>JADMNL010000026.1:115202500-117971666 GCA_016271365.2 Neoceratodus forsteri
TTGCACATGCCTGGTGGAGACTGCTATGGTGTAAACAAGTGGCAGGAGGTCAGGTAGTTACTACATAAAACATACCCAACAAAGGGTGCTGCTGGAGCAGTGTACCACTCATGATGGCAGGAACCCAGGTTTGGGAGCGAGCCAGCGTCTTTGGAAGGCCAGCCTGGGGAGAGGGAGTCAGGGTCCTGATGGATGCTCTCCTTCTCCGGAAGAGGGGAGTACTGCCTCCAACCATGTGATCACTGTGACGCAGACAGCCAGTTCTGAGTGCTGTATCAATGTTTTTATTCCATATAAAATATGTGATGGGAAGGTCAGTTTGAGGAAACTACAGTCTTGCTGAATTGACACATCAAACCCCCCCAGGGATAAGTTCAAAGGACAGGAGGTATTTTAAACTACAGAGATCTGAGGTTCAATTAGCATGCTAAATTTGCTTTGATCCCAGGAAATGAAATTAGCTATTCATGGCATCCCCAGGGAAATCATTTGATTTTGCTCTAGGTGTCATAATGGAAAGAGCATGCATGTGTTTTTAATAACCCTCCAGGAACGAGCTCATTTCATCAAAGAGGTTGATGTGTGGGCCAAACAGGATCCAGACAAATCTGGAACATCCAATATCCATTCCCGGGAAACCCTTGAATTACATAACAGAGACCTCTGATGTGTAGATACCAAGGCCCAGACAGGACTAAAGAGTCAAATACACTTTTGCTTTGAATACAGTGACTAGTATTAAAGAAAACTTTTGATATGTATGTGTAGCAGAGCACAAACTGGTTTTGTCTGGTTAACCTGAGGAGACGAAAGTCAGTGAGGTCACATATTATGTTTTTTTAAATATTTTATTTAGACATCCTGTGTTATAATAAATATACATTTTGTTACACCAAGGCAGAGTTTGGTGACCTCAGAGAAGGCCGGCTCAAGACTAGTTTTAAAACATACTGACAAAACCTTGAGAGATACACTTTTTCATATTATCTGACTGAGGAAGAAACATCACAGCACTGAAAGAGAGTAAGATTAGACCAGTCTGAATGTATGTATTGTAGAAACTTGCACTTAAAACCCGTTTGCTTTTAAGGCTGTATGTTTTGGGATATTTTGTTCTGTAATTTTACTGTTTTTCTATTTTCCTATTTTAAAGTAAAGATACATATTTTAAAACAGAAACTGCATGGAGTGCCTTGACATTTCTTTTTTATTTAAGTGAAGCTTTTAAAGGTTACAGTTAACACTGTGTATGAACTTATTGATATACCAAAATGGGAAACGGATAGAGTTCTCTAAAGTCTTGCATAGAATTCTAAGGGTTCATTTGAAATACCTGATTAGGTGTCCGTAGGCAAAGATATCTGGCCCCCCCGAAGACAGAATTATCTGAGCCTGATAACTGGGTACACTAACAAGAGGTTATCAGTTTGAATCCCTCCAGAACTTGAGACTAAGGTGACTTGAACCCACAAAACAGAAAAGAGGGTTACCTTGTTCTGTTCACTGTCCACAAATCATACGCTCAGATGTTGGCACTTTGGGAGTAGAGGGCTGACCGAGTTTGTGACAATCACCACCAAGGTGGTCTCAGGTGGTGATGCAGGCAGGGCTGTGTCATATACAGTAGGTGGGGGAAGACAGCAATGGTTCGTCACGATGTAGCCATACCTTGCATGTGCACACTTGTCAGGCAGAGCACGGCCCGTGTCTCCAAGGGGAGGAGGACAGAAAACAATGGAAAACACTCTGAAGCGCAGCAGGGTGAGGCCCAGTGGAACTCTCAGGCCCTGTGTTCACTAACCCGTCCACCTCCAAAACAGAGTTGGGGGGGGCTGGTCCACTTTCCCCCATCCCACCTCAGCAGGGGAAGCCTGAGGTACAGAAGTAAAGGGTAAGGGACAGAGGACGTGGGAGTGGGGGTGGGGCTGGAAGATCGCCAACTAGGGCAGATGGAGGCAGGTAAGGACAGAGAGGCATACACAGAAAGTCTAAAACAAAATTCCTTTCCTTTCCACTGCTGCCCCTGTTCTGGGCACCTTGATTCAACCCCTTCCCTTTCATGGGACAGCGTGTTGGGCACAACGTGGCAGCATGTACTTCAACCTGTCCTCTGACAGGGGTTGATGTGCTCCCAACCTATCTGCCTGAGGAAGCGTCTGCGATGTACAGCCCAACAAACAATAGGCATATCTCCTACCTTGGTCAGCAGCTCGATCTTTCTCACCAGGTCTCTCTCCACCTTGGGCACAGCTGGCAGCATCTCTCAAACAAGACCCTGATCACCCCCAAAAGAATTACAAGGCAGCCAGGAACTTCCCTTGAAGGGAAGCCCCCTAGGGTACTCACACCCTCCCGGTGTCTCTCTTACACTTAACCTAGAATGAATGACAATCCAGTCTAAATACCTCCAGAACCAGAAACCCCTGGAGTCACCAGTGCAGACCTGATGCCCATCCCTGGAGGATACTAGGCAACAGGATGAATTCTGTTGTTCCAAAACAAAGGCTCCATACACAGCTGCTGCTGTGAAGTGCCACAGCCTCCTGAAGTGGCTTGGCAAACAATCTGAGGCAAGGGTGCCCATAAGGCACACCTGCACCTTCCTAGCACTCTGTCATCTTGACACAACCTTGCCAATACACAACTGGCACTCTAAAGATCTACCCGTAAGCTGTCATGGGGTCTACCAGTCAGTAGTCCCTGTGGTCTGGCATTCAAGTAATCCATTAGCCTCCTCTTTGCTGGCAGTAAGGGGATGTTACATATAAAACAGCCCCCTCTCCATTCTGCTACAGTTTGCACTGACCATGCTACATACCTGTCCCTTAGTATCATCAAAATGCAGTTGGGTGGGGGGTACAGCTTCAGACTCCAAAGCTTAAGGAATACAAGCAGACTGTACAAAGCATTTTTTTCAATGCTCCATGCCCCTATTTCATTTACTGAAATCTTGGATGACACCTGTGATCGGATGCTCGTTGAGAGGTTCCACGACAGATACATCAACACAAGAAGACATAATATAGTTACAGTAAATTACAGAGTACAATAAAATTCAACAGTACATGGGCTGCAATGACAAACAGTTACACAAATTGTGTTAAGGCACTGTACATGGTACTTTATTTATTTTATTTAGTTTTTGTTGACCGGGTGCACTAGACAAATCCTGCCTATTTTCAGGCACGACCTAGGGAAGGGGGATACAGATGAATGCCAACTAACCTTGAATCAGATTAAGCTGTTGGTGGTATTTTTAGTGAATGAGGGAAATTTGGCCAGGACAACGGGGAAATTCCCCTACTCTTTTCGATAAGTGCCATGGGATCGTTAACATCCACATGAACTACTACCAATCCAGGCAGATGGGACCTCGGTTTAACGTCTTATCCGAAAGACGGAATCCTGCGGAAGAGAGAGCGAGGCAGACTGTTAGGGTGTGGTAGAGAGGGGCAGTGGGAGCTGGGATAGGAAGGGCAGAGGGAAAGAAAGAGCCAAGGGGTAGAGGGTGGGAGGCAAGTGCTAGGGCAAAAGGGGGTGGGAGCCTCATTCTTTCAGGACACACACTGTGCCATTCCTCTACTGCCAGACTACTCTCACCGTCCAGTATCAGGGCCAGTTCTATCCCTCCCTAGGGACCCCCTTCTCATGTTGGGGAGAGGAGTGGAGAGGGAGAAGCCTTTACTGGGCACCAGGGCCTGGATAATGAACGTGCCGTCAATGAGGGCTGGGTAGTGTAGGGGAGCGAACAGTGAGGCTGTCACCAAAGGCTCCATGCACCAGCATTTTCGCCTGTTCTCCCAGGCCCCTTGCATCAAAGCAATGAAAATAATAAAAACGGTATTTTATATTTCTAATGATCTTTGACGTTTATCACTAACTAATGTGCAACTCCTCTGCTGCAGCTGTACTGGTTCCCCCAAGATCCTCTTAAAAAGTAGGTAGTCCACCTAAAAGCAAGATTATCATGGTGTGCAAAATTTTAAATAAATACACAAATAAATAAATAAGCTGATATCCAGGTCACGAGGCTACATGCACTCACCGTGAGGGCAACAGGAAACCATAGCGAATAATGACCCCCAGGCCCCACAGTACTGTCAGCCGCAGGCTGATGTACTGGAAGTTGTAATTAGTGCGACTGAGCAGGTTCCAGGACTCTAGCTCCTCTGCAGAGAAGCGCTTCGTGACCTCGTCGTCCATGATGCTCTCCATTCCCTTCCGGCAGAAATAAAAAATATCTGAGAGCTCAAACTCGGCTGTGTCGAGCGCCTTATTGCTCCCACTTTTCCGGATCTGTTTGATTTCTTCCTCCAGGGAGGTGGGCTCCTTTGCTATTATACCTGAAACAAATGAGCAGAAGTAATGATGAGATTGACTGGAAGATAGTCCAGCCCAGTGGCACTGGCTGGTGAAGCGCTGTTTCACTACGTGGGAGACCCAGAATAGATCTTCAGTTCCAACTTCCCCACCCAAACCGATGGGGTCTGGACCGTGTGGATGCTGAACCGGGTGGGGGCAGGGAGGGAGGGTGATGGGCATCCTACTCTCTAAGCGCCACCTGCAGGTGAGACATGGCACTGGCTTGGTACTGTGTGTGACCATGCAGCGTCAGAGCAGCTCCCCACCTTCAGGCTGGTGCTGAGGGCACTCATTGGCTATGTGCCAGAGAGGTAGAATACCTAAAACAGAAAATCTTCACAGTGATAACCAGTGCATCTGGGCCCCACCGTCTGCCACCAGCCACTCCAACCTCGGAAAGGGAGTCTGCCACCCCACTATTTATAGGTCAGATTTGGTTATCCCTACGGTTATTTGTGTACCAAACTAATGCAGCTGATTCAATTAGGGCAGGCAAGTCATATCAGGGTGCTGCCTGCCCCGGATTGTAAATAAGCAGTTTTTAAATGTTTTGTTCAGTAATAACTAGATAAAGCCTTTGCAATTTCTATTTTATGCCTCCTGTCTCTGACACCGGCTCACCCTGGCACACTCCTACCAGCCCCCACCTACCTTGCTTGCCATCCTTCATGGATCCTTGGCTTGCCCCCCCCCCCCAAAAGCGAGGCAAGGGGTGGAGAGGATATACCTCCAAACACGCACAATATCAGTAGGCACAGCAAGAAGGCGGGGGCTGGCATGGACACCAGTGTCCTTCATGTGGCGGGACTGGGGCTGCTTCTTTGTCATTTTTTTCTCCCCAATCCCCTAGAGGATGCCAGTGTGGAAGAAGGATGAATGTCCACGTGTACACAGTACATGCACAGCGTGACTCCCCAGCCCGAGTCCTCCCCCTCAGCACCTTGCAGCACAACCACCTGTGGAAACTCAAGTGGCAGTACTGCCACGAAGACAGCATCACTCCTTTTACAGAGGAGGAAAAGCATCCACTGGGATGCTCAGTTCTCCTCTCCCTCTACTGCCCCCCGACACCCTGGGCTCGTTTCCAAACCCGAGTTCAATGGCATTGCAAGTGGTAATCCTAGCACTGTGCCAACAGGTCAGCAGATAAAAGCCTTTGCAGGGCTTGTTTGGATTCAGTACGCTTTGCAGACTCAGACAGTAGCTCCACCCCCAAAACAGAATTTTGACGATCCAGAGTGAGCAACAAGACTGCAGAATGTTGGGGAAGTGGATGGGTAGTAATATAAGGAACCTTTCACTTCTAGGTCACTGGTTCAAATCCAGCATAGGTTGGTAGTGGCTGAAAGCCATTTATCACCCAAGGGCTGTTTAGTGGCCTATATGAAATGAGTTGTGATGGTCTCAGACCAGTTCCCAGTGGGTATGTGTCCACATCACAAAACCACCAACACAGCTGGCGCTAATAGGCACCCATGTTGGCAGTCTCATACGAGAGGCCAAGGATTGAATAGGCACGGAGTCTGAATTACCCTCTCACCTGTATGGTGGTCCCCCCATGGCAGGGTTGAGGCACATTGGCAGGGCAGTGTGGAGAAGCTTGCACTGTGATCACCTCTGCTGCACCTGTCAGGTGTGTAAACAGAGGCCTTCAAGTTCCAGTGCTGTCATTCCAGCACCTTTCACGAGCAATAAATATTCACACACAGAAAAAAAAATGTTCAACGTAACAAGCAGCAGACTAGAGGGGGGTCCTATTTATAGGTTTGTAGTAACTGTACACAACTTAGTAGAATTAATTTTTTTTTCAACTGCTTATTGAGACTGTGAGGCAGACAAAACCCTGGTACGACTTGCCTGACTGATTAAAAAAGAACCAACTGAGAGCTTGCCCAGTGGTGTAGCGGGAGAAGTAACTGGGTGCCATACCACCCACCACACCAGCGACCCGGATCTGGGAATGGACCAGGGTCACACAGAGGCCAGCCAGGGAAAGGAAGATTAAGCATCCATAGACGGCTCTCCTCCACCCCGGGGGTAAGCCTAAGCTGGGTGGTACAGCAATAGCGACTGCTTCTCAGAGGGCTGGTCACAGCTGCAGGAGGATGTATTGCGTCTACATGCCATACATCCGCCACAATAAACAGGTGCCGACATCAAGGATGGAGTGGGAGGGAAAAAAATGGAGACCCCCCCAGAAACTGGATAACAGTTGGCAGCCCCACAGGCTCCACTCTGCTGCATGTGGCACTCACTCACCCACAGTGCTATGTAAGCATATGGGGTAAGGCCCAGGACGGCAGGAGACTAGGCTGGGGGTCACCATCATCACCAAACTGGCCAAGTAGGACTTCCATTCACTACTCGGGTCTGGAAACAGACTCATGCTGCAGGGGACCATCCAGGGAAGGAGTGAGTGTGTCCCACAGGATAGCACCCTTCCTTCAGGTGGGGGGGGGTCCATCATCTGCTGTCTGCCTGACACCCAGTGGAGGCTGGATGGTACTACAGTGAAGATGGTTTACGAAGACAGAGGGGAGCTGCTGGACACCGACACACGCCAGCGCACCACTGCATGCACCCACACCTTGCGCCATTGCATGCTGGCTAGTGCAAGAAGAAAGAAAAAATTACTCACTTTAGTAATGTTGTTTCTTCTAATGGAGTCTTGCTATATTATGACAATTGCAGTATGACCACAGGTTAGAACTGCTACGGAGGTGAAATAGTTAACTTTCCATGCAGGCATGGAACTTAGAGCACGAGCTCGGTTGCAAACTCTGTCTGTTGTGCTTCAAATGCAAACTGTCAGATCTTTATGAGCTAAAATTCACTAAGGTTCTGTGTGGAAGCTGTAAACCTACACTAGCCAACTGGCTACTAACATAAACACTCATTTTTGGCCTAAAACAAAGACTCAAGTCAGGAGACCCAAAAATGCAAAAACACAACACCAAGTCACCCAAAAAGGTAGGTGAAAAACAACAAGGTGGGCATCAAAAAAGTGCCAACCCTGTACTGCCCACCCACATCTCCAAAACAGAGGTTCTGAGAGGGGCAGGCAGGGAGGAAGGTCATAATATAGCAAGACTCCATTAGAAGAAACAACATTACTAAGGCGAGTAATTTTTTCTTCAAACAACATGAAGTCTTGCTATATTATGACAATTGCAGACTACACAGCAGTACCTCCTAAGGAGGAGGGACAGAACCTACCTAGGAAATAGGCTCTGAAGCACGGCTGTGCCAAACCAAGCATCACTCCTAGCCTGGATGTCCAGAGAGTAATGCTTGGTAAAAGTGTGAACTGTTTTCCAGGTAGCTGCTTGACATATTTCTAGAATAGGAATGTCTCTGGCAGCAGCCAGAGAAGCAGCTGTACCTCTGGTAGAGTGAGCCCTCAGGCCTGAGAGGGGAACTTTACCCAACTTCTCATAGCAGAACTGGATACAAGAGACAATCCACCTGGCAATGGATCTTTTAGTGGCTGGCTTCCCTTTACCAACTTCGCCATAGGTGAGGAACAGTTGGAGGGAGTCAAACCTATGACCCTTGGTATGCTCTATGTAGTAACTAAGGGCTCTCTTCACATCTAGGCTGTGCAGCATCCTCTCCCCAGAGGAGGAGTGGTCAGTGAAGTACACTGGAAGTGAAACAGATTGATTAAGGTGGAAATCTGAAACCACCTTAGGCAGGAACTTTCTGTTAGTCCAAAGGACCACCTTATCTCTGTGAAAGAGATAAACTCCTGCTCCACTGACAACGCTTGTAATTCACTTATGCGTCTGGCAGAGGTGATGGCTACCAAAAACACAGTTTTCCAAGTCAAGTACTTGAGCTCAGCTGAAGACAAGGGCTCAAAGGGGGGTTGCATAAGCTGAGCAATGCAAACATTAAGATCCCAGGCAGAGGCAGGATCCCTGAATGGAGGGTTGGTGTGAAACAACCCCTTAAAAAACTTGGAAAATACAGGATGAGCTGAAAGGGAAGAGGATTTACCTGCTGAAATAAAAGCAGACATAGCTGCCAAGTGCACCTTCAGGGTAGCTGGTCTCAGCCCCAAAGAATTCAGGTGGACCATATAATCCAGGACTGTGGGTAGATCAGCAGAGACTGGGGAAATATGCTTTTCCGAGCACCATATGGAAAACCTTTTCCATTCAGAATTGTAAGTAGCCCTGGTGGAAGGCTTCCTTGCGGCCTTCAATATATCCATTACACCTTGGGAAAGGTGTAAATCAGCAAACTCTAACTCTTCAAGAACCAAGCCTTGAGATTGAGAGATTTGAGATTCGGGTACCAGACCCTTCCCTGGGCACAGGTTAACAGATTGTGATTCCTGGGAAGGGACAGGGGAGGATGGACTGCTAAGGACAGCAGGAGTGGATACCAGGGCTGTCTGGCCCAATCCGGAGCTATCAGAATGACTTTGCATGATTGGGATCTGATTTTGACTAGCACTTTGAACAGGAGAGGAAAGGGAGGGAAGGCATAGAGAAACTTCCCCTCCCAACTGAGGGCTAAGGCATCCAGGGGAGTGAGCCCAACACTGGGGCCTGCAGCAAAAAGAGGAAGTTGTTGATTGTCTGGGGCTGCAAAAGATTTATCTGCGGGTGCCCCATCTGGCAAACTACTACCCTAAGACCAGGGATCCAGTGACCATCTCGTGGTGGCCCTGGGAAATCCTGCTGAGAGCATCTGCCAGGACATTGTCCTTGCCTGGAAGGTGAACTGCCATAAGGGAGGTGTTCAGGAGTAAGTCAGAGACCACAACTTCATCGCTTGGTTGCACAAGGCCGTACACGAGTGCCCCTTGTTTGTTGATGTACCACATTGTAGTGGTGTTGTCTGTTCTGACCTGAATACTCTTGTTCTGAACAGATTTGAAAAAGCTTGAAGTGCTAGAAAAACTGCTCTGAGCTCCAACAGGTTGATGTGGAGCAGAGATTCCTGGGAGACCACAGACCCTGGGTGGTGAGGTCGCCTATGTGAGCTCCCCAGCCCAAGAGGGACGATCTGTAGTAAGGATTAGAGAATGAGACTGAGGACAAAAGGAACCCCTGTTTCAGGTTGCTCTGATCCTGCTACCACTGTAGGGCTTGGATCAGGGTTCGAGTTACTGGGATCAGCTTGGTAAGAGGATCCTTTCTTTGAGACCAAAAAGCTCTCAAATGGAACTGGATGTCCCTCATCTGAAATCTTGCTCCTTGCACAACTGCTGTGGAAGCAGCCATGTGTCCTAGGAGCTGCAGAAAATGCCTTGCTGGCTGGGAGACCTGCAGGGTAAATGAGGAGGCCAGGGAGACTAGGGTCTTTGCCCTGTCCAGGGGGAGGAAGGCCCTGGCTTCCTGTGTGTTCAGTTCTGCGCCTATGAAGGTAAGAAGCTGGACCGGCTCTAGGACTGACTTTGAGAGATTCAGAAGCAAACCTAGAGAGGTAAGCAGTTGCTGCATTATCTGAAGGTGTAAACTGACCAGGTCTGGGGACTGGCCTACTAAGAGCCAATCGTCCAGGTAAGGAAAGATGGCAATCTTTTGCCTTCTTAGGTAGGCAACTGCTACAGCCAGGCATTTGGTGAATACCCCTGGGGCAGAAGTGAGGCCGAAGGGCATTGCTCAGAACTGGTAGTGGCCGGAGGGCAGCTCGAACCTGAGGTACTTTCGATGGGAGCTTCTGATGGAAATATGGAAGTAGGCATCCTTGAGGTCCAGGGAAGCTAGCCAGTCCCCTGGCCTTAGAGAGGGTAGGATAATTCCCAGAGTCACCATTTTGAACTTTGGCTTTAAGAGGTGCTTGTTTAAATATCTGAGATCCAGGATGGGCAGCCATTCTCCTGTCTTTTTTGGGGTAAGGAAGTACCTGGAGTACAAACCTTTGCCCTGGTGTAGGGGAGGAACCCTTTCCACAGCTCTGAGAGCCAGGAGGATAGAGACCTGCCTCTAGGGTGAGTGCCTCTGATGGAGTTGCAGGTGGAAAAGATCTGGGTCTCAGCTTTGGAAATATTTTGAAGTTGAGAACCAGTCCCTGGCTTACTACTTCCAGGACCCACTTGTCTGATGTTAAAGACTTCCAGTCCTGGACAAAGTAAGCCAGTCTGCCCCCTACAGATAGAGGAGAATCGCCCTGGCAATCCCATCAGGGTGCCTGCTTGGCAGGGGCTTTGGGCTGAGGGGTGGAAGCAGACCTGCTTGTACCCAGTCTGCCTCTCCTTCTAAAGAACCCCTCTGAGCATAGGCGGAGGAGGAAGCTTGGCTTGGTAAAAGGCCTATGAAAAGGCCTGCCCCTGCCTCTAGGAAGCTGCTTTTGAGGAGTGGCCTGCCTTTCCTTGGCCTGTGCACCCTATAGGTGGTCCTATATTCATCCATTTTCTTCATGTAATTCTCTGTTTGCTCCCAAATAGAGAATTTCCCTACAACAGGAAAATCCATGGCCTTAGACTGGGTATCCTGAGACAGGGAGTACATCTGAGCCAAGCCATCCTCGAAGTGCCACAGATATAGCCATGACTCTTGATGAAACATCATTAGAGTCCACTGCAGCATGAAATTGCACCTTGGATGCCCTCAATACCATCCAAAGCCACCTGTTCCAGCTCCTGGCAAGCTGGTCAGGGATTTGTTCGCTAGGGCCAGCACAGTATCCCATCTGGATTTCTGGTACCTAGCAGCATAAGCCACATAATTTGCTTGTCTGAGTCCCAAAGATGCTGCCATGTACTGTTTCTTTGCCATAGTATCAATCTTCCTGGAGTCCTTCTCAGGGGGGTGTGAAGCTAGGGGAATATTAGCCTTGTCACAGGCTGCAGCCTGCACTACCCCCACATGGCTGCATTGTTGAGTGAGGAAATCAGTGTCGGAGCCTGATAAGGTACACCTCTTGTCCATCCTTTTATCCACAGGAGGTATACTGTGAGGAGTTTTTAAAACTTTTACTGCCTGTTCCCAAAAAGATTTATGCAAAGGAATAGACAGTCTCCTAGACTCTGGAATATCCATCATTTCTACATAGTCTGGCTCCTCTTGGTCATCAACAGCTTCCTCAAAAGGGAGCTGGAGAGTTTCAGCAACTTTTTTGCTTTATACTTTATACTGACAACAGTAAAAATAGAAAGGGACCTGGGGGTAATTATATCAGATGACCTAAAGGTGGGCAAGCAATGTGAGAAGGCAATAAGGAAGGCAGGGGGGATACTGGGATGCATAGGAAGAGGCAACAATAGTAGAAAACAGGAAGTTGTTATCCCTCTGTACAGACAGTTGGTGAGACCCCATCTGGAGTACTGTGTGCAGTTCTGGAGATCCCATCTCCGCAAAGACATAGACAGAGTGGAAGCTGTCCAGAGGAGGGCAACCAAAATGGTGCAGGGTCTGCACCAGAAGACATATGAAGAAAGACTAAAGGAGCTTAATATGTATACCCTAGAGGAAAGGAGGGAGACAGGGGACATGATAGAAACCTTCAAGTACCTCAAGGGAATTAAAGTCCAAGAGGGTAGCATATTCCAGAAAAAGAGATGTGCAAGAACAAGGGGGCACAATTTGAAGATAGAGGGGGGACGGCTCAGAGATAATGTGAGGAAGTATTTTTTCACTGAGAGGGTTGTGGATGCATGGAACAGCCTCCCTGAGGAGGTTGTGGAGTCAAGAACAGTGGGGGACTTCAAGAATGCATGGGACAGGCATAAGGCAGTCCTAGTGGGGGGTAGGAGGAAGTAAGCTGTTGGTTAACTAGGATTTGCAGCTTATCTGTTAGGTAGGAAAATGGGCAGACTAGGTGGGCCAAGCGGTCCTTATCTGCCGTCAAATTCTATGTTTCTATGTTTTATAAAACATGAAATGAGAAGGGGACTCAGAAAGCCTTGGAGGAGAAACCCCTAGGGGTCTATCTGGAGAGATGTCCGGATCAATGGGCACATTCAGATCTTCAAAACCATATTCACTCTCCTCATATTCCTCTTCCCCTTCCCCCGGTTCATAAAAATCCTCAAAATCATAATCTTGAACTGGTGGAACCGGCCGAACCGAATGCTTACCTGAAGGTGTCGGTTCGGTCGGAACCGGAGAGAGAGACTGGACAATTTGAATTGCTTTAGCTATTTCCTCAGCAGCTGGGGGGAGAACTTTTGGCTCTACACTAGATGACTTTCTAGTCCTTTTTGCTGGAACCGGTTCCTCAGAACCGGCTCTTCGTTGGCCCGAGGAAGTATCCCCCTGGTCAGAGGGCACTCCCTCCGGTTCGGCTGGCACCGAACCGGGCTGGCCATCGGGTCAGCGGACTTTTGGCCTCCCTTTCCCTGAGCCTACCAACTCTCTTATCTATGGTGGCAGCAGGGAAATTCTGACAAATCTGGTCATCTGAATTGAGGTGGTCAAACCCAGACAATAGACACATGGTGTGTGGGTCAGCCTTAGCAAAAGCTTCCCACAAACACTACAGTGTTGAAACCCAGTGGGTCCGGTTTTCTTTTGGGTTTCTCAGACATAATGCCAGCCTAACCAACTTGCCCGCTTATGGCAATCCACCAAGAAGACACCCTTATCGGTTCCCAACCGTGTCACGGGTCGTGGAAAAACGTAATGAAACGTTTTTTAGAACCGATAAGAACTGGGAACCGCACTCTAAAAAGGACTAGTAGATTTTAACATAAACCTGATCGGGTTCAAACCGAACCGATAAAGAATTACAAGTTCCACACAGAAAAAATAAATGTAAAACCTATCTATTATTTACATTACCACAGACAGAGCTTGAACCGACCGGTTGCGGTTTAATTTCGGCTAAAAACCAAAAAATAATACTTTTAAACCGACAAAATGAACCGAGCAGAAGGAGGAATCTCTGGAGCGACTGTTCAGTGAGGCGGAGTAAAGAATCTGACAGTTTGCGTTTGAAGCACAACAGACAGAGTTTTCAACCGAGCTCGCGCTCTAAGTTCCATGTCTGCATGGAAAGTTAACTATTTCACCTCCGGAGCAGTTCTAACCTGCGGTCACACTGCAATTGTCATAATATAGCAAGACTTCATGTTGTTTGAAATGGAGGAAATACCCCAGACAGCAGCATAAAAAGACCACCCCCCCGCCTCCACAGGCCCTGCACCAGTGACAAGGCACCCACCTCCCAGACTGGATCCTTGCCCAGGCAGTAGGGGGCAGGCCATGGGGTAACAAAGGAAGGAGGGGGTAAGTACCTCGAAGTGAAGCAGGCCCGCTGGCATACAGGCAGCGCTACCACCTGCCGTGCCGAGAACCCGGTTTTGGGAGCAAACTCGGGTTCTTGGAGGGTCGGCCGGGGTGGAGGACTGAGCGTCCACAGGACTGCTCTCCTCCTCCTCCTCCAGGGTGGAAGGGCTGGTGAGCCCGGTGTATTACTGACCTTTAATCTGCAGCTAGGGACAGCAATCTAGGGATGGGATGACCTACGGCTGCCGATGTCCTGTGTGTGGGAGTGCAAGTGGGTGTATCGAGGTAGCACTGCACGTCTACCCTCCCTATCAGGAGAGAAAACATGGCTTGCCAGCATGACAAGATAGACCCTCGCAGGCTCTTCACCCTGCTCTATGGCATGCCTCTCATCTGAGGATACATTTCATGGCCTTTGGTGGTGGGGGGCGGGGGTAAGCTGTAGGGAAGAAGGGAATTGGACAGTAAGTCTAAATGGGGCTGGAAGATCCTGGGGTTGGTCCCTGTTGATGAAGCCAGCCTGTAGTGGTATAAATAGCACTAACTACAAAAAGTTACCTGGAGATGGTGGGTGACAGGGTGGGGGGCTGGCCCAAAGAGGGGCTGCCCGAAGCATGTGGAGAAACACAGGGTTGGGGGGGAGGCATCAGCAGTTCATTAATTACGGCGGTCAAGCTGGGGCACTTTGGTCCACATTCAGCTGGTTGGTTTGGCTATTCTTCAGACCCCAGGTCTGTAGCCTACGGGTAACAGAAATGTAAGTCACATGTCTATTGTCAGGTGTCATACTGTATTCACAAAGTGCATTGCACAACTCTTACCATTTGTGTACGGCTTATAAAGGGGGTGGTTCTTCTCTTTGGCTCCTCTCTCTATCCGTAGTGTTGCCCACTGCAAGAAAACATAAAAAGTAAATGTCAGTCTGTCAACTCAAACTGACAGCAAACAGTTTGAGAAAACCATGCTCCCAGTAGCTTTAGCTTCTTCTGGGTTCAGGACTTCCAAAATAAAATGTTGGGGGTCCCAGACCAAATTCTGGAAGTCCAGCAATGTTTTTGGAAGATGCTTTGGTGCATTCTGCTACAGTGTGGGTGGGTACTTGTCAGCATCTTGGGCAATCTAAGTAAGGATGTCACAATAGCACGATTTGACGATGTACATTTCATTATACATTATATCATGATACATGTATCATGGGCTGGCAGTATAGTCTAGAGGTTAGAGGAACGAGGTATGAACGAGCTTGGTACATCCAGCAGATCAGACCAGAGTCTGATTCTCACAACCTCCACCTGCATACTGTGCGACTCTGAGCAAGTCACTTAACCGCCCAGTGCTCCCAGTTCGCCCCTGAAAACAGGCAATTGTGCCTAGTGGGCCTTACCCGGTTACCAAAGACTAAAATAAACAAATAAATAAATACTTTCCACTGACAACAATTTATCATTGAAAAAAACCAACACTGGGATTATTGCACTGCAAGATACACCATGATTTACTGTAATACATTATCTTGACTTCTCATCTTGGCAGCTCCTGCAGTGTGTCCTTCTCCAGGAGTGACAAGAGATCCCCATTTCCCCACCTTCCTTCAAATATATTTGATTTTGACTGTTTTTCCCAAAATTAGCAAGTTATCATGCCAATCACTATATCACAATACTTTTAACACGAATATCAAGATATTCAACATTTGATACTGTGACATCCCTAGCCCTGGGGATCCTCCACACTGAAGGACACACGTCCCAATGTGCCATAAAGGACACAGGGCCCTGTGTTCCCAAGAGCTCTGGAAAACGGAACCAGGAGATGCTGCTGAGTTTGTGCTTTTTAGACCCATCTGCTTTTTACACCAGGATAACCACATTTGCACTTTTTGAGGTGACTGAATACAGCAGCAGTGATTACATACTTAGGGCCCAATCCCCAGGGGCGTACAGCCCCGACTTACATGCATGAATACAGCAGCAGTGATTACATACTTAGGGCCCAATCCCCAGGGGCGTACAGCCCCGACGTATATGCATGAATACAGCAGCAGTGATTACATACTTAGGGCCCAATCCCCAGGGGCGTACAGCCCCAACGTACATCACATGAATACAGCAGCAGTGATTACATACTTAGGGCCCAATCCCAGGCGTACAGCCTAGCATTTGTCATGAATACAGCAGCAGTGATTACATACTTAGGGCCCAATCCCAAGGGGCGTACAGCCCCAACGTACATGCATGAATACAGCAGCAGTGATTACATACTTAGGGCCCAATCCCCAGGGGCGTACAGCCCCAACGTACATGCATGAATACAGCAGCAGTGATTACATATTAGGGCCCAATCCGCGACAGCCCCAACGCATGCATGAATACAGCAGCAGTGATTACATACTAGAGCCCAATCCTATAGAGTATAGCCCAACGATATGCATGAATACAGGAGCAGTGATTATACACTTGGGGCCCAATCCCCAGGGGCGTACAGCCCCAACGTACATGCATGAATACAGCAGCAGTGATTACATACTTAGGGCCCAATCCCCAGGGGCATACAGCCCCAACGTACATGCATGAATACAGCAGCAGTGATTATACACTTGGGGCCCAATCCCCAGGGGCCTACAGCCCCAACGTACATGCATAGGGCTGTGAGAAACCATGTGTGCCCTCTTCATGCTGGATGCACACATTTGGGGCACTCCACATCCCTGGCTACATCAATCGCTGTCCTTGTGCTCTGCACCCAGCCAGATCGGGGCAGGCAAGGGGGCAGCGATGTGCCTGTGCCCAATCCATGGCACTGTGGAGGTGGCATGTGAAGCCGGCAGAGGTGCTGGATGCTACGCTGCCTGAGGGACTTTAGTAGCACCTATCTACCTTCCTCAACCTGGCCATTCTGCAGTTTTCCAGAACCCAATCAGCCCTCACTCCACCGGCTCCCAGCCTTGGCAGCATTACTACAGGGCCATGGGTGTCACTTTGTATAAGAGTATTGTGGTCACTGGGTGTATGGCAGGGCCGACATGAACTGCCATATCCTGTGGTACCCCTGCACCGTATGGAGTAAGGGATCCTCCAGACAGCCAACCTGGTCATCTGACTGGATGCCCAGCGATCCCAACCACAACATCCCCAGTGTTGCCCACAACCCCTGTGCATGGTTGTATGCCTGTAGAAGCAGGAATGGAGCAGTGGACTGCAACCATATCCACATGGTCCTAAGCTGAGTGGCCAGGATACGCTTTGGACTCTTTTGTTGATCAGATCCTTAAGCAATAATTACAGTTGCTAAACTCAGATACACTAGCACAAAACTGAAGGCACCACCTTTTTTTCAGCAATATATTACAATATAGTGAAGCAAATGCACACAGTCTACAGAATGCACCCATCTGAGAAGTGCTGGTGAGAGGCAAAAGGCAAGACAAGAGTACTAGGTAAGGGAAGGTGAGAAAATGGGGATAAACTGGTGAAATGTGATGTGTCTGATTACGTGCTGTAGTCTTCACCAACTTAAGATTTCAAGTAGTGATGGTCATGCTCACTCTCCATCTTTTTTTTTTTTTTGTGTGCCCCCCCTCCCCCAGCTGGCCACTCCTTCGGACCACCTGGGTCCCGTGATCACCCTCCTCCATTGGTCGCCATCCGGCTGCTCCTGCAACCGCCAACTGACCCCACGGGTGACCCGACATAACCCTTTATCGGGTGCGCCTCCCCGGGGAGAAGTGCCAAGAGGCACAACTTAGTTAGCCCTGAGGTCGGTGGTGGAGTAGTCAGCATGGGGCTGTCCCAGGCTTTGTAGCATGCCGGGGACTGGCGGCTGTCATCCAGCTGGCCAGGGGTGTTTTCACATTTTCTTGGCCACCCCATTGCAATCTTGATTGGGCCTGTGGGAGCAATGACCTGTGGCGGGATGGGTGGGAGGGGTGTCGAGACCACACATCCCTTAGCCCATCACTAATCCGCAGTAGGTGCAAAGCCCTGCCCTGCCCACCCACCCTCCAGGAGGGAAGTGTCCAATGGATGCTCTGGATCCCCTCCTGTTAGTCTCCTCTCCTGGTACCGGGATGGGGCGCAAACCCAGGTCACTCTTGTTCGGCACCATGGAGCTGGCACTCTCCATCTTTCTACACAATAATATGCAGGGATCAACAAATTTCAAAATTACGTGCTTATCCAAGGACAACCTGCCTTGTCAAAAATGGTAACCTCAAGTGTTTCGAGTGCTAGTCCGTGGTTGGAAGGCTATATTCAAGGGAAATTTGGTAAAAAACATACGTAGCAACAAGGTACATGGTGTGGGGGTTGTACTATGAATACTACATAAATGTAGAACATCAGAAAACAGGAATTTGTGAACATATAAATATATAAAAACACACACACACACACGCACCAGTAACAAATGTAAACATGCAGCCTACACATACTGAGTACACCAACACACAAACTGAGCACAGCATGGACGCAGCCTATGCAGACTTGAGCTGCAGTCAACAAACTCCTTTCAGTTTTGATCTGCGTTGAGAATGAAGGTCCCCAGGACTGAATGCCCAGTCCCTTTATTCAGTGAACCATATATTTTGTTTTAATTATTTACATACTAACATACTAAAATGCCAGCAGAATAGGCCTAACGGTCTTTCGAGTCTGCTCGATTGGTCAGCCCCCACCCTGGGTGCTGACCTTGCTGCCCCCCTCGCCTTCTCTGGCTTCTCCCTTCCCAGTTCCAGATATTCTTGCTGCATTGGATTTTGCTTCCAGAGCCCTTTCCCTGTACCTCCTGTCCCAGCCCCTCTTGAACCCTCCACCGTATCTCGCTCTCCACCAGCCCCTAGGCAGTGCATTCCATGGCTCCACCACCCTCTCAGTGAAGTAGCACCTCCTCCTTTCTCCCTGAATCTTCCCCTCCAGCTCACCTGCCCTCTAGTGGCCCCCTCCTCCTTCCTTGCAGAGCACCCTGACTGTTCCTCCCTATTTACCCTCTTCATGTACTTGAAGACCTCTATCATGTCCCCCCGGTCCCTTCTCTCTTCCAATGTGTACATATTTAGCTCTTCGAGCCTCTCCTCATAGGTCCTGTCCCCCAAGCCCCAAATCATTTTGGTTGCCCTCCTCTGGACCCTCTCCAGGAGTTTAATGTCCCTCTTTAAGTGTGGCCTCCAAAACTGCATGCAGTACTCAAGGTGTGGCCTCACTAAGCAGTTATACAGAGGGAGCATCACTTCCCTCCTTCTGGAGGTGATCCCCCTAGCGATGCATCCCAGCATCCTGTTGGCCTTGGTTGCTGCCCTCCTACAAGTCTCCAAGTTGTTCATTTTGACATCCACCACCACCCCCAGGTCCCTCTCAGCCATCGAGACTTGTAGCATTCCCCCCCCCCAGGGTGTACACTTGGCCCAGGTTTCTGGCCCCCAGGTGGAGTACCTTGCATTTCCCTGCATTGAACCTCAGCTTCCACTTTCTAGACCATCTTTCCAGAGCCTCCAGGTCCCCCTGTAGGGCCACCCTCCCCTCCTCCCCATCCACCACCGCCCCCAGTTTTGAGTCATCCACAAAGAGACTCATCTCACTCCTGATTCCTGTATTTATGTCAGAGACGTAGGCGTATTTATTTATTGATTCTGTAAGCAAAACTTACAAAGTACGTTACGCAGGAGGATAACATATGACACATACAATCCAGACAATTAAATCTTATATAGGATCAGTGTACGACACCCCCTTTTAAGGTACAACATAGGGAGGATCCCCCATCTTTAAAGACTAACATTACAGATAAATTACCCAACGCATGCAGCCTGGAAGGCTAACGGGGAATCTGAACAGACGGTAAATACAAACATCCCCTTTTACCAATAAGATAATATTGTCAAATGATTCCCCTACTGCAAACCTTATAATAAATATCTAATTAATTCCCAGTGCTCCCAGAGATAAAGATAATGCATGTTACAACAAAACGTTTAGTATAAGGCTAATTGTGTACGACAGCCACAAACACTGCCAACATAGATTAATATTAATCATTTCAATTTCAGCAAACTTCCCCCTGAACAGCAATAAGAAAAAGCAGTAAAGTCATTTATACAAGTCCCAGAAGGTAGATCACCAGCAGCAATGTTTAAAGTGATTTCAAAAGTAAAAGAGATAGTTACTTGTTGTATAATACTGCCAGACCAAAACTAACAATTGAAACTGTCCTGGCCACAAAATGTATCCATCTTGCTATAAGACACTGTATTTACAGACCCAGTGTGTCCCAAAAGTCTCAATCTTCCTCTGAAAGGTCCACTTCTTCTCCCGCAGAGGTCTCAATTTCAACCCACTGGATAAATTTACTGGCATCCCCTGGCTCGTTAAACAAATATTGCTGGCTACCCCACATCACCCAGAGTTTAGCTGGCAGAAGTAGCTGGTGCTGCAGTTTAAGCTGGCACAGCCGGCCCCGCAAGCCATCAAAGCTTTATGACGTTGTCGGGTGCTGAACAACATGTCTGTGAAGATCAGGTCTGTCCTCGCCATATTTCAGAACCCTACGGCATCTGGCGGTTGCAAGGACACGGTCCCAGTCTCCAACGCCAGTGCAGACAATTAAGAAGATGCGTGGGGTCGAAGCATCCTTAGCTGCTTGCCGAGGGGAAATCCTGTAAGCCTTTTCCAGGGAGACAGCAAGATGAGCTTCATCAAGGTTTAGAAAGGTAGGCAAAAGCACTTTAGCGAAGCTCAAACTGTCCTCCTCCTCCTCTGCATTTTCAGGCAGCCCAATAATTCGAGGACTCCTTTCTCTTGTCTGATTTACAATGGCCTCCAGCCTTTGACGGAGATGTACATTTTCTTCAAGTATTTTGTGAGTTGTGTCTGCCGATTTAAGGATGGAGGTATGAGTTCTTTGAACTATGGATTCACAATGATCCATTCTGGATTCCAAGGCCGACACTCTCGGGGCGAGTGCATCAAACTTTCTGTCCAGGTCTTGGACCGATTTTACCAGCTGGTTGAGAGTAGTGAGGATGGCTGAGAGTGAGGCCTCCTCAGGCTGAGTGTTAGTAGGCTCTCTGGTACCACCATGCTGTGTAGGCCTTTCTTCTCTGGACTTCTTCAGAGAAAAAAATTGTCAGCTGGTGCACCAGCCCCCTTGGGATTGCCAATCGTGGCTCTGTAGAGTCCAATACACTTCTAAGACTAGCTAATAGTGTTTATATTGCTGTAAACCAAAGTTTCAAATATTTTAATAGTTTCTCCAGGAGCTCCAGTGAAATGCTGCTTCCTCTTGGCTGCTCAGCAGCGCCCCCCAGTGAGCCATATTTTTAACCTTTAGCACATTACATGCAATGCTTTCACGTTAGACCCATTATACATTTCTGTTCATCATTTAATGATTCTGAACTGTGCCTGTGCTGGTAGTGTTATTAAAGGGGCACTGTCAACCCTTTTTGCATTGTACTATTTTTGTTTGCAAACCCACATTTTAGGATTGCTTACCCTCTCTAAAATTCATTGATGATGCCGGTTGTTTTATCTGCTTCCTTTCTTAGTAGAACTGAAATGCATGCTAATACTGTATTTATACCCAACCTTGTTTTGTTTCAAATCCTTGATCTACTCTTACTGCATACTTCATGAACATCAGGAACACCCCCAAACAGTGCAGCCACTCATGATGCAATAGCCTCCTCTCCTCTGGCTGCATCATGAGCTGCTAGACTGTTGGGGTGTTCCCAAGTCCAAGAAAGATGGAGTGGGAGGTGATCAAGGATTGTAAACAAACATGTTTTGGTGTGGTAACACTAGTATAGTAGGCACCCCATTTTTCACTTTTACAGAAAAGAGGAACCAGAACTAAATTACAATATATCGGCAGTCTCCACAGAATGTGGCCAATCATAAAATGTGTTTTTTTTTAAACTTGGGATACTTTAAGGCCTAAGAGGGATTGACAGTGTCCATTTAATTATAGCACTGTCATCCGAAAATGATCTGAAGGTCAAATTTGCCAAGTTTATGTATTTTATTGACCTTTGATAACCAGGTTGGCTCACTAAGTGCACATCAATAGACCACCGTTTTTAAGTACATTTTACCTTTAGGATGGCAAAGAATTTTAAAAACATAAACCGACTTTTGCATTACATTTATAGAAATGAAATGCAAAGAATGCTGGTGGCTACACAGAAACAGTTTTTTTTCATTATATTTTGTTTTTAAAGTAAAAACAACTTCATACAATTTACTCATGCCAGACATCACATTTACAATCAGACAATACATTCAATGTTACAGTGTAACAAAATTTAGATTATCTGAATTGCGGATATGGAGGTGTCCCAACATAAAATGTCTAAGATAGTGTATAACAAACGCCGCACCCTTCACGACTATGGGTGGTCAAGCGAAGAAAAAGTCCTGTGCTATAATTATGCACAACAAACCAGTGTTGATATGACCCCCACACTCAAAAAGGTAGTCTAACACATCGCTAGTGTTCAGAAATAAGCTGTCCTCTCCCAGAGAAAAGATATAGATGGTAATAATAATTGTACCTTCTAATTATGATACGTGCATCAGTGTTGATTAGATTGTCATGGTAACATGATAAAATCTCAAACTTTATAGAAACTACATTAGTTCCCACGCATATATCTAACAATAGCTAGCCATGCTGTTCCAACATTAAACTAATTTTGCCTTGTCTGAACTATTTTTTGTGTTTTAAGAGAACACGCTACCATTGCTCATTGAACAAATAAAGACATAAAGCAGCTAATTATGAAGCGTTCAGTAATTGCAAAATTAACTGCATATAGCTAGTACAGTTTCTAACATTTTTATGCAGCATGATGAAATTAAGCACCAATTTACTTAGACAGCAATAACTGAAAATTGCAAACCGAATATTTTAAAGTTCATTTAGATTCATCTGACTCCCGACAACTCATGGACTCTAGATTGTCTGAACTCTTTGAAGATGGCTGCTGCCTTCTTCCCGGCATCTCCTGGGTCTATCTATTGGAATGTTTTACCGCCATATTGAATCCTCTGTCGAGCAGGCTTTAATAATGAGTGTGTCACCCCTAGACTTATCAATTTGGCCCGTACGCCATCAAATTTCTTTCTCCTAGACCTTGTGGCAAATGATACATCTGGAAATAGATGCACCATGCTGCCTTGGTAGTTAAACTAATCTGCCTCCTTCGCTGCCTGTAAGATATGGTCTCTTATCGCTGGACTGGTGGTAACCAGCAGTGTAGTCCTGGGTAAATTAACGGTGTTTGCAGCAGAAAGGGGTGAGATGCAATAGGCCTTCCAGAAACAAATCAGCTACGCTGTGGGTATTTCCAGGTGTAGCGCTTCTGGTAGCCATCCTCGAAAAAAGTCCAAGAGATTCTCCCCCTCACAATACTCCAGCAGACCCATCACACATACATTCGTGGCCCTCTGTACATTCTCCAGTGCCTCCAAATGATATTGCATTTGGCCATTTTCTTGCAAAGCTTTAGCTGAGGTACAGAGCGCTTTGATTGCAGCAGGTTCTGCCGTCATGGCCGTTTTAATAGCCACCTCAATTTTTTGCATCCTGCTCTGCAAAGTGGGACAGGACAGATTCCACCTTTGTGTCTATGGCATTCATGGATAGTTGTAAGGCCTTCCACGATGATTCTGACTCTGTGCTGGAATGTGCTGCTGCAGTCATCTGCGGTGGTGTCTCTTGGGGTTGAATTTTCGAGCCACTCACCTGAGCTTTGTTCGTATGCCCCATGGGCAAATTTCATATCAAAATGCTCAGCCCACAGCCGGGAACACCATACAATCATCGGAATTACTAATATCCACCTCAAAATCATTATTTTATCTATTTTTTTTCTCCGATTGGTTCAGCACTCTATCTAAACACGATTTATCAGAAGGTGTGCTCCACAGCAGCCCCCTCACAGAAACTGTTCTAAATAAGTTTATGGATATGCCTACAGGCCCAAGTTCAGCAACAGTAAACTAGATAACAGCAGAATAAGATGTTTCAGAACAAGTCAGTACTTGAAGCAAACTTCTTTGCATCTGTAAAACACTGTTACTTTACTGACTGCTGTCTTCAAGTTTATGAAGTATGTGTGCTTTCTGAAGTAAGGGAAATGCCATGTACAACATCATTTCTGCTCACATCTGCAACAGAACAAATTATTGCACTTCTTGACTCCCTCACAAACACAGGTTCATCCTGGAGAGCTGGGAGAGGTTTTACTGCCTCACAGCTTTCTGCACTTGCCATTGTTACACTGATTGTTTACTCTCGAACACTAATGGCAAGACAGTAAATTATCCCAGTAGGCACAGAGGAGAAAGCCGGCCTGGTGCTCCCTTCATCACTGCATATGACTGCTTTAAAAAAATAAATAAATACTTGTACTCTCAGCCTGCCTGTTGCCCATTCTCACTCACTCGTGCCTATCTGGCCAGTCATCCAAATGCCACTCCCACCCCCCAAAATCATCATCGACTGTCTCCAACCTCACAGCATTAGTGCGTCTCTGTCTCTCAGCACTACAGGTTGTTTCCTCCTGTCCCAGCTGGCTCCAATAGATCTCTGGTGGCTCTGCAGCCAGTCAGCTCCGACCTCAAAGCCCTCCACACCCATGCAAACTACAGCTACTACAGCTACTGATGTTGATGAGACAGTGTCAGGCAATTCACACCAAATCCAGATGGCCACTACCTTGATCCCTCTGCACAGCAGCAGTGGGTCTCAGCAGCAACTAGCTGCACTCCCTGGTGTAACCCCCCTGCAAATGGGGGTTCCCAAAAGACTTCCAGGAGCTTGCTTGAATGCTCCAAGCCTGAATGGTGTTTGGCATTTAAGCCATTTATCAGTGAGTGTTTTTAGAGCCTCTGGTACTGTCTCTTTAAGAGCTGTCTGCTTGCAGACATAATTAGTTTATATGGGGGGACTGTGTGCTTCTCTGTTTGAGTACCACTCGAGCTGCTGCCAATTCACTCCATTTTTGCAGTCACTAGGAGTGCAAAGGAACCTATCTGAAAGATGTAACTGTTTGCCAGAAATCATTTACAGTAATAATGAAATTACAGTTTGTCTAACCTGCTTTCTTTGCAGTCAGAACTGTGTCTGCCTAGTTCCCATTCTGGTTTTGAACTGCTGAACTGGACCAATCAGTGTGGGGTAAGCTAGCTCAAAATGGTGCCTTGGACGAATCAGAACTTGGACTCATAATCTGAGCCAGCCACAAGAGGATTGTATGGGCAGTGACTCTGGGAGATGTAGTTTAGACTTCCTTTTTGGACCAACAGCAGCAGTCTATTGTGAGTGACAGCCAATCCAGTCAAGAACTGGGAGGAACTCAAAGGAAGTGCCCGGTTTTGTCTGTTGGAGTTTCAGTTTAGCTCTGGGAGTGAAGGAAAGAAACCCTGTGCTCCTTCAGTGCACAGTTTCAGTCAAAAACGTGTAAGGCCCAGAGTTCGGTCTGCAGCTTGTGTAACTGCTTGTTAGGACTGAAACTGTCCCTGTGAAAAGAATCAAAGGATCTCTGAAGAGTAGAAACCAGGCTCACCCTGTAGAAGACTGGAGAAATTGTTGAATTGCACTCGGTCTGTCAGGAACTAAATCTGCTATGTGTTCTCCCGGTATTGTGCAGTAATTGCGATCGGGATAGAGAAGCAGCCTGCCTGGTATAGTACTTTCTTTTTACCATATAAATGTGTGAAGAGTCTCGGGAGCTCAAGAGTAGCCCTGCTGACGTTGAAGGACCCTATCTTGTTTGGAGGTCGTGAGTACTAATTCTAGGGTCGCTCCTGTTGAATTGCCACATTAAATCCAAATGGAATCACTGTACTGCTGACTGTTTAAACTAATTTTTCTTTTCACTGTGTGAAAGGGCCCCTACCAGCTGCCACGGTTTGGACTAGCCACTAGGCTTGGGTACCCAGGGACAGTAACTGGTAGGGATAGGCCTGTGCACAGAGCCATAGGTAGATAGTAAAGTGATAAGCTAATTAACCTGATTTCCCCCTGTCCTTGTTATATCCCCCTAAATAAATCAGAGCTGCTTGTTTCAGCAAAGTTATACTGCCTGAGGTATTTGTCTATGTTAAAGTACTGTACTGTGATTGTTGCACTGTATCTATTTCACAGGAGGTCCCAGTGCCGGAACTAGTCCTGGGGGTAAGTGTATACTGTGAAGGTAATTCTGATATATTGTGTGGGCCACTAGTGGGAAGAAAGGGGGGTTGCAGTGTCCCAGAGGGCTGTGACCAAGTAAGTTTAACTATTGCAAACCCTGACCTCTGGGTGGAGGCACCCGCCATTGGATCCAGGCCCCTCAACCTGTTAGTGGCAAATCAGGCAGGGGTAGTAGCCCCTGGGATAGCGCCATCTAGGGGTTACACTGGTAAAATCAAAAACAGTACACAACGAGCGAGCTAAGGGGGAAGGGACCTGAATGTGCGGTGGCTCCCCTCCGACTCCCACTTGGTGTCCACTAATGTTCTGGTGCTCCTCTTGTGACCGCGTCCGCCACTGATGGAAGAAACAGTGTGGCGGCACTTAGTGGTGGCACCACAGACCTGCAACTTAAGGCATACCAGTACATAAGAGAACAGCACTAAGTGGTTGTTCGTGGGACAACCTAGTGCTTCAAAAAGGATTGTCCGCCTGCCAGAACTTGTAGCTGGGGACGCCGTGCTATGGGATTTGTCGATCCCTGATAGTATGCAGCCACTCTTTTATGGGAGGGACCAAAGGGATGGTTTACAGGCTCTCCACTCTGGCCTGGTAACCATATGCCACCTTATTTGCGCACACTGCTAAGGGGCCTTGATTTGGTTGAATCAGTCCTCTAAAAAAGTCAAAACAGTAGTTTAAAATGTGACCCTATCCAAGCCTATGGTGCTCACCCCCACACTCCCCCCTATATATACATAACAAAATGTGAGTGCATAAGGGCATGTCTAGGGATCGGGCTCAGCTCCATGGAACCAAAATGTAGGCACAATTTAATTAATCCTTTACCATGGCTGGACTTTAGGGCAGGTAAGGGAGCTACAGTGGTTCTAAGGGAAGGGATTTAAATGAAAGAATCGAAGAAAGGTGCTCTGTAAGTGACAACTGTGACGACTCATTCCTGTGAGTGCTCTAACCCTGCAAACTTTCCCAGGTCTCCCATCTCCCTGTAGAAGAGAAATAAACCCACTTGTCTACACTGCCAACTAATCTAACTATTGGAACGCCCATGATGTCACACGTAGTAACTTTTAAATTGATGGTCCCGACTTAGCAAGTTTAAGGAGCACTGTGTGCCACTTTATTTACAGGACCATGTGTTCCCATGTGTACCTCCCACAAGTGTGCTGGTGGTCTGAGGGTAATTTCATGACCCTTCAAATTAAGAGCCACATGCATGAAGAACCCTGAGCTTGTTCACACATGGTTCTCGTAATCTGGAATATCTGCCTTCCGATGCAAGATCTGCAGAATCACTGGAGGTTTTCAAACAATGTTTTAAAAACATTTCTATTCTGATAATCGAGATCATTATTATCAATTTTGACTGCTGTATTGCTGCTGACCTTGAAACTTGTGAAAGGCGACTAATGAGTGTTCACATAAAAATATTAAGTCATGTGTGTGTATGGGTTCTGTAGGTAGTGGCACATGACTTGCCTGAAGAAGATTAATGCTATGGGCTCCTCTGATGGAGTCAGGGATGGTGCTGCTGATGACTGGGGAAGCTCTGGCCATAATCCAGTTCCCAATAGACCTTTGTACACTGCATCTGCGGAGCAGGTTCTATGAGCTCGATCATAGTTTGTATATTTGCACCGGCTTTAGTAATGGTGTTCTGAGGTAATCAAGGTACAGGGGGGTGGTGTAGCACTGTTAGTCAGAAATGGCATGGGTATTGGGAGGGGTAGAGGAGACAGAGGGGAACGTGGAGGCTATTTGGGTTACCTTGCTGATGCGGGAGTGGGGCAGAGAGTAAAGATCATGCCAGACAAACCTTGATGAGTTCTATGACTGGATGACGAGGGTCCTGCACCAGAGTAGGCCAGTGGACATCCTCTTTCTGGAGTTTAGCAAGGTGTTTGATTCGGTACCTCACAGTGGCCTGCTGGCTAAACTGAAGAAAATGGGAGTAGGGAGACAGCTGTTAAGATGGATAGGAAATTGGCTCTCTGAGCGTACTCAGAGGGTGGTGGTTGGAAGGTTAGCTTCATCCCCAAGGTGGGTTACTAGTGAGGTTCCCCAGGGGTCAGTGCTGGGGCCACTCCTTTTCAACGCCTATATCTCAGACATCAAGAGGGGTATCAGGAGTGAGATGAGTCTCTTTGCAGACAACTCAAAGCTGGGTGCAGTGGTGGATGGGGAGGAGAGGATGGTGGCCTTGCAGAAGGACCTGGAGGCTCTGGAAAGGTGGTCAGGAAAATGGAAACTAAAATTCAATGTGGGGAAGTACAAGGTTCTGCACCTGGGAGTCAGAAATCCAGGCTAGGGGTAAACACTGGGAGGAGACATGATTCAAGTCACGGAGAGTGAGAGGGACCTGGGAATAGTGGTACATGTCAAAATGAACAACTCCAGGACTTGTAAGAGGGCAGCTGCAAGGGCAAAATAGAATGCTGGGATGTATCGCCAGGGGGATTACCTCCAGAAAGGCGGAAGTGATCCTTCCATTGTACAACTGCTTGGTTAGGCCACACCACAAGTGTGTACCGTTTTGGAGACCACATTACAGAGGGACATTACACTCCTAGAGAGGGTCCAAATGAGAGCAACCAAAATAATCTAGGGCCTGGGGAGAGGACCTATGAGGAGAGGTCCAAGGAGCTCGACATGTATACCCTGGAGGAGAGGAGGGGCAGGGGGGACATGATAGAGGTCTTTAAGTACATGAAAGGGATCAATAAAGGAGGCCCAGTCAGGGTGTTCCAAAGGAAGGAGGGTGGGGCAACAAGAGGTCACAGGTGTAAGCTAGGAGGAGGCAGGCTCAGAGGGGGGAAAGGAGGAGATGTTATTTCATTGAAAGCGTGGTGGAGCCATAGAATGCACTGCCCAGGGAGCTGGTAGAGGCGGAGACTGTTGACAGGTTTAAGAGGGGATGGGACAGGGGGAGGGTAAATCTGACCAGGCCCAATACAGGTGGAACATCTGGGACTGGGGGCAGTATAACCTAAGGGGGGGGGCACCAAAATCGGCCCTCAGTGCAGGTGCTAAAAATCAAGCAGACTCGAGACACCGTTAGGCTATTCTTCTGGTATTTTAGTATGGCAGTATTTGTACATTTCAGTAGAGGTAAGCAAGTCAGGAATTTTTCACCTAGAGCCGAGCCAGGGGTCTGGCTTGACTCTTCAAGCCAAAACATGAGCCGAGCCCTGACTACTGCAGGCAGTTCTCTACACTGCAGTTGAACATTTCAGACATTACACTAACTGCTTAGGCTGATAAAAATGCTTACTTTGAGTAAAACTGGCTTGACTTGACCTTGGCTCTCAGTTTCTTATGGAGGTCAAGCCAAGCCTAGCCAGGCACTAAGCTCAAGTCTGCTCTGGCTTGCCCACCTCTACATTTTAGGACATCCGCTTAAAAATTCTTGGGCCCGATTTTCAAATGCCCCCGAATGGTGCAAGCCCCTTGTGCACTGAACATATAGCGCCTATGGCTTGCCACATTCTCCTAGCCGGCAATCGGTATTTTCTATCCCGTGTGCCAGTTGCCAAACGTGAGACGGTCTTTTTCTGGTCTAGTTTGTGGCAATCCCAAGTGCCCTTTTTATGGGGCTTGCATCAAATATCTGTTGCAACTGCGCCTCACCTACTAAAATTCGGCATAATTACAGCACATGTATTTGCACGGCTGTGCTGAACAAAGGGTTTGATGCAGGGCTTGATGCCAGCCCTGCGTCACCCTTTGAAAATCAGGCCCCCTGTCTTTTGTCTGGAGAGAAAGGAGGCCCAACTTGTTGTACAACAGGCAGTGATGCGTCCATATGTCACAACCATGGCTGAATCTACACAGGCTGTGGTAAGTTCCTCCTAACCAAGCTATAATTTGGTTTATGGATAATTCACTTGTTTACTTCGTAGAGAACATGATTTTGGAGTCGAAAATTTAAAAAAACTCTGTGGTGTCCCCATGCTTTTGTTCTGAACTTCCAATGCCTTTGAAAATGCACTGAGCTTCCATTCGGCCCATCAGTGCTGAGGTAGAGATACCACTCACAATGCCGACGACACGTGTTCAGAAGCTAGGCCGAGTTGTCAGGGGCCGGCTGTGGGGGGGTGAGGGAGCATCCAATGTCTGAGTAGATGCCTTCCCTCCTCCAGGGAAGGAGGGATGCACATCTCACTGCATTACCAACACCTGGCTGGCTACAGGTGGTGGTGCAGCTCGGGGGTCCGCAGGCTGTGCTGGAAGGGGACAGTGTGCAAAGCCAGTGTGTCAGGTTTGCTGGCACCAATGATGCAAGCACACTCTCAATGGGAGGGGTGAAAATGGGGAAACAAATAGGTGCTGCTAGGAAGATGAAGCCCCACCCACCCTATGACCATCTTGGGCTGAAACTTCTCAGGGTGGCCTGACACGGCTCCAGGAAATGCCTCTGCCATAACAATTAGATAAGAGGAGATATCAGTGCAGAAGCAGCTGAAAGGCAGGGCCCTACCTCAGGGTTGGGGATCTGTAGGAGACAGATTACCGTAAATCTCTGGCACCCTAAGAGTCCTGGAGTGTTGTGGGAAGTATGGCTCACAAGTCGGGTAGATGGCACTGGTAGAAGAAGTCCAAAAAGATGCCCATGGGTGACAAACAGAACTGGAAAAAAGAAACCTGTCAAGCTTCTCAAAGTGTAAAAGTAAAGTCCTATCTGCTAGCGCAGTAGCCACCGTTTGCTACATCGGTGACCTACGTTTAGAAGCGAACTCAAGCAGCCGGGGGTGGTCGGGGAATTGGGGTTGGGAGGACTGAGTATCCAAGGGACTGCTCTCATCTACTCTTCTGGGGTGGGGCACACCTCAGGCAAGGCATCAGACACGTAGTGGAAGCTGGCAGTCACAGCAGTCGGGACATCAAAAAGGTCATGGGACACTGACAGACACACTGCGTCACTGCACGTCAGACGACCCAGGGAAGAAAACAAGTGGAAAATCCCCTTGCTGAATGGGATGACAGACTGCCCCTTGCAGGCCTGGTACCACTGACTAGGCAACCCGACCAGATCCTCCCTCAGATGGGTAAGAGCAAGCCCCACTGACCCCACCATGAGGAGCAAGTCATGGGAGTATCTGGGGGCAATTCCTGGGGATGGTGACTGACTGGACTGGGTTGGGAGGGGAGAGGGAGAGAGACCAGCGAGGCAGCAAAGAAGAAATTACAATAAATTTAAATTATTTAAAAAAGTATTCAGAGCCCTATCCTGGAATCCCACCAGGAAGTACAGTGTGTCGTACCAGTGAGGTGCTCGACTCTGTATGTGGAGACATGGGCAGCTCAGTGTTCCTGCCCCCACCCCCCACCCCCACCAGCAGACCACAAAGTGGCACTGGCTGTACAGGCACTACGGTCATTTACTGTCCCTCCTAACTGGACAAATGCTGCAGGTGTGATGTCCCCAACTGTCTGGACAGGGGAAGGAAGGGAGGGAACAAATGAGGGTAACACATGTAGAGAAAAGTGGAAATTGAACAACAAAGCTGTGGCAGGTGCCTTCACTTGTGAGGGGCTAGTTATCAAATGTACTCAGGACCAAAAGTGTGGGACAGCAAGTGAGACACTCTCAAGCAAGGAACCACACCAAATGAAAAAGTTAAATGTCATCAAATTTAGTCACCAAATGGTGATGTAAAAAAAAAAAACACAGCACTACCAACAGTGAACCCCTGCATTTGTGCTCTGAGCTCCTGATTACACTGTCACAAGGTGGGACAAAGCAGGTAGCCTGGTGTCCAATGGCCACTAAAACAAAATCGGTTTGGCTACTGGAGTTTGAAAGTTGCCAGCCAACAGGCTACCTGCTCAAGGAGTGATTTTTTGAGCCTCTGAAAATTATGGCCACAAAAAAATTGAGCTGGCCACCAGATTTTAAAAGCTAGTGGCAAACATATTTTAAAAGCTAGTGGCCAAACTGACCACCAGCTCACAAAATGAGCTGTCCCACCCTGCACCCTTGAAAGCATGAAAGCTGTGTATTTAATGTTGCTTAAATCAACTGAACCTTTTTGACTTGCCGGGAAGCATTACCGCTCACTATGCTGGTGACTCGGGTTTGGAAATTATTTCAGGTTGCTCGGGGACTAGGCAAGGAACGAGGACTGAGAGCCCCAGAACAGTTCTCTCCTCAGGGTGTGTTTGGGGTGGGGAGAACAGTGTGCTCTGCTACATGCCTACCACATGACTCAAGCCTGGTGGTAGCACAGTTGGACATGTCCAGGAGAGTGCGGCACTGCACATCTGATCCTGAGTGATAAAATGGAGGGCACCACCATCCTCATCAAGCAATATGATGCCAGCAACCGCAGGCCCTGCACCAGTGACTGTGCCACCCCCCCCCCCCCCAAACAAGTGGTCCAAGATAAGTGATGGGGTAAGTCCCAGGGAATGAAAGTATCAGTGCTGGGGTGGGGAAGTTGTAGCAGAAGAGAGAAAGCCAAAGTGCCTAAGATACAAGATGGATATGGGACCAAAAAAAAAAAAAAAAAAAATCAGCTTTCTCATTTTGTGTGGTTTCTGGTCTCAGAGGGTCATCCCCATGTTTTGGTTCAGTAAAAAAAGAGTACAGCCTTGGGCGTCTGATGGCCGACAGCAGTGCATCGCGCTGCCGCGCCGATGACAAGGGGCTAGAAGCTGGCTCAGGCAGCGGAGTGGGCTGCCATGCTGGTGACAAGGGGCTACAAGCTGGCTCAGGCAGCAGAGTGGGCTAGGGCAGCACTATAGCAGAGTAGTGCTTCATGCCAGAGTGGGACTAGAGCCAAGATCCACTGCCCTAGCAGTAACCCCTACTGTGGGTCAGGGAGCTTGCCCCTCCCAATGTCATCGCTATGAGTGTGCATGGACTCTCAGTGCACAACTTGTGGACGCAGGGAGAAAAGGCAGAAGGAAAAGCATGGCAGTGGAGGACAGTGGTACACTTGGTTTCCATGCCACCTGCTCTATCTGTATGTTTAGATTCTGCTCCGCTGATGGAGGTGTGGACCCTGCCTCTCAGATAGCCCCCGCGGGGGATTCGTGGGAGGACCTAACAGCGGAGTTAGGTGGTGAAAAGGCTGAGTGGTGACCTGAAGGGGAAGGATCAGTCAAGAAGTACAGATAAATGAAAAAAACAGTAGAGCCTAGATTTCCAGTGTTGTCAGAGCTAGTGTTAGCGAGATCACAGACAGGACCTAGAACATAGCAAAAGATAGCGTTAAAATAGGAGGCAGTGGAACCTGCAGAGAAAAAAAAAAAAAAAAGATGAGAGCTCTGAGAAGGAAAGGCTGGGATGTGTAAGAGCACAGACCCACAATCTCACAAGTTCCCATTTTTGCAGAAAGCACAACTATAACAGGGTGTACCAACGCCTGCCCAGTAACAGCTGCTCTGGAATCCTGGCAAAGACTATGTCAGAGGCAAACAACCTCATCATTATGGGAAGGACACCAACCCCTTCCCCCGCCACATCAGACCATGAGGTGGAGCTCCTCAGCAGTTCTAGTCAGGAGAGAGCTGGGATTGGATCTCACGACAGTCAGGACATGTGGACAAAGCTCAATCCAGCCACTATGGACAAAAGTGTTTACTTACTGGAACTGACAAAAGTTCCTTTACATTTACAGAGGTCAGTTGAATGTAAACAGCAGTGCATCCACCTGAATAGGCAGTTATGTGTGCATGTCCTGAAGCTGTCCTGCCATGTGGTACCAGTTCAACGCCCATCTGAAACATGGACTTCTAATTTAAATAACGAAGTTAAAAACATTTCTCACAGTCTCCTGAACATGTGCACCAAATGGTTTTCCTAGTCCCCTTGACTTCTGCAGGAAGAGCGGTTGATAGTATTAACAATCCCATCACCTCTTTGGGTTCTGTAGGAAGATCAGTTGATAATGCAGACAGTTCCCCCGCAGAAAAATAATTACGGAAGATGGGCAGACAAGTCCATTTAAGCGGTTACTGAATAGTAGAAAAACATGTTTTTGTTTTGAGTAAAAGTATAAAAAGACTCTGCAATCCCAAATATAAACAACAATTTCCATTGAACTTTCCATAATCTGGGGCTGCCCAGACACCCAGTGGCTGAAGCGACCCTAAGGAGCTGCGCTGGGAGACAGGTCACGGTCAGGACAACTGTGGGTTCCGCAGCCGGATACAGCCTGATCAAGATCTATCCCTGTCATATACTGGTGCAAGACATGCTGCAAACATGGAGAAAAACCACTGTGGTAAAAAAAAAATTTCCCATAATTTATCTTACAAAAAACACTCTTTTCTCTGGTCCCCGTCCCCACTCCCGTAGTTAAGGTCTGCCTAGACTACAGTCTTCCTTGAGAAGGGCCATTTTTTCCATAAGGTAAAAATAAAACACGATTAACAGCAGAGTTTGTCATTTTAAAGCACCACTTGAGAGTAAATATTTCACATAAATAATGTGTTAATGTGTTTTTGTTCAGGAAGTAGTGCCCGAGGCATAAGGATGCCCATTCCCAAACACGACTTGTCTGCACCATATTTACAATCACACTGACGGTTAGAGTGATGGGGGCAGTCGGAGACCACAGTCTCCCCCTCAGAATGTGGACTGTGAATCAACTGATGGTACCGATGATGGAGAATTTCGTTTTAAAGAGGGCTACCCATCTATAAAAGCACCAGGGAGTGGTAGATGTGCATCATACGCTGGAGCATGCCACCTCCAATTGTGGATACGTGCTGCTGTTGCAATCTGTCTCAGGCGGCCAGTTACTTGCTTTATTTGGGGAATGAAACTTTAGCTCCAGCCTTTTCTCAAGGTCATTAGATAATGCAATAGAGAGAGAGAGAGAGACACACACACACACAGCCAATTATCTCACATAACCTTCTCTTTATGAGACCAAGCTGTCTATCTGCAGTTGTAAAACACACATTTTGGAAGAAACTCACCCACCCAAACAATACATCTTAGTTTCATTAAATATGCCACGCAAAAGTCAATCTGTCAGCGCAGTGATGCGCATACCACTTGCGACACCAGTGACCCAAGTTCAAGAACAAGACTGGGTTGCTGAAGGACCAGCCAGGGGGAGAGGGCTTCGCTCCACTGTGGATTTGGTCACCAGCAAGACCAGGTCCCATCCCAGCAGCCTTACCATGCAGGGTACACAATGGGACACCAGAGCAGGCAAGTAGTCCTAGGGGGCGTCAGGGTGACAGTGCTGGGAACACTGGTGGATGGGGCTACTGATTGGAGTTAAGCAGAAAACACAACTGCTGAGCAGGATATGGTCCCATGGCAGACAGCAGCACATCAAGCTAGCACCTGGGAGACTGGGGTTCTTGTGAAAGCCTTGCTTGCCACTCAGACTCAATGAGGGCCGAGGGCGTCACCAAGGATAGGAAATCGATTCTGGGAAATGCTAACAAAGCTAGGGTGGATGGGGGTGGGGGGGCAGTTGCTCAGGTGGGTGGAAAATTGGCTTACAGGGCGAATACAGAGAGTGGTGGTTGGCAGGATAATCTCCTCTCCCAGAAGGGTCACCAGTGGGGCCCCCCAGGGTTTGGTCCTGGGGCCACTCCTGTTCAATGCCTATGTCTCGGACATAGGGAGTGGTGTTAGGAGTAGGCTGGGTCTCTTTGCAGACGACTCAAAACTGGGAGCACTGGCGGACAGGGAGGTTGGGAGTGGCCCTCCAGGGGGATCTGGATACCCTAGGGAGGTGGTCAAGGAAGTGGGGACTGAAGTTCAACGCAGTGAAATGTAAGGTACTGCATCTGGGGGTCAGAAACCCGAGTCATGCATACACTTGGGGGGGGGGGTCACACTACAAGCCACAACAGGTGAGAGGAACCTAGGGATAGTGGTGGACATCAACATGAAGAACACGGAGAACTGTCGAAGAGCCGTAACAAAAGCAAACAGGATACTCTGCTGCATAGCCAGGGGGATTACCACCAGGAGGAGGGAGGAGATCATCCCTTTGTATAATGCCCTGGTCAGGCTGCACCTTGAGTACTGTGTGCAATTCTGGAGACCTTACCTTAAGGACACAGCACTACTGGAGAGGGTCCAGAGGAAGGTGACAAGGATGATACAGGGCATGGCGCGTAGGACCAATGAGGAAAGACTGGAAGAACTCAAGCTGTATACACTGGAGGAGAGGAGGTATGGGGGACATGATAGAGGCCTTCAAGTATGTAAAGGGGATAAATAAGGCGGAGCCAAGGAGGTGTTCAGCCTAAAGATGGAAAAGAAGGGGGGGACTACCAGGGGCATGCGTGGAAGCTGATGGGGGTGGGGGAGTACAGGGGGCACAGGAGGCACTACTTCACTGAGAGTGTGGTGGAACCATGGAATGCACTGCCTAGGTGTCTGGTGGACAGAGCACTGTGGAAGGTTTCAAGAAGGGTTGGTACAGGGGGATACTGAAGCCCTCTGGGTTTGGGGGGGGGAGAGGAGCAAGCTACAAGTAGGGGGCTGGCTAACGAGCAGACACGATAGACCAAGAGGAATATTCTGCTGGCTTTTACTATGTTGTGTTACTATGTCCACCTGGTGTTTCTGTAGTCTCTGGTGGCCAGCCAAATAAATTAATTGGTATTGGCCTATACAAAGAGACACATACGAAGAAGCTAGCAGAAGAATGCCATTTGGTCTATGTAGTCTGCTCATACTGCAGGGTCGGCAGCTTGAGCTACTGACCCTGCACCCCATCCCCACTCCTCCCACCCTTTCCATCCTCCCTACCCATGATCCTTGCATTCCCTATACCTATCCTAGCTTCTACTGAAGCTGACCACCATTTACAATGAGACCACCTCCCCCAGCAGCACATTCCAAGTATCCACAACCCTCTCCGTGCAGAAGTGCTTCCTGACCTCCCTCCCTCCAGCTTAAGACTGTGCCCTCTCATGTTATGACTGCCACTTAGTTTAGAGATACTCCTTATCCATCTTATTAATGCCTTTCAAGTGCCTGAAGGGCTCAGTCATGTCCCCCTCTCTTTTTTCTGTCCTCCAGGAAGTACATGTTCAGTGCCCTCAACCTCTCCTCATACGTCTTACCCTGCTGACCCACTATTATTTTTGTAGCCCTCTTCTAAACCTTCTTCAGCAGGTTAATGTCCTTTTTGAGGTGTGGGCACCAGAACTGAACCCCATACTCTAGATGTGGCCTCAGCAGTGACCTGTACAAGGGCAGTATAACCTCCTTTCTCCTACTACTACTGATCCCCCTAGCTATGCATCACAGCATCTTGTTTGCCCTTACTGCTGCTTTCTTGCACTGCGTGGAGTGCTTCAGGTCACTAATGATCATCACTCCCGGGTCCTCCTCCTCTGATGCAGATACCTGGACTCTACACAGGTAGTACTCCATCCTGGGATTCCTGGCCCCAATGTGCATAACTTTGCATTTCTTGGCAGTAAAGCCAAGCTGCCAGATCCTGGACCACTTCCCCAGCTTTTCCAGATTGTCCTATAAATCCTGAATCCCTTCAGCTGTGTCCCGCAGAGTTTGGCATCATCCATGAATAGGCACATCTTGCTCTTAATGCCATCCCCAGTGCCACTGATGAAGACATTGAAAATCAGCCCCAGCACCGAGCCCTGCGGGACCCCACTGGTGACCTCTCTGGTGCCAGAAAACTCTCCGCCAACAACCACCCTTGGTGTTCTGTTCTTCAGTCAGTTTTCCACCCATCTAACCAAGTTCCTGAGCAACCTTTTGTGGGGTAGAGTCAAAGGCCTTGCTGAAATCCAGACAGAGGATGTCTACCACTTAGTCCCTGTCTGTCTTAGTGACCCAGTCAAAGAAGACAATCAGATTTGTTTGACACGATCCCCCCTCCATGAACCCATGCTGCCTCGCACCCTGGAGACCACACTCCTCTAGATATTCTACCAACCTTTCCTTAAGTTTGTGCAAAAGAAAACGGTAACTGGCACCTGCTAGTAGCCTCAGATGAAAAGAGTTTGTACAGCAAAGTTTATTCTCAGACTATTACAGTCACTATAGTGCCATGGAAGGAAGAGCGAATACCTGGATTCACCGAAACAATACTCAACTTCATTTGTAATTCCATACAAAGTGCTCTAAACATTTAAAATGCAGCCTGAATTACTCCAGGACGCTACACAAAATCTTCCTAGCCCCCTCCACTCAAGGCAGCATCCACGTCACCTGACGCATTTCACGCAAACGTGCATTTTATCAAATCTAGGTAGAGGATGTCTACCACTTGGCCCTGACTGCTGTCTTAGTGAAGCAGTCAATCAGATTAGTTTGATACGATCTCCCTCCCTTCCCCCGAACCTGTGCTGCCTCACATCCTGGAGACCATGCTCCTCTAGATATTCTACCAACCTTTCCTTAAGTATAATCTCCATGAGCTTGCACACGATTGAGGTCAGAATGACTGGTCTGTAAATCCAGGGTCATTCTTGGGACCGCTTTTGTGGAGGAGCACCACAAGTGCTGTTCTCCAGTCCTGCAGTACCATGCCTGCCTCCAGTGAACTGTTAAATAGGCCTGCCAGCTACTCAGCCAGTTCCCCTAAAGTGGAACCATTTATATACTGTGCTGCCACCGCCCTCTCCCCCCAAGTTTGAAAAACCCATAAAAATCTCTGAAAAAAAGAATTAGGCTCCTCTGCAGCTGGCAGCAGTTGGATATATTGAAAACCAAGCCTGCCCTTTACAGATACTACACTGCCACCACATGTCATTGAGGGTGAAGCTGTGGCTAACTGCAATATGGTTAACACTGCTTCACCCAGCTGGATGTAAGGTTCTAAAAATGGTGGCCCAGTGGCACTGAGAGCTGAGGCACTGGAAGCCATACCTCACACCACGCTGGTGACCCAAGTTCAGGAATGAGGCTGGGCTGTCGGGGGTCAGTAGGGGAGGGAGAGGATTGAGCATCCGACGTCATAACTTTGCTGAGCGGAGGTAGCTCTAGAAACCGGGAAGTCAGAGTGACCCAGTGGGGGTAATTTTACGAGGGCTACTACGTTTAAACTATTGGAATATTTTTGATACTCTCTGTATCAGTATCATCTTGCAGCGGTAAGGCACTGATCCAGCAGGTGCAAATGCTGAGGTTGGTAAGTCTCCTTAAGGAACACGGATATCATGAAATGAGACTTTTACAGTATGATAACCATCACATGTAATACTATGGTTATAATACCACAGTATTACGGAAATAAGCAGTTCTGCACAAAAAGATGTGTCCTCTAACTCTTGTGTTGGTGAGAGATGGCACAGGACGGAGAGTCATCCCTAAAACACAACAAACTTACTTGAATGGCCTGGAAACCACAGAATACCTTGAACAACAGTTATCACGGTATCAGACGTTGCCCACAGCATCAATGCCATAACTTCTGATAGCACTGTATACCGGGAAACCGTCATACTGTGACATCCCTAGTTCCAGGTACATGGGACTGCTCGAGGTCTTCTGTTCGAGATTTTAATCAGTGGGGACAGGGCATTTTCAGTTGCTGCCCCATACTGTGGAAGTCTCTCCAGATGCTGGTGCAGCCGATATGTAGTCTGCATCACTTCAGGATGGAGGTCTAGAGGTGGCTATTCTGTGCAGCTAACCCTGGCCCTGTTACTGCATGAACTAAGTTTCTTATTTTTTTCAGCCATTCTGCATCTTTATCAGGATGTTACTGAAGGTTTTTCCTACCAAATTAGTTTGGACAACCTCATACTTCAGTAGAGACACTTTAATTTTTAATTATTTATTCATTTGTTAACCGGGTAAGTACACTGATCCCAGGGACAGTTTCAGGCATGACCCAGGCCATCAAGATGGCGATTACAGTGGACAAAGGCCGCCACTTTCAGAGCTGGCTAGGTGTGTGGCACATATAGATGCACTGCTCAAAAAAATGTGCTGGTGCACGCGAACGGGATATTCACACAGGATGCGTGATTGCAACAGATCGAACATCCTGTATGAATATTGGATCCTGGATGGGTGGCACAAAGAGGGGTGGCCACCCAATATGCCCAGCATATCCAAGGTCCGGGCTGATGATCGCCAATGGGGGATGCGCAGTGCATCCCAGATGCGCCATCTCCCCCAAGGACAATATTCAGCCAGAAACTGCAAATGAGCTCATTAGGTATGCATGGCGCAAATGGGCCTCATGCATGCCCTTTATGGGTTCATTAGCATGGCTGCACCCGGCTGAATGAACTGGGCCAGTCCCTACCCAGCCCCGATCGTTATTGACCGGTCCAGTACCCCTGTCAGCCCCAGCAGTCCAGTGGTACCCCTCGCCCATCCCCAAAGGATATAATAAAGAGACATCCCCCCATTTCCATAGTGTAGGGCTCCCCCCAACCCCAATGCATAGCATACCACTACATCTCCCCTGTTTCTATAGTGTAGTGTGTCCCACAGTCAGCCGCTAACTGAACTGTCAAACCAATAAACACGTACTCTGTACTGTATGCATTCATTGACAGTTCAGTTGATGGCTGGCAGCTGTAGTGTCTTGAGGCTGAGCCAGCTGCCTGCTCAAGTTGGGACTGAGGGGGGTGGGGTGGGGGTCCCATCCTAATGGGTGGGGCCACCACACTACGGAAATACTTGGGGGCATGACAATGTTACAGGCATGGGGGTGGTGCTGGTGGGGGTTTAAATCTGAATTGAATGGGGACCAGGGGATTATTCTGGATCTAACAGGGATTGGGGATTATTCTGAATCAGATGGGGATCAGGGAATTTTCTGAATTGAACAGGGATCAGGGATAGGTGGGGGCACACTACACTGTGGAAATGGTGGGGCTGTAGTGGTATGCTATGCACTGAGGATCTGGGTTGGGGGCCCTACACTATGGAAGTGGGGGATGTCTTTTTAATGTATACAAGTGAAATCGGGCATGGGAGGGGTCCCACTACACTATGGAACATTGGGCATTTATTTGTTTTATGTGTGACTGGTGATCGGGGAATGGGGTGGGGGGGATCCTGCACTATGGTAAACTGGGGGTTTATTCATATCAATGTAACATCAGGTATTAGGGCGGGAGGAGAACCCACACTACGGAGACCTGGGGTGTTATTTTTTTATTCATACATTGGGGATCGTGCTGGAAGGGGGGGTACCACTAGTCTACTGGGCTGGCAGGAGGGCTGCGTTTCCGCTTACATGGTCAGGGATTGCGGGGGGGGGGCGTACCCCTACACTACCAGGATTGGCAGGCTGCTGTGCACTTGTCTGCACTTCTGCAGCCTGCCTGCCGATGGCTGGCCAATTTAGGCATGCTTTTTCTTTGCCTATCTTTGCGTCGCACAATTCATACAATTGGGTGGTCCATCTATTCTGAATATTCCCATGGGCGGAATATTCATGGGAATGCCCCCTCTACTTGGGCTGCATACATTATTTTTGGGCAATGGCCCATCTGGATTTGGGCATCCCATCTCCCCCTTCTGAATACTGCGATCTGGAGCATTTTTTTGAGATGGACGGCTCATCTCCATTTTTTGCTGAGAAACGCCACCCAACTCCTTTGACAATGTGGGCCAAAAGGTACAAGACATGAACAGTTTGAATATACAGTGAGCAACACATTAGGTTACAGATGCCAAGGTCCTATAATACATACAGTATGGTTTGCTGTGTCAATAAGGTATCAGCACCACCAGAATAAGATAAGAGGGTTTAAACAAGAAAGGCAGGTAAATCTCATTTAAATTAATTAGGTCCCCATTTAACTTGTAAGGCCCCCTCTAAGCAGACTCCAGATTAATGAACTGGATATATGACTGTCTAGATGGTAAGTCTGTAAGCAATATCAGGGCCATGGCCAGTCAAAGGCAGATAAGACGCAGTCAACATATGCATGGGGTGTGGGAGTGACCTGTGCACTCATTAATCAGCTAACAGCTACAGGTTCATTCAATCAACTCAGATTTCAGATTTGTCTTCCACAATCAGAGTGGCAGGGGATGATGGGTCTGATGGCTAAGCCAGGTTACAAACTGCCCCAGGAAGGTCCTGGGGCTAGGCTAGGCAAGATCAGGCAAATTAAACTGTCAGATGCTCATCCAGGACTCTGAGCACCATATAAGCAGAAATTTAAAGTACAAACAGAATAACATAAAACAGGTCAGGAAAGATGTGTTATAAATCAAGAGAAAAAAAATTTGAATAAACTGCTGGATCCTAATCAAAAACAGGTACAGCAGTGAAAGGGTTAGATACTTCTTGGGCCCCGTAAAGAGTAGCAAGGGACTAACATGCATGCCTTGGAAACAGGCATGTTCAGGTAGGGTTTTTAAAAATGTAATACATTATTGATCAAGCTCGATCATATTAAAGGGACACTTGTCAACCCTATTACGAGTCAGACTCCCTAGTTTTAGAAACATATTTTATGATTGTTGACATTCTGCAGAGACTGCTGTTATAGCTTGCAGTTTGGTTCCGGTTCTTTTTTTCTTCTATAAAGCGAGAAACAGACTGCTTGCCATACTGATGTTACCACATAAAGACATGTTTGTTTATATTTCTTGATCAACTTCAGCTGCGTCCTTCCTGGACTTACGAACACTCCAACGGTCCAGCCACTCATAATGCTGTGGGAGTACAGGGGACTACTGCATCACAAGTGGCTGCACTGTATGGGAGTGTTTCTAATGTCCAGGAAGTATGCAATGAGAGTAGTTCAAAAATCTGAAACAAAAACACGGTTGGGTACAACTATAAATTGCACACATTTACCACCAAGGTTAACTTTCTGGATACCACAGTCATCATTAAGGATGGAACCTTACATACATGTATTTACAGGAAGCCAACAGACAGGCAGAGATACCTGCACAGGAAAAGTAACCACCCAAACCATACAAAAAAATCTGTCAAATACAGTCAAGCACTTCGTTGTCAACGTATTTGTACAAATGAGAATGACAGAGATACACATTTGGCTATGTTGAAAAACACATTTATGGAGCAGGGACACTCATCCAGGGAAATTGACAGGATAACAGAATGGGCAATGCAAGTACCAAGACAACAACTACTTCAATATAAAGAAAAGAAAGCTACAGAAAGAATACCCTTGGTAGTCACATATCATCCAGACCCTGAATGTCTGCGTAAGATTATTAAAGATCTCCATCCAATATTCAGTGAGGATGACACCCTTAATTGTATTTTTAAGGAACTCCCACTACTATCTTTTAAACAACCACCAAATTTATCCAGCCTAATTATTAGGAGCAAACTTTCACCAGAACAGAATACCATGTCACACAATGGCACATGACCCTGCAGTCAACGCCCCTGTAAGACTTGTGGGCTCATTTCTACCTCAGACTGTGTGGTTACATCACAAAACAGACAATTCCAGGTGCATGGGAGTTATACATGCATGTCGCGACATGTTGTTTATTTCATTCAGTGCAAGAGATGTCCACAAACAGGTTATGTAGGAGAGACACGCCAACAGCTCCGCACTAGGATGAACTCACACAGACATACTATTACAGCAAGGAAGACTGAAAAACCAGTGGGGCATCACTTCTCCCAGCCTGACCACTCAGTCTCAGATATGTCAGTAATGGTCTTAAAAGGAAATCTCAAAAACACACAACAGAGACGAGCTTTTGAGATTAAACTTATTTTACATCTCAATATGGTAGCAGATGGGATGAACGCTGATCTTGGTTTTATGGGACACTACAGAAACTAACATCCACAGACCTTTTCTTCTTCAAACTGACATATTATAGGACTTTAGCATGTGTGGGATGTGGATGCGTGTGTGTATGTATGTGTGTGAGTATGTGTTGTGAGGTATGTGATATAACAGATGTGGGGCTTGCTGTCACATTGAGTAAGTCTCTATTTAGCTATATGGAGTTATAATGTGTTACTACTTTTATTTCACACACATAATGAATATTAATTTCTCCTTACTTTTTATCTTTGCCTGGGGAGAGATTGATTCCATTGCACCATATTCAGATTACCCAGCCTGCTAGTGTACATACAGGAGTGTTATCTTATACTGTTGTTACATAATTTTTGTAACTCTGTACATATTGGGGTGTGTGATCTCATTTGCTTGGGGGTCCTGCACAGATCTTTTTACATTAGGTTAATATTGTAGTAATTTGTGGATGTGTAGGTATGTTAGACCTCTGGTCTTACACATATACTTTATATTTACTTCTAGTTATCTTATCTTGGGGAGGGTGGCAGGTTTATTTCATGGTAGTTCTATCTAGTATCCTTGGAAATGTTACTTTGCAGATAGTAGTATGGTTAAATAGTGTTACTGTTTTACTCTGTAGATATTATGAGACATAAGACCTTTTACTCAGGATTTCATGACAAGTTGTATTCCTTTGGGGAACTATTGCAGTGACTGAACTTAATATAGGTTCACTAGGAGAGAGAGAGAGAGTGTGTGTGTGTGTGTGTGTGTGTGGTGTCTGTGGGACAGAGAGAGGGGAAAAAAAAGGAGGGGGGGAGAGAGAGAGAGACAACATCTCCTTTAAGCTATGTATCTCCCCCACCCACATTATTGTGATGTGGGGTGGGTTAGGTTGTACTGTTTGTATGAAGAGGAGGAGAGAAATTACATTTTTATCTCTTTTTCAGATTCCTTAGACACTTGTGGCACATAAAATTGCTACATTCTCAGTATATATTGATATCAGTACATACCAGGCTACATGGTCTTAATTCCTTGAGGTTCCTCGACTAGAGTTTTTTGTTTGACACTAATATTATCAATTTATATTTAAATTATCATTTATACAGTCCTGAGGTTTTTGAAATTTCTTGGGCCTTTTATTTAGCTTGAGCATACAGCTGGGTGACAGGTCCAGCTAGGTTTTACACATCACGCAGTGTGCACTGATGTTTTTAAGATAACGTTACTGGTAATTCTTGTCTTTAATGCTAACACTGTAATTTCATGAGCCCTACAACTATCTGAGTTTGTCTTTAAGCTGGGTGGGGGTTGCCTTTCAGTAATCACATCCTTATACTAACTGTGACACTCATAGCTTGATTTAGGAGTTATCTGCTTCAGCAGTGTTATCTTATGTCAATTAAATTTATATGCAGTAGGATTCTTTGTATGTATGTTCCACCAAGCACATCTGTACCCAAGGTTCTTTCGGACTGAAGGCAGTATTGTACTGTTAAACTTCTCCGACATCATCTTCAGTGTTTTTTTTTTTTTTTTTTTAATGACTATTTTAAACCAATGGGGATTTTTTTTCTGTTTTTCTCTGCATTATCTAGCTGTTATAAGTATTGCATTTTCTAAACAACTGCCATGAGCTTCTGAAGAAGGACTGGTTGGTCCGAAAGCTAGAGCACTTTGTTCTTGTTGTTACATCTATGTTGGTCCATTAAAAGGTATCAAATCATTTGCTTCTGGATCTACACATTTTAAAGGAAAGCAGTTCAAAACGTGGGCTACCGCCCCAGGACAGTTTATCCTCCGGTTTAGATTTTAACAGCAAGAGTGGCATTTTTCTGGGCCACAACTTGCTGTATTTTAATTTTCAAAACTCCAGAACCTGGAAGTATGGAGGAGGCAGGGGACGCTCCATTTGCTGAAAAGGTGCGGTGATGCACCACTCGCTTCAGTTCACTGAAGCGAGTGGTGTCACGCTTTTTCAGCAAATGGGCGTCCTCATACTAAGATCGAATTTGAAAATGAAAATACAGCAAGTTGCGGCGCAGAAAAATGCCACTTTGCTGTCAAATTCTAAACTGGAGGGTAAGCTGTCCAGGGCAGGAGCCCACGCTTTGATATCTTTCCTTTAATTCAACTAAGCAACGAGGCAGATAAAATAACCAGCAAAATCAAAGAATTTTATTGAAGGTAAGTAATCATAAAAAACAGGTTACTCACCTGAAACAGTAGTTCTAGGAGTGGTATACGTTGTTCATCCACACTGCTTGGAATGTCCTTTCCCTTTAAGAATCTTGCCAGAAGGTCTTGAAGCTATCTCCCCCCACCCACCCGGGTGGTATAACCCTCAGCTCTGCCCCATGACGCCAGATCTTCCTTTCACTGGAAGATACAGGTTTCTGCCTTACCGCTCTTGCGTTCAGTAGGCCCTGGCTTCAAAATCCTTGGATTTGCTTAAACTTAAACTTGTTAGAGTTAATAATAATCGCTTTGCGATTTCAACCTCAATGGAAGATAAGTCTTCTCCCAGTTTCCGCCGCTGTCCGTGCAGGCAAAAGATGTCTCACACAGACCTGCATGCCATGTGCGTATATTGCCTGGGTGTCGGCCATGACACCCAGGAGCGCGATGTGTGTTGTGCTTTTCACCCGAACATCCTGGACGATTGTCTCGTACGTTTAAAGTCAGGCAAACTGGAGAAATGGAACCCGCTGGTCAAATCTAAGGAAACCCGACGGGCGGTCTCCGCGGCTGCAGTGTCCTCCGAGCAGCTCGAACACATGAAGGCTTTCGAGGAAGAGGCAGCTCAGGCCGCGGATCAGTCCTCAAAGAACCTTTTTCATTCTGCTCAATTTGGGCTCCACTTTCTCCAGTTCCGTTCGGGAGATGTGCCAGTCTCTTCCCACCAAGGGTGAGGGGCCTTCGGGCATGCATGTCTCTCAGTCTCGTGACAAGAAACTGAGAGAATCTTCGTCTCATCGACGACATTCCTGAGATCATGAGAGATCTCAGTCCCAGGAATCACCTGTCCCGACTTTGGCTGAGGTTGCGGCCTCGGCCACTGGTTTCATGGTCCCATCATCAGGCTAGCCAGCTCAGACTTTGGGAATCCCATTGAGGAACCGGTCCCGGATCAAGAACCACTACCAGTCTCCCCTATGCCTTCCAATCGATCCCATCTGTCACCTCAACGATCAAGGTCAAGGTCTCGGACCCCTTCGACCAACAGGACGAAGAAGGCACACAAGTGCTCTAAGAAGAGGCATTGCCAAAACTCTTCTTCATCCTCCTCAGATGAGGAGAGGCTTCGACGGAAACTCAGTCGATGCTACGAAGATCTGATGTGGCAAATGCCGATCTTATCCGGTCAAAAAGCTGATCCCAGCTTCCAACCCCAGCCATTACTTGGTCTGCACCATTCCTCCTCCCACGGAGCCGGTCAAAACTGTTCCAGTTCGGCCTGAATTGACCTCTCCACCAATCTTGGTGGAACCATCACCTAAACAGCCCTGGTGGAGGTGCCTGCCAAAGAGTCTCAACCTGTTCCGGGCCTTCTGCGTAGGCTCTCTGTTACTGTTACCCTCACTCTTTACCTCCCCAGGCGGGTGGAGGAAGACATAGGTGGCTGGCCAGTTTATCCAGACTCTTCCTGTAAATTTTCTTTCTCCGACTGCTGGTCTCCGGGCTCATCACTTCTGGGAGGTCCTTCCTGGAACCACAAGACAGGCAGGAGGTATACAGACTTCTGCAGGAAGAGGGTATCCTCCCACACATTTCCTCCAGACATCAGTACTTCTATAGCCTTCGTCTTCTGAGGAAACACATAACCTGGAACAAACAAAAGAAAAGTTAGTGTAACTTGCAGCCAGAGGCCAACTTTCAGCATTGTGGGAGGGACAGAGCCCAGAGACCAGCAGTCAGAGAAAGAAAATTTACAGGTGTTTAAATTTCTATTTCTCTCTCCTAAAGCTGTTCTCCAGCTCATCACTTCTGGGATATACTAAAGCAGTACATCCTTCCACTGGGTGAAAAGAAAGTTCATAGTCCCTTATGGGTCCACCACTGCCTGGAGGACCCTGTGACCAAAGGATGCCTATGCTGAGACGGCGACATCCAACTTGTAGAATTTTGCGAACATATGGATAGCTGACCATGTGGCCACTCTACACAAGTCTGCCGGGGAAGCTCCTCTGAAGTCCACCCGGGATGTAGCTATCGCTCTGGTTGAGTGTGCTCACACTGGTCCCGGCAGGTCAATCCGGGCCTTCTGGTAGGCCATGATGATGGTGGAACGAATCCTCCTAGCAATAGAGTCCTTTGATGCCTTCTTACCCATGTTTGGGCCTGAGGTAAGGATGAAGAGGCTTGAAATCTTACGGACCGCGTCAGATCTCTTGATGTAAATTTCGAGTGTTCTCCATGGATCAAGCATGTGAAATTCTCTCTCTTTCTCATTCTTGGGGTGAGGACAGAAAGAGGAAATGTTCAAGATTTGGTTGCAGTGAAAATGAGACATCACCTTAGGTAAAAAGGTCGTATCTGTCCGCATTACTACAGAGTCTTGATGAAATATAGTGTAAGGTTCTTTGGATGACAGGGCTCCTATCTCACTGATGTCGGGCTGAGGTGATTGCCATGAGAAAAATGGCCTTCATAGTAAGATAAAGTAAGGAAGCCTCCTTTAAGGGCTCAAAAGGTGGTTTGGTGAGCGCTCGGAGTACAAAGTTGAGCCTCCAGGGAGGTACTACCAGTTTTACTGGAGGACGCTTCAAGGTTGCTGCCCTCAGAAATCATCGAACATGAGGGAGAGCTCCTAAGGATTCACCTGAGTCCAATAAAAGAACCGCCCCCGAAGCAGACACCTGGACTCCTAAGGTAGCCGGCTGGAGGCCCTTGTCAAAACCCTCCTGAAGGAACAGAAGTATGGTAGGGAGAGACAGAGAATCATCCAAGAGGTGTCCCGTAACCAGAAGAGAAATTTCTCTAAATCCTTGAGGAGGAGGCCCACCTGGATTGAATCATAGTTTCTATGACAGGTGCAGAGAAACCCAACTCCCTGAGAGTTTCCCACTCAATCTCCATGCTGAGAGGGACAGATTTTGAGGACCTGGGTGCAGCACCGGTCCCTGACGTAGTAGGCCTGAGCATACTTGGAACGCTATGGGAGACTGAAGAGACATTTGGACTAATCAGGGAAACCAAGGTCTGCGGGGCCAGCGTGGGCAGACCAGAATCACCTCTGCTTGATCTTGTGCAGTACCCTCGATAAGATCGGAATTGGAGAAAAGGCATACAGGAGATTGAACTGACCTCAGTTGATGGAGAAGGCATCCTGTGCTATGGCCTTGTCCTTGCTGAGAGAGCAGAATCTTGGAACTTTGCAATTTTTTTTGGCAGGCAAAAAGATCTACCTGCGGGTGGCCCTACTGCTCCATGGTGAGCTGGAAGGCGCTGTTCTTGAGCTCCCACTCCCTGGTTGGATGTCCTTTCGACTTCTGCTGTGGCATTTTCCTGGCCTGGGATGTATCGCGCCCTTAGACTTCCCAGGTTGTCTTCCACCCACTGAAAGAGAAAAAGAGCCTCCCGCAGCATCAGAGAGCTCTTTGTGCCGCCTTGGCAGTTGATGTATGCCATTGTCGTCCGATTGTCCGTGAGTATGAGGATGTCCTGGTGGAAAAGCTGCGTCTTGAACTGCTGCAGTGCCAGGCGGACTGCCCACATCTCCAGTACATTGATGCTGTAGAGGGACTCTACCCGAGACCACTTGCCCTGTCTCAAGTGCTGTTCCAAATGCGCCCTCCTGCCCTGAAGACTGGCATTGGTGTTGAGTCTGATCTGGTGAGGGTGTCCCAGACTGAGACCCTTCATGATGTTGTTCTGCTGAGTTCACCAGATCAGGGATTCCATCACCTGGTGGGATACTTGAATCCTCTGCTCCATTGTGCCCCTCGATTGGAACCATTGCTGGAGGAGACCTGACCAGAGAGGTCGCATGTGGACCAGTGCCCAGGGGACCAAGTCTGCCAGGGAGACCATCGTCCCTATGAGTTGCATGAAGGAGCGGGCCGGCAGAGATAAGGCTGCCTGGAATTTGAGGATGAGGGCCCTCAGTTCTTTGAATTTCGACTCTGTGGGGAAAACTTTGCTTTGGATCATGTTGATATTCACTCCCAGATGGCTCAGAGACTAAGACGGTTGCAGAGAGGGATTCTTCAGGTTGATCACGAAACCCCAAAGAGGAGAGGCACTGTGTAACCTCCGTCACTGCCCAAACTGCGTGATCGTACCCTGGGGCTTTGATGAGAATGTTGTCCAGGTATGGGAAGAGCTGGATCCCTTGCATTCAGAGGTGAGTGACCACTGTCACTAGGACTTTGGAGAAGACTCTGGGGGCTGTGGACAGGCCGAAGGGCAGCGTTGTGAATTGAAAATGGTGACCTTCCACTTTGAATCTTAGAAATTGACGGTGTGCTTTCTGGATGGGAATGTGCACATAGGCATCTTGTAAAATCTACTGAGGCCAAAAAGTCCCCCTGATGGATTTCTCAGATGGTGGAGGACAGGGTCTCCATCTTGAATGTTCTGTGATGAACAAAGCCATTAAGAACTTGAGATCTAACACTGGCTGGAAGCCCCCTAAGCATTTTGGCACTATGAAGAATATGGAGTACACCCCTCTGTTGCTTTCTAGAGCGGGGACTTGTTCGATTGCTGCTGACTGAATGAGATCTGTAATCGCTTGCAGGGTCGCCGCTCATTTTACTGGGTTGCTTGAGACTGGTGAGGGCACTACGTCAGGTGGAGGGGCCAGGAATTGAACTCGATGAAGTAACCCTCGCGGATTATGTCAAATACCCACTTGTCCATGGTGGTGTGGACCCATTCCTCAAAAAAGCTGGAAAGCCTGCCCCCGATGCGAGGATGGGTCCGTGAGTCCTCAGTGTGATTTTCTGGAGTCGCCCTCGGCATCTCGGGCACCTCTCCTGCCACCTCCAAAGATGCGCTGGTTATGCAAGTTGAACCAGGAGCCTCTGCCTGGGGCCATCTTGTTCTGCCCCCTGGAATAATTTTGGGCATGAAAATTCTGTCTGGAACCTGAGGCCCAGGGCTTGTTCCTTCCCTGGGCTTGCGGCATTCACACTTTCACAGTTTTTCCAGATTCCTTGACCACCTCTTTTAGAGCTGAGCCAAAGAGAAGGCCTCCTTCATAAGGGGCATTGATTAAATGCATCTTCGAGAAGGCATCTGCCTGCCAAGCTCGCTGCCATAAGGTGCGTCGAGCCAAGGTCTTGTAAAACACAGCCCTTGCTGCACACCTGACTGCCTCCTCCAATACGTCTGCAGAATAGGCCGAAGCTAGTCCCATGAGCTGTAACTGATGTAAAATAGGCTGGTTCTTCTCTGGCTCATCAGCAAGCTGGAATGCCAGATCAGTGGCACAGGAGAGTGCAGCTCTAGCCGATTAGAGGTTAGCCGTAGCTGCCTTGAGGAAGGCTGCAGTGGACTGAAAAGCTTTCTTTAGAGAAGTGTCCACTTTCGTATCCACCAGGTCCCGCAGGGAGGCTCTGCATTCTGCTGGGATCACCGTCCTTTTCGTGAGGTTTGAGATAAGAGGATCTATCCTAGGGCAGTAGAGCCATTTCTCAGCAGGCTTCTTGTCGAAATTCAGGAGTTTGGTTAGGCAGCAAGGGACGGGGAAGGAACGCCTGGGTCCCTGCCATTCTTCCTTCAAGAGGTCCTCTATGGTTGGAGGGAGGGGAAAGGCTGTCACTGGCTTCGAAGCTGATACTAGCCGGAATGCTGGCTTTGCTCACTTGGGCTCTGGAGGAGAGGGAGAGCTCAAGTGGATCTCCTCTGACACCTTTTTAGTGAAAAGATCTAGATCTTCCAAACTGAAGTTTCTGGCTGGCAAAGAGTCTGAGTGTGAATCCGAGTTTGGTAGTTCCCCCTCTTCTAAGGATGTATAGTCGGACCCTGTGGGAGACCTATCTCACCTGTGCTTCCCATGGGCTGTCCCTGGGTCTGAAAGAACTCCTGGATCTGGGTCTCTTCCTCCTCCCATCGTGCCAAGAGGCATTGGGGAGTCCTCATCCGAGGAGAGGGTGCACTTGCGTGTGGCTTTCCTATGGGTCCTGGGCTCCCGAGACTGCTGAAGGACGTTGAAACATGAGGGGCTGATGGCAAAGGCTCTGTTCAGTTTCTCTATCAGATCTGGGGCTAGGGCCCCAGCTGAGTGACAACGTCCATCTAAGGTTGGGGACTGTCCCTGACCCTTGAGCTGGTCTCACGGATCCTGAGATTCAGAGGTGGATGCCTCGTCCGCCTCATCCCGCACTGTCGAGGTTGTGCTGTCGCATTTCACACACAGAGACCTTGCGAATGTGGCCAGCATGGGGGTTCTGCACTTGTGGCACTTTTGGCCCCTGGGGGGCCTGTCCTTAGTGGAGGCCATGACCCTTTAATATAAAGAATTTAAAGGAAAATTTAATATCGCCTGGCAAAGCAGGCTTATTGCTATCCTGCCCCTTTAAGGCTTTGGATATTGCTGTGTTTGGTGTAGTCCCCTTTGAAATTGCTGTGAGGGGTTGTGCTGGTGTAGTCCCCTTTAAGGACTTGGTGCTTGTTGGGCTGCTTTTGAGCCTCAGTGCCCCCTAAAATTCAAGATCCGTCGACGAGCTGTGCCAGAATGCTTGCTGATGAGAAGGAGACTTGTCTGCTCCCCCTTGCCCCTCAAAACAGACTGCCACTGTAGCGCTACTGTTCCTGCACCAATTTTCCTGCATCGGAGAGCCTGATGAGGTAATGCAGCTCTCCAACCGGCAGTCACGCCGACGGCCTGAGTGTCCTGTGGCCGTCGACGAGAGGGAAGCTCCGGGAGCCCATCGACAAACCGAAGCCTTCCTTCGCTCATCAACGCAGCAGCTGCTGCTTCTGCCAATGCCTGGGGACTCAATTCTGCTCCGCAGTCCCAGGCGTGCCGCAATTGCTTCTTCGATGCTCTGGGGGGGGGTAGAGTCTCAAGCGCAGGAAGATGTTGCCGCATAGTGAGGGAGAAGAGGGAGCCCGTCTGTCCAGCTTGCAAGGCTGAGACTGGGGTTCCTGCAGTAGCACTCTGGAGCGCTAATAAGTAGTCCTTGGTGAGGGAAAAAAAAAAAAGAAATGACTCCCTGATCTCCGGCTCTTTCACTCCTGTGACAGAGGTCCTGCAGAGCTCCTGCCAACAGACAGGCAGGAAGTAAACTGACGTCTGGAGGAAATGTGTGGGAGGACGCCCTCTTCCTGCAAAAGTCTGTATACCTCCTGTCACGTGGTTCCAGGAAGGACCTCCCAGAAGTGATAAGCCCGGAGACCAGCTTTAGGAGAGAGAAAGTGTGGATCCATGATCCTAGAAAAGTAGGTTTCATGTACAAATTCTATGATGCAAAAAAGGTTGACTGTGTCCCTTTAAAGAGCACCAGTTTTGGTGCTTTCACCAAGCCCCACACTGTTGCCTTACCTCACTAGGACTCAAATAGTCCTTGTCTGGTAATTTTTTTAAGAAGCAGTTTTTGAAGGGGAAGAGATCATAATTCCAAGCCAGCCACCTGATCCCTGCCTAGTGCCGAGAGAAGCAAGCTCCACACCCGTGTCACCCCTTCTCTGTCTCCACCCCCCTAGGGAGCTGGAGGAATGCGGGAAAAGGCCGACTGGTAAAGTGCAGACCAGGGGAAAACAGAATCCCCATGGGAACACGAGCAGGGGAAATGGAAGTATACAGAAAGGGTGGAAGGTAGTCCTGCTAAATGCCAGGAGCTTGGGCATTAAAATGCCTAAGCTCCAGGCGATGCTGACTGAAGGAGCAGTGGATGTGGCAGCGGTTACACTATGTTCAGGAAGATCGGGGGGAGGGAAGGGGAGGAGAGGCAGCAATGATAGTCAAAAACTGCATTGGCATGAGGGAGTAGGGGAGGCGGAGGGAACCATGGAGGCGATTTGGGTCGCCATGATAACAAGGGGGGGGGGGCGCAAGAGAGTAAAAATAGGAGTGGTGTATAGACCCCCTGCACTGGTGGAGGAGCTGGAGGAGAGTCTGTTGGCAGATGTTGGGAGACACTGCAGACTGGGCAGGGGAAGGGTGGTGGTGTTAGGGGACTTAAACATGCCAGGAACAGACTGGGAGACTATGACATCCTCGGTGGCCAGGGAACAGAGGTTGTTGGATATCTTTCAGGACGTGTTCCCAACTCAGCAGGTGGGGGAACTGACCAGGGAGGCGTGGGTACTGGATGTGGTCCTGGCAGACAGTGACCAGACTGGGGACCTGGAGGTAAGGGACTCGTTGGCAGGGAGTGACCATGCCACGGTCTGGTTCTGCCAGGACCTAGGAGGGATAGAAGGCTGCACAAAGACAGAGGTAACTGACTTAAGGGGGGTGGATTTTAAGGAAATGGGAAGGATCCTTAAGGAGCATTTGGATGGGATTGGGTCAGACATGGATGCTGGACAGTAGGTGGGAAATCATCAGAGAGAGGCAGGATGCTACCAGCACCTGTGCAAGAATAAGACAATGCGGTAGGCCCGAAGCCCTGCTGGTGGACCACGGAGGTCCAGGAGGTGGTGTGCGGGAAAGAAGGCAGCCTATAGGCAATTCAAGTGCTCAAGGAGCGAAAGGGACTGGGAGGGAGTACGAGCTGATGGCTAGAAGGCCACTAGGGTGGTGAGGGCAGCTAAGGCAAGGAAGGAGCAGAATCTGGCCAGGGAAATTAGAGAGGGAACAAAGGGTCTTTTAGATACATTGGGGAAAAGTGAAGGGCAGATTAGCAGGATTAAAACAGGGGAGAGATGGGCACAAGACCCGGGGGAGCAAGCTGAGGTACTAAATGAGTACTTCACCTCAGTTTTCACCAAGGAAAATGGGGGTGCTGCATCATACATGGGAGGAGACAGTGATAGTGAGGAGGGGGGGACCCTTACCGATCGGTGGGTCGGGTCTGGGGAGAGGGGAGGCATCACTGGCAGGAGGGGGAGGCTAAGCAGGGAGAAGAGGTAGCGGAAGTGGAAATCACAGCAGAGAGAGTGAGGGAAGCCCTCAGGTCCCTTAAGACGGAGAAAGCACCGGGGCTGGATAAATTACATCCCAGAGTGCTGAAGGAACTTGCAGATGTCCTAGCGAAACCCCTGGCAGAGCTTTTCACCATCTCTGAGGACAGGGTGGGTGCCCAGGACTGGAAGGTGGCGCACATAGTGCCTATCCACAAGGGGGGATCAAGGGAGGTGGCAGGGAACTACAGGCCTGTCAGCCTGACATCGGTGGTGGGCAAGGTGATGGAGGGCATTGTCAAAGAGAGGCTGGGGGGGGGGAACCTGGAAAAGTCAGGGTGCCTAGACGATAGACAGCATGGATTCGTCCCGGGGAAATCGTGTCAGACAAACCTTGTGGAGTTCTATGACTGGGTGACGAATGCCTTGGACCTGGGTACACCAGTGGACGTCCTCTTTCTAGACTTCAGCAAGGCATCTGACTCTGTTCCTCACGTAGGCCTGTTGGATAAGCTGAGAGAAATGGGGGTGGGGAACCAGATGATCAGATGGATAGGCAACTGGCTCCAGGACCGGACCCAGAGGGTCGTAGTTGGTGGGATAGTCTCATCCCCAAGGAGGGTCATTAGTGGGATCCCACAGGGATCAGTCCTTGGGCCCCTCCTGTTCAATGCCTAGATCTCTGACATAAGGACAGGTATCACGAGTGAGATGAGTCTCTTTTCGGATGACTCAAAACTGGGGACAGTGGTGGATGGGGAGAATGGGAGGGTGGCCCTACAGGGGGACCTGGAGGCTCTGGAAAGATGGTCTAGAAAGTGGAAGCTGAGGTTCAATGCTAGGAAATGCAAGGCACTGCACCTGGGAGCCAGAAACCCGGGCCAAGTGTACACCCTGGGGGGGAAATACTACAAGTCTCGATGGTTGAGAGGGACCTGGGGGTGGTGGTGGATGTCAAGATGAACAACTCGGAGACTTGTAGAAGGGCAGCAGCCAAGGCCAACAGGATGCTGGGATGCATCGCTAGGGAGATCACCTCCAGAAGGAGGGAAGTGATACTCCCTCTGTATAACTGCTTGGTGGGGCTGTACCTCAAGTACTGCGTGCAGTTTTGGAGGCCACACTTAAAGAGGCACATTAAACTCCTGGAGAGGGTCCAGAGGAGGGCAACCAAAATGATTTGGGGCTTGAGGGACAGGACCTAGGAGGAGAGGCTTGAAGAGCTCAATATGCACACATTGGAAGAGAGGAGGGACCGGGGGGACATGATAGAGGTCTTCAGGTACATGAAGAGGGTAAATAGGGGAGGAACAGTCAGGATGCTTCAAAGGAAGAAGGAGGAGGGAGCCACTAGAGGGCATGGGTGGAAGCTAGAGTGGGGGGAGATTCAGGGGAGAAAGGAGGAGGAGGTGCTACTGCACTGAGAGGGTGGTGAAGCCATAGAATGCATTGCCTAGGGGGCTGGTGGAGGCAAAGACTGTGGAGGGGTTCAAGAGGGGGTGGGACAGGTACAAGGGAAGGGTTCTGGAAGCAAAATCCAATGCAGCGAGAATATCTGGAACTGGGAAGAGAGAAGCCAGAGAAGGCGAGGGGGGCAGCAAGGTCAGCTCCCAGGATGGGGGCTGACCAAATGAGCAGATGTGAAAGACCGTTAGGCCTATTCTGCTGCTATTTTAGTATGTTAGTATATTTTAGAGGTCCCCTGGGGTTAAATCAAAGCCCATTTGACCCCAGTGGAACTCTAAAATATAAGAAAGCAACATTTAAAGGACACCTAATCACATTTTTTTATGGGGCATACTGTTTGGAAAACTCTCCTGTGGAAGAAGAACAGACAAGGAGAGGTTTTGAATAATAAAAACAAGTACCCTAAAATCTGTCATTTAATACCTTTTTTGGTGACTTTTTTCATAATGCTGAAACCAGAAACATTTTTCAAGCCCCGCACCGATTGGAGCCTGAGGCTGCTGGGAACCTCCAGTGCAATGACATAATCTTAGCAAGTCACGTCATCCTTAGTATTCAGTCCCTATGGAGCCTTATATAGTATGTGTAACATTGGCGCTATATGTGTATCTTGTCACCTCATCATTAGTTAACATGTACAGTACATCTCTACTGTACTCCATGAAAGAGAGTTCCACAACACTGGATCGGCCACTCCAAGGGCTCTGTCTCCACATGGTCTCAAGCAGGAAGATGGGACAGTGAGTGTGCCAGTATCCGTGGATCAGAGGGGTGGGGTTGGGAAGTAAGGAACCAGTATATCTTTCAAGTAGTCAGGTCTCAGACCACACAAGACATTGCAGGTTAGCAAGCACCTCTTAGAGGTTACGCGCCACCTCATATGCAACCGGTGCCGCACATGGAGCATCAGCACGATGTGGTCCCTCCAAAACCTCCAGTTAACCTTTAGTACACGGCATTACAGCAGTATAACCCAGAGGTAATGAAAGCATGAACGATCGTCAACAAGTCAGTAGGAGCTTGATGTGGTTTAATCCGGGCAATATTTAGAAGATGGTAGAAGCCAGATCGAACCACCGCCAACACCTGCTGGTCAAGTTTGCAAGGCTGAGACTGGGATCCCTGCCGTAGCGCTCCGGAGCGCTAATAAATAGTCCTTGGTGAGGACCACTTCTATATAAAGCAGCAATAGTCCCTAACCAGCTGCCCCCACCACCACCACCACATAATATACACCTCTTCTGCAATCACTAATCTAAATATATTGGACATCCTCTATCATTGTGCTCTGCACTTATCACAAACTCCCCTTATTGGACCCACCATTGCGATCTATATGCAGTGGTTGGTTGGACGTCTCTCACCCTTAGACGCACGATTCATGCAGGTATCTGGACCCTAAAGTTTCTCCTGAACAAACTCCTGAACTATCTAACACCTCATTTGCATCTCTCACAATACCTACTCACTTAGGAAAGCAGAACTTATCCTCCTCCTGAGGAGGTCGTTGGATCTAAAACAGTGGGGGAATTCAAACATGCATGGGACAGACACAAAGCAATTATAGTGGGGGGGTTGCAGGAAGCAGGCTGCTGGTTAACTAGAATCTGCAGCTTATCCAGTAGGTAGGGAAATGGGCAGACTGGGTGGGCCAAGTGGTCCTTATCTGCCGTCAAAGTCTATGTTTCCTCGACGTGCCTAGGACTTGCACCTCCTTTGGCAAACGCGCCATATCTTGTGCCCTTCCATACATCTGGAATCGGCTTCAATCCTCATTGAAACTAACCAGCACTGTACCTGTCAACTTCTTCAAACAGACAGCTGTCTCTAAATTCAAAGAAACTTGCAGCTGCTCCTAAACTCCCTCCCATCCCTCATTCCCTACCTCATTCCCTACCAACTAACAGGAACCAGCTCTAGTCCCTATGGAACCCTCCTAGTCTTTGCACCTTACTCTTCTTCTGCTATTTGCCGATGGTAGCCAACCAATACCATCCCTGTACCTGCCCACTCGACTCTTCCCTGCCTTCACTTCTCTTCCCCTATGTTATACCCCCTCCGCTCTCCCTAACCCTCTTCATTTTCTTCTTTACCCTCAGTTTGCTATATCTTTTAGGCTGACCCTGTATCGTTATCTCTCCCCTCTTCATCTGTTTTTCTTGCCCCCGCCACATCCCCCCCAGTACCATAGCCCCCTACCCCTCCTCATGCTCCCCTTTCTCCTTACTCGACTTTCCCAATTCATTACTCCCTCTCTCTTCTGTAGTCTCTACACCCTTCACCTCTAATTATTTTTTTCTCCCTCAGGTTTTCACTTCTTACACCCATGTGTCAGGCACTATTAGTTTATTATATAACACACGGATCTTAACTGCACTTTTACTTACTGTCATGTCTATTAATTATACGTATTGTGTATTTGACTGTATACGTGTTCCAGGACCTTCTTGTGAATGAGCTTGCTCAACTCAGTTTTCTTGCAATAAACCTGAAACTTGAAACTAGTGTCAGCCTGCTATCCAAAATGACCCCACAATTCTTTTTTACTCAAAGGCTTCCCCATTCCCCTGCACTGGCTGAAAACCTCTCTGAAGAGAGGACTAATGGGGTTCCTCCAAAAGGACAGAACTGCCTGAGATAGTCACCAGCGTAGATGAACCTATCTGCTCTCACACCTTCACACACACACACTGCAGTCCCAGCACTAAGAATAAAACCAAGAGCTATCCAACACCCCACCGCCAATAAAATAAATGAACCCGCATCCCCAAAAACAAATAGCGTTCCCAAAGTAAAACATACACATCCTGACTGTTAATATATAACTCCCCCCTCAATGCCGCTGTGGGGAGAAAACAGAGTTTGGGGGGAGGGGGGATCACAGTTGCACCTTCAGCCCTCAGTAGACTCTGCCACAGTGTATAAAGGCCAGACAGGGAGCTGACTCAGTACAAAGAGTGGAGACTTTGTGACCCATAAAAATAAGCAACCCACGCTCCCACTACCAGGCCACTGTTTTAGCTGAGGCTCAGGCTGGGATACATCACAGCCAAAGGGTCACAAGCACGACTTCTACATGAAGCAGCAATAGTTCCTAAACAGCTCCCCCCACCACCACCAGTGACCACACAAGAAAATGAAGAAAGATGTTCTTCCCTTAGCTAAGCCTTCCTGGAACACACCACACAAAGCCATTCAAGCCTCTTGGGCCCTCCATCCAGGCCAAACCACAACACCCCGTGTCACCTAAGAAAATAAGGTGAGAAGGTAGGAGCGGGAGAGTCTCTTTATGAAGTGGCCGTGTTTCCTACACACATGGGTGTGTGCCCCTTCCTGATGGCAAACCTAAAAAAGTTCAGGCCCTAGAGAAAAAGCTTTTCAAGCTTGGTTGGTGCCCACGGTTTCTGACATAAGAGGAAAGGACAAGCCAGCCAGCACACTCTCTCACCAGCTAGAACGCTGAACACTGACTAGCCATGTGCAAGATGTTGATCAGCGTCTCAGAACACAGAGACGACCTGAGATGCAGTCCCTCAAATACCGAACAGAAGAATGTAGGTGTCTGCCCAATTAACCGGGAAGGCAGCTGTAAGTACTCTCAGTGGCAGCCAGTTTCATTATACTATACTAAAAATAAGATTATAGATTGCGGGAGCCTCTTATGACACTCCCGACCAATCACTGCACTTGTTTCAGTTGCGCGCGAGATACTCTCATTTCCATAAGAGTGTATCACTCACTGTGCCATAGCAACGGGTTTCTTGGTAGTGCCACTTAATAAATGCTGAGCGATCTATAGTATAATATAGTATATCCTGTCGCCACTTGTTCCTGTATAAGAGTGGTTTCACTTGCATTCAACTCAAGCTAGAACAACTCAGCTTTGCTTTGCTGTTCCCACTTGAGCCAAACCAATCAATCACAATCAATCAATCACAATCTTTATTTATTCAGGCGAACATCATTGAGCAAAGCTCATTTACAAGATGGACCTGAGTGGTCATACAAATGAGGATACAAATATTATTACATAGACAAGAATAGCATAAATAACAATATAATGGCAAGAAATGAATGTATACAACAATTTACATATATACAAGGAGCAGTAGAACCATTTTGCCTGCAAGAAAAATGTGGGCAAAGGGTACAGCAGGAATAAAATATAAAATTATAGGGTCTAACTAGCTTTTGTGAGAATAGATAGGTGAATCGGAAGATAGAATATGAAACAATATAATGGACGGAAAAAGAAAGGTGGGTCAGGTAGGGTAGGGGATTATGGTTTATAAAAGCAATTGCAGAGCTCTGGAAAAAGGGCGGAGAACAGTCTTTTGAAGGATGTCAGAGGTAGAAGGCTATCTAGCTTCATGGATTTTTGGAGAGAGTTCCATGCAACTGCTAAAGTATAGCTGAAAGCAGCCCTCCCATACCGGGTGCAGGCAATGGGGACCTGTAACATGATAAGTTTACTGATCCTTAAAGTGTATGGCCTAGTTGTAATTTGGGTAAAGCAATCAGTGATATAGGTAGGTAGTTTGCCTGTTAACGCTTTGAATGTCCAGATAACAGCATTCCTAGTCCTTCTGTGCTGTAATGATGTCCAATTGACTGCCATATAAAGGGAGCAATGATGGGTGCTGGGGGGAAGGTCAGTAATAAATCTTATGGCCCTGTGATACAGGGTGTCCAGTTTTTGTAAGAGATGACCTGGACAATGGCAGTATAGAAAATCAGCATAATCAATGAGGGATAGGAATGAGGCCTGAATTAACCTTTTTTTGGAGTCACTGTTTAGGTAATGCTTTATTCTAAAGAATAGTCCAAGCCTCTGTCTTAGCTTTTTAAGTACTTCTTCAATATGGACTGAATAGTCAAGCCTGTTATCTATCCAGACTCCAAGATATTTGAAATTATCAACAAATTCAAGTTTTTCTCCAAGTAAGGTGGATAAATGTAGGGTGGTGGATGCTAGGGTATGGGTAGAGCAACTCTTGTGGCAAAGAACATGGCTTTTGTCTTTTTGCATTTAGAAGTAGTTTTTGTCAAGTAGGTTGCGCTGCAGAATGGAGAATTCGGATTGTACAGATCACAGGCTTTGAAGGTGAGGGATTGCTGACATATAATACAGTATCATCAGCAAACAGATGAATGTTAGATTGAGTGAGGTTGGCATCAATATTGTTTATATAAATAGCAAAGAGGATAGGGCCAAGAATAGAACCTTGTGGTACGCCCCTTAGCAGTGGTTTTGAGGTGGATAGGTAATTTCCATTTTTAACCAGTTGTGACCTATTTGAAAGGTAATCCTTAAACCAGTTGAGTGACAGGGAATCCAGGCCAATTGAGTTAAGGGAGGTGATTAATAAGTCGTGAACAAACACACGTGAAACCACTCATACAGTAATGACCGACTCCAGAGGACATAATAATATATAACTTGATCACCCTTGCCTACTTCACTACTCAGATTCCAACTAAACTAGAAACATGGCCCTGCACTAACCATACAGTAAAGCTTTCACAGGGCATCTAAACAGAGCTAAAAGTGTGCTTAAAAGCACACTGCATTTTGGTTTTAAAACAAGCTCAGTCGGAGCTAGCAGACAGCACACCCACTGTGGCGGTCATCTTTTTTGCTCTGCCTGAAGGAATTTAGAAATCTGCTTTTACATACTGCCTTTCATAAGTGCTGTATTCCAAAGCGTTTTACAAGCCATGAACAGCTGGCAGCTGCCATCAGACATGCACAGAAAGGTCAGGGGATTTAGGTAGCGAGAGAGAGAGAGAGAATTAAGCACCGGGAGGTTAAGTGACGTGCTCAGGATGGGTCTCACAGTAAGTGGCAGTTGTGAGATTCAAAATGAAGTCTGCTCTCTGTCACCAGGATCACAGCTCTGTGCTCTGACCACGAGGCTACGGTGCCATGCTAGCACTTTATTCGCGTGGGGCTCAAGAAGATCATGGGTTTCCTTGCTGGGTTACACTGTGCAATACATTCGGAACAAACATATGACAAGAAAAACAAGTTCATGATGCAATCTGTTCTCCTCCAGGCACTAATCCAATAATGACACTGAATCCTGCTGGGTTCAGTGATAGCTGTCAGTGGCTGATGAAACAAAGATGAAACCCCTAAACAACCTCAACAAAGTGTCAGCAACAGAACAACCACAAAAAAACAGAAAGAAAAAAAAAAACGAACTAGAACTAGAAGCACCAGAAAAAAAAAAAAAAGAACTAGCTAGTAATGTGGATCTGCACTGTTCAGAGGTTTCATTCATGAAGGGGCAATACTGGACCTGGTACTGACAAAACTGGGACAGTGTTGCTGACATCAGAGTGGGGGACCAGCAATCACTGTACGGTGTGGTTTAATATAAGAACTGGGACAGAATCGAACCACAGGAGGAGGGTCCTGAACTTCAAGAGGGCCAATTTTAAGAAAATGGGAGCATGCCTGAGGGACACCCTAGCAGGGGGATAGGGAAACGAGGGAGTCGAGGAATGGTGGGCAAAAATAAAAAGGCACAGAAACAGCTAAAAATCACTGTGTCAGGCAAATTAGCAAGGGTTAGAGAAAAAAAAAAGACAACTGTGGTTCTCTAAAGGGGTAGCAGAGAAACAAAGAGCAAAACAAATAGCATCCAGAAGGCACAAAAAAACGAACAAAAAAAAAAAAAAAAAAAAAAAAAAACAGAATGAGGAGGAAAGGGAGTTACCAGGAGAAACAAGAGGAGGCAGAGAAGGAAGTCAGGAGAGCAAAAGCCTAAACAGAGGAGAATATTGCCAAAACAGCAAAAAACAAAACAAAACAAAAGGGGGATAAAACATTTTTTAGATAGATAAGCGAAAAGAGAAGGACCAAGGGAGGGATAGCTAGGCTAAAACGGGAAGGAAGGGGTTGTGTGGAACAAAACCACCAAAAAATAGACAAAATGAACAAATACTTCTGTACAGTATTTATGGAGGAAGGGGTAGGTAATGGACCAATGATACGGGACAAGGGCATTAAGGGAAGGGAGACAGACTAATCCTTTTACAGAGAAAAGAGTCCTCAAGAACTAATGCAGTTAAAGGTAGACAAGGCAATGTGACCAAACAAGGTGCACCCCAGGGTACTGAGGGAACTCAGGGGAATTGGCTGCACCTCTGGCAGCCGTGTTCAACCTGTTGCTGGAAACAGGGGGTGGTACCAGGGGACTGGATGAGGCCAGATGTGGTCTCACTGCACAGAAGTGGAAATAGGGAAGAGGCAGAAAATTACAGAAATATCAATCTGACCTCAGTGGTGGGAAAAGTAATGGAATTGCTACTGAAGGAAAAGATTGTGGAATACCTTGTTGCCAGTGGTCTACAGGATCCAAGGCAACATGGGTTCACAGGGGGTGGTCTTGCCAGAAAAACCTGATTGGGGTGTTCCTTGACTGGGTGACAAGGGACGTGGGATCAGGGAGGAGCAGTAGATATGGCCTACTTGGATTTCAGCAAGGCCTTTCACACCATTCCACACAGAAGACTGGTGAACAAGCTAGCCTGTCTGGGAGTGGGTCAAAAAATATTAAAGTGGGTAAGAAGTTGGTTAAGCAACAGGAGTCAGAGGGTAGTGGTAAACTGAGTCCACTCTGGAGAAAGCAAGGTAGCCAGCGGGGTGCCTCAGGGCTTGTACTAGGCCCAGTCCTCTTCAATGTCTTTATCAGCAACAATGCAGATGGACTAGAAGGGAAAGTATGCCTGTTCGTGGACAACTTAATCCGCAATAGGGTGGACGCATGGGGGGGGGTAGAAAAAATGAGGGAGAATATGAAAAAGTTGGAAGAAAGGTCAAGAGTTTGGCAGCTGGGTTTCAACACAAAAAATTGCAAAATCATGCACTTGGGGCACAGGAGCCCGAAGGCTATGTATCAATTGGGAGGGGGAGGTACTGGCAAACAACAAACAGGAAGAAGGACCTGGGATAATTACGGAAGGTAGCCAAGCAGTGGGGAAGGCTAGCAGGATGCTCAGCTGCATGGTGGGGGGTGTCACCAGTAGGAGGAAGGAGGTAACATTACCCCTGTACAGATCACTGGTAAGACCCCACCTCGAGTACTGTGTCCAGTTCTGGAGGTTACACCTCCAGAAGGATATGAATATTAATATTTTATTTAGTTTTTGTTGACAGGGAACAGAGGACTAGGCAATTCTGCCCATTTTCAGCTTAGTGAATGGGGGGAAATATGGCCAGGACAGCGGGGAAATTCCCCTACTCTCCAGGAGGGGGAGCCGCTGTCCTGCAAGATGTGGGTTCCAGAACAGATAGAGATGGAGATGGAGGAGGTTGTCGAGGAGACTGTGCTGGACGAACTACCCTCAAAAGAAATGGAAGAATTATATGCAACAAATTCTGGAGACTTTATACACAGAATTATGCGTTCAAAACATGATCAGAAGCAGAGACAAATGTCTCACTCCATGGAGTCACAAGATATGAGCAATACAAGGATACCTACCGTGAGGGTAGAAGGTACAGCTGCAAAAGCAACATGAGTAATCGTGTGGAGAATGTCCCTCTGTAAAGCTTAAGCAGACGAGAAAGATTCTGTGGCGTAGGGGAGCCGCTTCCGGGAGAAACAGACAATAAAACAGCACATCCACAAGCGGAAACAACATCACAAATTGTGCAACAACAATTCGGGCTGCAGTCAAATGAAAGTCCAGGACAGAAGGAATGATCAGTACAAGATTTGTTGTGAAACGCAGGATGGAAACGAACGCAAAGTGGGATTTGGACTCCTGACGAAAACTGGAATGAGGAGATGCACAGCGTCTTGAAACACTTCACAAGGCCTGCAACGATCCAGAGCTCTGAAAAGGTACCTCTGGAGGGTTTAACAGATAGACTGCTCCTATGATGACAGGCCATAGTAGGCCTATGAACTGGGGGGGATATTATGGACAATAACGAGAGTGCAAACTTGAAAGTAACAAATGAACATGTAAAGCAGAATGTTTTTCATACTGTAGGTAAGGCTGTCACTAGGGAGATTGGAGAAGGCATTCGGGATGATAGCACAGAAAAGGGTTCCCCTGAGACTGTTACACATCAGAAACATAATCCAAAAAAAAATAAAATAAACACAGAAAGAGGCAGGAGGGGAAGACACAACTGCAAACAGTTCTGCTGAAGATCCAGAGGAAGGGGGATCTAGGGGTCAATAAAATGCATGTGAAGAGGCAAATAACGGCCCCACTTTATCAGACCCTCTTTAAAAATAAGCTTGAACAGGCTCCTAGATGCAATGCTGCAAGACTAAGGTACAGGGGTGGTCTTTCAGAACATTCTTGACAGATATGTTGCTAGACAGTTACTGAAAAATTCAATGCATTTTCAGGCTTTGGATATTTATGCACTAATTCACATCTCAGGTGAGGACAGCTTTGATGTAAGCTTCAAGACAAATGCAGGATTAGAGAAATTTTGGTGTAAATATAACTCATTGAAACAAACTCCACTGTGGACCACCCTTTACGTAATCCCATTAACAAAGCCTGCAATTCGAATGGTCACAATCGTGTTTCGAAATGAGGGGGTCAGTGTTAGCAACATCTATCACTGGCTACAAAACAGATGCAACATTTTAAGTCCACGAGAAGCTATAATTGAATCGGAGGGGTTATGGACCAGGGGGTGGAAATTTAAAGTAAAACTCTTCCAAGTAAATTCAGAGATTATACATTTACCCAATAGTTTTTTTCTAGGGAAAGGCTGAGGAGTGTGTTTTTATGGAGGACAACCAAGGGCCTGTTATAAATGCGGGGCCCGCATACACCTCAATAGCACCTTTGAAATTTTAAAATGTAGCTTGTGTGGGAGGTATGGACACCCAAGCGTGACTTGTGATAATGTATACCAAGTAACCTATGTGATGAAAAAGGACACGCTTATCACCAGTGTCCATGGGCTAGCAGGAACAGAACAGAGGGATGGGAACAAGAAAATTTGGTCCAAACAGCCCAAAACAAGCATGGGGGGCATACACCTCAAAGGACAGAGGATTGGGGGGGGGGGGGACAGCCCACAAGAAGAAAATGAGATAAGAACAGGACAAGGAGTAGGGAAACAAAGCACAGAGATTCCAAAAACACACAGGTAGAGACACAACAGGAAAAAACAAACAATGGGGAACATGTAACACAGAAACACCCAGAACACCCCACAGACAATGAACAAACCATACAAACTAGAAGAGTCACTAGAGCAGCGGCTAAACAAAATCAGGCAGTCTTTGAGATGCCACTAGAAAATCCTTTTGCCCCATTACAGAAAGGAGACGAATCAAAGACAGATTCAGAAGCCTTGGTTAATTCTAAGATGGAGGAAGCTGGGAACAGACCACCAAGCACAGCCAAAAAGCAAAAAGTAGGAGAAAAAAAAAAAGAGAGGAGGGGAAAAAAAAAAAAAAAAAAGCATGGCTGCACAGGAGGGACAAGACTAGCATAACATTTAACGACCCAGTCAAAGTCCTATATGGCTACACTTAAGTTTCTTCACTCAACATTTGTAGTCTGAAGAACTACAAGAACCGAGTAGCTTTTTTTCATAGCCTAGGATGGTTAAACTTTGACATATGTTTCCTACAAGAAACTAGAATAAAATCACTATTCGAAATAAAGCAGGTTCAAAGGAGCTGGGTTTGGGGCCCTCCTTTTGGACCTTTGGTGAAGAAACAGCAGATGGGTTAGGCATTTTTTTAAGCCTACTCAGTTCACAGTGACCAGGGTTATTGATGTGAGGCCAGGAAGGGCTTTAATTTTACATTGCAGAAACAGGGATTTCCAGTACAGAATAATACATACATATGCTCCACAATCTAAAGCAGCTAGCATTGAGTTATTATATCTAATAAAACTGTATTTATGTACAAGAAAACGCATTATATAAGGTGGGGACTTTAATTGATGCATTGATATTTCAAATAGAAACGAAGCCGGAAAAAAGATTTATTGCGATTCCCTAGCACTAAAATTAATTAAGGATGCATCTTTAACAGATGCATATCGACAGTTACACACAGATAAAGGCGCTACCTATCACAGACATCTGTATAATACATGTATAGATTAGTTGCTTCAAAACATTGTCCTCCAGTTAAAGCTGACATATACCCAACAGAATTTTCTGACCATCATATGCTAAATGGTACTTTCAACATGGGTACTGCACCCCCTAAATTTTATACACAAGGGAATAGTTGGCGTCTGAATAACAACATGTTGGAACAAGCAACAGTAGTCAAAAAATGAGACAATCACTTGCAAATAGGAATCTGTCCAATGTTTCTACGATTCCCTTTGGGAATGGTGGAAAGGCACTAAAGCAGATTTCAAACAATTCTTTATATCTCAAGGAACACACTAATCAAACAAGGAATACCTAAAATACCTGGGCTAAACTTATGAGTTTCCCAGGTACAGATCAGGTGCTATATTCTAGACAAATTACAGAAATAAAAAAACTAATGTTTTCTTGCCAATATAACAGGGCAAAAACTCTAGAAATTGAAATGAGATACGGGACAACTAAATCACCACCAGCAGACCCATTCATGGCCTGCAAACAAAGATTAGAGACGATCGTGATGTCAGGATTACACAGACCTGATGGGGCAATAGAAAGATCCGACATAAGAATGTTAAACATTTCATAATCACATTTAAAACAAGAATTTGGAATGGATGGTATGCAAAATAATATTCTATTACAAAAACATTTTTCAGCTTCATCCTCAATATTATCAAATGCTATAGTGTCACAAATGACTACATTAACCCAAGAGGAAGTTCTAAATACTACTAAGAGCCTTAAATTAGGGGTAGCCCCAGGATTGGATGGACTCAATAATGAATTTTATAGGGAATTAGTTCAAGAACTAAGTGTAATATTAATGGAAGTAAATTCTAATATACTAAAATGCCAGCAGAATAGGCCTAGTGGTCTTTTGTGTCTGCTTGTTTGGTCAGCCCCCACCCTGGGAGCCAAACTTGCTACCCCCCCCTGCCCTCCCATGCTTCTCCCTTTCCAATCCACGGTATTCCCCTTGCATTGGACTTTGTTTCCACAACCCTTCCCGTGTACCTGTTCTACCCCCTCTCGAACCCCTCCACAGTCTCTGCCTCTACCAGCCCCATGGGCAGCGCATTCCATGGTTCTACCACCCACTCAGTGAAGCAGCACCTCCTCCTTTCTCCCCAGAGTCTCCCCCCCCTCCAGCTTCCACCCATGCCCTCTAGTTGCCCCCTCTTCCTTCAGAGCACCCTGACTGAGCCTCCCCTATTTACCCCCTTCATGTACTTAAAGACCTCTATCACGTCCCCACTGTCCCATCTCTCTTCCTATGTGTACATATTTAGCTCTTCAAGCCTCTCCCCATAGGTCCTTTCCCCCCAAGCCACAGATCACTTTGGTTGCCCTCCTCTGGACCCTTTCCATGAGTTCAATGCCCCTTTTTTAAGTGTGGCCTCCAAAACTGCACTCAGTACTCAAGGTGCAGCCTCACCAAGCAGTTATATAGAGACAGAGTATCACTTCCCTCCTTCTGGAGGAGATTCCCCTAGCGATGCATCCCAGCATCCTGTTGGCCTTGGCCGCTGCCCTCCTACAATTCTCTGAGTTGTTCATCTTGACATCCACCCCCCCCCCCGGGTCCCTCTCAGCCATCGAGACTTGTAGCATTCCCCCCCTAGGGTGTACACTTGGCCTGGGTTTCTGACACCCGCCCAGGTGCAGTACCCCGATAAAACATGTCCAGAGTTTGGGGTTGTTGTCCTGAGTTATATATGCACCAGAAAGGAGAAAGGTATTCCATAGAAAACTGAAGACCAAATATCATATTAAACAGTGATTACAAAATCCTAGCTAAAATACTCTGTAACAGACTACAGAAAGGGGCACAACACCCAATTGACTCAGCACAGACCTATGCAATAGTAGGTAGGAAGATTCAACAGAATTTGCATTTATTCTGAGAAATTTTTGAGGCAAGGAAGGATAAAAGGATAGAAGGTTATAATATAGCATTATATCAAGCAAAAGCATTTGATAAGGTTAACCACCACTATATATGTCTGAGTTGTGGCCTGCATGTCTGCCTGCTGCCCCTGAGAGGGAAAGAGAATTATTTTGGACTAAATCCAAGTTTGTGAGAATGAAGTAAGCCACTGATTTTTTTTTTTTTTACCAGGCTCATACCTGAAGAAGACCGAAGATTTTGCTGAATGCGATTGGCCTGTCAGGATTTCCAGCTGCTTTTGAATCCCTTGTTTGTGCAGAGACTTTGCAATCGTGACCGGAGAGCGGTTTGCTGGTACCGTGGACTCCTTTACACGTAAATGTGCTGTGTACTGAAAGTGGGTCGTGATTTGGTTCCCCACTGTGTTCTGCTTGCTGGAAGCTTTATCCAGCCTAATCAGACTGAATCCGCATTCAACTCCAATCCGCCTGGGCCATGCCACGCTGGCCCTGCCAAACTACTACACTGCACAGAAAAATCTACTGACAAGAGACCTGCCTGGGGATCAGCCCCCTGCTCCACGCTTGAACAGGAACGATGCCTTGGCGAATCGTGTGGGCTCTGCTTCACCTGTCACTCCAGATTAACCACCTGCTGTCTTGATTTTTGTCCAGCCTGTGTCCAGTCTTGGGTATCGTGAGTAATCATCAGGGTAGTTCCCTGCAACTACAGCCTAATCTAAAAGTGTGTCATCCGATTGTCTTGTTTTCTTTTCACAAACTGAGCCCTCCGGCTCTGGATTACAAATAGTGTGTGTCGTGCATGTTGTTGTTTTCTTCCATCACAGGGCCCCAACCAGCAGCAACGTTCCTGGCTAGCCCACTGTTCTCCATCAGGGTACCCAGGGTGTGTGACTGTTTATGGACCCTGAAGTGCATGCATAACTGTTTGCTTGATACAGTCATTAAGCAAATTAACCTGATTACACCCCTCCCTTATTCAAGTCCCTTAAATAAATCAGATCTAACTCTTTTTTGCATTTACCCCTGACTGTGGTTCCAGTTTGTGCAAGAGTACTGTACTGCTGTTATTTGCTGTGTATAACCTTGTTTTACAGGGGGTTCCTAGGGCTGAGCCAGAGGAAAGCCCTGGTGGTAAGTGCAAACACTGTGGGTGCTTGTGTGGGGTATCAGGGGTATTGTGAACATAATTATTGTGCAGTGTTTAGGCCACTAGCAGGGAAAGAGAGGGATTACAGTGTCCCGGAGGGCTGTGCCCTGGTTAGCTTGACACTACCAACACTGACCTCTGAGTGGAGGCACCAGTTACAGAAGGCCCCTTAACCTGCTACTAGCCAAGCAGACAGGGTTAGTAGCCCTTGAGATAGTGCCACCTAGGGGTTACATAAATAATTGGGATGAAAGATTAATATCATGTGAAAGGAAGGTCAGTATTTGGAAGACTTGGAAGTTGGGGAAACATAAAAGAGTTATGGTAATAAAATTTCCTAGCCCACATTTTCTTCATTTAAGCTATGTCTATGCTCCCTCCATCAGAGTCGAAACCCTACTATATAGTGTTTTTTTCCCCCAAATATTATGGGGCAGCAGGTAAAATCTTATTAAAACGGAGGTTATATATCTACCTATCCAAAAAGGAGGCCTTGGGATGATAAACCCAGTTGCCTTCTACTATTCTTTTTTTGTTACTAGTATGTTACAATGTGGAAACTCAGAGAAGACAGCCCCATGGCAATACTGGACAGAAAAAGTAGAAGTAGTAGTTACGAAAAAAATGGAAAGATCTTCCTCCAAAAATTACTCAAACCCTTAAAATTCCATTTTATGCAACAGATCTTTTAAAAAAAAAAAAAAAAAAGAGACAATGGATGCTTAGTAAGGAAGGGCTAGTATCCATGGGAAGAAAACAGTTGTACCACAGGATATGTAACACAGCAACTGACACATTAATATTTCCAGAATGTTCCTTAATTACAAAATGGGATTTGCCCTGGCAGTGTTAACTGACAAAAGGATACCAAGAAATATGTGGGATGTTGGTTGTGCTGTCCTGGCAGATTAGGAGGCTGTGGGAACTTAAAACACAAAGCAATTCAGGACAGATATTGTCCGAAACAAACTTGCATACAAGAAGAAGAAACCATGCAGCATTTCTTTTTTGAATGTTCAGACACTAAACTAATGTGGGATACATTAGCTATGAATGGCAATTGCCTTTTTTTAAAAATAATAAATTATCAAACTCTCATCTTGGGTGATTTCACTGGTTTTGGAGGCGATTCCACAGAAGTACATTGAGTGATATTTGCTATATGCAACTGTAACCCCTAGGTGGCGCTATCCCTTGGGCTACTACCCCTGCCTGCTTGGCTACTAACAGGTTAAGGGGCCAGAGTTCTAAAATGGGTGCCTCCACTCAAAGGTCTGGGTTGGTTGTGGCCAGTCTAGCCCTCTGGGACACTGTGACCCCCCCTTTTCTAATAGCCCACACAGTACACAACAGTAACTTTCCCAATACCCCAGATATGCAAACCACATACACTTGTGCTTGGCACTTACCCCCAGGACTGGTTCCTTCAGCTTGACTATGGGGACCCCCTGTAAAATAAGGTGATGCAGTACAACAGCAACAATGCAGTACCTTTAGCATAAACTGACACCACAGTCAATGTAAATGTGGAGAAACAACAGATCCGATTTATTCAGGGGAGCAGTAACAAGGAGGGGGAAAGTCAGGTTAATTGGTTTAAACACAATAATCACAGTACTGTGCATGCACTTAAGAGTCCCAATCAGTCTTGTTCTCTGGGTACCCAGGATGGAGAAAGGGGCTAGCCATGTCCGTTGCAGCTGGTTGGGGCCCTGTGATGGAAAATTAACATGCACACACATAATTTGTAATCCGGAGCCAGATGACTCAGTTCATAGAAAGAAAAGCACAAACAATCAGATGACACACTTTGATTAAACAAAAGTTGCAGGGAGCTACCCTGATAATTACTCACGATACCCACGCTAAACACAGGAGGGCTGATGGATGAACTCTCTGGATTGTCAAAGGAAGCTTGGCCACTCGATGATGGATCTTTCTGTGCAGCAAGGTAGCGAGGCAGGACCCTCGTGGCAGAGCCCGTCTGCACCAGGCAGCTCAGATACAGTTCGATTCTGGCTGGAAAAACTGCTTCCAGCGCTAGCACACTTGTTTACAGCAAATGGGGAAACCAGATCGCGATCCCCTTCTGGCACATGCACATTTATATGTAAAGGAAAGCTTACTGTACCAGGCAGGTGACTCCTCAGTCCCAATCGTAAAAATCACTGCAATTACCCGGGAGCACTACAGTACCTAAAGTACTAACAGGCCGATTGCTTTCAGCAAAATCTTTGGTCTTCTACAGGGTAAGCCTGGTCTCCCAACAGCAGCAGCTTGCTTTTTCCTCACAACTTCGGATTTAGTCCCAAAGCACCTTTTTCTCTCTTTCTCTTCCTCTCACCACAGCAAGCAGATTGAGATTCGGGCCTCACACGCGCCTCCCGCACAAACTACCACGCCACTCAAACAGAGCAGAGCTGAGCTCCTTCACGCTTCACTCTCTAACTTGGATCTGCCTTGCCAGCAACAGTTAAGGGCATTTCCTTTAGATCCACTAGAGTTCGGCTGGTTGGTTGCTTCAGTTGTCAATCACAGCAGGTCTCCCTCTATAGGTGCAAAAAGGCGCCAAGGATCCAAAACTACATCACCCTGAGTCTCACTCCAGTTAGTCCCCTTTCAACAAGGTCCAGATGAGAGACCTAGTCCCGACTGGCCCAAAGCAAGCTCCATTTTAGAGTCCTCATATACTGATTGGTCCAACTTGGCAGTCCAGGACCAAAATGGTGAAGGAGATCAGAAACAATTCGTGCTGCAAAAGAAGCACGTTAGACAAGAAAAAATTACTCACCTTAGTAATGTTGTTTCTTCTAATGGAATCTTGCTATATTATGACAATTGCAGTTTGTCCCACCATTAGAACTGCTCCGGAGGTGAAAGAGTTAACTACCATGCCAGGCATGGAGTTTAGAGCGCGAGCTCGGTTAGAGAAGCTCTGTCTGGCTAATTTCAAACTGAAACTGTCAGATCTTTACGAGCAAAAACTCACTAAGGTTCTGTGTGGAAGCTGTAACCTACACTAGCCAATTGGCTACCTACATATTAACACCTATTCCTGGTCCCAACCACAAGACCCAAGTCAGGGGACCAGAAAAATAATAACATAAGATAAAATAAAACACAACACCCCAAAACCCCAAAAAGGGGAGGAAAAAACATACAATGGGCATAACAAGTGCCAACACTAGACTGCCCACTCCATACCCAAGTAGAAGTTCTGAGAGGGGCAGGCTGGTGGGGAGGTCATAATATAGCAAGACTCCATTAGAAGAAACAACATTACTAAGGTGAGTAATTTTTTCTTCAAACAACATGAAGTCTTGCTATATTATGACAATTACAAGAATACACAGCAGTACCTCCATGGTGGAGGGACAGAACCTACTTAGGAATAGGCTACTGAAGCACAGCTGTGCCAAATCTAGCATCCCTCCTGGCCTGGATATCCAAGGAGTAATGCTTGGTGAAAGTGTGTACCGTTTTCCAGGTAGCTGCTTGACATATCTCTAAAATAGGGATGTCTCTGGCAGCAGCCATAGACGCAGCTGTACCTCTGGTAGAGTGAGCCCTCAGGCCTGAAGGGGGAACCTTTCCCAGTTTTTGATAACAAAATTGGATACAAGAGACAATCCACCTGGCAATGGATCTCTTAGTGGCAGGTTTACCTTTTCCAACCTCACCAAAAGTGAGAAAAAGTTGGAGGATTGAACTTATGACCCTTAGTACGCTCTATATAGTAACTAAGGGCCCTCTTAACATCTAAACTGTGCAGCCTCCTCTCACTAGAGGAGGAATGGTCAGTGAAGAACACTGGAAGGGAGACAGATTGGTTAAGGTGGAAATCTGAAACCACCTTAGGCAAAAACTTCCTGTTAGTCCTAAGGACTACTTTATCCCTGTGAACGAAATAAAGTCAGTCTCCACTGACAAGGCTTGTAACTCACTTACGCGCCTGGCAGAAGTGATGGCTACTAGAAAAACAGTTTTCAAGTCAAATACTTGAGCTCTGCAGAAGACAGAGGCTCAAAGGGAGGTTGCATCAACTGAGCAATGCAAACATTAAGATCCCAGGCAGGGGCCAGGTCCCTGAAAGGTGGATTAGTATGAAATAATCCCTTGAAAAACTTGGAAAATACAGGGTGAGTGGAAAGAAGAGGGCTTTCCTGCTGAAATAAAAGCAGAGACAGCTGCCAAATGTACTTTCAGGGTAGCTGGTCTCAGGCCCAAAGAGTTAAGATAGACCATATGGTCCAAAACAATGGGCAAATCAGCAGATTCCGGGGGAATATGCTTCCCAGAGCACCAGATGGAAAACCTTTTCCATTTAGAATTATAAGTAGCCCTAGTGGAAGGCTTCCTAGAAGCCTTCAGGATGTCAAGAACACCTTCAGAAAGGTGTAGGTCAGCAAACTCTAACTCCTCAAGAGCCAGGCCTTGAGGTTGAGGGATTTGAGATTCGGATACCAAATTCTCCCCTGGGCACAAGATAACAGGTTGTGTTTCCTGGGGAGGCACAGGGGAAGATGGACTGCTAAGGACAGAAGGAGTGGGTACCAAGGCTGCCTGGCCCAATCTGGAGCAATCAGAATCATCCTGCAAGGCTAGGATCTGATTTTCACTAGCACCTTGAAAAGGAGAGGGAAGGGGGGAAAGGCATATAGAAACTTCCCTTCCCAATCTAGGAGAAAGGCATCCAGGGGGACTGAGCCCATCACTGGGGGCCTGCAACAAAACAGTGGAAGTTGGTGATTGTCTGGGGCTGCAAAAGATCTATCTGAGGAGTGCCCCATCTGGCAAAAACTATCCCCAGTACTTGGGGATCCAGTGACCATTCGTGATGGCCCTGGGAAATCCTGCTGAGAGCATCTGCCAGGACATTGTCCTTTCCTGGGAGGTGAACTGCTATGAGGGAAGTGTTCAGGGAATAAGCCAGAGACCACAACTTCATTGCTTCAGTCCACAAGGCCGAAGACAGAGTGCCCCCTTGTTTGTTGATGTACCACATTGTGGTGGTGTTGTCTGTTCTGACTTGTACCACTTTGTTCTGAACAGATGCAGAAAACACTTGAAGTGCTAGAAAGACAGCTCTGAGTTCCAGCAAATTGATGTGGAGCAGAGATTCTTGAGGGGACCACACTCCCTGGGTGGAGAGGTCGCCCATGTGAGCTCCCCATCCCAGAAGGGACGCATCTGTAGTAAGGGTCAAGGAGTGAGATAGAGGGATGAAGGGGACCCCTAGTCTTAAATTGCTCTGATCCTGCCACCACTGAAGGGCCTGGATCAGGGTTCGAGTCACTGGGATCAACTTGGAAAGGGGATCTTTTCTTTGAGACCAAAAGGCTCTCAAGTGAAACTGAATGTCCCTCATCTGAAATCTTGCTCCTTGCACTACAGCTGTGGAAGCAGCCATGTGTTCTAGGAGCTGTAAGAAGTGCCTTGCTGGTCGAGAGACCTGCAGAGTGAAGGAAGAGGCCAGGGCCACCAGGTTCCTTACCCTCTCTAAGGGCAGGAAGGCTCGGGCCTGCTTTGTATCCAGTTCTGCACCTATGAAGGTGAGTACCTGAACAGGTTCCAGCACTGACTTTGGGAGATTGAGCAGAAAACCCAGAGAGGTGAGCAGCTGCTGGGTAACTTGCAGGTGTGATCTGACCTGTTCTGGAGACTGGCCTACAATAAGCCAGCCGTCTAGGTAGGGAAAGATAGCAATCTTTTGCCTTCTTAAATGAGCAACTGCTACTGCTAGACATTTTGTGAATACCCTTGGGGCAGAGGTGAGGCCGAAGGGCATTGCTCTGAACTGGTAATGGCCTAAGGGCAGTTCGAATCTGAGGTACTTTCGGTGGGAGCTTCTGATTAGAACATGGAAATAGGCATCCTTGAGGTCCAGGGAAGCTAGCCAGTCCCCTGGCCTTAGAGAAGGTAAAATTATTGCCAGAGTCACCATTTTGAATTTTGGTTTCAAAAGGTGCTTGTTCAGATATCTTAGGTCCAAAATGGGCCGCCATTCTCCTGTCTTTTTTGGGGTAAGGAAGTACCTGGAGTACAGACCCTTGCCCTGGAGTAGGGGAAACCCTTTCTACAGCTCTGAGAGCCAGGAGGGTTGAGACTTCTGTTTCAAGGCAAAGGTCTCTAGAGGGTTTGCAGGTGGAAAAGATCTGGCTCTCATCTTTGGAAATTTTTTGAAGCTGAGAATCAGACCCTGCTTACTACTTCCAGGACGACTTGTCTGATGTTAGAGACTCCCAGTCCTGAACGAAGTAAGCCAGCCTGCCCCCTACAGGTAATGGAGAACCGGCCCTGGGCACCCCATCAGGGTGCCTGTTTGGCAGGGGCTTTAGGCTGAGGGGTGGAAGCAGGCCTGCTTGCACCCTGTCTGCCTCTGCCTCTGAAGAACCCCCTCTGAGCATAAGCAGAAGAAGCCTGGGTTTGGTAAAAAGGCCTGTGAAAAGGCCTACCTCTACCCCCTGGGGGTCTGCTTCTGAGGAGTGGCTTGCCGCTCCTTGGCTTGTGCACTCCTGGTTATTCTATATTCATCCTTTCTTCATGTAATTCTCTGTCTGCTCCCAAACAGAGAATTCCCTACCACAGGAAAATCCATGGCCTTAGTCTGGGTATCCTGTGACAAACTAGTACACCTGAGCCAAGCCAACCTACCAAAGGCCACAGATGTAGCCATGACTCTAGAGGATACATCATTAGAATCCACAGCAGCATGGAATTGCACCTGAGATGCCTCAATACCATCAGCAGTCACCTGCTCCAGCTCCTTGGCAAGCTGGCCAGTGGCCTGTTTGGCCAAAGCCATGACAGTGTCCCATCTAGATTTTTGGTATCTTGCCACATAAGCCATGTAATTTGCTTGTCTGAGTCCCAAGGACGCTGCCATGTATTGTTTTTAGCCATGGCATCAATCTTCCTGGAGTCCTTGTCAGGAGGATGTGAAGCCAGGGAATGTTAGCTTTATCACAGGCTGCAGCCTGAACTACCCCAACATGACTGCATTGCTGTGAAAGAAAGTCTGTATCAGGACCTGATAAAGTGTACCTCCTGTCCATCTTCTTGTCAACAGGAGGCACAGAATTAGGAGCTTTTAGTATTTTTAATGTTTGTTTCCTAAATGATTTATGTAAGGGGATAGATAATCTCCTAGACTCTGGGATATCCATCATTTCCACAAAACCAGGTTCCTCTTGCTCATCCACAGCTTCCTCTAATGGGAGCTGGAGGGTTTCAGCAATCTTTTTATAAAACAAAAAGTGAGAAGGGGACTCAGAAAGCATAGGGGGAGATTCCAAAGGTCTGTCTGGGGAGATGTCCGGTTCATGGGCACATCCAGACTCTCAAAGTCACATTCACACTGATCATAATCCTCCTCCCCCTCCTCTGGTTCATAAAACTCTTCAATATCATATTCTTGAACCGGTGGAACCGCGAACGACCTTTTACCAGACAGTGGCGGTTCGGACGGAACCGAGAAAAGTGACTGTACAATCTGTATAGCTTTTGCTATTTCTGCAGCAGTTGGAGAAGGAATTTTGGACTCCAAACCTGCTGATTTTTAGTTTTCTTTGCTGGAACTGGCTCCTCAGAGCCAGCTTTTCGTTGCCGAGTCTTCGCCCTGGTCAGAGGCACTCCCTCCCGTTCGGTTGGCACCGAACCGGCTGGCCATCCGGTCAGCGGATTTTTGGCCTTCGCTCCCTGAGCCTGCCCACTCTCTTGTCCAGGGTGCCTGCAGGGAAATTTTTACAAATCTGGCAGTCTGAATTGAGGTGGTCAAACCCCAGACAACAGACACATGTAGTGTGTGGGTCAGCCTTGGCAAAGGCTTCCCCACAGACACTACAGTGTTGAAACCCAGTGGGCCCGGTTTTTCTTTTGGGTTTCTCAGACATGATGCCAGCCTAACCAACAAACTTGCCCTTTTAACGGCAGTGCCAGGCAAGACACCTTTATCGGTTCCCAACCGTATCATGGTCGTGGAAAAACGTAATGAAACTGCTTTTTTAGAACCGATAAGAACCGGGAACCGCATCTAAAAGCTTTAAAATGCTTACTTTTAAAAGTTTTAACAGCCTGATCAGTTCGAACGAACCGATAAAAATTTACAAGTTCCACACAGAAATAAACCTATCTATTACTTACAATACCACAGACAGAGCTTGAACCGATCGGTTTGCGGTTAAAATAATAATATTCGCGGTTGAATTTAACCGAGAAAATACTGTTTAAACCGAGAAATGAACCGAGTAGTAGGAGAAATCTCCGGAGCGACTGTTCAGTGAGGCGGAGTAAAGAATCTGACAGTTTCGGTTTGAAATTAGCCAGACAGACCTTCTCTAACCGAGCTTGCGCTCTAAACTCCATGCCTGGCATGGTAGTTAACTCTTTCACCTCCGGAGCAGTTCTAATGGTGGGACAAACTGCAACTGTCATAATATAGCAAGACTTCATGTTGTTTGACACTACATTTTCACTAATACTCTGCATTTCTCCCCAGAATTAGTTACATCTTTCAAGAGTGCTCACTCTACCCACTTAGCGACGTCAGAAATGGAGCAAATAGCCAACAGCTCGGGCGGGACTCAGGCATAAACACACATAGTCCCCTCCATTCAAACTAATTACGTTAGCAAGCAGACAGCTCTTAAAGAGACAGTACTTGGAGGCTTTTAAAAGCGCTCACTGGGAATCACATTTAAACGGCTTAGAAGCCAAACACCTCTAGGCTCTGAGCAATTAGGCAAGCTTTTGGAAGACTTTTGGGAACCCGCATTTGCATGGGGGTTACAAAACTATTATATGTGACAACACAGATGTCAGTATGTTCTACAACAAATACATTCTCTACCTACAGTAGTAATATCTGAAATTGAAACAGCAATGTCAGGTAATGGAAGATGATAGGAAAAAGAATTCCACAGAGAGGTTTATGTCATTATGGAAAAACATAACTATGTTTTATTAAGGCCGCAAGTTGAGTTATAAGAAACAAAGAAAAAATGGTAAGGATTTCACAGTGGACATCTACTCCAGAAATTTTGTTTAGAAAGTGTGCATAAGTTATGAACTTTATTAGAAGAAAACCAAAAAAGATGTGACAAGTTGTACACAGTTGATTTACTGTGATGTACTATTTTGTTGATTTCCTAATAAAATTCCCTTACTCTTTTCGAGAAGCACCATGGGATCTCAAACGTCCACCTGAACAACAGGCAGACGGGACCTCAATTTAACATCTCATTCGAAAGCGCCCCCTCCCATTATGCGCTACAGTGTCAGTATTGAGATTTATTCCAAGTGTCCAGTGTGGGGCTAGAATACACATCCTTCTCATGTTCTGATCTCAGAGGCGAGCGTGCCACCCGCTGAGCCACTGAAACTGATGGACAGAGTGGAGGTGGTAAAAAGGAGGGCAACCAAAATGGCGCAGGGCCTGCATCAAAAGCCCTATGAAGAGAGACTCAAGCAACTAAATACGTACTCTCTAGAGGAAGGAGGGGAAGGGGGGATGTGACAGAAATATTCAAATGCCTAACAGGTATACATAAGGTACAGGAAGATAGCAATTTCATGAAAAAAGAAGGTCAAGGGGTCACGCTATGAAGCTGGAGGGGGAAGAGGCCCAGAGGAAATGTGAGGACATACCTCTTCATAGAAAGGGTGGCAGATACCTGGAATGGCCTACCAGCGAAGGTGGTGGATGCCTAAATGGTCGCAGGATGCAAGCATTCATGGGACAGATACAAGGGGACCTTGCAAGTATGACAAGAGGTGGAGACGACTGGAGATTGAGTAAGGTCTGTGGCACAGTATGTAGGGTGAACAGGGCAGACTGGGTGGGCCAAGAGGTCCTTATCTGCCAACAACTTCTATATTTCCATATCTGGTTATGTACCATTAATTCCTTCCTTATCTAGTAACCTTTCTAAGCAGTCCTGACAAGGAAGTGATATTCCTCCTCCCCTGCTTGTCCTCGGACCCCCTGCAGACTAGATGATGCACCTAAATGGGACTACCCCAGGGAGGGAAAATTCTTAAGAAAAGGTGTTATCCCAGGGAGGGAAAAGTCTTAATAAATGGGGCTACCCCAGGAAGGGAACATTCCTAATAAATGGGGCTAACCCAGTGAGGGAAAATTCTTAAAAAAATGGGGCTACTCCAAGGAAGGAAAAGTCTTAATAAATGGTGCTACCCAGGGAGGGCAAATTCTTAATAACTGGGGCTACCCCAGGAAGGGAAACTTCTTAATAAATGGCGCTACCCAAGGGAAGACAAATTCATAATAAATGGGGCTACACCGGGAGGGAACATTCTTATTAAATGGCACTACCCTAGGAACGGAAAATTCTTAATAAATGGGGCAACCCCAGAGAGTTAAAATAAGGATCTTAATATACGGAGCTGCCATGGGGAGGAAAATTCATAATAAATGGGGCTAGCCCTGGGAGGGAAAATTCTTAATAAATGGGGCTACTCCAGGAAGGGGAAATTCTTAATAAATGGTGCTACTGAGGAAGGGGAAATAATAAACAGGGCTACCACGGGGGGGGGGGATATTCTTAATAAATGGGGCTACACCACGGAGGGAATATTCTTAATAAATGAGGCTATCCCAGGTGAGGGAAAAGTCTTAATAAATGGTGCTACCCCATGGAGGGAATATTCTTAATAAATGGGGCTACCCTAGAGAGAGAAAATTCTTAAATGGTGCTACCCCAGGGAGGGACATCTCGTAATAAATGGGGCTACCCCAGGAAGGGAAAATTCATAATAAATGGGGCTACACCAGGGAGGGAAAATTCATAATAAATGGGGCTACACCAGGAAGGGTACATTCTTAATAAATTGTGCTACCCCAGGGAGGAAAAATTCTTAAGAAATGGTGTTACCCAAGGGAGGAAAAATTCTCAAGAAATGGGGCTACCCAAGGGAGGAAATATTCTTAATAAATGGTGCTACACCAAGGAGGCAAAATTCTTAATAAATGGGACTAATCCAGGGAGGGGAAAGTTCTTAATAAATGGTGCTACCCAGGGATGGAGAATTCTTAATTACTTCCCTTCTCTGGGTAGCACCATTTATTAAGAATATTCTCTCCCTGGGGTAGCCACATTTATTAATTATTTCCCTTTTTGGGTAGCACCATTTTTTAATAAGTGGGGCTACCCCAGGGAGGGAATATTATTAAATGGTGCTACCCAGGGAGGGGAAATTCTTAATAAATGGTGCTACCCAGGAAAGGGAAATAATTAACAAATGGGTCTACCCCAGGGAGGGAATATTCTGAGCAAATGGTGCTACTCAGGGAGGGAAAATTCTTAATAAATGGGGCTACATGCTACCCCAGGCAGGAAAAAAATTGTAATAAATGGGGCTACCCCAGGGAGGGAAATTTCATAATAAATGGGGCTACCCCAGGGAGGGAAAATTTGTAATAAATGGGGCTACCCCAGGGAGGGGAAAACTGGTGTAGGTATACTGCCACCAGCGGTCACCCAGGTGGCAGTACAGCAGTGAAGCTGGCTGCCTTTCATCTGCGGAGGAAGACAGCACCCTTTGGGATGCCTGACTCTCCTCCCCTAACCAGCCCATTGGCCCAAGCTCATTCCTGAACATGGGTCATCAGCGTCCAGAGCAGCAGCCCTACCACAGCACCGACGGGTCAGCATACTATGCAGTACTTAACATAATGCTTGTCCTTTATAAATCATATAGAAAAATAAGGCAATCCAAATCACAGTCAACATAACTGTTTTCCTCGACTACTAGGCTCCTTACCTAATGACTATTACTATCCTATCTGCATCGTCTGGCTAATGACAGATCCGTTTGGTTGACTTGTTGTGCAGTATAACTGAAAGTTGCTTTTTGCGCCCAACCCAGCAACAGTTTAGATGTGATTTGTTAATCTCTTCCCCATAAAGAATGAGGAATGGGGCACAGGCATCAGTTAAGCGCTGTTGCAGCTTTTCTAGTTTATAAAATGAGTAAGTAAAATGCTTTTTCCTGATTGGCTGAGGAAGACTGGCGCCCAAGCTTTTGTCTAGGGATGAATCCCAGCCAAAAAAGTACCTGTGCCAACCAGCATCATCACATGCCATATCTAGGTGCTACTTCAAAATGTTCTGTATTTCACCACCAATTGTTTTGTACAAAAAAAAAAAACTAACTTTCAGTTATGAAATTACAGAATGTTACCCTGTTATAGCACTAAGCCCTCCTGTCCAACTAGTGACAGAAACACATGTGAATAGTTTTAAAAACCTTTCTGGGAAAGTACTTAATTTAATCGTGGGCAATGCAACATTAAGGTTTAAAGTTCCATGGGCCAAGCTTAATGTGTATCCTGGTGTTCCTGGGGAGAGAGAGATGGAGAGGGGGCTGAATGCTAACTTCAACACTGTCTGTCCAGCACCTCAAAACTACTAACACAGTAATGTTTGGAGACTGGGTGCTGAAGCTGGGGTAATGCTAACACTATGTTGTGTGACCACTGCAACCCCATGCGGAAGCTGGGGAAATGCGAACACTATGTTGTGTGACCACTGCAACCCCATGCCGAAGCTGGGGAAATGCGAACACTATGTTGTGTGACCACTGCAACTCCATGCTGAAGCTGGGGTAATGCGAACACTATGTTGTGTGACTACTGCAACCCCTTGCTGAAGATGGGGTAATGCTACCTCTGCACTATGTGACCACTGCCATCCCGTGCTGAAGCTGGGGTAATGCCAACGCTGCGTTGTGTGACCACTGCAATCCCGTGCTGAAGCTGGGGTAATGCTAACACTGCATTGTGGGACCACTGCAATCCCGTGCTGAAGCTGGGGTAATGCTAACACTGCGTTGTGTGACCACTGCAATCCCGTGCTGAAGCTGGGGTAATGTTAACACTATGTTGTGGGACCACTGCAACCCCACGCTGAAGCTGAGGTAATGCAAACACTATGTTGTGGGACCACTACAACCCCGCGCTGAAGCTGAGGTAATGCAAACACTATGTTGTGGGACCACTACAACCCCGCGCTGAAGCTGGGGGTAATGCAAACACTATGTTGCGGGACCACTACAACCCTGCGCTGAAGCTGAGGTAATGCTAACACTATGTTGTGGGACCACTACAACCCCGCGCTGAAGCTGGGGTAATGCAAACACTATGTTGTGCGACCACTACAACCCCGCGCTGAAGCTAGGGTAATGCTAATGCTGCGTTATGTGAGCACTGCAAACCCGAGGAACACCAGGACACAGATTCACCATGACTGCTCTGGAGACTCTGAACCCCCTGAAGTTGCATTTCCTTAATTTTGTGACTTTAAGCTTCAATCCTAACTGATACCAACAATGTTTTTTGGCAATGAAACTCCTGACTTTTTAAAAAAGATATAAAGCATGCAGCAGGCCCATCTCATATGTCCTCAGGCCTTTTGCTGTCCCCTATGCACGTGCACTTTCTCAGATGGGTTACAAATCCAAGTCCACCTGTGAAAGTGTTGCGGATGCATGTTTTAGATAATTCAAGCAGCAGTGCATGACAGCAGTGAAAATTTTGACCTACATAGATACATAGACAGTGTCGGCAGATAAGGGCCTATGGCCCACCCAGTCTGCCCATTTGAGCTCGTAAGTTCAGTTTATGTTTTCCTAGAAGTCTGTTGCCCCTTACCCCAACCTCCAGAATTCCTTTATGTCTATCCCATGCATTCTTAAATCCCGTGATTGTTTCAGCCCCCACCACTTCCTCTGGCAGAGTGTTCCACTTGTCCACCACCCGTTCTGTGAAGAAATTCTTCCTCTTGTTTCCTCTGGATTGTCCTCCCTCCAACTTCATCCCATGCCCTCTAGTCCTGGAACATCTTTTTCGCTTAAAAATAGTGTATTCCTGCACCCTGTTCCTCCTGGTAAGATACTTGTACTTTATTCTATTTTAGATTGCCCCTTATCTCCTGACTGGTATGATATTCCTCTTTCCACTATTTGAGACTGCTTTAGTACATTTTCACATCTTAAATATTAAAAGGAGTGCTTCTTTTAATATGGCTCGGACCAGGTTTTTGTCAGTATTCTCAGCTGTTTTTGTACATCTTCTACAGCCTCTGGCCCCCCTGACCAGGTGTGCTTCCCTTGCGGAGCAGCATCCACTGCAGCCATCGCTCGCCTAGTTCTCTGAAACCAAAGACTCTCGATCAGCCTCAGGCCCCATTGACCGGGTGTGCTCCCCTTGTGGAGCAGCATCCACTGCAGCCACTGCCCACATCAACCTCAAGGACTCTCCCTCAGCTTTGGGCCCCCCTGACCGGGTGTGCTTCCCTCCCCTTGCGAAGCAGCGTGCACTGCAGCCACCACCCACCTCACCCTCCAAAACCGCAAGGACTATCGCTCAGGTACAGACCCTCCACGGTGCTCCTAAAATCTTTTTCAAACTTTTGGCGCCCACCACCAGCTACTTACTGACTGGCCACTTGTAAGGAGAGTTCCTCCCGACTGGCTCATTGAGCGAGCCACACAAACTTCAGCAAATCCTCCTGTTCTTGTGAGCCGTAGGTCCTCAGCTAATTCTTTGCACCTGAGCCACAGATCCTCAGCCAATTATTTGCACCTGTTTGTTTTCTGCTTGCTGCCTTCTCAACTCCAAATTTTGTCCTGCTCACCCATGCTCCCCCGCCCAGTCACTCTTTAAATCCCCTTCCTGCACCTCTGACCCTCCCTGCAAGTGCAGCTCATCCAATCATACTCAGCATTTACCTCTACTCCTGGATTCGTTCGCACTTCTCTCTCTCCCCTTGTTTTCACCATGTTCTGTGGCTGTCCATTAACAAATCCAGCTGTCCAGTCTTTTCACCATTCCTTACAGCGTACCCACCTCTTTTCTTCTGCTGCTTCTTCCATCTCTATGCTCTAACACTTGTCCCTCTCAATACTGTACTCTTCTCCCTCTTCACCTTTGCCAGTAGCGATCTCTCTTCTAACCATGTCACCCTCCCTCCATACCCCCCTCCTGCTTATCTTACTTACTACCTCCCACACTCCTGCAGCCCCTCTCTCCTGCCCTCCTCCTCAGCTGCCCTGCCCAGTCTCATCTTCTCTGCTGTTCCATTTCTTGCCCTCATCAGCTCCCCTACCCTTCCACATCCCCACAACCTAACCACCGCTCTCCCATCCCCTTTCCCTCCCCACCCAGCGTCCTACCCCCTTCCTCTTTACACTCTTTCCTCCTTCATCCACCCCTTCTTGCTTCCCTCTATCTCCTAAACCGCTCCGCCACGCCCTCGGCACGTAGTTCCGATCATTCAAAATACCTTCCCCCGCTCCTTCCTCTCTCCCTCCCTCCCCCTCCTTGCTGGTGACATCCAACCCAACCCAGGTCCCCCCATGCCCCAATCCACTACCGCCCCATTCTCCACCTTTCCGGGGTTGCCCCCGTCTCAGGCCTCGTCTTCTCTACCCAAGGGTCTCTGCATTCTTCATCTCAATGCAAGGCACCTCCTCCCCAAAATTGATGCCCTCAATGTTTGGATCACCCTGATATACTTTGCATCTCTGAAACCTGGCTATCTGCCAAAATCCACAACTCTTCCCTTGCTATTTTTTTAATCTCAGCGTTATGTACTGTACCGTTTTGTTTGTTGTAATGTATTGCTCTCTTGACGAGGTGCCTTTGTAAATGAGTCTATGACTCAAAGGTCTGTAAACCGATGATTTAATAAATAAATAAATATTCCGGACTATAACCTATTCTAGCAAGACAGAGGCAAGTAAGGTGGAGGAGTAGCTCTGTACATCAGACAATCCTCCTCCAGCTCTATTATCTTTAAAGACTCCAGACCCTCCTCCCACAAACTCATTATTGCCCATTTATCCCTTTCCTCCTCTGACCCCCTTTACATTGTCACCCTATGTGCCCCGCCTAGAGCCTCATCTGACTCTGTCTTCAAAGTCATTTCCTCGATCTCCACCGTCACCTCAAACAGGGACTTTCTACTCTTAGACGACTTCAATCTCGACTGGCTCTCTTCATTTGCCAAACCTACCGGTCTAATGATCGAGGCCCTCAATCTCCCTCAACTTATCCGGGAACCTACCCATCTTAATCCTTGGTCCCAGAACCACTCCCTCCTTGATTGGATATTATCCTCCCACCCCCACCACATCTCTGCCTCGAGCATCCTTTCTGATGCCCACAGCAATCATTGTATTACTTACTGTATTCGGAAAATCCATACTCCCTCTCCCCAATTCATATGGACCAGTCCCTCCACTCCCTCAAAGTTACCGCCCTGCAGCACAATCTCTTAAATGCCGACTGTAAACCTGTCTTTTGTGCCCAGGACGCTGACCTTGCTCTATCCCACTTCTTCAACATCTTTAATTGTATCTGGGACCTTCACGCACCCCTTAGAAAAGTCAGGGTGAAAAGATTCCACCACCTCTGGATTACTCCTGATCTTATCGCCATGTGTCATACCAGGGACAAAGCCTGGAAACTCTACAAAGCTTCCCAAGCCCCCAATGATCTCCTATCTTACAAGCAACTCAGGAGCAGGTGCACCAAGGCTATTCACCCGTCTAAGGCCTCCTATTTTGACTCCAAGCTTTAACAGAGTCAGCACTCCCCTGCTTCTTTCTGGAAGGTGATTCACTCCCTCCTCCTTCTCAACAGGCCTGCCCCGTTCTTAAAATAGATGACTCCCCTATCTTGGACCCCGCTGTGGTAGCTGATGCATTCAACAAGTTCATCTCTTGTGCCCTACCAGATTCCCCTTCCCCCTCTTCACTTGACTCTTCTCCATGTCCTCCTAAATCATCCTCCCCCCACTGGCTTTCTCTTTCCTCCCCCTCACTCCTTTTGAAGTTTACTCTGCACTCATGTCCCTCAACCCCTCCAAATCTAGCCCTGATGGGCTCCACCCTAGACTGCTCCACATCTCCGCACCCCCTATAGCCACCCCTTTGACATATCTACTAAACCTCTCTCTCTCACGTCAGCCATAGTTCCCAAAGCCTGGAAATCGGCCAAGGTCCTACCCCTACACAAGGGTGGTGACCCCTCATCCCCTGGTAACTATCACCCATCTCGATCCTCCCCATCCCTTGCCAAAGTCCAGTAATCCCTCATTCCAACAAAGCTCTCTGGCTTTCTCTCCTCAAGCAACTCCCTATCACCTGTGTAATCAGGATTTCGAAAAACAAACGCTCCACCATCACCTCTCTGCTGCATGTCACCGACTTCATCCTCACTGTGATGGACCAAAGCCAAATCACTGCTGCTGTCTTTATTGATTTGGCAAACGTTTTGACTCAAGTTTCCACACCTGCTCCTTCTTCAAAAACTTTTACTATTTGGCCTGGCTAAACCAGCAGTCAACTGGTTCCATTCTTACCTCCACAATAGACAACAGTCTGTCCAAATAGGTGGTGATGCACTCTCTACCCCTCTCCCTATCCACTCCGGGGTCCCTCAAGGGTCTATCCTTGGCCCCATCCTCTTCTCCCTGTTCAAAAATGATCTTCCCTTAGTCTGTCACTCCTCTAACATGCACATGTATGCAGATGACACCGTCTTCTAGGTCTCTGGTCCATCCCACAACAGCACTGTCCCCAAGCTCCAACATGATTTCAACTGTGTTCAGTCCTGGTTCCAATCTAATCAGCTAAATTTCAATGCTAAAGACAGTTACCATCTTCTTTGGTTCTAGACAAAAGCTTGCCTTCCTCCTAGCCACCCCAGTGTTCACCACCCTGGACGGCTCACCCCTCAAAAAGGTCTCTGCTTTCAAATACCTCGGTGTCTGGTTGGACAGTCACCTTGATTTCTCAGCACATACTGATGCCATCTGCACCAAACTCCAGCCCAAACTTGCGGTCCTCTACCGCCACAAAACCAGCCTCCCTCTCCCCACTAGACAGGAATTAGTACTTAAAACAATTCTGCCTATGGTGGACTACGCTGATGTAGTCTATGGCACTGTTCCAGCCTCCACCTTCTCCAAATTAGACACTATCATCAACTCCTTCTGCCACTTTTCCACTGCCTCCCCTCCGCTTACCCGTCACTGTCTCCTCTACACCCCACTATTTCAAGGGAGAACTATTCACAGTGCCACCCTAAACGCTAAATATTGGTTTGACTCGCTTCCCCCCTTCCTCTCATCCTGCCTCACATCAGCCAAATCCACAACCTACTATCTTCGCCACAGAGACTCGCGTACCTTCTCCATACCTCATCCCCCCTCCGCTGCAGGTCAGTCTGCCTTCTCGTACCATCTCCCTCTCCTCTGGAATAACCTACCCTCTGATCTTCATCTTCTTCCCTCCTCATCCCTCAAAAGACTCCTTAGACTCCTCCCGACTCCCCAGTGCCCCCAATGCTCATAACATCCCATACCTCCCCCGACTCTGTGAGCATGCCCCTGTGCTCTCTTCTAATCCCTCTTTCTGCGCTTGCTCTCAGTAGGCCTGAGCGGGTTACCCTCCTGATCCAAAACTCAATCCCTGCCTGCTCCAGGCCCCTCTCAAGAAGCCTCAAAGTGGGTAATGCTAAACTATTTCAAAGCGTATGTATTTTTGTCTTATAATTTCTATTGCCTTACCTTGTTTGCACTGTGCCTAACCATATACTGCATTTGTAGATTTTCTGTAATTAACGTTTTAGTGCAATTTTCGTTTTACCATCGTGTTAATTTTACCTGGGTCAAACTTGGAAATGAGCCTCAGCTCAGTGTGCCTTTCCTGGTCACCAATTTTAAATAAATAAAAATAAATACAATCACTTCTGTTGTAAGTACAATTAACTATATGTAGCAGGTAGTGCTGCCTCAGACCTTACGGAACAACAGGTGTTCAAAAACAGTTGCAAGTACTGATGAAAACCTGATCCGAGCCATATTAAAAGGAACGCTCCTTTTATTATTTAAAATGTGAAAAAAGTAGCAAAGCAGACTCAAATTGTGGAAAGAAAGGCATCACACAAATCAGGAGATAAGGTACGATCTAAAATAGAATAAAAACAAAACTTTCAAAGGTTTCACCACTATCATGCACTGCTGCTTTCAGCTTCTAAGTCCAACCGCGAAAACTGAGAAAAGAGAACATTGCTACATATGTTCTGGGAATGTGAGCACATTAAAAACCTATTAGGTACTTCATGATTTCTAAAAATATTTTCAAAGAAGTTAGACATTCTATAGCTCTGGTAGCCACTGCCAAAAATCCTACTGTGTATACGCATGTACAAGTCTAGGTTTTGATGCTAAAAATAGGTCTCCAAGAAGGGGGACTTAATGGTGAGGTCAACCGATCTGCAGTGTTTAAAATGGTAAACGATTTTTGTAACTCTGTAATCTAATCAGGGCTCGAAATAACCGGCTGTCCACCCGTCCCAGACAGCCGTTTTTCTTTCGGACAGCCATTCTGCCATTCTTAACTGTCCCTGGGACAGGCGTTTACCTGTGATCTGAAATCGGCACTAGGACCCAGTGGAAGATTGCTTCAGTCAGCCGCCACCCGTGATATACTGCAATGAACACGCTGACGTTCCGACATCTCTAGGTGTGCAGCGTATCCGTTTAACTCAATGCAGGCGGGTGGGCGGCCGACAAGCAAGAGAACCGCGTTGCTGACTGTTCATAATGTTGCTAGCTGGGTTCATAACTGCAAATGCGCAGTTCTCGACTGACTCCACGATCAAGTGGCAGCATCAAGAAAGAAGACAATGCGAGTAGGGCTCAGAATGAGTAAGCTTTTTTTTTTTTACCTAAAAAAGCTCTTCCCAGCACGATATAAATGTAGAAAAATGGGCAACAGTAAAAGCCCTACTTTACGGGAAAAAAAAGCCCTGCTGCAAGATAAGGAAGGAAGAGAGGCAGACCACAGACTTGAAAAAGGGGGACATAAAAAAATAAAAAAAAGATTATTAAAATAGAAGGCAGTGGCCAGGCAGGGTAAGTGATTAAAACCAATTGTGAGGGCTATTCTTTGAAAGAAAGAAGATGGGGAGGAAAAACAGGCAAGCAATAAGCCCCTTTCAGAGTTCTGCAGACAAATGGGGTGTGTAACAAAAAAAAAAAAAAAAAAAAGACTAATATTCTCCTTCAGCCTAGCCAGAAACAAGACAAATGTACTTAATATACAAACCTAAGTTGTGTTAACCTAAGGGGAAGCAATTAAAGATCCAGTCCCAGGTGTGTGTGTGGGGGGGGGGGGGACCAGCTCGGAGTCCAAAATCGACATTTTTACACTACTTACCCCAAACCTAAATGGACAGCTATAAATTCTGTGGGACAGGCAAACTTTATTCCACCTGTCCCTCGGACAGCCATTCCCCAAAAATTATTTCTAGCCCTGAACCTAATCTTGTATCCAGTTTTGGCCACAAAGGCAGATTCTATGCCTAATGTTGGTTACAAAACAGATTTTTCCATTCAGTTCAGGCAGCAAAATAATATCTGTAGTTTTGCTACAACTGACAAGGTAAAGGGGTGACTTATATGTGATGTCGACTAATAAGCGAGTATACATGGTCTACTATAAGTCTGAATAAAGAATAGGCCTCCCACATTGGCAGAATTCATTTATTCATTCAAAACAGGTAACTGGGAAAGGCACATTGAGCTAAGGTCCGTTTCCAGGTGCAACCCGGGAAAAGAAACAGGAAGACAAAATTACACAATGTACAGGAAAAATATACAGAATATACATGGTAGAGAAATACAAGGTGCAGCAAAACAAATACAATAAGTGAACAATGAATACAATACAGTAAACAGTGTACAGGCTAGTACATCAACAACTAAAGCACTGGTATAGGAACACAAAGCCAAGTACATGAGATTAGCATGGAAAAAATAACTATGACAAGGGCATAGGAAAGGAGTTCTGCTAGCAGCAGAGTTGGAGTGCAGAATGAAGAAAGTACGAGAGACAGGAGAGGGAAGAAAATAACAGGCAAAGGGAACAGGGAAGGGAAGAGATAGGAGGGCAGAAAGTCAAACCAGTACTTAGAAACAAGGGATGCACAGTGCGTGAGGTGTCACAAGGGAGGGACAGAAAAGGAGTGTCCCAGGACCCTCCAGGAAATGAGGTATTAAACCCAAACAATTGCAAGACATAAGCAGACACCTGGACTTGAGGTTTTTACACCCAAATGATTGCAAGACATGAGGCCCATATTTATTTATGGGTTTTACCCAGGAAGGCACACTGAGCTACCAGCTCGTTTACAGCTACAACACAGGGGAGAAGAGGTGGTACATATCGGGGGGGGCGGGGGTACCAAACAATGTCTTATGGGCAGTACCTAAAAGCAAAACAAATTATTTTATTTATTTTTTTTTAAACTAAAATATCAAAACACCTCCATTCTGTATGGGGAACATTCCCCTCTTTCCCTCTCTGTGTGTCAGGTCCCCCTCATGGTTATTATAAGAGGTATTCATGTGCAGACCAATCTTTTTTTTTTTTTCTCATTATTTTCAAGAATGACAGGTGGTCAGCATCACTTTGTGAAGTAATAAAACAGCATCACTTAAAAGGTAACTTAGCAGGCACCCAGCACACCTGGGCCATAATCCTCAGCTTCAGAACATGGGCAACCAAACAGGAATCAACACATTATATCTCACCTACTAGGTTACAGAGTCACAGGTGAGGATACGAGTAACTTCTAGCAGTTTATCTTTTTTCCTCGAGTTGTTAGCCCCATCCCTAGCGCTGCTGGATTCTATATCCCTGGGTCCAACATTTAGTCAGCAATTGGGAGTGAGGCAAATGACAGGGCAAAGGAGGATGGGCTCAGTCCCTGGAACTACAGACTATGTGTGTGTGGGGGGAGGGGATACCCATGGCCAGCTGGAGAAAAGGGAAGGTGGAAGGAGGGAAGGACAGGGGAGAGCCCCCAGGGAAGGAGGACCAGACTCAGAACATTACACAGCACCGCTGCAGGTCAGCAACACCCCGTCCCACCACCACATGCGGGAGAGGGCATCTCAGGGGACAAAGGTATCATCCTTTAGCATATAGTAGAGTATAATAAATTTGGGTAGCACTGTAAGTTTCCTTAAAGGGACACTGTTAACTCTTTTTGCATTACACTGTTTCAAGTTGAAAAGCCACACTGCACAACTGCATAACCACTCTAAAATTCACTGGTGCTGCTGATGGTTTGATCTGCCTTCTTTCTTAGTAGAACTGAAATACACGGTAGTTGTGTAATTACACCCAACTTTGTTTTGGTTCATATCCTTGATCTACTCTTAGTGCTCATTTCCTGAACATTAGGAACACCCCCACACAGGGCAGTCACACATGATGCAGTAGTTTCCTCTGCTGCTGCTGCATCTTGAGTGGCTAGACTGTGCTGGGGGTGACATCCAGGACAGATGCAATGGGAGCTGATAAAGAAATGTAAACAAACATTTTGGTGTGGTAACACCATTATGGTGGGCAGTCTATTTTTCAATTTTAAAAAGAAAAAATGAATCTGACAAACTAGCAGCCACACCAGCATATTCTACAGAATGCAAACAATCATAAAATATGTTTTTTTAACTAAGGGAGTTAAACTGTCCCTTTAAAAACTCCACTGTAGGCAATTTCAGTGTAATTACACTGCAACTGCACTGCAATGTAATTACATACAACAAACATGTAACTACAGTGCAATTACCTTGTTGCATGGAATTAATGATCACCTATCCTACAATGACTTTGAAACCAACACTTAAAATAAAGCATGCCCTAAAATCCACACACACCCCCCCCAAAAAAAAAAAAAAAGGCAGGAGAGCTGCTTTACAGGACTTAGTAAATCGGGAGAGGAGCAATTCTTTCTCTTCTGATGAAAGGCAGGAGACGTTTCTACTAAAAACTTTCCAGACACCCACCTCTTCAAAGGCAACTACCCAGCCCAGCAACCCGGCATCGCTGGCACATATACCCCACTCCCTTAAAACCTCTTAGCTTATCCATCTAAGCCACCCCACCTAACTGGGGCAGGGCTGGAAAAGCAGTCCGATCTTCTACGTAATAAATAAGAACTGGAGCAGGCGGGTCCTGTGAAAAAATAAGAAATACTCTGGGGTGCAAGTCCAGATTCCAAGAAGACAGACAATCTGACGAGTGATGAACAAGGACGCTACTCAGCTCATTCACCTCTATTAATTTATTTCCTGGAAAAAAACTGATAAGATCTGAATGTGCTGAGTAGAGCCCTTCTTCAACACTTTTCAGATTGTTTGCCTCAGATGTAGGGAGCTCCAAAGTAGGAGGAGGGAATGACCAGTCACCCCAGCCCAGGCCCGAGCATCCCCACTATCCTGTGTGGGTTCTTTTTCCACTGTTTGTTTCCTGTGGCAGTTGTAGCCCTCTTCCATATGGAGGCTGCCATTTTCGTGCATCAGGAACACACTGACCCTTCGGCGCAGCAGCAGAGCTACTGCTTGTGATGTCGGCAACCCAGGTTTGGAAGCAGACCTGTCTTGTCGAGGGACAGCAGAGGAAACAGGATCGAGTGTCACAGAGGATGCTGTCGTCCTCTGGAGGGAGGACAAGTGAGCTCCACCGTGCTACTGCCACCTGGGTGACCATGGTAGCAGAAGGCCCATTCACGTGCTTAAGTCAAGTCATCAATCCCATGGAGCCCCCAGGGGCTTCAGGAAGGAAAAGCCAAAATACCACCTATCTAAAGCAGGATGACACAGTCCACCTTCGACCAAGTAAGAAATCCGGCAAGGGCTTGGGGAACCTCCAATGGCTCCACTAACTGGAGGAAGATGTGGAGAAATGAAGATAAGACTAATAAGCCCCCGGGGCAGCAGGTGATGGGGTTCGGGGTTGTCGGTGAAAGGCCCAACCAGGCTGAAGGGAGGCATACAATGACCTAGGGTGGGGAAGAGCAGGAAGTCAAGTGCGCACCCTACTTCATGTCACTGCACGCTTCGGCTGGGCTCTGCCCTTCCCTCACATTCCCCACTACACTACCACCTGCTGTCACCCAAGTGGCAGTGTAAGAGCGGGGACAACAACCCTCCCTCCCAGGGAAAAACAGCATCATGTGGGACACTCAATCACTCATCCTCTGCAGGCCCTCTGACGACTCATACCAGCTGTCCTGGAGTAGGAGGGATTACATACAGATCTGAATGTAACAAAAACCGAGTTATAACATGTTGATGTGTGGACACTAAATGTATCACGTGAAGTGCATTTACTGAGTGACAATGTGTGTGTATATATAAATATAGTATCATCACTTCTGTAACGGAACCTTTTACATGCATCTTCTGTACCTAAAGAGACACCAATACAAATGAACTTGCCTCAGTGTTTACATTCCCTAATAAAACTGCACTGAAATAAAACTGAACAGCTGCACTGACAGGCCGGCAAACTTTCCACTTTTAACCAATTCAGACCAGAGTAGTTCCTACGGTTAAACAAACTACAAATGGCTCTAGTGTTCCAGATAAGGTGAGTACTGGCCTATTTTACTCCCCCAATTGTAAGGTATACTCTTCAGAATTGTTTTACATTTTTTTTAAATGAGTACCGATACTCGACACTTGCTCCACATCCCCTAAAATAGTGCTTCATAACACCACTGTTGATTCAAAATTCACCTTTCCCCATTATGCTGCTAACAGTGTCAGTGGCTCAGTAGGTAGCACACTCGCCTCTGAGGCTGGGAGATCAGAGGGCTGTGGGTTCAGTTCCCACATCTGGCACTTGGGTTAATATCCCAATACTGACACTGTAGCGCTGCATGAGGGGGGGTCCTGCACTTCTGAGGTGCAGTCTTTCAGATGAGACGTTAAACCGAGGTCCCATCTGCCTGACTTGGTGGTAGTTTAGGTAGATGTTAAAGAGCCCATGGCACTTCTTGAAAAGAGCAGGGGAATTTCCCTGGTGTTCTGGCCAAATTTCCCCCATTCACTAAAAAAAAAAAAAAAATACCACCAACAGCTTAATCTGGTTCAATTTCTGTTGCTTACTATCTGCACCCCCCGGTTGCCCCTGAAAAAGGGACTTCACTAGTCCCAGGGGGCCAACCGAGTTAACAAAATTCAATAAATAAGCCTGAGTAAGGGCTTCTTCTTTCACCAGCGGGGCGGTACTCCACCAGCCGCCACCACTCACTCCCTCCTGGCTGCAGCTCCTCAGGACCTTTCCCTGTTAAGGTACGAATCTCCAGCTGAACCAACTTTAAACTTTGGCGCCTAAACCTGGGACTCTGCTGATCTGGCCGCATTGGCCAGGACTGCCTCAGACTGGTCCAGCAGTTCGTTTTACCAGGACACTGCCTGACCCTCTGCCTTGGAGTACTCTGAGCTGGGAATCGGTCTCTCGGTCACAATCTCAGCCTGTATGTTGTCCCACGCTCCCCGGCCCCCTATTAAATACATCCTAACACTGCCCATTTTCCATACTTTCTCCCATTGGCACTTCCCTTTCTCTCCTCTTAAAGGAACACAAAAAAAAATTCTGCCTTCTAGTAATCTAAAAGGAATTTTGAGGATGGATGGAACCTTTCTGCACAGACTCATTTCGGATCACATTAAGGGCACTGATTATTTACTCTGGTGCCTATTTACCGTGCTCACATTAATTACCCTTGCCGATCTGAGAAGTGAAACACCTCATCCCCAAACCCTTGGATACTAATTAGCTCTCTCGCTATCCACCCAATGGTCTAGCACCTGTAACCACCACCAGTGTCTTGTTGGGAATTTAGCTCCTAGGCCACTTCATTTCTGGATGCTTCTTCAACCCTGCGAGCACTCCCCTCTGCTACTCAGCACGTCACTCCTTTTAACTGGTTTCTGTTCCACCTGGAAACCTCCACTGATAGAATACACCAAAGTCAGTACCCTAAAGCCCTGTAAGTTCCTTCTCAGAGCACTCATAATACGATTAATACGGCTGCTTCTCCTCATTTCAGAAAATGTTCATCCCAACCCTGGCCCCATACAGAGCTGGGACGCTCTCCTTGGCATGTATAAACATTTGCAGTCTCCTCAAAAAAATTGATCCCCTGACTGCCTGGGTTACACTGCACAAGCCTTGTATACGATCAGTAACAGAGACATGGCTATCCACTAAGATCCCAGACTCAGCTATATTTATCCCTGGATATGCTGTTTTTCGGCAAGATAGGCAGAGGGTGTGCCATCTACCTAAAGGATACACTTAAGGGGTATGCTGTCAGCCTGCCATACCCTGTAAATGACTTCCAGATTCTCCTTACCAAGATACTACTTGGGGCACACAAGAGAACTATATCAGTTGCATCAGTCTACATAACCCCTAAGCTTGCTAGTCAAAGCTTAGACCCTCTTCTGGACATCATCCACTCTCTTGATCAAAGCTCAAAGACAATCCTGCTTGGTGATTTCAACATTAACTGGACCTCCTCTAGTGCCAACAAATATAAGGATGCCCTGCCATCGGCTAGTTTCTCTCAAATGGTACAATCTCCCACCAGGGTCAACTATAGGACAGGGACAGCCACACTCCTGGACTGAGTACTAACTAACCGCCCAGATCGTATTACTAAAACTGTAGTACTCTCAGACTTGTATCAGTGATCAATCCCCAGTCCTCTGCTTCTGGACAAACACGTTCACAAAGCCCCTTCCAATAACTATAAACTGCTGAAAACTTATTCCAGGTCACCTTGGGGCACTAAAATCTCTCCTTCGGGAGCATGAGTGATCACCAACAGACCTAGCCCACAACATCAACGCTGCCCTAGAGTACTTTATTCTCAGCTTTAAGACTGCATGAGATATACATGCCTCTTTCAAGAAATGCAAGATTAAAGGTGTAATTAACCCTTGGATCAACACTGATCTCACTGAATAAAGGAAAGCTAGGGACCAACTATGGCATAGTGCTAACACGTCTGGCACTCAGGCTAATATCCAGGCCTACAATGCAGCAAGAAATGCCTGTACTAGAGCAATTCGGGCTGAGAAAGCCTCCTACTACAGAAACACCCTTGTGAACACATGGAATGACAGAAAGAAGTTCTGGGTAAACATCTCTGAAATTACCGGCAAGGATCCAAAAACCCAGCCCACTATGCTCAATGTCAATGGTATTATCACTTTGGCAGACGCTTTCAACACGGCTTTCTCGGATCTCAGTCACGTACTTCTTCCTTCTTTCTTTGATTCCACACTGGACGCACTAAGGCCTGGCAAAACAGGTGACGTGCGAGGGCACCTGCCGCTCTACTTTAAATCCATCCTGGAGGCCTCAACCAAAAATCGACATTCTCAAAGCACTTGGGAAGTCTAGAAAAAAACTCTGACTCCTTGGATCTCAAACTCCTTGCTCTTACTATAGATGAAGTCCTGACTCCGCTCACCAAAATCCTAAACCGGTCCCTCATGCTCTCACAATTCCCCAAAAAATGGAAACCTGCTGTGGTGACAAGACCACTACTAGAACTTATAGACCCATCTCCATCCCCCCCCAAAGCTCTTGAAAGAATTGTTGCCAACCAGCTTGCTAATTACCTAGAGAAATACAACCTTCGGTGCCCTGAGCAGCATGGCTTTTGTAGGACGCACAGCACCATCACCCCTCCTAGAGCTCACTTCATATATAAACAATGCTTTCGACCAGGGCCATCTTGTCGGTGCCACATTCATCGACTTAACAAAGGCATTCGATACAGTAAACCATTTGCTACTGATCGCACAACTATCTTGCATTGGTCTCTCAACTGACTCCACGCTGTGGTTCCTCAGCTACCTTAGGGATCACACCCAGCAAGTTAAAATTGGTGACTCCCTCTCAACCTCCTTACCGGTCCGATCGGGAGTACCCCAGGGATCAGTTCTGGGACCCATGCTTCTCAGCATCTTCCTTAATCTTCCCTCCTCCTGCCTGGATAGAATACTTCTTTATGCTGATGATGCAGTAATCTTTACTTCCCATCCCGATCCTTCCCATCTTCAGCTGCAGCTGCAATCTAACTTTTCGGAAGCTGAGAAATGGTTTAAATCCTATAAACTTATCCTCAACTACAAAAAAAAACAAAACCATGATGTTCCATGGCACTCATAACAAACACAAAAACAGAGGTCTAGCAATCAAAAATAGTGAAGGGGAGAAACTGGAACAAGTTCACCTGTTCAAATACCTGGGTATAACCCTCGACAGTACACTCACCTACTCTGAACACATCAACTACACTGCCAAAACTGTGAATTCTCGGTTAGGAATGCTGTACAGACATAGAAGCTGCCTCACACCTGAAGCTCCAAGGACTGTAATCCAGAGCTCAGTCACTTCTATAATAGATTACGGACTAGTGATCTATGGATCAGCCACTGATACCGCATTGAGACATATTCTCATAGGGTTAAACAAGGCCTGTCATCTCTTGACCACCACCCCACGCCATACGCACACCTGCGATATCCACGAACAAGCGAACTGGCTACAACTATCTGGCAGGCGTTGGTACCAAACCTGTATCGTAGCAAAAAAGGCCACGTTGGACCTACTTCCCCCTGGAACAACGGCCTTATTGGCCCCTCCTGGAAGTTCACGCCAAACCAGAAGCTTGAACTCCCTGACTTTTTCAGTTCCCCACAGACGCACCTCACAAGAACAATGCTTTTTCACATACAGAGCTCCAACCTGGTACAATTCTCTTCCTCTGAATGTGTATAACAGCACATCACATCACACTTCTAAATGGAATCTTCGCCAACACCTTGTCGCTATGGCCTCCTGTGATTGCTAATCTTAGCCAATATGATCACACACTCACCCACATCCTCTTTTCAATGCTTCCTTCCCTCCCCCACCTTTTTCCCCACCCAGTCTCTCTTCTACTCCCACTTCCCCCTCTCCACCCCCCACCCCCGTTCTAACTCTCTTTAACCCTCACTGCCCCTCTCATACCTTTTTTCTTTTGTCTCTTCTCTAGGAGACTTCCTCAATCTCCCACTCAACCTACCCTAAATTTATGTACTGTATGTGAATGCAATTTAGTACACTGTGCCTGACAAAGCTCTTGGCTGCTTATGATTTAAGACTCATCCCTATGTATATTGCCTCTTTGTTGTTTCCTCAGTAACTGACGTGGAACCTTTGTAAATGAGCCTTGGCTCAAAGGTGTTATCGAATTATTACTAAAGAAATAAAAAGAGCTGTCCCCCACTTAAACCACTTGTACGAATTCAAATTTTGTTTTGCTCACTAAAATAATCTGGAGCAGTGCATGGCTCTAACATATGTGCCTGCTGTAAAACAACTTGTGTAGCCAGTACATTTCTACTAGGACAACCCCTGGCTGAACCCATGGAGAAGAATGGGGTTGGGTATCTCTTTTACCAGGGACTTTATGACTTTCTAGTGCTTAAAACAGCAGTACTACCGTAGTTAACAAAAACTTAATCTGGTTGGCAGCTAGGACATACCAAAACACCAATATATCCAGTTTTCTTTTTACTTTATTTCATTCCTGTTACAAGAAACAGGATTCTGAAGTTGGTAAACATTACTAGTCCTTTGCCGGGTCCGCCACCATGGATGTAAGCAGATCAGGGCACTCTGCCAGACTACAGAAACATGTGCTGGTAACACCCTGACACGCCTGCATTATAAATACAGTGGGTCCAGTGAAGGGTGTGATCTCTGGGGAGAAGGTTTTTGGAAGTTGCAGGGGGCTGCCATCTTTACTGTAGATCCATGCAAATTACAAAAGTTGTAATGAAACAATCTTAAAAATTGCGGATTGAAGCTCAAAATACTATAACGAAGAATCTAAGGTTTTAAGTAATAATTACTGCTAAAAAAAAAAAAATATAGGGTGACAATTTTTGCTGGCTAACTAGTACCGTTGCTTTAAATTAGCAGGGGAAGGGGGCAGTAGGTTCCTGTCACAGTGACCAACTTGTAATCATCTGTCCTTCCTGTAAAAACAGTCAGAAGCCCTGCTTCACAGTGCAAATGCTAGAGATTTCTAGTAAGTAAAACGAAAAAGTCTCAACCAGTACACAGCTGTGAACGGTGTTATTTTTTGAGTTCTAAGCCAGATTAAAAAAACAACACTTCATGTCAAGGTTACATCTGCCAGCAGATTTTCATTTGTCAGTGATCCAAAATGCTTTGAAATTAATTTTATTTTTAAAATGTTTACCATCTCTTCAAGGCACTAGACAGCTTAGTGCTTGTGGATGGGGGATTCTATCGTAACGTGTGTTGTGCCAGTCTAGGAAGCCTGGGAACAAGAAAAGGCTACATCTAACGCAGATCCACAGGAATTGTTATACTATTACAAATGTAATACTTCTCCTTTGTGCATTTGTTTAAACCAGCAATTTCACACAGAACGATGCCAGCTGAGTTCTAGTAACTGCAGCAGCCCATGCTGTTCCCCCCTCACCCCCCCCCTTAGTATGACTCCCTGCTTTAAGTCAGTCCGCCCACTTTTTTTTATTTTACTTCAGAACACACTGGCATGTGGGGGAGGGATTTGACTGTGCTCATTCAATAGGGTAACTTAACCCTTTTAATTTGATCTACAATGGTTTTGAAAATATAGCTTCATAAAACCTTTTCATTTGATCTACAGTGGTTTAAAAACATGGCGTCATAGCTCTCTGTAAAGGAAAGGATGCTGTTTACATTCTGTAACGGTTACGTAAGTAACTTAGTATTGAGATGTAGTTGTGATCTCAATTTACCAAACAGAACCCATTATTGCACTTTGTATAACCGGACTACTTGGATGCCAGTTGAACCCAGGAAGCAGTTTACAGTACATATTTGAGCTTGGAAATCTTTTTATTTGGTTCTGTCCCAAAAGCATTAAAGAACTGCTGATGCCTCAAAGAAAACCGAGACACATAATATTTTGGTACAGTTCAGCTTGCATTCAGAATACATTCTACAGATTTCTTCTCCCCGTTGTTTATTAGTGAGGAAATTTGCATGACTACATCATCTTTATCCCTTACAGTTCATTTATTCATTTTTTTTTTTTATTTATTTTCGATAACCAAGTAAGTGCACTAGACATTAAAAATGCAGATTTTCAGGCACGACCTGAAAGAGTACAAGGTAAAAGTCTTTAACACATGTAACCCCCATGCCAATTTGGGGCTTACTAAGATGCCCAGTTAGCATCACCGTTCCATGTGTGAGCGTTAACACGCCTGCCAGGGGGAGGGGCCTGGGCAGCGCAACAGGGCTTCAAGCGCCAACCGGTGTGAGGGGAGCCATTGAAGAAGAGTCATTGTGCAGTTGCTGAGGTAAGAGGAGCAGTTGGAGCCTGCTCCAAGGCTGTCATGGAGGGCCGCCAGTTAGGGACGGGTAGGCCCAGGGCCAGGGTGGGGAGACTGCCCCTGGCCCCAGTGCAGCAGCATGTACCCCCACAGCCCATCGGTAAGGAGGGCGGACAGCGTTCGCAGCAGAGAAAAGACTGTCTGGAGCCCAAAGGGCTCCATGAAGAGGAAGGCCCGAGAGGAGGTGGCTGCCAAGGAGGGACCAGGTCACCAAGGTGGCAGTGAAGTTTCTCAGAGGGTCTGTGGTGGCAGTGCAGACCCCTTGCCACCCCATGTCCACCCAAGAGAATAAAGAGCTGCTTGTGGGAGAAAGAGGAGAGCTGTGCCCAGAGAAAGGTGGCTGCTGCCCTGTGCGAACCTTCCCCATGGATCTACAGGGCTGTCAGCCTTGGGAGGTTGGACTGTGCCCAGAATGCAACATCAGTGCCCCGAGGAAGAAAGAAAAAGGTCTGAGGTAGGACTTACCCCACTCTCACTGGCAGGGATAGATGTAAAGAGGCTGCCATATCCGAGTCCCTAAGTGCTGTTCTGAGGGAGAGGAGCCCATTTGGCTCACAGAGAGAGAACTGTGTGGGAGGAGATCTAGGTTCGGGACCCAGGTCCTTCAATGTTGCTGTGCCAAGGCCGCTTGCCATAGTGTCCTGTGAAGAAATGAGTATGAACTGTAAATACACCCCCCCACCCCGTGGAGTCGTTTGTTGTGGCTTAAGCCCGTGACTTTTAAAATAAAAAGTGCCTGATTGCATCCGATTCCTCGCCTGAGCAAATCACTGCTGTCCCAGTAAAGACAGTTGCGGTTGTGTTCCTAATCAAATTATCTTCTAGACAATCGAGCCAAAGCCTGTGCCAGTGCCCTTAGGGTGATGAGGAGGAAGAGATAACATCAGGCGGCATCTCGATGGAGTCCACGCCACCATGGAAAGAATCTTAATTTCTGTATATCAAAAGGTGCTGTGAGTTTACTGCCCTGCTGAAAATGCCTAGTCAGATCATGGTGCCCCCACCCCCAACAAACACTTAAAATCCAAAACCCTCAGACAGGGAGGGAGGAGTGTAGCCACAAAGAAGTGTCACCTCTAAGACTGGGAGGAGGAAGCTGCCTGCCTGTTCATGGACTGAGTGAAATATACAAAAAAAAAAAAAGGGCAGGAGCGAGAGACAAAACTTAGCATTTTACCCAAAAATGTTATATCTATGGAGCAGAAGGGAAGGAGGGTTACACACATTTTACAGAGGGGTCATGGTCTAGCAGCAACAAAGTAAATTAGGTTAAAATAAGCTACACAATAATAAACAGTAACTAAAAATAGTACGATTCACAGTATCAGTGAGCGACTTGAAAAGGACTAGAAGGGCAACAATCCAGATGTTTATAAAACAACATATTTTAAGAGAACCCCAAAAAGTTGTTAAAACAACATTTGTAAGAAAACCCCAGATGTGGCAGGAGATCGGTGAAGCTAAAGTAGTCTAGCCAGGCAAGAAGCAGTGAGCAGTTAAATGCCATGTGCTACCCTCTCCCGCCTCTTTGGTCTTGCCCACCTGCCAATGGTTTGCCTGTGTACCATGTCTGATCCCACTGAAACTTCTGTGTAACATTTAATATGCTATTATGTATAACGCTGGGTTTTCCCTACCCAAAGAAAATGTTTTGTTTCTTCCATCTGTAATCTCCCATTGTTCCCTAACCTAGTCACGTTACTGCACTACTGTTTGTAAGTACCCTCACTGTTTTCTAACGTGAAGCCTTTGTAAAGGAGTCTATGAGTCAAAGGATTGTAATGCCGAAAGTTTAAATAAATAAAAAAATGTGAGTGAGCAAAGTGGACAGACAGTAGTCAAGTGAGGTAGGAAGCAAGTGCAGAGTTCCGTCAGCGTGGAAAAAAACAAGTGCAAGGGTTACAGGCTACAAGGCGGTTACGTAGTTCCTGTTTAAAGCTGGTATAAGTAGAGGAGAGACAGACTGCTGCAGGTAGACAGTCCAGAAGACAGGAGTAAGTTAGAGAAAACCTGAGATCCCACAGCCGTTCTGCTTCTGGGAACAAATAGCAGGGACTGCTAACCAGAGTGAAGGGAACAGTGAGCGTTCAACGGTGTCAGTGACTGGGCTAGAGAGGAGGGAACACCAGAGCAGACAATCCTGTCAACCAATGTGCCAAGGGAATAGAGTCGGTTTGCCACTGGGGAAAGCCAGTTAAGGCCACTATACAGCTGACAGCGGTGCATGAGGCGGTGTAAGGCTAGGGCAAAACGACAGATATTGTTTTAAGTAGTGTCCCATTTGAGGAGATTTGATTTGGAAGCACCAACATAAGTGACTGATCCATAGGTGAGGGCAGGAAGAAGGATACCTTGAGCAATAGCAATTCTGGCAGAGGACGTGAGAGTATAGCTGGTTCTGTAGGTCAGGCCAAGTCTGCAGTTTACTACTCTGCAGGTATTGGAGATGTGTTGATCAAAGTCAAGGGAGGGGTCATGGGAAACACGAAGGTATTTGAACATACTGACATTAATGACGGGGGAGCCATCACTGCATGTGATGGATAGCTGTCCAGAACATTTCCAAAACCTTGGGGCAGAATCAAACAGCAGGAGTGGGTTTCGTTTGCATTTAATACTAATGTGTTACTGTGGAGCCAGTATTAGATGCAGCAAAAATCAGAAGAGAAGGTAGAGTTACGATCAAAGATATTTTTGGAACTAGTGTAGAGAACATGGTCATCTGCATATAACAGAGATGAGCAACTGGTGACACTGAGAGATGTCATTTATCAAAATGGTGATGAGAAGGGGGCCAAGTATGGAGCCCTGAGGTACTCATCTGCCTCTAAAGCTTACACTCCCTTCTTCAAGCCATAATTCTCTGTAGTCACTTCACAGTTTGTTGCCATGGGAAAAACTGCAATGTCACAAGTGGTGCATTATGACATCGGGCAGGGAGGAAGCAGCAGGAATAGATGAATTCTTCGGAAGCAAAGATCCTGTTTTCATGCAAATGACCTTAATAATAAATAACAAGAAGGAGAAATACAGAACCAATGTGAAATTAGTACTCTGAGTTTTAAAGGTATGGATTTGGATTTATATATATATATATATATATATTACTTTATTTTAAAAATGTTTATCCAGGTACAGTTCTGTTGCATTGGCATTTTACATTACAGTACATTTACTATGAGCATTTACCCCTTACAACTGGGGTATATTGCAAAAATTAAAAAAGTGTAACAAAAATACACAACATCAAATAACTAAAAAATACATTAACCCGGCTCTCACTACCTACTGGGATTCCGTTTAAGGAGGACTTCAACTTATCAATCTCATTTAATTATTAACAGTGACCGGCAAAGGGACTGAACCTATCCATTCCAGTCTCCATATTTTATAACTCCATAAGCAGGGACCACCTGGACCACCTTTCAACAAATTTCTCAAGTCTATTTTGCACTTGGTACGTTAGTTGTTCCATATTCTGTATATCCTGCATAAGTTATGTCCATTCTGTGATCACAGGTGGTTCCAGTGATAACCATTTCCTAGTTATTACTTTATTATAAGCAGCCACACATATATATATATACCACAAATAAAAAGAGTTAGGTCCCCGCACCCCCACTGGGGGCAGGCCCAGTACCACGTTTTGTATGGAGAGTAGTCTCGCGTCATCAGACAGACATCCTATCTCCACTTACACCTCTTGTTTAAATCTGTCTAGCCTGGGACATACATGAAAAATGTGTGTATGATGAGCTGTGTTCTCCTCACAGCCCCTCCAGCAGTTTGAGTTTTTTTCTGGGTCCCACTCAACTTGCCTTGGGGGCGTTATAAAGAATCTAGTCTGCACTTTCCACATGTATTCCTTCCATAAGGGAGGGGAAGTCATCCTCCCTGTTCCTTTCCACACCTTCTGCCATTCCTTATTTGCCAGTTTACAATCTCCCTCCCCCTCCCATTTCTCCTTAATATATTCTACTGTGTCTGCTCTGTGGGCATTCAAAAAGGAATAGATCAATGTAATGGCTCCTTTGGGGGACTCCAGTGCTAATAAGTTATTAAGTGAGGGGCCTTGCTCATCTGGAACTTTCAACACTGAAGATTTCCTTATCTTGGTCTGTATGTGTGTCTTTATCCGATGATAAAGCAGTATATCTCCTCCCTCCATCCAAACGCTCTGCGCCCTCCCTGAATGTCAAAATGTTGTCTCCCCTCGGTAATTGTGCAGGGTACTGTATTCCCTGTCTGACTTGTCTTATACACCACAGATCCTTCTTCCCTGAGGAAAATCATCCGCCCCCACGAACCACATATGTCGCCATAAGTCGGCTCTCACCCCTGGATAATTCCAAAATTGGTCCCAGGCCTGTATTGTTATCCGCACTGCACTATAGGGAACCTGCAATCCACACCTTCTCTGCGGAGAGTCAAAAAGCAGGGATGTGATTGGGCAATCTGTACTTAGTTCTCTCTCTCTAGACCTAGCCAGTGTGCCTCTATCTTATACCCTCCCCACAGCAGAGCCCATTTGATTTGGGTTGCTAACCAATATTCATAAAGATTCGGCAGGGCTCTTCCCCACCTCGGTTTCCCTGCAAAAAGAAGTGCTTGTCTTGTCCTAGGCTTTTTGTTAGCCCAAACAAAATGTATAATCTTTCTCTGTGTTTCTTTAAACCAACTAGTGGACAGTGGTGTGGGTGCACATTGAAATACATAAAGGAACCGTGGTAGTAGGGTCATTTTGACCGCCTGAAGTCTTGCATACATTGGTAATGGAAGAATGAACCATTTCTTTAGAGCTCCCTCCATCTGCTGTATTAAAGGGGCATAACTATCTTTATATATGTGGTCATTCATGTCCCTCAATGTTATGCCCAATTATTTCAAGGCAATCAAGTCCCACTTCATATAGAATCTTTCCTTAATGTGTGTGGAGGGGATATAATGACATTTTAATATTTTGTTTTTTGTTGACCTGAGTGTATATCCTGAGAGCTCTGAAAATGTCCCCATCTCCTGAAGTACCCTTGGCAGAGAAGCCTCAGGATTAGCTAAATACAACAGAACATCATCTGCGTATAAGGCTATCTTATGTTCCCCCCCCCACCCCCAAGTAATTCCCAGTATTTTTGGGTTTAGCCTGATCTGCTGAGCTAATGGCTCTATGTATGCTGCAAATAGCAGGGGGGACAAGGGACAGCCCTGCCTCATTCTTCTCTCCAAGTTAATAAATTGGGAGCAAGTACCATTTGTTCTAACATAGGCCTGGGGGGCCAGAGTATATTCTTTTAATTATACATATGAACCCCTGTGAAAACCCAAGCCAGGCAAGGACTTGATATAAAAATTCCCAATCAACCTTATCGAATGCTTTTTCTGCATCGAAACTGACTATCACAGCTTGTGTCTTACTGTTATTTATAGAATCTAGGATATGGAGAGTGCGCGGATACTGTCTGCAGCCTGTCTCCTTGCCACGAAGGCCATCTGATCTCCATGTATAACAGTTGGGATGATTTGTTCTAATCTTTTTGCTATTAGTGTAGTGAATAATTTGTAGTCCGAATTAAGTACCGAAATGGGTCTGTATGATTGACATAATGTGGGGTCCTTGCCGGGCTTGGGTATAACTGAAATCACAGCCTGTCCCCAAGAAGGGGGTATTGATGCACCCCCATTCATTATCTCTTGAAAGGTGGCTCTCAGCAGGGGTAGCACCCCTTCACTAAATTCTTTATAAAAATTCTCCTGGAAGCCCATCTGTACCTGGGCATTTTCCAGTTTTACTACAGCTTATTGCAGTTTGGATCTCCAAATTCGAAATTGGTCTCTAATGACTGATTCTGCTGATCAGATAATGTCGGTAAGTGTAGTTGCTGTAGAAATTGTTTTATCTGAGCTGTGTCAGGTCTCTGCTGTTGCAAGTATAGGGTCTTACAGTATATTCGAAAGACTTCTGCTATTTCGGTCAGTTGACTGCTTCTATCCCTGGTTTGGGGATGTGTTATCCTCATTACTTGTGCTCTCGCTCTCAAGCGCATAACTAATAATCTTAGTGAGGTAATATTTTGGCCGTAAAAATTGTAAATTGTGTTCAATCTTTTGGTCTAGCAGTTGATTTAACCCTCTTTTAAGAGCCTGTAGCTCTCTCTCTCTCCGTTTTCATATTTAATTTCACTTGCTGTTTCTCTAGGTCTTGAATTTTAGTTTCCATTTTTTTCTGCTTTTCTAGCCTCTGCCTTTTACAGGCTACTGCTATGGCTATCAGCTTTCCCCTTACCCGTGCTTTCACATTATCCCATAAAAACCCTGACTAACCTCCGTGTCTATGATCTTGGATGGCCTGCTTGATCAATTTTGGGTATTTGATCTTGTACCTCAGGATCGTTTAGGAGGGAGAGAGAGGTTCAAGCTCCAGAAGGTCTGTTTCTTTGGTATATCTAATGAAAGGGGCAGTATCAAAGGGGAGTGGTCTGACACGCCTAGCAGTCCTATGGTATATTTCTTAACTTATGCTACTACTGTGTCTGCAGACAAAAGAAATAGTCCAGTCTGAAGTACATGCGGTGCGTAGCTGAGCAGTACGTATAGCCCAGTGCATTTCCCTCAAGGAATCTCCAAGTGTCCTGTAACCCCACTTTAGACAAGAGTGCTTTTACTTGTTTGGCCATTTTATGGGACCTACTAGGCATCCCTGACGTAACATCTAGTCCTATATCTAAGGTCATATTCCAGTCTCCAACACACACTAGCTTCCCCTCAGCTTTTTCTGTTATTAAAACATTACTATTTTTCAATACACTTCATAAGGAGAGTCCGGGGGGACGTACACGGACACCAGGGTGAGCATCTGACCATTAAACAGCCCCTTTAGGATGACACATCTCCCTTCAGCATCTTTGATCCTTTCCATGACTTCAAAGGGGATATGTTTTGGAATCAGTACTGTCACCCCTCACCTCCTCTCTTTTTTACAAGATGAATAGCACACCTCCCCGTAGTAGGTACCAAACCCTGCCAGCTTCTGATGCTCCTCATCAGAGAGGTGCATCTCCTGGAGCAGTACAAAATCCACTTGCACCTGTTTTACGTATGTCAACACCTTCTTTTGTTTTATAGGATTTGTCAGTCCATTCACATTATATGAAATGATCTTAGAATCCATGGTCACCTTGTGCATGGTCACTCTGTTGTATCGCCCATCGTCCCCCATCTCACCAGCCGCCCTTCTGATCCCCCACCCCTCAAGTGAAATCCCAAGAGCCTTATAATAGAATCTTATGAATAAAAACGTATAACAATGTGCACATATATTCTGTATATTAACATGAACCAAAACTATTTACACTTCCAAGGATGGGGAACACCATTTGACGTTCCCTTTCTCGGTCAGGGCTCAGATCCCCAGCAGAGCTGCAGTGTTGTCTATGCCTATGTCTAAAGAGGACACTGCAGGGACTTGTGCTCACAATATCTTCTAGCAAGCTGTAGTCCCAAAATAATTCTCTCGCCGGAGCTGTCCTGTGTATTCTGTTTCCCCACCTCCCCAAGGCAGATTATTCATCACTGCTCAATGAACTGAATGCCTAAAGTAGTGGCTACCCCGTTCCCCCTCCCTTTTGCACCATCCTGCAACTTCACCCCACTTCTTTCATCTGCACAGAACTGTTAGCTCCTCTTCTTAGTCATCGTTATCCCCCTAGATACATGCATAAGCTTGCATTTATTTTCCCCTTATGCTGCTCTTTATGCTTTGCAGTGTCAGATCTGTTTGTCCCTTCTTCATTGTCATTTCAATATGCAGTTCCCCCCTTCCCCTTCCGTATGCACAGTCCAGTTTCTGGTCCTACTCACAGCACGAGTTATCTCCTTTGCTCAGCCCCACACATTCTGCCTCCTTTCTCCTCTCTTCAGTCACCGTGCTCTGTTTGTTTCTGCAGCATGTCTCAGATGTCTTCCAGCGTGTGGTATGACAAGGCACGTCTTGCAGCTCTGATCTGGTCTCTCGGGAAGCTGTCTGCGGTAGAGAAGTCCCTCGTTCCAAAGGAAGTTGAGGGGGTAGGTCTCTTTTCTAGTGGAACATCTCTTGTCTTGAGTGCCTCTTCTGCCTCCTGTGGCATCTCATAGGTTTGCACTCCATCTGCCCAGAAGATCCTGATTCAAGCTGGGTACGGAGTTTGAAATCTTGTACATTTGCTTTTCAAAGCCTTCATAACCGGGCAATATTGCAGTCTTTGGCACTGTACTTCTTGGGGGCTAATCTTGATCAAGGAATAATCTGGAGCCATTGTACAGCAATTCCCCCTTTCTCCAAGCTTGCCGTAGTATCTCCTCCTTAACCATATAGCTTGCAAACTTCATAATTACTTGATGAGGTCGGGTATTAGGATCTTGCGGCTTCGGCTGGAGGGAGTAGTGGGCACACTCTATACGGGTATCCACCGATGCTGGTAAATCTAGTAGTTCCCAAAACAGGTCTTGCAACAAGTTGCCTGTCTCTGTTACCTCAGGTAAACCAGATAGACGGAGGTCATCTCTCAGAGATCTTGCCTCGAGATCTAAACATTTTTCTTGCAGTTTAGCAGTGTGTTCTACGAGAATGCTGAGGGCTATACCATGTTTCCTAGTCTGTCTCTAGCTGCCCGAATCATTCTTCTGTCTGGTGCATATGTACTCCCAACATCTGCTAATTTGGAGTGTACTTTCTGGAAAATCGATCTTACTGTCCTGTTAGAGTTCCTTAATTTCTTGCAGGAGTATGTCGAATCTAGATTTTGTCAGTTGTTCCTCTTCCCCAGCCATTTCCCAGCTCTGTATGTTCTGGTGCACTGGAGAAAGGCTCCGGCTCCTGTCTTGCGGTAAAACCCTGTATCTAGAGCATTCCAGGGTAGTTTGAACTTTTTCTGCATTTTGCTTTGGCAGCCTGTAATTCTCCTTCGCTGGTATTTCTTTTTTAGACTTTCCCAGAGTGTGGCCAGCCCGTTGGTGCTGAGGGTTGAGGCGCTGGATGCCACACCTTGCATCACACTGGCGACCCGGGTTCGGACACGAGCCCAGGTTGTCAGGAGTTGGCAGAGGAAGGATAGGATTGAGCATCCAGAGGACTACTCTCCTATCCTGTAGTGGACTGTGGGTCTTCATTGCTCTGCCGCGACCCCTGGGGATGCCCGGAGGCACTGCCAGAGATGGTGTAAAGAAGGGAGAAGTGCATTAGTGCCAGAGGTCATTGCACGTCTGCACTCCTGGGACAAGAAAAGAGGAGGAAAATGCAGCACTGTCAGCTTGATGGCCACACCCCCTGAGCCTGGCGGGGTTCATGGGCGCAGATTCCGTGGCCAGTATTGGACCCTGGCCTGGTGCGGGGAGAGGGGGATTACAGCTGCATATGCCCGCTGGCCCAGAAGATGCGTCTCCGTGGTCGTTGGGGTTGGGGGAGGAGTGGAGCAGCGGCTGGATTAAATGGCAGGTCAGTGGCTTAAGGGGAGAAAATAAATTGAAAATTAAAAAAATATATTTTTTTTTCCCCAGAGTGTGAAAATTAGGTAAATATTTGCCCTGGTGAGGCGAGAGCTCTCTGCTTAAACTGTTTCTTGCTCTGTGGCGGAACCAGAAGTCCCAGGATTTGGATGTTTTAACTGGTTTTAAATTGTTTTTAGTTGTTTGTGAAAGCGCTCTGATATTCTTTGAACTGCGCTTTATATGAAGTTATTATTACTATTATTATTAATATTAACTGGACTGTGTCTAAATACTATGCTCAGTTAGCGTCTCTCCTGAAAGAGTCATCTGCTCTTAAAGTAATTTACTCAAGAGGTTTGTGACTACAGATATCAGTCATGTAACAACATTTGTGAAATTCTCTACCTCGTCAGTTAAGGGAATGCCTGACCCTCAGCAGTTTTAAATCTATGGTGAAAACTTATTTATTTTCTCGCGTGTTCCCAGACTGAAATTTAAATTTATATTATTGTAATTTGTATGTTGTGGCTATATTTTGTACAGCGCCTTGATACTGAAAGGCGCTATATAAATAAAGATTGATTTGATCTGGGGCCAGGTTTAGGGTGGCACTTCCACTAAAGCAGCAGAAAACTGGTCAAGCAGCCATTTCTTTTTGTGCAGCTATTACTTAGAATTCAGGTCCTGGAAGTGTGACTCAAGTGTGCGGAACATAATCAGTTTAGAATATTGTTGCGCCCCCCCTCTAACTGGCATGGAATGCCATTGTTTTGAAAATGAATAAATTAACATTTACTGTAACCTATTTCCTTTGATGCTGTTCTGATTATTTCTGCCGCTTTACTGATAACAATGTACTTTTTATACTTTTGCCATTTTTGACCATGGAAGGCACATCGAGCTGTGATAAGCTCATTTCCAGGTACATCCTGGGGGTTGGGTTACATGGCCTGTTTTACAGACAGCAAGAAAGTTGGCCATGATACCAAGAAACAACTCATTCTCTTCGACTAGTGCCATGAGATCTTTTTAACTTCCACCTGGAGAGCGACCACAGAACAGGAGACGGGATCTTGGTTTAACATCTCATCTGATGGACGGCACCTCAACAATGCAGCATCTCCCTTGTACTGTACTACAGTATCAGCTATGGGTTGGGTACTATCCCAAGAGCTCAGAGTGGCGCTAAAACCCTCAACCATCTGATCTTCTGGCCCCAGAGGCAGGAGTACTTCCCACTGACCCACTAACAGTACTTAGTACTGCATCCTCTGTATTTTTCTCACTTGACTAAAGACACCAATGAAACCGGGAATTTGTGCCTCTAGTTCTTCCTGTTCAACAATAACTACATTTTCATTTAAACGATGCAAGGGACTTAAGAGTCCATCTTGTCCTTAGGTTGGGTCCAGTTAGGCTATACCACCGAATAAAGGTCTTGGAGAAAGTTGTCACAGGCCTAGACTTGTTTCCATGGACTCTGTTCCGCTGCAGGGCCCCAAGGGGTTGCCTGCTTTGCTCAGCCTACTGCTACCAACTCCATTCAAGCGTTCTGTCTCACATGCCACTGGAATTCAGGTTGGCGCTCTGGTGGTGGGCGATGAGTTCACTCTTGATCAGAGGGATCCACCTGAAGGGAAATTCCTTGAATCTCCAGCCTGGTAGGTAAGGGGGCATTAACAGGAACCTTGTGGACACAGGGCAAATGGTCCCAGTTGAAGAAATCAAAATCATCAAATATTCTAGAAAAAAAAAAGTAATAAGGAGGAGTTGTTGGCATTCACCATGAATATAGCACAAGCACAAGAAAGAACAGAGGACCCAACTCAGCCAGTGTGTACAGGTCAGGAACACTGACACTATTAAGGCTGTACACACATTTCCAGACCTGCTAAAACTCTAGCCATTTCACCAGAAGAACTGGCTTCCTCAGGGTGGCAAAGTCTGAATCAAAGACTTGCACAGTGCACAAGCTTTGCATAATAATAGACAGTATGAGTTTTTCTTCCACCATATCACTCTTATTAGGGTTCTCCTCCAATGGAAAAGAGGCAGTCATGCAGAAAGTACTCATCTAAAAGCAGGGAATTAAATTGCTGTTATAACATGGGTTGAGAACAGAGAGAAAGCTGATTGGCCAAACAGCATCACCTGGCTGTGGATTAAATTCACTATTTAATCCACAGTTGGGGTGAGATGGCTGGCCAAGAATATACATCTGCAGACCGGGGCTTATGTGTGGGAGAATTCAGCTCCGACAGGCAGCCATTAAAAAGGCAACTAAACGAAAGAGAGCCAGTCAGTGTTGTAGACACTCATTGGGACAATGGTGCTTTTCCCGGTCTGTTACCCAGACGATCTGCAGCCATTAGTGACAGGCACAGTGACAGGGAGCCCTGGACCTACAATGCTGCATTGCTGGAGTTGAGACATGCGGCAGAGACAGACAGACAGAGAGCACCCCCACCCAACCCTGTGCAGGGCAGACCTCAACACTGACCTTCTCTGTCTGTGTCTCTGTGCAGCAGTACCCTGCTGTGGGCACCATGACAGCCAGATACAGACAGCTGCAGAAGTTTACAGGGAGAATAACTGCCATCATGACAGAGAGCACCCCAGCTACCCGTACATTACACTCACTCACTGACACAGCCAGAGAGAGTGGGTGAGTTCATGCAGAAGTGGCGAACTCCCCAATGCGTCTCTCTCGGTGTGTCACACATACCTCTGTGTCGGGGAGGCTCTCCTGCAACAGCCACATAGAGAGAGAGTGACAGAACTACGGGGTAAGCAGAAAATGCACTGAACAGTGCAGCATGCTACAGACACAAGGGGTTAAAAGAGCGAGAGGCACACAGCAGGAGCCATGTGTGGCAAAGAAAGAGCCACTGGGCTTTACATTTCAGTTGTGTTCAGTGGCGCCGACATGAACTTGCAGGCTATAAAGGAATCACCACAGCTGTCTGTTGACACTCCCCCACGCTTCCGCGTATCATGCCTGAGTGTGCGCGAGACAGACAGAGACACCGACAGTGAGATCAGAACATATTAAACAGCACTCCTGCAGCTCTCTCTCTCTCTCTCTCTCTCCCTTCTGCCTCTTAAGTCTGTCTTTCTGTCACATGAGTTGAACGGAGCCCTGGTATCCAGTGGGGAGGGAGAGAGAGAATTGTGAGTGATCTGTGTGTCTCTCTGCAGTACTGTGTGTGAGATCGGGACCTAAGATAAGCACAGCTCCCTTTGAGCTCAGAACTGTGTGTGTGTGTGGGGGTGGGGGGGCACACAGTAATGAGTATTTCAAGTGTCAGAAACTATTTTATGCACTAGAAATATTTAAATCAATCACATGTGCATTATTTCTTGCAGATTATTTTGCAAGGTGGCAGGATACATTAAGTCTTGCTGTTTAAACAGGGAAAAACCTTTTCTGTGTTTTTTCCTTGGTTTACACATACTCCATGTTATAAACACAATAACCCACTCCAGGGTATGCGGTTATAGGCATTTAATCCAAGCCTGGGGCGCTGTGAGGACACTCAGCCTACGGCCTCATGCCTCACAACGCACCCCAGACGTGGATTAAATGCCTTTAACCCCATACCCTGTCGTGGGTTATTGCTAACGTATAGCATAGTAAAATGCTAAGCAAAACAAGGGGGCATGCTAACCATTTTCAGTAATGCTTAGCAGTACACTGTGAGCCATTTTTTTGAGTGAGTCCATGAAACAGTACACAACATTAATAAAACTATTTAATCTTTTTTAAATTTTGCCAATCAATCTGTGCCAAGTGCTATGCATTTTCATAACTGATTCTGTTTTTTCAGCTTATTTAAAACCCTAAAAAGAACCTAATTTAAAGAGACACTGTGAATGCATATGAGGAAGAAAGTGTAATAAGAGTGATATATAGGAAGGAAAGTTTATATACTATGTGAAGCACATATCCTGTGCAATCCTTTGGTTCAGAACCTACTGCCCTAATAAGGCCAGGTGTTGTCGTGACGCGTTGGTGGGATTTTTGGCAGGCTGGATTTTATATATATATATATAGATATATATATATATATATATATATATATATATATATATATATATAGATAGATAGATAGATATGTATATATATATATATATATATATATATATATATATATATATATGCCGTTTTATTATTATTATTTTCCACCACCCCCACCAACAGCCCCCATTTGATCAGCTCCCCAGCCCCCGCCGCCCGAGTACTGGAGCTTACCTTATGCCCGGCCCAGGTGGCACCTGCAGGGAGTCGATAGTCATCCTGCCGCTGGTGCTTTTTCCTCCATTTTTCTCCCAAGGGCCCCAAGAAAAGGACGCATGTGCATGGAGAAGCGCATGCACCTTACAGTCCCAGTACCAACACCCTTCTTCCCACCACACTGGACTAATGCCTGGCACCCTCAGAGCCTGTGCTGACCCCTGGCTTCCACCAAGTGGCACCCATTAGCCAAGGGATGATGCTTCACCATCCTGGAGAGGAGAGTTGCCTGCCAGCAGCTCCATCCCCTAGCCCCCGCCCCCGGTGCTTTGACCTCCGGCCCAGGCTCATTCCCAAACCCGAGATTGCTGGTGTTGTGTCCAGCGCCTCAACCCTCTGCGACACCAGGCCGGCACCATGTATATAAAGCTTTAATACATAGTATAAAGGTTTCCAGTACACATTGGCAGAGTTGAGTCCTCTATCCCTACTTGTGCTTGTGGTACCTTACGGATGTTAGTTGGAACTAGACTCCTTGTCTCGTGTGTTTTTTTTTTTTTTTTTTCAGGTGCAAGAGTCAAGAGGAGACTGCACCTAGTATCTGCCATGGATGTCAAAGAAAAGTTAGTGACAATCTAGTCAGACAGTACAGCAGTAACAAACATTTAATGATGGGGTTGAACAAGAAAAAGCCAGGCCATCGTGTGGGAGGTGACATCAATCAGAATAGGATCTGGCAACTTTTATGGCAGTCCACTTACCAGGGAAAAGACAATAAAGGGACAGACTGGCTGAACAGACAGAAAACTGTCAGAATGACAAGTGTGTAATAACAGCAAGTCCAGAGGTGGCTCTCTTGCTACTAGGGGAAAAAAATACAGCCAAACACTTCTGCTCCACAAACTTGATCTGCAAGCTTGGAAGATGGATGCAAACTTACTCCACTGGAAAAGCCAACAGATGTTTGTCGTCCTGTCTCTTCCTTTAATCAGCAAGGTGGGTGCTCTCAAAGTTAAAAATGGGCGAGGCAGATTTCATTATGATTATGCAAATCCCTTTGTAGGGCGGGTTGACATGACTTCACAGAACATAAATCGCCTGCTAGACAGGCTCTTCCAAATGAAACAGAATAGGCTGAGCACAATTTATGGTTCAGCAGTAAACGCCTGTTTAGAAGGCTATTTCTGTTCTGGTGAGGCCCTGTCAACTGTGCCGCACAAGGACTTGCATTCCCTTGAGCAGGGCTGAGGCTTGACATCACATGTGTGCTTCGGAGAGATGCACAAAAACCAAACAAACTGGATACTTCTTCTCTCCTAGCATTCTTTTTTTTATCCTACTCACTACTCTTCTTGCAAACTGTCTTTCCGAAGGCTACCTCCCAGTAAAGTAAATGCCTGATCCCTTCCGGAGCTGGCCTAGTGGTCAACTGAATTGACAAGGACAGTAATGCACAGTGGAGTCCTCACAGGATGAAACACACATTTGCAGTTCTGGCATTACATAGATACATAGACAGTGTCGTCAGATAAGGGCCTATGGCCCTCCCAGTCTGCCCATTTAAGCTTGTAAGTTCAGTTTATGTTTTCCTAGAAGTCTGCTGCCCCTTACCCCTGACCTCCAGAATTCCTTTCTGTGCATCCCATGCATTCTTAAATCCCATGATTGTTTCAGCTCCCACCACTTCCTCTGGCAGGGTGTTCCACTCGTCCACCACCCGTTCTGTGAAGAAATTCTTCTTCACGTTTCCTCTGAATCGTCCTCCCTCCAACTTCATCCCATGGCCTCTAGTCCTGGAACATCTTTTTTGCTTAAAAATAGTGTATTCCTGCACCCTGTTCCTCCCTGTAAGATTCTTGTATGTCTCTATCATATCCCCTCTATCCATGTACCATCTCTGTTGCCCTTCTCTGAACCTTCTCTACCCTGTCTATGTCCTTACGTAGGTAAGGTCTCCAGAACTGTACACTGTACTCCAGGTGGGGTCTCACTAGTGTCTTGTATAGTGGAATTATGACCTCCCTTTTCCTGCTAGTGATGCCCCTGCCTATGCATCCCAGCATCCTATTTGCTTTACCTGCTGCCTTGTCATACTGTTTCCCTACCTTGAGGTCATCAGAGGTGATAACCCCAAGATCCCTCTTCCTGCTTGGTGCATGCTATATCCTCACCCCACAAATGATATATTGTGCCAGGGTTTTTGTGCCCCATATGCATTATCTTGCACTTCCTTGCATTGAATTTCAACTGCCAAACCCTGACCATTCTTCAAGTTTCTGCAGGTCCTTCTCATTCTGTCTACACCCTCTGGTGTGTCTACTCTGTTACAGAGCTTTGTGTCATCAGCGAACAATGAAATTCTGCCTTCTAGGTCCTCACAATGTCACTGATGAAGATGTTGAATAGGACTGGTCCGGCACTGATCCCTGTGGTACCCACTGGTCACTCCTTCCCTCTGTGGAGTGACAGCCATTTACCACCACCCTCTGTGTCCTGCCGCCCAGCCAGTTACCTACCCACCACACTACTGTCCTGCCCACACCCATATTCCCCAGTTTGTGTAATAGTCTTCTATGTGGCACAGTGTCAAGGCCTTTCTGAAGTCCAGATAGGCCATATCCACTGCCTTCCCCGATCCACCTCCCTAGTCACCCAGTCAAAAAATTCAACGAGGACGGTCTGACATGACCTCCCCCTGCTGAAACCACGCTGCCTTGGGTCCTGTAGTCCATTGACAACCAGATGTTCCACCAATCTCTCCTTCAGTAATGCTTCCATGATCTTCCCCACTACCGAGGTGAGGCGGACTGGTCTGTAGTTCCCCACTTCCTCTTTGTTCCCACTTTTGTATAAGGGTACTACATCTGCTGTCCTCCAGTCTTTGGGTACCTCCCTCGTTTCCAGTGATCGGCTAAACAGGATAGCCAGAGGTTCAGCCACCACAACTCTTACTTCTTTAAGGACCCTGGGGTGCACCCCATCTGCCCCATTGCTTTATCAACTCTTATTACTTCCAGTTCCTTCAGAACTCCTTCTCATGTAAAGGGACTTGTGTCCATTTCTGCACCATTCTGATCCCTTGTACTCCCTTCAGACCCATTATCCTCCTCTTCCTCAGTAAAGACTGAGCAGAAATACCTGTTCAATATGTCAGCTTTACTGCTGTCATCCTCCATGGGGCCCCCATCAACCCCCTTCATTCTCACTATCTCTCCCTTTGCCTTTCTTTTTTCACTTATGTACCTGTAAAAGGTTTTGTCCCCTCTACCCACTGATTTTGCAATGTGTTATTCTGTCTGAGCTTTGGCTTCCCTCACTGACCTCCCTGCTTCCCTTTGCTTCTCCTGGCACTTCTCCCTATCCCCTTCTGCCTGTGACTTTTTGTATTGCCTGAATGCAATCTTTTTGGCTTTCATTTTCTTTGCTACCTCTTTGGAAAACTATAATGGTCTCCTCTTCCTTTTCCTCTTGCTAACCTGCTTAATGCATAATTCTGTTGCTCTTGTAATCCCCATTTTAAATACTGCCCACTGTTCCTCAACCCCTGATTCCTGCCCCATTCCCCCAATGCCTTTTTCAAGTATCTCCCCATTTTCCCACATCTGCCCCCTAAAATCCAGGATACGTGCTTTGTGTGGTTTGGTTCTGCTCTTTCTGTGATTTCAAACCACAATGACTGGCGGTCACTGTTCCCCAGGTGCTCCCCCACTGTTACCCCATCACACTGTCCCTGTTTGTGAGCACAAGGTTCAGTATTGCCTTCTGCCAAGTTGGTTCCATAACCAGTTGCTTGAGGAAGGCACCCTGAAGGGAGTCCAGGATAAATCTGCTCCTAGTTGATGCTGCTGCTGGGATGTTCCAGTCCACGTCTGGAATACTGAAGTCTCCAAACCAGTACTACCTCACCCCTGTCTGCCATCCTTTGGATGGCTAGCATCAGCTCCCTATCTGTTTCTTCCTCCTGGGCTGGCGGTCTATAGACCACACCTGTGCAGATGGCTGGCCCCATTTTCCTTTCCAGCTTAACCCACAGTATCTCTCCCCCCATTTTGTTCCTCCTGGATCTCTGTGGCCCTTATGTCATTTTTCACATACAGTGCCACTCCTCCTCCCTTCCTACCTGCCCTGTCTTCTGAATATGTTGTAGCCAGGTATGGCCATCTCCCAGTTGTGATTATCATTACACCAGGTTTCAGTGATTGCCACAATGTCCAGGTCTGACTGCACCATGACAGCCTCCAGATCTTCCATCTTGTTGCTAAGGCTCCTGGCATTGGCACACATGGCTTTCCATGATTTGACCTCCCTACACTGTTTCGTTGTTCTACTCCAGCCCCTTCCTTTGTTGTCCTTAATCCCTGGTTCTCCTTGCTGTCTGCCCTTCTGCTGAATTTTGCTCCTTTTCTGCCTATCCATCTCTTGGGCGCTAATCTCCATCTTTTGCACACTGCTTTGTAGAGATAGCCACTCCTCCAGTTCACTGGTTCCACTGCTAGCTGTGGGGGGTGAGCAAGTAGGTACCCTCCTTGCTAGCTTACCACCCCTTTGCTAGTTTAAATGCTTGTCAATGTAGCATTTAAACTTATCATTGAGTGCTCGGATCTTCTCCAGGATGGATGCAGGCCAGGCTCGAACAAACCTCCATCCCTCCAGGTGGGTCCCCAGTCACCAATGAATCCAAACCCTTCCTCACAGCACCAGTTCTTCAACCATGAGTTAAAGTTCCTGGTGCATGCACCCCTATGCTCGCCATTGCCTCTCGCAGGTAGTACTTCTGAGAAAGTGACAGAAGTAGCTACTTGCTTGAGACTCCTCCCCTTCTCATCCTTAACTAGTTGACAGGTAAAAGCCTGTCTAAAATAATGTGTTCTGTTCTGGTGAAGCCTTGTCAACATGTGCTGCACAATGATTTACATACCCATGATGCTTTGCACTTTGTCTGAGACTTAAAGAGCAACTGTCACCTATCTGTGTGTACAATTTCATAATATCAACAATCATTATTTTCAATAAGGTGTTCCATTTTCTTAAAACAAGTGTTTTAAATGTTAATTTACAACCATTTTAGCAGATCCGTTTCAGATGCACGCTCCCGTGGTCACCCAATGCCCCCGCTCATGACTGTTCAACGTAATGATGAAAAGTAGGGATCTAGAGTTAGGGGCCACTCACACACAGCGTTGTCGTCTATGGTGCCAATTTTGACAGCTGCTTCCCAGCGGGTCATTCGGCTCTGTCTGCCCTCGTTCTAAGAGGCATACACTAAAGAGTACAGTCAGTAAGACTACTTAAATCAGTTTCATGTCTTCCATGTTCACAGTTTATTAAAGTGAATTTCCAACCAAATGGTATAAGGTATTGGGTTTTCTAGCCCAATACACCATGCCAGCGTGAGCTGATTTTTGCAGAAAGTATTATTTTTAAGTAAGTCTATGAAGTAGTTTTTTTTCTGTTATCTTTTTATCCTCCCAGAGCCTGGCAGGCAGCTATGGCCCTCCCTCAGATGGACTCATCCCCTGGCCCGTGTGTGGCCCCCCACCCTGCTCAAACTGACCCCACCACATATTCCCCCAAGGCTTACCCTGCACACCCGTGCCAGGGAGGAGACTACCAGCTATCCCCCCAACCAAGAGCATACAAGTGAAAGGGATCTAGGAGTAGTGGTAGACGCCAAAATGAATAACACTGAAAACTGCAGAAGAACTGCTGCAAAAGCAAACAGTATTCTGGGCTGCATAGCCAAGGGAATTACGTCCAGGAAGAGGGAGGTGATCCTCCCTCTGTATAATGCCTTGGTCAGGCCGCATCTCGAGTACTGCGTGACCTCACCTCAAGAGGGACGTAACACTGCTGGAGACAGTCCAGAGGAGGGCAACCAGGATGATTCAGGGCATGAGAGAGAGGACCTATGTGGAAAGGCTGGAAGAGTTTGGGCTGTACTCACTAGAGGAGAGGAGAGACGGGTGGGCATGATAGGGGTCTTCAAATATGTAAAAGGGATAAACAGGGGCAGAGCCAAAGAGATGTTCAGACTAAAGAAAGGAGGCACAACCAGGGGGCACGAGTGGAAGCTGGAAGGGGAAATTACAGGGGAGAACGAAGGAGACATTACTTAACTGAGAGGGTGGCGGGGCCATGGAATGCACTGCCCAGTAGTGTAGTGGAAGAAGACACAGTAGAGGGCTTCAAGAGGGGGTGGGACAGGTGCAAGGCTAAACTGAAGCCAAAAATGACCCTCTGCGAGTTGGGTGGGAGAGCGCGCTAATAGGGGCTACAAGCAGACACGACAGACCATCAGGTCTATTCTGCTGGCTTTTAGTATGTTAGTATGTAAGCCAGGGGCTCTAATAAGCAATCTGAGAGGAAAATGAAAGCCACCGCTCTATTAATAGAGTCCTTATATGTTGAGCGGTGGCTTTCATTTCCCTCTCAGACTGCTTAAAGTTAAAAAAAAAAAAAAAAAACACAACTTTGAAAAAACATCCCATAGACTTGAATGGAGCACACTCCCACGCTCTCCCTGCTGAAACATTACAAAACCTCAGATCACGGGGCAGAGAAGACAAAGTAGGAAGGGATCGACTTGCAGTGGCTACGGAGCCAGGTACGATCCCCTCAATAACTTCATAAACTAGACCGGCCCAGTGGCGCCAGAAGTTGAGGCACCACGCCGACGACCTGGGTTTGGGAATGAGCACAGGTTGCCGGGGGTCAGCATGAGCAAGAGAGGATTGAGCATCTGGAGGACTGCTCTCCCTTCCTTCGGGGAAGGAAGACTGTCATCCCGCTCACTGACTGCCTTCTGGCAGTGACTGGAGGGCAGTATGGGTCGGGAGGCACGTACAGCGTCATTACGTCGGTGGTGAGGGGGGAACGGGAGAAAACATGGAAAAAGGGAGCTGGCAGGCTCCATGATGGCCCTGTCAGATCCCCAAGACCGCCCCAGCTTTGGATTATGCTCGGGGAGACAGCCAGCACTCTCCTCCCTGGCACGGCCATGAGGGGTAAGCCACAGGAGAATACACGCAGGATCAGTTTGGGCATGGGGGCACACACGGCCCAGAGGATGAGTCCCTCCGAGGGAGGGCCATAGCCACCTGCCAGGCTCCAGGAGGATAAAAAGAGAACAGAGAAAAAAAAATAACTTCATAGACTTGCTTAAAAATATTACTTTCAAGAAAAATCAGCTCACACTGGCATAAGGTATTGTGCTATAAAGCCCAATACCTTATGCCAGAAACTTCCTCTAAAATGATGTTATTCTGTGAGAGAGTGCATTTTGCTCCATATACTGCATCCCAGCATCGTGTTTCAGTTGTAGGCCAATACGCATCAATGTGTCATACCTTGATTTATCTACTTTGTTTTTAAATTTAATTCAATGGCATACTGTACTGTTTTGTCAGGCTGGTTCTGCAGCCTGTAAGAAATCTATGTTATTTTTATAGTCATATGCTGAGAGGGTGGTGGGGAGGAGAGTGAACTGTGTCCATGGAATAAAGGAGGCTTTCCAACATAATAGTTAGATGGCATAACCACCTGTATCACATCAACACAACATACAGCCACCCGGTAACACCCCTACCACAACATTCAGAGGGCATAAACAGGTGAAACTGTGGGAAAATATTTTGTTAGTCTCAGGGGCACTGTCAGTGGTTGGTGTGTGTGTGTGTGTGTGTGTGTGTGTGTGTGTCATGATAACGGTGACTATCCAACATAATTTGCCAAGTTACACAACACCTATATCCCATATACATAACACACAACACCACCACCACCACCACCCACCAATAGTGTTTCCATTTATTATTTTAGCGCAGTAGGCTAACACCCTATATTTCTTTACCACCACCCTATTTTTTGTTTTTTAACCGCTGCCTATACTTGTAGGCCTCAGTCTAACTTGTTTTTATAAAATCCTCCAAAATTGCCTTTTACCATCATCCTGTATTGCACTACTTCCCTTATTTTGATACCAGTGCTCTGAACCTTACTTAAAACCACTTATGTACAGTACAGTGTATTTAGGAGGCCCAAGGAATAATACACCTTTGGCCCCGATCACCACAACCACCGCCCTATATATGCAGGCTGTGGGGAGACCGGAACAATTGCACAATGAAACATAAACCAAGGGAAAATGGGATACACACAAGGGAAAAACACAGCTGGCAGAGAGCAGAACCAGCTGCCATCGTGAACAACTATTTCATTTGTTTTTACATCCAGTATGAGTGCCTATTTTGTGTGGGGGGGGCACTGTAACTCTGTGATAAAAGGGTAACATAAATAAAAATAATGTATTAGGATGCATTTGAATGTGTATTAAAATTCAACAAAAAACAGCACACATGCAACCCACCAACAGTGCCACAATCAGACGGCTTAGTGGATCACTATCTGAAAGTGCTGTCAATATGGTCTGCATAGTGTGATAATACTACGACTGCAGACAACCCTCCACCACGACCCACAGCTGAAAACATGCACAAGAGAAACAGGACAACTGTAGTTTATTTGTGAAATTAGGAGACACACACACCTAAAGAAATACTGGATGCCGTATAAGTGATCACATAAAAGTATTCAAGTAGACCGCGCTACCACAGTGAGTTGTACTAGTGTGATCCCAACCTGATATCACACTACTCTGTCACGGCACTGACTGACTTGGGAGGCCAGGCAGCAGGAAAAGGTAACACAGGTCATTTTTTTTTTTTTGTCTTATTTATGCTCCTCGGAGTCCTCAGCTAGCCACTCATTCAGGCTGTGTAGGCCTACGGCTGCCACATCCCTTTGCCATCCGCTACCCCTGCTGTGCCGTGACCTCAGGTAACCAGACATACACCCTTCATTGGAAGGGCCCTTCCCCGAGGGGTGGACGGCTGGGAGAGGACAGGAGAGTCACCCATGACAATTCTGCTTATCCCAGGCACAGTGAGGCTCAGCATAGACATCCCCGGGCTACTGTGGCGAGTGGGGACCAGTCGCCGTCATCCCGTCAGCTGAACAGCTAATTTTCCAGTTTTCTCCCGACCCACCAACCACCTGTGAAATGGCCAAGCCATGGCAGCATCCTGGGGTGTAGCGTTGTGAAAAAATTACAGTTAGTAAATTATCAATTACAGATACTTAGGAGACGAACGGAGATGAGGCTGATGGCAGAAGAATTTAATGATTATAACAATAATCACAGCGAGAGATTACAAGTGGTACATTCTTCATCCTTCAAAATAACAGTGTGTGCTGGCTTGCTTATATAGTGGAAGACAGCATCATCATTTCCTATGATTTTCTATGATTGGTTTAAAACAAGCATAAACATCAACTTACAAGGCAATACTCCTTTGGTATATGTATGAGCTCATCCTTGGTCAGCACAAGTATAGATAGTGTACATTCTATTATTATATATGGCTAGTAACAGTTGTCACTACCAGTTACCAAAGTCCAGGAGGAAGAAATAGGTTTGGACTTAGGAATGTGCATACAAGCATTTTGGCCTGTCCTGATGAGACCAAACACTAGAGATAGTCAAAAGGGTAATTTGGACACTATCCTGTGTTCTTGCTTACAGTTACATAAGACAACTGTTTGCTATTACTCACATGGTCAGCACAAATATCAAAAGGCACTTTAATATTGCAACGTGTGGCTTAGTTTGTCTTGTGGATTTACAAATTTTATATGATCCAATCATAGAGGTCAACATTAGTTACACAGACACATTATGTTTTAGCCCAAAATGAGGTTAGGCTGAAATATAGGGACAAACTTCTTTATCCCTCGTTACATGGGGGCAGGGGCGTTCAGTGGTGGGTTCTGGCCACACGCCGCCAAGAACGCCAACCTCTTGCCACCACCAGGAGCTGACAAACAGCAGTTCGGGACCTTCCCACCCCACCCGAGTGGGAAGCATCCAAAGGCTGCTCACAGCTCCCTCCCTGCCTGACTCCACTCCTGACATCCAGGCTCAGGGCATGAATGCAGGTCGCAAATGTGCTGAGCAAACACACTTCGCACAGCACCATGGAGCTGGCACGCAGGTCGTCTTTAATGTTAAATAACTTATTCCTGGATGGAGCTTAAATCCGGAATCACTGCAACTTGCCTACAGGGACATCTTGGAGTTATGGGAGAGCTTGCAGAAAGTAGGAAACTTGTGGCAGCTGCTCACATCACTCTGTGCATGCATATGTTCTAGCTGGAAACTCATGCATGCATATGAACCCAAGGAGATTAAACCAACAGAATGTCCGAAGGTTCGTATCTTTGCTGGTGGCAACATATGGAAAAATAATAGGGTTATCTGAGCTGAGTGGATATGCCCTGTGGCCAGTAACTCATGTGGACCCGAGGCAGCAGAGGCCAAAACAGTTGTGTATGTTAGACATAACTGGATCACTGTGACAGACATGCAACTCCCCACACAAAGGCCTGAGGGGTGAAGATCCAAGTAACGAAGTGTAGGGCAGTAACCACACAACAGGTGTTTTTTCCTTTCTTCAGTGCCAGGATCATAATGAAAATAATCCATTACTATATATCCATGTTCCCATTCATGCATAATTGTACTTGACTTGCATACAAATTATGAAATTCAAGCACATTTTTGTGTGAAGGTTGTACACTGCACCCCACAATTCTATTTGTAGTGCATGTAACCAACAAAATATTTTGTAGAAAGGGTACAGTGAACCCTTGTAATTTAGTTTGTACCCCTGAAAGGTTCTGGAGCGTATACAGTGAACCCCCAGATCTGCAGTCTTACTGTATACAAGCACAGTACAGTTCTAACAGATCACATGATGGGTACTTCTGCTCTGCCAAGATACTAACATACTAAAAAGCCAGCAGAATAGGCCAAATGGTCTGTCTTGTCTGCTTGAAAGCCAGCAACCTAGTGGCTACTTGCCTTACCACCCCCCCAGCCCCCAAGAGGGTCTTCTTTAGTTTCAGTTTCCCCATGTACCTGCACCCCCCTTCTTGAATCCCTCCACCTTGCCCTCCTCCACCAGCCTCCCTGGCAGCGCATTCCACAGCTCCACCACCCTCTCAGTGAAAAAAATGCTTCCTACGCTCCTCCCCTGTAGTTTCCTCCTTCCAGCTTCCACTCATGGCCCCTGGTTGTTCCCCCCTTCTTTGGCCTAAAAAGCTCCTTGGTTCGACTCCTGATTATTCCTTTTACATACTTGAAAACCTCTATCATATCTCCCCTGTCCCTCCTCTCCTCCAGTGAGTAAAGCCCAAGCTCTTCCAGTCTCTCCTCATAAGGCCTCCCATCCATGCCCTGAATCATCCTGGTCGCTCTCCTCTTGACCCTCTCCAGCAACTCTATGTCCTTCTTCAGATGAGGTCTCCAGAACTGTACACAGTACTCGAGCTGCGGCCTGACCAAAGCATTATACAGAGGGAAGATCACCTCCCTCCTTCTGGACGTAATCCCCCTGGCTATGCAGCCCAGTATCCTGTTTGCTTCGGCTGCAGTTCTTCTACAGTTTTCAGAGTTATTCATTTTGACATCTAATGCCACCCCTAAGTCCCTGATGGCGGTGGTGATGATGGCAGTAGACTACATGGACCAGTTGTATTTTCTGTCCTTTTGAGTCTTGTTTTATGGTCTCTTGGCAAGCAGTTAGTCTCCCCAGTCAAGTGCAGCAGGGTGCAGTGGTGTAGGAAGCTACTTCTTGCTTTGGGACAATGTTTTAGATTTCTGTTGAATTGTTGCAGCATTTATGAACAGAATTTCATGTCAAGGCATAGATACCACATTCTGATTTATAAATAACACTGACTATGCAATTATTCTGATGCAGAGTCAGCACAACTGAAAGCCCTCTCCACGGGTCAGGTACCAGAATTAAAGCAGCAGTGCATGCTATTGATAGCAGTGAAAATTTTGGCTTATACATTTTTTTTTTTTTAGATTGCCACCTACCTCTAGACTTGTATGGCACCCTTACGAAAGTTAATGGAGGAGAGTACTCCTCTTCCGAAGGTGCTGTTATACCGAGTAAATACAGCACAGGGAAGAAACAGTGCACAAACCAAACTCAAAATGAACTATAAATGTACTGGTTGGTTTTGCCAACAACTTCTATGCTTCTTTGTCAAGGGGTCACAATATGAAGTTGGCGGGGGAGGCTGAAAGGAAACGTGAGGAAGTACTTCTTCATGGAGAGGGTGGATGAGGCTTGAAACAGCCTCCCACAGGACGTGGTAGGGACTAGAATGGTCACAGAATTTAGGAATGCATGGGATACACAAAAGGGAAACTCAGAAGTAAGAGGGAGGTGTGAGCCAGAGTCCAAGCAGGGTCTCTGGTGGCACTATAGGTAGGATATTTAGGGCAGAATAGGTGGGCCAAGTGGTCCTTATCTGCCGACAACTTCTGTTTCTATGTGTGGTACAAGCTGGTCAATATCCACTCCATATTAGAAACATAGACTTTGACGGCAGATAAGGACCACTTGGCCCATCTAGTCTGCCCATTTCCCTACCTACAGGATAGCCGGTAGATCCTAGTTAACCGACAGCCTATTTCTTCCTACCCCACAAGAATTGCCTTGGTGTCTGTCCCACGATTCTTGAATTCTCCCACAGTTTTATACCCCACAACCTCCTCAGGAAGGCTGTTCCATGCATCCACCACCTCTCTGTGAAATAATACTTCCTCACATTGCCCTGGAACCGCCTCCCTCCTTCTATCTTTAAATTGTGTACCCTTGTTCTTGCAAGTCTCTTTTTCTGAAAGATGCTACCCTCTTGGACTTTGTTGATTCCACTGAGGTACTTAAAAGTTTCTATCATGTCCCCCTCCCTTCTTTCCTCAAGGGTATACATATTAAGCTCCTTTAGTCTCTCCTCATCAGCTCTCTCTTGAAGACCCTGCACCATTTTAGTTGCCCTCCTCTGGACTACCTCTATCCTGTCTATGTCCTTGCGGAGATGGGGTCTCCAGAACTGGACACAGTACTCCAGATGGGTCTCACCAACTGTCTGTACAGAGGGATAACACTTCCTGTTTTCTGCTGCTGATGCCTCTCCCACATCCCAGTATACCCCCAGCCTCCCTACTGCCTTCTCACATTGCTTGCCACTGCATATGGTTTCTTGGGGTGGGGGTGGGGGACCTGAAGAAGCCACATTCATTGGTGATACGTAGTGCATGTTGACTGGCTTTCTGAGATACACCAATACATTAACAGTTCATATGGAGCTTGGTGTGCACGCCGGTTTCTTCCCTTTGCTGTACGATACACTTCCTTCCCTGTTTGGGTTTGCTTTAATCACTTCTTTTTTTCACATTTGAAATAATAAAAGGAGTGCAACATTTACTATCACTCAAACCAGGTTTTCATCTGTATTCTCAGCTGTTTTTGTGCACCTACTGTGCCATATAAGGTCAGGAAGCAGTGTTTGCTGCATGCTGTTTATTCTAGTCACAAGAAAGGGGGTCTTAAAGAATGGGTGTTCAAAAACAACAAACAGAGAATGCTGATGCAAACCTGGCCCCGAGCCATACTAAAAAGAATGTTCCTTTTATTATTTCAACTACGAAAAAAAAATACTAAACCAGGATAAAATAAAATAAAAATACAGGGCAAAATTTTCTCCACTACAATGCATTGCCGCTTTTAACAGCTCCTTCACATGGACACAGCCACGTTTGGGGAGTCTCCCTCAACTTTAGACCCTGCAAAATGCCCACTGACATGGCAGTTGGCATGAAAGGCTAGGTAGACACATTCCCTTCCCCCAACTGTTCCACTGTTGTTGCACCCATGCTCCTTTATTAACCTGTTAGTGCACTGGGTTACTTATTGGATCTTCTTAGTAGCCCCTCGCAATGTTCTGCTGGTTAAATTTGAGCTGTTGAATCTCTTGTCTGTTTGGCAAGCAAGTGTTCTGCAGAAATACCATACCACACTGCACTGCACCATACTGTGTGTGTGCGTGTGTGTTTGCTTTTCATGTGACATCCCAAAGTGCTGCTACAGTCAACATACACTAAATCAAGTTTAGAAAATGGGAAGAAAAATCATGGTGTCTAACAGACAGAGCACCCTTTCTAGGCGTGCATTTATATGGCAACACAGAGTGAAAATGAGTCCCATGCTATTCTGCCTGTGTGCCAATTAAAATCATTGCCCCCCAGTTTTAAAAACTGAACTGGTTGCCATCTTGATCACAGCATCCCCCACCCCAAAAAAAACCAAAAAAAAAAAAAAACACACACACAGTCTTTTTGTGACTACATGAAGTGACACTTTTTCCTCCTTTGTCAGTTGCCACACCTAAAAACACAAATGTTCTGGTGCACTAATACACAGCATGTGCAACGGTCAGTGCTACTCACGTTTCTGACCTCCAGCCTCCCACCCGCTTTCACTACTGCTACAAGCCAGCAGTGACTCCATCTGCAGGAGTCCTAACCACCAAAGTACCGTTCGTCTCACAGACGTGGCACTTTGCAGTACTCAACAGGAGGCACACTGAAGCTGCCTGCCACTACTTACTCCCCCTCCTGCTGCCTGTTGATTATAAAACATTGACACAACAGCTGGAAGGCAAACTGGTGGGATCTGTCTTTACTGACCCTCACCAAAGCCTTCAATATGGTCAGTCAACCACCCGCTGTTACTGACCCAACAGCAAAACATGGGTGTGGCATCCAATGCCCTTTGCTGGTTCCAAGACTACCTGTTACAGAGAAATCAATGTGTCAAAATTGAGCAACCAGTATCCAGCGCAAGAGAGGTATCATTAGGGGTACCCCAGGGATCAATACTGGGGCCCCCACTTTTCAGCCTCTTCCTAAATTACCTTCCCACAGCCTGCGACACCAAACTCATACTATATGCAGATGATGCTGTGCTCCTGAGCAGCAGCACGTCTCAGGCTGCCCTACAATCTGAGCTGCAGAACTCCTTCTCCAAGCTTGAGTACTGGTTCTGTAGTCATAAGTTGCTACTAAAACTACAAGAAGACCAAGGCCATGCTTAAGTCTAGCCCCACAACAAAAATAAGCACCACCCCCTCATCATCTCAACTCGGTAGGTGAGCCGCATGGAACAAAGATCCCTTGTTCAAGTATCCATGGTCATAATAAAGGATACCCTCACATTTGCGCACCATACTGACTCTTTGGTCAAGACAGTCAATACCAAGATTGGTGTAATGTACAGGCACAGGCAACACCTCTTTCCGGGGGTCCTCCGCCTCTCAATCCACAGTTCAATTCTATCTACTATTGACTATGGACTAGTGGTCTATGGGACAGCAATGGATACAACGCTCAAGAGGGTTCAGACTGTGCTCAACAAAGCCTGCAGACTCACCCTGGATGCTGAGCATGGTACTCACACCTGTACTCTGTACAAAGGCGCAAACTGGCTGTCAGTAAGAAATGAGGTCAAATTCCAGACGTGCATCCTAGGGAAGAAGGCTCTATTGGGTAAAATAGCACCTTGTGCAGGCAATTTGATCAAGGCGGCCAACTCGTTACAGGTCACCAGAGGGAGGACTAGAGGGGCCTTGGCTATCCCCTTCCGTCACACCTCACTTGGGCAATGTGCATTAGCCTTCCGGGCCCCCCTGTGGATGAATGAACTCCCTGGGCACCTCTTGGCCACCAATTGTCCGGTACAATTCAAAACTGACCTCAAACATCACCTAATAACACTCTCTAAGTGCACCTGCCCCAGAGTCCAGCCACACCTGCTCTCTCTGCCCCCCAGCAAGCACTAGGCAGGCCTCAAGGTACCCCCTCCCTCTGTCCCTTCTCATGACTTGCCTCATCAATCAGTCTGCGTCATGCTCCTTCGGCACCTGCCACCCCACTCCCCCCAACTCACAGTCTTGTGAGTTTCCCTAACAGTCGCTACTAATGTAGGCTGCCTGACCATGCCCCCTCACACCCCACCATTTACTTTAGCATGTCTTCTCCACTCAGCTTCCCCTCACCCCACCATTTATCCCTATACCTTATCGCCCTTCTTCCCCCACCCTTCACCTCCAACGCATTACATACCTCTCTCTCGTACCTCTTTTCTTCACCCCACTGCCAGCTATCCCAGTCCCACTGAACTACTGACAAGGCACTCTGTGGCTGTTTTTTCCTCCCCACCAGTGACAGCGCTAGGGGTTTTAAAACATGGGTCAAATTAGACCCATATGTGTAAAAAAGTGGGTCAAAATGAGAAACAACTGGGTCTAAACCTAATCGTAAGTAGAAATTTCACTAGTACAGAAGCTTAAATTTGTTGAGTGAAAATACTTTTCTATTGTTTAGTTTTCCATCTTTCAGCTATTGTTAGAGACAGGTGCACCACTTTGGACCCACTGTCCTGTGGAAAGTGGGTCATTTCTGGGCAAGCTGCAACTTTTTCCCTTTTTGCCCTATCTACCACTGTCTCTGCTCCCCACCCTCATAAAGTGTTTTTATTTTATTTTTAACTTGTACCTATGTTTTGAATTATTCTGTAAGTTCTGAATCCAAGCTGTATCGTTCACTGTAATGCATCTTTGCTTTCTCCTATTATTTGTTTTGCAATCTATGACATGCAACCTTTGTAAAAGAGCTTGCGCTCAAAGGTCTTTTCCAAATCACTAAACAAATAAAAATAAAATAAAATTAGGTGATTACTAGTGCCCATTTAAAATTACCTGCCTTGCTCCTAACCACTGGTGACATGCAATTGTCACTTTCTCAGCCGTTGTACCCTTCTCACACTACACTACACTCCAACTTTGGTTCCAGCAGCGGTCTCCCTACCCAATCATGTAGTAGTCAAACCAGATCCCAGTCCTGATTTAAAGAAAAATGAAGCACCGGGGGGGGGGTATGACAACTGAACAACCAAGGAGGAGTGTGGGACTAAGAAAAAACAGAGCACCAGCGACTAAACAAGTGGGGAGTGGGGGCAGGGTTTAGTCTGTGTAATGCAGAAACTCTGAAACACTACAGTGCTCTCTACTGTTAACAATACCAGTAGAGGGACTACTTTGCAAAAAAAAAAAAAACTTAAAATAATTGTACTTTTTTATTTTATTTTATAACCCTTACATAAAATGACACATGTAGCCCATTTTCTAAGCACAATAATGCCCTCCAGGGTGGGCAGTATTGGGCTCTACTGGACATTCCAGGGGCTATAAGACCCTCCATCTGCAGTGTCAGGCTTCATTATGCCCCTGGGTGGTCCAGTACAGCCCAATATCACCCACCCTGGTGGGTACTACTACTTACGCAGCCACCTCCAGGCTGGAATACGTCAGGCCAGCACAACCTTTCTGCTCACGCTCTCTACACCACAGTTACCCTCAGCGCCCAGATGTGACCAGATTAATGTAAACAGTATTATGCTTTTTAGATGGCCCTTTGTTTTCCTTTTAGAACCTATCCTATATTCTGTTGTGTTTTGATCATTTTTTTTATTGCCTTTGTAAACTACCTCAAAATTTCACTCTCCTAAGCAGCTACTGCACTCTCTTTTCATGCTGCATGAAGATTATGCAGCATCATTTTACACCAGTCTGAAACATTTAGCTGACCAGCCTGGAATGGTGTAAGATTTCATGCAATGTCTTGGAAATGTCAAAAGAAAGGGCAACTGTTGCTGAGGAGAGGAAAATACACAATGTACATCTGAGGAAACTACAAAGCTAAAGTATTAATTCAGCAAACAAAACAGACAAAGCACATAAGAAGACACGACTGACGTGGAAGGAAAATCATGAGGGCATTTAACAGTGTAAAAATGACAGACTAAAACGTTCTGCAAAACATGGAGAAACGACTCACGGGTCTGTAGTGATCTGGGCATGTTCTTGCCCCTTTCCTGAACAGAGTGAACCACTGACTGTTTTCCATTACTCTGGCACTAGCCATATCTGTAAGTAGTACGGATATCAGAGGAGCCCAGCCCAAACCCCTTGTAACTCCAGTATTACCCCATGGTGGATACCGCTGGGACCCTGGGATTTCCACAGACACACGCCCTTCAGATACTTGCCAAATAATTCTGATGTAGTCCCCTCTATCTGCTGTCTGACCTGCATTTCTCCTATACCTTCCACCCCCAGTTGGCCATGCCCTCAGACCTCCTGGCTAAGTAGGGACACACAAATGTTGTTTACTATCTCTGCTTTTCACAGTGCCTTGTTAAATACCCCCATCCCCCAATGATCAGTGACTCCACCTTATCCCAGACCCTTCTTTTGTTCCCTATGTACTGAACACAGGATTAGTTAATTCCACTTGATCCCCTGAGTGATCCTGCCTTCTAGACTGGCCTATGCAGGGCAGTCTTGGCCCAGGGCATTTCTTTTTTTTTGTATGCAAACTTTATTGAAAAAATATTTATATATTTTTTTTGTTTACACAAAAAATACAGGGCTACAAAACCATAAGCAGAATATCAGCAGAGTGACGGGCAAGGAGTATGGTAACGGGAAGGATAAAATACAAATACAAACTTAGTAGGTGGAGACAAATAATAAAAACAAAATTAACTCAATCTTAGAAGATTGTCACCAACGAGTTACAACAAGGATATTTACACCATAGAAAAACACAATGCATAATAGAATAAATTATACCATTTCATACAGAGAGCTTGCTGCAGAAATATAAATTAGATTGATGCAATGTGAGGGACGGGATAGTGGCAGGAAAGAGAAAAATCTAATGGGAATGAAAGCATGGCAAAAAAGAAATAAATAATAATATGAGGGGACATATTCTCCTTTACGCCACAAATGTGGGGGAGGTAACCAACTGAAAGTTCACCCAATGTCTCCATACATCAGAACAAATAGCTTCTTCATTTAAATGCTTGTATGCCTACTTCTCTAGACAATAAACAAAACTGACAATGTCATACCAGCTATATTGGTCAGGCACTTGTGTCTTGTGCCAGTATTTAGTTGAAGCTTTTTTCGCGCATACAATCAAAAGTAAAAATAATTTCTCTTGGTGTGTGGAAAACTTCGGAAAACTGGGGGGGATATGAAGGAAGGAAGACAATACTGGAGTGAAGGGTAAACGTTTCATCAAAAATGTGGGCCAAGGCCGAAGATACAGCTTGCCAGAAGGGAGCCAGAGATGAAACTGGCGCCAACATCTGCCGCTTGAGGGCCATTATATTTGGCTACCCAAGCAGGACGCGACCTACACTTCCATGAAAACCCTTATATGTAGGGTGCAATAGCTAAGGTACAACTGGTAAGGACTGATCTCTCTCAATCCTCCCAGGTGCAAGGAACATCCAACTCCGGTACCTATCTGATGTAAATAAATCTAGATGACCCAGATTTAAGTTCTCTAATAGCTGAATATAAAGAAGCTATCAAATGATCCTGATAGGTACCCTGCTGTGCTACAATGAACATTGTTACTCCTGGTGAATTCAGTCAGGCAAGAAGTAAGGAGAGGGAAGGTAAAGACTGAAAATATGAACTAAGCTGTAAAAACCTATAATGATCTGAATTAGGTAAAGCATATCAGGCTTGAAGTGTAGCAAAGCTTAGACACTTGGTATTGAATAGTTGATGGTAGAAGTGGAGACCCATCCTTGCCCACTTCTGAAGAAAACTATCCGATGTACTAAGTGGCTTATGTTCATCCCAGGCAAGGAGGGTAACAAGAAGTCTATCTTCACAAGAAAGAAGAGATGAATATTTACGCCAGACCTTCAATATTTCTCATGTAAGGTCAAAAAAATGAAAGGGAGGAACCCATAATTTGGAGGTAGCATAGCATACCTGGCCTATATTGTAGGTGTCGTTCAAGGCACTTTCTATAGCTATCCAATACGTCCGACAAGAAGGGTTGGTCCAGCAACAAAGAACTCTGAGCTGGGAAACATGTGCGTACCATTCAAAACTGGGGAGGCCTAAACCTCCTTTTGCCGGAGGAAGATATAATATAGAGGCTCTCGTCCAAGCCCTTTTCCCATTCCATATAAAATTTGGAATAAGCTTTTGCCAATCCTTTAAATATGCTTGAGACGGGCAGATGTGGAGAGTTTTTAAAAAGAAAAAGACTTTGGGTAATGTGATCATGCAGATAACTTTGATGCGCCGCATAAATGATAACGGCAGAGTGGACCAGCTTTTAAGATCGGCCATAATGGACTGAGCAAGAGGTTCAAGATTCATTATGTCTGTAAGATCTAATGATTTAGTAAGAACCACCCCCTAAATATTTAAAATGGCTTTTGGTCCACCTTACCGAGAAAAGTGCCGTGTTTCAGTTGGAGGGGAACAGTGATAAGGTATAACTTCAGTCTTCAGTTTATTAAGGTGGAATCCAGCAATTGCTTCAAATTCCTCCAGGAGCCCAGCGACTGCTTTTAAGGAAGAGGTTAGATTGGTTAAGGTCAATAAAATATCATCCACAAAAAGGGCCAACTTTCAGTTCCTCTCCCCTACAGGAATCCCTTCAATAGCATAAGAATGACGAATGCAGGCAGTTAACAGTTCTACATAAAGAGCAAATAAAAGAGGGGAAAGGGGCATCCTTGATGACGGTTGGCCCTGGGCATTTTTTTCTGTAATGCCCCGTACTCCCATCACTGTCACCAGACTACTTTCACCGGTCATACACCCTTTTTTAATCCCTTAACTTCTTGTCAAGTTCTTTGGACAACCACCTCCGCTTAGCCCTTGTGCCCTTGCTGTACACGGAGACACATCTAGCCCTACTGTGGGAGATCATGGGTGTCCAACATCAGTTAAGTCCTTCCCCCCCACCCCTTCTGGCTTTGGCTCCAGCCTCCCTTAGGAACACCAATGGTGTACCTAGTCCCCCTTCTACCCTGTAGCCGGGCGCCACAGCCTCCATGGAGCCTAGGTTATACTCCCAGGTGGGGGTGGTGGTATTCAGGAGCCGGAACCATTTTCACTGTTTTTGCTCCTGTCGCCAAGGTGCTAAATGCACTGATGTCAAGGATGCATGCACCAATGTCCTTCTCGTGACCCTCCAACCACACTACCACATGTGGTCACCCAGATGGCAGACACTCAGTTCTCTTCCCCCAGCTGGCCACTGATGACCCAAGCTCACCAGCATCATACCACATCACAATGCCAACAGGCCACCTCAAATAAAAAAAAAATATATATGTGCGTATATATACACACACACACACGCACACACGCACACACATATATACATACATATGTATGTATATACATTTTCTGTTTCTAGACCGACTCTGCTCCAATGTGGTGGAGGTCCCTGCGTATTGGTCTGGATATACCAGATTTCATGGAGCTATGTGAGGAGGGTGGATTTCTCTCTTTATTACTGTTCCATTTCATTCTGAGCCTTGCATTCCCAGACCCCACAAGGGCACCAGTGTCTGGTTTGCAGTCCCCAACGTGAGCATGCATTTTGCATGCCCGCATGATATACACCATGGCATCCCCCCTCCTTGTGTCAGAGCACTCTGCCACCCATATGCCTACAGGTAGCAGTAATGCTATGGTACACAGATCCTTCCCCTCCCCTCCAGGAGAAGGATGGTGTCTACTGGGATGCTTGATCTTCCTACCCCCCAACCCAGACCCCTACAGCCCAGGGCTAATTCTGGAACCACTGCTGGCATCACAAGCAGTAGCCCCACCGCCACACAGATAAAGAAGTGTTAATGTTAAACTGAATAAAAAGGTTAATGTTTTTAAAAGTAATGAACCAAAAAAAAAATGCAGCGATGGGAAACCAAAAAGCCATGTCAGTTACGCTGAAATTTTCTGTACACATGAAATGCCACTTTAGTGTCTGATTTTGATAGGACTGCTGTATCTCTGAGACAGGTTAGCTAAGGGGCTCAGAATTTATGCAGCACTTCTGGTGTGCGTATTGGGTGGTGGGGGTGCAGCGAGTTGAGTTTTGACTCCACCTGCATCTTCGTTTACTGTTTTTGCGTGGCAGCTGTTTATGTGAGAGGCTGCTGTATGTGAACCTGCCCCAGCCTGGGGAAGTACTGATTCACTCCAACGACCCGTCGCAGAGCGCAATCTGCTATGTGACAGCTGTAATAATCTGCCCTTCTACATTAAGCTGTGGACTTCTAGAAATTAGGCATGTACACAGGAATGGTGTCGACTGCTGTAGCGCTCGGAAGTTCAGTCCTCTTAAAGCAGCACTGCAGTGAAAATTTCTCATGAAGCTAGTTTCCAGCTTCCATTATTAAAATGATTAGCACATGTTAAATCTGCCTTTCTAGGTGATTCCTGGTCTGTTCACTTCTTATTTATCCTAACCTTCTGTCAGTTTTACAATGTTATTTCTAAGTCAAATGGAACGGCCATCTCTTTTATGTAAGAAAAAAATTATTTAAAATATTTATAAAATACTAAATTCCAGCAGAGCCGGACAGTTTCACAAGCAAACTAATCTGGAATATGTCTGTAATCTGTTACAGTTGAGAAAAAAAAATTAAAAAAAAGGTCACATTTGTTGCCCAATTTTGCTGTCCTGCTCTGTTGCATTCCTTCTGCCTTGCATGTACCACTCCAGGTACTACAGGGTTAAGTCAAGTGCTGTGCCAAATGTCTGTTCCAGTGTTCTACATCTGTCCACGTGTCCACTTTATTCTTGGTAATTTTTTTCTGGCAGAATATATAAATATTGAAGGCATCCAACAAGTACTTATCAGAGATCTCCAGAAACACTGCTATCTCAACATTCACTTGCTCATCTAGTGTATATATATATCCAGAAGTCTCAAATAACACTGCTATCTCATCAATTTTAAGTGGGCATGTGGACAGATGTGGAACTCTGATTTGGTGTATATGTTAAAGCAGCACGCAACTTCTGGCACTCCTAGTCTAGGTCCCTACTTTCCAATGCATTACCTTTTCAGTTGTTTATAAAGGTCACCTGACAGGAGCCTGCCTGTTTGTGTACAAGAAAGGTTTGGTCTGGCATTGTGTCAAGAAACAGAAGGTGACCGAATATTCGCCTAGTGGGAATTCTCAGAAACAGTATAATCTTAAATGAGAGCAGCCCACCCTCCGAGCTGCCGCATGGTGGCTGCTGCACTCCCACCACATGGGTACAGAACTGTCCGTACTCAACAGGCTCATTCTATCGTTAATTAGTAACCGCTTCTGTGTTGCCATGTGGATGATCCACTTTTCGTTCTCTGTAAAAAAAAAAAAAAAAAAAGAGCTGCCGAGGTTACTACAGGTCAGAGTGGAACAGTGCTGAGAAACTGCCTAGAATCAGAAAAAAACAAACAAAAAAAAAAAAACTTGTTCCAGCTCACACCACAAGGACCTGGAAAGAGGGACCACGGTCACATGTAAACAAAATCACACTGGCATCAGCAGAATGCGGATTATAAAACACTTCAAAATATAGAATGTGGAGTCATTGTTTTCCTTCTTATGAACATACGAACATATGAAATTGCTAGCAGATACAAGCCTATCAGTCAATCTAGTCCTCTGAAGTGTGCAGCACCTCAGTCTTTCAGACTGCAGCTGCCCCCACAACTGATTTTGCCCATGTATCCTTTTATTTCCCCATGACTTGCACTCCTCACTGGTGCAGCCCCTATCTCCATGCTAGGCCTTGCCCCATCCCTAGCACTTACCCCTCAACCTTTCAATCCCACGAGTGTACCCCAGGCACCTACCACAGGGGTGTGTGGAGTGGGGGGTAGAGGCAGGAGAACCTCAAGCAGAGAGGGTGGCCAGTGGTGGAAGGCAGCACCCACGCATGCCTAGGATCATCCCACTCGCTCCAGGGCTTAACCATTTCCTGTTCTGCCCCACTCCCTCAGGATGTCACCACGCAAGAAGCCCCAACCACGTGCATAGTCTGCAGCTATCATTATAGCTAGGAAACCGCAGCAGGGGGCTCAGTGTACAGTAATGCTGACAGAAGCTTTAAAAAGCTACATACGGGTGGATGCAGGTCCCACTCCAATGCCAAGGCTAGTTTCAATCCCATGACCAATAAATAGCCTTGGAAGTGGAGCAGGACCAGCGTCAGTCAAATCAAAACTTTTTGAAGCTTCCAGCAGCGTTTCTATTCATGAAGCCCCTACTGTGATGACAGCTGCAGAGAACTGTGAGATACCACCCCGCCCCCGAGTGCATTCTTTACATCTGAATTCAAGCCTTGCCACACAAATGGCCCCATAATAAAAGGTACATTTTAGTAGATAACCTAAATTATACAATAGGGGTGACATGATATGCCATTCTTTATTTCAGCATAAAACCACCACCATGAGATATCACACACTGCTGACATCATCACAGTGTAATAACTGGAGTTCTCTCCAGTTATCACGCCCCTATTGTATAAAATGGATACATGATGTGCACTTGTGTAATATGGAAAATATTTTCATTCCTGCACAGTGACCTCTGGATACTCACTCATGGCTTTGCCACTCGTGAATATCCAAAGGTCACCCGAAAGGAGTGAAAATATTTTCCATATCACACCCATGCCCATCATGTATCCCCTTATTATGCAAATCAGATAACTGCCTGATCCTGAACATTCAATTCAGCTAAAACCAAGCCCATGATCTGACCCTGGCTTTATGGTTCCCTTGCTAAAACTGCACCAGACAGCACTGTTATACCATATGAGCAGATAACAGTTTACCTGGTACAGCATAGCAAAAACACACAGCATTTTTACCAACTGCTACACAAAATTGTTCATGTCTAGCAGCCACTTGCTACACATCCAATTTCACCTAAAAGTGGCTGTACAGTTGTTTGAACACAAGCTTACATGCAAAATGATGCACGTAATTTTCCTAATGCTACTTCAGTTAGTTCTTGTGTCACAGCTGTTGCTGCTTGCTACACCAACAGTTTTGAATAGAATGTCCCTGGTGGTGGGTGGAGTATGGGTTTTACAATATTTAATGAGCAGCCGCACTGACGAGGTGAAACATGCTGGGCTGGGCACTAATACTGCACAATTTGGGAGAAAGGAGAGAAAGAGAGAGAGAGAGAGAATGGTACCGTAGTTTTCAGCATGCATGGCAATTCAAACAGCACAAAGACATTAAGGAGAGAGGTTACAGAGACCCACCAACATACAAGTGGAAGCCCCTGCACCATATAAATAGGTGCCTTACCGCCAAAGGATCACCATTTGATGCATCGCTCCTAAAAGTGTTTCCTGGAAGAAAAGTTATTTGCCTTGTAAAATTGTGCATACCAGGCCCCAAGGACTTCCCATCTTTTTTCTGCTTGCCGTGCTCCGCCCCTGTGTTCACAGATGTAAAGACGATATGCCAGTGAGAGCGTGGGGGCACACTCCATTATAGTGAATGGGCTTATAATTTTCAATCTATTTTTAGTAATATAATAGCCACTTGGCAATGAAACGTAGGCACCAGTTGACTAACAAGGGCCGTGCTCTCACTGGCATATCGTCATCACGTCCGTGAGCACGGAGGTGGAACTTGTAACCGGGAAGTCCCTGGGACCCAGTATATATAATTTTATGAGGCAAATAACTTTTCTTCAAGGAAACACTTTCAGGAGCGATGCATCTTATCCTTTGGCGGTAAGGCACCCTTATGTGTGGTGCATGGACTCATCCTGGTGAGTCTCTTCAAACACAGTCAGGGAAGTAGCTGTTAGTTTTGGGGTTTATACTTAGGTATGCAGGTTCACAACTCTGTGTTTTAACCACCAGGTCAATGGGGGAAGACAGAGAACACAGAAGCTGAACAAAAATAAACAAGGAAAGAACTGTAAAAAGATGAAATGTAAAACAGAAGGAAAAAAGACGAAGTTCAGAAACAGGAGAAAGAACATAAACAGGAGAGCCAGATGATATTGGGTTGGGGGGTTATGATTCACCTAGAGTCCCTTCTAACCTAAAACTACTACTATGTTACAAAAGTGTATGGAGTTGGAAGAGACATGGGTTGCTAAATGAAACTTGCTACATATACGATCTTAGATGCTGCTTGTTGCTACACAACACAGTCACTGCTACACCAAAATTGTGAAATAAAACTGTCCCTGTGCAGCAGACGTCCCTTACAATGCAGCTAAACTTATATGGCAACGGAAAGTCATCAACCAATCAGAGGAAAAAACAGCTACACCCCTTATTCTGTGCATAGATGTCTCCTCATGCTACGCATTTGACACACCTGCTCATGCTCTGCGGTTTGCCTGTGTCTCAGAGACACTCACTTGCAGTTGTAAAAGCAGCATATTTTGAACCAAGAAAACTGAAAAAAAGCCATTTACTTGCAAAAATTTAACAAATCTTGACTTTCTCCTTTTTCATAACCTACAGTCTTCACACCACCTTGCCGGACCCACACTGCCAAGGACAACAGTGTGCCATCCGCAACCACAATACAGGACACTGGATGATACCAAACAAATGTGGAGGGGAGAAGAAAAATAAAAAATTAAAACCTTCCAATCTGCCTAATCTAAAAACTCTTCACAGATATTACTGGGCGTTCCATTGCCATATAATATGTAGATGAGGCTAGTACTGTGCGTCTCTTATGATGTAAGGAAAGGTTTTCACACTGGTTAGGCAGACAAAACCACTCAGCTTCATGGTCCTCTCGCTCAACCAACATGAGAGACCTTTCTTACATCGTAAGAGAGACACACAACTAACCCATATACATATAGCATAGCCCAACGGAGAAGCAGCATATTATTTTCAAGTGGTGGTGGTGGGGTGACTGCAGTCAGATTGTTCCCCTACTGGAAACATCGTCCTCCAACCTGCCCAGATCAAACACCATTTATAACATCTGTACTCCAACCTGCCCAGATCAAACACCATTTATAGCAACATCTGCAAGCGTGCTTGTTTGCCCCCCCCCCCCCAAATTCTACTCACCACTGCTTCCTCTACCAGGCCCTCAGTTGGGTCTCCCAACGAGCCCACTGTGAAGACCTATTAGGCTGCCTCACTGACAAATCCCTTTGGGATCCAGAATATTCTCCACTGTCATCCCTCTTCAAGCCCAAGCCGTGCCCCCATAGCCCTAGGGGCTCCTCACATCTACTCCTGCAGAACCCCCAGCCTGCCACCAGCATGGGACAAAATGCACTCTCTGCTGCCACTTCTAGCCATTGCAACAGTCTGCCAATTCCCCTCCCACCTCCAGGTACAAACTCCCTATTTAAAATCACACAGTAGGGCTGCTCCCATGACTCCCTGCCTGCAAATGCACCCTCCCCCCCGATACTGGTTTGGATTTAACCATTCACTTTCCCCCCTCTTCTTTTACCTTGTTCTGTGGTTTTGCAATGCTTTTTGTATATTCTGTAAAATGTGTAAAGTGTCCATTTATTCCTTGGATTTCACTCACAACCCTGTTATATCAAACGGATCTTGTCCTGCAACTTTTCTATTTACTGTCGAAGTCAAATGGACTGTACTGAATTATCTAATTGCCTTTTGTACTGTATGTACTTTCTGCCATTACCCATTATGTGTCATCTTGATGGTCCTTGTAGTATCTGAAAATGGTCCCTGCAATCGGTGCACCCACCCAGTTAACAAATGAATAAATACAAAAACACTGCTACAGGATCAGTTGAACAGCTGATAGGATCTGGAAGCGGTTTACTGTGCAAATATTTTACTTCGAGGCCTATTTGTTCCTGAACTCCCTTTTTGAGTCAATTTACTTTCTAACATTACGCCATTATGGATCACCAACTCTAGTGAAATGTGAGGGAAAGGGCAGTTTAAAATTATGATTTTGCTCAGATTTGGGGATTCAAACCCAGATCTGCTATCTCACAGTCATAGACACATAGAAGTTGACTGCAGAAGGTGACCGCTAGGTCCATTTAGTCTGCCCATCTCTTTTAGACCTATTTTGACACTCTGGTTGCCCTTTGTAGTCAGGGCTCCCTTGTGTCTATCTCATGCATTCATGAATCCCCCCACAGTGTTGACCCCCACAACCTCTTGGGGCAGGCTGTTCCAAGTATCCACCACTATTTTTGAAATCATGTCGCCTGGTCCTGGAGCTCTTCTCGAAGTGAAAAGGTTCCTGTGCCTGTACCTTGTTAATGCCTTTTATGTACTTGAATGTTTCAGTCAAGTTCCCTCTCTCTCTTCTCTGCTCCAAGGAGCACATTCAGTTCCCCAAGTCTTTCCTCATAGGACATGTACTGCAGACCCTGAATCATTTTTGTCACTTTTCTCTGTACTGTTTCCTCCCGGTCAATGTTCTTCCTGAAGTGAGGCCTCCGGAATTGGACTCCACATTCCAGATGAGGCCTGACAAGATATCTATAATGTGGTACTACCACCTCTCTCCTCCTGCTCGAGATTCCCATCCCAATGCAACCCAGCATTCTGTTGGCCTTTACTGTTGCCTTCTCACACTGCTTACTAACCTTCATGTCATCTGAGATCATGATTCCCGGATCTCGTTCCTGGTTTGAGTTTGCCAGTCTTTCGCCTCCTAGGTAATACTCCTTTCTTGGATTTTTCTTTCCTATGTGCATGACCTTACACTTTTTAGCATTAAATCTTAGCTGTCACACTCTAGACCATTCTTCTAGTTTCTTGAGGTCAGCTTCCATCTTGTCCACTCCTTCTGGGGTGTCCACCCTGCCACATAACTTGGCGTCATCTGCAAACAGGCACACTTTCCCTTCCAGTCTGCCAGTGATGTCTGCTAAAACAAACAAAAAAAAAAAACACTGAAGAGCATAGGCCCTAGCACTGAGCCCTGGGGCACCCCACTGGTAACCCTGCCTTCTGTCGACTGCGCTCCATTAACCTGTGCCCTCTGGGTTCTGCCCTGTAACCAGCTTTGTACTGATCTGACTACTTCTGGACCAACCTGTGTGGTCAAGCTTCTTTACCAGCCTTCTGTGTGGAACAGAGTCGAAGGCCTTACTAAAGTCTAGGTAGACCACATCTACCGCCCCACTGTCGTCCACCATTTTTGAAGCATAGTTAAAAAACTCGAGCAGATTTGTCTGGCATGACCTACTTGCTGTGAAACCATGCTGTTTAGGGTCTCGTCGGCCACTAGTTTCGAGGAATGCTATGGTCCTCTGTTTGAGTAGTATCTCCATTAGTTTCCCTAATACAGATGTGAGGCCTACCGGTCTGTAATTACTAACCTCTTCGCAACTGTCTCATTTGTGAAGTAGAACCACTATTATCTTTTTCTAGTCTTCGGGTACCACACTGCTCTTCAAGGATTTCGTGAACAGAAGTGCCAGAGGGGCTGCTAATTCTGCCCCCACTTCCTTAAGGATTCTGCGGTGCATTTCATCTGGTCCCATGGCTTTGTCTGCTTTTAGTTTGTTTACTGCCTCCCGTACTTTGGCTTCTGTAAAGGGACTTGTGTCTACCCCTGGTCCTGAGGTGTTTCATGTGTTTCAACTACTGTGCTATGCTGACTGCTGTTGTACAAAATTCACTCCCCTCCCGGCAATAACTGATCCCAGATCAGGGTTGGAAATTTAGTTTTTAATTTGGTATTTCAGATGGAATATTAAAATTCTAGTTTTAGTATTTCAGACAATAAATGTGGTATACAGACTCAGACTAAATACATTTTCTCTGTGCTTTTGCCCCCCCCCCCAAAAAAAAAAAAATTCTCCAAAATCTGGTATTCAAAACGAAATACCAGCAGACTAAAACTGAAATTGCATGGAACACCAAATGAATGTACAATTTGAGTCATGCAGATCAGTCTAGCTGGCAATCTGAACACTGTAGCTGGTAATCTGAACCCGAATCTGTGTGGCTGGTAATTTCTGAACCCAGATAAATTTGGCAGGTGATCTGAACCCGCACCAATCTGGCTGGTACTCTCGTCCCGGATCACTTGGAGGTGGAAATCTGATCCCGGATCACTTTGGCTGGTAATCTGAAGCCACATTGACAGGGCCGGACTTAACCATTCTGGGCCACTGTGCAGCCCCCTGCGGGGCCCCACCAATCCATTCCATGTGGGCCCCCCCCCCCCACATCCAACATTTACACCTAACTAACCCTCCTGTCCTGTATTAATCAAGCAGTACCAGGTCTACTAGTTTAACCAGCATTTTTTAATTAGTACCACTGACTGCATTGAATTATTTAACTTCACAATTGGAAATAAATCTGACTGAGGCTGGAGCAAGAATTTAAGTATGGTACTACTACCGTATTAATTTCTGTAAGGAGAAGTACATCATCACTGGATACTCACACCTCTGATGCTCTGATCTGCAAACAAGTTAAACAACTTAATTTTTCTGGAGGTGTGAGTGAGAGAACACCAGTAAGGTTGCCACCCGTCAGTTTTTTTTACCAGGTGATCAGGTTTTCAGGGTCCCTATCAGGAAATCTGGTTTTGCTCTGTGCTGGGTCAGGTTTTTGAGCCATTTTGAGTGCTCACATACTTCTGAGATTTTGTCACATCATCCATTGTTTCAGCTACATGTCCAGGTTACAAACAAGTTCTCTTGTCACTATAGCCTTTATTTCTGAAATTACTTAACCTGGGAGGAGTAAAGTATGGCCATTAGCACTTACTTAACCTAATCTTTTCCACTGCAGCAAAACTGCCCCCACCTTTTGTAAAAGTAACAGAGCCAGTTGCCTTCCACTTTCATTTGCTGGTAAATATTTTCATCCCTTAACAAAAATTTAGGCATTTTTAAATGTTTTTATTGTTTTTTTCCCTCAAGAAAAAAGTATGGGCCCCCAAGGTGCGGGGGCACCGTTTGCACCTAGTTAAGGCCAGCCCTGCACATCGATTTGGCAGGTGAGCCAATCCTGAAGCAGTTGTTACAGGTACAATCTACCTGTACTGGGTGGCACAGCTTATACCCAAGAAGACAGTGTGGAGGAACTGAAGCAAACTGAGACCAAATGACTTGCCCAAGGCTCTGCCAATTTAAAACCAGGATCTCCTGGATCTTCTTCATTCGTCACTCCACCCTTCAGACCACAGTGCTGGCAGAGTACCAGATGGCTATAGTTTCAAAGCCAACAACAGCAGCAGTAGTGACAGTGGCACAAATGTAAGAACCATGACTCACACTTTCCTGCTCGAGTCCCCCTTACCGTAAAACAACAGTTTGCATTTTAAGCACGCTACATGACTATTCCTTAATGGTGTTCAAAGTACAATGCTGCTGCAGCACATATTCTAAACGTCCTGTTGGAATAAGAAATTCTGTGAAACCTAACAAGGAATGATAATTTTATTTATTTATCTATTAAATTTTCGGAATTACAACCTTTGAGTCAAGGACTCCTTTGCAAAGGCTCCATGTCAGGACAAACAAACAGATTATGATAGACAATGGTTTACGGAAACGTGCACAAGCATCAATGCTTAATGTTACAAAGTGTTGCTTTACAAGTTAACAACAGACCTTTACAGAGGGTTGCAATGCTTTGTTGTATACAGCCCTGGGCAGGATAAGCATCCACCAAATGGTGTGTGGGCAGTCTTTCCACTTTCTGAGTCTACATTTGAGGATAAGGGAATACTAGGGGTTAATTAGTACCCTGCATCGAGGGGGGATAGATACTCAATTGCAGCTGCATTTCTCTGAGGCTAAAAGGTGTCTCATGGTTTGGTTTTAAACTGGCCTAGGGTTGGCACCAGGGTTATAGTAGATAGGAGTTCGTTGAGCCAGGTGGGTGCACAGTAGCTGAAGGAACTTTGGCCTAGCGCTGTCCTTCGGTAGGGGACATGGATAGGCACGTTTGTTTGGTGCCTTGGGGTGCTCCTGCGGGTGCTGGTTTGTATTAAGGAGTGTAGGCCGATGGGTGCAGCTTTCAGCAGGATTTTCTTAGCCTGGAGACAGGTATGGTATTTAAGCCTTCCTTTAAAGGTCAGCCAGTTCGCTAACTTGAAGAGGTCACTGGTGTGGGTTAGGTGGTGGCTTCCGTGATCAATCGCTAATAGCTTTGTTGAGGGCAAGGTCGATCGCTTCAACGCAGTTAGAGTCAGCAAATCCGTAAATTATTATTCAGTAGTCAATCAAGGATATGACCGAGCTGGACACTGCCAGGCTAAGGGCTGCGGTGGGAGGCATTGTCTTTGCCTATAGAGAATCCCTAGTCTAGTATTTAGTGAGGAGGACAGTTGGTTGATGTGTGTGTGGTAGGTGAGAGATGAGTCTAAGGTGATGCCTAAGTATTTGAAATCCGTGACCTGTTCAATTAGGAGGCCCTGATTGTTGGTGATGTTTAGGTGGGCTCTTACATGGGGGCTTTGCCGGTGCCCAAAGATCATGGATTTTGTTTTGGTGTGGTTTAGTATTAGCCTGTGGTTTGTGAACCAGTCTTCTAGTTCGTGGAAGAAGGTTTGCAGCTTGTGTTGGAGGGAGTCAAGGGAGTTGTCTTTCCAGAAGACTACTGCGTCGTCTGCATAGAGCAGAAGTTTCCCATTGCAAGCTTTGGGGATGGAAAAGAGTGAATAGGCTCATGTTAGCTGAGGCGTGGCATTTTTATATACAAGGACATCTAAAATGTATTAAATAAACTATGCCTATAGCACACAATTTTTATTCAGAAAAATAAGTTCCTTTAGTTTCAGGGCCATCAATTCTTGAATGAGTTCCCCACTGACATAATTCAACTCATTTTACTCAATTTAAAAGCAAGTTAAGAGGTTTCTTACATGGATTAAATAAGTGTAATTGTACATGGTTTATTTTGCCTGCTCTGTATTATTTTACTGTTCTTCAACTTTATCTGCTGTTTGTATAATGACATGGAACTTTTTTTAAATGGGTATTTGTGCTCAAATAAAAATGAAAACTGAATGAAAGTTCTAATTATATTGTCTTCAACAGCTCGGTCACTCCAACTGGCAGAATGTTTTTTAAAGTGTGAATTTTATTGAAGGCCAAAGGTGACAGCCTTTCCAGCCCATAGGGTGTCGATCTCCCACCAGGGGGCCTGGGAGAGGAAGCTTGAAGGACCCTTATTTAACTTCAAACAAAGGCACTCATAATTTCTTGGGAGAGGGACCCCTTCTGACCTTTGCTAATAAAATTAGTGAAATCTAAGGGGCTGCTGTCTGTCCTGGGATATAGTACTAAAAGAAGGGGGTAGAACTGAGGAATAGGGCCATCTCCCTCAGGACTATAGAACAAGGAAGGAGAAAGAGACAGAAAAAGGAATTAGCATTGACATGGGCAGGCAAATTTACAGCTTCTGGACAGTGAGGTTGTATTCTGAGCTGCAGTGGTAAGAAAGAAATCGAATTCATTTTTGCGTAATGAAACACTGCTACCTCCAGGTCTGAGCCTAGACACTGTCCACACCACGCGGTATTCAGAGCTTAGTTCGGATTGAAAAAATCAGTACACACTTTTTTTTTTTTTATTTTCCTGCAGATATAGGCCTCAAGGTCTATTGATTCTACTTGATTATGCAGCTAACAGTGTGTTACTTTCTGCAGTTGCCCCCCTCCCCCCATCCGGTACTGACATTCCCCTTGACCCTGTCCCACCCCTTCTAAAAACTGGCCACCGACTTCAACATTACCACCTCCTCTAGGAGTGTGTCCCACCCATCCACCACCCTTTCCGTGAAGTAGTGTCTTCTCGTTCCCTCTTGAACTGTCCCTCCTCTAATTTCAGACCGTGCACCCTAGTGTTTCTCCCTCCCTTTAATCTAAAAATGCCCTCTGTACTAGCTCAGAGAGTTCTGTGCACAAACCGTGACATAGTTACAACTCCAGATCACCGATTCTATGAAGAGAACTGCAACAGAATGCTGCCAGTAAAAGTAAAGCAATGCAAAATACGTTTTTTTTTTTTTACTCAAGTACAGTTTAATACGGATACCTCAGAGAAATGAATATCATTTCTGAAAATAAGAATGTTATAAACTGCCAGTTAGAAAGGATTTCCTGTCCTCTTTCAGCACACAGTACAGGTAGTGAGAGAGAGACAGACAGAGAGTGGGCGTGTGTGCGCGCATTACAGAATATGTATTTGTGTGTGTGTGACAGAGTTTTAGGTACTGGTTTCAGGCTGTAATTTACCATAGTCAGTAATTATAAATGATTTACCATAATTTGGAATACTTCAATGGTGTGGCGGCCCAGTGATGCGGTGGACTAAGGCACTGGGGGACACATCACCTCTAACACTGGCAACCAGGGTCACTCGTCACTTTGGGGGGGGGGGGTTGCTGGCCAGGGTAAGAAGGACTGAGTTAACAGAGGCAGCTCTCCTCCCTCAGGGAGAATGCCAGAGCACAGCTACTGCCTGTCTGATACCTGTACAGCGACAGCAGCCACCTCTCAGTGGGTTGGGGGGCCCAATTCTCGAACGTCCTGAGAATGCTGCAAGCCCCAGGTGCGACAAACATACGGGGTATGTGGCATTCCCCAGCCAGTGATCGGGATTCTCAATCCCATGTGAGGACTGCAGCAATTTAGACCGGATTTGTCTGCTCTAGCTTGTGGCAATCTCGGGTACCCTTTGTACACGGCTTGGGCCAGATATCTGGCGTAAGCTGTTGTAAATCGGGGAAACTGTCATGAATGTGCCCAATCTCCTTGAATCGGACACATTCTGTGGCAAACTTTTCAGTGCAGCTGCTCCAACCGCTGGGCTTGATGCAAACCCTGGTCACCTTTCTCGAATCCAGCCCAGTCACTCCACATCGCGCCTCTACCACAGTATGCTCGCCAACCTTGGGGGGGGGGGGGACTACGGCAGTAATGCCCCAGCCAGAAGTATAATTCCAGACACATGCAGGCATCCCACCAGACAACTTAGGCACCACCACGGGATCTATGCCTCAGCAGAGGTGGGAGCCTCTGTCAACCCCACCACGAGGGGGAAAGCCCTGGGGAAACAAGGGTGTTGAGCATAAGTCCTGGGGGATGTCGGGGGGGGGGTTGGGGAGATGGCAGGATGGGGGCTGGATAGATGAGAATCAATGAAGGATGGGGGAAATAAAGAATACCTGACAAGTAAAACTGATTATGGATTTATCTGCAAGATTCGACTCTTTCCTGTAACACTCTATGAACTGTACTTTTAAAGGGCACTGCAACCCACTCTGACTGCACTGACCGAGCACTTTTCCAAACTTCTATTGAGAAAGTAAGTTATGTTATGAATGACAGGATATGAGGCGCGATTTTAATGGAGAGGAATGCTGAGTTATTAGGGGTTCCGGGGAATAAATGCTGGTTTCCTAATACTTGCTCTAACCCTTCCCTCCCTCCCTACAAACACAAACACACACACATATTCCACCCATGAGCTGATCCAATCCAATTCACCACCTATTTCGTTTAGGTCACAAAATCAACCTGTGCTCTATGTTAAAACAGGAGGTGTTGCTTGTAAAACTGCAGCAATTCTCCATTATACAAGCTCATATTTAATCTGTGCACCCCTCTCTCTTCCCCAGCTGAGGACCTAGCCAGGAAGAGCGCCCCACCCAGCGCGGGGCAAGCTTTGGCCAGCAGGTGGTTGGCCTCTCTTTGCCGCTGCTTGGATCCAGCAGCCCGGACACTCGGCACAGACAGGTATGGCAAAGCCACAACCAATCGGAAGGCGAGCACCTTCTTCGGCTTCGAATCCGATTGGTCCCCGATATCTGCACCTTGTAGAACTCTGTATTTTGCTAACTTTAAGTGGGATTTCTGTACAAATGATCAAAAAAAAAAGCTGTAATACTGAATTGGGTGGGATTGGGGTTTTACTGTTGTTGTGCAGGGTATTAACTCAAGTGATCACAGTCCCTCTAGGCAATGTGTGTTTCAAAAAGTCACCCAGACGCTCTGTCGCCACAACCCACGCCACTAGCCTTTGTCTCATTAATTTTGAACCCCTGCTGCTTTGGCAGACACCTCTGCCTACCGAGGCAGTATTTAATCTGTGCACCTCTCTCTCTTCCCCAGCCAAGGACCGGGCCAGGAAGAGTGCCCCCAGCCAAGCGCCGGGGCAAGCTTCGGTCAGTGGGCGGTCGGCCTCTCTTTGCCGCCGCTCGGATCCAGCAGCCTGGACACTCGATGCAGACAGGTACGGCAAAGCTGCATTTTTAATGCCCGCCCACCGGTCCCTCATCTCCTTTCCTTATTATATAGACCCTCTCCCCGCCTCTTTCCTTAGTCACGCCCCTTGTAAAATTTATCATCCTATAGCAATTCCTCCTCTTCTCCCAACAGAATTTTAACCCCACAGATACTGGCATTTTCTCATACCATCTGTTGGCTATAGCATCCATACTGGGAGCATTTATGCTATGTAGTACAAATATCAACACTCTTATTGCTGCATACCCGACTGACTAAGTCGAAGAACCGTAAAACTGGGCATCATCCTCCCTGCAATACCTATAATGGGTAGAAGGCTGTGGATTCTCCTTCTCCTCCTCACTTTTCCAAATATATGCGGACAATGGCATCAATCGAATTATAACCTGAGGGGAGACTGGTGGCTGCCCTTGCACCATGAGAAGATAAACTCAGATACAGATCAGTTTATGTATTCTCATATCTTTCCCCAGTATCAGTGGAGTCCTTGGCTACACCATTATGGCGAGACACGCTCAGACTCTATACGATCAGATATGCAACCCCCCCTCCCCCACTGTCAAAACCGTCTTGCTATTCTCAGTCAGAGTCCTAGCCTCTGCTATCGTAGGAGGACTAGGCATACCTCCTAGACAAGATAAAAAAAAAACAACTGATAGCCCAAGAAAGCGGGGAAAAGTAAGAACCCACAAATTATCCTTTGCTACACTCACAAAGCTCCTACTCCTGATACTGCTATGCTCTGGCAATGTGGAACTTAACCCAGGGCCCACAGAGGCTACTGCAGCACCATCCAACATTCCCAAACTCAAAGGATTAAGCTTCCTCCACATCAATGTATGCAGCCTACTTAAAAAAGATCACTATGATCCAAGCATGGATAATTCACACAGTACCAGACATTTTGGTGGTCTCAGAGACATGGCTTAGGCCAGCCACTGCTGATAGGGATGTCAACTTACCCAACTACCAACTTTGCAGAGCTGATCGCCAAACTAGAGGGGACGGTGTAGCTATTTATGTGAAGAACAACCTTGCAGCAACCTGCCTCACCTCAATATCTATGGCACATGAGTTTGAATGCATATCCCTTAAAGTGGTAGGTAATAGGCTGCTATCGACCTCCTAATGCCGGGCTTAAGTTGCTATCCCACTTAGGTGACTTAACTGTAAAAGGACCTCCAGAAACGGTCATCCTAGGAGACCTTAATCTAAACTGGCTTTCCAAAGCAGCTATTCCACTCGTATCCTTCTGCAACACCCACGGCTTAACACAACTAATCAGTGAGCCGACCAGAATCAATAAAAAAGATCCCAAGTAATAGTACACGCCTGGACATTATCCTGGTGAGCAAGCCTCACGTATTCTCCTATGCTGGCGTTTTCTTCAATGATCTTAGCGACCACTGCCTTACTGCTGGCATAAGGACATCTAATAAACCCATCTCTCTCTCTAAATTCTCAGCACGCAGATCAAAACAGAACTTTGACATACAAGCATACTCGGAAGATATGAGGCACTCTACTCACTGGCAAGAGTTCTACCTGGCAAAAACGGTGGATGCAGCCTATGATGTCCTCAACGATATCATCACAGGAGCCCTTAACAAGCATGCGCCCCTATCTAAAGTGCGAATAAGAAACAAATCTTGCTGCTGGTTCACTCCAGCCCCAAAAACTGCGCTCCGAGAGAGAGAGAGAAACTATGGAAAAAAGCACAGAAAACAAAGTCTCAGTCAGACTGGGACCAGTTCAGGAGACCTAGGAATGCATCTACTAGAAAGATCAGACGCAAAATCAATTTTCTATCGTGACGAGTTAAGACTCTTCTTCCCAAACCCCTGCTAAATACTGGAATACCATTAAGGACCTAACTGGGCACACACCAAGAAACTCACTCCCAGCTAAGATTCTGTCCGGGACTACCATTATCAACGACAGATTGGAAATACTACACTCATTTAACAATCATTTCACGACCGCAGGCTTGGCATTCGACAACTCTCCAGCTAATTTGCTGTGTTCCCAGTTAGTCATACAACCCCCCAAAACAATGGAGACAGACACCAGTTTCTCTTTACAACCTGCTACACTGAAACAAGTGGAAGATTTGATTTGGTAGCTACATATTAGGAAAAGTGCAGGTGCAGATGCCCTTGACCCCTACTTTCTGAAGGTTGCCAACCATGTGCTAGCGGTACCGATAACACATCTATTTAACCTCTCACTACTACAAGGATCATCCCCTCTATCTGGAAAACTGCACAGGTCATCCCGTTATACAAATCAGGCGACCCTTGCGACCTCATCAATTACAGACGAATCTCTATCCTCCCTGTACTATCTAAGCTTCTGGAAAAGATTGTAAGTACTCAATTGAAAACCTATTTAGAATCCAATAATCTCCTAAACCCTGTACAATCTGGCTTCAGGGCTAAGCACAGCACCATCACAGCCCTAGCAAAAGTAACCAATGACTGACAATTGGAATTGGATAACAGAAATTGTATCTGCACTGTGTTCCTGGATCTAAGTAAGGCATTTGATACAGTCGACCATGACCTTCTCCTTACATCCCTGAAATCCATAGGTCTGGATGCCACTTCCCTACAATGGTTCAACAACTACTTCTCTGGACGGCTCCAACAGGTTACGGCAGAAGGTGATCTGTCCCCCCTCAAGCTACTACAAAGAGGTGTACCACAGGGATCTATCCTTGGTCCTATCCTATTCACTATCTATATCAACATCATCGATATTAACATCACCAAGGCCACTGTACACCTATTCGCCAATGATACGGTACTCTATGTCAGTCACCCTTCCCCAGAGGTAGCCTGTAAAGATCTACAAACTGACTTCATCCTACTCCACCAACTTCTGAGCAAAAAACTTTTGCTTAATGCAAAGAAGACAAAAGCAATGTTTATCTCTCCGTATAGGCATCCATGACATACAGGAGTGCACACACTCCCTCACTTATCCACTATTCTCGTCGAAAACCTTGAATTTGTATCGAAGTTCAAGTACCTAGGAATCTGGCTCGACAATAGACTCTCCTTCACCGAACATATGGATGAACTATTAAAAAAAACTCTGTCAAAAGACCTGGTCTCTATTTTAGAATCAAGCACTTCCACACAAGCAATGCAAAACTATGTCTGGTACAGGCCACGTTTCTCTCTGTAATTGACCATGCTGACTTCTTATCTCATGTTTGGGTAAGTTGGATAGGCTCTATCATAGGGCACTGAGATTTATTACAGAACTACCATACAACACCCATCATTGCTCTCTATATGCAGCAGTTGGATGGACCTCACTCCAATTCAGAAGGGACAGAAACGCAGCATTTTCGACATTCAGAGCTATATCCAAGCAGCTACCGCAATACATCTCGGACTGCTTCACTCAAACTTCTATAAAGCAAATATGCCCTAAGAAGCTACTCCATCTTGCTCAAAGTACCCAAAGTCAATACCTTCTTTGGAAGAACAGCCATCAGCTTCATGCTGCCCTCCCTGTGAAACAAACTGCAGAAAGTCCTAAAACTGAGTATACCCATATCCGTTACTTCCTTCAAAACCCTTTACTCAAAGCTTTTTAAGGAGCATTGCAAACATTTTCGTTAGCAAAAAGTGAATCATGCCCTCTTTCCTTTCTCCATAACTTCTCCTTTCTACCAACTTCCATATGGCCTGCAATACCTCCATACCTCTCCCATGGCCATTCCGACTAGTACATCTTTTCACTCCATCGCTATCTGTTTTACTGTTCCCTCCCCCCTCACCCCCTTCCTGCCTCTCGCCCCCCCTTCCCGTAGCTCCCTCTCTGCTAAAACGGAAGTTAATCACCACCTCCGACCCAGATCCTGCACCCATTCAAATCCATCTTCTCAACTGTGTATGCAAACCTTTAACACCTCCTCCTCCATGCCATATCTCAATATTCTGTCTATAACATTAGAGTTATGTAAAAATTGTAAGTACGAACAATTCAAATCAAATCAAAATTTATTTATAAAGCGCTTTTCAAGAAATCAAAGCGCTAATACAAAACAGAAATAAAACATCAACACTAATAAATAAAAACATAAAAACAGTAAAATAACCATAAAATAAACTAACCAAATGCCAGCAAAAATAAATAACTTTTCAGGGATCTCTTAAATGCTTCCACGGACAGGCACTCTCTAATCTGTCGAGGTAGAGAATTCCACAGGGTCGGGGCCATAAAGGAAAAACCCTTGCCCCAGATGATTTATAACAGACCCTGGGAATCTCTAGCAATCCCTCGCCAGTGGAGCGGAGTGGGCGGAGAGGGCGATAGGGACAAAGGAGATCTTGCAGGTAGCCTGGTCCCTGGCCGTGTAGGGTCTTATAGGTCAGCAATGCGACCTTGAAGGTGATTCTCCATTGCACTGGCAGCCAGTGCAGTCGCGCCAACACAGGTGTGACATGACAAGTTCTTGGTAGCCCTGTCAGCAACCTAGCTGCGCGTTCTGCACCAGCTGCAGGCGACGTGAGATCTACCCGGCAACCCTAGATATAAAGCATTACAGTAATCAAGGCGGAAAAACAAAAGCGTGAACCAGCACAGGAAGGTCATCATGTGGAACAAGGTGTTTTATCCGGGCGATATTCCTCAGATGTTAAAAGGAAGATTTGACAGTGGCCGACACCTACATCTTTAGTGTCAGCGCACTGTCAAAAATAACGCCCAGATTTCGCACCTGTTCAGAAGGTCTCAACTGGTATCCCTAATAAAAGATCAGAGGGACCCCAGGAGTCAACTTCTTTGCATAATGACCAGGTCAACGACTAAAACCTCAGTCTTATCCGGATTTAACCTCAACCAGTTCGCACTCATCCAATCCTGAATCTCAGCGAGGCAGTTGTTAAAACAGAGACAGCATCATTTTGTTCGATTACAAAGGACATATAGAGCAAGTGTCATCTGCATAGCAGTGAAAACTCAGCCCATAACACCTTATAATGTCTCCCAGCGGTAGCATGTACACCGTGAACAACATGAGAAAGCACAGAGCCTGTGGCACCCACAAGACAGAGCAAAGGGGCAGAAGAAAAAATCCTGAAACTACCCTTTGACTTCTGCCTGTGAGGAAAGAATGGAACCATCTGAGGACTGTCCCTGACAGTCCACAAAATAACCGCAGGCGATCCAGCAACATCCATGGTCCACGGTGTCAAGCGCTGCAGAGAGATCAAGAAGAACCAAGATCGAGCGGCTCTTCTGATCTCTTGCTATTAGGAGATCATTAGTACCCGAACTAATGCAGTCTCGTGCTATGCCTCTTCCTGAAACCAGAATGGAGAGGATCATAGACTTCATGGGTGGTAAGAAAGTCATCAAGCTGTAGCGACTACTTTCTCAATAACCTTGCCCAAAAGGGCAGGTTAGAGATCAGTCTGTAGTTAGCAAGGCAGTGGGGTCAAGGAAAGGTTTCTTCAAAGGGTGTCACAACAGCCCCTTTCAGGGACTCGGAAACACCTTGATCCAAAGAACTCCAGACTATCCTCGAAGGATTGGTCCAATCGCATCCATGCATCCCACAAGGAGGCGTGAGACCAGGATCAAACTACAGCAAGTCGAGTCGCAGACCTTGGACAATCTTCATGATATCCATGATGGCTGGCTGGTCAAGTCCATCCAGACAGGCCGAGGACATGTAACCTTATGTTGGTAACTGCAATGCTCGTTGAGCGCATGCGGATCTCAGTCTGATTGGCGTACACCTTATCATCAAAAAACGAGCAAACTCATCACACTGTATTTGAGAAAAGCTCTCCGATTCCGCAAACAGGCTGGATTGCACAGTCTGTCGACGGTCCGGAAGAGCAGAGCAGGTCGGTTTCTTGATGCAGTTATCTCCCAGGACAGGAATTCTGCCTTCTTATGGGAGATTACTGATTGATGGCCCATTACGTGGACTATCAATCTAAGTTTGTCATCTTCCAGGCCGGATTTCCGCCAACAGCGCTCCAATCTTCGCCCCTTCCTCCTCAACTCCCTCAAAGTCCCATCAAACCAAGGGATCGAGGGCAGAGGGAGAAGCGGGCTGCAGACAAGCGCAATGGAATCCAGTGCCCTCAACACCATATTATTATAGTGCACTACTAAGGCATCTGGTTCCCTGCACTCCATCGGCCAACTCGATGGGTCCAGCACGCCATCAGACCCTCTGGGGTAACTCCCTCAAAAGCGTTACTGAACCATCTCAAAGGGTGGATCTCACAGAGAAGTCGCGAAATTGAACCTTACAGAGTGATGGTCAGACCACCCAACTGGTTCCACCACCAGTCCGAGATCTCCATACCCAAGGTGAACACTAAATCCAGAGAATGACCATGAATATGGGTAGCAGCGTAACCACCTGTGAAGTCCAACAAACTCATTAGTTGGAGAAAGTCTTGACCAAACTCGAGGGAGTTCATCATAGAGCCCAGGCATTAAAGTCCCCCAAGAACCAACCACCTGGAGGCTCCAATACCAGATCGACAATGAAGTCCGCGACTTCTTCTGAAAAACTTTCATGCCACGGGTGGGCGATAGCAGAGCAGAATTCTGCAGCCCCACTGCTCCATGATACATTCAAAGGATCAGGGACACCATTGGAACCTCTCGAGGCCCAATTCCGATTTAAAATAAATGTGACCCCCCACCCCTACGATCAACCTCGGGCGATGTATTGATCGAGTACCCGGCTGGAACAGCTGACTCCAAATGGGGCCAGCATTTTCGTCCAGCAGGTCTCTCATGTGCATGTCAGGTCGAATGATTCAACAAAATCAGCAATTACTGCCGTCTTGTTTTATATTGACCTGGCATTGCATAATAATGCCCGGGTTGGATGAGAGGCCCTGGAGGAGCAGGCTCGTGCCACTTATTGGAACCCTTGGGTATGGGAACCAGGCAATGCACTCCCATATCCTGGACCCATTCGCCCCAGGCGTCTCCTCAGACCTCACCGTCTCAATTAGCCACTCCGCTCACCCTCCATCGCGAGGACTCCCCCCTTCGCCTCCTCCGCACAATCCCAAGGCATGGCAGCGCCTATAAACTTCGGGCTGTAGAGGGGCAATCAAAAGGGCGCAGGTCCCTCAGCCTAGAGGGAGAGTAGTGCCTGTCCATGGATATTCGATCCCAACACATAACTATATAGATCTTCAAGGAACTCTTAAAACCACTTTAATATAAACGTTGTCAATACCAGCAACAAATCCAAAATAATAAAAACAATAATGTACTTTTTCATTTGACCAACTCCAGAAATAAAACAAATCTGGACAAATTTTTCACAAATTCCACTAAAAAAGAAGTTTATAGCAGTTCAAAGCAAAATCACAGTGCTTCTAATTCATGCTTTTACTAGAACAGTAAAAGATCCCACAGAGCTCTCACCCCTGGGGAAACTGTCCCATGGCCTATCTCTCACATAGGCCAAACGGAAATGTTTTATAGTTCTACCATATACTCCTAGAGTAGAAGTCAATCTGCAAAAAAAATTAGTCCGCTATTTCAGGATATAATCTATCAGTCAGTAGAAGGAAAACTCTCCCTATGGTCGCCCCCAATATATCCTCCCGGTATCAAATTATCTGAATTTGCTTGATAATTCAACTAAGTAGACTGTATAAATCAACACTATGTATATTCTGTCTTGTTCCTTGTATTGTACTATGTTTATGTAATTGTTACTGATCCAACCAGGTCCATCTTGCAAATGCGCTTTGCTCAATGATGTCCGCCTGGATAAATAATGATTCTGATTGAGTGATATATAATGGAGTGTGTTCAACTGAGAATTATTTGCTCTGGTTTCAGATTGTAACTGACCACAACCTGATACTGTATTAGCATTTCACTTGTAATAGTATTTTGTGATGTGTAACTGTTCCCACCACTCCCCATGTCACAGCTGGAAATACAATTTGTATTTTTAAAATTTATAAATTTGCACCCGATTCTATTTGACAACTACATTCATTTTGCCCATTTACCCTCTCCGAATGTGTTACAAATGTGTTTGCAAGTCAGGGCAGGCTTCTGAGCAATGGCACCAGCCATTTCTGTGTGTGTAAGTTCTGTTTTGCTGTAAAGGGAACTAATAATCAACATCACTGAGCTTATATACAGGACTTCTATTAATCAAAGCCTGTTTATCAGACAAAATAAAATACGATTTTCTGGTTGATCCTGCTGGCGCAGCAGTCACACCACCACACACAATGGCAGAGATCCAGGTTCAGCAGCAAGCCAGGGCTGTCAGGGGCCGGACAGAGAAGGACTGAGCATCCCAGCAAATGCTCTCATTCTCTGGAGGGAGGGCAATCAGACCCCGCTATCGCACTGCTAACTGAGTGTTCACACTGCCACAGGTGCTACAGCACCAGGAGTCGCTCACAAGGTGGGGATGACATCCTCGAGCACCCCAGCAACATGCTAGTGCAGAAGTGTACTCCTGGGGTCTCGTGTGCACTGATGTCCTCGAAGGACACAAGAAAACACCACAGATAATATCACAGGATGAAGGAGCGCGCTCGGGCCCTGGCTCAAGTGACTAGTCACCTGGCACCATGGTTGTCCTTACTTTAGAAGGACCAACACCTTGCCAGGCAGTACCCAGGCCTGATGGGCCCCTTCTCAAGAGGCAAGTTGAAAAAGGGAATAAGTGAAGTAGATGTTGCGGTATGAGGCTGGGCAGTATCTACCTGAAGGGGCTGCGCTGGTAAGAAAGGCAAAAACAATAAATCATTAAAAAAAATAATATTGTAACAGACATGAATATGACCATCAACGCAGATCTGCCTCTGAAAATGAGAAGTCTGAGTCTTTTAGAACCCCCCCCACACCGAGGTCAAACCAAAGCTAGTTAGTTGGTTTAATATATATCCATCCTACTACATGAATCATTCTAGATACGATGTACTTTTTTGTACCAAAAGTGAGACATATGTACTAGTTAAACAATGTACACTTCTTATAACTTTTAGGCCGATCTGTGAAGCTTGTTACTAATTCAGTTAAACAGATTTGCCCTTTGCGAGGTGTTCTTCCTCACCACTGGGCAGCTGTACGCTCAGATAAGCGATTTTTCTTTTGTGGAATTTAGTGCCATCTGTTTCTCCTCAGTTTAGGACTTGTACTATTGAAATGACTCTATTGTTAATAAACGTAAATGAACAAGCATTTGTTAAATGCCGAAGTTTGCTTGCTGGCATTAGCAGCGGAAGTGCAGGAGTTAGATGTAGTACAGAAATAGCAGTGATGTATTGAACCGACGCCAACTCTACCCCCACCCTGCAGAGATGGACAGCCATTGGGGTGTGCCTTTGAATCATTGCCCATAACAGTCACGACATTTCACCTCACCCTACGCCGCAGACACTGACAAGTGTCAAGGTGTACCTTGAGGTGTTTGGGCTTTACACTCACCTCATTCCATAAGGAAATACGCTGAAATGGGTACAGTAAAGGAGAATGGGGTGAACTCTGTGGCCAAGGAGTCCAAGGCGCACCTCGATGCCCGTCACTGGCTGCAGGGTGGGGGCAGAATGGGGTAAGCATTACTATCAACAATCCCAAGTCACACCCGATGAATGTCAGTCCCTACAGGGTAGGGCGTTATGGTCGGAAACCCTAACGCCCTGGGCGTTTCTTGGTATTTTTACTCCAAGTTTTCAACATGGGCTTTTTGTGATCCCACCTCATGAACAGTGACATCAATTTGTTAGCCGAAAGGTGATTTTGCACAGTGACTGCACCATTTGGTGACACAGGTGCAAAAAAAAAAACACATTTCGAACACAATGTGAAAAATGACAGCTGTACTGTTCACAAGGAGGTGTAAAAAATGGTAATGTTGAAAATCTGGAATGAAAATATATATATATATATACATAAAAAAATGGTAAAGTCACAAGAGTGCGTAGAAACTGCACAACGCACACCCGTAACACAATTATTTGGGGAATTTTTGTACCAGACTTTCAATATACAGGCATTTTGGGACCTCCACTCATGAACAGTGTTACTGTGATTTCCTTAATCTGTCCTGAACACCGATTTCTCACAGCGACAGCGCTATTCTGCGCTAGAAGTGGGAAAACACATTTCGGCCAGGATGTGAAAAAATACAGCTGTACTATTCATAAAGAGGTGTGAAAAAATGCCAGTGTTGAAAATCTGGAGTGAAAATATTACAAATTTGTGAAGTTACAAGGGTGCGTAGAAACTGCGCAATGCATGCTCGTAATGCAGTCATTTTATGGATTTTTGTCACCGAATTTTCAACATAGGCATTTTAGAACCTCTGCTCATGAACAGTGTCACTATGATTTTCTTAATCTGTCCCGAACACTGATTTCCCACAGCGACCGCGCTATTCTTCACCGGAAGTGCGAAAACACATTTCAGCCAGGATGTGAGGGGAAAAAAAAAAGACAGCTGTATTATTCACAAGGAAGTGTAAAAAAAATGTCAATGATGAAAATCTGGAGTGAAAATATTAAAAATTCTCAAAGTTACAAGCGTGTGTAGGAACTGCGCAACACACACTCGTAAAACAGTCATTTGGGGGAATTTTTTCACCAAATTTTCAACATAGGGTTTTTGGAGGTCTATGTCAGGAACTGTGACACTGTCATTTTGTTAATCGGTCCCAAAAGGTGATTCCATGCAGTAGCCCCGAAATCACCTTTCGGGACAAAATAACCAGATGAACGTCTCTGAATTCATAAAATGGGACCCCAAAAACTCCATGTTGAAAATTTGGTGCAAAAATTCAAAAAAAATCACCGAGATATGCACCAAAGTTGAAAAAAATCCTATGTATGCCATTATACAGCTTATCGACACTTCCTTAGTTCGCGGTCGACTTTGAAGAGTGCAGACGTGTTCCCAGTCCACTGAAGATAGTCGCACCGACCTCCGGAGGCAAGTATGGGGTATGGGGAGGTGGGGTATGCAGAGGACAGGTGCGAGTTGGGTGGGCAAGAGAGTCAACGAGAGACCATTTTCTTTTGTTACAGAATTTTATTATTTATTTTTTTAACAAAGACGACGCAGGACTTTTGCCACGGTGGGGTGGGCTACCAGCGTGGCACCTGGAGTTTGTTTGGGGGGGGGGCAGTGGAGCCAATAGGGAGTTAGGAACCCGTTAGCCATACAGTGTGCCGAGGGGGGGCACATGAGGACACTGGACTTTTGCTACGCTGGGATGGGCTCCCAGCGTGGCACCTGGAAGTTGTTTTTTTTTGGGGGGACGCACTGGAGCCGATGGGGATTGGGCACCCCTGGACATACAGTGTGCTGGGGGGTAGGAGTGTTACATAGATACATAGACCGTGTCGGCAGATAAGGGCCTATGGCCCACCCAGTCTGCTCATTTAAGTTTGTAACTTCAGTTTATGTCTTCCAGGAAGTCTGTTGCCCCTTACCCCTGACCTCCAGAATTCCTTTATGTCTATCCCATGCATTCTTAAATCCCGTGATTGTTTCAGCCCCCACCACTTCCTCTGGCAGGGTGTTCCACTTGTCCACCACCCGTTCTGTGAAGAAATTCTTCCTCACGCTTCCTCTGAATCGTCCCTCCCTCCAACTTCATCCCATGCCCTCTAGTCCTGGAACATCTTTTTCGTTAAAAATAGTGCATTCCTGCACCCTGTTCCTCCTGTAAGATACTTGTATGTCTCTACCATATATGTATGTATATATATATATATATATATATATATATATATATGTGTGGTCATGAGCTATGGGGATTGGGCACCCTCTCGGCACACAACAAATGGGTGGCTTGAGATGCAGTAGTGTACAGTTTGACAGCTACAATCAGCAGTGGTGACTAAGCAATCTGCATACTGCCGACGCATGGCGGTATGCAAATTGCCTACATGTTACCACCGCTGATTGTAGCAGTCTTTCTATTTCAACTGTATGCAAATGCATCCAAAATGCTGTCGTAGACAGCTCGGACATTCACTGATGCGGTGCGACCGCACCTGCAAAAAAGATCAGGGCACTGAATGCGGGGGTGCCACACCTATGAAAACTCGTGGTGGCACTGTTTCTTGCACATGTGTGCAAGCAAACATAAAAAAGGAGTCTTTCACTATAATCACCAAAATAAATCACTAGTATTTTGTTGTGGAATTGTTTCTTTGAAAATTGTAAAAATATAAAGTATAAAAGGCAAAAACAAAAAAGTAATAGAAATAGGCCGGCCTGCCGGTGCAGCAGCAGCTGGATTTCCGCTTGCAGCGCCGGCGACCCGGGTTCAGGAATGGACCCAGGTTGTCGGACAGCCGGCTGGGGGTGAGGACTGAGCATCCTTGGACTGCTCTCCTTCTCGGGGGTGTCTGTGTGCTCGGTGCCACGGCAACACCTAGCGGAGGCTGGGTTCACCCAAGCACCGACGCCAGGGGCAGGGTGGATGCTGGTCGTCACTGCATGTCCCCGCCCCTGCTCACAGGGGACAAAAACACCCCACGCCTGGTCGTCTCTATGAAGCTCTGCCCCTGGTGCCTCGATCAGCCTCCAGAGCTGGCTCCCTGACCAGAAAATTGTATCGTGGCCTGATACGGGGGGTCGGTGCCATGACCCGGCTCTCTGGAGAAAGCCAGGGATGACAGGGTGAGTGCGGGCATATCTGGAGATGGAGGCAGGGGGATCCGTGACCAGAGCAGATCCTGACAGCTGGGTAGGGACCACAAAGCATAGTAACTAATAACAAAAAAGTAACAGAACTATTCGGTGATCCACATACAGTGAATACGGGCCTGTTTTACTCACTAGATTTTAAACAGCAACAATCAGTCCCCCCTCACCCTCCCGATAACTAACCTACAGAGGACGTAAACAATCCTTGTTTCATAAGTTTTACCTCAACATTTTTTTTTAGGTGAAGGGATCATAAATTCTCGTATGGAGGAGCCGGCAGCCAGATCATTTCTATATGCTGAAATGAAAGTTCCGCCCCCGTGCCTCCCCTGTGCTCATATTTTTTTGCAACGTATGAATTTGTAGAGTGCGGAGGCACGCTGTATTGAAGTCCATGGGGGCAGATTTTGAATGGCACACTTGTATATTTTAGAGCTCCACAGGGTTTAAGTCAATGCTGCCATTTAACTGAGAAGATTCCTGACAGCTGAGTGGCGGCACTGACTTAAACCCAGAGGCACTATAAAATATATAAAACATGCCATTCAAAATCAACCCCCCCTTGAATTCAATACAGCGCACCCCTATGCTGTACAAACTCAAACATCACAAAATGTACGAGCATAGGGGCAGCACAGGGTGCAGCTTTACTTTCAGTGTACCAGAAGGGGGAAGGGATCTGGTTGCCAGCTCTTCGATAACAGGATTTATGATCTCTTCCCCCCAAAAAAACTACTAAGATAAGAATTACAAAACAAGAACTGTTTAAGTCCTCTGTAGGTTCGCTATCAGTGTGTTGTGTGTGTGTGTTGGGGGTGGCTTTGAGACTACACCAAAACTGCAGCTGTTTCAAGAAATACACCTTGAAATTTTTGGGGACAAGTAGCAATACTCATCCCAACCCTTGGAAATGCACCATATATTAGATACCTTAAAAGGTGCTGTTTTTCCAAGTTTAAAACACTTTTAAAGGAGAAGTACTGGGAACGGTGGTGGAACCACTGGTGCACAGATTGTGGCTCATGCACCCCGATCCCCCCCCGGAGTCCCAGTAATTATTTAGCAAATAAAATACCTCATCGCTCGTAAAATTTTATCTCCTAGGGAGTGCAGCCGGCATACTGATAACAGGAGTACAGCCCCCTGGGAGATCACGGTGGCAAAACCCGTGACATAACGATGCGGTGTTGCCTCTTTGGCTCTATTGCCCACATGGTCGGAGATATTAAACTCTCTGTATTTTGCATACCCGGTGCTATTTTTACAAAAGGCACATATATGTCATGTGGGCGCTGCGAGAGTCGGGCCGCACCAGTGGCAGGAGCCTTCGGGAGCAGTGGGCTGCCGGGAGGAAACAGAGCCCATGTGGACTGCTGCAGGTGGTGCCTAATCAGGAGTCAAGGCACCATGCTTGAGACTGGCCTAATCTTGGTCTGCTGGGAGGAAACAGATTGTGGACAGATTGGTGCAGGGGGATGCCCAATCAGAAGCCAGGGTGCCACATTTGAGCCTTGCAGCTGGGCTTTTTAGGAGCATGCCCAGCCGCTGCCACCTTGGTCCAACAAGAGCACAGGAGGGCTGTAATTGTTTCCTCCCTCCCACCCCGGCCTCTATTAAATGGGCGGTGAGGGCAGAGCCTTGGAGGAAGGCACACTGGGACTGGGTGAGCTGGCTTACTGAGAGACAGCTGGACTTGATGCTGATTGTGGGAGAGGGGGAACAGTGGTTAATGGTGTCTGGATTGTGGGTACCGCTGGCTACTGTGGGGAAAGGGGGCAAAACTGATTGTGGACTTGATACTGATTGTGCGGTAGGGGGAAAAGCGGTTAAGGGTGTCTTGATTGTTGGGTACCACTGACTACTGTGGTGGAGGGATCAAATTTGACTGTGAATGGGTTGTGTGGGAGCGGTTATTGCTGGCAGGGGGCCACACCATTTGCACCCAAAATGAGGATGGGACTATGAGTAGCAAGAACAGGCATCTTTGGTAGGGTGGTTGGGTGCACGGGGTGGCCATTATATAGGATTGGGCATGGAAGTTCGGAGGATGCCTGGTGTGTTTCCAGTTGGCGGGTCTTAGGGAGGCAGTAATGGGGATCAGAAGGCAGTTGGGGGAGGGAGGGAGGAGGGCTGGAGAGGTAGGAGGGGGCAGGATCCATACGATACTGGAAGAGGACACACTGTTGTAACACAGGGGACAGGAGCAGGTGGGGTGGACCAGGGCCAGAGGGAGTCTAGAAAGGGGGGGGAGACGCGGGGGGGTGACCCTGGAGCAGGCATCACACTTACAAATCGCTTTGCCCTGCTGCATCCAGAGGATGAGGAGGCTGGAGGACAGGGGGAGCAGATGGACAGGGAGGGTTTAGTCATTAAGCGGAAGGGAACAGGAGAAGGGGTCAGAACCAAAGGAGGGGAAAGCAGGGGAAGCGGAAGACTAGGGCATCGGATGGGCAGGGTGGGGTTGAGGGGTATACAGCAGATGGGGATGCACTGAGCAAAATCAGTGTGGAAGGGGGTAGGGACCTGGGCTGGCCAAAATTCAAGGCTGGAGAAATCAGTCGAGGAGGGGGGCAGGGCATAGAAATATAGAATTTGACGGCAGACAAGGACCGCTTGACCCACCCAGTCTGTCCATTTCCCTACCTAATGGATAAGCTACAGATCCTAGTTAACCAACAGCCTACTTCTTCCCACCCCCACCCCTTGAAATGTCTTATGACTGCCCCATGCATTCTTGAATTCCACCACTGTTTTTGACTCCACAACCTCCTCCGGAAGGCCATTCCATGCATCCACAACCCTCTCTGTGAAAAAATACTTCCATACATTACCTCTGAGCCACCCCCTTCTATCTTCAAGTTGTGCCCCCTTGTTCTTGCACACCTCTTTTTCTGAAAAATGCTACCCTCTTGGACTTTGTTGATTCCCTTGAGGTACTTGAAAGTGTCCATCACGTCTCCCCTCTCCCTCCTTTCCTCGAGGCTATACATATTAAGCTCCTAAGACTCTCTTCATATGTCTTCCGGTGCAGACCCTGCACCATTTTAGCTGCCCTCCTCTGGACTGCCTCCTTCCTGTTTATGTCTTTGCGGAGATTTGGTCTCCAGAACTGCACTCAGTACTCCAGATGGGGTCTCACCAGCTGTCTGTACAGAGGATTAACAACTTTCTGTTTTATACTGGTGATGCCTCTCCCTATGCATCCCAGTATCCCCCAGCCCTCCTTTCTGCCCCCTCACATTGCTTGCCCACCTTTAGGTCATCTGATATGACTACCCCCAGGACTCTCTCCATTTTTGTTGTTGTTAATATCTCACCCCCATTGTGTACTCTTCCCCTGGGTTTTTTTGATTACCTTGCACTTCTTAGCATTGAATCTAATCTGCCACACATTTGACCATCCCTCCAACCTTGCCAAGTCCCTTCTCGTCCTTTCCACCCCACCTTGTGTATCAACTCTGTTGCAGATCTTTGTGTCATCTGCATAGAGACATACTTTTCCTTCCAGTTCTTTCTTCCTTTCCTTCCCTTCCAGGGCAGGGAGTACTCTGGAGAGGCCAGTTTCAAGGCTAGAGAAATCAGCGGGCATGGGGATGGAGGTGGGGGCAGGGAACACTTGGGCGCAGGGGTCAAATAGAGCAGTACCTAAGGAGGTGGGGGAGATAAGGAGAGGAGAAATAGGATTCCCGGCTAGGGATTCAGATGGCTCAAGTCTGAACGGGGAGATCTGGGAAGAGTGTGTGGGGGGCGACTTGCGACACCCAAGCTGGGGGAGGAGGGGGAGCAAGCTGTGGACCGTAGAGGGGAGAAGGGGCCTGGAAGGACACACAAACTTGTGACACCCAGGCAGTGGTGGGGGGGTGTGAGGTGCAAGCAGGGGGCCGCAGACAGAAGAAGGAGCCTGGATGGGCACAAAAGGGTTAGTAACACGGAGAATTGTCGAAGAACAGCAGCAAAAGCAAACAGGATACTGGGCAGCATAGCCGGGGGTATAATGCCTTGGTCAGGCCCCATCTCGAGTACTGTGTACAGTTCTGGAGGCCTTACCTTAAGAAAGGCATAGCACTGCTGGAGAGGGTCCAGAGGAGGGCAACCAAGATGATTCAGGGCATGGAGGGTAGGCCCTATGAGGAGAGACTGGAGGAACTCAAGCTGTATGCATTGGAGGAGAGGAGTGACAGGGAAAACATGATAGAAGTCTTTAAGTATGTAAAAGGGATAAATAAGGGTGGATCCAGGGAGGTGTTCAGGCTTGGGGGAAAGACAACCAGGGAACACGATCGGAAGCTGGGGGGGGGGTGTAGGAGACTACTTTACTGAGAGGGTGGTGGAGCCATGGAACGCACTGCCCATGAGTCTGGTGGAACAGAGTACAGTGGAGGGATTCAAGAAGGGCTGGGACAGGTACAGGGGGAAACTGAAGCTGAGGAAGACCATCTCTGGGATTGGAGGCATAGGTGCCGTAACAGGGGGGCCACCAGGGCCATGGCCCTACCACTTTTATTAGTGGCTCTATCACCTTTTGCTATCATGGTAATATATTTAATAGGGGAAAAATTTGCTTCTTACGTCCTTGGCCCTACCACTTTTCAAACCATTCCGGCACCATTGATTGAAGGGGTAGAGTAGCGAGCACCCAGTAAGGGGCTCGCTACCAAGCAGACATGACAGACCATGGGGTCTATTCTGCTGGCTTTTAGTATGTTAGTGGCAGTCCTCCTTTAACTCATTAAAATTATATTTTACTCACCTAATGTCAAAAATGATGATTACATTACTCTTGAATGCAAATGTTATCTGGAGCATAGGAAGCATTTCAATGCTTTACACATCAAAGCAATAACACAGTAGCTTAGTAATCTGATAAAGTAAATGGGTGTGGGCTCTTCTGTAACTCACAGCAGTCTAGAGATACAGTACCAGTATGATGGTCAGTGACATCACAAGTTTCTAAAAAATGGTGGCAATGATAGGGTAGACTAAAGCATCAATACTTCTGGATGGCTGCCAGCTACAGGGGAACTCAACAGCTTACTTAAAAAGATTTTCCATGAGATCCAAGTTCTTCCAGCCGGATGTTAATAGCCATTATAAAAAGGGTCTGAGAAATGGAGCATTCTGATTGGCTGCAAACATTCTAACAACCTTATGTTAATCTTTTATTAACATACACGTAGAGCTTAGCCATTTGCTGAACAAGGTTTAACACTGTTTAAAAACAGTTTTTATTATAATAGCAATAAGGCACTCCCAGGGATTATGTTGATGGTCAGTTAATCACCCTCTAGGGGCATGTGGCACTCGGCTACACCTCATGCCACAGTACACCCCTAGAAGGTGGTTAACAAACTATAAACATAACCCCTGGTCATGCCTTATTGCTTAATTAAGTTCCCTACACCTTCTTCATTCCACCACAGAACCCCCAGGAGAAAAGCTGCATTTCATACTAGACAATAATGATTATTTCCAGGAAAAGCTTGCAGAGAGGGGACTCACCTTGAATATCTTCAACAGTGTTCTCATGTAGAGTGTCCGGATTCCAAAGGAGACACCAAAGATGGCAGGGACGATGATAAACACCATCAGGAGGGTGAACCAGACGGTGAGGGAGATCCCCAGCAGCATGCATATCAGGCTGTCGAACGGCAGCAACAGGAACATCTCTGCAGTCCAAACAAGTCCAAGGCAAACCCAGACAAGAGAAAGGAGGGGTGCTCCAGGGTGTTTTCCCCAGTGGTATCGGATGCCTCGGTCTCAAAGACCTGGTCTTTTTCAACCTCCGAGAAGAATAGAGCCTGACAGAAAAATGCCGTTCCCTGGCTAACACAAATGGTTTAATCCAACTCTTCATAAAGCAAGTTTTCTGGGGCCCCTTTCTCTTGATCTCCCAGTTTTCACAGTTGCAGCATCTTTTTGGTAACTGAAGACATCTCCATGCAGGCAGTAAGGAGCCGTGATGAAGTGCTCATACAGAGGGGGTAGACTTGTTTCCTTGGATGTGATTGTGGAAGCCTGGTATTCATGTAAAGGAGAAATTTAAAAAGTGTTTTTTTTTTCAAACCAAAAGGAACCCCCTTCCACAATGTTTAGACTGAGGCTGGGATACACAAGGAGATGGTGTTACTCCATCACATGCTGCAGACCTTTCGGTTTTCTACCACCGTGATGAGCCATATGGACTAAGTATCTGTTTACAGAGGAGCTCAGTCAGTGTCCAAAATTAAAAACCTGCAGTTGAAACCTTTAAAAGTGTTTTCTCTGGAGGCAGAACTACTGATCGCAGCTGGTGGGGCTTACAGAAAAATTCCTCTTCAGCATCTTGCAGCCCTTTATCCTTGCTGTTGTATTATCCTTTTTCTACAGCAAGCACAACTACCGTTATTCACTTTGTTCAAGCCAAAGTACATAATGTATTAGCTTACTGGCTACAACCAGGTTATATATCCATACGCTGTCCTGTTTGCTGCATTCAATAGGCCTGTATGTCTATTACTGTTGAAATTTTTTAATAAAAAGTTCAACACCAAAGAAGAATACTCTCGTGCCCCACTCCTGCTCTGGAACTTGTTAACCTCCAAAATAAAAAGTTCTTGATTGCAGCCAGGGCTCCCTTGCCCATACCATTTACCTTGCACACTTATAACTCAAAGACTGAATAACCACCTTTATATAAAGTTCCTTTTCTTTGGGATCATTTGCTTGAGGACTTGTATTTAGCTCTGCAGCCCTTGAATGTTACTGGTTACTTAGGTACAAACTTGACTTACAAAAGAAGTCCTGAATATTATGGCTTGTGAAATCGGTCAACCTTTCTTTTTCAAGCACTTGATCCAAGTACACAAACATACACATACAAACTGCACTTTGGCTCTAACATGTAGAAAGTACGGAACAGACTTTTCTGGAAAACTCCCTTACTGCGTTCTCCTGAAGCCTGCCAAATTCCTTCATGAAATGAGTTCCTGTTTAGTGTGAGGCAGGCTCCTTTCTAGTCCTCCTCTTGCTGGGTCCCAGGGGGCAGGGGAAAACTACTGGCCTCTCTGAGTCTACCAACAAGTCACTGCTACGCTCCAAGTGTCCTCCAGCTCTGCAGAAAATAACATTTTCCTCATCTGACTCCTCCCATGCTGGGCTTACTTCCCAAAGGCTATGGGTTCTTTGGCAATACTTTCTTCCCGTTTTCTTCTCCACAGTTCTTTAAAAAAAAAAAAAAAAAACACACAATTAACAAGAACAAAGGAAATCATACAGTAACTTTGAACCTCAATATCTGCAAGATTAGGACAGGTAGTGCGGCCTAGAGGGTACAGCAATGAAATGTTTAACTGGAGTACCAAGGTTTGAATCCCTTCCCTTCTTTCGTCATACTGTGCATCCTAGACAACTCCCACTCGGACCCAGTTCCGGACATTCATTACTTAGGGTGTCTGGCCTCTTACCACTCCATAAATGCCAAATCTTGTCCCTAAACTCAAGCCCTTTCCAGAAACCAAGCTAGCCTGCCACTCAATGCCAGATGGGAGATCATGAGCAAAGGTGTCCTACTTGTCTTTGATCAGTGCTCCCCATTTATATATATTTTTTACCACCACTCTATACTTTTGCCCATCACCCTACTTGCTTTCTTTATAAAACCTTCAAAAATTGTCTTTTACCACCATCCTGCATTGCACTAATCTATATATGGTATCTATCTATAAAATCTAAGTGTACAGTAATTATATATCTACTTATATACTCGCGTATCTATCTGTACATTTTTTTACGTAACACTACTAACTCAGTTTGTATAACAACTATATCTTTCTTACTTAAAAATCTCACATGCACATAAACATGGCATACAAGAGGTCCAAGAAATATCATGCGCTTTGCACCGATCACCACAGCCACCACGTATTCCCCAACAGTGGATAACCCTGTTTGACTGCGGAGTTGTCTGCATCTCCACTCCAGAATCCCCCGGCCCCACTGAACCTCACCTCTGTAAGTTCTTTTGTTGCTTTGCCAGGAACTGACCCTCCCTAAGGTCCAATGTTGCTCAAAGTATAGTAGCTTGGTCAGATCCTCACATGAGGTAAGATTATGGAAACCCTTTCGTGTTCAAATACTGGACTTGTAAATTCCTGGACTATCTCTCTTCCCTCCTTGCCTCTCTTCCTCCTGTTTCTTAACTAAAGTTGAAACACTGCAATTCAAAACTCCCAGATACAAGAAATGCTATTGGGAAAACAGCTTTTTCATACAGAATTCCCAGAATCAACCTTCCCATTCCCCTCTCCAGGTCATGGTGTGAAAGTGCAGCTTCATAAGTTCACCATTACTCACTGGAGCTATAACTAGCATGTCTCTGCATTGTTTGCTGTCATTACCGAGGCTTCTTGCACATATGATCAATGCACTGCAACATAACTCAGTAAAGTCATTTAAGGTTGGAAGGGGATTTAGGTACATCACGTCCGCACCCCCACACTTAACCAGAGATGGACAAGTACTCTGGCAATGGCCGTTCCATTTCATCCCCCCCCCTGCAAGATGAAGCACCTCCAATGTTACACCAAAATTCACCAATGTAGAGCATCAGGGTGCGTCCCACTGTCCAGACAGGGCATACCTGATCAAACATGTCCATCTGTTCAACCTTGATAATACCCTACCATATGCAGAAGACTGAGATAACGTCTTCTACCAGCTCTCTTTTCACCAAGGTGGACATGTTAAGGGTAGAACACATGAACGTAGCCATATACCCCCCCAGAGGTGAAATAAATAAAAGCACTGCAATTGTGGCGACAAAATAAATCCCAGTTTAATTTACTGCAGCTCCAGGCTGCTGGGTAATAGTGTCCGCAGTGTTGTAGTCCTTTCTGGAGCTGCAGTAAATTAAACTTGGATTTATTTTGCCACCACAATTGCAGTGCTTTTATTTCACCTCTAGGGTGTATGGCTACGTTCATTTGTTCTACTGTATCGTTTTCATGGCGTGCCGCACCATGCCATTGCACCCCTTGTTCGCACTTGTGAAATGCTAAGTATTGGGAACTTTTGTTAGACATGTTAAGGGTCTGTACTGGGACTGTCCCTGAGTGCTTTGCACTGTTAGGTATCGCATGCCTCGGCATTGTTCTGTGTATTGCATTCCATGCCACTTCTGATAATATTATACTTATCTGTAGCTACATTAAATATTACATTTAACTGTACCTACATTAAACTGTACACTCATATTAATGTATCCATTCCCCCAGGATGCAACAGAGAAAAACCAGGCATCCTTGCCCAGTCCAGTGGCATGGGCAGAAGTAGGGTCAACGATTTTCCATTTTCAACGGAAAACACAGGGAAAAGAAAGAAGAGAATTTGGTCGTTTTAAAATCAACATTTGGGTGTCTTTTTTTTTTTTTTTTTTTTTTTTAATATAATCAGTACTTTATCTCCTCATCTCCAACCCCTATCTGGACCAGTCCCTCAAGCCCCACCACACAGCTTCCCTGGGGCTTCCCTTATGCTCTGCTGTCCCATCACAGGACCTGGAGCTGGAGGTGCCCAATCACTGATGTGCAGCTTGTAGGGGACCGAGCCAACGTCCAGCGGCAGCTGGAGTTTCCCTCGTTTCTTCCCAGGCCCACAGCGAGTGTGATGATGCACTGTGCGAGCTCCACCAGCACAGTCACCCCACCCCAAGGTGTGGTGGGATTCTTTGCCTTGTGTTCCCTTGTACTGCCACCACAGGTTCCTCCAGGTGTCAGCCACCTAGCAGGATGCACCAACCCCCCCCCCCCGGGAGAACTGCCCTAGGGGAGCTCAATCCTCCTTCCCTTAACCAGGCCTGGAGTGACTCATGTCTATTCCCAAACCCTAGTCGCCAATGTGGTAGGTGGTGGCCACTCAGTGCCACAGCCCACCGCACCCCTATGCCAATTTCCTAGATGTCGATTTTTCATGAAAAACACCATCTGCACAATTTTATTTTCTTGGGAACAGTATTCTCAGTCTTTGGGGACTGAGAGGTACTAATCTTGCTAAGCTAACTTCCTGGGGGGTTAGAATGCAATGTTATAATGGGCCTCAACAGCCACTACACACACACACAACCTTACTTTCCCCGTTACATTCTTTGAAACGCTCCACTCAGCAGATCATACAGCTGATGCAGCAGAAGGCCACACTGCCACCAGCAGTAGTCGAGGTTCGGTATCAAAGGTATTCCACTCAGAGAATGGTGAACCTCTGATACAGCCTACCAGCGGAGATAGCGGATGTATGAAGACAATGAAAACCTTCCAAGCACCTGAACAAATTTCTGCTCACCAAAGGAGACAAATGGTACCCTGGATGTGGGCGTGCAGTAGGAAGTAATAGATTAATCACATACTACAAAAACAAACTGCAGTACTACCTGTGTAAACAAATACAGCAAACTGCACTATAAAATGTATTGAAAAAATCCTGATGAAAGCCGATTGGTCTAGAGATACTTTCAGCCAAGATACAGTCTCAAGCCAGCAGCATGGTGTGAAAGTAATCAAAAGAAAAACCTAAATAAAATAACTTTGTTTTCTTTTTCCTAAAGGATCCATTCTGTAATCAGAATAAGGCACTCCATGGCATGTGTATCATGGCAGGTTATCAAAGACTAATAAAAATAAAATAAATTTTCATTAGCCGCTGGCTACTGTGGACTACCTTTTAATGCTCACCCGGGTCGGGAGTAGAATGGGTGGGGAATCGCTATAAACTGCAGTGTTTACACAGCATGCTTATTCACACATGTTTATGAAGTGCCCCCCCCCCCCGTACAGTCTGACCATTACTATGCTACTATGGCACTGACTACATGCCACAGCTCAAGAAACAATGCAATTTTTTTTTCATTGCAGTTTTTGATATTCCATCTCCCACAGCAAAGCCTTTTTTTTTTTTTTTTTTTTTTGAGGGGAGAGATTTGTCCCCCACAACGCTTGCAATCCTAACATCCATTCTCTTTCACTACACAGCTGGATCCCTCAAAGCCCTAGATTCACTTTCTCTCTCATTCCACAGCTGGACAAACACACACCATACCCACGTCCACTCCCTCTCACTGAACAGCTGCATAATGCAACAGCAGATGCAGAATTCTGCCTTGTTTCTTGCCCCAACCCCTGGGTTTTACATGAGGATTCAAAGGAAACTTTTCTCATCGTTTTCTTAATCTCCATCTATTCCCAAGTGTTGGGGTGAGGGGGTACTTTTGCTGCTGTAAATTGGGAACTAGCACCGGTGCTGGAATTACAGGGGTGGGGGTTCTATGGCTCGGCTCCATACCTCTGAAGTAAGCCCAGGTAGATCACACACACTGCCTTACAATGGGAAGGGGGGTCAATGTAAATATTGGAATTGGACCCGCATGGGCACTCATAGCTCTTTAAGTGTGAATCCAACAGAGCTACCCCCCGGCACTGCTCTCTTTCTGAGTGCTAACTGCATAATAGAACACCCCCAGCAACAGCACCACACATAATCGATTCGCTCCCACCCCTGCTCTCCCGTTTGTCTTACCCTCCTGCGTTCTCCTCTTCAGTCCAGCTGCTTGTGAACACATGGGGCAGCGCCAGCCCACTAGGTCCCTTTCGTCCAATTCCAGCCCCGCCTCTGCTGTCACTCAGTCCCACTTTCTCATCCAATTACAGCCCCGCCTCCGCCACCCCGAAATCACGCTTATTGCCTGTCAATCATAGCCCTGCCTCCTCTCCGTCACGCGGGCCCGTCCCATTACTTTGCCACAATACCCCTCTCTCCACTGTCACTTAGTCCCGCCTCTTTACACGACTTATCTGTAGTTGCAAGCGCCTGAGGAAGTGGGCACGACTCCCCTGCAGTTCTAAGCCGCCTGGGCAAGGGGTTCCAAACCCCTAAAAATAAACCCCGCCCCCGCTTCTCCACGAGCACCGCCCACTGAGACAGTCTCCGCCCTTGTGCCCCCCGCCCTGCTCTCGCACTCGCACTAGCCGGTTTGGTCGCCCGTCTCCCGATCTGTTAGACTGTCCGCCTGTCCTCGCCACTCAGTACCTTACACCGGGCCGGCAACGTGTCACAATATTGTACAAACGTTGGCCCGCGGATTCCGCGGAACACCACTCACCACGTCAATCTTCTAGCGCTTTCTGTCACGCAGCCACCTCGTCTCTCATCCTCTTGCTCTCTGCTTTGTGTCGGCCGGCCGCTCGCGCTGACATCACAACCTCGCGTGCCGCCGCGTGTGTACGGACAGCGTCACGCTCAGTAAGAGTAAGAGCGTGCTCCCAGGGGTAGACCGTGGATGGTGACAGCTGGGCACAGCGTAGTGTTGTCTACGTCTCAGATGCCGGCTATCAAAGTTAGTTGTATTGTATGTACGTATAATTAATTGTAAAAAAATAACATAATTTAGAGGTGAACATAGCCAGCAGAAGACAGCCTAGTGGTCTTATGATCTACTCTGTTCGATATGTGCGGACTGGAGCCCCTCCTCCACAACCACTGTGGGCCCCGATCTCATTTCATGCTCTTCTGCACCGCCATCGGTTCTTATCCTCCCATTCATCCTGTCACGAAGGGCCTGCTGGTGTGGCGGAATAGAACTGCGTGTCTGGCTTGGGAGCATCCAAATCCCAGCCCACAATACCCTTTCATTTAAGAGCTTGCCCTACTTGGGGATCCGGGCCTGTTGGCATGCCTTGGGGGTTTAAGCGATGTGCCTCCTGGTCCGTCTTGGAGGGCAGGGATGAAGGTCCGAATGGCGTGGCCTGGGGAGCGAAAGGCCTACTGGTGTGTCGGGGAGACGACTTTGATTTGAGGACTGCATGTCTGGCTTGGGAGCATCCAAGTTCCAGCCCGACTGTCGATTGCTGGTTATTGGGACCTCCTGTTTACCTTTGCCCTGGGCCCACCTGCTATTGAATCCTTCCACTAACCGCAGGGAGCCTCTTCCCGGTGTTCATTACACCCCCCGGCACTGTAATAATAATGCAGACACAAAACGTTAGTTGAATTACAAGACTAAAACTATGCTGTTTTCCAGCTCCCAGAATAAGCACAGAACTTATACTCTATCACCAACGAAGAGGGCTCTCCCCTGAAGCTAGTTAAGCTCTTTAAATATTTGGGGATGACTATCGAGAGTACAATGACCTATGCCTAGAACATTGATAACATTGCTAAGGCTGTTATCAACCGCATTGGGCTGCTTTATATGCATAAGCAGTGTTTGACCCCAGAGGCTCTTAACCTTGCCATTCAAAGCTCTCTTCTCACTTATTGATTATGACTTGCCAATCTATGGATCAGCTACTGAAACAACTCTTCACGGCATCATAGTTGTACTCGATGTAACCCCCAGGGGTTGCTATCCTTAGGGTTACTACCCCTGCCTGCCTCCACTGAGACCGGGTGAGGGGCCCAGATCCATTGACGGGTGCCTCCACCCAGAGGTCAGGTTTAGTAGGGGCGAGAGTGCCTCGGTCGCAGCCCTCTGGGTTTCTGCAACCCTCTCTCCAGCTAGTGGCTCACACGGTGTATGCACAATACTTTTCCCCAGTACACTACTCCCCAGGCTGGTATCTCTCGACTCCCTCCGGGGACCCCTGTAAAGTAAGGTAAAGCTATATCACAGTCACTAATCAGTAGTTCACCAGAAATGCACAAACTAGCCAGGGTGTAGTTGCAAAACAAACAATCTGATTTATTTAAGGGGGGGGTTAACAAGGACGGGGGCGGCTCAAGTTAATTGGCTTTTCACTATACTTATCTACCTAGGGCTCTGTGCACAGGCCTGAACGTAATATTTACTGTTCCTGGGTACCCAAGCCTTAATGGCTAGTCCACCGTGGCAGCTGGTTGGGGCCCTGACACAGATAGCCTTTACAATCCTAAGCAGGTCAGAACAGGAAGAAAATTCAGTTAGGCAGTCAACAGTATAATAAAGCAGCTGGAGACCACTGTTGCACGTTTAGCAGGGAGCTACCCTGATTCAGTACTCACGACTCCATCAAATACCGTTCCCCTCACCACCAACAGGGTTGAGCCTGAATTTCACCAGCCTTCTCACACACTTATATGGCAAACAACAGAGGGGTACCATACCAGGCAGCAGCTTTCAGGCCCCACACGAACTTGCAGCAGACTCGGGCAACAACGGCAGCTTCAACTTCACGGGTGGACCGAGCACAATTTAGCAGATTCTCTAGTCCTCTCAGGTTGAGCCTGGTAGGTAGCTGGGCTGACACCAGCCTCCTCTGACCGCATGCCGGCGGATTTAGTCCGACTCACTACCGGGCAAAAACAGCCACTCAGGCCTTCACGCGCGTCCCGCGCGAACACTCCACCAGCGCAGAAGCACACAGCTCCTTCCTTTTCCTCAGCCACTACACATCTGCCCCCAACTTCAAGGGGCTCTCCCTTCAGTTTGGGCGCTACCCGCCCCTATTGGTCAGCGGCACCTGCCAGTCAATTGCTCCTGTTCTCAGTGGGGCAAAAAAATGCCATAGCCCATAATCCCTTTCCCAAAATTATAAACAGCCCCTCGATTGGTTAGACAGCTCCCTTAAAGTTCCAATGTACTGACTGGTCCAAATCGCCAGTTTGGGACCAAAATGGAGGGGAGAATCAGAACAGTCCTTGCTGCAAAGAAAAAACAGGTTAGAACAACTGCGCTATCATTTATTAACCTAAATTATTCCCAGCAAGCTGCTACATCTTTCGGAGGAGCTCCCTCTGCACAACTTAGCGACGGCAAAAACGGAGCAATTATCCGGCAGCCCGGCCGGGGCTCGAGCACGGTAACACCCAAACTCCCTCCCAGATTAATCATGACTGTGAATTAGGCAGCCCTTAAAAAGACAGGCACGGAGGCTGTGGTAGCGCTCCTGGCGATCACAGTTAAGCTACTGAAATGCAGGACACCAGCCTGGCAGGAGGCACATACGCAAGCTCCAGGGAAGCTTTTAGGAACCCCCATTTGCAAGGGGGTTACATCAACAAAGCATGCCGGCTCCTTACCAGCTCAGCCTGTCTGTCTCATACCTGCGACATGTACGCTGGGGCTAACTGGCTCCAATTCAGTAGTAGACTCATGTACCAAACGTGTTTACTGTCCAAAAAAGTAAGCTTAGGCAAAAAGCCCCCAGGAGTGCAAAAGCTTATTACCCCACTATCAACCGTTGTTGCACCAGAAGCTCTACTAGGCAGATTTTTTTATATACCATGCTGTCTCACTTCTCTGGGACAAAGGTCCTTTGCCTACCGTGCCCCGCTATGGATGAACTTGCTACACCATGACATCACTTCAGCATCAACCTTGGGCTCCTTCAGAGTTAAACTTAAGCAACAGCTAGTTGCTGATGCTAGTTGTGACTGCTTTCAGTAACCTTCTTGTGACCAGCACTTATTCTAACCTTATGCTGTCCTGACCTTATGCATAACTGTTCTCAGCATGTAAATACCTGTAACTGTTCTAAGTTGCTAATCATTCTCCTTCACATTTCCTCTTGATCCCTTCCACTCTTTCCCCTCACCCCTCTATGGCCTTCCCCTATCCCTGTTATATCTCCTGAGCTCACTTTAAAATACTTTGTCCCATACCTTCTTACCTCTGATGAGGCCCTTGGGCTGATGCCATCCCTTGCCTTGTTGATTGTGAGATATTAGGCTGAGTCTGTCTGGCCCGGTGGTGCTGAGCATTGAAGCACTGGACGCCACACCTCACGCCACGCTGGCGACCCGGTTTCAGGAACGGACTCAGATCACTTGGGGGCTGGCGGGGGAGGCAAGGATTAAGCATCACAGCTCTTCTTCCTCTGGGTGGGGGTCTGTGCTGTGAATGACACAGCTAGGGGGTTTGCCCATGCCCAGGGTGCTTGGTTACCTTCGCAGAAGTAGAGACAGCTACCAGCACCACTCGCGGCGAGCATAAATTGAAAAAAAATCTCTGGCAACAGGATGGTGCCCGACTCCCCAGGCACCTCCCTGGACAGGCATAAGGTAGCCCGTAATCTGGAGGACGGAGCTGGGGGTCGGGCAGAAGGGGGCTGTCGGGGGGCGGAAACAGCAGCTGCGGTAAAAAAAGATATTAGAGTGAGTCGGTTCTCATTTTCCTGTAAAGGGTCATTTCATAAGACTCCACCCCCATCAAATATGACCCTTTGAATTCCAGCTTTTAATCAAATATGCACCATGGTATACATTGTACAATGCCACATGTATTGGAACTTCTCTAGTTATACACTTTTATAATGTCTTGTCTAATTGCTTGTTTTGTTTGTTCTCCGTCGCATACCTTTCCAATATGTTTTTGTTTATTTGATTTGGAACCTATGAAATGAGCGTATTCTCAAAGGTGTTATCTGAAATTTCAATAAATTAAAAAAAAAAAGAGTGGAGTACTCTGGTAACTTTACTGCACTGAGATCAAACTACAAAAGCAAATCTCATAGATTTCTTTGACTGGGTAACCAGAGTGGTGGACCAAGGGGAGCAGTTGATGTCACCTACCTTGACTTCAGTAAAGCTTTCGGTACTGTTTCATGTAGAAGATTGATTACTAAGCTGGGTGGCACGGGGTGGGTCCGAAGTTTGTCACCTGGGTGGCAAACTGGTTGACGGGCAGAAAACAGAGAGTGGTGATAAACGGTATACAGTCAGAAGAGATGCAAGTCATAAGTGGGGTACTTCTGGGATCAGTCCTGGGGCCAGTCCTCATCAGTATCTTCATCAATGATATTGCAGATGGACTGGAGGGTGAGGTTTGTCTGTTTGCAGACGACACCAAGATCTGCAACAGATTAGATGATCCGATGGGGTGGGCAGAATGAGAAGAGATCTGGATAAACTAGCAAAATGGTCGGAAGAGTGGCTACTGGGGTTTAACGCAAAGAAGTGCAAGATCATGTACATAGGGAAGAGAAACCCTAAAGCCACCTATAGGCTGGGAGAGGAGTTGCTGGCAGTCACAAGGGAAGAAACAGACTTGGGCGTCATCACCGATGACCTAAAATCATCCAAGCAGACCACTAAAGCAGTAGGTGAGCCTAGAAGGATGTTGGGGTGTATTAGTAGGGGTATCGCAAGTCGGAAGAGGGAGGTAATAATCCTTCTTTACAAGACACTGGTTAGGCCCCATCTGGAGTACTATGTGCAGTACTGGAGGCCACACTTTCACAAGGACATTAATCAAATTGAGGCAGTCCAGAGAAGGGCAACCAAAATGGTGCAGGGACTGCATCAGAAGACACATGAGGACAGATTAACGGAGCTCAATATGTATACCTTAGAGCAAAGGAGGGAGAGAGGTGATATGATCGAAACATTCAAACACCATAAGGGCATTAAAAAGGTGAAAGAGTCTAACATGTTTCAATATAAGGAAAATAGCAGGACAGGACACAGCATGAGATTCGAGGGAGGCCGATTAAGGGGTAATGTGAGGATGTTCTTTCTCACAGAAAGGGTGGTGGATGAATGGAACGGCCTACCCCAGGAAGTGGTGGATATGGATACAGTGCAGGGCTTCAAACAGGCATGGGATAGGCATAAGGGAGCAAAACAGATGAGTCTGAATAGATAGGCCACTGACAGGGCAAAGGCCGATGGCACATTCATAAGGTAGAAAAAGAAATGGGCAGACTGGATGGGCCTTACGGTTCTTATCTGACGTCAACTTCTATATAAAAGCGCATGCTACTACAAGCCAGATAAGGGCTTTTATATACATGTTGGTGCATGCACAGTAACAAAGCTTACGCAAGTTGTGTATGCTAATTCACTTCCTTACAGCTCCCCTCTCAAACTGAACTTTCCCCCCCAAATATAAACTGTTTAAAGTTCTGTATAGCTCAAAGTTTTTGTGAGTCTCTTTAGTCACAATACAGGCGGGCCTTGGGATCTCCCACCCACTGAGTTGGCTGATTGTTGGGCTGGAGCTGGTACCTGTCATTTGGTCCGGACTGCTCAGGGCCAGGGCCGATGCCACAAGTTAGCTTTGTGACTGCCCCAGCACCACTTGTGGTGGGTCCTCCATTGCAGGCACGTCTGGGATTTCCATCATCCTCCATCATGTCATCCTGCTCTCTTCTCGGGTGTGTGAGTTCTGTGGGCCACAGGAGCGGTGTGGCTCAGGGGTCAACAAAAGATTTCTCCTGTTTCCACGATACCATTTCCCATTTGCCTGGACCACAGAAGAGCGTGGCTCTTCGACATGGCGTTCCACAATTGCAGGGGTACAGGTATTCTTAGGGGTTCACAACTAAACAGGCTTCCCTGACTGTAAGGCTGGGAGTGGCCGGGCATGCAAATTGTAACAGGAATGTTGTTTTTCTTGATTTCTGCGCAGTGTAGCTCAGCACATCAACTTCTGGCACTTTTGGTTTAAGTAGCCCAGCTCTAGTAGGCATCAAAGTTCTGGTTCTACGGCCCATACGCAGCTGTGCTGGGGATCTTGTCCCCTCTAGTGGTGTATTTCTTAACTCTTAAGTGTGGTAAGTAAGGGACTTGAAGGTCCACTTGTGTTTTCTTTAAAGGAAAGCTGTCAACAATACAGCCTCCCGTCCCCTCAAGGTTTACCCTCCGGTTAAGCTTTTTAAGTATGTTGCAGCATTTTTCTCATGCCACAACATACTTTATTTTAATAAAGAAAGGTCTGAGACTCAGAAGTGTGGCAGACACGGTGGGGGGGGGGGCACCATTATCTGTAAGGTGCGGTGCCTCACTCACTTCAATATATTTTGTATTGAGGCGAGCGGTGCGGCACCCACCTCTCACTTCAATACATTTTTGTATTGAAGGCGGCGTGCGTCTTGACGCACCTTTACAGATAATGGAGCCCCCCAGTGTTCGCCATACTTCTGGGTCGCAGGGCAAGCCTTGTGGGGACAAGAGGCTGTATTGTTGACAGCTTTCTTTTAACAGTCTCTTTATTGTTTGAATGGCTTGCTCTATTGTACCATTACTCTGGGGGTATATTGGTGAAGATGTTACATGTTTGAACACATATTTTCTTTGAAAGATTCTGAATTCGAAGCAGGCAAATTGTGGGCCATTATCTGTCACAAGCGTTTCTGGAATACCATGTCTTGCACATTGTAATTTAATATGGTTAATCACCGTTTCACTTGTTGTGTTTTGCGCCTTGGCTATCTCAGTGTGTTTGGAGTAGCAATCAGTCATTGCTAGACAAGTTTCTGCTTCATATTCAGACAGATCAGCCTCAACCTTTTACCAAGGTCTCTCTGGTATCTCATGTGGCTGCAGCGGCTCTCTAGACTGTGCTCTCTTGAATTGGTTGCAGATACCACACTTGGCGACCATATCACTGATCTGACTGTTCATCCCTGGCCAGAATAATAGGACTCTGGGCCTGTGCTTGCATTTTTCGGTGCCCAAGTGGCTGCTACGCAATCTGGTTAACATATCTAGTCTCAGTCATGTGGGTTCGATCAGTCTGTACTGCTTCAGCTAAAGTCCATTTTCTATCGAGATCTCATCTCTAAACAGCCAATACTGCCTTATCTCGGGGTGCAGTGATGCTTTCTCATGGGGCCACCCATTCAAAACAGTGTCTCTCAACTTGACCAATGCTGAATCTTTGTCAGTTTCTTGCTGAAACAATTTTAGTTTTTCATCACTGATAGGCATGTAGTCCACTGTGTGTACCTCATACTTGTCTAACTCAGTTTCTGGCTAAGAATTTTCTCCCACGGCCCTACTCAGGGCATCTGCTGTGTGAAGTTCTTTACCCGCTTCGTACTGCACTCGCAGAGCATACCTTTGCAGTTTTAGCATCATGTGTTGAATTCTTGGTGGGACTGTGGCCAGTGGTCACAGTGGTTTTTGGAAAAATGTTTCTATGGGCTTGTGGTCCGATTCAACATGGACTCGTGGTCTGTCATAAATATACTGGTGGAATTTTGAACAGCCAAATACAACAGCTAGCATTTCTTTCTCAATGTTTATATATTTTCTCTTAGCTTTATTAATTGATCTGGAAGGAAAAGCAACAGGCTTGCCTTCATGCAGCAAACATGCATGCAGCCCTTCTGAAGATGCGTTTTTCTTAGGTCACAGGCCAACACAGGGGGGTTTATGACAACTGTTTTCAGCTCTTGAAAGGCATGCTGGTGGCGCCTGTCCCAGTGTCTTGCTGTTTCTTTCGCTAGTAACTCTCTCAATGGCTTATTTGCAGCTGATAGGTTTGGAATGAACTTTGCCAGGTAGTTTACCACTCCCATAAATCTCTGTAAGTTAGTCTTATTTTGGGGAACAGGCATCTGGGTAATTGTTTTATCTTCTCAGGGTCTGCCAACAGCCCGTCTTTACTCAATTTGTGTCCGATATATTGGACCTCTGACATTTTGATTTTGGATTTTTTTTTAGGTTTAAAGACAAATGCCTCTCTCTGGCTCTGTGTAAAACATTCCGTAACCTCCCATTGTGCTTGTGTACGTTTGCTGTCGATATTAGGACACCATCCATGATGATCTCTATTATTATTTATTGATGTTTGTATGTATGTATGTCTTTGATAACCGGGTGAATGGACTGATCCAAGAGGACTGATTTCAGCCACAACCCGGTCCAAACAAGATGGCAGCAAAGTGTACAAGAGTAGTCATGCATAATACCTATCCAAGCAGTAATACAGCACATACGCAGGAGATTGAAGCAGGGTAACAAAACTGAAGATCTAACTATACAGAACAACATTATGTACAGATCCACAGCTATTGGATTTTATACTACACAGAGCAACAATATGTACATATACACAGCTAATGGATTTTATGCTATACAGAGCAGCAGTATGTACAGATACACAGCTAATGGATTTTTTGCTATACAGAGCAGCAGTATGTACAAGCACAACAGCAAAGGGGATTATATACAAGATCAGAGTTGTATCATTAAGCTATTGAGTAGAAACTGTGGACTTACTGCTGTATATGATCACATCAGAAAGTGCTAACTGTGTACAATGGTACAGCAGTTGTACGATCATGGACAGTCCTGATCAGCCAGGAGAAATAAGAAAGTGTAAGCAAGTCAGGACTAGAGAGTAAGAGATGGAGGCTGACAAGGAAAGGGTCAGGGATAAAGGCAGGCAGAAAAGTAGAAGACTACAGAGGCTAGGGTTGATCATGGGCCGTAACATGGCCTGGGGAACAGTTGCAGGAAGATTCAGTCAGGAGCCAGGCTCGTAGGTTATTTTTGAGGGCCATGTGGGAGGGGCAGGAGTGGATTGATGATGGGAGCCTGTTCAGAGGGTGGTGGCATACACAGAGAAGGCCTTACTACCCATGACAGAGTGGATGCTTGGGACTTCCAGGGGAGGAATGGAGGGAACACTTGAGGCTTCCAGGCACTACCTTCTCCATAAGTAGGGAGGAGAAGGGGGACAGGTGGCGAGTTAAGTGAGTTATCAGTTAGGCTTCCCTTGGCATAGTCAAAACGTCCCTGAAGGTTGGGCCATGCTAGGATTTTGTATAGTGTGCAGTGGTGAGTTAAGTAGGGTACTTGGAGGACAAAGTGGCAGATGGAGTTGTAAGTAGTATTAAGGTGAGAGCAAAGTGAGGGGGTGGAGGCGAACGACTAGACAGAGGAGCAGTAGTCAAGCAGAGGGAGGAGGCAACCTTGAGCTATGGCGAGGTGGATATCCGGGAACAGAAATAGTTTGGTTCTGTAGGCTGCACCAAGTTTTTGGTGTGTTTTACTTATCACATGTGTTATGTGTTCAGTGAATGTTAGGGAAGGATCAAGAGTCACCCCTAGGTATTTGAGAGAGGAAACTGTGTCGAGCGGGGGGCCAGCTGGGGAGTGTATTAGTAGGGATGTGCTTGCTTTTGCGATCTTGGCTAGTAAAGGCTTGGAGCCAAATAGCATGGCCTTGTTTTTTTTTTTCTCATTAACAAGTATAGGAACCAGTCATGGGCCACACTGTAGTAAGAGTGGACGAGATTGACGCAAGACATTTGTCGCTGTGCTGCAGTACCTAATCATCAGCACAGAGGCTTGCCTTGTGACGCTTGGCCAACTGGTTATGATTATTGTATGCAATTTGTAATATAAAAATATAGTATGCAATTGTCTCACATAAGATAGCTTGTGCTCCATGGGTGCCCCCCCAACAGATTTCACTGAATCTACATATATTACACTGACAGGAGATCTCTTTAATGTAATTAACTTCCTTGAGAAATTGCATTTTATATCAGTTTTATGACCTGTTGCTGCTCTGAAGCTGGGAAACTAAAATATACATTTTATGACTTCATAAACAGGACATCATTAAGCTGATTTCTGACAGATATCTTGCACCTAGGTGAGAAAATTGCAGGGTTGTAAACTTAAAAGGAACTGGTGGATCAAAATACTCATAATTTGGGAAATGAGTTTTTGTTGATGTCACCTTATTTAATATACCTCCTGATAGGACATTCTGTTTGTGATTTTTTTATATTCTAAAAGGAGGCACTCTGACTCACAGAAGGGGTGTGGAGAGACACAGTTTAAACCATACTGTGTCTGAACTGTTGAGATTTATTCCATTTTGGGACTCTAGAAAGACACACAGCTCTGATAAGCACTTAAAGAGGTAATTCATTAGGTAGAAAAGATCTAAACTGTACGTTGGTAGAAGTCTGTAGTTTTCTTTGTTTTTCTTTTAAGTGATTGTATGCTCTTTGATATATTGTTCTGTGTTTACATTTTTCATTCTTTTATCATTTTTAGTAAAATCTTTATTTAAAAGACTGCCTGGGTTTCTGCCAGTTCAGTTTTTGCATGTGACATATAGATGGTTAAGTTTGGCAGCTGTTCTGGAAAGCGTGATGGTGTTACTAAACTGGGAAAAGGTAAGAATATACCTAAGGTCTCTTATAGAGTTTTAAGGGTTCATTTTGGATACCTGGTTAGGTGCCCTTAGGCAAAAGGTATATTGCATCCCCCGAAGAGAATATTATCTGAGCCTGTACATTTGGGTACGCTGCATAAGGTTCACAGTTTGAATCCCCCCAGAACTTGAGACCAAAGGTGATTCGGACCCAAAAGCAGACAGGAGGGTAACCCTGTCTGTTACATGTTCACACTATTGCGCTCTGAGGTTGGCACTGTAGAAGCAGAGGGCCTGACCTACGGAGTGCGTTTGTGACACCTCACAGTTTAGGCTTTCAGAGGGGAGAGTATTTATGAATGAGGAGAAAAGAAGGGGGCCGAGTATGGATTCCTGTGGGACTCTAGTCTGTGTGGGTAGTGAAGCAGAGGGCACCCTTCCTGTGAGAGCAGATTGGGACCTATAGGACAGGTAGCTGCGGAACCACACAGCAGTGTCAGGTGAACAATCGAAGTGGCGCGGGGTGGAGTGAAGGAGGTGATGGTCAACCAAGTCAGAGGCCTTTGATAGGTCAACGAATACTGCATCCGTGGCCTTGCCTATGTCCATGTTTTTCAGGACATGGTTCGAGAAAAGAGCGAGGGCAGAGGAGGTGCTGTGACCTTTGCGGCAACCATGCTGGAGTGGAGACAGTAGGTTATATTTTTCCAGATGTTCAAACAGCTGGTGGTGGATTATTTTTTCCAATAATTTGCTGAGGTGAGGGAGGAGGGAGATGAGTCTATAGTTCTCCAGGGCAAGGGAGTTACCAGCTTTGTAGATAGGTACCACGAGTTAGGCACTGTGGACGATGAGAGTGCAAGGCTGAAAATAAAGGTTAGGGGTCTGACAGTGGCTGGAGATGAGTTTCAGAAATGTTGGATAAAGACCGTCACTCCCAGGGCCACCTCAGACTGGAAGAGTCTTCAGAAGTTTGGTGGCAGCACCATGGCCGATGGGCCTAAAACGGAACAATGGAGAAGTGCTACTCTGAGCAGGTGACTAGGAGTAGCTGGGAAAGTTATCTTGGCTAGTGGGGGGAAGCTTACTTAGGGTGGGGGTAAGGTCTGTAAACATTGAATTGAAAAGGTCAGCAATTTTTGTAGGGTCTGAGATGGGACCTGAGGCTGATGCAAGCTGTGTGATTTGCTTGCTGGATTTAGGAGGGACCCAGTGGAGGCCCAGAAACTGCAAGGAGTTCTGAGGGTGTTATTTTGCTGGTTGATGTAGTATTTGTCTTTAAGTGATCTGGCAGCCTGCTTGCAAGAGTTGTGCAGCTGTCGGTAAGACATTTCATAATTGAGGGAAGGGAGATGCCTTATAGAGCTTCCATGTTTTGTCCCTTTTTTTCATTTTCACAAGCAACTCTTTGGACAGCCAGCGAGTGCATCCACCCCAACTCTCCTGGTGGTGGCAGGGAACGGTCTATCCTGTACAAAGGGTGTCCATAAGGATTAAAACAGCTGAGGACAGATTGTTCTGCGGATAGAGAGTAGCACAGTTTATGGACCTCACATCCCTAAGAACCATGTATGGGTCATGGCTGTTGAACCTCCTAATAGATAGAAGTTTTGGGGGAGGGCAACTAGATTTTGTGGCCAGGATAATATAAGTGGGGGAATGGCTGCTTATAGAGTCAGCCATGGTGCCTACCTGGAGGACTTTGTTGGCTCAATTTGTGACAATCCAGTCAAGAATAGGATGTACAAAATCACACATGCCCACACAATGCAAAGCATCATGGGCTGCATATGCAAATCACCACAGAATGTTATGCTGGTTCAACTTTAAGCAGAATTGCATGTTGCTGAAAGGCCTCTCACACAGTTTGCAAAGGGTGCTAACAGATGACATAGACACGTGTTTCGTCCTACCAGGACTCATCAGTATGCCTCGTCTGTTTGACACCCCAGTGGAATGGACCAGCTACCCTAAGACAGTGTGTCTTGGATATGTTGTGGTGAACCCATTAAAATAAAAAACTATTTAAAAAACAAAGAACCTCTGTGCGCAAACACTGAGAATAGGATGGTTTTGCGAGCAATGATTGTGTCTGGTGGGGGAGGCGATGATTTGCTCCAGATTGTGCAACTTTAGTAGCATTGCATGGTAAGAGACTGAAGACGTTGTCCAATTTATGTTAAAGCCTCCGAGTAAAATGGAGTCTTTTGAGGGTGTCACGTGCAAAACCCATCAAGGAAATTTTGTAGGCCCTGAGAATTCCACATGGGGGGTTATAGCAGCAACCTAGGTATAGCTTTTTTGCTGCCCCAAGGGATAACTCCACGAGTATCCACTCACACACGGAGGTAGTGGCTGAGCAGCTTATGGGAGTGGTAGTGATGTGGTCCTGTATGAACAGGGCAATGCCTCCGCCTCGCTTTCTGCCTGGTCTGGCCTGGCGAGAAAGGGAGTAACCGGGGAATACGTATGAGGCATCATCATGACAGTTCTTTAGCCAGGTCTCAGAGATTCCTAGTACATGGGGTTTGTATGGGGATACCCAGCCTCCAGTTCATGGATGTTTGCTGGGAGGCTGCAGACATTCAGGTGGGCAATTTTAAGGCCCATTTGACTTGCCCAGCTGACATTTGCATGGTCAGTAGGCATAGTCAGGGGGCCAGGGTTCCTTTCCACATCTCCAGCAAGTAGAAGGAGGGAAAACAATGGGCTGGTCAGAGGCAGATCTAGGGAGGACTGTATGGGGAGAGAGTGGATAAACAGCCCATGAAGGTGTCGCTAATAATGAGATAGGAGCGCTAACAAGTTAATGCCCATAGTTGTGGGCACATGCCTGACCACAGAGGGTGCTGTTTCAGTAGGTGAGAAAGTTTTGGTAAATGACCTTAGGGCCGTCTGATTAGCAGCAAGAATAGAAGCACAGATGTCAGTGAGTAGTAGCAAGCCAGGCATAGAGGTAGAGACAAGCAAGATAAGGAATAGGTTCATGTTTGCAGGAGTGACTTTCACCTTTGGGGTGGTAGTAACGCTTCTGGATGGTGTGAACCAATGGGAGTAGTAGTACTGTTTAGGGAGGAGGGGCTAGGGTGCTTTTTATGGAGGCCCTACCCCAGTTCAAGTTTAGGAAAAGAAAAATGCAAGCCATCCGAAGAAAGCAGCCCATAACACAGGACAGGCCAGCACTCCAATTAGTGTTGCCTAGAAGCAGTTTTGTCCCAATCAGGAGACAGCAACATAAAATGGTTAGATGTCCGCTTGCGATGCTGGTGACCCGGGTTCGGGAACAGACTCAGGTCGTCGGAGAGATGGCCGGGGGGAGAAGGATTGAGCGTTCCTAGGACTGCTCTCCTTCTCCAAGAGGAAGGGGGGAACCCACAATCGCACAGGAGCAACACCTGGTGGAGGCCGGGTTGCCGCCCTGTACGCGATGCAAAATCGATGCTCTTTGGGGCGGGACAGATGCTGGCGTCATTGCACGTCTCCGCCCCAGCCTATGGGGAAGGAAAAACATGGCGGGACCCCTGTCTCTGCAAAGCTCTCCCCGGGACTTCAGTTAAAAGCTCTCCCAACCAGATACTAGCCCTGCGGGGGGGGTAAGCCTAGGGTGACCTGGAGCAGCAATGGCAGTGGGCAGTAGGTGGGAGTCCCGGGGGCCGTGACCAGGGCTGTTTCCAACAGAAGGGTCCTGCCAGGAAAAAGCAGAATAAATATAAAAAAAAAAAGATACTGAAGAACAAGCTGGAGGGAGGAAGACTGAGGGCAAACGTAAAGAAGTACTTCTTCACAGAAAGAGTGATGGATGCTTGGAACAGCCTCCCAGCAGAGGTAGTAGGGCAAAAACTGTAACAGGATTCAAGAAAGCATGGGATAGGCAAAAGGGAACCTTAATGGTTAGGGAAGGGAGGGCAATAAAGGAGATCAAGTAGGGTCTGTGGTATTACAGTAGGTAAGGAAGATGGGCAGACTAGATGGGCCAAGTAGTCCTTGTCTGTCGTGAGTTTCTGTGTTTCTATGTTACAGGTGAAAAATAACATTTCAGGTTGTGGTCAGTTACAACCTGAAACCAGTACCAAACATTTTCCATTAAACACACTCCATTATACATGAGTTTGTATAGTGGAAAATTGCCTCAGTCTTACACACAACACCACACGCTTTAACACCGAAAGCACAGATTGATTTTATGACCTACACAAAATAGGTGACAAATTGGATTGATCAGCTGGGGTGGGGGATGTATGTGAGGAAAGAGTTAGAGGAAGCATTAGGAAACCAGCATTTATTTCCTGGAAACCCCAGTAACTCAGCATTCCTTCTCCATTAACATTCCTATCGTATCCTGTCATTCATAACATAACTTACTTTCTCAACAGACGTTTGGAAAAGTGCTCAATCAGGGCAGTCAGAGTGGGTTCCATTACCCTTTAAAAGTATAATTCATAAAGTGTTGCCGGGAAGAGTCAAACCTTGCAGATAAATCATTTATTTTTTCTGTTCAGGTAGTCTTTATTTCCCTATTCTTTATTGATTTTCATCTATCCGTCCAGCTCCATCTTGCGTCCCCAACCCCGCTCCCCGCGTTCCCAGGACTTATGCTCAACACCTTGTTTCCCAAGGCTTGCCTCCTCTTGTTGAGATTGATGGGGTTCCCACCTTGCCGAGGCACAGATCCTGTGGTGATGGTGCCTGAGTCATCTCATTTGGGCCCTGCAGGTGGCTGGAATTATCCTGCTGGCGAGGCATTTTCTCCGTAGTTTTTCCCAAGGTTGGTAGAGCATCCTGTGGTACAAGCAGTGCCATGAAGACATTGGGCGGATTCACAAAGGGTGATGCAGGGCGTGTGTCAAGCCCTATGTCAGACCTAGCGATCGGACCAGCTATGCCAGAACGTTTGCTGCAGAATTCTCTTGGTTCAAGAAGATGGGGCACATTCATGACAATTTTCCTGATTTACAGCAGCTTACACCAAATATTTGGTGCATGCCCTATACCCGAGATTGCCACAAGGTAGACCAGACAAAGCTGTTCTAACTTACAGCACTAGGTGCGTCCCGATCGCCAGCCGGGGAATGCAGAAGCCCTGTGCGGCATATGTTCGGTGTACCCAAGCTTGTGGCATTCTCAGGACATTTGAGAATCAGGACCCCTTCACGTATTGTTGCACCTGCACACAACCCACTTGAGAGATGGCTGCTGTTGCTGTACTGTCAAGCTCACTGTTAGGTGTCAGCCAAGTAGCAGCAGGTGCTGGCCTTCTCCCCAGGGGAGGATAGCTGCCTCTATAAGCTCAATCATTCTTCCCCCGGCCAACACCCCCCCCCCAGGTTGCTGATGTGGGAGGTGATATGGCTCCCAGCACCTTAGCCCACTACATCACTGGGCCGGCACACCATTAAAGTATTCCAAAATATGGTAAATCATTTATAATTACTGACTATGGTAAATTGCAGCCTGAAACCAGTACCTAAAACTCTGAGTCAGACACACACACTTTGTAACACACACACACACTCTCTCAGTACTATCATTTCTAACTGGCAGTTGTTTATAAAATTCTTATTTTCAGAAGTAATATTCATTCCCCTGAAGTATCCAAATTAAAATGTACGTGAATAAAAAGTGACATAAAAAACTGTACTTTGTATTGTTTTGCTTTTATCAGCAGATTCTGTTACAATTCGCCTCATGGAACCTGTGATTTGGAGTTGTAACTATATCACGGTTTGTGCACAGAACTCTGAGCGAGGTTCTGACAGGCCAGCACATCATTATCAGCATTCTGTACGCAATCCACGACATAGTACAAACTCCAGACTATCGGTTCCTTAAAAAGAATTGTGCAGCATGTTGCCCATAAATGGAAAACTATTGAAAACACAGTTCTAGGGACATGGATATGTTGTTCTTTCCACATTTACTGGCAGGTTCCTTGCCGCTTTAAATTTGCGGAAGGTCTTCAGTTGGTTCCTCCCACCCATCCGGTGATAAAACCTCGGCTCCGCCCATGATGCCACATCTTCCTTAGCACTTGGAAGCTCAGGTTCCCTCCTTAGCGCTCTGCATTTTAGGCCTGGATCCTAACTCATCGGTTAATCCAAAACTCATTTTAAAGTTTAAAAGACTTCGGTCTTCCTTTTCTCTCGTGGCTGCGATGGACAAATTGACTCCTGGATTTCGGCGGTGCCCTTGTGGGCAGAAGATGTCTCGGACCAATCCGCACTCCACGTGCATTTACTGCCTTGGCCTCGAGCATGATCTGCAGGCCTGTGAATTGTGCAAGTCTTTTTTGGTCAACGTTCTCGAAGACCGTACTGCCAGGCTTCAACTTGGGTGCCCCAAGAGATGTATCTCCTCCAGTAAAGTCGAAGGAGGGACGTTGGGCGGTGTCCATGGCGGTGGGCTCGGCTGAGCAACTCGGGCAAATGATCGCCCTCGAGAAGGAGGCGGCCCAGGCCGCATCTTCTGCTTCCTCAGTTGTGGCATTTATCCTGCTCTCCTTGGGTTCCTCCTACTCGGCTTGTTTTAAGGAGCTTTGTCAGTCCCTCTCTACTAAAGGAGAGGGGCCATCAGGACACTCCTCTCAGTCCAAGAAAAAGGACTCTAAAGGTAAGTCCCACTGTCGACATTCATGGGAGCAGGAAAGGTCCCCTTCCCTGGATAGTCGACACTCGACTTCGATCGAGGTTGTGGCTAAGGCCGCTGGCTTCATGGTGTCCCCATCAGGTAAGCCGGCCGAGACACCCGTCGATGCAGTCGAGATTTTTCTCGACCCGTCGGACGGGCTGTTGACTGTAGAAGCAGACAACCCATCTGCACCGGTTCCCCCGGTGGAAACCGAGGACTTGCCCGTGCCTCCTGTGCCAGAGTTCCCGGTTAAGGTCCCTGAGCCAGGAGAGGAATGGGTTCCTCCCCCCTCCCAGACCCGCCTCGGAAACACAAAAGATCTCGGTTTCGACCTCATCTCGGTCCAGTCGATCCTGCCAACATCGGGCGGTCTCGCACCGAGGGAAGCGGCAGTGTCGCCATCCTCGCCATCGTCCCTCCTCAGAGGATGGGCCCGTGCAACTTGCATCGGTGCTACGAGGATCTTATGTGGCAGCAGCCCTTTGTCCAGGAGCAAGCTGACTCGCTGCCTTCCCCGGCCATTAAGTGGCTGTCACCTGAGCGTCTGAAACAACCCCTCGTCGTCATCGAGGAGCCAAAGCCGGTGCCAGTTATTCGGCCAAAACCAGTTGCACCACCCATCGTGGTGGAACCCCCGCCTCCACAACCAAAAACTGGGGCCCCGACCAAGGATTCTCGGTCAGGTAATGGGTTGCCCCATCGATTGTCGGTCACCCTCACTCCCGATCGCCCTCGACAGGTGGAGGGTGGCTCAGGCCCTTGGCAGCTGTTTGCAGACTCCTCGGAGTCTGACGATGACTCTTCCCTGTTCTCCAGGCCTGTTGACCTGGAGTCCTCTGGGGGACAGTCGGTGGACGAGAGCCCATCCTCGTTCATGGGATTACTTCGGCTCATCTCAGAATCTACTGGGATGGAGCTCGAACCCATATCCAAGTGGGCCAAGTATCCCCTCACGGAGATCCTGGACCGAGGGGAATCTCCAACGGAGGCCTTTCCCGTGGCCAAAGCCATTGTTGGCGTGGCACTGGAGCTATGGCAGCGGCCGGCTTCTTGTCCAGCTCCTTCGGCCAGGAAGTATGCCGTCGCACCGGCTCATTCTCCAGATTTCGGAGCACCCTCGGCGGAGGGGTTGGTGACTGACAGTGTTTTCCGTGCTCGAAATGCTTGGGATGTGGACAAGCCACTGGATAAAGAGTCCAAGAAACTGACCTTTCCGGGCGTGAAGTTTACGCGCCCTCCTTAGGCTTCGCCAGGCCAGTTCGGGCGCACTGATGGCACACTTTTCTCACACCCTTTGGGCTGCTTGGATGAGGTGATCTTTATCTCCCGCTGACCTCCAGACTATAGTCAAGCAGGTGCGGGATCAGGGAAGGGCGGTGGCAAAGCAACAGCTCCAAACTGCTTTCGGCATTAGAGACTCTTGTGCCCGGTCAGTAGCGGCCGCAGTGGCCATGCGCTGCAGAGCTTGGCTACGGATCTCCACCTTCACGGCGGATACCCAGCACAAGCTGGCAGACGTTCCCTTCCTGGGTACCGTCTTGTTCAATCCCGGGGTGGAGGGTCACTTGCAAAGGATTGAGAAGTCCAATGCCACCTTGGACTCGGTGACGTCTGTCCAGAAGGACAAAGGCCGCCAGCAGCAGCATAAGCCCTTTCGGCCTTCTGCCCCTGCGGCACATCCGGCCTGGCAACACTAGCATCAGGGCCAGCAGGCTCGCACTTGGCACCCCAAAGCCAAGCCTGCAGCTTCCTCCAGCAGGAAGTCAGGAGGAAAAGGCCCAGGAGATCCCTCTGCCAGTCCTTCCTCCAAGCCTGCCCAGTGATGGGTTGAGGGGTGTTGCCCCCAGCCTCGTCACTCCCCCTGGGTTCCCCACATGGGGGGACGGCTCTGCCACTTCTTTTCTGCCTGGGCCACTATCACCGTGGATCGCTGGGTGTTGGAAGTGGTAGGGAAAGGTCTGCCTCTGGAATTCAAGCAGGCCCCACCCTATCGGGCCTTCGCCCAACGGGGGGCTATGGTGTCCGCAGCCTCTCTGTCGGCTCGTCGATGCGACATTGCTCTGCTCCTCCAAAAGGAGGTGATCAAGGAGGTAGCGGATCCTCCACTAGACCCAGGGGTTGTGTCCAGGTATTTCCTGGTCCCAAACGGACGGGGGCTGGCTCCTATTCTAGACCTACATGACCTGAACAAGTTTCTAAGGTCCCGAACCTTCAGGATGGTCACTTTGGCATAGATCATTCCATCCTTGGAATGAGGCGGTGGTTCTGTTCTCTGGACCTCCAGGACGCGTTTCTTTCATGTCCCAATCTGTCCATCCCACCAGCGATTCTCTCGCCCAGAGTGGAGTGGTCCCTTTATGAGTTTCAGGCCATGCCCTTCGATCTCTCTCCAGCTCCTAGGGTCTTCACCAAATGCATGGCAGTGGTGACAGCATTCCTGCAGTGTCAAGGGTCCGGTGTACCCTTATTGGATGACTGGCTGATTGCAGCCCCTCCAGGCTGGAGGTAGAGCGGTCCAGGGATCTGGCCCTCCAGGTCTGCTCTCAGATTGGCCTCCTCATCAGTGAGGCCAAGTCATAACTCATGCCAACGCAAGTGATTCAATTCATCGGGGCAGAGCTCAACTCTCTTCGAGCCAGAGCTTGGCTCCCCGGGGAGGGGGCCAAGGTTCTCTCCTCCTTTGCCCAGTCACTTCTGGTTGGGCAATTGCGCCCTCCCCGGGACTTCCTGCGCCTCCTGGGCCTCATGGTGGCCTGCACCAGCATAGTCCTTTGGGCCCGCTGGCACATGCATCCCCTTCAATGGGGGCTGGCCCGCCAATGGTCACAGCATCTGTCCCTGACCAGCCAGTGGCGGTGACCCAGGAGATGTGGAATGTTCTCCAGTGGTTGATCGCTCCAGCTCATCTGCAAGAGGGCATCCCGCTTGTCCCAGACTGAGCAGACGGTCATTCTAATGACCAATGCCTCTCTGATGGGTTGGGGTGCCCATCTGGGGAGCACAGAGCGCATGGCCTTTGGTCCCCTCAGGAGTCTCGATGCCACATCAACCTGCTGGAAGCTTCCGAGTGGTCCACCAGCCCTCACCACCTTCGCTTCCATTTGTACGGGTCAAGTGGTCCAGGTCCAGACGGACTACCCACCATGTACTACCTAAACTGCCAGGGCGGGACACACTACTTGCCCCTATGCAAGGAAGCCTCCACACTTGGTCCCTCGTGAGCAGACTGGAGGCGGATCTCCTAGCCATCCATGTGGCAGAAGCCTCCAACACTCTGGCCGATGCCCTAAGCTGGATAGGTGCTGCATCTCATGAGTGGTCTCTCCTGCTGGAGGTAGTACACGATCTGTTCTCCCACTGGGGCACACCTCAGGTGGACCTGTATGCCTCCAGGGAGAATGTGAAGCTGAGGTTGTTTCATGCCCGCCCCCCCTCAGCAGGGCTCGCTGCAGGGGGATGCTTTCTCGAGGCCATGGACCCCGGGCCTCTTCTACGCCTTTCCTCCATTTCCCTTGATCCACAAGGTACTTCTCAAGGCGAGGAGGGACAAGGCGTAGGTGATTCTGGTAGCCCCAGACTGACCCCGCCAGTTCTGGTATCCAGATCTCCTCAGCTCCAGGCTTCCGAGGTGACTTCCAGCTCTCCCGGACCTGATCTCAGTCAACCAGGGAAAGGTACTCCACCTGGACCTTTAATCCCTGCACCTGATGGCCTAGTTTCTGAGCGGCTAGAGTTCCAGGCCTTAGGTCTTTCCGACGAGGTCCTCAGCATTGTTGAGGCATCCTGTAAGGAGTCAACCAGGAAATGCTATGCCTTCAAATGGAAGAGATTCTCCATTTGGTGTCAGGATAAGGGGTTAGACCCTTCCTCCTGTTCCTTGGCCAGCATTCTGGACTACCTATGGTCCCTTTCTCAGCAAGGGTTTCAGTCGACGACCCTTAAGGTGCACCTGGCAGCCATCTCTGCTTACTGGGCGTGGGCCGGAAAGCAGTCGGTGGTTCAGGAGAAGGTGGTCAGGCGCTTTTTCAAAGGCCTTGATCACATATCCCCTCCGGTGTGAGAACCTCCACCTCCGTGGGATCTACTGCTGATATTGGCTAAGCTCATGGGCAAGCCATTCGAACCGATGCACAGGTGTGATATCTCTCACCTATTGTGGAAGACCGCCTTCTTGGTGGCTATCATGTCAGCCAGAAGGATGGGAGAGCTCCAGGTGCTTTCCATCGAGTCTCCTTATCTGGTCTTCCACAGGGACAAGGTTGTCCTGTGCCCCCACCCGAAATTCCTTTTGAAGGTGGTGTCGGAGTTTCACCTTAACCAGGTGTTGACTCTGCCAGTGTTCTACCCCCAGTCATACCTTGGAGGCCGAATATAGGCTCCATACTCTGAAGCCTAGAAGAGCTCTCTTTTATTATAAGGAGCAGATGGCTGAAGTTTGGGGAGAGGTTCCCCAGCTGTTTGTCACCTATGCTGAAGCAGCACCTGGCAGACCTGCAGCCAAGCTTAACGATAGGCAGGTGGGTCACCTCCTGCATTGATCTCTGCTATAGGTTGGCGGGCATGGAGCCCCAGAGGGATAAGAGCTTATTTTATCCACCATACTGCTACTTCAGTGGCTGCTTCCAGGGACGTCCCTATCCAGGAAATCTGCTGGGCTGCTACCTGGAAGTCAGCACACCTTCATTACCCACTACCACATCGACTTTGAATCACGCCGGATGCTGGTTTTGGGACCTCGGTTCTCCAGTCCTTATTCCCTAAGTAGGGGGTGTGCATCTTGCCTCCCTCCTCCCGGAGAACTACTAGGAGTCTGCCAGTAAGTGTGGATAGAACAACATAACCATGTCCCTAGAAATACAGGCTACTCACCTGTAACAGGAGTTCTAGGAATGGTATATGTTGTTCGTCCACACAACCCACCTGACCTCCTCAGCTTCGACGCACAACCTGGCTTCCAGTGGGCTAGATCTGGTGTCATGGGGCAGAGCCAAGAGTTTTACCACCTGGGTGGGTGGGAAGAGTCAGCTTGAAGACCTTCCGGCAAGATTTAAAGCGGCAAGGAACCTGCCAGTAAGTGTGGATGAGCAACATATACCATTCCTAGAACTCCTGTTACAGGTGAGTAACCTGTATTTTTTCACATCTGTTTTTATTCACGTACAGTTAAATATGGATTGTTTGGAGGTACTGTATGACTTTCATTGCTGTAAACGAGAACATTATTAACTGCTTCCAGTTAGCAGTAATTTCTTGTCCCTTTTAAGCTTTGATCTTCCAGATGCAAAACTGCCTAACTGTTCTTTGAACCAGTAATTATAAAAAATAAAACTGTGTATATCAGCAAAACGTTCTTTTCTAGGATCATGGATATGTTGTTATATCCACACTGTTTGGCATGTCTTTTCCCTTTAAGATTCTTGCCGGAAGGTCTAAACGCTGGTTCCTCCCACCCACCAGGGTATTATATGCCTCGACTCTGCCCCTTGATGCCAGATCTTCCTTTCTGCTGGAAGATTCTGGTTCTCTCTTTATCACTCACGCATTACTGTAGGTCCTGGTGCTTAAATCTACGGATTTACCCAAACTTCGACTTGTTAGAGTTTCCCCTGATCGCTTCGCGATCTGACTGCGATGGACGATAAGTCCTCACCCGGTTTCCACCACTGCCCATGCAAGCAAAAGATGTCCTGCACCAACCCACATGCCTCGTGTGTTTATTGCCTGGGTGTTGGCCATGACACCCAGTCGTGCAAAATGTGTTGCTTTTCATCCAAAACGCTTTGGGTGATCGTCTGCTTAACTGCAACTGGGCAAACTGGAAAAACAGAATCCACGGTCAAATCCAAGAAGCGTTGGGTGGTCTCCATGGCTGCGGGTCCGTCAAGTAGCTCAAACAGATGAAGACCTTGGAAGAGGAGGCAGCTCGGGCTGTGGATCGGTCCTCGTCCATGTCCATCTTCGTCCCTGCTCAATTTGGGCTCCACTTTCTTAGGCTCCTTTCAGGAGTTGTGCCAGTCCCTTCCCACCAAGGGAGAGGGTCCCTCAGATACTCACGTCTCTTGGTCTCGTAAAAAGGACAAGGAGCCTAAGAAAACTTCATCTTGCCGATGACATTCCTGGAACCATGAGAGATCTTAGCCCCAGGAATCTGCTGTCTCAACTCCGGCCACTGGCAGATCTAGGGAGGACTGTATGGGGGGAGAGTGGATAAACAGCCCATGAAGGTGTCGCTAATAATGAGATAGGAGCGCTAACAAGTTAATGCCCATAGTTGTGGGCACATGCCTGACCACAGAGGGTGCTGTTTCAGTAGGTGAGAAAGTTTTGGTAAATGACCTTAGGGCCGTCTGATTAGCAGCAAGAATAGAAGCACAGATGTCAGTGAGTAGTAGCAAGCCAGGCATAGAGGTAGAGACAAGCAAGATAAGGAATAGGTTCATGTTTGCAGGAGTGACTTTCACCTTTGGGGGTGGTAGTAACGCCCTGGATGGTGTGAACCAATGGGAGTAGTAGTACTGCCTAGGAGGAGGGGCGAGGGTGCTTTTAATGGAGGCCCTACCCCAGTTCAAGTTTAGGAAAAGAAAAATGCAAGCCATCCGAAGAAAGCAGCCCATAACACAGGACAGGCCAGCACTCCAATTAGTGTTGCCTAGAAGCAGTTTTGTCCCAATCAGGAGACAGCAACATAAAATGGTTAGATGTCCGCTTGCGATGCTGGTGACCCGGGTTCGGGAACAGACTCAGGTCGTCGGAGAGATGGCCGGGGGGAGAAGGATTGAGCGTTCCTAGGACTGCTCTCCTTCTCCAAGAGGAAGGGGGGAACCCACAATCGCACAGGAGCAACACCTGGTGGAGGCCGGGTTGCCGCCCTGTACGCGATGCAAAATCGATGCTCTTTGGGGCGGGACAGATGCTGGCGTCATTGCACGTCTCCGCCCCAGCCTATGGGGAAGGAAAAACATGGCGGGACCCCTGTCTCTGCAAAGCTCCCGGGACTTCAGTTATAAGCTCTCCCAGCAGATACTAGCCCTGCAGAGTGGGGGTTAAGCCTGGGTGACCTGGAGCAGCAATGGCAGTGGGCAGTAGGTGGAGTCCGGGGGCGGACCAGGGCTGTTTCCAACAGAAGGGTCCTGCCAGGAAAAAGCAGAATAAATATAAAAAAAAGATACTGAAGAACAAGCTGGAGGGAGGAAGACTGAGGGCAAACGTAAAGAAGTACTTCTTCACAGAAAGAGTGATGGATGCTTGGAACAGCCTCCCAGCAGAGGTAGTAGGGCAAAACTGTAACAGGATTCAAGAAAGCATGGGATAGGCAAAGGGAACCTTAATGGTTAGGGAAGGGAGGGCAATAAAGGAGATCAAGTAGGGTCTGTGGTATTACAGTAGGTAAGGAAGATGGGCAGACTAGATGGGCCAAGTAGTCCTTGTCTGTCGTGAGTTTCTGTGTTTCTATGTTACAGGTGAAAAATAACATTTCAGGTTGTGGTCAGTTACAACCTGAAACCAGTACCAAACATTTTCCATTAAACACACTCCATTATACATGAGTTTGTATAGTGGAAAATTGCCTCAGTCTTACACACAACACCACACGCTTTAACACCGAGCACAGATTGATTTTATGACCTACACAAAATAGGTGACAAATTGGATTGGATCAGCTGGGGTTGGGGGGATGTATGTGTGAGGAAAGAGTTAGAGGAAGCATTAGGAAACCAGCATTTATTTCCTGGAAACCCCAGTAACTCAGCATTCCTTCTCCATTAACATTCCTATCGTATCCTGTCATTCATAACATAACTTACTTTCTCAACAGACGTTTGGAAAAGTGCTCAATCAGGGCAGTCAGAGTGGGTTCCATTACCCTTTAAAAGTATAATTCATAAAGTGTTGCCGGGAAGAGTCAAACCTTGCAGATAAATCATTTATTTCTTTTTTTCTGTTCAGGTAGTCTTTATTTCCCCTATTCTTTATTGATTTTCATCTATCCGTCCAGCTCCATCTTGCCGTCCCCCCAACCCCGCTCCCCCGACGTTCCCCAGGACTTATGCTCAACACCCTTGTTTCCCCAAGGCTTGCCTCCTCTTGTTGAGATTGATGGGGGTTCCCACCTTTGCCGAGGCACAGATCCTGTGGTGATGGTGCCTGAGTCATCTCATTTGGGCCCTGCAGGTGGCTGGAATTATCCTGCTGGCCGAGGCATTTTCTCCGTAGTTTTTTCCCCAAGGTTGGTGAGCATCCTGTGGTACAAGCATGTGCCATGAAGACATTGGGCCGGATTCACAAAGGGTGATGCAGGGCGTGTGTCAAGCCCTATGTCAGACCTAGCGATCGGACCAGCTATGCCAGAACGTTTGCTGCAGAATTCTCTTGGTTCAAGAAGATGGGGCACATTCATGACAATTTTCCTGATTTACAGCAGCTTACACCAAATATTTGGTGCATGCCCTATACCCGAGATTGCCACAAGGTAGACCAGACAAAGCTGTTCTAACTTACAGCACTAGGTGCGTCCCGATCGCCAGCCGGGGAATGCAGAAGCCCTGTGCGGCATATGTTCGGTGTACCCAAGCTTGTGGCATTCTCAGGACATTTGAGAATCAGGACCCCTTCACGTATTGTTGCACCTGCACACAACCCACTTGAGAGATGGCTGCTGTTGCTGTACTGTCAAGCTCACTGTTAGGTGTCAGCCAAGTAGCAGCAGGTGCTGGCCTTCTCCCCAGGGGAGGATAGCTGCCTCTATAAGCTCAATCATTCTTCCTCGCCAACACCCCCAGGTTGCTGGATGTGGAGGTGATATGGCTCCCAGCACCTTAGCCCACTACATCACTGGGCCGGCACACCATTAAAGTATTCCAAAATATGGTAAATCATTTATAATTACTGACTATGGTAAATTGCAGCCTGAAACCAGTACCTAAAACTCTGAGTCAGACACACACACTCTGTAACACACACACACACTCTCTCAGTACTATCATTTCTAACTGGCAGTTGTTTATAAAATTCTTATTTTCAGAAGTAATATTCATTCCCCTGAAGTATCCAAATTAAAATGTACGTGAATAAAAAGTGACATAAAAAACTGTACTTTGTATTGTTTTGCTTTTATCAGCAGATTCTGTTACAATTAGCCTCATGGAACCTGTGATTTGGAGTTGTAACTATATCACGGTTTGTGACAGAACTCTGAGCGCAGGTTCTGACAGGCCAGCACATCATTATCAGCATTCTGTACGCAATCCACGACATAGTACAAACTCCAGACTATCGGTTCCTTAAAAAGAATTGTGCAGCATGTTGCCCATAAATGGAAAACTATTGAAAACACAGTTCTAGGGACATGGATATGTTGTTCTTTCCACATTTACTGGCAGGTTCCTTGCCGCTTTAAATTTTGCCGGAAGGTCTTCAAGCTGGCTCCTCCCACCCATCCGGGTGATAAAACTCTCGGCTCCGCCCCATGATGCCACATCTTCCTTAGCACTTGGAAGCTCAGGTTCCCTCCTTAGCGCTCTGCATTTTAGGCCTGGATCCTAACTCATCGGTTAATCCAAAACTCATTTTAAAGTTTAAAAGACTTCGGTCTTCCTTTTCTCTCGTGGCTGCGATGGACAAATTGACTCCTGGATTTCGGCGGTGCCCTTGTGGGCAGAAGATGTCTCGGACCAATCCGCACTCCACGTGCATTTACTGCCTTGGCCTCGAGCATGATCTGCAGGCCTGTGAATTGTGCAAGTCTTTTTTGGTCAACGTTCTCGAAGACCGTGCTGCCAGGCTTCAACTTGGGTGCCCCAAGAGATGTATTCCTCCAGTAAAGTCGAAGGAGGGACGTTGGGCGGTGTCCATGGCGGTGGGCTCGGCTGAGCAACTCGGGCAAATGATCGCCCTCGAGAAGGAGGCGGCCCAGGCCGCATCTTCTGCTTCCTCAGTTGTGGCATTTATCCTGCTCTCCTTGGGTTCCTCCTACTCGGCTTGTTTTAAGGAGCTTTGTCAGTCCCTCTCTACTAAAGGAGAGGGGCCATCAGGACACTCCTCTCAGTCCAAGAAAAAGGACTCTAAAGGTAAGTCCCACTGTCGACATTCATGGGAGCAGGAAAGGTCCCCTTCCCTGGATAGTCGACACTCGACTTCGATCGAGGTTGTGGCTAAGGCCGCTGGCTTCATGGTGTCCCCATCAGGTAAGCCGGCCGAGACACCCGTCGATGCAGTCGAGATTTTTCTCGACCCGTCGGACGGGCTGTTGACTGTAGAAGCAGACAACCCATCTGCACCGGTTCCCCCGGTGGAAACCGAGGACTTGCCCGTGCCTCCTGTGCCAGAGTTCCCGGTTAAGGTCCCTGAGCCAGGAGAGGAATGGGTTCCTCCCGCTCCCTCCCAGACCCGCCCTCGGAAACACAAAAGATCTCGGTTTCGGACCTCATCTCGGTCCAGTCGATCCTGCCAACATCGGCGGTCTCGGCACCGAGGGAAGCGGCAGTGTCGCTCATCCTCGTCATCGTCCTCCTCAGAGGATGGGCTCCGGTGCAACTTGCATCGGTGCTACGAGGATCTTATGTGGCAGCAGCTCCTTTTGTCCAGGAGCAAGCTGACTCCGTTGCCTTCCCCGGCCATTAAGTGGCTGTCACCTGAGCGGCTGAAACAACCCCTCGTCGTCATCGAGGAGCCAAAGCCGGTGCCAGTTATTCGGCCAAAACCAGTTGCACCACCCATCGTGGTGGAACCCCCGCCTCCACAACCAAAAACTGGGGCCCCGACCAAGGATTCTCGGTCAGGTAATGGGTTGCCCCATCGATTGTCGGTCACCCTCACTCCCGATCGCCCTCGACAGGTGGAGGGTGGCTCAGGCCCTTGGCAGCTGTTTGCAGACTCCTCGGAGTCTGACGATGACTCTTCCCTGTTCTCCAGGCCTGTTGACCTGGAGTCCTCTGGGGGACAGTCGGTGGACGAGAGCCCATCCTCGTTCATGGGATTACTTCGGCTCATCTCAGAATCTACTGGGATGGAGCTCGAACCCATATCCAAGTGGGCCAAGTATCCCCTCACGGAGATCCTGGACCCAGGGGAATCTCCAACGGAGGCCTTTCCCGTGGCCAAAGCCATTGTTGGCGTGGCACTGGAGCTATGGCAGCGCCCGGCTTCTTGTCCAGCTCCTTCGGCCAGGAAGTATGCCGTTCGCACCGGCTCATTCTCCAGATTCTCGGAGCACCCCTCGGCGGAGGGGTTGGTGACCGACAGTGTTTTCCGGTGCTCCGGAAATGCTTGGGATGTGGACAAGCCACTGGATAAAGAGTCCAAGAAACTGGACTTTTCCGGGCGTAAAGTTTACGCTGCGTCCTCCTTAGGCCTTCGTCAGGCCAGTTCGGCCGTACTGATGGCACACTTTTCTCACACCCTTTTGGGCTGCTTGGATGAGGTGATTCCTTATCTCCCGGCTGACCTCCAGACTATAGTCAAGCAGGTGCGGGATCAGGGAAGGGCGGTGGCAAAGCAACAGCTCCAAACTGCTTTCGGCATTAGAGACTCTTGTGCCCGGTCAGTAGCGGCCGCAGTGGCCATGCGCTGCAGAGCTTGGCTACGGATCTCCACCTTCACGGCGGATACCCAGCACAAGCTGGCAGACGTTCCCTTCCTGGGTACCGTCTTGTTCAATCCCGGGGTGGAGGGTCACTTGCAAAGGATTGAGAAGTCCAATGCCACCTTGGACTCGGTGACGTCTGTCCAGAAGGACAAAGGCCGCCAGCAGCAGCATAAGCCCTTTCGGCCTTCTGCCCCTGCGTCACATCCGGCCTGGCAACACTAGCATCAGGGCCAGCAGGCTCGCACTTGGCACCCCAAAGCCAAGCCTGCAGCTTCCTCCAGCAGGAAGTCAGGAGGAAAAGGCCCAGGAGATCCCTCTGCCAGTCCTTCCTCCAAGCCTGCCCAGTGATGGGTTGAGGGGTGTTGCCCCAGCCTCGCACTCCCCTGGGTTCCCCACATGGGGGACGGCTCTGCCACTTCTTTTCTGCCTGGGCCACTATCACCGTGGATCGCTGGGTGTTGGAAGTGGTAGGAAAGGTCTGCCTCTGGAATTCAAGCAGGCCTCACCCTATCGGGCCTCGCCCACAGGGGCTATGGTGTCCGCAGCCTCTCTGTCGGCTCGTCGATGCGACATTGCTCTGCTCCTCCAAAAGGAGGTGATCAAGGAGGTAGCGGATCCTCCACTAGACCCAGGGGTTGTGTCCAGGTATTTCCTGGTCCCAAAACGGACGGGGGGGGGGGCTGGCTCCCCATTCTAGACCTACATGACCTGAACAAGTTTCTAAGGTCCCGAACCTTCAGGATGGTCACTTTGGCATAGATCATTCCATCCTTGGAATGAGGCGTGTGGTTCTGTTCTCTGGACCTCCAGGACGCGTTCTTTCATGTCCCAATCTGTCCATCCCACCAGCGATTCTCTCGCTTCAGAGTGGAGTGGTCCCTTTATGAGTTTCAGGCCATGCCCTTCGATCTCTCTCTCCAGCTCCTAGGGTCTTCACCAAATGCATGGCAGTGGTGACAGCATTCCTGCAGTGCCGAAGGGTCCGGGTGTACCCTTATTGGATGACTGGCTGATTGCAGCCCCCTCCAGGCTGGAGGTAGAGCGGTCCAGGGATCTGGCCCTCCAGGTCTGCTCTCAGATTGGCCTCCTCATCAGTGAGGCCAAGTCATAACTCATGCCAACGCAAGTGATTCAATTCATCGGGGCAGAGCTCAACTCTCTTCGAGCCAGAGCTTGGCTCCCCGGGGAGGGGGCCAAGGTTCTCTCCTCCTTTGCCCAGTCACTTCTGGTTGGGCAATTGCGCCTTCCCCGGGACTTCCTGCGCCTCCTGGGCCTCATGGTGGCCTGCACCAGCATAGTCCTTTGGGCCCGCTGGCACATGCATCCCCTTCAATGGGGGCTGGCCCGCCAATGGTCACAGCATTCCGGTCCTCTGGACCAGCCAGTGGCGGTGACCCAGGAGATGTGGAATGTTCTCCAGTGGTTGATCGTTCCAGCTCATCTGCAAGAGGGCATCCCGTTTGTCCGCACTGAGCAGACGGTCATTCTAATGACCAATGCCTCTCTGATGGGTTGGGGTGCCCATCTGGGGGAGCACAGAGCGCATGGCCTTTGGTCCCCTCAGGAGTCTCGATGCCACATCAACCTGCTGAAGCTTCGAGTGGTCCGACTAGCCCTCACCACCTTCGCTCCATTTGTACGGGGTCAAGTGGTCCAGGTCCAGACGGACCACGACCATGTACTACCTAAACTGCCAGGGCGGGACACACTACTTGCCCCTATGCAAGGAAGCTCTCCACACTTGGTCCCTCGTGAGCAGACTGGAGGCGGATCTCCTAGCCATCCATGTGGCAGAAGCCTCCAACACTCTGGCCGATGCCCTAAGCTGGATAGGTGCTGCATCTCATGAGTGGTCTCTCCTGCTGGAGGTAGTACACGATCTGTTCTCCCACTGGGGCACACCTCAGGTGGACCTGTATGCCTCCAGGGAGAATGTGAAGCTGAGGTTGTTTCATGCCCGCCCCCCCTCAGCAGGGCTCGCTGCAGGGGGATGCTTTCTCGAGGCCATGGACCCCGGGCCTCTTCTACGCCTTTCCTCCATTTCCCTTGATCCACAAGGTACTTCTCAAGGCGAGGAGGGACAAGGCGCAGGTGATTCTGGTAGCCCCAGACTGACCCCGCCAGTTCTGGTATCCAGATCTCCTCAGCTCCAGGCTTCCGAGGTGACTTCCAGCTCTCCCGGACCTGATCTCAGTCAACCAGGGAAAGGTACTCCACCTGGACCTTTAATCCCTGCACCTGATGGCCTAGTTTCTGAGCGGCTAGAGTTCCAGGCCTTAGGTCTTTCCGACGAGGTCCTCAGCATTGTTGAGGCATCCTGTAAGGAGTCAACCAGGAAATGCTATGCCTTCAAATGGAAGAGATTCTCCATTTGGTGTCAGGATAAGGGGTTAGACCCTTCCTCCTGTTCCTTGGCCAGCATTCTGGACTACCTATGGTCCCTTTCTCAGCAAGGGTTTCAGTCGACGACCCTTAAGGTGCACCTGGCAGCCATCTCTGCTTACTGGGCGTGGGCCGGAAAGCAGTCGGTGGTTCAGGAGAAGGTGGTCAGGCGCTTTTTCAAAGGCCTTGATCACATATCCCCTCCGGTGTGAGAACCTCCACCTCCGTGGGATCTACTGCTGATATTGGCTAAGCTCATGGGCAAGCCATTCGAACCGATGCACAGGTGTGATATCTCTCACCTATTGTGGAAGACCGCCTTCTTGGTGGCTATCATGTCAGCCAGAAGGATGGGAGAGCTCCAGGTGCTTTCCATCGAGTCTCCTTATCTGGTCTTCCACAGGGACAAGGTTGTCCTGTGCCCCAACCCGAAATTCCTTTTGAAGGTGGTGTCGGAGTTTCACCTTAACCAGGTGTTGACTCTGCCAGTGTTCTACCCCCAGTCATACCTTGGAGGCCGAATATAGGCTCCATACTCTGAAGCCTAGAAGAACGCTCTTTTATTATAAGGAGCAGATGGCTGAAGTTTGGGGAGAGGTTCCCCAGCTGTTTGTCACCTATGCTGAAGCAGCACCTGGCAGACCTGCAGCCAAGCGAACGATAGGCAGGTGGGTCACCTCCTGCATTGATCTCTGCTATAGGTTGGCGGGCATGGAGCCTCCCAGAGGGATAAGAGCTTATTTTATCCACCATACTGCTACTTCAGTGGCTGCTTCCAGGGACGTCCCTATCCAGGAAATCTGCTGGGCTGCTACCTGGAAGTCAGCACACACCTTCATTACCCACTACCACATCGACTTTGAATCACGCCGGTATGCTGGTTTTGGGACCTCGGTTCTCCAGTCCTTATTCCCTAAGTAGGGGGTGTGCATCTTGCCTCCCTCCTCCCGGAGAACTACTAGGAGTCTGCCAGTAAGTGTGGATAGAACAACATAACCATGTCCCTAGAAATACAGGCTACTCACCTGTAACAGGAGTTCTAGGAATGGTATATGTTGTTCGTCCACACAACCCACCTGACCTCCTCAGCTTCGACGCACAACCTGGCTTCCAGTGGGCTAGATCTGGTGTCATGGGGCAGAGCCAAGAGTTTTACCACCTGGGTGGGTGGGAAGAGTCAGCTTGAAGACCTTCCGGCAAGATTTAAAGCGGCAAGGAACCTGCCAGTAAGTGTGGATGAGCAACATATACCATTCCTAGAACTCCTGTTACAGGTGAGTAACCTGTATTTTTTCACATCTGTTTTTATTCACGTACAGTTAAATATGGATTGTTTGGAGGTACTGTATGACTTTCATTGCTGTAAACGAGAATATTATTAACTGCTTCCAGTTAGCAGTAATTTCTTGTCCTTTTAAGCTTTGATCTTCCAGATGCAAAACTGCCTAACTGTTCTTGAACCAGTAATTATAAAAAATAAAACTGTGTATATCAGCAAAACGTTCTTTTCTAGGATCATGGATATGTTGTTATATCCACACTGTTTGGCATGTCTTTTCCTTTAAGATTCTTGCCGGAAGGTCTAAACGCTGGTTCCTCCCACCCACCAGGGTATTATATGCCTCGACTCTGCCTTGATGCCAGATCTTCCTTCTGCTGGAAGATTCTGGTTCCTCTTTATCACCACTGACTGTAGGTCCTGGTGCTTAAATCTACGGATTTACCCAAACTTCGACTTGTTAGAGTTTCCCCTAATCGCTTCGCGATCTGACTGCGATGGACGATAAGTCCTCACCCGGTTTCCACCACTGCCCATGCAAGCAAAAGATGTCCTGCACCAACCCACATGCCTCGTGTGTTTATTGCCTGGGTGTTGGCCATGACACCCAGTCGTGCAAAATGTGTTGCGCTTTTCATCCAAAACGTTTTGGGTGATCGTCTCGCACAACTGCAACTGGGCAAACTGGAAAAACAGAATCCACCGGTCAAATCCAAGGAAGCCCGTTGGGTGGTCTCCATGGCTGCGGGGTCCGTCAAGTAGCTCAAACAGATGAAGACCTTGGAAGAGGAGGCAGCTCGGGCTGTGGATCGGTCCTCGTCCATGTCCATCTTCGTCCTGCTCAATTTGGGCTCCACTTTCTTAGGCTCCTTTCAGGAGTTGTGCCAGTCCCTTCCCACCAAGGGAGAGGGTCCCTCAGATACTCACGTCTCTTGGTCTCGTAAAAAGGACAAGGAGCCTAAGAAAACTTCATCTTGCCGATGACATTCCTGGAACCATGAGAGATCTTAGCCCCAGGAATCTGCTGTCTCAACTTCGGCCACTGGCTTCACGATACCCCCATTGGGCCAGCCGGCTCAGACGCAGAACGATGATCAGGTTGAGATTATTGTTGACCCGTCATCGCTTGATGAGGCCAACTCCTTATTCAGGACCCTGGTCCTGCCTACAACCGAGGAGGAGACCCAGCTCACTGGAATCCCCCTTGTTGGCCTGGTCCCTGACCAGGAAGAGCCACGGTTCTCCCCGGCTCCTTCCAAATGACCCCGTAGGTTCTTCCAACAGCCCAAATTGAGGTCTCTGACCCCTTCAACCAACAGGCCGAAGAAGGTGCATATGCACACTAAGTGGTGCCATTGCCACTCTGTTGATGCTACAAGGATTTAATGTGGCAACAGCTAATTATGTCCAGCCAGAAGTCGGCCCTGGCTTCTGCCCTGGCCATTATTTGACTGTCGCCTGCTAGGCTAACACCTACTCCTCAGGAGCTGGTCTGCTGTGTTCTTCCACCCACGGAGTCAGTCAAGACCATTCTGGCTCAGCCAAAACCAGTCTCTCCACCAATTGTGATGGTGCTGCCACTGATGCAGCCTCCTTTAGGGGCTCCTTCTAAGGAGTCTTGGCCTGTACAGGGCCTACCACATAGGCTGTCCATCACCCTCACGTCTGATAGCTCCAGGTGGGTTTTGTGTGACTCTGGTAGCCGGACAATTTATCCGTACTCTTCGGAGTCTGAGGACTCCGACCTGCATTCTCACCCTTTGCACGAGGAATCTGTCGGTAGTCTTTCTACAGAGGAAGACCCTTCTTCCTTCATGGGCATCCTCCACCTCATCTCCGAATCAACGGGCATGACTTTAGAACCCATTTAGAAACGGCCCGAATACCCCCTCACTGATATCCTCAAACGAGGGGATTCACTGACAGAGGCCTTCCCAATGAGGCCATTGTCGGCCCGGCTTTGGAGCTGTGGCAGCATCCTGCCTCCTGCCCTGCACCTTCAGCCTGCATGGCCCGCAGTATGCAGTGCCCATTGGGTCTCTTCCGGAATTCACAGAACATCCCTCAGCCAAGGGACTGGTGACTGGGTCTTTGTTTAGGCATGTGGGTAAAATGGGAGACACCAATAGACCTCTGGACAAAGAATCCAAAAAATCGGACCACTTGGCCCGAAAACTCTGTGCTGCCTTTTCACTGGGCCTACATCAGGCAAGCTCGGCTGTCATCATGGCACATTTTTCTCCTGCCCTACTAGGCTCTCTTGATGAGGTCCTACCTCATCTCCTTGCAGACCTCCAGACCGTGGTCAAGCAGGTCTGCGACCAGGGTTGGGCTGTTGCGAGACAGCAGCTCCAGATGGTCTTGGACCTGGGAGATCCCTGTGCCCACTCGGTGGCGGACTCGGTTGCCATGCGCCACAGGGCTTGGTTGCGGGTTTCCACCTTTATGTCAGACACCTAGCACAAGCTGACAGGCTTCCCATTCCTGGGTACCGACCTGTTCGACCCAGGTGTGGATGGTCACTTCCAACATATCGAACAGTTCAGTGCCACCTTGGACTCTGTTACTTCTGCTTAGAAGGAATCCTAGGGTTCCAAAAAGCAGAAGAAGAAGAAGAAGCCTTTTTGGCATCCTGCCCCTGCGGCCAAGCAGACCCATTTCCAGTCCTGGCAGCATCAGCAGCAGGCTCAACCTTGGCACCCTCAGCCCAAGTCCAGGCCCCAGGCAGCCCGCATACCCAGAGGATGGGGTTCAGGTGGTCCCCAAACTGGACCCACCTCCTCCAAGCCTGCCCAGTGACAGGATGGAGGAGGCCACCCCCATATCTGTCACACCAGCTCTGGGTCCTCCCGTGGGGGGGCCAGCTCCGCCACTTCCTTTCTGCCTGGTCCGCTGTTACAATGGACAGGTAGGTTTTAGAAGTGGAAGGACAGGGACTGCCTCTGGAATTCGACCAGTACCTACCAAGCCGAGCTCACGCCCCATGGGAGGAATAGCATCCATGCACACTCAGTCAGCTCTCCGAGATGACATTGCCCAACTCCTCTGCAAGGAGGTTGTGGCCAGAGTCGTGGACCCCGTCAACCCAGGGTTCATTTCCAGGTACTTCCTGATCCCAAAATGGATGGGGGGGGGGCTGGTGCCCCATTCTAGATCTGCACGACCTGAACCAATTTCTCAGGTTCCACACATTTAGGATGGTAACTCTGTCTCAGATCATACCATCTCTCAAGCAGAACATGTGGTTCTGCTCTTTGGATCTTCAGGATGCATTCTTTCACATCCTGATCCATCCGTCTCACCAGAGATTCCTTTGTGTCTGAGTGGAGGGAGCCCTCTTCGAGTTCTGAGCCATGTAATTTGGCCTGTCATCAGTCCCCTGAGTCTTCACCAAATGCATTGCAGTGGTGGAAGCCCATCTTAGCATTGAGAGATCAGAGTGTACCCTTATCTCGAGGATTGGCTCATAGCAGGTTCCTCCAGACAGGAAGTGGAGAGGTCCAGGTATCTGGCCCTCCAGACTTGCATCAGTCTTGGTCTTCTGAGCAACGAGACCAAGTCGGAACTCGTATCCTCATAGGTGGTCTGCTTCATTGAGGCAGAGCTCAACTCTTGCCGAGCCAGAGCCAGGCTCTTGATGGACAGGGCGGAGGTTCTCTCCTCCTTTGCCCAGTCATTTCTGGTTGGGCATTTGCGCCGGGACTTCCTGCGATTTCTAAGGTACATGGTGGCCTGCACTACCATGGTACAATGGGCCCAGTGGCATATACACCCCCTGTAATGGGAGCTGGCCAGACAGTAGACTCGGTGCCATGGTCATTTCGATCAGCTGGTCATGGTGACTCAGAAGATGTGGGATGCTTTCCAGTGGTGGACCGTCATAACACATTTGCAGGAAGGGATCCCATTTGTCCATCCCGAGCTGATGGTCGTCCTCATGACTGATGCCTCTCTCACAGGCTGGGGTGCTTGCATGGGGAATCACAGAGTCCCCGGGCTCTGAACCCCTGAGGAATCCCGATGTTATATCAACCTGCTGGAGCTCAAAGCAGTCAGTTGGGTACTGTCAGCTTTCACTCCGCTCCTTCGGGGTCAAGTGGTGCAAGTCCAGACAAACAATACCACGACCATGTACTATCTCAACAAGCAGGGCAGCACGCACTCCCAGCCTCTGTGCAGGGAAGCGCTCCGCATCTGGACCCTTGTGTGCTGACTAGAGGCAGATCTTGTAGCCATCCACGTGGCAGGAGCCTTGAACCAACTGGCGGATGCTCTCAGCCGTGTGGGTGAGATGCCCCACGAGTGGCCTCTCAATCCAGAGGTAGTACACTACCTGTTCTCCCACTGTGGCAAACCTCAGGTGGATCTGTTCGCCTCCAGGGAGAACACGAAGCTGAGGCTGTTTCATGCCTGCCCTCTTCAGCAGGGCTCGCTGCAGGGGGGGATGTCTTCTTGATGCCATGGATCCCAGGCCCCTTCTATGCCTTCCTCCACTTCCCTTGGTTCACAAGGTGCCCCTCAAGGTCAGGAGGAACAAGGCAAAGATGATCCTTCTAGCCCTAGACTGGCCCCGCCATGTCTGGTATCCAGATCTCCTCAGCCTCAGCTCCAGGCCCCCGAGGCATCTTCCAGTACGACTGGACTTGATATCAGTCAGTCATGAGAATGTATTCCATCCGGACCTTTAATACCTGCACCTGACAGCCTGGTTCCTGAGCGGCTAGAGTTCCAGGCTTTGGATCTCTCTGAGGATGTACTCACAGTCGTGGAAGCATCCAGAAAGGAGTCGGCCAGGAAGTGCTATGCCTTCAAATGGAAAAGGTTTTCCATTTGGCGTCAGGGCAAGGGTTTGGACCCTTTGTCCTGTCTGGTGGCTAGTATTCTGTGTCCTAGGGGATCTTCGGTCCATGACCCTTAAGGTGCACCTGGTAGCCATCTCTACTTACCGGGCGTGGGCCGGTCAGCAGACGGTGGCACAGGAGAAGGTGGTCTGGTGCTTCTTTAAAGGTCTCAACTGTATGTCCCCTCCGGAGTGTGACCCACCGCCACCATGGGATCTACTGCCGGTACTGGCAAAGCTCATGGGCAAGCCATTCGAACCGATGCACAGGTGTGAGATGTCGTGGAAGACTGCCTTTTTGGTGGCTATCATGTCAGCCAGAAGGACTGGGGAGTTACAGACACACCTGGTCTTGCACAGGAACAAGGTTGACCTGCGCCCCCACCTGAAATTCCTTCCGAAGGTGGTGTCGGAGTTTCACCTTAACCAGCTGTTCACTCTGCTGATGTACTACCCTAGGTACACCTTGGAGGCCGAGTACAGGCTCCATACCTTGGACCTGAGATGAGCGTTCTCTTATTATAAGGAGCGAATGGCAGGAGTTCAAGGAGAGGTTGGCCAGCTGTTTGTCACCTATGCTGAAGCCACACCTGGCAGACCTGCAGCCAAGGGGATGATTGGCAGATGGATTACATCATGCAGTGATCTCTGCTATAGGTTGACAGGCAAGGAGCCTCCCATAGGGTTAAGAGCTCACTCTGCTTGCCATACTGCTGCACCGGTGGCTGCTTCCAGGGACATCCCTATCCAGGAAATTTGTGGGGCTGCTACTTGGAAGTCAGCAGACACCTTCATCACCCTTACCACATCAACCTATAGTCATGCCGGGATGTTGGTTTTGGGGTCTCTGTTCCCCAAGTAAGCATTGGGTGTGTGTGCGCCTTGCATCCCTTCTCCTGGAGAACTGCTAGGAGTCTGCCAATCGGTGTGGATAGAACAACATATCCACGATCCTAGATGAGCAGGTTACTCACCTGTAACAGCAGTTTTATGAGTGATATAAGCTGTTCATCCACACGAACCCACCCAACCTCCCCGGCTTCGACGCACAACCTAAGCTTCCAGTGGACAAGATCTGGCGTCAGGGGGCGGAGCTGAGGCATATACCACCCGGGTTGGTGGGAGGACCCAGCTTTTAGACCTTCCGGCAAGAATCTTAAAGGGAAAGGACATGCCAAACAGTGTGGATGAATAACATATACCACTCCTAGTACTACTGTTACAGGTGAGTAACCTGTTCTTTTCTCCTTCACACCCTTGGTGTGTGGTACCAGTGTAAACCACTCGAGTGTCATTCTCATAGTTTGGTGGTATCATACTGCTGCCCAGACATTATTCTCTACATAAATGAGGCACAAACGGTGAGATTTTAAAGCACTAAACTGAACCTAAAGACCAGCAAACTTGGGTTTGAAACTCCCAACTGCCAGTTTCATACTTTGAGACCCTGAGCAAGTCATGTAACCTCCCTGTGCTCCCAGGATGCGCCTGGAAATGAGGTTTGTCTCAGTGTGCTTTTCCTGGCCAAAAATTCAAAACAGTAACACAATACATAAAAGAACAGTGATCATGCAAGTACATGGGCATTATAACACGCAATAAATGTAAATTACAGTTTGTTTCTGCAGTAATGAATCAGTAATATCATAAGACAGAAGCAAGCGTGTGTCATCTGGGGCAGGAACAGGGAGGGAGGGAAGGGGTAAATCTTCTCTCTGGACTTGGCAGTGTTGCTACTACAAGGGCTGGTGAGGTTGGAGGGGTGGTATTCCAGATATGAGGCAATGTTTAGGAGAAGACTGCTTTACCAGCTTTACATCTGCATCGGGGAATATGCAGCTTCTGAGCTAGCTGGGACCGTAAGCTGGTAGCCAGGGTTGGTGGCTGGGGAAAACAAAGTTGCTGATTGGGGGAGGAGGGGGGCATACTAAGGGAAAGTTTTGTTTGGATCGGTTTCAGAGGGTACTAGGACTCACCAGCAGCGCATCCTGTGTTTGGCATTTCTTGCGAGTATTGTTAGCTTTAGTATCATGTGCCTGCTGAGTGAATGTGTTTGCCTTTGTGGTTTGTTGCCATGTATAAAGGACTGTCTGCATCCTTTGCAGCTTGCTGAGACCTTTAAACAAACCAACCAGTGTAACAGAGCCATAAGCAAGGCAAACAGAATGCTAGCTTGCATTGGGAAGGGGTTTGACAGTAGGAAACGGGAGGTACTGTTTTCTCTACTGGTCACTGGTGAGGCCACACCTGGAGTACTGTGCCCAATTCTGGACTACCCACCTGAAAAAGAACGGGCAGTTTAGAGTAAGTACAATGCAGGATGACCAATGTGATTCAGGGCCAGGAGGGCAAATCCTGCAAGGACTGGCTAAAGGCGCTGAATATGTTTTTACTCACAACCAAACGAGAGAGGCGGAACATGATGAAGACCTTCAGGTTCCTGAAAATAATTACAAGATGAACTGTGAAGAGCTATTTACCAGGAACCTAACAGCTAGGACACCAGACGGCCTGATGGCGTTGAGGATTTAGGCAATGGATGCCAAACCTCATACCACACTGGCAACCCGGGTTCAGGAATGACCTTGGGTATCGGGGGTCGGCTTGGGAGGGATGGGATTGTGCATCTGGAGGAGTGCCCTCCTCTCTCTCTCTCTCTGTCGGCGGGGGGGTCCTGCTACACTGCTGCTACTGCCGCTACATGGAGGTGTGTTGGCAGGGCAGCAGGTGCGGCACATCGGGGACAGAGAATGGCAGAGCGTGTGGTGCATGAGTCCACAAGCACGCACACTGGTGCTCATTGCACCCTCCCAGATTGAGAGAGAAAAATGGGAAAATGGCCAGCGCATGCAGGCTCACCCTCTGGCCCATGTCACCACTCTGGGAGTCCCTGCGGATCTGAGTGCTCCGGGGAGCGGGCAGCCCTCCTGCTGGCCCTACCATGGGGGTGTGTGTGGGGGGCAATCTGTAGGGAACTACTGCAGGTGAGCCCGAAGGGGAAGTAGTAGTTGGTCCGGAATGGCAATGACAGAATGGGGTTGACTGGCTGCTGAAAGAAAAACCTTTTGGGGGGGTACTAGAAACTGGGACACGGTCACTAGTAGAGGTTAAGGGGAGAAGGTTTAAAAAGGAAATATTATTTACAGAAAGAGTGGCTGAGCCATGGCATAGTCTGCTGGCAGAGGCAGTAGGTACTGAAACCATGAACGACTTCAAATACAGCTCGGATAGATCCAAGGGTATAGCGGCTACCCAGAGGGATGAAGGAGGAGGAAGAAACTGCAAGAACCATAGGGAGAATAGGGTAAGGGAAGACCTCACTCGGACAACAAATCCTGAGGTATAATAGGATAATATGTGCTGACTACATGGACCGTTGGTCTTTTTCTGCTATCATCATCTTTATTGTTATGCTGCTTCTGCCAGTGGTGTGCTCCTGAAAACAAGGTGTTTCACCTAAATTGACCTATCCTGCATAAATAATTTTTAGTTGTTTAAAGCAATAATAAAACCAAAGATATTAGCTGTACAATGCACCCAGAATCTGAATATCATATTTACAGATTTCTCATGTTTTTGGTTTGTGGACATTCACTGTCTGTTTATTCTGCAAGTTACAACAGCAGTGTGCACCGTGACGCTTGGTCACCATAAATCATTGGTTAAGTTTATTGTGATGTTTAAGTTTATGCAGATCAGTCCATAGTAGAACCACTGTGATATTGGTGGCAAGTCTAATTTCTTAAGCCGGTCCAGTGGCGCTGAGGGTTGAGGCGCTGGACGCCACACCTTGCGCCACGCCAGCGACCCGGGTTCGGGAACAAGCACGGGCTGTCGTGGACTGGCAGGATTGGAAGAGATCGAGCGTCCATAGAACTGCTCTTTCTTCCTGGGGAGAGTTTCGGGGAAGTGATTGCTCCTGGAGCGGCTTCAGGTGGTGGTCGGAGGCACCCAACGTAGCGACACTATTGATGCGAGGGGCGGAGTTGCGGCATAACGTTGCCTTGCCAGCTGCGCTCCATGAGGGCAGAAACTTCAGTAGTAAAAAGAGAAAAACCCCACTCCTGGGGATAGATGAAGGCACCTCAGCCTCGTAAGTCCACACTCCCAAATCTGGACCAACTTCCTCTCCATGGGCCGACTCGTGTGCCTGGCACTTTGCCCTATGAGATAGAGTGCCCTGGGTGGATAGGGCGGCCCTACCTTCAGGGGATTCAGAACCGGAGGTGGTGCTGGGTGGCATGAGTGGAGAGGACCTAGGAATCACGGAGGGAGGTGAGACTGGGAGCCTCTGAGGATGCCAGAAGGAGTTCCCCAGGTGGTGGAGATGAAATAAAGTTAAAAAAAAAAGTCTGATTTCTTTGAGAAAGTCCCATATTTCAGTCAAAATGAGTGCCATCTCCTTTTGTAGGGTTTTGGAGCCCGTGGTGTTGGAGCGAAGATGGCCACATCAGACCTAGGTCTGGGAACCGTCACTATCTGTGGCAAATCCATCTCCATCAGCTGAATCCTCTAGTGATGGAGCATGGCTCGCCCTCCCTCTTGACATGGTGGTAGTCCTGACAAATAAACTTCCACAATATCCCTTTTGTTAAGAGAGTTGTGATTTAGGTTTTGCCCAGGCAGAGAGGGAGCTAGTATTATTAGGCAGCTACTCAGGGCATGACATCAGCGGAAGTCTCAACAGAATGCCACTGAATCATATTAAAAAACAAGTAGGTAAACCAAGGTATGACAGGCATCACTTCTTATTAGCCTACAACTGAGACACAATGCTGGGATGCAGTATATGGAGTAAAATGCACTGTCTCATAGAATAACATCAATTTATTAAGCTGTCAGCGTAAAAAACACAAAACCGATTAAGCAGTCTTACTGGCTGTACTATATTTATCTATCATATGCCTCTTAAAATGGGCAGCTAGAGGTGGAAGCAGCTCTCAAAAATGGTACTATAGACAATAGCATTATGCGTGAGAGCCAGCCACCAGCTCTCGATCCCTACCTTCCATCATCATGTTGAGTGATCGTGAGCTGGGGCAGCGGGCATCCTCGGGAGCATTCATCTGAAATGGAGCTGCTAAAATAGCAAAAAATCAACATTTAAAACACTCATTTTTAAAAACGGAACACTGTATTGAAAATAATGACTGACTGTTGATATTATGAGACTATACACACAGATAGGTGGCAGTTGCTCTTTAAGCCTCAAACCAAGTGCAAAGCATCATGGGTATGTAAATCCTTGTGTAGCGCACGCTGGCAAGGCTTCATCAGAACAGAACACATTGTTTTAGACAGGCTTTTACCTGTGAACTAGTTAAGGATGAGAATGCCAGAACTGAAAACGTGTTTCATCCTGTTAGGACTCCACTGTGCATTACTGTCCTTGTCAAATCAGCTGACCACCAGGCTGGCTTCGTCGGAGATCTTTACTTCACTCGGAGGTAGCCTTCGGAAAGACAGTTTGCAAGAAGAGTAGTGGGTAGGATCCAAAAAAAAGAAAGAATGCTAGGAGAGAAAAAATATCCAGTTTGTTTGTTTTTTGTGCATCTCTCCGAAGCACAGATGTGATCTCAAGCCTCAGCCCCTGCTCAAAGGAATGCGAATCCTTGTGCGGCACAGTTGACAGGGCCTCACCAGAACAGAAACAGCCTTCTAAACAGACGTTTACAGCTGAACCAGCATTGACTGAGAACAATAAATGGTTCTCTGCCTATTCTGTTTCAGATGGAAGAGCCTGTCTAGAAGGCAATTTTTGTGTTCTATGAAGCCATGTCAGCCTGCCCTGCAAAAGGATTTACATAATCATAATGATATCCACCTCGGCCATTCTTACCTTTTGTAGCACACAGCTTGCTGATTAAAGGAAGAGACAGGAAGACAAACATCTGTTTGCTTTCCAAGTGGAGCAAGTTAGTGTCCGTCCTCCAAGCTTGCAGATCAGGTTTGTGGAGCAGAAGTGTTTGGCTGTATTTTTTTTGTTTGTTTTTTTCCTAGTAGCAAGCGAACCACCTCTGGACTTCTTGTACACTTGTCATTCTGACAGTTTTCTGTCTCTTCAGCTAGTCTGCCCTTTTTATTGTCTTTTCCCTGTAAGTGGACTGCCATGAAACTTGCCAGATCCTTTTCGTCCAACTAGATTGTCACTGACATTTCTTTAAAAGCCATGGCAAATACTTTGCGCAGTACCCTCTTGACTTCTGGACCTAAACAAAAGAAAAACACAAGGCGAGGAGTCCAGTTACTGCTAACATCTGTAAAGTATCACAAGCACAAGTAGGAATAGAGGACCTGACTCAGCCAATGTGTATAGGAAACCTTATACTATTTATTATAGATCAAGGGAGTGCTTCCGACCAATCAGAGTGCTCCTTTTCCCTGCTCATAAGGCACTCTTATTCTGTGAAGAGCGTCTCATGCGCAGATGCCCTGGAAACAGGCATGTTCTTGGAACAGTTTTTTTTGCTTTTTTTTAAATATATTATTGATTGCTCTTGGTCAATAATACATTAATACATCCTCCATCGTCACTCATTGCTGAAAATGAGTGGTTTATTTATTTAAGAGATTTACCAGGAAAGGCATACTGAGCGGAGTACCGCTCAATTCCAGATGCGCCCTGGGGTTTCATTTGCCTTTGGCTTGAGCCAGAACAGCTTAGCTGAAGGCACGTGAAATCGCTTATTTTCAGCAACGAGTGGCTCTGGGGGGATGTATTAACACATATTAAAGATGTATGTACACTATCCAACCTGCCAAAAATGTCACCAGTGTATCACAAGAACACCTGGCTTCATCAGGGCAGCATAGGATATGAGCTTCATATAGTATGTAAACTGCTCTTCCTGTATATCACTCTTATTACACTTCTCCCTCATATGCATATGCATTCACAGTATCTCTTTAAATTAGGTTCTTTTAGATAAGCACTTTCTGCATGGCTGCCTCTTTTCCATAGGAGGAGAGCCCTAATAAGAGTGATATATTGGAAGAACAGCTCATATATTCTTATTATGCAAAGCTTGCATACTGTGTAATTGTTTGGTTCAGACTCTCGCCATGAGGAAGCCAGATCTTCTGGTGAAATGGTTGGATTTTTAGCAAGTCTGATAATGTGTATACAGCCTTAATAAATAGTGTCAGGGTTCCCTTACACACTGTCTGAGCCAGGTCCTCTATTCCTTCTTCTGCTTGTGGTACAATCGTGGCAAATGCCAACAGGTCCTCAGTATTACCCTTTTTTTGGTAGAATATTTGATGATTTTGATTTCTCCAGCTGGGGCCATTTGCCCTGTGTCCACAAGGTTTCGTTTATGCCTCCTTACCTGCCAGGATAGTGCCCATTTTGGATAGAGATTCAAGGAATTTCCCCATAAAGGGATCCCTCTGACTCATAGTGAACTCATCACCCACCACCAGAGCTCCAATCTGAACTCTGGTGGAATGTGAATCAGAATGCTTGAAAGGAGTTGGTAGTGGCAGATTGAGCAAAGCAGCCAACCCTGTAAGGCCCTACTGTGGAACAGGGTTAATGGCAACAAGTCTAGGCTTGTGACAACTTTACCCAAGACCTGCAGACTTTGGTACAGCCTAAATGGACCCAAGTTAAGGATAAGATGGACCCTAGATCCCTTCCATCATTTAAAAAAAATATTCATTGTTAAACAGGAAGGCATAGAGGCATAAATTCCCATTTTCATAGTTGTCCTTAGTCAAGTGAGAAACATACAGAGGATGCAGTACTAAGCATCGTCAGTGAATCTGTAGGAAGCATGCTTGCCTCAGGGGCTGGAACATCATAAAGTCATGGGTTCTACCCCGCACCAGGCTCCTGGGGTAGTACCCATAACTGACACTGTAGTGTAGTACAAGGGAGATGCTGTATTGTTGAGGTTCCGTCCTTCAGATGAGACGTTAAACTGAGGTCCCGTCTCCCTTTCTCTGGTCACTCTCCAGGTGGAAGTTAAAGAGCCCATGGCTCTAGTCAGAGAAGAGTAGGAGATGTTTCTTGGTGACATGGCGAACTGTCTTGCTGTCAGTAAAACAAGTCCATGTAACCCAACCCAACCCCCAGGATGTACCTGGAAATGACTTACACTGCTCACTGTGCCTTTCATGGTCAACAATTACAAAAAAAATGAAAAGTACATTATCATCAATAAAGACGTCAGAAGTAATCGGAAACTGCATCAATGGAAGCTGGTTACAGTAAATGTTAATTTCTCCATTTTCAAAACAAGGGCATTCTACGCAAGTTACAAAGGTGGACACAAGACCATTCTAAAGTGATTATGTTCTCGCACAGTTGAGTCACATTTCCAAGGACTGAGTTACTTCTAAGTAATAGCTGTACAAAAAGAAATGGCTGCTTGACCAGTTTTCGGCTTCCTTAGGGGAAGCACCACCCTGAACCTGGCCCCAGATGACGTTACATGACTGGTATCTGTATTAAAAACCTTTTGAGTAAATTACTTAAAGAGCAGCTGATGTCTTCGGGAGAGATGCTAACAGAGCATAATATTTAGACACAGTCCAGTTAGTATTTCCCATTGCTGAACTATTGCTGGCTCATCCTTAGCCAGGTCATTAGTCCCCAGATGGACAATGACGTCTGGCTCTCCTTCCCTTCCTGCTGCCCTAGCAATCCCTTGGATCCTCTTTCCATCCCATGGAGGCTTGGTATTTCACATTAGTTCTGTATTTCTCCTCCTTATTTATTACTGCGGTCGTTTGCATGAAAACAGGCTCTTTGCTGCTGAAGACGTCGCCTATTTCTGTTGCTTCCTCCGTGCCTGAGATAATAATGCACTGCTTGTGATGTCACAGTTACTCTCATGGTCTCATAGTAACAGATTGTGATGTCACAACAGAGGATTTTCAGTTGAAGTAGGGAGTATAAGCTATAGAGGCGGATGAACTATAAAGGATAACGATTGTGTATTCATGCAAATTTCCTCAGTAGGAAATAATGGAGAGAGGAAATCTATATATTTTTTTCTACTACTACTTTTTCTTCCCCTGGCCCTGGTCAGCCCCTTCCTTCAACCATGCCCCCAATCCTGTTACCTGACCTTCGGGCACTTGTCTTCTTACCCCCATGGCTTACCCACCATGGCAGGGTGGTGAGGAGCCCCCAACTTGACCCATCATGACCAAATCCAGTTTTGGGTAGTACCCTCTCGGGGGCGGCGCCTGCGACAGACAGCCATCATGCCGCTTGACCGGACCACGATTTTCTACTTTTTTTCCTGCAAAGGTGCGCATGCAGTGCTGACAGTGGCTGTGTCGCATGCGTCTGCACACAGCACGCCCATCAGCTGCTCCACTTCTGTGCCCCACTGTACAGGACCTGGCATGCCAACACCTAGCCTCCGTTAGGTGTCAGGCAAATGCCTGTCTCTGTTCCCCACCCTCCCCAGGAGAGGAGAGCTATTCTCTACACGCTCAATCCTCTCCCACCCCTGCCGGCCCCTGACGACCGGCTCGCACCACGAACATGGGTCTCCGGCATGGCAGGAGGTAAGGCATCGTTGCCTCAGCCCTCCCCGCCACTGGGCCTGCCTGGAGAGAAGAAATCTATAGAATATATTCTGAATACAAGCTGAATTGTACCAAAATATTATGTGTTTCAATGTTTTATTTGATGTGTCAGCAGTTCTTAATGCTTTTGGGACAGAGCCAAATAAAATAATTCCAAGTCCAGAGACGTAATGTAAACTGCTGTCTGTGTTCAAGTGCCATCCAAGTAGTCAGGTTATACAAAGTGCAAGAATGGGCTCTATTTGGTAAATAGAAAGTAAATCTATATTACAATGCTGTTGCTTATGTAACCGTTACAGAATGTAAACAGCAGCCTTTGCTTTACAAAGCTATGCAGCTATGTTTTTTAAACTATTGGAGATGCATTAGAACAGTGGTGCATAACTTTTTTTTTGTGGTGAGCCAGACTGAAAGCTTGAGTCAAGGCCAAGGGCCACTGTAAAATGACCCAAGGTGACAAATTTCTGGCAAGACATTATTAAAAGTACACGTAACATAAATCAAAACATACCTTTATCTATCCACATGTTACTAAAACTGAAAACAAAATCAAATAAACAAAGGCTGCAAGGGGAAGCTGCTAGGTCCTCGGGGGCCACAGACAGCTGCAGTGGGGTCCGCTTGCTGTACATCACTGCATTAGAAGGTTAAGTTACCCTGTTAAAGGAGCACTGTCAAACTCCTTCCCCACAGGCCAGTGTTGGGCCTTTCAGAAGTGAAAAAAAAGGGGGGGGGACTGTGACTTGAAGCATTGAGTAATATTAACTTGAAAAACACACGAGACTGCTGCAGTTACTAGAACTCAGCTGTCATTGTTTTGTGTAAAATTGCGGGTTTAAACAAATCCTCAAAGGAAAGTATTAAGTTGTAGCAGTATAGCAATTCCTGTATATCTGCGTTGGATGTAGACCTTTCTTGCCCCCAGGCTTCCCCAACTGGCATGACACAAGTTACGAACAAATCCCCCATCCGCAAGCACTAAGTTGTCTAGTGCCTTGAAGAGAGATGGTAAACATTTTAAAAATAAATTTTCATTTCAGAGCATTTTGAATGACTGCCACATGAAGATCTAGTGGTAGAAGTAACCATGACATGAAGTGTTTTTATCTGGCTTAGAACTCAAAAATAACACCGCTTGCAGCTCTTCACTGACTGAGTCTATTTTGTTTCACTTACTAGAAATGTCTAGCTTTTGCACTGCAAAGCAGGGCTTCTGACGTTTTTACAGGAAGAGCAGATGATTACAAGTGTAGTCACTGCTAAAGAGACACCCCCCCCCCCGCAGCACTAGTTAGCCAGCAAAAAATGTCACCCTACCTTTTTTCAGCAGTAATGTATTCCTGACAACCTTCGATTCTTCCTTTATGTATTTTAATATTCAATCAGCTATTAAGACAGTGTTTCATTACAGCTTTTCTAATTTGTAAGAATCTACAGTAAGGATGGTAACCCCCAGCAACTTCCAAAAACGTTCTCCCCAGAGATCTCACACTAACTGTACACACTGTATTCATATGTTAGAGTGTTGCCTGCACATGTTTCTGATGGCCATCAGACAGCAGCTCCCTGATCTGCCGAGCTCCATGGTGGAGGACCTGGCAAAGCACCAGTAATGTTTAACAACTTCAAAATCCTGTATCTTGCAACATGAATGAAATAAATAAAAAGAAAATCAGAGAAATTGATATTTTGATTTGTCCTAATCACCAACTAGATTATTAAGTTTTTGTTGACTAGTACTGCTGCTTTAAGCACTAGGAAGTTATAGCATCCCTGATAAAACAGATGCCCAACCCCCTTTCTCCTGCATGGGTTCAGCCTGTGGTTGTCCTAGCAGACATGTACACAAGTATGTTTCAAAGCAGGCACATAATGTTAGAGCCATTCACTGCTCCACGTTATTTTGGCAGGCAAGAGTCATTTACTCGCCAGTTTTGAAATATGGTGAGTAAAACAAAATTTGCATACGTACAGATGGGTTAAATGTGTAAAACAGCTCCCTTTGAATCATCAGTGATGTTATTAAGCACTATTTTATAGGGGTCTGGAGTATTTCCAAGTATCAGGATGAGTATCGGTGCTCGTTTAAAAAACCAAAAAACCTGAAGAGTATTTTGAGCTAGTGTACAGCCTGGAAACTGTCTGCAATGAATTGTAACTTTCAGATGTAGTCAGCTATCACTTACGAACATGCGAAATTTGCCAGCAGATAAAGGCCTAGAGGTCTGTTAGATCTGTTCGAATGTGCAGATAGCAACCCTTATTCTGAAGCTGCCCCTCCTTCCACCCTTCCCTCCATTGACCCTCCCCCGCCCTGTCCCAGCCCTTTTGAAGCAGTCCACTGTTCTACTGGATACCACTTCTGCTGGTAACGCATTCCACCCAGCTACCACCTTCTCTGTAAAAAAAAAAAAAAAGTGTGCCTCCTCATCTCCCTCCTGAACCTTCCTCCGCCTCCAGTCTCATATCATGGCCCCAGATATCCTCCCTCCTCCCTTACTTTGAACAGCCCCTCTGTACCTGTGTTGTTTATTCCTTTCATGTACTTAAAGGTTTCAATCATGTCCCCCATCCCCCCTCTCCTCCAGTGAGTACATGTTCAACTCCATCAGCCTCCTCTCATATGATAAGTCCCCTAGCTCACTGATCTTTTTTGTCACTCTGCGTTTCACCCCCTCCAGTAACTTAATATCCCTCTTCAGATATGGGCGCCAGTACTGCACGCAGTACTCCAGGTGTGGTCTAACTAATGATCTATACAGTGGCAAAATCACCTGCTCGAGGATATAGCCCTTGCAATGCAACCCAGCATTTTGTTGGCCTTTGCAGCTGCCTTCCTACATTGTGGTGAGTTGTTCATTGACCCTGTAATGAGCACCCCCAGATCCTTCTCCTCCTCTGTCTGAGTAGCTGAACTCCCCCCAGCTGGTAACTCCTCCGTGGGTTCTTCACCTCAAAATGCAGCACCTTGCACTTTTTGGCATTAAACCCCAGTTGCCAGGTGTCTGACCAGGTTTCCAGCTTTGCCAGATCATCCTGCAACCCCTGCCACCCCCCTAGGTCATCCACCACCGCTCCCATCTTGGTATCATCCGCAAACAGACTGATCTTGCTCTTGATGTCCAGTGATATGTCTGCAGTGACTATCCCAAAAAACACTGGTCCCAACACCGAGCCCTATGGAACACCGCTCATCACTACCCTTGAGGATGAGCGCTCCCCACCCACCACCACCCTCTGTTGCTGTCCCTGAAGCCAGTTTCCTGTCCATCTCACCAGCTTTGCACCTGCCCCTGTGCCTTCTAACTTACTTCCCAGCCTCCCATGTGGCACTGAGTCAAATGCCTTACTGAAGTCAAGATACAGGACATCCCCTGCATGGCTCCTGTCCAATTGCCTAGTTACCCAGTCATAGAACGCCACCAGGTTGGTTTGGCAGGATCTGCCATGTATAAAGCCATACTGTCTGCTGTCCTGTAGTCCTTTGGCCTCCAGGAGGGCCACCTGCCTCTCCTTCAGGATAGTCTCCATCAGCTTACCCACAATGGATGTGAGGCTCACCAATCTGTAGTTCCCCAGTTCATCCTTGGGGCCACTTTGATGGAGGGGCACCACATGAGCCATCCCTTATGGAGGGGCACCACACGAGCCATCCTCCAATCCTGAGGTACACACCCCGAGTGTAGTAAGGCATTAAATAGGTCTGCCAAAGGTCCCACAAGGACCTTTGCCAGCTCCTGCAGAACCCTGGGGTGGATGCCATCTGGGCCTGGTGCCTTGTCCACCCTCAGTACCTTCAAACCCACCAGAACTCTGCCCTCCATGATTTCCCCATCTGTCACCCCTCTCCCCCATTTCTGCCATTCCTCTCCCCTTGGGGATTACCCCCCTCTTCTCCTTAGTAAATACCGAGCAGAAGCAATCATGTAATGCTTCTGCCTTATCACACGCTGCTTTCACCCAACCCCCCTCCTTCCTAATCTTTACTATGTGGTCTTTACAGTTCCTTTTCTCCCTGATGTACTTAAAGAAGTCCTTGTCCCCCTTCTTAATGCCTTGTGCCAGCCTGAGTTCCATAGATGCCTTGGCTCTACTTACTGCCCTCATCACCTCCTTTGATTCCTTCTGGTACTCCTCCCTGTCCTCCCCTCCCTGTTTTCTTGTACCTCCTAAAGGCAACTCTTTTCCTCCTTACCTTTTCCATGACCTCCTCTTGCTCACCCAGCTCGGTTTCTTAGCCCTAGCCTTCTTGCTCTCGGCCTTGCTGCAGGTTTTGGTTGCCTCCACTATCCCCAGCTTTATGAGCGTCCACCTCTGGTTAGTACCCATACTAGGTTGAATTCTGACCGGGTACCCTTTTACCACTTCCCCCATCCTCCCAAAGTCGGTCCTCCTGAAGTCTAACACTCTTGTGCCAGATTCCACTCCTTCCTTGCCCATATCCAATGTGAGCCATACTGAGTGGTGATCACTCCCTGACAGCAGTTCTTCTGCCCTAATTTCCCTCACAATCTCCCCATTTGCCAGCACAAGGTCAAGGGTATTCCCTAACCTGGTTGGTTCACTGACATTTTGCATAAGGAAGCTATCCTGGAAGGCATCCAGCAGTAGCTGCTCCTTTCTATTCCTGGTTGTTAGGGTACTCCAGTCCACTCCTGGCATGTTGAAGTCCCCCCACAATCACCACACTACCCTTCTCACATGTCCTCCTGATCTGTCCCACTAGATCTTACTTTGAGAAGACTGTTGCAGTAGGTATTCACATATAGGACTAAGCTGTCAGGCATGAGGACCCCACGGAAGAATCTCTAGCTAGCAGTCTCTGGTGGGGGACCGCCTCCATATTAGGTGACTGGCATCAGCTGATGTCAGTATAAAGGGGCGGTCCCCCACACTCCCCCTCCAGTCCTTTCCTGTCACCGGCTTGCGAAAGTACCACTCGGAAGAACAGCGCTCACTTGTCTCGCCATTTTGGATGAGTATTAATCCTTTTTTGACATTTATTTTGCGTTTCTCAAAAATTGTTCTTTTACCTTGCTGTGCACGTTGCCCCCAATGCCATAGAAATCGCATAAAAACAAGTGCGACTCACGTGGATCTCAGCTTCCTCAAAAGGACGGCCATTCTCTCTGTCTTTTTTGCTTAGGCCCAGACCACTGCATGGAGGAGTGCAAGCACTGCCAAAAATTCAGTTCTGCCACCGAGAAACAGCAGTCCCTGGAGGCTCAGTTGTTAAAAAAGAAAATGGCATCCATGGAGAAAGAATTGAAGAAATTTAGGCAGGTGTCAACTTCTCATGAGGGCCACCATAAAAAGAAGAGGAACAAGGAAAAACACCAAGACTCGATGTCCACAACAGCCACGACTTCGGCTGAAGTCACAGCCCTTCAGGTAACTTCCCTTCCAGGGGATCATCCTTCAGCTGCCTTGGTGGTGACTAAGCCGGCATCAACCCCGCGACGGAGTCGTGCATGGGCTTGCCTGGCACCTCCGGGGACAAGGAGGCCTCCACTCCTGCTACGGCCCCTAAACCTTGGCCTACCAGTGGGTCCGATAAGTCAGGCGTCGGCTTCACTGACATCCACCCAGACACTGCTGATAAGTTGGCCATCAGCCCCTATGCCGACCGCCCAGCCCGCGACCCCACACCAGGCTCTGACACCAAGCCTGACGTCTGGGGAGTCGCTGAGTGTACTCCGGGTTGTGTTGCCCATTGAGGATCCCGTGATCTCCCACGACTCCCCAGGAATCTGCTCTTCTCCCCAGCTGGGGTCGAGATACTGAACACTGCCATTGGGGGTGCCTTCCCCCATGCCGGACCCTCAGACGCCAGACCTGATGCCAGATAATCCAATGTTGCCCTCCGGCATTCCATTCCCTGACGGCAGACCCGCTCTGCCATCAGGGCTGGCTGGGCTTCTGGACCCTCTGGTGGGTCCGCCTACTCCAGGCCGACACCCGATCCATCCATTTCGCTGCACTTCCGGCTCCGTCAGAGCCACTGGCACCTGGATACCTGGCACCTGGATACCTGACACCACAGTATCCAGCACCTCAGTACCTGATGCCACAGTATCTGATGCTGCAGTACCCAGCACCTCAATACACAATGCTGGGCTTCCCACTGTCTGGTTATGGGTACCCATATTACGGGTTTCCAAGTTACCCATGTCCGAGCCCCCCCCCCACTTCCTCCACAACCGCAGGTGGACTTGAGAGAGGTTTTGGCCTCTTGGTGGGTTGAGGCGAAGACCTAGCTTACCAGGGAGGTTGAAAGCTGTTTGTCGATGCTGGTCCCCTTATGTCGGCGAGAAGAGACTCCTCCACTCTTACCCGATGCCAGGGCTGAACCATTTGGTTCTTGGGCTAGGAAGGATACGCTTCCCCGGGGCACCCCTAGAGGGGACGATCCACTCCCACCTAGGGAGGGCTCTTCATCTTCATCGGAGCCATCATATTCTGATTTGGATTCTGGCCACTCTGATCCTGGGGACAAGCCATGTACTCCAGAAAACCCCAGGCCACAGGGTTCTCCGAAGTCTCCTCCTGTGGTCCCTTCCTTTCTGGAACTGCTGAAGAAGATCGAGGCTGCTTGTGAATGATAATCGGTGGAGCCAGATCCCCAGCGTAAAAATACTCGCTGCTCATGTGGATTTCCTGGAGACCTCTCCCACCCTGATTCCACCCTGGATAGAGCCTCATGCGGATCTTGTTTCCACTATTTGGAAACAACTTTCCTCGTTAGCCCCTCTTCCTAGAAAGGCAGATAGGCTATATCAGGCTCCAGAGGGTAAAGACTTTCTTAGTCTTCACCCCAAGGCAGATTCGGTGGTGATTAGTACCACCCACAACCGATTCGTCAACCCAAAGCACCTCAGCTCGTCCCCTCCTGACAAGGAATCACGACTTCTGGATCAGTATGGGAAGAAGATTTACGCTTCTTCCACCCTAGATATGAAGGCCCTTAATTATGTCAGTCATATGGGGGACTACCAGAAGTCCATCCTCAGTCAGGTGGAAGCAAAACTGGATTCACTCCCAGACTAAGCAGGAACTAGGAGACCTGGTCCGTTCCATGCGTTTGGCCTGTAGACAAATACTTCATGCTATTAACGATGCAGTGGACATGGCAGGTAGAAGCTCGGCTTTTGCCGTAGGCTTACGGTGCCATGCCTGGCTTTACTTGTCAGATTTGGCTCCCGAAGTGCAGACTGCAGTTCACAATGCTCCCTTTAGAGGATCTGTGCTTTTTGTAGGCAATGTCAAGGACATCATCACCAAATTACAGGAGCAGGGTTTGGCATTGAAATCTGTTCAGACAATGTACAAATCCTCCCACGGGCAGAACCATCCCTTTCAGTGCCAAAGCCGCCAAAAGCAGAAACAATCACAAGCGAAACACCCAAACAAGTGTTGAACCGTGTCAGCAGCCAACGCTCCCCCCAGCAAAAAAGCCTCCAGAGCTTTAGCCGCTGCTCTATCCTCTGCCTCCTGACTCTCCCACTGCCTCTGTAAATATCGGAGGAACCGGTAGGGGGGAAGATTTTACTCCCGTCTGCCGGGTTGGGAGAGCGTAACCTCAGATGTATGGATGCTCCAGCTGGTATCAGTAAGGCACTCAATAGAGTTTCTCAAAAATCTCCTCGCAGAACACCCCCCTCAGTCCTCATACTCCCCTCTGCACCTTCAGTTGGTACTAGAGGAAATTCACTCTCTTCTGGTGAAGGAGGCAGTAGATCCCGTCCCCTCCCACCTACAAGGGATGGGTTACTATTCCCATTTCTTTCTAGTAACAAAGAAGACCAGAGATCTGAGACCCATATTAGATCTCAGCTCCCTCAATCAGTATGTGAAGTACAAAAGGTTCCGAATGCTCTCGTTACTGAGTCTTCTTCCCATGCTTCGACCAGGTCTGTGGCTATGTACGTTGGATATGCAGGATGCATACCTCCTTATCCCCATATGCCATTCCCACCGCAAGTACCTCCGTTTTTGTTTTCAGGGGTCACACTACCAGTTCAGGGCCCTCCCATTTGACCTTTCCTCAGCTCCCCGAGTATTTACCAAATGCCTGGCAGTTGTGGCAGCCTTCCTGCATACCCAGGGAGTTCAAGTCTTCCTCTACCTGGACGACTGGCTTCTAGCAGCTTCATCCAGGGAGGAACTCTTATGCTCCCTTTCTCTCACCCTACGAGTCTTTTCAAGCCTAGGTATCACAGTCAACCAAGCCAAATCCCACCTGGTCCCTTGCCAACGGCTGCAGTTCATAGGGACACTGTTGGACACATAGAAACATAGAAGTTGATGGCAGATAAGGACCGCAAGGCCCATCCAGTCTGCCCATTTCTTTTTCTACCTTATAAATGTGCCATCGGCCTTTGCTCTGTCAGTGGCCTATCTATTCATAGTCATTTGTATTGCTCCCTTATGCCTATCCCATGCCTGTTTGAAGCCCTGCACTGTATTCATAGCCACCACTTCTTGTGGTAAGCCATTCCATGCATCCACCACCCTTTCTGTGAAAAAGAATTTCCTCACATTCCCCTTAATCGGCCTCCCTCTAATCTCATGCTGTGTCCTCTTGTCCTGCTATTTTTCTTATATTTAAACATGTTAGACTCTTTCACCTTGTTTATGCCCTTAAGGTGTTTGAATGCCTCGATCATATCACCTCTCTCCTCCTTTGCTCAAGGGTATACATATTGAGCTCTGTAATCTGTCCTCATATGTCTTCTGATGCAGTCCCTGCACCATTTTGGTTGCCCTTCTCTGGACTGCCTCAATTTGGTTAATGTCCTTGTGAAGGTGTGGCCCAATACTGCACAAGTAGCTCCAGATGGGGCCTAACTAGTGTCTTGTACAGAGGGATTATTCCTACCTCTACAACTTGTGATACCCTACTAATACACCCTAACACCCCTAACCTTACCTACTGCTTTAGAGGTCTGCTTGATGATTTTAGGTCATCAGTGATGATGATGCCCAAGTCTCTTTCTTCCTTTGTGACTGCTAGCAACTCCCCTCCCAGCCTATAGGTGGCTTCAGGGTTTCTCTTCCCTATGTGCATGATTTTGCACTTCTTTGCATTAAATCCCAGTTGCCACTCTTCTGACCATTCTGATAGTTTATCCAGATCATTCTGCCCACCCCATCTGGATCATCTACTCTGTTGCAGATCTTGGTGTCATCTGCAAACAGACAAGCCTTACCCTCTAGTCCATCTGCAAGGTCACTAATGAAGATGTTGAAGAGGACTGGCCCCAGGACTGATCCCTGAGGTACCCCACTTGTGACTTGCATCTCTTCTGACTGTATACCATTTACCACCACTCTCTGTTTTCGCCGTCAACCAGTTTGCCACCCAGTTGACCAACTTCTGACCCACCCCGAGCCTACCCAGCTTATTTATCAATCTTCTATCTGGAACAGTGTCAAAAGCTTTGCTGAAGTCAAGGTAGGCGACATCAACTGCTCCCCTTGGTCCACCACTCTGGTGACCCAGTCAAAGAAATCTATGAGATTAGTTTGACAGGACCTTCCTTTTGTAAACCCATGCTGTCTTGGATCCTGTGCCCTATGGATTCCAGGTGTTGCACTATCCTTTCCTTAAGGAGTGCCTCCATAATCTTGCCCACTACTGAGGTAAGACTGACCGGTCTGTGTTCCCGCCTCCTCCCTGCTACCACTCTTGTGGAGGCGGGATCACATGAGCCCTTCTCCAGTCTTCTGGGACCTCTCCTGTGCTCAGAGACTCACTAAACAATTCTGCTAATGGCTCTGCTAGTTCCTCCTTTAGCTCCTTAAGTACCCTGGGATGTATGCCATCAGGTCCCATTGCCTTATCCACCTGAGCTTAGCAAGCTCTTGTAGGACCCTTTCTTTTGTGAAGGGAGTAGTGCCTCCCTCCCCTGTGTCCATGATGCTGAGCTGTGGGCCTGCCCTACCTTCTCTTCAGTAAATACTGAGCAAAAGTATCTATTTAGGATAGATACCTTTACAGGGGTCCTCCTCCTCACATGCTCCCTTTTCTCCATTAAGCTTAGCAATACCCTCTGGACTTTCTCCTTTCACTAATGTATCTATAGAAAGTCTTGTCACCTTTTACTGTTCGTGCTAGTGTTTCTTTAGTTCCTCAGTTTGGGACTTTGCCTGCCTTACTGCCTTCCCTGCTTCCCTTAGGGCAGTTTGGTATGCCTCCCATTCTTCATCCCGCTGTGTTCCCTTATATTTCCTGAAGGCCAGCCTTTTGGCTCTGACCTTTTCTGCTACTGTATTTGAGAACCAAAGTGGTTTCCTTCTTCTTTTGCACTTCCTTTTCTGTCTAACACAATGGGGTGTTGCTTCAAGTATTGCATCCTTAATGCTTGCCCACTTTGCCTGTACCCCTCACCTGTGTTTCTTTTTGCCAGGGCTAGCTTAACTCTGTTGGCCATCTTATCAAAGTCAGCTCCTCTGAAGTCCCATATTTTTGCCTTGGAATGGGATGATTTAGATGTAGTAGCCAAATTGAACCATACCATGTGATGGTCACTGGCCCTCAGGTGACCTTCTACCTGGAGATCTGTGATCCCTTCTTTGTTAGTCAGTACTAGATCTAGGATAGCCCTGTCTCTTGTGGGTTGCTGTACCAGTTGTTTGAGGCCCTCCCTGCAGGGATCCACTATGAGTCTAGTTCTGGTAGATGTTCCTGCTGGTATTGACCAATCTGTATCCGCATGTTGAAGTCTCCCATTATCAGAACCTCCCTTTAGCTGTCATGTTTTGTATATCTTCTAACAGTAATGTGTCTATGTCCTCCTCTGGTCTGGGGGCTGTAGACAACCCCAGTTCTTATGGCTGTCCCATTTTCTGTTTCCAGGGTGACCCACAGTTCTTCTGGCTCCTTATGTGTATTCTGAATTTCTGTAGCTTTGATATTTTCATTAACATACAGGGCCACTCCTCCCCTCTGCACCTCGGTCTCTTCTGAAATAATACATAGCCAGGTACTGAAGTCTCCCAAGTGTGGTTACTGGTAAACCACGCCTCACTAATTGCTACTATGTGCAGTTTAGCCTCTGACATTATTGCCTGCAGGTCTGGCATCTTATTTCCCAGGCTGTGAGCATTTGTGTACATGATTTTCCATTGGCCAGATTTTGGTGTGTTAGTTGTTGGGTGAAGTTTGGCATTACCCCTGTAAATCGTATGGAGAGCAAACCTTTTCTTACCTGGTGATGCAAATGAGCGGCAAACATGCTGAATTCCTGTTTGACCACTAGCTGAGGGGGGAGGGGTGTTCTTCCCATTCGACGTATGGGGTGCTGCACCCCTCTCCCCATTTGCTAGTTTAAATATTCTGCAAAGACGTCAAACTTCTGCCCCAATGCACTGACTCCCTCTTTAGTCAGATGCAGTCCATCAAATTTAAAGAACTTTCGCTCCCAGAACTGTTGCCAGTTCCCTACAAACCTGTGTCCTTTTTCCTGGCACCAGCCCTTGAGCCACGTGTTTAACTCCCCTATCTCCCCTTCTCTGACCTTCCGTCCATCTGCTCCCCTCTTCCAGACTGGCAGGATCTCAGAGAAGGAGATGCCGGACGAAATAGATGATAGTTTGTCACCCAGCCTAGTCAGGTGTTCCTTGGTCTCCACAACTGACCGGCTGGCGAGATCATTAGTCCCTATGTGTACTAGGACATCAATGTTTTCTCCTGCTTTGTGAACAATTTTAGCAATGCGGTCAGTGTCTCTCCATGCTGATGTACCTGGGAGACATCTGACCATTACCCCTGGCAGGAGATGGGTATCAACTCCCCGAATCATGGAGTCTCCTATGATCAGAAGTTTTTTGGATTTCCTTTGTGCTTTTTTTGTTTTGGTTCCTGATTTGGGTGAGTTTTGTTGTGCTAGCTCCTGTGCAGAGTGTCCTGCTCTGCAGTGTCTTCTGCCTCTTTATTTGATTTCAGAGATAGAGGCAGATACCTGTTTGTAGTGTTTATATGGTTTTGGAGGTAATGTGTTGGAGAGCAGAGAGTGATGGGGCACCTGATTTGCTCCTCCTAACCACCTGCCAACCTCCTGGACCAACTACCCTCTGCGGTTGAGGTTTTCTGTTGGATGCTGGGGAAATGGCGGGTGGTTCTTATAATGTATTTCCTCTTCAATATGAAATTTGAGGCGGCAATCTCTGCCCATGCTGCCTGGAGCTGAGCCCTAAGATCTCCAAAGGCTCAGCATGTAGGACAGTGTCCTAAATCCTGTAAGACTGTCCTTCTGAAAATTGTTCCACAGTACCTGCAGTTAATGAATCCATTCCAAATAAGTTGCTGGGTTTGTAACCTAGTCAGAGTAATTAGAAGGAGAAAAAAGGAAAAAAAATGCAAGTAATGGTTTAATTGTGTTTTGTTTAACTTGTTATAACAAGTTAAATTACTAGTGCCCTGTAAATTAGATCACCTTGTGGAGGCCCCACTGATCCGCCTTTCTGCTCTGCCACAGGAAATGTCACAACTGTGGTACCCTATAAAAGGAGTGTAGTGGGGTGGTTGGGGATGGGGGTGGGTGGCTGGGCCCTCCTGCCTAAAAGAAGAACCACGGATGAAAGAACAAGGAGGTAAGAGCAGAAACAATCAGTCAACAACAAATGCAGTAACCCTGAAAGCTTATCCTAATGTTAGATAAAGCTGTAAAACCTGTAAAGCACCACCTGTAATAATTTCAGAGAAGATATACGCTGTAAGAAACACTTTGCTCCAGAGAAAATAAAGCAGTAACAGAAGATATACTTTGCAAAAGACAATTTGAATCAGAAGATTACAGGAGTAATCTGTTAGCACACACCTGTAGGCACACCTTGTAATAATGCAGAAGAAGGTATACCAGCAACAACAATTTGAATCAGAGAAAAAATAAAGCAATGAAATGTTAGCAACAAACAGTAGCAATCCCTGTGACTAAAAAATAAAAACACCACCATACAGTAAATCTGCTTAGCCAAACTAAGTCTTAATCCTTTTCCCTTGCTCTGGTAAGTTTCTCTACTCTGCCTTTCAAGCAGTCCTAGAAGGAAAGAGCTCAGGTGAAGCTAGGTGCCTTGGCCAGCAAATCAAGTCTTCTACCTCCAAGATATCAACTAACCTGACTTTTTAACCCTTCTTTCTGTTGGAAATTACCCTAGGCAAAGCCTTTTTGCCGCTGGACAGTCGAGACACTTTCAAGTCAAGCTCGCCTCTTGGGCCTCAGAAGGGTCGGAGCCAGGAAGGTCCTTCGTCTTCTCGGTCTAATGGTGGCTGCCATAACCACTGTCCACTGTCCAGCTAGCGTGGCTTCACATGAGAGTCTCCCAGTGGGACCAGTCTCAAGACGACTTGGATCGCGAGGTCTTAGTGCCAGACCTGATGAGCAGGGACTTGCAGCAGTGGACGGTTCCAGAACACCTCGACCAAGGAGTCCCATTTTGGATCGCTCCCCCCACCCAGACTCTGATGACAGATGTATCGGGGCAGGCTGGGGTGCCCATATGGGGTCCCACAGGACTCAGCAGCTGGTCTCAGTTCGAACAGAAGTTTCATATAAATGTCCTTGAGCTGAGGGCACTTCTCTATCCCCTTCAGGCTCTCTTTCATGTCGTCCTTCCCAGTCATCTCCTAATTCAATCAGACAACATGTGTGTAGTCGGTATCTCAACAAACAGGGAGGAACTCGCTCCTATCCCCTATGCCAGGAAGCAATGAGAGTCTGGTACTGGGCGTCATACCTCTCAACTGTACCACATTATGAGGAACATTCCTCATTTTACTTCACAAAGGCTCCCTGTTCCACATTGTGAGGACGTGTTCCACATTCAAAGTCAACATTTCATAGCTGAAATCCATAGTAAATGGTGCAAAAAATATGTTATTCAATTAATAACAGACTTTCTGAATATAAATGCAACATGTTTACAGTGTTTTGGGCTTCTTGGGTAAAGATTTTAAGTGTTCCACATTTTGCCAATTTGTTCCACATTTTGACAGGCAATGTTCCACATTTGGGGGAAAAAGGGTGGAGAGGTATGCTGGGTGTCTCAGCACAACCTGCACCTGACAGCTGTCCACGTTTCAGGAGTGGAAAACACTCTGGCAGATGCGCTCAAGTTGATCGTCAGCCAATTCTCATGAATGGGCACTCAATCAAGACGACGTAAACAACATCTTTCGGCAGTGGGGAACTCCTCAAGTGGACCTCTTCGCCTCCCCCAGCAACACCAAACTTCCCGCCTATTGCTCGCTTGCTCCCGGGTGAGATGTTTTTTGGCGGGATGCGCTGTCTCTCTGTTGTAAGGACAGATTCGTTTATACCTTCTCTCCCATTCCTTTGATTCTGAGAGCGCTCAGCAAACTTTGGGCGGAGGGGGCGCAAATGATTCTCATCGCTCCTTTCTGGCCGAGGCAAGTTTGGTTCTCTCTTCTGCAACAGTTTTCTGAGGAACATCCTCTTCTAGAAGCGTGGATATGTTGTTCATCCACACTGTCTGGCATTGTTCCTTTCCCCTTTAAATGTTGCCGGAAGTCTTCAAGCTGGCTCCTCCCACCCACCCGGTCGGTAAATACCTCAGCTCCGCCCCATGACGCCAGATCTTCTTTCTGCTGGAAAATACAGGTTCCCTTGTGCTTTTCTGCAGCGATTGAGGCCCTGGATTCAATTCGATGGTTTTCACCGCATCTTCTCGCTTTGAAACTCATAAGAGTTTTCGACTTGGATTCGGACATGGATGACAAGTCGTCCCACGGGTTTAGCCGGTGTCCTTGCGGACAGAAAATGTCGCGCACCGACCCCCACCTTTCGTGCGTTTACTGCCTCAGTACTGTTCATGATACCTCGTAATGTACCATTTGCGCTTCCTTCCATCCGACCATTTTGGAGGATCGTCGGGCGCGCCTGAAGCTGGAGAGACCGGAGCTTCACAATCCACCGGTAAAATCTAAGGAGGCCAGGTGGGCGATTTCAGCGGCTGCTGGATCTGCCGTGCAGCTTGAGCAAATGGCGGCCTTCGAAGAGGAAGCCGCCCAAGCTTCGGCCAGCCGAGGCTTCTTCGTGCCGCTCAACTTGGGCTCCACTTTTTCAGGATCCTTCCGGGATTTGTGCCAGTCTCTCCCTACCAAGGGTGAGGTGCCCTCGGGCTCGCACTCCTCCCGTTCTAGGAAAAAGGATCCTAAACCTTCTTCTTCGGGTCGAAGAAGACGCTCCTGGGACCGGGAGCGGTCCGAGGTCTCGACTACAGTCGAGATCACCTCCTCGGCTGCCGGTTTTTCAGACCTCCCGTCTGGACCAGGCACAGAAGTCGAGGAGACGGCTGAACCGGCCAAGATTTCTCTCGACCCTATCGAGCCATTGTCACCCACACCTGTCGATGATTCTTTGGAGAGAACGCCTATTCTCTCCTTCCCCGACAAGGAGACCCGTCCCGCGGGTTTCCCGATCGAGGGACAGGAACCGGATCCTCGGCTTTTACCGAGTCTGGTTTCTCCTGATCGACAAAGCTGACACCGTCAATCTCGATCAAGGAGTAAGTCCTCTTTGGTCGGTCGACCCAAGAAAGGACACAAACACTCCCGGAAGAGGCACCGCCACCGTTCCTCATCCTCCTCAGACGAGGAGAGGCTTCGACGGAAGATCCATCGATGCTGTTAGGATCTTATGTGGCAGCAACTCCTGCTAGCAGACCAGAAGCTGGCTTCCTCAGCGGTCCCGGCTATCACTTGACCTCAGCCTCTTCGGCCTACTCTGACACCGATTTCTAGCAGCGGTCCTTTGGGGCTCGATTGCACCTTACGCGGACGGTTTACAGGCTCCCCACCAATATTGGTGGAACCTCCACCAAAGCTGCCCTTGAGGGGTTCCTCCAAGGAGGACCGATAGTTCATGGTCTTCCTCATAGACTGTCGACTACAGTCACCCCTGATCGCCCTAGGCGTATCGAGGGAGATTTGGGTGGACAGTCTTTGTATCTGGACTCCTCCGATTCAGATAATATAGGCCTTCATTCTCACGATGAGCTATTGGTGTCAGGCCTGGAAGAAGGGCCTTCCTCCTTCTAGGGCATCCTCCGGCTCATTTCTGAGTCCACGGGGATGCCCCTGCAGCCTATTCAGAAGAAGGCAGAATATCCCCTTACGGATATTCTTAAGAGGGGGGATACCCCTACGGAGGCCTTTCCAGTTGCCGAAGCCATAGTTGGCCCGGTCCTGGAACTCTGGCAGCGTCCTGCCTCTGCCCAGCTCCGTCTGCCCGCATGGCACGCAAGTACGCGGTGCCCACAGGGTCCTTGGCGGGGTTTACTGAGCACCCCTCGGCGGAAAGCCTTGTGACTGCCTCAGTGTTCAGGCGGACAGGCAGCTCGGCGGATACTGACCGCCCTCCGGACAAGGAGTCCAAACTTATGGACCACTCGGCCCAGAAGGTCTATGCAGCATCTTCCTTGGGCCTTCGTCAGGCAAGCTCAGCAGTGATTATGGCACACTTCTCTCACACCCTTTTGGGGTCGCTGGACGAAGTTCTTCTTCACCTCCCAGCTGACATGCAGACCACGGTCAAGCAGGTCAGGGACCAGGGCAGGGCTGTTGCTAAACAACAGCTCCAGACTGCACTGGACATGGGTGATTCCTGTGCCCGTTCACTATGCAGCAGTATCCACTCGCCATGGGGGCTTGGCTGAGGTTATCCTCCTTTCCGTGGATACTCAGCACAAGCTAGCTGATGTGCCCTTCCTTGGCACCGACCTCTCCGGTCCAGGAGTGGCAGGTCATCTGCAGCGCATCGAACAGTCTAATGCCACCTTAGATGCCACCTCTGCTAAAGGTTCTTCAAGTAAGAACCAGCAGAAGTGCAGGAAGAAGCCCTTTCGACATTCTTCCCCTGCGGTCAGACAACCACCCTTCCAGGGGGGGTCAGCAACAGCAGCAGGCTCAGGCTTGGCGCCCTAGGCCCAAGCAAGGTCCCCAGCAGCCCCGCAAAGGAGGCCGAGGTACTGGTCCAGGTGCCTCCTCCTCCTCCCTCCTCCTCTAAGCCTGCCCAGTGACGGACCAGGGGTGGCCTCCCGCTACCCGTCACACCAGCTCTGGGTCCTTCCGTGGGAGGCCGGCTCCGCCATTTCCTTTCCGCCTGGTCTGGTATCACTTCGGACAGGTGGGTTCTAGAAGTGGTCGGGCAGGGTCTGCCCCTAGAATTTGAGCAGTTCCCTCCCAGCCGAGCCCGTGCCCCACGAGAGGAAAGGATCTCAGTCGCCCAGTCTGCCCTTTGGGACGACATTGCGCTGCTCCTCCTCAAAGAGGCGGTGGCCCGAGTGCCAGATCCTCCTTCAGACCCAGGCTTTGTCTCCAGATATTTCCTGGTGCCCAAACGGATAGGGAGTTGGCGCCCCATTCTAGATCTGCACGACCTGAATCGGTATCTCAGGTGTCGCACCTTTCGGATGGTAACTCTGAACCAGATCATACCATCTCTGGAGCGAAACATGTGGTTCTGTACACTGGATCTTCAGGATGCTTTTTTCCATGTCCCTATCCATCCGTCCCATCAGTGGTTCCTCCACTTCAGGGTTGAAGGGACCCTGTACGAGTTCAGAGCCATGCCGTTCGGCCTGTCATTGGCCCCAAGGGTCTTCACCAAATGCATCGCAGTGGTGGCAGCCCATCTACGGCATCGGGGGTTCGTATTTACCTCTACCTAGACGACTGGCTCGTGGCGGGTTCCTCCCTTCAGGAGGTGGAGAGGTCCAGGGACCTGACCCTCCGAACCTGCTCACACTTGGGCCTTCTGATCAACGAGGCCAAATCGGAACTCGTACCTTCTCAGGTGATGGGCCTCATCGGGGCAGAGCTCGACTCTCGTCAAGCCAGAGCTTGGCTCCTGGCGGACAGGGCAGAGATTCTCTCCTCCTTTGCCCAATCATTTCTGGTTGGACACTCGCGCCCTGCCCGGGACTTTCTGCGCCTCCTGGGTTACATGGCGGCGTGCACTTCAGTGGTCCGCTGGGCCAGACTGCACATGCGCCCCCTTCAGTGGGAGCTGGCCACCCAGTGGTCTCAGCATCAGGGTCTTTTCGACCAGCTGATCACAGTCACCCAGAGGATGTGGGACGCTCTCCAATGGTGGACCGTCCCAAGTCATCTGCAGGAAGGAATCCCATTTGTTCGCCCCGAGCCGACGGTCGTCCTTATGACCGATGCCTCTCTCATGGGCTGGGGAGCCCACATGGGGGACAACAGGGCCCACGGCCTCTGGACCCCGATGCCACATCAACCTGCTGGAGCTCAGGGCAGTCAGACTGGCTCTGTCAGCTTTCGCTCCTCAGCTTTGGGGTCAAGTGGTTCAAGTCCAGACGGACAATACCACGACCATGTACTACCTCAACAAACAGGGCGGCACGCACCCCCGTCTGCTATGCAAGGAGGCGCTCCAGATCTGGACCTTCGTCAGCCGGCTGGAGGCGGATCTCCTAGCCATCCATGTGGCAGGAGTCGCGAACCAACTGGCGGATGCTCTCTCAGCCGCTTAGGCCAGACATCCCACGAGTGGTCTCTCCATCCAGAGGTAGCTTACGACCTGTTCTCTCGTTGGAGCAAACCGTTGGTGGACCTGTTTGCCTCCAGGGAGAACACCAAGCTGAGGCTGTACCATGCCCGCCCCCCTCAGCAGGGTTCGCTGCAGGGGGATGCCTTCTCGAGGCCGTGGGCCCCAGGCCTCCTTTACACCTTTCCCCATTTCCCTTGATCCACAAGGTGTTACTCAAGGTGAGGAGGGACAAGGCGAGGGTGATCCTGGTAGTCCCAGATTGGCCACGCCAGTTCTAGTATCCAGATCTCCTCAGGCTCGGCTGCAGGTCCCCGGAGGGGCTGTGTACACGCCCGGACCTGATATCAATGAACCAGGGGGAAGGTTTTTCATCCGGACCTTCAATCCCTGCACCTCACAGCCTGGTTCCTGAGTGGCTAGAGTTCCAGGCTTTGGGTCTTTCTGAAGATGTCTACACCGTGGTTGAGGCATCTCGAAAAGAATCGACCAGGAAATGTTATGCCTTCAAATGGAAGAGATTTTCCATTTGGTGTCAGGGCAAAAGCCTGGACCCTTATCCTGCTCTGTGGCTAACATTCTAGACTACCTTTGGTCCCTCTCCAAAGGGGGTCTTCGGTCATCGACCCTTAGGGTGCACCTAGCAGCCATATCGGCTTACAGGCGCTGGTTGGTCAGCCGACGTTGGCTCACAGGAAAAGGTGATCGGGCGCTTCAAAGGCCTGATCACATGTCCCCTCCGGTGCGTGAACCTCCACCTCCATGGGATCTTTTGCTGGTTTGGAAAAGCTCATGGGCAAGCCATTCGAACCCATGCGCAGTCTGCGCTTGCACTTGTCATGGAAGGCGGCCTTCTTGGTGGCTACACACACGCCAGCCAGGAAGGACGGGGAGCTCCAGGCGCTTTCAGTGGACTCCCATCTGGTCTTTCACAGGGACAAAGTTGTCCTGCGCCCCCACCCGAAATTCCTTCCGAAGGTGGTGTCAGAGTTTCACCTAAACCAGGTGTTGACTGTGCCGGTATACTACCCTAACTACACCTCGGATGCCGAGTACAGGCTCCATACTCTGGACCTCCGGCGTGCTCTCTCCTACTATAAGGAGAGGACGGCAGAAATTTGGGGAGAGGTTCGCCAGCTGTTTGTCACCTACGCTGAAGCCGCTTCTGGCAGACCTGCAGCCAAGCGGACTATTGCGAGATGGATTACATCATGCATAGGTCTGTGCTATGAATTGGCGGTAAGGAGCCTCCCAAGGGATAAGGGCTCATTCTACCCGCCATACTGTTGTGCTTCGTGGCTGCTTCCAGGACATCCTTATCCAGGAAATTCGTCGGCCGCTACCTGAAAGTCAGCAAACACCTTTATTACCCATTACAACATCGACCTAGAGTCACGCCGGGATGCGGGTTTTGGGGCCTCTGTTCTCCAATCTCTGTTCCCTAAGTGTGTGCGCTTTGCCTCCCTTCCTCCGGAGAACTGCTTGGAGTTCGTTAAGTGATGAACAACATATCCACGCTCCTAGAAGAACAGGTTACTCACCTGTAACAGTAGTTCTAGGAGTGGTATATGTTGTTCATCCACACGCACCCACCCTACCTCCCCGGCTTTAGGCGCACAACCTGGCTTCCAGCAGGCTAGATCTGGCGTCATGGGGCGGAGCCAAGGTATTTACCACCCAGGTGGGTAGGAGGAGCCAGCTTGAAGACTTCCGGCAAGATTTAAAGGGGAAAGGAACAATGCCAGACAGTGTGGATGAACAACATATACCACTCCTAGAACTACTGTTACAGGTGAGTAACCTGTTCTTCTTCTACCTCTGTCGCAACATTTGCTGACCCAGGATCAGGGGATCCTGGTCCATCCAGGCCTCAAATAATTTCACCTTCATGCGTGGCTCACTTCACCTTCATGCGTGGCTCCTACAGTCGTAGCCCAGGCATGCTTTTGGCATTCCCCTCTTAATAGCAGATATTCTGGCGGAGTCCGGAAAGCCTTCTACCAGGTCTACTTACACCATGAAGTGGAAGCACTATGTTATTTGGGCAGGATCCAAGGATTTGGAACCCTTCTCCTGCCCAGCAAACAAAGTCCTGGATTGCCTGAGGCATCTCTATGACCTAGGCCTTAGCTATTCCTCTGAGAAGGTGCATATGGCAGCTATATCAGCCTACCACATCCCTTTCGGGGGCAGGACTTTCGCTCAGTTGGTAGTCTCCAAGACTTTTTTGAGAGGGGTTCTCTATTTAAGGCCCCCAATTCACAATCCTTCTCCTCCTTGGGACTTGAACTTCATCCTAGAGAGGCTCACCTTGCCTCCTTTTGAACCGGTAGCAGAGGCAAATTTAAAGTTTCTTTCATGGAAGACACTGTTCCTAGTGGCCATTACCTCCACTCGGAGGATTTCTGAGCTGCAAGCCCTTATGTGCAAAATAACCTATTTGATTTTTCGTGAGAAAAGATGGCCATGCGCACTAGTCCCAAGTTTCTTCTGAAGGTGGTGGCTTCATTCACCTTAAATCAATCCATTGAACTTCCTGCATTCTACACAGAACATTCCAGTCCTTGAGAATATATTCTGCACACTCTGGATGTGCATAGGATACTGAGATACTATACCAATAAACTACGATATCTCAGAAGATGCATCAACTCTTCATTTCCTTTGCTAATAAAAGAGACGGCAGTGCTGTTTCCAAGCACTGCCTTTCTAAGTGGTTAGCAAATTATATCACTTTCTGTTACCCCTCCCAGCTGACCACCAGCCTTGGAAACTGCTCCATGCTGTATACTCCCAGCTGAGCACACGCACTGACTCTCTAGGCACTTCTTGTCCTCAAATTGTTTTGCTTCAGACTGCTGTGAACTGTGTTATGGTTGTTGATAGTCCTTGACTGTACTGCAAAATTTGTGTAACCATCAGTGTGTACAATATGTTCCAATTTGTCTCTGTTTAATTATAAATCCTGTATCCTCCCTTCCCCCCAGGTCGCACCGGGAGACGAACATCTTCTTGCACAGTGTGCCTTTCCTGGTAAAACAATTCAAATAAATAAAAATGATGAAAAGTACATTAAGACCCTGCCGGGTCAGGTCAGAGGCCACTCCACAAGGGTGGTAGCTGTCACAACCCCACTCAGCAGGTCAGGCCCTCTGCTTCCACAGTGCCAACCTCCAAGCGCAGTATTGTGAACAGTTAACAGAACAAGGTAACCCCCCCTGTCTGTTTTGTGGGTTTGAATCAAACTTTGTCCTCAAGTTCTGGAGGGATTCAAACTATGAACCTCCTGCTAGTGTACCCAATGTACAGGCTCAGATAATTCTGCTCTTCGGGGTGGGGGCCAGATATCTTTTGCCTATGGGCACCTAACCAGATGTACAAAATGAACCCTTAAAAACCTCTATTAAAGACCTCAGAATAAACTCTTACCGTTTCCCACTTTGGTAAAACCAGTAAGCTTTGTACAGTGTCGGCTTTAACCATAAATGCTTTCCTTGTCAAAGAAAGAATTTCAAAGGCACACCAGGTAGTCTCTAAACCTAGAGGTTTACTTAAAATAGATAAAAATGTAAAACACAGAACCATATATCACAAAACATACAATCTTTTAAAATAATAAGGTTTAAAAAGTGCAAATTCCTACCAATAATACCCTTAGACCTGTCTACCTAATATATTCTTATCTTCTTATGGTGCTGTAGATGTTTCTTTTTTCAGAGTCCAATCATGTGTGTCTGTAAAGGTCTGTTACGGCATAATTAAAACACTGTCTAGGCCCTGCCTTCTCCATGATGTCACCCAGCTCCTCCTCTGTTTATTAAAAATTACACAATCAGGATGTCTTGTGTCAGGAGGTAAATTAATAAGTGACATCAGCAGAAAAAAATTGTTTCCCCATATGACTTCCCAATTAAGTCTGTAATTTTCCAAGCCCTTTCTTTCATCCATGAGCAGCATCCTTTCTCAGGGACATCAAAGGACTTTTATGACATAGCACCTAAGTGCCATAACCTGTATTCTTCCTCTAAACGCCATAAAAGTTTATGATTTTCCAGTCTAGCAGCTGGCAGCTACAATTAAGCTAGATAAACAGGAGATCCTTACTTTAAGTCTCTTCTAGCCGGTAATTATCTCCTGGTTTTTATCTTTTAGCTGAAACAGCATGTCTCATGAGAGACACTCAATAACACATTTTTATATTACAAAAAGCATAGATTAACCAGAACTAGCTGTACAAGCATCACACTCCTCCCTACCTAGACTGAATTTGGGGGCTCTATCCCCTGCATGGGATAAGCTTCCCAAATCAGTTCACTCTTCATAGATGCAAGACAACCCATCCGAGTTCTAATTTTGTGCTCCAGCCCTATGTAGAATTGTCATGTCATACCCTTGCAAAGCAAGACTCAATCTTAGTAATCTACCATTGTTTTTTCCCACCTGCATCAGCCAAACCAGCGGGTTGTGGTCAGTCTGTACCACAAAATGCTGCCCATACAAGTATGGCTCCAACTTCTTTAGGGCCCACAGTATGGCAAGACACTCCTTTTCCACAGTTGAGTATGCCTGCTCCCTGGGAAGTAACTTTTTACTCAGATGTGCTACAGGGTGATCTTTCCTTTGGCTGGATGTCTGATTCAGTACTGCCTCAGTATCCATGTCTGAGGCATCAGTCTGAACTGTAAAGGGTCTGCTATAGTCAGGACTTGTCAGAACAGGAGCACTGCACAGTGCCTCCTTCAGTCTGGTAAAGGCTTCTTCACAGGCTGATCCCCAGGTAATTTTCTTTGGCATCCTTTTCTTTACCAGGTCAGAGAGGGGAGCAGCCAGGCTACTGTAATTGAGCACAAATTTTCTATAGTACCCTGCTGTCCCAAGAAAACTCCTGACCTGCTTCTGCATTTCTGGTCTGGGCCATGTCTGGATTACCTCTATTTTTATTTGGTTAGGACGAAGCTGTCCTCGGCCTACCACACGCCCAAGGTATGCCACTTCTCCCATGGCCACCTGGCACTTCCTGGCTTTGACAATGAGCCCAGCCCACTGTATCCCGCCCAGCATTTCCCTAAAGTGGGACAGATATTCTTCCCTGCTGACACTAAAGATGGCAATGTCATCCAGGTACACCATGGCGTACTCCTCGGCACCATTTAACACCTGGTTCACCAACCTTTGGAAAGTGGCCAGGACATTCTTCATTCTGAAAGGCATTACTTTGAATTCAAATAAGCCTATCGGAGTGATGAAGGCCGACCTCTCCCTAGCTCTGTCCATTAACTGTACCTGCCGGTACCCCTTGTTCAGGTAATTCATTGTAAGGTAGGTCGCCCCTCCCAACTTGTCCAGGAGTTTGTCCGTCCAGGGCATCGGGTGGGCGTCTGACTTTGTGACTGCATTCAGTCTATGATAATCCACACAGAAATGAGTAGAGCCATCTGGCTTAGGCACAAGGACTACAGGTGAGGTCCAGGGGCTGTGGGATCTGTGGATTACCCCTAAATCCAGCATATCCTCCACTTCCCTCCTAATGTTCTTTTGGACAGCCTCTGACACCCAATATGCTGTCCGTCGTATGGGCATCTGTGTCCCTGTCTCCACATCGTGCGTCACTAAGGGGGTTAGTCCAGGCTTGGCGCTAAACAATGGGGCAAAGTCTGCTAAAACCTCCCTTACTTCCTGGATCTTGTCTGGGGTCAGCTGGGGAGACAATTTAACTGCCTCCAAAGAGGACTCCCACTTACTTTCTTCCAGCAAATCCAGAAGAGGGTCTCCTTCATCTGTCCCCTCCCCAGGACTACACACTGCAAACACCATGTCAGCCCTGTTTGCATATGGCTTCATCATGTTGACATGGTACATCCTTTCTGTCTGTCTTTGGTCAGGTAACTCTGTAATATAGTTCACGTCATTTACCTTCCTAACCACTTTGTATGGTCCTGCCCACTCAGCCTGCAGCTTGTCTTTCCGGACTGGAAAAGGACCATGATTTTCTGACCCACCATGTACGAGCGAGCTCTGGCTCTGTGGTCGTACCACACTTTTGTTTCTGTTGGGCAGCTGCCAGGTTGCTCTGGGCTGTCCCCATAAGCTCCTTCAGCCTTTCCCTAAACCTAAGGACATAATCCACAATGCGAGTTCCCTGGGTGGTGTGCTTGCCTTCCCAGTCCTCCCAGATCAAGTCTAGGGGCCCAAGTACCTGGCGTCCATATAAGAGTTCTAAGGGGGAAATTCCTGTCGACTCTTGTGGCACCTCCCTGTATGCAAACAACAGGTGGGGAAGGTATTTCTCCCAGTCCCTCCCATGCTGTTCAGCAAACGTCCCGAGCATTGACTTCAGGGTACTACTGAATCTTTCCACAAGCCCATTGGCTTGTGGGTGATACGGTGTCATGCATCTCTGCACCACCTCACACTTCTCCTATAAACATTTCATCAGGTCCGACATGAAGGAACCCCTTCGATCAGTGATAACCTCCTGCAGAAACCCAACACAGGAGAAAATCTCAAGTAAGGCCTCTGCCACTTTGTCTGTCCTCAGTGAGGATAGGGCAACTGCCTCTGGGTACCGGGTGGCATAATCCATCGCAGTCAGGGTGAATCAATTCCCTGAGGAGCTGGGGGTATTTAAAGGCCCCATAATATCCATTTCCACCCTCTGGAATGGCTCCTCCACTATGGGCAATGGATTCAGGGTGGCTTGGGTTTTCTTTCCCGCCTTCCCTATTTCTTGGCATAGGTGATAAGACCTGCAATACTCCTTCACCTGCTGGGTGAAGTCAGGCCAATAGAAATTCTGGGCCAACCGCTGCGTAGTCCGCACAATTCCCAGATGACCAGACAAGGGAATATCATGTGCAATCTTGACCAACTGCTCATGATACCCCTGGGGAACAACAAGCTGCCTGCCTAACACCCCTCCCTCTGTCTACACAACCTGAGTATACATCAGTCCATTTTCTCAATAAACCTTATGTCTGCCGTCACCTCCCTGTGCCCCGTTACAGTCTGCCCAAGCCCTCAGCTTCTCTAGACTAGGGTCACTTCTTTAAGCACCTGCAAACCCCTCACACATTCCCAAGGCATGGGACAGGCCCCCTTCAGTCACTAGAGTCCCTAGCACTAGCATCAGGGCACTCAGGATCACTGTCAGTCCCAACCCTCTGACAATGAGTCACCCTTCCCTCTTTGGAGAACCCTCCATAGCTGTGTGGTTAACTGCTACTGGGGAAATTTCTACCCCCTTTTCATTAATCTCTATATCCAGAGACACAGGCTAGGGAACCAGCCTCCCAATGGTTTCCACAATTGCTTCTGTGGGGTCCAGGGAACTACAGTGTTCCCTTGCTGCTTGGCTATGGGTAACTGCACACAACATCCCTTGTTTGAGATTGTTGCCCAGGATCACATCCACTGCTAAGGTTTTGACTACAGCCACCTGTTGCACAGTTCCCCCTCTTTCACCCCAGTCTAGGAGAACACTAGTGAGGGGCAATGTTTTCTCTTCACCAGTAAAGTCCTGTGCAGTGACGTATTTATTGGGTATAAGCTGACCCAGCTCTAGTAGATCTCTTTACCAAGGTCAGGGATGCTCCAGTGTCCCTTAACCCTTGCGGCTGTGCACCATTCACCATGACTGGGTGCATCTGTTCCCTCATGTTCACTGGCATGCTTCCAGGGACACTTCCTTCCTAGCCCCCTGTTGTATATTGCTCGCCTTTTTGGGACACTGTCTGGCAATATGCCCAGCTTCTTTACACAACCAACTTTCATTTCTTTTCTCAGAGAAATCTTTTCTCTGAAACCTGGGGCTAACTGGTTTTGGTGGAGGCAGTGAGGGTTTCAGGTGCCCTGAAGGTGCGCTTTTCCCTTTCTGCGCTGCCACACACACCCCATTTGCTCTCAGAGCAGGTCTGCTCTTGGCATAACGGTCCGAGAGTTCAGCAGCCTCCTGCACTGTTTTGGGGATCTCGGTCCTCCAGCCAGGTTTTCAGCTGTGCTGTGCATGCCCAGAAAAAAATGTTCTAACAAAATCACATTTTCAATTTTATCAATAGAGTTTGCTTCAATTCCTTCCCACCAACATTTTAAAAACTGACATTGTTTCATGGCTAGCTCCTCGTAGCTCATGTCAGAGCTTCTCCTGCGTTTATGGAATTTAGCTCTGTATGATTCAGCAGTTAATTCATATTTCTTTAACAGTGCAGCTTTAAGTTGCTGTAATCATCACTGTCCTCATTGTCCATTTGACCCAATGCATCTCAAGCTTTCCCGGTAAGTAGCAGGGATAGCTGGAAGCTCCAGGACTCCCTAGGAATTTTAGCCTGAATACAAACTTTTTCAAAAGAACTTAAAAAGGCATCCATATTCTCCCCCTCTTTAAATTCGGCTATCAATTTGGAATTCAATTTGTAACCCAGTCCTGTAGTCCCAGTTAAACCCAAGCCACTTACCTGCTCTGATGCCGCTGGTTGAAGTCGTAACTTCTCCAGTTCGTGTTGCCTTTGGCGCTCATGTTCCTCACACTCAGCGTCTCTCTGTTCTCGCTCTGCCTCCCAGTGTTCTTGCTCTGCCTGTTGGTGTTCTCGCTCTGCATCATGGTCTGCCTCCTGCTGTTCATGGTCCCTCTCCCTCTGGAACTCCAGCTCCTTTCTGCGCAACTCAGTTGCAGCTTGAGTGCTTCTGGATCCAGGATACTGGTGACCTTCCCCTGCTGCTGTGGCCCTTCGCTAACAGTGGTCCTGTTTCCCTCCTCATCGGATCTGGACACTGCACTGGCCACTAGCCCTGCCACACTCAAGGTTCGGTCCTTTTCAGTCACTGTCTGTGATGCAGTGCTCTGGGTATCTGCTACAATCAGGGCATCCGCAAGGTTATGTTTGGTGGCTTTCACCTTGAATGGAACTCCTCTGTCCCCGTACAACTGCTTTAAGTAGTCTACATTGTGCCTGCTGTAGTTGGAAGTCATCTTCTTCCCTAACTATGGCTACTCTGACTTGCACTTTAGGAAGAAAAAAAATGGGTAGGAACTTGACTGTACGCCAAGTGATATAGTTCTATCTTCTTTTTAAAAATAAATCACTGCCTTTTTCTTTCTTTGCAAGTGAGCTGACGGTCTCAAGCTGACACACTGAACAATAAAAGCTTGTAATACCAAACTTATGCACACTGCTGCCAACCAGTCTGCCACAACCCCACTCAGCAGGTCAGGCCCTCTGCTGCCACAGTGCCAACCTCCGAGTGCAGTATTGTGAACAGTTAACAGAACAGGGTAACCCTCCTGTCTGTTTTGTGGGTTTGAATTAAACTTTGATCTCAAGTTCTGGAGGGATTCAAACTGTGAACCTCTTGCTAGCATACCCAATGTACAAGGTCAGATAATTCTGCTTTTCGGGGGGGCAGATATCGTTTTCCTACGGGCACCTAACCAGGTGTACAGAATGAACCCTTAAAACTATATTAAAGACCTCAGAATAAACGCTTACCTTTTCCCACTTTGGTAAAACCAGTAAGCTTTGTACAGTGTCAGTTTTAACCATATATGCCTCCCTTGTCAAAGAAAGAATTTCAGAAGCACACCAGGTAGTCTCTAAACATAGAGGTTTACTTAAAATAGATAAAAATGTAAAACACAGAACCATATATCACAAAACATACAATCTTTTAAAACAATAAGGTTTAAAAAGTGCAAATTCCTACCAATAATACACTTAGACATGTCTACCTAATGTATTTTCATCTTCTTATAGTGCTGTAGATGTTTCTTTTTTCAGAGTCCAAACGTGTCTGTAAATGTTTGTTACAGCATAATTAAAACACTGTCTTGACCCTGCCTTCTCCATGATGTCACCCAGCTCCTCTTCTGTTTATTAAAAATTATACAATCAGGATGTCTTGTGTCAGGAGGTAAATTAATAGGTGACATCAGCAGAAAAAACTTCTTTCCCCATATGACTTCCCAATTAAGTCTGTAATTTTCCACGTCCTTTCTTTCATCCATGAGCAGCATCCTCTGTCAAGGACATCAAAGGACTTTTATGATGTACCACCTAGGTGCGATAACCTGTATTCTTCGTCTAAACGCCATAAAAGTTTATGATTTTCCAGTCTAGCAGCTGGCAGCTACAATTAAGCTAGTTGAACAGGAGAGCCTTACTTTAAGTCTCTTCTAGCCTGTAATTATCTCCTAGCTTTTATCTTTTAGCTGAAACAGCGTGTCTCATGAGAGACAGTCAACACATTTTTATATTACAAAAAGCATAGGTTAATCAGAACCAGCTGTATAAGCGTCACAGTAGCTACCTCTGCTGCTTGTTTCAGGAATGTGTCAGCAGCAGAAATCTGTGCAGACACAATTTGGACTTCCGTCCATACTTTCACGAAGCATTACAGTTTGGACATTGTCTCTCACTGCAGAGCAGGCTTCGGGTTGGCTGTTCAGCAGGGACTCCTTTCATGATCCCTGTTCAGACTCTCAGTCATTTGTGGATGACAACTCCTCCCATTTCTTTTTGTTCCAGAATTCTTGGGACTCAATCCTGTATGTCAATACCTATTGCAAGAGTCCTCTCGAAGTTAGATAGTACAGTTACGTAAGAACTTAGCGTAACAGTAGATCTTCGAGAGAGGCTCTTGCAGGAGGTATTACCTTACCTCCCTCCATCTCCTCTATTTCTTCTTTTCTCCTATGAGGGCATTTCCTCTTTTCTCCTGTCATGCCTTTCTGGCCTTTGCCGGGAAAGAACTGGCGGGCGGGCATGTGGGACCGCCCCTTTATACTGACGCTGGTCACCTGATGTGGGGGCAGTCCCCCTCCAGAGACTGCTAGCTAGAGATTTTTCCATGGGGTCCTGATGCCTGGCGGATTAGTCCTGTGTGTGAATACCTACTGCAAGAGCCTCTTTCGAAGATCTACTCTTACGGTAAGTTCTTACATAACTGTACTTTCCCTGTCTAACTCCTCCGTCTGAAAGGGCAGGCTGTATACCACTCCCTTTCTGAGTCCTATTCTTGGAATCCTGGATTTGAATCCAAAGTTGACTACATACTACCCTCCTCCCTTTCCTGCACATATAATGCCACCCCCCTCCTTTCCCAATCACCCTATCCCTACGAAATAACCTGTACCCTGGTACAGACTGGTCCCAGTCATTGTATTGGGTGGCCCATGTTTCTGTGATGGCTGCAATGTCCACCTCTCTCTCTGCCATGAGCACCTGTAACTCTGCACACGCTTTTTACATCTCAAGTATTTTTTCTTTTCTGTTTGCTAATTAGAAGATTTTCCACCTGGCAGTACTCGGGTGATGTGTGGAGCAGCACTCTTGTCTGGAGGAAAAAACAGTCAGTTTTGTTCCCACTACATCAACATTGAGATCATACTGACTATGACATCACTAGTAACCAATGAGAACCATTTATCACTGCCAGGTTTTACTTTCACATGAAGCACCAGGGACTGGCTGTCTCTGGTTACTAGTGATGTCACATTGTCCTGCATTTTGATTGGTAGCCTGTGAGAGTCACTGGTCAGGCTGCAAGGATTGTGGTGCCTCAAGGTGTTTGGTCTCATTTCTGACGATGTAGTGGGTGGAACAGAACTGACTTTTTTTTTCTCCAGACAGAGTGCTGCTGCACACATCACCCCAGTACTGCCAGGTGGAAAATCTTTTAATTAGCAAACAGAAAATAATAAAAAAAAAAAAACTTCAGATATTGGAAGTGATAGCTGACTGCATCTGAAAATTACTATTAATTCCAAGCAGTATAGTAGCTCTTTAAAACTGAGGTAGTAAAATAGGCTGGTACTCACCTTATCTGGAACACCGGAGCCATTTGTAGTCTGTTCAACAGTAGGAGCTACTCCCACTGAATCGGTTAAAAGTGGAAAGGTTGCTTGCCTGTCAGTGCAGCTGTTCAGTTTTATTTCAGTTCAGTTTTGTTAGGAAATGTAACCATTGAGGCAAGCTCATTTGCAGTGGCATCCTTTCAGGTATAGAAGATCTTACTTCGAGTGGAAGCTTTTGCAGCAGGCTATCATAATAAGGACTATGCCGCCGGCACTAGGACCCACCGAAATCTTCTCAGCCAGCAGTACCGAACAGGGACTACCCCTGACGTCGGCTCCACCCCGTCAGCCCTGGTACAAAAGGGGGCAGACCCAGCTCCACCCCAGTTCTTTTTCTGCCGTGTCCCTCGAACGTGAAGAGTTCTACAGTCTTGGCTTGCCAGCCCAGCTAAAATCTTTGTGTTTTTTTTGCCCTTTCTGATGTTTTTTCTCCAGTCTTTTGACGGTTTTTGTTCCACCGACATATGTCTTCACCGTCCTCGGTCTCCTCATCGAGACCCCACGTCAACAAGTGCGGTTGTGGCCACCAGATACCTTCAAGGGACGGCCACAAGAAGTGCGTCTTTTGCGTGGGGCCTGAGCATGACATGGCGGCCTGTTCATCCTGCCAGAGTTTCACCAACTGGACCCGGATCCACCGCCTAAAGGCCCTGAAGGCATACCTTCTTGTGAAGAAAATGGATCTGCACTCCTCAGGGGAGAAGGTGAAATGCAAGGATAAAACCAAGTGGCCCCACGACAAAGACCGTAGTCAGTCCTGGCACTGGTCCAGGTTCTGGTCTCGCTCCCGCTTCCGGACCTCTCCGAAAAAAGCCCATGGTTCTATGGACTCAGGTGAGCGTCCAGAATCTAAGGATCAGGCTAAGGCTGGGCCTTTGGGGGAGAAGCCAGTGAAGCCTAAGCTGACTCCGCTAAGAGTCACTGTTAAGTCCTCGGAGGCATAAGCTTTGGTCCTGCCTTCCAAGGCCTCGGCGCCGCCCGTCAAGAGCGCGACCAAGTCAAGAGACACTCCAGCGCCCCAGGTACACTGATTGTCAGTCCCCATACCGACACCGGGTGAATGGGCAACGGATCTAGGTGCAGCCGGCGAAGGGACTGCGTCTCCATCCCCCAAGTCCTCCTCCCCCCCAGGGTGCTCCAGGAGGCTCTTCTTCCAGGGCCAACATTCTGGATATTCCCTTTACGGGGAAAGCGGCCTCCATCTTCATGAAGGACAAACTCCAGGATCTTTTTTCCTTCTGGTGGGGGCAGGTCTAGAAGTGGCCCCCGAAGATGGCCCCGTCACCAGTTCTGGACCCTTCGGGTGAACCACAGCCAGGAGGTGCATCTTCACCACAGAAGACCCCGAGAGGCCGCTGCCTACACCTCCGCCCAAGGCTCGTTCCCGTTTACGGTTCGTAGACCGACACCGGCGTTCTACAAGATCTGGTAGCCGACGCTGGGTCAGGTATCGCACCAGGAGCCATTCCCATACTGTTAGGTGGGATCGCTCCTGACATTGGTCCTCTGACCTGTGTTGGTCTCCACTCTGCCGTCGGTCCCATGACTGACTTCAGTCTTCAGACCGTTGTCAGTTGGTGAGACACCGCCGTTCGAGTGGGGCTAGTCACAGGAATAGGTCCAGCTACTCAACACCCGTAGCCCTTCCTCCTCTTCTACCGCTTCCATCTCGGGTATCGGGGGTTCCCCGGGAGAGAAGGATCAGCCCCGCTCACCTCCTGATGATCCTATTTTCATGGATGTCATGAGGCACATCTAGGACTCCAATGAGTGGGATACGGAGGACCTGAATCCGGAATGCCATCAATTGGCTAAGTACCTGAGGCAGAAGGAGCCTAAACCCTTGATGGTGCCTACTTTGGTGGACACATTCCAGTACCTCACCCAGATTACCTGGAAGCATCTGGCTTCAGTCCTGGCAGTTCTGAAGAAATCGGACAGGCTGTACAGAGCCCCAAGGGATGAACCATTTCTGGCTGAACACCCTCAGGCAGACTCTTCAGTGATTGCGGCTGCTCATGATAAATCTAAGCAGCCCAAGCACCTCAGCTCACAGCCTCCCGATCCGGAGTCTCGTTATTTGGACCAGGTGGGCAAGAAGGTGTATTCTGCCTCCACCTGTTCAATTAGATCCCTGAACTTTCTAACGCATATGGTCCAGTATCAGAATGTGTTCTGGGAGCAGGGACAAGAGCTGGTAAACACCTTACCAGGCTTTGAGAAGAAGGCTGAGATTCTGGATGTCCTAAAATCAGGTTCAGACGTAGGCACACATGTTTTGCATGCCTCGTACGACACTGCGGATACAGCAGCAAGACCGGCAGCATCATGGGTCTGTCTCAGGTGCCATGTTTGGTTGAGGGTCTCTGGCTTTCACCAGGATCTGCAGTCCGGCATCCAGGACTTACCATTCCAGGGTACCGTTTTGTTTGGGCAGGAGATGGAGACTCTCATCTCTTGTCTCCAAGAGTCAGGCAAATCCATCTGGTCTGTCTGCCAAATGTACCATGGAGACCAGCGGAGACAGCGTAAGCGACAATTTCAGAAGCCCTCAGGTGGTCAAGCCTGTGGCAATCAACAGGACCAGAGAGGTGGCTTTCGGAGGAGAGTTGGCAGCCTGGAGGCACTCCTCGTGGGCCCAAGTCCTCCGAGGCCTCTCTGCCCACACCTGGCTCCACCCCTATGACTCCCCCCCCTCCAGCAGAGGTTTCAGGGGAGGTGTTAAAGGTTGCTTCTACCTTTACCTTCAGGGATGAAGCTTGATCACTGTGGACCAAGGGTTCCTAGACATCATAAGGAGAGGACACACTCTAGAGTTCACAGAGGTTCCTCCAGACACTCCACCAAGGTTCTCCAGATATCCTCCTTCTCATATCCCTCTCATAGCAGGGAGATACAGGCCCTCTTGCAAAAAAGGGCAATAGAACCAGTTCTCCTGCAGCAGTGGGGAAAGGGGTATTATTCCCACTTCTTCCTGGTCCCAAAAAAGACTCAAGACCTTCGTCCCATTCTGGACCTCAGCTCTCTTAACCTTTATATAGAGTACAAAATGTTCTGGATGGTGACTCTTCCAGGACTTCTTCCTCTGCTTGGCAGTAGTGGCTGCGGCTCTAAGGCATCAGGGTCATTATGTCTTCCCTTACGTGGACGATTGGCTTCTCACAGCCCCGTCAAGGTCACGCCTGCTTCAAGCTCTCAGAGACGCCTATACTCTGTTCCAAGACCTGGGAATCACCCTGAACCTTCCAAAGTCTTCCCCAGAACCCAGCCGAAGACTTGTCTTCATCGGAGTGGTCCTGGATTTGGTCCAGGGCATGGCCTTTCTACCCACAGAGAGGGGCGATCGCTTGCAGGAGATAGCTGGATCGGTCCTAATTACTCCTCAGGTCCAAGCAAAGACCTTTCTCAGACTTCTGGGGCACATGGCGGCGGCCATTCCCATCACTCCTCTGGCCTGCCTCCACATGAGAATCCCACAATAGATGCTCAGGGTGCAGTGGTATCAGTGCTTTGACGACCTAGACCACGTGGTCAGAGTCACAGAGCCAGTAAGGAGAACACTTCTTTGGTGGATGGATCCACTCAATTTGGAAAAAGGGGTCCTCTTCCATCCAGAGCCCCCGAATCAGAGCCTTACAAAGGATGCCTTGGATTTGGGGTGGGGAGCACACCTGGGGGCCCACCAAATGCAGGACATTTGGACCCCCGAGGAGTGCAAACTCCACATCAATGTCCTGGAGATGCGAGCGGTCCTCAATGCGCTACACGCCTTTCAGGAGGACTTTGTACCATGCTCTCTTCTGGTTCAGACAGACAACATGGCGGTCATCTTCTATATCAACAAACAAGGGGGCCCTCATTCTTACCCCCTGTGCAGGGAGGCGATGAGAGTCTGGTATTGGGCACTGGAATGGCACATCTCTCTCTCTCTGCAGTGCACGTTCCAGGTGTTCTAAGCAACTTGGCCGACAGTCTCAGCAGATCTCAGTCAAAGGCACATGAGTGGGAGCTACTGCAATCAGTAGCGGATCAGCTGTTCGACACATGGGGTTGCCCAGAGCTGGACCTTTTTGTGTCACCATGCAACGCCAAACCGCCAGTTTTCTGCTCGTAAGAGCCCGCACCTGGTGTTTTCTGGCCAGACACATTGTCTCTTTGTTGAGCAGGGAGGTTTCTTTACACCTTCCCTCTCTTTCCTCTCATCCAGAGAGTTCTGTTGAAGTTACAGGCCGAGGGGGCTCAAATGATTCTAATCACCCCGCTGCGGCCTCGGTAGATTTGGTTCCCTCTACTTCAGCGGCTATCCATGGAACCTCCAATCGTGCTGCCAATATGCTCACAGTTGCTGTCCCAGGATCAGGGCTCACTGGTCCATCCCAATCTCTGATCCTTACACCTTCATGCTTGGCTCCTTTGAACATAGCAAAATACAGGTTTGAGGGTATCCCCAGAGGTGGCAGATGTTCTCGTGTCAGCGAGAAAGCGCTTCACTTATGCTATGAAGTGGAAGCAGTTCTGCTTGTGGGCCTCGTCTCACCATCTTGATCCCATTACCTGTCCATTGAACTCAGCTCTATAGTATCTCCTCTTCTTATACCAGCAAGGCTTGAGTTACTCCTCCATAAAGGTGCACATGTGGGCCACCTCGGCTTATCATGCCCTTTCAGGAGACAGGGCCTTAGCCCAGTTGGATGTGGCCCCCATGGGTATGAGCGCATTCTGGTACTGGACCATATGCGGTAGGAAGTTACGTGGGATTCTTCACATGAGACCTCCCATTCAGGATCCTAGCCCACCCTGGGACCTCCTGTTTCTGTTGGAGGAGCTTACTGTTCCCCCGTTTGAACCTGCAGCAGACTTTGAGCTGCGATATCTTCCCTGGAAGGTTTGCTTTTTAGTTGCCATTACGTCAGCTCGAAGAGTTTCTGAGCTTCAGGCACTGATGTGTAAAGAGCCATATTTAATTTTTATAGGGAAAGGATTTTCTTGAGGACGAATCCTAAGTTTCTTCCAAATGTGGTCTTGGAATTGACCCGCAACCAGTTGGTTGATCTTCCAGTTTATTTCCCTTCTCCCTCTAACAGAGGGTAAGCTGTCCTTCACACTTTGGACGTCTGCAGGATGCTAAGGTATTACTTTAAGCGAGTGGCTTCTCACCGTCAATCGGAGCAACTGTTTGTGGCATTCGCACCACAACACTTGGGTAAACCGGTGTCCAAGCAGACCATTTCTAAAAGGATTGTCCACTGTGTTTTTTTCTGCTATGGCAAGCACAACAAACCCCTTCTGGGCCCGGTTAGGGGTCACTCCACCAGAGGAGTGTCTGCTTCCTTCACCACTATGTGGAATGTCTTGATTTGGGACATATGCGCAGCCGCTACCTGGAGTTCAGTGCATAGTTTCGCAAAGTACTACAGCTTGGACATTGCCTCCAGACGCCATGCTGGCTTCAGCCTGGCAGTCCTTCAGGGATTTCTGTCTTGAGCTTCTGTGTTCAGCTTCCTCTCTTCCACCTCCTGGGGTCAGTTACCTCCTTGGCGAGGGACTGCTTGGGATTCAGTTCTTATTGTGATAGCCTGCTGCAAGAGCTCCCACTCAAAGTAAGATAGTACAGTTATGTAAGAACTTACTGTAACAGTAGATCTTTGAGAGGAGCTCTTGCAGCAGGCGTTACTTTCCCGCCCTCCATCCCCCTTTTGAGGTGTGCAGAGCATCATCTTCGAAGATCTACTGTTACGGTAAGTTCTTACATAACTGTACTTTACATATAAAAGTTTCAGTTACAGAAATAGTAGTACTACATATTATACTGGTGCAGTAGCACCAGTATAGTTATGGTTGGTACAGCACTTCAGTGTTAAATCCAAAATATTGCACCTTAATAACTTTGGTGTACTTTGACAAAATAGCCCAAAATTTGGCATGCGCAGTCATTCTACCAGAGTCTCAAGACGTGAAAGGTTTCGTGACGGCATCTTGTATAGTTTTTGAGATATAAAGTGGTAAAAAACATGAAAAAAAGCAAATTATTTTCCCATTGGTTAACATGGAATTTTTTGCCGTCATCTACAGCCCAGATGGAATGAAATTTTTATCTGAAATTTTCAAGAATGATGGGGTCTGTGCCATGGGTGTGTCTTTGGATGGTTTGGTGAAAAAATATGTTATTTTTTAATTATAATGCTTTTTGTGATAGTCGCCAGACAGGTAAATGAAAACTGTTTGGACTGTTAATTGTTAACGACTTACTGTTCATGCTCAGAGAAATACTGTTTGCAATGTCAGCCATCTTTTTTTTCCTGTTTTAACAAAGTTTTTTCTACTCAAGTACTGCCTGGTAACTAATGAACAAGACCTGTAATCAGGTGGTCTTCACATTCTTTGATTCTTTTATTAGTATTTTAATATGAATACTGTAAATATCCGTTAGTGTGGCGAGAATAATTTCGCCTCTCACTCGCTTAGGTAAGGACCATTCAATCAGAAAATAACCACTCGCAGTTCTTTACAGTTTGAACTTTAGTTAAGGTCCATACTGTCCTAGCTCCCTGGTGTCTAGTGGAACCCCCTACCTGCCGATTTCTGTCCCCTGAAGATAACATAATATGTCCCTGGTAGTCCAGTGGTACCTTCCTCCTCCCCTGTTCTCTGATCGCTGTCCCCCTATTAAATATATAAATATATATTCCCTGTAGTCAAGTGGTCCCTCCCCCCTCTCCTGGTCTACAGTCGCCAACCCCGTATTACATTTTAATTCATTGCTACCTTCTGATTTCCATCCCCTGAAGAAAACATAATATGTCCCTGGTAGTCCACTGGTCCCTCTCCCTCCCCTTCTATCAGATTGCTGCCCCCTATTAAATATATTTATTCCCTGGTAGTCCAGTGCTCCCTCCTCCCTCCCCATTCTTTGATTGCCATCCCCATCCTGAAATTATAGAACCCCTGGTAGTCCAGTGGTCCCTCCCCTGTTCTCCAATCACCATCCCCGTATTAAATTTTAATTCATTGGTAGTTCAGTGGTTCCTCCCTCTCCATCATTCTCCAGTCGCAATTCCTATATTAAATAATATGTTAATTAGACATCACGTGACCTCACAAAGCACTTCCTTCCTTCCTGCATCATTTTCTGATATGGCCTTCTGAGACTTGACTGTGTGACTGACGCAGAATCGTGCTCTCTAACTTTGTGGCGTGAAAGTGGAGAAGCAGGGAGACTTTTGCTAATTGCATTATTTTAACAGGTATGCCACCGTTGCCTGCATTCGTTGGTCTCCTTACCAGTAAATCTTAAATTCTGCCTTGTTTCGTTCAGAGTTTTTCCTGGTGCTTTGTCCTTTTAAAACAGAATAAAAGAAGAATTGAAGAAGAAGGAGCGAGAAGCAAGGGGTAGAGGTGTTTGCTATTAGGTGGCATCCGGGAGGGTTTCCCGAGGCGGAGTCCCCGGTTTTGGAATACGGACAATAGCCAGTCGGAACGGCTCTGCACCAAGCAAGAAAACTCCGTTTCTCTAAGATTGAGTATTTTTTCCTCTAAAATTGACATTATGTTTTTTGCTGCTCAATATTAATTGTATTAAAATCCTTTTAGGATTTGGGGCGTGATTTTTATGGTCTTATCATCTGAGTTTGCGATTTGATATGTAAGATGTGTTTATGTTTTAGTATTTTAGTGTTTTAATGCATACGGGATTATTTTAAGTTTAAGAAGTTTTTAGTTTTCACGCCAGAGCCACTTTTCTTGATCACGTGAGCCACAGGAGCAAGGTACTAATACGCATGCGTGGCATCCTATCTCAGATTCTCTCTGCGACTGAAGATCGACGGCGCACTACATTTTATGGGCGATATTGAGTAAAGTTATATTTTTTGCACTCTCTAACTTTTAATATACTTCAGGATGAGTTTTCGGCCTTTAATGTGGGAAATGCTCATATATTAAATTACATGCTTTTACGAAAGTCGATGCAAGCGTGTTTAAGGACATAAGTCGCTATTCCCGGTGGATTTACCGGATCTAGCTGTTCTCCTTCTAAGAAGTAGGTTTATATATATTTTTTTTTTAATTTTTTTTTCTTTAAAGTATATGGACTTTGAGTTAGGAGTTCAGGATTACTTGCGATAGGCACTTAAATATAATTTAAACAGCCAATTACAAAGCAACTGGTTGTTTGTAGGATCTTTTTTTTTTGTTATAACCTGTAATTAGTTATAACAAATCTTAATATTAGATTTTGTTTGCTATTTGGTTGTTACTTATGCACTTTTTTCTCCATTGTAGTGTATTATCTGGATATAATAGACGACAGAGATTATGGTGTACTACATGTTACTAGGACCCTTCAACAGACTTTGCTGGGGATTTTAGAACCGCCATAGAGTCATAGAGCCTGATAGATTTTGGACTGCAGCCCAAGGATTTAACTTTCAACTCGGGCCTATTTTTGCAAGATTCTAAACTGTAAGATTCAGAGATTAAAATTTTGGACTGGCGTTTGAAGTATCTGCCTCAGTGAAAGGAACTGTATCAGAGAAGTGCTTGAAGTACTCTCTTTTCAGCAGAGGAACTATATTAAAATTCTGCTGTTCAGGTTTGCTGGACTTGCTGTTGTTCATTTGAGGATTATAACAACATAACATCGAGGATCTAAAACTCTTTTTTTTTTTTTTTTTGGTATGCCTCCAATTACTAGAAGTAAAATGCCCATTAGTCAGAATTTAAGCCTGGCTAAGCAAGGAAGGTCATCAAAGGGTATTCACAAAAACCCACTTTCCTTAAAAAAGTTGGCAGTGAGGTCACTTAGTAAAAAACATAATTTATTCAATGATAAGTTTATATTGCAAGAAAATAGCAGGAAATCTAAAGGGAAAAAGGTTGAAATTCAATTAGCATCTACACCAAATGAAGGTATACTGAATTTTTTTAGTGTTGTCCCTACCTACTATAAAAAAGATAACTTAAAGTCAATAAAAACAACAGACTTTGCAAATAATGAAGGGGCCTCATGCGATTCAATTAGCAATGTGGCAGATAGGTCTAATCTGCCTAAATGCAGGGATATTGAGGAGTCCCCAAAGACACACTATGCTAAAATTGATTATTCAAATATTTTCCATAATCTGACTATACTAGATACAGAGGTGAAAAGTATGAGAAAAACTTTAAGGTCAGATCTGAGTGACCTTGTGCAGACGGAGATTACTCAGTCTGGGAAAGAATCTCACACAAGAAAAAGTGGTATAAAGGGAAATACGCAAGTGAAGTTCCCGGGGGAGGGGGGGAACAGTCGACAGAGATTTTGGATCACTTGAATGGGGCTGGCTATACAAATACCTCATGGACAATGAGCCCAGAGAATAGAAGTGTTCCTGACTTTGAGGGATTAACAAGGGATATAGTAAATATATTGAGAGATCCACTTAACTCTATTTTTTTTGTTTAAACAGTTACTTGATATCTAACAAGATATCTCCTTCATTAAAGGGGTGTGTCTGGAAAAGAAGGATAAGCTAGATATGATGGGTAAAAGATATGTGGAGGAAGAGGAGGGAAAGATCAAGTCTACTCAATATACTAGAGAAAATTAAATCTTAGATCAAAGTGCAGTTAACATCTCTTTGGAACAAACTCCGGGTCGTAGTGATCAATTTTATCAGGAAACTTATCAGGAGTCTTACAATTTAGGACTTAATGACTCTTTAAGGCCGAACTATGCTAGTTTGATGCAGTCAATTGTTGGTAATGGTTTGGAGTGTATAAGGCTACCTAATAAAGATATAAGAGATGCTAATATCTGTAGAGAAATGGCAGAGAAGTTTCCAGTTTTATGGGCGAAGGGGGAGAAGCAAGAGGGAGTTGGAGAGATTTTCAAGGCTAACAAAGACAAGTGCAGATGCAAACGTAAGAGCAAGTGTAAATGTAAGAGCACTAAAGGGGATGGGGTAGAAATTGAAGTACCCAAAGTGAGAAAGGAGAAAGATGAAAAGAAAAGTAGTGAAGCCTTAATAAAATTTAAAGGACCTCCTAAAGCCATTATAAGTCAAACAAAATCTGACACTGTTCCATTACCATTAAATGCTGCAAGTCTTAGTTCAAATATAGTTGAACATCAGGGACAGAGAGAGAAAGTAAGTAAAAGCAATTTTAAAAAGGGGATCAGTTTGAAGAAGCAGGGAAAATCAGGGATAAGTAAGATAAGTAGGAAAATGTCAAATAAAATACCTACATCAGTAAACAAGGGAAATGATGTTATGACACAAGAATTTAGTTTAGTGAATAGGCAGGATAGTGTGTTTCAAGACGATAACAAATGTTTAAAAAAAAATTTTGTCAGAATCCTTAGGGAGTGATTTTGTGTTAACCAGTATTTAATGTGTCATGTATTCCACAAGAAACTCGGGATAAGTTATGGATTATTGAGTAATTTAATAACAACCTTATTGGTTGGATGCACTATAGTCAAACAGTGCTTTAGTATAGTTAGACCTATTTCAACTTTGGAGTTGGTTTCTAATCAGTATCATCTTTTAAAGGCAATTGGTAAAAAAAATCTAAGGAGTTTGACACAATGGGGATTAATGTTGGGGATTTACTGACCATGAATGATCTGTTTCCTGAATTTTATACTGCCAAATAATATGTAGCAATTCAGCAGGACACATTGGTTTCTATTTTTTGGATTAAAATAATGGTACAAAGAGGACAAATTTAATCTAAAAAATAAACTAATAGACTTTCTAAGCCTTTGCTTGGGAACTTCTGTTGGCAATTCTGAAATTGATAGTGTTAGAAGATTAGAATATGATGGACAGATTGTTTTTAAGGTCAAATAGGATAATTTGGTCAGTGAATTAAACAGGAAATAGCTTATTCTGGATCAATTAGGCATTCATTTTTGTATTGAAAATATCAGAAGCAAGATTGATGATTCTTTTTCATCCATTCAGCAGAAGGGAAAATGTTGGGAGTTTATGGTACAGACAGCCAACAGATATAAAATGTTATCTTCATTGAATCAATGACAAACAGATCTTGTTAGAGGGAGGCCACAGGGATTAACTGCTAATTTTTCACTTATGCCTGATTTTAATAAATCAGATCTGTCTTTGTTCAGGATTTTGTCTTGGAACATGGCAGGACTTGGGGGGGGGGGAGTTGGGGGACCCTGAAACTATTCAGTATTTGAATTTGTTTGATTTTGTTTTTGTGCAAGAAACATGGGCACTTTCTAATGCATATTTGGATGGGTTTCAATCTTAAAACAAATTGGCCAGTCGGAAAAGGAAAATTGGAAGGGGCTCTGGAGGGCTATCTATTTTTATTAAATTGGACATTGATATAAAAACTGAAGAAATAAGTAATAATAGTAATGGCTTACAGGTAGTTAAAATAATGGATAGAGATAAGAACTCATGGTTCTTAATTAATGTTTATCATAATCATGTTAGAAGTAAATTTAGTGATCCTGACTTGCTTACATCTGTTAATGATGTAGTGGTAAACATCCAAAATAATTTTTCTGAATGCGGACTACTAATTGTGGGTGACTTCAATGCTAGACTAGGAAATTTAAGGGCCTGTAACGAAGATATAGAGGAGGTCCTGTCTTTAAGAGATCATTCCAAAGTACAAATAATAAGAAATGCAAAGGATATTGTAATAAATAAATGTGGAATTGAGCTGCACAGGTTAATGATGGACAGGAATTTGTGTCTATTGAATGGAAGGGTACAGCAAGATTTAGAGGGTGAATACTCATTTAGGGGGAGTAATGGCTTATCAACTATTGATTTTGTATGGGTAGATTTAAATCTAATTGATCAGTGCCATTCATTGTATTTGAATCCAAGACCTGTGAGTCAACATTTTGGAGCTGAATTTAGTTTAATTAGGAAATCTGGTATTATTAAATATACCAAATATGAACCATTAATGATTCAGTTAAGAAAGAACAGAATTGAGTGGGATATGATTGAAGCACTGAACTTTGAAGAGATCCTACAAAATGCAGGTATACTAAAAAGATTATCAGAATCAGCGGGTAATGTGTGTGTTAATCAAATAATAGCTGATTACAATACTATTATAAATGCTGTAGCCCATATAATAATGAAGGAATCAAAAATAAAAAAGAAAGAAGGACAACCCTGGTATAATATAGAATGTAAACAGGCTAGGAAACGTTTTAACAAAGAATTTAGATTGTTAAAACAACATCCGAATAAAGGGAATAATACAAAAAATGAATCAAATAAGGAGAACCTGCAAATGGGTGTTAGTCAAAAATAAAAGGAATTATACCAAACAATTGGGGATGGAATTAAAAAGGGTGGTTCAGCTAAAGGATAACAAATTATTTTGGCAAATTGTAAGATTTGGGACCAAACATTTTGATAAAATTGAGGCACATATTGAGCCCAGTAGTTGGGAAATTTATTTTAAACAAATTGTCTGTAGGGATGACCCTGATTATCTTTTAAAAATAACACAATTGAAGATTAGTGAACGAAAATATAGGCCAACTAATGAGATAACTATAATGGAGATAGAAAATGCGATGGATTCATTTAAAAAAAGAAAGGCGCCAGGACTGGATGGGGTTCCTTTGGATGTTGTAATTAGGACTAAACAATATTGGATTCCATTTCTTTACAAATTGTACAATTGTGTGTGGACAACTGGATTATTTCTGAGTAGTTGGAATTTAAGTATAATAGTCCCCGTTTTTAAGAAGGGTGATAGAAATGATCCTAGCTGTTACAGGCCAATAAGTTTGCTTGACACTATAGGGAAATTATTCACAAAAATTATTAATAGGAGGTTATATTCATGGGTAGAGTTTAATAATATAATCGATGACTCACAAGCTGGATTTAGAAATAATTATTCAACAATTGATCAGATTTTTGTCTTGGCACATTTAATTCATAAGTATAAAGTAGTAAAAAAAAAATTATATTGTGCGTTTATTGATCTTAAATCAGCATTTGATAAAGTAAACAGAATTCTGCTCTGGGAAAGACGTTCAGACCTTGGAGTAGATCCCTCATTATTGGAAATAATAAGACTAATGTATGAGGACAATTATGTTAGTATTAGATATAACAATAAAGGTGAAATCAGTAAATGGTTTAGATCAAACATAGGAGTTAAATAGGGTTGTTCATTAGCACCACAGTTGTTCAATTTATTTTTTTGCACTGTGCTGAATAAAATGCACAATGAAGAATTTCATCTCCCTAAAATTGCTCAAAGGGCATTACCCTATTTGGCTTATGCCGATGATGTAGTTTTATTTTCAACTAGTCATTTAGGTCTTTCAAGAAGTCTGGATAACTTTTATGCAAACTGTGTTAGTGCAGATCTCCAGATAAATTACAAAAAAACTAAGGTTCTGGTATTTGGTGATAAGAACAAATACAAATATTATATAAATCACAAAAAAATAAAAGCGGTAACGAGTTTTTGTTATCTAGGTATAACTTTTAGCAAACAAGGGAATTGGAATGAACATCAGAGGGAAATTAAGATAATGGCAGAGAAATTTGTCCCTGCTGTTTTGTCTTTCTTTTCAAGGTTCGGTGAGAATTTTATTAAAGGGAATTTGATGGTTATTGATGCCAACATTAGATCCCAACTCCTTTATGGAGCAGAGATCTGGGGAATTAATTATAGTAATAAAAGGGGACTTGATGCAGATCTAAACAAACTTTACAAGAAGACGTTGGGACTTCCAATCTCTGCCCCATCTTCGTTTGTTAGAGCAGAGTTGGGTAAGGTCTCAATTGAATGTTATATCCAGCAAAGACTGGTAAATTATTGGTTAAAAGTCTTTAGAATGAGTCAGAATAGACTTCCCAGGATTGCTTAGAGGAAGATCTAACAAATTTTCATTCTTATAAACTTTTCCCTTGTATGCAAGTGGTAGAAGAAATTATTAAACCATTAAGTTTAATGTCAATTATAACAGATAGTTCAAGATTTTCACCAGCCCAAATAAAAGGAGAAATTAATACAAGGGTATTTAATGTATATATGCAAAAGGATTTAGAGTTTTGCAGATTGTCAAAAGCATACCCATGGTTAGCTAAAAATAAAAGATCACATAAATTTGAATCATATTTGGAAATATTACAAAATCCTAAACATAGGAAAGCAGTTACAAGATTTTGTTTTGAATGCTTTACTAGCAACATTAGGAGAGGAACATTTGGAAAAACAAAAATATGGATACTAATTGTAAATGTGGACTAAGTGAAGACAATTTACTACATGTAGTTTTGTTTTGTCCTCTGTACAATAAAAAGAGGACTTCTCTTTTGGGTGGCTTAATCCAAAAACTTACATATCAACCAGCTCATATTCTGAACTTTCTATTAAAAACACAAAAAAAGAAGTACTAGTCCCTGTGGCCTCCCTCTTAAGATATATGGAACTCAAATGTCTCCACTTAAAAATATTACCTATGTAAAAGAATGTGTCACTGTGTAATTGATGGTGATAAACAATTATACGTATGTGTAATTAAATTAGAATAAATATAAAAAAAAATATGGTAAATGGATTTAAAATGTGAAAACACAACTGAAATGGAACTGTGATAAATCGATACTATGCGGTTTTTATGTACAGCTGATGTATTCTTATCATTGAGAATTGTTTTTACAATATGTCATTTTAAAATGATTTTTTACCTGATATTTATGTCTTGATTTGTAATGGCATAAAATGCCGAACAATAAACTTAAATTGAAATTGAATATGTTAATTAGTAATCCAGCGGTCCCTCCCCGTTCTCTGATCGCCATCCCCATGCTGCAGATAAATGTCCCTGGTGTCTAGTAGCACCCCCCACACCCATCAGTGTCTGTTCCTGAAATAAAGAAAACTGTCCCTCGATGTTTTTCTTTTTCCTTTTTGTTCCTGCAAAAAATGAAATCAGTCCCTCGCCAATCAGCCCCCCCACCTTCCACTCAGCACCCACCGCCCCACGCTCTTACTGTACACAACCTAACACACCTGAACAGGTCCCAGATACGATTACTGTATCTTAAAAACTGTAGATGGGTGGAGCAGGCCCTGGCTCCTACAGGCAAATAAGTAAGGAAATTCTTTGCAAAAAATTACATTAATGTATCAGGGTTGAGGATAAAGCACTGGCACTTGGGTTAATATCCCAATACTGACACTATAGTGCAGCATGAGGGGGTGCTGCACTTCTGAGGTGCCATCTTTCAGATGAGACATTAAACCGAGGTCCCATCTGCCCAGATAGGTGGTAGTTTACGTGGATGTTAAAGATCCCGTGGCACTTATCAAAAAGTATAGGAGATTTCCCTGGTGTCCTGGCCAAATTTCCCCCATTCACTAAAAATACCACCAACAGCTTAATGTGGTTCAATTTCAGTTGCTTACCATCTGTATCCCCCCTCTCCCTGGTTGCCACTGAAAAAGGGATTTCTAGTCCCAGTGGGCCTACCGGGTCAACAAAGTTCAGTAAATAAATAAAGCAACAAACGTAGGGAAATATGACGTTAGGGTTTCCAACCCCAAAACACCTGCCCCACCTCTGAAGTAAATGAGGGCTGGAGTCTTCCGTGGGGTTGTCAGCCCCAACACACACCCCACTGTATGCACTCATGAAACATACACACCTGCCTCCATCATATCTCAGCTTTTCTGTTGCTGCAGTGGGCTAAGTTCCAGAGCATCAGGTAGTTGAAGTCTGATATTTTAAAATTGGTGTTTGGTGGTATGGGGAACCCACGAAAAGATGTGGCTAAGGGAAAGAATGACAAACACCCTGATGGTGCAGTTCCTGGCAGCATGGAAGCTGGTGCTAGCAGAAGCCCTGAACCATCTAACAGTCCTGATCTTCTTCAAGGGTATCTCAGTCATCAGGTCACACTGTAGGAGTTTCACTGTCAGTGAAGCAGGATCCACACGAAAGATTTTCAGCAGTACAACCGGGGCCACCCACACTGTCGACATCACCAACCTTATCAGGTGTAAGCACCCCGCTCCCTCCTCAATTCCTTCTTCCCATCGACTTGTTCTCATGGGTCACCATGGAAGCTCTGATGCAGTTTCCCACCATTTTTCACCTGCAAACTTTTTTTTAACTTAATTCCTTTATTTTATTTATGTTTAGAGTTAATCCTTCAACTTCTCCCTTCCATCGCTGCTGCAGCGGAAAAGAAGATTGTTTCTGCAGACAAACACTGTCTCTGTGTCTGCTGTCTTGGGCCTGACCAAGTGTGCGAGTGTGAGCTCTGCCAGAAGTTTAATCAAACAACCCTCAAGCGACACAAGAGGGCTCTTAAAAGTTTTCTAATGGAACAACAGGTAGCCAGTTCTGGGCAGGGATCCTCTGGGGTCCCAGCCTTCCAGTTGCTGGCAGGGTCATCAAGCTCCCAGGCTTCTAATGCCTGAGACAAGTCCTCGGGGAAAAGTCATAAGAAAGACCGCGGGCGGGAGTGCTCCCCCTGGCAGCAGTCATGCTCTCTGATGGCCTCTCCTACTTCTTCCAGTGGTTCTTCTCAGCTGCGGCTGTGCCAATGCATAAAACAACTGTCCAGATCTCTATGCCCACCAGACCCATACTGACAGTGACTCCACCCGACTCTTGGGGTAGTCAGTTATCGACCTCCAGGTCGTCGGCCCCTTCAGTGTCGACAACGGGATCATTGTCAATGATCCTCCCATCAAGGTCTTATCCCTTCCCAGGCCTGCGGCCTTCAGGGTCCTTCTGGTGGGTCATTGCTCCCTGTGTCATCAACCCCTCCTCCATCAATGCAGTCTTTGTTTGTCGACCTCAGTGAGATCTTAACTAAATTTATCTCAGTGATTGTTTACCAGCTGGGCACATACAGGCCCTCAACTCCTGCACCATCAACAGCAGTTTCATCATCAACTCCCCCTTGATGGCCTCGGGCCACTCCCAGCGGGCCACTGTTGGTACCTCAGACGTCGGACCTTGACTTGGAAGAGGTTGACGTTGAGTACCACCCAGATATTCTTTCTGATGGGAAGGAGTAACCTCTCACTTCAGACAGGTCCATAGTTTCCTCTGTCAGTTAGGACTCTGTTAAACATACCCCTAGGTCTCCCCCAGAGGACCCCACCTTCTTCAATGTGATAAAGCAGTTGTCCTCAGCTGTGGGGTTCTATACTAAGGAGGAATATGTCACCAGGAGAGATCTGGTGGATTTCCTGGAGATCCTAGAGTTTCCTCCTAAAATCATTTCTCCTATCCTACCTGCCTTGAGGAATGCTACCACTGTGGCCTGACACAGACCTGACGTGGTGCCAGCCATGTCCAGCAGGGTGGACAAACTTTATCATGCCCCTTAGGGGTTTTCTCACTATGCTGCCTAGTCTGAAACAGATTCAGTGGTCATAAAGGCAGCCCATGACAGGTCTAAGGTGCCCAAGCACCTTAGCTCATTTTTTGGGGCAAGAGGGTTTATGCCTCCTCCACCCTTGGGCTGAGGATTGCCAGTTACCTGTCCCACATGGTAAAGTACCGAATACCAGCTGGAAGAAGGGCAAGGCTGCTGTACAGGCCCTCCCAAAAGGTACACACAAGCAGGAGGTGCTTCAGTTTTTGCAGACTGTGGAAGATGTCAGAAAACACCTCCTGTGGGCCCTCTGTGATATGTCAGGCACTCTTGCCAGTGCTGCTGCCATCATCATTTGCTTACAGTAGCACTCCTGGCTAAGGGTCTCTGACTTTGCTGCTGCTGTGCAGCAGAAGGTGCTTGATGCCCCCCTCAGTGGCTCTAAGCTTTTTGGGCCAGATGTCCAGGATATCAAAAATGACTTGCAGACATCCGGCAGGGCTATCACGTCAGTCCACTCCCTTTACCACACACAACCTAAGGGTAGATAGTGCCCTCCTTTTCGTAGATCATCGAATATGACAGCAGTAGCCTCTAGGCCCCAGGGCAAAAAAAGAGTCTCTGCTGCTTTGCCTGTCCCCACCAATGTGGGAGCTGTGGCCAAGCATCCCAGTGGTAAAGGACCAGTCTCTGCAACAGGATCCGCCTCAGCTTCACTCCAAGCCAGACCCCCTCATCAGGTCCCCGTCCAAGAGGTGGTGGTCAGAGGTTGGTTCTCCCTCCATTTCAATCAATGGAGAACCATAACATCAAATGCCTGGATTCTTTATATTATAGAACAGGGTCACACGCTGGAGCTCATCAAGCCACCCCCAGAGATGCCTCCTCTGCCCTCCAACTACCCCCCGGCCCACCTGTCCATGTTCCGAGAGGAGATACAATTCCTTCTGCACAAACAGGCCATCAAACCAGTACCCAGGCACCAGAAACATGGGGTTTTATTCCAGATTCTTTCTGGTCCCCAAAAAGACTGGATATCTGAGGCCCATTTTAGACCTAAAGGACCTCAGTCTGTATGTCCAGTACAAAAAGTTCTGAATGGTAACTTTGCCAGGCCTACTGCCCATTCCGAGGAAAGGAGACTGGCTATGTTTTCTGGACATGTAGGATGCCTACCTGCACATCTCTGTGTTTCCTCCCCACAGGAGTTTCCTCAAGGTTTTTTCCCAGGGCGAGCATTACCAGTTCAAAGTGCTGCCCTTTAGCTTGTTCTCTGCACCACGGGTCTTTACTAAGTGCTTAGCAGTGGTAGCTGTGGCCTTCAAAAAGAAAGGAATGTACATTTTCCCTTATCTGGATGATTGGCTTCTAAATGCCCCATCCAGGGAACAGCTCCTGGGGACTTTGGACAGAACTCTTCAGTTGTTGCTCTTCATGGGCATTGCAATCAGCCTTCCCAAGTCAGTCCTAGTCCGCCCCAAAGACTGCAATATATAGGGTTGATCCTAGACTCAGCACAGGGGAAGGCCTTCCTTCCTCAAAACAGGGTGGAGTGCCTTATTGCTCAGACTCAGGAGGTCGCACAGAGCCGTGATATCCCAGCTAGGGTGTACCAAATGTTATTGGGCCTGATGGCGGATGCCATTCCCACTGTTCCACTGGCCAGGCTTCACATGCGCATTCTCCAGTGGACTCTTCGAGTACAGTGTGACCAGTGAATGGATGAACTAGATCAGTTGGTGCTTGTTTCTTCCCCAGTCTGCAAGGTGCTTCAGTGGTGGATGGACCGTCAGAACCTGTTGCAGGGAGTTCCATTCCATATCTTCTCTCCACAGCAGATCCTCACCACGGATGCCTCCGGTTTGGGCTGGGGAGCTCATCTGGGTCCCTTTCAAACTCAGGGTTCTTGGTCCCAGATCAAAGCCTCTCTGCATATCAACGTCCTGCAAATGCGGGTGGTTCAGCATTCTATGCAGACCTTCCAGAACCATCTTCTCCCGGGTCAGTTTCTGATTCAGTCAGACAACCTCAGTGTAGTGTACTGTATGAACAAGTGGGGGGGGAACGCACTCGTGCCCCTATGCTGGGAGGCAATGAGACTGTGGTATTGGGCTCTGGTCCACGTTCCAGGAGTGCTAAACACTTTCAGCATGCATGAATGGGAACTTCTCTCATCCTTCGCAGAAGATCTATTTGACAGATGATCTCATCCAGAGTTGGACCTTTTTGCATCCCCACGCAATGCAAAGCTGCCCAATTTTTGCTCCTTCAGTCCAGGGCCTGGAGTTTTCTAGCGAGATGCGTTGTCCCTCTCCTGGAGTGGGAGGTTTATTTATGCTTTCCCTCCATTTCCTCTGATTCAGAGGGTGCTCATCAAGCTGTAGATAGAAGGGGCCTGCATGATACTACTAGCCTCATTCTGGCCTTGCCAGGTTTAGTTCCCTCTACTACAGCAGCTGGCAGAGGAACTTCCGGTCCTTCTCACCCTCTGCAGGAACATACTGACTCAGGATCAGGGGACCCTGGTCAATCCCAATGCCAAGTCCCTCCATCTACATAGAATTTGACGGCAGATAAGGACCGCTTGGCCCACCTAGTCTGCCCATTTTCCTACCTAACAGATAAGCTGCAGATCCTAGTTAACCAACAGCTTACTTCCTCGTACCCCCCACTAGGACTGCCTTATGCCTGTCCCATGCATTCTTGAAGTCCCCCACTGTTATTGACTCCACTACCTCCTCAGGGAGGCTGTTCCATGCATCCACAACCCTCTCAGTGAAAAAATACTTCCTCACATTACCTCTGAGCCATCCCCCCTCAATCTTCAAATTGTGCCCCCTTGTTCTTGCACATCTCTTTTTCTGGAAGATGCTACCCTCTTGGACTTTGTTAATTCCCTTGAGGTACTTGAAAGTTTCTATCATGTCCCCTCTCTCCCTTTTTTCCTCAAGGGTATACATATTAAGCTCCTTTAGTCTTTCTTCATATGTCTTCTGGTGCAGACCCTGATCTGCACACTTTGGCTTCTGAGGACGTAGCTATTGTCAGATTTGGGGTTGCCAACAGAGTGGCGGATGTCCAGGAGGCCACCTGTAAGCCTTCCACCCATGCTACTTAGGCCATGAAGTGGAAGTGGTTCACTGTATGGCTGCCAGGCATAATCTGGACCCTTTCACCTGTCCGGTGAACCATATTCTGGATTACCTGATCTCTTTGTCTGAATTAGTTCTCCAGTACTCCTCCCTTAAGGTGTATCTTTTGGCTATTTCGGCTTTTCATGAGCCAGTGGGTGACCGTACTGTAGCTCAGCTGAGTGTCTACTATACCCTTCTTAGGGGCATCCTGCATCTGAAACCCCCAATCTGTTCTATTCTGGCTTGGGATTTGAATTTTGTTTTGGAAAAGTCAAACCTGTCTCCATTTGAGCCAGTTGCGACTTGTGAGCTACTCTTTCTTTCCTGGAAAGCGTTATTTTTAGTTGCTATCTCAAAGAATTTCTGAGCTTCAGGCCCGCTGGTGCGATATGCCTTATTAGATTTTCCTAAAGACAGAGTGTCTTTGTGCACAAATCCTAGGTTTCTTCATAAGGTGGTGTCTGAGTTTACACTGAACCAGTCTATCCATCTCCCTGTTTATTCTCCAGAGCATGCCAATCCAGGGGAAGCACTGCGCCATACATTACATGTGCATGGAACTTTAAAATATTATCTGCTCCAAACCAAGGAATACAGAAAGTCAAAGCAGTTGTTTCTTTTGCCCTGGGTAGAGAGGGCATTTCGGTTTCTAAACAACGTTCATCTAAATGGTTGGCTAATTGCATTGTATTCCGCTACAACAAGTATGGCATAGAATTGCCTGGAGCAGACAAAGCTCATTCCACAAGAAGTATGGCTACCTCTGTGGCCTGTTTTGGAGGGGTCTCAGCTGTTGACATCTGCACAGCTGCCACCTGGAGTACCGTCTCATACCTTTACCAAGCACTACAGTCTGGACTTTGCCTCTAGAGCCCATGCAGAATTTTCCAGGGCTGTGCTGCAGGGCCTCCTGTCTTAAGTTTAAGGTTGGCCTTCCTCCCAGACTGTCTGTTTGCACCTGTAACTGCTTGGGACTCGTTCCTATGGTGTGACCTTATGACTGAGATAACCCCCAAAGAAGACAGAACAGTTACGTAAGAACTCACCGCAACAGTAGATCTTTAGGGGCCTCTCAGTCATCAGGTCTTCTTTCCCTCCCACCATCCCCCTTTCTTGAGGGCTTCCTCCTAGAACTGGCTATCTGGTGTTTCCAGCCTTTCTTATGGTCCTGGGCACCTCTCGCTCTCTCTTTTGGGTCCCCCATGGCTAGAGCTATGCTCCAAGTGTCTCAGGGGAAGGAACTGGGGAGGGAGTGGGGTTGTTCACGCCTTTATAGGGTTGGTGACGTCGATGGTGTGGGCAGTCCCAGCTGTGCTGCTGAAAATCTTCCATTTGGATCCTGCTTCACTGATGGTGAAGTTCCTATGGTGTGACATGATGACTGAGATCCCCTTGAAGATCTGATGTTACAGTAAGTTCTTATGTAACTGTTCTTTTCTCAGGCTGTTCAGGCACTCGACAAATCGGTCCAAGCCCTAGATGCCAAAATGGACCTTTTCAACAACCAGGTCACTCTTTTTGAGTCTAGGGTGGAAACCATCTCTGTTGAAGTCCGACTGGCTAAGGAGTCTGCCGATAAAACATCGGACTTGACTGCTGGGCTGGTGTCCGAAAATAAATGACTCTGTTTACGTTTGGAGCTCTTAGAGTACAGAGCTCGTGTAGCCAGTGTTTGGCTACTGGGCATCCCCGAAGGGCAGGAAGGGGACAATTTGTTCCTGTATATTTTACAGTTGTTGAAACGTGTCTTGGATTATAATGTTCAGGATTCCATCTTTAAGGTTTACCACATCACACCTCATAGACCGGCTCAGGATTCCGACCTCTCCTGCACCATTGTGAGCTCTACAGCTGGTCAGGACATTCGAGATCATATCTTTCAATTGGTCAAAACTAAAGGCTCACTCCAGCTTCCTGAAGGCCCTCTTATTTTCTTCTTCTTTCCTGATTTAAGGTTTTCCTCTTGTCAGCGCCGGAAGTCCTTCGCAGTGTGTAGTGAATTGAAATCCTTGGGGGTCAGTCATTTGCTCCTGCTTCCTACAAAACTAAGAGTCTCCTATGCAAGAAAAAAACTTCCTCTTCAATGATCCTATGCAAGCAGGTAAGCACTTACTTGAAATCAAAGAGGACTTTATGAGTGGGCCTACGACGTTTGCAGAGGGCACTGAGGGCTGACCAATCTTTCCCAGCATTTACCCTTGGTTTTGCTGGCTTCAATGTATGACTCCATATTTGACTTTTTAGGGGTCTTAGTAATTTCATATTGACTCTAATTTGCTCTTTCTTGCAATGTTTAAAGCATAAGATCAATTCAGTTATTTGCTGTTTTTTTTCCAGGCTGTCTGTTGCCGAGTGAAGGCTCCATGGCTTGCCTCTATTAACGACTGTATTATGTTGTTCTATTATTCATGGACTCTGGGTCTAATACCATGGAACTTTCTGGCTACTTTTTCATACTGGTGTATAGTCCGTGGTCGTGGCTGTGAAAGCACTTTTTATTTATTTTTTTCCTCAAACTTTTTATTCAGTTGTACTTCTCCTCCCGTGATGTAATCTCGGGCGATAAGAAAATATATCCTGTTTTATTCTGTTGTGTTCCTTTATCACATACTATGCCATGGAACCAAGTATATATTTTATATGCCTTTGTAAAATTGAATTAAAAAAAAAACCGCCAAGACCACTCTTACAGTTGTAAAAGTGGTCTCACATGCATTCTTAGGGTATGAGAATGGCGACCCAAAAGTGAGCAGTTCGTATACCCTAAGAATGTCAGACTACTCGAACAACTGTAAGAATGGTCTCAGTGGTGGTATTAACAACCATTATGCTCATTTAGGAAAACCTTCCCAAGCCCCCCACTATTGCTTTACCTTACTAGGACCCGGTCCTTACACAGTATTTTTGTACTACCTGTTGTTGAAGGGTAAGGGATCGTAATTCCAAGCTAGCCACCTGATCCCTTTGCCTTCCTGGTTCCGAGAGAATCAAGCTCTGCCCCCATGCTGCCCCAGGGCTCTGACATTTTGTGAGGTAATTGTTTGTAGAGCATGGGGGGTGCACCACATTGATGTGAATGGAAGTGGATTTTAAGTGTTTGTTTTCTTTTATTTTAGAAGACCCTTGGGGTTAAATCCAGGTGAACATTCAACTAACAAGGCTGTTGTGGTGGAGTGACAGCTCTGATTTGACCCCAGGGGTCCTCTAAAATATAAGAAAACAACATTTAAAATCCATCCCCATTCATATCAATGTAATGTGCCCCTGTGCTCTACAGTTACCTCACAAAATGTTAGAGCAAGGGGCGGAGCTTTATTCTCTCTGTACCAGGAAAGGAATCAGGTGGCTAGCTCAGAATTACAATCCCTTCCTCAAAAACTGCTACTTAAAATGACCAGATAAAGGGCTGGCAGTTTGAATCCTAGTGAGGTAAGGCAACAGTGGGGGGCTTGGTGAAAGCACTGCAATCAGTATGCTTACATTTTTTGAAACCTTACTCGAGTGTGACCGTTTCCAGGCTGGCTGCACATGAGGCATTATTCACAGAATAAGAACGTCTCATGCACAGAGGAAAGGAGTGCTCCCTTGATATTTAGTGTCAGTCCCTCACAACTGTTTACAGGGCCCACGGAGTATCCAGTCCTTTCTCTGCCTGTACCTGTTTTTAATAGGGGTCCAACAGTTTAATCGGGTTTTTTCTCTTGATTGATAATGCATGTTTCCTGGCCTTTTTCATATTATTCGGTTTGTAAATTTCTGCTTGTACGGTGCTCAGAGCCCTGGATGAGTATCAAACAATTAAATTTGCCCTCCCTTGCCTAGCCTAACTCCTGGACCTGCCAGGGGCTATTTGTAACCTGTCTTAGCCATCAGACCCATCATCCCCTGTCACTCTGCTTGTGGAAGACAAAATTCAAACCTGAGTTGGCTGAAAGGACCTTCAGCTATTAGCCAATTGATAAGTGCATAGGTCACTCCCACACCCCATGCACATGCTGACTGCATATTGTCCGCCTTTGATTGGCCGTGGCCCTGATGGTGATTACAGACAGTCAGATAAGAGTAGGGATTGCCAAAAAAAGTAGGGAACTGGGCAGACTAGGTGGGCTGTCTAGTCCTATCTGCCGACAGATTCTATGTTTCTGTATGTCCAGTTCATTAATCTGGAGTCTGCTTCAGAGGGGGGCTTTGCAAGTTCAAAGGGGACCTAATTAATTCAATGGGATTTGCCTGCCTTTCTCGTTAACCCGCTTTTCTCATCCCGGTGGTGTTGATTCCTCATTGACATGTTGTCCAAACTAATTTGGTAGGATAAACATTCAGTAACACCCTGAAAAAGGCACAGAATGGGCCCCCAAAAAAAAGAGAAAGTTAGTTCATGCAATAATAGGGACCGGGTTAGCTGCACAGAATAGCCACCTCCAGACCTCCACCTTGCAGTGACACAAACTGCGTATCTGCTGCACCAACGCCTGGAGGGACTTCCACAGGATGAAGCGGCAACTGAAAATGCCCTGTCCTCGCTAATTAAAATCTAGAGCAGAAGATCACAAGCAGCCCTATGTCACTGGCACTAGGGGTGTGATAATATGATGGTTTCATGGTATACAGTGGTATCAGAAGTTATGATATTGATGCCGTGGGCAATGTCTAATACCGTGATAATTGTTTTTCATGGTATACTGTGATTTTCAGGCTTTTCAAGTAATTTTTTGTGTTTTAGAGATGACTGTCCCTCCCACACCAGCTGTCACCAACACAAGAGTTTGAGGAGACATCTTTTTTATACAAAACTGCTTCCATAATACTGCGATATTACAATAACCGCAGTATTACGTGCGACTGTTATTATACTGTCAAAGTCTCATACCGTGACATCCTCATTCCTTGGTCTTTGACATAACCTCTGCACCAGGTCACTTTTGTGCACTCAGGTGACACAGGTGGTTCAGTTTCAGGTAAGAATGTAACATAGAAACATAGACTTTGACGGCAGATAAGGACCGCTAGGCCCATCTAGTCTGCCCATTTCCCTACCTACAGGATAGGCCGCAGATCCTAGTTAACCAACAGCCTATATCTTCCTGCCCCCCCACAAGAATTGCCTTATGTCTGTCCCATGCATCCTTGAATTCTCCCATGGTTTTAGACCCCACAACTTCCTCAGGAAGGCTGTTCCATGCATCCACTACCCTCTCTGTGAAATAATACTTCCTCACATTGCCCTGAACCGCCCTCCTTCTATCTTTAAATTGTGTCCCCTTGTTCTTGCAAGTCTCTTTTTCTGAAAGATGCTACCCTCTTGGATTTTGTTGATTCCTTTGAGGTACTTGAAAGTTTCTATCATGTCCCCCTCTCCTTCTTTCCTCAAGGGTATACATATTAAGCTCCTTTAGTCTCTCCTCATACGGCTTCTCTTGCAGACCCTGCACCATTTTAGTTGCCCTCCTCTGGACTGCCTCTATCCTGTCTATGTCCTTGTGGAGATGGGGTCTCAGAACTGGACACAGTATTCAGATGGGGTCTCACCAACTGTCTGTACAGAGGATAACAACTTCCTGTTTTCTGCTGCTGATGCCTCTCCCTATACATCCCAGTATACCCCGGCCCTCCCTACTGCCTTCTCACATTGCTTGCTAACCTTAAGGTCATCTGATATGATTACCCCCAGGTCCCTTTCCTGTTTTGTTGTTGTTACTACCTCCCCACCCATTGTGTATTCTTCCCCTGGGTTCTTGTTTCCCAGGTGCATTATTTTGCACTTTTTTGCATTGAATCCTAGCTGCCATACGTCTGACCATTTCTCCAACCTTGCCAAGTCCCTTTTCATCCTTTCCATGCCGCCTTGTGTATCAACCCTGTTGCAGATCTTTGTGTCATCTGCAAAAAGGCATACTTTTCCTTCCAGTCCCTCTGCAATGTCACTGATGAAGACATTAAAAAGAACTGGACCCAATACTGAACCCCAGTGGTACCCCACTAGTAACCGGCCTTTCTCAGGTGGACTCCATTTACAATTACCTTCTGTGTCCTGTTGTCCAGCCAATGTTTTACCAGGCTACCACCCTGGGACCCACTCCCAGGCTGGTTAATTTGACTAATAATCTTTTGTGTGGGACTGTGTCAAATGCCTTGCTAAAGTCTAGGTAGGCCATGTCCACAGCCCCTCCCTGGTCTACTACTTTGGTCACCCAGTCAAAGAAATCTATTAGATTCGTCTGACATGACCTTCCCGCTGTGAACCCATGCTGCCTTGGATCCTGTGCTCCACTGACCTCTAGGTACTCAACTATTCTTTCCTTCAGAAGTGACTCCATCACTTTCCCTACCACAGAGGTCAGACTGACAGGTCTGTAGTTTCCTGCCTCTGTCTTGGTCCCACTTTTGTGAAGGGGAATCACATCCGCCTTCCTCCAGTCCTCGGGTACCACACCATCCTCCCATGATTTATTAAAAAGAGTAGCCAGTGGTTTCACTAGTTCCTTCCTTAATTCTTTTAGAATTCTGGGGTGAATTCCATCAGGACCCATTGCTTTGTCCACCTTCAGTTTTAGGAGTTCTTGCAGAACCCTTTCTTCTGTGAAAGGACTGGGATCGACCCCCCTATCAAGAGTGCTTCTGTTAATTGGATTAGGCACTTCCCCCTCCTCTTTTGTGAATACTGAGCAGAAATATTCGTTCAGTATTCCTGCTTTTTCACTGTCCCCCTCTGCCCACCCACCGTTCATTCTATTCAGCCTCACTATCCCTCCCTTTGTCTTTCTATGCTCGCTGATGTACCTATAAAAGGTTTTATCCCCCTTCTTAACTGAGTTGGCTATCTTTTCCTCAGTTTGGGCCTTTGCTATTCTGACTTCCCTCCCTGCTTCTTTCTGCCTTAATTGGTACAGCTCTCTGTCCTGCTCCTTCTGTGTTTCCTTATACTTCCGGAATGCTATCTTTTTCTTCCTGACTTTCACAGCCACCTCTCTTGAGAACCATAGTGGCTTTTTCTTTCATTTTGATTTGTTTATTTGCTTCAACAAAGGCTTGTTGCCTCTGTGATGGCAGTTTGATAATTCCCATTGTTGCTCCACACCTCCTTCTAGCCTGTTTGCTAGTGCTTTTCTGAGGCACTTCTCCCATCTTGCCAAAGTCAGCCCTCCTAAAGTCCAGTACCCTCACTTTTGTATGGCTTGACTCTGTAGCTGAGTTTAACATGAACCACACTGTCTGATGGTCACTTGTCCCCAGATGGCAACCCACTTCTAGATCTGAGATCCTCTCACTGCCCCGTTTGAGACACGAGGTCTAAGATTGCTCCCTCACGAGTGGGTTCCAAAACTAGCTGTCTAATGCCTGCCACCTGTAGGGCGTCAAGAATGGCCCTGCTCTTGGATGTGGCTGCAGCAAATGTGCTCAGTTAACATCCGGCATATTCAGGTCTCCATCAACAGTATCTCCCCTTCTCTGCCATTCTAAGAATGCCTTCCATCATATCCTTGTCCATTCCTTCCCCTGACATGGGGGTCTGCACAAACCCTGTGTGGATTGTGGTGTCCTTTCCAGTCTCCAAGGTGACCCACAGTGCCTCCTCTCCTCCCTGTTTACTCTTTTGTTCAGTTGCTTTTATCCCTTCCTTTACATAGAGAGCTACTCCTCCCCCTCTTCTCCCCTCCCTGTCTCTCCTGTAGGTTGTGTACTCTGGTATGTTAACATCCTAGTCATGGTTCTCTGTGTGCCGTGTTTCTGTGACTGCTACGATATCCAGGCATCCCTCTTCCATTAAGGCCACCAGTTCAGGGAGCTTGTTGCCCAGACTACGGGCATTGGTACTCATTACCCTCCATTTCCTGATGGTCTTACCCCTTTTGCCCCATCCCTGTCCTTCTTGCCTTTGTCACTTTCTCCATTTACCCCTGCCCTTCTCCCTATCGACACCTCCATGTTGGTGTTTGCCACACTTACTACCGTGATTTTGGGGGCTAGGATTTTCCTGCTCCTTTCCAGTGCCTCCCCCCTTGGCTAGTTTAAAAGCTTGCCAATGAAGCATTTAAACCTATCACCTAGGATCCTGGTTCCCCTCCCGGACAGATGCAGCCCATCATGCCAGTATAGGCTTGCATCACTCAGGTGGACCCCAGTCCCCAATGAAGCCAAATCCCTGAGCTCCACACCAGTTTTTCAACCACCGATTGAATCCCATGGTGAGGAACACCCTAGCCTCTCCTATGCCATAGATGGGTAGCACCTCCGAGAAGGTTACCGTGCGTGCTACTTGACTAAGGCCCCTCCCCAATTCCACAAACTCTTCCTGCATTTCTCTAATCCCTTTCTTAGCCAGGTCATTTGTCCCTAGGTGGACAATGACATCCAGCTCCCTCCCCTGTGCAGCTACTCCAGCAATCCTGAGGATTCGCTCCTTGTCCCTCAAGCCATGGCGCCAGGCAGGCACCTTCTCTCTCTCCCTTCCTGCCCAGTTCTACCTTCCTAACAATGGAGTCCCCACCAGAGTTGTTTCCTTCCCTGCAGGGTCCCTGCCACCCTCCTGTGGGTCTCCTTTGTGGAGGTTCCCAACATCCTCCTTGGCCTCCACTGGGTGCCTCCATAGAGGAACCACACTTTGCCAGAATGGCATAGGAATTGTGGAGTACAACTGGAAGGATGTGCCTCTGTTCCACCACCTCACCTCCCTGAGCCAACTGTGGTCCAACCGCTCCTCTTTCTTGGCAACCTCTGGGGCAACGGCAGTGGCACTGGTGGTCCCTGGATGGAAGAGGAGGTCCCACAAATCCTGGCCAACTCAGCCTGGAGATGAGCAACCTCCTCCCTCAGCCCAGAGAGGTGCCTGCAGATGGGACAACACCGCATCCTCCAGAACATCTCCCGGAAGACTGCTGCTCCACAGCCACTGCACTGCACCACTCCAATCATGTCTTATTTCTGGCCCCTTAACTGTTTGCAATCCTTACTCTTTCCTCTGTTTTTTTCTCTCTCCTTACTTTCTGCCTGTGTGCCCTTTAAGCTCCTGATTGTCCTGTTCTGAGACAAGGATATCCTATATTTCTCAGTAGACCACTTACTTGTTCAGAGGCAGACCTCCAGCAGCTAGAGGGTTCCGGAGAGCTACTCTTACCCTTCTAGGATGGTGGGTCCTTGGTGGTTCTGTGATCACTCACTTCCTGCCCCTAAACAGGAAGTTCCTGTTGTCAGTCAAATCCTGTGCCTATAAAAATAGAACTAGCTTTGGGTGGAGGGGAGGGAAGGAGGGCAATATAGTCCCAGCAGATAAGTTCAGTCACACAGTAGTCCTTTCTCCTGGTATCTTCTGCCAAGCTATTCGCAGAATCTTTCTAAGGCAGTCTTTAAATGTAGCTTCCTTCTAGCTAAGCCACTCTCCCTACTTACCAGATCTTTCTACAAGTAATTTAAACCTCACAGCAGTTAAGTCCTTTCAGTCACCTGAGATTTACACCTAGATGACAGTTCAGTTAACCCAAACACACACTTTTTTTTTTGTTTTGTTTTGTATGTTAGTTTTTATACCCTAAATTAAAGGTACAAATACAAAAGTTCTTCTACTTTAGTCCCAGCAGAGAAGTTCAGTCACACAGCAGTCCTTTCTCCTGGTATCTTCTGCCAAGCTATGTTTGTATTTTCAGTATTTTCAGTAAAATAACAAGATTCAGATCTTAACAGGGAATGGTACATAAAAAAAAAAGAAAAAGGTCCAGTTATTTCGCTGCAGTTGTTATCCATGGTGATGTGGAGTAAAATAGTTTCATGAAAGAGAAAAAAAAAGCGACAGGAAAGTGCTGCCTCAAAGGCAACATTGGCTGCCCAAATATTTCTCGAGCATTCTAAATTTAGCCAAGACTAAAACAGTGGTCTCTGGCTTACCCCCAATTCTGAGCAAATCCCCAAACCTGATAACCTTGAGGATGATTGACAGTGTAACTACTTGGACAGGTGGCTGTCATCAAATGTCAAAGACTCTGACTGTATCCCTCTGTATCATATGACAAACACTGGCCATGCTGTATCCCCCATGAGTCCCTTCCTCAGTGCCCTCAACAGGACAGGAAACACTGCCCTGGTGTACATGCAAGGTTTTGTGCAGTGCTGCAGTACCATGTTAAAGAAGAATCAATGCACTAAAGCAGGTAGTAATACAGCACCTGCATTTGACTAACAGAAGTACCATCAGTAATACACAAGCTTTCGAAACCACATATGTTGCTTCCTCTGGTGCTCACCTGACAACCTATGTGGTTTCTATAGCTTATGTAGCAAGTCTCCGTCAAATAAAAGGTATTTCTGCCAACTTTTTTGCATTAATTCCACACACTTAAGGAGAAGAGTTGTGCAGTAATTTCTGCTGCCTATTGTTAAGGTGCAAAGTGCTGCAGAGTCGCACAGTCTGTGCAGCATAAGACAGACGTCGCCTGGGAATGTTCTTGCCTGGAACGGCCAAGTCCCTCATTGTAATTGCTACAATGACCAGGCTAGTTAAGCCCCAGTTCACACCGTCGGCTGCCCTTTCTGTATAGATGCAACCATGGCACCTCACTGTGGTACAGTATCTCCATGTTTCTAACATCATCATTGTTTTCATCTGCTTACCACTTTAAGCAGATAGCATGCATGTGCCCTCAGCCCCAGAACATCAGAGTAGTTTGAACCAATCCAAGCAATGATCAAGCGACCCCTGAGCCTCAACAGCCGGATCATTTTCAGCCACAGTGAAAACTCAAGGCCCTGGACTTCACTCTGCAAAATCAGCTGTAAGTAGGCGATATTGTAGGAGGAATGGATGACGGCCAGCGCTGCTGTGTTTGTGTAACCTTGGTATGAGTTCCTTGTCTGCCTCAAAACATCAGTACTGGCAAATTTTCAAAATCGTGACTTTCCACTTAAAGCATCAAAATAGGTCACAAAATCAGATCCTATGTTTGTTTGTTTTTTCCACTATAGAAGATTCCAGGTATCACCCAGTGTTATTTGGTGGAAAAAATGTCTTGTTCCACCTAAATTTGAGTGTTTTATAGATGTTTTAATGTTTTTCCTCAGGAAAAAAAAGACTGCCACATCTGACTTAGAAACATAATTGTAGACCTGGCAAAGGTTAGGATAGAGGCAAAAAAAAAACACCTCACAGTGCACAGCATAGGAGGTACACAGAAAAGTAGATCTGAGAGATATGCCAGTATTTGTATTAATTGTAACTGAAACTAGCTTTTTGGAAGAACCATTTTTGTAGCACAGCTGCTTTAAATAACCGTGTTGTAGGGTCATCCTACTGTATATCTGTCCTAGAGTCTTACACAGTAATTTGCTTGTAATGTTATCTTGTCTTTTGTCTGCTTTGATTGTACCGATTACGCCTGCAGTAATTACTGATAATTATGTTGTCTTTTATCTGCTTTGATTGTACCGATTATGCCTGCAGTAATTACTGCAAGCTTTGTAAAACAAATATTCGCAATATATTAAAGGGGAACATTTGTGAACAAGTGTACACCATAGTTTGAAATCTCACAAAAAGCAATTTTAAAAATGAAGTATTGGGCTTGCCTATGTCTGCCCTATAATCATTTGTAGAACCTTATGTCCTGCTGGGTGAAGCGGTGCTGGCTACATTGCAATTAGCTGCAGCTTCACCCTCTGTGACATCACAGGGTTCTAAAAATGGTGGCAGTGTAGTATCAGTATAGGGCAGACTTGGTCATCAGTATCTCCAACTGCTGCCAGCTACAGAGGAGCCTAATTCTTTTTTCAGAGATTTTATGGGCTTTCAAACTTGGGGGAGGGGGCACAGTACATAAATGGTTCCCTTTAAGGTTGTGTATCTTTGTATAGGCCAGCACCAATTCATTTCCTTGGCTGGCCACCAGGTGCTACAGGAACACCAGGTGTACAGTGCCTTCCATCTCCTGACCTCTGTAATGCTTTCAGCCCTCAGCTACTCTGAGTGGCATGCAAGGCTTGCACGTGAACCCCAGTCTCCCAGGTACCAGCTCGCTGTGCAGCTGTCCGCCATGGGACCATATCCTACGCAGCAGTTTTGTTTTTTATCAGCTGTTTTTTGCTCAACTCTGGTTAGTAGCCCCCATCTACCAGTGTCCGCAGCACTGTCACCACACCCCAAAGACTACTTACCTGCTCCGGTACCTGATGGTGCACCCCACCGTGGTGCAGTCACCGGGATGGAACCCAGTCTCGCTGGTGACTGACTCTGCAGTGGAGCACAGCTTGGACAGCAGGTGTGGGGTCAGTGAGAGGTCAGAGTCATCCTGCATCCTGGCCAGGGATTTCTCTAACTTTTTTCGTGGCCCTCCCCTGGAGGTGTTTTTTTAATAATTCTTTGGCCCTCCCCTGGAGTTGACGGCATTAATGCAGGCATGCATGTACGCCGCAGGTGTGCACATGTGCAAGCCGACCAACTCCCTCACTGTCCTGATTGTGTGAGCTGCAACTCCTGTACTTCCACAGGAGGCACTTACGCAATAGTACTAGCTGCCACCTTACCCCCGGAGAGGCAAATGTCCTCTGGGATGCTGAAGCCCTCTCCTCCTGGCCGGCCCTTCAGCAACCTGGGCTTGTTCTCAAACTCGAGTCACTGGTGTTGCGAGTGGTAAGTGCACCACTGCGCCGATGGGCTGGCTTCTGCATAGCAGTAGCAGATTTAAAAAAAAAAGTAAGATATTTTGTTGGGGTGGGTGAGTTTCTTTCTAAGTGTGTTTTACAACTGCAGATAGACAGCTTGGTCTTGTAAAGAGAAGGTTATTTGAGGTAATTGGCTCTCTCTATGTGTCTGTCTTTATTGTATTACCTAATGACCTTGAGAAAAGGCTAGAGCTAACGTTTCATTCCCAAAATAAAGCCAGTAACTGGCTGCCAGTTGTGGGTTTGTGAGTCTGATTGCAACAGCACCACATGTCTCCAAAGTTGGAGGTGGCGTGCTCCAGCATATGATGCACATCCACCACTCTCTGGTGCCCTTACAGATGGGTAATCCTCTTCTGAAATGAAATTCCCCATAATCAGCACTATTAGTTGATTCACAGTCCACATTTTGAGGGGGGAGTGTGGTCTCCAGCTGACCCCTCATTACCCCAAGCCTAAGTGTGATTGTAAATATGGTGCAAACAAGTCGTGCTTGGATATAGGCATTTTTATGCCTTGGGCTCTTCCTGCTGAACAAAAACAAATTAACAAATGTTTTTTAATTAAATATTTACACTCAAGTGGTGCTTAAAAATGCCAAACTCTGCTGTTAATCCAATTTTTTTTTTCATGGAAAAAAAGGGTGGCCCTTCCGAAGGAATGCTGTAGCCTAGATGGATCCTAATATGGGGGAGTGGGGACAGGGGAACCAGAGAAAAGAGGTGGGGGGTAGTTTACATTTCTCCAGAGAAATTCCCCGGCAGCAGGAGCAAGCTTCCCCACCCAATCATAGGGGTCACTTCGGTGGCGGTACTCACAGCTGTCTCGGCCTTAGTGCGTCTCTGGACACAGCCCCCAGGATCGCTTCTGAACTCTCGTCATCTGCACTGCAGCATGTTGCACTTCTGCTTGGTCATCAGGATGGTCCCAGATTATAGGAAACTTAATGAAGAGTCTTGTATAGACTTGGTTCTGGAGTCTGTGGTTTCATGCATTCAATATTTGGGGTTGCAGAGTCAGTTCTGGAGCATGTGGTCCATGGATTCAATATTTGGGGCTGCAGAGTCAGTTCTGGAGTGTGTGGTCCCATGGATTCAATATTTGGGGTTGCACAGTCAGTTCTGGAGCGTGCAGTCCCATGGATTCAAATGAAATTTACAAATGGCATCATTGAGGGGTATTCAAGAGGGGGAAGGATAGACACATGGGGCTGGTGAGGAGAGCAGGGAAGGATGACGAGGGGTTGGGGGAATGAGTGACCAGTAGGGTATTTGCTTCATACTGTAGGTGAGGGCCCAGCACACTAGATCGGCCACTAGGCCTTGTTCTGACATCAGTTTCTGTGGAATTTTATTTATTTATTTAGTCAAGTATTTCACATGGAAACATAGAAGTTGACTGTAGATAAGGACTGAAAGACCCATCCAGTCTGCCCATTTCTTTTTCTACCTTATAAATGTGCCATTGGCTTTTGCTCTGTCAATAGCCTATCTATTCATACTCATCTTTATTGCTCCCTTATGCCTATCCCATGCCTGTGTGAAGCCTGCACTGTATTCATATCCACCACTTCCTGAGGTAGACCGTTCCATGCATCCACCACCCTTTCTGTGAAAAAGAACTTCCTCACATTACCTCTCAATCTGCTTCCGTCTAATCTCATACTGTGTCCTCTTGTCCTCCTATTTTTCTCTTTTTTTGTCATTTAACAGTTTCTCCTCTGCAGTCACAGTCCTGCTCTACATTCAGCCACTGCCCCACTCCGCCGCCGACCACAAAGCTCGCATGCCCAGCTGGCAGACGCAACTACACGTGCAAAAGGGGCCCCCGCTCCCGGTGAGGAACCAGTACCAGCACATGCCTCCAGGCATCGTTGGCTGGCGAAGCTGTGGCTATCAAGCTGCCTCGGACCTGTGCTGACATTTTCCCCGGTTCTTTTCCCCATTGGGACCACGGACATGCAATGACATCTGCGCACCTACGTGCAGACATCTGCCGTGGTACCCCCTCCATTATACTGCTGCATGCGATACCTCCAGGCGTTCCCCAGGGGTCGCCGCAGCGCGTTGTAGAGTCCCCATCCCACCCCAGGACCAGGAGAGCTGTCTCCTGATGCTCAATCCCAGTCATCCCCTGCTGACCCCGATGACCCGAGCTCGTTCCCGAACCTGGGTCGCTGGTGTAGTGTTAGGTGTGGCGTCCAGCGCCTCAACCCTCAGCACCACTGGGCCAGCCTGCTATTTCTCTTATATTGAAACATGTTAGACTCTTTCACCTTTTCTTGATCTGGCTCCACGCCTAATTCCCTCCTCTTCTCACTCCCTGCCTTGAATCCCTTGCTAAACTAATGTGTATTTATTTGCTGTTCTCTCGTTCTGTATTTTGTAATACAAATTGCTTAATTGTTTGTGAAACCAGTCTGTTTTCCATTATGGATCTGTACCCCCCATTGACGTGGAACCTTTGTAAATGAGCTGCTTGGCGCTCAAAGGTATTTGTAATCCTAGACTGAATAAATAAAATTAAATAAAAAATAATGTCCTTAAGGTGTTTGAATGTTTTGATCATATCACCCGCCTTCCTCCTTTGCTCTAGGGTATACATATTAAGCTCAGTTAATCTCTCCTCATATGTTTTCTGATGCAGTCCCTGCACCATTTTGGTTACCCTTCTCTGGACTGCCTCAGTTTGGCTAATGTCCTTGAGCATCCGTGGCCAGGAATGCACACTGAGCATTATTGCTCATTTCCAGATGTATCCTGGGGGGAAGGGGAGGGGAAGAGTACAAGTACAAAGTCTCAAGAATACATTGAGAATAGCTGATAAGTCACCAGGTACATGGCATACATTACAACAATAACATTAATATTACATAATATTTACACAATACTTACAACATGGAAACACTGGTTGAATATATACAAGGCAGAAAAGTAAATACACAAATGACTGGGCTGGTAATCAAGTAGATCTCCATAGGGCAACAGTTGATTGGGCTAGTTGGAGTGACCCAGTTAAGGACCAATTCCCAAGGGACTGCCCGATGGCTAAATGTGCGTTAGGTGGCAGCCCAGTCAGGGAATCAAATAGTTAAACTCAGCACCAGGTCACAGCAATTCCAGCAGCCATTTCCTAAAGCTCTTGATGTTCACCAGTGCTAGTGATTTTGTTTAAATTTATTCCTTATGCTCCCTCAATCACCATGGCTGCCCCTTCCATCGTGGTCCCCAATGCAGCCGCACAGGCTGCGCCGGGAGGACCTGAGGATGTCTGCCCCCTTAAGTGCCCTGCTTCCTTAACATTCAAGCATCCCAGGTAACCCCCTGGGTTGGGCGGAGGAGGACTTCCCCATCCCTCCCTCTGTACCTCGAGTGGAGCGGACACCCGGAGCTGCTTCCCTGGCTCCCCCCGGTCACTGGCACAGGGGCCCATCTCCTGGTGCAGATATGGGTTTTTTCCTTGGTTTTCTGGTCCTGTCCCTCCCCCCTTGCAGACGCCAGCACTAGAGGAGGCCGGGCCAATGAGATGAATGCACGTGGAGACATACCTTCGCTCCAGGCCCTCGACCAACGTCCGGCCCCCAGTGTTTACTGCATCCTCGGCTGCATCGCCACCTGTGGTCACCCAGGTGGCAGTATAGTAACGAGGACTGCAGCTCATCCTTCCCAGAGAAGGAGAGCAGCCCTATGTGCGCTCGATCCTTCTCTCCCTGGCCGGCCCTCCAGCAACCCAGGCTGGTTATCGAACTCGAGTCACTGGCGTTGCAAGCAGTAGCTCTACCACTGCACCGGCGAGCCAGCCAGGGCTAATGATTTCATTTTAAGTTTGATGTATCAGAGAGAATGTCAAAATTTTGGTATTCTCTTCAACAATCTGATTTACTGTCTGTTGCTGAATACAGTTTCTCTGATCTTTTACATACATTGCAAATATATATATATTTAAAAATCTGGTATACAGATGTGATCCTGTGAAACCAAACTGAAACATTTTTATTGTAAAGCAATAAAGGATAAACAAAGTTACAAAAACAAATCTAGCATACAAAAAAGAAATGCAGCAGACTAAAACTGGTATTTTGAGCCCAAATGTTTGGTACACATGAACACCAAATTAATTTAACATCAAGCCCTGCTCACCCAAGATCCTTTGATCCTTTTATGCAAAGCAAAACCATACATATATTTTTCCACTATTTAGTAATCGCTTAAATGGACTTGTTGGCCCCTCCCCTGTAATTTATTTTTTTTGGGGGGGGGGTGCTGTCTTCACTAGCAACTGATCTTCCTGAAGAACCCAAAGAGGTGGGAGGATTGTTGGTCTTCCTGCAGAACTCAAGGGAACTAGGAAGACCATTTAGAGCACATGTTCAGCAGACAATGAGAAATGTTTTGAAGCTCCTTATTTAAATTAGAAGTCAGTATCTCAGATGGCTGTTGAACCGGTACCACATTGCAAAATAGCTTCAAGACATGCACACATAACTCCCTATTCAGGTGGTGGCACTGCTGTTTACCTTCGACTGACCTCTAAATGTAAAGGGGCTTTTGTCAGTTCCAGTAAGTAAGCACTTCTGTCCATAGTGGCTGGATTGAGCATTGTTCACATGTCCTGACTGTCGTGAGATCCAGTCCCAGCTCTCTCTTGACTGGGATTGCTGAGGAGCGCCACCTCATGGTCTGATGTGGTGCGGGGGGGGGGGTCATTCACATGATGATGAGGTTGTTTGCCTCTGGTATAGTCTTTGCCAGGATTCCAGAGCAGCTGTTACTGTGCAGTGTTAGTGCACCCACCCCATCATAGTCTTCATGTGGAACGAACATGCCCCCGTACGTCAGACAAGAGTAAGGGGAACCCATCTTCCCTGGATCATAGCTAAACTCATTGCTTGCCTACATGTGCGTGATAGGGCCTGGTCTGAAAATAAATGCAACCCATCCCCCACTGCCTTAAAACTCCTGTACCAGGGCAGTAAGGCTTGCTAAAGCAGATTATTTCACTTCCACTTTCAAAGCCAACATTAATCACCTGTCAAAAGTTTGGAAGGTAGTCCACAGTCTCTTCTCCCCTCCTCCTCAACCCCCCATTACCAGTCCCCAAAGTGGGTGAAACCTCAGTTTCAAACCCCCTCTGTATAGCCTCAGAGTTTAACTTCTTCCTTATCACCTGCACCTCCTCTCTTCTCTCCTCCCTCCCTCCTCCCTTCCCCCTTCCTCTCCTTCCCCACACCCATGGTCCTTATGACGGCCATCTACTTCTTCCCCCCTTTCTTCTCTCGTGTGTCTCCCCCTTCCATCATCGACATTCTTCTTGCCCTCAACCCTTCCAAGGGTAAGAGTCCAGATGGCCTGGAATATAAGCTCCTCTGTCTTTCTGCCCCTGCAATCTCCTCCCCCCAGCTGACCTCCTTAACCTTTCCTTCTCCTGCTCCTCCATCCCTGCTGATTGGAAAACTGCCACTGTCGTTCCTCCTCTATTTTTTTTTTTACAACTTTTTATTTGTATTTTTTCATATGCATAAGACATATTAACAGAGCATGTAACAGCATCATTGGTTGACATTATATACTACTAAGGTGGTATTATTACATGCTACAGATGGTACAGCATTTGGAGATAATAACCCACATATACAGTATGTAAAAAAAAAAAAAAAAAATAAACAGCATCTGGAACCATTTAAGCAGTCAATGCCCCAGATATATATAACCCATATTTAAGGAATCAGCATAGCATAACCTTCCTGGTCCTTGTATTAAAATCTAAAATCAATTGTAAAGCAATTTTCTATATTCCAGAGCCCCCTTGAAGCACCAAGCTGTAAATCAGAAAAACAATCTGATATAATTAATGCTGGGCACTCAGAACACCCAAGGAGAATTTTAATGTGACTCAACAAAAGGTAGTACCTCACTTACTTCAGTGATAAAAACAAATGTTATGAAGAGCCAGAGACCAGCTCCTAGGCACCTCCCACACTATAACTTTAAAGTGACGGTCTTAATTATCAAGGGGGTCTCTCTCTTGGGATTTAAGCTCCTGTAGTAAAGTTTAACCAACAGTAATATAATCTGAAAATCTGAACTGTGATCTATTATTTACCTGCATCACATGTCCGTTGAGCCAAGGTATTCAGCTAGCTAAGCTGTGGGAACTGTCGTCATTTCAAACATGCCTAAGCAATTCCTCGGTTGAACAATTATTGTACAGTTCAATCATTCCTGTTCTAAAAGGCGGTGACCTATCTGCCACTAGCAACTACCAACCTATCTCCCTCCTCCCTATCCTATCCAAATTACAAGAATAAATTGTCTTACCCCAGCTCTCTCCTTTCCTGGATTCCTCTTCCTTCTTCACCCCCTACCAGTCTGGCTTCCAGAAGTACCATTCCACAACTACCTCACCCCTCAGGCTCACTGACTCTATCCACAATGGCATGGACCATGGCCTCTTCACCTCTGCCATATTCTTCAATCTAGCCAAGGCATTCTATACTGTCTCCCACACCCTGTTACTAGCAAATCTTCAGGCTGCTGGCCTCTCTGACATGGCGTTCGGCTGATTCCGTTCCTACCTTATGGGCAGGTCCCAATCAGTCAAAACTGGTGATGCCCTCACCCCTCCCTTGCCCATAATAATTGGGGTCCAACAAGATTCCTCATTGTTCTTCCTTCCATCTGCTCATCCACATCCACCCACATGTATGTGGATGACACAGTCCTTTTCACCTAAGCTTCTCTGGCATGTGGATGCCATAGTCAAAAAACTGCACCCCAAGCTACATGCCCTGCACAGGAACCATGACTGTATCCCACTGTTGGCACACTTTGCTATCATCCAAAAAATGATCCTCCCCAATCTTTGACTATGGCGACATAGTCTACAGTGCTGCTCTAGGCACCATGCTTGCCAGACTGGACACACTCTTCCACTCATTCTGCCGCTATGCTCTTGGCTGTCCCCCTTGCACTCATCACTGCTCTATGTACCAGTCTCTCTCCCTCCCTTCACTTGAGGATGGGCGCTGTGCCCACTGCGCCAACTTCCTGAGTAAATTCTGATTCAGCACTCTTCCCCTCTTACCTGTCTCTCCTGTCTCCCCCACCACTCCCATACCCTCAGGGGCTCAAATGTTCGTACCCTAGTAGTCCCTCCAGTCTCCACGACCATTGGCCAACCTACGTTCAGCCACCATTTCTCTAAAATCTGGAACTCCCTTCCTCCTGCAGTTTGTAATGCTCCTTCCCTTTGGGTCCTCTCAAACCTTCTCAGAGGCCTCACTGCCCCCTCCTGCAACTGCTTCTAAGTTCCTTGCCACTGCCCAGCCCTCACCTACCCCAACCCCCTCCAGTTTCTGCACCTGACTCGCTCTTTCCAAGTAGTAATACCACTGTTATAGGCACTTATAATTGGTCTGCTCAGCATTTTTTAATGGCTAGTGTAATAGTTTCCTTTACCCCAGTTCGTGACCTGCGCTGTACCTGTTCTCAATAAGACTGAACTGAAGCACTGTTTTTTCTGCTCTGTTAATGGATTGCCAACTGTTGTTTTCCTCTACTATGTTCTCATGACTTACTGTACCTCAGTGTATAATGTGTGCTACTTCTGTACTGTAAATAGACTGCCAATATGTAATTGTATTTGTTTTTTGAGTGCTAAACCTCACTTTATACATTGCCCCCCAGGACGCATTCCTGGCGAAACCTTTCAATAAATAAAATTACAAATCATAGCTGTGCTTCTTGGGAAAATGGGAGTTGGGGGTTTGGGCTCTTATTCATCCCAACTTTTGCTTCACAGAGCTCTCATCTTTTTTTTTTGTTTGTTTTTTTGTTGTTGCAGATTCCAATGCCTCCTTTTTTTATAGTTTTCTTTGCTTTGTTCTTTCTGTCTGTGGTCTCCCAAACACTGTTCTCTAACAGCACTAGCAAGCGGGGCTCTATTATTACTTTATTTTATTTTGTTGTTCTCCTTGACTGAGCATCTCCCTGCAGGTCACCACTGAGCCCCATTGCTACCTACCTCCGCTCTAGAGCCCTCCTGTGGGGCCAGATGAGAGGCAGGGTCCCCACCTCCATCAGCGGAGCAGAGTCTAAATGTACAGATAGAGCAGGTGGTATGGAAACCAAGTGTGCCACTGTCATCCATTGCCATGCTTTTCCTTCTGCGTTTTCTCCCTGCATCCACAAGTTGTGCACTGAGAGTCCACCCACACTCGTAGCGACGACATTGGGAGAGCAAGTTCCCTGACCCACAGTAGGGGTCACTGCTAGGGCAGTGGATCTTGGCTGTAGTCCCACTCTGGCATGAAGCACTACTCTGCTATAGTGCTACCTCAGCCCACAGTCCACATTGGCTGGACAACAGGACACAGAAGGTAATTGTAAATGGAGTCCACTCTGAAGAAAGGGGGTTACTAGTGGGGTACCGCAGGGTTCAGTACTGGGTCCAGTCCTTTTTAATGTCTTTATAAGTGACATTGCAGAGGGACTGGAAGGAAAAGTATGCCTCTTTGCAGATGACACAAATATCTGCGAAAGGGTTGATACACAAGGAGGCGTGGAAAGGATGAGAAGGGACTTGGCAAGGTTGGAGGATGGTCAGAAGTATGGCAGCTAGGATTCAATGCCAAGAAGTGCAAAATAATGCACCTGGGAAACAAGAACCAAGGAGAAGATTACAAAATGGGGGGGGGGGGAGGTAGCAACAACAACAAAAAAGGAAAGGGACCTGGGGGTAATCATATCAGATGACCTTAAGGTTAGCAAGCAATGTGAGAAGGCAGTAGGGAGGGCTGGGGGATACTGGGATGCAGAGGGAGAGGCATCACCAGCAGAAAACAGGAAGTTGTTATCCTCTGTACAGACAGTTGGTGAGACCCTATCTGGAGTATCAGTCCCATTTCTGGAGACCCCATCTCTGCAAGGACATAGACAGGATAGAGGCAGTCCAGAGGAGGGCAACTAAATGGTGCAGGGTCTGCAAGAGAAGCCGTATGAGGAGAGACTAAAGGAGCTTAATATGTATACCCTTGAGGAAAGAAGGGAGAGGAGGGACATGATAGAAACTTTCAAGTACCTCAAAGGATCAACAAATCCAAGAAGGTAGCATCTTTCAGAAAGAGACTTGCAAGAACAAGGGGGCACAATTTAAAGATGGGGGGAGGGCGGTTCCGGGGCAATGTGAGGAAGTATTTTTTCACAGAGGGGGTACAGCCTTCCTGAGGAGGTTGTGGGGTCTAAAACTGTGGGAGAATTCAAGAATGCATGGGACAGACATAAGGCAGTTCTTGTGGGGAGTAGGAAGAAATAGGCTGTTGGTTAACTAGGATCTGCGGCCTATCCTGTAGGTAGGTAGGGAAATGGGCAGACTAGGTGGGCCAACTGGTCCTTATCTGCCGTCAAAGTCTATGTTTCTATGTTTCCCCGCCTGAGCCAGCTTCTAGCCCCTTGTCATTGGCAAGGCAGCACAATGTGCTGCTGTCAGGTCGTCAGAAGCCCAAGGCTCTATTCTTTTACTGGACCAAAATGAGGGGAAGACATGCTCAGACTGGAAACCATACGAAATGAGAAGGCTCAATTTTTTTTTTCATATCCATTTTATCTCTTAGGCACCCTGGCTTGCTCCCTTCTGCTACCCCCCCCCCCCCAAGCACTGACAGCTACATTTCCTGGGACTTACCCCATCACTTTTCCTGGACCACTTGTTGGGGGCACGGTCACTAGTGCAAGGCCTGTGGGTTGCTGGCATCATACTGCTTGATGGGGTTGGGGGTTCCCTCCAATTTTTCACCTGGGGATCTGGTGTGCAGTGACGCATGCTCCTGGACATGTTCAACTGTGCTACCACCAGGCTTCAGTCAGGTGGCAGACATGTAGCACAACGCGTTGTCTCCCCCAAACAGGAGCAGAACTGTTCTAGGGCTCTCGATCCTCCTTGCCTTGCCCAGACCCTGAGCAACTTGAGACCATTCCCAAACCCAAGTTACCAGCATAGTTAGTGGCAGGACTACCAGGCCAGTCAAAAAGGTTCAATTGAATCAAATTTAAGCACCATTAAATACACGCTTTCAACAGTACAGGGTGGGACAGATCATTTTGTGAGCTGGTGGTCAGTTTGGTTACGAGCTTTCAAAAACTTGTGGCCACTAGCTTTTAAAATCCGGTGGCCAGCTCCATTTATTTATAGCCATAATTTTTAAAGGCTCAAAAATCAGTTCTTGGGCAGGTAGCCAGCTGGCTGGTAACTTTCAAACTCTTGTAGCCAGTGCAATTTTATTTTACTGGCCATTGGACACCTGGTTACCTGATTTGTCCCACCTTGTGACAGTGAACTCAGGAGCTCAGAGCACCAATGAAGGGGTTCATTGCTTGTAGTGCTAAGTTTTTATATCATCATATGGTGATTAAATTTGCTGAAATTCAACTTTTTCTGGTGAAGCTACTGGTCTTAATAGTGCCCCCTCCTGCCCACACTTTTGGTCCTGAGTATGTTTGAGAACTAGCTGCTCTCAAGTGAAGGCACATACCACAGCTCTGTCATTCAATTTCCTCTTCTGCCATTCTCTGCACTTTTTACCCTCATTTGTTCCTTCCCTTCCCCTTCCCAGTTAGTCGGGGCTGTCACATCTGCACCATTCGTCTAGCCAAGAGGGACAGTAAAGTACCATAGTGTCTTCACAGCCAGTGCCACTTTGTGGTCTGCTGGCCAAACAGTGTGTGTGGGGGTGGTCAGGGTCAGAACACTGAGTTGAGCACCTCTTTGCTATGGCACTCTCTGCCTCCAGGTGGGATGTCAGGATAGGATTATACTTTTTAAAATGTTTTTAGTTATTATATTTTCTCCCCTCCCCCCAACTCAGTCACTCACCATCCCCAGGAATTGTCCTCAGATACTCCCAAGACTTACCTCTCATAGCGGGGTCAGTGGGGCTTGCACTTACCAGTCTGAGGCAGGATCTGGTCAGGGTGCCTAGTCAGTGGTGTCAGGCCTCTGAGGTGCAGCTTGTCATCCCCCGCCAAGGGATTTTCCACTTTTTTCCTCCCTTGGGTTGACTGACGTGCAGTGACGCAGTGCGGTTGTCAGCTTCCCATGTCCTTCTTGGTGTCCTAACTGTTGTGATTCCCAATTTCTGCTACATATGTCCAGTGCATTTTGGGAGATGTGAGTCACCCCATGAGAGAAGATCAAAGCAGTCCCTTGGACACTCAATCCTCCCACCCCCAACACCCCCCCGGCCATCCCCCAATAGAATGAGTTCACTCCCAAACGTAGGTCACCGGTGTAGCAAACGGTGGCTACTGCACCAGTAGATAGGACTTTACTTTCACACTTTGAGAAGCTTGACAGGTTTCTTTTTTCCATATCTGTTTGTCACCCATGGGCATCTTCTTGGACTTCTTTCCACCTTCCACCAGTGCCACCTACCTGACCTCTGAGCCATAAACTCCAGGACTCTCAGAAGGCTGGAGACCTACCGTAATCTGCCTCCTATAGCCCCCACTCCCACCCCGAGGTGGGGTCCTGCCTTTCAGCTGCTTCTGCAGTGATAACCCCTCTTATCTTGTTGCCATGGCAAAGACACTTCCTGTACCATGTCAGGCATCCCGAGGAGATACAGCCCAAGATGGGCATGGGGCGAGTAGGGCTTCATCTGCCTAGCAGCACCTATTTTGTTTCCCCATTTTCATGTATCCCACTGACAGTGAGCTTGCATCACTGGTTCTGGCAAGGCTGACACACTGGCTTTGCACACTGTCCCCTCCCAGTGCAGCCTGCAGACTCCCGAACTGCACCGCCACCTGTAGTCACCCAGGTGTTGGTAATGCAGTGGGTTGTGCATCCCTAGAGGAGGAGGGCATCTACTTCGATGTTGGATGCTCCCCCCACCACAGCCAGCCCCTGACAACTCAGTCTAGTTTCTGAAGCTGAGTCACCGGAATCATGAGTGGTAGGTCTACCTCTGCACCAGTGGGCTTGCCAGAAGCTCAGTGGATCTGCAGAGGCATCGGAGGCGCAGAACAAAAGCATGGGGACACTTCCAGATCTCCAGACATAAGTGCTTTGCAGAAAACACACTTCAGGTTCATAGAGATTTTAGTTTCAACTCCAAAACTGTGTTCGCTACAAACCAAAACAAGTGAATTTATCCCTAAACCAACCTACAGCTTGGTTAGGAGGAACTCACAACAGTCTGCTCAGATCTGTCTGTGGTTGTGACACATGGATGCTACGGATGTCACGGTATACTGATTTTATGGTATACTGTGGTATCAGAAGTCACGGATTTGACACCATGAGAAATTTCTGATACCACGATAACCATGATTCAGGGTATACCGAGGTATTAAGACATTTTGCTACTGATTCATTTTTGTATTTTTAGAGGCAACTGTCCCTTCCATGCCTACTCTCCCTAATGCTTTATAAAAAAATTACTTCTTATGTTATACTGTGATATAATGGTGACTGTGGTATTACAGTAACTGTTATTGTACTGTTAGAATTGTGATACCGTGACATCCCTAATGGATTCATTGCTGCCTGTTGTACAACAAGTTGGGCCTACTCCCTCTGGACAAAAGACGAGGGGCCTGATTTGCAGAGGGTGACGCAGGGCTTGTGTGAAGCCCTGTGTTATTTGCTGCAGCTGTGTCTTATTTTAGTTAATTGGGCACAATTGTCCAATTTACAACAGCTTACATCAGATATTTGGCGCAAGCCCTGTTCAGAAGGGTAACCAGGATTGCCACAAGCTAGACCAGGAAAAGAGAGCTTCCCCAGTCATCAGCAGCACCATCTCTGACGCCGACAGAGGAGCCCAGAGTGTTAATCTTCTTTATGCAAGCCATACACTACTACCTGCAGAACCCATACACACACCAACTTAATGTTTTTATGTAAACATTCATTAGTTGCCTTTCACAAGTTTCAAGATCATCAGCTATACAACAGTCATAAAACACATAAAAATGACAAGTATAATAAAATGTGTTTAAAACCTTTGTTTGAAAACCTGCAATGATTCTGCAGACCTTAAATCAGAAGGCAGACTGTTCCTGATTATGGAAACCATGTGTGAACAAGCTCAAGGATCACTACCCAGTTGGCTGTTAATTTCAGCGGTCAGGAAATTACCCTCAGCCAAGTCCAATGACACACTTTTGGGAGGCAGACATGGAAACACAAGGTCTATAAATAAAGTGGCACAGTGCTCCTTAGAAGTTGCTAAGTCAGGACTATCAGTTTAAAAGTTACTCTCTGTGACATGTGGTGTCTTGGGCACTCCTATAGATTAGTTAGTGATGTAGACAAGTGGGTTTATTTCTGTTTCTACAGGGAGATGGGAGGCCTGGGAAAGTTTGCAGGGTTAGAGCACTCACAGGAATGAAGCATCACAGTTGTCACTTACAGAACACGTTTCCTCAATTCTTTCTTTTAAACCCCAGAACCACTGTAAATCCCTTACCTGCTCTGAAGTCCAGCGATGACAAAGGATTAATTTAATTGTACCTGCATTCTGGGAGGGAAGAGATCCTGTTTCGGCTTCATGGAGCTGAGAGCCCCATACCTTCTTCTTCCCGATTCCTAGACATGCCCCCACATGCTCACATTTTGTGATGTACGTATAGGGGGAGCGTGGGGGCAAGCACCATAGCCTTGTATAGGGTCACATTGTAAACTACTGTTTTGCCTATTTTAGTGGGTCGATTCAAGCAAATCAAGGCCACTGAGCAGTGTGTGCATATAAGGTGGTGTATGGTTACCATGCCAGAGTGAAGAGCCTGTAAATTATATCCTTGGCCCCTCCCATAAAGGAGTGGCAGCGTAATATTGTGTAAAAAGATGGAGAGTAAGCACGACCATCACTGCTTGAAATCTTCAGCCAGTGAAGGCCACAAAATGTATGCAGAGACATCACATTTCACCAGTTTATCCCCATTTCTCACCTTCCCTTACCTGGTACTCTCCTCAAATGGATGTATTCTGTAGACTGTGTGCATTTGCTTCACTATGTTGTAATATGTTGCTAAAAATAAGATTTTGCCTTCCGGTTTGTGTTAATGTAACTGTGTTTAGCAACTGTAACTTTTGCTTAGGAACCAGATCCACAAAAGAGGCCAAGGTGCACTTGAATTGAATGTATCCTGGCCATACAGCCTAGGACCATGTGGATATTTATTTTTATTTATTTATTTACAAGATTTACCAGGAAGGCATACTGAGCAAAATGCTCGATTCCAGATGCGACCTGGGGGCCAAGGCCCGGTGCATTACGTAAAAAATGTGTACATTACAATAGTAATTGGAATACATAAAAGTGCAAAATCACATATGCCCACACAATGCAAAGCATCATGGGCTGCATATGCAAATCACCACAGAATGTTATGCTGGTTCAACTTTAAGCAGAATTGCATGGTGCCGAAAGGCCTCTCACACAGTTTGCAAAGGGTGCTAACAGATGACATAGCCACGTGTTTCGTCCTACCAGGACTCATCAGTATGTCTCGTTTGTTTGACACCACAGTGGAATGAACCAGCTACCCTAAGACGGTCTGTCTGGGTTATGTTGTGGTGAACCCATTAAAATAAAAAACTATTTAAAAGACAAAGAACCTCTGTGCGCAACCACTGAGGCAAGGGTTACCCCAAAGGGCATTTGGCTGGGAAGCCAAGTTTCAAGAAAATACAAAATCACATATTCCTGTGAGCACATAAAAGTATACACTTGGAGCCTTAGGTCTGGGAGTTTATAGACAGGAGATAGATGTAATAGGATAATACAAAAATCAAGTACGAATTGTACAACACATAACAGAATCAGAGCTTGATTAAATTAACAGGAGCAGCTGGAGGAGAAATGTGCCTTGAGTAGTCGGGATTGATGATAGGGACTTTGTGCATGTCTTATGGGGCAGGTAGGGCGTTCCAGATCTGTGGTATTCTGTAGCTAAAAGCTGCCTGCCCCTTGGTAGTGCGCATAAATGGGATGTGGAGTAGTCTTGGGTCCGTGCCTCTTAGGGAGTATGCAGGTGGAGGTTGTTGGGAGAGGGTAGATGCGAGGGAGGGAGAGAGACCAGTATTTGGCAGCGAACCTGGCGCAGTTTATTAAATGCTGATCATGGAGGGATGGCAGGGTTAAATAGCTGTATAAAGTGCAGTGGTGGGTGGATTGCGAGCAGTCAAGGATGAAACGACAGAAAGAGTGGAATAAGGTGTCTAGGCTTGCCAGGGCAGATGTAGGAGTGATAGTGTATACGATGTCGCCATAATCAAGTACGGGAAGTATCATTTTTTGGACTATAGCATGCTTCGCTTAAGTGGGGAGGCAGTTTTTGTTACGATAAAGTGCTCCCAGTTTTGGGAGCAGCCTCTTGTGCAGGGATTCAATGTGAGAGGCAAAATCTAGGTGCTGATCAAGCCAGATGCCTAGGTATCTATAGCTAGTGCATTGCTCCAGGGTAGACCCGTCCAGGGTTACGAATGGTGGGCAGGGGGGTTGGCGGGAGAGTCTTTGTTGGGAGCCAAACATGACCGACACAGTTTTTATTGGGTTTAAAAACAACTGATTCGACCTAAACCAGTTGGGTGCAGTCAACTGCTCCATTCCCGCTTCTGTAGGCATAGAGCCCTGCACAGATGCTGTGGGCAATGCTGGGGATGACGTGGCTGGGATCGCAGGCATCCAGTCAGATGACCAGGTTGGCTCTCCAGTGGCTCCCCCTCTCCGTGCGGTGCAGTAGGACCATGGGATATGGCAGTTCATGTTGGCCCTGCCATACCTCCAGTGATCACAATACTATTATTCAAAGTTCACTGGCTAGTGACAGTGACACCTTGCCCACAGCCCTGTACCAGTGCTTCCAAGATTGGAGGCCAGTGGATGGAGGGCCAGTTGGGTCCAGAAAACTGCAGAATGGCCAGGTTGAGGGAGGCACATAGATGCTACTGTAGTCACTTGGTCAGCGAAGCAACTGGCACCTCTTCCAGCTACACATGCTGCCTCCACAGGGCTATGGATCAAGTGCAGGCACTTCACTGCCCTGTGCCTGCCCCCGACCTGGCTGGGCATGGAGCAGAGCACAAGGACAGGATATGGATGCTCCCATGCTCCTGTACCGACGGGACAGCAACACCCCCACAGCGAAACCCTGATGGCAGCGGACATTGTGGCGACAGGGATTCCACGGCAACGGACTGTGCAGCGACGGGGGTAGGCACCTAATTCCACTGTCTGTGCGATGTGGAGGTAGTTATCTAAAGTAGAGGGGTGCTGGGGCACAGCCCCCCACATGGGGGGTGGGGTGCAGCCCCCCTGCATTACTGTTGCCATGTTGCCGGTCGGTGTTGGGACGTGTCGGTATCAGGGATGTCGGCATTTTTATGGCGCTGTGGGGGATGTTGCATGCTGTGGGGTGCCCCAAATGTGTGCATTCTACGTGAAGGGGGCATTCCACAGCTTTTTGCAGCCCCCTGCATGTACGTTAGGGCTGCACTCCCCTGTGGATCAGGCCCTAAGTATGTAATCACTGCTGCTGTATTCAGTCACCTAAAAAGGAATAAATGTGGTTATCCTGGTGCACAAAGCGAATAGGGACTAAAAAGCACAAACTCAGTAGCATTTCCCTGTTCCATTTTCCAGGGCTCTTGGGAACACAGGGCCCTGTGTCCTTCATGCACATTGGGACTTGTGTCCTTCAGTGTGGAGGGTCCCAGGACTAGGTATGTCACAACATCAAATTTTGAATAACTTGATATTTGTGTTAAAAATATTGTGGTTTCGTGATTGTAATGGTAATTTGTAGCATTTCTAAATTGTAGGAAAAATAGTTCAAAACCTTTTTGAAGGAAGGTGGGGCAGTGGGGATCTTGTTCACAGCTGGAGAAGGACACACTGCCGGAACTGCCAAGATGAGAAGTCGGGACAGTTTGTTACAGTAAATCACGATCTATCTTGCAGTGCAATAATCCCAATATTGTGTTTTTCAGCTATAAATTATTATCTGTGGGAAGTATCATGATACATTGTCAAATCGTGTTATTGTGACATCCCTACTTAGATTGCCCAAGATGCTGCCTAGTACCCACCCACACTGTAGCAGAACGTGCCAAAGCATCTTCCAAAAACACTGCTGGACTTCCAGAATTTGATCTGGGATCCACAATATTATATTCTGGAAGTCCTGGACCCACAAGAGGCAAAAGGTACTGAGAGCCCTAGTTTTCTTGAGTTGTTTGCTGTCAGTTTGAGTTGATGGAGTGACATTTACTTTTTATGTTTTCTTGCAGTGGGCAACATTGCTGATAGCGAGAAGAGCCAAAAAGAAGAACCACCCTCTTTATAAGCCCTACACAAATGGTAAGAATTGTACAATGTACTTTGTGAATAAGACACCTAACAATAGACACGTGACTTACATTTCTGTTACCTGTAAGCTACAGACCTGTGGTCTGTGGATCAACTAAACCAACCAGCTAAATACGGACCGAAGTGCCTCAGATTGACCGCAATGGTTAATGAACTGCTGATGCCTTTTTTTCTTCAACCCTGCGTTTCTCTGCCTGCTGCCAAACGGCCTCTCCTTGGACCAGCCCCCCCTGCCCACCTGTCACCTGCCATCTCCAGCTGTCTTTTAGTGCTATTTTTGCCACTGTGGACTGGCCCCTTCATCAGGGACCAACTCCCAGGGTCATCCTGGCACCATGTGGACATACTGTCAACTCCCATCTTCCCACGGCTTCCCCTCCCCGTGGTGATGAAATGGATCCTTTGTGGTGCACAGAACCGGGTATGGAGCCTGCGAGGGTCTGTCCTGTCATGCTGGCCTGCCAAGTTTCTTCTCTTGATATGTTCTCAGGGAGGGCAGACGTGCAATGCTGCCTCAAAACACCCGCATGCACTCCCACTCACAGGACATCGGCAGCCGCAGCTCCTCCCATTCCTAGATTGCTGTTCTTAGCTGCTGCTAGAGGTCAGTAATACACCGGACACAGCAGTCCTCCCTCCCTGGAGGAGGAGAGCAGTCCTATGGATGTTCAGTCCTTCTCCTCCGGTTGACTCTCCAACAACCCGAGTTCGCTCCCAAAACCGGGTCATTGGCACTGCAAGCGGTAGTGCTGCCTCTATGCCAGTGGGCTGGCTCCATCTCGAGGTACTTACCCTCGACTTCCTTTGTTTCCCTATGGCCTGCTCTCCACTGCCTGGGAAAGGATCCAGTCTGGGAGGCGGGTTCCTTGTCGCTGATGCGGGGTCTGTGGGGGGTGGGGTCTTTATCCTGCCATCTGGGGTATTTCCTCTATTTTCTCCTTGCACTAGCTGATATGCAATGATGCAAGGTGCAGGTGTATGTGACGGTGCACAGGTGTGTCGATGTCTGGTAGCTTTCTTCTGCCTCCTGAAACAACCTTCGCTGTGCTGCTTTCCAGCCTCCACTGGGTGTCAGGCAGACAGCAGAGGATGGATTCCCCCAGCCCTGAAGGAAGAACGCTATCCTGTGGTACACTCTCACTCCTTCTCTGGATGGTTCTCTGCAACGTGAGTCCATTCCCAGACCTGAGTAGTGAACAGAAGTCCTACTTGGTTGACTTGGTGATGGTGGTGATCCCCTAGCCTCATCCCCCACCTTTCAAGGCCTTACCCCATCTACTTAGATACCATTGTGGGTGCGTGGGTGCTGTAGGTAGTAGAGCAGAGCCTGCGGGGTCGCCAGCTGTCATCCAGCTGCTTGGGGGGGTCCTCCATTTTCCACCCTGCTCCATCCCTGATGTTGGCACCTGTTTATTGTGGTGGATGTATGGCATATAGACACCATACATACTCTTGCAGCTGCGCCCAGCCCTCTTAGAAGCAGTAGCTGTTACCATACCACTCAGCTTCCTCTGGGTATCAGGCAAGCAGCAGCTTGTGCTTGGTCTCGCCCTTCCCCCAAAGGAGGATAGCTGTCTGTGGACACTCAGTCTTCCTTTCCATGACTGCCCCCCGAGTGACCGTGGTCTGTTCCCAAATCTGGGTTGCCGGTGTGGTGGGTGGTATGGCACCCAGTGCCTCCTCCCACCTCACACTGGGACAGCTCTCTGCTGGTGCATTTGTAATCAGAGTCAGGCAAGTCACACCAAGGTGCTGCCGTATTGCTAGTGAAAGGTGCTGGATTGACAGCACTGGAACCTGAAGCCCTCTTCTTAACCACATGACAGGTAAAGTATGAGTGATCGCAGTGCAAGCTTCCCCACAGTGCCCAGCCAGTGTACCTCAACCCTGCCATGGAGGTACCACCACATAGTTGAGAGGGTAGTTCAGACTTAATGCCCATTCAGTCCTTGGCCTCATATGAGACTGCCAACAAGGGTACCTATTAGTGTCAGTTGTAGTGGTGGTTTTGTGATGTGGACATATGCCCACTGGGAACTGGAATGAGACCACCACAACTCATTTCATACAGGCCACTAAACAGCCCTAAGGTGATAAATGGCTTTCAGCCAGTACCGACCTATGCTGGATTTGAACCAGTGACCTAGAGGTGACAAGCTCCTTAACCCACTACCCAGCCATTGAGCCATCCGGTTCCTCAGCATCCTACAGTCTTGTTGCTCACTCTGGATCATCACAATTCTGTGTTTTTTTTTTTGGGGGGGGGACTAACATGTACAAAGCTTACTGAATCCAAACAGGCCCTGCAAAGGCATTTATCTGTTGGCCTGTTGGCACAGTGCTACAATGACCACTTGCAGTGTCAGTGAACCTGGGCTTCCAAATGAACCCAGGATGTTGGGGGGGCAGTAGGGGAGAGGAAGACTGAGCAGCCCAGTGGACGCTTTTCCTCCTCTGTGGAGAGAGGGATGCTGTCTTCACTGCCATACTGCCACTTGAGTGACCACAGGTGGTAGTGCTGCAAGGTGCAGGGGGAGGAGGGGAAAGACACTGGCTGGGGACTCGCACGGTGCACACACTGTGTGCATGTGGGAATTTGTTCTTCTCCCACACTGGCATCCTCCAGAGGATCATTTAGAAAAGGCGAAAAAGAAGCAGCCCTATTCCCACCATATGAGGGACCCCGGTATATCCGTGCCAGTCCCTGCCTTCTTGCTGTACCTCCTGACATACATGTTTGTGGGTATGTCCTCTCCACCCCATACCCCACTTGGGGAGGGGTAAGCTGAGGATCCATGGAGAATGGCAAACAAGGCAGGTGGAGGCTGGTAGGAGTGTGCCAGGGGGAGCCGGTGCCAGAGATGGAGCATAAAATATAAATTGCAAAGGCTTTTATCTAATTATTACTGAACAAAAGATTTAAAAACTGCTTATTTACAGTCCGGGGCAGGCAGCACCCTGATATGACTTACCTGCCCCCAATCATCTCAGTTGCATTATTTTGATATCCAAATGACCTGATCCTCTCCCCTTCTATTCCAGGGTAATTTCTTGTGTAGACTAGGGATAAGGCAAATTAAACCTATAAATTGTGCACGTCAGATGCCCTCTGTGAGGTTGGAGTGGCTGGTAGTGGAGAGTGGGACATGGTTGTGCCCGTTATCACTCTGAAGATTTTCTGTTTTAGGCATTGTACCTCTCCAACACGTAGCCAATGAGTGCCCTTAGCACCAGCCTGAAGGTGGGGAGCTGCTGATGCTGCGTGGTCACCCACAGTGTCAAGCCAGTGCCATGCTTCATCTGCAGGTAGTGCTCAGAGAACGGGATGCTAGGCACCTTCCCCTACCCCTGCCAGGTCAAAATTAAGTTTTGCAGCCACTAGCCAGCAGGGCCAGTGACTGGGAGAATAAACTAGCCCCACAGACTTTTCCACTGGCCCACCTGGTGTACCTACTGAAAGGCAACCTTCTCCAGTAAAAGCCCACAGGGCTAGTTAAAGGCAAATCTTACTAGCCTGATACAAAATCTACCAGCATTTGGCTGTTGGGCTAGTGCCAGTTTTGACCCCTGCCCCTGGGTCAGTACATGATGCCTCTGCATCACGGTCCAGTCCCCACTGGTTCAGGCAGGGAAGTTGGAACCAAGGATCAATTCTGTGTCTCCCACGTAGTGAAACGGTGCTTTTCCAGCCGGTGACACTAGGCTGGGCTGTCTTCCAGGCAATCTCACTGTTACTTCTGTGCATTTGTTTCAGGTATAATAGCAAAGGAGCTCACCTCCTTGGGGGAAGAAATCAAACAGATCCGGAGAAGTGGGAGCAACAAGGTGTTCGACACAGCTGAGTTTGAGCTCTCAGACATTTTTAATTTCCGCCGGAAGGGAATGGAGACCATCGTGGATGACGAGGTCACGAAGTGCTTCTCTGCAGAGGAGCTGGAGTCCTGGAACCTGCTCAGTCGGACTAATTACAACTTCCAGTACATCAGCCTGCGGCTGACAGTACTGTGGGGCCTGGGGGTCATTATTCGCTACGGTTTCCTGTTGCCCTTACGGTGAGTGCATGTAGCCTCATGGCCTGGATATCAGCTTATTCATTTAACATTTTGTACACCACGATAACCTTACTTTAGTGGAATACCTACTTTTTTAAGAGGGTCCTGGGGGGGACTAGGTACAGCAGCAGATGAGTTACATGGTAGTTTGTGAGTGATAAATGTTGAAGATCATTAGAAATGTAAAATACCCTTTTTTGTTATTTGCTCTGCTGGGGTATGAGAAGGGCTGGGAGAACAGATGAAAATGCTGGCCTGTGAAGCCTTGGGTGACAGCCTCCCTGTTTGCTCCCCTATGCCACCCGGCCTTTATCAATGGTATGTTCACTATCCAGGCCTTGATGCCCAGTAATGGCTTTAGCTTCTCCCTCTCCTCTACCCCATCCCCCAGCAGAAGAAGGGGGGCCCTAGGGAGGGACAGAATTGGTCCAGGTACCAGAGGAACCCACTGGGATCTGGCAGTGGAGGTTGCTGGCATGAGTAGTCTAGCGGTAGAGGAATGGAACGATGTAGGTCCTGAAAGAATGAGGCTCCTGGGGGCATGGAGCATCTAAAAAAAAAAAAAGAAATTGTAAAACTTATAATTCATGTAAACCCTTTGTACAGTCTGCTTGTATTTCTTAAGCTTTGGCATCTGAAACTGTAGCTCCGCCCCCAAGCAGCATTTTGATGATACTAAATGAGGGATAGGTCTGCAGCATGGTCAGTGTAAAGTGTAGCAGAATGGAGAGGGGGCCATTTTATGTAACATCCCCTTGTGCCCGCAAAGGAGAGGTTGGTTTATTACTTGAATGCTAGACCACAGAGACTAGTGATTGGCAGACCCTATGACAGCTAGTAAGTGGATCTTTAGAGTGCCAGTTGTGTGTTGGCAGGGTTGTGTCAAGGTGGCAGAGTGATAGGAAGGTAGAAGTGTGCCTTTGAGGCACCCATGCCTCAGGTTGCTTGCCAGGCCACCTGAGGAGTCTAGGGCCCCTCACAGCAGTAGCTATCTAGGGATCCATTGTATGAGAACAACAGAATTCATCCATTCGCCTAGCAGCCTCCAGGGATGGGCATTAAGGCCACAGTGGTGACTCCAAGGGTTTCTGGTTCTGGAGGCATTTAGACTGGATTGTCATTCATTCTGGGGTAAATGTAAGGGAGACACCAGGAGGGTGTAAATACCCTAGGGGGCTTCCCTTCAAGAGAAGTTCCTGGCTGCCTTGTGGTGCACGAGGGTTCCACTGAAGATGGTGGTCTTTCTTTTGGGGTCAATCAGGGTCCTGTTTTCGGGAGATGCTGCCAGCTGTGCCCAAGGTGGAGAGAGACCTGGTGAGAAAGCTCGAGCTGCTGACTAAGATAGGAGATATGCCTACTACTGTTTGTCAGAATGTACATCGGAGATGCTTTCTCAGGCAGCTAGGTTTGAGAGCTTGTCAACCTCTGCCAGAGGACAGGCTGGAGTACATGTTGCTACGTTGTGTCCAACGCACCATCCCGTGAAAGGAAAAGAGTGGAATCGAGGTGCCCTGCACAGGGTTGGCAAAAGAAAGGAAAATATATATTTTTTAACTTTCTGTTTGTGCTTCTCTGCCCTTACCTGCCTCCATCTGCCCTAATTGGCAACTTCCCAGCCCCACCGATGCCTTCTCTGTTCCCTTACCCTTTACCTACATACCTCAAGCTTCCCGTGCTGAGATGGGGTGGGGGAAAGTGGGCCAGCCCTCCCGACAACTCTGTTTTGAGGCGGACAGTAGTTGGTGCAGCAGAGCCTGAGAGTACCACTGGGCCTCACCCTGCTGCACCACAGAGGGTGTTCCACTATCCCCCTTCCCCCTTGGAGATTCAGGCTATGCTGTGCATGACAGATATGTGCATGCAAGGCATGGCTACATCCTGACAAGCCAAAGTAGTGCTCCCCACCCACCCAACACAACCCTGCCTGCACCACCACCTGTGACCACCCAGGTGGTGGTCACATGGTGGGAGGTAGTACTCCCTTCCCCCCGAGAAGGAGAGCATCCACCAGGATGCCGACTACTCCTCCTCTGGTTGGCCCTCCCAAGACCATGGCTCGCTTCCGAACCTGGGTTACTGGCATCACTGAAGGAATTGCGATTGGCACATGGCAAGCTCCTTCCTTCTTTTTACCCCTTGTCAACTGCTTATCTGTGTCCCATGCTACCTTCTCCTGCCCCAACACCAACCATGAGCCTTGAGGAGCCCTTCTGGTGCCATCTTCCAACACCTCTGCTAATTCAGCCCCACAGCAGGCTTTTCTCCAGCTGCCTCCCTCATACATCCAGCGTGGAGGGCAGAATTGGGCCATTATGCTGTACAGTGCCACACCGCTAAGTGTTTTCCCAATGTTTTTCTCCCACTTCCCCACAATTGCAGCCAACTGCCAGGAGCTGAGCAGCAGCCAATGGAATAAAAAGGGTTATGGCAGTATGCTTTTTCCATCACTGTTCTTTTGCTGATCCTCCAGACTCAGAGCAGTCCGATGACAGAAGACAAGTTACTAGTCTGTTTACCCCTAGCCCCCCCAAAAAAGTATTCAAATCCTGTAAGCAGCACTATGACTAAAATGACATCCCTGTGCTTACCACAGAATGTTTCAGACTCTGAGCAAAAGTGAAAATAGAACAGAATTTACTTTAGATGGTGTAGGATCTTTAAGCACAGGAGGTGAAGCAGGTGCACTTTTAATTGGGGCTGTCTGAGAGCATGAGGCACAGTATACCGGATTGCAAATGTCTTGGTCCCTGAGGCTTCATCCGTAGTGAAAATCCTCCATCAGCACCCTTTGTTGGTTATGTTTTATGTACAAAGTGCCTGAGCGCTTGACACCTGTCACGCCATAGCAATCTCCACCAAGCATGTAAGTCCCCCTGCAAGCCACTGGCTGCAACTTTGACTCCTCCCCTTTGTCGAATCTAATCTTCTCCAACACATTTCTGTGTGCCTGGGCACGTCTGTGTGTCTGTACAGAAGTGTGTTTCTGTGCATATACACAAGTGTGTGTCTATGTCTCTGCATAGTTTGCTTTTGTGTGCAGTGTATATAGGTTTGCATGTGTGTGTGTGTGTAGGACAGATGTCCCTGTGACTGCATGGATCCGTTTTTTTTTTTTTAACTTTCTGTTTATTGTTTTCACATCAGACATAAAAGTCCACATTACAATAGTCAGACATCGATTTGACATTACTTCGTATATAGTTGAAAACAGGATCTCTCAGTCTAGACATATGGCTTACATAACTCGGGGGTATTTCAACACTGGTTCAAGCAAGAAAAATATGACCCAATAAGCTGCACTTTTACAAGAGAAATGGCCACTCCAGATAATAATGTCCAAGAGGAAGGGAAAATTCAACTTCCAACGTTGATTAGGCGAAGATTCCGAACATATGTCCCACCAAAAATCTTAGTGTGCCCCCTCAAACTCCAACAACTTTCATTAGAGAATAAATTAATTTAATTACATACAATACTAAAATAGCAATATACTTATCAAGGCTATGTTTAAGTAACATGGACGCAAAAACCCTACTCCGCTATTGAACAGTCCTTGTGCAAGAAAGACAGAGGCCCTTCTTAAATAACACCACCATGATATTAGGGAAATTTTAGTCTTTTAAAGCAGTCCGTTGAAACTTTTAAACTCAAACTCTTAAAGTATTTAACCCACGTGGCTGGCTTTTCAGGAAACTTTTCTAACAGAAAATAAAGGTTGTCTAGTTATTACCCCCTTCAAGTGTCCTCAGGTTCTGACTCTTGATCCGAATCTGGACGGGCTGCAGCACTAGAGGCCTCAAATTCCTTTTGTATTTGCTGTACATGCTTGCCTGCTTCTTCTGGGTCAGAGAATTGAAAAGTATGACCCACGTAGAAAATCCTCAGGCGCGCCAGCATCATCAGTGAATGGGCCACACCTAAGCTCCTAAGCATGGCTCAAACCCCATCAAATCTCTTCCTGCGGGCCCTCGTGGCATATGACAAGTCCGGGAAACAATGCAAAGTCTGACCTTCAAAGTTTAGGCTTTCCATATTTCGAGCGGCCTGAAGTATCTGCTCTTTCACATTTGCACTCGCCGTTACCAACAGAACCGTATGAGGCAGTTCCTTCTGTGCCCCAGCTGATTGCGGTGATATTCTGTAAGCCTTTAGAAATGGTGCCCCCATTTCCTTATCAAGGTGCAATGCCGAGGGGAGCCAGGATTGCAGGAAGGACAGAAGATCTGGATTCTCCGACCCCTCTGGCAGCCCGATTATCCTGACGTTCGGTGCCCTATTAATATTTTCTAGTGCCTCTAATCGGTATTTTAATTGCCCATTTTCCTGGGTAAGTTTAACTGTGGTCAAGAGGGCTCTAATCGCTTGGTTTTCAGCTGAGGAGGCAGTTTTAGTTGCCGCCTCAATTTTCAGGTCTTGTTCACCCAATCCACGCAGGACAGTTTCCACCTTATTATCGATGGCCTGCATGACCGCCTGTAGGGCTTTCCAGGACGGTTCACCAGAACTGCTAACAGGTACATTAAGCGTGGCCTGATGATCTGTAACGACCTGTGTTTTTGCTCCCCCTGGACCCCTTTTGTTCGTGCGCCCCATCTTCAAATTTGTTGTCGGAAGCTTCAGCTCAATGTCAGAATTCCAGTAATGCCAAGTAAATAGATGAAATCTCTTTAGTATTGAAGTTTTTTATAATTTAAGTATTATAGTTGCAGAGCTCGACGGAGCCACGTCTACTCAGTATTAGTGCTCAACAGCACCCCTTGCATGTATCTGTTTGTGAAGGACAGCATGCTGTTGTGTATGTGTTTGAATGTGTGTGTATTACAGTATGCCTATGAGTATGTGTTTGAATTATTCTGAAGAAATAAAAGACATGGAGCAGACAGAAATTTTAATTTTCCTTTACAAATTGATTTACCCAGAATAGCTTAGCTGAACTGCAACATGTTGTTTCCACTTGGGGCCTCTTAAGGTGGGACAGGTCAGTTTGCGAGTTGATGGTCAGTTTGGCCACTAGCTTTCAAACTCTGATAGCCAAACCAATGTTTATAGTTGCCACTGGCCACCTGACTACCTGATGTGTCTCACTCTGGTTCTGCTTCTACCTGTTTCTGCAGCTGGGCGGACCAGGGCACTGAGAAGTTAAGTGACTTGCTTAAAATCACATAATGAGAATGTATCTCTGGATGGATTTGTACCTGCGATCTCCCAGTTCCCAAGCAAGTACTATAACCGCTAGACCAAACAGCCATACTGTTGCTGCCAGAACAAGCCTTGTGGTGGCGAGGACGTTCCAGTCCTCCCTGGGGTCCCACACCATCCAAGCCAGAACCATTGTTTGAGTGGCCACTTGTAATTTCTGTTCTTGTGTGTCTGGTAACTGGCTAAGTACACTTTAAGTTCAAGGCACCATCTGTTCAGACAGCAAATCAGGGCCTCCTGTAAATGGTGAGCATCCTAAGTTTGGACACTTAAGACTTGAGTTTGGACACTAAAGCTTGCTGGAGAAGTATTATCTAAATCGACTCACAGCAGGAGGTAACCCTGGCAAGAGAATCCCCTAAAGCCCTTCTACAATAATTAAAAAACACTCAGCTGCAGAACAGAATGTATGCATGGATCACAGACACTGTGTAATCACAACTGTGGAGCTCCCCTATCCTGTACCATCTCAGATGAGATGTGCATCCCACCAAGAACTCTGGAACATGGGAAGTTCCTCAGGGAACATTCACTGTTCCAGAATAATCCAGTTGTCTAGGATTGCATGTGGTAGCTGTTCCTCTTGAAATGAGACTGGTAGACTTTTTCCACCCCAGCTCCCCATCCAGATCCTTCATTTAATGTTGGGGGGGGGGGCATCCCTGCACTGATCCTCATATCCCTTGCAATATGCTCTCCTTCTCCAGAGCTGCCATCCCTTCATTCTGTACCTTGACTTGTTACTCGAGGACAAACGTGAAGTCCTAAACTTGAATAGGTCTTCAGAAGGCATGGGGGTTGGGCACATTCACAAGGCTAGCAGAGCCTGCTCGCCTTTCACCCCACCTGAATGATTCATTTGCACTGCACCAGCCCACACAGCACAAGTACCTAGGGCCATTCCCGAATTATGAATGGGGTAATAGACAAACACAACAATACATGGGTTCTTCAGGATCGTCAGTTGATTAATACTTACATAACTAATAATAAAATCTGTAAAACAGAGTCCATTGCCACTTATTTTCTGTGAATGGTATGTAGTCTCACAAAAAAGGTGGGGCGGAGGGCTCTGCACTCTGTTGAATTAATTCTTATGCCTAAGAACTGGGGGCTACATGGCATTGCCCTCTATGGAATGCCCGTCAGTTGATCCAGTACTGTGCTCCCTGTCCTGGCTTCTAAAAAGTGCATAAAAGGGAGCCATCACGCTGTGTATCTGTCCCTGTACAGATACAGCTGCTCAGTTAAATTCTACAGATCGACTGGCCTGCTGGCACAGTGGTAGGTCTTCCACCAGCAACGCTGACGCCCCAGATTCAGGAACGGACCTGAGGAGTTGGAGGGCCAGAGAGGAGAGGAGCATTGAGCATCCTGTGGATTGCTGTCCTGAGGGGGGGGGTGGAGGGTGAATGAGCAACCGTCACTTGATCGACCCCTCGCGGAGGCCGGGGTGGGGGAGCAGCAGCTGAGCTGAGCTGATGGGGAGGCATGGTGGACACCTGTGCAATGGCACATTGCGTCATTGCATGCCATGCCTGCTGAGGTTAAAACATGCCAAAAATGCCGGCCCCATGGATGACGCTTCTCCTCCTGGTCCCCGCTGTGCCTGCCGCAACACTTGGTTGATGACCAAGTTAAGTCTTCCATCAAGTATGGCCTGACCACGCGACCCTGCCCTGGGGGGTAACACAGGGAGCAACACCAGCAGTTAGGTAGTCTTCCAGAAACCTTGATGCCAGTCTCCGAGGGCACGCCTGCTTGGCGGCCCTGCCCTGGGGGACAAGCCAGGAAGGATCCCCACTGAATGTAAGTCCCAGGGGGTGAGTGGGGATCAGGTGCATGGGGGCTGAGCTACCGGTGCTTTAGCACCAAACAAAAAACCTTCTGCATATCTCAGATTTGTCGGCATATGTCCAGCCAGTTCTGCAGTGTGTGTGTGTGGAGTCAGATAGACACTTGCAGGTAACTGCCTTGATAACTCCACTAACTATAATTCGGTATAAATACTAAAGGTGTTTACTTCTCAGGCCCTGTTGGGTCAGCCCTAGTACGAAATACTGGATCTGGAGTGGATGGGTTGTTGAAATATCTGCTCTAAGGTCCTTCTACCTCTCTCCAGAAGGAGAACAACTTTGGGCAGCTCCAAAAAACATGTGAGTGGTGTGCCCAGTGTCCACAGTCCAGCCAGCATTTGTTTGTATAGAATACACCATAGTGACTGCCAGCAATAACTGGTGTTCTGAAGAAGCAGGAGACCACCTTCCATCTATGTTCACGCCAAATGTAGGCAGCGGTTACCTTGGACCCCGCTTTCTAAATCTCCTCCCATTTCTTGTCTGACCACTGTTGGCCAGCTTCTGTTTCCCACCGGTCCTGAAAACCCTTTGTTTTCTGTAAGTACACTGGAGCTGAACCGTTTTCTAAAATGGGGGCTGAAATTAAGGGTTGCAGTCACTTTCCAGTCAGAGTGGAGAAAATTCATTTGCAGAGATTCACCAGACTTACTGGCATTCTTGTTGAAATGTTACATCTAATGCAAAACAGCATGCTAGTTAAAGAAAATTTTAACTTGGCCAGCCTAGTGGCATGGTAGGCTGATGCAGTGGCTGCCACGCTGCCTGCCACACTGGCGTCCAGGTTCGGGAACAAACCACAGTCACTCGGACCAGACGATGAGAGTGAGGATTGAGCGTCCTATTGACAGCCCTCCTCCCTTGAGGAGGGCCGGGATCCTGTGTCCCGCCACTTGACTGCCACCTGGTGGAGGCCAAGTGGTAGTGACAACAGGAGCAGCAAATTGGGATAGGGCATCAGCAGACGCAGCATATATGTGCACTGACTCCCGCGTGCCTCTGCCTGTACCGCGTCACTACATGCACAGTGCCCTTAGGGAAGAAAACAGCAGGAGGAAACTGCCTCTGCCCCTCCGGCACTCTCCACAAGCACTGTACACCCCTACATGGCAGGCCATCTGCCTATCAAGGCTCTGTGCAAAGGACGGGGCTGGGGATGTATCGCTGGGACCATGGTACAAAAGGGCAGAGAGCACCTTTGCCAAAGAAAAAAAAAATAAAGTTTTAACTGGTCTGTTGCAAAATCTAGCCGGGTTAATACCATGACAGCTCCCCCAGTATATCAGCATCCTTCGAGCAGTTTGGAATGAAAGACATTTTTTTTTTTTTTTAAATATCCCTTTTACACTGTCTCACAGTCATCCTCCAACCTTCCTTCTTCTGGCCACCAGCAATCTCCAAGTCCCAAAAACTCTACCCAGATGTATTTCAGAGTTGTGGCACAATAAGTACCGGTAGCTGTCATTTAGAAAGCAATGGATGTATTTTGTGTTTTCAACACCTTGTTTTCTTTAGTCAACACCATGTGCAACTGCACTAACTGCCTCTCCAGCATACAGCTATACATGTTCTTTTGGCCCGGCACATAAGTCTCTGCAACCACAAAACCATGGTGCCACCATCCCTAGCTGAAGAAGTGCTTGTATTGACAGCTGTTTTCAACCGTTGCTTCCCGATCATGAAAGACCTGAATTAGCTTTTAAATTTGGGTCTCCTGCAGACCCACTACTGAGGGCAGGGGTGTCACAGGGCATTCCTGTTGTGTCTCATAGAGATTTTAGATATCTCATTGTTTACCAAACTGTTCTCTTTAGCTTAATGAGTTTTGGAACTTTAGTTGTTTTCATATACTGCCCTTCTGCTTGTGCTTGCTTGTTTTGCAGCAAAGAAATAAGCAGACTGCTGTTGGCAAATATTTTCGAAGAAGAACAAGAAGAATCAGCATTTATGTAGCGCTTTTCATACACAATGTACCTCAAAGCGCTTTACAAACAGTGCTAGACTAGTAGTGAAGTGACTGAATGTGTAGTGGCGGCCATATCGCACATCAACACCCACACACAACCTGAACAGTTGCATGAACCAGTTTTCTGGGAAGGGGAATATTGACCAAGACACCGGGAATGTCCCCTACTCTTTTTTTTTTTTCTTCATTTGCTGTTTTCCCCCTCTGGTCCCCAAGCACTGCACCTTTGGGAGACACCTTTGGTATCTGCCCCAGCTTTCTTCACCTACCTGGAGCCCTGCTGAACCCCCATGAAGCCGTGGATCTGTCCTCTAGGCAGGGACAAGGTGGGGCCCGTACACCCCGAACTTCTGTGTCTTTGTCAGGTCAGCTACGAGACAGGCAGGCAGGAGCTTCAGGGTCTGCACCGGGCGCTCCATCTACCCGGTGCCTGAAGACCCATTTTCCCTTTTCTCTGACGTAGCGTGCACCCTGATGTCAAGACGTCACCACTGATGTCTGCCACGCTCGTTCCCAAGCAACACAGCTAGACACTTGCTATGTCCCAGGCCTCTGCCTGAGGTCGGTCAAGTGCTGAGCTATAATCCCCTCCCTCCCTCCCTGGAGAAGGCAAGCAGTCCCTGGACGCCTGAGCTCTCCCATTCGCCCTCTGACTCCTAGGCTCGTCCCAAGTCCAGGATGTCATCGTTCCAAATGGTAGTACTACTGTTGCACCGGTAGGCTGGTCAATGTCCTCTACTCTTTGCAAAGATTGCCTTGGGTTCTTTTACTTCCACCTGGACACTCACCAGGACAGCACCAGGATGGGTAGAAGGGACCTCAGTTTAATGTCTCATCCGAAGGACGGCACACCCGAACAGTACAGCAACCCCCTAATACTACACTTGGGTGCCAGCATTTTTTTAGGTACGAGTCCAATCCCGGTATGGGACAAGAACTCACTACCTTTTGGTCCAAAGGCGGATGTGCTACCAACCAAGCCATGCTGACATTTAGTCATAAATGTTTTTTTAGCAAAAAAAAAAGTATTTCCGATGTACTTAGATTCATAATCGGTATCTTTTTAATTTCCTCAGATATTTAACAACTTTTGTAACTGTTTGTTGTAATCAGTGACTGAAGTCGTTAAAGGTAGCTGCTACTCACAATATTTAAAAAAATATTTTTCATTAAGGGTACCTACCTTTTGACTGTAAATACTAGATTCATACTGTGCCTGTATTATGATGATGCTAGACCATGTTTCTGATAGTAAGCAGCACAGCACTAGAGGATTTAAGTTTTTGTTGGGGGGGCATTGCAAGGGAGAAAGAACTTTTAAAAACCTTAACTCACCTATGAGTTCAGGAATAGAACAAAATAAAAATAATTTGTACAGTCATGTTTCTGATAGAAATTCATTCTTACAAAAAAAAAAATGACATAACTTACTGCCGCTTTAAAGAGCCCCTGACAGAATTAGGAAACCATTGAAAAAAATAAGATTTATATTCAACTCCATCCCATTTTCTTTATTACTTCATATATGTTCAGTAATTAAATCCACATTTTCTTTATTACTGAAAACAGTTGTGTGAAAACAAGACCACCATCCCCTAGATAATACCTACTCTAGCTGCTTCTCTACACATGACTGTCATCGAGGTACAGATCAGGAAGCATAGGAAACCAGAAGCAGTTGTAAAATTCACAAATAGCATTTTATTATTAACAGCAAAATAAAAAATGAAAAATTGTTCAGTATAACTATTTACAATGGCAGTACAAACATAGAAAGCATAGTCATTCTTCTGAGTTTTTCTTCTCAATTTCCAATCTCAGTATCATAGTCTCTGTCTCTCCCTCTTGCAAAGCATTGCAGCTCTTTGTATAACAAGTCTTTGCAGGGAGCTCATTAAGAGAACGTTCTGCTTCTCACAGTGTTCTTGTCAGTTTCAGCAGGTGCAGTAAAAAGAACATAATGATCCAGAACTGACCTCTTGTTTACATCTCTGCAGAAGACTTAAAAACTACATTTCAGGTTAACCCTTTGAGTTCTAAATAGCTTTTTGCAATCATTTCAACAGTATAACTATGTACAATTTTAAACAAAGGGACCCCAGTATCAGTGACATTTCTACATAAAAATTCACATATATTTTATACCTGCAGACATGTAAGGGGAAGAAAAGACACAACAGCAAGTGAAGGCAGAGAGATAGTGAGAGGCGGAGAATTGCGAAACTGTCGGAGTGATCAGTTCCTAGGTCTCACAAGAAAATGTGGTTGCGCAACCAGACAGACAAGAGACAGAAAAGGAGAGGATAGAACAGATTCTTGCATTGAAACTCTCTCTCTAAATAACAAATGGGACAGGGCCTTATTTAACCTTGTCACAATAACATCACAGTCCCTATGTTTATGACACCATATTTATCTCCACAGCAACATATGTTGATGTAATAAACAGAAATCTTACTTCGAGAGGGTTCTTGCAGCAGGTAGTTACATATGGGACTTATGCTGGCAGGCAGCAGGACCCCATAGAAAAATTTCTAGCTAGCAGTCCCTGGCAAGGGACCGCCCCCAAGTCAGGTGACCGGCATCAGGAGACATCGGTATAAAGGGGTGGTCCCTGACGCCCGCCCCCCAGTTCTTTCCCACCGTTAGCTCATGCAGCGCCTCGCGGAAAAGTTTGTGCTTCATCAGCCCTATTTTCGTTTTTTTACCGAATTTATTGCTTTTTTTGACTAACGTCAGTACCATCGCTGGTGTATGTTGTCCTCTATACCCTCCGAGCAGAAAAAAAAGTGCGATTCGTGCGGCGCCCAACTACCACACAAAGACGGCCATTCCCTGTGCCTGTTCTGCCTTGTCCCCGATCACCCGGTCGAGAAGTGCCAGCAATGCCTCAGCTTCAACACGGCTACCCGGAAAAGGCAGCAGCAATCCCTGGAAGCCCATATTCTGAAGAAGAAAATGAGTTCAATGGAAAAGGAGCTCAGAAAAACTGAGGCAGGCGTCCACTTCCCCCAAAGGCCATCGCAAGAAGAAGGAGAAGGAGAGGCACCGGGACAAGGGCTCCTCTACCGCGTCTCCCTCAGGAGTCGCGGGGTCACAGGTCCTCGATGGCTGCCTCGGAGGTTTCTGAGGGGGCGCCGGCCCGCCCATCTGGCTCATGCTTGGGCCTTGCGGGTGCCTCCGGGAAATTGGAGGCCTCCGCCCCTGGTTCAGCCGCAGGCCTACCATTCCGGGTGACTCTAGTAAGTTGGGTGTCGGCTCCTCTCCGATCCGCCTGGAGAGGGCCAGTAAGGCTTGACCCTTCGAGCTGGCGGCGCCTCCACTCCACTGGACCAGGCTGACCCCCACTGCACCTGCCTCCGGTGATGGCTCTCATAAGTCGGACACCGCTCCTCCTGCGCCTGGAGCTCACCCATAAGCCTCATGTTGATCGCTCTGACATCCGTCTGGTGAAGGAACCGACGACAGACCCCCCCACATCTGTCGTATCCGGTTCCCCACAGCCTTCGCTGCTGTCTGGGGACCCAGAGTCTCCCCAACATCACCCCGGGATTTCTCCCCTCCATCCCCAGGCAAAGCTGGGGATCTTCCTCCTCTGTCTGTCCTTCCACCCCCTGGTGCACCGGATCTGACGTCGGCTCCCCGGATGCCGGCTCCGACGCCGGCCCCTCTGACATCGGTACCTCCGACACCAGGGCCTCCAACGTCGGCCCTGATGCTGGCCCTACTAGCTCCGGGAGACATCCCGCTCCTGTCGGGCCCTCCACTGTGGACCCGCCCGTGAGGCCACCGGCTGGGCCGTCTGCTCCAGCAGCCGCCCCCGGCTCCCAGGTATCCTCCATCCTATCCGACGCCGGTGTACCCGGGACTGCAGTATCTGACGCCACAGTACCTGACGCTGAGCTTCCGGCGCTGCAGTACCCGCGCCACAATACCCGGCGGGCTACCCACAGCCAGGTTTGGATACGCTCCATACAGTTGCCAACCCGTATCCTTATCCCCGCTTCCTCCTCCTCCTCCACCACCCTCGCGGCCACCGGTGGACCTGCAGGAGACTCTGGCCTCCTGGTGGGCTGAGGCCAAGGCTCAGCTCACCAAAGAGGTTGAGAGTTGCCTTCCGACGACTGTGCCATCCCAGGTTCCCATACATCTGAGGCAGCACACTCCCTCACCACCTCTGGATTCCAGGGCTCTTCTGTCTGGATCCAGAGAAGGGCAGGACACGCTTCCCCGGGGACTTCCCAAGGGGTCCGTTCCTCCCCCGGGTTGGGAAAGGGTGTCTTTTTGCTCTTCATCCTTCTCTTCACCCTCGGACTCCTCGGATTCTTCCGATGGTTACTCTGAGAGAGACGACGAGCCTCGCTCTCCATCGAAGCCCAGGCCAAGGACTCCTCCGAAGGATCCTTCTTTTACGGAGTTGCTTAGGAAAATCCAGGAGGTTCATCAGTGGCACTCCTTGGAACCAGATCCTCAGCATCTGAAACATGTTGAACATCTGGATCTGCCCGTGACAGCTCCTACCTTGGTGCCACCCTGGATAGAGCCTCACGCCAACCTTGTTACCACTATATGGAAACAGCCGTCGGCTTTAGCCCCACTTCCTAGAAGATGAACAGGCTATATTAGGCTCCAGAGGGTGTTGATTTCCTGGATTCTCACCCTCGTGCCAACTCGGTCATGATTAGTGCCGCTCAAGGCCAGTCGGCCAGCCCCAAACATCATAGCTTGTCACCACCTGATAAGGAATCATGCCTCCTGGACCAGTACGGGAGAAAGATTTACGCTTCCTCCATGCTGGGGATCAGGGCCCTAAACTATGTCAGCCTTATGGGGGACTACCAGAAGGCCATTCTGACTCAGGTGGAAGCCAAACTGGACTCCTTGCCTGACTCCCAAGTCAAGCAGGAGTTGGCTGATCTTGTCCGCTCTGCTCGTTCAGCCAGTCGACACATGCTTCGTGTGACATACGATGCAGTGGACACTGCTGGGTGGAGCTCAGCTTTCGCTGTAGGCCTACGGCGTCATTCTTGGCTCTGTGTGTCAGGGTTGGTTCCGGAGGTGCAATCTGCTATCCAGGAAGCACCCTTCCGGGGGTCAGTGCTTTTCAGGGGTGATGTCAAGGACATCATCACCGATCTGCAGGAGAAGGGGATGGCACTGAAGTCAGTTGATTCCATGTACTGTCCCCATCAGCAGCAGCACCATCCCTTTCGCAGACGGAATCGGCCAAAAGTGAAACCCCAGGGAAAGTGGGCCACAAAACACTGGGCCCCCACAGCTGCTAAGCCCCCCCCGCCCAAAAAATCAGCGGGTGCTTCAGCTGCAGCGCTGCCCCACACCACCTGACACCTTTCCTCTCCCACTGCCTCCGGACATTCCAGAGGAACCGGTAGAAGGGGGGTTTTCCCTCCACCTTCCGGGATGGGAGAGGATAGCCACAGACTCTTGGGTGCTCCAGCTCATAGCAGAAGAACACTCAATAGAGTTTCTTCAGAAACCACCCCGCCACCCCCCTCTGAAGTCGTCGTATTGACGGGAACATCTTCTCTTGGTCCAGGAGGAAATTTCAGCTCTCCTGCTGAAACCAGCAATAGAGCCCATCCTCCTTCATCTGCGAGGGATGGGTTACCATTCCCATTTCTTCCTGGTCCGAAAGAAAACAGGAGATCTCAGACCGATTTTGGATCTCAGTTCCCTGAATCTTGTCGTAGAATACAAAAGGTTCAGGATGCTCTCTTTGCAGAGCCTTCTGCCCCCCTCCAGCCAGGTCAATGGCTTTGTGCTCTGGATATGCAGGATGCTTATCTGCACATTCCCATTCGCCCATCTCATCGCAAATACCTTCGTTTTGCATTCTGGGGGGACCACTGTCAGTTCAAGGGCTCTCCCCGTTTGGTCTATCCTCAGCTCCCTCTGAGTGTTTACCAAATGCCTGGCAGTGGTGGCGGCCCACCTGCGTACTCACAGGGGTTTGCAGAGCTTCCCTACCTGGGACGATTGGGGCCCTGCATCTCGTCCAGGGAGGAACTCCTGTAAGCTGCTCTCCCCTTACCCAGCAGGTTTTGCCTGCCTGGGTATTACCATCAACCATTCCAAGTCTCATCTGGTCCCATCCCAGAGACTACAGTTTATTGGGGCGATTCTCGATATGACCACAGGCAAGGCCTTCCTGCCTCCGGACAGGGCGTCCACCCTCCAGACCCAAATAAGTCTGCTGTCCGACCGCAGGATGGTCTCTGCATGGTCAATCCTTTGCCTTCTCGGGCTTATGGCAGCTGCTATCCTGACGGTTCCTCGTGCTCGACTCCACCTGAGAATTTCTCAGTGGACTGTATGCTCTTTGTGGGATCAGCTAGTGGACAATCTAGATCACCCAGTTATGGTCTCCTCGCCGATGCTTCGAGACTTGCAGTGGTGGATGGTTCGAGAGAACCTGTTTCGGGGAGTTCCTTTCTTTCATCCTTCCCCCTCCCAGACTCTAACCACAGACGCCTCGGGCGAAGGTTGGGGGAGCCCATCTAGGCCCTCATTGGACCCAGGGCTCCTAGTCCAGGCTAGAACAAGCTGTCTACATCAATGTGCTCAAGCTTCAGGCAGTGTTGTACGCTCTCCAAGACCTTCACCAATACATCCTTCCTGGCCACCTAGCCGTCCAGACGGACAACATGTGCATGGTATGGTACATCAACAAACAGGGAGGGAATCGGTCCTACCCTCTTTGCAGGGAGGCAATGAGGGTTTGGGATTGGGCAACACAACACAACCTTCACCTCATGGCAGTTCACATTCCGGGAGTCGACAACACCCTGGCAGACAAGCTAAGTCGCACTTCTGCTCTGACTCACGAGTGGGAACTGGACCAAGGGGTCCGAGACAATATCTTCCGACTTTGGGGAACGCCACAGGTCGACCTGTTCACATCCCCTCTAAACGCAAAACTTCCCGTCTTCTGCTCGCTCATTCCAGAGCGGCGCGCTTTTTGGAGCGACTCTCTGTCTCTAGACTGGAAGGACAGATTCTTCTATGCCTTTCCCCCAATTCCACTTATCCCATGAGTCTTGCAGAAACTAGCTTCAGAAGGAGCGCAAATGATTCTGATCGCTCCTCTGTCCCAGGCAAGTTTGGTTCTCTGTTCTACAACAATACTCAGAGGATCCTCCTCCATCTGAGGCCCCCCATCCGTAGTCCTGCTCCCCCTTGGGACTTGAACTTTGTTCTCGAGAAACTTACTCTTCCTCCCTTCGAACCTGCAGCTTCTGCAGATTTATTTATTTATTTATTTATCAGCTTTTGGTAACCGGGTAAGTGCGCTAGGCAACAGACCTGCCTATTTTCAGGCACGACCCAGGAGAGCACAGGACACTGGTTACAATATGCAGAAATGCACAGACATAATATAGGTGTACAGGAGCAAAACAAGATATACATTGGGTAGCACAGTAATAGTTACATAAGGGTACATTTTAGGCATAGATCATAATAAGGATGTAAAGTAAAGCAATTAGGGTAACCATAAGACAGCTGAGGACAGTACAGACATCAAGGTTCATAGCCACCTAGACAAACGTATTGCATGGGAGAACATTAGTGTAGTACTCAGGGTCAGACCCGACACCCTGCAGTGGGACAAAGCAAATTAAGAGCATTTGCATTGGCCAGAGGCTAGGAGGTGGGTGAACAGCGAGTTTTTGAATTCTCGATGGGAGGCTGAAGTTTGAAGTTCCTTTCATGGAAGACTCTCTTCCTGGTGGCCATTACTTCTGCTTGGAGAATTTCAAAGCTCCAGGCCCTGATGTGTAAAATCCCATACTTGATTCTTTACAAGGAACGTGTTGCTCTTCGCACGAATCCTAAGTTTCTCCCTAAAGTAGTAGCTGAATCTACTCTAAATCAGTCCATAGAGTTACCTGCCTTTTTTATGCAGTACTCTAATCAAGGGGAGTATTTACTCCATACTATGGATGTTCCCCGGATTCTGAGATACTACACCAACAGGACGAAGGATCTCAGAAAGACTGATCAGTTGTTCGTCTCTTTTGCTCACAAAAGGGAAGGCAATGCTGTTTCCAAGCAATGCCTGTCTTAAGTGGTTGGCTCATTGCATCACTTTCTGTTATGACAAATACAACAAGACCCTCCCGGGTCAAGTAAGAGGCCACTCCACCAGAGGAGTAGCTGTCTCAGCGGCTTGTTTCAAAAATGTGTCAGCGGCAGATATCTGTACTGCCGCCACCTGACATTCCGTCCATACCTTTACTAAACACTACAGTTTGGATGTTGCCTCTTGCCGTAGAGCAGGCTTCGGGCTGGCTGTTCTGCAAGGCCTCTTATCTTGAGGCTTGCACAGCTAGAACTGCTTTTTGGAGTAGTTTTCCTCCTCCAGGTGCCTCTCTTTGTCCCAGACTGCTTGGGATTCAGTCCTATATGTAATTGCCTACTGCAAGAGCCCTCTCGAAGTATGATAGTACAGTTACGTAAGAACTTACCGTAACAGTAGATCTTCAAGAGAGGCTCTTGCAGTAGGTAAACCTTCCCGCCCTCCATCCCCCTAGGTTTTTCCGCTCCTTTTCCAGTGAGGGAAATATCTGCTCCTCTCTCGTCTGGCCTTTCTGGCCCGTGGCGAGAAAGAACTGGAAGGCGGGCGTCAGGGACCACCCCTTTATACCGACGTCCCCTGACGCCGGTCACCTGACGTGGGGGTGGTCCCTCGCCAGGGACTGCTAGCTAGAAATTTTTCCGTGGCGTCCTGCCGCCTGCCGGCATCAGTCACATATGTAATTACTTACTGCAAGAGCCTCTCTCAAAGATCTACTGTTACGGTAAGTTCTTACGTAACTGTACTTTATGATGTCAGGTGTAGGCAGGCAGCCAGCCAGAGCTAAAAGGGCGGAGATATTATATTCATGCAAATACCTTTAGTACAGTAATAAGAAAATAATAGTGAGAATTACAGAATAAAATATGCCATATAAGCTGCATTTGTGCCTGAATGTTACATTTTTTCAAAGTTGCCTCAACTGTGTCAGGAGCTGTTTAAGACAGAACAGTTTTTAAATTTTATGTAAAATATTACTGGTAAAATACCCATTTTTCCACGTTTGAAGTCAAATACATCCTCATCTATAATATTGGAAGTTTTTACTTTGTTTTTACAAGTCAAATACTTCCAAAATGGAATTAATTGAACATTTGTGCATACACAGTAGGAATACTAAAATCATTTTTAGGGAGAACGAACAACGGCTCTTCTTCATACTCTATAGGCCCCGTGCCTTGATTTATATTGTTTAACCAGGAAACAAGCCTGGTCAGTAAGGCCCATTTTTAGCTGTGCCTAGATATACAAGCATTTGTCAATGCCAAATGTTTGCTTGTTGGTATTGGCATTGGTACTGCAGGAGTTAGAGAGATGCATAATAGGAATGGCAGTGAAGTACTGAACTAACGTCAACACCCCCACCCTGCAGAGACTGACAGGCACTGGGGTATGCCTTTGGGTCATCGGTCATAACACTCACACCATTCCACCTCACCCCACCCTGCAGACACTGAGAGGTGTCGCAGTGTGTCTTGGGGTCTTCGGCCCTTACGCTCACCCCATTCCATTAGGAAATAAGCTGAGATGGGTGCAATATAGGAGGAATGAGGTGAATGTTAGGGCCGAAGACCCCAAGGTACACCTCGATGCCTGTCAGTGGCTGTAGGGTGGGGGTGGAATGGCATGAGCATTACGGCCAACGACCCCAAGCCACACCCCCAATGCCTGTCAGTCAGTACAGGGTGTGGAATTACGGTTGGAAATCCTAACGCCTCGAGCATTTGTTGATATTTTCGCTCCAAATTTTCAGCTTGGGCTTTTTGGGACCCCACCTCATGAACAGTGGCAGTATCGTTTTGTTACTCAATCCCAAAAGGTGATTTTGCACAGCGAGTGTGCCATTCGGCACCACAGGTACAAAATCACATTTCGGGCAGGATGTGAAAAATTACAGCTGTAATGTTCATGAGGAGGTGTGAAGAAGTGGCAATGTTGAAAATCTGGAGTGAAAATATGAAAAAGTAGCGAAGTTACGAGTGTGTATAGAAACGGTGCAACGCACGCTTGTAACGCAGTCATTTTTATGTTGCTTGCACGCATGTGTAAGAAATATAGTGCCATCATCGGAGATTTCGGAGGTGTGTCACCTCCTCCTCCAATTCAGTCAGTGTGCTGGCAGGCGCGGCCCCTGTAAGCCAATGCATTTTGGAGCTGTGTATGACACGCTCCAAAATGCAGTGACATGCAGTTGAAAGGGGGAGCTACGCTTGAGTGAGCATCGATAAGATATCGGCTGCTCACGCCGCAGCTCCCCTCCCCGACACACGCGGCCGTGCACCCCGCACGCACTGTAGCGGCGGGTGCCCAGTCCCGTTGGCTGAGCGCCCCCAGTAGTAGGTGCCACGCTGGGAGCCACCCAGCGTGGCAAGCAGTCCTTTGCCAGCGGGGTGTCCAATCCCCGTCGGCTGAATGCCCCCGTCCTTGTGCCTCACTGGGAGCCCACCCCAGCGTGGCAATAAATACCATGGCGAAGGGGGTGCCCAGTCCCCGTCGGCTGAACACCCCTCCAGCGTCCTTCCTTGCCATGCGAGAGCCCACCCCAGCATGGCAAATGGTCCCACAACGTCTTTTTTTTTTAACCTGTAAAACAAAAAGCGGTCCCAGGCGTGTCTCCCAGCCCCCCAGCCGCACCCACCCTCGCACCCAGCCTCCCACACCTCCCCACACCATCTTACCTCCGGACTCCGGTGCGGCGATCTTGGGTGGACCGGGAACACGTCTGCACTCTTCAAACGACGCGACATGATCTGAGGAAATGCCGGTAAGCTGTATAATGGGCTAGATGGGGGTTCAACTTTGTTGCATATCTCAGGCATTTTTGGGAATTTTTGCACCAAATTTTCAACATGGGGTTTTGGACCCCTTCTCATGAATGATGTCACTGTCATGGCGTTATTCGGGCCCGGAGGGTGATTTCGCGCAGTGACTGCAAAATCACCCTTTGGGCCCGACTACTGCCATAACAGTGACATCACTCTGGAGAAGGGTCCTAAAACCCATGTTGAAAATTTGGTGCCAAAATTCAAAATGACTGTTTTACAGAGCCTGCGTGTGCAGTTCCTCACGAGGCTCGTAAGTTCGTGAAATTTCAATATTTTCACCCAGATTTTCAACATTGCCATTTTACCACACCTTCTTATGAGTAGTACAGCTGTCATTTTTCACATCTCACCCAAAATGTGTTTCGCTCATGAAGTAGAATGGCGAGTCAAAAGCGAATCAATGTATCGGGACAAATTAAGAAATCACAGTGACACTGTTCATGAGCAGAAGTCTTAAAATGGCTATGTTGAAAATTTGGTGAAATAATTCCTAAAATGACTGTTTTACGAAAGTGCTATGCAGTTCCTACGCTACGCTCAGAGGTTTGCGATTTTCAATATTTTCACTCCAGATTTTCAACATTGACATTTTACCACACCTCCTCATGAGCAGTACAACTGTCATTTTTCACATGCCCAAAACATGTTTCACCATGAAGCATACAATGGCGCAGTCGGTGCAACCTCAGTGTATGGGACACATTAAGAAAATCACAGTGTCACTGTTCATAAGCAGAGATCTTAAAATGGCAATGTTGAAAATTTGGTGAAAGAATTCCTAAAAATGACTGTTTTACGAGTGAGTGCACAGTTCCCACGCATGCTCGTAGAGGTTTGCGAATTTTCAATATTTCCACTCCAGATTTTCAACATTGCCATTTTACCACACCTCCTTATGAGCAGTATAGCTGTCATTTTCACATCCTGCCCAAACGTGTTTCACTTGCGTAGCGTACATGCCAAATGATGCAGTCGGTGTGCAAACTCAATGTATGGGACACATTAATAAAATCACAGTGACACTGTTCATGAGCAGAGGTCTTAAAATGGCTATGTTGAAAATTTGGTGAAAAATTCCTTAAATGACTGTTTTATTTAGCTATGCTATGCAGTTCCTTACGCACGCTCGTAAGTTTGCAAATTTTCAATATTTGCACTCCAGTGACTTCCAAATACCTAAACAGCACATAGAAGCAAGCAACATTCGGCATTGACAAATGCTTGTTTTGGTATGTGTTCACCGAACTTTTAACATGGCCTTTTTGGGACCTCCCCTCATGAACAGTAGCACTGGAATTTCATTAATCTGTCCTGAAAGTTGATTTCACACAGTGAGCGCACCATTCTGCACCACAAGTACAAAAACACATTTCGGGAAGGATGCAAAAAACGACAGCTGTACTGTTCATAAGGGGGCGTGAAAAAATGGCAATGTTGGACATTTGGAGTGAAAATATTAAAAATTGATGAAGTTACAGGCGTGTGTACAAACTGCGCAATGCACGCTCACAACGCAGTCATTTTTTTGAGTTTTTTTCACCAAACTTGCAAGATGGGCATTTTGGGACCCCACCTCATGAACAGTAGCACTGTCATTTCGTTAATCGGTCCCGAAAAGTGATTCCGCGCAGCAACTGCAAAATCACGTTTCAGGACCGAGAAATGAAATGACAGTGCCAGTGTTCATGAGGTGGGGTCCTAAGAACTCCATGTTGAAAATTTGGGGCCAAAGCTCCCTAAAATGACTGAGATATTAACCTATATTGAAACTTCCCTTTGATTGCCATTATGGGGCTTGCCGTGATTTTCTTCAGTTTGCAGTTGGCTTTTTGAAGAGTGCAGATGTGTTCCCAGTCCACAGAAGATGGCAGTGCCAGACCTACGGAGGTAAGTATGGTATGGATGTGGGGAGTGGGGTGCACAGAAGGAGGGTCGGGATGGGGAGGGTTAGTGAGGATGACGAGGAACCGTTCTATTTTTCTTTAGGTTTAAAAAAAAAAGGCCTTGAAGGACAGTTTCCTTTTTTACAGGTGAAATAGTATGAAAAAGAAATTTTGGCACACTGGTGTGGGCTCCCAGTGTGCCAGACTAGTGGGGGAGGGGGGATCAATGCCTACCCTAGAACTGGGCACCCCAAAGAAAGGGAGCATGGGGGCGCATCCAACACCGGGAGTGGGCATCCCGATGTCGGAAAATATAAAGAATTACTTTGGCATACTGGGGTGGGCTACCAGTGTGCCACAATAGTAGGGGTGGGGGGCATGCCGACTTGGGGATTGGGCACCCCATTGTCAGCAAAAAATATGTTCACCGGGAAAGGCACACTGAGCAAATAAGTTGCTCGTAAGTGCAGCAATGTGCATTACTGTGCACCGTAATGCGCATGCTGGAATGTGCCTGGTTGCTGGGGGGGGGGGGGGAGAGATCTGTTACTGCAATGACAAAACTGTCCATGATTGGAGGAGCAGATTTCTTTAAATTCCGGCGCTTGCTCTGAAACTGCCATTGTTGGCAGCTTCCCTGTTGATTGGTGGCTAAGGATGCTCCCTAAAGCGTCCCATGCACTGGCCACAACACTGCCACGCCTGCAATGCTCTTCTAACCTCAATATATTTCTTGAGCGCGCAAGCGAACATGGTAAAATGAGTACCATATATAACTGCTTTTTAAGTCCAGTTTTTCATCCCAAAAATAGGCGCTTAAGAAAGGGGAATTAAATTTACACGTGAAGTTGATTTATACGTGCAGATTCCATGGTTGTCTAAGCATTTCTTTTGTCTGCATGCTTTCGATCAGCGCCACCAGTGGTCAACTCCCCCCACACACACACACACACAACTGGCAGCTCTCATTATAGAACATAGAGGTTGATGGCAGAAAGGGATCATCTGGCCCAGCCAGTCTGTCCATTTTTCTCTGCCTAATTTAAAACTGCAGATCTTACATGGTCACCAGCCTCTGCCCTTCATCCCCTTCCCTTACCAATGGTGTCTCCAGATCCTGTTTAGACTCTTAGTTTCCTTCCCTACCAGTTTTTGTGATGCCCATGTGTCTATCCAATGCTTTCTTAAATCCAGTAACTGTTTTAGCTTCCACCACTTCCACTGGGAGGATGTTCCAGGGATCTGCCACCCTAAAAATCAATGGGGCTTGGGGTTCAAACCCAGGTCTCCAGGTTCATAGCCCAGAGCCTTAGCCACTACACTACATTGCTTCCTTTGGCACTCGTGAGTGCCATCCTTTGTCTGTAGTCCATCCTTTGTCTGTAGTCCTCCCAGTGCCACATGAAGCTGGAGGAGGGGATTGCATAGAAAGAAAATTGTGAGCGCCATACAACAACACGTACCTGGACATCATGCCGTGACTGTGGAATGGAGAGAGCATTTAGTGGAGGCACATGTTGTATGACATCACACTGGTGAAGTAGTGCTAGAGAGGTGTTGGGGAGCACTGATTATGGGGATGGACCTATGCACAAGGCACATCTATAAATGTACTTAAATTCACAAGGAAAAGGTGGGGCAGCATATACGTGAAGTGAGTATAAATCTGTACATACAGATTTACAAGCTACTACACTGCATACAAAACATTAAAGGGCAGATGATGCCTCTAGGCCGAAAACGTTTGAAAACATTAACGTGTAGACACAAGTCTGTTCATATTTCATACATTTTAATGTAGCTATACATACAGAATAACTACTACACGGCATACAAAACACTAAAGGGCAGATGATGCTTCTGGGAAAACATTTGAAAACGTAACGCATAAAGACAAGTCAGTTTATATTTCATATATTTTAATGTACTAATTTCCCTGTCCTTTGCTCTTCATTACCAGTGATATTTACATGTACACAGGACTTCTATCCTTTAGACTCCATCTTCTGTGGCTGCTTGATCTCTGTCTGCAGTCCCAGTCCTCTGCTTGTGACATCACAGACTCTTTCTTGGCAGCAGACTGTGGTGTCACAAAGCTGGATTATGACATCAGGTGGTGAATGAACAGCAACACTAGATAAAGTTTTAAATGTGAGGACCCAGTTTTCAAGGCAGTATTCGAATCAGTAAAGAACAAGGTAAGACTGATACTGAAAATATTTTAGTTATACTTTGCATTTTGTCTAAAAATTATGTTTCTCGAAGTTTTCTTGAGGTGTTAACTGCTTTTTAAAGATTTTGCTTGACAGTATACTAAATGTTTACACAAAAAAGGTGTTGCAGTTTACTGTTAGAGATAGGTAACTGGAATTTTCGCTCACAGTTTGTGATGCCACCTCCATTGATCCCAGTTCTCCTTGACTGTGTCAGTGGCGCAGCAGCGACACTGCAGTCTGGGAGAGCGGGATTCATGTGCGAGCTCTGGAATTCCATGTAGAAGTGGGCTGGGGGATGAGCGTGTTGCACAAGGTAAGGTGTTTCGCTCACACCCAATGTACTTCAGTTCATCACAGAGATGTTACGTAACATGCACAAGGCCACATAGTGAGTCAGTGGTGGCTGCAGTGGGATTTGAACAGAGGTCTTCTATTTCACAGCTCTGTGCCCTAAGGTCTAGACAACACTGTTGCAGACTGGTGGGGCAGGTTCCAGAAGGAGGTCAGGAGGCAGTTATTCATGGAGAATGTGGTGGAGTGGTAGAACAAGTTACCAGAAGAGGTGGTAAGCATGCAGTCTGTGGATGGCTTCAAGAGGGGGCGAGATTAATTTAAAGGGAGGTTAAGGATGTCTGGTGGAGGATAAGGCAGCATGTAATTTAGGATACATGGGCTGTGAATCAGGCAGACTCAATAAACAGTAAAGCCTTTTCTAGGGACATGGATAAGTTGTTCATCCACACTGTCTGGCAGGTTCCTTGTCACTTTAAATCTTGCCGGAAGGTCTTCAAGCTGGCTCCTCCCACAAACCAGAGTGGTAAAACTCTTGGCTCCGCTCCATGATGCCAGATCTTTCTTACTGCTTGGAAGCTCAAGTTCTCTCCTTAACGCTCTGTGTATAGACTGGATCCTAATTCTTCGGTTTGCCCGAAACTTGTTCTTAAATTTTCAAGACTTCTGTCAAATTACTCCCTTGTGGCTGCAATGGACAAATCGACTCCCGGTTTTCGTCGGTGCCCATGTGGGCAGAAAAAGTCCAGGACGTAGCCGCACTCCATGTGCATCTACTGCCTCGGCCTAGACCATGACCCGCAGACCTGCGAGTTATGCCGTTCATTTTCGGCCAACGTCCTGGAAGACCGCGCTGCTCGGTTACAGCTTGGGTGCCCCGAGAAGCGCTACCCACCAGTGAAGTCAAAGGAGGCCCGTTGGGCAGTGTCCGTGGCAGCTGGCTTGGCTGAGCAATTCGAGCAGATGATCGCCCTCGAGGAGGAGGCGGCACAGGCCACATCATCCTCTTCCTCGGTCGCGGCATGTATCCCGCTCTCTTTGGGATCCTCATACACAGCTTCCTTTAAGGAGCTTTGCCAATCCCTTTCCACGAAGGGAGAGGGGCCATCGGGACATTCTTCTCCATCCAAAAAGAAGGACTTGAAAGGTAAGTCCCACCGTCGGCATTTGTGGGAGCAGGAGAGGTTCCCTTCCCCGGACAGTCGACACTCGACTTCGGTCGAGGTTGTGGCTAAGGCCACTGGCTTCACGGTGTCCCTGTCAGGTCAGCTGGCCGAGACACCTGTCGATGCGGTCGAGATTTTTCTCGACCCGTCAGACGGGCTGTCGACTGGTGAAGCCGACAACCCTTCTTCACCAGTTGCCCCGATGGAGACCGAGGGCTTGCCTGTGCCTCCTGTGCCAGAGTCCCCAGTCAAGGCTTCTGAGCTGAAGGAAGAGTGGGTGTCCCCGGCCCCTTCCCAGACCCATCCTCGGAAACACTGAGGATCTCGGTCTTGGTTTCGGACATTGTCTCGGTCCAGCCGATCCCACAGACATCAGCAGTCTCGGTCTCGGCACCGAAGTAAGCGGCACTGCCGCTCATCCTCGTCTTCCTCCTTGGAAGAGGAGAGGCTTTGCTGCAAATTGCGTTGATGCTATGAGGACCTGATGCGGCAGCAGTTACTTCTGTCCGGGAACAAGCCGACACTGTCGCCTTCCCCGGCCATCAAGTGGCTGTCACCCGAATGGCAGAAACAACCCCTCACTGTAGCCGAGGTGCCCAAGCCTGGGCCAGTTGTTCGGCCGAAACAAGCTGCCCTACCAATTATGGTGGAACCTCCACCTCCACAACCAAAATCAGGGGCACTGACCAAGGACTCTCGGTCGGGTCAGGGTCTGCCCCACAGGTTGTCAGTCATCCACGCTCCCGACTGTCCTGGGCAGGTGGAGAATGGCTCAGGCCCTAGGCAGCTCTTCTTGGACTCCTCGGAGTCTGATGATGACTCCTTCCTGTTCTCCAGGCCCATCGACCTGGAGTCCTCTGGGGGCCAGTCGATGGACGAAAGCCCATCTTCCCTTATGGGTCTGCTTCGGCTCATCTCGGAGTCCACCGGGATGCAGCTCGAGCTCATATCCAAGCAGGCCAAGTATCCCCTAACGGAGATACTGGACCGAGGGGATTCACCCACGGAGGCCTTTCCGGTGACTGAAGCCATTGTTGGCCCAGCCTTGGAGCTCTGGCAGCGGCCGGCTTCTTGTCCTACGCCTTCGGCCAGGATGGCCAGGAAGTATGCAGTCCCTACTGGCTCTTTGTCTGGTTTTTCGGAACACCCCTCCGCCGAGGGGTTGGTTACCGATAGTGTTTTCTGGCATTCCAGGAACGCTGGGGATGTGTTTAAGCCCCCAGACAAGGAGTCCAAAAAGCTGGACTATGCCGGGCACAAAGTGTACGCTGCGTCCTCCCTTGGCCTCCGCCAGGCCAGCTCAGCCATGCTGATGGCACATTTCTCCCACGCCCTCATGGGCTCCCTGGATGAGGTGATCCCTCATCTCCCGGCTGACCTGCAGACCATGGTCAAGCAGGTACAGGACCAGGGAAGGGCAGTGGCAAAACAGCAGCTCCAAATGGCTCTGGACATTGGAGACTCCTGTGCCAGATCAGTGATATCCACCTTCATGGCAGATACTCAGCATAAACTGTGGAGGATCACCTCCAGTGGATCGAAAAGTCCAGTGACACTCTGGACTCGGTCACCTCCGCCTAGAAGGACAAGGGCCATCGACAACAACAACATAAGTCCTTTCACCCTTCTGTGCCCGTGGCATGTCCGGCCCAACAGCACCAGCATCAGGGCCAGCAGACTTGCACTTAGCACCCGAAAGCCAAGCCTGTGGCTTCCTCTAATAGGAAGCAGGGAGGAAAAGGCCCAGGAGGTCCCTCGGCCGGTCCCTCCTCCAAGCCTGCCCAGTGACGGATTAGGGATGCCCCTAGCTTCTCATTATTCCCCTGGGTTCCCCCATGGGGACGCCCAAGCTCGCCACTTCCTTCTGCCTGGTCCACTATCACCATGGACCACTGGGTGTTGGAGGTGGTAGGAAAGGGCCTGCCCCTGGAGTTTGAGCAGGTCCCACCCTTCCGAGCCGTCGCCCCTTGGGGGGCTACGGGGTCCGCAGCCTCTCTGTCGGCTCGCCAAACCGATATCGCGCTGCTCCACGAAAAAGAGATGATCAGAAAGGTGGTGGATCCTCCTCCAGACCTGGGGTTTGTGTCCAGGTACTTCCTGGTCCCAAAATGGACAGGAGGCTGGCGCCCCATTCTCGACCTGCATGACCTGAACAGGTTCCTAAGGTCTCGGACCTTCAGGATGGTCACTCTGGCTCAGATAATCCCATCCTTGGAACGAGGCATGTGGTTCTGTTCTCTGGACCTCCAGGACACATTCTTTCATGTCCCAGTCCATCCAACCCACCAGAGATTCCTCCGCTTCAGGACAGAGGGATCCCTCTACGAATTCCAGGCCAGTTTTCCTTGCTCCCAGGGTCTTCACCAAATGCATGGCAGTGGTGACAGCATTCCTGTGATGCCGAAGGGTCTGGGTGTACCACTGCCTGGATGACTGGCTGATTGCAGCCTCCTCCAGAATGGAGGTGGAGTGGTCCAGAGATCTGGTATTCCAGGTTTGCTCTCAGGTTGGCCTCCTCATCAATGAGGCCAAGTCAGAACTCATGCCAAAGTAGGTGATCCAATTCATCAGGGCAGAGCTCGACTCTCTACAAGCCAGAGCATGGCTCCTGGTGGACAGGGCCGAGGTTCTTTTCTCCTTTGCCCAATCATTTCAGGTTGGGCAGTTGCGCCCTGCCCGGGACTTCCTGCGCCTCCTGGGCCTCGTGGCAGCCTGCACCAGCGTGGTCCGTTGAGCCTGTTGGTACATGCGTCTCCTTCAGTGGGGACTGGCCAGCCAATGGTCACAGCACTTTGATCCTCTGGATCAGCTAGTGACAGTGACCCAGGGGATGTGGAACACTCTCCAGTGGTGGACCGTTCCAGCACATCTGCAGGAGGGTATCCCGTTCATCCAACCCGAGCCGATGGTCTCTCTATCGACCGATGCCTCTCTGATGGGTTGGGGTGCCCATCTGGGGGAGCACAGAGTGCACAGCCTCTGGTCCCCTCGGGAGTCCTGATGCCACATCGACCTGCTAGAGCTTTAAGCGGTTCGTCTAGCCCTCACCACCTTTGCTCCGTTTCTACGGGGTCACGTGGTTCGGGTACCAGATGGACAATACCACGACCATGTACTACCTAAACTGCCAGGGCGGGATGTGCTCCATGCCTCTGTGCAGGGAAGCTCTCCACATTTGGTCACTCGTGCGCAGCCTGGAGGCGGATCTCCTTGCCATCCATGTGGCAGGAGCCTCCAACACTCTGGCCAATGCCCTAAGCTGGATACGGGCTACATCCCACGAGTGGTCTGTCCTGCCGGAGGTAGTACAAGATCTGTTCTCCCACTGGGGCACCCCTCAGGTGGACCTGTTTGCCTCGAGGGAGAATGCAAAGCTGAGATTGTTTCATGCCTGCCCCCCTCAGCAGGGCTTGCTGTAGGGGAATGCCTTCTTGAAGCCGTGGACCCTGGGCCTCTTCTACACCTTTCCCCCATTTCCCTTGATCCACAAGGAGCTTCTCAAGGCAAGGAGGGACAAGGTGCAGGTTATTCTGGTAGCCCCAGACTGGCCCCTCCAGTTCTGGTATCCAGATCTCCTCAGTCTCAGCTCCAGGCTCCCGAGGCGGCTTCCAGCCCACCTGGACCTGATCTCAGTCAATCAGGGGGAAGGTATTCCATCCGGACCTTCAATCCCTGCACCTGATGGCCTGGTTCCTGAGTGGCTAGAGTTCCAGGCCTTGGGTCTTTCCGATGAGGTCCTCAGTGTCGTTGAGGCGTCCCTTAAGGAGTCGACCAGAAAACGCTATGCCTTCAAATGCAAGAGATTCTCCATTTGGTGACGGTAAGGGCCTGGACCCTTCCTCCTGTTCCTTGGCAAGCATTCTGGACTACCTGTGGTCCTTTCTCATCAAGAGCTTTGGTCGATGACCCTTAAGGTGCACCTGACAACCATCTCTGCTTACTGGGCATGGGCCGGGAAGCAGTCGGTGGCGCAGGAGAAGTTGGTCGGGTGCTTTTTCAAAGGCCTTGATCACATATCCCCTCCATTGCAAGAACCTCCACCTCCATGGGATCTACTGCTGGTATTTTCTAAGCTTATGGGCAAGCAATTCAAACTGATGCACAGGTGTGACATCTCTCTCACCTGTCGTGGAAGATCGCCTTCTTGGTGGCTATCACGTCAGCCAGAAGGATGGGAGAGCTCCAGGCACTTTCCATCAAGTCTACTTATCTGGTCTTCCACAGGGACAAGGTTGTCCTGCGTCCCCACCCAAAATTCCTTCCGAAGGTGGTGTCGGAGTTTCACCTTAACCAGGTGTTGACTCTGCCGGTGCTCTACCCCAGTCACACCTCGGAGGCCAAATATAGGCTCCATACTTTGGACCCTAGAAGAGTGCTCGCTTACTACAAGGAGCGGATGGCTGAAATTCGGGGAGAGGTTCGCCAGCTGTTTGTCACCTACACTGAAGCCACACCTGGCAGACCTGCAGCCAAGCGGACGATAGGCAGGTGGGTCACCTCCTGCATAGATCTCTGCTATAGGTTGGCGGGCATGGAGCCTCCCAGAGGGATAAGAGCTCATTCTGCCTGCCATACTGCTGCATCGGTGGCTGCTTTCAGGGACGTCTCTATCCAGGAAATCTGCAGGGGCTGCTACCTGGAAGTCAGCACACACCTTCATCACCCACTACCACATCGACCTTGAGTCACGCCGGGATGCTGGTTTTGGGGCCTCAGTCCTCCAGTCTTTATTTCCCAAGTAGGCGGTGTGCGCCTTGCCTCCCTCCTCCCAGAGAACTGTCAAGAGTCTGCCAGACAGTGTGGATGAACGACATATCCATGTCCCCTAGAAATACAGGTTACTCACCTGTAATAGGAGTTCTAGGAATGGTATATGTTGTTCATCCATACGACCCACCTGGCCTCCCCGGCTTCAACGCACAACCTGGCTTCCAGCATGCTAGCTCTGGCGTTATGGGGTGGAGCTGAGAGTTTTACCACCCGGGTGGGTGGGAGGAGCCAGCTTGAAGACCTTCCGGCAAGATTTAAAGTGGCAAGAAACCTGACAGACAGTGTGGATGAACAACATATGCCATTCCTAGAACTCCTGTTACAGGTGAGTAACCTGTGTTTTCTGCTGGCATACATTCATAGCCTTCACCACAGCCATGGTGTGCTGGGCCTGCTGGAACATGTGACCCATTCAGTGGGAATTGGTGCACCAGTGGTTTTAGTTGTTCGCAGCCCTGAACCAACTGGTTCGGGTGATGTAGCTGATGGTGAACATAATCCATTAATGGCTGTCCCCATCAGACCTCTCTGAGGATATCCGGGTTCATCTGTGTGGAACTGTCAGTCATGTAAACAACAGATATGTCAGTGATCGGCTGGGTACATGTATGCTGGACCACAGAGTGCATGGGTTCTAGTTGCTAAGCGAGACTCGGCTCCACATCAACCTGCTGAAACTCCATGCTGTTCGTCTGGTGTCGTCGACGTTCACACTGCTGGTTCAAGGTTGTGTGTTTAAGGTCAGCTCAGACAGCAGTACCACCAGATTCTATCTGAGCAAATAGGACAGCATGTGCTCCTTTACTCTGTACTTTACTGTATGTCAGGAGGTGCTCAGGACATGGTCCCTAACTCTCTGCCTGCATACAGAGTTCCTGGCGATCCATGTTGTGGGAGAAAGCTAGTTGGCTGTCGTTGAGGCGCAGGTCAGGAAGCATACGAAAACCAGGAGAAGTCCTAAAATTCGCGAGTAGCATTTTATTATCATCAGTAACAATACAATAAAAAATAAAACTGTGCAGGATAGCTCTTACGCAAGCAGTTCAAACAAAACAAAGTCCTTCAACTGAGGGTACATACCTGTATCTCTAATTCTAGATTTGAATCTCTCCCTCTCTCTAACAGAGATTACTGTCTTTATAGATGAAGTATTTTCCCAGCAATTAACCTCTGCATGCTGAGCTTGTTAAGATAAATGTCCACTGTGGAGCAGGTAATCCACAGGGCCAGGAAGCAGGAAAGGGGCCTAATAGGGAGGGCTGCCAGACAGGACAGGGCATTTATGCAAGAGTCCCCCAGGAAAATGAAATCTCAATGGGAGACAGATTTGGGGATGCCTATAATGGATGACAACTGACAAATAATAAGTACCTCTCATATGGGGCTGCTGTTGTATAACAGGTTTAAAGAAGCCCAATATAAATTTATTCATAGACTTTTTTTACCCTCCCAACATGATTCACAAGTTTTACTTGGGGGTGTCTGCTACTTGTGGGAGTTGCATGGTGGCCAGAGGCACATACTTCCACTATTTTTGAGATTGTCCAATTCTTAAAACATTTTGGAAGGATATTACGCTTGAAATCTCTGCTATATGGGGAAGGGATGTGGAGATTTCACCTTTCTCCCTCCTTTTTGGGGTAGGAGAAACTATGGAGAGGGAGTGGGATCTGTATCCCAGATGGGCGAGGGTAATGTTAGCGGTGGCCTAACAGATTATGCTTAATACATGGGTCTCTAGTATATCTCCCAGGCTCATGATGTGGAAAAATTTGTTTTTGACAATATTGGCTACGGACAGACTCACCTATGCTGTAAAGGGCAGAGAAGAACAATTCATTTTGAAATGGGATAGATTTTTAAATTCCCTGTTTCCCATAGAGGCACAGATTCTGCATGAGGAAGAGAAGTATTTAATTGTTGTTGGGAGAGAGGGGGATCCTCTATTAATGCATTCTCGGGGGGGGGGGATATATTTGATTGGTGGAGCAGTAGGTTGGACCAGTTCTAGTGTCCTGTGGGTGTATATACATATTGTTTACTTTAGTAAACAACAGAATGAATTTTTCTTGTTTTCTATTCTATTGTTTATTGTAGCCTGGTAGTTGTTTCTTATATCACTCTTTGCTACGCACAATGCTACAGATTTATGGTTGATGTATGTGGGAACCAACCTATGAAACTGGTGGTGAATGAACTACTATGGTTTATATGGACTGTACGGACCATATCCTGGACACAGTAGTTGATGGACTATATGCCTACTTTAGGGAAAGATTTTATTTATCTACAATGGACATTGGCCTTTTTTTTTTAAATTGTTGTTGCTGACCCTGACAACATGTGATGAATTGTGCGAGCACTCTGTATTCTATCAGTTTTGAAAATTTCATAAAAATATTATACAAAAACCGATAAATGTCATGTTTCGACACAATGTCCCCAAACTTTGTCAGTTTCTTTCCTTGCAGGTGCAACAAAATAGAACATTGTGTCCCGGAACTGCTCTCCTGTTGACAAGTCTGCAAATAAGCTCGAGGAGGTCACACTGCATCTCAAGGTTAACACCTTGAGTTCCAAATAGCTTTTTGCTATCATTTCAATAATAAAACTGTATACATTTTCAAACCAGAGAACCCAGCTTCACAAGAAGAGCCACATGTATTTTTATAACCGCATATAAGAAAGGGGGAAGAAAAGACAGAATCAGCAAGTGAAGGCAGGGAGGTAGCAGGAGGGGGAGAATCGTAAGACTGTCAGAGTGATCAGTTCCTAGGTCTCACAAGAAAATCTGATTACGCAGTCAGGCAGACAAGAGGCAGAAAAGTAGAGGACTGAACAGATCCTTGCTTTTAACTCTTTCTGCATAACAAATGGGACAGGGTCTTATTCAACCCTGTCACACTGGTGGACACTCTCAGTCATTTGGGAGAAGCATCCCATAAGCAGTCACTGTACCCGTGGCCGGTATCCTAGTAGTTTCTGGTATCAGGAACATTGTTACTGTATCTGTTTGTTTCCTGGGAATACAGGAATCTAAGACTGTTTTTTGCTTATCCCCCTCAGCAGGGTACTCTGTAGGAAGAGGCGCTCTCTTGGTCTTGGGCTCAGGGCCTCCTGTATGCCTTCTCTCCATTCTTGCTGGTCCACAGTTTGGTCTGTGAGGTGCATAGTGACAGGGTGTCCCAAATTCTGATTGCACTGGACTGATCGCATGTGTTCTGGTATCAGGAGCTTCTCCATCTCAGCAGCAAACTTCTGTGGCTGCCTCTCGCCCTGCTGACGAGGCTCAAGGGGTTGATCAGGCATCCAGACTTGAAGTTCATGCACCTGAACACCTGGTTTCTGATGTTCTTCGGGTGTTGGGGGCATCTCAGAAGGAGTCGACTAGCGAGACGTATACTGGCATGTGGATGAGCTTTTTCTGTTGGTGTAAGGAATTAGGATTGTTACCCCATTTGTGCTCTGTGTTGCACATACTTAATTACCTTTGGTTCCTGTCCCAGGCGGGTTGTGAGTTATGTCCTTCACGCTGCATCTGGCCATTTTGGCATACGGTGCCAAAGCAGGATTGCCAGTGGTGCCCAAGGACAAAGTGGTATTCTGTTTCTTTAAAGAGCTGGATCACTTGTTCTCTCCGATGTGAGAACCACTTCCACTGTGGGACTACTGCTGGTGCCATCTTGGCTGCTCCGTAAACCATTTGAGCCTGTGAGCACATGTGCTGTCTCACCGAATTTTTGGTTGCCATCACATCGGCCAAATGGGTAAGTGAGCTCCACCTCTAGGTACTTTCTGTGGAGTCCATATTTGGTTTTGGACAGAATTTCCTAAGTCACCATACAAAATTTGTGCCAAAAGTAGTCTCTATGTTTTACCTTAATCAGTCACATATTCTACCAACCTTCTTCCCAATACTTCTCTCTTTGGAGGCCCTGCGGATGCGTGACATGCTAGATTTTCACAGGACTCCACTTGTCTACTAGGAATGTACAGCAGAATTTTGTGGTGAAGCATGACAGCCATTTGTCATATAGGCTGATACTGCCCAGGGCAGTCTAGCAGCCAAGTAGAAGACTGCCCAGCCAAGTAGAAAACTGCCCACTGAATATCCCCTGTATCGTCTTTTGCTACAAGTTGTCTGGAAAGGGGCAACCCATGGGATCGAATGCTCAGTCCACCAGGCATGCTGCTGCCTTGGTTGTTTCTGCCAAGTACACTCCCATTTTTGAAACATTTAGGGCCGCTCGTGGTCGTATACCCACACATTCATATCCCACTGCAGCGTCGACTTGCTCAGTTGTCATGATGCTGCATTTGGGTCCTCCAGTCTCTTTTCAGACCTTGTCCCCTCCTCCTGAAGACTGCTAGGAGTCTGCCTAACTAAATTTGGATAGTTAGAAATAGAGGTCACTTACTTATAGCCCTAGTTCTACTGCTAGTATCCAGTACACATCCCCACGGACCTACCCAGTCTCCTCTGGCAAGGCTTACTTTAGAATCCTGTTTCAGCATGCAGATCTGAGTGCAAAGGGGGGAGAGTCCAAGGGCTACATAGTTGGGTGGTAGAGGGAATGGAGCTTTTTTTTCTCTCTGTGCCGCAGGTGAGGGGATGGTCTCCCCATTCAGCTCCCTGGACCGTTCTCTCTGGTCCTGCACTGGCTGCCCAGGTGGGTATGGCCCACAGCTTGCCCTCCCTATGGCGGGGCTTCCCCAGGGCTACCAGTTCAACCAGAGGCTCCAGCCGTGGCTAGCATCTGGGATGTCATGTGGGAGGCAGTCCGATGGAACCACGGAGCTCCGTGACAGGAGATCGCTTTTCTCCCTGGTGGGCAGTGCAGATGTGCAATGAGTGCAGCACACGTGCTTCACCTCTACGGAGACACACTAGCACTCTCTCTGCATGCCCTTCCCCATTTACTGAGCCTCATACACTTCCTTCTGGACTCCTCCAAATGGCAGCCAAGCAGTGAAGCACAGAATCTTCCCCTCCCCGAGGGAGGAGAGCAGTCCTCTGGACGCTCAGTCCTCCTCATCCCGGCCGACCACTGAGTGACCTGAGTCCATTCCCAAACCTGGGTCGCCGGTGTGGGGAGAGGTAAGGCACTCATGGTGCCTCAGCCCTGTGCACCACTGGGACAGCAGGAGGGGTGGAGTTTATTATTGACTGAGCATGCTTAGTGGAAGATGGCCCAAATGTGGCTAGAGAACTGAATCTAGGTAATAAAATGGTGCCCAGCCAAAGTAGTTTGGTGGTGCCTTTATGTATCTCGTTTATGTACTGAACAAGAGGAGTATAGGTAGTGAGCCCCACTAAGGTTTATTGTTATCAGAATCAAAGGAGGTGACAAGGGTAGCCAGTGTGTCTATGCAGCTCAGGCTGGTGCAGGGCAGAAAGAAGGTGGGGAGGACTTCCTCTGGTACATCAGAGAGAAAAGGAATTGTAAGGACCATATAGTAAGGATTAGAAAAGGGGGGCTGGCCCGATGGGGTAGAGGGCTGAGGTGCTGGCACCTTACCTCGACCCATGCTGGCGACCCGGGTTCAGGAACAAGCCCAGGACGTCGGAGGTCAGCAGTGGAAGGGGGGCTGGATGGAGCTGCCAGCAGGCAAGCTGTCCTCTCTGGGGAGGAAGCGTGGCATCCCTCGGCCAATGGCAACCCCCAGTGGAGGCTAGTGGAAACACGGGCTCAGAGGGTGCCCAGGCATTAGGCCATGGGGTGGGGGAAAGGGGTCATGACCAGGGCTGTATGGCGCATGCGTGCCTCCGTGAGCATGCATTCATACTTTTGGGGCCCCTGGGAGAAAAAACTGGAGGGGAAAAACACGCTGGCAGCAGGATGAAGACCGACTCCCCGCATGTGCCGCTCCCGGTCCAGGCAAGTTAAGTACTGGTAATTCTGGGGGCTGGGGAGCGTCGGTCAGATGGGGGCTGCCAGCGAGGTGCATAAACAGAAGTCATGATAAAGTAAAAAGGAAGGGTTGGGTGAAAGCAGGGGGTGATAAGGCAGAAGCACTAAATGATTACTTCTGCTTGGTATTTACTAAGGAGAAGGGGGTGATACCCATGGGGGGAGGGAGGGCAGAAACAGAGGGGGGAGGGAGTGTCAGATGGGGAAATCACGGAGGGCACTGAAGGTGGACAAGGCACCATGCCCAGATGGCATCCACCCCAGGGTACTGAAGGAGCTGACAGAGGTCCTGGCGGGACCTTTGGCAAACCTGTTTAATGCCTCATTACACTCAGGCTGTGTACCTCAGGATTGGAGCATTGCTCATTTGGTGCCCCTCCACAACATTGGCCCCAAGGATGAACTGGGGAACTACAGACCAGTGAGCCTCACATCCATTGTGGGTAAGCTGATAGAGACTATCCTGAAAGAGAGGCTGGTGGCCCTCCTGGAGGCCAGAAGGCTACAGGACAGCAGACAGCATGGCTTTGTAAGTGGCCAATCCTGCCAAACCAACCTGGTGAAGTTCTGTGACAGGATAACTAGGTACTTGGATGGGGGCCATGTAGTGGATGTCCTGTACCTGGACTTCAGTAAGGCATTCGACTCAGTGCCACATGGGAGGCTGGGAAGTAAGTTAAAAGGCACAAGGGTGGGTGCAAAGCTGGTGAGATGGGTTGGGAACTGGCTTCAGGGAAGGCAAGAGAGGGTGGTGGTGGGTGGGGAGCTCTCATCTCCAAGGGTGTGATGAGCGGTGTTCCGCAGGGCTGTGTGTTGGGACCAGTGTTGTTTGGGATATTCATTGCGGACATAACATTGGGCATAAAGAGCAAGACTAGTCTGTTTGCTGATGACACCAAGATGGGAGTGGTGGCGGATCACCTATGGGGATGGCAGGGGTTGCAGGATGATCTGGCAAGCTGGAAACCTGGTTGGACACCTGGCAATGGGTTCAATGCCAGAAAGTGCAAGGTGCTGCATTTTGGGGCGAAAAACCCAAGAGGGTGACCAGCTGGAGGGAGTGCAGCTAGCCAAGACAGAGGAGGAGGAGAAGGAGCTGGGGCTGCTTATTACGGGGTCAGTGAACAACTCGGCACAATGTAGGATGCAGCTGCAAAGGCCAACAAAATGCTGGGTTGCATTGCAAGGGTATATCCTCGAGGAGGGGGTAGGTAATTCTTCCACTGTATAGATCATTAGTTAGACTGCACCTTGAGTACTGCATGCAGTACCGGTGCCATATCTGAAGAGGGACATTAAGTTACTGGAGGGGGTGCAACGCAGAGCGACAAAGATGATCAAGGGGCTGGGGACTTGCCATACAAGAGGAGGCTTAGGGAGTTGAACATGTACTCGCTGGAGGAGAGGAGGGACGGGAGATATGATTGAAACCTTCAGATACTTGAAAGAAATAAACAAGATGGGTACAGAGGGGCTGTTCAAAGTAGGGGAGGGACACCCAGGGCCAAAATATGAGACTGGAGGGAGGAAAGTTCAGAATGGAGATGAGGAGACAGGGTGGTAGCTGGGTGTAATGCGTTACCGGCGGAAGTGGTATGCAGTAGAACAGTGGACTGCTTCAAAAGGGGCTGGGACAGGGCAAGGGGGAGGGTCAATGTAGGGGAAGGGTGGGAAGGAAGGGCAGCTGAAGAATAAAGGATACTAGTTGCACATTCAAGTAGACTTGATAAACCACTAGGACATTATCTGCTGGCAAATTTTGTATGTTCGTATGTTCTATTATGCCACAGTCCTCACAGCACATCGTTCCCATCCCCCCTGCACCTGTGGTCCTGGGGGACTCTGAGAGCCCACTACTCTCCTCCCTTGTTACCAAGGCCTCCTGACAGGGATAAGCTGGACCCCTCCAGGACCCAGGCAAGCACGGGGATTCAGGTGGCAGGAGTCTTTATTATTTATTTATCTGTCTATCTATTTATTTATTTATTGTCTTGGATAAATACCTTTGAGCTAGGAGCTTGTTTACAAAGGTTCCACGTCATAATGAAAGTACAATATAAAATGACATTTAAGTACAGAGTATAGAACACTAAAGTATACACTGGATAATATAAATATGGAGTACATTGTGATATCATAAATAACAAATACATACAGATTAGAGAAAATCCACGGGCAAAATTAGGGATACAGTCACATACAGTAATACGCTGTCGAAAGGGGAAAGGTATTTCGGATGGTGGGGTTGTGAAGCTAGGGACCGGGCACAGGATGAGAGGGTTAGTCATGTTTGACGATTACATCTGCTTAGGGAGATAAAATGTTGGCATAGTTTTTTCTTAAATGGTCCTAATTTAGATTCATTTGTAATATCATAAGGGAGATCATTAAACCATAGGAGTCGGCAGCGGGGGAATGAACTGGTGGGCAGCAGGGACATTGAGACGCCCGAAGCAGTGGCAGGCTGGGGGGGCATGGGAAGGAGGATAAAAGGATAAATCAAAAAAAACACAGAGGAAATTGCAGGATGGTAACATTTTTTATGACTTCCTTTCTGCGTCACTGGAAATAAATAGCGGCTACTTACTTTTAACCATAGATCTTCTTTGAGAACAGTGCCCTCCATAGTACTAGACCTTTGGAAATGTAAGCTGTTGGCATCAGGACGTCTTGGAAAGATTTGCCTAGCTGGAGCCACCTAGACTGACTTATGTTGGCACTGCCTGTGTAACATGGATGGCACCATACCTCCTCTTTTTTTCCTCCCATTGTAAACCTCTCGGTAGATCGTGGAAAATGCCTCCATCGATTTCGGCCAATGTTATTTCTATTTTTTTATTTTACTTACTGTCTGACTGCTATTGCAAGCTGTTATCACTTCCACTAAGGAAGCCTCTGCTTTTGCGCTTTTGTGGGTACCATGTGAAGATATATAGAGACAACACTCACAAGCTGTGTGCTTGATGCCTGGGCCGCTTTTATGATGTGAAAAACTGCACCATTTGTCAAGGCTTTAACTAGGCCACGAGGAGATGCTGCTGGAATGTTTTGGAAAGTTATCTGCAGAAAATGGATAACACCACTGGTAGCTTTGGCATCTACCTTAAGGTCCCCTGCTCATGTCACTGGATTTTCCGGTGGGGAACCCTGCCAGTTTCTTCTCAGGGGCCACGCTGTTGCTATCACAGGAAAACCACCACTCTTCAAAAGAGAAATAAAAAATGTCCTCTTCAATGGAGCATCACCGCAAACACCCCAAGTCTTTCTCTTGGTCCAGGTCGCCGCTGAATCCCCATGAGGAAAAGTCTTATGCCACATCGTCTGCCTCTGTTGGCTGACTTCACTGTCATTCAGACACTGAGGACAGGTGCAGGCTTTGGCTTTCCTACTGATGGCAATGAGCAGCTTGTTCCTACTGCATCTTCGACGGGCACTGTCGTATCATCATTTTCGTGGTCAACTCTGCCAGCTGATGCCATCAATACTAGCACTATGGTTTTAGGCTAATGTCTCCGCATTATTTCTACTACTGCTGCCTTACCTGCCATTGATGATTATTCTGTTGACGACTGAGTCGCTAATGTCGTTTCTGTCAACATCAGCCATTAGTTCCTCTGAGACTGCTGTCCCTGACCCTAGGCCACTGCCATCTCTGTCTCACAAGCCTGAAGTCCTCATGGTCCCCCTTTTCCTCAGGCAGAGAAGGAGGAAAATTGATATAATTCTGACTTAGATATAGAAGGGCGGACATTGAGGAAGAACAACCTGTTTATGGATTTGACTCAGTTCTGCTGTCTCCTCCTGTAATGAAGACTGGCTGTACACCCAGGTCTCCTCCTGAGGATGTCTCATTTCAGACTGTACTCTGCCTCATGCAGGACAAATTATTTCTGGCTGCTGAGGAAGAGGACTCCATTAAGTGGAATCTGTATGAATTCCTGGAAGTCCCACATCTCCTTCTTCCTCCGTCCCTCATTTCTCCCCTTATCTTGCTTTGAAGGATGCTACTATGACTGCCTGGCACAGGCCCAGTACATCGTCGTCTGACCCCCACAAGGCGAATAAACAATATTCTCCCCTTTTACTACAGCTTTTTATAATACCCAGCCTGAAATTGACTAGGTGGTCTTTATAGTCAGTAATGATAGATCACAGGCTCCTCCTCCTCATTTGCGCTCTTTGCCCCCAACAAAGAATCTAGAATGTTGGACATTGTGTGCAAACAGGTTTATGTCTTTATTTGTATTTATTTTTTTTATTTTAGTTTTTGTTGACCGGGTAAGTGCACTAGAAAAATCCTGCCTATTTTCAGGCACGACGGGTTGGGGGGGGATACAGATGATTATCAACTGACCTTGAACCCAGATTAAGCTGTTGGTGGTATTCTCAGTGAATGAGGGAAATCTGGCCGGGACACTGGGGAAATTCCCCTACTCTGACGCTGCTGCTCTGATGGTTCAGCGTTGTGGCCAGTAGGGGAGCCTTTGACCATTACGATGGCCACTCGGGCTGGAGCACTGGAGAGTGCAGACGTCGCAGAGGAGAGAGATATGGTGATGGAGGAGAACGTGCAGACAATGGTGCTGCAGAAGGAGATAAATAAATCTACGGTGCAGGCGAGGCCTGCTATGGAGCTTACCGGTGAGCAGTCTTTGGGTGAATTGCAGGCTCCTCAGCGTGCAGTCGGGAGTTGTGTGGAGGAGGAAGTTGCGGTCGCAAGAATGGTGCAGCAGGATGCCTTGACCGTTTTTGCTTCTACGGAGTCGGTGCAGGGTGAGGATTGCGGTCCTTGTTTGATTCCGGAAGCACTACGGAATGCTGTGCAGTCGGAGCCTCCAGCTATCGCGAGGATAGCGGTAGTAGCAGAGGAAGTGGAGGAGTCGACCGAGAAAGTGAGTGGTACAGGAGGTGCAAGTGTGGAGAAGGTTCCGATTACAGAATGGTCCGAAGAGGCGGCGTTATCACAGGCTGGATGGATTCAGCAACCAAATGGAAGATGGATTCCAGATCCTTCATGGCTGTCTTTTTCACCGAACGAATCAGGTCTTCCCCGAAAAATGGTGAAGGAGGGTGAGTCACATTTTTTGGAAACTCGGGCAGAGAAGGGTCAGCCTTCAGAAATTCATGGGGATTCTTCCTCTGAAGGTATTCGGGGGGCTGGGGCGGATTTTCCATTACGACGTCCTTCTGAACAGTTACTTGATGAACAGGAGGCTAGGAGGGGCCCTCGTTTTGCAGACCTTTTTAAACGAAATAAATTGGAACAGGCTCCAAGAAGAAATGCGGTCCGTCTTCGTTATAGGGGAGGCTTACCTGAACACCCGGATCGGCTTTATGTGGCAAGGAAACTGTTAATGGACTCAATGAACTTTTTGCCTGTGGATATTTATGCTTTAATTAATATTTGGGGGGAGGATACATTCGATATTAGCTTTAAACAAGTGGCTGGTTTGGAGAAATTTTGGCACAAATATGATAGTTGTAAGTCTTTGCCCCTGTGGCTACCTTTCTGGGCTATTCTGATTACTAAACCTTTATTTAAAACTATAAATGTGATGTTTAGGAATGAGGGGGTAAATGTGGGGGATATTCTGTATGGGTTAGAACATAAATGTATGGTTCTGGGCCCCTCGGAGCCGATTCTAGATACTGAAGGGATTTGGACTGGGGCATGGCATTTTAAAGTCAAATTACATGTGGTAAATAATGAAGTCATGCATGTTCCGAATAGCTTTTTTTTAGGTAAAGACCGGGAGTGTGTTTCTATCCGGACAACCTAAAGTATGCTACAAAAGTGAAGCCGAAGGCACTTAAGTAGTGCATGTGACAAAGTTAAATGCATTATGTGGGGAATTGGATCATGAGAGTGAGGTTTGCAGAAATGTGTTTCGATGTAATTTATATGAGGAGTCTGGCCATGCATATCATCAATGTCCTTGGGCAGGCCAAAATAGACAGGGGGGTTTGAATAAAGAAGATTTGATCTCCCAGGCTCAGATTAGGGGTCAGCCTTTTCTGGCTAATCCTCGGAGTAGAGTGAATATTCCTACGGCTGGTAGAGGTCAGACATTGGTCCCTGAAGCCCCAGTCGCAAATCACTGTGAAGGAGGAAATGTGGAGGATCAATCTGTGCTTCTGGTTCCACAACAGATTTCGGTCCCCCCCCAAGTTCAGAGCCCTCTGTTCTGTTTCCTTCTGTAGGGGACTCTGTGGTGGTGCCCGTTGCAGACATTCCTTTCCAAACCCCATGGAGGGTTACACGAGCTAGTAGTCGCTCAGGGGGTTTGGGAGGGGTTTGCCCTACTCAGAATTCTTTTTCAGCACTATCTGACCTTGAGGGGGAGGTGGGTACAGAGCTGCTTAGATCTGATGAGACCTCTAGTATGGAAATTGAAGAGGATGGGGGTACGGAGTTACTGGAAGGAAAAAGGAAAAAGGGTAGAAAGCGAAAACAAAATAAGCCCTGAATTGACAAACTGTATTTTCTATGGCCTGTTTAAATATTGTATCTGTAAATTGCTGTAGCATAAAGAGCTATAAGAGACGCTTAATTGGCCTGCAGCAATGTAGGGATTTCAATGCCGATGACATCTTTCTACAAGAGACACATTTGTCTTCCTTGCTTGAGGTGTCTCAGGTTAAGAAACTCTGGTGGGACGGCCCCTCCTTTTGGTCATTTGGGGAAGATGCTGCGGATGGGGTGGGCATTCTGTTTTCACACCCTTCGGTTCGAGTAACACGGTTGGTAGATGTCCAGCCTGGTCGAGTGTTAATTTTGGATTGCTTATTACACGGATTTAGTTTCAGACTGATTAATACTTATGCTTCTCAAGTAAAGACATCTCGTATTGCTTTGTTTAATCTTCTGAAACCTTATTTATTTACTTCTAAACATGTGATTTGGGGAGGGGATATGAATTGTAGTTTGGATATTCGTATTAATAATGGTATTCAGCAAAAGACTTATTGTGATTCTCATGCTCTTTTGCAGACGGTAGAGGTAGCTAAGTTGAAAGATGCTTTTAGAGAATTACATTCCTCTACTGGCTTTACTTATAAAAGAGCTGCTTTTCAAACTAGAATTGATTACCTTTTTCTTTCTCAATACTTAGTACCATTGGTTTGTTCGGTATTGCCTTGTGATATTTCAGACCATAGGGCATTATATGGTTCACTTAGTTTGCATCAAATTCCAGCCTTTTTTCCTGCTTTTGCCAGTAGATGGATGTTGAATTCCCTCTTATTGTCTGAGGCAGTGTTTTGGCCCAACTGAAGGACTTTATGATCCTTCGGAAATCAGTGGCTGTTTTTTTCTCGGATTGGATCACATGGTGGACAGACACCAAGACAGCTTTAAAGGATTTTTTTATTGTTTATGGTAGACGGAAATGTTCTTCGGAATACTTACAGTATTTAGATTTTAGGAATCAATATTATAAATTACAGTCACACCCCCGGTCTCAGGATTTAGAGGTGCAGTCTCAGATGAAGTTGGCTAAGCAAAATATGCTGCACTATCAATACCAGAGGGCTGCTTCGCTTCACGCTGGATTGAAGTTTGGTACCCATCAGCAACCTTTTCAGGATCCATATAGGGCATGTAAACATAAGATTGAGAGGAGGCTTATGACAGGGCTTTGGGATTCTTTTGGATGGCTGAAAACTTCTGTAGCGGAAATGTTGGTGGTGGCTGAAAGTCTGGTTTCTTCTCAGTTTGGTGAGGATTTTATTCCATTTACATCTTGGGAGGAAGTTTTGCATTTTTCAGTCCCTGCTATTTCCACTGCTGATGTTGATCTATTACAGGGGCCTATTACCATGCAGGAGGTACAGGCAGTCATTGGCTCACTCCGTACTGGGGTTTCACCTGGTATAGATGGACTAACAAATGAATTTTATAAGGTCTTTTTGGAGGATATGGGTGTTATATTGACTGCAGTCTTTAATGACATCCTTCATTATGGCTTCGATGATTTGAAATTTAATTTGGCCATTTTGACGTTTATTTTCAAATCCGGTGATGCCTCAGATTTTGGTAATTGGAGGCCGATTAGTCTCTAAATACTGATTATAAGATCCTTTCTACCATTTTGTGTAAACGGCTTCAAGTGGTAGCAAAAGGGTGCTTCATCCGCACAGACGTGTTCTATCCCTCACTGCTCAATTCAACAGAATCTAAAACTTCATGGGATGTGTGTGAATTTGGAACACAAAAAAAACTGTCAGGATTTATTTTGGCTCTAGATCAAGCTAAAGCTTTTGATTCAGTGTCTCATGCTTTTCTTTTTCAGGTTTTAGGTAGGTATGGGTTCCTGAAGACTTTTATTCAGTATCTTAACACTTTATACTCCCAGGCAGGCTCTTGCCCATTTATTAATAATGTTTTAGGTTCTGAAATCCCATTGAAACGCGGGGTGCGGCAGGGTTGTCCTATCAGCCCTTTATTGTATGCGTTTGTATTGGACCCCCTTTTACGAGAGATTGAGAATAACAGGTCAATTCAGGGTTTATCTCCTTCACTTACTTTACCTGCCCAAAAGATTTCTGCATATGCGGATGATATCTGCTTATTGGTGGCAGATGCACATTCTGGGTCCAAGGCTCTACAAGTGATTAACTGTTTTTCAGCCTTAAATGGCACTAAGCTAAATTTTGGGAAATGTAAATGTTTGGCAATTGGAGAGGCTCCAAGTCCTCATGATGTTGGGGTATTCTAGTCTCTGATTCCATTAATATTCTAGGCCTCCTTTTTGGAAAAGGGGACTTAGCTTTTTTAAATTGGGAGAAGTGTCTGGTTATAGGAGAAAGGAAGGTACAACAATGGAAGTCCTGGGGTTTCTCTAAAAAGAAGCGGGTGTTGATTATTAAGAAATTTTTATTACCCATTTTTTTACATGTATGTTTGGTTTTTCCGGTGCCAATCTCTTTAGAAACAAGATTATATAGCTGTTTCTTTCAAATGGTATGGGGTAGTCATTTAAACCCGATTAAACATGCGTTTACTTATTTGAAGCTGAACCAAGGGGGATTGGGGATGATAAACCCTATTGTCTTTTATCACTCCTTTTTTATGATTGCTGCTTTTCAAAATGTGGTCAAGCCTCAGGATCATCCGTGGTCGGCGTGGACCCAGTTGTTATTTTTCCCTTTTATGTCCCATTGGGAAGGTGGGGGTGTTCCTAAAAAGAATAGGGCGATTGCTGCACCTTCTTATGCGGACTCAGCAGTAAGGAAACTGTGAATGGAAATTGGGCAAGGCACAATTACATGAGGTTCCTAGAAAAGAATTTTATTCGAAATTATGAGAAATTATTTCTATGTCCAAGTGGATTTCCCTTTTTGTACCCCTACTAATCTGTCGCAGGCCCTTCGTCTTTTAATGGACCATAGGATACCTCCTAATATGTGGGATGTACAATGGCTTTGTTGTCATGGGAGGTTGGGAGTTAGGGGTAATTTAAAACACAAACAGATTACGGACAGGATGTGTCTCAGACCGGGTTGCGTTGATCAGATTGAAACATTGGAACATTTCCTTTTACTCTGTCCTTATATTATTTCCTTTTGGTCGGATTTGGCCATTCGGTGGGACTGGAGTGTTTTAAGACACATTACTTATCAGAGCTTGATTTTGGGAGATTATTCTGGTTTTCTACGGAGATATCATCCAAGTACATTGAATATGATTTTTGCATGCATTAAATATTTATGGCAAGCTAGATGTCAGTTCTCCTTGCAACATACTCTTCTCCCTAATAGTGTGATTTTTAACCGTATAGAATTAGCACTGAGTAAACAAAAGAGTTTTGAGCATCGAACCTTGGATAACCAAGTTTTTCAAAGTTTTTGGAAACATATTGTTTGGCTTGTATGAATAAGGTGATGTATTTTCTTTCTGAATGTATTGTAGTTTTTTCATGAGTCATGATTTTTGGTTATTACTTATGTTGCTCCTGTCTTTTTCTTATTTTTCAGTTTGTCTTATGCTTGTTGGGCAATAACACTATTAAGTATGTATTTTATTTTCTTTATTGTATGGATAACAATTTCCCCTACCATCTGTTGGGGGGGGTCCTTTTATGAGGGGATTAAGCTTTGAGTTTCACCTTTGTATTAGGTAAACTCTTTCGAAAAGTATGATTGTAATACTTATTAGCTTTTGTTATGATTTGTATTTTTCTTTTATGTGAAGTAACACTGTTTTATATTAGTTTATTTTGTTATTCAAATAAAAAATTCCCCTACTCTTTTCGATAAGTGCCATGGGATCTTTAACATCCACCTGAACTACCACCAATCCAGGCAGATGGGACCTCGGTTTAACATCTCATCCAAAAGATGACACCTCAAAAGTGCAGCACCCTTCTCATGCTGCACTTCAGTGTCAGTACTGGGATATTAACCCAAGTGCCAGATGTGGGAACTGAACCCACAGCCCTCTGATCTCCCGGCGTCAGAGGAGAGTGTGCTACCTACTGAGCCACTGACACTGACTTTGCCTCACTTGGCCTCTATATTGCCAGTTACAGGCTTGTGTGATTAAATATCAGAATAGCCTGTGGATGTTTTTGTCAACTATTGTAGATAATTACCTGACAGCTCTGCTAAAGCTGAAGGCCAACCATGTGTTACATACATTTTGTTGTCCAGCACGCATTTACTGCGTTCCACATACAAAGCCTCTGATGCTTCCGTTTATGCAGCTGCTTCTGGCATCTGCCTTCACCGTAATTCATGGCTGCACATTAATGGATTTCCTACTGATATTCAACAGTTGTTTTCTTAACTTGACTTTTCATGGCCACAGATTGTTTGGTATGGAGCTCCTATTGAAGTTCTTGCAGTACTAGGGAGTGGTGGAGGTTTATTTTATGGGGCTCTGCTCCTCCCATGTATGGGGTCCTTGTTGGTCTGTCCCTCTGCCCCCAAGCCTCAGCCCTCAGGTGCCCATTTTAAGGGCCCTAAAGATCTGGGTGCCAGAAGTGCCCCCACCGCACACTCTCCTTCTTGCTCCCCTCGGCATTCACCCTTGTCCCAAGGATTTGGGTAGGGGGCAAGATCTTCCTCTTTCTGATGAAATGGCAGGAAATCACATCAGATTGTGGGGCCTCAATATTATTCAAGAGGATCATGTACTGGAATTGCTAGCACCCCCTCCATTGCATTGTCTCACCCCTTGTTGCTCCCATACAGAGCACACTTGTTGGTTCTATTGACTGAAGTTTGTACTGTCTTTGGCAAAGGGGCTATTCGACCTGTGCTCTTGGCTGAAATAGACTGGGGAAACTAAGGAGGTATGGGGCCACCGACATAATATAGGCACCATTGACGTATGTCAGAAGGGCGGTGTCAGCTAGGCAAAAGCTTTGGAGTGGTTCTGATACCAACGGCTTACAGTTCCAAAGGTGTGGCTCTTTAGAGGAGATCACTGTTACTGGTAAGTAACAAAACCTTCTACTGTTTGTATTTAGTTCACATTCACATGTTCACACAACCTCCCCTGGCAAGGCATGCTTCTTATTCCTGTCCCATTGTACAGATCCGAGTGCAGTGGGATGGAGCCAGAGGACCCTATGGTTGAGTAGTAGGAAGAGTCAAGCTGGAAGACTGTTCTGGTGACTGAGCATGCTCAGTGGAAGACTGCCTTAGTGTGGATGAGAACTGGATACTAGCAGAAGAACTGTGGCTCTACGTAATCTCTCTTTTACTGTTAACTTTTTAAGTAATTCACTAGAATATCTGGTTGATCCTGAGTCTCACCCATGCCAGCTCACAATATATCCCTGACACTTGCATGTGAGCCTCTGGTGACGTGCGTAACAGACTCTGACTTGGGAGGTCATAGAAGAGGGTCCTGTGTCTTTAGTATAAGTTATTGTAGTGTGTTTCACCACTGACATTGCTGGTACTTGTCTTCTTATCTCCGCCCCCCAAGTCTATGAGTTTTAAGGAAAATGAATTGTCCCCCAAAAATCAAGAAAAAGAAATGAGAGAGCAGACATTTTAACATCATCTTTATCTCAGATCTTGTGGTTTCTGTGTGTTTCTACCTACAAACTGTATTTTTAGCAGGGTTAACCCCCCCGCCCACACACACACACACACCAGTGAGGACAAGATATGCAACCACCCCACCCCACCTCGGAGATGGATGGGGTTGCTGCCCTCATGTGAAGGTTTGTTTTGTGTTTCCCATGTGGTCCTGTTGTATCAGGGGTTTGCATTTGTGATTGCCCTCTCTTTCTCTTTGCAGTTGGAAGGATTTTTGTAATAAGCACATTCGCCTGATGTGTTACTGAATCTGTATGCATGTCCTTAACTGCTATCATAACATACCACAACAGGTGAGAGACTTTTATTTTGGATATTTTTTGTTTATTTGTTTTATTTAGCATTTGTGCAATGATGGGGCAGCAGAGTTGCAACATGTTTGTGAAACTCCTGGAAGTGACTTCCCCGAGTGATGCTGGGATTTGATCCGAACCTTCTGGTTCGCAGCTCTGCACTGCAGTCACTGGATCTCAGTTTCATCCCAAATTGCAAGGGTGTGTGTTTGTGTGTTGGAGGGCATCTTTTGATTAGAACTGACAAATAAAGACCGCTGGTGAGCAACAAGAGGATTGTTCTACATGCCCTGGTTTGCACTATATGTATGGGACGTTGGAAGCGGAGATAACAGGGAGGGCTTAGAGTATCCACAAGGGGGTAGAATGTGCACTGGTCTTGCAGTGGCCCCTGATGGTGATGTGGTGCCATTGGAAGACCACGTGCCATTGGGCACCTCCCTGGCCAGCCACACGTGCATGGCCATGTAGGAGATGGTCAATGAGGAAAACAAATATGTCTGTCTAGGATGCTCAAATTCCCTCATCACTGTTAACTCCTGTTTTCCACTGGTGTCATCTCTACTTCTTTCAAGACAGCATTTGTTTCACTACTTTACTTAGAAACATAGACAGTGTCGGCAGAAAAGGACTGGTAGGTCTATCTAGTGAAAAAGCTCCCACTGAATCCAGACATTCACTAACTCACTCACTCGGCTGACTCACTCACTCACTCACTCACTCACCATCAACCAGTTGACTCTCTGCCATTTATTTCTGTGGTGCTTGAAAAGGCTGCAGTTCACCAGCTAACGGAATATCTCACATCAAATGGCCTTCTACCTAAATTTTAGTCTGTTTTTCGGAGTATAAAGAGCACAGAAACACCCTCTTACAGGTGTCTAGTGACTTTCTATGATGCATGATAAGGGAGTCTCTTCTGTACTGCTGCTGTTAGACATCTCATCTGCATGTGACACCATCGGTCATGAAATACTGTTCGCTTGTCTGAAATCCATTGTTGATATTGACAGCGTAGTCTTGCACTGGTTTCGCTCTAGTCTCACTGGTTGGTCACGAACTGTCAGATTCAACTCTACAATATCTCCGTCCAAACCAGTGGCAGCCGGGGTCCCACAAGGTTCTGTGCTAGGGCCGCCTTTATTTGTGATGTGAATGGCACCTCTGTCAGACATCATAAAAGCTTATGGTGTGTCCTACCACAGCCATGCAGGTGACCATCCGGTTTATCCTCTTGACTGGTTCTCCTTGCCTTGTCAACATCCAGTCAAGGGGTATGTTTACACTGCCACACCTACACCGCAACAACCCGAGCACTTGGATTGCTGTGGTGCAATTGTGGCAGTGTGAACGCTTACCTGATTGCGGTAAAGTTGCTCACTTTGCCTCTCCCAAAACCATAGCAGAGTCAGGGACGTGCTCTGGAACCCGTGGTGTAAGCAGCCAGATAAACAGGCTGCACTGCTGGCTCCGATGTGCTTAAAAAAAAAAAAAATCAGATAAACCTTATTAAGACTGTTGTTGGAATCTCATTATGTGAACAGTGCCTGTCCATTACTCAACTGGAGTCATGCTCACCCTCCAGATTTCTTATCTGCAAGCTTTTTTCTTTTTTTTGTAATACATGTTATATTTTCTTTGCAGCAAAACATGCTATCCCCAAAAGAAATAACACCTGACAGCAACCATTACTTGCATGGAATAACCCCCTTGCACAGGAGTATCGAGACTAATTAATACATAAACACCCATTCTCTTGAACTTGCGATCCTCTCAGCATGACTTACATCAACACTAACAGGGGAAGAGTAGATGTGCTGTGATGCAGAGCAGAAAATCTAAGAAGGACCGGAATGGGCTTCAGGTGGGCTTCAGGTAAGAAAGCAGTGGCTGTGTAAACATGGCTAAGGCTGACCACAGATTCACTCTTCCTAAATGTCAAAAAGATGGAACTCATAGTCAGTGGGACAGATAATGGGAATAAAGGAGTATTTCACTGCCATTTTTATGTGATTTACTACCACTTTCTAATTTTGAAAATTTGTTTCTAGGGACGTGGATATGTTGTTCTATCCACACTATCTGGCAGTGTCCTTTCCCTTTAAGATGTACCAGAAAGTCTTCAAGCTGGCTCCTCCCACCCACCCGGTGGTAACTCCCTTGATGCCGCCTCATGACCCCAGATCTTCTTTTCTGCTGGAAGAAGCAGGTTCCCTCCTTACTGCTCCGATGTTGAGTAGGCCCTAGCACTTAAATTCTTTGGAATTCCTTCCGAACTGATGCTTCCGAGTTTTGTCTTCAACTCAGTCTTCGATCGCCACCATGATGGACAGTAAGTCTGCTCCCAGGTTCTGCCGGTGCCCTTGCAGGCAGAAGATGCCCAGGCTGACCCCGCACTCCACGTGCATCTACTGCCTGGGGCACGACCATGATCCCCAGGCCTGTGACTTTTGCCACTCCTGGAGGAACATCTCACCCACCTGAACCTGGGATGCCTGACGCAACAGAACCAACCTGTCAAATCCAAATATGCCCATTGGGTGGTCTCCTCGGCTGCGAGGTCTGCTGAGCAGCTTGCGATTTTCAAAGAGGAGGTGTCCCAGGCTGCGGCCCATTCCTCCTCAGATTCTGCCTTCGTACTGCTTCAGCTGTGCTCGACCTTTACAGGCTCCTTCAAGGAATTGTGCCAGTCTCTGCTGACCTTTGGTCAGGGACTCACTGGCAGATCTAAATCTAAATAAGAGTCTAAGAAGGAATAGACTTGTCATCAATCATGGGATTGGGAGCACTCTCAGTCGAGGGCCTCTGATTCCCACATTTCTCCGGATCTGACTTTGGTTGAATCCTCGGCCTTGGCCGCTGGCTCCATGGTAACCCCGTTGGGTCTCTTGGCTGAGATGCTGGTCAAAGTCCCAGAAGAAGTTTTTCTAGAGTCGACAAACCACTTGTTGACCGAAGCGGATGATACTTCCTTGTCTGGGACCTCGGTCATGATACAGACCATTGGAGGGACAGATCAGTCCACTGACCTGCCACCTCTGGTCCCTGACCTGAACCAGGAGGAGCCTCTGCAATTGCTGACTCCCTCTGAGCCCCGTCACCATTCCCCCAGGAGGTCAAGGTCTTGGTCTTCTTCCCATGGATCGAGCCAGCCATGCCATCATCGGTGTTCCCACTCTCGCCACCACGGGAAGTGGTGCTGCCGCTATTCTTCATCCTCAGGTGAGGAGAGGCTTCAGTGCAAGTTGCATCGATGCTACGAGGACTTGATGTGGCAACAGTTGGTGTTTACTGGTGCCAAACTGACCCCAGTTTCTAAGCCGACTATCATTTCTGTGCCGGCCATCACCTGGCTGTCGCCCAAAAGTCCAATGCCGGCTCTGTCAACGGAACTGATTAAGGCAGTCCTGACTCGGCCAACTCCAGTTTCTCCACCGATCGTGGTGGAACTGTCACCTATACAGATGATGGTCAGTGCTCTGACTAAGGAGTCTTGACCAGCCAATGGGCTTCCCCATCAGCTGTCGGTTACTGTCACCCCTGACCATCCACAGAGGGCTGCTCTTTGACAACTCTTTGGAGTTCGAGGGTTCCTCCCTGCACTCCTATCCGGTCGATGTGGAATTCATGGGGGATCTCTCGATGGCCTCCCCATTTGATCTCTTGAGTCGACAGGTATGAAAATGGAGTCCATCCAGAAACGGGCTCGCTACCTGTTGACCAAGATCCTCGACCGGGGGGATTCTCCGATGGAGGCTTTCCTGGTGGCAGAAGCCATTCTTGGCCCTGCCCTGGAGCTCTGACAGTATCCTACTTCCTGCCCTGTGCCTTCTGCCTGGATGGCCCACAAGTATGCGGTGCCCACCGGATCCCTTTCGGGATTCACAGAGCACCCTTCGGTCAAGGAGTTGATGGCCGCCTCTGTTTTTCTGGCACTCCAGCAACACCGGGGATGTTGGCAAGCCACCTGATAAGGAGTCCAAAAAGATGGACCATGTGGCTAAGAAGGTCTGTGCTGCCTCCTTGCTTGGTCTCCACAAGGCAAGCTTGGCCCTTGTCATGGCCCTCTTCTCCCATGCCCTGCTGGGCACCTTAGATGGGGTGCTTCCTCATCTGCCTGTGGATCTTCAGACCACAGTCAAACAGGTCTGAGACCAGGGCTGGGCTGTGGCAAAGCAACAGCTCCAGACTGCCATGGACATTGGGGACACCTGTGCCCACTCTGTGGTGGCCTCAGTGGCCATGCGCTTCAGGGCTTGGCTGAGGATCTTGACCTTTACGGCGGACACTCAGCGCAAACTGGCAGATGCCCCTTTTTTGGGCACCAACCTGTTCGGGCCCAGGGTTGAGGGTCTCCTCACATGCATCGAGAGGTCCAATGCCACCTTGGACTCCATGACATCTGCCCAGAAGGACCCTAAGGGCTCCAAGCAGTATCAGAAATGGAAGCCCATTTGGTCCACCTCCACTCCTGCGGCCAAGCCAGCCCAGCAGCTGGCTGCCCAGCAGGCTTGGGCTTGATGACCTTGGCCCAAGTCAGTGGCCTTGGTTGTCCATAAGTCAGGAGGGAGAGGCTCTGGTGGCCCTCAGCCGGGCCCTCCTCTTCCTCCAAGCCTGCCCAGTGATGGGATAAGGGGTGCCTCCCTTTTGCCCATCATGCCTCCCCTGGGTCCTCCAGTGGAGGGTCCGGCCCTGCCACTTCCTTTCTGCTTGGCCTGCTGTCACCACAGACAGGTGGGTTTTAGAAGTGGTGGATCAGGGTCCGCCTCTAGAGTTCGAGCAGTACCTTCCTTGCTGAGCCTGTGCCCCGTGGGAGGACTTGGTTTCCACTGACGTGCTGTCAGTTCTCAAACACAACATAGCCCAGCTCCTCCACAAGGAGGTCATGGTTCCTGTTGTGGACCCTTTGGAACATCCAGGGTTTGGCTACAGGTACTTCCTGGTGCCAAAGTGGACAGGAGGCTGGTGCCCTATTCTAGATCTACATGACCTGAACAAGTTCCTCAGGTTGCACACCTTCAGGATGGTAAATCTCAGATCATACCATCTCTAGAGCAAAACATGTGGTTTTGCTCCCTAGATCTTCAGGATGCATTTTTTCACATTCTATCTGTCCATCTCACTGAAGGTTCCTCTGCTTTCGGGTCGAGGGAGCCCTCTATGAGTTCCAGGCCATGCCCTTCGTCATCTCCTCAACCCCCAGGGTCTTCACCAAGTGCATTGCAGTGGTGGTGGCAGCTTACCTGAGGCGCTGAGGGGTCTGGGTTTAACCCTACCAGGATGACAGCAGGTCCCTCCAATAAGTAGGTGGAGCGGTCCAGGGACCTGGCCCTCCAGACCTGTGTCAGACTTGGCCTTCTGGTCAACGAGGCCAAGTCGGAACTCGTACTCTCGCAGGTGATCAACTTCATCGGGGCAGAACTCAAATCTTGCAGAGCAATAGCCTAGCTCCCAGCACACAGGGCAGAGGCTCTTTGCTCCTGTGCCCGATCATTTTGGGTAGGCCAATTGCACTCTGCCCAGGATTTCCTGTGCTTGCTGGGCTACATGGCGGCTGTACCAGCATGGTCCACTGGAGAATGTGCTTTCTGCAGCGGGAGCTGGTCAGCCAGTGGTCTCAGTGCAAAAGTCACTTCGACCAGCTGGTCACAGTGATTCAGGAAGGAATCCCATTTGTTTGCCCAGAGCAGATGGTCATCCTGATGACTGATGCCTCTCTCATGGGCTGGGGTGCCCACCTGGGGGAACACTGAGTCCATAGGCTCTTGTCCCCTGAAGAGTCCTGATGCCACATTGACCTGCTGGAGCTCCGGGCAGTTCAGCAAGCAATGACTGCATTTGCTCTGCACATTTGGGGTCAGGTGGTCCAAGTCCAGATGGACAAGACCACGACCATGTACTACCTCAGCAAACACAGTGGGACGCACTCCCTGCCTTTGTGCAGGGAAGCTCTCGTGTCTGGACCCTCATGCAGCCTGGAGGCAGATCTCTTAGCCATCTATGTGGCAGGAGCCTCCAGTCAGCTGGTGGATGCCCTCAGCTGGATGGATGAGGTGTCTCACGAGTGGTCCCTCCATCCAGAGGTAGCTCACAGCTTGTTCTCCCAGTGGGGCACCCCTCAGGTGGACCTGTTTGCCTCCAGGGAGAAAACAAAGCTGAGACTGTTTTGTGCCTTCCCCTCTCAGCAGGGAACACTGCAGGGGATGCCTTCTCGAGGCCCTGGACCCCAGGCCTCTTTTGCGTTTTCCCTCCATTTCCCCTTGATCCACAAGGTGCTGCTCAAGGCCAGGAGGGACAAGGCACACATGATCCTGGTGGCTCTGGACTGGCCACACCAGTTCTGGTACCCCGATCTCCTCACTCTCTGCAGCAGGCTTCCAAGGCATCTTCCCTTACACCTGGACCTGCTTTCCATCAGTCAGGAGAAGGTATTTCATCCGGACCTTCAATCTCTGCACCTGACAGCCTGGTTCCTGAGCGGCTAGAGTTCAGGTCTTTGGGTCTCTCCGAAAATGTCCTCACCATAGTCGAGACTTCTCAGAAGGAGTCAACCAGGAAGTGCTACGCCTTCAAATGGAAGAGATTCTCCATTTGGTGTTAGGGCAAGGAGCTGGACCCTTTGTCCTGTTCAGTGGCTAGCATCCTTGACTACCTGTGGTCCCTCTCTGAGTTGGGCCTTTGGTGGACACCCTTAAAGTGCACCTGGCAGCCATCGCTGCTTACCGGGTGAGGGCCGGTTAGCAGTCTGTGGCGTAGAAGAAGGTGGTCTGGCACTTTTTCAAGGGCCTTGACCACATTTCCCCTCTGGTGCAAGAAGCACCACCACCATGGGACTTGTTGCTGGTTTTGGCAAAGCTCATGGGCAAGGCATTCGAACCGATGCACAGGTGTGAGATGTCACACCTGTTATGGAAGACCGCCTTCTTGGTGACTATCATGTCAGCCAGAAGGATCAGTGAGCTCCAGGAGTTTTTGGTGGGAATCTCCTTATATGGCCTTCCACAGGGGCAGAGTTGTCCTGCACCCCAGCCCGAAGTTTCTCCCAAAGGTTGTGTCAGAGTTTCACCTTAATCAGGCGATAAATCTCCCAGAGTATTTCACCAATCACACCTCGGAGACCAAGCACAGGCTCCATACTTTGGACCTACGGCGAGCGCTTGCTTACAACAAGAAGCGCACGGCTGGATTTCGGGGAGAGGTTTGCCAGCTGTTTGTCACCTATGCTGAAGCCGTACCTGGTAGTTCGGCAGCTAAGTGGACGATTGGCAGGTGGATTGTATCCTGCATTGACCTCTGCTATAGTTTGATGGGTGGAGATCCTCCTAGAGGGGCTAAGGGTCATTCCACTCATCATACCACTGCATCGGTGGCTGCTTCCAGGGATGTCCCTATTCAGAATATCTGCAGGACTGCTACTTGGAGGTCAGCACACACCTTTATTTCCCATTACCACATCAACCTCAAGTCATGCCAGGAAGCTCAGGCTTAGGGCCTCAGTTCTCCAGTTTATGTTCCCTAAGTAGAGGGGGTGTACGCCTTGCATCCCTCCTCCTGGAGAACTGCTAGGAGTCTGCCAGATAGTGTGGATAGAACAACATTTCCACATCCCTAGAAAAACAGGTTACTCACCTGTAACAGTAGTTCTAGGAGTGGCATATGTTGTTCATCCACATGGACCCACCCGACCTCTCCTGGCTTTGGTGCACAACACTGCTTCTAGCGGGCAAGATTTAGCGTCATAGGGTGGAGCTGAGGAAGTTACCACCTGGGTGGGTGGGAGGAGCCAGCTTGAAGACTTTCTAGCACATCTTAAAGGGAAAGGACACTGCTAGGTAGTGTGGATGAACTGCATATACTACTCCTAGAACTACTGTTACAGGTGAGTAGCCTATTTTTCCCCACCCTGCACAGTTACAGTATACTGGCACGCATGTTTTCTGGCACATATTTAGCAGTATCACACAATGCAACATGTAGCAGCCATGGACCAAACGCCAAGAGTGTACACAGCAGAGGTGGGCACAGACAAGAGTATCAGTATCAGTTGTGTACAGTGCTGGGGACAATTTCAGGAATTGCTTACTGGCTGCCAAGAAGTTCTAGTGTAACATGGCAAAATGTTAACTATAAGGTCGTTGAGTAAATAGGAAGTGTCTCGAGACTCCACAGTACTATTACGCAAAGACAGGAAGTAGCTACAGGCACCCAGTGTATTTTAGATGTGGTTTAGAGGCAGGGTGGGGGGTCGAGATAAGTCTGCTGATGGCATTACTACCATGTACAGTAGGTGAAAATACTACCAACTTGAAGAAGATAGCAGCATACATCGCAGTCCTTAAAACTAACTGTAATCCTGCTTTTTTTATGTAACACAAGAGGAAAGATTAAATCTTTTTACTTATCCAACTTTGAACGACACCTTGGTTCTTCTGCTATCAATCCTATTATGGCTGCTCCCAGTCTTGGGGTCCTTTTTGATCAGTCACTGCATTTGGAATCTCACATCAGTAGCATGCTCAGCATTCTGTCTCCTCCACACCATTGCTAACATTCGTCCATATTAAAGTCAGGAAACTACCGCTACTTCTGTCCTCTGTTGTTTTCCTCACTCGTATAGACTGCTGAAGTCCCCTTTTAATTGGTCTCCCAGCTCAAACCCTGCTTCATCTTCCGCTTGTTCAAAATGGTGCTGTCTGAGTTCTTACTGGTTCTAGGTAGTCTGATTATGCTGCTCCACTACTGGCCAAACTTGACTGGCTTCCAATCCAATGCAGAATCCACTATGAAATACTTTTACTTGTATTTAGATGCTGTAATGGAGTTGCTTCCCCATACCTATCTGAACTACTCCACAATCATTTACCAACTCGCCAACTTCAATCCTCTGCCGTACACCTCCTCAACATGACTACCACCAGGTTGCCCACAGCCTCTGTAATAGACTTCAGTTAGAAGTCTAGTCGCAAGCTGGGCCAGTGGTGTGGAGTGCTGAGGAACTGAGCGTCTCATCTTCTGCTATGCTGGTGACCCAGGTTCGGGAACAGAACCAGGTTGCTTAGGGGCTGGCTGGGAGGGGGAGGGTTAAGCTTGCCCATGACAGCTCTCATACCTCGGGGAGGGGATGATGGTGTCCGGCTGTTCATCTGCCGCCTGGAGGAATCTGAGCGACAGTGCAGCAGGACTGCACAGGGGGAGGGACCCATACGCAGGATGCCAGGGTGGGTCTCTGTGGAGGTGGAGTGCACACATCGCATCCATTGCACACATGGTGGACTTGGGGAGAAAACAGTGGAAAGTCCTCTGGCCGTAGGATGAAGCCCAATCACCTGCAGGCCCACATGGTGACCGGGCACCTCCAGAGAAGGTCCTGTGGCAGAGGACAGCAGTGGAGTAAGGTAAGCCACGGAGAAGCCAGGTAATAGGGCTGGGTGACCAGTTGGATGGGGCAGCCAGGCAGCACAGATGGCAAAAAAAATCTAACAACAAATAAATAAATCCAGTTATGTTAAGTAACCCTCCCAATTAGCTTTTGATGCCCTCTGATTTCTTTTTGTTTGCATCCTGGTTTGTTCAGCACCTTGAAATTTTTCAAGGTGCTATATAAATTGTACATACTTTTATCTCTGTGCTGATTATAACTCCCTTCGTGCCCCAAACGACAGCAACATTCTCTTCTTCTTGCTCTTCTGGATTGGAAAGCACTTTGGGATACAGGTTTTATCAGGGCCAGATTAAAGGACACGGGGATCCTACTCTAAGCCCTACTTTGTGGGCCCCTCCATATCAAGAAATGCTCAAACTCCAGGGATGGGAGGCCCCTATTGACCTTGAGGCCGTAAGCCATGGCTTAATTGGCATAATGGTTAATCTGGCTCTGGTTTTTATACATAAGCAATAACACAAGACAGTGCACGTGATTATGCTTTAATAACCACACATCTTAGGTGGGTTGGGAGGCACAAGGCACAGCTGAGTGCCTTCAACCTCCAGGAAGTGCAATTAGTGCAGCATAATGCCTCACCATGGAGTGTAGTATCATGCTTTTGAAATAGTCAAAAAAGCCCTAAAAGCTAAAAGACATTTTTTGCTCCCACTCTGCCACCCCGACCAGTCACTCCTTCGGGCCACTCATTGTTACTCCACCTGCCAGGCCATCCCCTGTTACCATTCTCTCCATTCCCTATTGGTCCCGCATCCCGGCATGTACCTGCCGGGAGAGGCCCCATCCCTGGAAGCAGAGGAGGGGAGAGAGGGTTCTGTTGCCTTGACTAGGAACATGAGGGCCTGGGGGGATCAGAGGGAGCTGTGAGGCTGCATGCTGTGAGGGGAACGTGGTCACCACCATCTGGTCAGCTAGGTGGGTGATTTTCTACTTTTCTGGTGCCCCTCCTACATCCCACAATTGTACAGATGCAGTGGCGTCCTGGGGCGGGGACATTTGGCAGTGTGTCAAGGCCCACGCTGCCTAGAATGCCTTCTCTAGCCACCTCCAGGAGCTGCCTGTCACACGGTCCAGTATGGCCCGCCCCCCCTCCAAGAGGGAAGCATCCAGAGGACGCTCTAATGCTCTACCCACCAATCTCTGCTCCTGACAGCCGGGCTCAGGGCATGAACCTGGGTCACCAGTGTGCCAGAGCAGTGCCCCATTGCTAGGTGCCACAGAGGAGAAGACATTTTAACAGACGCATGCAGTTACTTTCTAAGAATTATCAGGTAATGTGACTGGATTCATCCAGTCATAGTGCAAGATTTATTTTTCCCATTTAATGATTAAAACCAATTTCCTGGTGGGGGGGTGGCTTGGACACTTAAGAAGATGGCTGCATAATCCGTCAGTTCTCAGCTACCTCATCATAAATCCATCAAAATCTGAATTTACAGCTGTTACAAACGTACTCTCTGCTCCCACAGTGCCAAACCTCGAAGTACAATATGTGAACAGGACACAAACAGGGTAACCCTCCTGTCTGTTTTGGGTCAGAAACACCTACTAGTCTCAAGTCCTGAGGTAAAATATGAACCCTTTTTTTGCTAGCACGCCCAGTTAACATGATCGAATATCACACCCTCTTTGGGGAAACGCAGTGCAATACTTAACCCAGGGGGCACCCAGCCTGGTTCAAAATTCTCCCCTTTTTGACTCAGTTGTGACCCAGGTATATTCTTAACTTAGCAAGATAGTAACACACTTTTTAAGCCCTTAACAGTTTTGTCAGAAATATCAGATGCTGTCTCAGCATTCACATGCAAAAAAAATGAGAAGAGACACAAGCAGGATTAAGGAAACCAAAACGTTTACTGAAATTAAAAATAATGAATACATACAAAACACCAAACCTATACACATAAATACTTACAGTCAAAAGAAAAGGAAATTACAAAACCCCAAAATGCCTGGTACTTGAATATCTAACTACCCTGAGTTTCAAGTAATAAATAGGTGGATGAATTTATCTAAAATGCTGTGAGAGTTTATCAGGAGTCCAACTTCAAAAATCAGAGGCAAAATGCCAAACTGCCAAAAGCAAAGTTTTCTCCTAGCTGGCTGGTAATATGTTGTCACAAAACTCCTCCTCTCTGATGACACAGCTCACAGATGCTGGCTGTGAGGTCACTCAAACCTGAGCACTGAATTAATTTATCAGTCACATGTCTCAGCCCATTGCTCAAACATTCCAATAAAAAAGTATATCTTCTTCTTAATTAGTGAGGTCTTATGACAGACAGAATTACCCCTTTGATGTCTTCAGAAGCTTCCTGAGGAACTGAGTTCACCTAGTTGTGAAATCTAGCAGAAATCAGTTAAAAATTGCCTTTTCCTCAGAGGTCTTAAAATGCATACTTTGTCCCTGCATTTCAAAGTAAAGGGTACTTTACAGTGTGTTATAATCTGGCATTTGAAGGAAGTCTTTAATTAGAGTTTCCACTGGGTCATGTAGATTGTCATTTCCCTGGCTATACTTGAAATTCCATTTCCCTGATTGCTGTTCTGCTGTCAGCCATATTTTTCCAAGCAGACATTCAAATAAACATATTTTTTTATCACAAATATGATACAATATAATGACAAGTAAATAGGCAGAGCGTCACAACATCCACTTTCGTAGTTTATTTATGTGTGGAGTTTTGTTGTGCTAGTCAAGCTCCTACCATTCCTTGGCTTTTTAAATTTTTTGGGGGGGGGGTTCATTTTAACATACAGATTGATTGGAATCTTGGCCATGCAGCCTTCTCAGTCAGTGACGAGTGCAGTCTCAATGGTGCCAACCCCAGACTCTGTGAACTCAAAACCTGGCCAAGATTTGCCGCCTACTAGATGAAATGGCAGAGATTAGAGAAGTATTATGCAAACTAAATGGGGCATTTCAGATTTGGACACACTGATGTCTACAAATGAAGCCCCTGTGGCAACAAGCTGAGGACAAGCTTACCTCAACAGAAGGGCGTCTCCGTGGCAAGACTGTCTCATCTGTTACCTCTGGGATAGGGTGGAAGATCTGGAGAATTGAAGCCACCAAAACAGTTTGTTTTGTTGGTTTTCCTGAAGAAGCTGAAGACAAGGACTACTCTGCCTTCCTCCAGAGGTTGCTTCTGATTTTGTTTAATATACAGGGGGTCATGCCATTTGAAGTCTACCAGGCACATCACTCCTTGGTACCAAAGTCTCACAAGGACGAGACACCACTGCCCATTTTGGCATGCTTCTTAAGATTCACAAACCAGGTTAAAATCCTGAGGCTGGTGAAAGAAAGGGGATGCCTTAGGTTGCAAGGACATCTTATTCAGGTATTTCTGGATTTTTACCAAGAATTGTCCAAGCAAAGGAGGGCATATGCAGTGGTGAAAAAGCACCTTTCTGCTATGGAGATAGAGTATAGCCGGCATTACCCTACCACCCTTAGAGATGCGGTAAATGGAGTTCCCAGAGATTTTTGAAATGCCGGAAGTACAACAGCTTATTGAGATTCATTGGGCTATTGAACAGGAACGTCATGGGCCCCGTCGATCCTCTGCTATTGTACCTATGGACACTTTAGAGCATTCCCCAGCGGCTGATAATATTGCCCCAACACAGTCTCTTGTAGAAAATAACTGGAAACTGGTGCAGAAGGGTCAAAACTAGAAGTCTTGTCCGAAAACTCATTGTAGAAGTAGAAAATCAGAAGATCAGGCTTCAAGGGTCACTCATGTCTGCAGCCAAAGCCACAGTAAGGAGTCTTGACCCTCCCGTGATGACACCATGCATCTCCAAAATGAACAAGTTTGCGTTGCTACACTCTCTGTCTCCCTCACTGCTTGCAGACTTTCCCCTGCTGTCTCCTGCTACTGCTTTTCAAACACCACTGGCCCCACCAGCCATCTCTTGGGTGGCAGTAGCAGCCTCTACCTCACTGCCACCTACCAGCTCTTCAGGAACTCAGGGCACAGCCTCTGGGGCCAAATCGCAAACAGAAGACAGAGGAACTAATGGATCTGCAGGCTAAAAGCCGGAATAATGAACTGTTCAAATGGACTCTCTCTGTAATGACCTTATTCTGCTAACTGTGAATTGTTTAATTTTTCAGGGGTATTAGCAGGTCATTTTATGTATAATCACAACTGGGATGTGTATCAGTTACCTATGGGTTTTGTTTATGTATGGTTGTTCTTTATGGGTTTAAGGGAGGAGGAGTTAACCTCCTTCTATATTGTAGTTAAACACTAATTGGTGCTAACAAGCCCCTACTACTTTGCTTAGGTATAATATTGCAGGGGATTATTTTCGCACTCACTAATTTATGAGAACGTTCCTAGTTTGGTGGGCAGCTGGTTCAGAGGCATGGAGAAAGGAGGTTGCAAGGCCCAGCGATCTCACTATGCTGGGTCCCGATCTGGTATTGGCCCTGACTTGCCCTTCACATTCTAGATTTCCAGTTGACCATGCATGGTGATATGGGTGCCGGTTGTGAACAGCTAAATTCAGGGAGGAACCCTGGCTGTTTGCCTGAATTGGAGGGCCAGAGAAAGTTTAGGTGGGTTTATGACACGGGTTGGGAGGAGGTATCTGGCAATGATGGCTAAAAAAGTATTTTATGCTGCCTGTGGAGACACTCTTTTATCATGGCTCTTACAGTGTGCACTGACTGTGATGGCACCTTAAACTTTCGTGAGGGCTCCCTCACAAATGTTCAGTGCAGCCTGGTCAGTGCCTCTCCAGTAGTGGGATTGCGGCTCACCGCTATAACACTGTTCGACATGACCAAATAGGTTAAATCCTTATGGCTCCCCCCTCATTCTAACCTTAAGGTCAGTCTTGGTGCCCTTTGATCTTTGGCATAGATTCCCTGTCATAGGAAGGCAATGAATGGTACCACCCCTCTTCCAGATTTGGTGCCTGTATGTATTAAGGGTCCCTATGATGGGGATAAATGGCTTGTTGACCCTGTTAGTGAGTGGCATAGGGTCCAGCTCGCACTCTACATTGTGTTTTCTTTTACCTCTGTCAACTTTGCCGGTGCCCTATGCCTTTCAGTGTTGCCAACCTGCCGATAAGTGGATTCCTGTGCCTGTGGCGATTGCGTGGATTACAGACAACTTATGTGTCGCTTATGTAGAGTATTTTTGCTGCCTGAGGTACAGCAGTTTGTGTTATAAATTGGTGGAAAGCTATAGACAGGGTGGGGCTTCAATAAACCTGATGGTGTACTGCCTGTGGGTGGCTTATTCACTGTTTTCTTCAGCAGAGCTATGAGGATACCTTCCTGCCGTATTTAAGTGGCTTTGGTAGTTCTCTCCGACTGTGTTGCCTGCTCATATGTTCACGAGGGCTCCCTTGCGATGATGCAGTATGCCCTGTCTCATTAATCCCCTGGTGGTACAATTAAAGCTACTGTACCATAATTTCAGAACAGAAGTTGCACTGCCAGATATGCCTGCTGTGATAACCCAGTAACAGGTTGACTAGGGTGTCTTCTATGACTTCCCTTCCCCCTATTATAACTGTAATGGTCAGCCGCCTAAACGAATTGGGATTTTGCTGCTTGCTGCCCAACCTGGACTCGCATGAAGGTTAGAATGATAAACTAAACCATTAACTATTTTTGTCTGACAGGATTCTTCACTTTGATCAGAAGCGGCTCCCCTTTTCTCACAGTTGGTACTCTTCAATTTCTCTCTCTACTGTACCTTTTTTTTGCAGCTCTGGTTCCTATACCACATACATTATCATCTAGCCTTTTTTCATAGATTGTGGTATGACGCTGCTGAAGACGAACAGATGCCTTGAACATGGTATTTTAAATTGTCCCCTTGCCCCATCTCCCCTTTTTTTAACCTTCTTTTTTTTATGTCTTTATTATTTACTATTACTATCTAGCCCTGCTGCAGGACCCCCCTGTGGTTTGTCTTACAATTCTCCGAGCAGCACTTTGACTGCCTTACACACACCCTTTCACTGGCCTACGCAGCCAGGATAGCGTTATGCTTGTGCAACTATGTTAATTTGGTTTTGGCCTTTCACACTCTCTGTTCCAGAGGAATTATCGCCCTGTAGGGGTACGGAGGCAAGGAACCCTTGGAGAGGATTCCACCCCTAGAGGTGGAACAGGATGGTTCCCGTGGCTAAAGGTACCTTAGGAATCCCCCTAAGGAGAGAGTGCTGCTGCTGGAGGAGGAGGGGAGGATGGTGGGGCAAAGAAAAAATACTTCACAGTGAGGCTTAGAGGAACTGCTTATATAGCTCAGGAAGTGGGAGTGGCTGGCTGCATGGTCACCAAACTACTGGCAAGCCTTTCAATTCACTGGCCTATGCAGCCAGTATAGTGTTATGCTTGTGCAACTTTGTTAATTTGGTTTTGGCCGTTTGCACTCTCTAATCCAGAGGAATTACCACCCTGTAGGGGTACGAAGGCAAGGAACCCTTGGAGAGGATTCCACTCCAGAGGTGGAACAGGACTGTTCCCATGGCTAAAGGTACCTTAGGAATCCCCCTAAGGAGAGAGTGCTGCCGCTGGAGGAGGAGGGGAGGATGGTGGGACAAAGAAAAAATGCTTTACAGTGAGGTTTAGAGGAACTGCTTATATAGCTCAGGAAGTGAGAGTGGCTGGCTGCTTGGCCACCGAACTACAGGAAAGCCTTTCATTTCACTGGCCTATGCAGCCAGTATAGTGTTATGCTTGTGCAACTTTGTTAATTTGGTTTTGGCTGTTCACACTCTCTAATCCAGAGGAATTACCACCCTGTAGGGGTATGAAGGCAAGCAACCCTCGGAGAGGGTTCCACCCCTAGAGGTGCAACGGAACGGTTCCCGTGGTTAAAGGTACCTAAGGAATCCCCCCCAAAAATATAGTATCATCCCCAAAAGGAGATAACATGAGCATATGAGCAAGCAATAACTGTAACGCAGTAGAGGAGAAGTATAGGCAGTATGATAATGCAATGGGATGCTCAGTTGTCGTAATGACTGCCCAGGGCTGTGTAGCAGGATATTGATGGTTTGCTTAGAGAGTAGGGGATCCCCTAAGGAGAGACGGAATAGCAGGACATCCTCCACCTCCATCCAACAACGAAATATACCTAAAGAAACTAAGGGAAACAACTAAGCTAACTAAGTGTTATAGCTTGAGGTAATGCAGGAGAGGAAAAAAACCCTATGAGAAAGAACTCTCTGGGGATCCAAGGCCTAGGTCGCTTTCCCTCCAGGCTTGGAATAATTTATTTAGTTACGGCTATGCAGCTGCAATTTGGAAAACCCAATTAAAGGGCGGTGGAAAATATTCCAATTTGGTGGAAGGCTCTCACTCAAACCCTCTAGTGGGAACGCCGTGGAAGGTTGCGAGAAAACTCTACAATACGTGCATCCAAGTCGCAGAGGAGAGCAACAACTGCTGAGGCACTTACCTGGCCTACCCACCCTAAATCAAACCAGATGAACCAGTGGCAGTCATAGGGAGGATGCGGTAAAGGTACCTCGCTAGGGAAACACTATATAGTGGAACACTGGAGCCAAAGGAGATCGTCGTAACCACCCTTCACCGTTAGTCTTAAATTCTACACCAGGAGCTGCTGTTGCATAGCAGGCAGCTAAAGCCAAGCCCAGGGCGAGGACATTCCCAGCTATGGGCCAGGTGAGAAGGATCCTGCCCCAAGCTGGGCACCCTTGAGATGTGGACTAAAGCAGAGTGAGACCGTCGGCTGCAGGAGCTCTACGCCAGAATAGAATGGCTGGCATGCCCCAGAAAGTGATTGAGAGCTGAAAGTTGTTGAGCTGAATGAGCACAGCATGCTGAGATTGTAATAAGCATTGAGTGCTGAGACCTTGCAATGTCGAATGCAGATTGAGTGCAGCAGAATCCCTCGCTGAAGCCGAGGGGATGGTAGTAGGCATGAGACAATGGTTTGCGTAAGCAAGGAGCAACGGTTGCATAAGCAGAGTGGACCTGTACGTAGGTCAATAAGCAGTAGTAGTCATAGAAGAACCTGCATAACATGTGGTATAGCAAATTAAACAGCACTGAATTGGGGGCAAGCCAGCCAAACAGGAATGGCCAAATCAAGGTGACAAACACTCTGAGGATTTCTGGTAGTGATTAATAACAAATCTATATTAACAGCCTCAGCAGGAGCTCAGTTGGCTGACCTCAGATTTGTACTGTAAGTGCAATAAAACAGGAGACAATGCTTGAAGCAGGTGTAGCCAGGCAGTGCAGTGAAGCTGCAAGAGAATGAGAGCAGCAATAAGCAGCACAGCTAAGGTCATAGAAACATGGAAACACAGAATTTGACGGCAGATAAGGACCGCTTGGCCCACCCAGTCTGCCCATTTCCCTACCTGATGGATAAACTGCAGATTGTAATCAACAGCTTACTTCCTTCTACCCCCAACTAGAATTTACGTATGCCTGTCCCATGCATTCTTTAATTCTCCCACTGTTCCTGACTCCACAACCTCCTCAGGAAGGCTGTTCCATGCATCCACAACCCTCTCTGTGAAAAAATACTTTCTAGCATTACCTCTGAGCCATCCTCCATCTTCAAATTGTGCCCCCTTGTTCTTGCACATCTCTTCTTCTGAGAGATACTACCATCTTGTACTTTGTTAATTCTCTTGAGATACTTGAAAGTTTCTATCATGTCCCCCCTCTCCTTTCCTCAAGGGTATACATATTAGTCTCTTCTCATGTGTCTTCTAGTGCAGAGCCTGCACCATTTTGGTTGCCTTCCTCTGAACAGCCTCCACTCTGTCTATGTCTTTGCAGAGATGGGGTCTCCAGAATTGCACGCAGTACTCCAGTTGGGGTCTCACTAACTGTCTGTACAGAGGGATAACAACTTCCTGTTTTCTACTGTTGATGCCTCTCCTTATGCATCCCAGTATCCCCCCAGCCCTCCTTACTGCCTTCTCACATTGCTTGCCCACATTTAGGTAATCTAATATAATTACTCCTGGGTCTCTTTCAGTTTTTGTTGTTGTTATTAACTCACCCCCCATTGTGTACTCATCCCCTGGGTTTTTGTTTCCCAGATGCATTACCTTGTACTTCTTTGTATTGAATCTGAGCTGCCACATATTTGACCATTCCTCCAACCTTGCCAAGTCCCTGTTCATTCTTTCCACCTCACCATGTGTATCAACCCTGTTGCAGATCTTTGTGTCATCTGCAAAGAGACATACCTTTCCTTCTAGGTGCTCTCCAATGTCACTTATAAAGACATTAAAGAGGACCGGTCCCAGTACCGAACTCTACGGTACCCCACTAGTTACCTTCCTTTCTTCACTGTGGGCTCTGTTTACTGTTACCCTTTGCATCCTGTTGTCCAGCCAGTTTTTAATCCAGGCTACCACCTTGGGACACACTCCAAGGCTGGCTAACTTGTACATTAATCTTATGTGTGAGACTGTGTCAAATACCTTGCTAAAATCTAGGTAGGCTATATCCACAGCCACTCCCTGGTCTACTACTTTGGTCACCCAGTCAAAGAAATCTATTAGGTTTATCTGACATGACCTTCCTGCTGTGAAACCATGCAACGTTGGGTCCTGTGCCCCACTGGCCTCTAGGTACTCAACAATTCTTTCTTTCAGAAGTGATGCCATCATTTTCCCTACCGCTGAAGTCAAACTAACTGGTCTGTAGTTTCCTGCCTCTGCTCTGCTCCCACTTTTGTGACATGGAATCACATTTGCCCTCCTCCAGTCCTCAGGTATCACCCCATCCTCCAATGATTTGTTAAAGAGAGTAGTCAGTGGTGTTACTAGTTCTACTCTTAGTTCTTTTAGAATTCTTGGGTGAATCCCATCAGGGCCCATTGCTTTGTCCACCCTCAGTTTCAAGAGTTCTTTCAAAACCCTTTCTTCTGTGAATGGACTGGTATCAACCCCCCATTCAGAGTTTCTCCCTTGTTTGGTTTAGGTACCTCCCCCTCCTCTTACGTGAATACTGAGCAGAAATATCCATTCAGTATCCCTGCTTTTTCACTGACACCCTCTGCCCACGTTCCCTCACCTTTATTAAGTCTCTGTGCCCCTCCCTTGGTCTTTCTTCACTCCCTAATGTACCTATAAAAGGTTTCATCCTCCTTCTTAACAAAGTTGGCCATCTTTTCCTCAGTTTGTGCCTTTGCTATTCTGACTGCCTTCCCTGCCTCTTTCTGCTTTAACTGATAAAGTTCTCTGTCCTGCTCCTTCTGTGTTTCCTTATATTTCCTGAATGCTATCCTTTTCTCCTTAACCATCCCTGCCACCTCTTTTGAGAACCATAGTGTTTTTTTCCTTTGTTTGTTTTGTTGATTTGCTTCACACAAAGGCTTGTTGGCTCTGTGATGGCTGTTTTGATTATTCCCCATTGTTCTTCCACTCCTCCTTCTTGCCTGTTTGCTAGTGCTTTTCTGAGGCACTCTCTCATTTCCCCAAAGTCAGCCTTCCTAAAGCCCAATACTCTTGTTTTTGTATGGCTTGACTCTATGGCTGTGTTTATTGTGAACCACACTGTTTGGTGGTCACTTGTTCCCAGATGTCAGGTGAAACTGTGTCAGGTGAAAAGAATTGAGTATGCAACATGGAGCAACTATGGCTGAGCTGAAACACACTGATAATAATTGCAGTTGCGTTGTAGTAGTTTAAGCGTGGTGAGCACAGCGTAAAACACAGGCACTGGGTACATTAGTAATTAAAGTAAACAGTCAGCAAGTGTAGTTGTAGGCAACTGAAAGCAGTAGCATGAGCTCTGTGTAGCAGAATGCTAGGAGTTGCTGTGCAAGTAATTTGAGAGTTGTGAGTAAGTAAAGCAAGCAGTATGAACTCTGGAGTAGCAGTATGCTAGGAGCTTAGAAACAAATCCCCCCACCCCCCAAAAAAAAGACAAAACCAAACAGAGCAAAACAGAAAACAGGGAAGGCCCAAAAAAAAACTAAACACAAAACACAGGGAAGCACAGAGCCGGAGGAAAGATACAAACCAGAAGCAGGAAAACAAACACCAAAGTCCAGCAAAGACACACAGAAACAGCAGGCGGGGGGGGGGTACAGAGGACAAATCAACATAGCCTCTGGCTGCAAAGAAAAAATGCTTCACAGTGAGGCTTAGAGAAACTGCTTATATAGCTCAGGAAGTGGGAGTGGCTGGCTGCTTGGCCACTGAACTACAGGCAAGCCTTTCATTTAGTTGATACCCCCCACCCATTTTTTTAAATCTTCCTTCCCGTTTTTCTAGGATTTCAAACCCTTGGGACATAAACACTCTCCTTAATTTAGACCAGTAACCCTGCAGTTTAGGCATATTTTGTTTAATCTACAGTATTATACCAGTCCCTTCCCCCAACTCCTAAGTAAGTGTAAAGTATGAGGAACCACAGGAGGCTGTTTACATTTCCACTTCTTTGTTATAACTGCACGAGGACTTGCTGCTCAAGCTGTAAGCATGTGCTACACTCACATGTAGGAATATGTGCGTCACTATATTGCCTTCTATTGTATTGTATTGTATTGGCCCCATCTACTGTTACATCATTATACTACATCTTTTTTTTTTTTAGTTCAGTTCTTTTATCAAAATCAGAAAATAGCAAAAGAAAAACAACTCTCATTTATAACCTCAATTAGGGCCAGAGATTACTAGCACATAGCCCTGTTGGGACCTGGTCTTTACCACCAGCCCGTACTGAAACATAGAAACATATAATTTGACGGCAGAGAAGGACCGCTTGGCCCACCCAGTCTGACCATTTCCCTACCTACTGGATAAGCTGCAGATCCTAGTTAACCAGGAGCCTACTTCTTCTTACCCCCACCCCCCAGAATTGCCTTATGACTGTCCCATGCATGCTTGAATTCCACCACTGATTTTGACTCCACAACCTCCTCCGGAAGGCCGTTCCATGCATCCACAACCCTCTCTGTGAAAAAATACTTCCTTAAATGACCTCTGAGCCACCACCCCCCATCTTCAAATTTTGCCCTCTTCTTCTTGCACACCTCTTTTTTTGAAAGATGCTACCCTCTTGGACTTTGTTGATTCCCTTGAGGTACTTGAAAGTTTCTATCATGTCCCCCCTCTCCCTTCTTTCCTCGAGGCTACACATATTAAGCTCCTTAGGTCTCTCTTTATATGTCTTCCGGTGCAGACCCTGCACCATTTTAGTTGCCCTCCTCTGGACAGCTTCCATCCTATGTCTTTGCGGAGACTAGGTCTCCAGAACTGCACACAGTACTCCAGATGGGGTCTCACCAGCTGTCGGTACAGAGGGATAATAACTTCCTGTTTTCTACTGGTGATGCCTCTCCCTATGCATCCCAGTATCCCCCCAGCCCTCCTTGCTGCCCTCTCACATTGCTTGCCACCTTTAAGTCATCTGATATGACTACCCCAGGTCCCTTTCCATTTTTGTTGTTGTTAGTATCTCACCACCCATTGTGTACTCTTCCCTGGTTTTTGTTTCCCAGGTGTATTACCTTGCACTTCTTAGCATTGACTCTAAGCTGCCATACATTTGACCATTCCTCTAACCTTGCAAGTCCCTTCTCATCCTTTTCACCCCCTGTGCATCAACTCTGTTGCAGATCTTAGTATCATCTGCAAAGAGACATACTTTTCCTTCCAGTCCTTCCGCAATGTCGCTTATAAAGACATTGAAGAGACCATTCTAATTACTGAACTCCTGCGGTACCCCACTAGTAACCCTCCTTTCTTCTGAGTGGACTCCATTTACTATTACTCTCTTGTGTCCTATTCTCCAGCCAATTCTTTACCCATGCTATCATCTTGGGACCCACTCCAGGCTGGCTAACTGTATATTAATCTTTGTGTGGGACTGTATCAAATGCCTTGCTAAAGTCTAGGTAGGCCATGACCACAGCCCTCCTGATCTACTGCTTTGGTCACCCAGTCAAAGAAATCTATCAGATTTGTCTGGCATGACCTTCCGCTGTGAATCCATGCTGCCCTAGGGTCCTGTGCCCCTCTGACCTCTAGATACTCGACAATTCTTTCCTTCAGAAGTGATTCCATCATTTTCTCTATCACTGAGGTTAAACTAACAGGTCTGTAGTTTCCTGCTTCTGCCTTGCTCCCACTTTTGTGAAGGGAATCACATCTGCCCTCCTCCAGTCCTCGGTACTACCCCATCCTCCCATGATTTGTTAAAAGGGTAGTCAGTGGTGTCACTAGTTCTACCCTTAGCTCTTTTAGAATTCTGGGATGAATCCCATCAGGCCCCATTGCTTTGCCCACCTTCAGTTTTAAGAGTTTTTCAGAACCCTTTCTTCTGTAAATGGCTGGTATCAACTCTGTATCCAGAGTGTTACTACTGTTTGTTTTATGTACCTCCCCTCTTCATTTGTAAATACTGAGCAAAAAATATTTGTTTAGTATCTCTGCTCTTTCACAGTCTCCCTCTGCCCACCCTCCCTCCCTTTATTAAGCCTCACTATCCCTCCCTTGGTCTTCTTTGCTCCTGATGTACCTATAAAAGGTTTTATCCCCCTTCTTAACTGAGTTGGCTATCTTTTCCTCGGTTTGGGCCTTTGCTGTTCTGACTGCCTTCCCAGCCTCCTTTTGCTTTAACTGATACAGTTCTCTGTCCTGCTCCTTCTGCGATTCCTTGTAGTTCCTGAATGCTTTCTTTTTCTCTTGAACCTTCACTGCCACTTCCTTTGAGAACCATAGTGGTTTCTTACATCGTCTTGTTTTGTTTATTTGCTTCACACAAAGGCTCGTTACCTCTGTGATGGCAGTTTTATTATTCCCATTATTCTTCCTCCTCCTTACTGCCCATTTGCTAGTGCATTCCTTAGGCACTCACCCATTTTGGCAAAGTCAGCCCTCCTAAAGTCCAGTACTTTTGCCTTTGTATGGCTTGACTCTATTGCTGTGTTTGTGAACCATACTGTTCGATGGTCGCTAGTTCCCAGATGGCTACCCACTTCTACATCTGTGATCCTCTCTCCATCTCCATTTGAGAGAATCAAGTCTAATATTGCTCCCTCTCGAGTGGGCTCCAGTACTAGTTGTTAAGGCATGCCCACTGTAGGGCATCTAGAATAACTGCACTCTTGAGTGGCAGCTGCAACTGCACCAGTTAACATCTGGCATATTCAGATCACCCATAAGCAAGATCTCCCTTTTCTGCCATTCTAAGTATACCTTCTATCATTTCCTGTCCATTTCCTCCCCTGAGAAGGTGGTCCGTATACAACCCCTGTGCGTATTGTGGTGCCATTGCCTGTCTCCAAATTTACCCACAGTGCTTCTTCTCTTCCCTGTTTACCCTTTTGTTCTGTTGCTTTTATTCCTTCCCTTATGTAAAAACTCCTCCTCCTCCTCTTTTACCTCCCTGTCCCTCCTGTAGACAGTGTATCCTGGTATGTTTATGTCCCAGTCATGGTTTGTGTGTACCATGTTTCTGTGACTGCCACGATATCCAGATGTTCCTCCTCCATCAAGGCCACTAATTCAGGAAGCTTGTTACCCAGACTGCGGGCATTGGTACTCATTGCTCTCCATTTTTTGATGGCTTTACCTTCTGTTGCAGCATCCACCACTGACCGTTCTACCTCGGTCTTTTTCTCATTTAGTACCCTGTTTTGTAGGGAGAGGCTGGGATTTTCCTGCTGCTTGTCAGTGCCTCCCCCTTTGACTAGTTTAAAAGCTTGCAAATGAAGCATTTAAACCGATTGCTCTAAAGACTTGTTCCCTTCCTGGACAGATGCAGACCATCCTGCCAGTATAGGCTGGTGTCCCTCCAGGTGGAACCCCAGTCCCCAATGAAGCCAAACCCCTGTGCTCCGCACCATTTTTTCAACCATTCATTAAACTGCATGGTGCCATTACCCTCGCCTCCCCATGCCTTTGACAGGCAGCACCTCTGAGAAGGATACTGTGTGTGCTACTTGTCTTAGGTCCCTCCCAACTCTGCAATGTCCTCCTGCACTGCTCTAATCTCATGATGAGCCAAGTCATTTGTCCCTAGGTGGACAATTCGTCCAGCTCAGAATCCCTTGCAGCTGTTCTTGTGATCCTGAGGATCGCTTCCTGTCCCTCAAGCCATGGCACCAGGCCACGACACCTTACTTCAGTTTTCCCAGCTCCCCCAGTTCTATACCCTAATAATTGAGTCCCCACCAGGAGCTGCTTCCTTTCCTGTGGTGTCCTCTGCCTCCTTCCTGTGGGCCTCCCTTGTGACAGTTGTCATCAGTCTTCTCTGTGGGTGCATCCATAGGGGAGCTATGCTCCCCCAGAATGGTGTATGGATTGTGGAGTGGAACAATTGACTGGGTGTGCCTCTGTTCCACCCTCCTCACCCTCCCTGAGCCCACTGTGGTCCAACTGCTGTGCTTTCTTCACAACATCTGAGGTAGTGGTGGTGGCGCTAGTGCTCCCTGGATGGGGGAGGTTCCCTTCCTACTGTCCAGTGTGGCCTGGGGGAAGGTTTCCTTACTACTGTACAGTGTGGCCTGAAGACAGGCAACTTCCTCCCTCAGGGCAGATAGTTGTCTGCAAATAGGGCAGCATCTCAGCCTCCAGGAAGACTCCGGAAGACTGCTGCCCCACAGCCATTACATTGCACTACTCCCCACATGTTTATCTATTTTTTTTTTTGTATTTGTGTGTGTGTGTGTGCGCGTGCGTGTGTGATTTTTTGTATAGAAATATATATATTATACAATGTGTATGCTTATATTGCTAGTGCAGTGTGCTAGAGAGGATATGACAGTGAAATGCACCTTGCACTTGAGGAAATGATGTCAGAACCTCAGGTATAAAGGAACTATTTCCAGGTGGGTGGGTGAGGGGTGGGAAGGGGTTGGGCCTAAACTGTGCCCTCACAAAACAATCAGCTAAAAGCTCTCACCCACTGCTGTGATGAGTGCCTTCCTGTCAGCAAGATACCCTACACAACAATTTGACAGAGAAAGTACCCTGCTAATCAAACAAAGAAAAATCCAGACATCCAAGTCAGACACAGGTAAACCTCTCCAGCCCCAAAACAGCTTGGTGGTTTGTTAGCCACAAAGGAAAATCAAATATGCAGTTATCTTAGGCCTTCTGAGGATGCTGACAAGATAAGCAGTTTTAAAAAAAACCTTCCTGAATTAAAAACTAAAACAAACAGAAAGCAATACCACTTTAAAAGTGAGGAAAACTTCTCTCAGATGTAAGCAAGAGAGAGAGAGAGATTAGTTACAGATATTTAGTCCAAAATAGTATATCCCACTCAGCTTCTCAGTTGTTTCCAAGTACACCCTGTACACAACTTGGAAGAAGATGGACTTCTGCCTCAAACAGGATCACACCACTAGTTTATAGTAATTGAACAATGCTGAAATGGTCTAGCTAGACAAATGTCTGTGATGCAGACCTCTGACTTGTGAAGACAATTACCCCACCTCAGGCTATGTTTGGCATCCAATTACAAACTGCAGCTTTTGCTATTTTGAATCACACAACCCCACCAAAAGTTGCAAAATATATTGATGCAGATTCTCACAGAATTCTAGTAATCAGTCCAGTTAGCACAAAGGAAAATCAAATATGCAGTTATCTCAGCCCTTCTGAGGATGCTGACAAGATAAGCAGTTTTAAAAAAACCCTTCTTGAATTAAAAACTAAAACAAACACAAAGCAATACCACTTTAAAAGTGAGGAAAACTTCTCTCAGATGTAAGCAAGAGAGAGAGAGATTAGTTACAGATATTTAGTCCAAAATAGTATATCCTACGCAGCTTCTCAGTTGTTTCCAAGCACACCCTGTACACAACTTGGAAGAAGATGGACTACTGCATCCTCTTGTTCTTGTCCTATGTATAATCTTGATATTTTCTTGGAACTTTGATCTCTCTGCCAGATCTTGTTCTGGGTATCTTTTCTGGTGTCTGCACTGGCTGTGTATTTACCTTGCAGCTGTCAGGCAGCTTAGTATGTGCTGCCACATCACGTTGATCCACACTTTCTGAATGTTTCTCTGATACTGTAGGACTTGACTCTTAAGTAATTGGGGATTACAGCAGGAAGGCTTTCCTCCTGTGTCTTCATTAGATGTATCCTGTTTCTTCAGTACATTTTTCCATCAGGTGTACAAACTATATATGATCTAGGTGAATCATGCTTGGTGGCCAGAACTGGAGATTGCCACTTCTCCGCACATCTGATTCTTATTTGGTCTTCCTTTTGAATAACTGCCAACTGCGCATGATGATCATGGTAGTACTTCTGGGTAACTTGTCTCGATTTCAGCTTGTCTTTTACCTCAATCTTAAGCTCAGGTTTTAAAAGCAGTGTTGATGCTGGCAACTTTAACCTGCATCTGATAAGCAGCTGTGCAGGAGAAAATCCAATTTCTTCCATAGGTGTGTTCCTGTATTCTAACAGTGCAAGACAGGAGTCTCCATCAACTCTCTTGTGCATTTTTCAGTAAGTTTTTCACTGTTTGCACAGTCCTTTATGCTTGTCCGTTGGACTGTGGGCATCCCAGACTAGATGTAGAGTGTTTCAGTTCCCAGCTATCTGCAAACATTCTGAACTAGAAAACTGTGGACCATTATCTGACATTACCACGTCTGGTATGCTGTGTCTGGCAAACAGTGACTTCATGGCTGTAATAACTGTCTTGCTTATAGACTCACTGAGTTTTGTAATTTCTGGGTATTTGGAATAATAGTCCACACAGAGAAGATATTCGGTTTCATTGAACTGTAAGGATCTATGACCGTATGGTGACAAAAGTTTAGTCGACCGACAGTACAGTGAAACCTTTATGTTGACCACATTTGCAGTTGGCATAAAGGTAGTCACTGCCTACCATGTTTTCTTCAGGGGTTTTTGCCCCCGAACCCCCAGCACCCCCCCAGTTAATATAATCAACTCTTGAGTTGGAGCTGATTAGGGGAGCGGTTGAAAGACCCCCAGGAAACAGTGCCGGGGTCCAGCACTGACACTACAGCAACCTGATGCTGTTGTTGCTGTAGTGTTGGTCGATGTCAACATGTCACTGTCGGGGCGGTATACAGAACTGAAAGAGGTCAGCTCCTATTTTAGCCCAAGCTCTGTCCAGTATGTAACAAGACAACAGAGGTTCTTTAGGATTACTGTTTCTATTTACATTGCAAGCAGCACATTGTAAAACTGCTTCTTCAGTTTGTTTGGACATACCAGGCCAGTACCATTTATCTCATGCCTCTCTGTTTACACTTTACAATGCCGAGGTGGGCTTTGTGTATTTTCTGGAGCATCTGTTTCCTAATTTGTTGTGGAACTATCAGTTTCGCTCCTTTGAACAGTAGCTTGTCAAAGTATGTGATTTCCTCACGAAAGGTCCCAGTAGTTTCTGATTTCTAGTGGCGCTCTGTCCCTCTCTGTGGGCTATCCATTTAGCACAGCTGCTTTGAGCTGCCGTAGTGTCATGTCTTTATCTGTGGCTGACTAGAACTCTTGTAGTTTCTCTGCTGAAATAGGAAGCTGAGTAGTAAGCAGATTTACTTCCAGTTCTTCATCTCGTAAGTCTTCAGTCTCCTCTCTAAGACAAGCTCTGCTCAAGGCATCTGCAATGTGCATATCTTTCCCAGGCTTGTAATGAACTTGTAGAATGTACTTTCGCAACTGCATAAGCATCCTTTGTAGTCTTGGTGGTGCTTGAATTAAAGGTTTCTTGAATATTAGGTTAGGTTAAGTTTATTGGCAGGAAGACTCCATTGAATACACTCGTTTTCAAGGAGGTCCTATAAGGACAACGTTAAACAGTGTACAATAAAAGTGATGACATAGTATACATATATTGCCTCTAATGGACGATGATCCGACTCTGCCTGCAGTTGCTTCCCATACAAATATTGGTGGAAGTTCTCACATCCGTAGACAATCACTAGGAGTTCTTTTTCAGTTTGAGCATATCTCGTTTGGCAGTCAGTAAGACCTCTGGAACCATAGGTTACTGGCTTTTTCTCTTGCATTATCACTGATCAAGCCTTCCGAACTGGCATCCACAGACAGTGTAACTGGTTTGTTTATGTAACCCCTATATGGCGCTATCCCAGGGGCTACTACCCCTGCCTGATTTGCCACTAACAGGTTGAGGGGCCTGGATCCAATGGCGGGTGCCTCCACCCAGAGGTCAGGGTTTGCAATAGTTAAACTAACTTGGTCACAGCCCTCTGGGACACTGCAACCCCCTTCTTCCCACTAGTGGCCCACAATATATCAGAATTACCTTCACAGTATACACTTACCCCTAGGTCTGGTTCCGCACTGGGACCTCCTGTGAAATGAGATACAGTGCAACAATCACAGTACAGTACTTTAACATAGACAAATACCTCAGGCAGTATAACTTTGCTGAAACAAGCAGCTCTGATTTATTTAGGGGATATAACAAGGACAGGGGAAATCAGGTTAATTAGCTTATCACTCTAATAATCTATTTATGGCTCTGTGCACAGGCCTATCCCTATCAGTTACTGTCCCTGGGTACCCAAGCCCTAGTGGCTAGGTCCAAACCGTGGGCAGCTGGTAGGGGCCCCTTTCACACAGAGAAAAGGAGAATTAAATAGTCAGCAGTACAGTAATTCCATTTGGATTTAATGTGGCAATTCAACAGGGAGCGACCCTGAATTAGTACTCACGACCTCCAAATAAGATAGGGTCCTTCAATGTCAGCAGGGCTCACTTGAGGTACACAAACCTCTTCACACATCCATATAAAAGAAAGCACTATACCAGGCAGGCTGCATCTGTATCCCGATCGCAATTACTGCACAATACCCGGGAGAACACACAGCAGATTCAGTTCCTGACAGACCGAGTGCAATTTTCAGCAATTCCGCCAGTCTTCTACAGGGTGAGCCTGGTTTCTACTCTTCAGAGATCCTTTGATTCTTTTCACAGGACGGATTCAGTCCTAACAAGCTGTTACACAAGTTGCAGACCGGAACTCTGGGCCTTACACACGCTTTTTTTGACTAAAACTGCACACTGAAAAGCACAGGGCTCCTTCCTTCTTCACTGCCAAAGCTCAACTGAAACTCCAACCGACAAAACGGGCACTTCCTTTGAGTTCCTCCCAGTTCTTGACTGGATTGGCTGTCACTCACGATAGACTGCTGCTGTTGGTCCAAAAGGCACTGAAGTCTAAACTACATCTCCCAGAGTCACTGCCCATACAATCCTCTTGTGGCTGGCTCAGATTATGAATCCAAGTTCTGATTCGTCCAAGGCACCATTTTAGAGCTACTTACCCCACACTGATTGGTCCAGTTCAGCAGTTCAAAACTAGAATGGGAACTAGCAGACACAGTTCTGACTGCAAAGAAAGCAGGTTAGACAAACTGTAATTTCATTATTACCTAAATAATTTCTGGCAAACAGTTACATCTTTCAGATAGGTTCCCTTTGCACCCTAGTGACTGCAAAATGGAGGAATTGGCAGCAGCTTGAGTGGTACTCAATCAAAGAAACACACAGTCCCCCATACAAACTAATTATGTCTGCAAGCAGACAGCTCTTAAAGAGACAGTACCAGAGGTTCTAAAAACACTCACTGATAAATGGCTTAAACGCCAAACACCATTCAGGCTTGGAGCATTCAAGCAAGCTCCTGGAAGTCTTTTGGGAACCCCCATTTGCAGGGGATTACATTTACATCATAGAACTTAAGAATAGGTATTAGTTACCAAATTCTTGAGCTCTTGAAAGCTGTTTTTGTACTGTTGTTCCCAGTGCCACTGGACCTTGTTCTCCAGCAGTTTCCTTAGTGGTGCACTTACTTCAGACAGATTGGGAATGAATTTTGCTAAATACTGAATCATACCGATAAACCTCATCAGAGCTGGTTTGTCTCCTGGCTCTGGCATCTGTTGAATAGCTCTCATTTTCATAGGGTCCAGCTTTAACCCTTCACTACTCAGAATGTGACCTATGTAGCTGATTTTAGTCATTCTGATTTTGCACTTCTTTTTGTTCAGCTTCAGATTTATACTTCTGGCTCTCTCCAGTAGTTGCATCAATCTCTGATCATGTTTCTTCAGATTTTCTCCCCAGACGAGTATATCATTAGTAATGTTCGCTACTCCTTGTAGGCCTTCCAGCATCTGTGCTATGATCTTCTGGAACACCTCAGGCACTGATGAGATGCCGAACGGGAGTCTCTTAAATCTGTACCTTCTAAATGGCGTATTAAATGTACACAATCTGGAGCAGTCTTCATCGAGCTGTATTTGCCAGAATCCTTGGTTTGCATCCAGTACCGAGAATACCTTAGCACTTGTCATCCCAGCTACTACTTCTTCCACTGTTCGCATGGGGTAGTGCTCTCTTTTTATTGCACAGTTTAAGTTTTTTGGATCAATACAGATTCTGAGCTCGTCAGGCTTTACTGCTGTTACCAATTACCAGTGTTATTGATTGCTATTGATCACATTATGATGTTTTTGACAGTGCTCATTTAGCTGCTATTGACTCCCAAACTCATATATTTTCCCCTCTCTTAATGGCGAGGATCCTTTGTAAATGAGCTTTTAGCTCAAAGGCTGTAATTCCGATTACACAATAAATAAATACAATTCCATGCTATTAACCCAGTTTGCAGGCTCAGTTTAACAATGATGTCTAATTTTTCCATTCTTTCGAGTTCTGCTTTGATTCTGTCCTTCAGAGCTACTGCCACTTTCCTGGGTGGGTGCACAACAGGTTTAACAGTGGGGTCTGTCTGGATATGGTGCTGTCCTGATACACATCCAAGATCTGTAAACAAGTCTTCATAGTTGTCAACTATGTCTCTTTCTCTGGAATCTACATTAAAAATCCTTTTAGCATGCCTAACTGCAGGCATGTTGCATGACCCAGTATTGCTGGTGCGTCTTGATCAATTACTTGGCACTGGATGTCATATTTCTGGCATTTATCCTCACAGGTAAGCTCTTTTTGCCCTTTAGGTATCATCTGATGCCCTGAGTAAGTAACTAGCTTGTACCTGGACTTGTTGAACTTATCTTTCAAATTCAACATCTTAAGCATTCGTGTTGATAAGTCGTTACATTCTGCTCCAGTGTCAAGTCTGAGCTGAACTGCCTTGTTATTTAAGTGTTTCGGTCCATTTTTTTTGTCCTCAGTAACATCTTTAACATCAGTAGCTCCAGTCTGCACTTTGCTCTCGTCTCTGCTTTCTTCTGTCTGAATTATTTCAATAAACATTTCTGCTTCAACATCTTTCTCATCTAACACATGTATTTTTCTAGACTGAGTCTGAAGTTGCGTTCTACACATTTTTGCAAAGTGATTTCTCTTGTGATAGGCTTTGCATGTTTGACCAAAGGCAGGACATTTTTTTTCTCATGTTTGAAACCACAGCTGCCACATTTGATTTCATCTCTTCTGTTTTGTTTTTCTTGAGCTGTTCTTTTTAAATGTACTGTAGTCTGGTGTTACTTTCTTTAGTTTGTGGACTTGCATTTCTGCTTCATCATTAAGCACTTTCATTTGGCTGTGACTAACCTCACTTGCACGGCATATAACAATTGCTTTTTGTAATGTTTAAGGTATGCTTCTCTAAGAAGTCTGCCTCCAACCTAATCATCTCTAATGCCACACACAGTGCTGTCCCTTATAAGTGACTCAGTTAACTGCCCCAAACTCACAACTCTTGGCCTTATTTTTAAAATCAGTCACATAAGCATCTGTCGTTTCCAATGGGCCTTATGCTCCAGTAAAGAACAGGTGCCTGCTGTATGGCATATTCTTTCTAGGATCACAGTACTGTTGAAACTTTGCTTTTAACACTGCTATCTTCTCTCTGTCCTCTGCATTAGTAAATTCAAAGTATTGAATACCTTTATCGCTTCTTCTCCAGCTACATGCAAAAACATGGCGCACTGTACATTCTCAGACTTCTCTGCTATTCCACTTGCCATCATGAACAGCTCAAATGTTTGTATCCATGTTCTCCAGTTTTCTGCCAGAACCCCACCACTGTTTTCACCCCTTCCTCCTCTGCTGGATGACTGTTCCAGGAGTCCACCACTCTTTCTGTGAAGAAGTACTTCCTCATATCTTTCCTGAATCTAGCCCCCCTCCAGCTCCATAGCATGTCTCCTTATTATTGAGCAGCTTTTTTTTTTGCTTACTGTGCTTAAGTTTCCGACAGCCAACCCCATCGTTCCTCTCTCTACGGGCAGACCCTGGGAACACGCCACTCACAGTGCCCCCTGGATTGCCCCCCAGGGCAGCGCCCTGGCATATTTTTTTTAATTGAAAAGTTTCACCAGAAAAGTACACTGAGCAATCAAAATTGCTTGTCTCATGGTACGTCCTAGGAGAGGGAGGTACATGTGGAGAAAGGATACAGACACAACTGCCATAACAGGTACAAAATACATATAGGAATGCTGGATACGTAAATTTTTTTTGTACTTTTTTTATTTCATTTTTAACATGTTAGGGATCACATTAGAATCATACAGAAGTAAACTGTACTTTACATGACAAAATTGCAAGTTTCACTAACATAGTATCTAGTCATGGGATATGTGGACTCTATAAATAACATATAAATCAATGTTAATATACATGAATTGGGAGTTGATGCTTAACATGTTATATAGTGTTAAAAGATCATTCAAGTCTTTTCTTACATAAAAGTAAATTTACATCAGCGGTTGTTCTGGATCTGGTTGTACATTATACAATATCTCCTGGGTTAGGTGATTAGGCAAGTACATCCTCAAATAAGTAAGCAAGGGTTAAAAATGAGGAGAGGAAAAAAAATTATCAAGAAGGGGAGGCCCCAGCATGAAGGGGAAGCCCATTCAGATGACAGTAGCAGGTTGGCAATCCATCATCCATTATTGCTGAAGGGGCTGTAAAGGGGATATCTATATCTAGGGCTGGCTGGACCCCTGCAATCTGATCTCCCCTCTGGTCCTCGACCAAGCTCATGGTTTAAGGTATCTGGTCTGATCTGAACTGATTAATCAAGAGGAACCAGGGGTTCCATCTATTCATCAGCTCGGGAACCCTATTATGAATCCTTGCTGTCATGTGTTCAAGTTTGTATATATCATATACTGTGTTTTCCCAGGCTATAATGATGGGAGACTCTCGCTGGAGCCAGAGTCTGGTTATACATTTCTTGGCTGCTCCTAGTAGAATGTTGAGGAGGTATGTCTGGTGTGGGTTTCTAAAGGAGTAGGGGTAGTGAAGTAGTAGACTCATTGCCGGAGAGAGTTCAGTCACTGTCGGGAAGAGTTGTGTTATTCTGTCGCTTACAGTGACCCAATATGTGGTTAATACCGGGCACGACCATAGAATGTCGGTGTGGGTGGCTACCTCGCATTTGCATTTCCTCCAACATGAGGGATTCCCACCAGCCAAGAATTTAGCTGTGATCTGTGGTGTACGAAAATATCTGGAAGCTATTTTCCATGAATATTCTCTCCATGTGTATGAACTGGAGGATTTATGCTGTCTTCTCCATATCCAGAGCCAGTCTTCCTTAGATCCATCTGAAGTTCGGCCTCCCAGTGAAATTGCACCAGGTCCATACCCTGAGATGGGGATTCCTGTAGGGCTTTATAAAACTTAAAGATCAAGTGGTTATGGGAGCTTCCCCCTTCCAGTTGTGTCAAGAGGTTGTGGGTACATAATATTGATAAAATAGGTTACAGAGCCAATTCAGCAGTTAATCACACATACATAATATAGTTAAAATTATGGTACAGTAAGTTGATTTGGGCTTAACACCGGAGGTGCCCTAATACAGATGTGGTGGGACCTGGATCCACCACAGAGCGGGAGCGTCATTGGGCTCACAGGGTCACAGATTTTACATGATGGTTTCCTGTTAGGGGGTGTATCAATCAGACACCGTGATTCAAGCACATCATGCATCTGACACACTCTCCATAGGAGCTATGCTCGCCGGTGCTTCAGTAACGGTGCATCCCGTGGTCACCCGGGAGCACCGGATTGTAGTCACTCTAACCCTCCCCTTGGGGATGGAGAGCATGCTATGGCCTCTCAATCCATCCCGGCCAGCCCTCAAGCATCTCGAGTCTATTTCTGAACCTGAGGAGCCCATGTCACAGCAGTAATTCTTTCCGCTGCACCGGTGGGCTGAACGCATCTTTTTTTTCTGAAAAATGCTTCCCTCCTGCACCTTACTTACCCCTGTAAGGTGTTTAAAGGGTCTTTGTCATATTTCCCATCTCCCTCCTCTCTTCTAGGGTGTACATACTGAGGTGCTTTAGTCTCCCCTTGCAGGGCTTTTGATGCAGACTCTGCACCATATAATTGCCCTCCTCTTGACCGCCTTCACTGTATGTTGATACACAACGTGGGGTGGAAAGAATGAAAAGGAACTTGGCATGGTTGGAGGAATGGTCAAATGTGTGGCAGCTTATATTCAATGCAAAGAAGTGCAAAGTGATGCTACTGGGAAACAAAAACCCAGGGGAAGAATACACAGTGGGGGGTGAGATACTGACAACAACAGAAAAGGAAAGGGACCTGGGGTAGTCATATTAGATGACCTAAAGGTAGGCCAGCAATGTGAGAAGGCGGTAAGGAGGGCTAGGGAGATACTGGGATGCATAGGAAGTGGCATCACCAGTAGAAAACAGGAAGTTGTTGGCCCTCTGTACAGACAGTTGGTAAGACCACATCTGGAGTACTGTGTACAGTTCAGGAGACCCCATCTCCATAAAGACATAGACAGGGTGGAGGCTGTCCAGAGGAGGGCAACCAAAATGATGTAGGGTCTACATCAGAAGACGATGAAGAAAGACTAAAGGAACTAAATATGTATAGCCTTGAGGAAAGAAGGAGAGGGGGACATGATAGAAACTTTCAAATACCTCAAGGGAATCAACAAAGTCCAAGAGGGTAGCATCTTTCAGAAAAAGATGTGCAAAAACAAGGGGGCACAATTTGAAGATAGAGGGGGGAACAGCTCAGAGGTAATGTGAGGAAGTATTTCTTCATAGAGAGGGTTGTGGATACATGGAACAGCCTTCCTGAGGAGGTTGTAGTGTCAAAAACAGTGCGGGAATTCAAGAATACATGGGACAGACATAAGGCAATTCTAGTGGGGTGTAGGAGGAAGTAGGCTGTTGGTTAACTAGGATCTGCAGTCCTTATCTGCCATCAAATTCTATGTTTCTATGTCCCTCCAGAGATGTGTTCTCCAGAACTGGACGCAGTACTCTGGATGGGGCCTTATGAACAATCTATACAGAGGCAACACCACCTCCCTTTTCCTGCTGGCGTTACCCCTCCCTATACACCCCAGCATCCTACTTGCACTCCCAACTGCCTTGTCACGCTGCCAGGCCACCTTTAGGGCATTAGATATGACATCTGGCATTCACACACATGGCCTTCCAGATTTTGTTTCCACTCTGCTTGTTACCCCAATTTTTTACTTTTTTGCCCTCCTTCCTGTGCCCCCTGTCTATTTAATGCTCCCATTCCCATCCCCCTTCATCTCTACCACCCTGCTTCCTTTGCTAATTTGCCTCCTGGGGGATTTCATTCCCCTCGGGTTCTCCTTACTCTATACTTCAGCCTGTGTGTATGTGTGCGTGTGTGTCTGTTTCTGCCTTCCCTATTCCTTCTGCCACCCCCCCCCCAGCTAGTTTAAATGTTCATGAAAGTAACATTTAAACTGTCCACTGAGGACTGCGGCTCCCCTTCCAGACAAATGCAGGTCATCAACCCCTTCTCTCTGCACCATTCCTTCAACCATGAGTTGAAGCTCCAGGTGCGGAGATCCCTCTCCTCCCCACTGCTCATGCACAGCCACTGAGAGCATGCAAGACCCCCTCCCCAGCCCCCTAAGCTCCCCTGTGCTATCCCAGCCCTGTCCCTCGCCAGATCATTAGTCCCCAGGTGGACAACGACATCCAGCTCTCCCTCCTGTCCTGCTGCCCTAGCAGTCCTAAGGATCTGCTTCCCATCCCTCGGGGCTGTGGTGTCACATAAGCACCTAACCTGCCTCTTCCCCCCCTTCTATTCTTAAATCTAACCTACTCACAACCATGTCACCCACCAGAAGTTGCTTCCTCCTTCTCTGGAGTCCATTAGCAGTGTCAGTGGCTCAGCAGGTTGCACACTCAGCTCTAAGGCTGGAAGATCAGAAGGCTGTGGGTTCTATCCCCACACCAGGCACTTGGGTTAAATCCCAATACTGACACTGTAGTGCAGCATGAGGGTTGTGCTGCACTCCTGGGGTGCCATCTTTTGGATGAGACGTTAAACCGAGGTCCCATCTGCCTGTTCTGGTGGTAGTTCAGGTGGATGTTTAAGGTCCCATGGCACTTCTCAAAAAGAGCAGGGGAATTTCCCCGGTGTCCTGGCCAAATTTCCCCCATTCACTGAAAATACCACCAACAGCTTAATCTGGTTCAATTTCAGTTGGCATCCTTCTGTATCCCCCCAAAATGTATTTATTTATTTTATTTATTAAATTTTGATGACCGGGTAGGCCCACTGAGCCCCAGCAGTTCCTTTTTCAGGGGCGACCCAGAGAGACATTATTTGGAGCATTACATGCATAGAAGAGATTACAGAGTATTACAGAGTACATACAGATAGCTGTAAATTACAGTTATACTTGGCATTTAATACAGAGCATTTGGAGTACAGGTGACAGTTGTTAAGAGACCAGACAGAGACCCTAGTACGTTGGTTACCTAGTGTGATTGGAGGTAATCTGTCTAGGGGTTGAGTGAAGGAGGGGGGAGTGTGACTGTCAGGTGGTCTGACAGTGACAGGTGCTGGCCTCAAGCATGTGGGTTTTGCATCTGGTTCAGAAGTTTGGTGGAGTGGATGCTTCCTGTAACATGGAAGGGAGCTTGTTCAACAGATAGGGAGCTTTGATGGCGAAAGACTTGCCTCCCGCAATGGTCCAGATCTGGGGGGTTTCTAGCAACGTCTGCCCTGAGATCCTCAGGGTCTGAGAGTTATTTTTGGAGGTGATAGTAGCTTCTAGGCTGGGAGGAGCAGCCGGGCGGAGTAGCTTGTAGGCCAGGCAGAGGAGTGGGTACTGGAGGTGAGCATCAAAGGTGAGCCACTGTAATTTGGTAAGTGTGTCACAGTGGTCGCTTCTGGGGTGATCCTGGGTAGCAAATTGTGCTACCTTGTTGTACAGAATCTGCATTCTGGTGACCTCTCATTTGGCCATATCCTGTAATACAGGGGCAGCGTAGGTTAGCATGGGGAGCAGGACACTGGTTGCTAAGGATAGCCTAGCTTCTGGGATAAATTGGCCTTTTATCCGATACAGGATACCCAGTTTGCGGTGGATGGATGTGATCACTTGATCATCGTGGTTCTTGTAGGTGAGATCTTGATCCAGTATGAGCATTAGGTACTTCAGAGGGCATATGGACATAAAGTTGCAGTAAAATTAGTCGTGGACACAGTGGTGCGGTCATTTAGTAGAAGGGACTTCCTGTTGCCTGTGTAGTTGTCGCAGACAAAACAGAGCTGCAGCGACTATTTACAGCCTGGTGATGGCAAGACGGCGACGTTTTACACCGTTACTGCGCTCCCCCAAATAGTAAATAGAAGCTCCTCTTCTCCGTAGCAGCACTAGTTAGAGCAATGGCATTTGTAGTAGCTCAGTAGAAATCCAGTGAACAGTTATTTTCTCAAAGTGGCAAGCATTAAACACAAAATAATTTCTGTTATGTGCCGACAATAGATCTGATGCCTCATCAGTAGGATCTGACTTGCCGCGGACACAGTGGAGCTGTGCTAACATATCCCATACAAGAAGATTACCATAGGTCATTTGGTAGCTGTAATGTTTTAACATGATTTTGAACTTGATTTTGCCCATCTCTTGGGAAAAGAATTGGTGAAGGGAGAGAACAGGAAGGGAAGTTAAGCGGCTGACAGTTATATGTCATTTCCATTTTGCAAAATCTAAAATATCTAAAGCAGTTTATCATTTAATAGCTCGGCATCTGCTCACTTCCACCCACATGCATGCACCCCTGCCTGCCTTACAGTATCACTAGCTCTGTCGTTCACTCCCTCCTGTCTCTGTCCAACAGCCAGTTTAATAGTCAGTTTAACAATTTTAGCAATTATAAGAAAGAAAAGAAGAGAAGCCTAAAAGTAAAAGGGCTAAGCAATCAGTAACTAAAAATATCACTACTCAGCATTCGCATTCCTGCTAAAGCGTGATCACTGTCTTTCTGTTAGGCACTATAAGCACGGGTAGGAGAAAATAAAAATAACATTAAACTTATGAAACTGATACTCAGCAAAGTTTTTCCAAGCTGCACCAAGCTTGCATCCATGCTGCTGAACCTCGCTCCACTGTCTGCAACATGACCACCACTGTGAGGTAAATGAAGGCGAGGCAGAATTTATTTATAAAGTGCCTTTCCCAAATGTTCAGGGCACGGTACATAATTTAGCAAATTCACAAAACATAAACAAATAAGACAATTTTTCTGTTTTTAGGCTGTTTGAGTGAATTCTGGGATGTGCCTTCACCGATTCTTTGATTCCTGGGATGTGCACTAGTCATAGGAGGTGGCGACTATTTGCCCATTCCATTTTGTGATTTGCCCCGTTTTGGTCGGCGACAAGTAAGATCAGTGACCAACTCAGTAACTCTCTTTTGTCCCCGCAATATTATGTCTGGGGACCAATCATCTGTACACACTTCAGAGAGTTCACTACCTCAATGCTTGTCCCATCAAGTGTAGTAAGGCGTTGGTCCTGTCTTGTCTCAGGGATCTTGGTCCAAACAGGATGGCTTTTGTCTTGCCTGCGTTCAGGACCATTCTATTTTTCTTTAACCAGGCCTCCTGGGACTTTACATCAGTTTCGAGTGCGGGGCCAATCTCCGCAAGGTTGTCTGAGGAGCGGTAGGTGACTGTGTCATCCGCATATTGTGCGACTGAGGCCCCCCCACAGTGGAGGCTGAGGTCATTTGTGAATAGTGAGAATGGAAGGGGACCAAGGATTGACCAAGGATTGAGCCTTGTGGCATGCCCTCCTTAAGATGAGGCTGAAAATAGGCAGAATTCTCTAGTCCTCCTTTCCTGGTCAACAAAAACTAAAAAAAAAAAAATATATATATATATATATATACACACATATATACATATCACCTTCCTTGGGGCCTTCACTATGGAGGGTCCCCACATCCTGCCTGGTCACTATTGCAGGTGCCTCCCCCCAGAAGCCCACCCCCCTTCTCAATGAATGAGTGAAGACGTGACACTTATATTATTTGGCATTTACCCTTTTATTATTCTCACAGTGAAAACAAGCTGAAAAATAGGATCTGCATGACAAATCACACCTCCCCCATCGACATTGTTATCTTGGCCACTGATGCTATGCTATGGTAAGTCATCCTAGATTGTTTGGGGGGAGGGAATACGAGCCTGTGGCTGCATGACTGTCAGTTCTCTGGGTATTGGGGGACGTACAGTGAAGTGGCATTGTCTACTGCTCTGGAACGTTTAAGTGCACAGATGTTTTTGAGAAGAACACAGCTTGTCACAGTTTGACCAAACTTGACATCTCATGTAAGCAATAACCCACAACAGGACATGCATTTCTAAAGAATTAATGTACGACCAGCATGAATTGGAAGGTATGAGGCCAGTGGCTGAGTAAATTTCAACGCACCTGGGAAGTGCATTAATTCTGAAGAACCCCATGATCTGGAGTGAGTTATCGTACTATTAAAATTGATTTTTTTTTAATTGAAAAAGGTTTTATTTTCATTTAATTAGGTTGTTGCTAGGTAGAATAGATGTGTTTGGTAACAAAGCCCTCGTGCCTCTGAATGAACCCAGGGACTGCATTTATTTTGAAGAAACCGGTGTCCTGCTGTGGGTTTTTGTGTTTAAAAAGTGGAACAAATTTCATTTTAATGGAAAAAGGTTTTATTTTCATTTAGTTAGGTTTTTTTTCTAGATGGAGTATGGCAGGTTCAATTAGAAACTGTGCAGTTGCTAGGTAAATAGTCAATGATCAGGTGGAGTGTTTTAAAGGAGAACACCTATTTAGCAGAACTGCCCATCCCCAAAAACCTCACCCCCAGTTAGACTTTTTGCAATTGTAACCCCAAGGGGGCGCTATCCCAAGGGCTACTACCCCTGCCTGCTCTGACTGTAACAGGGTGAGGGGCCTAGATCCCTTGGCGGGTGCTTCCACCCAGAGGTCGGGGTTAGAACAGTCAAGTATGACTTGGTCACAGCCCTCTGGGTTGCTGCAACCCCCCTCTCTTCCCACTAGTGGCCCACACAATTCAATTCCAGTGTCCTTACCATATACACTTACCCCCTGCCTGGAGCCAATCAGCTTGGTCCGGGGACCCCCTGAAAAGTAAGTTGCAGTTACACAATAATCACTGTACAATAATTCACCATTAACACACAAACTAGCCAGTGTACCTTTGCAAACGATCAATCTGATTTATTTAAGGGGAAGTAAACAAGGACTGGGGGTGATCAGGTTAATTAGCTTACCACTATAACATATACGTATCTATCTAGGGCTCTGTGCACAGGCCTAACCTATAAGTCACTGTCTATGGGTACCCAAGCCCTAAAGGCTAGTCGCTCGATGCAGCTGGTTGGGGCCCTGACACAAACGAGCATTTGATTCCTATAGAGCCAGTGGGCTCAGGTAGTGTCACCAGTACAGAACCCAGAAAATCCTGCCCTCACTAGGACCATTTGCCAGGGAGCTACCCTGATTTAGTACTCACAACTCCAGTAGAAAGAGCACTCTCGCACCACTCACAGGACCGAGGCTGGACCTCAAGCACTTCTCCACACATTTCTATGCAAGGCAGAGGGGTACCATACCAGGCAGCTGCTGTTCTTCTCGATCACTGCTCCCCATTCACGAGGCCAGATGGATGCAGCTTCACTGTTCCTGACAGACCGATCACGATTCAAGCAGATTCTCCAGTCTTCTACAGGGTGAGCCTGGTAGGTAGCTGCGCTCCTGCACAGCCTCCTCTGACTGCTACCCAGCGGATTTAGTTCGGGTCTCTTGGCATTTCAAAGCACCCAAACTGGCCTTACATGCACTTCCCACGTGAACACTCAAACTGTGCAGGAGCCCCGAGCTCCTTCGTCGCTCACAGCCACAACGTCTCTGCCCCTTGGCAGTATGGGGCAAACCTCTTAATTTGGGCGCCACCTGATCTCATTGGTGGGCTGCTGATGCCAGCCACTAAGTTCGCCCCCATTGGTGCAAAAAAGGCGCTATGGTCCAGAACTCCTCTTCCCAGAATCACTAGCTGCATCCCCATTGGTCAGCCGGCGTCAGCTTGAGTCCCGATTCTGGTTGGTCATTATTTATGCCATTTTAATGTTCCCTCTCGCTCCATTGGCTCAGTTCAGCTACCCAGGTCCAAAATGGAGGGGCCAAGTACACAAAGTCCCAGCTGCAAAGGAAACAGGTTAGACAAGCTGCAAATTTACTAATACTCCAAACCATTATAGCCAGTGGCCACATCTATTGAACAAGCTCCCTTTGGCACACATACCGACTACCGATGGAGCGCATCCACCGCAGCTCCAGCAGGATTCAAGCAGGGAAACACGTTCCCCCCCTTTCAACCCACTGGAGCCTGCGAGCAGGCAGCTCTTAAAGGGACAGCAACGGAGGCTTTTTAAAAGCACTCACAACCAATGGCATTTCCCCGAATACCAGTTAAACAGGAAGCCACTAGGCAAGCCCTGGGAAGGTTTTTAGGAACCCCCACTTGTAGGGGGTTACACAATGAAAAAAAAGTTGTAAGCATTTACACTTACTTTGTTTTAGTTTCGTAAACTCTGCCATCAGGCAACATGGTGGGTGCTGCACCTTGCCATCTTGTGTTGAGTGTGGCGCCACACCACTCACTTGTATGCTTCAGAATAAAAGTGAGCAGTGCTGCGCTGTACTTTTAACACAAAATGGCACTGCACACTAAATCAATTTCAAAATAGAGGAAAGGGGTATCATGCAGGACAGGAGATGAAGTCCTATAAAACAGAATAAAGAAGTATAAGTGAACATTTTCTCTGCTAGCATGCATTTTAAATTAGTATTTTTTTTTATCCTAGTGGATGTTCCGCCAGCAGGTCCACTGGCAGCCTCACAACTGCGATACCACCTCAGTACAGCTTCGCTTGTGGTGCAGGGACTAAGAGTATCATCAGCCATCATACTGACGGCGATGCTTGGACACCCCAACCCCCTGGTTTCTAACAGCCGGAATCCAACAGTAATGCCTGTACAAGGCTGCATCATCTCCGCAGTGAGTAGTGCCCCAGAGAATGGAAGTAAATGCTAATTAGAGAATTTAGAACATTATTCAAACTTAACAATAGTCACACTCCCGCTACTGTCTAAATGCCACATTTGTTTCTCTGCCTGAAGAGAGAAGTCGCCCCAAAGTCTTCTTCAGCCTGCTGGTTTCTGTAAATGTATTAATCTTTATTATTTGCCAGTTTCCAGTTGTTTAGAGAGTTTTTTATCGCTCTGTGTTATGGTGTTGTTTTGTTTAATTTTAATAATTTAGTGGGTTCTCTGTGCTCATGAACCGGAAAAGTTGCATTTTTATCAACCGCATTTTCTGTTACATTTTTACTACTGCTTGTATTTTCACACTGGCACCACAATACCACAACCTTTGTAGCATGCTTGTGGAAGAGTTGGAGTTCCTTGTTGCACCATAGGCTGTAGAACCCTGCACTGCCCTTCCAGGGATGCCAAGCATGGCCATTAACAGCATCACTGATCATGAACTACCAGACAGCGGAGGGTCCCAAGACCCGCTGTTAGTTCCAGTTCACCCTATAAGAACACAGTCTGTTGGGGTATCCCTCTTTTTTTGTTGTTGTTTAGTCTGGCTTTTTTTCCTCCACTGCCATCAGCTCCATCCTTGAACTGTAATCTGTGTGGATCACCCAGGACTGTTACATCTACTCTACTAGATCGAATCCCAGTGAGGTTCTTGCAGTGTGGAGCCCTAGAGTGCTAGCAGCTGCTATCTTGATGGCATGGTGGTTAGGATCCCCCACCACACCAGTTTCTCTCAGTTGTCCTCCCAGCTCCCACCATGGCTCCATGCATACAGCCAGTAGGTTAATTTTCATTCCCTCCTGGTCTTTTTCTTCCCTTCCCTTCTGTGTTTCCTTCTGGTTGCCTACCTCTGCTCCTTTGGTGTGTGCCTAGCAGCCTCACTGGTGCCACCCAGGTTTTGGCCAGATCGCCACCACTGGAGGCAGCATGTGAAAGAGCCGCTCTCATGGCAGTCCCCAGGACAGGAAAGACTCTGCCATTATCTGGCCTCTGGCAGCACTCTTTGTTCTCCTAGTAGTAGTAGTAGTAGTAGTGTGAAGGGCGGGGACATCGAGCCAGTCAGGTGTGTCATCTGGCCAACCAGAGACATGTTCCCGCCTTATGAAACCCTTGCACTTCCCTTCAGTGGAGCCAGTGCTGTCGTACTGGCCTTGGTGGGGGAGCGGCAGGGTGGACTTTTTCCAGTTACCCATGAAGTTCGGTGTCGACCCAGTTCCTCCACAGGAAAATCTGGTACAGTGTGAAGTGTGCCCCCCACCCCCCGATGTCTGAGCGGGCTACATCTGTCATACTCCCAATACGCAGCAGACTCTGGTCTTCCACAAGGTAGCACAACAGGTGACCGCCAGACACACATACAGCCCCGCCCACACCACTGATGGTCTACCTGAATATATTGCAGTATCTTGTGTTTTAGGCAGTTTTATTTGGACTTCATGCCCTTTCCTTTTGGGGTGGAGGTGGGGGATATTTTGGGGGTGCTGGGAGTGGATATGTGGAAGCGTCGTGTTTTCAAAGAGATGTCCAGAAACCGGGTAAAATATTGCTGATTTGTCATTGTTTCATCTCTGCCAGGTGGGTCAGGTACATGAGGACTGATGGGAAATATACAGAGAGCCATGGTGAAGGCCTATCCTCACATCTGGTTTGAGTGGTCTGAGGTGAAAGATCGCCACCTAGTGGCCAACAGGTAATCCTGCAGGGGGACTTACACATATTTGCATTGTTTTGCAAGTGGAGACTGAACAAAATTCCACACCACTAGGGGAGGGCATTAGTTGTTTTTTTGTTTAAGTAAACACTCTCTTCATAAAAAAAGGCTAAGCCTATAAATAGCCTTTATCTTTTTTTCATTCCTTTTGCCTGAAAGGTGGTCCAGGATATGGTACCTGAGATTTAGTGCCAAGAAGTGTAAGGTAGTGCACAGAGGTAACAAAAACCTGAAACGTAGCATCAGCAGAGGAAAGAGACCTGGGGAATAACATCAGAAAGCCTGAAAGCTACGGCATGATGGAGCAGGGGAGTGGGGAGGGTAAGCAGGATGCAGAGTGCATAGGAAGGGGGATCAGTAGTAGAAGCAGGGAGTTGATCTTCTTCATAGATCCCTGCTTTGCTCCCACCCAAAGTAATGTGCCAGGGTCTGGAGCACACACCCGAGGAGGGACTGTGATAGCGTGGATACTGTGCAAAGAAGGACAATCAAAATGATTCTGTGGTTGGGGAAGAAATCATATGAGGACAGATTGAGGGATCTTACATGTACACTCTGGAGCCGAGACGGGATGTATTTTCTTTTATTTAGTATACTTCTCTCATCCCTGACTTGCTCACATCAGCCACCCTCTCTCTCTCTCAGGACCATCACGTACTGTCCCTGGCACTTACCTCAGACCTGTACAGTGTCCCATGGTCCCCACTGGGTTCCCTATGCCAGGAGGGGTTTAGCCGGTTGTTGTCAGCATCCTGGTGAGTGGTACGGGGCCTGCAGAGAGAAGGGTGACATCATGCTGCCACAGTGTAGGGAGGCTTTCCTTTCCCTTTAGGTCCGGGCGTCTGTGTGCAAGTGTGCAGACTTCCCAGTCGGGAAGCACTCTGCACACTCATCGCAGTTCATCTGCACTGCCACCTGTGGTGACCCAGCTGGCAGTGTTGTAGCGGAGCACACAGACCTCTCTCCCTCCCCAAAGGAGGAGAGCATCCCCGGGATGTTCAGTCCTCCTGCCCCCAATGACTCAGGCTCACTTCCGATATCTCCATGGAATTAACACGTTGAAATGCATTGAATTGGTCCCCCGAGTACAAACACAAACACAAGGAGGCATTCACTAAGGCTGGTTGGGGGAAGGTTCAGGAGGGATGGTTATAAGTACTTTTTCACAGAAAGGGTGGTGGACAAGTGGAATGGACTGCCAGAGGAGGTTGGCTGTACCAAAACAGTGAATGGATTCAAAAATGGGTGGGACAGGCACATGGGACTGATAATGGCAGGGGAAGGGGGAATGCAGGAAGATGGTCATTAGGGCCATCACATGAATAATAGGTATGGCTGGGCAAACTGGTTGGGCCAGCGGGCATTCTTTGTGCCCTCACATTCTATTTTCCATCTAGCTTTTTTTCTGCCTTTGTCAACCCAGTCCTCAGGCCTCGAGCTGTGCACCGTGGAGGCACCTTCAGCCCCGCTAACCCCTCATTCAGTTCTTTGGGGTTTGATGATGTAGGGCCCATGGGTGACCCTGGCTGTCATCCCAGTGGAGGTTGGTGGGGTCTACCCCCATTTCTTTCACCACTCACCTTGCAACGGTGCCAGGTAATGCTGGCTTTCTGCCCTGCGCACACACAGACATTGTCATTTGGGGGGAATAGGCTTCCTGGTTCTCCACAGGAGCCTCTGTAATGTCAGACACTAGTACCATCTCTTCACATCTGGGAACGCTGCAATGTAGCCACACCTCCCAGCCAAACCCGAGTTGCCAGCATTCAGGGCACCTCTTGCACACCGCTTAGGGCACCTCTTGCATACTGCTTGGCGTGCCTGTTGCACACTGTTCTGGGCACTTATTATGCACTGCTTCAGGCATCTATTATACTCTGCTCAGGGCACTTGTTGCACACTGCCCCAGGCACCTTTTGCCCACTGCGCGGGGCACCTATTGCATGCTGCTGTGTGCACTTGATGCATGCTGTTACGGGTACTTGTTGTGCGCTGCTCCAGGCTTCACCTTGGTAATGAGAGAAAGGTGTTCAAAAAGCTGAGAATATTTATGAAAACCTGGGGTGTCGACAGGGTGCACGCTCCAGGCTGGAAGAACAGGGGAGCATGCCTGGCTAAGGCAGCCTTAGGTGATGGCCTCCTTGTGCGCACCCCACACCACACAACCCTGATTGGCAGCTAGTAATGGCTGTGGCAGCACACTTGTCTCTCTTCTGCACCTGCCCCCAGGAGGAAGAGAGCCCCCAGTGAGCAACAGAATTGACCCAGGTACCACGGGACACCCTGAGAAGTGGTGTTGGAGCATGCTGACAGAAGTGAGTGTGGCAAGCGGAGGAGTGGCATGCTGTGCGTGGCCTAAAAGGCTGAGGCTTCTGGGATATGGAAAGTGGCAAAAACAGTCAACCTGATTTGTTTTTTGATAACTTCCTTTTTGGCTGTGAATTTCAGTGCTCGTGATTGGTGCTGGACTGACAGTCCTAGACATCAAAGCCCTCTGTTTATGTGCATGAGAGATACAGCATGTCAGGCTATAGTACACGCCTCCCCAACCTGCCCCATCCCTGCACTCCTTCCCTCCCTCATAAATGCCAGCTGGGGTGGAGGGGGAGGACGGTTTACCCTTCAAGCCCATTTAGTCCTTGGCCTCTCTCGTGTAATACTGCCAGCAAAGTTGCCAGTTGATTACTACCCTAGGGATTGATTACTACTTAAAAGAAAATTTGGAAGTTAACATGCCATGGGGAAATCTCAGAGATGCTCTGCTCCGCCCACCCATGGCCCCCTGGTCACTCTCCCTCCCTACCACCATTATGGGTCACCCAGATAGACCCTGGAACTTGCACCAGAAGACACCTTGCGTTCAGAGACTTTGCTAAATCTGGTAGGCCCTCCAGCCCCCCCTCCCCACTTTGCAGTGTTCCTAAGGGGGGCGGGGGCAGAGATTTTGTTGCAAAGCTTAAGTGGATGTCTACAGTGCAGTAATGTACAAAAAAGAAAAGACACGGGCCATATAACAGTCTTTACTTCTGCTACATTGTGACATGATGACCTTGCAAAAGTTCAGGGAAAACTATATTAACAAAAAAAGTTACCAATCGAGTGAACTGTGATGGTGGTTTAGATATGTGAATACCTTTCCCGAGGAACTAGACTCGAGAACACCTGGTATTCATCTTGCACAGGCCACCAAGCAGCCATCAGGTGAAAATAGGTGTAGAGAAAGCAACTGGGCTGGCTGATGTGCTGCCCAGTGCAGTGCATCCGCAGTGGAATTGGCACAATATTACCGCAGTGGGTAGGGATCATGCTTCCTCATGGGGAGGAGGGTTTCTAGTGCCAAGATGCTGCAGTGCGTGAGCCCAACAGAGGCAGTGTGTGACGTTCGGGAGGTGAGAAGATTCAAGGGTCACACAAGACAAGCATGGAGGCAGATACAAATGACAAGGCTATAAGGAGCCCCCGCCAAAATGATATCTAAATGACAGGAGGCACACTGGTTCCCATAGTTGCCCCACCCCCATCCTGAAGACCATACCACAGGAAGGGAACCAATGGGAGAACCCAGCAAATGAGATGTGTGGTACCAGGGCTGTGGGTTGCAGTCCAGAGGGGTAACTTGCTGGAGAGAAAATTTTAAAAAATATGTAGAGAAGGACTTGTATAAATGATCTTATGGCTGGGATTGGCTACCAGGTGTGTGGAAATGTTCTACGGTCGCGCAGCCTGGACTAGAACTGCCTTTTTCGTTTCATTGGTCTCTTTTATGATACAAGTAGTTAGCCCCCACCGTTTGCTGCTTTAAAGCCTGAAGGTTTTTCAGATAACTGCAAACTTCTTACTTGTGAATCTTTGTGGGAATCAGGCTTGATCATGAAGCTAGATAATGAGACTAAGAACCACTCCAAAGAGTCAAGGCAAGTAAGAATATTTCAGTTATTTGAAAAAATTGCAGGCCTTAAAGCAGCAAAAAAGATGGAGGAGGCGCTGGTATCCTAACTACTTGATTTTGATTGGCCACACACCATGTGCCACCCCACAAATTCTACTAAAATGCATTATAAATGCAGGGATTGAGCTTGCCAAACCATTTGCACTCCTTCATGTTGCATCCATTTCTTTGGGGTTTCTTTTTTCAACGTAAGCTTTTGTGGAAGAATTGATGTCAAAACACAACAAATTGGGTAAATGACGGCTACAAAGTTGAACATTACATCAAGCCAAAACACAATATTTGCAGAGTAAGAAGACCAGTAAAGTATCCTGACTAGTATGAAGAAGAACAAGAGTCAAAAGGGGAGAAAGAGAAAGCTAACCCCCTCCCAGAATTAATCCTGGCTACGACAAACCTAGTAAGTATATGTCTCATTAGGTGCATTGGGTTGTTTTTATTATGTATGCATGTATAGTGGTTTCTGCAGTTCCCAATCATTTCCCAGGAACCAGAGAAGGCCACAAGCTAATGCTGTTTCCACCTTAAAGGGACCACTTTTATGTAAAAAAATATATTTCGGTTTTGCAGCACTAGAGTTGCAGTTCCAATATAGAGGGAACCAAGACGCTGCTACTGTCAAATCTTTGAAATGGATAACAAAACCCCCGGATCTTATTATTAAAACTATTGGTTTGGAGGTAACAATCATTGCAGTTCCTTTTTTTTCAGGGAAGTGGACTGAAAACCTTTTTTTTTTTTTTTTTCATATAAGAGCCTTTTTATAGTCCTTTGGGCTCTAATACAGTATTTGACTGTTTTGTGAACTGGTAAAAATAAATGTATGGTCCATCAGCATTTGGCATGACAGACCGAAGAAGAAAAGAACAGGACCCACAGGCTTTAAAAATTGTACCAGTTGTTACAGCTGTTGGCAAGGGCAGACTGCAATGAGCTTTGTTTAAAGGGCCTCTGTCCAGACAAGGATTTTGTAATTCATGAACTCTGTAAAACGTTTTGCCCTAAAACATAAAAGAAAAGGACCAAAAAGGGAAGACTTTATGGCTTCTCAGTCTGCTTCCATGTCACCAAAACACAGTAAAGGCTTAGATGAGGGTTCTTTCCCCTCAGAATCAGCAGCAGTCCCTATCAAAGGGGACAGATATAAAAGATAAAGTTGCACAGGCATCAGAAAAGCATGGTAAAGATGGTTCAGACTCAGGCCAGCCTGCCAGCAACACCGCAGTAGCGCTATCGCTTGAGGTGCTGATGAGCTAGGTTCCAAAACAAGCCTGGAGCATTGGAAGGCCAGCCGGGGAGATGGATGGTCGAGCATCTGATGGACAGCTCACTTCCACGGGGCCAGCAGTCGGGGAGCAGCGAGCTTAGAGTACAGAGAGTGCTGGGAGTTGTGGGACTCGACAGATGTTGGTGTGTTATGTACAAGAGTGTGCCTAACATTCTGTAACATCATTACACATCTGCTTCTATCAAGGGAAACCGAAAAAAGCGGAAGCTGCTGCTGGCTGGGTAGGTGATGCTGCTTTCTGTCATCATGCCCACTACCAGACCCTGCCCCTCTGAGCCCCTCTATTCCTCCAGCCTTCACCTCCACATGCTGGGGAACTGAATTTCATGTATGGGAGTGCCATGGAGCTGAAGGCATCCCTGCCTTGGGGGGGGGCAAGCTGAGGGGCTGCCTAGCATGTGAGACGTGGGTGGAATGGCGAGACCAAGGTCATGGGTTAAGGAGGCTCTTGGTGGGGCAGGATCAGGTGCTGGATGTCGACTGAAGGAGGTCCTAGCCAGTGGAGGAGGAGGATAAAAAGAGTTAAGGGAAACAGATATGGTTTAGTCCCCATGGTGTCCGAAAGGGGGAACCCTAAGTCCAGTGATGTAGTAGTAAAAATATTTATTTTTATACAGGAAGGTGTAGAATACACCATTATGATCGAAGGTCCTGTTTTCAAGGTGATCCTGTGTTTATGTATAAAATAACACATAAAAAAATACAGGTTAATGATCACACTGGTACACATACAATATGACAAAACTAATTTGAGAAGTCATACATTATTTTCTGCATCAACTCCTGGTGTTTAGTAAGATCATAGAATCATAATTTATACTACTTAATAAATAAAATCCAATCAACATTTGGCAGAAGTAGAAGAGCCTCAGATCAGGCACTGGAAGTAGTGTCTGCAAAGAAAAAACTAAAAGAGAAATATGTCTCTGTCACTCCTTCTGATAAAAGAAGGGAGCAGACAGTGGACAAAAGACACATGCCCTCAGCAGAGGACATGACGAGCATGGCAATTTTTCTAGGCCTTTCATATGCCTGATTCCTAACCAAGTAACTGGAGAAGGAAGTAATGTGTTATGAAGATGGGGAGAAAGGTGAACCCCTGGAACCAGGTGGTTCACCTGAGCAAGAATCTGACTCTCCTCCCAGGCCTTCTAAGGATTACACATCCCACTATCCCTGTGTAAGGGCAAATGGTAACCCCCATCTCAGCATCCCCTTTCATGCAGTTGAGGATGAGGAGGAGGTTGAATCTATGGACACGTTGGATCTGGCTCCAAAAGCGTCTGCTTCCCATCCACAAATCTCTTCAAAAAGCCACTACCAGAATCTTGTCAGCATCTAATTCAGCTGCTGGCATTGATAAGAAAATCAAACGGTAGCCGGCCCAGTGGTGCAGCGACGCCATGAGCACCTTACCTCTTCTACGCCGGCAACCTAAATTCGGGAACAAGTTTGGGCTGCTGGGGGTTGGCCGGGGTGTGGGGGGAGGGCCAGGAGTGGATTGAACAGCCGCTTGGCAGCTGTCCTTTCCTGAACTGGGGAGAAAAGCCTTCCCAGCTCTTGGCTGCCATCAATTGGGGGGCTGGGGGGTGCTTGAGAGCCACGTTAGTGACAGTAAGCATCTCCACGCAGCTCTGCATCTTGTGCTGCCAATAATATCAAAAAACACCTTTGGATTGCAAAAATAATATAGAACAGCTCACATTACTCAACGGCATACGAGTTAAGGAATCAGAAGATACAAAAATTGATATGGGCAGGCCAAAACCAACAGCGGCAGGATCGGGCCAAAAAAATGCTGTCCCAGCCTTTACAGATTCAGAATGGTGGGCCAGAGCAAGCTGCGGGCCCGAGTGGCAGGAAAGATACACCTCTCTGGGAAACAGTCCTAAGTGCAGTAAGAGAAATGGACCAGAAAGTAGAGCAAGTATTGGAGCACCTGGGGGCACAGGACATTAAAACTGAGTCTGCGATGAAGATTGCTAAAGAGGCAGACAGTCGTTGCCAGTGGACACAAGCGGACATTAACAGCTCAACCATAGAAATTAATCACTTGCGAGCTTGTATGAAAACCATTGAGGACTCGGCAAGGGCAGTGAACTTGAAATTGGTCTGGGTCCCAGAGGGCATGGAGGGGAGACAACCTGCTGGGGTATTGAAAAATCTGGTTTCAGGACAATCTTTTCCCAGAGTTGCAGGTGGAAAGTGATTTATTGCAGCAAGCTTTTAGAATAAATTTTCACCGGGTTCTGATCAACATATTGTCAAAATATTGTTATTAGAATTAAGGTTATCAATAGGAAGGTACCCCAAATGTTGTATCAATTGCCAGCGAACAAAAAATACTGAAGCTAAAACGTATGTAATGCACCTAATTTAGGAGCCATTGTAACCTTGCTCCGTTGACTGCAAGGCTTTCTATATGCGCACTGAAAAATGAATAAAAGAAAGTGAAAAAAAAAAAGCAAATGGGGAGCTGGCGTTAGGTTGGGTGTGTGGAACAGGGTCACCGGCTCCTGCATGCATTCGCGCCTCTCCACGCATATATGCGACCATGTCACTGAGGCCCTGGAGAGCTACGGAGGAAGAAAAAAACAAGGAAAAAGCCAGTGCCTCCCCCCCCATCACCATTTGTGATGGCACTCGGGGACTCCCTGGTCCTGCACCATGTGAATCCCTGCCGGCATGTCAGGGGTGGTGGCAGACAGGACTGGGGGACCCCAACTCAGGGACTGGTGGCAGGTGTATGAAAAAAAGAAAATCAAAAAGGAATATCAGGTGGTTAGGCAGGGGACTTGAGTACCTGTATTCCCACCCTGATCATAAGGGACTATTCCAAGTTGCTGCATGTAAGAAAGCTAAGGTGCCTTTCTCTGCACAGCCTCCAGAGAAGGATTCTAGAAAACTGGATACCATGACCAAAAAAATGTACACTTCATCTTCCTTGCTCTTCAGGCAGGCAACTTACATGGCATACATAGCTCAGTACCCAGAAGACACTACGAAATTCAGTCCTGGCGCTGAGCGAGAAAGTGAACAATGCAGTGGAACAGGGCGTGGCTGACACAGACAGATACGCACTGGATGCCACTAAGTACCAATTCTTCATGGCCTTGGACATCAACAACGCTGCTTCAAGGGTCCTGGCACATACAGAGGTTTGCCTGGCTTAGAGCTACCATGCTATCCCAGGACTTTTGAGGGAGACTCCCTGATTGCTGACGAGAGGGAGAGGGGGAGCGAGAGAGAGAGAGGGAGAGAGAGATCCATATGAAAAATGTAGATGAATACAAGACAACTTATAGAAATAACTCGGAAAAGGAAAAGGCCTCCACTTCCTACTGGCCTTACAGAAGGGGAGGCAGGGGCAGGGATTATTACCCAGTGCCTTATTCTTCCTATGAGTATCAATCCCCAAACAACCCCCAAAAGTTACTACAGGGGTATGAAGGGCACTAGGCATGCAGCCACAGCATCAGCTGCTAAGCTACAACCAAAACAAAACCCATGACAGTTCTGGTTAGGTTGCCCAACCATTGCCAGTGGGGGAAGACTGGATCACACTGCTTCCTGGAATAAAAAAAAATCACCACAGACAAGTGGATCCGAGAAGTAGTGAGCCAAGGTTTGTCCCCACAGTTTCAGAAAATTTCCAAAACTGCAGTGACCCAAATTGTCCCCTTTTCACTCTACAACAGAAAAAAAAACCCTGCTGGAGTTAGAGGTAAGGAAACTGCTGCTAGCAAAAGCAGTGGAGAAGGTCCCTGCCTCACAATTGGGCAAGGGTCTGTTTTCCAAGTACTTCCTAACCCACAAGAAAAATGGGGTGTGGGGACCCATTGTTGACCTGAGATGTCTGAATAAAGACGTGAAAAAAAGAAAGATTCAAAATGGTCACACTGGGATCAGTAATACCACCCCTGCAGCCAGGGTACTGGTTGGGGTCTCTGGATCTGAAGGATACCAACTTTCATATTCCAGTCAGACATACCCACAGAAAATACCTCAGGTTCTGACTAGGAAACTTCCAGTACTAATTCACAGCCCTTCCCTTGGGTCTTCCTTTAGCACCAAGTATTTTCATAAAGTGCCTAGCTGTGGCGGCAGCACATCTGAGAAGAAAATGTGTGGTGGGGTTTCTCTAACTGGATGATTGACTAATCTCAGAAAAAAACCAGCACAAGGTAATGTGCGCCATGTAGATGGTACAGAGCACCTTAGAGGGCCGAGGCTTCTTGATAAACCTGCAGGAGTCCTAAAGAGAACCTGCTCAAATATAGTACTCATAGGTGCACAGCTGAATACCATGCAGGGAAAAGCTTTTCTTCCACAGGCAAGGGTATCAATTCTAATTACCACCACAGAATCCTTCACACTACACCAGCCAAGACCTGCAAGGGGTTTCCTGGAGCTCCTGGGACACATGGCCTCTTCCACTGCAATGGTATCAGGGGCCAGGTTCCAGAAGAGGGATATTCAGTACCATTTAAGGGACCACTGGTCCCAAAGGTGGGACCCTCTGTTGAAACTAGTGCCAGTCACAAAAACTGTGGTAAGGGAATAAGGGCAGTGGATGGAAGAGGACAACCTCAGAGAAAGCATTCCCTTCCTCCAGCAATCCCCAGCAAGTATAATCACAACAGATTCTTCACTCCTGGGGTGCTGCGCCCAACTGGAGGATCTCACTGTTGGTGGCACCTAGAGCACACAGGAGACTCGGGAACATATCAGCCTCAGGGAGCTCAGGGCAGTGCTCTTAGCAATGCAAGCTTTTTCCTAACATATGAACATTCGAATTTGCCAGCAGAAATAGGCTACCTGGTCTATCAAGTCTGCGTGAGTGTGCAGCTAGCACCCTCACCTTGCAGCTGCCCTGCCCCCCTTCCCAATTACCCTCCCTCTCACCTTGTCCCATTCCCTTTTGAAACTACCCACTGTCTTACAGGCTACCACCTCCTCCTCCGGTAGAGCATTCCATTCTGCCACGACCCTTTCCATGTAAAAGTGTCTCCTCTTTTTCATCCTAAATCTTCCCCCCTCCAATCTAAGGCCATGCCCTGTCATGTCCCTCCTTCTCCTCAGCCTGAGTATCCCTTCAGTGCCTGCCTTGTTTATCCCCTTAACGTACTTAAAGGTCTCAATCATATCCCCCTGTTCTCTTCTCTCCTCCAAGGAGTACATGTTCAGCTCTCTCAGCCTCTCCTCGTATGGTCTGTTCTCCAATTCCTGGATCATCCTTGTTGCCCTGAGTTGTACCCCTTCCAGTAATTTCACATCCTTCTTCAGATATGGGTGCCAGAACTGCACTCAGTACTCCAGGTGCGACCTGACCAGTGCCCTGTAGAGAGGCACGATCACTTTTCTGCACCTGGAGGAGATCCCTCTCGCGATACAACCCATCATCCTGTTGACTTTCGCTGCCGCTCTCCTACACTGCTCTGTATTGTTCTTCTTCCCCGTTACAACTACCCTAGATCCTTCTCCTCATTGGTAGATCCTAACTGCACCCCTCCCAGCTGGTAACCCCTCCCTGGGTTCTTTGCTCCAAAGTGCAGTACTCTGCACTTTTTCGCATTGAACCCCAACTGCCACGCGTCCGACCACTCCACCAGTTTGGTCAGGTTGTCCTGTGTCCACTACCACCCCCAATCTGGTATTGTCAACGAATAGACTGATCTTATTCCTGACGCCATATGAGATGTCCGCTATGAATATTCCAAACAGCACTGGCCCCAGTACCAATCCCTGCAGCACCCTGCTCATCACAGCCCTTGGAGATGAGAGTTCTCCCCACCACCACCACCACCACCACCACCACCACCACTACCCTCCACTGTCTTCCCTGCAGCCAATTCTCCCAAATACAGGATCAGTCTGTTCAGATCTGAGTAGACACCACCACAGTAATATATTACATAAACAAGCAAGGAGGAACAAGAGCCTCAAGGCTATGCACAGAAGCCAAGAAGATCTGGAACCTAGCCTAGTTCCTGGAGGCACAGCTGTCTGCAGTACATATACCAGGGAGAGGCAATTTCCTGGCAGATTCACTTAGCAGAATCAGCTAAGGAAACCATGAGTGGACCCAGAACCAGCAAGTGCTGGCATTTGTGTTAAGAAAGTTGGAGGTACACCATAAACAGACTTGTTTGCTTCCTGGGAGAACCACTGACTCCCACAATTATGTTGCAGGCCCCCAGCAATGGGGACAGTCCCATAGAATGCTCTGGTCCAGAACCGGACAGGGATGTTCCTGTATGCCTTCCCTCCATTCCCACTCTTACAGAGGGTACTCCTAAAGCACAGGAGGGAGCCAGCAACAGTGATTTGGACAGCACCAGACTGGGCCAGACAGGCCTGGTACTCCATGCTCCCGAGCCTGTCCAGCAGGACTCCAGTCAGCCTGACACTGAGGCACAACTTGCTGTGTCTGTCTCGGGGCAGGATAACATTTCCAGACCTCAGAACCACAAACTCACTGAGGGTATGGTTCTTGAGGAGCTAGCATTTTCTAGATTACATTTATCAGAGGAAGTGATGAGAGTGTTGAAGGTTTCTAGAAAACCAGCAGCAAGGAAAGCATATGCCTAAGAATGGAAGAGATTTTCATTCTGGTGTGCTCCCAGAAAGATAATCCCTATGCAGGCAAATCTGCCTACAGTATTGGATTACCTAATGTACTTGGAGGCAGTATAGCGCAGTGGGTTAAGGCTCTGAGTTGCAGAACTGGAGACCTGGGTTTGAATCCCACAGCCGCCTAGGTGCATACTGTGTGATCCTGAGCAAATCACTTAACTTCCTTGTGCTCCCAGGTTGCATCTGGAAACGAGCTTCAGCTTAGCATGCTACTACTGGCTAAACAAAGATCTCTCTCCCTTCCCTTCCCTTCCCTTCCCTACAGTTTCAGGCCTGAGGCCCTGAACCTTGAAGGTGCATTTGACAGCAGCTCTGGCTGACACATCAGCTGACAAGGGTAAGTCTCCAGTCTCACAACCTATTTTCAAAATGTTCTTTAAAGGCCTCAGTCATTTAGACCCTCCTGTGAGGAACCCTGTTCTGCTATGGGATCTAAATGTGTTCACTGCTTAATAATAGAAGCACCTTTTGAGCCTAGGACTACCGCTGACCTAAAGTATGTTACATGGAAAGCACTATTCCTAGGTGCTATTACATCTGCTAGGAGATGTATACTCACTGGAGGAAAGGAAGGAACATGATGGAAACCTTCATGTACCTCAAGGGCATGAACAAGGTGCAGGGAGACCTCTTCCAGTGCAGGAGGAGTACAAGAACGAGGGGACATGATATGAAGTTGAAGGGGGATAGATTGAGGAAATGTGAAAAATGTTTCTTCACAGAGAGGGTGGGACGCTTGAAATTCTCTGCTGCAGGAGGTGGTGGGTGCAAGCAGAGTGTGGTGGGGGGGGGGTTAAACATGCCTGGGACAGGCACAAGGGAACTTTGAGGTGGGAGGAAATGATTAAAAAAACACTGACCAGATAGGGTTGGAGGCCGCACACACATATTAAGGGCTTACAGGCAGACTGGATGGGCCCGGTGGTCCTTATCTGCTGACAATTTCTATGTTTCTGTGTTTAGGGTGAATGAGGTATAAGCCATCTGCACAGATCCCAGCTACACAATCTTCCACAGGGATGAAGTAGTCCTGAGGACTAATGGGAAATTCCTCCCTAAGATGGTGTCAGAATTGCACCTGAACCAATCATTTGCCCTCCATGGGTTTTTCACTGAGAAGTCCAGTAGAATGGAACAAAAACTTCACTGCCTGGATGTAAAGAGGGCACCAAGTTACTATCTGGACCGCATAAAAGATGTAGGGCCAAGCAACGCTCAGCTTTTTATCACCTATGGTGAAGTGGAAAAAAGTAACCCAGCAACTAGAACTGTCTCACATAGTCTCCTGCATACAGTTATATTACAGAAGAGCTGGCAGAATACCCCGAGAGGCGTACAGGCACACCCTACAAGGGGCACCTCTGCCTCTGTGGCAACAGCAAGGGACATCCTCCTTCAAGACATCTGTAAAGCAGCTAGCTGGAAGACAGTACACACCTTCGCAAAACACTATTGCCTGGACATACAGTCCAGAAGGGATGCCAGTTTTGACACTGCTGTCTTGCAGAACCTTTTCCTAAATAGGTGCTGGACCCAGCCTCCCAAGGTACTTATTCTGGAGTCTGCTATTGTAAAGCTATGCTGATGGATTCCTAGGGTTAGAAGAAAAGAAATACTATAGTAATGCTGTTTCTTCTTAAAGGAGCCATCAGTAAGCTTTAAAGTTCCTTACCCTGCCTCCCCTTCCAGAACCTGGACATGAGTTCATACAAGAATCTTTTTTTCAACATGTTTGAGCATTATTTGTTGCAGTTTCTTTACAATTGTTGATAGGTGGTTAGTAAAACAAACATTTTTCTACAGACTTTTTTGTTTGCCCTAAGTTGGCTAGTTTACAAGATGTAATTACATTTTTTTGATAAATTTTTGGTAGCCATTTAGCTAAGTGTAGTCACAGCTCCCCCAGCTTTAGAAACCATTGGCTGTTGGTAGAAGAGTGACCACGGTGCAGAGTTTGAATTTTGTTCTAAGATTCCTAAATTAGCATAATCTCTGTCTCAGAGACAACCCAATCTAGTGGCTTGATTGCTGTTGTAAAGTTTACTGAAGGGTTCCTTAAAGAGCCCCATCAGTCTCAGCCCCCGTACCTGTCATGTTGTCAGCTTACCTCCATAGCATGCTTGCAGTCTCAGCCCCTGCACCTGTCATGTTGTCAGCTTACCTCCACAGCATGCTTGTAGTATAATTATGGCAACAAGGCCCTTGTTAGTTGACCAGTGCCCGCGTTTCATTACCAAGTGTCCACTATAATATTTAAAAATAATCTGAAAGACACCGCCCATTGACTATAATGGGGCATGCCCCTGCGCTCTCCCTGGCATCTTGTCATCATATCAATGAGCGCGGGGGAGGGACATGGGCAGCACTTAGAACCGGGAAATCCTTGGGACCCGGTTAACTAAGTTTACAACTGAAACTGCATTTTAGTCACTGGATTATTTGTTGCCGTAATTATACTACAAACATGCTGTGGAGGTAAGCCGACAATGTAACAGGTGCAGGGGCTGCAAACTGTTATCTTGGTGGATCTCTTTAAGAAGACACAACATTGCTACAGTGAGACATTTTTTCAACCTGATCAGTGCCTGAATTGTAACAAAATTCATATCCAAACAGACTTAGAAAAAAATGTTCCCTGCCTTTTACTCTGTCTGCCAAAACACAGATCACCTAATCTAAAATTCATTATTTTAACTTTTTTTTTCTGTTTGCCTGTGTATGCTTGCGGTCACCCCTGTCTGCCAGCCAGCCAGCTAAGCATTCCATCATGGATGTCCGCTTGCTCCCTCACGTCAAAAACCTGCCCCTGACAGCGGTCCTCGTGCACTCAGCTTGCAACAAACCTGTGGGAATAGAGAGAAACAGTGAGCAGAGTAAGAATATAAGTTTTTCTCACATTGTAACAGTTGCTGCTAAGATTGTGTCTTTAGTTCAGCATGAACATTTTTCCTCCTTTCTGCTTGCTTGCTCCTGTCACAACCCAGCATCATTGTGTTTCTGTGGTACAGAAGCCCAATTGCTGGACTGCAAAACTTGTGGGAAAAATAAGAAACATATTGACATAATCAACAGATATTTTGTATTTATGATACAGGCGGGGAGGCAGGGCAACAGCAACAGGACACTTAAAGCTACAGAGTCCATTGAAGGATAAAAGTACTAATAAAAAAAAAGCGTGATCATAATACAGGCTGAGGAACTATCATACTGCAAAATGGATAAATATTTTACGATTATGTTATGCAAACATATAAATTGTAGTTTTTATCTATCATGTAAAATATCCAGCACCATTTCATAAGTGCAATGTAACACTCTGGGAATGTGAATTAGTTCTAACGTATGGCTGGGGGTTGAAGGCACTCAGCCTGTGGCCTTGTGCTTCACTGTGTCCCCTAACCATGCAGTAGAACTGTCTTAACATAATCCCTGTCTTGTCTTATTGCCTTCTTTTAAAGTGGGTAGGGAACATCCTGCATCCTGATTGGTTGGCACCTTTGACTTAGATCTGTCTAATACACAGGTGACAAAAGATGCTGACAGTCAGAGAACAGCACAGAATTTTTCCTAAAATTCTTGCTTGCAATTACAAACATGTCTCCTACCTTTACTCACAAAAAAAAACATCCAGGCCTTAAAAATTAAATTCCCTCAGAATAAAAAAGTACAGAAAAATTGAGTAAATATTTTTTTATTTTATATTCTCCTACTTACACACATACATGCAGACATTTAAAAGAAAATGAAGTGCTATAAATTTTCTTAGTTTACTCATTTTATAAGCACAGTAAGACAATTCGGGGGTATACATTATGCTGATCTAACCTCACTTCATGGGGCTAAAGGCACTCTCCCTGAGGCATTCTGCCTCACTTTGCCCCTGGGCGTGTGGTTAGATCAGCATAATGGACACCTCCTCGTGTCTTATTTATTTATTTCAGTTTTGGGATTACAACCTTTAAGCCAGACTGGCTCTTTTACAAAGGCTCCAAGTCAGTAGAAGAACAGATAAAACAGTACAATTTATATCATATGACACATCTTATTGCTTATATCAGCCACATTCCAGGCAGTTGATAGTCTCCCGTGTCTCCAGCATGGCCCTGACATCACCCACAGCGGATTCCGAGCTACCGTCACACCAGCTTGAGATGTGAAATGTCAGGATGGGTGACAGCAGGATCAACCAAATAAGAAAACATTGTTATAGGAATTGACAGCAGACAGGCCAGCAGTCCTGTACAGTGTGTTGTAATGCCTGATCTACACAGTATACTGAATAAATGTGTTGATGTGTTTTTCAGGGATGGCGACCTGAAACGAGAGAAAGTGAAGGACAAGTTCAAGGAGGAACAGCAGAAGCTGTACAGCAAGATCAGTCACAAACGTCATAGCCATTCCTGAGGCTATCTTGACAGCATTCTGCACTCCAGCCTGTTAGTGGAAATAGAAGAAGGAAAGTTGAGGGAACTGAGAAGCCATTACAGGCTACAGAGACCTGCAAGACACTGTTGCATCCTGAGACAGGGTCAGGAGGGCAATTATCAAGGAATAAAAACCTAGCGGATTCTAATGACTTCTTGCAACTTCGTACTGACTGTGTTACAGAATTTATGTGGGGTTGGGGGGGCATGATATTGGGTTGGATTCAAAATATTGACTATGTTTAAAGAAAAAATAAGAGGAGAGCTCTGCTTTGGGGAAGATAACATTCTAATTATTAGTAAAACAGCACAAAACAAGCATTTGTCAACACCGAATGTTGCTTGCTGGCATTAACAGTGGAAGTGCAGGAGTTAAGACAGATGCAGTATAGGAAGGGCAGTGAAATATTGAACTGATGCCAACTCCACCCTGCAGAGATGGACAGACATTGGGGTGTGCCCTTGGGTTGTCACCCATAACGGTCATGACATTTCATCTCACCTTACCTTGCAGACACTTACAAGTGCCAAGGTGTGCTTTGGGGTGTTCAGACTTTACATTCACCTCATTCCATAAAGAAATACACAGAAATGGGTGCAGTATAGGAGAATGTGGTGAACTCTGGGGCCAAAGAGTCCAAGGCGCACCTCGATGCCTGTCACTGGCTGCAGGGTGGGGGTGGACTGACGTGGGCGCTACTGTCGACAATCCCAGGTCACACCCCTGACACCTGTCAGTCCCTACAGGGTAGGGTGTTATGGTTGGAAACTCTAATGCCCTGGGTGTTTATTAGTATTTTTACTCCAGGTTATCAACATGGGCTTTTTGTGACCCCACCGCATGAACAGTGACACTATCACTTTGTTAGCCAAAAGGTGATTTTGCACAGTGACTGTGCCATTTGGCACCACAGGTGCAAAAACACATTTCAAACAGGATGTGAAAAATTACAGCTGTACTGTTCATGAGGAGGTGTAAAAAAATGGTAATGTTGAAAATCTGGAGTAAAAGTATAAAAAAACTGGTGAGGTCACAAGCATGTGTAGAAACTGTGCAACGCACATCCATAATTATTTTGGGGATTTTTTAAACCAGATTTTCAGCATAGGCATTTTGGGACTTCCGCTCATAAACAGTGTCACTGTGATTTTCTTAATCTGTCCCGAACACTGATTTTCCACAGCGACTGCACCTGAAGTGTGAAAACACATTTCGGCCAGGATGTGAAAATGACAGCTGTACTGTTCATAAGGAGGTGTGGAAAAATGCCAGTGTTGAAAATCTGAAGCGAAAATATTACGAATTTGTGAAATTACACTGGTGCATGGAAACTGCGCAATGCACACTCGTAACACAGTCATTTTATGGACTTTTGTCACCAAATTTTCAACATAGGCATTTTAAGACCTCTGCTCATGAACAGTGTCATTGTGATTTTTTTAATCTGTCCCGAACATTGATTTTGCACACCAACTGCACCATTGTGTGCTACATGTGCGAAAACACATTTGGGGCAAGATATGAAAAATGACAGCTGCACTATTTATAAGGAGGTGTGGTAAAATGGCAGTGTTGAAAATCTGGAGTGAAAATATTAAAAATTCTTGAAGTTACGACCGTGTGTAGGAACTGCATAACACACGATCATAAAAAAAAGTAATTTTGGGGAATTTGGTCACCAAATTTTCAACATAGGAGTTTTGGGGGCCTACCTCATGAACTGACACACTGTCTTTTCATTAATCGGTCCCAAAAGGTGGTTCCGCGCGGTGACCATGAAATCACCTTCCGGGACCAAATAACAAAATGACAGTGACTGGGTTCATGAGGTGGGGTCCCAAGAACCCCATGTTGAAAATTTGGTGAAATAATTCCTAAAAATGGCCGAGATATCCACTTAAGTTGAAAAAACCCTATTTATTATACAGCTTACCAGCATTTCTTCAGTTCACGGTTGGCTTTGAAGAGTGCAGACGTGTTCCCGGTCCACCGAAGGTTGTCACGCCGGGCTCGGAAGGTAAGTATGGGTGAGGGGGGTGTGGGGAGGTGGATTTGCAGAGGGTGGGCACGGGTGCCACAGACAGCGCGGGACCGTTTCTTTATTTTTACAGGAAATATTTTTTAAAAAGACACCGGGACTATTGACACGCTGGGGATGGGCTTCCAGCGTGCCACCAGGATGTTTGTTGGGGAAGGGGGAGCGGAGCCGACGGGGATTGGGCACCTTGTCGGCCATACAGTGTGTTGGGGGGGAGATGCATGAGCCGAGAGGGGGATTGGGCACCCCCCATTGGCACACAACAAATGGGGGGGCATCATGCTGACGGGGATTGGTCTACCCTGTCAGCTAATGAACTGGGAAGGGGATCATGCCGACTGGGGGTGGTGGCTTTCCATCAGCTTTGTGGGGACTGTGAGAGACCGACGGAGAAGCTGTCACCATGGGGACACCAGACAATGCAGCTTGTACTTGGCTGCTGCTCTCAGGGAAGCCCCGCAGCCAAAACAGCTGATTGCGTAGTGAATGGGCGCTCCCTGATTGCAGTGGCCTGTCTCTTTGAACATAGTGGCATGCTCATTAACTGCCATTATTGACAGCATGCTCCTCTATTTGGTGCAACAGAGACCAGCCCTAGAATGAACTGCTGCCATTCGGCACAACACTGCCACGCCTCCACAACCCATTTTTGAAGGAAGCTGACGCAATGTGTTTCTGGCACATATGTGTAAGCAACACAGTAATAACTATCTCCTAGGGGACATTCTGTGATCAAATTTATGAGGCAAGATTTAGGGTGTTACCACCAACCCCCAACCCCTTTGTAATGGAATGCTATATTTCCATGGCAGAACCTTAACTTGGAAAACTGTGACGACATTGAGAGTCCCACTGAGGTTAAAAAAAATCACCTAATAAAATGCTTCTTTGAGGGTGAAGGAGAGGCATTAGCTCCTATTGGTTCTCATTTCCTGTGGTGTGGCAATCACAGTAGTCCAGTCCTGAGATTATTGTTCATAGTGGCAACTTGGCTTTTTGTCTCTTGGGCTGCCAGGGCTGGTCGTGAGGGCCCGCTCCTCACGTTGTGGATCAGACTTTGGACCTGTCCGGATGACTGCTTTATGTTTGTGTCTGGCCACAAGAAGCATTGAACTATCTAGATCATGTTTATTTATTTTTTGAATTTTATGTTTTATTTTATTTTATCAATACAATTACACAGTACATATCCATATATTAGACATCACATAAGTAAAGGAGCCATCCAATGGCACAGAATATATAAAGTCTTAACATATTGTTGACGAATGTGGGGGTATAACTACAATTTAACCAAACCAGCAATTTTATATCTAATAGCTACACCTTACAATGATTTAGAGGTCAAGCTGAAAATATGAAAATCCCAAATGTGAAATTACTCAGCCAATAGAGCTGATATGACCTCTAACCAAACAAGATGTTCATTTACAAGCAAACATAGTAGTTAAGAGAGGTTGCATCTAATATCAAAACTGTAAAAATATTATAAAACCCCATGAGCATAACAATGGTTTGCATCCTTATCATCAAGCTAACAAAAGTATGGTTAAGTAAAGGGGGAAATTAGAAAACTCCCATTAATGCATTTTATCAGCAGGCTAACATGTTAATACCCCACACCAAGTCCAACAGACAGAAAACAGCAGTCTCGTTAGCATCCATTGAGGATTGTTCAAACCCGATCAGTCAGTTCAGGTACAGTGATCTATGCGGAAGTAAAATGAATGCCTCACCATTTCAGGTCCCCTCATCTTCCAAAGACTTGGTAACTGGAGCCTCCACCCCACGAGCCGCTGCAAACTCTTCCTCGATTTTCTGGATCCTACGACCGGCCTCCTGTGGGTCTGTAAATTGATATGTATGTCCTCCACGATATATCCGAAGACGGGCTGGCATTAACAGAGTGGGTTACCCCGAGGCTCCTCAACTTCGCCTGAATGCTGTCAAACTTTTTGCGGTGGGCTCTGGTGGCAAAAGACCAGTCAGGGAAAAAGTGAATAGTATGACCCTAGTAGTTTAAACTGTCTGCCGATCTAGCTGCCTGTAGAATAACATCTCTGGTGTTGCTGTTATTAGTGACCAGGAGAATGGTTCGTGGGCCCTCACATTGGGCACTGTTTGATCTGGGGGATATTCTATAGGCCTTGTAGAAGTAATCCGCTAATTCAGCTGAAAGGTTGAGTGTTCCAGGTAACCACTGCTTTAAAAGCTGCAGCAAATCTGATTGTTCCGATCCCTCCAGAATACCCACCAACCGAATATTAGAGGCCTGTTTTGCATTTTGCAAGGCTTCTAATCGGTAGCGCAAATGCACATTTTCTTGGGCTAGCTTCGTGGTGGTATTCAACACCTTCATGGCTTGAGATTCTGCCGCTACCGCTGTTTAACTGGCCATTTCAATTTTTAAGCCTTGCTCCCCCAGCCTTTGCAGTATTGTTTCAATTTTACCGTCGATGGCCTGCATCGACAGCTGCAGGGCCTTCCATGGCGGTTCCTGTGTTGGGCGCTCTGATGTGGAGGTCGAGGCCCGTGGCTCCACCGGCTGCTGAGATTTGGAACCACCAGGACCTCCCTTGTATGTTCTCCCCATCGCCAAGCTTGGTATCAAACTGCTCCCCTGGATATGAGCTATCGAAAGGTGCTGGAGTCGACAAGTAATTCAGTCTTTCACAGGGTATTTTTATTATAAAAGCCCAACCAGATGCAGAGCTACTCTCTCTTACGTCCATTCAGTAAGGTGCTCAGCAGCGCCCCTAGATCATGTGTATTAATGTAATAATTAAGAGTGGAAAAGGAAATGTGTCAAAAAAAGTAATGACAGAGAACAAATGGCAATGGGACTTAACACAAGCCGGCCATGAACTTGCCCTTGCCCAGGGGTGCATGCCACAGCAATATCAGAAATAATGCTTGTTCTTCTCACTGTTTTGTTTCAGAGCTCACTTTGTATAAAGTTTGCATGTTTTTTCTGTTTTTGAGCCTTCATCATTTCTGTTTACATACAGCTGCAATGAAGTGCAGCATTGGAGAAGTTTATTTTCGGTAGGGGTGAGGGTGTCTATGTGAGTGCTAGTCCCAAGGTGGATCGAATATTGAGACATTAACAGTCCAATAAATGCTGCTTCCTCTTCCTACCTCCCTCCCTCCCTCTTTCTCTCACTCTGAAGTTGTTTATGAAACTCTTGACAGCAGTGGTGGCTCCAGCGTCTGTTGTTTACCAGGGCAAGCACCACAGTTGGCAGCCAGGGTACCTACAGAAATCTCAGTGGAAAGTGTGTGTGCATATTCATTAATTCTAGGGACGTGGATATGTTGTTCAATCCACACTTATTGGCAGGTTCCTTGCCACTTTAAATCTTACCGGAAGGTCTTCAAGCTGGCTCCTCCCACCCACCCGGGTGGTAAAACTCTTGGCTCCGCCCCATGACGCCAGATCTTCCTTACCGCTTGGAACCTCAGGTTTCCTCCTTAGCACTCTGCGTTTTAGGACTGGATCCACACTCTTCAGTTAAACCGAAACTTATTCTAAAGTTTAAAAGACTTCGATTTCTTTTTCCCTTGCGGTTGCGATGGACAAATCGACTCACGGATTTCGTTGGTGCCCCTGTGGGCAGAAGATGTCCTGGACCAACCCGCACTCCTCGTGCGTTTACTGCCTAGGACTCGGACATGACTCGCAGGCTTGCGAATTATGCAAATCCTTTTTGGCTTCGGTCTTGGAGGACTGCGCTGCCCGACTGCTTTTGGGGTGCCCTGAAAAACGTTATTCTCCGGTTAAGTCGAAGGAGGCCCATTGGGAGGTCTCCGCGGTGACGGGCTCGGCAGACCAGCTGGAGCAGATGATCGCCCTCGAGGAGGAGGCAGCCCAGGCCGCATCTTCATCTTCCTAGGTCACGGCATTTATCCCGCTCTCCTTGGGCTCTTCTTGTACAGCTTTTTTTAAGGAGCTTTGCCAATCCCTCTCTACCAAGGGAGAAGGGTCATTGGGACATTCCTCTCGGTCCAAAAGGAAGGACTCCAAAGGTAAGTCTCACCGTCAACATTCGTGGGAGCGGGAGAGGTCCCCTTCCCCAGATTGTCGACTTTGGTTGAGGTTGCGGCTGAGGCCGCTGGCTTCACGGTGTCCCTGTCAGGTCAGCCGGCCGAGACAGCCATCGACACAGTCGAGATTTTTCTCGACCCATCCAACGGTTTGTCGACTGGAAAAGCCAACAGCCCTTCTTCACTGGTTCCCCCCGGTGGAAACCGAGGACTTGCCTGTGCCTACTGTGCCAGAGTCCCTGGTTAAGGTCCCTGAACTGAGGGAGTAGCGGGTTTCCCCCGCCCCTGTCTGACCCACCCTCGGAATCCCTGAAGGTCTCGGTCTCAGTCTCGGACCTCTTCCAAGTCCAGCTGGTCCCGCCGCTGGCGGTCTCAGTCTCGGCACCACGGAAAGTGGCTGTGCCGCTCATCCTCGTCGTCCTCTTTGGAGGATAGGCTCCAGCACAAGTTGCGTCGGTGCTGTGAAGGTTTAATGTGGCAGCAGCTCTTATTGTCCAGGAATAAGCCGACTCCGTCGCCTTCTCCGGCCATTAAGTGGCTGTCACCGGAGTGGCCAAAACAACCCCTCATAGTGGTCGAGGAGCTGAACCCGGGCACCGGTTGTTCGGCTGAAACCGGCTGTACCACCCATTGTGGTGGAACCTCCGCCTCCACAACTGAAGACTGGTGCCCCGACCAAGGATTCTCGGTCAGGTCAGTGTTTGCCCCATAGGTTGTCGGTCACCCTCACTCCCGATCGACGTCGGCATGTGGAGGGTGGCTCAGGCACTCGGCAGCTGTTCGCAGACTTCTCAGAGTCTGATGACGACTCCTCCTTGTTCTCCAGGCCGCTTGACCTGGAGTCCACTGGGGGTCAGTCAGTGGATGAGAGCCCATTCTCGTTCTTAGGTATGCTTCGACTCATCTCAGAGTCCACTGGGATGAAGCTTGCACCCGTTTCAAAATGGGCCAAGCATCCCCTCACGGAGATGCTGGACCAAGGGGATTCCCCTACAGAGGCCTTCCCGGTGGCCGAAGCCATTGTTAGCCTGGCTCTGGAGCTGTGGCAGAGGCCAGCTTCTTGTCCAGCACCTTCAGCCAGGATGGCTTGGAAGTATGTGGTCCCTACAGGTTCACTTTCTGGTTTCTTGGAGCACCCCTCTGTGGAAGGGTTAGTGACTGAAAGTGTTTTCTGGTGTTCCGGGAATGCTTGGGATGTGGACAAGCCACCCAATAAGGAGTCCAAGAAATTGGCCTACTCAGGGTGGAAAGTATATGCTGCTTCCTCCCTAGGCCTTTGTCAGGCTAGCTCGGCCGTCCTGATGGCACACTTTTCACACACCCTTTTGGGCTCCCTGTATGAGGTGATTCCTCATCTCCCGGCTGACCTTCAAATGACGGTCAAGCAGGTGCGGGACCAGGGAAGGGGGGTGACCAAACAGCAGCTCCAAACTTCTTTGGACATCGCTGACTTGTGTGCCCGGTCAGTAGCGGCCGCAGTGGCCATGCGCCGCAGAGCTTGGCTACGGATCTCCACCTTTGCGGTGGATACCCAGCACAAGCTGGCAGATGTTCCTTTCCTGGGTATCGACTTGTTTGGTCCCGGGGTGGAGGGTCATCTCCAATGGATTAAGAAGTCCAGCTCCACCTTGGACTCGGTCAGGTCTGCCCAGAAGGACAAAGACCACCAGCAGCAGCGTAAGCCCTTTCGTCCTTCATCCCCTGCGGCACATCCGGCCCAGCAACAGCAGCATCAGGGCCTGCAGGCTCGCACTTGGCATCCCAAAGCCAAGCCTGCTGCTTCCTCCAGTAGGAAGCCAGAAGGGAAAGGCCCAGGCAGCTCCTCGGCTGGCCCTTCCTCCAAGCCTGCCCAGTGATGGGTTGAGGGGTGTCGCCCCCAACCTCGTCACTCCTCCCCCCCCTTTCTGCCTGGTCTGATATCACCACAGACTGCTGGGTGATGGAAGTGGTAGGCAGGGGTCTGCCTCTGGAATTCGAGCAGTCCCCACCCTGTCGAGCTGTCACCCCAAGGGGGGGCTACAAGTTCCACAGCCTCTCTGTCAGCTTGTTGAGCCGATATTGCCCTGCTCCTCCAGAAGGAGGTGATCAGGGAGGTGGCGGACCCTCCCCCAGATCCAGGGTTTGTGTCCAGGTACTTCCTGGTCCCAAAATGGACGGGGGGCTGGCCTCCATTCTCTACCTACATGACCTGAACAAGTTCTTAAGGTCTCGCACCTTCAGGATGGTCACTCTGGCTCAGATCATTCCATCCTTGGAATGAGGCATGTGGTTCTGTTCTCTGGACCTTCAGGACGTGTTCTTTCATGTCCCTATCCATCCATCTCACCAGCAATTCCTCTGCTTCAGGGCAGAGGGATCCCTTTATGAGTTCTGGGCCATGCCCTTTGGCCTCTCTTCAGCTCCCAGGGTCTTCACCAAATGCATGGCAGTGGTGACAGCATTCCTACAGCGGTGAGGGGTCCGGGTGTACCCTTACCTGGATGACTGGCTGATTGCAGCCCCCTCCAGACTGGAGGTGGAGCGGTCCAGGGATCTGGCCCTCCAGGTCTGCTCTCAGATTGGCCTCCTCATCCAACGGGGCCAAATTGGAACTCATGCCATCGCAGGTGATTCAGTTCATCAGGGCAGAGCTCGACACTCTTCGAGCCAGAGCATGGCTCCCGGCGGACAGGGCCGAGGTCCTTTCCCCCTTTGCCCAGTCATTTTTGGTTGGGCAATTGCACCCTGCCCGGGACTTTCTGTGCCTCCTGGGGCTCATGGCGGCCTGCACCAGCTTGGTCCGTTGGGCCCACTGGCACATGCGTCCCCTGCAATGGCAGCTGGCCCGCCAGTGGTCACAGCGCTCCGGTCCTCTGGACCAGCTAGTGACCGTGACCCAGGAGATGTGTAACGGCCTCCAGTGGTGGCTTGTTCCAGCTCATCTGCAGGAGGGTATCCCATTTGTCTGCCCCGAGTCGACAGTCACTCTCACGACCGATGCCTCTCTGATGGGTTGGGGTGCCTATCTGGGGGAGCTCAGAGCCCACAGCCTCTGGTCCCCTCAGGAGTCTCGATGCCACATCAACCTGCTGGAGCTTCGAGTGGTCCAACTAGCTCTCACCACCTTCACTCCGTTTGTACGGGGTCAAGTGATCCAGGTCCAGACGGACAATACCACGACCATGTACTACCTCAACTGACAGGGCGCGACGCACTCCTTGCCTCTGTGCAAGAAGGCTCTTTGCACTTGGTCTCTCGTGATCAGCCTGGAGGCGGATCTCCTAGCCATCCATGTGGCAGGAGCCTCCAACAGTCTGGCTGATGCCCTAAGCCGGATAGGTGCTGCATCTCATGCGTGGTCTCTCCTGCCGGAGGTAGCACAAGATCTGTTCTCCCATTGGGGCACACCTCAGGTGGACCTGTTTGCCTCCAGGAAGAATGCGGAGCTGAGGCTGTTCCATGCCCGCCCCCCTCAGCAGGGCTCGCTGCAGGGGGATGCTTTCTCAAGGCCGTGGAGCCCAGGCCTCTTCTACGCCTTCCCTCCATTTCCCTTGATCCACAAGGTGCCTTTCAAGGCAAAGAGGGACAAGGCGCAGGTGATTCTGGTAGCCCCAGACTGGCCCCACCAGTTCTGGTATCCAGATTTCCTCAGCTGCAGGCTCCCGAGGCGGCTTCCAGCTCGCTCGGACCTGATCTCAGTCAGCAAAGGGAAGGTACTCCATCTGGACCTTCAATCCCTGCACTTGACGGCCTGGTTCCTCAGTGGCTAGAGTTCCAGGCCTTGGGTCTTTCTGACGAGGTCCTCAATGTTGTTGAGGCATCCCGTAAGGAGTCGAACAGAAAATGCTATGCCTTCAAATGGAAGAGATTCTCCATTTGGTGTCAGGGCAAGGGGTTGGACCCTTCCTCCTGTTCCTTAGCTAGCATTCTGGACTACCTGTGGTCCCTTTCTCAGCTAGGGTTTCAGTCAACGACCCTTAAGGAGCACCTGACAGCCATCTCTGCTTACCGGGCGTGGGCCGGCAAGAAGAAGAAGAATCAGCATTTATATAGCGCTTTTCATACACAGTATCCCAAAATGCTTTACAAGTAATGCTAGACTGGTTGTGAAGTGACTGAATGTGTCGTGGTGGCCATATCGCACATCATCACCCACACACAGCCTGGATAATTGCATGAACTGGTTTATGGGAAGGGGAATGTTGGCCAGGACACTGGGAATGTTCCTTGCTCTTTGCGAAGAGTGCCCTGGGTTCTTTTACTTCTGCCTGGACACCCACCAGGACAACACTAGGATGGGCAGAAGGGACCTCGGTTTAACATCTCATCCGAAGGATGGCACACCCCAGTAGTACAGCACCCCCCAATACTGCACTTGGATGCCAGCGATTTTTAGGTGCAAGTCCAATCCCAGTGTGCGACGAGAACCCACGACCTTCTGGTCCAGAGGCGGATATGCTATCAACTGAGCCACGCTGACACAAGCAGTCGGTGGCGCAGGAGAAGGTGGTTGGGCGCTTTTTCGAAGGCCTTGATCACATAACCCCTCTGGTGCGAGAACCTCCACCTCCGTGGGATCTACTGCTGGTATTGGCTAAGCTCATGGGCAAGCCATTCAAAACGATGCACAGGTGTGACATCTCTCACCTGTCGTGGAAGACCGCCTTCTTGGTGGCTATCATGTCAGCCAGAAGGATGGGAGAGCTCCAGGCGCTTTCCATCGAGTCTCCTTATCTGGTCTTCCACAGGGACAAGGTTGTCCTGCGCCTCCACCTGAAATTCCTTCCGAAGGTGGTGTTGGAGTTTCACCTTAACCAGGTGTTAACTCTGCCAGTGTTCTACCCCAATCACACCTCGGAGGCTGAATATAGGCTCCATACTCTGGACCCTAGAAGAGCACTCTCTTATTATAAGGAGCGGACGGCTGAAGTTCAGGGAGAAGTTTGCCAGCTGTTTGTCACATACGCTGAAGCCGCACCTGGCAGACCTGCAGCCAAGCGGACGATAGGCAGTTGGGTCACCTCCTGCATGGACCTCTGCTTTAGGTTGGTGGGCATGGAGCCTCCCAAAGGGATAAGAGCTCATTCTACCCGCCATACCACTGCTTTGGTGGCTGCTTCCAGGGACGTCCCTATCCAGGAAATCTGCAGGGCTGCTACCTGGAAGTCAGCACACACCTTCATTACCCACTACCACATCGACCTTGAGTCACACCGGGATTCTGGTTTTGGGACCTCGGTTCTCCAGTCCTTATTTCCCAAGTAGGGGGTGCATGCCTTGCCTCCCTCCTCCCAGAGAACTGCTAGGAGTTTGCCAATAAGTGTGGATTGAACAACATATCCACGTCCCTAGAAATACAGGTTACTCACCTGTAACAGGAGTTCTAGGAGTGATATATGTTGTTCATTCACATAACCCACCCCAACCTCCCCAGCTTTGACACAGAACCTGGCTTCCAGTGGGCTAGATCTGGCGTCATGTGGCGGAACCGAGAGTTTTACCACCCGGGTGGGTGGGAGGAGCCAGCTTGAAGACCTTCCGGCAAGATTTAAAGCGGCAAGGAACCTGCCAATAAGTGTGGATGAACAACATATACCACTCCTAGAACTCCCGTTACAGGAGTAACCTGTATTTATGCACTATACCTAGACAAGTAATACAATGTTAAAATAGACACCTGTAGCTTTAACACACATACACACTAAAGCACATCCAGTGTGGATACTGAAACAGATGTGCAACGCAACTTGCACAAAACCCAGTTCACTGCATAATTCATATACAATGCAACTATCCATCCACTTTTGCAAAAGTAAAGTGGAGTGGATAATTGAGGGTGGCTGATAATAGGATGGCAGCAAATCGAGGCAGTATTGTAGCTTTACACAGCTGTGGTGATCCAACTTTTTCATGCTACTGCTAGACTAAAATACACCTTCAGTGAATTGGAGGGCCTGGCAACATTACTTTCACAGTAGGAAGCAATATGACTCCTAGGACAGAATTGGTATTCCTTAATCAGCATTAAAGGTTCTAAGAAGGTACAAATGACCTTCTGAGCTTTAATTAATTTTATTCTAGCACTGCAAATGAAGAGAGATACAATGGGCACTTTTGTGACACATTCTGATGCTCCCTGCCAATTTTGAAGGCCTTGGAAATGCACCATGGAGCGTGCAGTGCATAATATTGGTGATGAAATTGCAGCTTGGAAAATTATTTAAATCCTTAAAGGTAGTTTGTGCCTCCTTTGGACTGGAGTGCTGGACCATATGTGCTGTAGTGGATATTCACTCAGTAACTGCCCTGCCTTCCCCATTTAATAACCACGACCACCACCCCACCCCACCCCCCAACCAGCAAAACCATAATTTTGGTTAATCTGAATAAAACATGCATGGAATCAGATACATTTGGATGTGGGTGTTTTTCTTACACACACACACACACTAGATCAGCATTCATATGTCCCAAAATGACCTGCTGCCAGCTGGGTAAGTGTGCCATTGCCTACCTCGACACCCTGATGTCTGCCCATTAGGTACATTATTAAGAGGATGTTGTCCAGGTCAGCCACAGCACACCAGCCCAGCTAGCAGGTGGTCGTTCTGGGACATGAAATCATTGATGGTTGGCATGTGCATGTGAGTGTGTGCTAGTGGCTGAGTTCCAGGGGATCACACAGTCTACACAGAGAATGTTTTTCTAGTTTTTGAAGCAACCACCTCCTCAAAATGACTGCACCACATTTTTCTGAGGGTTCGATTGCTCAGAGTTTGGGGGGGGGGGGACCAACCAGGTCCAGTGGGGTGGGATGCCACAAGATCAGTTAAACAAAAACTGATCATTACAATAAAAGGTGAAAGAAGAGGGATACACATTTTTAAATTCTGCTCTACTTAGGACTGTTTACACTCAGGAGTGAATAGGACATCTATGATGCTCAGCGTCCTACACTTGTTTGCAAAACAAATCCAAAAAACTATTCTGTCTCCCTCTGCAAGCAAAATGGTGAGGGCAAAGAGATGCAGAACATGCAGTGTACCACTGCTTCCTTCACCATTATGCCCCTTGCCCCACCTGCTCTGAAGACCAATCAGGCTTGCCAGAGATTGTGTACGTGACCAAAGACACCAGTGGCAACCCACAGTAGTCCACAGCACAGAAACACTCCACCTTGGAACAAGCCAATAAAGGAAATTCTTTACACAAACTCTAGTCTACTACAGAACCAGCAACTCATACAGGCTCAGCAGCAGTTTATGATGGCTTTGCAGGAGAAGCTGGCAGAGATAGATGGTCCCCTTAACCTGACACCAATGGACCCCACTCCTAACTTTTCTACCACCTATCGCACCCACACCTTAAAACTCACACCCGGACATCAAAACACCAGATCAGTCAAGGAATCTGAAGGCAGTGCATCATGTATACAAAATATAAAATAAATCAGTTGCTTACTGGGACCAAAAATAATTGAAAGAAGGCTGCAGCTGCTTGCTGAAATGACGATTGGCAACGCTCAAATCGGTGACTGGCACCAAATGCAGTCACAGTCTCATCAGTCATTTGAGTTCTGTTACAAGAGGAAATGACCTCCAGGCAGCCAGTCAGACACTGTGTGTTGCTGGGAACTGTGGTAATGGATCATGGATAGAAACAGACAGTGCATGGCTGCTGTCCTTGCCCCCTGTCATCTCAGCCTCCACATGCAGATCTGATTGGCTATAAAGAAACTTGAAACAAAGCTCGAACTGGAAGCAACGGGCAGCATATGAAACAGCTAACATTGCTGCTTGCTGCAGATGTGCAGTACAGTGTAATGTAAAACAAGCCCTACGTGTGAGAGCCAGAAGCACCAGGACACGGACTAGGGCACAGCATTTTTATACCGGGGCATGTGCCCTGGTGTAGCGCTGCCACTGGGAGGCAGAATGAAGAGAGCAACTAGGAAACCAGGGGCAATGGGAGAGCAAGGGGAGGCAGGAGGAAGGTGGGGGGAGATGGAGGAGGGGAGAGAGAGAGTCAGCAGGAGGGAGGGAAGCAAGAGTAGACATGAGGGAAGGAGAGATGTGGAGATTATAAGCATGTTGAGGAGACGGAGGCCTGGAGGTCTGAGATGGACAGGAAGGAAGGGGTGAGGGAGGAGAGCAACTCAGGAGGAGTAGGGGAGCAAGGAGTAGCTGCAGCTGGGCAGTACGGTAGAGGTTGCTATGGAGCAGGATAGTGAAGGTTGCTGTGGAGCAGAATGGTGGAGGTTGCTATGGAGCAGAATAGTGGAGGTTGCTATGGAGCAGGATTGTGGAGGTTGCTATGGAGCAGGATGGTGGAGATTGCTGTGGGGCAGGATGGTAGAGGGGACTAAGCTGGGATAGTACCACAGTGACGATAGAAGATAAGGGGATCCTGTATAGGGAGTTGGTGCAGAGTGAAGTAAACAGAGGGGGAAGATGAAGGAAAGGCTGACAGGGATAGGGTAAAAGGGTTAGCGGCCAGGGAAGCAGCAGCAGTAGTAATGCAGAGATAAGTTAGACTGAACTGAAGCTGTATTAATGCTGTTTAAACAGGCAGCAGAAACATGCTAACTGAACTGTGAGTAGTAATGCAGGATTTATAATTAAGCAGCAGAGATATGTTGGAGAGATTGAAGGGGGGTAGATTCAGAAGGAAGGTGAGGCAGCATTTCTTTACGGAGAGGGTGGTGGCAAAGTGGAATGCACTACCAGCTGAAGTGATGGCATGTACCACAGTGGAATGCTTCAACAAGGGGTGACAGGGCAAGGGAGGGTAAAGGGATGTAAGGGAGGGGGGTGGGGCAGCTGCTGAATAGGGAGCTGGCTATATTCACGAGCAGTCTAGATAGACCATGATGGCCTTTTGCTGCTGGCAATTTTCATATGTTTGTATGTTCATATGAACTGCAGCTGTTACTAATGCAGTATAAACAGGCAGCAGTGATAAGCTAACAATGATCTGTGACACCAGCAGTAATAATGCAGGATTAAATTGAGCAGCAGAGATAATATAGGAAGTCAGCTAATGCAGCTACCATACTACTTTACTTACGGGCTAAGCAGCAATGGTATGTTGAAATCAACCAGGAACTACAACAAGGAACTAATGTACCATATACAAGTTTAAAGAGCAGCTGACGCTTTCATAAGAACTTTTGCAAAACCTAGTATTTATACACGGTTCAGCTTATATTTCACATTAGTTCAATATTTCTCATCCTCATTATTTTATGTATCACTGAGGTAATTTGCATTAAAACAGAATCTTTGCTCCTGAAAAGTTTTTCTACTCTTGTTGCTTTCTCCCTACCTGAGGTCATAATGCACTGTTTGTGACATCTTAGTTACTCCTATGGCAACAGAGTGTGATGTCACAACAGAGGATTATGAACTGAAGTAGGGAATAAGCTACAGAGGCAGAGGAACGCCAAGGGATAAATTTCAGGTATTCATGTAAATTTCGTCAGTAATACATAACTGGTAGGTGAAATCCATAGAATACTGTATATGGAGTGCAAGCTGATTTGTACCTAAATATGGTTTTCAAAGTTTTCTTTGCGGCATCAGCAACTCTTTAAATTTGGGCAAAGCATGACATGAACAGTCAATAGAACAGCATTATTAGACATTCACAGGATGAGGCCATAGGCAGAGTCTCCTGGCATCTCCCCTGTGGTGACTCTCCTTGAGGACTCCCAGTCCTGCTGTGCCACTCAAGCGGGACTGCTTGATCCCAAAGGGCTTAAATGGTGTTTGAGCTTGCCCCCTCACAGCTGCTTCGGCAGCTGATTGGTGCAGAGTTTAAGATTCCTTTCGGCAGCTCCAGCTGCCGAAAATGTCAGTTGCTGGGGAGCCCTGTTGGCTATGGGTTCTCATTCCACAGAAGAAGGGCCGAGAAGATGGTGGTCAGAGCCACCTGCCACTGGTCCTGGGCTTCTGTGGATCTGCAAGGAGCCTTGTAGTCAAACCTAAAGGGATGGTGTTTGAGCATGCCCCCTCACTGCCACTCCGGCAGCTGATTGGTACAGAGTTTAACATTCTTTTTGGCAGCTCCAGCTGCTGAAAATGCCCATTGCTTGGGGACCCTGGTGGCTAGGGGCTCACGACCCGCAGAAGAAGGTCTGAGAAGATAGCAGTCACGGCCGCGTGGTGCTGCTCCTGGGCTTCTATGACAAAATATGACAGTAGTTTCCCTTTAATTCTGTGCTGGTACTGGTTCGCCCCTCCCATCCCCCTTACTTCTATTCCCTCCTTTTCCCCTTGGCCTCCTTAAACAACTCACTCTGCTCTTCTGACTCTTGAACTCTTACTGCCCTTTACTGCAATACCTCTGTGAGACAGACTGCTTTCTCTGTCTGTCTCCCCTCTCTCTGGAACAACCTACTGTTCCTACCCACATTCACCTCTGTCTTCTTCCCCTTTCAACTTCTTGTAGGCCTCATTTTGCTCCCTCCTGTATTTGTGCCTGGTACCGCTCTGCACAGGTCTTGTATTTACGCAGTTTTGCTACTAGCCCATTTGTTAATTTGCCACCTGTCCTTTTTGCACATTGTAACTTAATTGTTTGACCCTTGTACAACCTGTATTGGCTTATTGTTTGTGCTGTTGTACCTTTGATACAGTATAACTTTCCCTTGTACCATTTCCCAACCCCCATCCCCTGGGTTTCACACTTTAAAAGACACCTTAGCTCAGTGTGCCTTTCCCGGGTGCCAGTTTTGTAAATAAACAAAAGTAGATTTCAGGCTGATTGCAAGTTAAGATTGGTGACACCCTCTCTTCCAAACAATCTGTCCAGTCTGGTGTCCCCCAAGGGTCAATCCTGGGGCCCCTACTTTTCAGCATCTTTCTGCACAAACTTCCTACCGCCTGCAATGAACGCATCGTCCTGTATGCTGATGATGCGGTGATTTTCGCCATGAACCTGGATCCCTCTCACTTGGAGCACCAGCTGCAGGCAAGTTTCACGGAAGTTGAGGGCTGGTTCGTCTCGCAGAAACTAGTGCTAAACTACAAAAAAACAAAGACTATGCTATTCCATGGCATGCATAGCAAACATAAAAACAAACAGCTGACTGTCAGAAATTGCTCGGGTGTTGCTCTGGACCAGATGCAAACTTTCAAGTACCTTGGTGTGACCTTGGACAGTACTCTGTCTTTCTCCAGTCATATCGACATGGTTGCCAAGTCTGTGAATATCCGCATTGGCCTTCTCTACAAACATAAGCACTGCTTGACACCCGAAGTCCTTAATCTAGCAATACATTGATCAACTGTCTCCATCTTAGAGTATGGGCTTGTTATCTATGGCATGGCCATGGTCACGGCACTACGGTGGATTTCCTTAGCACTGAATAAGGCCTGCCAACTTCTAACTGGAGCTACCTACCGCATGCACACGTGTGACCTCTGTGAGCAGGCAAACTGGCTACGACTGCAGGGAAGAATCTCATACCAAACCTGCCTAGTAGTAAAAAAGGCATCTATCGGTCTTATGCCCCCCTGGGGTCCAGAATCTCCTCAGCCCAGTCAGCTACATTCAAAACACCAGAAGATCAGATAATTACACAGTACTTGTCCCCTGCTGTCACACCTCTCAAGGCCAGCAGTCATTTGCAGGAAGAGCCCCTAAGACGTTTAACTCCCTGGGTGGTGAAACCACCAATTTAGGCACGCTTGTCCAATTTAAACATAAACTTCGCAGACGCTTGTGTCCAAGGCCATGTGCAGCTGTTTCTCATAATTTCCTATGATGGCCTTCCTCTTTACCTTTCACCTCTATTCTTTCTCCCCCCACTCACCTATCCCTACCGGCCTTCCTTACCCCCCCTTTCCGTCCCAGCCTGGTCTCTATCCATACTTTCACACCCACTATCACCTCCCTCCCCCACCCAATTACTGCCTGCTCACCCCTTCCTGTTGGGCAATCTCCTTGAACTTTGTCTCCCATTCCCACCCCTCCTACCCTTCATGTTACCTCCCTTTTCCCATGTCTATCCCCCCATTACGTCTCACTGGCTGTTTATTCACTCCCCTTCTTCTTGCTGACCTCCCACTCATCTCCACCTGCTTCTCCCTCAGGCCCAGCCTGCCCTGGTATAATTTCAAGCTAGGTCTTAGGCAACTCTTTTGTCAGTTTTTCTGGACGATGCTGTGCTGGGCTGCATTATTAAACTGTACATATTATGTCTGTACTGATTTCAATAATCTGTATACGTACGCTATGTTTTTGATTTATGTTGCCCTCTACTGTGAATTGATTCCTGAACTGCTTGCCTTGTTAATTTTAACAAGTGTGTCCTACTATCTGTGTTTCCTGATGTGGAACCTTTGTAAAAGGGTCTCTGGCTCAAAGGTGTTAATCCAAAAATTCAATAAATAAATGAAAAAAAAAGATTGTTGGTTTATTTCTGGTGGCTTTTGTTCCATGGACTGTCGCTGAATAAATGTGGTGCTAAATCATGTTATAACACAGAGCTACCACATGGTGGCGTACAATGCATGGTCAAAATAACATGGATGGGCGTCTCAACTGTGGTGAACCTGCAATTCATTTTGTTGTTAAAGCTGTTTTCCAGTCTTTTCTTTCTTTCTTTTTTTTTATTCTTTATTAGTTGTTTTAGAACTGTATGATATAGTTTATGTCCCTTTCAAGCCAGAGTTCTATAGAACACAAGCACATTTGTGACAACAATGAAAGAGCTTAAAGAGTCAGTATACAGCCCTGAAATTAATACTAAGTTTCAGATGCATTGAACTATTACCTTGTAAATATAAATACCTCCCACATTAACTTATTATATATATATATATATATGAGGGCCAAAAAAAGGGCCTTCATTAGCTACAAGGAGAAACAAGGGGATGAGGAATGGAGCAAATACCAGGAAAAGATGAAAGAGGCCAAGAAAGCAGTCAGGGATGCAAAAGCAGACGGAGAGCTGCAGTTTTATTTATTTATTGAAATGTTTCACCAGGAAGGCACACTGAGCGACAAATCACTTGTCTCCCGATGCGACCTGGGAGGAAGGGGTACAATTGGAGTGAATTATTTATTTATTTTTTTATTCAATTTTGTTAACCGAGTAAGCCCACTGGGCCCCGAAGGTCCCTTTTTCAGGGGCGACCCAGAGTTAGTTACGTACAGTTTGCACATACAGGGAGGTAATACAATGTGGGACATATACAGGATTACAATGACAGTATACAGTTTCCATGGAGGAGGGCAGTTGAGTACATCACATTTACAGAATACAACAGTGGCGGCAGATAGATGTAGGGCACTAGTCGTACTGAGTACATTCAAGTAATACATTGTAGAATAGGGTACAGGGTTACAGTCTCCCTTTGCACAACACATTGACACAATTCATCAGTGACTGTATTTATCCACTGGTACAGGAGCAGGGACTAACATTAAGGAGGTGAGTGCGCAGTCCCTTCTGGAATGTGGCTAGGGAGGGTGCTGCCTGAAGGTGGCCAGGGAGATTATTCCACAAAGTAGGGGCTGTGTGGGCAAAGGATTTACTGCCAGCTACCAAGCATGCCGTGGGGATTTCCAGGAGTTTTTTGCTTGAGGTGTGGAGTGGCTTGCTGTTCCGCTTTGGGGCAAGAAGCCTGATTAACCCATGAGGAGGTTGGGTGTCTAGGAGCTTGTAGGTCCAGCACAGAAGGGGGTACTGGAGCCTGTTGTTCAAGGTGGGCCAATTGAGTAAGGTGAGGGCTTCACATTCAAGTTACAAGATCAACATTAACATGCAGCTGTAAGGCAGGTGTTACAGTGTTAAAACAGAGTTGTGCATACTACGTAGGAAAAATGAGCACTAATAAGTGCTGGGTTAGTAAGTAAACAAGTGCTTACATGAAAGAAAAGGGGGAATGGAGAGGGATGGTGTGAGGTGGAGGGATGTAGGGGGAGGGGAGTAGATGAGGGATACAAGCCCCTGAGATACCCATGAAGAGCATCTGGCGTCCCTTACAATCTGTGAGAGATCAAAGGCAGCCAGTAAGGGGGAGCAATTTGGGGGAAGGAGAGGACAGCTAGAAATTTGGGGGGTGAGGGTACATAGGGTAAAATGAATGTGACGGTAGAGGGGTGGGGTTTATCCAGCGCTTATAGGAGGGAATTGGGGAGGGACATGGCAGGAACAGCTAGGTGCAAGGTAATTTTTGAGGGCAGAACTGATGGAGTAGGCGGAGGATGAGTGGCAGATTTGAGGGGGGAGTGAATTCCAAATTTTTGAGAGGCGGTGAGAGTAAGTGAATTGGCCAATTAGGGTGGATCTGCTGGGGACTACCAGGGTGTGGGAGTCGGTTGATCTAAGGGAATGGGAGGATGGGGGAGGTTGTTATAAAGGAGAAGGTTAGGTAGGAAGGGAGCTCACCCAACCAGTGCTTGGAGGTGGATTTTGCACAGTGGGAGAGTCACCTGTTTGTAAGAGAGGGGAAGGATAGGGCACGATAAAGATCGCAGTGGTGGGTGCGAGGGGGGCATCCAGGGCAAAGCGGCAGAAGGAATTGAAGAGGGTGTCCAGTTTGGCCAGGGAGGACTTAGGGGCAACACCATAGACTACGTCCCAGTAGTCGAAAATGGGCAGTATCATCTTCTGAACAAGTTCACACCTAGCTGTAGGAGGGATGCAAGTACGGTTCCTGAACAGTGCACCAAGCTTGGGGCTCAGGTTTTTCTGGATGGCATCAATATATCCAGAGAAGATTAGGTGTTGGTCCAACCAAACACCTAAGTACCTGCATACTGCAAAAGGGGGGGGTCAAGGTAGGAGAAAAACAGTTTGTCAGGTACATCAGGGATAGGAAGATGAGGGGAAATTGTTAGGCTGATGGGGGTGGGCAGGATAGTAGAAGAGCACGAGTACAAGGCAGCTGTTCTAAATGAATACTTCTGCTCAGTATTCGCAGTGGAGGATAGCGGGCCTCTGCGACAAAGCAGCATCAAGGCTGCTGCAAGGGGATCCCAAAAATGGGACAGGTGTCGATTTCAGGAGAAAGGGTTAGAAAGGGACTCGCAGCTCTGAAACTCAACAAGGCTCCAGGGCCGGATGGGATGCACCCGAGGGTGCTCAGGGAATTGGAAGCTAGTCAAAAGCTCACTGCAGTCAGGGGTGGTTCAGAGAGATTGGAAGGCAGGGGGCACTGTGCTGCTCCACAAGGAAGAGAAGAGAGGGACAAACTGGGAAATTACAGTCCCATTGCTCTTACCTCCATTGTAGGTAAACTGATGAAGACACTAGTCAACGAGGACCTAGTGGACTACCTGGAGAGAAATGCACTCCAGGGTAGTAAGCAGCACGGCTCTGTGGCAGGAAGGCCTTGCCAGACCAACCTGATATTCTTTGACTGGGTAACAAGATTGCTGGATGAGGGACAAGCAGTATAGATTTACAGTACTTCAACTTCAGCAAGGCATTTGACTCGGTGCCACAGAAGGCTGATGAAGAAATAAAAAAATCTGGAAGCGGCAAGGGAGGTAGTTTAGTTGGTGTGAAGTTGATTGGGGGGGGACAGCAGATGGTACTGGTAAATGGGGCAAAATGGGGGGGTAAGGGAGGTCACAAGTAGGGTGCCACAGGAGTCAGTCCTGGGAGCAGTCCTTTTCAATGTGTTCGTCAGCGATACACATACCTCTCAACCTCCCCTCATAACTCAGGGACAAGGCTTAAAAAAATCAACTAAGAAAGAACAAGTCTGTAACTTTTATGTTTGATATTATTTTGTACTTATAACCCCACTGTTTAGTCACAGAAACACAATTTTAGGAGGGCAGAGTAAACTTTTTAGACAAATCACGTCCCTGAAAATCAGGGACAGTTGAGAGGTATGGCGATACAGGAGAAGGAATACAGGGTGAGATGTGTCTCCTTGCAGGTGGCACTAAGCTCTGAGTTGCAGAGAGACCTGCAAAGGTTAGAGAGGTGGTCCAAGGTCTGGCAGTTAAAATACAATGCCAAAAAGTACAAGGTGATGCACATAGGGAACAAGAAACCCAGGAAGGAATATTAGATGGGAGGGTTGTACTTGCCACTGCTTCAGAAGAAAGGCACCTGGGGGTCATCATAAATGACTCCTTAAAAAAAAACTAGTCAATGTAATAAGGCCTCCAGCAAGGCGACAGGAATGTTGGGAGTGTACTGGAAGGGGTTTTAATAGCAGGAGGAAAAAGGTTATACTGCCTCTCTATAGATCACTGGTAAGGTCTCTTTTCTGGAATACTGTGAACAGTTCTGGAGTCCCCATCTGAAGACAGACAGAGACAGACTGGATAAAGGGCAGTGTAGCATAGCCAAAATGATTCAGGGCCAGCAGGGTAGATCCTAGGAGGATCGGAGCAGGGTACTGAACAGGTACTAGACAGAGGCCAGAATGGAGAGGGGTGACATTTATTTATTTATTTATTTATGACTTTGGTAACCGAAAGGTGCACTGATCATAGGGACCATTTTCAGGCATGACCCGGGCCACTTACAATGGCACAGAGTTAAAAATAAGCATATTACTTAGAAAGTAGGCAGTTTAACAATGATAAAAGTACAGAAAAGGGTTACAATGGAACACAGTTATATGTTTACAGAGATACTTAGATCACAGGATCCAGTTGCAGAATACACAAGTCCAATATTCATATACATAGTATACATACATAATAAATATTTGTTCGATATACAGCAGGTAGTTTCGGAAACCAACGGGAGCACATTTGAGTAACAGGAAGGAAATGGTTAAGGGGAGGTGGAAGGGGAGGGAGAGGAGGGGGTTTAGGACATGATAGAGACCTTTAAGTTCCTTAGAGGAATAAACAAGGTGAACTATGAGGAACTGTTTAGCAGGCATGGCATGTCAAAAACACAGGGACAGGAATGTAAGTTAGCGGGGGGGGGGATTCAGGAGGGATGTGAGAAATTTTTACTTTACAGAGACAGTGTTTGAGCCATGGAACAGCCAATCAGAGGAGGTGGTGGGTGCAAGAACCATTAATAGGTTTAAGCATGGCTGGGACAGAGTAAAGGGCATCCTGGGTTGGACTGGGCATAACTGGGCAAGGATTAGGAAGGAGGGGTTGGTGGAAGTAGGGTGCGATAAGGCAGAAGCACTAAATGAGTACTTCTGCTCAGTATTTACTAAAGAGAAGAGGGGGGTGACACCCAAGGGGGGAGAAATAGCAGACACGGGGGCTGACAGATGAGGAAATCATGGAGGACAGAGTTCGGAAGGGTTTGAAGGCACTGAGGCTGGATAAGGCACCAGACCCAGATGGCATCCACCCCAGGGTACTGAAGGAGCTGGCAGAGGTCCTTGCAGGACCTTTGGCAGACCTATTTAATGCCTCACTACATTCGGGGTGTGTACCTCAGGACTGGAGGATGGCTCATGTGGTGCCCCTCCACAAGAGTGGCCCCAAGGATGAACCGGGAAACTACAGACCAGTGAGCCTCACATCCATCATGGGTAAGCTAATGGAGACTATCCTGAAGGAGAGGCTGGTGGCCCTCCTAGAGGCCAAAGGACTACAGGACAGCAGACAGCATGGCTTCATACAGGGCAGATCCTGCCAAACTAACCTGGTGGAGTTCTATGACTGGGTAACTAGGCAACTGGACAGGGGCCATGCAGTGGATGTCCTGTATCTGGACTTCAGTAAGGCATTCGACTCGGTGCCGCATGGAAGGCCGGGAAGTAAGTTAGTAGGCATAGTGGCAGGTGCAAAGCTGGTAAGATGGGTAGGGAACTAGCTTCAGGGAAGGCAACAGAGGGTGGTGGTGGGTGGGGAGCTCTCACACCCAAGGGTAGTGACGAGCGGTGTTCCACAGGGCTCGGTGTTGGGACCAGTGTTGTTTGGGATGTTCATTGCAGACATATCATTGGACATCAAGAGCAAGATCAGTCTGTTTGCTGATGATACCAAAGTAGGAGCAGTGGTGGATGACCTAGGGGATGGCAGGAGTTGCAGGATGATCTGGAAAAGCTTGAAACCCGGTCAGTCACCTGGCAACTGGGGTTTAATGTCAAAAAGTGCAAGGTGCTACATTTTGGGATGAAGAACCCAAGGAGGAGTTACCAGCTGGGGGGAGTGCAGCTAGCCTAGACAGAAGAGGAGAAGGATCTGGTGGTCTTATTACAGGGTCAATGAACAGCTTGGCACAATGTAGGAAGGCAGCTGCATAGGTCAACAAAATGCTGGGTTGTATTGCAAGGGGTATATCCTCGAGGAGGGAGGAGGTGATTCTGCCACTGTATAGGTAATTAGCTAGACCACACCTGGAGTACTACGTGCAGTACTGGTGCCTGTATCTGAAGAGGGACATTAAGTTACTGGAGGGGGTGCAGCGCAGGGTGACAAAGATGATCAAGAGGCTGGGAAACTTATCATATGAGAGGAGGTTGAAGGAGTTGAACATGTACTTACTGGAGGAGAGGAGGGACGGGGGGACATGATTGAAACCTTTAAGTACATGAAAGGAATAAACAAGACGGGTACAGAGGGGCTGTTCAAAGTAAGGGAGGGGAGGGACACCAGGGCCATTATATGAGACTGGAGGAAGGAAGGTTTGGGAGGGACAGGAGGAGACACTTTTTTACAGAGAGGGTGGTGGCTGGGTGGAATGCGTTACCTTCAGAAGTGGTATCCAGTAGAACAGTGGATTGCTTCAAAAGGGGATAGGACAGGACAAGGGGGAGGGTCAATGAAGGGGAAGGGTGGAAGGAAGGGACAGCTGCAGAATAAGGGGTGCTAGCTGCACATTCAAGCAGACTTGATAGACCTCTAGGCCTTTAACTGCTGGCAAATTTTGTATGTTCATATGTAAGGGCCCTGAGGGAAGGTGTAGACATGGGGCCCCCTCACAATAGCAGATGCAAAAATCCTACATATGCATTAGAGGCGCATGCACGTTGCAGAGTCCCAGACTCCTGCAGTACCCTCTCTTCTATTGACATCCTCATCCCATTCTGCCCACAGGCCTCCTCCTAGAGGCAGTCATTCAGTGGGACTGCCAACCAACCCACCCTCCCTGGGAGGGGAGTACTGTCCTCCTGATGCTTGATCCTCTTTCTCCCTGGCCAATTCCCAGCGACCCACTTACACCACGAATACAGGTTGCCAGTGTGGCATGAGGAAAGGCAGCGATGCCTTAGCCCTCCATGCCACTGGGCTAGCCACTCTGCACCATTGTAAATTAAAGGCTAAAGTCAGTGCTGGCCTGGAAGTAGAACTGAGGAACAACAGGAACTATAAAGGTAAACGTTATTTAAAATCGCAACAACTCAATAACAAACCCACAAGGTTCCCCCGCCCCCAAAACAAAACAGTAAATTGTCTCCAGTCTCCATACAGTGGCATAGGCTAGGAGGAAAAAAACAAACAATACACAGCAGGCTACTAGCTAGCACCAGGCTATACCTACCTAGGCTACCTGCTGCCTCTCTTGAAATAAGAAACTAGAGTAGTGTAGTGCCCCCCCCCACACACACACACCATCAGCACCTCCCAATTGGAGGGAACAGGATAACATTAAATATATAAACAAACCAGCAACGCAGCACATATAATCTAAGAATGAAATATTGCATCATAGGTTGGTGATAGTAGATTTATAGGCAGTTAATTCATGCATAATGCATAAAAACAACAGTGCTACTTCTAGTGTCAGGAAGCAGCCATCGGGTAAAACATCCAAGCCCAAAAGGTGAGACCAAGCCCTATTCTACATATAATTTTAATACAATAAATTGAAGTTTATCTCCCTTCTAATACTGACAGTTCCCTACCATACTATTCCACATGAATTTAACATATGCAACCTCCCCATCTTTTAAAATATACCTTGTACCTGTTATTGACACTGGCAATAGTTGTTTCTGTTTTCAGAGTATCCGGCATTTCATTGTGCCACTGCCTGTACAAGGGGACCTTTCAGTCCAGCCAGTGTCTTGCGAATTCTGCTTGCCTACAGTTGCCACCATAGCCTCATGGTATTTTTTCATACCAAGAACCAGGCGGTCTCCATAGTTCCCTAGCAAACAAATGTCAAGGGATTTCAAGGGTTAACACATCTCACAGTCCCAGCAAAGAGGCTAAGTTTGCTTGAATTACTGACCACACCTTTGAGTACTCCCATAATATACACAGGAGGGATCCTTCATGCTCTCCATGTAAAGGTGTCAAAATGCCCCATTTTGTAGAATCTGTGGGCTGTAAAGTAGAAGTTATTTAAAGTCCTGGACCTGTACTGTGTAAGCCATCAGTTGCCCATTTTGAAATATGTGTGCACAGTTTCCCTTCCCAGATGGTTTTCCATGACCAGCTATACGTGCCATTGGGACACATTCACCCAGTAGTGGCCTATTTCTTCCCACATATTCATGTTAGGGCTGCGTCAGAGATTGCTGTCTGAGTGCAACCTGGAAGTGGCTTGGTATATTGGCATTAGGGCCATTTGCAAATGCCTCAAAGGTAATTTAGTTACCCAAGTTGTGCATTATGCCTGGGATGAGACCTTAACTGTGTGGCAATAGACAACATGCTTTTTAATTGCAGGAACCTTTTCACTTGTGTTTGGTTCCCATGCCAGCAGCATCAATCACTCTCCCTAACCTGCTCTGTCCTCTAGCATCCATGCTGGCTAATTGGTTTTCAGTCCTTTTCCGCCAGCACTGGTGAGAATGGGGATTTTTTTTGTCATTATTTGTCCATTGCCCTAAAAGTCTTTCTTTGCGGGGGTTAGCTTTAAAAAGCAGTCTACTTACTTTACTCCTCAGACTCCTCTGGGGTGTGCGGTGTTCTGTAGTAGTGGCTCCATCCGTTGCCGAGAGAGAGTCTCGACTGACCCTGACCCACTTCGAGTCCCCAGACCCCCCTGGGTTGGCTGCAGTGTCCCACTCCCACAAAACACTCCCTGTTGGTCCTCCAGCTGTCTGCAAATAGGGTAGGTCACTAGACCACCAGCCAGGGTGTAATTCAAAGAAGAGCCCAGAGCAGAGCCGATGAGCTGTTGTTCGGAACTTTGGAGGTGTGGCAGGTGGCACCACTGATGGCTGACCTAGCTTCCCTCCTTGAGTGGAGCCTCTCGCTGTCATCAGTGTCCCTGCTGGGGCCCTGGCTTGCTGGAGTACACTGAAAAAATTCCCCAGCTTCCTTGCATCAACCAACTGACCGTCTCACTTCAGAATCCTTCTGCTGACTCGACCCCCCAAGTCCCCAGGCCCAGCCCGTTCATCTCCCAACTCCTTCAGACTGAATCCAGCATTGACTGTTCAAATCATTACACTGTCTACTACCAGTTAGTCCAAAGATTAGAGAAGCCATCCCATAGCCCACTTTGCACTCCTCCCACGCTCCAGTGGCAGCAGTAAATGGAAATGGTGGCAACAGGTGCCAAAACATACTCAGCCAGAAGGACTGGCTTAGTGCACGCAGATGCATGGTTTGTGTAATGTTCAGGGAAGCTGGAAGCAAGTGTTACAACATACATGCAAAGTGCATGATGACAACTCTCGAGTGGGCAAGGGACTACACTAGAGCACACTACTGTGGCATGGGCATGGCTGGGGGATTAAAAAAAGACAAAGGCCCGGATATTCAAAAGGGTTGCGCCATGCGCAACAGGGTTGCGCATGCACAAGTCCCAAAATGCGCCATTTTGCGATATTCAGAAGGAGGCAGTGGCGCCACCGAAAACATGCTGAGCAACAGCACAATGAAAATGAAGGCATGCGCAAACTCAAGGGGCGGATCCATGCATAAAGAGCGTGAATGCGATATTCAAAGACTCTGCGCACGCGCAATAGCCGCACAGCCGGAAATTGCGCACTAGCGGAAATGAGCCAAAATAAAAAGGCTCAAGGAAGCGGCGCAAGAACGCTACAAGGCTGCCAAGTGGGGAGAGAGAGAGAGAGACACAGACAGACAGACAGACAACAGACAGGCTAGGGCAGGCAAGGAAAGCGTGGGCCATAGGCTGTAGAGGCCAGCGGGGGGTGCCCGGTGCAGTGGAAGTAGCAGTGAGGACAGCGGGGATAACACAGCAACAGCAGCCGGGGGGGTCAGAAGCCAGGGAGATGGACAGTGCCAGCTTCCACATGGAAGCTGTAATGAGGGGGGTGAGAATGCATGCTGCAGGGGACGTGGCCTTGAAGGGTCCCATCGGTTGATGCCCCAACAGGCAGTACGCGTCTCATCAGCTTTGAGCTGTACACAGATGTAGAGATCGTGGGCCGCACCGCCTGAACAGGGCAATACTGAGACGGCTCTGTGAGCTGTGCAGTGATGTGATGCAGGCACCCTCACGACGGAGTCACGCTCTGTCGGTGGAGACCAAGGTGACAGCCTGCATGTGCCTGCTTGCCACGGGCACCTTCCAGAGGCCGACAGGGGACACCACAGGCATCACACAATCGGCCACGCCACGCATCCTCACCCAATTCCTCAGCGCACTGCTGCCATATGCTGCTGAGTACATCCATTTCCCCAGCACCGTGGCAGCGTGCAGCAAACATGCAGGAGTTCCACAGGGTAGCACGTGCGCCTGGCCTGCTAGGGGCCATAGACTCGCACCCATGTGGCCATTTCAGATGCCACCTGACCCGATGGGGTCGCATATAGGAACAGAAAGGATTCTCCAGTGTCAACTGCCAGGTGGTGTGTGATGCCACTGGGCGCATAATCAATGTCTGTGCCACAAACCCTGGTGGAGCACATGATGCCTTCATATGGTATCAGTCCGCACTGTGCCATCCCGATTCGAGAGTGGGGACATCCTACAGGACATCTAGTGGGTGAGTACACATGTATGGAATGCAAACTGGGGCAAGGGTGGAATGCCACAGGTGCCATGGTAGTGGCACACACGGATATGGGCAATATGGACCTGAACATGAGACTGATCTCCACTATCTCCACACAGGTGACAGCGGATATCCACCGTCCCTGGCTGCTCACACCGTACGGCGCCCCATGACCGCATCGCAGCAACGCTTATAATGAGGCATATGTTTCCACCGCAACATCATAGAGCGGGTGTTTGGGATGCTCAAGGCACGCTCCGATGCCTAGACACCTCCGGGCGATGCCCTACAGTACAGCCCCAAAAGGCCTGTGGGATATTCCTGGCCTGTTGCATCCTGCACAACATGGCCAAAGACTATGGGATAGCCGACAGGTTGAAGAGGGGACAGGCTGGAACGCTAGTGTCCCGCGTGTTGATGGTGATGAGCAGCCCCCAGGACGGCGCGGGACCCTACTGATCCGGCAGGCCCAGCTGCACCGGGACACCATCACAGAGGAGCACTATGCAGAACACAGGTAAGTCAAGGGGACATGTGCAACCAACACTGTCCATGCGCAAACCACAGGCACACAGGGTAACACACCAGGGTGCATGACGGCCAGGGGAAGGGTCCAGGCATCAAACACACCATCAGGGAGGGTGAGCACTCATATGGACACACACACCAGGCACAGAGCGCACATGGGCAGATGCACAGCACAGCAGAACTGACATTGCTAACACACAGCACCACCGCCCACCCCCACCACCTGTACTGTCCAAGTACGTGTGTCAGATGCTGGGCACCCTTGCACCTTGGTGTACAGTACAATGCAGGCATCATCATGCACACGCACCTGTGGACAGCAGTTGGGAGGGTGTGCAGGTGGTCCGTGTGTCGGCGTGGTGAGCAGAGCGCCCAGCAGTGCACTGTCACTATGACACACGTGCGCACATGGCAGCACCAGACAGGGCCCGCACTGGGAGACAGCTCAGTCATGTAGCACTGTCCCACGCCACCGGGATGCGTGGGCAGCCCCGCCGTGACCCAACTGCACTGGCAGGCTGAGCAGGGGCCACGGGTGGCACTGTTGCACCACCAGGGTCCCACCGCGCAACGCGACTCTGCCCGCACAGGGTCTGCAGCATGTCACAAACCTGCACCAGGGTGCTCGGATGGCACAGCAGAACCCGGCGCTGACAGGCCTGGTGTCGCACGACGCCGGAACGGAGTGAGAGTGAACTGTGGGGTGGCGGTACAGGGCACCTGACTGTGTGCCCAATGCATCCACGACAGAGACCACTGCCTGGGTCAGCCTGTCAATGGCGGCGGTCACATCCGTCATGATACGAACCAGCTCTGCACGGTCCAGAGCACAATCCCTGCGCCGCTTCACAGCCACAGACAGTGCCTCCACGATATTGCAACCCGCCCTGCAGCTGTACTTGATTCCTGCAGCAGGCGGGTGTGCTCGCCCAATGGGTACTGTGCCCCAACGGCATCCTGTCCCCAGGGTGTGGAAGGTCCGATGCACAACACCCTTGAAGGTGGGGCGCTGTTTGCCAGGACCAGAATGGGCGGATCAAAGGCGGCGGACATGTGCCACCGCTTGACACTGTACCCCCAGACCTGGTGGGTGACTGCTGCTGCTGCCCGCCAACTGCTGTGCCCCAGGGTCCACCTGCTCCACCACTGTGCTAGCAACAGTGCCAGACACCTGCACAGCCACCGGTGCTGCCTCACGGTGCTGACAGGCACAGCCTGGGACTGTGCCAGCATGCTGGTACACAAGTTGGAACCAGAAAGGCCCAGGGCACGTGTTCGCCTGCTGCTGTGTCCGTCATGGGACACACTATCACTGCCCATTGCAGTCCTTGTGTCATCAATGGTGCAGGTGCGTTACACAGCCATAGTCACACAGCGTGCTGGCATGCTTGCATGCCAGACTGCTGAGACATTAGGCTGTGCACCTCGCACCGAATCACCGACACCAGAGTTGGCGGCCCAGCGCATGCTGCCGCAGTGCCTGCTGGCTGGTGATAGAGGTGGATGGACCCTCCTCCATGTCCAGCAGGTCATCATCACTGCCTGGATCCACCACCACCGCCTCCTGAAGACGAACAGGATCTGTAACAGAAAGAGCATGAGTGTGCATGTGAACAACCTTCCCCCAACCCCCCAACACCACCACCATGTCATACAGCATAGTGATGGGCTTCCACCTGTCTGGAATCCACCTCCTCCTGGCTCAATAGCGCCTGCTGCATTAATGCAACCAGCGCCTCCTCAGCCAGGGTCAGCTCCAACACCACTGGCGGGCCCGCCAGTGCCAGCACATGCCGCCCTGAAGGCTGCCACCTTCTCCTTCAACCTCCCGCGGTCTGTCCCCATCTTCTTCTTGCATTCCTGCACAGAGTGCTGGTGACTTCCGTGCAGGTTCACGGCCCGAGCTACCCCCTCCCATGCAGCCGCACGGGACTGAGGGGTGCCCTCCGTCCACTCAGTACTGGCTCTCATCCAGGTAGGCCTGGAAGAGGGCCTCTGTCTCGCTGGGGTAAAGTTGGGCCTCCCCCTACGCCCACCGTCCTCACCCTCACCTTGGCTCTGCTCGGTCATGGCGATCTGTATGGGGGGAAGTGGACACCTGTCACTGTGCAGTCTACAGCATTTTCCCATAACCATTGTCCAGAACATCACACAGCATGCAACTCACCTCTCACCTGAAGTAACTGAATCTGGCCAGCGCAGCCCAATGTCGCACATTTATAGCGCAATGCATGAAAATTAGGAGTGGAGCAACTATAATGACATGCAAATCGCGCCACTGCACCTTTGAATGGCTGATCAGATGATTTGCATGTGTCGGCTGAATATCGCGAATTTGCGCTTTGCACAATATGGTTGAGTCGGCTGAGCCAATGGCGCAGATCTGTGACTGTGTAGTACACTGTACTGCGCATGCCCAGATAGCTACGCGGGCATCTCGCCGCTGCTGCTGACGTGCTGTGCGTGATCGGCAATTCAGGCCATGGCCACCATTGTGCCAGTGGCGCTACAGCACTGGGCACTATATGGCGCTGTGGCACTACTGCGCAATAGTCCACTGTGGCATTGGTACGCAGCTGGTCGGTCGCGCAGGATGCTGATACGCCAGATGGCGCTGTGTGTGGCCTTGCGTCATTGCCCATGACCTTGTGTCCGACCTTTGCCCCCTGGCGCTGTTCGGCTGCCATGTGTACGGCCCTATTGTGCTGTCTGGTGACAGCGCTATGTGAAGTGACGGCGCTGTTTGAACAGTGCGATTGGAACCTGTGGTGGTCTATTGCGCAACATCTCCACGTGGGGTTACGGCGCAGCGGTCCGCCATATTGCCTGCTGTAAAGTTGGTACCATGGCTAGCAGAAGAGCAGTACAGTGGAGCCCTGTCGAAGTGGCCAACTTGGTGGCCCTAGTGGAGCCCCACTATGGGGCACTTTATGGTGAGGCGCCCCTCACCATTGCCAGGACGCAGGTGTGGCAGCAAGTGGCCACTGACCTGGTGGGGGTCACTGGACGGTGCCGGTCAGCTGAGCAGTGCCAGCACCAGTACGGTGACCTCCACCGAAGGGATCCTGATCTTCTCGATCGGCTGCGGTCACGTGCCAGGAGGGGCGTGGTGCCAGCCAGGTGGGTGTACCATCTATGCACCTGTATTCTGTAGGGGTGTGAGGTGTTTTGGTGGCTGTGCATAGGTGATGGCTCTGCCATGGTTGGCTGTGTCAGTGTGTGCAGGTGTGAGATGCATGGGTCTGGCTGTGTGGCAGGCACTCACTGGGGCAGGGGGCAGTCTGCTTGGAGTCACACTGATGTTTGTCTCAACATATGTCTCCCACAGGCCGGGATGTGAGGATGCAGGCACTGGGTGAGGAGGGCGTGCCAGGCCCCGTGCCGGTGGGTGTTGCGACCAGCAGCAGCAGCAGCAGCAGCGGCAGACCCAGCTGCTTGAGGAGTGTGAGTATCATTACTTTATGGATGCTATTGCATGCTGGGGGCAGACCACCAGCCATGCACAACACAACCATGCAGGAAAGGGGAGGTCATAATTCCACTATACAAGACACTAGTGAGGGCCCCACCTGAGTACAGTGTACAGTTCTGGAGACCATACCACGTATGGACATAGACTGGGTAGAGAAGGTTCAGAGGAGGGCAACAAAGATGGTGCATGGATTGCATCACAAGTCCGGTGAAGACAGGTTGAAGGAACTGAACATGTACTCCTGGAGGAGAGGAGGGAGAGGGGATATGATAGAGACATACAAGTATCTTACAGGAGGAACAGGGTGCAGGAAAACACTATTTTTAAGTGAAAAGATGTTCCAGGACTAGAGGCATGGATGAAGTTGGAGGGAGGACGATTCAAAGGAAACATGAGAAAGAATTTCTTCCAGAATGGGTGGTGGACAAGTGGAACACCCTGCCAGAGGAAGTGGTGGGGGCTGAAACAATCACGGATTTAAGAATGCACGGATAGACATAAAGGAATTTGGAGGTCAGGGTAAGGTGCAACAGACTTATAGGAAAACAAAGTGAACTTACAAGCTCAAATGTGGCAGACTGGGTGGGCCATAGGCCCTTATCTGCCGACACTGTCTATGTATCTATGTATGTATGCATGACACAGGTGACATGCATCACTGTCCAGTATCACAGCACGTCTGTGTGCGCCACTGGTGGTCCATGCATGCACTGGGCACATAGCTGTGTAACTGGCATCGCACCACGCTGTTACCGCCACTTGACAGCCTTGTTTGTGCTGTGATGGACATGGGCAGTATGTGTGTGCAGTGGTGCACATAGCTGTGTCGCCTTGTTTGTGATGGCTATGTGCATGTTCACTGTGGGTGGTGATGCCATCACAGGTGCGGGACATTGGGCTATATGGCTTGCAGGTTGGGTGGTGTTCAGGGTTGCGGTCAGTCACAGCCATTGACTGTGTTCCCATTCTCCTAGGCCTCACAGTTCTCCGGAGGATCCATCATGACATACAGGGCCTGACACAAGTGTCCCTGGATAACCAGGCCATCCTGAATTCCATAAGGAGACATGGCATGTGGAGGAGGCATCGCAGGGAACAGTGGAACCAGGCACAGGACGACCAGCCTGCTGGGCCTTAGGCCACATTACCATTCCCACTTCACCCATCCCTACCACCCTGCCTTCCCTCTCCAAGTTGTTCATTCCTACCCCTTGACCACCCCTACCTTGTACCCGTCCCCCCCCCTTGTAAATAGTTCTTGTTTATTGTTTTGTAATTTACTCTTTGAAAATTTGAAAATACATTTATATTTTGATATGAATACTGTGTTGGTCTCTGATTTGCAGCTGGCTATGGGTGCTCAGTTGCAGTGGTGTACATGCCATCTGGGCTGGTATGGTCCGTGTGGTGTGTGTGTGTGTGTGTGTGTGTGTGTGTGTGTGTGTGTGTGTGCGCACGTGTGTGCATGGGGAGGTATCTCCGGCATGGCAGTGACTTTCTGTTGGTCTTGCCGTCTGCTGCCACCCACTGCTGGGTGCACAGGGTGTGTCTGGCTTGTATGCTTCTCTGCTGCACGGGGTTGATGTGTGCTGGGGGATGCATGGTTTCCGCAGTGCCAGTCACTGCACATGGGTGGTGTCTTGGGGTCACGGTGCAGGGTGTGTGTGCGACGGGGCTGATGCACTGTGGTTGTCAACCCCTGTGTGTGGCACCTCAGCCTGCCAGTGGTTGTGCTGAGGTGTCATGGCCTGCTGTGCTTTGTTGGCTTGTCCCCATGGGCCAGTAGATCATCCGTCACACCCCAGTGATGCTGTGCTTGGGGTGTGCAGGTGTCTTGTTGGTTCTGCAGTGTGTTCCTGTGCCCATGTGTGGCATGGCTGGCTGGGGCCCCAGCCTGCCTCCCTGGATGTGCAGTTCCATTGCTCGGGGGGGGGCTCTGCTTGCGCTATGGCACCTCTGGACTGCTCAGTTGGGCTGCCCTGGTTGCGCTATAGCGCAACATTTCTGCTCAGCTTCTCCTTCCTGGTTGCGCTATGGCGCAGTATGTGCGATATTCAGATGTTGGTTGCTTGCGCAATTTGTTCTGCTCCATGTTTGAATATCGCACCTGTTGTGCATATGCGCAATTGGTTTGTGCTTGCTCCTGCTGTTGCGCACATTTTGGGCGCAGTTTGAATATCTGGGCCAAAGTGTACAAATTATTTTTTCTAATTTCCTACCACTGACCCATGGGCCAGGGAAAACCTTAAACTTAGAAACTTAGGGTATACCCTGAAAAAAAAAGTGCTGCCCAATTATGGGGGCCTCCTAAGGAGTGGGGCCCCCAGGGAAATTTTCCTCTGGGTCAGTCCGACCCAGAGGGCATCAACTCCCTTCTCATGGATAGCATCACAAGCAGCTCGTTCCTGTACACCAGTGACCTTATCCTCTTATTACAGTGCAAAGACCCAAGCTGAACTTTTATCCACACTCTCACGCAACTTTGGGGCTGCCCAACAATGGTTCATTGCCAGTTGACTCTTGGTAAATGTCCAGAAGACTAAGGCCATGCTGTTCAGATCGAAACCCAGATTAGCTAGGTGGGTTGGCTGATACTACGTCTCTTCACATCCAATCCCCTGACAGCTCACCCCTTGAGTTAGTGACCTTCCTCCAATACCTGGGAGTCACCTTTGACCCAACCCTGCCTTTCTCTGATCACATCTGACTCACCATCTGGCACATGAACCAGCGACTAGGAGTTGGTTACAGGCTCAAGGATTTTATGACCCCAAAGTCAGACTTGCTATTGCCCAGGGCACCTTATTCCCCCTGCTGGACTAGTGCTCTCCCATCTATACACAGACCTAATCCTCTGGCCTGAACAGACTAAACACAACCTACAACAGCATCTGTATGTTTGCCTTGATGGCACCTTACTCCGTGCATCACTGTTCCCTCTTCCAGGTCCTAGGATGGCTCCCCTTTCAGGTCTGCCGGGACTACCTCCTAGGATGCCTAGCTGGCAAATCCATCAGAGAAAAGGAGGTGTCTTCTCTCTCCTCCCACTCAGGCCAAAGCCCTGCCATTGAGGTCTCCGGACCTCCTCTATCCTGCTATTAGAGTGTCCACAAGTCATGACGTGCATGGGCCAGAAGGCTTTCTCTTCAGCTGCCCCAAATCTTTGGAACCACCTCTCTGCTCCACTATGGACCCTGGGTTCAGGTTCACATCCACTGTTTAAATCCCACTACAGGACTGCTCTCACTGCTACCATCACCTGTAAATGCCCCCTCAGATGATAAACAGACCCCATCCAAGGGCAAAGCACATACTGCCCCCCCTCGTCTTGCTGGGAAAACCTAAGTGCCACAGTGACTCTGGAAGTTTTTATGTTTTTTTTATATGTGACTCTGGAAACTGTTGTTACTGTAATGAAATAGGAGCACAGCACTGCCACTTAGACTCTGCACTATAATTGCCTGTACTGTGGTCACTTTATAGTCAAGTTGCTCAATTGTGACCATTTGCTTTGTATCAATTAATGTTTCACTTGTGTATTGTAACTACTCGCTGCTCCCCTGTAACTTTTCTACATGTTTTCCTTTTTTCTTTCTTTGTGCAAACTTTATGGCTGGGTCATGCCTGAAACCAGTCCCTTGGATCAGTACACCCACCCAGTTAACAAATAAATACTATTTTTTTAAAAATAGTTACAGGGGAGAGGGAGTAGCAGTACGGCAGGGAGCTGGGGGTGTGTGAGATGAGGGTGAAACTTCTGTCTAGAAAATAGGTCACAGTATAGATAGGGTAAAAGTGGACAGACTGGATGTATCAACAGTCTTTTTCTGCCAACAATGTATATGTTTCTATGTAAGTATTTTTTTCATTTCCCTTATTTTGATAATTAGAACATTTTCTACCTGACAATACCTGGTATCATGTGTGTAATGGCATGTTTACACAGCGGCAGCACTCTCACATTTGCGCCGCACTGCTCGTGCCCCGATCCTCTAATCAGACTTGAACTGAGGTTCGCACAACCATTCCTCCTGCTGATGCCAGAGAGGGGCTGAGAGACTCACGGGAGAAGTCTGGAAATGGCTACTTTACATCAGAGCAAGTGTCACAGCATGTTTACAAGGCTGCTTAACATGCTCACTCTAATAGATGTTACCACTCCTGCACCGCTTCAGAAAGATGATCCGGGAGACACTTACCATGAGCGGGTACCTGTTCACATGGCTGCCTTTGCAGCACATCAACCTGTGCACAAGGGTTGATGTGCGCTGGAAAGATGGCAGTAACACGCCTTAACAGTACTCTACCTGAGACTGACGAATAGTTCTTTTTTTATATACTTTATTTATAGTCGTTATGTAGATATACTGTACATATGAAACAGTCCTTCTTGGTTCAAAAGGCATAGGAATTGCACCAAAAATAATTATAAACAGGAGTTTTCTGTTATCTCCCCTTGTTACACATAGTGGGGGGGGGTCTTTCAAACTGAAACAGTCAGTTGTTAAAAGGAATAGTATCATAGACTAAGTGCAACCATAACCATGGACTAAGGAGCGAAAAGACAAATACCAAAAATATCCCCGGATAGAGAAACCCAAATAAAGTCACAGGTGACTTTATATGTACTGTAGTTCATGAAACCAGTAATACATTGATAATTATATCCTGGAGAAGCTTGAAAGATGGTCAGAAATGTGGCAACTGAGGTTCAATGCAAAACAAGTGCAAAATAATGCATCTGGGTAGAGGGAACCCTGGGGAGAGCTACCAATTGGGGGGAGGAGCTGACTGTCACCAAGGAGGAAAGGGACCTAGGGGTTATCATCTCTGATGACCTTAAAGTATCAAAGCAGTGTGCAAAGGTGGCAGACAGGGCCAGTGGCATGCTGGGGTGCATAGGCAGGGGTATCACTAGCAGGAGGTGGGAGGACGTGATGCCATTGTATAAAACATTGGTAAGGTCTCACCTGGAGTACTGCATGTAGTTTTGGAGGCCACACCTGCACAAGGACATAAACAAGATGGAGACTATACAGAGAATGGCGACAAAGATGGTGCAGGGCTTGCACCACAAAACATATGTGGAGAGACTAAGGACCTCAATATGTACTCACTGGAGGACAGAGAGAGCGGGGGACATGATTGAAACTGTTAGTACCTCAAGGGCATAAGCAAGGTGCAGGTAGGGGACCTTTTCCAATGTAGAAAAAGTACCAGAACAAGAGGGCACAATATGAAATTGAAGGGGTGGGGGGAGATTAAGAGTCAATGTGAGGAAGGTTTTCTACACAGAAAGGGTAGTTGACACTTGGAATAGTCTGCCACAGGAGGTAATGGGGGCAAGCACAGTGAAGGGGTTTAAGCATGCCTGGGACAGGCACAAGGGAACCTTGAGAAGGGAGGGAGTGATGAAAAGTCATTGATCACATAGGGTCAATGGCCACATACAATGTATAGGGCCTACGGGCAGACTGGATGGGCCTGGTGGTTCTTATCTGTCAACAATTTCTATGTTACCATCCAAGGATATGAGATTCAGTGAAAAGAGCCCCCTCTCTCACCACACTAACTGAGAAGAACTCTAGTAATACAGTGAACTGATTAACATCCAACAAGTGTGTCACGCAGCTAAAGCGCAGGAAAAACTGTAAAGTACCATATAGCACAAGAATCCATGAGGAAACGAGACAGGTGTAAAAATAATCATATTAGGACCCTAACAGCAAGTACTACACACTGAACGGCTCTTGGACACTACGCGTTGTTTCGTACCTAAGATGGGAGCAGTAACTGTGCACTTGACTGTACTGTCACAGTCATTATGAGCCAGCTGGCCTTCGTCTCCCAAATCAAATGGCCAAGTAAACCAGCAAAGAAGAGAATCCTGACTACGTACCAGTCCCAGGCATCAAGAATCCTAAAAAGAGCCCCAGGTGTCCTGCGCTTTAAAAATAATAATAATAAAAAAAACATTGAGCAACATCAATAAAAGTTCAATAAGCTGTTAGAGTCTCAGTGGTGAATTCAAGTCCTTATAATTGGTAGATAGTGTTGTAAAAGACTACCCCTGCTCAATCCTGATGGTCTACATCCGGATTAGCCCATTGTGCAGGGTATCCAGTGACTATAGCAAAGCAATATGAGTGACCATCAAAAAGGCGACTCATATTGGGTGCTCTATTCATGGGCTACCCTGCAAGGATTGCAACCCTATGCAAAGGCGATGGCAGGAACGGCGACTGGAAGGGTGGGCTAGCGAGGGGCAGGGGAGCTGTGCCTGCTCCCACTGAGCTAGCCTTATGGTGTGGTGGTGAGGGTGGCTAGCTCTAGTGGAGCAGGTACAGGGTTCAGGACTGTGAGCAGGATGCAAAATTTTGCAGCTGCCTGTGGCCATCATTTATTTTACCTGTGGCAACCAAAGTGTCGCCCCCATTGCACCCCCTGGAGTTAGTAATTTAAATTCAGGGGTTATGGGAGGGCAAAGCCCTCTATAAAAACACTTTTATGTTGCCGGATGTTGGGTTTCCTGAAGTGTATGTCACTGATTTTTCGGCTATATACACTCGCCATAATAGCAATCGCTATTTTGTGATCGCTATTATGACATGGAACCATTGTGCAGCAAAGTCCTCTTTAATTTTAGTGAGTCTTTTTCCGGCTTCAACTGGGTCATTAAACAAATATGTTTTACCGGCATATACAATCTTAAGTTTAGCAAGACAGGATCGAGCGTCCCGTGACTGCTCTCCTTCTCCGGGGGGAGGGTGGGGAGTGCGTTCGGTGCATTAGGGACACCTGGCAAAGGCCGGATGCACCACAGCACCAACGCCAGCACATTGGGGGTGAGGCGGACAATGGCAGTCATTGCATGTCCCCGCCACCATATACGGGAGAAAAATCCTGTAGTTGGCCACCTCCGTGAAGCCAGCTTCCAGCTTCAATTGGCCTCTTGGCCGGCTCCCCAGTCAGTCACTGGTTTTGTGGCACCTGGGCCAGTGCCATGACCCCACCCCTTGGGGGGGAAAGCCAGGGGTTTCAGGGGCAGAGCGCGTCCGGAGGTGAAAGTTAGGAGGCGTATGACCAGCGGATGATCGGCAGCCAACTGCAGGGCCAAAAAGATTAAAAAAAAAAAGTTTGCCAGACAACTGTAGAGAATGGGAAAATATCAAGTTATTTAAGTCTTGCACGAATGGCATCAAACTCTTTTCTACATTGCCATGTAGAGAAACTATGGACTGGAAAACAGAACATGCTGGTACTATCAACAAGTTGCCCTTTTAGTTTAGCTGTATATGACACCCAGAACCTCCAGGATTGGGTACCAAACAAATAAAAATTAATCTATTATCTATCTATCTAGGGTATTGTTTTTCACATGCAGTCCCACAGAGACAATTAAAACAGTCCTAGATTGCTCTGGATCTGTTGGTTGTCTGTTTGGGACTGATTCAATATGCTTTAAAGAGTAACCCTTGCAGATCCAAGTCCAAAAGACTTTTAAATAAATCCATCACAAACTGTACCAGGTCTAGTCCTTCCGATCGTTTTGGGACTCCAAAGAGATGAATATGAGTAAGGCGAGCCCCATTTTCCATTTGTTCCAAATGCAGGTGGATAATTTTATTCTCTGTAATAATTCCAGAGGCAAGTGCTGCCATTTTGTCTGCAGTTTCTTTTGCCAAATAAAGATTCCCGTGGACACCAGCTCCATCTTCGTTTCTAGGGTAGTGACCCTGTTATTAAAGGAATCTATTTTCTGATCTAGGTCCTACACTCATTAGGCTAACTCTCTTAGAGCTTGCAGTACCTCACTGATTGAAGGCTCCAACATGTGCACTAGCAGCCAAGTCGTCTGCTCTGCTCCATCAGGTGGCCTGCTCTGCTTTCCTATCCTGGACCCTAAAGGTGCCGTTTGGTGGCTTTTCCCATCACTAGTGCTCCCAAAAACAGATATGTAGGTAAAGTAAAACCTCCTCTACAAGTTGGAGTAGTTTTTAGAAAGTAAAGAGTGCACTTTTAAACGAAAACAAAAAAAAGAAAGAAACAGTAAAGTAAAGCAAGAGCTCTCAAAGCTGCATCCTGTTCCATCAACTGTTAGCCATGTCCCCCTGACACAGCTAGTTGTATTCCTCCTCATACATCAAGTCCCATGATATCACTGTCTGTGACATCACAACAGACCAAGAAGAGCCAATCACCTGCTGGAAGATAAGTCACTTGTGATGTCATAATTAGTGAAGTCACAGTGGTGATGGGTATGAAAAGAAACAGACCTACATATGTCAGCTATCACACAAAGTACTGCTCTTAATACTACCAGGTAGAAAACCTTCTAATGAACAAATGAAAAAAAATACTTCAGAAGTAAAACAAAACTGAATACATTTAAAATGTAATAACATTTTTTGCCTGGTACTTTTGGCTCTACTGGATCTTTAAGAAGCTTTTTTCTGTTCTATTTTGCTGTTATTGTTTCCGAGATACCCCCTTCCCAGGACACCTCTGTAAATGAACTATTTTGGCTCAGTGGGCCTTTTCTGGTAAAACTCTTTCAAAAAATAAATGAATGAATAAAACATAAACTACATCGTACAGTTCTAAAATGGTTATGAACAACAGCATGTAAGTTTAAAGCACCCGCTGAGTTTGCTGAAACACCAGTGAAGCTGGAACAATAACAGAATTTGAGCCAGTATTTGAAAATCAGCATCTGTAGAAAATAAAAGCTTGCAGGTTGAATGCCATTCTTCTTTGAGATAGTCCAGTTGAGAGCTGTGCTTCAACAGAAGAAAAATTATAATCTTATCCCATGGCCGCTTGCTAGCTCCTGCCAAGTTCTCCTACCTTAGTGTTGCTCACGCCCTAGTAACAAGACTAACACAACAGGTAACCACTCCCAAAAGTAACAATTTGCTATACTTTATAGCTGCAAAAACACAAGAACTGTAAACAGGCAAAGAATGCAGAAGAAGCAATATATGCAGCTTACCCAATAACACAGGATTTATGCATGGATTAAGGACAAATAATAGGGAGTTTCTGGGAAAATAAACAGAAATTCCAAACTATACATACATGGGGTCAGTAACATAAACAAAATGCATGGGTCTTGCCACCCAGAAATCTTAGTGTAACCTCCCTACAAATGGGAGTTTCATATAATGTCTTCCTGGGCTCCTAAAATGCCCACTGTCAGGATGGTGTCCTGTCTGCAGTAGCTCTGTTTGTCTGCATGAGAGTGCTTTAGTAAGCCTCCGTGCCTGCCTCTTTAAGAGAACATTTAGACAGTTAGAAAATTAATCTGGGCTGGGTCCGAGTGATTTAAGGCTCTTGACCAGTCAGACAGTCCGTTATTCTACTCCATTCTGCAGTCGCTACTTGCGCAGAGGGAGCACTGGTAGAAACTGCCATTATTTATTGTTTATCTATCATAGTAATAATGATATAGAAGTTTGTCAAACCTGCTTTGAATTGCAACTTGAACTTTTGAATAAGGGCCACCATTTTGGTTCTGGACTGCCAGTGTTGGATCAATCAAACCTCAGGGGACCTAAAATGGAGACTGTCCCCAGAGGTCTTGTGGGATTGAAATTCTGCGCTATTTGTAGTTTTAAGGGTTTGGCGCCTAAATGGACATGGAGAGGGGGCCCTTTCTGTGTCAAACGATTCCCTCAGGCAACCGAACCTTTTGGATTACTGGGAAGTCCCCAGAACTGCTGAATCAGTGTGTCAGTCGAGAGTTGGAGTTTGGAGAGTGAACAACTCGAGCCATCGAGCAGCTGCTCCTGGTAGGAGCATAGGAGAATCAGGCGGAAGGCTCTGCTGGTCAGCCGTCACATCTCCAACCTGGAGTATCGCCTTGTGTGTGAGAATCGGACTTTTCCGATTGTTGCTTGAGACCTGCATCTGAAGAGAGAAGATTGTGTTATTGCTAATTGTGAGTGGACCAAAGACTTGCTTCAGAAGCAATCGGCCTGTCAGAAGTCAGAAGCGAGCCTTAGATCGAAAGGTTTGTGCAGTGGAGCTGTGATTGGCAAACAAACTTTATTTGAACTGTGGCCAAATAAGCTAAGTGTTATAGATGTGCTGAATGTGTTTTGTGGGTCGCGATATGGTTCCCCATGGCAAGTTCTGTTACACCCGCTGGAAGCTTTTCCAGCACTTCACCACAGACTTTATCTAAACTATCTGTTCTGCCTGGGCTCTGCCACCTTGGCCTAGGCCGCTGCTCCTGATTCAGAGACATTCCCGACAAAAGACCCGCTCAGGAATTTGGCCCGCTGCTCAACACCATTGAACAGGTAGCGACCACCAGGAGGTGAGTCGTGTAGGTCTTGCTTCCCCTGGGTTGTGTGCATGTTAATTGTTTTCCTTCCTAAGGGCCCCAGCAACAGCTGCACCACTGGCCTATCCCAGGCAATGCTTTAGGCTAGCCTGTGCAACATACTGGGTACCCAGGATTGTGGGACTGTGTCAAAGGGACTGTAGTGCATGCTGAATCAATCTGAATAAAATCAGGAGTGCCAATCATTTACTAGATTTATGCCCAACCCTTGTTCACTTCCCCCTAAATAAACCAGATTGGTGGGTTTCACGTTTAACCTGGCTAGTGTGTACCTTATTGGTGGGGTTGCAGCACTGCTGTTGTATTGTTGCATTACTGATCTTATTTTCCAGGGGGTCTCCAGGGCTGTTGCAGAGGATTCCGCCCCGGTGGTAAGTGCAAGGAGTGTGAGCATATTATTACTGTTATTTGGTGGATGTGAATGTTCCATTGCTTTATTGTTCAGGCCACTAGAAGGGTTGGTGGGTGATTATAGCAACCCGGAGGGCTATACCAAAAGCAGCTATGCTACCCCAATACCATTCCTCCGGGTGGAGGCACTTATTCACCAAACTCAGGCCCCTCAACCTGTGCATAGTCACGCAGGCAGAAGTAGTAGCCCATAGGATAGCACCACCTAGGGGTTACATCTTGGAGGCACTGCTGGGATTTGCGCCCGTAGTGGCTCAAACATTAGATTGCTGGAAGTCGAGAAAATGTTAGCAGAGCCAAGCTCTCCGCCTCTATCCCAGAACATGGAGGGTGTATTATCTGGGACCGTCCCCACCCTCAGTGGGGTAAAGGACTGGGAAACCTGGAGGGCATATGCCGCCTGGATGTTAGATAGATGGCCCGGGACTGCCAAGCAGAAGTAGTTGGAGATTTTGGTGACACTTCGGGTATCTGCGCTGGATGTTATCCAGGAAATTCAGTCTACTGAGCCTTCTGCATCCATGCAGCAGTACTTGGATGCCCTGACCTCCGTGTTTGATCCTCATGAAGACGTGAGCCGTCTACTATGGGAGCTTAAGGCCATGTGACAACAAAAGGGAGAGTTACTCTCAGGTTATCTACTCTGGACTGAGTATGTTCTGATAAAAATATTTGAGCCAGGAGTGGTAGCCTCCAGGGACCTGAATCGAGTCCAAATGGATCATGTCTTGACCTCTGTAAAAGATCCCAGCTTCCTTATGCTTCGGATACATACTCAGCACTGTGCGAAAGGTGTCCCATCATTTGTCGAGCTGATGCAAGCTGTGAAAAGGGCTGAACACCAAGCTGGAAGGGAAGGTGTGAGGGAGCCAATTCTGGCCTCGGATGAGGTTAAAGATGGTATCCCATCTGAGTGCACCGAACCAGAGGCCCAAACTTCGAAGGAGGATGTAGTGGCTCCTGCCTGGGAGGAAGAATTCCATAAACTGGAAGAGCGTTTTGACTGCCTGTGTTATATAGTCATGGCTATGTGTAAAGTACAACAATGGCTCTGCAGTAGGCCTGAATAAAGGAAATCAACACCTCAGGATGTGGTGCTCTGTTATCCTTGCAGGGGGGATGGCCATAAGCAATGCCGGTGTCATTTTCCCAAAGATGCTGACAGAGTAAGAACTTGACTCATCGGGCTCAGAAAATCTTTCCTGCAGGCTTCCCCAATAACTGGGCTCTCAAAATCTGCCTCTAGGAAGCACAACAGATGGCCTTGCTGGTGGTATGCCCCAAGTTGAGCTGTTCTGCTACTTCCAAGTTAATAGTTAAACCCTCAAACCCTGGTGCCCTTGCTCCATGCTGCCCTAGTGTAGCTGATAAGGATAGACCCCCAACCATGTTGGTCAAAATACAGGAGGTAGTATAGACCCGAATGGTCAGACTTATGTGGTTATCTAATTGAAATTTTATTGAATGTACTGCTATGCTTATGACAAAAATATGTAATCTGTATTTTACAGGAAACTGTTATTATTATGAAAAAGTATAGTAATGCTTAATGCCTATGTATTTTTACTGATGCATCAGTCTTTTTCTTTGTGGTGTACCAGATGAAACATTCTTGTATCTTTTTGTATGATGTTTTCTATATAGAATGTTATAGTAAGTATAGACTTGACGCGGACGCTGAGTTTTTCCAGTCAGGGAAGAGTGTAACCTCCCTACAAATAGGGGTTTCATATAATGTCTTCCTGGGCTTCTAAAATGCCCACTGTCAGGATGGTGTCCTATCTGCAGTAGCGCTATTTGTCTGCATGAGAGTGCTTTAGTAAACCTCTGTGCCTGTCTCTTTAAGAGAGCATTTAGACTGTGTTAGAAAATTAATTTGGCCTGGGTCTGAGTGATTTAAGGCTCGCGACCAGCCAGACAGTCCATTATTCTACTCCATTTTGCAGTCGCTACTTGTGCAGAGGGAGCTCTGTTAGGAACTTTGATTATTTAATGTTTTATCTGTCATAATAATGATATAGGAGTTTGTCTGACCTGCTTTAAACTGCAGCTTGAACTTTTGAATAAGAGCCACCATTTTGGTTCTGGACTGCCGGTGCTGGACCAGTCGAACCTTAGGGGACCTACAATGGAAACTGTCCCCAGTGGTCTTGTGGGATTGAAATTCTGTAGTATTTGTAGTTGTGAGGGTTTGGTGCCTAAATGGACCCGGAGGGGGAACCCTTTCTGTGACAGACAGTTCCTTCAGCCAACCAAACCTTTTGGATTACTGGGAAGTCCCCAGAACTGCTGAATCAGTGTGTCAGTTGAGAGTTGGAGTTTGGAGAGTGACCGGCTTGAGCCATCGATTAGCTGCTCCTGGTAGGAGCATAGGAGAATCGTCGGGAAGGCTCTGTTGGCCTGCCTGTCATGTCTCCAGCCTGGAGTATTGCCTGGTGTGTGAGAATCAGACTTGTCCAATTGCTGGTTGAGACCAGCATCTGAAGAGAGAAGAATGTGTTATTGCTATTTGTGAGTGGACTGAAGACTTGCTCCGGAAGCAATCCGCCCATCAGAAGTGAGCCTCAGATTGAAAGGTTTGCACAGTGAAGCTGTGATTGGCAAATGGATTTTATCTGAACTGTGGCTAAATAAGCTAAGTGCTATAGACATGTTGAATGTGTTTCATGGGTCCCAATTTGGTTCACCATGGCAAGTTCTGTTACGCCCGCTGGAGGCTTTTCCAGTGCTTCACCACAGACTTTATTCAAACTGTCTGCTCTGCCTGGGCCCTGCCACCTCAGTCTAGGCCACTGCTTCCAATTCAGAGACATTCTTGGTGAAAGACCCACTCGGGGATTCGACCCCCTGCTCAACACCATCAAACAGGTAGCGACCACCAGGAGGTGAGTTGTGTACGCCCTGCTTCCCCTGGCGATCCAGTACAACACCACAATGTCTTCTTCTTGCCTGTCCCTCATCCTGGCCTGGGCAGCGTGAGTACAAAACAGGGTAGCTCCCTGCAACATCAGCTGTAATCATTGTATGCCATCTGATTTTCTTGTTTGGGTTTATTGCAATGAACTGAGCCATCTGGCTCCGGATTACAAATATTTGGGTTGTGTGCATGTTAATTGTTTTCCTTCCTAAGGGCCCCAACAACAGCTGCAACACTGCCTGCCCTGGGCAATGCTTCAGATTAACCTGTGCAACATACTGGGTACCCAGGGCTGTGGGACTGTGTCGAAGGGAATACAGCGCCATGCTGAATCAATCTGAATCAAATCAGGAGTGCCAATCATTTGCTAGATTTATGCCCAACACTTGTTCACATCCCCTAAATAAACCAGATTTGTGGTTTTCATGTTTAACCTGGTTAGTGTGTACCTTATTGGTGGGGTTGCATCGCTGCTGTTGCATTACTGATCTTAATTTCCAGGGGGTCTCCAGGGCCATTTCAGAGGATTCCGCCCTGGTGGTAAGTGCAAGGAGTGTGAGCATATTATTACTGTTATTTGGTGGATGTGAATGTTCCATTGCTTTATTATTCAGGCCACTAGAAGGGTTGGTGGGTGGTTATAGCAACCCCGGAGGGCTATACCAAAAGCAGCTACACTACCCCAATTCCATTCCTCTGGGTGGAGGCACCCATTCACTGAACTCAGGCCCCTCAAACTGTGCGTAGTCACGCAGGCAGGGGTAGTAGCCCATAGGATAGTGCCACTTAGGGGTTACACTAGCTTTCCTCTCAGTCTCACAATATCCCCCACTACTGGTGCACAAGTATACATTCCGTCACAGAGCTTCCAACAGTCACTGCATGCACAGCTGGGAGTGGGTGTGTTGCATGCTGGCTGTTATGTAGATGGGTTTTAGCATGGATGGGATTTTTTAACTTTAAACAGAAATACAAAGTCCCAAATTGGAAATACATTAAGTTCCAAAGTTCTAGAGAAGTTCCCCTCTCATGAGGTTTGAAATAAAAGTTCCCAAATGTCTTTTAACTTTAAGCAGCTTTCTGGGTTTTAGCCTAAGTGTAAGCCCCTTCTCTTTGAGAGGGGTTTATGCTCCCATTAGGGACCCCCTTCCATCTTCTACTCCCCCTCCTGAGCTTAGGGTTTATTAGTGCTCTGGGGGTTAATCCCTGCTGGACTCCTGAAGGTGGCAGCAGAGAGCAGGTTAGAGAGGGTATAAATAAGGTTGGGACAGGAAGTTCTGAGCTTTTCCAGCCCTGGGCAGTAGGCCGAGGCTGGGGGTGGCTGGCTGGAGAAGAGAGGCAGGCAAGGAGGGAGCTCAACGGTCCGGTTGGACCAGAGGGGAACCCCCTCAAAGTCAGTAGTCAGGGATGGCTTGTATGCAGCGATGTGGTGTCGAAGGACAGGGATGTGTGCTCTGAGAGACAATGGCTAGCTAGCCGGTACTGCATCTAGGTATGGGGGAGGCCCAGACAGGAGGGAGATGGTAGGGCATAGAGGAACCCCTTAGATCCCGTGCCGGTGTGGCTTGGGCTGCCAGGGTTGCGGGAGCCATGGCAGGGCTCTCACAGGGGAGGGGCTAGTGGCAGATGTCCTCTCCCATACCCGGTGTGGCAAGGTAGCCCAGGCGTAGAGGGGGCTTTGGAGCATCTTTCACCCAGTTAAGGGGCCTGCTTGGAGGAGCAGGTCCTGGGGCGCTGGCATTCTAAGCGCTGGGTGGGCCACAGGTCTTAGGACAGGCCTTGGAGGGCGTCTCCAGGCGTTGGAGCTTAAGTCAAGCCCAGAATGTGCTACAGGGATGCCGATAGGAGGCTGGGGCCATCCTCAGATGGTCATCAGGGAGCACAAAACAAGGAAGGAGTGGACGCCAGGGATGCCAGAGAAGGGCTTGTACTACTCAAAGGGCCTGGGTGGTGTTAGTGCCTAGGTTTCTCTTGTGGCAAGGCAGTTCAGGTGATGGCAGTGGGCATTGGGTGCTGCAGCCTGGGTATGCTGTGGGCCGGTCAGGTATCAAAGTCTGGGCTGGCCCCGGGGCCACCATTTATGAGCTGGCCTTTTAGGTCCATGAAGGGTTGCAGCACCAGGGGGAGGTAGGAGCGAGAGATCCAGGATGAGTTGCAGAGTCATTTGGGGTCACTCCAAAGCCGTGTTTCAGGCTCAGCAAAAAAGGGTTACAGGGCCTGGCTCAGGGAGAGCAATCCTGGCACCTCCCATGTAAGGTTCAGGCTGGGTTCAGGAGCCAGGTGGAAGAAGCTGCTTGCTTCTCCAAGCAGGAATAGGGCATGTGGCCAGTGCACAGGGAAGGGGAATGTAACCAAAGTAAAAGGGTGGCTTACTAGCGCCAGTATCAAAGGAGCCTGTTGATTCTTCAAGGGTGAAGTATCTGCTTAAATGAATCAACTGAGCTTCCAACCTAGACATGGGTGTAGGCAGGCATACACCATGTACTCCATGGTGTACACATTTATTGAAGGGGGGAGGGCAGCACATATGCCCTGAACTTCCTCCCTAGTCCATAGGAACACAACAGAACCAGCAGAACCTTTCTATAAGTATATTCATATTAGTCAAAACCAGAAGGACTGGTCACTGATACTGTCTTTGTATCCCAAGGACTATACAGCCTTACAGGGTCTGGGCTGGTATATCGGTGTCGTAAGGAACAATGCATGGCATCTGTATATACCCATGCATGTGGGGGGAGCAACAATCAGTGTCATGGGGTACAAAAGTTGTATATATTGTGCCAAACGGGGCAACAAACACAGTCCTGGTGTACATATACAGTATATATTGTCTGGCTACACCCTGAAAGTAAAGAATAGCCTTGTAGATTCTACCTTTTTAACATCATACTCCTGCTCGAAAGTTCTAGCTGGAGGAGCTTGCAAAAATGTTCAAATAGCCCCATGGAGCTCCTGTATTTTGTGCAAGAAGGTACCCCTGTGTCTCTGAAATCATTTGGGGCACAGACGAACATAAAGAGCTGTTCTGGGAAGAGATTGACTGGTGATTTTTTTATTAAGGTGGTGGGGGTTAATAAAATGTGAAGCCCTCAGTTTTATTTGTGCAGCAGTTTCCACCAGGATCGAGGGGCTTGGGAGCCGAGTGGGAGCTGTGGCTGCAGATCCTCAAAGGTGCCTGGTTCAGGCGGCGGAGGTTTGGGGCAAAGTCAGTTAATTGAAAAGAGATTAAGGGTGCACTGAAGAGCTAAAGCCATCGAGAGGTAGTCTAAGTTTTACTACTTCACTCTGCTGTGCAATGCTCAGAGATGTTTTGCTATGCTGTAGGCCCTTTCCTCTGGTCCATCAGCGATTCCTTCATGTCCCTTGACAGTTTGGGGAAGGGGTGGCCACACAAGGTTGCACAGAACTTACCCAGTGTCTAGCTGACTGAACAAGCTTAACTTATTTACACACTAGTGCAGGGTAAGGCCTCGATCACTACAGAAACAGAGAAACATTGACAGTGATGACAGAAAGAGACCACAGGTCCATCTAGAGTGCCCGCAGTTCTCTATCTGCCCTAGGACCTATGTTCATGCAGGGTTTTATACCTCCCAGTCCACCCTCCCTGCTGTCCTCCCTACTGCTACTGATGTAAGCAACCACCAAGCTCTTCACTCTGTCCTCGCCATGCCTGAAGCCATTTACAGTCTTGGCACCCATCACCTTCTCTGGTAGACTATTCCACAGCTCCGCTACCCTTTCCATAAAACAGTCTTTCTCACATCCCTCATAAACCTTCCACCCTGCCAGTTTCCACTCATGACCTTGGGTTCTTGACTCTGTACTCATGCTAAATAGTTCCCTGCAGTACACCTTCTTTATTCCCTTCATGAATTTTTTTTAACTCTTTATTTATTCTTGCAGAGAGCACAGCATTGCAAATAATACACTCCATAATAATCATCTTAAATACTTACATCCAGAGCCTTAGTGCCTTTGTTATTATTTGTAAAAAACTACAAATACGAAAGCAGTCTCAGCGCAATCCCGTAAAAACTGTAAGGAAATAATAATTAATATAAAATCATATCAACAGAGAATTCAGTCCAGATTGTATACCTTTTCCCCACTCCAGTGATTCATCCCCTACAGTCCCTAATCTCAAATCCCAACAGTTTTCATGGAATAAAAGTCTTGTCTTCCATGGAGATATAAAACACCCACGCTCACCAATGCATTTCAGATTGCTCTAAGCCATAACCATAGGCTACAAGCCTCTCCAAATATTACGTCATTAACAATTTTATGTCATTGGGCAAGCGTCCCCTTCCTGGATCCCACAGCTACAAAAATTCCTGCCAGCCCTCCCTCGGAGACCATACCCCATGTCGCAATGATGCTGCCATGCTGATTCCTCTGGGCCAGAGGGGGGCCCCCTGGGCACTTGCCCTACTTTGCCACCGACTCCCCATCTCTCGCTCCCGCCCCAGGGGACCAGAGCTTAAATAAAGGTTGAAACACTGTCCCTTGGTGGCAGTAAGATGGAATGGCCTATGGAACTCATAGAGAATAGGGGCCCTACCAGAGGGGGGATCCAAAATAAGGACTATTAAGCCCACCCCGCAAGGGGGGATTTATACTCTCACCTCCCTTTAGAACCATTTCCTCCTGGAAATGGGGCATCACTGACACCTCCAAGAGGCCTTCCCAGGGTCAGGTTGAGTATGCGCACTCCCCATCCAATCCAGTAGCCTTCCTGGGCATGCCTAACCCCCACCCTCCTAAGTACCTACCTACCGACCTGTGGAGCAAGTTTGGTAAAAAAATTTATCTCTTTTTTCATAAAATACAATTAATAACATTTTCTTTAAAATGGTAAGCTACTTCTTACTCTAGCCAGGCTGTTATTCAAGCTCTTAACCAACTGGTAACCACTTAACACACAGATTAAGTCTGTAACTGTTTATCCATCGAGCTTACCCACACACTCGCAGTCCATTCACACTATCAATCATTCTCCAAACACACGAGGTAGCAGTTGTACTGAAACAGTTTTCATTTGGACCACTCCAAACAGGAGCAGCCACAGCTCTATCTTAACATTTATATTTAAAAAAGAGTTTTTTTTTTCAAAACAAAAAACAACTTGAGAGTCTTAAGAGCGGATAGGGAAATCAGCCCCAGTTCCAGATCTTCAAGACGTTACAGTTCTTTCCCCGGACACATTACCTTTTTTAGTCCAGAACAATCTGTGCTTTTAAATGCTTTTAAAGAATTTGCTTTCAAACCTTCTAACAATTGGACTGTCCTGGCAATTATGGGAACTCACAGTCTTTCCTGCTTTCAAATATGGAGCCCACCTCCCCAGGGAAAATAGTAATCTGAATCTGGTTTTGTTGTCTCTTCACTGAAAGAGTCCTTGGTGATGACATAATACTTGACTCTGCATTCAGCTAGATCATACATGAAGGCAAAGTGCTTAAACAGGGTCAGACTGGCCCGGGGGTAGTAAAACACATTGCTCTGGCCTTCTGCATAACTTCCTGAGTGGCATGCCCCAAACCTCCAGGCCATGACTGTAGCCTGTTGAGCATCCCTCTGAACACCCAATCTGATCTATTTTCTTCAATAATATCCCACAGATACTCTGGAGTGTAGGGATACTCCATGGTGGGGTATTCCGTGTGGATTATTGTTGCTCGGATAGTGCCACCATGGATCCGCCAGTGATCCGGTGGATGGTGGCACTATTCGAGTGGGATCTGGGCGAATATGGAGGTCAGATCCCACGTTATCAAGCGCCAGATCCAGGTATCCAGTACCAGATCCCTGGATCCGTCCATTGGATAACGTGAGATCCGACCAGGGAACCAACGGCTGGATCCACGGGCAGATAGAGGTAGTATCTGGCAGATCCACTATCCTGCTGCACAGGTGGATCCGGATTGCAGATCCATCGGAGCACCACTAGTGTGGATCCTTCTCTTCACCCACCTCTCAGCCTGGGACCACTCAGATAGGTCCCTGATGCTGATGCGCCGGGCGGCCTCCAGCTCCAACCATACCTGGGTCCGGTACATGACATTGGCTAAGTCACTCCTTAAAAGGCCATTAATTCTTTCCCTGAGAGTTCTGCATTGCATCACCAGGCATGGGATGTTGTCTGGCAAAGTAATGGCAGGCTGATGGTAAGGCCGTGGAATTGCTAGTTGGATTTCATGGTCAGCAAATTGGTATCGTGTTAGTTGTCCTCCTTGGGGCAATGGAGCAGTCTCCTCCCAGACCTCCTTCCTGGGCTCTACCTTCCTAATAGGTCACGGGGTATAAGGTGGAGGAACCTCGTCTTGCACCACAACACTGGGAATGCTGATGCCAAGCAGGGATTCCACCGATGACCCCTTGGGCCCTGGGGGCCCCTGCTGACATTTGCAGACCTCCCACCTCTCCCTCTGCCACAGGGATAGTTGACAGCCAATGGGGTGGAGCTAGGCAGATGGCTATGCTCCCCCTCGCTACCCTCAGATGGCTCCTCCATGGCTTCAATTTTTACCTCTGGAGACTTCTGCGTTGGCTGTGCTGCCACTTCTTCACTTGGCTGCACCTCCAACTTCACCTCAGCTCCCAGGTCCAGGCTTCCCTGGGAGAGTAGGGAGGCCATGTCCACTGATGCATTAGTGGAATAGTACCAGGAGTACCTGAACGGTGTACCTTCAAATAGGCCCCCTGGCATAGCACTGGAAGAAAAAGAATATAGTTGTAGTTTTATGACCCCCTCTCCTCCATAACCACACCGCACAAATCTCTCTATGGCCTTTTCCCTCCGTGCAGAATTCCACAACCAAGTAAGCAGGGAGGTTGGTATAGTAGCATGGTGCTCCTCCTCCAACGAAAATCCCTCTGCCATTTTTCCTTGATTGTTAAGTTTTTTTTCTCTTCTCTTGCCTTAGCTAACACCTCAGCTCTCTCTCTCTCTCTGTCCCCCTCCTTTTGCTGACCTAACAAAATGGCGCCTACAGCTCTGCTCCCTTTCAGTTACTTTCACAGAGTCAGCCAATCACAGCAGTCCTCCAGTACCACTTGACCCAGTTCCAGGCATGGAGGCACCAGAAAGAGAAAGAGACACACATCCTAAAGGAATTTGCCACCATACACTGCGGCCTACCAAACTGTGCCATCACCCAGCAGGCACTGCACTGTGGCTGGCCGATCCAACTCACCCACATCAGTGGTGCCACAGTTTTTTGGGTCAGGCGAAATAAATCCCGGATGAGCCCCCACATCTGTAAGCTGCCCCATGTCCTCCACTTTTGTCTAGGGCTCCCAATATTATTGGGGGGGGGGGCGGTGGCACAGACCTGAAACCTTCCTGGCTCTTTCATGCTAAACAGAGAAAAAAAAAGGGAGGCCTTGCCTGCAGATGTCTTCTCACTCATACAGGCCTTCCCTTACCCTTGCAACAGCTCTCAGCTCCAGGTGGCATCTCCGCTGATCTTCACAATGATGTGGGGGAGGCATTTTCTTGAAAGCAAGAAATAATATTGAGCAAGTGGATTTAATTTATTAAAATAATCACCCGCCACAACCAAAATCACAGGAACTATAAAACTTTTTATTTAGGACTTGGCAATGATTGCGTCCAAACTATCAAATAACTAGAAGCAGCTCCTTGGGGGTGAGAAATCAGGTTTAACATAGAAACATAGAATTTGACGGCAGATAAGGACCGCTTGGCCCACCTAATTTGCCCATTTCCCTACCTAATGGATAAGCTGCAGATCCTAGTTAACCAACAGCCTACTTCCTCCTACCCCCCACTAGAATTGCCTTATTTCTGTCCCATGCATTCTTGAATTCCCCCACTGTTTTTGACTCTATGACCTCCTCAGAAAGGCTGTTCCATGTATCCACAACCCTCTCTGTGAAAAAATACTTCCTCACATTACCTCTGAGCCGTCCCCCGTCTATCTTCAAATTGTGCCCCCTTGTTTTTGCACATCTCTTTTTCTGAAAGATGCTACCTTTGGACTTTGTTGATTCCCTTGAGGTATTTGAACGTTTCTGTCGTGTCCCCCCTCTCCCTTCTTTCCTCAAGGCTATACATCTTTAGTTCATTTAGTCTTTCTTCATATATCTTCTGATGCAGACCCTGCATCATTTTGGTTGCCCTCCTCTGGACAGCCTCCACCCTGTCTATGTCTTTGGGGAAATGGGGTCTCCAGAACTGTACACAGTACTCCAGATGTGGTCTTACCAACTGTCTATACAGAGGGCCAACAACTTCCTGTTTTCTACTGGTGATGCTTCTCCCTATGCATCCCAATATCCCCCCAGCCCTCCTTACTGCCTTCTCACATTACTGGCCCACCTTTAGGTCGTCTGATATGACTACCCCCAGGTCCCTTCCCATTTTTGTTGTTGTTAGTATCTCACTCCCCATTGTGTACTCTTCCCCTGGGTTTTTGTTTCCCAGGTGCATTACTTTGCACTTCTTTGAATTGAATCTAAGCTGCCATACATTTGCCTATTCCTCCAGCCTTGCCAAGTCCCTTTTTCATCCTTTCCACCCCACCTTGTGTATCAGCCCTGTTGCAGATCTTTGTGTCATCTGCAAAGAGACATACTTTCCCTTCCAGTCTCTCTGCAATGTCACTTATAAAGACATTAAAAAGGACCGGCCCCAGTGCTGAACCCTACGGTACCCCACTAGTTACCCTCCTTTCTTCACTGTGGATTCCATTTACTATTACCTGCTGTGTCCTGTTGTCCAACCAGTGTTTTACCCAGGCTACCACCCTAGGATCCACTCCCAGGCTGGCTAATTTGTTTATTAATCTTTAGTGCGGGACTGTGTCAAATGCCTTGCTAAAGTCTAGGTAGGCCATGTCCACAGTCCCTCCCTGGTCTACTGCTTTGGTCACCCAGTCAAAGAAATCAATTAGATTCGTCTGACATGACCTCCCCACTGTGAATCCATGCTGCCTTGGGTCCTATGCCCCACTGGCCTCTAGGTACTCAGCAATTCTTTCCTTCAGACGTGATTCCATCATTTTCCCTACCACTGAGGTCAAACTGACAGGTCTGTAGTTTCCTACCTCTGTCTTGCTCCCACTTTTGTGAAGGGGAATCACATCCACCCTTCTCCAGTCCTCAGGTACCACCCCATCCTCCCATGATTTATTAAAAAGGGTAGTCAGTGGTGTTACTAATTCTTCCCTTAGTTCTTTTAAAATCCTGGGGTGAATCCCATCAGGCCCCATTACTTTATCCACCTTCAGTTTTAAGAGTTCTTTCAGAACCCTTTCTGCTGTGAAAGCACTATCAACCCCCCTATCCAGAGTGCTTCTATTGACCGGATTAGGTATTTGCCCCTGCTTTTCCATTGTGAATACTGAGCAGAAGTATTCGTTCAGTATCCCAGCTTTTTCACTGTCGCTCTCTGCCCAACCACCTTCCTCTTTGTTCAGCTTCAGTATCCCTGTCTTAGTCTTTCTTTGCTCCCTAATGTTCCTATAACAGATTTTATCCCCCTTCTTAACTGAGTAGGCTATCTTTTCCTCAGTTTGGGCTTTTGCTATTCTGAATGCCTTACCCACTTCTTTCTGCTTTAACTGGTACAGTTCTCTGTCCTGCTCCTTCTGTGTTTCCTTATACTTCCTGAATGCTATCTTTCTTTCCCTTACCTTCCCTGCCACTTCTTTTGAGAACCATAGTGGTTTTTCCTTTCATTTAAAAGTACAATGGCTTTCACAGGGCACACAAAAGAAGACCATAGCAACCACAGATTTTTTACCAGACCTAGATCGTAGACCACTCTGGCTTCACATTTACCTTTCCCTTGGGCAGAGATATCATACTTGTTCAGAACAGATTTTCCTTCCAATAAACCTTTTCATGCTCTAACCTCCTTGCAGTGGAGGGGGGGGGAGTGCCTTACTCCTCCCATGCCAGCTGAGCCAAAGAGTTGGACTTCGGGGAAAATTGCAGCCTAAGCCTCCCACAGCTGCCGCCAACAGTTTACCCAAACCTGTTCACCTGAACCAAAAACGGTGCGCTCTCCTCCTTTTTCTCTCTGAGCCTGCTCCAGGCTAAATACCAGGCTTACGCCATCTCCCTCCTTCCCAAAACTCCCGTTCCCCAGGAGTTACGGCCCTGACCTGTCTCAAACACAGGCACAGCAGGCTCCATGGCGAATCCCAGGCCGCACTCCCCTCACTGAACTCTCCCTCCTGGCAGCGTGCCATATGGGAAAGGCCCACTAAAGCTGCCACCTCCGGCGACCCTGCTGCAGCCCTGCCACCACTGCAACAGCCCCACTGCCAGGATGCCTCTTTCAAAACTGGAATACAGGGACCCCTGCACTACAGAGGGATTCTGGAACCTTTCAGATTTTTACCTTCCTGCTTCCAGACCTCCCCCTCCAGCTTGTAGATGATGATTCCCTTCCCGGGACAGGAAGTGAACAGACAGGATTACAGCGGCAAGAGATGAGCAAACAGGATCCTGTGGGGCAGGAGGGGAACAGACAGGATTACAGGGTCTGGGGAGGAGCCAGCAGGATCTTGAGGGACAGGAGGGGAGCAGACAGAATTACAGGGGCTGAAAAGTAGCAGATAGGATCCTGAGGGACAGGAGGGAGCAGGCTAAATTACATAGGAAGAGGAGAAGCAGAAAGGATTTTGGGTAACAATAAGGGAACAGACAGGATCACAGGGGAAGGAGAGGAGCAGACAGGATCCTGAAGGACAGGAGGGGAGCAGGCAGGATTACAGGGGCAGGAGAAGAGCAGAGAGGATTCTGAGGGACAGCAGGGAAGCAGGCAGGATTACAGTGGCTGGAGAGGAGCAGACAGGATCCTGAGGGACAGAAGGGGAGCAGGCAGGATTACTGGGGTTGGAGAAGAGCAGACAGGATTCTAAGGGAAGGAGGATAGCAGGCAGGATTACATAAACTGGAGTGGAGAAGAAAGGATCCTGAGGCACAGGGGAGGAGCTGAGCAGACAGGATTACAGGGGCTGGAGAGGAGCAGATATGACCTTTATGGACAGGAGGGGAGCAGATACAACTACAGGGGCAAGAGAAGAGCAGACAGGATCCTGTGGGATGGGAGATTCAATATGCTGGAAGGATTGCTTGTGGCAGGCAGAAGTTTTTTAGGTTCTCACAGGGTTTGGAGTCGGGTTTCTTGGAACCAAGCTGATGATCACACAATATGGTGTGGTTAAAAAAAAGTAGTGTTTTATTAAATAAATATGTAAAAACAAATACACTAGCTTAGGCAGCTCACACCCATGTCTTCCAAGGTCTTTCATTCAGAACGTGGGCTTTTTCGAGGCGTGACCTCTGTGAATTATCCTTCTCATTAAGTAGTGCTAGCGTAAAGCAGTACTACCACTTCACAAATATATACAACAATGGCATCAACAAATTCAATGCATATAACATACTAAGAATCAGTGTCAGTGGCTCAGTAGGTAGCACACTCGCCTCTGAAGCTGGGAGATCAGAGGGCTGTGGGTTCAGTTCCCACATCTGGCACTTGGGTTAATATCCCAATACGGATACTGTAGTGCAGCATGAGAGGGGTGCTGCACTTCTGGGGTGCCATCTTTCAGATGAGACATTTAACTGAGGTCCCATCTGTCTCAATTGGTGGTAGTTCAGGTGGATGTTAAAGATCCAATGGCACTTATCGAAAAAAGTAGGGGAATTTTTTATTAAGACCGAAACGCAAACTAAATACACAAGATGTTATAGCACACCAAATCATAATACAAAATTAAACAAGTAATATAAAAGGTAATACAGCATCCAAATGAACAAAAACAAATATCAACATTTTTAAAGTCCAAAAAAAAGGGAAGAAGAAATAACCAAAGCTAAACAAAACTCCCCTAAAACAAAAATATGAGAACATTATATATACAAAAGCATTACTACGTACTAAATTATAATACAAATAATAAACAGAAATATGTATTTCATCATACATACAATGGAAAAAACAAAAAACTCTGTCATTAGAGTCCTAAAACCCAAGTAGTAAATGCTGAAAGTCCTCCCTTACTTAAAGAAGCTAGGATTCTATGAGAGAACCAAATACCAAAAATTGTATGACAACATACAAAAATAAAAAACAAAGAAAAATAAGTATACAGCATACTTTTGTCCCTTGTAAACCTAAAGGAGAAAAAAATTGTGAAAATAAGATGAAACATAAACACAACATTATCCCATACATAGTAAGCTGAAATAACCCCCCTCCGTACATGTATACCACTATATGGCAGTATGTTTTCCCAACTCAAAGCACCTCATATAAAATTAATTAGTATCCACAACATACACTTCCATAATATATGGATTCTTCATGTTCCTATATATATGTGTGTATATATATATATTTTTTTTAATTAAACCATACTCAAAATCAAGAATACTCCTCACCAGAAAATAATTAATTTCTACCAGAAACTGCCACTTCTCATTAATTAAGACCAGAAGAAAATAACAGTGAAATTACAAAGAAAAACACTCAGTACCACATATTACTAGTCATAAGCAAAAGTGGAATTATGCAATGACTGAAATGTATCTAAAAATATACTCTACCAACTCATAGCCAATCTATACTGTACCACCAAGACTGGAAGATTTCATATGGCACTGACTTTTCAGTATTTCTATGACTAAGAATTGTAGTAGTAATCATATGAAATAATTCTCCTCTGTATATTCTAATTGTTGCAGTGTCAGCCTACACACGCACATGCCATATATAGAATTTAAAACACACCAAAAATAACTAAAGTGTAACTCTATCATGTTTAGTCCATTTGAATGGAAGAATACCCAAGTATAAAATCTCAGGGGTTAAATCACAAAAGGGTGATGTAGGCCATTTACCCCATAAAAAATTCCAAAACCGTTTTACAAAAGGACACAGAAAGAACAAATGGTCCATGGATTCCACCACCTCAACACAAGTCTCCCTAGGGCAGTAACGATGTTCTACACTTTTATGTTTTAGGTTTCTTTGACATTGAGTTTCCTATGTAGGAAAGCCACATAACATCCCACATATAAACCGGTATACGGGTAGATGTCAACATTTTCCCAATCAATATTTTATCTGAAATAGGTTTAAAGTCAAAACAGGCTTATACGGTAAAAAAGTAGATAGAAGATGTATATAGTGTTTTCCGTCATGTTGTGAAAAGTGTTCTGGTACTAAACACCAAAGTTTTATTTTCCCAAAACATACCCTTAAAGTTTCTGGAATATTATACAAAGAACGCTGTTTTGGGATGCATGAATGAGGAAGCCAGAAGGGGAGTATCCCTGCCAAGGAATCCAAAACCCATGGAATCCAAATACCCTCAGATTTCAATAATAATGGTCTCAAGTTTACAGTAGCAAAAATTGTAAAAAAGAAAACAATGGGATTAATCATTTTAATACCCCCATTTTTTTCTCTCTAAACAGTAAACACCGTTTAATGGGATTCAGTCTACTACCCCAAATGCCTGAAAAAAACAACCATACATCCGGTCTCCAGCTTAGGGTAGACTAAAAACTGCAGCTAAATACAAAAATTGGGAGTAAGAAGGTCTTAATCATATATACCCTTTTAAATTGGACAATCTCCACTTATTCCACAGTAACATTTTCCCATATGCAATGTCCAATTTGGAGGACCAATTTAAGAAGGCCAAACCTTGGTACCAAAAAAGAAGTCCAAGAATTGTACAGGTCCCTGTCACAACAGGGATCCCAATTATCAGATTCTAAAACGCTCTAATCCAAAGGGAAGGCATTTACTTTTCCTATAGTTAACTCTGGCCCCGTGAATTCGGAAAATTTTGAAAGTATTTGTCCCACTAAACAGGTCGAAGGTAAATCCCACAAGAAAGTAGATGTCATCTGCGATGCAATACTTTTAATTTCTTCTGAGGTACTAGAAAAAGAAACCCCTGAATAGCAATATTATCATTAACGCTGACAAATTAAAGGGTCCATGTAAAAGATAGAGAAGGGACTCAGGGACATCCCTGTCTAACTCCCTGCAACCATGCATGCCTTCCCATCCATCCATTACAGTATGCTAAAGCTTTAGCATTAGAATAACAAGATTTTATCCAAAAATAAAAGTACCTGGAATCCTATAACTAGCCAAACAGTCCCAAAGATATTCATGGTTTACCCTGTCGAAGGCCTTTTCCTGATCTAAACTAAGAATGAAACCAGTTAATTCTCCGGTCTCCCCCCGGGACAAAATTTCTCTTAATAAAATGAACCCATCCGTTATACTCCGGTCAGGAATAGTACAAGTCTGAGAAGAATGTATCAGAGTAGATGCACAAAGCAACAACCTGTTATTCAACAATTTGGTATACAATTTAAAATCAGTATTTAATAATGTGATGGGGCACCAGTTTGAAAGGTCAGTCCTGTCCCCAGATTTATACATAAAACCCATCAACCCATTACCCATTGAATCAGGCAAATTCCCTGAAACCATCATATCCTGAAATAACTCTAGGATTTCAGGTAACAAAACTTGCAGAATCACACTGTACAATTCTATATGAAATTCCATCTGTTCCAGGTGCAGAATTCTTTTAACAATTGCAAAAGTGGTCATTTTTCAGATTGAGTAAGTGGTGACACCAGTACCGCTGATCAGATGACAAAACTTGTGGTAAAATACATTTTTCCAACCAAACCTTATGACCATCCTGGGAGGATTCCTGATGACTAATAAAGACTGCACATGCTCCTCTATGGCTGTCATAATTTCATACCTTTTGGAACAAAGACACCCTTAGCATCCTGAATTAAAGACATCCGCTTTGATATTGTAGTTGAGCACAGAATTGAAATGGATTCATAAAATCCTGTGAACCCTGGGTTCCAAATTTCTGTTCCTGTTCTAAAGATCTAAGTCTATTATATTGTAGATCATTCATTTTTCACCTGGTTTCTGCTAATTCTGCAAGAATCGTTTTACCTCCTTGGGAAGCTTGAAACACTAAATTCTGAAACTGTGTTTTGTAAATACAATATTGGTCCCTTTTAAATTTCCCATTTAATCTTCCTATGTGTTGAAAGTATCTTTTAATATCTAGCTTTGTACCCTCCCACCATTCCTGTGAAGTATCATATAACATTTTAACCGATTTATGTGCTTCTAATAAGGAAATAAAACCATCCTTAACAGTTGGAAGAGACAACAGTTCCAAGTTCAACCTCCAATACCCAGGCCCTTGTTGCATACCATCATAATTAGAGACCGCAGTTCTATGATGGGTGGTAGATGGAGCAACAGGACGGGTCCTGGTATTTTTAATCTCCAAGGCAGGAGATATAAACCAGAAATCGATCCTAGTAGCTAGGTTACCTCTGAAATAGGTCTTATCTGGCCGGCCAAAAAAACCACAAGCATCAACCAAACCAGTTTGTGAAATCAAAGCAGCCAGGCAATTGGTATCACAATATAATTTTTGGGTTTGAGGACCCCTATCCTTTAAATACAACCCACAATTGAAATCTCCTCCCAAGAAAACATAACGAGATGTAAACAAATAAGGCTGTATAGTGTTAAAAAGCTCCATTCTAGCTGTCTTTGTTTGTGGGGCATATACATTAATAAACCAACAGTGCAATTTATTTAACGTGACGTCTAATAACAAAGCACGGCCCGGGGCTATGTCTGCTACCTATATGGATTGTGCCAAAGGGGAATTTAAACAAATTCCAACCCCACAACAAAGATCCTCTCCAATAGACCAATAAGTCACTCCCCATTTCCATCCCACAGAGGCTCTATCCATCTCTTGTCTGATGTAATCGAGTGTCTTGAAACAATACCACATCATAAAAAAAGCAATCAAATAAAGCATATACCAAAAGTTGTTTTCTATCTGACTGAATACTGTTAGTATTTAAAGAGGCCACAGTAATACTAAATAACATATCCATTGCATATAAAAACAAAACAAAACCCATTAAGTGTTTAACTAAGAGAACTAACTAATCCTGAAAAAAATGAAAACGAAGGATTTCTTCCTGACCCATTTACGGAACCCATCCTAGATTTATTTTTTGAGGATAGTCAATCTTCGTTAGAACGCCAGTGTCTGATCCTCCATCCGCTTGAGAAGAGGAACTGAAACTGAGTCTGATTCTGTACCTACATCAGGTTCTTCAACCTGCAAGGCGAAAGGTGTTTTGCACTTGGAGATGGAAGATTTCTGAAACAGATGCTGCAGTTTTCTTCCATAAACCCTTCTTCGATTATTAACTACAGTGAAGGCACCTTCTGGTGGGGGTGAGAGCATGGAACCTGCATCACCAGATACCTCTAGTACTAACAGTTCTTCCTCAGATGGAGGCATGTGAGAAACCAAAACAGAAGTGGATAAGGCCTCCAAGGGGATTAATAGGCCTTCAGGAGGTGCCCTCTTAGGTGGGGGGGGGGGCCCATGTTGTTTCAAAGCCGATTTTAATGCAATATTCAAATAAAAATCCTGAGTGGTATAATCCTTGTCTGCAGTATTATGGGCTGCCCAAGGACAATCCATAAAAGAATGCTGTTCCTCACAAAGACTACACTTGGGAGGATGATGACAGTCAGTCATAATATGCCCCACTTCCCCACATTGAGCACATTTCATCATATCACAGGTTCGACTCAAATGTCTACTGGAACCGCATTTATAACAATGGCGTGGCTGTCCAGGATAAAATGAAACCCTTGTCACGACTCCAGGTAAAACAACTTGGTAGATGTTGAAGTCCATCCTCCGCTTGTGGTAAAGTCACCTTATATCTCCACCCTCCATTCCAAAACCTTCAGAATCTAAAATTGGTTCCGATTCCTTGTATTTGACAACGCTTCTCCAGCCAGTATGAAATGTCCATAATATTCACCCCTTCATTCTGAATAAGACAGTGATCACTTTAAAAGTTTGTTTTGTTAAAGGTATAGCTTGAAAGTGGGTCCAAGCTGGGTTCTGTTTAAACAGGGCATACTTCATCCAGAAACGATTCAGGATGTCAGGAACGAAACTTATGTCATATGTAGATTCTCCCGTGTATGAATTAAAGCATACACTTCGAGGGAGAAACCCGCATCTGCTTCAATAGAACTTTCCCACATAAAAGCGGTCTGGCATCAGTCCGCTGGTCCTAAAACCGCAGCCGAACTGCATTCCTGCTTAGCTAAAGAAACAGGTTTTTGAAATAAACTAGTGAAAGTGGGAGCTGTCAGGGCTGGGGTTACTGACTCATTGTCAGGAGGTACTATAGGAATAGATCCCAGCGCTTCTTCCAACTGGGGGGAATCACTAGCCACAGTAATGTTTTCCATAGGCCCCTGCTGTGCTGGAGACTGTACAGGGGAGAAGGAAATGGAATCCGCTTATGAAATGGGCAAGTCCATCATCACCATCTCTGCATCTGTATTAGCAGATAAAGTGTGCCCTGAAACAGGGTCTAAGGCTAGCACATATGGTTTAGTAAACAGGACTGTATCAGGCCTGTGCATATTGTGTAGGAGGCCATCCACAGTTCCCCCCAGTACCCCCGTGACACTCCCCGAACCCGGAAGTGGAATATCGGGATCCGCAACCCACTGACCTGTTTCTGTTTGGATCCAACCAGCTCGTTCCAGTGCCCGTTCCGGAGACCATGCTGAATCATGCTGTGAGTGATTTTCCAATCCTGTGTCTTTGTCTGATGTAGTATCCTCTATTAGAGGGCCTACTGCAAAAACTTTTGCTGTAGATGCCGTAGAAGGCGATGGTGAACCTTGAATCAAACGTTTCCTTTTTTTTTCTTCAGCATGCAGTTTAGCTGCTCTGTAATTAGCCTCAGCCTGTAATACGAGGTCCTGTTTCACACGGACCACTGCGTCTATATCTTCATTGCCCTCCACAGGTATGAGGCCTGCTCCGGGACTTCCTGTAACACCTAGTGTCACCATCGTAGAGGAGTGTAGCAAAACTCCATTGTGGATCCTCCACCCATTGCTATCACAGCAAGCAGCGGGGGCTGAGGTACGATATGCTGGCCACCCTGAGAGTGCATTCCAGCTGTACCATGTTCCCCGCTGAACCTTGCTAACTCACCAGCCACAGCATGTCCTCCTCCACTGTCCTCCTCCTCCGCCATCTTGGTCCCACCAGAAAATGGGTCCCCCCTGCTCACAGGAAGCAGGAAGTAGGGGAATTTCCCCGGTGTCCTGGCCAAATTTCCCTCATTCATTAAAAATACCACCAACAGCTTAATCTGGTTCAATTTCAGTTGCTTACCATCTGTATTCCCTCTCCCCCAAAAAGGGACTTATAGGCCCAGTGGGCTTACTGGGTCAACAAAATTCAACAAACAAATGAGCTAAAACACTGACATTAATATTTTTTTTATTTTAAAAATTGGTAACTGGGAAAGGCACATTGAGTCAAGTCTTGTTTCCAGGTGTGACCTAGGGAACGGAGAAAGGGAAATACAGAGAGAATAAAAATTACAATATGAAGGCCAATCAAGAAGTTCACGGTCTGACACAGAAAGAAATGCACTATCAATCTGGTATTATTCTCAATGTATAGTTACACTAAAATGAATAGAAAATGACCTACTGGTGCAATGATCAAATGTTTTCTATTGTAGGGACATGCCGGATAAAGCTTGATGGGTAATGATCATTTGAGAAAGGAGAAAACTGAGATTAGAGCAATCATCAAGAACCTCCATATCAAAGGAAGGACTCCAATGCAAATCTGTGAGGATACGGTCAACACACTGGGGACAGAAGCCCCTTCATATTCACCTGTCAAGAAATGGGCTGCTGAATTTAAGCGGGGCAGAAGTGTTGAAGATGATCCCAGGTTAGGGCGCCCAAGGGAGGTGACCACTGAGGAGAACATTGATACAGTCCATCAAATGGTGATGAAAGACAGATGTGTAACTATACAACATGTAGCCAGCACCCTGGGCATCAGTTTTGGGGCAGTACAATCACTGTTTACTGAAAACTTGGGCATGAGCAAAGGGTCTGCAAGATGCGTGCCAAGAATGCCGACACCCGATCGGAATCGAGCCAGAAGGGACATTTCAAGCCAACTTCTTGCACAATACAAGAGGGATCCAGAAAACTTTACCAGTCATATTGTATAAATGGATGAAACCTGGGTTCACCATTTCGATCCGGAGTCTAAACAGCAAAGTAAACAGTGGAAACATCATGTATCTCCAACGCCAAAAAAGTTCAAGCAGGCCGCCTCGACAGTCATGGCCTCGGTCTTCTGGGACTCTGATGGTGTGATCATGATTCATTATCTTGAAAAAGGAAAGACAATAACTGCTGAGTACTGTGCTGAACAGCTGCGCAAGCTGAGAGAAGCCATCAAAGCCAAGTGCCGTGGAAAATTGAGGTGAGGTGTTTTGCTCCTGCTAGGTAATGCTTCGCCCCATGCAGCACAGGTTGTAGTGGCTGCTGTAACAGAATATGGGCATGAACTGCTTCCTCACCCACCCTACTCCCCAGATCTTGCCCCTTCAGATTTTTACCTGTTCCCAAAACTGAAGGCTGAACTCCATGGAAAAAGATTTGCTGATGACAAAGAGATGTTAGCTGCTGTGGAGGGGGTTTTCGGGGGCCAAGACAGAATTCTACCATGAGGAGATAACAATGCTAGAATGATGCTGTACTAAGTGTATTGAACTAAAAGGAGGCTATGTTGAAAAATAAAATAATACTAGGTTCATAGCACATTTCTTTCTGTGTCAGGCTGCAAACTTCTTGACCGACCCTTGTACAATGAAAGCCAGCCCAGTGGTGCAAAGGGCTTAGGTGCTGTGTGCCTTGCCTCTTCCCACACCAGTGACCCGAGTTTGGGATCGAACTTGGGTCGCCTGGGGTCAGGTGGGGGAAGGGCCTGGCGAGGACAGTGCAGCCGCTTGGCAACTCTCCTCCTCCAGAGTGGGAGGTGTAGTCTTCCCAGTACTTGGCTGCCACTGAGTGGAGGTTTAGTGGCAGCATCATGCAAATGGGGACCTGGTGCTCGGCCACGGAAGGGTGGAGCGAAGTCACCGGTTCCAGAATGCATGAGCGCCTCTACCTGTATTTGCCACGGTGTCGCCAAGACCCCAGGGAGTAAAGGGAGAATATAGGAGGAAAATGGTAGAACCAGGGCACTAATGAAACCATGCCCAGAGCGCTGAAATCTGCCCCACCTGACCACCAAACAGATGGCAGGAGGTGGTTGAGGTAGGTGACTGACCTTCAGCATCCGGAGATAGGGTTGCTAGCCTGCCTGGTTCCAGCCAGGAGGATAAAAGCCTTTACAGAAAAAAACAAAATTACAATACAATAAGTGGTGGTTACACATACAGCATTACAGTTGTAGGAGCACATGGATGCTACTTGTACAAACAACAGTATTGTGTACCACAATAACAAAATGGACACTCATGACGGGAGTCAATAAAAGTGCTCAGTGCCTGATGATGTATGTGACAATGCTAGCAGTGTCTGAGGACAGACCGAGGGCAGAGTAACAGTAGCAACAGTAATGGGGGGGGTACCGTGCGAGAGGGCAAAAAGTCAAGGGAGGGGTTGGCAGGAATAGGAGGGAGCAGAAAGATGCCTTAGTAGACATCTAAAAGCAGGAAGTGAGGGGGAAAGGTGTAGGTGAGAGGGAAGCTGATTCCAGAGGGAAGGGAGGTGGTAGAAGAAGCAGGTTGTCCAGTAGAGGAGTGAGGTTAGGGGATGGAGAAAGTGCGGGAAGCCATGATCAGAAAGCGTAAGAAAAAGATGGGGCAGGAGAGGTGAATGAGGAAAGGTAGGAGGGAAGGAACACAAACCAATATTTGGCAATGGGGGGGCACAGTGGGACTGGTGATGAAGTAGTAATGAGAGGCTGGAGAGGAAGGAATAGAGGGAGTAATGATGAGTACGGTGAGGGGGGAGTTGGTAGCAAAATGATAGAAGGCATTCTAGAGGGTATCCAGTCTGGCAAGGGAGGGGCAATGCCATAGACCACATCTGTGCAGTTGAACACTGGGAGAACCATTTTGGTTACCAGTTCCCAGCAGACCTGAAGGGAGGAGCAGTCCTTACTGCAGTACAGGGCACTGACTTTGGGACAAAGTTTTGTATGGATGGCGTCGATGTGGGCAGAGAAGTCAAGCTTGCTATCAAGCCACACACCAAGGTACTTGAAGGCAGGGACAACATCCTTAGGGGTGCCAACCAACGTGGAGAATGGAGAAGCAAGAGCCTGGCTGCTACCAAAGGTTATGGACACAGTCTTCTTGATGTTGACCTGGAGTTGCCTGGTGTGGAACCAGCACAATACATTGTGGAAGATGTGCTGGAGTGGATCCACCTCAGCTGAGGCTGAAGGTCCAGAGGTGTAAACGACCATGTCATCTATGTATCTATCTGTGTATCTATGTATCTATGTATGTCAACATGTGGATGTATAGGGAGACACTAGCAGAAGGGAGGTCATTTAGGAAAACTGAGAACATGATAGGGCCCAGGATGGAGCCCTGTAGGATCCCAGCTAGGATGTGGATGGGAGGGGACAGGACACCTTCCACTTGTACCAACTGTTGATGGCCCACGAGGTATGAGCAGAACCAATCAACAGATGGCACTGAAAGACTGGCCGAGCACAGTTTGTTGAGGAGAGAGTAGGACACCAAGTCAAAGGCTTTAGCCAGATTGATGAATATTACTTCGGTGATATGTCCCTGATCTATCTCATTGAGGATCAAGTCATTTACTAGCAGCAGGGATGAGACAGTGGAGTGGTGCTTCCTAAAACCAGACAGGAAGGGGGAGAGGAAGTTAGAGGAGCAAAGAAAGTCGGCAATCTGACAGTAGACCACAGTCTCCTGCAGCTTTGCAAGATAAGGAAGGAGTGAGATTGGTCAGACGTTGCCAGGGGAGGGGGGGGTATCCCCCATTGTGCAGAAGCAGAACCTTTGCAACCTTTCAGGCTTGAGGGACATCAGTGAGGGAGAAGAAGTTCAGAATGTGAGCAAGCAGAGAAGCAATTTTCAGAGCAGAGATTTGTAGAAGCTTGATGTCCAGCCCATCAGGGCTGGACTTAGAAGGTTTAAATGAGGTGAGAGGGAGCAAGTCTTCATGCGTAGAAACTGGAGGGAATTGGAAGCCTTCAGGGGGGTTAAGATGGGGGAGAGACAGCTGGACATGGTGGGAAATGACATGGGGATGGAGCAGAGGGTAGAGCACAGGTGATAAAGAATTTATTAAAGTGAGCAGCCATTGAGGGAGATTGGAAACCAGTTAGCCATTTACCAAGATGGCAGGCATAAGGGACAGAGTGAAGGAGAAGAAGAAGTTCAGAATATGAGCAAGTGAAGTGATTGCTGGAGTGGAGATTTGTAGAAGATTGGGGTCCAACCCATCTGGGCTGGACTTAGAAGGGTTAACTGAGGCGACAGCAAGGAAGACTGCATGCGTAGAAACTGGAGGGAACTGGAAGCCTTCAGGGGGTTGAGATGAGGGAGAGACAGCTGGGCATGGGGGGTGGGGGTGACCAGGAGATGAAGGAGAGGGAGCAGCCACTGAGGGAGGGTCGGAGACCAGTGTGTCATCCACCAAAAGGGCAGGGGTAGTGGACTAGGCAGAGGGATCAAAGATGGAGTAAGGTTAGACTGGAGGTTTGAGTTGAATTAGTGAGCCTTTGCAATACAGATAGCCTGTTAAGATGGTATCAAGCATATTAAGGCTGGTCACTGAAGTGTGATTAATATGATGAACAAAGCAGTATAAGTGCATATCATCTGTCCACCCCATTCAACTCAGAAGATGCCTACATAGAAAAAAAACAGTACATTGTATGGTCATCAGCTCAGGGTAGCCTCCAAGCCCTGTGAGTATTTTACTAGTTTCGTTGTGGCTCCAGACTGTTTGTAAAGCTGCCTCCTTTCACAATATTTTTAGGTTCTGCCCAGTATTACTAAACTAATTTTTCCATGAAGTCCAGTGTGTTGGAAAACCGTATGCTGTCCTGCCACCAGTATCCATGTGGGGGCCATAGTTTTTACTTGACTGTTGTTAGACCTGTGTCTGTATGGAGGATAGTAAAGGAAAGAGCCTGAAAATCGTTCAGAGTTGGAAAGTTCACACTGATCCGGAGAGTTCACACTGATTCTGCCCTTCAGGGCTGCTGAGGCAAGGTGTAAGTCAGATTATCGACTCCTAATAGGATTTCTCAAATACCTTGATGAGACTAGGGAAGACAGATTACAGCTACAGAGAAGGAGTTGGGTGGGGGCTCTGGGAGCTGAATGGTGTAGAGTGACATCGGGAGACAGTTTGTGTATATGTGTGTGGGGTGGTGAGTACTGTGATCTGAAAGATGAATGGCATCATGAGAGGGGTTCTTTGTATGCATGGGGGGGACCTCTGAGAGTCAGGGTTCAAGGTAGCTGAGATGGTAACCTTGATTTGGGCCCTCTGGGAGGGAGCAAGCTTGCAAAGACATAAGGAGATAGCATTTACTTAAAGCCCTGCAGACCACATTGCAAGAATATCCCTTTAGAAAAACAGTTTATAAATCCCCCAGCTTTGTTTTGTTAGCCCATCTATGAGGAAAAACATTCCATCCCACATTGTGCCATGTCACCCAAGCCTTCTGATCTGTGGACTGAGTGTGACATGTTTCTGGTCAAGAAGGGAGTAAATCCCATGTTTGGGGACTTACCTAATATACGTCTGGGGCGCCACAACCCAATTCTCATGGCCAAGCTGCCGACTCATTACCCGGTCCCCATGGATCTGCTGTGGAGGACTGAGCAACTGGTGCACTCTGTCATTCCCACTGAACAGGCATCCCGTTGACTGCAGTATCATATGCAATGGGATTTTTCTCTTAACCCCAGTGCAGGCAGCAAGGCCAGGAGTCTTTGCAATACCGTTGGACACACTTGATGAGTGTGATGTTTGTGCCGCATAACGAGGAACTTCCCCAACCTCAGGACAGGTAGCCAGGCCTGGACATGTAGCAGTGCTATGGGCATTGTTTGGCATGTACACTGAAACTGCCAATGAGGGACTGATTAAAATATGAACAAACATGGCTGCAGCCATAAAAAACAACCTCTGATCCCCAGGGCTATTGGTAGGTGGGGTCAGAGTTCATACAGACAGCCAATCGAGCTGCTTAGGCACCAGACTGTATAGTCAGTAAAGAACATTGTTGCGTCCCAGGTTTTAGAGTGTGGAATTTTGCCCCAGAAAGCACTCTGCCAACTAGAGGCTGACTTTGATTATGTCACACTCCCATCAAAGGGACTGGCCAGTCCAGGAGCTGTGACTAAGGAGTATGAACACTGGTGTGGAGCAGCATTTGCCAGATTTGCCTGGGATCTGCCTGAGGGCAAATCTGCACCAAAGTCAGAGACTTTGTGCAGCTATAGCCTGTAAAGGAGGAGCAGCTGCTATCTGGGGTTACAAAGGAGAGAAGATCGCCAGTGTGTTGGCACACTGGTAGCGCTACTGCTCACGATGCTGGTGACCTGAGTTCGGGAACAAGCCTAAATCATTGGGGGCAGGGCGGTGGAGGAGGGAGGACTGAGCATCCGCAGGACACTCTCCTTCCTCGAGGAAGAAGGATTGCGGTCTCTGCTGTCAAACTGCTACCTGGGTGACCACAGGTGGTAGTGCCATGGGGAACAAGAAGGAGAGATGGTTGCTGGCTGAGTGTTGTGCAGCAGCTCCTCAAGTGCTGGCTTGTGTGGGAGATGAGCTCTGGACCTGCTAGACCAAAAAAAAAAAAAAAAAAATTAGAAAAAAGCCAGGAAAGTAGGATGATGGGACATGTTCAGGCCTGGGATCCAGCAATTGACTATCTCTTCCCTCTACTTTGGAGGTCTCTAGATGGAGAGATCAATTGCTCCCCCAACCCTACCTCTGCTGTTTGGGGCCCAGTTTAGGGGTAAGCTGAAGGGTTCAAAGAGGGAGGATTTGTAAGTGCCAGAGATGCAGGAGTACTGTTCTGGGTAGTATGATGGGGGTCACCTGGAAATGAGAGGGTGAACTACTGTATAAGTAAAAAAAAAAAGGAAAAAGCCTTTTGTCTGGAATTGGGCAATTGCCAGAGAGACTTTTCCTACATTTTTTTTAAACAGCTGGAGACTGATCTTGATTGGGGCTTATGCCTTCAGAGAGGGAATTCTAGCTAGATCCCATTTAGAGAGAGAGAGAGAGAGAGAGAGAGGCTGCCTTCAGCCACCAGCCACTTCATAGAAAAATAGAAAAGTGTCGGCAGAAAAAGACTCATAGTCCAGCTTGTCTGCCCATTTTCCTACCTGAGCCACACCAACCTACCCTTGGTTATGGCTCAGCTGAATGCCCATTGGTAGTTTATCTCCTTCCCTCGACTCCACACCCTTTTGCTGTCTTCGTTTTCACCAACAGAGGAAGGAAAATAGTTCTGTGATGCCCACCGCCCCCAGGGGCTTGCATAAGTTAATATGAACAGTGGAGACAATTTCCAAATGCAGAACGAACAATCCACAGCCAAGAACAGAAAGCTCAACTTCTTAGTATTTAATTATGTGAAGATGTATTATTTTTGGTTCTGTACTTGGTGTATAAGCCAGGCAGGAGGCACTAGGCCCATGGTGTCTCTCCTGCACTAGCAGGGCATTTGAAACCCATTTGTAGTTAGAAAATGCCTATCTAACCTGTTGTTAAAGAACATGAACGTACTGGCTTCAACCACCTCCCTAGGGAGGTCATTCCACATAAGTATGATCCTTAGTGTGACAACGAATCGCCTCAAATTCCTCCTAGGGAAAGTCAATTTTAGTCGATGACTGTGACTTCTTAGACTGGCATTCCTATTTGTAGGTATTATTCCCAAACTTTCCATTAGGCTGGTATCTCTATGTATTCTATACATTTGTAGTAGATCGCCACGTCTACATCTTAACTGAAATGGGTACAGGTTCAGCTGATGTACTCGTGATTCATATGACTCACTACTGATACCTTCTATCATCTTTGTCATCCTCCCCTGTACCCTCTCCAGATTATTTACATCTCTCCTTAGATGGGGACTCCATAGTGGGGTACAGTAGTCTAGGTGAGGCCTGACAAATGCTCTGTACAGTGGAACTATACATGCCCTATTCCTCATTACAAATGTTTTTTTTATGTAGCCTATTATCCTGTTTGCCTTTTTGGTGACTCCATTGCAGTGTGATGTGAAAGATAGATCGTTTGTTACCAGTATTCCTAGGTCTCTCTCACTCTCTGTCCATTTAGTGTGTAAACATTCTGTTTATTTCTATAACCTAGGTGCATCACCATGCATTTATCGGAGTTAAAGTGCACACCGTTCTGTGCTGCCCACTCTTCCAGTATGTTTAAATCATGTTGCAATGATAACACCTGCTCGTTGTTCCCTACCGTCGCCCATTTTGAGTCATGCACAAACTTAATGCATGTGTTCCTGGTTCCTTGTTCCTGTCAGAAATGAAGAGGGAAAACAGCACTGGCCCCAGCATTGACCCTTGAGGCACTCCACTCATCGCCATCCCATTATTCTGCTCACCATGCGAAAACCAGTCAGAATTTTGTGCCAACGTCACTTTATCTGGATCGCGGTGGTCACTGTAAATAAGCTAACACAGATTTGTTAGGAAAATCTTAGATGTATTCCAGCATTACCATACCCTCCCAAGATCAAATAAATGTCACAGTTCTAACACTGCCACATATAGTAGGCAAAGCTGGTAGTGCAGTATTACTGCTGAGAGTGTCCGTCTCCCATGATGTCAGAAGCTCCTAACAGCATCTGAAATGGCCGCTCATCCTAGGAAGGTCTGGTAATGCTGGAATATAACTAAGCAATAATAACTAAGAAGCCGGTCATTTCTGAGGGATTAATGACCAGTTGGGGTCCAAGGTGCAGCCGAGGGCCATCTCCTTCCAGTCAGTCATTAATTCAAGGAAATGACCGGCGTCAAGGTTGTTATTGTGATTATAAATCTCATCACAAAAAAGTTTCTTTTTTTCCCCATTTATTTCTAACTTAAATAATGTTTTAAGCAGAGTGGCGAGAGCCATGCGTGCCGCACCGTGTCAGCTGGCAGCTGGATCAGTCATTTCAAACAACATAAAGTCTTGCTGTATTCTGACTATATGCAGTTAGCCCCAGCACTTGAACTGCTCTGGAGAGGAAAGAAATAACTCTGCCAAGACATAGAACATTGAGCTCGAGCTCGGGTCTCAAACCTCTGTCCCAGGTACTCTTCAGTGTAACTATCAGATTCTTTACTCCGCCTTACTGTGAAGTCGCTCCGGAGATCCTTTCCTTCACTTCAGTTCGGTTGTGGTAAAATCAGTCGGTTTAATAAACCGCTTCTTTATTTTTTCGGTCTTTACATCTCTGTCCCGGTACAGTAAGCATATTAGTAGGTAGTAGTGTGGTTTAGAAATAAATTGTTTTTGTTTTTGGTTTCTTTCCGGTCGGTCCTGTTGGGAACCGAAGCGATTTGGTATGTCTGTTTCTAGAGGTGTATTTAGTGTGGTTTTCTGGTATGTATCAGTTCCTGAAAAAAACATTGATTCTCTGTTTTTTTCATTCGACCCGTGACACGGTTGGAATCGATAGGTTTGTTAGTCGCCTAGCTTGAACGCTGATGAGGGTGACTTTACAAACATACGAATGTGCCTGCAGAAACAGACCACCAGGTCTATCTAAGTCTGCTCAAGTGTGTAGCCAACACCCCTAGTCTGCAGCTGCCCCAACCCCCCTCCCTTTTGTCATCCCACTGCCACCCCCTACCCTCACCCTCCCCTGTTCCCTGGCCCATGCCCTATTGAAGCTGTTCATAGATTTACATGATACCACCCATTCTGGTAGGGTGTTCCATTTTGCTACCACCCTCTCTGTGAAATAGTGTCTCCTCATTTCCTTCCTAAATCTTGCTCCCTCCATTCTTAGCCCATGCCCCCTGGTGACCCTCCCCCTCCTTAATTTAAAGACCCCATCTGTCCCATCCTTGTTGATTCCCCTCAGATACTTGAATGTCTCTATCACGTCCCCCCTGTCCCTTCCATCCTCCAGGGTGTGCATATTTAGGTCTCCCAGCCTGCTGTCATAGTCTCTCTCCTCCATTGCACATATCATCTTTGTTGCCCTCCTCTGCACCCCCTCCAGCAGCCTGATATCACGTTTTAGGTATGGCCTCCAAAGCAGCACACAATACTCTAAGTGCGGCCTTACCAGCGATCAGTAGAGGGGCAAGATCACCTCACTTCACCTGGATGAAAACCCCCTCGCTATGCACCCCAGCATTTTGTTCACTTTTGCAGCCGCTCTCCTGCACTGGGCAGTGTTGTTCATGGTCCTTGTTATCATTACCCCAAGGTCCTTCTCCTCCTCAGTGATCCCCAGCTTAACCCCCCAGCCAGTATTCTCTCGTTGGGTTCTTCACCCCAAAATGCATAACCTTACACTTCTTTGCATTGAACCCCAGCTGCCACCTCTCTGACCACTCCTCTAGCTTGTGTAGGTCCTCCTGCAGCTGCTTCCACCCCCTTTCTCCATCCACCACTGCTCCGATTTTGGTGTCGTCAGCAAACAGACTTAGCTTGCTCACCACCCCATGTCCAATGTCTGATATGAGGAGCCCAAACAATACTGGCCCCAACACAGAGCCCTGTGGCACTCCACTCATCACCAGCCTTGGAGTTGAGAGCTCCCCTCTCACCACCACCCATTGCAGCCTCCCACTCAGCCAGCTTGTAATCCAGTTCATCATTTTGGCCCCTACTCCTACACCAGTTAGCTTCCCCCAAGCCGCCCATGAGGCACCGAATCAAAGGCCTTGCTGAAGTCCAAGTAAAAAACATCCACTGCATGACCTTTATCCAGTTCACCTGTCACCCAGTCATAATATTGTATCAGGTTGGTTTGACAAGACCTCCCTGAAATGAAACCCATGCTGCCTCACACCCTGGAGGACATTGTCCTCTAGATACGACACCAGTCTTTCCTTTAGTATTGTTTCCATGAGTTTGCACACTGTGGAGGTGAGACTTACTGGATGATAATTAACTGGTTCATTCCTTGGCCCACTCTTGTGTAATGGCACTACATGTGCCATCCTCTAGTCCAGTGGCACGCATCCCGACTCCAGTGAGGTGCTGTACAGATCCGTCAGTGGCTCCGCCAACACCTCCGCCATCTCCCGCAGCACCCTGGGGTGGATACCATCTGGCCCTGGTGCCTTGTCTACCTTCAATTCCCTCAGTCCCTCTAGGACTCTACTTGCCTCAATTCTTTCATCTGTTGTCTTCTCTCCTCCTGTCCCCACCCTTCCAGCCCATGCTGGTAGTGGTTCCCCCTTTTCTTCTGTGAGCACGGAACAAAAGTATTCATTCAGTGCTTCTGTCTGTTCCTCCCCCTTTTCCATCCACTCCCCACCCCTTTTTATCCTCACTATTGTCTCCTTGCACTTTCTTTTCTCCCTGATGTATCTGAAGAAGTCTTTCTCCCCCATTAATTCTCTGTGCTAATCTCAGCTTCCTCTGGGCTTTGGCTTTTCTCACTTTTCTGGCCACCTCCCTGGACCATTTTACATATTCCTCCCTGTCCACTTCCTTCTCTGTCCTCCTAAACCTCTGGCGAGCTACTCGTTTTGCCCTCACCACCTCCACAACCTCGCTGTTCAACCAGTATGGTTTTCTTGCTCTGCTTCTCTTACTCTGTGCCTTGGTGCGGGCTTTTGTTGCCTCTGTAACTCCCCGTTTAATAATATCCCATTTCAGCACCATGTCCATCTCACACCTTAAGCTCTCCAATTTCCCCTTCAGTACTTCCTGCATCCTCCCAAAGTCCACCCCCCTGAAGTTTACCACCCGAGTAGCTGATTTCTCTGGCTCACCACACATTGTGATATTAAACCTCACCGTTTGGTGATTGCTGTTGGATGGTGGGTCCTCTACCTTTATTTCCCTTACTACCTCCCCATTCTACAATACCAGATCTAAAGTGTTCTTTAGCCTAGTAGGTACAGTAACCAACTGTGTCAGGAGACCCTCCTGGATTGCATCCAGGAGCACTTGCTCCCTAGCACTGGAGGTGACCAGAATGCTCCAGTCAACCCACGGCAAGTTGAAATCCCACACCATGACCACCTTCCCTTTCCCAGATACTTTTTTGATTTGTCCCGCTAGCTCCCTGTCAAGCTCCTCTGACTGGGACAGCGGCCTGTATACCACTCCAAACCTCAGTTTCCTACCTCTTGAGTCTAGGAGCTGCAGCCAGATTGCCTCTGTTCTCCTTTCTTCTCCCTCGTCCCTTGTACATTTGATCCCATCCCTCACACAGACTGCCACCCCCCCGCCTCCTTATGGTCCTTCCTGTATAATTTGTATCCTGGGATTGCCAGATCCCAGTCCTGGTGCTCAGTTGCCCACGTTTCTGTGACAGCTGCAATATCCACCCTCCACACTGCTAAGAGTGCCTGTAGCTCAGCGGATTTGTTTCCTAGGCTTCTTGCATTCAATGAGACCACTCTCCATAATGCCCCCTTCCCCTCACTAGCCTCCATCTCATCCCTTCTACTCCCTCCTTTTTTGGCCTCCCTGAGTCCTTCCCTGCTAGCCTGGGGGTAGGCTGTGACTCCACTCTATCAGATCCCTGCCTACCTGCTGTCCACTTGCCACCCCCCAATCTAGTTTAAATCCACCCTTGTCACAATGTACCTCTCCAATCTTTGCTTTAACACCTCCTCCCCCTCCCCCACTCAAGTGCAGCCTATCCCTTGCAAACAGATTGTTATTATCCCAGGTACTTCCCCAGCTGCCCACAGCCCCATACCCCTTAGTTCGACACCATTCTACCAACCATGTGTTCAACTCTCTAATCCTCTCCTTTCTCACTGTGCTTGCACAAGGTACTGGGAGCACTTTGGAGAAGGCCACAGACTCCCCAGCCTCCTCACACAACCTTCCCACTTCCTCAGTCCTCTCCCTGTTACATCCACTGTTTCCCCCTCTAGGTAATTTGTCCCCACATATACCACAATGTGTGGTTTCCTTCTACCCCTCTTTACGCACCTTAGGATTGCATGTCCTGCCATATCTACCTTTAACCCTGGTATGGACTCCACCCATATTCGACTGTGCCTCTCCCCCTTGCCACCCCATCTGATGCCCTTAAGTATGGAGTCCCCCAACACCAGTACACCACCCTCCTTTTTCCTTGTGTCCGTCGCCACCCCCCCACCCAGATTCTCATTTTTGGAGCCACTCAAGACTATGTTTTTACCATGTGCCCCAGTGTCTTCCGCCCTGTCCCTCCCAATTGAGACCCTTCCCTCTCCTCCTGTTTGACTGCCAACCTCCCTCTCCCTCCTCACCTCTCCGAGTATTATACCTCCCCCTGTCACACCATGCTCAATCTCTCCACTAGTAATGCCTATCACTCCCACTTTGTGATTGCTATCCCTTGTGCAATCACCTCCTGCCTCCTCTTTCCCATGTGTTTCTAGCAAAGTAAACATGTTCCCTATCCCCTTGGCTTTACTATGTGCTTTCTCCCCCGCCTACTGCTGCTCCTCTTTCCTAGGTTCTACTAGAGTCCACCTTTCATCAGCTGGCTTCCTATCTAGTTTGACTTTGTATCTAAAGGCATGTTTGAGAAACCCAAAATGAAAACCGGGCCCACTGGGTTTCAGCACTGCACTGAGTGTGGGGAGGCTTTTGCCAAGGCTGATCCCCACCTCATCCGTGTTTATTGTCTGGGGTTTGACCACCTTAAAGAAGACTGCCAAATCTGCAGAAACGTTCCTAAGGCCACTGTGGATAAATGTTTAAGTAGGCTGAAGGAAAGGGAGGCCAAAAAATCCACTGACCTGGATAGTCAGCCCAGTTCGGTTCCAACCGAACCTGAGGGGGTTCCCACTGACCTGGGCGATACCCCCTCGGGCAAGAGGAGAGCTGATTCTGTGGAATCGGTTCCTGCAAAAAGAAAGCGCAAGTCAGACAGTTCAGATCCCGTTTCCCATGGTCCGAACGCTGATGAGATAGCCAAAGTGATCGCTATTGTGCAGTCGCCTCGTCCGGTTCTGACTGAACCGACACAGAGATGATCAGTTCGGTTGGACTTGTCTGCTTCTGAATATGACCCCGAAGCATTTTATGAGGGCGAGTGGGAAGGAGACGAAGATAATGAAGATGAGGATTATGAAGAACTAGATGAGCCTATTGAACCTGACATCTCCCCAGACAGGTCTTCTAATGTGTCTCCTCTCAGGCTTTCTGAGTCCCCCTCCCACTTCTTGTTTTACAAGAAGGTGGCTGAGACTCTTCAGCTTCCAGTGGAAGAAGCTGAACAGGATCAGGAGGAGCCTAACTATGTTGAGATGATGGATGTCCAGAGTCAAAAAGGGTGTCTATCCCTCTGCACAAGTCCCTGGGGAAAGAGACCAAAAAAATGTTACGGTTTCCAACATCCATACCTCCTGTGGATAAGAAAATGGACGGGAGGTATGCTCTGTCAGGCCCTGGTACGGATTTCCTTACTAACCATTGCAGCCATGTTGGGGTAGTGCAAGCTGCAGCCTGTGACAAGGCTAATATTCCCCTGGCATCTCACCCCCCCAGATAAGGATTCCAGGAAAGTGGATGCCATGGCAAAGAAGCAGTACTTGGCATCCTCTTTGGGACTCAGGCAATCCAACTATATGCATATACAGTCAGATACCAGAAGTCTAGGTGGGATACGGTTCTGGAGCTGGCTAAGAATGCCCCTCCCCAGCCAGCCAAGGAGCTGGAGCAGGTGGCTGTGGATGGCATCGAAGCTTCAAAGGTCCAGTTTCATGCTGCTGTGGACTCGAATGATGTTCATTCTAGGGTCATGGCTACATCTGTTTCCATGAGGAGATTTGCCTGGCTCAGGTGTGCCAGTTTATCTCAGGATACCCAGACCAAGGCCATGGATTTTCCTGTCACTGGTAACACTCTGTTTGGGGAGCAAACAGAAATGTACATGAAAAAGATGGATGAGTACAGGACCACATACAGGAGTGCTGCAGCCAAACAAAAGCAGACCACTCCTCAGAGGCAGCAATCCAGGATTGGCATGGGCAGGCCTTTTCACATGCCTTTCTACTAGGCCCAGGCCTCCTCTTCTTTTCAGCAGAGGGGGTTCTTTAGGGGAAGAGGCAGAAGGGGGGATGACAAGGGCTGCATCCTCTTCTCAGCCTAAGCCCCCTGCCAAACAGACACCCTGATATGTCAGCCAGGGTCGCCTCCCCAATTCCTGTAGGGGGCAGATTGGTTCACTTCTTCCAGGCCTGGAAGTCTGTCACTTCTGACAAGTGGGTCCTGGAAGTGGTGAGCCAGGGTCTTGCTCTCAGCTTCAACAGGTTCCCAAAATTGAGAACAAAGGCTTTCTGTCCTTCCTCGGCAGAGGAAACACAGGCCTTAGAAATAGAGGTCTCTTCTCTACTGCTTCTGCAAGCAGTGGAAAGGGTATCTCTCATTCACAGGGGAAAAGGATTGCACTCCAGGTACTTCCTTACCCTAAAAAAGACAGGGGAGTGGCACCCCATCCTAGATCTATGATACCTAAACAAACACATACTAAAGCCAAAGTTCAAGATGGTGACTCTAGGAATTATTCTTCCCTCTCTGAGACCAGGAGACTGCTAGCCTCCCTGGATCTCAAGGATGCCTATTTCCACATACCTATCAGGCAGTCCCACAGAAAGTACTTACATAGAAACATAGAAACATAGAATTTGACGGCAGATAAGGACTGCTTGGCCCACCCAGTCTGCCTATTTCCCTGCCTACTGGATAAGCTGCAGATCCTAGTTAACCAGCAGCCTACTTCCGGTTTGAACTGCCCTCAGGCCATTACCAGTTCAGAGCAATGCCTTTCGGCCTAACATCTGCCCCAAGAGTAATCACCAAATGCCTAGCAGTAGTGGTGGCCTTCTTCAGAAGGCAAGGCATCTTTCTGTTACCTTACCTGGATGACTGTCTCATAGTAGGTCAGTCCCCAGACCAAGTCAGGTCAGTTCTAGGGGTCACTCAAAATCTTTTACACTCCCTAGGATTCATTCTAAATCTGGAAAAGTCTGTTCTGGAAACAGTTCAGCTTCTCACATTTATAGGAGTGGAGCTGGACACTATTCAGGCCAAGGCCTTCCTTCTTTCCTCTCTCAAGTGTTCAATCCCTCATCTCTCTGGCTTCCTCTTTTCGTCCACTTGTGTCTCGATCAGCCAGACACTTCTTGCAGTTGCAAGGCCACATGTCAGCCTGCACTGCAGTAGTGCAAGGGGCAAGGTTTCAGATGAGGGATATTCAATTTCATCTAAGAGCCTTTTGGTCTCAGAAAAAAGATCCCTTCTCCAAATCGGTTCCTGTGTCTCTAACTTTGGTTCAGGTCCTCCAGTGGTGGCTGGAAGAGGACAACTTGAGGCAAGGGGTTCCCTTCCTCAGTCAGGTTCCCAAAGTGATTCTCACCACAGACGCTTCCCTGCTGGGATGGGGAGCCCACCTAGATCAGCATACTGCTCAGGGGACTTGGTCTTCTCGGGAGTCTCTTCTACACATAAATCTTCTCCAACTCAGGGCTGTCTTTCTGGCACTTCAGACATTTTTGAGTTTAGTTCAGGGGAAAGTGGTGCAGATCAGGACGGACAACACCACAACCATGTGGTGTCTCAACAAGCAGGGGGGCACTCAGTCCTCGGCCTTGTGCACCGAGGCCATGAAAATATGGTCACTAGCTTATTCCCTGCAGGTTTCCCCAATTGCTGTGCATCTCCCAAGGAAGGACAATGTACTTGCAGATGCTCTCAGCAGGATTTCCCAAGGTCACCACGAATGGGCCTTGAATCCTCTCATTCTTCAGATCATTTTCAAGAGGTGGGGCACTGCAGAGATAGATCTCTTTGCAGCCCTGGACAACCATCAGCTCCCTCTTTTCTGCTGCAGGCCCCCTCCTCGGGGGTCTGTTCCTCTAGATGCCCTCCTGTTGGATTGGACCAACAGGTTTTTCTATGCTTTTCCTCCCTTTCCTCTGATATTCAGAGTTCTGGTCAGGATCAGGTCCCAACCCTGCACTGTGATTCTGATAGCCCTGAATTGGGCCAGACAGCCTTGGTATCCTCTACTATTGTCACTATCAGTGACACTTCCCCATTGCCTTCCCAGACAGTTCAACCTCCTCACCTCATCGGAGGGGAGGATATTGTACCCCAATCTTCACACACTTAGGCTCAAGGCCTGTTTCTTGAGGAGCTAGAATATGCAGACCTGCATCTGTCTCAATCAGCTCTGGATATCCTTAAGGCCAGTAGGAAACCTTCCACTAGGAAAACCTATGATTCTAAATGGAAGAGGTTTGGGTTCTTGTGTTCCCAGAGGCACATTCAGCCAAATTCAGCTGATATTGCCACTGCCTTAGATTATTTGGTATATCTTAACAGTTTAGGCCTTCGGCCTACCACTCTCAAGGTGCATTTGGCAGCTATTTCTGCCTTTTTTTCAGCTGGGAAGGTCTTCTCTCTAGCCTTCCACCCAGTTTTCAAGAAATTCTTCAAAGGTTTGGTCCACATCAATCCTTCCTTCAGAGATCCTACTCCTCTATGTGACCTGAATATCTGTATTGCACAGCTGATGCAGCCTCCCTTTGAACCACTTTGCTCAACTGAGCTCAAATACCTGACTTGAAAAACTGTATTCCTGGTTGCTATTACTTCTGCCAGGAGAATCAGTGAGTTACAAACTCTACCAGTGGAACCTGATTTCATCTTATTTCATAGGGATAAGGTGGTCCTTCGAACAAATAAGAAATTTCCCCCTAAAGTGGTATCAGACTTCCATCTGAATCAATCTATGACACTGCCTGTATTTTTCACTGATCACTCCTCCTCTGAAGAAAGGTTACACAGTCTTGATGTAAAGAGGGTTCTGAGTTACTACTTAGAATCACTAAGCCACATAGAAATGACTTCTCCCAGCTGTTTCTCATTTATGGGGAGGTGGGTAAAGGTAAGCCTGCCACCAAGAGAACTAGTGCTAGGTGGATTGTCTCTTGCATACAGTTCTGCTACTCAAAATTGGGGAAAGAGCCACCCTCAGGCCTGAGGGCTCACTCTACCAGAGGTACAGCTGCTTTGGTTGCAGCAGCTAGAGACATACCCTTAGTGGAAATCTGTAAATCAGCCACCTGGAAGACTGTTCACACATTTACCAAGCATTACTCCCTGGACGTTCAGTCAAGAAGTGATGCTAGGTTTGGCACTGTAGTACAGCAGAGCCTGTTCCCAAAATAGGTTCTGTAATTCTCTCCTCCTTGGGGGTACTGCTTGGCAGTCTGCATATAGCCAGAAAACAGCAAGAATTCATGTTGTTTGAAGAAAACATTACTCACCTTAGTAATTGTGTTTCTTCTAATGGAATCTTGCTGTATTCTGACCTCCCTCCCTGCCTCCCCTCCTGGAACCTAGTTGTTTTGGGATGTGGGTGGGCAGGCGCAGTGTTGCACCCCAGGGGTGTACCTGGGTGCCTCCTCTTATTGAGGTTTTTCTTGTTCCTATGTTTTATGATTGTTTGCTTATTACCTACTTGGATTCTTTTTGGGGGTCTTGACTTGAGTCTTTGGACCCTAAATTTATGTCTTTTGCCTTTTGGCGCAAAAGTTCTAAAAACAATTTCTGGGTTGTTAGTTGGTTAGTATAGGGCTCGTAAGAATATGATGGTTACACTGAAGAGTACCTGGGACACAGGTTTGAAAATCGAGCTTGAGCTCAATGTTCTATGCCTTGGCACAGAGTTAACTCTTTCCTCTCCGGAGCAGTTCAAGTCCTGGGACTAACTGCATATAGTCAGAATACAGCAAGACTCCATTAGAAGTAACACAATTACTAAGGTGAGTAATTTTTCTTCTAAGACGTTAATGACTGAACCAGTAGCCAATCAGGAGCCTCACTGGGCTCATGCATAATTAATTAGACTTTTAACTACTCCCTTGGCAAACCATTCCATCGGTCCACCACCCTTTCTGTGAAGTTTTTTTACTTTCTTGTTATGCTCCCTTCCTGTCTCATGTTTTAATTTCCCTCAGGAGCAGTCATGGTGTACCCAAACACCCTGTACTCCTACCTTACATGCCTGCCTCCACTGATCCTTGGCTTTTCCCCCAAGGTAGGAAATGGGGTAGGGTGTTCCCCCTATGTCTTAGGCATCATCAGGTGGCATTTCAAGCGGTGCTGCCAGGCCTGGATATAATGGACTTCGTCATCACTGGAGCCAGAGCCATTTTCTGTGTTGCTACCCTATCCCCTGGAATTTTGCATGCAAGGACACCAAGGATGCACACATGCAGAGTATGCCAGCATGCTAACATCAAGAATGTCCCAGCCTTCCCCCAGTACTCTGACCGCACTACCAATTGTGGTCATCTTGATGCAAGTATTGCAGTGGAGGATGGTACCTTCCCTCTTTGGAGGAGGAGAGTGTCTTCTGGGATGCTGGATCTTCCATCTCGGGCTGGCCATCAATGACCCTAGCTCATTCTCGCACCCAAGTCACTGATATCAGGAGTGGTAACCCTACTGCTGTGCAGCCATGAATAAGTATCGTCTTACATTCTTCCTGAATCTAACCCCACCAGTTTCTACTCCTGCCTGTAGTTGCTTATCCCATGCTATACTTAAACAGGTCACAACACTCTACCCTGTTATTACCTTTCAGATACAGTACTTAAAACATTTCTGTCATGTTTCCCTCTCTCTTCTGGCCCACATCGATTACATGTTCAGGCTGGCGAAATGCTCCTCATATGATTTTCCTTGCTGACCCTGGATCATCTTGTAGCACACCTCTGGGCAGTTTCTATAGAGTCTTCATCCTTTTTCAGGTGTGGCTTCCAGCCCAGAGCAAAGTACTCTAGGTGTGGCCTCACCAATTATCTATAGAAGGGAAACAGTACTTCTCTCCTACTGGAGAACCCCTCCCTATACATCCCAGCATCTTGTTTGCTTTCCTAAGTACTCTGGTGCACTGGGTTGTTGACTTGAGGTTATCACTAATAATGATCCCTAAATCCTTTCCTCAGTGGTCAGGCTGATGTTTTCCACCCCTAGTGGCTAGCCAGTAACCCATCTTTGGGTTACCTTGCCTCAGCCGAGCATAACTTCACACTTCTTCGCATTCAACTTTAATTGCCATACCTTGGACCTCTCCTCCAATTTTTCTAGGCCCCTCTTCATGTCCCTGACACCCTTGTTGGTGTCTACCTGCCACAGAATTTAGTGTCATCTGTAAAGAGGCTAATTTTTCCCTTGATCCCTTCTCCTGTGCCGCAGATGTACACATTAAACAGCACTGGTTCCAGCACCAACCCTTGTGGTATCCCAGTTGTGACCTCCCTGACCTCTGAATGGTCCCCAGTTACAACCACCTTCCAGACCTTTCCATCCAGCTAGTTTACTACCCACCTTGTTAGCTTTGCCCCAACCCCATGAGCCCCCAACTTCTTGATAAGCTGCCGACGGGGTACCAAGTTGAAGGCCTTACTGAAATCTTATACAGCACATCAACTGCCTGGCTGTAGTCCATTGCTCTTGTCATGGAGTCAAAGAACTCAGTCAGATTCATCTGGCATGGCCTTCCCTTCACAAAGCCATGCTGCCTCCTATCTTGGAGCCCATTCACTTCAAGAAATTCCACCATCAGATGTTCCCTACCCTGACAATAGTCTCAAGGACTTTTCTCACTATAAATGTCAAGCTAACCAATCTACAGTCACCCCTGTCCTCCCTGCTGCCACCCTTGTGCAGGGGGACCACATCTGCTTTCCTCCAATCCACTGAGACTACCTCAATCCCCAGGGAGTGGTTGAACAAAGACCATGAAGGAACATTTAAGTTCCTTTCCCAATTCTCTTAGCACTCTGTGATGAAACCAGTCTGGTACTAGAGACTTATCAACCCAATGTGTAATGAGTCCCTTAATTACCTGTCTGTCTGTCTATCTATCTTATTTAATTTATTTATTCAGTTCGTCGGTTAGTTATTTTAAAAACTTTACCAGGACAAGCATGCTGAGCTTGTAACGGCTCACTTCCAGATACATCCTGGGGGAGTGGGAATGAGGAACATTACAAGTCTGTGATATAAACAATACAATGAAGGTGTATAGTATGTTGTACTGTAAACAACAGCAGTGAAGTAAAATACATTGATTAATTGAGCAATAAGGCATGACATGGTGTGCTTAGTGCTGGAAAAATGGCATGCCTTAAAACACAGGTTATTTTTTTGTTAAAATGTTTGCTGTTCCCATCAACACATTGGTAGGGCTACCACTTGTGACATGAGCAACCCGGGTTCAGAAAAACACCTGGGATACTGGAGCCAGCCAGTAGGAGGAGGTTGAGCATGCCAGATAATGCTGACCTTCTCCGGGGAGGAAGGGAGGGAAGCAACACCTCACTTTGGTACCTCCTCCTGTGAGTACAAAGGTGGTGGTGTGGTAGCTGTGGGGAAGGGGAGGACATTGTTAGGCACTTGACATAGGCATGCAGTTTGAAGTCTTGTCCTTGTGCCGATGTCCTTGCAGGGGGCAGGGGAAACTAAAAGGCAACTCCCCTGTGTCATAGCAGCATGATAGCCAATATTGCCAGAAAGCAGTTAAATGTGCCCCACTATGGACTCCCTGGCACCAAGAAATGGGACACTGCACTGGCACACTGGTGACCTGGGTTCGCACTCTGAGCCCAGTATGTCAGGAGCGGAGGCTGGCAGGGATGGCTTCAGAATGTCCTTTGAACGCTTCCCTCCCAAGGGGAGTGAGACATTGCATGCTATTCCATAGTGGCTCATGGTGGTGGTTCTATGGAGGTGTTCTTGTCGGCATGAGTGACCACACACTGCCAAGCATCCCCACCTCCAGGATGCCACACTAGATGCACTTATGCAACTGGTTTTTGGGGCCCCATAAATGGAAAATACTGGACCTCTGGAGGATGCCACCCACCTTGTTCTAGTCACTGGCTAGGACTCCCTGGGCAGTGGATTGTCAAGCGAGGGATCCCGAGACCATCTCCCTCAAAAGCACATTCAAATTTAGAATCAGCAGGCCTGTCCACATCCTAAGATATTACAGCATGTGTTTTGTGTACACGGAAAAAAACCTACCCTGCCATTCACAAAACGGCTTAGCTAGCACTCCATTTACGGTGATGGGGTAATTTGCATGTTTGCTCCCTCCAGCTGTTTCAGTCTCTGTGGTAACAAAAAGTTTTCTGATAGCCTGCCTCAACACAGAATGTTACATGCAGAAGAACCAATGGGATATTTACTCCTGGCTTATAGAATCATAGAATTTGTCGGCAGATAAGGACTGCTTGGTCCACCTAGTCTGCCCTGCTTTTCCCTGCCTATTGTGCCATCACAGACCCTACCTGGACTCTGGCCATCTCCCCGGCTTTGATACCAGCTTTCCTTTATACCAACCCCATGCATGTGTGAAGCCCACAACTGTTTTCACCCCCACCTCCCCTCATAGAAGATTGTTCCAGGCATTGACCACCCTCTCACTGAAGAAATGCTTCCTCACATCCCTTCTAAACTTCCCCCCCGCCAGCTTCATTGCATGCCCCCTAGTTCATGTACATCTTCTTTGCTGAAAAATGCTCCCTCCCTATACCTTATTCACCCCTGTGAGGTATTTAAAAGTTTCTATTATGTCCCCCCCCCCAGGGTGTACATGTTTAGATCTCTCAGTATCTCCTCATACGACATTTGGTGTGCCCCCTGCACCATTTTTGTTGCCCTTCTTTGGATGGTCTCTACCCTGTCTATGTTCTGTCTGAGGTGTGGGCTCCAGAACTGGACACATTTCTCCAGGTGGGGTCTCAGCAATGACCGATACAGTGGCAACACCACCTCTCTCTTTCTGCTGGTGATACCCCTCTCTATGCACCCCAGCTTCACACTGGCATCCCCTACGACTTTGTTGCATTGTCTTGCCAACTTATGGTCATCCATTATGATTACCCCTTGGTGCCTTTCTTGTTTAGTGACTGTCAGTACCTCCCCCATTGTATACTCTGCCTCTGGGTTTCTGCACCCATAGTGCATGATTATGCACTTTTTTTGCACTGAAACCCAACTGCCATTCCCTTGGCCATTCCTCAAGCTTTTTCAGGTCTTTATTCATTCTCTCCACTTCCTCCAGAGTGTCCACCCTATTGCAGATCTTGGTGTCATCTGCAAAGAGGCACACCTGCCTTTCCGATTCTTCTACAGTGTCACTTCTAAAGACATTAAAGAGGACTGGAGCCAGTACTAAGCTCTGAGGAACCCCACTGGTCACTCTTTCTTCCCCCTGAGTGAGTGCCATTAACCACCATCCTTTCACCTAGCATTTGCCAATTATATACCCAGTGTGCCGCCTTGGTTCCCACCCCCAAGCTTCCCAGTTTTTTTTTATAAGCCTCCTATGTGGCACAGTATCGAAGGCCTTGCTAAAGTCTAATTATGAAATGGGTGGAAAGAATGTTGAATTCTGATTGGCTGAGAGCTGCTTTCTGCTGGGCCGTTATCCTAGCACAACGGCCCAGCTGAAAGTATTAAGTTTAAAAATGCATAAAATTTACTAAAAATGACTTATTTCATAATTGCAATAAGGCACTCCAGTGGGTGTATTGTAGTGGGCTAACGGCACTTCTCAGGTGGTGGAAGCCCTCGGCTATACCCCATGCCTCAACCCACCCCGAGGTGGGCCATTATCCCACCATAACTCACACCCTGCCATGCCTTATTGCTTAAGTAGGCCACGTCCATTTAAAACTGATTGCTTTATTCCATGCACAACAACCCACATTATATATGCACTCTGGTGTTCTTGTGGACGAACATACATAGGACAGACAACTAGGAATTTAAAGGAGAGAATCCAGGAGCATTGTCATCCAATCAGAAGAAATAACACATCACATCCAATAGCACGCCATTTACAAACACAGACGGGTGGAGTGCATGAGTTAAAGTATATGGCCATTAATCATAGTCCCCTGAATCACAGAGGCGTAGAGAGAAACGTAATCAGAAGGAACTGAAATTAATTTTCTCCTTTAGAACCCTTAAACCTAATGGTTCCAATGATGTTATGATATGGAAACCATTTCTGTAGATTGAATGATGTTATGGTATGGAAACCATTTCTGTAGATTGCATGATGTTATGGTATGGAAACCATTTCTGTAGCTCAAAAGGTCTAATAGGGTTTAAGATACAGGACAAGTTTTTTCAACATAAATATATGTGATTCTGTATTTGCTAAGTTTCAAATGAAATGTTTATAATTATTATTTACTAGATTTATCAACATATGTTTTTTTTTCTTTGAATATAATATTTATAAATATTTTTATTTTTTATTTAGTTTTTGTTGACCAGGTAAGTGCACTAGACAAATTCTGCCTATTTTCAGGCACGACCCGGGGGAGAGGGATACAGATGGATGCCAACTGACCTTGAACCAGATTAAGCTGTTGGTGGTATTTTTAGTGAATATGTGCCTGCACATTCTGAATTGAGATACTCTTATTTGCTCTGCATTCCTCATATTTCAACAGAACATGGTGCAGTACAAGCAATATCTGTTAACTATGGGATAGATATTATAAAACGTAATAAATTAAGAAAATGATTTGGATATAATGGCTAGGTCTGGAGCCGCGATCAACTTTTGAGCTTTTATTTTAAAATTAAATTTGATATGTGTTGAGACAAAATTAAATCTTTAGACATGATCACAGTGTATTATGCCTAAATAAGCACCTAGGAATATTATAAGTGTTTTAGGGGTGTTTGTCTTGGCAACCTGCAGCCCAGTTGGCAACTCAAGTGCATACCGAATAGGGTATATAAAAAATACCTTATTTTCTCCTCCGCCGTGTTTCTCGCCCTTATTTTCTCCTCCGCCGTGTTTCTGCCCAAGAACTTAGGCCGCACCTTGTCACTGCCCTCAAGAGTAATAGTACAGGCAGTGACACCCTGGATCCGTGTATCCTACGGCTGGTCTTAGACACAGTCCTTACCCCGATCACATGCCTCATCAACCACTCTCTTTGCCTGGGGAAGGTTCCAACTGCCTGGAAAGTCGCCACTGTCACCCCTATCTTTAAAGGTGGTGATAGGACTGTGGCTGGAAACTATCGACCGATCTCCATTCTCTCTCCTCTCTCCAAGGCCTTGGAAAAAGTGGTGGCCTCTCAAATCTCTGACTACCTCTCCACCTACAATGTCCTTTGTCCTGAGCAGCATGGCTTCCGAGCAGGCCACAGTACCAACACAGCCCTCCTAGAGTTCTCCAACTTTCTCCACTCCTCCTTAGACACTGGTTCTCTGGCTGGTGCTGTCTTCATTGACCTCTCGAAAGCTTTCGACACTGTCTCCCACCCCCTCCTTCTTGATGCCCTTAGTCTCTCTGGTTTTGCTGCTGGGCCTATCTCCTGGTGCACCAGTTATCTGTCTGACCACTCACAGCGTGTAAAAATTAATGGGACCTACTCAGACATCTGTCCCATCTTTTCTGGGGTTCCCCAGGGCTCCATTCTGGGCCCCTTACTATTCTCCCTTTACCTTAACACCCTTCCACGCTCTTGCTCGGGGAACATTCTACTGTACGCTGATGATGCAGTCATCTTTGCCTCAAGTCGTAACCCTACTGCCTTCCAGGACTCGCTGCAGAAGTCCTTCACTGAAGCCAAAGGCTGGTTCAAGGAACATAGATTGGTGATAAATCTTAAAAAACCAAAAACCATGTTCTTCACTCATCCCCAAAACAAGTCCTGCAACTTCAAACTCCTCATTCACTCTGGGTCCTCATTCCCACTCGAACAAGTTTGCTCCTATAAATACCTAGGATCCATTTTGACCCTCCTCTCCTTCCATGGACACATCACTGCCCTAGCCACTGCCACTAATATCCGATTGGGCATCCTACATCAGGTATAAACACTACCTCCCGGAGGCTCTTGACTACAGTCACCTCCTCTATCCTGTCCCTAGTGGACTATGGACTGCCGGTGTATGGTGCTGCTGATCAGACTGCACTCCATAAAATTGCACTACTCTGAATAAGGCCTGCAGGTTAATTACTGGAGCACCTAGGATGACACACACCTGTCTACTGTATGCTAAAGTGCTGGTACTTGATCTCGACGAGCGCCTCAAATATCTTACCTGTACCCTTACAAAAAAGACCCTCCTTGGGCTTTCCCCACCAGGATTGACCACCACCATACGCCGCTCTGTCCCACTAGTTCATACTCGGACCTCTGGGAAAACCTCTCTTGTTATCCCTAGAGCTAGGACCTCTCACAGCCAAAGAGCCTTCAGCTTTAGGGCCCCCTCCTGGTTCAACACACTGCCCCCCTCCATCTCCGAAGCTCCAACTATATTGTGCTTCAAAACTTCCTTACGTAACCACCTTATTAACACCCGATGCTGTAACTGCCACTAGTCAAAGCCGATTTCAATACTTAAGAGGACAAAGCTTATTACTAAGCTGCTAAGGACACATAACTCTGGTATTGTTTGCATCCATCCTACCTGTACCAGCTTGTTTGTATCTATGTCTTACTTTTACTGTTATACTTATGTGTTGTACTGCTATACTGTGTATTTTGGTTTGTCTTACTGTGACAAGGTACCTTTGTAAATGAGCCTATGGCTCAAAGGTTTTCCAAGCTGCTGTTTAAATAAATAAAATAAATAAATAAATAGGGTAATTATCTCTTTAAAAGTTTTAGTGTGTGACTCAAGTGTTGTCAGTTGTCTGGGCAATAGGTATCTCCAAGTCATACAATCCAAAACTTAATTGTAACACAAGTTGAATTAGCTGGTTTATGGTTTTCACATGTCATGTGCACTATAAATTGTTGCATTGCACTTGTAGCCTCACCCCTGATGAAGAGGTCCCTGAGGCCTCATAGTGCTGGGCTGTTTTCGCTTGGTATGTGACCTATTACATTTTAAATATGCTGTAAAGCTATTTATCTGGAAAAAGTAAAGTGGTATAATTTCTCACATGGTTCCTTATTTTGCTTGTTCCATTTTCCAGCACCCGACTTCGTTGTGAGCTCCCTCCTGGTTTAAATTCCACCTCCACCGCCCCACCCTAATCTATTTCCCTAGTTATGCAATGAAATAAATCTATCTTTTTTTTTTTTAAGCAGGAGAGACACACTAAGCTGAAAGCTTGTTTACAGGTGTGACCTGGGAGCACAAGGAAGTTAAATGACTTGCTCAGGGTCACACAGTATATGCAAGTGGGGGCTGTGGAATTAAAACCCAGGTCTCCGAGTTTGCAGCTCAGAGCCTTATACCACTGCACTACACTGCCTCCTTTTTTGTCTGACATGATCTCCCTCCCATGATTCCATGCTGCCTTTGGTCCTGTATACCTGTCAGATGCAAGGTAATCTACCAGTCTTTCCTTTAGAAGTGACTCCATTAGAGACTTGTTGGATAATGGTGGGTGATTAACACTGAAGGAAATGATAATATGTCAGGTTTGACTGGCAGATGACAGATACTGAGGCCACAAGATAATTGAGGGAATTAACATAGAGGATAACGGACCACCCCGTTGGTGCAGCCATAAGGCTACCACTTATAATGCTGATGATCCAGGTTTGGGAACAAGCCCAGGGTATCAATGAGCTGGCGAAGGGAAGGAGGACTAAACATCTGTGGGACTCCTGTCCTCATCTAGGACAGGTGGGCATCATTGTCCAGTGAATGCCTGACCTCTAGTGGTGGATAGAGATTTGGGATCCTAGAACCACAAGTTGAGGGGAGGCAGTAGGGGGTGTCCTACATGTCGTGCACACTCATGTGCTGACATCACCCCGAACATGGAAAATGGACCTCCAGCTGGACAGATGAAGCCTCTTCATGCCCATAATCAAATCTACATCCACTTCCGGATACATTTTCAAGAGAAGTCAAAGTAACTTCAACACTCTTGCATTTCTTTCTAATCTACAGAACTCCTTCCTTTGGCAGACTTTTTATTTGGCCAAAACAGTTAATGAGGCTTACAAGTTTTTCCAAAAAATTGTACTTGAGGCTATTAACAAGCACGCTCCCATGGTTTAAAATCCACACCAAGAAAAAATGAGACCCATGGTTTATGCCAGGTCTAAAGGCCGCTTTGCTTGCCAGAGACAAACTTTGGAAACTAGCTCAAAAAACAAAATCTCCTGATTAGGCAGCCTTCATTAAGGCTAGAAACACATGTACAAAACTAGTCACGGCAGAAAAAGCCAGTTACCTCCAGACTGAATTAGAATCCTCTTCCAAGAGCTCCGCTAAATTTTGGAAGACCATAAAGGATACTGTAGGGCATGCTTCTTCAAACTCCCTTCCTGTTAAAATCTCCTCTGGTGGTTCATCTACCACTGATGAATCAACAATTCTCGACCTCCTTAACAACCATTTCTCTACCGCAGGGTTAGCATGTGACTCATCTCCTGTCAATAAGCTCCATACACAACTCTGCACCCAAGATTCAGCAAGTCTGGTTAGGAATTTGCCCACTCTAAACACAGCTTTTTTTTCAATTGTTTAAGCAGGTGAGACACAGTAAGCTGAAAGCTTGTTTACAGGTGCAACCTGGGAGCACAGGGCAGTTAACTGACTTGCTCAGGGCCACACAGTGTGCAAGTGGGGGCTGTGGGATTCAAACCCAGGTCTCCAGATTTACAGCTCAAAGCCTTAAACCACTGTGCTATACTGCCTCCCTAGATTCTCCTTTCATCCTGTATTATTGAAAGAGGTAGAATACCTACTTCTACAGCTGGACATTAGGACAAGTGTGAGTGTGGATCTCATTGATCCCTGTTTCCTAAAGCTCAGTTACCATGTCCTGCTGTACCTATTACACATATTTTTAATTTGTCCCTTGAGCAGGGGGGCCTTCCATCAATATTGAAGACTGTCCAGGTCATCTTGCTATTCAAATTAGGTGACCCTAGTGACCTAAACAACTATAGGCCAATTTCCCTTCTCCCCATCCTTTCCAAACTGCTAGAGAAGCTGGTTAACTTTCAACTTAGAAATTATCTTGACTCTTCCAACCTTCTTAATCCTGTACAATCAGGAGTCCAACCTCACCACAGCATGGTGTCCGCACTTGCAAAGATTACGAATGACTGGCAGAGGGCTCTTGATACAAAGAATTACATATGCACCATATTCCTTGATCTAAGCAAGACTTTTGACACCGTGGATCATGACTTACTTCTGGATACTCTCCAAAATGTCGACCTGGATCCAGTTGCACTGCAATGATTTTCCAGTTACCTCAATAGAAGACTACAGCAGGTAAAAGCTGGGGGGCTATCCACTCTGATATTGTTGTTGACAGTTGTGCCTCAGGGATCCATACTGGGACCCTTGCTTTTTGCCTCATCGATCCTGGAATCCAATCAGCCAACAGCCACCTCTTTGCAGATGACACTGTTCTCAGTATTGGCAGGCCTACCCCTGAACACACCTGTATGGACCTTCAAATTGATTTCAGTCATCTGCAATTAAACCTATTTAACAAAAAACGTCTCTTAAATGCCAAACAAATGAAGGCCATGCTTTTCCCACCACTTGTCAATGCTACAAATCCCTCCACTTTGGGTACAGTACCCCAAATTGCCACACTCTTTCGTGAATCTTTGGAGTTCGTGGGCAAATTCAGATATTTGGGGGTATGGTTAGACTATAAGCTTTTGTTTTCTGACCACATTGAGGTTCTTTCTAACAAACTCAAACAGCGAGTTTGCTCTTTTTTCAGGATAAAACATCTACTAACACAGGAAGCCAAAAAAAAGCTGGTTCAAACCACCTTTCTTTCTCTCTTGGACTACAGGGACCCTTTATGGTCAAGGCCCTTCCTCTGCATGGCCAAACTTGGCATTCTCTATCACAGAGCCATCAGATTTATCACAGGAGCGCTGTATTCCACTCATCATTGCTCCCTCTACTCCATAGTAGGCTGGGCTTCCCTCAACCATAGAAGGCAAAGAAATGCTACTCTGTGGACCGTCAGAGCAATCATTAAAAAGCTTCCACACTATATCTCTGACTGCTTGTTCAGTTGCACTACAGGTAATTACTCACTGAGAAGCCTCTCCTACATCTCCCTAATAGTACCTAAACTTAAATCACATTTTGGCAGAGCATCCATAAGCTATGCACTCCCCCAGCTTTGGAATAAACTTCAAAAAACCCTGAAGCTGGCCACCCCTATCAAAATGACTGCCTTTAAAACACTTTATGCACGATCCTTTAAGAAGTCCTGTGACCGTTTCCCCTGATGGTAGGCCATATCTTATCATAGAAGCTTGATGGCAGAAAAGGACCATACCGCCCATCTAGTCTGCCCTCCCCCCCACACCTCCCCTTATGCCTTTGGGCTCCAGCTCCTTCTCCTTTGGCTGACCTCTATTATGTTCTGCTTCATCCTTCCTCCTCAACTCTCATCATATTATTCATGTATGTGCTGTATTTACTTATCTTGCTGCATTTTCTGTGTTTGTGAATATTGTATATATTGGAATTGGTGTCACATTATTGTTATCCTGCATTTATGATGTACCTCTCTTATTTTGTATTTTTATACTGTTGTAATGATTTGTGCATTTCCCCGGGTCCACCTTGTAAATGAGCTTTGCTCAAAGGTGTTTTGCCTGGTAAAATAAAGATGATTGATTGATTGATGTCCATCATATCTGCTCACCCACCTGACCCTGGAGTTCCTCAGCTTCCCCGACTTCACCTCCACCTGCCAGACTAGCTGGATGTGTTGTGGGGAGTTGTCAGAGGAGCCGAATGGCAACCCTGCCTTGGGAAGGAGGGGGGAGGCAAGCTGAGGGGAACAAGGCTGCAGGTGCGTCATGAGCGGGCCGGTAACCAGGGACCCATATGTGGAGGGGGGAGGGATCTCAGAAGGATGGAATCTGGATGATAGAAAGGGTAGAAGCAGAGCCTGGTTGGCTGGAAAGTCGAGATAAACAGAATTGAAAAGAAAACATGGAGGGTGATTGGTACAATGTGAAAAGCTGGTGAATAGCGAGGGTGGTGGATAATTGGGGGAAAATAATCGAGGGATGCAGTGTAATATATTTCAAATAGTGAGCATTCTAATTTTGATGGTGGTAACTGTGCATGCACTATTCTTCATATGCTCCAAGCAATGGTTCAGCAACTGTGGTACCCGGTAACATTTAAGGGAGCTCCCTAGGGACTGTTGGGGCAGAAAGAGTTGTTCACTGCACCAACTGTAACGGATGGGCACAATAAAACATCTGTGTCTATTCTGCACAAGTCTGATTCCCCAAAACCTTCACTGTCCAAATAACACTCTCTGCCCAGTGCGTGCTTCCCTATCTCCCAATGACTGATCTTTAGCTGAAGCAATGATGAGAGATGCAACTATAATTGTAATTATTTAAACACAGAGGAATCTATTATAAAGCTCAAAATTGCTTTTTGTTCTGTGTCTTGCCAAGTGTTGGGCCTGCAATAATTCAACAACCATTGTATTATTGAGAGGGTAGGGGCGATGTAGCTGGAGGGTGACCTCGAAGAGTTTAACGTCTATGAACATTTCCAGTCGGGTTTCAGACCATGACACAGCATGGAAGCTGCACTAGTCAGGGTATTTAATGACTTGTTCCTCGTGAGAGGCAGGGGAGAATATTCTATAGTAGGCCTAGATCATTTAGATCACTCATCAGCATTTGATACCATGGATCATGGGATGTTACTTGAGGAATATGTTGGACTCATCGGAACAGCTTTGATTAAGTCCTTCTTATCCAGCAGATCTCAGAAGGTGGTGATGGGTTCATACTTATTATACCTAGTGGCAGTCAGCAGTGGAGATTCCCAGGGTTAAGTCTTCTTCCCTGTGCTTTTTGTGGTGTATGTGTTGCCCTTAGGATGGGACATTAGACAGTACAGGGTTAATTTTCACTTCTGTGCAGATGATACTCGGTTGTATATGTCTTTTACTCCTGACGAGCATGATGTGGTCACCAGGCTGAGGGTTGAGATGCTGCCTGTAAGAAATTTCAGACTAGAGGGCCTCCAGCTACCTAGTCTTAATCCAGGCAAAACAGAGTGGCTTCTGGTGGAACCTGTTCCTCTGAGGTCAGACAGCATGTGCCAGCTTGGCCATCCTTGCATGGCACCGTGCTATCAGCTATAGATAGGGTGAAGAAGCTGGGGGTCACTGTGGACCACAGGCTGACTTTGGAATATCAAATGACTAGCAGTGTAGTTTAGAGGTTAGAGTAACGAGCTGTGAATAAGCTTGGTATAGCCAGGAGACCTGAGTTTGATTCCCACAACCTCCACTTGAATATTAGGTGACCCTTGAGCAAGTCACTTAACTTCCCTGTACTCCCGGGCCACCCCTGTAAACCAGGCTTGTGTCCTATGTGCCTTATCCAGTTACCATGGAGTAAAAATAAAAAGTGTTGGCAGTGGTCAGAGGTGGGGTTTCCCAACTGGGAAATATCTCCCAGATTAAGCATGTTTTTGTCACCTATAGACTTGAATACTGTAACACTGTTTAACTAGGGCTGTCTGGGAGGTTGGTATTGATATTCCTGCACTTTACAACTGCATGTAAGTGGCAAATAAATGAGATTGCACTTTATTTACTGTCACAGCCTTGTATGCTGGTAGCAGTGTGTGCAAAGCCTTTTGATTGGATTAACATACAAAGGGTCTGAGCTGTTCAAAAGATTTCTTAGTCATATATGCACATAGCTGTTCTCTCTGCTCATAGAAACAGAAGTAAAAAGATAACAATGACTGAAAAAGGCCTGTCGGTCTATCCTATCTGCCCACCCTACCTAATCACTCTGCACTGGATCTAGTGGCCACCTCTTTCTTTTGTTTCTGCCCCCCCAATGAATCCCATAGGCCTCTCCCATCTCTGCTTGAAGCTGCTCCCTCATTTGGCCTGCACCCCTTCCAGTGGCAGCATGTTCCACTTGTCCACCACTGTCTCTGAAAAAAAGTACTTATGGACATCCCTTTTGAATCCCCCCTCGAATTTAAGTGAGTTCTCCATTGTCCCTGTATTTTAGGTCAAGGAGAAAAGTTTTTTGGCATCCACCCTATTTATCCTGTGCAGGTGCTCCACAGAGGACAACCTTTTGGTTGTCCTAAGATTACGCCTAAGGCATTTAGGTGATAAAGTATTCTCGGTGGCGGCCCCATTACTGTGAAATACACTTCCAGCCTATTAAAGGAATTCATGTGTCTTGACAGGCCAGAGTAAAGATGGGGGAAAATGCATTATTGCCACACTACCCCCCCCCAGCACCTACACACTGTAGCCAAGCACCCTTTTGCACATGTACATTTTGTTCATTCTAATTGATTTCACTCCCTTCCCCCCATAAATGTGATAAATGCATATCTTTGTGCAGAGCTTCCAAGTAAAAAAAAAACAACAAAAAAAACACCTCAAATACAGATCTCCCAATTTTGACCAGCTAAATTCATGAAGATTTTGATATCTGTTGTATTGCTTCAATAGCTGTTTGTATTCCTCTGACGTCTTGCTTGTTGATTGTACTGTATCTTGTACCCTCCCGGGTCGTGCTTGAAAATAGGCAGGTTCTTGCCTAACGCACCCACCCGGTCAACAAAAACTAATAAATAAATAAATTTATTTGGTTTTCTGAGAGATGATAGAAATGCCGTGCTTGACCCATTAAAATGGAAGAACATGTTTTTTTTTTTTTATTCTCTGCACTTATTTTTGGGAATCATCTTCTGAATTCTCTTTATAATATTAGGTGATACCAAATTTAAGAAAAAAAATTCCGCAGCAACATCTGCTTGATGTATCAAAATGTAATTGTCAAAACTTTTGAATGGAGCTGTTCTTTGCATTATGTGTACTGTATTTTTTTGTGTTTTTAATGTTACATGTGCCTCAGTCTGGATTGAGCTTGAAAAAGGACCTTTGTCCTGGTTCCCCTATCCAGTAAACAAATTAAAAATAACAAAAAGACCAGAGGAACTGTGTTTTTCCACCCTGCTTTTTCTCCAAAGGTGAATCCTCCTGCCTCTGCCAGGCCATCGCCCCCGGCAAGCACCCCAATCCCTCAGTCGCTCCTTCCACCGTAATAGCCAGCAGAGATCCACAGAAGGAACAAAAGCACAAACACACCCATGCTCACAGAACAAATGGGTGTGAAACCCAAAAATATAATTGGAACAAAGAGCACAAGTGGGTAGCACTCAGCCACAACAATATTAAATAAACAGACAATGCTGGAGTTAAACATGGAGCCCGCAGCACTCTACCCCAGCGCTTCATGTCCTCTCTGGGACACTTAGTCAGGGGGCCTGACAAAGTGTCCTGGAAGAGACACAAAAGCTGGGGTGAGTGCCCAGTTCAACTGCTCATGTCTTTATTTATTGTTGTGCTGAGTGCTGCCTGTTGCAGCCTTTGATGCACAGAAGGAAGCTGGTTGTGCTGGGGTCCACATTCTGACACCACTGAGGGCTCTTGGCTTCTTCTGTTTGTTTCTTTCCTCCTGCTACTCCCATTCCTTCCCACCACCCAAAGCAGCGAACAAGACCACAAAGGGTCAGCATGACTGCATGCAGCAAGCTCCCTGGCCTACTGTCTGGGGTAGCTTTAGAGAAGAAAGACGCTGCCAGACCTTCCCATGCTGAGACAGGCTGCCAGTGGCAGCATCTCTCCCAGCTGGTCGCAAGGGCATGCGAACCAGTTTCCCGAGTTCGCTCCCACATCGTCTGGGCCATCACGCAGCTCCTCATCAGGCGGCTCCTCAAAAAGAACTGTTTGTTTATTTCTAATGATCTTTGAAGAACTGGAATAGTGTTCTGCATCCTGCTCTGTAAATCAACCAATTAAAAAATACAATTTTTGTAGCACAGCAGACACTCATTTCATAAAGGGGAGCCTGCCTTCTTATATGGGGGAAGGGGTAATCTGGCATGAGGCACCGCACAGTGTCATTGAAGTGTATGGGTTTAGTAGTCAGACACACTCACCAGAACATGCCTGTTTTCAAGATTATGAGTGGATGTTGCAGTAGGGGGAGGGACCCATGATGTCTTCTGAATGACCAACCGGTACACTCAAAGTGCATGCCACAAGCCACTTGCCCCAACCAGATGAGTGTCTTGGGGTGGTGTGGAGTGATGCCCTGCCTGAAAGGCCCTGCCATGGGGAGGGGAAGGTTGATGAAGAAACAAGGACAGCTCAGGTGAGTGGCAAAGGACTTGGAGCTGGCACCACAAGATATAAACACAGGAGTAAATTAAAACAACAAAAATATTGCCAACCCAGACAGAATGGCTACGGGAAAGCAAATCAGGTACCGAACAAAACTGGACTGTAAAATACTACAGGATTTATGAGCAGAAATAGTGGGGGCTCCTGATTTTTAAACTATTGCCATTCTGTGATCATAATAACATAGTAACATAAATAATTTAAGGGCAGAAGGGACTCTAGGCCCATCAAGTCCATATCCCTTACGTCGTCCTCAGCTAGTCAGGCTGCTTTCTCCTTCTACCTAACTAAACTGTGGAATTTCCTCCCCCTGTCCACCCACTTTGCCACTTTCCTTCGCTTCCTCTCCTCTCTTCTCTGTGACTTCATCTCTCCTTCATGCAATTGCACCTCATTCTCCACCCCTGCTCCTCCACTCTACGTTTTCCCCAATTTTTTTTCTTCTCCGTCTTCTCCTTCCCCCCTATAACTCTGCCCCAGCCCCCTGCTACAATAACCCCCCTCTGCCTCCTCCTGGATATTTCCTGCATCATTTAGCCTCTGCTCTTTTCCAGCCTAACTCTTAACTGTTAAGTTGCCTTGTTGCTGAGTGTCTCTTACTGCATATATTACATATATGGTTCTACTCCTGCTTGTAAATATTGTAATTACTGTATATTGTAAATATTGTATTTATTTAGTTAAACATCAGTTTAGAAACCTTTGAGCCAGAGGCTCATTTACAAAGGTACCTCGTACCTCGACATCAGAACAGTAGTACAAGGGACACAGTACTTACAAACAAAAAAGTTACAGTTCAATTACAATTTTGTTACAATAGAATACAATCTCCAACGAGCAAAAGATAACAAAAGGTGCAAAACTTATGGTCGGGGGAGAGCTGGTGGGAGTAGAAGGGAGGGAGATAGGGGAGGAGGAATTAGTAGGGAAAGGAAGGGGGAGCCGCTCAGTGAGCATTGTCAAACAGAGTATATATATATTTTTTTTACACTAGGCTAGCGGCAGTTGCATTTGCGAGAGCTAAGCAGGAAGTTTCTGAGCCTGGGCTTAAAGCAAGCTAAGGTTAGTGAGTTTGAGACACTGGCAGGGAGGAGTTATACCAGTGGGCGCACGGTAGGGGAATGCCCTCTGACCTTGAGAGGTCCTGGCTCTCGGAATAACTAGGGTAGCTCTTGAGCTGCTGGCGTGATCAGGGTCGGTGCAGTATGGCGAATGGAGTTGGATAGGCCTATGGGGGATAGGCCACGCAGGGCTTTAAAGGTGAGCTGGCATGTCTGATACATGAGTCGCTCTTCCAGGTTGAGTAGGGTAGCCAGGGTGTACAGCTCACATGTGTGAGTGAGTCTGGGAGCACCAGTGATAAGTCTGCAGGCCTTATTAACTGTGAGGCGAACCTTGTTGAGGGCAGTCTGATCTGCTGAGCCATGGACGGAAGGCCATAGTCAATGAGAGACATGACAGAGGAGGTGACAGCCAGGCGGAGGGCATCAGGAGGAGGCATTTCTTGTGCGGTAAAGAATGCCTAGCCGTGAGTTGGCGACAAATTTAGGCAGATATATGTCCATGGAATGAAAGTGCAGGGTCAAAGGTTATACCTAGATATTTATAGGACTGCACCTGGTCAATGACGAGATTGGGTGTGGAGTGGACAGCTAAGGAAACTTACTGTACTTATTTTGGGGTGGGAGAAGAGCATCGCTTTTGTTTTCTTAAGGTTGATAACAAGTCGGTGCTCAGTGAACCAGGTAGCTGCAGAGTCAAAGACTAGTTGGAGGAGTTCTGTAGCAGCATGGGGTCATTGTGGGAGGCAACGAGAACAGCATCATCAGCATAGAAGCATCTTACCAGTACAACTGCTGGGTAGGGAGTTAAGAAAGAGTGAGAATAGTAGGGGTCCAAGAATTGAGCCTACGGCACCCCAAGCGAATGGGGCATGTTTCAGAGAGAGTACCGTTGACTTTCACACATTGGGAGCGGATGGAGATAGCTGGTGCACCAGGAACAGGTCCTGAGGCAAAGCCTATTAGGTCGAGGGTGGAGAGCAAAAGAGGATGCAAACAGTATCGAATGCTTTAGACAGGTCAATGAATATAGCACCAGCCAGGGCACCAGAGTCCAAGGAGGCATGGAGGAAGTTGGAAAATTCCAGGAGTGCTGTATTGGTACTATGACCTGCTCTGAACCCGTGTTGTTCAGGGCAGAGAACATAGTACTTACAGAGGTAGTCAGAGACTTGGGACGCCACAATTTTCTCTAACGCCTTAGAGAGGGGAGAGGATTGAGATGGGTCGGTAGTTACCCGGAAGAGTCCTGTCACCACCTTTATGGACAGGGATAACTGTGGCAATCTTCCAAACAGAGGAATTGTCCGAGACAGAGTGATTTGTTGAAAATGCGTAATAGGTGAGAGGACCTGATCCAGGACCTGACGTAAAGGCAGGGATCAAGTGAGTCATTACCGATGGTGTTACCTTTTAGGGCTTTTAGCAAGTAAAGCCTAGCTTCTTGCATGGTGACACGCCTTGGTGGAAAGAGGGCGGCAATGGGTGGTGGTACACAGATGGAGAGGTGGACTGAAAAGTTACCAGGAAGTACTGAGCTAAGGTCGGTAAAGGAGTTATTGAGGTGGGTGGCAATGAGGGCAGGGTCAGAGGAGATGGTACCATTGATGTTGAGAGAGAGAAGGAGAGGGGACTGGGCGTGACCATTCAGTTTGCTTGATGTTGTCCAGAAGCACCTGGGGTTCCCCCAGGAGGAGGTAAGAGAGGCTTGGTAGTATTCCGCCTTTGCTTTGCGGATGGCCCAGGTGCACTGGTTGCGGGCGGCAGCATAGGACTGCCTGTCAGCTGAACGGCCAGTAGCAACAGCAAGGTGCCAAAGATTGTCGCGTTGCTTAAGTTGCCACAGTAGGGCAGGGGTGATCCAAGGGGCATGTTTGTAATCACTGTATATTATAAATATTGTAATTATTGTATATTGTAAATATTGTAATTACTGTATATTGTTAATATTGTGATTACTGATCCATAAATGCTCTGATTTTGTTATGTTTTCACTCTCCCTTGCCCCTTCCCCCAGGACACATCTGGAAACGAGACTCAGTTCAGTATGTCTTTCCTGGTGAAACTTTTGAAATAAATAATAATAAAATATATAAGCCACCCCTCCTACCTGTGTCTAGGGGGCCTGATGAAAACTAGGAAAGGGGGCACAACCACAGTAGACCATCCTGACAAACAAGGAAAAGATGGCACACACCTTAGATGCTGGAACAAAGGGTTCTGCAGTAAATTCTCACTAGCTGACAGCAATCACAGCAGCATCGGGGAGTTGACTTAAACCCCGGAGACTCAGCTGGGAATGCAGCTTGTGTTAGCACAGACAGCATAATTCATTAAGCAGGAGGCTACTTGATTAAAATCATCAAAATTAATTTGTTTTAAAAGCAAAAACAGTTCCTAGTAGCTGGGGACACAAGCTGGAGACAGCACTTAACAGTGGCTAACCGCCATGGCACTTTACTTTGGGCCAAAATGGCCATGTAGCTGGTCTTCACAACAGAGCCGGGGGGCTTAAAATTCAAGCAGCAGCAACAACCACAGGCCGCAGATACTTCAAAATCACCCACTGTGGCCTGTCCTACATGGCAGCTTGAATCCCTGCACCGCTCATTACCACGCCAAACTTCCTCATTGGATACACAAGGCTGCAGCTTCCCTTCACATTCCATCACTAATCCTGCAACTCAGGGCATAGCGCCTGGGGCCCCAGCATCCCGGAACAGGCTCAACATGGCCTATGCTGGGGGAATCACTGGGCACACACTCTCTCTCTCTCCACAGATTGTCTCTACCAGGCAATAGAGTGTCACATGGGTAAAGGGGCCAGAGGGCTGCCAACACCTCCAGACCCCATGCGACAGGCTGTCACCACTGTAACATCCCCACTGCAACCTGCTTGCCTTCCAGACACAGAGAACTAGGTCCCTATCCACCTTAGTGCTGCAGTGCACAAGGCAGGCCTCCTACAGCTCCCCAGGCTGTGGCTCCCAAAATTGTGGACCCAGTCCCAAACAGCTGTAAACCCAGCTCACCTACCCAGTTCCCAAGTGGAACACCTCATTGCCAAGTCGCCAAGACCCGAACTCCTGGACCGAAGGGTGAACCCCCAGCCCAATGAAAGTGTGGCTCTCTTCCACTGGCCTCCTCCCCATCAGCCAAAATCAGCCTAAAACACCTAGGGCCAGACTGGAAACTTCACCCAGAGGCAGATACAGAACCTCCCAGGCCCAAATATGGATAAAGAAGGGAGGAGAGGGTCACTACAGTAAGCCCATCCCGGGGGGCTTACAAATAAATAAGCATGGACTAATAAATATGCAGTTCAAACACGTACAAATTTATAAAGATTTCCCTACCCCTCTCTACTACACAGGGTACCCATGTGATTCCCTCGATATGCAGAAATTTGTTCAGCATACCTTGGAAGCCTGCACTGTCTTCATTTCCACTGTTTCCACTGGTAGGCTGTTTCATAGGTTCACCACTCTCTGGGAGAAGTGCCTTCTGACATCACCAATAAATCTGCCACCCCTGAGCTTCAGGATGTGGCCCGCATCCTGCTGGATGACACCAGATCAGACAGCTCTGACTGCTTGATCTTCTTGATACCCATGTGTATTTAGACAACAGATCCATGTCCAGTGGGTATGCAGAAAATGGAGACATGTGTCCAATGGAGATCCATGACCAACAAGTATGCACAAAATGGAGATCCATGTCAAATGGGTATGCACAAAATGGAGATCTGAGTCCAACAAAGATCTGTATCCAATGGGTATGCACAAAATGGAGATCTGTGTCCAACGGGTATGCAGAAAATGGAGATCCATGTCCAGCAGGTATGCACAAAACTGAGATTCATGTCCAACGGGTATTCACAAAACGGAGATCCGTGTCCAACGGATATGCAGAAAATGGAGATCCATGTCCAATGGGTATGCAGAAAATGGAGATCCATGTCCAACGGGTATGCAGAAAATGGAGATTTGTGTCCAATGGGTATGCAGAAATTGGAGATCCATGTCCAACGGGTATGTAGAAAATGGAGATCCATGTCCAACGGGTATGGAGATCCATGTCCAACGGGTATGGAGATCCATGTCCAATGGGTATGCACAAAAAGGAGATTTGTGTCCAATGGGTATGCAGAAAATGGAGATCCATGTCCAACGGGTATGGAGATCCATGTCCAATGGGTATGCAGAAAATGGAGATTCATGCCCAATGGGTATGGAGATCCATGTCCAATGGGTATGCACAAAATGGAGATTTGTGTCCAATGGATATGCAGAAAATGGAGATCCATGTCCAATGGGTACGGAGATCCATGTTCAACAGGTATGCACAAAGCACAAAATGGAGACCCATGTCAAATGGGTATTCACAAAATGGAGATCTGTGTCTTAACAGGTATGCACAAAATGGAGATCCATGTCCAACAGGTATGCACAAAATGGAGATCTGTGTCCCCTCTCAGCCTCCTTTCCTCCAAGGTGAACGTATTAAGGGGCACCAACCTCTCCTGATGGCTCATGTCCCCCCCAAACTCCTTATCATTTTGTTGGCCTTGCATTTGCACTCACTTGACTGCTTCAATGTTATTTGTGCATTGAGAAGACCACAGCACACAGTACTCCAGGTGGGACCTGACTAGGGCCATGTAAAGTGTGAGGATTACTTCCCTGACTCTGCTGGTCACCCTCCTTTTGATGCCCTCCAGCATTCTGCCAGCCCTCTTGTCAGTGGTCATACACTACTTATCATGCTTCACTCCTTGATCAATTCTGAACCCCTGATCCTTTTCCTTTTCCTCCTCCTCCTCCTCCACTGCAGTGAGTGGCACCCCACCACACACACACACACACACACACACACACACACTGTATAGGTCCTACCTCTGGTTTTTTTCCCTCACTAAGTGTAGCACCATGTATTTGACTATGTAAACTGCATGCACGATGCCCTAATCTTCAAGGGAGTCCGCTGCCCTGGCCAGCTGTGTCATGAGTGAATTTAAGCAGCCTGCTGGAATCCTTAGCTTCCAGATTGTTGATAAAAATGTTGAACAGTGGTGGCCACAGCACAGATACCTGAGGGATGCCACTGAGTACCACTGTCCACTCAGAGCAGTCCCTGCCCACCACCAACCTCTGCTTCCTGCCCCAAGTCTGTTAGCAGTCCTTCTTATGTATCCCTCTTTATACAATGTCAAGAAAAGAAATGAAAAGTTAATTGACCGGGAGGTGTCACCTGACCGTGCATTAAATCTCTATAAATGCACAGTCAGATGCCGAATTTCATTTTTCTCCCCAAAAACCTTCTTAGAACCATTTTATAAGTGTAATAAGCCCCTCCAGGGTGGGCATCATAGGATTTTAATGCACTTTCCGTGGATGTAAGGACACTTGGCCTTCAGCCTTGTGCCTTACTACACTCCAGGGGTGTGCATTAATATCCTACAATGCACACCCTGTTGTGGCTTACTATTTACATATACCACACTGGTGTACTTTACTCAGAAGCTTGGCATACAGCACAGTTTCAAAGGGATTGCTTGCAGGCCCAGTGGTGTGGAGGGCTTAGGCGCTGGTGCCCCACCTGGCACCATGCCAGTGACACAGGTTCAGAAATGGACCAGGATAGCTGGTCCAGTGGATGAGTGATAGTGCTTCTGCTCCCTATGCTGGCAACCCATGTTCAGGAATGGACAAGGGTCACTCAGTGGGCCAGCCAGGTGAGGGAGGATTGAGCACCCAACTGCAACTCTCCTTCCTTTGGGAGTGGGGACACCAGATCCTGCTGCAAAGATTGTCACCTAGCAGAGGCTGGGCAGCAGTGGGAGTGCATGGGGGGGGCTGTAGCTTGAAGTACTTAGTGCACGTGTCCCGATGCTACAGCCCAGAGGGTGAAAATGGAGGAAAAAAGATGCCAGACTGCCCGCAACTGAAACCCCCCACAGGCTCTTGCATGATGATACATGGGCCACCCACCCACTGAAATTCTGAGCAAGTGGTGGATAACCAATAAGTCCATGAGAAGGTCATGAAGGGGCTGAGGGGCAGGGGTTAATTTGGGCAGGAACCCACAGGAAATCAGTTCCACCATCTTATAAAAAAGTGCACAAGAGTTCCACCACCTCTGTCATCTTTCTCCATTGATTAGTATAGGAGAATTCCACCATCTAGAAATGACAGTTCCACCACCTTGAAATCTAGATGTGAGAGTTCCCCCACCTCAACATTTCCAGTTTAACCACTGCTGAGGGGGTGCCATTGGGCAGATCAGAGGGGAACAAAATCACTGACTGAGAAAAGAAAATGGACCAGATTCACTTGGGGGCTGGCCAGGGGAAGGAGGACTGGGAGTCCCATGATCTGCTCCCCTCTTGCTGCACTGTCACCACCTAGCAGAGGCTGGGTGGTGCAACACGTGAACGTCGTGGGATGGGGACCCGATGCAGCCACCTGATGCATGCGCATGTGTGTCACTCATGCAACTCAGCCCCAGGAGAAACTGCATGAGCACCAGCCACCATGGATGATGGTGCCGGTGCCCTCAGATCCTACCATATGCGGATCCCCACCAGTGCGATGGCGAGGGGAGTGGCCAATGGGACAAGGGGCACAAGACAACACAGCCTGAAGCAGGCGGAGGCAGCAGCCAGGGGCCTAAATGCTTTATGAAAAAATAAAAAAATGAAAGGTCTTGCTAGACTAGGTCCATGGCTCAGCCTCATCCTCCAACCTGTTCATACACTTGAAGAAGGCATTTTGGGTAGTTTTGCACAATTTAAGCCTCATAAAGTCATTTTCGTCAATAAAATTGTGTTCAATATTTCCAAGAAATACAAATATAACAGTCAAGTAACAATTTTTTATATAAGTCCAATAACACATAACTCCCGGCTAACAGTTGCGAAATAAAAACACATAAACTTCTTAAAGGGGTGATCCTCTCTTGAGTTCACGTGTCTCCTCTAAGCAATTCCCTGATATTCTTCATGAAGCGTAATTGGTAGGCTACCCCTGCCTGTTGAAGATAAATCCTTAAGACAACTGTGCCGTCAGGCTGTTTTCATGTATCTTTTCGTACCATCTATCCCTGTCTCTTTTAGCTAGTCTAACACAGAACAGTGATTCTTGAGACTTATAGAACCTAGCTAGTGAGTCTTTTTTTTTTTAAACTTTATTTTTGTAATTATCATATATCATCATACAGACGCTAGTGAGTCTTGTTGCAACTCGCACCCTGTTAACACATTGGGCAATCATGTCGGTTCTTGTGTGGTTTCAATTACTTACATGCTTATGTATGGTACCCCACGTGACAGACCATTCGAGCAGAATTGACCTCAACATAGAGTCATGCCTACCACTGCTAGACTGCCTTTATATTAATACTACGTATAACTTATGCTGCCACCACATGACTCCGCACCCTTCTCACTTTGTGGAGTCTCCTCAAGGAGGGACCGCTACCTTATTACCAATATGTGGCCCCTCACCCCACCACCAAAACCTACACATCTTGGTGCTATACTGGATGGACCATAGGCTACACGTCCCTAGGTCAGCACAAGGGGAAACTTTGGACTCAGGACCCCCGCACTCAGACTTGTACTAGATGCAGAAAGATTTGTGCTTTCAAACTACTCCTCGCTGCCCTAAGGAACATTGTGTTCCTACTACTTTTGTGTTTATGTAATGTTGAACTCAACCCTGGTCCCACAAAAGCTCTCTCATCTCCATCCAACCATACAAGACTGAAAGGAGTCAGCTTTATGCAAGAAAATGTTTGCAGTCTTTTAAAGAAATTTACATCAGTCCAGGCATGGATTACTCATACCGCACCAGATGTACTTGTGCTCTCTGAATCCTGGCTTCGGGCATCCACCCCAGATAGAGAGGCTAACATCTCTAACTACCTCCTATTTAGAGCCGATAGGCAGACCAGAGGAGGCAGAATAGTCATCTACGTCAAAAATAAATTTTCAGTGTCCATCCTAGACTCTACCTCTATTGCAGGTGGATTCAAATGTTTGTCCCCTAAAGCTGAACTTTCCCCATCAATGGCTTTCCATGCCATAGGCTGTTACAGACCACCAGCCGCGGAGCCTCAGCTCCTGTCCCATCTGTCATCTATTATGGGCTCTGTTCCCATTGAAACAATTATTCTAGGAGACCTTAATTACGATTGGTTGACTAAGGTCTCGTTACCCCTGAAGCAATTCTGTGACTCCCACGGGTTCATACAACTTATTACTGAGCCAACTCGCATTAACAAGAAAACCCCAATGAACAGCACCCTATTGGATGTCCTTCTCATAAGCAAACCATATTCCTTTTCCCATGCCGGAATTTTTTCAGCTGATGTTAGTGACCACTGCTTTATTGCTGGTATAAGAACTGACGCTAAACCCTCACCATCTAAATTTTCCACTAAAAGATCCAGACGGAACTTCGATCCTCTTGCGTACTTCAATGAATTAAAAAACTCTTTGCACTGGCAGAGTTTTTACCTTGCTAAATCGGTGAGTAATGCCTACGACATCTTCCAATGAAATTATAACCAGTGCCCTAAATAACCATTCTCCTCTGGTAAAAGCATGTATAAAAGCTAGAACATATCGTTGGTTCTCAGCGGACCTCAAGGCTGCCTTACTAAAAAGAGATCAACTCTGGAAAAAGGCTTGAAATCACACACAGATGAAGACTGGTGTGTCTTCAGAACAGCTAGAAATGCCTGCACTAAGATGGTCAGAGAGGCCAAGGCCAATTTTTACCGATCTGAGCTAGATTCTGCGTCGAAATGCCCTACCAAGTTCTGGTCCACACTAAAACAATTGACTGGTCATTCTCCAGGAAATGTGCTTCCCTCCAAAATTACCACTGACAATGCTATAATCAATGACAGAGACGAGATCCTGCAGGCCTTCAACAATCATTTTGCCACTGCAGGCCTAGCATTCGATAACGCACCGGTAAGCAGACTACACCCACAGATCAACACTAAGCTCCCGGAACCAAATAACTATATCGTAACCTTCTCATTTTTACCCACCTCTGTAAAGGAAGTTGAAGATCTTCTCCTAAAATTGAACACTAAAAAAAGTGCTGGGGCTGACTTCTTCGACCCATATTACTTGAAAATTGCTTATCACATCCTTGCCGCACCTATCTCTCACTTATTCAACCTGTCCCTATCGCAAGGTTCCCTCCCTCAGTTATGGAAAGTTGCTCACGTCATCCCCCTGTTTAACTCAGGGAATCCCTGTGACCTAAATAACTATAGGCTGATCTTCCTCCTCCCCATACTCTCCAAGCTCCTAGAAAAAATTGTGGATACCTAGCTGAGATCTTTCATAGACAACTCGAACTTACTAAACCCTATGCAGTCAGACTTCAGAGCAAAGTACAGTACCATTACGGCCCTGGCAAAAGTAACTAACGACTGACAACGGGACTTAGATAACAGAAAATTAATCTGTGCAGTTTTCCTGATTCTCAGTAAGGCCTTCGATACCATTGACCACTGTTTGCTCCTCTCCACTTTATAAACAATAGGCCTGGACCGAACCTCCTTGTGTTGGTTCCATGACTACCTCACTGGTAGGCAACAACAAATCAAGGCTGAAGGGGAGCTTTCTTCACTTAAACTGATAAAAAGAGGTGTCCCTCAGGGGTCCATATTGGGACCATTACTGTTTGCTATCTATATCAACAGCCTGGATGTAGACATTAAGGAAGCAAGCATTCACCTCCTGTTTGCTGACGACACGGTGCTCTACATAAGCCGTGAATCTCCTGAAGCTGCCTGTGGCGACCTGCAAACTGACTTTAACATCCTGCAGCACCAGCTCCTCAGTAAAAGACTACTACTTAATGCCAAGAAAACCAAGGCAATGCTATTCTTACCAACTGGCCAGGGAGTATATTCTGCTGCTGCTGGTCCATTACCTTCTATCTCCACCTTACTAGGTGAACATCTTGAATACGTACCGAAATTCAAGTATTTGGTTGTCTGGATAGACAATAACTCTCCTTTGTGGAACATATCCCATTTCCACCCACCACTCTTCATTATATGCAGCTGTGATTTGGCCCTCCCTTCAACACAGGCGGTATAGAAATGCAGCGCTCTGGACACTCAGAGCCATCACCAACAAACTCCAGCAATACATTGCTGTCTCCCACTAAGCCTGATTGGGAATTTTGCCTTGAGAAGTCACTCGCTGGTTTCCCTGAAAGTACCTAGAGTCGATACCCGCTTTGGAAGAGCAGCCATAAGCTTTGTCCTGCCCACACTTTGGAATAGGATACAGAAATCGCTGAGACTTAGCTCCCCTGTTAGTCTTGCTATGTTCAAGACCCTATATGCCAAAACATTTGTGGAGCTCTGTAACTGTTTCCACTGTTCCTAGTTGTCCAGCTGACGTTTCTGCTCAATCTAAGTCCTTCTCATTCAAACTAAGTGTTCCCTTACCAAGATTACTCCCCCCTCCCTCAGTCCATTCCAGTCCCACCGGTACTGCATACTCACTACAACACCCCCCCCCATCGCCCACTCTTATGCCCTGATACCACCTGCTTAGTATCCCAGAATCTTTCTGCCGGCATCCCTGTCTCCTACGCTTGCGCTTTTCCATATCCCAAGGACTCCTTTACAGGCTATGAACATGTTATTGATGGACAGGATTATAAAGGCATCTCTGTATATATTATTTACCTTTATTTCTACACTGTATATATTTTGTTGTATACATCTTGCTACTGTTGTTTTATGTATATTTTACTTGTACTCTATTCTGTACCCTCGTCCTTGCAAACTGCAGGTCCACCTTGTAAATGAGCTTGCTCAATGGTGATTGCCTGGGTAAATAAAAATTTTGATTGATTGATTGATAAATCTATCAATAAAAGTTATTCAGCTAAAATAAGTTGTAAATATTATACAAATGAAGAAAAAAAAAGAAATATTACATTCAGCAATGATCATGTGGCATGATCCATTACTCTGTCCATCATTATGGATTCCAGGACCCTGCCCAGCACTTACGTCAGAGATGACTGGCCTATAGTTACCCAGGTCCAACTTTGCCCCCTTCTTGAGGATAAGAAGCACATTGGCCACTTTCCAGACCTCTAGCACAGGCCAGATTCATGAAAGATTATTGCAAGTAGCCCTGCCACTTGTTGCATTAGCATCCCGATGATCCTAGGCTGCATGCCATCCACCCTTTGGGCTTTATCTCAGCCAACCAAGCTGACCACTGTCCAGGTAGAAGTTAAAGAGCCCATGGCACCTACCAAATATGAGTTAGAAGTTTCCCCAGTGTCCTGGCCAACATGCCCCATCAATAAAACAGACCCATTTAACCCACTCCCAGGATGCACCTGGAATGAGCTGTCATAGCTCAATGTGCTTTTCCTGGGGGGCAGGGCATGAGGGGATAGATACCCTTCATGGCAAATAGGGTCTTTAGGGAATTAGGTGGTCTTCAGGTTAACAAGGCCATGGGTCCAGATGGGATGCATCTCAGGATCCTGAAAGAGCTTAGGATGGAATTAGCAGACCCACTGGCAGAACTGTTCACCCTGTTGCTGAAAACGAGAGAGGTTCTTGAGGACTGTAGGAGGGCAACCATAGTACCACTTCACAAGGGGTGTCAGAGAAGAGGCATGAAATTACAGGCCTGTGAGCCTAACATCAGTGGTCAGGAAAATCATGGAGTCACTCCTAAAGGAAAGACTGGTGGACTACCTGGAAGGGAAGGGGTTGATTGATCACAGATAGCATGAGTTTGTAAGGGGGAGTTCCTGTCAGACAAACTTCATAGGGTTTTTCGACTGGGTGATGGGAGTGGTGGACCGGGAACAGGCAGTGGACATGGCCTGTCTGGACTTCAAAAAGGCTTTTGACACCGTTCCCAGAAATTATTAAGATGGAGAGTCTAGTGGAGGGTCCAGACATAATAAAGTTGGTGGGAAACTGGCTCTCAGGTAGAATCCAAAGGGTGATGGTAAACGGGGTGCTATCTGAGGAGGCTAAGGTCATGAGTGGGAGGCCACAGGAGTCTGTACTGGGCCCAGTCCTTTTCAACATTTTCATTGGGGACATTGCTGTAGGTCTAGAGGAGAGGGTGTGCTTGTTCTCCAGTGATACCAGGATGTGTAATAGAGTGGACACACCGGGGGGGGGGGTTTGAAAGAATGAAGGAGGACCCTGTTAGATTAGAGAGGTGGTCCAAGGACTGGAAGCCAGGTTGGTTTCAGTGCAGGTAAATGCAAAATTATGCACATGGGGCATGGAAATCAGAGAGCAAAGTATACGATTAATGGGGAGGAAATAGCAATTGTGGAACAAGAGAGGAACTTGGGTATCATGAGCTCATCTGACCTGAAGGTAGTAAATCAGTGCCAGGTTGTGGTGGGGAGGGCAAGCGGAATGCTGAGATGTATAAGTTGAGGCATTGCTAGTAGAAGGAGGGAAGTTACGCTGCTGTATATGTCCCTGGTCAGACCTCATATGGAGTTCTGTGTTCAATTCTGGAGACCGCACCTGAAGAGGGATATTGAGAGGGTGGAGGTGGTCCAGAGGAGGGCTACTCGGATGATTCATGGGATGCAAGAGAAGGTATACGGGGAAAGGTTGAGGGAGTTGGAGGATAGAAGAGACAGTGGGGATATGATTGAGATGTTAAAATATCTAAAAGGTATTAACAGGATGCAAAGGGGGAGCCTATTTCCAATGAAAGGATGCTCAGCAACTAGGGGCCACAGCATGAAGCTGGAAGGTGGAATTTTTAAGGGTAACACGAGGAAGTACTTTTTCACAGAGAGGGTGATGGATGCTTGGAATGATCTGCCCGAAGGAGATGGTAGAACAGAAATGGTATTGGGTTTCAAGCATGCATGGGATAGGCACATGGGAATCTGGGGGAGAATGGATACGATCTGGGGGACTCAGTACCTGGGGTAGTACTAGGCAGACTAGGTGAGCTATATAGGTCCTTATCTGCCGACATTATGTATGTATGAAAAAATTTACCAAGCTTGATCTTCCTCAGGTCAGTGTCATCTTTAACAGTCAGCGTGGTTCAGTTGGTAGCACATCCAAATTTGGGCCAGAAGGTCTTGTGTTCTAGTCCCACATCAGGATTGGATTCATGACATAATGCTGGCATCTGTGTGCAGTGCTAGGGGTGTGCTGTTCTGCCAGGGTGTGCTGTCCTTCAGATGAGCTGTTAAGCTGAGGTCCCTTCTGCCCATCTCTGGTGCTGTCCAGTTGGAAATAAAAGCATCCAAATCACTTTTTTGCAAGAGATGGGGATTTTCTGGGTTGTCCTGGCCAACATTCCCCTTCCATTAAAGCCAGTTCATGCATTTGTCAAAGACTGTGTGTGGCTACTGATGTGCGGTATGGCTGCCACCTCACATTCACAGTCACTTCACTACCAGTCTTCTATTGCTTGTAAAGTACTTTGGAATACAATGTGCATGAAAAGCACTATATAAATGCTAATTATTCTTCTTCAGGTAGTCAACTAACAGGGCAGGTGTTATGTACACAGGCTGCTTCTGGCTACTCCTGATGCAATGGGCCCTCCCAATGAGCCCCACCCCACCCTGCGGCTCCCTGTAAAAAGTATTCATGAAGATCGCCAGCCATCACAGGTGCCCTCCTCTGTTCCCCTGATTTCAGAACCTCTAGACCCTTCTTCACCTTCCTATGTCGCACTGATGTACTGGAAGAAGACTTTGGTGTTGTGTGCCGGTCCTACTGCTATCCTGGCTTCCAGCACCACCTTGGTGCTCTCTGGCATTGTGTGTACTTATCTAGCCAAACTGTATTCATCTGTGAGACAGACTGATGCTCCTTTTATCAGTGAGACAGCCTTATGCAGATTATGCGATTATACGGATCAGTATCAATATTTGCAGGGTCAGCCAAGGGCCACGGTGCCACGATACAGACATTTCATATGATGCAGATTTTAGATTTGCAAATAAAAATTTGGATGTGCTAATCAGTGTTGGAATTACGGGGGGGGGTTGTCAGGGCTTGGCCCCAGTAGCTCTGAAGTGAGCCCCAATAGCTCACACATCACTGCCATTGACTTATGATGAAGTGGGGCTCAATTTAAAGATAGGGCATTTATGCCCCCCCCCCAAGCTCATAAAATGTAATTCCAACACCATGTGCTATGCAAGAATTTCCACCGTTCAAGGGTTAAACAGTATGCTGCATAAAATACGGGCTTGCAAAACCAATATTCACAAACTGTATTACACACGCAGGCACCCCCATCAATACCACATGGCTGATTTGCTGTTTAAAATCTGTTTTAACTGCAGCTCCTCTTCTGCCAAAGCAGTCCAGAGAACACATGTAATCTGCTTGTATCAGATGTTGCCATCAAAACTGATAGCCCAGACAATATGTTATGAAGGTTACCATGGAGCAAACAGAATGATCACCACTGGTAGGATGAAAGATAAGCCCCACATCACAGACATGTGTTATGTATGCGCAGTCAGATTCACAGTACTACCCTGCTGAGAGCTTGAAATGGTATCAAAGCTGTACTCAGAGCAACCAAGTCTGTCCCAGAAACCCTGTAATACTGGCACTTAATGTTGTATATTTTTATTTTTGTTTATTTATGACCCCTTGCCACTGATCAGGCCATTTCCTGCTAGACTACCCAACCCCATCACATGGCTTCTTCTGGGCTTACCTGTCACTTCAGTGCTCCACCATGGCTTATCCCCCCAGCATGGGTGGTGGCGCTCCCCATCTCCACAATAAAACAGAATTAGATTCCAGAGGAGGGGTCGAGGTTGCCGTCATGGGGCTTATGGGAGCTGAAATTCCTCCTTCGTAGTCTGAACGTTTCCGATTTTTCAATCCCACTCCCACAGGATGTCAGTTGAAAGGGTGCGTACATATGTAAGCATGTGGAACTTGGTACCAGCCAGTGACCTGCATCCCACAAAGCTGCTCCTAACTGCACTGTCACCTGTAGTCACCTAGGTGGCAGCATCACACCAAAGCAAGCTGCCTGCCCTCACCAAAGAAGGAGGTTCAATTCCCACCCCCGGCCAGCCTCCTGACAACTCAGGCTCATTTCTGAACCCGGGCTGCCGGTGTCGCGAGCAGTGCAGGTAGCCCTAATGCTGTGTTGAAGGGCCAGCTCATGTACAGTTTTGCAAAACCAAAAAATGCAAATGTATTGGAACCATGATTAAAACTCTGCTGGATGTTGCAAAGCTCTCTAAGTTGTACAAAATCAATTGCAAGAAACAGGGTGATATAAGGGCTGGTCGCTAGACACAGCAGCTGGGACAAATGCTAGTGATGCCAATGAACCAAATTTGGGAACGAGCCTGTGTCAGGGGAAGGGTTGAGCATCCTAGAGGATGCTCCCATCCTTTGTGGGGGGGGGGCGTAAGAAGTCCTGCTGCATTACCATCCCACTAGGTGACCACAGGGTAATGCAATTGGGACCTGAGATGGGAAGGGGAGGACACCTCTGATGTCGATGTGCAGGTACACATACTGTTTGCATGACTGTCATGACATCCTCATCTGAAACTATGTTTGTGCAGGGTGAAAGCCCCCGGCAGTACCTGCAGGCTTCGAGATCCCCAACTCAGGCAGCCTCCACAATGACTGGTAAATTAATTTTACAGAGGGGGATTAGGCCACCCTGAAGGCCCCCACCATGAGGGAGCAAGTAACAAGGGTTACAAGGGAGAAATGGGAAGCCCTGTGAGAGGGCAGTATTATGGGACTGGGGTACAACAGGGGACCAGAAGAGGGGCCCCACATCCAACAGGTGTAGGAGCAAAACAGGATGACAACAAGTGGGCAACATCAGGGAGACTCCTAAAATATGGGGACTTGGAAGGTATATTTTGGTTTACTAAGAGAATGCAGCCGAGGGACCTGTTTTGCTACTACAGAAAGAGAACAATCTGAGGAAGGGCTGTTTATCTCACTGCTTGTCGTTGGCAGAGGCTAGTCATCAAATCTGATGCTTGGGACACCCAAATCCAGTCCTCGGCGCCTCACTCAGTGCCTCAGTGGCTAGCCTTCATAGTTATTGATTCCTCACATTAGTTATAGTGGGGTCAACAGAAGACTGAGCGGGCCGCCCTGATGGTCGAGTGGGGGAGCTCTGCATTGCTGTGTAGGTGGACCTGAGTTCAGAAGTGAACTCAAGATGGAAGGCAGGCCAGGCAGCAGCTGTCACTCAGCCTTGCACTGCAGCTGGGAAGGAACAGTGTTGGGCTTCAGTGCTGCAACAACCCCTGCAGTGGGTCAAGGGAGCTTGCTCCCACCACAGAACATTACTGCATGCAGCCTAGGCCATTTGATGGGCTATGCCCACACCAGGAGAGAAGAGTGGAACCCAGGAAGAAAAGTGTGGGAAGGGGACTTATGTTCATCTACATGGCAGTCTGGGCTCCGTGGGGTTCCCTGGTTCCTGGTGCCTCTCATCACTTGACCCTAGTCCCCCACAGTGGTTAGCCTCAAGGGAAGGACGGCTGTCCCTCTGGAGCCCCTGCCATGGAGGAGTGACTCATGGGAGATGTCAGTGGGGGCAGCACTGGGGGCAGTGGTCAATGGGCCAGAACAGGGTATGTCCAGACAGGCATGGCTGAGGAAGAAAAGGTCTGTGGAAAAGATCGAGCTTGACCCCCTGGTGGACCAAAGGAAGTGTGCTATCACAAAAGAACTAAGAATTGTGCACAGTCAGGAATTCAAACATTTGCCACAAGCCCAATTTTCTGCTCTATAGAAAAAGATGCATTGGTTGTAGTATGTGGACTTGTTTTCTTTCTTTTTTTTCTCTTTCTTTTTGGGGCTTGGGTTTGTGTCACAGAAGAGGGTTTATTACATAAGTACAATTGTTCTGTGGTTACTCTGAATTAGGTTTCTTTTTTGACTTCAGCCTTTTAGTTCAGAGGAGTGTGTAGCAGCTATGATTTGAATAATTGGATTGTTTTGCTTTTTGTATTTTATATATATATATATATATATATACTGTATATATATATTTTTTTTATCAACAAAAACACTGCCAGCTCTTTTTGAGAAGTGCCATGGGATCTTCCACGTCCACCTTAACAACCACTAGAACAGGCAGACGAGACCTCAGTTTAATATCTCATCTGAGAGATGGAAAAATGGTGTTACATACCATGGGGTGGTTGTGTGAAGGGTGTGCTAAACTGGCCTGTGACAGCGACCACTTTCCAACACTGGCCCCATCTCTCAGCACCAACTCAAGCCTCCCCCAGTACTTTATACTTCGGATGATGTCCCAGTCAGCACACAGTTTTCTGATCTTTGAGGGGCCTGGAACACTTTCTTCTCTAGTCAAAGCCTGCACAAGGAGGCAGTATTTTACAAGTTTGCTGTCCTGACTGGTGATATGATTCCCTTGTGATCAACTCCAAGGATCATGAGGTGTCAGTGACAGCTTTTCTTAAACTTGTAATCTCAGCCACAGGGTAATCTCTCCAAGAGGAAGATTGGGAGCAGCTAACAGGCTTTGCATCCCATGACGCACATGGCACAAGCCCTTCCCTTGCTGACTTTGGGGAATTAGGCTCAGGAGGGGCACGGAATCCATAACCCTTGTGTCCTATTTGAGAAAATATGCAAGGGAAACTTGCAAACCTTTTGTTTTAAGGAGTAACTCTGGACTTGAGCATGCAGTTTTCTAAATATGATCTTTTAGCTCTTATAATTTACCAGGGAATACAAATTTTTTGCAGTTAAAAACTTAATGGAAATTTTTCAACAGCTACAACATGTATGTGCGGTCCCGCTCATGCCGATTGAGGGTACATTTTACAATAAGTATACACCGTTTACAAGATGGCAACATAACCAAACTTAAAACAACTTTGGCAGGTTAACACTGAAGCAGCAGTTGCATAGTATACATGACATCATAGTATATGGCTACCCCTTGTTGTGCACAGCAATCAGAGGCTCTCAAAATGTTGTTGGACAGTTCAAAGGTCAAAAAACTTGCTGTACTGTCATTCTGATGTCACATCAATACAACAGCTTTTTAGCCTTGACCCATCACCTGATTTTGGCTCACATGACGTGACTTAGGAGAAAAGCAGCACAAATATGCGGCATGATTTAACAAGCACAGAGCAGCCGACCCACCTACTTTGACGTCGGGACACGAAGAGCCGCACATGGCACTCTGTCAGAAAAGTCAAAGACTTTTAGCAAGTAACTACATAAACAGGCATTTGTCAATGCCGAATGTTGTCGCGCTGGCATTGGCAGTGGGAGTGGCGTAGCTAGAGACGCATAGTGCTGTGATTTTGTGAATGTGTCTCAAAAAGTGATTTTGCACAACGAGCATGCCATTGTGCGCCACAGCTGCGGAAACACGTTTTGGGCAGGCTGTGAAAAATGGCAGCTGGACTGTTGATAAGGAGATGTGCACAGATGCCAGTGGTGAAAATGTGGCATGAAAATATTGCAGATTGATGAAGTTACAAGGGTGCATGGAAACTGCGCAATGCACGCTTGCAACACAGTCAGTGTATGGAGTTTCGGCACCGAATTTTCAACGCAGGCATTTAAGGACCTCTGCTCATGAACAGTGTCACTGTCATTTCCTCAAACTGTCCCAAAAACTGATTTCGCTCAGTGGCCGTGCAATTCTGTGCTGGACGTGCGAAAACACATTTCAGGCAGCTGCAGTGTTCATAAGGAGGTATGGAAAAATGCCAATGATGAACAGCTGGAGTGAAAGTATTACAAATTCACAAAGTCATGAGCGTGCGTGCAAACTGTGCAATGCATGTTCATAAAACACTCATTTTATTGACTTTTGTTCCCAAATTTTCAACCTAGGCATTTTAGGGCATCTGCTAATGAACAGCGTCACTGTCATTTTCATCATGTGTCTCGAACACGGACTTTCCACAGCGACCATGCTATTCTGCGCTGGAACTGCGAAAACAGATTTTGGCCAGGATGTGAATAATGACAGCTGTACTGTTCATTAGGAGGTGCAGAACAATGGCACTGTAGAAAATCTGGAGTGAGAATATTAGAAGTTTGCGAACGTACGAGCGTACGTGCAAACTGCACAACACACGCTCATAACACAGTCATTTTATGGCGTATTGTCACCAACTTTTCAACACAGGCATTTTAGGACCTCTGCTAATTTTCGTAATGTGTCCCGAACACTGATTTCGCACAGCGAGCGCGTTATTCTGCGCCGAAAGTGCGAAGACAAATTTCGGCAAGGATGTGAAAAATGACAGCTGTACAGTTCACAAGAAGGTGTAGTAAAATGCCAAATTTGAGAATCTGGCATGATAATATTGTGAATGTGCTTAGTTACGAGCATGCGATGTGCAGTTGCTATGCACCTCATAAAACAGTCATTTTATGGAGTATTATCACCAAATTTTCAACACAGGCATTTTAGGACCTCTGCTCATGAACAGTATCACTGTCATTTTTGTAATGTGTCCCGAACACTGATTTCGCACAGCAACCACGCTATTCTGCGCCGGAAGTGCAAAAACACATTTCGGCCAGGATGTGAAAAATCACAGCTATACAGTTCACAAGAAGGTGTGGTAAAATGCCAATGGTGAGACTCTGGCATGAAAATATTGTGAATTCGCTAACATACGAGCGTGCATTGCGCAGTTGCTACGCACACTTGTAAAACACTCAAGTTTTGGATTTTTCCCACCAAATTTGCAACATAGGGTTTTTGAGAGCCCCCCCCCCCATGAACAGTGGCACTGTCATTTCGTTACACAGTCCCGAAAGTTGAATCCACGCAGTGACTGCAAAATCACCTTTTGGGACCGAATAACGCTATGACAGTGCAAGAATTCATGAGAAGGGGTCCCAAAAACCCCATGTTGAAAATTTGGGGCCAAAATTTGCAAAAATGCCTGAAATATGCAGTAAAGTTGCAAAAACCCTATTTATTACATTATACAGCTTACCGGCATTTCCTCAGTTCGCGGTCGGCTTTGAAGAATGCAGACGTGTTCCCAGTCCACCGAAGATCATCGCTGGACTCCGGAGGTAAGTATGGGGTGAGGGGGTGGGAGGCAGGGTGCACAGAGGGTGGGTGCGGGTGAGGGAGGGGGCAAGGAGACTACGAGGGTCCGGTTGCTTTACAGGTTAAAAAACAGAAAAATGTAAGCGGACAGTTTTGTTTTGTAGGTATTTGGCACGCCAGTGGGCCTCAGCGCGCTGCCACCTAACTGTTTGGGTGGTGTCTGTAGCCGACGGGGATTGGGCACCGTCAAACAGCATAGGGGGACGAGCACCATCGGGATTGGGCACCCCATCGGCACACAAAGAAGGTTATGGGTTGCAGAGCTGAGGGGATTGGGCACACCGGCATTAAATAATTGGGTGCTTTATGCCGACAGGGAGTGGCTCCCCATCAGCACATTCACAGGGAAGCTGAAAGGGGATTGGGCAACTCTAAAGTCGTCAGTCTCTGACGCCAGTGTCCTGCCATGTAAGGCCAATGGTGGCGAAGCATGGCAAGAAAGGACTGCCGCGCCTGACGCAGCTTAGCGCCGCATTGCAGCAGACCTTTTCTTAGATGTGCTCGCCATAATATGTATGTGCATGGTGTGGCGCCGCATGCAGGCTGATTGGGGAATGCGGACGCACCTACTGGTGCATGCCCTGCATTTGCCCAACAGCCACCGCGCCCCAAAGCCACACTGTCTCTACGACGCTGGTCGCGCGCCGCCAACATAAAATGTAAAAAAAAAAGAAACACACAGAAAAACATATACTATATAAAACAATGGATGGAACTAAGGCATTGTTTCCATATCGGGAGTTGATGACATCATAGAGATCTCTTGGGCTTCGCTCTCAAAGTCTCTATGATGCCATCAATTCCATTAATGGAAACAGTCTTGTTGTGGATGGTCACCCATCCACTATTCCATATATAGTATATGGTGGATTGCTGTTGTGCGTGGCATTCCATGCCTGGAATATGCTTGTTGTGCTGCAGCAGTGATGTCATAATGCTGTTGTGAGTGAGTTAGCTAGCAGCAGTAGCATTCTATGATGCCAGCCATGCTCGGAATGCCTCTCTGGTTTCTCAGGTCAGTGCTTTAGCTGCAAGAGAGAGAGACTGTAGCCTTCCCACATCATGGTAGACTCAGGCTTGATACATGGCATGCTTTTACACTGTAAAGGACAACGCAAGGGCAGACATACACAGACAAGCCTGAGTTGGCATTATGAGGTTGCCATGGCAACCTTTTAACCCTCGAGAGTGAAGCTCAACACTACTTTGACATGTTAACATTGAAAAACAATACCTGCATTTACATACCCAGATGGTTCACTGATTTGCTTTGCATTGTTCTATGGTTATGTTATGCACTATAATTGTAATTTGTTTCTCAGTAAAGCTCATGATCTGCCTTATGTTCAGATGTATCTTCTCTGTGTTTGCACCAGCTCTCACTCTGGATCACTGTTTGATCCTGTATGTTTTTTCTGTAAAATGGGAAAAACTTTAATAAAATCTCAGTGCAAGAAAAATAGGACACGCATGACCTAGGCCACTGAAAAACTGCAGATTCTGCAGTCTTCACTATTCTCTGCAAAAACTAGCATTTTCTGATATTTGCTTAGCTTCTGCCTCATGTTGTGTTGAATATATTCCAGTTTCATCAAGAAAAGATGATTAAACCTACTGACAATTTGGCATGCAAACTTGAGCTTGGCTAAAACAATACAGTGTGAGTCAGGGAGAGGCTCTTTCATCAGAGTCACTGCATAATTTGAAGCAGTCTATCAGAAAACTTTTTGTTGACAGAGACTGAAACAATGGGTGAGAAAAAAGAATGGACATTTTCCCATTTACTTAAAAGGAATGCCTGGTTTCTGAGTGCTAGGAAAGGTTCTTCCTCATATATAGGTGACGAAAAAAGTCCATAAGCTACTCAGCACAATCTCTGACAGCTGTAGTGCTGGTGTGAATGGCCTCGAACCTAGACTCCTTAAAGTTGCTACTCCCCCAATTGCTTCCCCCCAGCTAGGATCTTCAACTTATTTATTCGATATGGCACAGTCCCATGCATTTGGAAGACCACTAGGATCATCCCCATTTTCAAGAAGGGAAACCCCAAATCTGTCACAAGCTATCACCCAATCACTGCTCTCCGTCCTAAGCTGCCTGAGAAAATTGTCTCGCTACAAACTGGAATTCCTTCAAAGCCAGAACCGCCTCTCTGCCTCACAACATGGCTTTCGTAAGGGGCACAGCACCACTACTGCTCTCCTGCAATTTACAAATGACACTAAATTTGCAATGGACAATGGACTTATGATGGGTGCAGTTTTTATTGACCTAAGACCTTTGATCTTGTTGATCACACCCTCCTCAAGGCTATAATGCTCTCTCTCAGCTTTTCCCCTGAAATAGTGGCCTGGCATTGATAGTTACCTCACTAACAGAACATTGTCAAGTTCTGCTCTGCTACCTCTGACCTCTCTACTGTCAATATCTGTGTACATGAAGGCTCTATCTTTGGCCCCCTTCTCTTCTCCATCTTTATTAATGGCATATCTTTGCATGCTCCAAACTGCTCCTCTTTACTCTGTGCAGATGACCTTGTGTTATACCATAGTGCTACGGCCATCTCCTGCCTCAGCACCACTCTTGCTACTGATTTCCACAGTATCCTTGACCGGCTCTCCATGAATAGGCCTATACTCAACTCTAGTAAAACGATCTATGTTGTTTGGATCTGCTCCAAGACTAAGGGCATGTTCTGGGCAACTATCTGTCTCTGGTCTAGATGGCTCCATCCTTACCTGTGTAAACTCTCTCAAATATTTGGGCGTGACCCTTGACCTCTCTCTTGACTTCAACATGCACGTCACTAGTACATGTAAAGCCAATGCCAAAATTGGTATGGCTTACAGAACCATCCATACCTTAACTCCCGCCACCAGGGTGGCTACTGCTCAAGGCATACTTCTCCATGCTCTCACCTATAGCTCAGTCTCTTATGCTGGGGTTACAAAAGCTAGCCTTCACAAATGGGACACAACTTATAACAGTATTTGTTGCTTTGCCCTGGCCTCTCGCCGACTAACACATCACTGCCATCTTTATGAGAACTTTCACTGGCTACCCCCCACAGCTAACCATCTTCAGTCTTTTGGCACCATTACTAATAGCATTTCTTGCTCTGGATTGCCTCCTACCCTTGCTCAGTTGCTGGGTAATCCTAGTTCCTGCTACACACTTTGTTCTGGTGATCAGCTCATTTTCCTATACTGAAATGTAAAATGGCAATGGGTACTCAGGCCTTCTCATATCTTGCCCCTTAATACTGGAACGCATTACCTGCATCCATTCACCTCTCCCCTCCACACTTTAGCTTTAAGCACCAGCTAAGCAGACACCTTCAATCTACTTGTACCTGTATCTGTTTTCATCCTCCTTGAACTCTCTAATTGAACACCCTGTACCTTGCTGGCTCTAAGTTTTCCTTTTGCACTTCTTGCTGACCTACTCAACTCTTCTTCTAATTTACCTTCATGCAATCTCCCTCCTTTAACATTTGTTTATCTAATCTGGACATATTGTTACCACTGTGTGCACTTATGAATGAGAGTGTTCCCTTATTACGTCTTGCTGCTCTTACTTCCCTAAAGGTTGAATGTATTGATGGCTTATTAATTGCTTACTGCTAAATGTTTGCCTAATTGTTCAATTACTGCTGTGCTGTGTTATGCTATTGTTTTAGTGATGCACCTTACTATTGTTGTGTCTTTATTTACTGCCTGTTGCTACTCGTTTAATGTTCTTGTTCCTGTTACATGTCATGTTCTATGTTACTTGCCTGTTAACCATCTGATTGCACGATGGATTGTTACTTGTACTCTCCTGGGTCGTGCCTGAATATACGCATTTCGTATGTCTAGTGCACGTACCCAGTTACCAAAAATATATAAACCAATAAATACACACTTTCATTCTGAAAGGATTCTGAATCAGACATCTGAATGTTTTGGATGGCCTCGCTGATTATAAACTTGATTGCTCTTCTGAGGGATTTGATGACAGTAATTCCATTCTTGATGGGTCCACCAACAACTGTACCTGCTCACATGCAATACTGCAATCCTTCAAATAAACAATCATTGTAAACCAAAGGGGCATTACAGACTACTGTATAAGGTAGTGAAAATATATGGGAATGTTTTAATGTGTGATTTAAAGAATTGCACACTTGGGCCCAGATATTCAAAAGGGTTGCGCCATGCGCAACAGGGTTGCGCCATGCGCAAGTCCAAAATGCGCCATTCTGCGATATTCAGCAGGAGGCAGTTACGCCACTGGCACCAGGTTGCGCTAGAGAGCAATGCAAATGAATGCATGCTCAACAGGAGGGGGAGGATCCATGCATAACCTGCGCAACCTGATATTCAGTCGGGTTAGCAGAAAGTTGTGCATCGCAACCCAACCTGCGCCCGCACAAGCTTGAGCCAAAAAAAGGCTTAAGTCAAGGACCACCCACAGGTGAGCTGCTGCATTGCAGGGGAGGGGAGGATCCATGCATAACCTGCGCAACCCGATATTCAGTGGAGTTGCGCAGAGAGTTGTGCATCATAACCAACCTGCGCCCGCACAAGCAGGCCAAAAAAGGAAACCGTCGAGGCCCACCCACAGGTGAGCTGCTGCATTGCAGGGTGCAACACAGCAGCTGCCACTCCTGGCTGGCCCCTCAACTCATCTCCCTGTGCCCCACCACTAGCCCGATCGCGGGCAGTACAGGCATGTCCCCCCCCACACCTCCCACAGCCCGAGAGCGCCCGCCAACACGGGCACCTCCTCACCGGCACTTTCGGTGGCCCGCGATCGCCGATCGCTGGCAGAATGTCACAGACCTCAACACCTTCGGTGTCGTCTTTCTCAATTCACTCCACGGCCTCCACCGCCTCGCGCGGGCGAGCCAGCATCCACCCGCTTGCCGCCCGCCGCCACTGACTGATCGGTTCGCGCACGCTTGCGCAGTTGCCATTACTACGCAGCAGCCCACATGACAGTCCAGATTTGTGAACGATCATTCACAAATTCAACCGTCATAATGTAGAGCAGCTGCATCATTGGCTGGGCTCTGCACCACCGGGCGTGCAGCCCCACCGACAGTCAGTCGGCGGGCGCGGGGCGGCAGACGGTGGGATGCTGTCGCCGCCGGCCGCGGGGGCGGGTGGAGGGGCTTCGGGGTGGGGGACACTAGACACCAGGAGATGTTTGGGGGTGTTGTGACATTCTGCCCGCGATCGGGCTTTACGGTCCACTGGACCACCAGGAGTTATTCGGGTTGGGGAGGGGTTATATCTGCCCGCGATCGGGCACTGGGGAGGGTTTATGCAGGTTCTGCCGCGATCGGGCACTGGGGGTTTATGCAGGTTCTGCCGCGATCGGGCACTGGGGGTTTATGCAGGTTCTGCCCACGATCGGGCACTGGGGGCGACATGTACGGATTCTGCCCGCGATCGGGCTATGGGTGATGTGTGGGGGCGACATGTACAGATTCTGCCCGCGATCGGGCTATGGGTGATGTGTGGGGGTCATGTAACTGTGATGCCCGCGATCGGTTGCATTGTGGGCGCCGGTCCTCGACGGCTGCTGCCTGGCAGGGTAGCCAGGAGCAAGTCCTCGGGATCAAGCACCTACATGCAAATGGGGCTATAACGAGATGCAAATGGCCCCCCCGCGCCTGTATAAATTATGGCCCCATTTGCATGTCACCTTTTGAATATCGGAAATTTGCGCATGGCGCGAATGGTACTGCGCCACCGCAAGTTGAATGTCAACTCTGGCAACTTCTGCGGTGAAGAGTTCCACTGCGCCTGCTAGTGTTGTGGGACAAGATTCAAAGGAGTTGCCAACAGCGCAACCCTTTGAATATCACCCCGGCCACACCCCTGCGCAACTATTTTGAGCAGCGCAGGGGCTTGCGCCTCAGACTGGCGCAGTTTGAATATCTGGGCCTTACAGTACAAATTAAGAACAGAAATCACATTAACAAAATACATTTTTTTTTACTAGGACGCAGTTGGATACTCTCAGATAGTGTCCTTTTTCTGCACCAAAGTGGATGAATAATCTTCGACTGCATTGTTTTACATCTAGAAACTGACAAAATATGTTGCTTCTGGATTTCAGTAAAATATAGCTAGCACTGCACAAGGTCGATGTGTTTAGATTTTAGAAGATAAGATACACGCTGATGATGCACAAAAAAAACAACAAGGTGCTGCATCAGCATATGGGCTAAAACAAAATGGTAATGTTAACGGTGATAGGAAGCAGTTTTGTACACCTCTAGATGCCCTACTTTTCTCTCTGTAGTATCTAACCAATATTTAGATATGTTTTTGAGCTTTTTTGTTAAATAAGTAAATTACTATTCCACTTTCTATTCCTTCTAGGAAATCTACTGTTGGACAATCTGCTTTTTCTTACTGATTTACTAAACGTTGGTCCTCCCTTCACCTTTCTATTCATTCTGCCTCTTCTCCTTCCTCCTTAAAGTCTCTTCTTTATGACTTTTGTTCTCCTACCTGCACCTGTCTATTACCCTCTCCTCTATACATATGAGTGGGTTTTATTTTCTACTTGCATTCATTTATTAATGTGCCTCTATTTTCATTTATGCTTCATGTATTACTATATTACTGTAATTGACTTCTTATTTTCATCAGTTTATTGTTCAGCTATCTCTTTCTCCCCTTTCCGGACGCATCTGGAAACAAGCTCTTCTCAACTTAGTATGTTTTTCTTGGTTAAACTTTTAAATAAATAAAATAAATTTTGTTGCCTTTGTAACTACCCTGAATTCCTCTCTTCTCAGCTGTTGTTGCTGTCTGTTTGCATACTGCCTGAACATTCTCTGACATCAGTAACACCATTCCAGGCTATCCAGATAAATAGCACAGAATACTGTTACTAAAGTCACAGAATTAAGCAATAAGGTGTGATCAGGGGTTACATTGATCATGTTAATCACCCTCTAGGGTGTAATGTGGCACCAGGTGAAGCAGTGTGCCACATTCTCCTAGGAGGGTGATTAACAGGTGATTAATGTAATCCTTGATAGTACCTTATTGCTTTTATAGAAATGTAAAAAAAGTCAGTTTTCTTTGTTTTTGTAAGCATTTTTTTTAATTACCTCATTTAGAGGGGCAATAGTGCCTCCACCATATGGATTTCAGTGGGGGAGCTGGTGTTCTCGTTCTGGTCACAGTTTGCCATTCTGCATTCCATGAGCATGGGCTAGTGCATACTGGAAGAATGTGTGTATAAAAAAACAAAAAAAGAAAAATTCAGGCCCAAAGGATAAAAAAAATATGACTGAAAATTTAGCAACTGTAAAGCGCACACTTATTGCGTGGTTGTGAATTTATTGTCGGGAATTGACATGTAATCGGTAACTTTGTTTACATGACTTGGCAGCATGAACTGCCACTCTGCTACTTAGACATAGCACTGTTTTGGTGTGCTCTGTATGAGGCCATCCTATAAGCTGTCTTGGCAGAGGTTTTTGTGCAGGAAAAAGAAATACTGCCATGACAACACCAGAGAGAGAGCTACATAAAGAAAGAAAAAAAGCCATGAGCTAGATTCACAGAATGTCTGAAATTCCCACAGCCACAGAACACTGTTACGGCTGGTGGGACCAGCTGTAACATCTTTTTTTTTTTTTTTTATTTAGTTGTTTAACCAGGTATAGCACACTAAGCTGAAAGCTTTTTTACAGGAGCGACCTGGGAGCACAAGGAGGTTAAGTGACTTGCTCAGGGTCACACAGTATGCAAGTGGAAGCTGTGGGATTTCAACCCAGGTCTAGTCTGCTGGATGTCACCAAATTTGTAGCTCAGAGCCTTAGACCACTGCGCTATACTGCCTCCTAATTTTCTGCAACTGCTGTGGCTGTAATATCAATTGCCGCAGCTGCGGAAATTTTGGTCCGCAAATGGAGTTGTGGATTGGGACTTAGTCCAGAATCCTTTCGTGAATCTAGCCCCATGTGTCTTTTATGTTAAATCATGGTTGCCACAATATTCCAATTCATTTGAAGGGTGGAGCACTGCTTAGAGTGTAGATGATTTTTCTTTTTTCTATATAACTTTTTACCATTGGGGCTTTGGGGTAGGCAAGCTGTGGTCCTCCCACGGAGGATCTCCATCTTCCCTGTTCTCGGGGATTCACTGAGCCTGCCCTGGTGCCCCATTTTCTCCCCACCATTATTCTGGGACCCCAGAACACGGTCACACATGTGGGTGGAGGCGTGCATGTTCTCTGTGGCTCCGGTGATGGCCCCTTCCTTCCTTCCTCCCACCCAGCCTAATGCCTGGCTCCCTGTTCAGCTTGGCGCTGCCACCTAGCCTCCACTGGGTGGCAGCCAAGAGCTGGGAAGTCACATTCCTTCCCGAGAAAGGAGAGCTGCCAGCTTCCCCCCTCATTCCTGAACCTGGGTCACCAGCGTGGGAAGGGGCAAGGCATCCAGTGCCTCAACCCTCCACATCCCTCAGTCAGCTCAGATGATTTTTCTTTTAAAAGAACTTAAGGCTGTTAGATCCTTCATACAATGGAAAACTGTTAATAAAAAAAAATAAATAAAAAATCGGGTGGAGACTTCAAAGATACTGCTATCAGCACTACTGACATCAGTAAGCAGGTACAGCAGTGGTGGTCAATCAGAACTGTCATAGAATGCTGGAGTCAGACCTCAGAATTCCATGATGGATGTTATGCAGAGGCACATGTGACATGTGACAAGGCTCAACATGGCTATTAATGAAAGATTAATGTAACCTTTCTTAGCCTGTGCTAGCCACTCACATTACAGCAATTAAAACTACATTGCTATAATGTCTTGGAAATCTGAAAAGAAAGAGCAGTAGTTGGTGAGGGAAGTGGAACTCTATGTAGATCTCAGGGCACCCCAAAGCTAGATAATTTATTTTATCAAAAATTGTTCTAAAGATATCAGCATACATAACTGGCATGGAAGGGCAGTTAACGAAATCATTTCCTATCTCCATTAAATGCACGCTGAGAACAGAAAACAGAATTAGACTCCATGTTTCAACCTTAGGTTTTCTTCAGGAATTATCTATAAAGAGATGAATCAGCTATTAATTTCAAACACAAACCTTTCTTCATGTGAAAGCATGGACAAGTGGCAATATATCTCCATTAGCTCCTTATATTGTTTTGCCACTAGAGGGACCCTGATTAAGTTCGAGCAATTTGCTCCCAATACCTCACTTGTCACATTTTACTGCTCTCTAGTAGCTGTTTTCACTTGGTGATTTATATTAAAGGAGCCCTCTGCTGTCTCTTTCCTCTCGACCTCACTCCTTTCTCTAGTCAAAAATGTCCCCTCCTCCCCTCCTAGCGCTCCTCATGGGAATACTTTGCCTTCCTATCCTCTTTGAGCTTTACTGCTTGAACACATCAACAGCTTCTGCCAATACTTATACTCAGTTTGACTTCTACTACTCCAACATGCTTGCTACTGCCACTCCACTACCTCTACCCCCTCTGCTCTCATCAGCAAGCGTATTAGCCCAATAGTCAGATACCTTCACCTTCATCCAGCCACCCTGCATGTCTATCAGGGCGCACTCATCACCCCGCTATAGTTACTAACCCTATCTCTTATTCTATCCGTGACATTGAGATCAACCCTGGTCCATCTCTGCATCCTGTCATAACCTTGCCCCCGCCACCACTCTCCCTAAAACCGATGGACTAACTTTCGCCCACCTGAATGCTAGGAGCCTTATGGCCAACCTCCCTGACCTCCAGGCTTGGATCTATACTAATGTCCCGGACGTCCTCGCCATCACAGAAACCTGGCTTAAGCCCACAGTGCCTGACTCTCAGTGCCACTTTCCTGGATACAGCATGCTTCGTATCGACCGTCCTGGCACTAAAAGGGGAGGTGGCCTTGCCCTCTACTTCAAAACTCACCTAAACATTACCCTTCTGCAGGACCCTCTCCTACCAAACTGTGAAATCCTGCACTCCCTATTGCTTCTTGGGGGTGTAAAGAAACTCCATATTTTTTGTACTTATATCCCCCCAAAAAATGCTACACAAGGCATCACTGAGCTCCTAGGGTTTCTGCCTACAGTTACAGGCAAGAATGACATTATCTGCCTTGGTGATTTTAACCTTGACTGGTCCGAGAAAAACTCAGCTAACCTATCCTCCTTAGCTAGCAAGGCAAATCTATCCCAGCTCATACATGAACCCACAAGGGTCTCACATGGGGCAACTGTGCCACCCTCCTTGACTGGATACTTACTAACAGGATGGAATATGTTGCCTCAGCCGGTGTGCTACCTGACACAATTAGTGACCACTATCCCATCTACTGTGTCTGGAACACTGTCATTCCTCCTCCCTGCTAAAACTGTAACCTTTCCTAATCTCTCCGCCTAAGTCATGAGGACTTTTAACTGACCTTAACCAGGTTGACTGGTCCTCTCTACCAAACAGAGGACATTAACATAGCCACAGAATATTTCAACTCCGTCCTCCTCTCTCTTCAAAACCTTCACATCCTGGTCACCACACGTAGGATGGCAGGGAAAGTAACCAAGTGGCTAACATGCCCTGCTTCAACTTCTCAAATCTAGGGACAACTTTGGTCCAGGTGGAAGATCTCCCACCTCCATGCAGACTTTGAAGACTATCGCATTATGTAACAACTGCAAAAGACAAATTCATATTGCCAAAAGCACCTACTATAGAACCTACTAATAACATCCTCTACAACCAGCAGGTACTGGTCCAAAATTAAGGACATTTTCGGCAACGACAAGCAACAGAATCCAGCTGACATGAACATTCAACGTGTTCACTGCACCAACCATGACACCATTGCCAACACCTTCAATGCCCTTTTTTCTTCTCCACCAGTCGCTACTCTAACTAGCCCACAACATGACTGTCCTCTTCTCCTCCTCGCCTCCCACCCCTCCCTTTCGTTCTGGCTCCAACCACATACCTTGAAGTTTGCAAGCTACTTAACTCCCTTCCGCACACGGGGTCAAGGGCCTGAGGGCATCCATCCTTGCATACTTAAGCAGTATGCACCTTGGCTGACCAGACCTATCACCTGGCTTTTTAACCTCTCGACAGACGCCTACTGTCCCATCCACCTGGAAAACTGCCAGAACCATCCCTATACACAAAAAGGGCGATGTCAAACTCATGTCCAACTACCGCCTCTATATCTCTTCTGCCCACTCTCAGTAAGCTGCTTGAAAAAATAGTCCACCGCCAGCTTGCTGCTCACCTTGACATGTTTAATCTCCAAACCCCGTGCCAGCATGGTTTCCGGCCCGGTCACAGTACCACCTCTGCACTTACACGACTTACAAATGACATCAGAAATAATATGGACCGTGGCCTACTCATTGGGGCCGTCTTTATCGACCTGTCTAAAGCCTTCGACATGATACACCATCCTCTCATGCTAAAGAAACTCCAATCCATTGGAGCATCTGACCAAGCCCTCTCCTGGTTCCATAGCTATCTTGACAATCGGACTCAGGCAGTAGCATTTCACAAGGCTCTTTCCTCCCCCCTAAACATCTCCCGTGGAGTTCCCCAGGGATCCACTCTTGGACCTCTACTCTTCTCCCTCTTCCTAAATGATATTCCCACCATGTCCCGGCATAGCTGCACTCTTATGTACGCAGATGACCTTGTTCTCTACTCTGGGTCAAAATCGGTTGCTGCCATCAACTCACTCTCACTAATAACTTCCAATTCCTGCAGACCTGGCTCTCTAGCAACCACCAAGTCCTGAACCTAGAAAAACCTGTGCTATGCTATTCGGATCCTCTAAGAAACTGTCTGCCCCTGGAACAGGCTCCGGTTCAATGCCTTGATTGCTCCCTCATCTTAAACACTGAGTCCTTCAAGTACCTTGGGGTCACTTTGATCCCACACTTGACCTGTTTCAACATGTCAATATGGTGTGCCGTGCATAGTGCTAAAATTGGCGGAGCTGACAGGCATGCCACCCTCACTCCTTCCGCTAGACTTTCTGTTGCGAGAGGTATTCTCTTACCCCAGCTCCAATATGCTCTGCTCCTCCTCTTTGCTGCAAACTCTGCTACACTCCACAAATGGGACACTGTCTACAACAACATCTGTAGATTTGCCTTAACTGCCCCACGTCTTACCCATCATTGTCTCCTTTACGCTGGTTTAAGTTGGCTATCACCTAAGGATATTCGAGCCTACTCCCTGGGCTGTTTATCAACTCCCTGTCTAGACCTCCTGCCCTGTCTATCTTGCCAACCTCCTGACTCCTGCCTCACACACCTGCACTCTCAGGCCTCCTCTGTCCCCATGCTCTCCACTAGACCTTGCATGACAAAATGGGTGAACAGGCATTTGCCCATTTGCTCCCAAATTCTGGAACTCACTCCTCCTTATGGTGAAAACTTCAGCCTCCCATCGAGAATTCAAAAACTAGCTGTTCACCCACCTTCTAGCCTCTGGCCAATGCAAATGCTCTTAATTTGCTTTGTTCCACTGCAGGCTGTCGGGTCTGCCCCTGAGTACTACACTAATGTTCTCCCATGCAATATGCTTGTCTAGGTGGCTATGAACCTTGATGTCTTTACTGTCCTCAGCTGTCTTATGGTTACCCTAATTGCTTTATTTTACATCCTTATTATGATCTATGCCTAAAATGTACCCTTATGTAACTATTACTGTGCTACCCAATGTATATCTTGTTTTGCTCCTGTACACCTATATTATGTCTGTGCATTTCTGCATATTGTAACCAATGTCCTGTGCTCTCCCGGGCCGTGCCTGAAAATAGGCAGGTCTGTTGCCTAGCACACTTACCCGGTTACCAAAAGCTAATAAATAAATAAATATTGTCTTAACAAGTTGTGCTTACCAATATATGCTGTAAAAAAATGAACATTTGTCGGCCCAGTGGCACTGGAGGCCACACCTTGCGCCACACCAGCGACCCAGGATCAGGAACGAGCCTGGGCCACTGGGGGTCAGCAGGGAGGAGAGAGGATTGAGCATCCGGAGGACTGCTCTCCTGTCTCCGGGGAAGGGAATTAGTTGTCCCGCCCGCTAACTGCCCTCTACTGGTGGCTGGAGGGCAGTACAGGTCGGGAGCCTCAGATGCCGACATGCTTACTTCAGAGGGGAGGGAAAGAAGAAAATGAAAAAATGGCTGGGGCTTCACGGACCTGTGATGGCCTGACCGCTCTAGTAAGGTCTGCCCCCTGCCACCAGATTTGACATACCAAGTGGTGGGGGACCGATGGCACCCCCACACCTGGCCCTGCCGCGGAGGGGAAATCCACAGGGGAACCTCAGGGGACAGAGCGAGCTGGAGGTTGGGTTGAGGATGTACCTCGGGGTGTCAGCCCTGGGAGCCTGTGGCAAAGGAGATAAAAAGTAATAAAAAAAAAAAAAGTTTTATTTTGTAGCACTACAGCTCTATAGCAAAACTCCTGCAATTTCTGCAAAAACTCTTCACAACATTGGGTGACTTTTTCCACTGACCCTGCACATGACCAACCCTAGGAACCAAGGGCTGAAGCTACAGGAGGCAGCTGAGAACTTCAGGACACAAGGCAGCTTCAGAGAATTAGAGTTCGACACCAACAGCCCCAAGCAGGCATGCAAGAATGAAAGTCAGACAATGAGAGAGAGAGAGAGAGAGCGAGAGATGCACAAAACAAACTTCTTAAGAATAGTTTGCACACCTCCGCTAACACACAGCTGCGTTCCGTATGACCAGCTAGGGGAGTCTGAAAGAAATCACAGAAATGGGGACACTAACACAGATGAAGACTGAACCCTGTACTAATAAAGGTATCTTAAAAAACTGCAGATTTTTGTTGTTGTTAGGGCATCCTACATGTTCAGGACAAACCTCTGTAAACAGTTAAGAGAGATTGGATGGAATTTCATACAGATTATAGTGGCAACTGCTTTTGAAAATTACAACTACCCAAAGCAGTCTGGTATGTCCAGAGGTGGGAATATGTGAGACTGCCCTGTGCAGCCTCAATACAGGAGTATAAAATGCCTAGGTGGGTGTGCATACATCTTGGCTTCTTAGCAGTTCCCTACCCCTTCCCCTCAGCACATAGCTGATGTAACCCCCTTGTCACACGATGGGGCCCTAGCCAGACTCAAGAGAAGGAGGAGGTGTGCTGCAGTTGGCAGCCCCTCAGAGCCTAGCTCTGTCATAGAGCTACTTCAGAAACAGGGTAGTGTGTTCTCACCCCAGAGAAGAACACTGAAGATACCAGCAGAAGTGGTAGAGACTGCTCCCCGACATGTTCCAGTGCCCCATCCCTGGAGGGATGGGGGGGGGGAAGACTCCCGCATTGTAGGGGCAATCCCCTGACCCTGCTGGGAATGGGAAAAGCTGCCTGACAAGAGTTTGTTCTGAGTTACCAGAGAATTTTGTATTTCCTCTGAGAGAAGCCCTGGGGCACCTGCAAACCATGGTGAGTCTGCTCTGACGCAGAGCCCATGTTTTCACCAAGACAGTTGTGTAAAAGTATCTGTATACTGTGGGGTCAGGAAAGGACTAGCCAAGTGCAGTATCTTTATATGTGTATGGCTTGAAATGCATCTAACCAGTGAGGGTCTACAGGGATGGACATAGCCACTTACAGTAAGTTGCAAGTCAGGACACCAGCTACATAGAGAGTAGAATGTTAAACGTAATATACATTTCGAGATATCAATCTACAACCAGCGAGTTCAAGGAAAGGTGTTGATTCCAAACGAATGGCTGGGTATGGATTTGGGAACAAGACGTGGGAACCCCCCATCTGGAGTGACCAGGTTTACCTCTATGGATTCATTTTGGGCAAAAGGAACCAGATGTGGGATTGAGGAAGAGAATTTCCCTCTTAAGGCTAGAAAGTGCTGGCTGGGATGCCATGCCAAGGAATCCAAGAGTGAGAGTACCAGTTCGGGTGTGTGAGCCCAGATGTGTTAAGAACCTGAGGGTTGTTGTGTAAAGAAGATGTGTTCTGACCTATGTAGATCTGCATATCCAGTGAGTGTAGCCCCGTAAGGGTCCATCTTGCTTTGTATTCTTGTGTTGAAGTGAATAAAAGCCACACTTTAGAATCCCACTCCTGGTTTGGACATTTTCAGTTATTGCTTCCTGTGTCCGGAATTACTTGGGTGCCCCTGAACAGAAGTGCAAACCTAACCCTGATGCCGAGCGAATGTTTTCTGCCCGACCCCAGGCTAGCGAGGTAGTGGTTAACAATAAAAATATCACCCCCTACCAAGGCAGAGTTACACTGACATTGTGTAATCTGCTGACCATTAACAGCAGACCCAGGAGAAGCAGCCCACCCCTGAACCAGCTCACTGCTGGCTGTCAGCAGACAGATTAAAGTTGACAGTGTGTTGCTAGTTGGGGGGGAGGGTAGAGGGATGTTTTCGACCACTGCTCCCCCTCCCCATCAGAGATTGGGGGAGGGGCCACTTAACAGATCTAGCCTTTTGGAGCCCGGGGGAAGGGGGTCTTGAAAATAAGCAAATTGGTGATTGCACTATGTCAGACTCCATGACAAGTACTTATGTATAACACAATATCTGAGAAGAGAGGGAATAAAGCCCAGGTCGTCTGTGGGCATGAGATTTTTTCTTTTTGAAGTAGGGCATGGGCTTTGCACTCTGCAGCAGCCAGTGCTGTGGGGCCTGGGCTTCACTCTGCAGTGGCCAGAAGTCCGTTTTTCCCTCAATTTCCTCTCTTGATCCAAGACAGGGACTGAAAATGCAGGCCAGCAAAGTCAGCTGTCTCCCTACCCACAGCTGTCCACCTGCTGTACCACCTGGCAACATCCAGGTGGTTCCAGTATGGCTGAATCGGAGCACCTTCCTCCCTGGAACAGTGTGTCATATTTATTTATTTATTGAATTTTGCTGACTGGGTAGGCCCACTGGGCCCCGGTGGTCCCTTTTTCAGGGGCGACCCGGGGGTAAAAAATAACATACAGGTAAGCAGAAAGTACATACAGGTAAGCAAAGCAGTACAAATTGGGTGAGTTCCATATTGTTTAACAGTGAAAGACACACATTAGACAAAATCCATACTTTTGATACTTTTTAAGCAGTGAGAGACTTAATGGAGTTAACAATCCGATGGGTGGTGAGGGAGCGATGGGAAGAGTTAGTATATATAAGACGTTATTCATGCTCATGTCAGATAAACGAGGGAGAGTACAAGTTAATGACTAGAAGTAACCAGAGAAACAGATTACCTTCTTAGGGCTAGATGGGAGGGGGGAAAGTTGTTCCAAGAATATTCCCCCCCCCGCGAAGGAGGGGTTATGACATAAGGTCAGTTCCTTAGGCATTGGCAAGTGCTCCTGTCGAGCAGGTGTGCTTTGAGCTTAGATCGGAAGCAGGGGCCCGACCCTGTCTTCCGTACCTCCAGTGGGAGTTTGTTCCAGAAGGAAGGGGCTGTGAAAGCAAAGGACCTGGACCCAGCTTTAGTCTTTGTTTTGGGGACCACAAGGAGAGTTTGACCTGAGGTACGGAGACTCCTCAGATTGGATTTGACCCTAACTAGTCCTTTGAGACTAGGGGGAGGTGAGGGCCCCAGAAGCTTAAAAGTGAGACATAGTGTTGGGTAGATGAGGCGGGCTTCCAATGATGGCCAACTGAGCCTGGATTGAGCTCTCGTGGTGGGTTCTAGGTGTGACAATGTGGCAAATCGGACAATCTTATTGTATAAGGTCTGAGCCTGCTAAGTTCCGTGAGAGGCCACGCCTTTGGAGAACAGGCACGCAAGTGAGCTTGGGAGAAGGGACGCCGCTGGGTATGGCAACTCTGGCTCAGGGATAATCTGGTCCTTTATTCTGTAGAGGATACTCGAGTTTCATGTATGGCTTTTGGTGAGTTGGTCAACAGGATTTTTAGGGTGAAGCCTTGGTCCAGGGTTAGCCATAGGTATTTAGTGGAGTAACCACCTCAAGTTTATCACCCTCTGGATTGCAGCTGAAGGAGCAGCCTCTCGGTTCCCAAGGATCTGGGCCCAAACAACATCACTTTAGTTTTACTGGTATTTAATACCATTTGTTCCAAGTGAGCCAGTCCTCCATCTGAAGGATGTCCTCTTGGAGGCATTCTCCAGTTCTCCTAGGGTTAGGGAGGCTCGGTAAATGACAGCATCGTTCACAGATTGGATGACGCGCTGCTCCCACAATGTAAGTGCAGACTGCTTATAAACAAGTAAAAGAAGGGGGCCAAGTACTGACCCCTGAGGTACCTTTCTTCTTTGAGCGGTGCAGACTGGGAGACATAGTCCTTCCACTTGACCCTCTGTACATGCCCTGAGGTAACTCTCGTAAACCATCCTAGGGCATGTGAGTCCAGGCCAAGGGAGCACATTTTTGTAAAAGGAGGTTGTGGTTTACCAGGTCAAATGCTTTAGAGAGGTCTATGAAGACCACACCTGTGCTCACCCCTGAGTCATTATTGCCCAGGATTTCAGCCGAAAATTTAGTTAGTGCAGTGTCAGTCCCATGCTTGGCTCTGAAGCCGTGCTGCGACGAAGAGATTACCTGGTGTGTTTCCAGATATTCGTGTAGTTGGGTGTGGACTAGCTTCTCTTGTATTTTCGCTATAGCGCACAACAAGGAGATAGGCCTGTAGTTCCCAATAGGCATGGTAGACCCTACCTTGTGAATGGGGATCACTAGGGCCTGCTTCCAAGGCTCAGGGACAGACCCCTCCATAATGGACCGGTTTATCAGCCAAGTTAGTGGCTTGGCTAATGCTGGGGCACCCTCCTTGAGGATTCGAGTCTGGATCCCAATGGGGCCCCCGGTGCCTCTCGCCCGCAAGGATTTAAGGATGAGCAGAACCTCCCTTTCCCTAACCAGCCACAGATGAAACAGAGGGTGGTCTAGTTCACAGGGCAGGTGCATGTTAGACTCGTTCCTGTTATCTATGGAACCCACCTTGTAGGCATCCAGGTTTGTGAAGTAACCATTTAGGGCCTCTGCGATGAGTGGTGCCTCTTCGAGTACTTGCCCGTTCGTCTGGATCGGGCCGGTTGTTGATTTCGTACGTCCTTTTAGGAGTTCGTTAATGTGTGACCAGAAGTGTCTAGGGTTTCCCAGGTTAGTTTTTTGGAGATTGGTGATATAATCTTTCTTGGCTTTCTTTATGGCCAGTTTGCATTGGTTTCTGAGGGCCCTGTACTATCAAAGTCCACAGAAAACTTTGTTTTCCTGAACTTTTTCCACGCTTTGTCCCAAATAGACATCAGGGCTTTCAGGAGGGGTGAGATCCACTTATAACAGCTACCCTTAACCCTGTAGGTTTTCATAGGGGCAACGAGGTCAGTGACTCTAGTGATGGTGGCTTGGAAAAATTTTACAGCTTCCTCCAGGTTAGGTAGGTGTCTTATGGGATTCCAGTCAATGCTATTTAGGTAGCCTATGAACTGATCAGGGTGGAAGTTGGAGTAGTCCCTAGTAGTAAAAGATCTAGGAGGGACTTTGACAGCATTATTCTTCCAAATGGCAAATATAGGCGAATGGTCGCTCAAGGCATCTCCTAGGATCCCGGCCAACTTTACATTACTTGGGGATGAGGTCAGGACCCAGTCTATTGTAGAGTGCCTACCTGATTTATGGTTCATTCTGGTCGGTAGGGTAATAATTTGAGCGAGGTGGGAGTCAGGTATAATTTCATTGAAGGCAGACTTCACTTCAAGTCCCCAGTTTAAATTGAAGTCGCCTAATAGGATGATCTCAGATGCAGTGGCAACCACTGGGCTCTTCAGGAGCGCATCCGGAGAGCCGAGAGCATTGGATGGGGGGCTGTATACGCAGCCAATAGTGAGGTGTTTAGTTCCACCTATTTGGAGCCGAACGAAGATAGCTTCGGCGTCCAGGGACATGTCAAGGGGCAGCCTGACAAGGGAGGAAGAGATAGTGTCCTTAACATAAATTAGCACACCGCCCCCTCTTTTGGAGGGTCTATCCTTTGGACATATCCGGAGATTGCTACTTCATGATCCAGAATGTGGGGTTTTAGCCAAGTCTCCGAGACCGCTAATAGATCCGATTTGTAGACTGCCAGCCATGCCTGTACCTCTGAGATCTTCGGTCTCAGGCTGCAAATGTTCATGTGCACCAACCTCAGACCCTTGGCTCCATCCCAAGCCTTATCAAGGGGGAGGAGATAGAGACATTAGTAGTCTCTGGGCCAGGGTTAGGTTGGATATCTCCTGCCATTAGTAGAAGGGCAGCTAGTGAACTCAGGAGAGTGAGGGTTGGAGGTGGTATGGACAGGATGACCTGACAATGGGTTGGGCTCCTACTAATGAGAAGGACCCTGTAGAGGACCCCTTTCCTGGAGAATTCGTGAGCTGCTAGGAGAAGGAAGTTACACCTTGGGGAGGGACATACAAAGTGTCCGATCATCCCCTCTCTCGATCCCCCATGGGTGTCGTGGGGGCAGAAGGCATTTCTGGTGAGGGAGTCGGTCCCAAGTTGCACCAGAATGTAAATTATAGCCAGGATAATGCCCCAGTTCCAGTTGGGAGGTGGCATGATGAGGCTTAACTGTGCTTCTCGCCTTGATAGCAAGTGCAGGGCCTGGAGGCCAAGGGATTGTTACAGGCGGTAGAGCCTATGTCTAATTCCCTAGTACAGCACTTTCACTGCTGGTGCACAGAGGTAAGTTCAGCAACCATTCAGATACATAAAGCAAGAGAGTTCACGCCCTTAGTAACAGGTTCCCAGAAAGTAAGTACTGGGCGTAGGTCCTTTGGTGAAGAATCCACTAACTCAGGCACGCAGCAGGGGTACCACAAGCGGTTCCTGCCTCGGGAGAAGAACAAAAAAACTGGCAGGAGTCACTTAGCGGCTAGGTTGTACGCGATCCTATGGCAACACTTTGTCTTACGACAGAAGAAAGCAGGATTACAGCTTATAACACAGTACCACCTATAATGTGTAGGGACAGCAATATCATATACTAACAGTTAGGCTGCAAATACAGAACTTAGTTTTTATGTATTATTCTCCACAGGCTATCATTGTAAGTCCTTAGACTACGTTATGAGAAGCCCTTTGGCTGCAGTGATAGTGGAAGACAGTAGGCAGAAGATTAGTTTTGTTGCAGCTAGAATAAAACTAACCAAGGCTAACAGTACATAATGACCTTAGGCACAGCGACAGTAGGAGACAGAAAGAGCCAAGTTAAGTTTGCTACCATTGGAGATTATAGCTAAAAGTCAGGCAAAATTGTCCAGCGGGAGAATACAACTTAGAGGTTAGACTAGCGCTAATTCGAGAGTACTCAGGCACAGGAGGAAAACTGGACGCACTCCAATGTGCCTGGCATGAGAAAGTTACTTTGAGGATTGTCAAGCACTTATTTGAGAGGCTAAATCTCAGGGGGAAAAGCAGGACACAAAACGAATTACCTGGCAGCGGCAGTAGTGGAGAGAGCCAGGGAGAATCCCAGCATTAAGTCATAGCAGACGAGCATGGCATGGGGAGTATTGAGCTGGTGTCATGGGAAGGTAGCTCCTCCTAGTAAAGTGAGTAAGGGAATTTGATTGGGAGAGTCCGAGCCTGGGCAGGTCTACGTCCGATAGGCAGCCAATTTAGGTCACCACTACCACAGGGCTGGTGGGCGGAAATTCAAAAAGACAAAGGAGCTTGATCTTCCCTCCGCTTGCTGCCTTGTACTGTGGGAGCAGGCAGAAGGTCCAGGGAGGTCCGCCTGCTTTGTGGAGCTGCCAGCGCCTTGACCCTGACAGACGAGCTAGCTTATCTCGGGGACCCGATGCAGCCAGTCACCCACCCACCCAGTCCGTTGAAGGGAATCTGAAGACTTGAAGCAGGGCAACCTTTTAAATGCCATCCGAGTCGTCGATGACCCTAGCAGCCAATGGCAACAGTCCTCCTCAGCGCGCCAACAGAGCCACGAAACGACCACGAACAAAGGAGCTTGAACTCCCCCCCCGCTTGCTGGCTTGTACTGTGGGAGCAGGCAGAAGGTCCAGGGTAGGTCTGCCTGGCTTTGTGGAGCTGCCGGCACCTCGACCCTGACAGACGAGCTGAAGTGATCTCGGGGACCCGATGCAGCCAGTCGCCCACCCGCCCCAGTCCGTTGCAGGGAATCCGAAGACTTGAAGCAGGGCAACCTTTTAAATGCCCTCCGAGTCGTCGACGACCCTAGCAGCCAATGGCAACAGTTCTCCTCAGCGTGCCAACAGAGCCACGAAATGACCACGAACAAAGGAGCTTGATCTTCCCTCCGCTTGCTGGCTTGTACTGTGGGAGCAGGCAGAAGGTCCAGGGGAGGTCCGCCCGGCTTTGTGGAGCTGCCGGCGCCTCGACCCTGACAGACGAGCTGAAGCGATCTCTTGGGGGGGGGGGGCCCGATGCAGCCAGTCGCCCACCCGCCCCAGTCCGTTGCAGGGAATCCCAACCTCCCCCAGCGATCTAGTATCTTTTCTGAATGCTGGCCATTGGTTTCATAAGCAGTAGCAGCTGCACAGACTGACTAGCTGCAGGGCTAGCAGTAAACATTTTGTAATGTACACCCCCCTTCTTGTACAATATCACAAATAATGGAAAGTATATGTAGATTACTCACCTGTAACCATAGTTCTAGGAGTGGTATACAGTTCACATCCACACATTGGCAGACTTTCTAGAGATAGCCAAGTCATCAGAATGTCTTCAAGCTATGCTACTCCACCCTCTGGCATCAGATATTTGCAGGCTGGAAGCGGGGATCTGGGTGCCACACTGCCAGGGGAGGCTGGGTGGGTGGTGTGGATGTGAACTGTATAACACTGCTGGCTAAAACTAGGGTTACACGTGCGTAACCAAGATTTCTCAGGGCATGGATATAGTTCCCTATCCACACGCTGGCAGACTCCTAGCATCCTCCAGGAGGAAGGGGCAAGGCAAGCACCCCAATTTGGCAAACAGAGACTGGAGGATGAAGGACACAACAGCAGCATCCCAACTCTTTATGTTGATACTGTAATGGGAGATGAAAATGTGCACTGGATTCTAGGTTGTAGCCCTGCGTATCTCTAATGGGGATATCCCTGGAAGCAGCCATCAAGACAGCAGTATGTCTGGTAGAATGAGCACTAAGTCACTTGGGTGACTCCCTACCAACTAACCTATAGCAGGGGCAATGCAAGACATAATCCACCTGGCCATCATCCACTTTGCTGTGGGTCTGTCCGGCGCAGCTTCAGCTTACCCGAAAAACAGCTGGCGAGCCTTCCCCAAGCTCCAGCCATATGTTCTTTGTAATAAGAGTGCCATCCACAGGTCGAGCATGGAGCCTGTGGTTGTCCCCAAGGTCATCTTAGTGAAATGTATTGGAAGGTTAAACACCTGGTTAAGGTGAAACTCCGATACAAACTTCAGGAGGAACTTCAGGTGGGGGCAACGGATAACCTTGTCCTTATGGATGAGCAGAGAGGGAGACTCGAACAAAAGCACCTGGAGTTTACTGTGATCCTTTTGGCTGATGTTATAACCACCAGGAATTTTTCCATGACAAATGTGATTTATTCATATGCTCAAAACGGCTTGCCCATGAGCATAGCCAACAGCAGCAGTAGGTCCCATGGAGGCAGAGGTTCGTGCACTGAAGGGGACAAGTGATCCAGGCTTTGGAAAAAGTTCACAACCTTCTCCTGGGCCGCCATCAGCATACCAGCCCACACCCAGTATGCCAATATAGCTGCCATGTGCACCTGAAGGGTCATCGCTCACAGGGTTCTGACTGAAACAGGAATAGAGGTAGTCAAGGATGCTCACTACAGGGCAGTTAATGGGATAAAACTCCTTAACCTGGCATCAGATCAAGAACATCTCCTCTTAAATACATAGCATTTATGAGTAGACTACGTATGGGAGGACTCCATGGCATGGAGGACATCTTCCAAAAGGCCCAAGGCCTAGAAGTCCAGCCTCTCAGGAACCAGGCTGAGAAGTGCAGGGATTGATGGTCTGGGTGCAGGACCTTCCCCTATTGTCTGGTCAACAGGTTAGGTGGAGAGCCAAGCTCCATGCTGGCATGCTGCTGAGGAGGATCTAGGTACCAGAACTGCCTGGGCCAGTCTACAGCTACCAGGATTTTCTGGGACTTGAACATAACCTTGTGAACGGGGACGACGACATATAGAAGGCCCGGATCCAGGGCCTTCAGAAGACATCTCACAGCAGTGTCTCAGACTGAGGGAGGGGATGCAGAACAGCCTCAGTTTTCTGTTCTCCCATGAGGCAAACAGATCCACCAGAGAGCTGCCCCAATGGGAGAAAGTACAGTTACATAAGGACTTAATCATAATAGTAGATCTTCGAGGCTATCCCTATCCTAAAGCCACACCAATGGAACTATTGCTGCCAGGCACTAGAAATACATGAAAACGTTTTAGCTAGCAGTGTGCTAGGGGCCACCCACGACGACATCAGCTGATGACGTCCCTCTCATATAAATGTGGGTGGCCCTGTGCCCTCCTCAGTTCCCTGCCAGAGACCACATACAGAGGACCCCCCCTCCTCCTGGGGAACCGAGAGCTAGAGGTTCCCACCACTAAGTGAAGGGAAACAGAAGATAGACCGACTGTAAAGAGACAGCCAGGCCGAAGCCTGCCCTTCTGGAGGCAATGTCCAGACGATAGTGCTTAGCGAAAGTGTGGACAGAACTCTAAGTGGCAGCGGCACACATTTCCACAGTGGACACGTTCCTGAAATAGGTGACAGAAGTGGCCATGCCTCTGGGTGAATGGCCATACACAGCACCAGGAAGTTTCTTACCATACTTCCTGTAACAAAAATTAATACAGTTGGCCAACCATTTGGACAGGCACCGTTTGGAAATTGGTACATCCTCTTTCTCAGGGGCCAAGGAAACAAAAAGCTGTGGGGATTTCCTACAGTCCCTCTTACGGTGAACATAATATCAGAGTATTCTATGTACATCTAAGGTATGGAGCAATGCTTCCCTGGATTGGCATGCTCTGGAAAATAAACAGGCAGGTGGATGGTTTGATTCAGGGCAAACTCAGACACCACCTTTGGCAAGAACTTAAGGTTGGTACGCAAGGACGCCCCTGTCTTTGTGGAAAACCAATAAGGAGCTCATGCATATTAAGAGCCTGAAGCTCGGAAATCCTTCTAGTAGAAGTAATGGCAACTAAAAACGCTTTCCATGACAGAAAGCATAGCTTGCAACTTGTGGCCAGCTCAAAAGACGCCTATGTACATTTCTCTAACACAAGTCCCAAGGTGGGACTGGATTACAGATGGGAGACTTCAAATGGGGAATGCCTCTCACAAACATGTGCGACACCTCCAGTTGTGCCACCATATGGCCCTCAATGGGCACATGGAAAACTGAAATGGCAGCCAGGTGCACTTTAAAGGAGGGGTATTGCAGGCCAGTATCAGTGCGACCGCAAATATTCCAGAATGTAGTTCACTGGACAAGTGAAAGACTCCAAATTATGGAAGCCACCCACAGATCAAACTACTTCCACTTCATGGAATAAGTGGCCCTGGTGGAGGGTGTCCTAGCAGCCACTAGGACATCAGCCACCTTTTGGGATAGTCCAAATCTCACCATGACCATGTCTTCAGGAGCCAGGCATGGAGATGGAGTGACTTGAGGTCCAGATGGACCTGGGTAACTTGCTCCTCTGATAGCAAGCCTTTGCACAGGGGCAGGAGCACTGCAGGTTCCACTGCCAACTGCTGCAAATTTTTTTTTTTTAAATTATATGTAAACATTTATTTTTATTTTAGTCTTTGGTAACCGGGTTAGGCCCACTAGGCACAAGTGCCTGTTTTCAGGGGTGACCTGGGAGCACTGGGTGGTTAAGTGACTTGCTCAAGTCACACAGTATGCAAGTGGAGGTTGTGAGACTCAAACTCAGGTCTAGTCTGCTGGATGTAGCAAGCTTGTTCACACCTCGTTCCTCTAACCTCTAGGCTATACTGCCAGCCAACCATTTGGTAACCAGGAAAGGCATACTGAGCCAACGCTCGTTTCCAGGTGCGACCCAGGGGTGGGGGCAGAAGGGAATAAGGCACAATAAATACAGATGATACATAATACAAAATAATACAAGCAAACATAGTAGGCAAAAGATAATTACAGGATTTATAGCTATTGGTACAATAGGTAATTATACTGCAAAACCAGGTGGAAACAGTGGTATGCGTACACAGTGGTAAAGACCAGGAAGAATATGGGATAAATTAAGAGCAAAAGAATGGTCAGTAGATGGTAAATGAGGAAGGGGAGCATAGAGGAAAGCTACTTGTTGATATAGAGGCAGGGAGCAGGTGGGGGATGGCAGACGGCATAGTTGATTTTTGATGAGACTTGTGTGACAGCGAGTTTCTTAGGAGGGGTGACTGTTCTATAGAGACGGGAGCCTGTAGGTGTAGGTGGATTTGCCAGTTGATGATGGATTAAGGAGCGAGAAGGAGCAGGAACCACTTGAGCACAGGGTGAAGTAAGTGCAGGAGTTAATTTCTCAGAGAGGTAAGTAGGGAGAAGGTTAAACCAGTTTTTGGATACAAGTGTGGTGCAGTGGACGGAGCATCGATGGAACAGAAGTGATATATCAAGGGTGGAGAGGAGGGAGCAATGATGTGTTCTAAGGGGAAGAGTTTGAGGCAAAACAACAGAAATCATAAGAGAGGGAGTCCAGCCTGGCTAATGAAGAGGAGGGTGCAGTGCAGCATACTAGGTGTGCGTAATCAAAAATGGGGGTGATCATTTTAACCAACAATTCGCGTCTCACAAGTAGAGGGAGTGATCCTCGATTACGGTATAGTATACCTAGCTTAGGGCTGAGTCCCGAGGAGATGGCATCAATATGGAAAGAGAAATTTACTTGGGGGTCCAGCCACACTCCTAGGTATTTGTTGGATGTAACAGCACTTAGGGGGGTTCACTCCAGAGAGGTGACTGCCAGGGTAGGGGGTGTTCTGGCTAGCTCTTGAGTGGTCCCAAAGGTCATGGAAACTGTCTTGGATGTGTTGAATTTGAGAAGGTTTGCCTGGAACCAGGATTGCATGGACAGCAGGTCCCTCTATAGAAGGTTTTGGACCTCACAGTACTGGCCAGATGCAAAAAGGAAGGTATCATCCATGTACATATGGATGATTGAACTTGAGCAGACAGATGGAAGGTCGTTTCTAAACAAGGAAAATAGAACTGGACTGAGGATCGAGCCTTGGGGTACACCAGCGAGTATGGGGAGGGAAGGGGATGTGGAGTTTGCGATCCTGCTGGATTAGGTCCTGTTTTCAAGGTATGATTTAAACCACTAAATGGCAGGGGGGGGCCGAGCCCTGCTACCTCGAGTTTATTTAGAAGCAGAGGGGAGAGACTGAATCAAAGGCACTTGGCAAGGTCTATAGGCTGCAGCAATAAGAGGACCCAGATCTGACGAGGCTGGAAGGGAGCAACGAGAATAAGTGGAAAGGGTGGAAAGGTGTAGAGGAACCTCCCTTTCCAGGAGAGCGACAACGCGTCTTGCCAGAAAACTCCAAGCCTCGAAGCAAGACAGCAGAAAAGGAACCTTGATGAGCAAATTGCTGGGTTCCATCCACCACTGAAGCACCTTCTTTACTGAAGTCACTAGAACCCTCTGTTCTAGATTATCGGTGCACTGATCCCATTGGATGTGAAGTCCACTGAGGGATCCACATGGGCAGACTTGCCAGGAGAACCATGACAATGGCTGCAGCCATCAAACCCAGCATCTGCAGGAATGTCCTGTGATGTACTGGCTGCTGTAAAACAGCTGGGCCTCTGCTATCAGGTGCTCTGCCCTGTCTTGGGGGCAGGAAAGCAGCTCCCTGAGCAGTGTCCATACAGCTCTGATGTACTGAAGACACTGGCAGGGAATCGTGACTGACTTTTAAACAGATTCCCTAGCATGTGGAACAGCTGTCTGGTACATGCTAGGGTGTGAGGATAGTTGCTTCTTGGACTCAGCCTTGAGCAACCAGTCCAGGTAGGGGAAGATGTACAGTCTCTCCCTCCTGAGGGTTGCTGTCACCACCGCTAAGCATTTGGTAAAGACCCATGGCGCAGATGACAAGCCAAAGGCTAAGGCCCAGAACTGGCAGTGCTCCCCCTGAAACAAGAACCCAGGGTATTTCCTGTGGGGAGCATCCTGCGCATCTAGGGAACATACCCAGTACCTCTTGAGACGTAGGGGCAGCAAGCCATGTAAGGTCACCATCCTGAATTTCTTGTACTGGATGTCCAAATTCAGGTTTCTTGGGTTCAGGATGAGCTACAAATCCCCTGCGAATTTGGGTACTAGAAAGAACTAGGAATAGAAGCCTCTGTTCCTTGGCAACTGGCTCTATAGCCCTTTTCTGCAGCAGCGTGTGACCTTCCTCCAGCAGCACTGGAATGTGGTCTGGAGGGTAGCTTGAATGAACTGAAGGCCACTCCAGAATTTCTAAAGTGTGGCCTTGCTCTATGAGCTGTAGGGCCCAATCATCTGTTGTGATCTCCTTCCACCTGTCCAGGTGGAGAGAGAAAAGCGACCCCCCTACCATCTCCTTCTGTAGTTTTGGAGGGAGAGGGTCTAGTAAGGAGTCCTGCTGGGGGAGAACCAGTGGCCGGGGCTGCACCCCCACCTCTAGGGTCTTTTCCGGGGTTGGCGGTAGGAGTAGGCAGGGCTGTTCCTGCACAATGCTTGCCTGACGGTCAGGTGCTCGATTGGGTCTGTGGGAGGCCTGATGAAAAGGCACCTTCTGCCCACTTTTTGGTTGGGTATGGTAAAGTGAGCATCCTGTAGGTCAGAAAGGATGTCCAGCACATTCACCCCAAAGAGGTTTGAAGGGTGCATTCTGAATGGGCTGTTGTACGTCAGAAGCAAAGCCAGACACTCTGAGTCAAGAATGCCTTCTTAGGCAGATACCGACCACGGCTGCTTTCGTGGAGGCATCTGAGAGGTCATTGGCAGACCTCAAAAGGTGCTTATCCACATCTGCCCTGGACTGGAGGACCTTAAGCAGTTCCTGCCTCTGGGGGTCCTCTGGAAGGGCCTGAGCTGCAGTTCTGGCCTTTTTCCAGAGTGTTAGGGAATTTGACCATATGAGCAATGTAATTGATAATTCTGAGGGCCAGCATGGCAGAGGCATAGGCCATCTTTCCCATAAGATCCAGCTTTCTAGACTCCTTATCCAGGGGAAGAGAGCGAAGGTCTCTTGGACCTGTCATGGGCAGCATTTATCACCACAGAATCTGTCTGTGGTTGCCCTGCATAAAAAGGCGTCCCAGAGGGAACCTGATACAATTTGTTCGCCTTTCTGGCCACAACCCAGCAGCCATGATGACATCATCTAAAGCATCCAGCAGAGGAGGAATAATCAGAAGGGGAGAATCTGGCAATTTCAAATGGTATGCCACCCGAACAGTGGCATTTCAAAAGTGAAGTACATTACAGCACCAAATTGATGTTGCCACTGTAATGTACCCATGGGACCCCAGCACTGCTTCTCTGGGTCTTGTATCCCCTTCCCTAAATCAACTCAGACTCGGAAGTGATTATATTGAAATACAGGGTGTGTGGGGGGCATAGTTCCTTGCATGGGGGTTTTGGGAGGGTGAAGCCTTGGGAAAAAAGTTTACCTGATGGCTTTATGCCAACCGCACTTGCGTTGACGCAGTCAGCTACTTCAACGCTAAGTAGACAAACTTTTGTCAAACCGGCATCGTAGATCCATTTCAAATATTAGGCCAGATTTCTCCTGGTAATATCTTGGTCCTCACCATCAAACCCCATAGCTGTCTGCAGCTGCTTTATCACTGAGATGAAGGAGGGGTCATGGGGGGGCACCAGAGTACATTTGGCGGAGTCCTCTCCCCAAGGAAACAGTGGAGGCAGACCTGGAGGGGCTCCTAGCCCCCTCTTCCTCCATGTGGGAGGTGGTCAGGAATGTACTCATCCTCATTAACTGACATTGAATAGGGCACAGAAGATATCGATGTGGAAGGTGTCGGCGTGGGAGCTGGCCTGGTAGGCACTGGCATCAATGAGCCAGGAGGAAGAGCAATGCAGTGCATGAACTCCCACAATAGGAGGAGAGCACAGTCTGGATATCGATGGTGAATGGTGTTGCTAAAGCATCTTGTGGCGCTGGTTGGGGGGGGGGACCGGATCCACGGCATCGGCAGTATGGCCTAAAGTACTGACATGGGAGGCTGAGGTCCCGACATCACCATGATGGCCTGAGGCATCAACGTGGGAGGCTGAATCCCCGGTTTCAACAAAATGGGCAAAGGTGTCGACGGAGGACGCAGAAACCCAGTCAACTGGCCATCGCCAGCTGACGCAAGTTCAGTGGAGCTCACCAACTTCTGCCCCTGAGCAAGAAGGGGTCTGAACGACAGGGGTTGGAATGTCAGCAGGTATGTCAGAAGGCCTGAAGTTGAGCCAGCACTGGCCAAAGAAGAACCAGTGGGCAGTACTGCCAGAGACAACTCTGTGGAAGAGATGGTGTGGGCAGCAGTGGGGATCACTGCTGAGGTAGCCAACAACCCAGCAGCAGCCGGCACTTAAAGCGGCGACAGAGCATGCTGGTGAGGATTTCTCCTTGGGCCTATCCTTCTCCCGGTGCTTGTATTTACCAGCAGATTTATCCGGCCTTGGCGGAGTGGGAGCCCTTGGACAGGTTGGCATCACAGAGCAGCTTCTTGGCCTGTAGCTCCTTCTCCATGCTGGTGATCTTCTGTTCCAGCCAGAAAGACTCTAGAGCCTTCTGACAGTGCCACTGGGCGTCCTGGGTGAATCTGTGGCAGACCTCGCAGGTCTTAACATCATGATCAGTGCAGACAGTGGACGCAGGCTTTGTGGTAGTCTGTTGTAACTCTTCTTATCGCAGCTGCAGTATCTGAAGAGTTTCTCTGGGTTGATTGGCACAGATGAAGATGAAAATCACTTAAAAAAATAAAGCGAGCCAGCTCGGTGTCGCCGATGGTTGAAGTGCTGGACGCCTTTCGTTGCACTACGCTGGCATGGGTGGGGGGGAGGGAAGGGAAGAAGGATCAAGTGGAAGCTGTTGAGCTGCTCTCCTCTTCTGAGAGTGGTGGGTTCTTGTCCTCTTGTAGTTCCACTCCCACCGGGTGGAGGTCCACTGGGAAGCACAGGCAGAAGGGGCATCAAGGATGGGAGGGCGGAAGGGGCAGAGTTGGTGCCATGGTGTGCGTGCCACCACACGCATGCACGGCTGTGTGCTGGGGCCTCAGGCAGGCGGGGTAAAAACCGACAGGAAAACACCATAAAATATAATCATTAAAAATTTATAAAGTGACTAAACAGACTAAGGTGAGAAAAGAAAATAAAGCTAGAAATCAAAGATTTGATGGTCGGTTGAAGCGATAGTGTCTCCATGGTGTGCGATGTACGATGGTCGATGGTGGGAAAAGTACTGAGGGCAGCCCACATTTATATGGGAGGAATGTCATTGCCTGACGTGGTCGTGGGCGGCCCTAGAAAACTGCTAGCTAAAAAGTCTGTGTTGTCCTAGTGTCTGACGGCTACAGTTCCGTAGGTGTGGCCCGAGGAAAGAAATATCCTCCAAGAAGATTAGATGGTTTACCACCTCCTGAGTCAGGGACCACAACTGTGATGTCTCTCTGACCCCAGCCGAGACTGTCCACCAACTGGTTGTCTTCTCCCATGGCATGACTAGCCAGAACATCTGCTTCTAAGTTGCACATGAGTGTGCAGGTTCAGAAAGCCTCCCCACACCACCGAAAACATTGCATCCCGCAGTACCAGTTTAGGTAGAACATGGTGGTCATGTTGTCCATATGGACTTGAACCTAACCCCAAATCAATGAAGTCAATGGAGTGAATTCTGTCAGAAGCAGACACTGCACGAAGCTGATGTGGTGTCAGGACTCCTGGGTGACCTTCACCTGTGGGCTTGATGATCTACCTCGCCAGAGACACCCATTGTAAGTGTGATGGATGTTTCTGAGTGGACAAATGAGATTCTCTCCTCCAGTTTTTGTGGGGACAGCCACCACTGGATGGAATCCCACATCGACTGGGTCAAGAAGAAGGCTGGCCTTGGCGATCTAGGCGTTATCATCATTGCCAGCTCAACTCCCAGAGCAGAGGCCGCATTCTCCAGCATGACCATCGGACCACACTGACAACTGCCTCATCAGCCCCAGAAAGTCCTAGTGTGAGCACCCAACTTGAAATGATCAGGCAAAGATGACAAGATCTGATGCCCGGTCTACCAGGAGGTGGCCTTGGCCAGAGTCTAGCTGTGCCCCCGATGATCTTTGGTCAGCTGTGAGGGGACCAGCTCTGACCAAAGGTCCAAATGCTGACAGATCAGGAGGGCCAGATCCATGGACTGCACCACAGCCTCCTGGGACGGCCCAGCTAGCAACCAGTCAGAAATATACCCAGACGTCCTTGTGCCACAGGAAGACAGCCACCACTTCCATGCACTTGGTGAAGATGCTGAGCTCAGATGACAGGCCAAAAATGTATGAGCCGGAACTGGTACAATTCTCCTCTGCATGGAACTGAAGCTACCAGTGATGGGACAGACAGAAACTGGGACGTGGAACAGCGAGTCTTGGAGGTCCAAAGAGCAAAACCACATGCTCTGCTCCAGGGATGCTAGTATCTGATTCAGAGTAACAGCCCTCAATCGTTTTTCACCACGGACCACCTGTGTGTCCTCATCCTAGGTGACCATCACCGACAACTGGCTTAGCAAGTCAACATCAGGGTGCAACTCCTTCACTGGACCCCAAATAGTAGTTTAGGTGGAGGTGGCTCCACTAAATGTGGAGGCGATGCAGTCACAGGTGACTGCTGCCGAGGGTGGACTGGCAAAGGCCAAGGGACAAAAGGTCATGGAGAGCCCTTCCCCTCCCAACAATGGTCCAAAGCCATCACATGAGCTCCTCATTGTGCCAATGCAACCTTCATCAATGTCCCTCCTTGCCCGAGGATGTTCAGCAGGCTCGAAAGCGCAAGTGGCGCCTCAACCGTGACCCACCAGCCTGAAGGCCGGCACTTACAGGTGCCCTGCAGTGGGTCGGTAGAGACCACCTGCTTCAACAGACTGACCACGATGGGTCTTGGAGATGATCGCTGGTGAAGAAGTGGAGCATCTTCCCTAGCCCCTGCATGTGTGTACAAGAGAGATTGCACCTCTCTAGGTTACGGGCAGAGGTTGCTGGACACTGGGCGAAGCTGGTAAGGGTGCACAGAACCTTCTGACCCACCTAGGGGCCACCAACGTTGCTGCTGCTGCTCCCCCCCAGAGGATGCTTAGGCAGACGCAGAGTGGTTGGACCTTGGTGGGTTCTGCGTGGGTGGCAGGAAGGGTACGCACCGACTGTACCACTGAAACAATTCATCTGCCATACTGGTGGGACAGGATAGCTAGCAGGAGGCACCTGTAGCAGTGGAAGGGGGCCCTCAAGGTAGAGGCCCACAGCTGAGAATGAAACAGCTGGTGGTGGTGGGGGAACCACTGTTAGGGGGACAGACTCCGGAGTGAGGGGTGCAAAGGAGAGGAAGGCGAAGTGCCTCCCTGGTGCTTTGGCTTGGAGGGAAGGGCAGTGGATTGCTAGGGCAGAAGATGGGAAGAGAGCTACATATTGTCCACATGGGGACAAATGTCCTGGCAAGGGATGGGGTAGAGGTAGTGCAAGGTAATTTCAGAGAGTTGGGGAAGGGCCTTAAGCAGGTAGCTTGCACAGTGGTGTTTGACAAGGTGTTGGTCTACAGCTGGGGAAGAGGACAGATTCTCCACACCAAGGCTTTTAACAATTGGTTGAAAGCATGGTTTACGGAGGAGGGCTTCGGCTACAATGGGGACTCTGGGCCAGCTTGGAAGGATAAGAGCTTCAATAGGGGAGAATGCCTGCATCCATTTAGGAGGGGGACCACAGTCCTTAGTGGTCAGTTTAAATACTACTCTAATAACTACGTTGGGGGGAGGCTGTAATACCAAGGGAGGCAAAAACTGCCCTTCCCCAGATGATGAAGCAATAAGGAGGGAGGGCCAAAGGGGATTTGGCTGGTGTTTTTTTGCACACATATTTAAGTACTTTGCTCTAATTCCAGTTGATCTGGACTAGTCTTTTTCTTTTCATACTTTATGTTGTAGTCTGGCTGCACTCATCCTGTTTAGCGTGCTGTCTTTTGTTAGTTTGCTATCTCTGGGAAAATTGCCAGTGTGGATAGTGAACTGTATCCGCACCCTTAGAAGCTACATTTTGTCATCAATACCACCCCCCCCCCCTCCATTATTCGGGACCTACCCAATGCTTTGTTGAAACTGGGGTTTTCATATTTTAGACTCGAGACACTGCATACATTTAACAAGGACAACCTACATTTTACAGTTCTAAAATCGTGAGAGAGGGGGGAAGGACGGACACAAACAGGTGCGTGAGACACAGAGTGTGTATGAGAGTGCGAGACCGCGTGGATGTGTGTGGCATGTTACAATGGAACATTAACAGAGAGAGAAACTTATATAGGCTAAGTTTATAAGTTAAAACCAGTTCTCCAATGGACAGGGCTCCAGACAAGATTTTTTGGGATGATTACTTGTACTTCTCATTTTGAAAGTGAGGCGAGTAAAACCAAATTCAGATGCATACAAATGTCTGGACAGAGTGGAGCAAGGAGTACATTTTAAAAACAATGTAGTGTTTTTCTAGATAAGAATTGATCAGGTGCCAACAATGCTCCAGATAATGTTGGCAGGTAGAAGTAATTTACTCACCTGTTTTAAAATAGTGAGTAAAACAAAATTGGGATGGGTACAAGTGCTGTAAATCTGAAGAAAATGCTCCTTTTGAATCACCAAATATGTTATGAAGCACTATTCTTAGGAGCGTGGAGTATATACAAATGTTGGGTGAGTATCGGTACTCATTAAAGGAAAACCGAGTAAAACAGTGCCTGCAATCACCAGGGCTGCAGAAATGCCCAATTAACATACCCTGTAAAGTTTAAAATCACTGCAGCTAACCTTTGCAAAGTTATTTGCTTGTAATGTGGTCCGAGATACATCATTTCTAAGGTGCCGCCGTACTGGAAGACAGTGCGATATCTTACTACCTCCCAGATCATCCTGTCCTTTGCCGGAATGCTCGTTTGTGAGGAGCAAGGCACATTTAAACCGAGTAAAATTAAACTATGACCCATGTAGAGGTCTTTGAGTTGTACCTCTACAAGTAACTCCCGTAGAAATCGGAACAGTGTAAGGTGCTTAAATTTGTTTTTAAAAATTCCAGCTCAGAGTTCGGGCATGCGCAGCAGTGCCGTTTTACTCGGTTTAAATGTGCCTCGCTCCTCACGAATGAGCATTCCAGCAAAGGACAGGATGATCCGGGAGATAGTAAGGTCTCACACTGTCTTCCGGTGTGGTGGCACCTTAGAAATGGCGCATCCAGGACCACATTACAAGCAAATAATAACTTTGCAAAGGTTCGCAGCAGTGATTTTAAATTTTACAGGGTATGTTAATTGGCAATTCCTGCAGCCCTGGTGATTGCAGGCACTGTTTTCTCAGTTTTCCTCTTTAAAAAAAAAAAAATTAAGAGTATTTCCTAAAATAAGGTGAGTAAAATAGGTCGGTACTCCCCTTATCTGGAGCCCTGCCAATGGGTCTAGATCAAGACCGCATAATGAAAACACTGCGGTTAAGAATAGCACACTCAAAAAGCCAACAATAAAAACCGCACCTCGCCAACACTTCAGAAAGCAATGACAGCGCAGCAACTTGGGGGCGGAGGATAAAAGTTGGGGGGTCGGATTTACTATTCCAACTGGGGGGAGAGAAAAAAAAGCCAGAGGAAAGAAGAATCAAGAGTCGAACCCAGTTTAGCTGGATGTAGCAAGCTTATTCACAGCTTGCGACTCTAACCTCGACACTACACTGCTACTAGTTAGTCAGCACACACTCCGAGTTACACTAGTCGGCATGAGTGAAAACAGCTGTATGTACAGTGCTATACTACCATGCTGTTCTATCCATGTAGCCATTTTCACTCGCCATTTTCTCAGCGTGCATTTTACTTCGCTTTTATGCAAAACACGGTCTTGACCGGATACCTTCTCAATAAAGACCCCGAGCCATAACACTTTGTGAAGGGCAGATCTTCTCCCCACCACGCAATCTTTGCTCCGTATGTTGAGCAGAGGCTGCAAGATTGACACATGTGCACGGAACAGGAGTCAATGTATACTTATAGTTGAAAGGCAGACAAGGAGCAAGGAGACTGGCCATTTACCTCTGTAGACCTCTTTAGTCCTACTGACTAAATTGGGCAGGATTGGTCTAGACCCTCACTCTATTACTTGGTTTGACAGCCACCTCTCTTGCTGAACTCGAGAGTTAAGTGGAAAGGGGTAACATCCGACTCACTTCCCCCGAAGGAGGAGGTACCGCAAGGTTCCATACTGGGCCCCTTTCTCTTTTCCCTGTTTGTCAATTATCTAAGTAACCATTGTGGTGGTAGCTTAGTTGTCCAGTACGCAGACAATGCTGTCATATACAGATCCATGGACAACCTAGCAAACCTTGGCCTTCAGTTACAGACCGACTTTGTTAAGCTGGAGGCCTGGCTAACAGAGAACAGGCTGGCCCTTAACACAACCAAAACCAAGGCTATGCTATTTGGGCCTAGATCCCTGGGCCAAGACAGAACCCCATCACTCCTACTTACATCCTCATCTGGCAACTGAAACGAGGTAGTGGGCTCTCTTAAATGCTTGGGTCTAATGTTGGATCAGGGCTTTACCCTAAAGAACCATGTCGACCATGTAACAAAAACTATCCACTGCAAACTAGGAATGCTCTACCGCATAAATGACCAAGTGATCCCTGAGGCCAGGATAACCATTGCTACAAGTGTCCTCTTCCCCACCCCGACCTATGCTGCTCCAGTTATGCAAGGCATGGCAAAACTGGAGAACAGACCACACGTGCTGTACAACAAGGTAGCTCACTTTGCCTCAGTCTCATGCAAGATGCCACCACTACGAAGCCTTGGCTTCCCTAAATTGGTCATCCCGTGACTCTCTCCTTCAGTACCCCCTGCTCTGCAATACATGCAAGTTCTTCCACTCCTCCCCTCCGGCCAGCCTTGCAGGGCTCCTGGTCACCAAGCACTCCAGCTGAAATCTCCGTACAACAGGAAGAATCCCCCTGGAAGAACCCAGGGTGCAGACCAAGGCGGGTGGTAAATCCTTAGTCTCCTCTGCCCCTCTGCTGTGGAACAAACTCCCTCCCTTTGTACAGGTAGCACCCTCCCTTGAAACTTTCCGAACCAGGCTCAGGGCCCACTTGCTCGACATCAGTACCTGTTCCTGCTACTGCACTTGATCCAACCACTGTCCCACCTACCGTCAACATATGGTGTATTTACTGTACGTCTTGTACACTGATCAAATATTCTGTACCCGTTCTTATGCATTGCTTAACACTCCTTGTATACCACTATGTATGCCTTATAACTGTACTCCTGTAAATAAGTATTAACATTCCTGTAAACCACTATGAATGCCTTAACTCTGTAACAAACTCTGGGTCGCCCCTGTGAAAGGAACTGGGGCTCAGTGGCCTACCCGTCACCAAATTGAATAAATAAGCAGCATCACTGGCCCAAGCAGTACAATGTAATGCTGTGGTTCTGGAGGTCATTTAGGGATGGCCTGTGGGTCTTTCTACTCTGCTGTAGAGAGGGCATGCTGGAGGCAGGGGGACATCCACACTCCCAGCGATTGATGCATAAATGTACCTAGACCAGGTTCACAAGCACGTCCGATCCCTTAGTAGTAAATGACTATGCTCCTCATCAATGCAACTTTGTTGTGTTGGTTACCCCAAAGGGTATTTGGCCGGGAAGCCAAGTTTCAAAGAAATACAAAATGTTACATGCCACCACAATATAAAGCATCATGGGCTGTATATGCAAATCACCACAGAATATTATGCTGGTTCAACTTTTAAGTAGAAATGCATGGTGCCAAAAGGCCTCTCACACAGTTTGCGAAGGGTGGCAACAGAAGACAGACACGCATTTCGTCCTACCAGAACTCATCAATATGCCCCGTCTGTTTGACACCCCAGTGGAATGAACCAGCTAACATAAGATGGTCTATCTATCCAAATTCCCTACAGTAGCACCCACCTTAACATCTCTAGCTACCAGGGCATCCAAACTGAACAGGTCCCACACTTCAAATACATAGGCATCACACTTGACATTTCCCTTACCTATCACTCCTCTCTCTCTCACACACACACACACACACACCCCAGCCATCTCTCCTCTTCAGTAAACACCAGACTAGGGATCCTCTACAGGCACAGAGGATGCCTCCCACCACAGGCCCTATAGCTGGCAGTAACTAGCTCAGTCCTATCACTGGTTGACTACGGGATAATAATATACGGGACGGCTGACCTCACAGCCCTTAATTGCATCAATCTTGCCCTCAATAAAGCCTGCCGACTGGTCACAGAAAGTGGTAGACTTACCCACACCTGCGACCTCTACATAAGAGTGGACTGGCTGACCTTCAAAGGAAGGCTAATACACCACACTTGTCTCCAAGCCAAAAAGATACTCATGAAGCTTGCACCCACTGGCCTACACTCCCTCATCCAACCTAACCCCCACAGGAGCACCCATAGGCACCAGGCAAGCACTCCCATCCTTGTCCCCCACTGCAGGACCGCACTAGGACAAAGGTCCTTCAGCTATCGGGCCCCCATCTGGCTCAATGAACTCCCTTCTTCCATCTCCCTGGCCCCTAGACTAGGCCAATTTAAAAACAGAATCATGAGACATCTCATTGACTCAGAGACGTGTGGCTGCAACTAATCTCACTACACCTCAATGACCCAGGGTCTATAATCAACCCTAGAGAGACAAATCAAGTACAGTAAATGTTTGATGTAATTATGTAAAGTACCAATGTATTATCCTAAATTTATGACGCATGTTCAATCTGTCTTAAAGAAATTTGTCTGTTTTGACGCGGAGCCTTTGCAAAAAGAGTCTCTGACTCAAAGGTTTGTAATTCCGAAACTTTAATAAATAAATATCTGCGTTATGTTGTGACGAACCCAATTAAAACAAAAAACAAATTTAAAAGACAAAGAACCTCTGTGTGTGCAAACTTTTCATTGGGTTCACAACATAACCCAGATAGATCATCTTAGGTTAGCTGGTTCGTTCCACTGGGGTGTCAAACAGACGAGGCATATTGATGAGTCCTGGTAGGACGAAACATGTCTGTCTTCTGTTGGCACCCTTTGCAAACTGTGTGAGAGGCCTTTCCGCACCATGCATTTCTACTTAAAGTTGACCCAGCATAATATTCTGTGGTGATTTCCATATGTAGCCGATGATGCTTTATATTATGGGGGAAATGAGCGATTTTGTATTTTATTGTTGTGTTAGCTAGAACAGCACAGGAAGCAGGGTGGAACGATTTTGTTAGTGGGTTGTTGGCCAGTTTACTGTCAACTTTCAAAATCTGGTCACCAAAATCAAACTGTTTAGTGGCGGTCGTCAAGATTCTATTCAACACTACCAAGTTACTATCCACATTTTTTGGGTGCACTCATGGCCAGCCAGCCACTTTCAAAATGTTGTAACCAATTTTGTTTGTTTTAAATGGCCTGTGGCAATCTGGCTACCCGATTTATCCCACCCTGATGAGAGGACAAGGAGAAAATGACCCTCACACTCTGTCTCACGTCTGTGCATTTCCCCATATCACAGAAGGAGCAGGACAGAGAACTGCATCAGTTAAAGCAGAAGAAGCAGGGAAGGCAGTCAGAATAGCAAAGGCCCAAACCGAGGAAAAGATAGCCAACACAGTTAAGAAGGGGGATAAAACCTTTTATAGCAGGGGTTCTCAAATGGTGAGGCCAGCCTCCCTTGGGAGGCCCCAACCTGTTCCAGGGGAGGCTCAAGCAAGTCTTGGAAAAAGTACTGTATTTAAAACTTTGAACTTTATAGATTTTGTGTGAAGGGATAAGGCAAACTAAAAGAGGATACTAGTAGGCGAATTTATGTATTTATTCACAAGTCAGTGACCAAGGAAGGTACCATACACTGAGCCATGGCTTATTTCAGGTGTACCCGGGGAAGGGTAGTGAGAGAATACAATTCAAAATGTAACTGCAAAACACTTAAGCAATACAAAATGAATGAACATGCAAACAAATTAAGAACAATAAACTAACAATGCGAGGAACAATTGATTAGACTAACAGCAGAACTGTCCAAATGTAAGAGTTAACCATACAGGTACTAGGAATAAGAGCAGGAGAGAGCAAAACGATCCCTGATAAGTTGCTTAAGAGCAGGGTGAAAGATGGAGAGGCAGAGGTCAGCAGGAAGGTTATCCCAGTTAGAGGGGAAACAGAAAAAGCAGTCTGACCCATGAAGGTATGGCAGTAAGGAGTAACAATGGTTCGAGAGTCGAAATATTGGAGAAAGTAGGCTGTCCTGTTGGGGGAAGGGGGTTAAATAAGCTTAATAACATGACAGCCAGCAATGCAAAGAGGTTTCAACTTATTCCTGATGTACTGTGAAAAGTGGGCTGTTTTCCTATGGGGAGGCCCAAAAATATTTCTGCATTTTGAGAGAGGCTCAAGATCTTTTCCATGGCTTAGGGGAGGCTCACTATAACAAAGTTTGAGAACTGTTGTTTTATAGGTATGCAAGGGTGTGAAGGAAGACCAAGGGAGTGATAGTGAGGCTAAAGGAAAGAGAAAAAAAAGGGGGGAGGGTGGGCAAATAGTGACTGTGAAAAGGCAGAGATACTGAATGAATATTTTTGCTCAGTATTCACAAGAAAAAGAAGAGAAGGCGGTACCTAAACCAAACAGTAAAAGCACTCTGGATGGGGGTGTGGGGGCGGTCGATAGCAGTCCATTCACAGAAGAAAGGGCCATGAAGGAACTCCTAAAACTGAGTGGACAAAGCAATGGTGTCTAATAGTTCCTTCAGAATTCTGGGGTGAATCCCAAGGGGAGATTTAGTGACACCACTGACTACCCTTTTTAACAAATCGTGGGAGGATGGTGTGGTACTGGAGGACTGGAGAAGGGCGGATGAGATTCCTCTTCACAAATGTGGGAGCAAGACAGAGGCAGGAAACTACAGACCTGTTAGCTCGACTTCAGTGGTAGGAAAAATGATGGAAACCACTTTTGAAAGAAAGAACCGTTGAGTACCTAGAGGCCAGCGGGGCACAGGACCCAAGGCAGCATGGATTCACAGCAGGAAGGCCATGTCAGACGAATCTAGTGGATTTCTTTGACTGGGTAACCAAAGTAATAGACCAGGGAGAGGCTGTGGATATGGCCTACCTAGACTTTAGCAAGGCATTTGACACAGTACCACACAAAAGATTAACAAGTTAGCCAGCCCGGGAGTGGGTCCCAGGGTGGAAGCCTGGGTAACAAACTGGCTGGACAACAGGACCCAGAAGGGAACAGTAAATAGAGTACACTCTGAAGAAAGGGGGGTTACTAATGGGGTACCACAGGGTTCAGTACAGTGACCAGTCCTCTAATGTCTTTATAGGTGACATTGCAGAGCAGCTGGAAGGAAAAGTACACCTCTTTGCAGATGACAAAGATCTGCAACAGGGTTGATACACAAGAAAGGGTGCAAAGGATGAGAAGGGTCTTGGCAAGATTGGAGGAATGGTCAAGCACATGGCAGCTTAGATTCAGTGCAAAAAAGTGCAAAGTAATGCACCTGGGAAACAATGGGGGAGGTACTAACTACACCACAAATGGAAAGGGACCTGGGGTAGGCATATCAGATGACCTTAAGGTAATTAAGCAATGCGATAAGGCAGTAAGAAGGGCTGGGGTGGGGGGAAAATACTAGGATGTATGGGAGAGGTATCACCAGTAGAAGACAGGAAGTTGTTATCCCTCTGTACAGACAGTTGGTGAGAACCCATCTGGAATACTGCACACAGTTCTGGAGACCCTATCTCAGCAGGGACAGACAGGATGGAGGCAGTCCAGAGGAGGGCAACCAAAATGGTGCAGGGTCCGCAACAGGAGCCAAACGCTAAGAGAGAAGTACTTAATATGTATACCCCTGAGGAAGGTGTGGGGGACATGATAGAAACTTCAAGCACCTCAAGGGAATCAACAAAGTCAAAGACTGAAGCATCTTTAAGAAAAAAATGTACAAGAACAAGAGGGAACAATGTGAAGATTGGGGGGGGGGGGGAGAGACAGCTCAGGGGCAATGTGAAGAAGTACTTTACACAGAGAGGGTGGTGGATGCATGTAACTGCCTTCCTGAGGAGGTTGTGGGGTCAAAATAATGTGGGGGAGTTCAAGAATGCATGGGACACACATAAGGCAATTATAGTGTGGGGTAGGAAAGTAGGATGTTGGGTAACTGGAATCTGCAGCTTATCCAATAGGTAGGAAATGGGCAGACTAGGTGGGCCAAGTGGTCCTTATCTGCCGAAGTCTTGTTTCTACATCCAGTGACCATTGGTCCATCCAGTTTACCCAACTTTACCCTTATTACAAAACACATTCTAAAAAGAGGTCCCAAGCCACCCCTCCACCACTTCCTTTCCAGAAAGAAAAAGGGGAGATAAATAAATAATACCGGAAACAGGAGTAATGGTACAAATTTTATTTATATAAAAACATTTTTTGTAAACATCCATCATTTCACATTTATACAGAGTAAAACCTTGTGCATGGCTACAGCAGACTGCCCTCCCCCCCAATTAGGTGGGCAACAAAATATACCACTACTCCTAAAGTTAGACACAGAGCAGAGCCCTCTTCCTTTCGCCACAAGTACAATCACTGCCCTCAGAGGTCCCGTTATTAGCAACTGGGAGCAATGCAAAAGGAAAACCATTTAAAAACAAAAAGAACATGTAACATTTTTTGTAGACTACATCTTGCTCGCATCTCCTCTCAAATTGACATTTTTAATTTAAAAGGAGAAAAAAAAAAAAAGCCAACACTTCCTTTCCCTTACAATTCCACTTTCTGATGTGTGCCTTTCAGCGCTTTGACCTGTTCCTCCCACACACAGTGTGCTCAGTATCCCTCCTACCTTAGCATGCTAGATGTAGCAGGCCTGGGCATTTATATGCAAGAAAGGCCTTTGAAAAGCTCATCCAAACCCTTAAGTTGGACGCTAAAAAAACAAAAAAAAACAAAAAAAAAAAAAACACACATTTGTGTACAACCCAGCTTACATTTCACGAAGATGTTTGGCTTACTCCCGTTTTAATTTCATGAAATACAGGATCTTTGCTCTTTCAGCATTATCTGCTCCAGCTGCTTAATTCCTCAAATTAAAGAGCGAGGTGATAATACTCCTACCATATCAGTCACTCAAATGGCAGCAGACTGTAAAGCAACAGGGAGCAGGACTTCAAGTGGAGTTTATGGGACAGTGTGCATACAGATTAGGATAAATCCACACACGATATATGAAGGAGAGAGACCAAAACAGAAAACTGTAACTGAACGCAGTGCTTGCAACCAAAGGACAGTTCAAAACTAAAAAGATCAGCACTTATGAAGTAGGGGACACACATATGCAGTCTATAGGAGCCGAAGAGTCTATCTGCTCAATAAACGTGTAAAGTGCGCCTTCACAAACACGTGTCCAGCCCTTGCAGCACATTTTGCAGCTTGCACGAGTTACTGAGTAAGAGGATGCTTCAGCACCTAAAAACTGTGTGTGGTCCCCTCAACTTTGAGTACAGATCTTTCGTCTTTTTGTGTTTTTTGATAAATACAAACCAAGACCTCAAAACTGTAGAGGATAAGCAGTCCAGTTTAGGTTATATCTATGCATACTGCCCTTTGAAACTGACATTTTCATGAAAACTATTCTCAGTTACTTGGTATTGGGTCTCGTTATCAGTATAGCTGGACATCAGTCCCCTCCTGCTGGTGACTGCATACTCGTTTCAAACAGCAGAGGATGATGTCAGCTGCAGACAAGAAACCCAAGCAGGTGGAAGAGCAAGTGGCAGAATTGGTTTTCATACGACGACAGGGGAAAATGTGAATTACAAGCGGAGATGTGTTTAAAAACTATTTGTATTTTATTTTTAAACTGTGTTGGTGTTCTCCATGGCATCTGTAGGTCTGGTGCTACAGCGACTGCCACTGCATTCCTTTGCCTGGGAAGAAGGCAACAACTAGTTGGGGGGAGAAAATGTGGCAACTAAAATTAGACTTTTCCTCTGCATATGCCAGTTAGCTTGTTCTAGCAGAAGTTATATTTAAGCCATATCATTCTGAATAATGTCTTCAATATGAAGAAAATTATTTCACCAGTAAACCCCCCATGTCTTCCTGCAGCCCCCAGACAGTACTGGCAGGGTGCTGGGAGCCTCTGTCTCACAACCTGCCAAGTACTGGCTGTTAGAAGTGAGAAGAAAAAAGGCAAAACAAATTACACTTCTCAATGCTCTTTCAGAAATTCAACAATTTGCCATCTCCAGTAAATTATTTACAAGCTTCATGTTAAACAAAAAGTCGGCCTCAGAGTTTGATCACTGATGCGATAAAGCAACTGGCTGAACAGGACCAAGTCAAAGATTTACAGAGCAAATACTGTGGGGCAGGGGTGTTCGGTTTTAATGTCAGATGAACAGAATCTCCAAGTGTATACATATATTGCACTGGTTTTGAATTTCTGAACCACTGAGCATTATTTATTTAATTTTTGTGTTTATTATAGTTTTTGATAAACCAGTCAGCCCAGCCAGTTTCTACGTTACACAAAAAAAGGCTCTTATAAAGTTCCTCTAAGGCACATCAAAGCCTGTAGGCAATATTCACAGTCGAAGAACAAAATTATATAGCTATGTTGAGAGGGATTCTGTAGCAGCCTTATGAACTTCTGAGCTGGGGCTGAAGAAGCCCTAAATGGACAGACAAGTGTCAGCCATTTTTAACCCCCTCCCCCCACAGCAAACTTCTCCCTTTTAACCCCCCCCCCAAACCTGTTCAGTTCCCCCTTACACAGTCAGTTGTGAACAGCAACCCACAACATGCCCTGCGGCTCCAGGGGGGTTACCAAGACAATGGCAATACAGTCTCCTCCATCTAGACCAGCCTTGGAGGTGAAGAGGACCATGCCCAAATATTTAGCCTGGTACTGCTCTGCAACATGGTACAAGAGACAGGCTTATGAATGTCCATTTATGAAGTAGTTCAAACCCCTCCCATTTCCATGCAACACTGAGTTGGTAATTCATCAGCAGTGCTCCAGCTAACCCACACCTGGGCACTCCCTCTTTCACACCCCAATGTGCAGTGTAGTCTGTTCGCCTTCTTCAGACTGCAGGTCAGCTAGAAGCCTCAACCCCCCAACACAACATTAGCAGCCTATGTAGGGAAAGTGAGGGACTTGCCCTCTCATTCTCTGCTCCCCCCACCCTTCCCAAATACCACTATCCATACATCCCACAATACTGCAAGATCTAGCCTTCTCACTTCCCACTGAATTCTCTGCAATGTGCAGCTGTGCAAGCAGAGTCCAGTTTTTGCCTTCCTTAGCTCTCCCTGTCCCCCTCCCCACCAGTCAGTTGTTATACCAACTAGGTGGTAACCCCTGCACTGCCCGCAGTGACTTATGTTACAACTGATCACAGAATGTTACACACTTAATCATAGCTGCTTCCTTCCCTTCAAACACCACTGAAGCCAACTGTGTTTCCACATTTAGTGTTAAAAAGGCAAGCACTGCTATAAATGGCATCCTTGTGTAGAACAATCCTCAAAGTCCGGTAATCACCAGTATACACCAGTGCTGTTCATCCTCCCCCAACTTTGCCAGTGGGAGAAGACTAGTGCAGCAGACCGAGGGCTCCCAAACCGTTCCTCATTCGTTTCTGGTGTTCTGTTCTTGCTTCTGCAGTTTGGTATTTCAATGCTTGGGCTCTGGGCCCCCTTGGGGTGCTGCTTTTCCATGCAGAGGACCCTGTAATTCCGCCCACCGTTGCTGTCCCAATGTTCTTTCTCACCACACTGGTAGCAGATGCAGAATTCTATATTTTGACGCTCCGTGGCCTCCGGGATGCTGACTTCAAAGGAGAAAGTGTCAATCTCTGAGCAGCCATACGTATTGTGCATGTAGGAACAGTCCACGTCCCGGCAGCTCTTCCACGAGTCAAAGGTGATTCTGACCCGAACACACTTCTCAAAGTTCACATTCATGACCTTGATGGTTCCAGTGATGATTTTGTCCTGGATAATGCAGTTCTCCAGACAGACTAGATCACTCTGAAGTCGCCTTCTGAAGTCCACATAGTCTGTAGAGGGCTGAGCAAAGTCCAGGACAAATTTTTTCTCCTCCGGCTTGGGGTTTTTGACTTTTGGTCTGGGGCTTCCCAGATCACATGAACTCAGCTGAAAGTCACCCAGTTTATCTTCGAACTTGGAGAAGAAGCGGACAGCAGTAAGTGACAGCCCCTTGGAATCGGCAAAGACTACCTTTTTCTTGACCACGTTCCTGTCATTCTCCCATTTAGCATCTGGTATTTCTGTGGTGGACTTCTGGTTCAGGCAAGACCGCAGTGGCTTGAGTTTGGAGAGGTGGACCTCTCGCATGTCCTCATACGACTGCAGGAAGTTCCGGATAGGAGGGGAACAGCCCAGGCAGAGGCTCATTGCGAAGTCGACTGGCATGACTGAAGCTGGGATGGACCTGGAGCTGAACACTTGATAAAGCCTGAAAGACATAGTTTAAGAAAATATTAGTCAGTGTCCCTTCCATGCTTCACAAAGATAGCTACAAGGGCCCCCCAATAAATGTAAAGCAAGAACCCAAATGATCACATTTACAACTTGTAGACAGCTGGATGTTTTGTAACTAGAAAAGCAAAAAAGGGATCATATGCACGCACAGTAAGCAGACAGAAGGCGCGGTGCAAACAGAAATTATCCAGAGCAACACAAAAGCCACATTCAGGCAAGTAGCTATAAAAGTAATGAAACAAAGAAAAGCTTGGACAGCTGCAACAGGCAAAGATTCAAAAGAAGGACATGATGTCCGTGGCATAACTGAGGCCCAGTATAAATACATTTAGCTTCATGCTGAAGCAATCTTGAATCTGCCCCCATACGAGGTGTGGGGGGAAAGACATGTGTCCATAGCTTTTGTACTGGGATAGCCATGGCTCTGCCCACTGACCTGGTGTCAGGCTCTTCGTCCCAAAGCCCCAGGGTGTGTTTGCCCAAATTGTTTGCATTGAGCAAGCCATCTGCTGAAGAATAAATCCGTACTACTTGCAGCCATCCAAGATCCCCCCATTACTTTTTTACCTTATTTGCCAGAGTGCAACTTTTGTGTTGCTGTTTTGAAAACCCCCACAATTTACTCCATGGAGAGAGACAGACAGATACACACACCTGCATGAAAGTGATCTAAATGTTAAAAGAAAAGTAGTGGGGCATACTGTTTCCAAACAGAATATTAAAACAGAGGATCCCTTGTTTGAATCCCACCATATCCTTAGACTCGCCAAGTTACCCTGAGCATAACTGTATGGTTTCCCTCTGAAGCTGTATAGTGATAGAAGACATAATCCCACCCCCAATGACAAACAACTGAAATGGCATGCATCTGTAGGACTGTATCCAGAAAGAGTTTGGTTCCCATCGCATTTTGGGCTTACCTGCATTCACACACAGAGCTACTGGTTTCATAAACAGCTTGGTGCTTTGAACCACACTGCCCATTAGAGAAAAGGAAAGGGGGGAAGAGACTGCGCTGCATTGAAATGTTTGAATAAGCATTCTTTTTGGCCCCTGTAGACATCAGAAATTGCTCCTTGCCCTCTACCCTCACACACTATTGTTTCGATATTGCAATCAGCCGTTTACATGAGAATGAATTCTGCCGCCCCCACAAAAAAAAAAAAAAACTGGCCCTTGCTCAGCGGACACCAAACAGGCTACCACCGCAATACATTTCAGCTCTGGTTTCTGACTCCTAGTTAACCTTGGATTCAGCAAATTCTCATGACCCAGAGTTCCTTAACAACACATATGGTGTGTGCTTGGCTTGGGGGGGGGGGGGGAAGAATGAGTGTTTCTGGGTGCCTGGCAACCTCCTCAATCTTGCTTTTATTATATTGTACTCAGACTAAACATTCAGAGATCTTTGCTGGAAATGGCCAATTCCTAAATCCTGCCTACGCCCCTGCTGAACTGCAGCTCAAACCAAATAATTTTAAAGTCCAGGCTACCCCTTTCTTTTCCCACCCCTACATCTCATGTATGTAGTCAGACAGTGTGCAGCACAACATAACACACCCGGCTAGTGTTAAATCACTGCAGGGACTTCTTGACTGGGAAAGAAGGGCCATAGCAGGAGGCTGCATTTATGGTACAAGCACAGGCATTTACTTACTTCAGGGGACACCATGGGGATGTGAGTGCGCCGAGGGAGAAATAGGGCCGCACTCGCATTGTAGTGTCAGTGGCTCAGTAGGTAGCACACTCGCCTCTGAGGCCGGGAGATCAGAGGGCTGTGGGTTCAGTTCCCACATCTGGCACTTGGGTTAATATCCTAGTACTGACACTGTAGTGCAACATGAGAGGGGTGCTGCACTTCTGAGGTGCCGTCTTTTGGATGAGACGTTAAACTGAGGTCCCATCTGCCTGGATTGGTGGTAGTTCAGGTGGATGTTAAAGATCCCATGGCACTTATTGAAAGAGTAGGGAATTTCCCCGTGTCCTGGCCAAATTTCCCTCATTCACTAAAAATACCACCAACAGCTTAATCTGGTTCAAGGTCAGTTGTCATTCATCTGTATCCCCCTCCCCCGGGTCGTGCCTGAAAATAGACAGGATTTGTCTAGTGCGCTTACCCGCTCAACAAAAACTACACTACTAGTCAATCGTACAGCACTGGTTCAACACTACTGTAAAACGAAATGTTATGGTTTTCAGAACAACTATTGCGGTGATCAAGTAATAATAGCAAACGCACTGCTGCAGACCAGGTCGGTTTGGGGTACTTAGTTTGCAGAAGAAGAACTGCTATTAAAACAACTTTAGTCGCAGTTTCTGTGTACCGGGGGGGTGTGGGTGGGGGGCAGAGCGCCCCCCCCCACAGAAGGAAAGAAATGTAGATATTTATGCACAGTTCTAATTTCTAAGCACCACAGAACTCTAAAGACATGTTTTATGTATTTATTTATGCACAAATACTATTTGTAAGTACCACTGGGGACGGAGCACCCCCACGGAAGGAAGGAAAAGTACATATTTAAGCACAAATAAAAGCTCTAATCACCACTGGGGACATGGGAGGGGTGCGTGTGTGGAAAGAAGACAGATATCAAGTTATCACTATTACTGTGCTCGCACTTTCTGGATCTTATGCTCGTTAGCAGCACTGCTGAGCAGACATGGAGAAATTTGATTTGGAGCATTTAGACTGATTGCAAGAAGTGTGTGGGGGGCGGAGCGTACAGACGGTGGGAGGACATATTACCGTAATCTGCTGAATTCTGAAACAGGGGCACTATGTCCCCTAATCTAAATAATCGACCAAGCACAATCCTGGCATGGGACTAGTACCCCACCATCTTCTGGCCCAGTGGCAGACACACTGACACCTATGTATCCTCACATGTCGGGACATCCTGAAGTGCATTTTTCCAAATATGAAAAGAATTTGGTTCTATACAAGTACCCGTCATGCACAAAGTAAAAAAAATGCCGTCTCAGTGATGGAGAAGCAGTTTTTGGCCAGTAGGGGCTACAATAATGTCACAGCCTCCCTTGCACTAGTAATGTGCAGTGAATGAAAATGAGCAATCCTCTTTTACCAAATGGTGTCACCACAGGACAAGCTGCAAGCAAACTAGTCAAAGCCAAAGGTGAATCCAATGGTGGTCTCCCTCCCCCTTTGGGTTTCATTTGTCAAATCTGAGCATTACATTTGGCAACTGTGCTGACATTTAAACTGCAGACAAGGAGTCCACCAACTAAATTCCCAGCCAGTGCTATGCTGTCAAGCACTAATATTAAAGAGAGTAAGCTGGCTACAGTTAAATTTCAACTGGCCCAGTGGAACTGTGGGTGGGGGTGTCCGCTGAAGCTGGAAGACTGCCTTTAGGAGACAGCAATAAATATAGCTGCCAACTGGCTAAGGCTCAGGAGGAAGGGGGGGGAGCTAAATTAACAGGCATCTGGTGGGTCTCATTTAGGATCTTTTACATTTGAATCTCACTGGCTGTGCGATCTTGAGCAAGCCCTGACCTCCCTGGGGGCTTCAGCCATTCCCAGCTTTAAGAAAGGAAAAATAAATATAATAAATTGGGGGAGGGTGTGTAGACCAAAAACTCCACAGTAAAGTAACCAAAAGATTCCAAATAGAAAGGGAAATAAAAAATTACAATGCCATCTCCAAATCATCAGCTTGGTGTATCCACATACCAGGGTTGAATTCCCACAACCTCCTCTTTGTGTAACCCTTAGCTGCCCTGTGCTCCCCCGGGCACACATGGAAACGACGCATCAATATAAATGAGTTGCTGACTACATGCAACAGTGAATAGACTGTCATGAATTAAAAAAAAAAAATTATACACACACCAGGAGCTTTTGGTCTTCTGCAAAACAAACACCCCCCCATGGGAAATACAAGGAGCTCTAAGGTCTTGGTATTCTGTCTCCTAGACTTTTTAGCAGCGCTTCAAGAGAGGGAGAAGAAACCCCATAGGAGGCAGCACAGAGCTTATTACCCTGCACACCAAGGTTTTAAATCCAGTGCCATTAAATTGTGTGACCTTGAGTCAAGTCCGTTAACTTCCTTGTTTCTCTGCACTTCCCACAATCCCCTTAAGTGCTTTATAAAAACCAGGGACCTCGGCTCTAGGGTTAGAGCACCAGAAGACCACAGGCTCACATCCTATAACAGCCCAGAACAAATCACTTAAGCTTTTGTGTTCTACTGCACTCAACTGCAGATATACCACTTGATGCAGGATGTTGCCTCTCAGCTGGGCTAGCCTGGTTTTAAAAAAAAAAAAAAACTGCAAACAAGAAAATAATTCATTTCCTTCCCATTTGTGCAAATATTTAAACTGTAAATATGTTGCTCTTTCCCCAGGTACAACCAAAAAAGGGGGGGCGCGAGTGTTTTAAACTCTTGACCCAAATGCTTTTGCTTGGAAAGAAATGACAAGAACATTTCAGTGTGGATTGCTTTGTGGCTAAACTGGAAGCTCCTGTCCATTTAAGAGAAGTACCTAGCTAAATATTAAAAAATAAAACAGATCACTGTGAATTCAGGCAAAGACAACGGACCCAGTCCCGCCGCACCGTTACCACCCTCTTGGTTCTGCCCAAAGTCTCGCTGAACCCGTCCTGCATCATCGTGTACCCCCTTCCTTTTATACATTGCGAACTTTACCCATTTGAATGAAAAAGACTGAGAGTGTGTGTGTACACACACGCGCCTATTTTTTGCCCACTTTTTGTAATATCATGCTGTTTATATGCGCTGTACTCCCCTCAACTTGTAATCTCATTATGTCGTCTACTGACGTGAAGCCTTTGAAAAGGAGTCTGACAAATGATTGTTATTGATACCTTAAAAAATATACATATATATACATATATATATATCCATCCCCCCACGACACAGAACTGTGAAAGTAGGATATACAGGCTTGAATCCTACGACCACCGACTGAATGATCCTTTAAAATGGGTTAACCCCCCCCCTTCCCCAACCTGGGAGAGTTTGCCCCAAGAACGTGTGTTTTATCGGTGGGAGCGCGTTCCATTTTCTTCCACCTCCACCCAACCCCCACGGCGGCCTCGGTTAAGAGACCCCGCACTACGAGGATAATTAGCAGCTTTTTCTAACAAAGATGCGTGAAGTCCGAGTGCAGGAACCCCTCCCCCGACAAGCAGAGCACAAAAGGCAGCGACTGCGCGATGCAGCATTCCATGTCGACTAACCATCACTACACACACTTTTCATACATACATCTTATGCTCTAGAGGAGCGATCTGCCTAGAAGTTGCAGCACCAGACTGTGAATCAGAAACCTGGGTTAATTTAAAAAAAAAAAGTCGCCCCCTGCATACTGCCTGACCCTGAGCAAATCACAAAATACACAAACGCACGCATCTATAACAGCGCCCTCCCCCCCAACCAAAAACTATATACTTACTCAGTGCAGTTCATAACACTTTCAAGGCGAAACACGAAACTGGTTTAGTTCAGTGCAGACGACAAAGGGGCTGCTATCCCAGTCACATAAACTGGAGGAGTCTGGAGCCACGAAATCACAAACTGGAGCAGCAGGGCTGAGAGACGGGGCATTTGCAATTAGAGAAGCTACCCTCTGTGTAGTCCGCAGCTTGCTACTTTGGATCTTCAACTCTCTGCAACAGGTTCTGGTGTTTGTACGTCGTAAGCTACAAAGCTCTATTCAGTTCTGCTTTAGTTCTTTTCCAGCAGCTGACCACACAGTGCCAGCTCCTACGACCAACTGCATCGTACCTTTACCGCTCCAGCAAGAAAATGGGCATCCCCATTCACGTGCAGCAGCCCGAGCGGCCAATCAGCGAGCGGCTCAGCTCCGGAGGCGGCCAATGAGCGCGGTAGTCACGTCCTGCAGAAGTGATCAGGAGCCGGCGGGGGTGTGTGCACTCATGACCCAGCAAGACGGAGGATTGTGCTGCTGTTACAGATGAATAGAGATGGTTGTCTCCTGACCCTGAAGTCGGATTAATTTACATTGCAGTACTACCTCCAAGCTCTTGATGCATGCTCATTCCAGCAAGTTCTAATTCTCTGCAGCTTTTCAAGTTCCATAAAAGGCTAGCCTGCTCCAGTGCTGCTGCCAGTCTGATACTTAAGCAATATAGCAGGAGAGTGTTGGTGATGCCAGGATTTACCCATGCCTGGTGTGTTCTTTGGTCATGAGGCGCAGCCAAGTGGCCAAAACACACCAGGCGTGGGTAAATCCTGGCATCACCAACACCCTCGAGTGGCATATTGCAACTATACAATGTTTTTCATAGATTCATAGAAGTGGGATGGCAGAAAAGGACCAGCAAGGCCCACCGAGTCTGCCCATTTGTCCAGCTATCTGCTTGGACATACGCCCCCACCCTCAACACTCCCCTGTGGTTGTACCTAAATAGTTACTTTTGCTCAGTATTTACTGAAGAGAAGGTAGGGTAGGGCCCACAGCTCAGCACTATGGACACGGCGAAGGGAGGTGAGCACCACTCCCTTCACAAAAGAAAGGGTTCTACAAGAGCTCGCTAAGCTCAGGGTGGACAAGGCAATGGGACCAGATGGCATACATCCCAGGGTACTTAAGGAGCTAAGGATGGAACTGGCAGAGCCATTAGCAGAACTGTTTAGTGAGTCTCTGAGCACAGGAGAGGTCCCAGAAGACTGGAGAAGGGCTCATGTGATCCCGCTTCACAAGAGTGGTAGCAGGGAGGAGGCATGGAACTACAGACCAGTCAGTCTTACCTCAGTAGTGGGCAAGATTATGGAGGCACTCCTTAAGGAAAGGATAGTGCAACACCAGGAATCCATAGGGCCCAGGATCCAAGACAGCATGGGTTTACAAAAGGAAGGTCTTGTCAAACTAATCTCATAGATTTCTTTGACTGGGTAACTGGAGTAGTGGACCAAGGGGGAGCAGTTGATGTCACCTACCTTGACTTCAGCAAAGCTTTTGACACTGTTCCACGTAGAAGATTGATAAATAAGCTGGGTAGGCTCGGGGTGGGTCAGAAGTTGGTCAACTGAGTGGCAAACTGTTTGACGGGCAGAAAACAGAGAGTGGTGGTAAATGGTATACAGTCAGAAGAGATGCAAGTCACAAGTGGGGTGCCTCAGGGATCAGTCCTGGGGCCAGTCCTCTTCAATATCTTCATTAGTGACATTGCAGATGGACTAGAGGGCAAGGCTTGTCTGTTTGCAGATGACACAAAGATCTGCAACAGAGTAGATGATCCAGATGGGGTGGGCAGAATGAGAAGAGATCTGGATAAACCAGCAAAATGGACGGAAGAGTGGCAACTGCTATTCCCGGGTCGCCCCTGAAAAAGGGACCTTCGGGGCCCAGTGGGCCTACCCGGTCATCAAAATTCAATAAACAATATTAAACAATAATAAACTGGGATTTAATGCAAAGAAGTGCAAGATCATGCACATAGGGAAGAGAAACCCTGAAGTCACCTATAGACTGGGAGGGGAGTTGCTGGCAGTCACAAAGGAAGAAAGAGACTTGGGCATCATCATCACCGATCACCTGAAATCATCCAAGCAGACCTCTAAAGCAGTAGGTAAGGCTAGGGGGATGTTTGGGAGTATTAGTAGGGGTATCACAAGTCGTAAGAGGGAGGTAATAATCCCTCTTTACAAGACACTGGTTAGTCTTCATCTGAGTACTGCACGCAGTACTGGAGGCCACACCTTCACAAGGACATTAACCAAATTGAGGAAGTCCAGAGAAGGGCAACCAAAATGGTTCACAATAAACACAGCAATAGAGTCAAGCCATACAAAGACAAAAGTACTGGACTTTAGGAGGGCTGACTTTGCCAAAATGGGTGAGTGCCTAGGAATGCACTAGCAAATGGGCAGGAAGGAGGGGTGGAAGAACAATGGGAATAATAAAACTGCCATCACAGAGGTAACGAGCCTTGTGTGAAGCAAATAAACAAAACAAGACGATGTAAGAAACCACTATGGTTCTCAAAGGAAGTGGCAGTGAAGGGTCAAGAGAAAAAGAAAGCATTCAGGAAGTACAAGGAATCGCAGAAGAAGCAGGACAGAGAACTGTATCAGTTAAAGCAAAAGGAGGCTGGGAAGGCAGTCAGAACAGCAAACGCCCAAACTGAGGAAAAGATAGCCAACTCAGTTAAGAAGGCGGATAAAACCTTTTATAGGTACATCAGGAGCAAAGGAAGACCAAGGAGGGATAGTGAGGCTTAATAAAGGTGTGGAGGGTGGGCAGAGGGAGACTGTGAAAGGCAGAGATACTAAACAAATATTTTGCTCAGTATTTACAAAGGAAGAGGGGAGGTACATAAAACAAACAGTAGTAACACGCTACAGAAGTTGATACCGCCCATTTACAGAAGAAGGGTTCTGAAAGAACTCTTAAAACTGAAGGTGGACAAAGCAGGGGCCTGATGGGATTCATCCCAGAATTTTAAAAGAACTAAGGTAGAACTAGTGACACCACTGACTACTCTTTTAACAAATCATGGGAGGATGGGGTGGTACCCGAGGACTGGAGGAGGGCAGATGTGATTCCTTCACAAAAGTGGAAGCAAGGCAGAAGCAGGAAACTATAGACCTATTAGTTTAACCTCAGTGATAGGGAAATGATGGAATCACTTCTAAAGGAAAGAATTGTCGGTATCTAGAGTCCAGAGGGCACAGGACCCTAGGCAGCATGGATTCACAGGCGGAAGGTCATGCCAGACTAATCTGATAGATTTCTTTGACTGGGTGACCAAAGTAGTAGATCAGGGAGGGCTGTGGACATGGCCTACCTAGACTTTAGCAAGGCATTTGACACAGTCCCACACAAAAGATTAATATACAAGTTAGCCAGCCTGGGAGTGGGTCCCAAGATGACAGCCTGGGTAAAGAATTGGCTGGAGAACAGGACACAGAGATTAATAGTAAATGGAGTCCACTCAGAAGAAAGGAGGGTTACTAGTGGGGTACCAGGGTTAGTATAGATTCAGTCCTCTTCAATGTCTTTATAAGCGACATTGCAGAAGGACTGGAAGGAAAGATGTCTCTTTGCAGATGACACTAAGATCTGCAACAGAGTTGATGCACACGGTGGGTGGAAAGGATGAGAAGGACTTGGCAAGGTTAGAGGAATGGTCAAATGTATGCAGCTTAGATTCAATGCTAAGAAGTGCAAGGTAATGCACCTGGGAAACAAAACCCAGGGAAGAGTACATAATGGGGGTGAGATACTAACAACAACAAAAATGGAGAGGGACCTCGGATAGTCATATCAGATGACCTAAAGATGGGCAAGCAATGTGAGAGGGCAGCAAGGAGGGCTGGGGGGATACTGGGATGCATAGGGAGAGGCATCACCAGTAGAAAACAGGAAGTTATTATCCCTCTGTACAGACAGCTGGTGAGACCCCATCTGGAGTACTGTGTGCAGTTCTGGAGACCTAATCTCCGCAAAGACATAGACAGGATGGAAGCTGTCCAGAGGAGGGCAACTAAAATGGTGCAGGGTCTGCACCGAAGACATATGAAGAGAGACTTAAGGAGCTTAATATGTATAGCCTCGAGGAAAGGAGGGAGAGGGGGACATGATAGAAACTTTCAAGTACCTCAAGGAATCAACAAAGTCCAGGAGGGTAGCATCTTTCAAAAAAGAGGTGGGCAAGAACAAGAGGGCACAATTTGAAGATGGGGGCTCAGAGGTAATTTAAGGAAGTATTTTTTCACAGAGAGGGTTGTGGATGCAAGGACGCTCGGAGGAGGTTGTGGAGTCAAAATCAGTGGTGGAATTCAAGCATGCATGGGATAGTCATAAGGCAGTTCTGGGGGGTGGGGGTAGGAAGAAGTAGGCTGCTGGTTAACTAGGATCTGCAGCTTATCCAGTAGGTAGGGAAATGGGCAGACTGGGTGGGCCAAGCGGTCCTTATCTGCCGTCAAATTCTATGTTTCTATGGTGCAGGGACTGCATCAGAAGACATATGAGGACAGATTAACGGAGCTCAATATGTATACCCTTGAGCAAAGGAGGGAGTGAGAGGTGATATGATCGAGACATTCAAACACCTTAAGGGGATTAACAAGGTGAAAGAGTCTAACATGTTTAAACATAAGAAAAATAGCAGGACAAGAGGACACAGCATGAGATTAGAGGGAGGCCGATTAAGGGGGAATGTGAGGAAATTCTTTTTCACAGAAAGGGTGGTGGATGCATGGAACGGCCTACCTCAGGAAGTGGTGGCTATGAATACAGTGCAGGGCTTCAAGCAGGCATGGGACAGGCATAAGGGAGCAATACAGATGAGTATGAATAGCTAGGCCACTGACAGAGCAAAGGCCAATGGCACATTTATAAGGTAGAAAAAGAAATGGGCAGACTGGATGGGCCTTGCGGTCCTATTCTGCTGTCAACTTCTGTTTCTATGTTTCTATTACCATGCCCTTTTGAATCCCTTCACCGTTTCTTCTCCAGCAACCACCTCCGGGAGTCTGTTCCACTTATCCACCACTCTCTCTCTCTGAAACAGTACTTCCTAATGTTACCCCTGAACTGCCCCCCACCTGCAGACCATGCTGTCTCATCCTCTGATTATCCTTCATCTGGAAGATGCTTTCCGCTGGCACCCTGTTTATACCCTTAAGGTACTGGAAGGTATCGATCATGTCCCCTCTCTCCCTCCTCTGTTCCAGGGAGTACATGTTTAGATCTCTCACCCTTTCTTCATAGGATAGGTGGCTCAACCCTTTTACCATCTTCGTTGCTTTCCTCTGAACTCGCTTCAGCCTCCCCACATCCTTTTTGAGGTATGGCCTCCAGAACTGGACACCGTATTCCAAATGCGGTCTAACCAGATGGGTGTACAAGGGTACTATGACATCCCTATTTCTACTGGTGATCCCCTTCCGATGCATTCCACTACCCCTAGCCACTGCTCTCCTGCACTGCCTTTCCACCTTCATGTCCCACGATATAGTGATGCCCAGGTCCCTTTCTTGCTCTGTTTCCTCCAGATCTCTGCCCCCCCCCATGCAATACCCTGCCCTCCGGTTCCTGTAGCCAAGGTGCCTGATTTTGCACTTTTCTGTGTTGAATGAAAGTTGCCATCTTTTTGACCATGCCTCAAGCCTCCCCAAAACTTTGCATTTTTTCTACTCCTTCCTGAGTGTCTACCCTACTACAGATTTTAATATCATCCACAAACAGACTCACACCCCCTTCAAGGCCCGCCACTATGTCCCCTACAAATATATTGAATAGTAGGGGCCCCAACACTAATCCCTGAGGGATCCTGCTTGTGACCTTGCCCTCTCCGGATGCCACCCCATTTATTATGACCCTCTGCCTCCTGTCCCCCAGCCACCTTCCCACCCATTTAACCACCCTCTGACCCAGCCCCAGGCTTGACATTTTATACAGCAGTCTGCTGTGGGGCACAGAGTCGAAAGCCTTCTTGAAATCCAGATAAATCACATCTACCACCCTCCCCGATCCAGTTCCTTTGTGACCACATCAAAAAACACTATCAAATTTGTTTGACAGGATCTGCCATTGTAAAACCATGTTGCCTTGGATCCATCAGGCTGCTTTCCTCGGGGCAGCTGGTGATCCTGCCTTTTATTAGTTTCTCCATGAGCCTGCCTACTACTGATATCAAGCTCATGGGCCTGTACTTTCCCACTCCCTCCCTCCCTCACCACTTATGCAGCAGGACCACATTTGCCTGCCTCCAGTCTTCCGGCACCACCCCAGTTTCCAAGGACTGATTGAAGAGTGCAGTCAATGGCACTGCCAATATCTCCTTTAGTTCCCTTAACACCCTTGGGTGCACCCCATCCGGCCCCCTTGCCTTGTCCACCTTCATGCATCCTAGTTCTCCCAAAATCTCCTCCATGAGGAATGGCCTCATATCCACTTCCCCCTTCCCTGCCATTGCTTTTCCTACTCTGCTGCCTTCACCGTCTTCCTCCCTAGTGACCACTGAGCAAAAATAGTTGTTTAGCAGGTCCGCTTTCTCTCTGTCCCCTTGTAGCAACTCCCCCTTGTTTGTTTTTAATTGGTGTATTCCCTGCCTAGTCTTCCTCTTTTCACTTACTTCACGAAAAAGTCTTATCCCTTTTGACCCCTCTAGCTATAAGCTCTCTGTCTCACCCTCTCCCTCTACCCCAGCTTCTCTCTGGCTCACCTGGTATTTTCCTCAGTCCACTTCCGCTTGCGTTTCCTTGAACTTCCTGAAGGCCTTCCTTTCTGCCTTTACCTTTTTTGCTACCTTCCTAGTATACCAGAGAGGTTTCCTCCTCCTCCTCTTATTTTTACTTGCTGTCTTGGCACAGATGTCAGTGGCCTCTACAATGGCTTCTTTTATCTTCCCCCCACATTACCTCTACCTCAGTCAACTCCTCCACCCCTCTCCACCATTTCCCCCATTCTCCTGAAGTTTGCCCTCTTGAAATCCAGCACCCTCAACCTAGACCAGTGAACCTCCGCAGTGTTCCTTATTGTAAACCTGACTGTGTTGTGGTCACTCGTACCAAGATGTTCCCCCACCAATACATCTCCTACCCTATTCCCATTTATCAGGACTAGATCAAGAGTAGCTCCTGCCCTGGTTGGCTCCCTGACCAGTTGATTTAAGAGGGCCATTTGCAGGGAGTCCAATATTTCCCTGCTGCCGGTTGAAGCAGCAGAAGGGGTGTCCTAGTCTACATCTGGTAGGTTCAGGTCCCCCATCAGCACCACTTCCCCCCTTGCCACCATTCTCACAAACACATCAGCCATGCTTCTATCCACTCATTCCTGCTGTGCCGGGGGCCTGTAAACCACCCCCATATGCACTGTCTTCCCCTTCCCCACTGTCAATGAGACCCAGAATCCTTCGGCCTCTCCCCACTCACCCTGCAATTCTGATGCCCTGATACTCTCCTTTACATAGAGAGCAACCCCCCCTCTCTTTTCCACCCTATCCCTCCTGAAAAATTTGTACCCTGGTATCTCCGTTTCCCATCACTGCTCCTGTTGGCACCATGTTTCTGTTACCCCCCATAATGTCAAGGCCCTCCTCAACCATTTTTGCTGTTAGATCTGGGATCTTCCTACCCAGACCTCTGGCATTTGCACACATGACCCTCCACTTCCCTCTTTCGTCCCGCCCTATATATTTTGCCCTCTTAACCTTTTACTGTGTGGTAGGGCTTTTTGCCCCCCTTCTGCCTCTTGCCTTATTGACAGGGCTGTGTATGTTTTGTAAATGTTTTTTTCTTTATTTTTATATTTTTGTGTTTGAAATAGAAGAAATAGTGAAAGTGTTATTACGCCACACAAAGTAGTCTGTTTTAAAATAGAAGTTTATTGTGGAACAACATTTATAATAGTAAATTTAACCCCTAGCTGGCGCTATCCCAAGGGCTACTACCCCTGCCTGCTTTGCTAGGAGCAGGTTAAGGGGCCTGAGTTCTGAAACGGGTGCCTCCACCTGGAGGTCAGGGTAGGTAGTGGCCAAGCTAACCTGGGCACAGCCCTCCGGGACACTGTAACCCCCCTCTTTCCTTACTAGTGGCCGGAACAATACACAATTATTACTTTTGCAATACCCCTGATTCACCACACAAGTACCACCAGGGCTTTCCTCTGGCTCGACCCTGGGGACCCCCCCCGTAAAACAAGGTTGTACAGAGCAAATAACAGCAGTACAGTACTCTATGCACAAACTGAAACTACAGTCAGGGTAAATGCAAAAAGAGTTAGATCGGATTTATTTAAGGGACTTGAACAAGGGAGGGGTGTAATCAGGTTAATTGGCTTAAAGACTGTATCAATCAAACAGTTATGCATGCACTTCAGGGTCCATAAACAGTCACACACTCTAGGTACCCAGGTGAAGAAGAGGTGGGCTAGCCAGGATCGTTGCTCGGGGTAGGCAGGCATCGCAGCTGGTTGGAGCCCTGTGATGGAAGAAAACAACATGCACCACACACACTAATTGTAATCCAGAGCCGGAGGGCTCAGTTCATGAAAAAAAAAAAGAACAAGACAATCAGATGACACACTCAGATTAAGCGCTGTTGCAGGGAGCTACCCTGATGGTTACTCACGATACCCAAGACTGGACACAGGCTGGATGAAAATTGAGACTGCAGGTGGTCGATCTGGTGTGCCAGGAGAAGCAGGGCCCACATGATTCGCCGAGGCATTGTTCCTGTTCAAGCATGGAGCAGGGAGCTGATCCCCAGGCAGGTCTCTCGTTGATGGCTTTCTCTGTGCAGTGGGGTAGTCTGGCAGGGCCAGTGTGGCAAGGCCCAGGCTGTATGGAGATGAACACGGATTCAGTCTGTTTGAGCTGGATACAGCTTCCAGCAAGCAGAACACAATTTACACAGTGGGGAACCAAATCACGACCCACTATAAACACTCAGCACATTTACCTGTAAGGGATTCTACTATACCAGGCAAACCACTCTCTGGTCACAGTTGCAAAGTCTCTGCACACACTGGGAGTTTAGAGGTAGCTGGAAATCCTGACAGGCCGATGCATTCAGCAAATCTTCGGTCTTCTTCAGGTTGATCCTGGTCACAACTCAGTGGCTTACTTCATTCTCAAAAACACGGATTCAGTCCGAACTGATTCTCTTCTCCCTCTCAGGGGCAGCAGGCAGGCATGCATTCCAAAACTCAGGCCTTTCCACAGAGACTATCTCGAGCTGTTGCTTCTTCAGCTCCCTACTTAGATCTGACTCAACTGCGAGCAAGCCTGGGAATTTCCCCAAGATCCAAAAGGTTCGGTTGGCTGATTCATCTGTCAGTCACAACAGGAGCTCCCCCTTCAGGTGCAAAAAGGTGCCAAAAGCCCAGAACTATAATTCCTACTGCTGTAGGCTTTGTACGGTTGTCTTGGGTTTGTATAGGTGCTGCTGCAGTGTGCTGACTGCTATAGGCTTTGTACGGTTGTTTTGGGTTTGTATAGGTGCTGCTGCAGTGTGCTGACTGCTGTAGGCTTTGCACGGTTGTCTTGGGTTTGTATGGGTGCTGCTGCAGTGTGCTGACTGCTGTAGGCTTTATACGGTTGTTTTGGGTTTGAGTACGTGCTGCTGCAGTGTGCTGACTGCTGTAGGTTTTGTACAGTTGTCTTGGGTTTGTATAGGTGCTGCTGCAGCGTGCTGACTGCTGTAGGTTTTGTACAGTTGTCTTGGGTTTGTATAGGCGCTGGTGCAGTGTACTGACTGCTGGAGGTCGGTTGTGATGTAGTTAGTCTTTTTGGAGACTCACTGACGTTCGATTCTGTTGTTGCAGTGCTTGCAATTTCCAGTAGGATTTTTTGCTGAAGGAACTGGATTTGGCTTGAGGGTAGTTCGTATACTGTATGTCTGGTAGTAAAGTTTGTGGCTGTGCTGACGGAGTTGTTTGCTGGCAGATGACGGTGGTGTATTTCAGTTTTGCAGCTCTTTTTTGGGGAGGCGGGCTGCAGCTGAGGAACAGTTGTTTTTCTTTAGGGAGTTGTTCTGTTTGGTTTTGTCGTGGGGGGTTCCCGTTTCTACTTGTTGATAGTTTTTAGGCTGGTTGTGTTTTTGATAAGTAGGTGGCGTTGCACTTTTTTGTTTTGTGTTTGCTACTGATGTTGTAGGGTTGGAGCCGGCAATAATAGCTGTTCATGTTTCGTGATCCTGGGGTTAGGTCTCCAGTAGCTTCTTAATGAAGCCTCATTCTTATGCCCTGTGACTGCCATTATTCGGCGGGCTTCTAGTCCTGCTTCTGATAAGAGGGTTACGGCACTTGCACGAAAGGAATGGTTAATGAAAATTTGCTGGAGTCCTGCTTCCTTGCATATTTTGGGGAGCATTTTTCCTAGGGTGTTCACTCCTGGTGGCTCTCTTGTGTACCATGTGGAACATTTATCTAGCTCATGTTGTGGCTGTTTCTTGGGATGGCAGAAGAGATCTGGAGCATTTTGTGGGAGTTTTGATATGTACTTTAGGAAGGCTTGCACGGGGCAGAGGGGATCGTTAGGCTGCTCATACACAAAACCTCGGAGTGACTGGTTGGTTAGGTCATTGAAAATGTTATGATTCTTCATTGTACACTTTTGCTATATATCTTTTGCCAAGACTATCCATTTTTAGTTCAAATGAGGTTGGTGTAAACTGGGGTACTCCCTCATTGCCTCACCTTGCCAGGTGTAGTTGTAGGTCTAACCAGACTTTATTTTTCAGTCCTTTTGCACTATTAGGAGACAAAGCTGTAGAGTTCCTCAGAAATATTAACTGTTCATGGGTGAGTGGTGGGTGGTGGCTTTGTCTGTCTTTACCTTGTTAATGATATGTTTTTATAACTCCCTTAAATTCATTATTTGAGGTGGTAAACTCTGTATCTGTCATGATGTTAACATTGTGACTTATGGGAGGGTCATTAAGAAACCTGTTGATACCTGCTCTGAGACCCACGTAGCTGCTGAGTACATATTGCAGTCCACAGGAATTTCTGACAGAGCTATAAAGCATTATTAGTATGTTATTTAGTTCTGGTAGTGGTATAGTGTGGAAATGTATGTCTTTATTTTTCTCTAGTAACCAGTCTTGCAGTACATATATTGCCCACTTGGGTTGTTTGGATCCACGATGGGTGTTCAACAAAATTTTTGTGAACGTGCCGACAGCAAACTGGCAGGTCAACCGATTTTACAGTCGGCTGCCAGTTTCCAGTGCCAGTAAGTGTTTCTTCTGGGCTGTGCTCGCACTTCCACTTAGGATTATTAACTCCGAGTTGGAGCTGATTTGGGGGGGGGTGCAGGACCCCTGACAGACAGTGCCAGGTTGGCACTGTAGTCACTGTAGATGACCTCTCTGTCAAAAAGTCACTGTCGAGTGGGTTAACCGGTTTGTTTTAGCATAGTTTCTTTGTTTCAGCTTATTTCTAATTTGGTGAGAGTTTCTTTATTTATTTGTAAGTGCTGTTTTTTTTTTTTTCTTTGGTTGCAGGAGCGGGCGGCCCAGTAGTTGTGACGTGCCGGTGGAGTCACTTGAGGAACGGCCCAGGAGACTGTGTTTGACTGTCGGCTTCTTTGATGTGGCTCTGTGGTGACGCCTTGAAGAGGAGGAGTGTGTGCAGAGGCTGAGGATGGCATAGGCAGTACAGAAGTCACGGAAGTTCGTGGAGAAACACTTTGATAAGTGTTTTGCTTTTCTAATGTGCAGAGCATTTATTCTAGCTCTGTTTAATCTAGTAAGTCAAAATAACTATTTATTTTGTAGTTTTTTGAGTTTGTGCATGGATTTGCAGTTTAGTACGAGACGGACAGTTGCTTAGCGAGGGAAAAAGGTGGTGGCTGGTATGCTGCGGAATGGGTGTCATAGGGATTTCGGGGGGGTTGATGACTGGAGAGGCTGCCTGGCACCTCTTCCCGTGGGGTGACTGTAGGCTTTACAATGGAAGAAGTGCTCCAGGTAGCCAATGAGATTACAGGATTTTTGCTTGGTTTTAATGCCCATTGTATAATATTACTTCAGCACTGGGATCAGGGCTGCAGTGTTTTAGGAGTACTGATTTCCAATAATCAGATATAAATTTCCAAAATAAGGCTATGGGAAGCGGTGCCATACATAGGATAAAATGACGGGGGCAGTGTGTGTGTGTTTGTGTGTGAAAAAATACACTCATAATACAGTCTCCTAAGAGTCCAAATACATTTTGTGAAGTTTTTCAGTAGGGAGGGGCAGGGACCTGCCACCCCTCCTCCCATGTGCCTACATAAGACAAATAACTGTTTAGCTTCTAAATGTATTTTAAATATTTTGTATTTCCCCTATGAAGAAAGATTGAGGGAGCTCAACATGTATTCCCAAGAAGGGAGGAGGGGCATGATAGAGACCTTCAAATACTTAAAAGGCATAAATAGGGTTAGTACGGAGGGCATGTTCAGCTTAAAGGGAAGGGGGTTACGAGGAGACACAGTCTGAAATTGGAGGGGGGAAGCTTTAAGAGGGAAATGAGAAGACATTACAGAGAGGGTGGAACAAACTACCGGAAGATGCTTTAATGCCAAAAAGTGCAAGATGCTGCATTTTGGGATGAAGAACCCAAGAAGGATTTACCAGCTAGGGGGAGTGCAGCTAGCCCAGACAGAGGAGGAGAAGGATCTGGGTGTGCTCATTACAGGGTCAATGAACAGCTCGGCACAATGGTAGGAAGGCAGCTGCAAAGGCCAACAAAATGCTGGGTTGTATTGCAAGGGGTATATCCTCGAGGAGGAGGAGGTGATTCTGCCACTGTATAGGTCATTAGTTAGACCACACCTGGAGTACTGGCGTACAGTACTGGCGTCCGAGATCTGAAGAGGTACATTGTTACTGAGAGGGTGCAGCGAGAGCGACAAAGATGATCAAGGGGCTGGGGACTTATCATATGAGAGGAGGTTGAAGGAGTTGAACATGTACTCACTGGAGGAGAGGAGAGAGAGACAGGGTGACATGATTGAAACCTTTAAATACATGAAAGGAATAAACAAGACAGGTACAGAGGGGCTGTTCAAAGTAAGGAGGGAAGGCCACCAGGGCCATGATATGAGACTGCAGCAGGAAGGTTCAGGAGGGAGATGAGGAGACACTTTTACAGAGAGGTGGTGGCTGGGTGGAATGCATTACCTGCTGAAGTGGTATGCAGTAGAACAGTGGACTGCTTCAAACGAGGATGGGACAGGACAAGGGGGAGGGTTAATGAAGGGGAAGGGTGGAAGGGAGGGGCAGCTGCAGAATAAGGGGTGCTAGTTGCACATTTGAGCAGACTTGATAGACCTCTAGGCCTTTATCTGCTGGCAAATTTCATATGTTCGTAAGAAGTGATTTCGCTGAAGACTGTATGTAGTTTTAAGAGGTGGTGGGATAGGGTCAAAGGAAAGGTCAGTACAGAAAGGAGGCTAGGGAGGGAAAAGGTAGTGGGCAAGGATGATGGGCACGGGGGACAGCTGCAGTAAAGGTATATTGAGAGGGGCAGACTTGATGGACCACTGGGCCTTTTTCTGCTGGCGTTTTTGTATGTTCGTATTGCATTTTGTACTGTAACATGTTCTGTCTTCCTTCTGTTGTAGCTCTTATCCCCAGGCATGGATGAATATTGAACAATGATAATTTTGATCCAGTATGCCTTTCAGGTGAAACAGAAATAAATAAATAATTAAACAGACTGGGGGGTTAACTAAAAAATAATTTGGTGATGGCCAGTTTTGGAGGTATGGGAAGTACAGCAGAATGTGAATGGTCGATTTTCTTAAACTCTGTTGGGGATATGGGTAAAATGCAGACCGCTGGGCAAGATGAAAATGGTAAGAACTGGACCAGCTGGTCCAATTGGACCAGGTGCAACATGTGCAGTTTGGCTGTTTGGATATGAGTGAAATCCACACCAGCAGGCTCGGACTGGCCCGAAACAGTAAAAGCTCCAGTCTGGGTCCTGCATTCCAGATTTCACCCATAACCTCACCTAACATACATACATGCCATCAGACAAAGGCCTTACGATCTAGCTACACACTCCAGAGACAGGTGCCGTATTGGCGGTGCAGGGCCAGTGCTACTGAGGTGGGTGGCCAGCCCCAAAGTTGGAAAACAGGTTCAACAGCTAGTAGTACTCGAAGGAACAGAACAACTTCACTCATTCAGATTCTGTTTTAGTGGTAGCTTTCATTTATATCAAAGGGTCATTTAACTCATATAAAATGGATTTGGAAAAGTGCCCCAAAGTCTTCAATGGGGGTGACCCCGTGCTCTCCCTAGTTAGACGTCACAAACTGTGTGAGTGCGGGGATGGTGCTAGCAGACCAGGAAGTGGAAGGGATTGGCTGGCCACTTGCTCTGGCCAGTTTATGATCCCTTCCCTCCTGAAGTGAACCACTTGAAAATGTTCACTTTATAGCTCAACTGACATTCACCAATATTAGGTAATGGGCTGTGACATTTAAAGAGCTAGTGTACTGCTTGAAATTAGTAGCAATTTTCAGATGCAGCCAGCTATCATTTCAAATATCTGAGGTATTTTTGTATTTTCTATTTGCTAATTAGAAGATTTTCCACCTGGCAGTACTGGGGTGATGTGTGGAGCAGCACTCTATAGGGAGGAAAAAAAGTCAGTTCTGTTCCTCCCACTACATTGTCAGAAACAAGACCAAACACCTTGAGGCGCCACAATTCTTGCAGCCTGAGCAGTGACTTTCACAAGCTACCAATCAAAATGCAGGAAACTGTGACATCACTAGTAACCAGGGAGAGCCAGTCCCTGCTGCTTCATGTATAAGTGAAACCTAGCAGTGAGAAATGGTTCTCATTGGTTGCTAGTGATGTCATAGTTAGTGTGGTCTCAGTGTTGATGTAGTGGGAGGAACAGAACTGACTTTTTCCCCCTCCAGACAGAGTGCTGCTACACACATCACCCCAGTACTGCCAGGTGGAAAATCTTCTAATTAGCAAACAGAAAAGAATAAATACTTGAGATATAAGAAGTGATAGCAGACTACATCTGAAAGTTACAATTAATTGCAGGTAGTTTCCAGGCAGTACACTAGCTCTTTAAAGGGAAAGTCCCCTCATCATATTTTCTGTATACCTGATAGTTTTTTGGCATGAATGATTCCCTCTCTTGCATCCCCGTAATGTGATACTAATTTAAATATAAATGAGGTTGCTTCACTCTGTTGTGCCCTGGTGTGAAAACCTGCTTGACTCCTTTGCAAATGTCATGACATAACTCATGTAAGGTATCCTGGAATTTTATGATGTTTTAGTGCTAAAGCCTGCAGTAGTTATACTGCATTAGTCAGTGCTGTTGTTGTCTCTGCAGTCCCTATGTTCTTGTCTTATGCTGGCCATGACAATTTTCAAGGGATAGTAAGCGTCCGGCTATTTTCTCTGGTTTAAAGTATATCTGCGTTAAAAAAAATGCTTTTAGAGAATATAGGGACTTCACAAGACATGTAACAGAACTGAATGAGAGAATACTGTAACATATGCTTTGAGGCAGTCTCGTGCAGTAAGTCATAACAAGTGGGATTCAGCTGCAAGCGCCCTCACCTTCGGATGATTTCGCAACAGTCGACCCTGGGACCTCCCCCAGCACCATCACGTGTCATACACCTGGCAGGTATAAAAGGGACAGGTCCTAGGCATTCCTCATTCTTTTCAACCCCGACCTGCATGCAAAAAGTCCTCCTTTGGAGTTCCTACTTTCTAGTCATCTTTAGAAAAGTTCTAATACAAAACCAATTGCTTTAATTGCTTTTTGGGGGTTTTACCAAACTAATGTCTTCAGAACCTTTATTCTGAAGCTGTTTCTATGGCCACAGAATTGCAAAGGAAGACCTCCACACAGTCTGTGTTCATTGCCTGGGTCCTGAGCACAGCACTGTGGAGTGTGTCTTCTGTCTAAAATTCAGCAGAGCCACAAAACGCTGAAGATTGCAACAACTGCATGAGTATCTCATGGAGCAGAAGTTAGCCCTCTTGGAGCAACAGCAGCACATACACTTCTCTGCGAGGGATTCCTCAGTGTCCTTTTCAGGGTCTCTCTGCCTCATGGGAGGCCCATCCACCTTGGCACATGGTCATGGTAAAAAACAAGCATCTAAGACCAAGCATGCCTGTACCATCCCTGTGTTGTCCTCTGGAAAAGTTGTAGGTATGGAGCAGGTAGTCCCTCACATATCGTCTTCACTAACTTCGATGATTGTGGGCTCCTCTCTGGGCTCGAGCACTTCTGGGGTTATTTTGCAGCTGTCAGTACTGCCCCCACCATCACTGCTGCATTGCCATTGCTCATTGACGATGGCCTCTGGCTCATCGATGGCCTTGCAACATGACCTGTTGATGACTCTCTTGTTGATGGCTCAGCACCTTGTCCTGTTGATGGCCCTGTACCATGGCCCATCGATGATACTCAGCGTTCCATTGCTGACTCCTCCATTGATGATGTTCTTGTCAATGGCAGGGACTGGGACCAAGTCGATGGTGTAGACAGTCAGCCTAGCACTGTTCTCAGCAAATTTGGGGTCCTATATGTCCCCCTTGTCGATGGCTGTTCATTTGGTCCCTCTTCTGGCCGCAGTTCTGTCTGTGGTGCCCATTTGCTTAGCTAGGTCTACACCCTCTGGACAGATGGCCATGATTGACATCCAGGCTGAGGTAAAATCCATCCTGGATCTCACTCGGACTCAGTGCCCCCCTAAGGAGGGGTCACCACTCCTCTCTGTTCCATCTCAGCCCCTTCTGCCCAGTGGATGGCCATCTCTTCCCCTGTCTCCCCAAGTCTGTATACCCAGGATGTGGACATGGAGGACCCTTTCCTGCAGGACTGGGGTCTAGCGAACAGGGAAGAGGGAGACAACATGGACCAGGAGGAATCCCCTCAATCCTCCTCTGCTGCCTCCTCTGTTCAGGAGGACATTACCCCTGGCCTCCCTTGTTCTCCACCGGATGACCCGACATTTGTGGACATCATGCTCCACCTCCAGACAACCTTCGGGTTCCAGGGTATGGAGCAGGAGTCTTCTTGTAAGATATTGGCTCAGTACCTGGGTATACCTGAATGCCTAACTCTGGTTATCCCCCCCTCTGGTGAACACCTTTGAAGGGACTATTGTGGCCACCTGGAAGCAACCTTTCAAGATTCTCTCCAATCCAAGGAAGGCAGACAGGCTTTATCAGGCTTCAGTGGCTCACCCCTATTTCACTTCTCTGCCTCAGATAGACTCTGTGGTGATTAATGCCACACATGATAGGTCCTCCAGGCCTCAGCGCATGAGTGCACAGTCCCCAGATGTGGAGTCTAAGAAGTCAGATGCCACTGGAAAACAGGTTTTTCCTCAACTCCCTTGTCCCTCCGGGTACTTAATTACATGGGACACCTTCTTAAATATCAGAAGAAAATTCTTAAAGCCTCCCATGCAATGGTACAGTCCCTCCCAGTGGATGCTGTCCACACGCCCTGACTGTGAAACTTTCCACGGCGGCGGCAGTAGGCTGCCACCTGCTAAGGGCCACTTATGATGCCATGGATACCACGGCTGATATGTCCTCTGCTAATGTATGTCTCGGGCATCACGCCTGGCTTAGGGTGTCTGTTTTTTCCCAGGACATCCAGCAATCCATTTTGAATGCTCCCTTTAAAAGGTGTTCAGCTGTTCGGTCCATAGACGCAGGACATCTTGAAAGACCTGCAGGGCTCCGGTCATACCCTGCAATTGGTACAGACTCTTTACCGCCCAAAGGCCAAACAACCCTTTAGGGGTTCCTCCAGGGGCCGCCACTACAGAGGCCATCCCTCATTCAGTCATCAGCCTGTCAATAAAAGGAAACCTCAGTTACAGTTTCCAGGCATGAGACATGCCCCCAAAACCCTGTTATGTCCCAGCTGCCCCTCAGCAGGGCCAGCCTCCCACCTGTGGGTCTTCCGCCAGTCGTGGGTGTGGAGGCCCTACCCAAAGCCATTGGGTGCAGGTTTTCCCTGCACCTGCAAGGGTGACAAGCTACCTCCTCTGACCAGTGGCTACTGCAATTGATCGATATAGGACACACGCAAGAGTTCAGGGAGATGCCTCTTCCATCACTACCCAGGGTCTCTCACTACCCCCCAGACCAGGCACTGGTCCTAGGGACTGAGGTCACTGCCTTACTATCAAAAAGGGCAATCAAACCAGTTCCCCTTCCTGAGAAGGGAACGGGAATTTACTCCCACTTCTTTCTGGTCCCCAAATGGACAGGGGGATTTATGCCCCATTTTTGGATTTGAGGGGTCTCAACCTCTACATCATTTACCAAAAATCCCACATGGTGTCCCTTCTGACACTTCTTCCTTTGCTGAATGAAGGCAATTGGCTCTGCTGTCTGGATATGAAGGATGTATACCTTCATGTCATGATGCACCCGGCTCACAGATGGTTTCTCTGTTTCCTGTTCCAAGGGTGTCAGTACCAGTTCAGGATCCTCCCTTTCGTTTTTTTCTTGGCCCCAAGAGTCTTTACAAAATGCCTTGCGGTGGTCGCTGTGGCCTCCGAAATGAAGGCCTCTATGTCTTCCCCTACCTGGACAACTGGCTCCTGAAAGCATCCTCCAGACACCAGTTGTCTCACATGCTTTCTCACACCCTGCAGTTGTTTACCTAAGAGAGGATTGCGGTAAACTATCCAAAGTCGAAAATGGACCCTTCTCAATGCCTCCAGTATATAGGAGCCGTGCTGGATTCCTCTGTGGGACAGGCATATCTGCCCATCTCTCGGGCGGACGCCCTGATTGCTTTAGCACATGGTTTGGAATCCTGCAAACTGATCTCTGCAAGAGACTATCTCTGTCTCCTGGGACATTTGGCAGCCACAATTCCGACGGTCTCCAATGCAGGTTGAATATGAGGGTCCTTCAGTGGTCCTTCGGAGTCCACTGGGTCCGGTTTCAATGCCCTGGTCCTGCTGTCTTCCCTGGCTCTTCGGGCTCTGCAATGGAGGAAGTCAAAGGACAATCTTATCCGAGGGATGCCTTTTCATTCACCCATCCCAAGTCTCATTCTGACAACAGACCCCTTCTTGATTGGGGGAGATGCTCACTTCCTGCATGTCAGATAACAAGGATCTTGGGACGTTGGTGGAGGCCCACCTCCACATCAGTGTCTTGGAACTGCGGGTGGTCCACTACACCTTACAAGCATTTGAGGCTCACCTCCCTCCAGGTTGCCTGCAAGTGCAATCAGACAATTCTACGGTAGTTCACTACATAAACAAACAAGATGGCACCCATTCCTACCTTCTCTGCAGAGAATCAATGAGAATGTGGCATTGGGTAATCCATAGAAATATACATCTTCTGGCAGTACACATCTTGGGGGTGCCCAACACTCTGGCAGATGCCCTGAGCAGATCCTCTGCCCAGGCCCATGAGTGGAAAATCTCACCTGATGTTCTCAACAACGTCTTCCGCATATGGGGTCGACCGGAGTTAGACCTGTTTGCCTCTCCGCAAAACGCAAAACTGCCACTTTACTGCTCTCTCGTGCGAGGTCCTGGAACTGTGTAGCAGGATGCATTATCTCTTTTCTGGACAGGAAGATTTCTGTACACTTCCCCGCCCTTTCCACCTGTTCAAAGAGTACTGCTCAAACTGGTCCAGGACAGAGCGTCTAAGATTCTCATAGCGCTGTTCTGGCCGAGACAGATTTGGTTCCCTCTGCTTCTGCAGCTCTCGAACATGGAACCAATCCCTCTGCCTATTTGGTGAGCCTTGCTGTCCCAGGCACACAGTTCCCTGTTGCACCCAGGCCTTCACTTCCTCCATTTGAATGCCTGGCTCCTGAGGACATAGTTGTTTCGTGTTTCCAGGTATCCCCAAAGGTGGCGGATGTTCTCTGGGCTGCAAGGAAGCCATCTACTTGGTGTTCTTATTCTTTGAAGTGGAAACACTTCTCTATTTGGGTGTTAGCTCAGGCCTCTTGGATCCTAGATTATTTGCTCTGCTTGTCAGAAGGTGGACTGCAATATTCCTCTGGTAAAGTCTACCTTTCGTCTATTGCCGCATTTCATTTGCCTGTGGGGAATATTCCTTTGTCCCAGTTGCCATTGATTCAAACCTTTTTAAAAGGTATTCTGCACCTATATCCCCCTGTTAAGGATCCAGTCCCTGTTTGGGCTTTGAATTTTTTTCTTGAAAAATTGACCATGAGTCCTTTTGAGACTGCTGAATCCAGCTGGCTAAGACTGGACTGCTATAAAGTTAAAGGAAAGCTATACTAAAGTTAGATAATACTGTAGGAGCTAACACTCTCACTTATTCTACATCCCACAGGATCTGTACCAATATTTCCGCCCCCTACAGGAACTAGTATATATATGGAGGGCTGGAAAAAACCCTAAAAAGGGGGATAGTGTGTCTGTGTAAATCACACCAGGTAGCCTCGGCTCAATTAAGTTGCACTGCATTGCACCCCCACCGCAATAGTCAGACCTCCTAACAGGTAGGGAGACAGAAACAATCTAAGGACAGTACATAATAGTTCACAAATTGAGTGGGGTATAGTCCCTTAACAGTATCAAACCCCCTTATAGGCAGGAGATTAACTATCAGTATATGCATTATAACCAACATGGCATTAACAGGATAAAAAAATTAAAAAAAAAAGGAAAATGGAGAAGGACCAGATTAAGCAAAGTTAAAGTCACTGAATAAGTCCAGTTACAGAAGGTTCAAAAAACCCCACCAGAAGACTCAACTGGAATTAAGAGCAAAAAGCCTCTAGGAAACTGCAGTAGGCTACAATTGTTTTAGTCATTTGTGTCCTAGTCCGACTCAGGCTCTCCTTCTTGTGCAGCCGAAGCTGTCTGAGCCTCAACTATCTTAGCTGCAAAGGCAGCCGCTGCATCAGGGTCGGACAGAATGTGGGTCTTACCAGCATGACGAACCTGGAGCCGAGCTGGAAACAGAAGCTGAGCTGCAATTCCATTCTCTAGTAAATTTTTCTTTATTAGCTGGAGAGCCTTTTTCCTGTTCTGTGATTGAGGCGAAATGTCCAGAAAGAAAGCCACTTTACTGCCCTCCCATATGATTTCTCCTTGTTGTCTTGCTGCCCGGAGTAAGGGAATGCGTGCATCAGGGCTCGAAAGGGTAACTATGGCAGTCAGCGGTTGAGAGTTACCAGAGTCTTGGCATCGGGAACGCATAGGAATTGTGAAGGCCTTGAGCACTGTAACTCCAGAGTCCTCAGCTAATAAAACTAGATACGCAAAACAATCATTTTGGTAACTGCTGCAAGGATTCCATTATTGTTGGCAAATCTAGGGAGAAAGCTGACAATTCGAGCATTGGGTTGCCTCTGAGCATTCTCTAGGGCCTCAGCTTTTGCCCTGAGAAAGTTAAGATCTTTCACAAATGTTGCATTCCAATCCTGTTGCTACTTGCCTTCAGCTTGGATCTCATTAATGCTTGTTGCGTTTGCCTCGACTCTGTAATCGAGCTCTATAAACTAGGCTTCAACGTTCAACTGCTGCCATACCGTGGTTTGTCTCCTCCCCAGTTACTTGAGTCTTCTGAAGGATAGCCATTATCTGGTGATTCTGGACCTCATTCACCCTTTCTGAACTAGATGCAGCTCTGGCTTCTCGCAGGCCCTTCGACGAGGAAAGGTAGTCATCCAGCTTATGTGCTGCTTGTTTGTTCTCATTTTTAGGGCTCATTTTGCAGTCTCTAGTTGCTCCAATCAACACCACTGCATTTGAAAGTTCTCTCTGGTCCAATTTAACCGTGATAAAACAAGATCAATACTGGATGACGTCGGAAGACTAAAATTTAGCTGCCGCCATGTTGGATGCTCAGCAGTGCCCCCTCAAAAACTATGTTTTTAATAGCCATTACATCTGGCAGACTGGTCTCAGAGATGCACTCCCTGATGTGTAAACCCCCGTATATTCAGTTTAATAACGACTTGGTGTCTTTATGCACTAACCCGAGGTTTTTGCCCAAGGTTGATTCTGCATTCATTTTAAATCAGATCATCCAATTGCCAGATTACTCAGCAGACCTTCAGAATCTGGGGGAAGCCTTGCTTCATACACTCAATGTGCACTTCACAGTTGCGACAATCACAGCAACTTTTTGTTTCTTTCGTCCCTGGACGCCAAGGCTTCGGTGTCTCCAAGCAATGTTTGTCCACATGGTTGGCAAACTGCAATACGTTTATTCATGCCAAGTACAATGTACCTCTCACAGGTGTTGTCAAACCACACTCTACCAGAGGCATGGCCGCCTTGACGGCCTGTTTCCAAGGCGTTTCAGCCTTGGATATCTGTGAAGCCGCCATGTGGTCCACTGTACATACCTTCACTAGACATTACAGTCTGGATATCGCTTCTAAGAGGTGCACCGCTTTTGGATAAGCCATCCTACAAGGCCTCCTGTCCTAATCACTCATGATTCATTACCATCCTCCTGCTGGGTTTTACAACTGCTTGGGAATCATCCCACTTGTTATGACCTGCTACAAGTGATTGCCTCGAAGAAGATAGTACAGTTGCGTAAGAATTTACTGTAACAGTAGATCTTTGAGAGTATCTCTTGCAGCAGGTCATAGAGCCCCACCCTCCTTCCCCCTTGCTGTTGCTTCACGAGGGTTACTTGCTCCTGTCTCCAATACTCCATGAGCTGCTACCTTTATTTTTTCCCTTCTCAGTTTCCCTCAGAGGCCCTCAGATATGGTTACACATACGGTCTACGAGATGGGAAAAGAACTGAGGAATGCCTGGGACCTCCCCCTTTTATACCTGCCAGATGTATGGCATGTGGTGGTGGTGCTGGGGGGAGGTCCCAGGGTCGACTGCTGTGAAATCATCTGAAGGCAAGGGCACCTGTGGCTGAATCCCACTTGTTATGACCTGCTGCAAGAGATACTCTCGAAGATCTAGCATTACAGTAAGTTATTATGCAACTGTACTGTCTGCTGGCTTGTACAGGTACACGTCACCAACTCCCATGATGCCTTGCAGGAGTAGGGTCATGACCTTTGCAATGGAGATAAACAGGTTTTCAAACCTGGGCAAAAGCAGAGTGAAGCAACCTAATTTATATCTAAATTAGGATGAAATTAGGGGATGCAGGACAGGGAATCATTGTTCATGCCTACAAACTAAACAGGTCTACAGAAAACAGGCTGAGAGGATGTTTCCTTTAAAAAGTCCTTGTGATAATATTAGACATTTCCTTTGAACAATTCCATCTGTCTTGATCATAATCTTGGGTCATAAAAAGAATATGTTGGAAATTTAGGGTCAGCATTTCAGAATCCACTGACAATGTGATATTGCCTCTCAGCTGGCCTGTCCTGGTTCAATACATTGTAAAAAAATGGGTAAACACAGGAGCCCCACTGAAAACTAGATACTGTATCTCCACTGTGCAGTCCTGGATAAATACAGTCTAAAAATGTGTAAAAGTAGGAACTCACTGCAAATGAGATATTGCATCTCATCTGGGCTATTCTGGGTAACTACAGTATATAGTAAACAGATGTAGAAGCAGGACCCCTAGTATAGCAGAATGCCAGTGAAATGTGCATCTGTGCTGCTCTGTCCTCAGAAAAGTGCTCTGTAAAAGCTGAATCCCACTGAAAATGAAAAATTACCACTCAGCTGGATTATCTTGGGTACATACGTTAAAAATATGTAAAAGCATGGTCCAATCGAACACTAGGCATTGCATCTCCACTGAGCTACCCTGGGTGAATACAGTGTAAAAACTGGAAAAAGCAGCACGTCATTAAATAAGATATATTACACTTGAGCTGTGCTATCCTGGGTACATACAGTGTAAAAATCTGTCAAAGTAGGACCCCATTGAAAACGAGACATATCATCTTCGCTGGGCTAATTCGGGGTTGAATATACTAAAACACTGTAAAAGCAGGACCCCATTGAAAATGAGACATTGCATCTTAGCTGGGCTAATTCTGGGTTAACTGTATTAAAATGCTGTAGAAGCAGAACCCTGCAGCAGAATCCCACTGAAAAGGAGATGTTGCAGCTAAGCTGATCTGTCTTGAAGCAATACATTGTAAAAGGAGGACCCCACAACAAATGAGATATTGCATCTCATTTCTACTGTCCTGGGTAAATATGGTATAAAACTGTGTATAAGCAGAACTGTACAGAAATAGAGATGCTGCATCTCAGCTGGTAAAATACAATTTAAAAAAGTGGCTTGAGGAGGATAGGTGCAGCATTCTGCCACCACAGCACCCCCTATGCTGGACCAGAAAACTTACTTCTGTATGGGGGGATCAGCATGTGTACAATCCCAGCCTGGGGTGCATACCAGGTACCACGGGAGGTGAGAGGACAAGGCTGAGAAGGCGGACTGGTGAAAACATAGTGGCAGCCAGAATGATGGTGCCGTCATGCATGGGCAAGTGGCTACCACCTGCTCCCATGCCAGACTGTGTTCCCGTGGAGAGGGATGTGTCCTTACCATGTCTGTCACAAGATTGGGGGGGGTGGAATCCAATGAAGACAGAGTGTGGTTAGTAGTAGGACTAACCGAAGTATAAACACTGGAATAAAAAAATGCAGTGAATTAACATACATCTGTATAAAGACCAGTATTTGTTGATTTTGCATTTTTTGTGGAGAATACAAGAACACAGCCAGCAATGGAAGGACAATGCCTTGGTTAGGTGTTAACGGGAACTGATACAGGACAGCTAGCAAATAATCTGCATGATCAAAAGAAACAGACACGCTGATGGCTTTTTTTCTAGGTTTGTCTCACCTTTGCAAGTGTAGACAAAAGACGAAAAAGGTAACATGTTTAATTGTTTAATCTTGTAATCGCTTACTTGTTTTATCTATTTACTAAGCAATCATTGTCTTACTTAAAAGGCCACTGTTTTAAAAGTGGAACAGTACAAATAGCCTCCCAACAAAGTGGAACAGCACAAACGGACTCACATCAAAGTGGAACAGCACAAACGGCCTCACATCAAAGTGGAACAGCACAAACGGCCTCACATCAAAGTGGAACAGCACAAACGGCCTCACATCAAAGTGGAACAGCACAAATGGCCTCACATCAAAGTGGAACAGGACAAATAGCCTCACACCCAAGTGTGGGACTAGTCCCAATTTGTGCTTTGTGCCCAAACACATTTTTTTTTACTTGTCTACTGCATTATAGTGCTTATATCAGGCTTATTCTGCTGACCTGCAAGCTGCCATTTTCTCCAACTACAAATACCAGAGTCCCGTGCAGCTGACATCAGAGGAGGGCTACAGCAGTGGGAGATTCCATATCCTGCTGTGCATGTTAGAGATTTTATAAGCTCTGATCAGATGTTTGCAAGTCCCCCTGTTCTCCCAGTGCTAGAACAGTCCTCTGCGACTGTACTTAGCTGCTGGAGAAAAGCAGACCCAAGAAGCATCTGACTGGAGATTATAAAATCTCTAACATGCACTGCAGGCTATTGAATCTCCCACTGCTACCTACTGCTCTGATGTCAGCTGCAAGGGATTCTGGGATTTGTAGTTACAGAAAATGTTCACTTAGAAGTCAGCAAAATAAGGCTGACACAATCTACCATATTGCAATAAAAAGTAAGGTGTGGCTGTCTTTGTGCTTACTGTTCCTCTTTAAGGTGTTTGAGCAGTTCAGTAATTCCATGTTCCTTTCTTAAGAGCCCTTTTCAACTTTTTTCCCTATAACTTTTATCGTTTAAACCAGGAAAAAAGTTACAATATATAGAATAAAGGATGGGGAAGTGTGTGATATAAGAATGAATGCACACCCGAAGTGTGGGATGCTACATAAACCCCAAGGGCGAAGCACCCACTGCACCCTTTACTCCTCTCTATCTCTCCCGCCCCTATCTTCCCATTGCCACCACGACACCTCCATCATCTCAGCCAAATACAAGTTTGGTTCACTCACCCCTTGCCTCACCTCCTTGCTTGCCCCACCTCCCACACATCCTATCATTTCCACTCTAGAGACCCTCCCACTTTCTCCCTTCCCTATCACCACTCAAATTCCATGAAGGCTGATTTCTCATGTCACTTCCCTTGTAACTGGAACTCCCTTCCTACGTCATTCTGTATGCTACCCTCATTAAGTCTCCTTAAACGTGCCCTCTCCCACTCCTTACCACTCCCCTGTTCTTGCACCTAGCCAGGTTAAATCCCCTACTATCTGCTCAGGCTCAGTAGCGGCTCTAGCCACAAATGGTTACCAGGGCACAGCTGGGGCACAACAGATGGCAGCCAGGGCACTGATATATTGTTACTATGGGGGAAGCTCTGCGCCATATGGGGCACCAGCTGGGGCACAGCATTTTTTTACCCGGGCACGTGCCCTGGCAGGCCCTTGTGTAGAGCCGCCATTGCTCAGGCTGCTAAAGACTTGTGAGCTTATTCTTAGCTAACCTAGCTGAACTATGAGCTCTTGCTGTTTGTAATACATTATTACTCATGTGTATCAATTTCACATAACCTAAATTATTTTTTTCCTCTGTTATTGTATGTGTACTTGTACTCCAAACCTTTATTCCTGTTCTCTGTGTATCAGTCTATTTGTAATCAGCCTAAAATGTATTTTTGTAACCTTGTCTTCTTTTTCCCCCTCTCCTGGGTCGCACTTGGAAATGAGCCTCACCTCAGTGTGCCTCTGCCGGTTACCACATTTTAAATAAATAAATAAAATAAAAATACAATTGTTATATATTACCAACCTATACATATTACGGGTACGTCACAGCAGTAACTAGATAGCATACATGTTCAGATATTATTTGGTTGTAGAAAGGGGCCCCAAATTTCATTACATTTATTAGTCATATCTAGGACTAAATAACTGCTTTGTGGACCTTTCCAGCATTTCAGTATTAGACGCCCCCTTTCAACTTTAAATAAGTACACCATCATGCAAACATAGAATGTGTCAGCAGAAAAGGACTGCATACCATTTTCAATCATCTTCTAGGATGGGTTGACTAATTTGTAACTGTCCAAAAAAAAATACTTTTTTCTTCTGCTGCATCTTGTGTTGTATTTTGTTTCTTCATTGTTTACGTTGTCTGTTTCGAGGTTTCCGGTTCTGTTGTGCTATCTACTCAGTATGGAACAGCGAGAACTGATGTTGTGGGATGTCCAGAAAACACTGGGAAAGAAAGCTATTAAATAGTAAAGGTATGCCGGCCTGGTGGTGCTGAGGGTTGAGGCGCTGGAAGCCATACCTCGCGCCACGCCGGCAACCCTGGTTCGGGAACGGACTCGGGTCGGCTGGGGTCGGCCGGGGGAGGGAGGATCGCGCGTCCCAACGGATGCTCTCCTCCCTCAGGGATGGGTTACCAACCCTGAAAAAGCCAGTGGGAGCACTGGCGTCAAGGGGGCTTGCGGCTCCGGGTCACTGGAGTCAGGGAGGGGGACTGTCAGCGCTTGAGAGAGCGCAGCTTGCACTGCGCTTCTCTGGACGCTTCCGTCTTGTGCCAAGGCCCCAGGGGCGGGCTGAAGGGAGTACAGAAAATGGAAAAATCCCTTCGGTGGTCCTAGATGAAGACTGCTCCACCTAAGAGACCAACAATTTCCAGGACAGACCCCACTGGGCAGGATAGGAGTGAAGGGAAAAAAGAGAATCTCTGGGGCAAATCCGGGAGCGGTAGGTCTAGAACGGTATGAGCAGTCTGAAGGAGTGGAGGCTGAAGGCAGGAAGGTGGATAAACAAAGAACACCAAAAAAAAAAAAAAAATAGTAAAGGTGTAAACTGAAAGTAGAATTGGAGGCATTGAAAAAAGTGGAAAAAAAAAAACATTTTTTCTGAATCTTGAAATTGCCAAAAACATGTCAGAACAGTGGGTGTGACAGAGCCTGTCTAGGGAAGTGCATTGGTAGGGCTACCACTAGGGCTACAAGTGTATTGGTAGGGCTACCACTACGGCTACAAGTGCACTGGTAGGGCTACTACTAGGGCTACAAGTGCACTGGTAGGGCTGCCACTAGGGCTACAAGTGCACTGGTAGGGCTACAACTAGGGCTACAAGTGTACTGGAAGAGCTACCACTAGGGCTGCAAGTGCACTGGCAGGGCTACCACTAGGGCTTCAAGTGCACTGGTAGGGCTACCACTAGGGCTGCAAGTGCACTGGTAGGGCTACCACTAGGGCTACAAATGCACTGGTAGGGCTACCACTAGGCTGCAAGTGCACTGGTTGGGCTACCACTAGGGCTACAAGTACATTGGTTGGGCTACAACTAGGGCTACAAGTGTATTGGTAGAGCTACCACTAGAGCTACAAGTGCATTGGTAGGGTTACCATTAAGGCTACGAGTGCATTGGTAGGGCTACCACTTGGGCTACAAGTGTATTGGTAGGGCTACCACTAGGGCTACAAGTGAATTAGTAGAGCTACCACTAGGGCTACAAGTGCAATGGTAGGACTACCAGTAGGGCTACAAGTCACTGGTAGGGCTACCACTAGGGCTACAAGTGCATTGGTAGGGCTACAACTAGGGCTACAAATGCACTGGTAGGGCTAGCACTAGAGCTATAAGTGCACTGGTAGGGTTACCACTAGGGCTACAAGTGTATTGGTAGGGCTACCACTAGGACTACAAGTACATTGGTAGGGTTACCACTAGGGCTACAAGTGCATTGGTAGGGCTACCACTAGGGCTACAAGTGCATTGGTAGGGCTACTACTAGGGTTACCAGTGAATTGGTAGAGCTACCACTAGGGCTACAAGTGCACTGTGGTAGGGTTACCACTAAGGCTGCAAGTGCATTGTTAGGGCTACCACGAGGGCTACAAGTGCACTGGCAGGGCTACCATTAGAGCTACAAGTGCATTGGTAAGGCTACCACTAGGGCTACAAGTGCATTGGCAGGGCTACCACTAGGGCTACAAGTGCATTGGTAGGGCCACCACTAGGGCTACAAGTGAATTGGTAGAGCTACTGCTAGGGCTACAAGTGCACTGGTAGGGCTTCCACAAGGGCTGCAAGTGCATTTAGGGCTACCACTAGGGCTACAAGTGCACTGGTAGGGCTACCACTAGGGCTACAAGTTCACTGGTAGGGCTACCACTAGGGCTACAAGTGCACTGGTAGAGCTACCACTCTTGATGCTGTTGACTAGGGTTCGTGACTGTGCCCAGGTCGCTGGGGGCTGGCCTGGGGAGAGAAAGGTTGAGTATTAAGTGGACACTCTCCTCTTCTGGAGAGGGAAGGTAGCGCACTCCAACATGCCACCACTGCCTGGGTGTCTTTGGGTGGCAGTGCAGCAGGAGTCTCTCTGAGGGATGCCGCCTGCTAGCACACAAGCACGTATGTGCCCTAATGACCTCAATAGGGAGGTCTCAAGGAAGGGGAAAGTGCAGAGACAAAACTGACAGCCCAGCCCTGTGCAGACCCACACCATCCATTGACCAGGCACCCTCCTCCACTGGATCTGATCCTTTGGAGAGGTAAGGACAGCCCAAATGGCCCATCACTGTGGGAGACTGGAAGATAGGGGTAAGTACCGGTGGGGATGGTGACGAGGCCAAAGGGGCTAGTTAGATGGGGACAGGCCGGTGTCAGGAGGATCAACATGAAATTGGGGAAAAAAATTAAAAATAAGAAAAGTGGGTATACTCTGAACGAAATCTACAAAAGGGTGTTCTAAAAACAATAGGTCATAGTAACCATAAAAACTGAGACTGCTGCTTAGCTGCAAAGAGTGATTAGCCACCTGTATGAATCATACTATTCTGATCTCAAAATAACTTAAATAAATAATACGAACATATGAAATTGCTGGCAGTAAAAAGGCACACAGGTCTATCAAGTCTGCCCAATTGTGCAGCTCTTAGTTTCTTATCACTGCAGTTGCCCCACCCCCACCCAAACCACTCTCTTCCTCCTTTTTTTCCAGTCCTTCCCCCTTTGTGTTTTTGTCTGTACTAACCCTGCCCATGACTCTATCCCAACCCTGCTTAAAGCTATCCATTGTCCTTTGAACAATTAACTTCTCCGGCAGGGCATTCCAACCCGACACCACTCTCTCTGTGTGAAATAGTGCCTCCTCATCTCCCTCGTAAACCTTCCCCCTTCCAACTTCACACTGTGCCCCCCTAATGACCCTTCCCACCTTCAAGCAGAACAGTCCTCCCTCCCTGACTTTTTTTGTGCCTTTCAAGTACTTAAAGGTCTCTATCATGTCACCTCTTACCCTTCTGTCTTCCAGCGAGTACATGTTGAGCTCTTTCAACCTCTCCTCGTATGGCAGCTCCCCTAGTCCCATGATCATTTTTGTAGCCCTACGCTGCACCTCCTCCAGTAATCTCACATCCTTTTTGAGGTATGGACATCCGTACTGTACACAGTATTCCAAGTGTAGCCTCACCAGTGATCTATACAATGGCAGGATGACCTCCCCCTTTCGAGAGGTGATCCCTCTGGCAATGCATCCTATTTGCCCTTGCTGCAGCTCTCTTACACTGTGCAGATACCTTCATGTCCCCTGTGACTACTGCCCCCAGGTCCCTATCCTCCTCTGAAGCCGATATCTGCACTTCCTCCAGCCAGTAGCTGTTCTTGGGATTTCTGACTCCAAGGTGCATGACCTTGCACTTAGTGTTAAACTCCAACTGCCACTCCCGAGACCAGTGTTCGAGTTTAGCTAGATCCTCTCCAAGTGCCTGCCTCTCTTACTCATTGTCCACTTTTGCACAAATCTTGGTGTTGTCTGCAAACAGGCAGATCTTACTCTTAACCCCCTCTGCAATGTCTCCAATGAAGACACTGAACAAAATACTGTATGTTTACCTTAGTTGTTTTCTTTGTATCCTCACATGTGACATTGCTGGCTGCTCCTTCTGACTCTTGACCACCCAGGGTAGATGTCAGACCAGTGTCAATTCCATCTTTTCTTCAGTTGACAGAAATTGCCTACAGTTCCACAGAAATTACCTACAGGGGACTGAGGTCACCAGGGGGTCACTGATATGAGAAGGGTGAGGGGGACCAAATGCAGGGGGTCACTGATATTAGAGGGGTGAGAGGGAATTGAGAGTACCAGGGGATCACTGATATTAGAGGGGCGAGAGGGGACTGAGGGCACCAGGGGTCACTGATATAAGAGGAATGGAAGGTACCAAGGGTATGGGGGGGGTCACTGGTATGAGAGATGAGAAGAAACTGAGGGTCCCATGAGGTCAATGATGTAAGAGGAATGAGAGGGCACCGGAGGGGTCACTGAAAAGAGGGGGCATGAGAGGACTGAGAGCACCAGGTGTCACTGATATAAGAGGGGTGAGAGGGGACTGAGGGCAGTAGGGAGTCACTGATATGAGAGGCGTGAGAGAGGACTGAGAGCACTAGGTGTCACTGATATGAGAGGGGTAAGAGGGGACTGAGGGCAGTAGGGAGTCATTGATTTGAGAGGGGTGAGAGGGCAGTGTTGGGTCACTGATTTGAGGGTGGTGAGAGGGGAATGAGGACAGTAGGGAGTCATTGATATGAGAGGGGTGAGAGGGGACTGAGGGCAGTAGGGAGTCACTAATATGAGTGGGGTGAGAGGGCATTGTTAAGTCACTGATTTGAGAGGGATGAGAGGGGACTGAGGGGAGTAGGGAGTCATTGATAAGAGAGGGGTGAGAGGGGACTGAGAGCACCAGGTGTCACTGATATGAGAGGGGTGAGAGGGGACTGAGGACAGTAGGGAGTCATTGATATGAGAGGGGTGAGAGGGGACTGAGGGCAGTAGGGAGTCACTAACATGAGGGGGTGAGAGGGGACTGAGAGTACCAGGTGTCACTGATATGAGAGGGGTGAGAGGGGACTGAGGACAGTAGGGAGTCATTGATATGAGATGGGTGAGAGGGCACTGAGAGCACCATGTGTCACTGATATGAAAGTGATGAGAGGGGACTGAGAGCACCAGGTGTCACTGATATGAGAGAGTTGAGAGGGGACTGAGGACAGTAGGGAGTCATTGATATGAGAGGGGTGAGAGGGGACTGAGAGCACCAGGTGTCACTGATATGAGGGGGTGAGAGGGGACTGAGGGCAGTAGGGAGTCACTGATATGAGAGGGGACTGAGAGCAGTAGGGAGTCACTGATATGAGAGGGGTGAGAGGGGACTGAGGGCAGTAGGGAGTCACTAATATGAGTGGGGTGAGAGGGGACTGAGAGCACCAGGTGTCACTGATATGAGAGGGGTGAGAGGGGACTGAGAGCAGTAGGGAGTCACTGATATGAGAGGGGACTGAGGGCAGTAGGGAGTCACTAACATGAGGGGGTGAGAGGGGACTGAGAGCACCAGGTGTCACTGATATGAGAGAGTTGAGAGGGGACTGAGGACAGTAGGGAGTCATTGATATGAGAGGGGACTGAGAGCAGTAGGGAGTCACTGATATGAGATGGGGTGAGAGGGGACTGAGGGCAGTAGGGAGTCACTAACATGAGAGGGGTGAGAGAGGGACTGAGAGCACCAGGTGTCACTGATGAGAGGGGTGAGAGGGGACTGAGAGCAGTAGGGAGTCATTGATATGAGAGGGGTGAGAGGGGACTGAGGGCAGTAGGGAGTCACTGATATGAGAGGGGTGAGAGGGGACTGAGGGCAGTAGGGAGTCACTAACATGAGGGGGTGAGAGGGGACTGAGAGCACCAGGTGTCACTGATATGAGAGAGTTGAGAGGGGACTGAGGACAGTAGGGAGTCATTGATATGAGAGGGGACTGAGAGCAGTAGGGAGTCACTGATATGAGAAGGGGTGAGAGGGGACTGAGGGCAGTAGGGAGTCACTAACATGAGAGGGGTGAGAGGGGGACTGAGAGCACCAGGTGTCACTGATATGAGAGGGGTGAGAGGGGACTGAGGGCAGTAGGGAGTCACAAATATGAGTGGGGTGAGAGGGGACTGAGAGCACCAGGTGTCACTGATATGAGAGGGGTGAGAGGGACTGAGAGCAGTAGGGGTCATTGATATGAGAGGTGAGAGGGACTGAGGCAGTGAGTCACTAACATGAGGGGGTGAGGGGACTGAGAGCACCAGGTGTCACTGATATGAGAGAGTTGAGAGGGGACTGAGGACAGTAGGGAGTCATTGATATGAGAGGGGACTGAGAGCAGTAGGGAGTCACTGATATGAGAAGGGGTGAGAGGGGACTGAGGGCAGTAGGGAGTCACTAACATGAGAGGGGTGAGAGGGGACTGAGAGCACCAGGTGTCACTGATAAGAGAGGGGTGAGAGGGGACTGAGAGCAGTAGGGAGTCACTGATATGAGAAGGGTGAGAGGGGACTGAGGGCAGTAGGGAGTCACTAACATGAGAGGGGTGAGAGGGGACTGAGAGCACCAGGTGTCACTGATATGAGAGAGTTGAGAGGGGACTGAGGACAGTAGGGAGTCATTGATAGAGGGGTGAGAGGGGACTGAGAGCACCAGGTGTCACTGATATGAGAGGGGTGAGAGGGGACTGAGGGTAGTAGGGAGTCACTGATAAGAGAGGGGTGAGAGGGGACTGAGAGCACCAGGTGTCACTGATATGAGAGGTGAGAGGGACTGAGAGCAGTAGGAGTCACTGATATGAGAGGGGTGAGAGGGACTGAGGGCGTAGGAGTCACAACATGAGAGGGGTGAGAGGGGGACTGAGAGCACCAGGTGTCACTGATAAGAGAGGGGTGAGAGGGGACTGAGAGCAGTAGGGAGTCACTGACATGAGAGGGGTGAGAGGGGACTGAGAGCACCAGGTGTCACTGATAAGAGAGGGGTGAGAGGGGACTGAGAGCACCAGGTGTCACTGATATAAGAGGGGTGAGAGGGGACTGAGGGCGGTAGGGAGTCACTAATATGAGTGGGGTGAGAGGGCAGTGTTACGTCACTGATTTGAGAGGGATGAGAGGGGACTGAGGGGAGTAGGGAGTCATTGATATGAGGGGGTGAGAGGGGACTGAGAGCACCAGGTGTCACTGATATGAGAGGGGTGAGAGGGGACTGAGGCAGTAGGGGTCACTGATATGAGAGGGGTGAGAGGGGACTGAGGGCAGTAGGGAGTCACTAATATGAGGGGGTGAGAGGGGACTGAGAGCACCAGGTGTCACTGATATGAGGGGGTGAGAGGGGACTGAGAGCACCAGGTGTCACTGATATGAGAGGGGTGAGAGGGGACTGAGAGCAGTAGGGAGTCACTGATATGAGAGGGGTGAGAGGGGACTGAGGGCAGTAGGGAGTCACTAATATGAGTGGGGTGAGAGGGGACTGAGAGCACCAGGTGTCACTGATATGAGAGGGGTGAGAGGGGACTGAGAGCAGTAGGGAGTCACTGATATGAGAGGGGACTGAGGGCAGTAGGGAGTCACTAACATGAGGGGGTGAGAGGGACTGAGAGCACCAGGTGTCACTGATAAGGAGAGAGTGAGAGGGACTGAGACAGTAGGGAGTCATTGATATGAGGGGACTGAGAGAGTAGGAGTCACTGATATGAGATGGGGTGAGAGGGACTGAGGGCAGTAGGGAGTCACTAACATGAGAGGGTGAGAGAGGGACTGAGAGCACCAGGTGTCACTGATGAGAGGGGTGAGAGGGGACTGAGAGCAGTAGGGAGTCATTGATATGGAGAGGGTGAGAGGGACTGAGGGCAGTAGGGGTCACTGATATGAGAGGGGTGAGAGGGACTGAGGGCAGTAGGGAGTCACCAACATGAGGGGGTGAGGGGACTGAGAGCACCAGGTGTCACTGATGAGAGAGTTGAGAGGGACTGAGGACAGTAGGGAGTCATTGATATGAGAGGACTGAGAACAGTAGGAGTCACTGATATGAGAAGGGGTGAGAGGGACTGAGGGCAGCAGGTGTCACTGATATGAGAGGGTGGAGAGGGACTGAGGACCAGGGGTCACTGATAGAGGAGGGGACTGAGGGCAGAGGAGTCACAATATGAGTGGGGTGAGAGGGGACTGAGAGCACCAGGTGTCACTGATATGAGAGGGGTGAGAGGGACTGAGAGCAGTAGGGAGTCACTGATATGAGAGGGGTGAGAGGGGACTGAGGGCAGTAGGGAGTCACTAACATGAGGGGGTGAGAGGGGACTGAGAGCACCAGGTGTCACTGATATGAGAGAGTTGAGAGGGGACTGAGGACAGTAGGGAGTCATTGATATGAGAGGGGACTGAGAGCAGTAGGGAGTCACTGATATGAGAAGGGGTGAGAGGGGACTGAGGGCAGTAGGGAGTCACTAACATGAGAGGGGTGAGAGGGGACTGAGAGCACCAGGTGTCACTGATAGAGAGGGGTGAGAGGGGACTGAGAGCAGTAGGGAGTCACTGATATGAGAGGGGTGAGAGGGGACTGAGGGCAGTAGGGAGTCACTAACATGAGAGGGGTGAGAGGGGACTGAGAGCACCAGGTGTCACTGATATGAGAGAGTTGAGAGGGGACTGAGGACAGTAGGGAGTCATTGATAGAGGGGTGAGAGGGGACTGAGAGCACCAGGTGTCACTGATATGAGAGGGGTGAGAGGGGACTGAGGGTAGTAGGGAGTCACTGATAAGAGAGGGGTGAGAGGGGACTGAGAGCACCAGGTGTCACTGATATGAAAGTGATGAGAGGGGACTGAGAGCAGTAGGGAGTCACTGATATGAGAGGGGTGGAGAGGGACTGAGGGCAGTAGGGAGTCACTAACATGAGAGGGGTGAGAGGGGGACTGAGAGCACCAGGTGTCACTGATAAGAGAGGGGTGAGAGGGACTGAGAGCAGGAGTCACTGACATGGAGGGGTGAGAGGGACTGAGGCACCAGGTGTCACTGATAAGAGGGGTGAGAGGGGACTGAGAGCACCAGGTGTCACTGATATAAGAGGGTGAGAGGGACTGAGGGCGGTGAGGGGTCACTAATGAGTGGGGTGAGAGGGCAGTGTTACGTCACTGATTTGAGAGGATGAGGGGACTGAGGGGAGGGAGTCATTGATATGAGGGGTGAGAGGGACTGAGAGCACCAGGTGTCACTGATATGAGAGGGGTGAGAGGGACTGAGGCAGTAGGGAGTCACTGATATGAGAGGGTGAGAGGGACTGAGGTAGGGAGTCACTAATATGAGAGGGGTGAGAGGGGACTGAGAGCAGTAGGTGTCACTGATATGAGGGGTGAGAGGGACTGAGAGCACCAGGTGTCACTGATATGAGAGGGTGAGAGGGACTGAGAGCAGTAGGAGTCACTGATATGAGAGGTGAGAGGGGACTGAGGGCAGTAGGGAGTCACTAATATGAGTGGGGTGGAGAGGGACTGAGAGCACCAGGTGTCACTGATATGAGAGGGGTGAGAGGGGACTGAGAGCAGTAGGGAGTCACTGATATGAGAGGGGACTGAGGGCAGTAGGGAGTCACTAACATGAGGGGGTGAGAGGGGACTGAGAGCACCAGGTGTCACTGATATGAGAGAGTTGAGAGGGGACTGAGGACAGTAGGGAGTCATTGATATGAGAGGGGACTGAGAGCAGTAGGGAGTCACTGATATGAGATGGGGTGAGAGGGACTGAGGGCAGTGAGAGTCACAACATGAGAGGGTGAGAGAGGGACTGAGAGCACCAGGTGTCACTGATGAGAGGGTGAGAGGGACTGAGAGCAGTAGGGAGTCATTGATATGAGGGGTGAGAGGACTGAGGGCAGTAGGGAGTCACTGATATGAGAGGGGTGAGGGGACTGAGGGCAGAGGGAGTCACTAACATGAGGGGTGAGGGGACTGAGAGCACCAGGTGTCACTGATATGAGAGAGTTGAGGGACTGAGGACATGAGGAGTATTGATATGAGAGGGACTGAGAACAGTAGGGAGTCACTGATATGAGAAGGGGTGAGAGGGGACTGAGGGCAGTAGGGAGTCACTAACATGAGAGGGGTGAGAGGGGGACTGAGAGCACCAGGTGTCACTGATATGAGAGGGGTGAGAGGGGACTGAGGGCAGTAGGGAGTCACAAATATGACTGGGGTGAGAGGGGACTGAGAGCACCAGGTGTCACTGATATGAGAGGGGTGAGAGGGGACTGAGAGCAGTAGGGAGTCATTGATATGAGAGGGGTGAGAGGGGACTGAGGGCAGTAGGGAGTCACTAACATGAGGGGGTGAGAGGGGACTGAGAGCACCAGGTGTCACTGATATGAGAGAGTTGAGGGACTGAGGACAGTAGGAGTCATTGATATGAGAGGGACTGAGAGCAGTAGGGAGTCACTGATATGAGAAGGGGTGAGAGGGACTGAGGGCAGTAGGAGTCACTAACATGAGAGGGGTGAGAGGGGACTGAGAGCACCAGGTGTCACTGATAAGAGAGGGGTGAGGGGACTGAGAGCAGTGGGAGTCACTGATAGGAGAAGGGGTGAGAGGGGACTGAGGGCAGTAGGGAGTCACTAACATGAGAGGGGTGAGAGGGGACTGAGAGCACCAGGTGTCACTGATATGAGAGAGTTGAGAGGGGACTGAGGACAGTAGGGAGTCATTGATAGAGGGGTGAGAGGGGACTGAGAGCACCAGGTGTCACTGATATGAGAGGGGTGAGAGGGGACTGAGGGTAGTAGGGAGTCACTGATAAGAGAGGGGTGAGAGGGGACTGAGAGCACCAGGTGTCACTGATATGAAAGTGATGAGAGGGGACTGAGAGCAGTAGGGAGTCACTGATATGAGAGGGGTGAGAGGGGACTGAGGGCAGTAGGGAGTCACTAACATGAGAGGGGTGAGAGGGGGACTGAGAGCACCAGGTGTCACTGATAAGAGAGGGGTGAGAGGGGACTGAGAGCAGTAGGGAGTCACTGACATGAGAGGGGTGAGAGGGGACTGAGAGCACCAGGTGTCACTGATAAGAGAGGGGTGAGAGGGGACTGAGAGCACCAGGTGTCACTGATATAAGAGGGGTGAGAGGGGACTGAGGGCGGTAGGGAGTCACTAATATGAGTGGGGTGAGAGGGCAGTGTTACGTCACTGATTTGAGAGGGATGAGAGGGGACTGAGGGGAGTAGGGAGTCATTGATATGAGAGGGGTGAGAGGGGGGACTGAGAGCAGTAGGGAGTCACTGATATGAGGGGGTGAGAGGGGACTGAGAGCACCAGGTGTCACTGATATGAGAGGGTGAGAGGGACTGAGAGCAGTAGGGAGTCACTGATATGAGAGGGACTGAGAGCAGGAGTCACTGATGAGAGGGGTGAGAGGGGGACTGAGAGCAGTAGGGAGTCACTGATATGAGGGGTGAGAGGGGACTGAGAGCACCAGGTGTCACTGATATGAGAGGGGTGAGAGGGGACTGAGAGCAGTAGGGAGTCACTGATATGAGAGGGGACTGAGAGCAGTAGGGAGTCACTGATATGAGAGGGGTGAGAGGGGACTGAGAGCACCAGGTGTCACTGATATGAGAGGGGACTGAGGGCACCAGAGGTCACTGCTATGAGAGAGTCGAGAGGGGACTGAGGGCACCAGGTATATCTGATATGAGATGGGACTGAGGGCAGTAGGGAGTCACTGATATGAGAGGGGTGAGAGGGCTGTGTTGGGTCACTGATTTGAGAGCGGTGAGGGGGGGACTGAGAGCACCAGGTGTCACTGATATGAAAGGAACACGAGAGAATGCTGGTACCAGTAGGTCTCTGATATGAGAGGGGCAAGAGGGGACTGAGGGTACCAGGGGGTCACTGTTGTAAGAGGAATGAGAGGGTAGCATGTGTACCAGGGGTCACTGATGGAAGAGGTGCAAGAAGGACAGAGAGCAACACGAGATCTCTGATATGAGAGGGACAAGAAGGGACTGAGGGCACCAGCTGGTCAGTGGTATGACAGGAAAAAGAGAGACTAAGGAGACCGGGGGGGGGGTCACTGATATGAACGGGGTGAGAGGGGACTTAGGGCGCCAGAGGATCACTAATATGAACGGGGTGAGAGAATGAGACTGAGGGTACCAGGGCAGTCACTGATAGATAAGAGAGGGGTGAGAGGGTACTGAGGGCACTGGGGGGGACTAATATTAATGATGTGAGAGTGGACTGAAGGCACGGGGGGGGTCACCAATATCAGAGGGGTGAGAGGGGACTGAGGGCACCAGGCTGGTGACTGATATAAGAGGGATGAGAGAGAGAGAGAGGGGCTATGGGTACAAGGGGGTCACTGATATGAATGGAATGAGAAGGGACTGAGGACACCAGGGGGTCACCGATATGAGAAGGATGAGAGAGAGAGAGAGAGACTGGGGTACCAGGGAAGTCGCACATATGAGAAGGGCGGGAAGGGACTGAAGGCACATGAGGGTCACTGATATGAGAGCAGCGAGAAGGGACCAATGTCACCAGGAGTCACGAATATGAGAGGAACTAGAGGAGACTGAGTGCACAAGAAGGTTACTAAGGGATGAGAGAGACTGCAGGCACGAAGGGGTCACTGATATGAGTTGGGCAAGCTGATTTTGATGGCTTCAGAATGTAACTGATATAAGAGAAACGAGAGAGACTGAGTGCACTAGGGGATCACTGATATGAGCAGGGTAAGCTGAGACTGAGGGCACCAGAAAGTAACTAATATGAGAGGGGGCAAGAGAGACTGAGGGCACCAGAAAGTAACTAATATGAGAGGGGACAAGAGAGACTGAGGGCACCAGAAAGTAACTAATATGAGAGGGGACAAGAGAGACTGAGGGCACCAGAAAGTAACTAATATGAGAGGGGACAAGAGAGACTGAAGGCACCAGAGGGTCTTTCTGATATGAGAGAGGCAGGGGGGGGGACTGAGGTCACTGGGGGAGTCACTGATATTAGAGGGGTGACAGAGACTGAGGGTACTGGGGGTCACTGATATGAAAGGGTCGAGAGGGGACTGAGGTCACGAGGGTCACTGATATTAGAGGGATGAAAAATACTTTGGGTACTTGGGAGGGTCACTGATGTGAGAGGAGTGAGAGGGGACTGAGGGCACCCGAGAGTCACTGATATGAGAGAGGCAAGAGGTGACTGATGGCACCAGGGGTCACTGATATGAGAAAAAAGAGAGACAGTGCACCAGGGGGTCACTGACATGAGAGGGGTGAGAGTGGACTGAGGGCAGCGGGGGGTCACTGGTATGAGAGGGGGCAAGGGAAACTGAGTGCACCAGTAGTTCCTGATATTAGAGGGGCAAGAAGAGACTGAGGGCACCAGGGGTCACTACTATGATAGTCGAGAGAGGACTGAGGGCACGTGTGGGTCACTGCTATGAGAAGGATGACAGACAAGGCCACTGGTTTTCGATTTTTACCAGACAACCCGGTAAAATTCCAGAATTAAGGCTCCCTGAACACCAGTAAAAATAAAGATTTCATGGAATCTGGCATTTTATACCAGATCAGTAAATATATAAAACTTGTATTTTTCTTATAATTGCTTCCTGTACTATTTCCAATTTGCTTTATTTAATGCTCTGTATATTAAGCCTTCTTTTATTCTGATTAATTATATACACACTAAAAGAATGACAACAGAATCCCTGTAAAATCCAGAAACTAGAGTAACAATTTCCAGTGCAATTCCGGAATCTGAAGTCTTTAAAACAATGAAATTCCATTTTCATCACCGTAAATCAGTGACCTTGATGAGAGGGGACTGAAAGCACCAGGGGTCCATTGATATGAAAGGATCAAAAGAGACTGAGGGAACCTGGGGGCGCTGAGGGCTTTATTTATTTGTTTGAATTTTGGTAACCGGGTGAGCACACTGAGACCATGCAGTTCATTTTTCAGGGGTGCCCCAGGCAGAACAATACAATACGATACGGTACAATACAAACAACAGGAATACAAATAATGAGCAGCAAATGTTATGAACATGGATATACAATCGGAGAACAGTTGACAGGGGCAGTTAAACATCAATGAGGGTACTACAGAGTCGGGGGCATACAAGGTAACAAAAGATGCAGCAGTGAGATAAATAAAATACAAAAATTACAAAGTTAAATTTTTATGTATTTCATTTTTGTTGACCGGGTAAGTGTACTAGACAAATTTTGCCTATTTTCAGGCATGTCCTGGGAGAAGGGGATACAGATGAATGCCAACTGACTTTGAACCAGATTAAGCATGTTGGTGGTATTTTTAGTGAATGGGGGGAAATGTGTCCAGTGCACCGGGGAAATTCCTCTACTCTTTTCGATAGAGGGCGCTGCTATTTCGAAGAGAGATGCCAGAGTGCTGGTGTACGTCTGTGAGAGAGGACGTGTGGGAGGCTGAGGTGTTGATCACCTCCTCATCTTCAGTTGGACGGAGTGATTGCAATCGAGCTGGACCAGAATGTGGAACTGAACGCTACGATACCCGATGATACTTTGCCTGAAAATTCTGCTCCCTGCGATATCTCTTCGGAGGCAGGTGTAGTAGGTCCAGTTCGCGGTGCTGTAGCGATTCAGCTGCAGCTAGCTGATATGGAACAGCAGTTTCTGCGTGCCAGGAACCATTTACTTCAAGAATTACAGCAGCGATGGGATGATGTTCCCAGTACACAGGAACAGGAAGTGGTACAGCTCCCTGCTGTGCTGAACTCAGCTGCAGAGACGCCATTGGGAGATGAATCTGCAACCATGAATTTCCCTGCTTCTTCTTCTCGTTCTCCCTCAGAAATTCGAATGGATTTGGGTGAGTCATCCATTTCATCCGCTTCTGTAGTGCAGCCATTGATACCCGTTGCTGAGATGATTGGAACGCCTTTGCTAACACAAAGTTCTACAGACCTAATTAAAGGCCCAAACGTGGGGCGCTTTACCATAGGTCTGACACCTCAAGAAAAGAGGGGCAATGCTGGGGGGTTTACGGTCCTAGGTTATGAAAAAAAGGGCAGAATTCCCCTTCATTGGCTTTAATTGCTCCCTCTTCTACTCCATCCTCAAATGAACTGGACTTTTCGATCAGGGAAAAAGAAGCTCCTGCCACATGGGTTATGACAGCTTTAGAGGCTGCAGGGTGGGTGAAATCCCCAGACGGTAAAAAGTGGGAAACAAATTTGCCTGATATGGGGAAACTGGTACAACCTTCTCCCTCATAATGCCAGGACAGCTTTCCCCTATGGAAGGGGTGCAGAAATCTCCTAACCCCTGTCAGGATTTACTGTTGCAAAATATTAGAAGGCTTGAAGGTGAAGGTAAACCTCATACAGTGGTAACCCCCCCCCCTTCTGTGGCTCAGCAGTCCCAAAATGAGCAACAGTTACCCACTGACATAGGCTCTTCCCCCTCAGCTGCTGCTCAATGTACAACCTCTACAATATGGCATGATAGAGTGAATGAACAATTGTTTCCTGCTACATTTGGACTATTAAATGAACCTGCTGCCAAGAAAAATGCAGTTCAGTTAAAATTTAGGGGACCTGTGGAGGACATTCCCAACAGGCATTTTGTAGGTCGTGAACTGTTAAAAAATAGCATGAGGTTTTATGCATACAAAACCTATGCTTTAATACATATGCCTGGGGATTCCATCTTTGATGTGAGCTTTAAGCACCCTGCTGGACTGGATGGCTTTTGGAAGCAATATCAAGCAATTAAAAACACTCCATTATTGAAAACCTTTCTGGCTATAATTACAATATTATTGCGTAAGGAAGGGGTTAATGTAGCTGACCTTACCTACTGGTTGCAACAACATTGCTCTGTAAAAGGTCCACCTGAACCTATACTGGATGATGAACATCTTTGGACAGGGGGGTTGGCGTTATCAGATAGATTTACATCTTGAGAATGGTTTAACTAAACATTTACCAAACTGTTTTTTTGGGGGTCGGGATAGAGGAGAGCTATTTTATCCAGGTCAACCAAGGGCTTGTTATAAGTGTGGAGCTTTAGGTAATTTAAGTAATGTGTGGGATCAACAAAAATGTGGTCTCTGTGGGGATTTGGGTCATGTAGGGGCACATTGTAGAAGGCCTATGAGATGCAACCTTTGTGATGAACAAGGGCGCACCTTTCGGTCATGCTCTTGGGCCTCACATAACCAAACTGATCCCGCCCTCCGTGCTGAACAAGATGTCTATGTGGCCAATGCTCAGAAAGAAAAAAAATGAAAGATTTGCTCCTGCACTCTTGTTCATCTAAATCTGACACTCACACGCAGTCCTATACTTCCCCGACTTCCACCGGAGAAGGAAGGGAGAAGGCCCAAGATGAGATGGAAACATCCATACCAGACCCCCACATCTCCAATATAGATGGAGAGGATACTGATCCAATTTCTGCCTCCCAGAAAGATTTAACAACCCCTGATCCGGCTGTCCCACCATTGGAGGATAACAAACCAAGTGACAAGATTACACACCAGTCCTGTGTACCTTCGGGGGGCATGAAGGCCACTTGTGTGCCACCCCCGGGAGTGCAGACAGAGGTTCCTTTCCAGAGGGTTACTCGATCGAAATCCTCTAAATCTGGTTTAGATAACACATGTTTAACTAGTGAACCTGATTTAGTTGTAGTCCAGAATCCTTTTGCCCCTTTACTGGATCCTGAAGGTGATGAGGAAGGTGTGGACTCTGACATCTCTTCTGTTACTTCCTCACATGCAGAACCTTCCCCAGATATGGGAAATAAGGATGAGCCCAAACCAAAAGAAGGGGAAAAAAAGAAAGTAAGGATGTTTATAATATTATTTAGTAGCTTCTTTCTCTAAGCATGCTTTTCCTACTTTATGGCAAAAGATATTTCCTTTCTTACCGTTAATGTTAACAGTATTAAATCTAAAAGAAGAAGACAAATTACTTTTGCTAGCCAGAGTGAAAATACTGGTACTGTTATCTTTTTACAATATACCAGATTACACTCATTAAGTGATTTAAGGGATACAGAAAAAGATTGGAGGTGGGGTGCTTCCTTTTGGTCAATGGGAGAGGACGTTTGTGATGGACTAGGTATTTTATTTTCTAATATTACTGCACAAGTGTAACAGATTTTGGATATTTTTCCTGGTAGAGCTATGTTAATGGATGTGGTTATTTCTCATTGTGTATACCGTCTTATTAATATCTATGCTCCATAGTTAAAAGCAGAAAGGTCGGCTCTCTTCCATCGCATTTCTCCATACTTACATACATCCAAGCTTGTATTGTGGGGAGGTGGCTTTAACTGTGGTCTCGCTCCCAGAGACTGGGGAAGAAAAGCACAGAAGGTATACTGTATACCAGTTCTCTATTGAATATATTACATATAGGATAAAGTATGGGGAGAAGTGTGTTACGAGAATTTAGCACACACCCTAGATGTTGGATGGCACATAACCCGAGGGCAAAGCCGGGGTTTATGAATACCATCAACACCGGTGTGTGTTAAATTCAAGTTTAATACACTTTTCCCCATATTTATTTTATATAATTGAAGGGGCTCCTGAAAAGTCCGAGTCGCTTTTTTTTTTCTGGAATTGTGTTGCGGTTTTCTGCGCTGCTTTTCTCGGGTTTCAAATCGGCTTTTTTGACTTCTTGGCATGCGAGGCTGCTGGAGGCCATTTGGTATAGAGGCAACCCGAGAAGTGTGTATTTTAGTCAGTGCCGCTTGAGGTGACAGGGACAATTTGAACACGCGCTATGTTTAGTCTCGAGCACTTTGTTGTTCAAAGGGAGCACGGGAATGCCGTAACACCTACTCAGGTGTTACGGCATTTAACACACAGTTTTGGAAATGGGCAAAAATGGAGACCATTAATTATAAAGTAATAATCTACCTGATGTATATGATATGTTAAACATAACCCCAGTGCATATTTTTTTTTAAGGATCGCTATCGTCTCGCATAGATTTCTGTTTTTTGTCTGAAAGGGTTACTTGTTCCAGAGTTATGGTGCTGCTGTTAGAAACGTCAGACCATTCAGCCTTAAAATTATTGATTGGCACTTATCAAAAACTCCGGCTACTTTGGGGCAGTCATCTGAACCCAGTGAAGAGGGCACACACGTATAGACCCTGTAAGTCTGGTGGACTTGATATGATCAATCCAATTGTTTACTTCTTTAGTAATTTCTTTTATAGTTCAATTAGGCCCATGTTGCTAGAGATTGATGTGATGGGACGTATGTGTATGACTCTGTGGGGCCAACCCTTTTAACAGCACAGGGAAGAGGTTAAGTGGCATTCCTCAGAAAAGCAACTTCCCATTTATGTGAGACACACTTTGAAATATATTAGAATGTGGAAAGTAGAACTTGGTTGGTTCATTTCTCATGAGAGGAAATCCTTTTATCCTTCTGTTATAACTTCCTGTTACTATGAAGAACCTCTGTTTTAGGTTTCTGAATTTGTCAATACTGCCTTATTGTTGGCAAGCATAATAGAACCTAGAATCCCTAACAAAATGTGGGATATGATTTGGCTTTGTGCTCACCAAAAGCTTAATGTCAAAGGCAACCATAAGCATAAACAGGTATGTTTACAAAAAATGTTTGGCACGCATTGGCACACTGGTGGGGAGAACCATTATTTTGCCATATGTCTTATAATATACTAGTATTAGGACAGATTCCAATAATGTGGAATAAATGGCATAAAAGAACAGTTGTGCTGTTAGCTTGTATTAAATGGCACATTTGGCAAGCTAGGTGTTTACGAGTTCTTCAAAATAAAATAATACAGATGCAAGATGTATTTTTTCTTATACAGGAAGAATTAGATAACTTTTATGAATATGAACTCCGAACTTTAGGAGCCGAAGTAGGTAAATCTTTATGGAATGGTATCGGATGGCTAGGATAATATGTTTCTTTTTTTCCCTTTTTTTTTTCTTTTTTTCGAACAAATGATTTGTGTGATGTTTTGATTCATGTTGTGTTTTGACTATTTATTGACTATTCCATGTTTCCTTCATTTTACTGTATTCTGTTTTTGGTTCATAATAAAAATTTTCCCTACTTTTTTCGAGAAGTGCCATGGGATCTTTAACATCCACCTGAACTACCACAAGAACAGGCAGATGGGACCTCGGTTTAACATCTTATCCGAAAGACGGCACCTCAGAAGTGCAGCACCCCTCTCATGCTGCACTACAGTGTCAGTATTGGGATATTAACCCAAGTTCCTGGTGTGGGGTTAGAACCCACAGCCTTCTGATCTGCCGGCCTCAGAGGCGAGTGTGCTACCTGCTGAGCAACTGACACTTACAATACATATGCATATACATATACAGATCCAGAAGCAAATGATTTAACACCCTTTATTGGACCAGCATAGATGTAACAAAAAGAACAAAGTGCTTTTGCTTTCGGACCAACCCAGTCCTTCCTCTGGGGGAGGGTTGGGCACCGATCCAACCAGCAGACAATGTCGGGAGGGGAAGAAGGACTGGGTTGGTCCGAAAGTTAAAGCACTTTGTTCTTTTTGTTACATCTGTGTTGGTCCAACAAAATGTATCAAATCATTTGCTTCTGGATCTGTTCTTACAAGGACCAATATGGCAAAGACTAAATCTGTATGAAAGTTATATACAGTGAGATATACAAAATTTACAGAGAAATGTACATATTTACATCTTTAACAAAATTTCAGTGTAGCAAATTCAATTGAGATTTGTTTGACAGAATAAAGAAAGAAAATAGGATTAAGGTGTACATAATAGAGCAAAGAGAAGTCATGCTTTGAAAAAATGCACCAGAGATTATTAATTTGAACGTAAATAGGGTACAGAGAAAACAGTGATTAGCAAAAACAGATGCAGGTAGGAGGTTTGAGCAAGTCAGCAGCAAGCAGTTTTTTGAATAGTGATAGGGAAGGGCAAGAGAGGAGATGAGGTGGTAGGGCATTCCAGTCTGTGGTGGCAGAGTAGGAAAGCTTTGCCTTCAAGCGAGGACGTGAGTGTCGGGTTGCTAGAATAGGTAATGTGGAAGTCCTGAGTGGACGAACAACTTCTTTGCGAATGAGAGAGACTGATGGGACTAGGAGGTCACTGATATGAGGAGCGAGAGGGGACTGAGGCGCTGGGGGGGGTCACAGATACAAGGAATGAGAGGTGACCTATGGTACCAGGGGGTCACTAATATGAGAGGAACTAGAGGAAACTGAGGACAAAAGAAGGTAATGGATATGAGAGGGGATTAGAGAGACTGAGGGCATGAGTGGGCCATTGATATTAGTGCAACAAGAGAGACTGAGGGTGCCAGGGGATCACAGATATGAGCTGGGCAAGCTGGGATTGAGGACAGTAGAAGGTAACTGATATGAGAGGAATGAGAGAGACCGAGGGTACCAGGATGTCACTGATGTGAGACGGAACTGAGGGCACCAGAGGGTGACTGATATGAGAGAAACTAAAGACAGTGAGAGCACGGGGGGGGTCACTGATATGAGAGGAGACTGAGGGCACCAGGGGATCATGGATATGGGAGGGGTGAGAGGGGACTGAGGGCACCAAAGAGCCACTGGTATGAGAGGATCAAGAGAAACTGAGGGGACCAGGAGGTCATTGATATGAGAAGGGTGAGAGGTGACTGAGAGCACCGGGGAGGGGGTGTTACTGATGGAGAGAACTAGAGGGAGACTGAGACACAAGAAGGTAACTGATACGAGAGGGGTGAGAGATCATGGGCAATAAAGGGTCACTGATATTAAATGAACAAGAGACTGCGGCACAGAAACATAACTGATATGAGAGGAGTGAGGGAGACTGAGGGTACCGGGGGGTCACTGACATGAAAGAAATGAGCGAGACTAAAGGTACCAGGATATCACTGATGTGAGAGGGATGATAGGGAACTGAGGGCACCAGGGGGTCACTGACATGAAAGAAACGAGAGACTGAGGGTACCAGGATGTTACTGATGTGAGAGGGGTGGGAGGGAACTGAGGGCACCAAGGGGTCACTGATATGAGAGAAATGAGAGACTGAGGGTACCAGGATGTCACTGATGTATCAGAGGTGATAGGGAACTGAGGGCACGGGGGGGGTCACTGACATGAGAGAAATGAGAGACTGAGGGTACCAGGATGTCACTGATGTAAGAGGGGTAGGAGGGAACTGAGGGCACCAGGGGGTCACTGATTTGAGAGGAACCAAAGAGACTGAGAGCACCAGGAAGGTCACTGATATTACAGGGGACTGGCAGTATCAGGGGGTCACTGATATGAGAGGGTTAAGATGGACTGTGAGCACCAGGGGTTTCATCGATATGAGAGGGGACTGAGGACACCAGGGGATCAGTGATACGAGAAGAACGAGAGAGATTGAGGGCACTAGGAGGTCATTGATATGAGAGGGTCGAGAGAGAGACTGAGGGTACCAGGGAGCTGCTGATTTGAGAGGGGACTTAGAGCACCTGGGGGTCTCAGACACCTAAGCAAACATTTATCAAAGCCAAAGTTCAAGATGGTGACTCACTACTATTCTACCAACTCAGGGAGACTAGCTAACATCCCTAGACCTAAAGGACGCCTATCTTCACATTGTTATCTGGCAGTTGCACAAAAAGCATCTCCGGTTCAGACTGCCATCAGGCCATTATTAATTCAGGGCAATGCCCTTCGGTCAAACTTCTGTTCTAAGGATGTTCACAAAATGCTAAGCTGTGGTCGTGGCACACCTAAGGAGACAAGGGGTAACAGTGTTCCCCTAACCTGGATGACTGGCTGATAGTAGGTTAGTCACATCAGTAAGTGAAAGAGGCATTAGCAGTTACACAGGATACCCTGCACTCACTGGGATTCCTGGTGAATCTAAAAACGTCTGTTCTAATACCAGTTCAACTTCTCAAGTTCATAGGAGCAGAGTTAGACACACAAAGAAGGCCTGTTTTGCTTTTGAACATATATAAGCAGGGAGTTTGGGACAGAGTAGGGAGTTAAAGTCAAACTGTGAATCCAGGTCTTTCGCATGGGAGCATGATGCGCTCTGCTATTGCCACCACCCTCAGCCTGCTCTTGCTCTGTTAAGTTTATGTTCTCTTAATTCACTGTAATGTGATTGTAATTTCACATGAAAAAACAATAAAATGATATGAAGTACAAGCCCAGGCAGCTGTCCTGCCTGCTGCTACATCATTCATGTCTGCTAATCCCTGCTCTTCACTTTCAATTATTTAGGATAATACCTACAAATACCTCCCTGGATTCAGCACTTTAATCTCTTGTGTGGCAGCCATCTAGGGGAAATCAAATCTCATTTCCTTTATCCGTAGGGGAGAGGATGAGTGCCTTGTCACATGTCACCAGCTCGTTAAGCAAGATGAATTCTTGGCAGAATTCAGCTAGTGCAGGGTCATCACAACTGTAGGGTCTGGGGGACACATAGTCTCCCAAAATGAGCAGTTGGCAACTAGGATTCAATGTCAAGTAATGCAAAATCATACACCAAGGGTACAGGAACCCAAGAACTGAGTATAGGATGTGGAGGTGGTATTGTCAGTCACTAAGCAGGAAAGGAACCTTGGGGTTATCAATATCTGATGATCTCAATGTGGCAGGGCAGTGTGAAAAAGCAGTGGGTAGGGCCAGTGGGATGCAGGGATGCATAGGGAGAGGTATCTTCAGCAGGAGGAGGAAGGTGGTGTTGCTACTATATCGCTTGCTGGTGAGATCCCCATCTGGAGTATTGTGTCCAGTTCTGGTAGCCACACCTCAGGGAACATAGACAGGGTGGAGGCAGTCCAGAGGAGGGTAACTAAAATGGTGCAGTGGTTGCACCAAAAGCCCTACGAGGAAAGACTGAAGGATCTCAACATGTGCACCCTGGAAGACAAGAGAGGGAGAGCCAAGAGGGGACATGATACAGACCTACAAGTACCTCACAGGGGTGAACATGGTGCAAGAGAGGAGTATATTTTAAATTATAAGAGCACCAAAACACAAAGGCAAGCAATGAAGCTGGAAGGTGAGAGTTTAGGAGGGATGAGAGAAAGTACTACTTAACTCGAAGAGTGGTGGACACCTGGAATAGACTGCCAGTAGAAGTAGTGGCAGTGAGAACACTAGTGGGGTTCAAGCACGCATGATGGGACAGACATAAGGAAATGGGCAGGAAGGAGGGATGTTTGCCAGACATCAGTTAGGGTCTATGGAAACAGACTAGACAGGGACTATCTAGGCAGTCTGGGTCGGCCAAGTGATCCTTTTCTGCTGACAAATTTTATGTTTCTCATCTAAGCAGTGTTTTTTGGGCTGAGGAAGGCTGCAAAAGTGTCATTCAGGCATTTCCTTGATCCATATTTCATTGTGTACCTTCTCCTCCTCCAGAAATTCCTTACTGTGTTGCTCCCATTTGGTACTGTGTGTGTTTGTGCATCTGTGTGCATGTGTAGGTGAATTTGTGGGGCTGTATGGGGAAAGGTGTTTGTGTTCCTATGTGTGTGAGGGTAGGTCTGTGTGTGGAGTGACGTGTATGTGTGTGTCTGTGTGTGTACATACAAGCATGTAGATGTGTGAGAAAATGGTCAGATAAGACAGTGAATTACTTACAGCCTACGGAGTACCAGGGATGGGGGGGGGTCTGCCTAACATTATTGAAGACCCACAGACTGCTCCTGCACCCCACTCCTTCCCAAAGTTTGAACTGCAGGCTGTCAAACACAGAGAATCCGTGATTTCTGAACACTGTGGGTTAAGGTTGGGGGGGACCCAGGATTATTCTGTCAATGAATGCCACCCAGTGATGGATCTGGGGTCCACCCCCCCCCGCTTAAATTCAGACCTCTGGGACTGGACTTGAGTTGGGCCAGGAGCTGGGACATTTTCAAAAGATGTACATGGGGGCTGGCACTGTTCCAGCCTCACTTCTACACAGACATTCATCCCCAGCTAATCAATTGTATAGAACATGATTAGAAGAGGGGTGGAGAACGTGAGAACACTGATGAGGGGCACACACAGGATAAATTTTGTGGGGGGGATTCAAGATGAGAAAAGCTCTTCTATGACTGCTCAGCCACCAGAATACATTCTCCCAAATACATTTTCAAAAGTTTTCTGAAAAGTTCAGCTAGCATACGATGCTGCTGAGAGACAGAAATGGATTGTATAATCTCAGATACTGCTTGGAGTGGCATTCGTTATAGGCAACACAAACTCACTTCTTCCTATATCTGAAAGGAATATAGTTGGAAATGTATCATTGTCTTCTTCAGAACACCCCAGATAACCAGAAAATATACACAGAGAGGCTTGCAATGTTGCAGACAATGCGGGGAGCCATGTGCTACCCATGCTCATATATTCTGGGGGTGCCCAGTGTTACAGTCATACTGGCAGGAGGTGGGTGAGGTCATGCAGAATCTCTTCCCTGACTTAGGCCCTTTAACCCCCAACTGGCAATTTTATTAATGCTGCCAGCGCAGCTTAATGATAAGCTATCTCAAACTACGGAGGCTTTGTTACTCACAGCAGCCAAGAAGGCTATCACAAAACGGTGGTTACAAGCAGTTTCCTGCACAATAACAGATTGGGAGGACATGTTGCAGGAGATATAGGATGCCCAGGGAATTATAGACCAGTCAGTCTGACCTCAATCGTGTGCAAGCTCATGGAGACCATACTTAAGGAAAGGTTGGCAGAATATCTAGAGGAGCATGGTCTCCAGGATGCGAGGCAGCACAAGTTCATTGGGGGGGGGGGATCATGTCAAATGACTATGATTGATTTCTTTCACTGGGTCACTAAGACAGTAGACGGGCCAAGCAGTAGATACCCTCTGTCTGGATTTCAGCAAGGCCTTTGACTCTGTGCCCCACAAAAGGTTGATCAGGAAGATGGCAGATCTCAGGGTTGGGGATAAGATGTTCAGATGGGTGAAAAACTGTCTGAGGGACAGAACCCAGAGGGTGGTTGTGTTGGGGGAGGAGAGTTATTTGCCACCAAAGAGGTCACCAGTGGAGTCCCACAGGCCTCTGTGCTGGGGTCGGTCTTGTTCAGTATCTTCATCAGTGACATTGGGGATGGCATTAAGGGCAAAATGTGCCTATTCACGGATGACACCAAGATCTGCGGGAGAGTGGACACAGCTGAAGGGATACAGGACCTACAGGATGATTTTGAAAAGCTGGGGAGGTGGCTCAGGATCTGGCAGCTTGGCTTCAATGCCAAGAAATGCAGAGTTATACACATTGGAGCTAAGAATCTCAGGACAGAGTACTACCTGGGTGGAGTCAAGGTATCTGCATCAAAGGAGAAAAAGAACCTGGGAGGCATGATCACTAGTGACCTGAAGCAGTCCACGCAATGCAAGAAAGCAGCACCAAGGGCTGCATAGCTAGGGGGATCAGTAGTAGGAGAGATGAGGTTATACTACCCTTGTACAGGTCACTGGTAAGGCCACATCTAGAGAATGGAGTTCAGCAGTGGTGCCCACACTTCATAAAGGACATTAACCTGCTGGAGAAGGTCCAAAGGAGGGCTGCAAAGATGATAGCAGGTCAGCATGGTAAGGCATATGAGGAGAGGCTGAGGGCACTGAACATGTACTCCCTGGAGGAAAGAAGAGAGCGGGGACATGATTGAGACCTTCAAGTACTTGAAAGGGATAAATAATGTGGATAAGGAGGGTCTCTAAGCTGAGTGGCAACCATAGCACGATGGGGCACAGTTTTAAGTAGGGGGGTTAGGAGGGAGGTCAGGAAACATTTCTTCACAGAGAGGGTGGTGGACACTTGGAATGCATTGCCAGGAGAGGTGGTATCATTGAAGACAGTGGGCAGCTTCAAGAGAAACTGGGATAGGTATAGGGGGAAGATAAGAATAATGGGTAAGGAGGATGGGATGAATGGGAAGGGGGCAGGGATAGTAGCTCAAGCTGTGGACCCTGCAATACGAACAGACTACACAGACCAAATAGCCTTCTTCTGCTGGCTTCTTCATATGTTCATATATACCAAATGGAGAAATTAGCCACAGGTCTGAATCTGCGCACCAGTGCATTTAGTAACTTTCGGAATGCTTGGGTGCACTGGGTGAGGGGGTCACCACAACGATAGTGTCAGTGGCTTAATAGGTAGCACACTCACCTCTGAGGCCGGGAGATCAGAGGGCAGTGGGTTCAGTTCCCACATCTGGCACTTGAGTTAATATCCCAGTACTGACACTGTAGTGCAGCATGAGAGGGGTGCTGCACTTCTGAGGTGCCGTCTTTCAGATGAGACGTTAAACCAAGGTCCCATCTGCTTGGATTGGTGGTAGTTCAGGTGGATGTTAAAGATCCCATGGCACTTATCAAAAAGAGTACAGGAATTTCCCTGGTGTGCGGGCCAAATTTCCCTCATTCACTATAATACTACCAACAGCTTAATCTGGTTCAAGGTCAGTTGGCATTCACCTGTATCCCCCTCCCCCGGGTCGTGCCTGAAAATAGGCAGGATTTGTCTAGTGTACTTACCCGGTCAACAAAAACTGAATAAATAAATAAATGTAGTCCCGTAAACTAAAGAAGCAGTTGAGGGGCACTGATCCACCATTTCTGGAACACCAGGCAGGTAGTAGGGTTGCACCATGGGCGGCACGGAATGGCAGCCCGAAAGGTTATGTACATTATGGAATGTACGAAAATATTATTGAAAATGCTACAATCACGACATATCTTGATGGATGATTTCATAAAGTACTTGATGTCATGTGCCTGTTAAAATTTAATAAAGTTTAAATAAAAAAAAAATGTAAACGTTTTCCCAAACAATTTTTTATTGGGGTACTGGTACCCTGCCTACTCCTCCTACGCGCATGCACCTACACTGCATAGACTTCACACTGATGTGCTGCCTGACTGCTATTTGTGAGCGAACTGGTCTGGGCCACATAATGTAAATCTAAATTCTATTCTAGATGCTTAATACATATAATCCATGGTGTATCCCAATATATCTAAATGTAGCCTAGCCACTTGCAGCTTCTCTACCAGTAAGCTGCCCAACAGCAACACCTCCTTAAAAGCTTACTGTGAAGTGATATTAACTGTGACCTCTTAGCTGGTGGTCTGTGTATATATGTATGTGCGTAGGGAGGATTAGCTAATGATTTCATGTGGGAACACAGGCACCTGTTCCCTGCCGAAGGATGGTTTTAACAATGTTAATACAACCTGCGTCAGAACAGCACCAAACTCTGAACAGCGGCTCAGGTACATATGGGAAGGTCATGGTGGGAGCAGTAAGTAATAGTGGGGACTCTGTTATGTAGCCTAACAAGACATTTCCCAGAACACCGCTGACAGCAGTCAAGAAAACAATGATGAAATATTTTTCCTTCCCCTTTATTTTAGGTAGTCTGAAAGTTTTTGTCAGCCTCGGGCAATAGGTCATAACACAAGGTCAACACAGGCAGTCCTGCATGTGTCTGCTGGGTAAGGGGCCCAGGAATAAGGATGACAATGGGATGGGGTGGCTCTGGCATCCTACATGGGGGCATTCACATTCTCTTCCATGTGGTTGGTGAATAAAGAGAGGGATTCAGTTTCACTGGGGCATTATAAAGAGGGAAAAGTCAAGTCACCCTGGAGCTCAGTGGCAGTGCACCACGCTGCCTTGCAGTCTACCTGAGTTCGGTTGCCCTAGCACTTCTGCAGCTCCCCCCTGCAGAGGTGCTTGGCCAGTACAAAGCATTAGAGGCCTTCAGCCAGTGCTGTCTATTAAGCTCTTTCTAGACTGAGTACTGCCATAGTAAGCTTTTATTGCACTCTGAAAATTAAATGCTGGCCGGCATGGTGGCGCCGAGGGCTGAGGCACCGGATGCCTTATCTCACGCCATGCTGCGACCCAGGTTCAGAAATGAGCCAGTGTCATCCGAAGGGGGTGGGGTGAGGGAAGGAGCTGGATTGAGCAACCATGACAGCAGCTTTCCTTTTCCAGGGAGGATTTCTGTCACCCCTCCCCATAGTTCCACTGCCCTTGGTGGAGGCCCGACAGGCAGCATAGGAAGGCGGGGGCGGCAAGTAGTGGGAGGGTGCCTTGGAGCCGCGGTGTGCGCATGCTTCCACACCTGCACACAAGGCATGGGGGAGCAAAACGGGGGGAAAATGAGGCATCAAATGTGTATAAAAAAAAAAAAGAAAATTAAAAGTTGTTGGAAGCTTGAATTGCACTCCTGAGGGCACTGTATTTTTTTTACTCTCTCTCTCTCTTACTGCCTCTAGCTCCTGTGACTGCCTCCACTAGCTGACCCCATGAATAATTCCCTAACCTTATGCAGTTCTCTCTCCTATTAGCACTTGAATGCCCCTTAGCACGCACTTCCCCATGTTATGTCTATGACGACAATGCCTCTGGCTGCGCTCCTCCTCTATAGCTCTCCGCCCCCCTCTACTCTTCCTCTCTCTTGTCCTCTATCCTCTCTGCACCTCATCCGCTATCTCCTTGTAACCTAGCCTCCAAAACTTGTTTTGTTTCTCAGATGCTTTGTAACTCTGTTTAGCTTACACTTTTGTAACCTTGTCCTATGTATTGAATTTGTAATCTGACTTACATGACTTATATTTTGAATTGTAACCTACGTGGAACCTTTGTAAAAGAGCCCTGGCTCAAAGGTATTGTAATCCTAGATCTAATAAATAAATAAACAAAAATAAAAATAAATACTGCCTGTCTGGCACCAGCCTGCTGCACATGGCCTGCTCTTCTTTGTTCCCCAGGTTTCCAGGCCTGTGCTCTTGCCACTGCAGCACTCTGCCTCATAGGTTTGGAAGAGGTGAAGAAACAGGAAATGAGACACACTTGGTACAGGAAGCGGTGTGGTACATGGTGGTCAGCCCAGAAAAACATATACAAGGAAGCACAAGGATGGCACTCTCTGAGGGGAATTCTGCATAAGTAAGTGGCTGTTCAAACCAGCATTATAGGTTAATGCTATTTATTGTAGACAAAGGTTCTCCCATGGAAACTCACAAAAAAAGTAGATTTGTGCCATAATAAACATCAAAGTGCACAGTCCAAATAAGTTAATAATGGTCGCAGGCAGATCTAACTGGCAAATGCCAGTTAGGTCAGCCTGCCTGCTGCCAATATTAATTTTTATATGGATATCTTTTTACAATAAATAGTATGAACCTGTAATGCTGGTTTAGACATCCACTTATGTGGAATTCACCTCGGAGAGTGCAGTACTTGTGCGTCTTTGCTTGGCAGAGGCAGCCTACAAAGGCACACCGCAGCAGGAGGGAGAGATGAGGGAGATGTCTGCTTGACCTCACAGCCCAGTGTCCCAGAAGGGTGGGTGGCAAGAACATGGACAGGAACACCTCTGAATACTGGATTGCCAGTCACCAACTCAACTGATGTCATCAGGGCCCGTCCCTAGCACACTCCATCACCCTCGCTATCCTACCTTCGACCCAGTCCCCTCCTCCCAGAAAACCTCCCCCCTTTGCTGTCTATGGGATGGCAGCCACCCCCACCAGGGACAGAGGTGGGTAGAAGATGGGTCCTGTTGGGGAGGGGAGGGAGGCAACCCAATGTGGAGCAGTGCTCTGACAGGTGATGCAGCATTGACATCCCTGTGAAGGAATAGCAGCAGGGGTGCTGAAGGGTAGGAACATTAAACAGAACATAAAACTGTGAGTAAAGGGACACATTTGGCATATGTTTTTTACTGAGAGGGTAACAGGGGTATGGAACAAGGTGCTATAGCAGGTCATTGACGCTGCATTATAACGTGATTTCAGCCAATCAGTGCTCAGAACCGAAGGGCTTCTCATCCTGCGTGTACAGCTGTCATCATGTGCAGGAACATTAAAGTGAAGCAATCCGCTTCAGGAGTGGGGAGAGGAGCACAACATATGCTTTTTTGAATTACAAAATCAGAATATAAAACTTATTATAAATCACTTTAGCTAACTTGTGTGCTTTATAAATAGAGCAAAAGATAGACAACTGTGTATTATGAGGCTTTAATACCATCAAGATGTTCTGATGACGTGAACTTCTAGAGTGAGGCTCAAGTAATGTATAGAATATGAGATAAGGAACTCTGTATTACGAGGGTATAATACCATCGAGAGATGCTAGTGACACGTGAACCTTGAGAGCAAAGCTAGACAGAGATGGAGCTAGAAATGTTTTTTCTATAGGTACGTTTGGAGCCCCCCCCCGATGGTTCTGCCCCTGTGGAGATGGTCCGGTATCACCCATTAAGAGGAGTTTCCTCTATGGGACTGTCGGCGGTAGTGAACCTATCGAGTGTTGTGGTAGCTTGTGAGACTGGGCTGGAGGAAGCAGTGTCAGCCTATCATGGGGCTGTTGTTGTGGCCTTTGACTTAATCGCACCCTTTCGTGTCTGCCTCCTGTCTACTCAACAGAGACATCCTTGGTTTGATGAGGAACTCCGGAGTTTAAAGATTAGGGGTCAGAGATTAGAGAGATGCTGGAGGAGATACGGCCTGATGGAGGACAAATTGACCCTGAGGTTGCATTATGTTGACTATTGGGGGGAATCTCCCGTAAGAAGGTGGAATTTCTGTCTAGGGAGGTTGCCGCGGCGTGGAACAGACTAGCTCAGCTTTTCCGCATGGTAGACAGGCTCTTACATCCTGCCTGTCTTTGTGCTGGGGAGCAGTTTCGAGCACTAGGTGCGAGGAGCTGGCTCAGTTCTTCACCAAGATGTCCTCTATCGGGGCTAAGGTCTCCTTGAGTATCTCTCAAAAGAGAACCACCCAACCCTCTCCCTTTCACCCCCCCTTTTTATCTCATCAACCTCTCCATCCCCAAATGAGGCCCACTCGGCTGACAAACCACTTCCACCATGACAGTGCCATCCCTGGCTGACCCCCTACCCCCCTTAGGCTAGACTGACCAACTAAATAGTGAACTAAAACGTTAAACCCTATCCTCTTCAACCTTTAGTTGAATATATAAGATTTCTTTGGTATTTGAATGTCTGTGTAACTGTTTTCTGTTCTCTGTAAACACTGTTATATTTGTAATGTTTGTTCAACAATGACCTGGAACCTTTGAAAACGAGTCCTGAACTCAAAGGTATTAATCCTAAACTGAAATAAATAAAAGTAAAAGGGCTGCGGTGCCCGGCCTGAGTCGTGCCGGAGCACTCCTCCTGTCTGGGATGAATTTGAGCTGATTGGGGTGCACATGGTGATGAGAATAATCTCAAAGCTGAGGCCAACACATTCTGATCTAGACCCAGGTCCAATCCAACTTTTGGTTGGTTGCTTGGACCTGATTGGACCTGTGGTTGCTGAGGTTGTCTGGAGCTCTTTGAGGAGTGTGGCCTTCTCACTGTCCTTGAAAGAGGCTTTGGTAAGATTATTGTTGAAGAAAACCTCTTTGGACCCTGACTGCCTCAGCAACTACAAGCCAGTCTTGAACCTCCCATTTTTAGGGAAGGTCATAGAGAAGGTGGTGGCCGTGCAGCTAGAGAGACACTTTGCCTCCTATGAGCCTTTCCAGTCTGGGTTCCAGGCGGGGCATAGTTCGGAGACTGCCCTGGTAAGGGTGCTAAATGATCTCCTGATGGCAAGGGACAGGAGAGCTTGTACCATCTTGGCTCTGCTGGACCTCTCTACAGCATCTGATACCATAGACCATGAGATGTTGCTTGATTGCCTGTGGTTTTGGTGTGGCCTGCCTGGTAACGTCATCAACTGGTTCAGGTCATGACTGACAGACAAAGTGCAAAGGGTGACAATGGGACTTGTCTTATCTACCCTGAAGCCTCTGTGCTGTGGGGTTCTGCAGGGTTCAGTTTTATCTCCCTTATTGTTCACGGCATATATGCTGCCATTGGTAAACATTATCAGGTGGTACGGACTGGGTTTTCACTGCTATGCAGATGTTACCCAGCTGTACCTGTCCTGTGCACCCAATTCTCAGGTGTCGGACTCCATATTTAACAGCTGCCTCGAAGAAATCCAGTTGTGGATAACTCAGAATCGGCTGAGGCTCAACCCAGACAAAACAGAGTTATTGGTGGTGGATCCGGATCATCGGGGGGGAGGGATATCCCCCAGTCTAGTACTGGGAGGGGTTCCCCATGTCCCTTCCAGACAGGTGAAGGATTTGGGCATAATCCTGGATGATGGCATGACGCTTGATGCTCAGGTGTTAGCTGTGGTTAAAAATGGCTTTTACCATCTTAGGAATATCACCCGAATCCATGCCCTAGTCCCCCTGAGGACCTGGCCACACTGATACACGCTTTTGTCTCTTCCAGGCTGGACTACTGTAATGCCCTATACCTTGGGTTATCTGGAGGCAATCTCCGCAGGCTGCAGTTGGTGCAAAACGCAGTGGTGAGGCTTTTGACTGGGGTGAGAAGATGTGAACACATTACCCCGATCCTCCACGGACTGCACTGGCTGCCAGTCAGGTGGAGGATTGTCTTCAAGATAGGGCTCCTTACCTATAAGACCCTACATGATAGGGGTCATGCCTATCTGCAGGAACTCTTTGTTCTTCACCACCCAGCCCGGGTACTCCGTTCTACAGAGGGAGGCCTCCTTGGCGTTCCCAGGGTTAGGTTGTGGCTTTCTGGGGACAGACCATTAACTGTGGCCGCACCTACCATGTTGAACACCTTGCCTGATGATCTAAAGGGGGCTCCCTCAGTAGAAGCCTTTAAAAGAGGTTTAAAACCGTTTCTATTCCAACAGGTTTTCATTGACTTACTCAAAAAGTAATGTAATAATGATTTTTAATAATGAATTTACTATATGTGTTTGTGTGATCTGATTAATCTGTATGGTTATAATGATGTTTTTATTGTACAGCACTCAAAGTCTTTTGAATTGAGCGCTTTATAAATAAAAAAAATCTATCTATCTTATGCGTTTTCCCCCAATTTTCCTCCATGAGTCCCGGGACACCGTCAGACGATGGCAGTGTGTGCACATGGAGGTGCACTGCATCTCGGGTGCCGGCCTCTGCCCTCCGTCCTCCCCACCCTGGCTATTGCAACCCCCCCATAGCCTGAACTACCATCCGTCCTCCACCTGGTGGCGGCCAGGGGCCAGGGAAACCCCCATCCCTCCCAGGGAGAGGAGAGCTGCCTCACGGCAGCTCAGTTCTGCTCCTCACCCTAGCCCCTGCCAACTTCCGACAACCCAGACTCATTCCCAAACCCAGGTCGCTGGTGTGGTGCAAGGGGTGGCATCTAAAGTCTCAGCCCTCAGCACTAACAGGCCGGCAGATCTAGAATTTTTTTAGGGGATGGGGTACCATTTCCACCAGACATGTAAATTGTGGCATTTTAATGCTAAAAAGCTACTGTTTCTAGGCTTAAGGGGTTAACGGATGCTACTTTGCTGCAAAACTAAACTCAGGAGTTTCAAAATCCTCCTCAGGGATCATCTGCTCAACTCTCATGCCTGCACCTGCCAGTGACTAATCACAACCAACTTCACCCTCTACAAGGGACCCTGTCCTGCCACCCCCCAACTACTTGCACCTGCCCTTGCCACTAACAAGCCTCACGTAATTACAGCCTATAAGCCGTGACAAGTCACCCCCCCCTTCCTTCCTGCACCCCCACCCTACCCTCTCTGACAAGGGACCTCCGTCCCGCCTGACTTGCTATTCCATTGTTACTCAATATTGTATTTACAACCTGGTTTCTGATTGTTTGACTTTCTTGACTGTGTAATGAGTACTATAAACTGTTTCTTTCTTTCTACTACTTATTGTATACCATTGTAACCATTTTGTATGTTTTGTAACCTTGTCTCTCCATGATATGGAGCCTTTGTTAATGAGTCTCTGACTCAAAGGTTTGTAATTCTGATACTGTGCAATAAATAAAATAAAAAAATAACTGGATCCGCTAGTGTGGCTACAGTGATGTATATAATATTAGACAGAGGACTGTGTATCATGAGTCTAACCTATAATACCATCGAGAAATGAGAAACCAAAAGCAAAATGACATATTATAAATAGAATAATACATGGAGAACTATGTATGATGAGGGTATAATACCAGTGAGAGATTCTGGTGACATGAGAACCCTGAGAGCGAAGCTCAAGTAATGTACAGAGAAACAGGAGACTGTTATGAGGATATAATGCCATCCAGAGGTTCTGGTGGGATGTGAACCTCAGTAGCGAAGCTCGAGTAATGTATAGAGTAATAGAAATGAAAGCATGTATTACAAGAGTTTATAAAATGGGCACTTAATATAATGAATTGTGATTGGCTGAGACACATCACATGACCGTGCAGCGATCTAGCTCGCTGCATGATCATCCTGGTACTTAGCCTTATCACAAATCACTACACCACTGCCAGACTTTAAAAAGGATTGGCAGCCATCTTTTTCCTCACTAGAGAGTCTTTGCAGTTTTGTGTCCTGTATCCAAACATGTCATCCACTTCCCCTCCCCCGCCATCCATTTCCCCCCCCACCATCAATCAAAAGAAATAAAAACTAATCATACTGAACATAATGAACATAGTTCTTATAGAACAACTGCATTTTTCTCCAAAATTCATATTACCAGCACTGTTGTTCTGTTTTTAAAGCTGTGCTTCAGCGGCGGCGTTCTGATTTGCACTCACTCTTGTAGTTTGAACTGCATGGTTTTCACTTGCGGTTCTCCAACCAACACTTCACATGTAAGATTAAAAAAAACAAATACTTTGTTGTTTACTTGCTACCCAACAATAAGTTGTGGAGAGGAAAATGGTAGTAGTGGGGGAGCGTCCCAGTCCTGGTCTTGCAACTGCACCATGGTGTGGCTCTATATCGCTGCTTCCAGAAATGCCTTGACTCACTCTCTGTGGCGTCTCTCTCATGACTCTGTCTTACTCTCTCTGCCTCTCTCTCTCTCTCTCTCTCTTTCTCTGTCTCTCATCCAGCACTGAAAACACTACAGACAGTAGTAAACTCCTAGCCTTAATTACAAAACAGTCCTTACAATAGATCATAATGGCGTGGGAGGTACCACTATAAGACAAAAAACAAGTACAGATTGCAAATTGGGTAAAAATACCCAAGTCAAACCTGTAAATGCAAAAAAGTTCCAGTAGGCAGAAGGAATATTTTAAGTTAAAAAAAGCCAATAACTGTTAATTTTTCATGTCTTACGTTTTTTTTAAATTATGCATTCTTAACAGTAAGATACCATTTTATCAGTGCAGTAACACACTCCAGGGTGTGCATTTTGCTAGATCACTGCACTTCCTCATGCCTCACAATGCACCCAGGGCGTGCGATGATCTAGCACAATGCACACCCTGTTGTGTGTTACTGCTAGCATAATATTATTGAGAGGTTCTGGTGACATGTGGAACTCAAGGGCGAGTAATTAGGTTAGTAATATCTTTTTTTTTTATCTGTACTTTATCCTCCTCCCCCCCCCCAGTGGCCCTACATCCTGTTGACCCTCCCAGCTCTGTCACCCAGCTCTTCCAGGATCTTACCTTGTGTTCGCCTGTCCTAGCCACAGGACCTGGCTTGCCCAGTCACTGGTGTGGAGTTTGTGGGGGGGTCAATTGTCATCCTGCCACCACTGTAGGGTATATTTCACCATTTTCGCCCATCCTTCCCCATTGCTGGGGTGTGACATGTCAGCACACCTACATGGAGGCATACACACACTGTGGAGTCTTGCAGCACCCACCCTTTTTGGCATCCCTGTCCCGTTCTACCCTCAGGCCTCCACCTAGGGGCAGTCATTTGGTGGGACTGCCAAGTCTCCCTGCCCAGGACAGGAGAGCTGTCCTCCAGATGATTGATCCTCTCCCTCACTGGCCAACCCCCGGCAACCCGTTCATACTGTGAGCATAGGTTGCTGGTGTGGCAGGAGGTAGGGCACGATGCCTTAGCCCTCCACGCCACTGGGCTGGCTGTGTTAGTAATATCTTAATGCTGCTCTCAGCATGTTAGGGACTCCCACATTTTTCTTAGCATTGTAGAACTGAGTCTATTCCACAGTGCAACAAGAATGCGTGGAAACAGTTGGTTTCTCTGCTGGCAGGACTGCTAACAGGACTTTCAAAGGACATTTGTAAGAAGTGTACCTCCATTCCCTGAAGAAGTTGTGTGTGCAACAAAGCACTGGTTTTGTTCAAGGTGGAATAATAAACTACAGTCTATGGAAGACCGCTATTTCATATGGAAATTAGTGCAATCCCAGTGTTGTTGTGCTAATGTTGTGACATCAAGAGGTTGTTGTTGTACCCTCTTGAGTATGTTACTGTGATGGTACAACATTGAACGTTGGCAAGTGCTGCTGTTCAAGCAGCAGTACCAGGAGAGCTGTGTCTGTGTGAATAAGGGATGGAGTGGCACTCGATCGAAGTGCTCAGTTATTGTTTAATATTGCCTACATACTATAAAAGACAATGGATGGGCAACAGTAAACAACACTGAGTTCACTTCCCAAGGTTGCATGACAATGCTGGTTTTCTTCAAGGTGGATAATAAACAATTATTTTTCTTTCTATCTTTTTTCTGCTGGTCCCTACCTTTTCTGCTCCCTGTTCCTGGCAACTCTGAGGGATTCTGGCCACCATCCGACATCTCCTGTGCTCCCTTAGGGTCACTGCCTGTTCCCCTGTGGCTTATCCCCTGCAGCGGCGTGGTGGGAAGCCACCTCACTCACCCATCTTGTCTGGATAGTCAGGCAGTTTTCCCCAGAGCTGGTGCACTGCGGGATGGCGATCAAGCTGCCCGACCATGAGGACTCCACTTTTACATTTTCTCCCCCGGAGCAGAGGCGTGCAGTGACACTGGTGTAGGGGAGCATGCACGCATCCGCATGCGCTTCCCTCCCTGGTGTCTGCCCCCAGCTCCTCCCTGATGGTACAGTGCAGAGCCTAGCCCTCCAGCCTCTGCCAGGGGGCCCGGAGAAGGAGAGCAGTCCAGCGGATGCTCAATCCTTCTCCTACCCTGCTGACCTCCGGTGACCCATCCTCGTTCCTGAACACGGGTCATTGGTGTGGTGCGAGGTAAGGCAACCAGCGCCTCAGCCCTTGGCACCACTGGGCCAGCATAATAAACTATTATTGAAAAATAATTGCACCAGAGGAGTGGAACCTTTCTTTTCCACATGTCTGGTAGCTGATTCTGCAGTGAAAGTTTGGTCCTTCACACCTACACAGTGAGATTCTGCTAGGGCCATGGGTAGCCTGGAGCAGTGTACTGTATTTTCTGCTGTGCCCCTATAGTCCCTGGGCCCCACCTACATACCTCACTGGTCTCCCTTCTGTGGCATAGAAACATAGAAATTGATGGCAGATAAGGACTGCTTGGCCCACCTAGTCTGCCCATTTTCCCTATCCACTGCAATACTGCAGATCCTACTTGATCTGTAGCTTTTATCCCCTTTTTTCTATTGCTAGGGTTCCCTTATGCCCATCCCATGCAGTCTTGAATTCCCTTACCATTTTTGCCCCCACCACCTACGCTGAGAGGCTGTTCCAGGCATCCACCACCCTACAGACCTGCTCCGAGTTTTAGTTTATTTATATCTGTGTGAGCAAATATATTTTCATTTGAAGTTAGATCCGTACTACTGTTTTTGCCTGGCCGGTATATTTTATAAAGTGGTCGTCGATATTTAAAGTAAGTCGAGCAGGCAAGCCGGCAGGTTTTCAGTAATTTGAAAATTAGAGATGCCGGAGGAGTTTATGGAGTAAGAGGTGTTTTTTTTTTTAACTGATAAGCTCAGGTTAATAGTTTAACTAAAACCTCATGAATGAAACTCATATTATTTTTGTCCACAGTATCCGAATAAGAGTGCTTATTTTAGTTCAAAAGTCGCAAATAAAGTTCTGCCCCCGTATGACCGGTTGCGCTGGCTGCTCGATAGTTTGTCTGCCATTTTGTCAAATACCTATTGAATTAGAGTGAGGGAGGTGAAATCATGTTAAAAACTCTCCTCCAAAATATATTGTATTGCAATTTGAGAGTTTTAAATTATGTGCACATCTTTTGATTTGAATACTGGGACCCTCCTACGAATTGAATTTTTTGTGGAGAATCCCGGGGCGACGCCGACTACGGGAACCGGAGCAGGAATTAGAAGTCCGAGAATCGAGGTATATGCATGGTCCTGTGGCTGGGCCAGGCATTGGAAGACCTTAATGATGGTTATTCGAAAAATTTAAAAATGAATCATCAAAGTGGCTGCTGTGGTTTGGAGCCTTGGAAGCTTTAGAAGCCAGAACGTATGGAACTGGAGTCAGTTTCATTGATGCGAATTCCTGGAGAAATTGATAAAGAAAATGCTACCTGTTTAAATGTTATTAACGGAAGATATGCCACTGTTGCCTATGGGGTTGGTGGGCCTTTTATATTTATGCCTAACTGCTATGCTTAGAGGAGCGTTTTTCTTTCTCTTTCCAGTATTGCAGTGATTACATGGCTGAATGGGACAAAGGGAAAGTCGCATGGAATCGTGTGGCTAGAAGTGGTGGATGTTAGGAAGGAGCCCTAAGATGGATCTTTAACTAAAATAAGGATACTACCTGGACAGTATTCTGCAAGGTGATGTGGATCCTTGTTGGTAGGGAGAGACTGCTTTTAGATGCAGATATCCCTTTCCACGGATTTTGGTGTCCTACTATACAGGTTTGTGAACTGGGTCATGCGAAACATCATCCTTCTCATTCAGGTACATTTAAAAAACTTATTTTAAAACAGAGCTGACAAACCATCTTAAGTGACCAAATCATCCTGTTGCTGATTTTGTTAATAGACCAAGTTAACACTCTGTTGAACCATATTAAACGGCCACTAAAGTATTAAGAAACGCTCATTACTTGGCCTTGGCAAAAAGGTTGTGGGAACTGGTTGTTGCCCGCAGGTGTTTTCCGGAGAATACAAATGGTTCTGCAGTACAGGAGTTACAAGACACCAGACATGAGTCAGGAGATAAGTTTAACATTTTTCATTTTACAATGGTGTGTAAAAAAATCCTGTAACCTCATTGGTCAAAACATGTCACATGACCGTGAGCAAATCCTGCATAACCCATGGCTGAGAAATGGCATTTATAAAAAAACATAAACACATTTTAAATGTATTTTACACATGTGTCCATTGTATAACCGAAATAAGGCATTCCAGGGTGTGAGTTATTGGGTGATTTACCCACTTCTTTTGTGGATAAGTCACTCAGCTACGCCTAATGGCCTTCCCACACAAGGTGTGGGTAAATACCAACCCACACCCTTGTTATGCCTTTTGTAACCCCTGCAAATGGGGGTTCCCAAAGATCTCCAGGAGCTTGCTTGAATGCTCCAAGCCTGAATGGTGTTTGGCATTTAAGCCATTTATCAGTGAGTGTTTTAGAGCCTCTGGTACTGTCTCTTTAAGAGCTGTCTGCTTGCAGACATAATTAGTTTGTATGGGGGACTGTGTGCTTCTCTGAGTACCACTCGAGCTGCTGCCAATTCACTTCATTTTTGCAGTCACTAGAGTGCAAAGGAACCTATCTGAAAGATGTAACTGTTTGCCAGAAATTATTTAGAGTAATAATGAAATTACAGTTTGTCTAACCTGCTTTCTTTGCAGTCAGAACTGTGTCTGCTAGTTCCCATTCTAGTTTTGAACTGCTGAACTGGACCAATCAGTGTGGGGTAAGCTAGCTCTAAAATGGTGCCTTGACGTAATCAGAACTTGGACTCATAATCTGAGCCAGCCACAAGAGGATTGTATGGGCAGTGACTCTGGGAGATGTAAGTTAGATTTCAGTGCCTTTTGGACCAACAGCAGCAGTCTATTGTGAGTGACAGCCAATCCAGTCAAGAACTGGGAGGAACTCAAAGGAAGTGCCCGGTTTTGTCGGTTGGAGTTTGAGCTGAGCTTTGGCAGTGAAGAAGGAAGAAGCCCTGTGCCTTTTCAGTGTGCAGTTTTAGTCAAAAACGTGTAAGGCCCAGAGTTCGGTCTGCAGCTTGTGTAACAGCTCTAGGACTGAACTGCCCTGTGAAAAGAATCAATGGATCTCTGAAGAGTAGAAACCAGGCTCACCCCTGTAGAAGACTGGAGGAATTGTTGAAAATTGCACTCGGTCTGTCAGAACTGAATCTGCTGTGTGTTCTCCGGTATTGTGCAGTAATTACATCGGGATACAGATGCAGCCTGCCTGGTATAGTGCTTTCTTTTATATGGATGTGTGAAGAGTTTGTGTACCTCAAGTGAGCCCTGCTGACATTGAAGGACCCATCTTATTTGGAGGTCATGAGTACTAATTCAGGGTCGCCCTGTTGAATTGCCACATTAAATCCAAATGGAATTACTGTACTGCTGACTGTTTAATTCTCCTTTTCTCTGTGTGAAAGGGCCCCTACCAGCTGCCACGGCTTGGACTAGCCACTAAGTGCTTGGGTACCCAGGGACAGTAATGATAGGGATAGGCCTGTGCACAGAGCCATAGGTAGATTATTAGAGTGATAAGCTAATTAACCTGATTTCCTGTCCTGTTATATCCCCTAAATAAATCAGAGCTGCTTGTTTCAGCAAAGTTATACTGCCTGAGGTATTTGTCTATGTTAAAGTACTGTACTGTGATTGTTGCACTGTATCTCATTTCACAGGAGGTCCCAGTGCCGGAACCAGACCTGGGGTAAGTGTATACTGTGAAGGTAATTCTGATATATTGTGTGGGCCACTAGTGGGAAGAAAGGGGGGTTGCAGTGTCCCAGAGGGCTGTGACCAAGTTAGTTTAACTATTGCAAACCCTGACCTCTGGGTGGAGGCACCCGTCATTGGATCCAGGCCCCTCAACCTGTTAGTGGCAAATCAGGCAGGGGTAGTAGCCCCTTGGATAGCGCTATCTAGGGGTTACACCTTACTGCGTAACTATCTATGCAAGAATGCTGTTTAAGTGTTTGTGGAATAAAATTCCTTGGAAAGTTATTTTTAAACCCCTCTTTTTTTAGATGGCAAGTGGCAATGGTTAGAGGACTTCTGGATATGCAGATATCTGTTATACTACTTTTGGATGATTGTGGTTAAAGTATCTGTCTGAGTAAAACTGAATGCTCTGAATGCTTCTGACTCTCTCATATACGTACTATGGACCGAAGTTAAATTGTTTGATGAAGGTATCATTTTTGACAAAATGGGTGTTTAATGTACACAAACGCTGGTTTTAGTGACAGTTGGAGGTTGGCAAATTATATTTTCTCTAACAGCTACTGTGTTGTTCCACAATTTTATATGCAGCACTTTTTTAGCATGCGCTGGACAATGTAACAGTGGTGTTTTTCTGAGTCTTTTAATGACCATATTACAGTGACCTGTGGTGTCTCAATCATGGTTAAAGTTCCCTCCAGGGCTAGTTTAGCTTTGCTTTTTATGTTGTCTTGCACGCGCAGTGCAAGCAACATTTTGTGGCAGCTTGCTGGAAGTAGCAGGTTGTGTAGGTGCGGCAGTGTTGTGGCCAGTGCCGCCACTGCTTTTTTGGGCTGGTCTCTATGGCACCAATGAATGAGCACGCTGTCTGTGACAGCAGTTGAGAAGCGTCCCACCAACTTGAAAGAATTTTGCCGCCACAATGAGGGAGCGCCCCGTCATTGCTGGGTGTTCCTTGCCTGCTGAAACATTTCAATAAACATGTAATCGGCTATTGCCGACCACCTCTTGCAGTCCTTAGGAAGCCAACTACGGGGATGCCCAGTCTCCCTGTCGGCATGTTTATAACCCCCCTCAAGATTGTGTGGCACACTGAGAGCCCACCCCAGTGTGCTCATGTGTTCTGAAGCTGACTGTGTCAGCATGTTCCTGCCCCACCCCAATTGTGTGCTACACTGGGAGCCCACTCCAGTGTGGCCAACATAACCCCTCCAAAGTCATGGGGCACACTGTGAGTCATCCCCAGTTTGACCAACAGTTGTTTTATTTCACTTGTAAATAAAGAAAACCTTCCCACGATGTCCATTCCTGAAAAAAAGAAAACAGTCTGTCGTTGATTCCGGAGTGCCCTCCTGCCCCATCCTGCACCCACCCTTTGTGTACCCCACCTCCTCACACCCCCCTCACCTCAAACTTACCTCAGGAGGTCTGGCACCACGATCTTCGGTGGAGCGGGAACATGTCTGCGATCTTCAAAGCTGACCGCGAACTGAAGAAATGCCGTAAGCTGTATAATGACATCAATGGGGGCCTAGGTGGATATCTCGCCATTTTTTTACTTTTGGCTCCATATTTTCAACATGGGGCTCTTGAGACCCCACCTCATGAAATCAGTCACTGTCATTTCGTTATTCGGTCCCAAAAGGTGATTTCGCGGTCACTGTGCAGAATCATATTTTGGGACAGATTAACAAAATGACAATACCACTGTTCATGAGGTGGGCTCCCAAAAAGCCTATGCTGCAAATTTGATTAAACAATTCAAAAAAATGACTGTGTTATGAGTGTGCATTGCACAGTTTCCATGCATGTTCGTAACTTTGAGAATTTTTAATATTTTCACTCCAGATTTTCAACATTGCCATTTTTTCACACCTCCTTATGAACAGTACAGCTGTCATTTTTCACATCCTGCCTGAAATATACTTTCATACCTGTGGTGCACAATGGTGCGGTCATGGAGGAAAATCAACATTGAGGACAGATTAAGAAAATCACAGTGCCACTGTTCATGAGCGAAGGTCCCAAATGCTTTCATGAGGTGGGGGTCACAAAAAGCCCATGTTGAAAATTTGTAGTGCAAATACCAACAAACGCCCGGGGCATTAGGGTTTCTAACCATAATGTCCCACCCTGTACAGATTGACAGGCATCAGGGGTGTGACTTTGGATTGTCAGCTGTAATGCTCTAGCCATTCCACCTCCACCCTCAACCTACAGCCAGTGACAGACATCAAGGTGTGCCTTGGACTTTTTGGCCCCAAAGTTCACCCCATTCTCCTATACTGCACCCATCTCAATGTATTTCCTTATGGAATGGGGTGAGCGTAAGGTCCGATGACCCCAAGGCTCACCGCAACACTTGTCAGAGTCTGCAGGGTAGAATGAGATGAAATGGCATGAGCATTATGGCCGAAGATTCAAAGGCACACCTCAGTGCCTGTCAGTCTCTGCAGGGTGGGGTGAGGTTGATGTCAGTTCCATACTTCACTGCCATTCCTATTATACATCTCTCTCTAACTCCTGCACTACCAGTGCCAACGCCAGCAAGACAACATTCAGCATTGACAAATGCTTGTTGGTGTTTGAATTTTTGAGGTGTGCACTTTATTAATTTGGTCTGAGTTCACTTTTAGCGGCCAAATATCAAAATGTTTAATGTTACTAAGTGGGTCTCTTTGATATAGAGGAGCCACTGAATGAGGACTCCTTGGTATGGAGCGGATTGTTGTATTTTCTTTTCCTTTGGATGTCCGCAACCAAAATACTGGATTATTGTGATTTGGCTGCTCTGGTTCTGACGCTCATGATCACTGAACCTAACAATTGGTGACAGTATAATTTCTTTTTTTATAATTAGACCAATTAAAATTATTTGACCCTGGTAATGGACCTTGCTCTGAATACGAAATGGAGCCCTTTTATATGTTGATTCATGGACTTCAAAGTTAATGGAGCCTTGATTGCTTGCTTTAAAAAAGAGTGAACTCTTGACCAAAATGGAGCCACAACTTTGCTTAGATGTAATTTATTTTATTTTTATATTTTATGCTAAATGTATGGAATAGTTGGTATTTAATTCTGAGGCATGTCACTACTGTTCATAGGATAACTTTTTATGTTGGTGCGCTTGTGCAGCCAACATCTTGGGGCAGTGCAGCTTTGGAGGCGTGGTCGCTGTTGAGTGAATGCAGGGCATGCGCCAGTAGGTGCGTCCCTCGTTCCCCAATCAGCCTGCACGCCAGCGCTACAACATGCATACATAATGTGGTGAGCACATCTAAGAAAAGGTCCACTGCAATCCGAGCAAAGCTCGTCAGATGCAGTGGACCTTCCTGGATGTGCTCACAACATTATGTGCATGGCGGCACAGTGGTTGCCAAACTGGCAACTCGGGTGCCCAACTTCTGTTGGTTCCCTGCCCTCTGTATGTGCCGATGGGGGAGCTCACTCCCCGTTGGCATAAATCACACCCCCATTGTTAAATGCCAAGAAGGGTGCCCAATACCCCTCAGCTTGGCCCACCCACTTTCTTTGTGTGCTGATGGGGGAGCCCACTCCCCATCGGCATAAAGAACCCCTCCATTGTTAAATGCCAAGTGGGTGCCCAATCCCCCTTGGCTCAGCCCTTCCCCGTTTGCTTTGGGTGCCGATGGGGGTGCCCAATCCCCGTCGACATAACATCCCCCCCCGTGTTGTGTGCCAACGACGGTGCCCAATTCCTCATTGGCTACAGACCCCACCCCAACGTTAGGTGGCGCCCTGGGAGCCCACCCCAGCATGCCAAAACCCCTAAAAAAAAAACTGTTCCGTGATGTCTCATTTTTTTTTTGTTACCTGTAAAATGAAAACGGTCTATCGTAGTCTCCTGTGCCCCACCCACACCCACCCACCCTCTGCGCACCCTGCCTCCCATATCCCAGACTTACCCCCGGAGTCCGGCGCAACAATCTTCGGTGAATTGGGAACACATCTGCACTCTTCAAAGCCGACCGTGAACTGAAGAAATCCCAATAAGCTGTATAATGGAATAAATAGGGTGTTTTTAACTTTGCTGTATATCTCAGGCATTTTTGGGAATTTTGGCCCCAAATTTTCAACATGGGGTTTTTGGGACCCCTCCTCGTGAATTCTTGCACTGTCATGGCATTATTCGGTCTCGAAAGGTGATTTCGCAGTCACTACACAGAATCACCATTCGGGGCCGAGTGACAAAATGACAGTGCCACTGTTCATGAGGGTGGCTCTCAAAAAGCCTAAGTTGCAAATTTGGTGGGAAAAATCCAAAAAGTGACTGTTTTACAAGCGTGCGTTGCGCAGTTGCTATACACGTTCATAAGTTAGCAAATTCACAATATTTTAATGCCTGATTCTCAACATTGGCATTTTATCACAACTTCTTGTGAACCGTGCAGCTGTCATTTTTCACGTCCTGGCCGAAATGTGTTTTTGCACTTCTGGTGCAGAATAGCGTGGTTGCTGTGCGAAATCAGTGTTCTGGACACATTACAAAATGACAGTGACACTGTTCATGAGCAGAGGTCCTAAAATGCCTGTGTTGAAAATTTGGTGACAGTACTCCACAAAATGACTGTGTTATGAGAAAGCATTGTGCAGTTTGCACGCACGCTCGTCACTTTGTGAATCTGTAATAGTTTCACTCCAGCTGTTCATCATTGGCATTTTTCCATACCTTCTTATGAACACTCCAGCTGCCTGAAATGTGTTTTTGCACGTCCGGCACAGAATAACACGGTTGCTGTGCGAAATCAGTTTTTGGGACAGTTTGAGGAAATGACGGTGACACTATTCATGAGCAGAGGTCTCGAATAGTGAACTTGGAAGGGTATTCCATAAAGGGATTATTCTCTGGGTAAAATAAAATCTCCTTTTATTTGTTCTAGGGTATGTTAATGTCAACTGATATTTATGACTGCTAAGCTTGCAGTTACGCTTACTATGAGACATATCCATCTGAGAAGGTAGCTCAGCGTCAGTGCAGATTTTATGCATTAATAACAGGTCCCCTCTTCTGCTTCTCTGCTCTAGGGAACACATGCCCAGCTCCCCCAGTCTTTCCTCATAACTTTTATTACACGTGTTTGAGACAATTCTGGTTATTCTCCGTTGCACCCCCTCTCATCTATTCATAGAAACAGAGAAGTTGATGGCCGATAAGGACCGTAAGGCCCATCCAGTCTGCCCATTTCTTTTTCTACCTTATAAATGTGCCATCGGCCTTTGCTCTGTCAGTGGCCTAGCTATTCATACTCATCTGTACTGTTCTTGCGCCTATCCCATGCCTGTTTGAAGCCCTGCACTGTATTCATAGCCACCACTTCTTGAGGTAGGCCATCTCCATGCATCCACCACCTTTTCTGTGAAAAAGAATTTCCTCACATTCCCCTTAATCGCCCCTCCAATCTCATGCTGTGTCCTCTTGTCCTGCTATTTTTCTTATATTTAAACATGTTAGACTCTTTCACCTTGTTAATGCCCTTAAGGTGTTTGAATGCCTCGATCATATCCCTCTCTCCCTCCTTTGCTCAAGGGTATACATATTGAGCTCTGTTAATCTGTCCTCATATGTCTTCTGATGCAGTCCCTGCACCATTTTGTGCCCTTCTGGACTGCCTCAATTTGGTTAATGTCCTTGTGAAGTTATGGCCTCCAATACTGCCGCAGTACTCCAGATGGGGCCTAACCAGTGTCTTGTAAAGAGGGATTATTACCTCCCTCTTACGACTTGTGATACCACTACTAATACACTCTAACACCCCCCTAGCCTTACCTACTGCTTTAGAGGTCTGCTTGGATGATTTCAGGTCATCAGTGATGATGATGCCCAAGTCTCTTTCTTCCTTTGTGACTGCTAGCAACTCCGCTCCCAGCCTATAGGTGGCTTCAGGGTTTCTCTTCCCTATGTGCATGATCTTGCACTTCTTTGCATTAAATCCCAGTTGCCACTCTTATGACCATTTTTCTAGTTTATCCAGATCTCTCCTCATTCTGCCCACTCCATCTGGATCATCTACTCTGTTGCAGATCTTGGTGTCATCTGCAAACAGACAAGCCTTACCCTCTAGTCCATCTGCAAGGTCACTAATGAAGATGTTGAAGAGGACTGGCCCCAGGACTGATCCCTGAGGTACCCCACTTGTGACTTGCATCTCTTCTGACTGTATACCATTTACCACTACTCTCTGTTTTCTGCCCGTCAACCAGTTTGCCCACCCAGTTGACCAATTTCTGACCCACCCAGCCTACCCAGCTTATTTATCAATCTTCTATGTGGAACAGGTCAAAAGCTTTGTTGAAGTCAGGTAGGCGACATCAACTGCGCCCCCTTGGTCCACCACTCTGGTTACCCAGCCAAAGAAATCTATGAGATTAGTTTGACAGGACCTTCCTTTTGTAAACCCATGCTGTCTTGGATCCTGTGCTCCTATGGATTCCAGGTGTTGCACTATCCTTTCCTTAAGGAGTGCCTACATAATCTTGCCCACTACTGAGGTAAGACTGACTGGTCTGTAGTTCCCTGCCTTCTCCCTACTACCACTCTTGTGGAGCGGGATTACATGAGCCCTTCTCCAGTCTTCTGGGACCTCTCCTGTGCTCAGAGACTCACTAAACAGTTCTGCTAATGGCTCTGCTAGTTCCACCCTTAGCTCCTTAAGTACCCTGGGATGTATGCCATCAGGTCCCATTGCCTTATCCACCCTGAGCTTAGCAACTCTTGTAGGACCCTTTCTTTTGTGAAGGGAGTAGTGCTCACTTCCCTCCCCCTGTCCATGGTGCTGAGCTGTGGCCCTGCCCTACCTTCTCTTCAGTAAATACTGAGTAAAAGTATCTATTTAGGATAGATGCTTTACAGAGTCCTCCCTCACATGCCCCTTTTCTCCATTAAGCTTAGCAATACCCCCTCTGGACTTTCTTCTTTCACTAATGTATCTATAGAAAGTCTTGTCACCTTCTTTTGCTGTTCGTGCCAGTGTTTCCTCAGTTTGGGACTTTGCCTGCCTTACTGCCTTCCCTGCTTCCCTTAGGGCAGTGTGGTATGCCACCCTATCTTCATCCCGCTGTGTTCCCTTATATTTCCTGAAGGCCAGCCTTTTGGCTCTGACCTTTTCTGCTACTGTATTTGAGAACCAAAGTGGTTTCCTTCTTCTTTTGCACTTCCTTTTCTGTCTAACACAATGGGATGTTGCGTTAAAGTATTGCATCCTTAATGTTTGCCCATTTTGCCTATATCTGAGGTACGGGCTCCACAGAGGAGAACAGTAATCCAGATGCGGCCTCACATAAGCCCTATACAATGGCAGAATACATCCCCTGTCCTGAGAGGTAAAGCTCCTCTTCATACAGCCTATTAGTCCATTTGCCTTATTGAGGATGTTATTACAGTGACTATGACAGGATAGGTCAGAATTGAATAATATACCTAGATCTTTTTGTTGCATTATAGGTGTTAAAGCCTTACCATTTAATATGTACTGATATTGCTTATTTGTATTTTCAAAGTGCATAATAACACACTTGTCAACATTAAACAACATTTGATTTTAATCTGCCCAAATTTCAAGTTTTTTTAAGTCATTGACAAGCTTAAGACAGTCTTCTGATGTTTCTGCTGGTGCTACTATTTTGGTGTCATCTGAGAATTTTATTGCAAAACTATTGATATAATTAGTTATATCAGATATAAAAATGTCAAACAATATTTGTCCCAGTACCGACACCTGACGCACTCCACTACTCACTGGGACTGTTCCAGACATGTGTCCTCTAATGCATACACACTGTGTACTGTCATTTAGCCACAACACCACCCAGTTAGTGATTTGATTATTAATTCCTAGTGCTCTCATTTTATTTATTAATTGATCGTGGGGGACTTTGTCAAATGCCTTATGAAAATCAAAGTAGACTACAGCCACAGGTATATTATTTTCCATTTTTTTACTGATATATTTGTAAAAAAACACGTTACCAGTTAGACAGGATCTATTTTTTCTAAATCCATGCTGTTTTATCAACCAGTCCTTTTATATTTAAATCCTTTTCTAGTCTGTTTTCGAGTATTGAATCAAAGATTTTCCCTATTATACTAGTCTGACTGATTGGTCTATAGTTAGTGATGTCTGCATGGTTTCCCTTTTTGAAGACAGATGCCACGGTAGCTACTTTCCAATCATTTGGAATATTGTGTGAGGTTAAGGACATATTAAAAAATGTATGTAATGGTTCCACTAGCCCCGCCTTCATTTCTTTAAATACTCTAGGATGGAGTTTGTCAGGACCTGGTGATTTATTTACATTTATTGTATTCAATTTTGCCAAGATCTCATCCTTGGATATTTCCAGGGCATCATCCAGTGCATTTCCTATTTGTTTATTGTTTGTTTTGGTTTTGACATTAAAAACTGAACAAAAAGATTTATTAAATTCTTCAGAGGTATCCTGCGGTACAATTATTTCTTTATTATTTATTATTAAAGGCCCAATGGTTCTAGAAGTAGGTTTTTTGTTATTTATATAGGAGTAAAAACTTTTCCCCCCATCTTTTATGTAAGCTAATCTATTTTCAAACCTATTTTCCTGTTTTTATTTTAGCTTTACATTTCTTTAAGATCATCTTATACTTCCATCTGTTGTAATCATTACCTTCTCTTTTCATCGTTTGTAATTTTTTTTTGTTTGATTAACTTAATTATATATTGGTGTTACCCATGATGGAATATTTCCTCTTTTGTTATAGATGGTCCTGTTTGGAACATGTTTATTTTCTGTTTCCAGAATTTTATTCTTAAGTCTTATCCATAAGTCGTTACAAGAAGTTGTCTCATTATCCCATTTCCATTCGGATAACTCCCTTTTTAAACATGGTTGGTTCCACTAGTCGGGTAATCATCTGTTTAAAGGATTAAGTGAACTGGAGCGCCTAGCATAAAGTTATATGACATCTCTAATATTAATCTTTTAGTATGTAATAGCGTCTCTTTATTGCATACTATGTACTTGTATGAAGTGCATGTATTTGTTTTTTAGAATTTTGTAAAGGCCCATTTTCTGAACAATAAAACCAAACTTGAAACTTTTTTTCTGAAAGATGCTACGCTCTCGGGCCTTCTTTATGTCCTTGAGGTATTTGAAGGTCTGTATCATATCCCCCCCCCCCCCACCTCTTCTAGGGTATACATATTCAGGTCCTCTAGTCTCTCCTTATAAGACTTTCGGTGCAGACCCTGCACAATTTTTGTTGCCATTCTCTGAACTGCCTCTACTCTGTCTATATCCTTCTGGAGATGTGGCCTATAGAACTGGACACAGCACTCCAGATGGGGTCTCACTAATAATTAATACAGTGGTATCACACCACCTCCATTTTCCTGCTGGTGATACCTCTCCCTATGCACCCCAGCATCCCACTGGGGTCATACTGTCGCAGACGAAACTGTCACATCACGACCGTGTGGCACGATACAGCGTCTGGCAACACCCGACTGTTTTTCTTGTGCTTTGCGGGGATGCTTTGCCCCTGCACTCCCACACTCCCTGGAAATATTATAATCAGTTCTGAGTGGGTGTGGACACAGGGGCAAGAAATATAATTGAAAAAGATTCCCTAGAAGGGAATCAAACCACTTCCACCAACCCTATCCACTACTGGGTCAGGTGCTCTAGCCACTCCACCATAGGAGCATCTTGACCAAGCACTCAGTCTGCATTGACTACATCCACTTTCTTGTTGCTGGTGAGCATCAGGGGGTAGCGATACTGTCTATTGCTGTAATTCCCCTGTCGCTGTAATGCCACACATGGTACCAGCAGCGCGGTCTTGCTGTGTGCAGTTTCGTCCGTGATATTATGACCCCATAGGGCTCTCCCCACACCCTTTTCACAATCCTTGGTCACCTTTAGGTCATCATGGGCTCCGGGGGGGGCATCCATCCACTGCACAGACTAGTAAGGTCCAGCATCAGTGGGCACTGGGACCCAAGGCTTGCTCTGGAGTCCAAGCCATCATGTAGATGGTCATGTTTTTCTTTTCCCAGCTTTTCTCCTGGGGTTCCCCCTCTCCTCCCTGATGTGGGTATAGCCCAATGAGTGGCTTCGACTGCATGCTGTGATGTCCTGTGGAGGGAGCAAATTCTGATGGTCAACTGCAGCTGGTGCTGCAGTACTGGTGCCTCATACCATTCTGTTCGGACTGCAGCATACTGCGGAGGGGCAGCTGATATGTTCTGGCATGCCTCCTGATGCAGCATTCTGAGTTTGCCCCTGAACTTTGACTGCCATCACGGCATCATAGTGCACTGTCACTGGGCCATCTGGGTGGCCACAAGCTCAGCGCTGTTCCAAGAGATTTCTCCCTTTCCTTGGTCTCCCCTCCCATGGAAAAGAAACAAGAGATCCATGAACAGTGGCATATCTAACTGCCCCACCCCCAACTTGAATTCAGAAACTGAAACCCATCCTGACTTCTGGCCCTCAGATTTGGAACCCACGGACCCTGAATGTAGTATATGTTACTGATATGTCAGCACCCTTGGCGAATACATTCTGATTGTCTCGAGTGCCACAAGTGGAACTTTGATATCAAAGTGAGTCACTATTTTCAAACCTGCATAAATAGCCAGATTACTCAAATCCCAGCCAAAAAAATGAAAAAGCATGCTAAAAAAACAGGGGACAGGATTGTCTTCCGACTCAGAACGAAGACACGAGGTTAGATGAGATGGAAGTTGTTACTAAAGAATGATGAACTAATATAAATGGCCAGCCCGGTGGCACTGAGGGCTGAGGCACTGGATGCCACACCAGCGACCCATGTTTGGGAGCGCGCAGGCCACTGGGGATCGGCAGGGGAGGAGAAGGAGCTAGCATCCCAGAGATAGCTCTCTTTCTCTGGGGAGGGGGGGGTCTCCAGATGTTGGTGCATGCCTGACCTCTAGTGGTGGCTGGGTGCTGGCACACCGACGCTGCATCTAGAGGGGCAGAGGTAGAGCAGATGCCTGACGGAGTGTGTACGGGAGCATGCGCAGCGGCGCTGTCGCTGGTGTCATTGCACACTCTGCCTCTGGGGGAACCACACAAGAACAAGGAAAAGGGCTCCCGGCCGGGCAGCATGAGCTTCCGACCTCTGGGCCTGACCCCGAATGGCGCCTCCTCCAATCTGTATCCATTTCAGGTGAGTTGAGCTTGGGGGGGGGCTCCTCACCACCCTGCCATGGAAGGCAAGCTGTGGGGGAAATGGGGGAGGTTGGTCTGATGTCAGGGTGCAGGCTGGGAGGTCAGTCGGGATGTACAGCCGACTGGGAGCCAAGGGAGAAACAGTATAGCCAAAAAAAAAAAATTATTAATCACGTTTGACTTTTGATGTCATAGTGTAAACTTTAAAATAAGAAAGGAGCTGTAGAATGGCATTAATGGAATTGTTAATTTTACGATTTTAGTTACTTGGATGGTTTAATTTTCTATTTTATTGTTTTTTCAATCCTTCCTTTAAATATTACTATAGTTCATAATATTACCTTATAGGAAATATGTAATAAGTAACATAGAAACATAGACTTTGACGGCAGATAAGGACTGCTAGGCCCATCTAGTCTGCCCAAGTAACATCTGAATATATAGCCGGAGTTTCAATGGGGTCCAATAGGAAGTACATTTTTCTTAAACATTATTAAACTATGCTTGTGGTACTACATAACATGTTTTTTGCTGAAAAAAACTTTAATTTAAAGTTATATATTGGCATACTGTACCTTCCAGAGTTTTCAGGACATATCTGTCCAGATTAATGATGTTTTTTATGTTGCTTGCATGCATGTGCAAGAAACATAGTGCCATCATCCGACTTTTCGGAGGTGTGGCACCCCGTCTTCCAATTCAGTCAGTAAGTTTGCAGGCACGGCCGCAGTTCTCCAATGACTGCTGCAGCTGTCTATGACAGCAGTCGAAATGCAGTGGCATACAGCTGAAAGGGACAGCTTCGCTCAGTGAGCAGAGCCTCCAACACACACACACGCACGCAAGCACGCATATTGCATGCTGATGCACTCCCCCCCATGCACACACACACTGTATGGCCGAGGGGTGCCTTCCCCACTGGCTCCATGCCCCCCCCCCACAAAAGCTGTCCAGGTGCCACGCTGGGAGCCCACCCCAATGTGGCAAATAATGTTATAGCCAATGGGGGTGCCCAATCCCCCGTTGGCTCCACGGCTGCACGCCAACCCCGAAACCTTTCCAGGTGCCACTCTGGGAGCCCACGCCAGCGTGGCAAATCTTGTTATAGCCAACGGGGGTTCCCAATCCCCCGTCAGCTCCAACCCCCCCAAACAGCCTTTCCAGCTGCCACACTGGGAGCCCACCCCAGTGTGGCAAATCTGTTATAGCCTATAGGTGCCCAATCCTCTGCCAGCTCCAGCCCCCAAACAGTTTTTCAGCTGCCACGCTGGGAGCCCACCCCAGCGTGGCAAACGCCCCGCATCGCCTTAATTTAAAAAAACTTAATAAAACGTCCTCGTAGTCTCACTGCCCCACCCGCACTCCACCCACTGTGCACCCTGCCTCCCACACCCCTCACCCCATACTTACCTCCAGAGTTTGCGCGATGATCATCGGTGGACCGGGAACACATCTGCACTCTTCAAAGCCGACTCATAACTGAGGAAATGCCAGTAAGCTGTATAATGGAATAAATAGGGTTTTTTCAACTTTCTTGCATATCTCAGGCATTACAGGGAATTTTAGGCCCAAATTTTCAACATGGGGTTTCTGAGACCCCTCCTCATGAATTCTTGCACTGTCATGGTGTTAATTGGGCCCGAAGGGTGATTTCGCAATCACTGCATGAAATCACCTTTCAAGGCTGATTAATGAAACAACACTGCCAGTGTTCATAAGATGGGATCTCAAAAAGCCTTTTTTGAAAATTTGGTGAAAAAATTCAAAAAAATTACTGTTTTATGAGTGCACGTTGCACAGTTCCTACGCACATTCGTAAATTTGCAAATTTTCAATATTTTCACTACAGATTTTCAACATTGCCATTTTACCACACCTCCTTATGAGCAGTACAGCTGTCATTTTTCACATCCTGCCCAAAGCGTGTTTCGCCCATAACAGCAGCACACAATGGCGCAGTCGAAGTCTTGAAATCAATGTATAGGACACATTAGAAAAATCACAGTGACACTGTTCATGAGCAGAGATCTTAAAGTAGCTAAGTTGAAATTTGGTGCAAAAATTCCTAAAAATGACTGTTTTATTTAGTGTGCGTTAGCAGTTCCTACACACGCCGTAAGTTTGCGAATTTTTTAATATTCCTACTCCAGATTTCCAACATTGCCATTTTACCACACCTTCTTATGAGCAGTACAGCTATCATTTTCATATATTGCCCAAAACATGTTTCCGCCCATGTTTTATTTTATTTATTTATTTATTTGTTCTAGGATTACAAATAACTTTGAGCCAAGGCTCTTTTACAAAGGTTCCACGTCATTGGTACAATTGAGACAATCATAAGCAAAGATAACAGTTTATAAAATTAAAAAAAAAAGAACAACACAGTCTTGTAGATGAAAAAAGAACAATAAGGTGAAACTTTGGGGAAGGGAAAGGGAAAGGAGGGTGAAATCGGGGAGACTAAGTGGATGGGAGAGAAGGGGAGGTAGGTTGAGGGGGACAGAGAGAGAGAGTGGAAGCGGATAAGAATAGAGGTAGTGCAGCCGGGTGGCATTTGTCATGGGCCAGCAGGGAGGTAAAGATAGGAAGGGGGTGCTGGCAAAGTGCAGGAGTAGATGTGGGTCCAAAAGGGCATCTTCAGCTATGGAACCAAAAGATATGCTTAGCCACAACAGTCACAGAGGTTGGAGGCAGTCAGTGTTAGGCGGAGACGAGTCTTAAAAGTGCTGAGCGATAGAGAAGATGGGATGTTGCTGGGAAGACTGTTGTACCAACTAGTGGCCCGGTAAGCAAAGGATCTTTGGCCCTGTGTTGTGCGGCAATGCGGGACTTGCAGAAGCTGAGGTTTCGATCCCCTGGTATGTCGGGTGTGGATTCTTGGTTGTATGAAGGCACAGACTCCGTGGGAGGCAAGGCCCAGCAAGATTTTCTTAGTAGTAATACAAGTTTGGTGTTTTATTCGATTGGCAAGATTCAACCATCCAGTTTGAGAACAGAGGTCACAGGTGTGAGTTAAGCGTTGGGAGCCAGTGACAAGTCGACAGGCCTTGTTGAGGGCGGTGGATACACGTTTGAGTGTGGTGGTTGTAGCACAGCGGTAAATGATAATGCCATAATCAATGATGGATATGATGGAGCTCTGGACAGCGACAGTGAGGGCTTCAGGTGTCAGGTGTTTCCTATGACAGAATAGCAGGCCTAGCCGGGAGTTAGCGGCTTTGGCGACATGGTCGATGTGGGCAGTGTAGGAGAGGTGAGGGTCAAGGGTGATCCCGAGGTATTTAAAGTTTTTGACCTGTTCCAGTGCGGCACCTTGTCTGGTGATAACGGAGAGTTGGAAGTGCTTATGTTTATTATGGGAGCTGCTGAAGATCATGGCCTTTGTTTTTTTTTGATTAAGGATCAGTTTGTGCTTTGTGAGCCAATTCTCAACCGAGGAGAAGCCGAGTTGGAGATTTTCTTGCAATTTCTTTGGGTCCTGGTGTGTGGCAAGAATTACTGCATCATCGGCATACAGGGTGATATGTTCAGTGCAGGAGTCCGGTAGGGTGTTAAGGAACAGGCTGAAGAGTAGGGGGCCCAGTATTGAACCCTGGGGGACTCCAGAGAGGACAGGTCTTGAATCAGAGTGCACATCTCCAATTTTTACACGCTGGGTGCGGTTTTCAAGATAGCTTTTGAACCAAGAGATTGAATCATTGGCGAGACCAGCATTTTTTAGTTGGCTCAGCAGGAGGGAGTGGTGAACAGTATCGAAGGCTTTGGTCAGGTCGATGAAAATAGCACCAGTTAGTTGTCCATTGTCAAGGGAGCTGTGAATGGAGCTGGTGAATTTGAGTAAGGCAGAGGATGTACTATGACCTTTTCTAAAGCCTTGTTGCTGTTTACAGAGAATATTATAATTGTCCAGATGCTCGGTAAGTTGGTCCGCTACTATACGCTCCAGTGCCTTCGATAGGGAGGCAGAATGGAGATAGGCGAGTTCATATGGTCAGCCTTATCACCACTTTTGTGAATTGTAACAGTGGCCATTTCCATTTGTCTGGGAATTGGCTAGAGGAAAGAGAGAGAGATTAAAGATTTTGGTGAGGGGCCCAAGTACCGCCGCGTTAGGGCCAGTAGCTTGAGGTCATGTGTCATTGCTTGTTCTAGATTTGCTGATGGCTTTGGCAATGTAGTTTCAGACTTGATGTTTCTTTAGTGCTTTAAAGTAGAAAGGTGGGTGACAGGCGTGGGTGGAGGAGTTGGCGGGGATGGGAGTTGACACGTCTTGGAAGAAGTTGGAGAACACTGCCAAGGTCAGTGAAAGCGATGTTAAAAGTGTTCGCAATAGTTTTAGAGTCGAGTGTAGTGTGCCCATTTATGTTGAGAATGTTCGGCGAGGATTTTGACTGCTTCCCAGTGACCTCTTTAATGTTTTTCCAGAAATCCCTCCCATTTCCCCAGGAGTTAGTGAGGGCATTTTTATAGTAGTCAGATTTCTGTTGCCGAATGGATTTGGTGCAGTCGTTCCATGCCCGTTTATAATTCTGGATGTCGAGTTGCTTACCAGAGTTTCTAGCCAGTTCCCAGAGGTGGTCCCTGGATTTAAGTTTCTTTAGGAGGTCTCCTGACAGCCAAGGGTTACTGAGCGATTTAACTTTACGCTTTTTGAGAGGGGTTAATTTATTACAGGCTTCACTGAAAATGTGAATAAATTGCTCCAGTGCAGTATTAGTATCTGTTGCCTTGAAGATGGGGACCACTCCTGCAGACTGAGGTGTGATTTGAGGTGGGGTAGCTGACCACGGGGTAGGACTCTGCTGGTGATGATTTTTGGAGGGGGCTTATAGAATTTGTTTGACCAGGTACAGCTGATGGAAGAGTGGTCACTGAGTGAGTCGGGGAGGACTGAGGTTTTCGTGATCCGGGAGGGGTGGTTGGTTAGGATCCAGTCGAGTAGGGTGCAGGTCCCAGTTCTGTAGTTCTTTCTGGTTGCATAGTCAACCATTTGAGTCAGGTTAGCTGATATAATGGAGTCCTTAAATGACCCACATTCAGCTGAGAGCCAATTAATGTTAAGTCACCAAGAAGGATGATTTCGGAGTCCGATGGGTGGGATTTGACAAAGTCAAGGACAGCGGTTAGACCAGGTCCCTGTTCTTTAGGAGGTTTGTAAACAGTGACAACTGTGAGGGCCTTATTGTGGGCGCCTAATAGAAGTCTGATGGGAAGAATCTGAGCAGGTGTTCCTGGAAGATTGGAATCCATGGGGCGTCCTCGGAAAGTGTCTTTCACATATAAGGCACACCCTCCACCTCTTTTGGACTTATGGTCAACCCGGAAGACATTGTAGCCAGGAAGAGTGATTGCCTGGTCAGGAATCTTTGGGGTGAGCCAAGTTTCAACTACTGACAGAAAATCCGGGTTGTGTTGGGTGGTAAAGGCTTGCAGTGCATCAGGCTTCGGAAGTAAACTGCAGATGTTCAGGCACATGATTGAGAGAGTGCCTGCTGGTTTATTTTGGTTGGAGGTGTTTGGTCCGGGGTTAGGGTGAACAGTCCCTGATAGCAGCAGGAGGAGGAGCACAAGTTTCAGGGTGCATAGGCAGAGTTCAGTCATGTAGTGCACAATGGCGCTGTCGGAGTGCGAAATCAATGTATGGGACACATTAAGAAAATCACAGGGACTCTGTTCATGAGCAGAGGTATTAAAATGGCTATGTTGAAAATTTGGTGAAAAAATTCCTAAAAATTCCTGTTTTACGAGCGTGCGTTGCGCAGTTCCTACGCACGCTCATAAGTTTGCGAATTTTCAATATTTGCACTTCAATGACTTCCAAATACTTAAACAGCACATACAAGCAAGCAGCATTCGGCATTGACAAATGCTTGTCTCATTTCATTGTTCCATTTTCTTGTAGTAAATATTTTATAAGAGAGATGTTTTTAAATAGAACCTAACAAGTGTAAATGAATGGAAAAATAAATCTTATCTAATTCTAAAGAAAAGTGAGTTACTTCCTCTGCCTGGCACTTGCAGTGACTTCTTCGGAAGGAACTATGCAGTACACATGCATTGCACAGCAACTTCTGAGAAGGGTGTAGGCAGACAGGGACTGCAGCCAAAAAAATGGCACAGATAAGTTGCAGGGGCTTAAAGCAGCAGGATGCTGAGACGTGTTTCTAGCAGAAAAGAAAGAGAACCTCTGGAAAATCCAAACACATGGGGGGATGCACTTTTTTTAACATATTAAGGCCCCTATATTTAAAGGGTAGAGCCTGTGTGAAAGTGGTTAGCACCAGGGTTGACCAGGGTTTTCGCTGACGTTCCCGCAGGGCCATATTCACAGACCTCCCAGAGCACTGTCCAAACCCAGCTGTGCCAAGGTGCTGCCCATACTGCTATGCCTATGCAAATGAGGGGGATTGCTCATGCATACCAGCGCAGCAGTGTTTTCAAAGGTTTGTAGTGGTGCTTAACAGCCCCCTGAGCAGCTCTGTATACTGCCGCCAAAACCATGTCTTACTGCTGTGCTAACCTGTGCCCCCACCCCATGAAGGCAGGGTGACTGTAGTGTAGCCACCCACCCCCATTGTCAAGCATTCCCCCACACACAAAGATCACCCATCCAACATATTCTAGGTATATCTGTGGTGGTTTAGTGGTCCCCCCACCCCTTGATCACTCATCTAACATATTCTAGGTACATCCCAACTGGTGTAGTGTTCCCCAACACTTGCTTACCCATCTGACATATTCTAGGTATATGCCTGGTGGTTTAGTTTTCTCCCACCCCTAATTGTCCATCTGATGTATTTTAGGTATATCTTTGGTGGTCTGGTGGCCCCCACCCCTGACCATTCGCCATCCCCCCCCCCAGCCAGATCACCATTTACCGTTACCAGGGGTGCAGAGAGGCAGGTGGCAGAGTCCTCTGCTCATCTCCTCAGCCAACCACCGTCTAACAGTCATGAAGCGTGATCACGTATATTACCTGTGGAGTCCCACAGGGGTCTGTTCTGGGTCCAACACTCTTCAACATGCACAGAACATCAGCAACATGGATAGAGGTTTATTGGGCAAGTTATGTCTCGTTTTGGGATGACAACAAGCTCTGTGGGAGGCTGGATGATGGGGGGGGGAGTACAAAATGTTAAAGGGGCTATAGAGGGTTTGGATAAATGGTCAGGCATATCGTAAGTGAAATTCAGTGCCAAGAAATGCAAGGTCATGAACACTGGTAACAGGAATCCAAAATGGAATGTTGGATCAGTGGTGTAAGAGTAGCGCGATCAAGGGCAGAACGGGAACTGGGGATAATCATCAGTGACAGTATTTTGAAGGCCAGCTCCCAGTGCACCTAGGCATATGGGAAAGCCAATAGAATGCTAAGATATATCCAGTGGGGCTACCAGTTGCAGGAAGGAGGTGATTATTAAGGGTGTTCAAGTAATGAATAATATTTCCCCAAATACCACAAAAAATGCAGTATTCGTTCTTTGGATCCGAATAACGAATTGTGGCACTATTCTTGCCTGTTCGTATGCAGGAAATAGTTACAAAATAAGGGAGGGACAGCCCCCACCCTCCTTCCCAGCTTAATCTCAGTAAACACAATCCCATGTCCTCCCCACCCTCTGCAATGAGTCCACCCAACCCTCCCAGCACCCAAAATTCAGTATTACCAGAAAAAACTCCCACGATGGCTGATTGGTACAGCCTGCCTGCTTCCATGGATGGTTGCTGTCTCCTCTTGCCATTATTTAGTTAAATAAATCATCCTCCCATCCCTCAGTCCTGGTAAAAGTATCCCAGTCCCACCCTCCTCCCCCCAGAACCCAAATTTCTTAAATTTATTAAGCAAGTCCCCCCCCATGTGCGAGAAGGTGACTGATAAAACCCGCCCTGCTCCACAGCCGGCTACCTTCTTGTGAATGGTGCTTCCACACGTGCTGTCATAGTAAAACAGATGATCACATGATCTGCTGTTTTACTCTATGTGCAAGTTTAGGAGCACCATTCAAAGAAGGTGATAGCCATGGAGGAGGACAGATTGTGTCAGCCTGCTTGCACCTGGGTGGGGGTACTTATTACAAAATGTAAGAAATGTAAACTCGGGGAGGTGGGGGGATCTAGGTGCTACTTCCTGGGTGGGGAGGTGGATGGATAATTTATTTAACTAAATAATGGCAAAAAGAGATGGCAGCCTACCTTGTAGGTGGATGGGTTGTGCCGGTCACCCATCATGGGAGTTTTTCTGTTAATACTGAAACTGTGGGTGCTGGGGGAGGGTTGGCTCATTGAAGAAGGTGGAGGCACTGGGGTTGTTTTTACCATGATTTGACTAGAAAGGAGGGTGGGGGCTGGTTTTTTTAACTCCCTTGCACAGGTAAATGAATAACGAAGCCAAACACCTAATTTCCAAATATTTGGGGCCCCGACTACAAATATTTGGCTGAATATTTGAAATACACGTCCATGGTGAGGACACATCTCAAGAACTGTGTTCAAATCTGGAGCTCCCACCTAATAAAGGACAGAAATAGACTGGAGACAGTCCAATTGATGAAGGGCTGCAAAGATGACTCTGGGGCAACAGGGAACATTACGCAAGGAAAGATTGATAAACCTAATTGTGTACTCACTGCAGGGAAGAAGGGAGATGGAGGAAGTGATAGGAGACCTCCAAGTTTTTGCAGGGGTATAATATTAACTGGGTAGACAATTTCAGACTTTTCTGAGTGGATAAGAATTCAATTAGAAGGGGGCATAGCCTCAGTTTTAAATTGCTGGTAGTGGTGGTAAGAATTTGAATTAAAAAAAGGACAAGAAGAAATATTTCTTTACAGAGAGGGTAGTGGACATGTGAACTAGATTGCCTAGATCAGTGATCAATGCATGCACCACTGCTAGGTTCAAAGTTCAATGTGCTGCTCGCTGCTTATGCTGACCTCTGCCTGCTCTGGTTGTTTAAATGATGTCATGCTGATTCCGCATGCTGTTGAGTATGCTTATGGATTTCGCATTCATTATGCTGCTTTACGTGTCGGAGAATACCATTGATTTTTTTTTTCTTTTTTACAGTTAATCCTTTTTATTAAGGTTTGCAATGCATTCCTAATACAGAGGAACTCTAACAATAGCAAACAGATAATAGTATTCATTACACAGTAGGTACAGAAAAAGAACACGTAAGCAGACAAATCAAGAAAAGGTGGATTAGACATCATAGATTTCAGTGCACTGAATACTTTGAACAAGTGAGTTACATGGGTGGGGAAGGAGATAAACAACCAGCAGAGGCCAACAACACTCCATTCTTTGGAGCATTCCTGGATCCTGGGGGCACCTCCTAGTGCCATCCAGAGACCGTGTGTGTGTGGGGGGGGGAAGGGGAACCCTAGGCTGGGCCATGAGGGACACATGGATAAGTCTGGGGGTAGAACTTCAAAATCCCAGATAACAGGGAGGAGAAGAAGCACTGTGGGTAAATTTGGAGGCGGGCAATGACACCACAATCCGCACAGGGGGTTTTATACAGACCCCCTTCTCAGGGGGAGGAAATGGACAAGGAAATGATAGAAAGTATACTTAGAATGGCAGAAAAAGGAGATATTGCTGATGGGTGATCTGAATATGCCAGATGTTAACTGGAGTGCAATTGCAGCTGCCACTTAAGAGTGCAGTTATTCTAGATGCCCTACAGGGGCATGCCTTGAACAACTAGTACTGGAGCCCACTCGAGAGGGAGCAATATTAGACTTGATACTCTCAAATGGAGATGGAGAGGATCACAGATGTAGAAGTGGGTAGCCATCTGGGAACTAGCGACTATCAAACAGTATGGTTCACAATAAACACAGTAACAGAGTCAAGCTCACAAAGACAAAAGTACTGGACTTTAGGAGGGCTGACTTTGCCATAATGGTGAGTGCCTAAGGAATGCACTAGCAAATGGGCAGGAAGGAGGGTGGAAGAACAATGGGAATAATAAAACTGCCATCACAGAGGTAGACGAGCCTTTGTGTGAAGCAAATAAACAAAACAAGGCGATGTAGAAACCACTATGGTTCTCAAAGGAAGTGGCAGTGAAGGTTCAAGAGAAAAGAAAGCATTCAGGAAGTACAAGGAATCGTAGAAGGAGCAGGACAGATAACTGTATCAGTTAAAGCAAAGGAGCCTGGGAAGGCAGTCAGAACAGCAAAGGCCCAAACCGAGGAAAAGATAGCCAACTCAGTTAAGAAGGGGATAAAACCTTTATAGGTACATCAGGGAGGCGAAGAAGACCAAGGGAGGATTGTGAGGGCTTAATAAAGGAGGGAGGTGAGACTGTGAAAAGGCAGAGATACTAAACAAATATTTTGCTCAGTATTTACAAAGGAAGAGGGAGGTACATAAAACAAACAGTAGGAACACTCTGGATACAGAAGGATACCGCCCATTTACAGAAGAAAGGGTTCTGAAAGAACTCTTAAAACTGAAGGTGGACAAAGCAATGGGGCCTGATGGGATTCATCCCAGAATTCTAAAGAACTAAGGGTAGAACTAGTGACACCACTGACTACCCTTTTAACAAATCATGGGAGGATGGGATGGTACCCGAGGACTGGAGAGGCAGTTGTGATTCCCTTCACAAAAGTGGGAGCAAGGCAGAAGCAGGAAACTATAGACCTGTTAGTTTAACCTCAGTGAAAGGAAAATGATGAGAATCACTTCTAAAGGAAAGAATTGTCCAGTATCTAGAGGCCAGAGGGCACAGGACCCTGGCAGCATGGATTCACAGCGGAAGGTCATGCCAGACCTAATCTGATAGATTTCTTTGACTGGGTGACCAAAGTAGATCAGGGAGGGCTGTGGACATGGCCTACCTAGACTTTAGCAAGGCATTTGACACAGTCCCACACAAAAGATTAATATAAGTTAGCCAGCCTGGGAGTGGGTCCCAAGATGACAGCCTGGGTAAAGAATTGGCTGGAGAATAGGACACAGAGAGTAATAGTAAATGGAGTCCACTCAGAAGAAAGGAGGGTTACTAGTGGGGTACCGCAGGGTTCAGTATTAGGACCGGTCCTCTTCAATGTCTTTATAAGCGACATTGCAGAAGGACTGGAAGGAAAAGTATGTCTCTTTGCAGACGATACTAAGATCTGCGACAGAGTTGATGCACAGGGTGGGGTGGAAAGGATGAGAAGGGACTTGGCAAGGTTAGAGGAATGGTCAAATGTATGGCAGCTTAGATTCAATGCTAAGAAGTGCAAGGTAATGCACCTGGGAAACAAAAACCCAGGGGAAGAGTACACAATGGGGGGTGAGATACTAACAACAACAAAATTGAAAGGGACCTGGGGGTAGTCATATCAGATGACCTAAAGGTGGGCAAGCAATGTGTGAGGGCAGCAAGGAGGGCTGGGGGGATACTGGGATGCATAGGGAGAGGCATCACCAGTAGAAAACAGGAAGTTATTATCCCTCTGTACAGACAGCTGGTGAGACCCCATCTGGAGTACTGTGTGCAGTTCTGGAGACCCAATCTCCACAAAGACATAGACAGGATGGAAGCTTGTCCAGGAGGAGCAACTAAAATGGTGCAGGAGTCTGCACCGGAAGACATTGAAGAGAGACTTAAGGAGCTTAATATGCATAGCCTCAGGAAAGGGGGGACATGATAGAAACTTTCAAGTACCTCAAGGGAATCAACAAAGTCCAAGAGGGTATCTTTCAAAAAAGAGGTGTGCAAGAACAAGAGGACACAATTTGAAGATAGAGGGGGGTGGCTCAGGGTAATTTAAGGAAGTATTTTTTCACAGAGGGTTGTGGATGCATGGAGCGGCCGGAGGAGGTTGTGGAGTCAAAATCAGTGGTGGAATTCAAGCATGCATGGGATAGTCATAAGGCAATTCTGGGTGGGGGGGGGAGTTAGGAAGAAGTAGGCTGCTGGTTAACTAGGATCTGCAGCTTATCCAGTAGGTAGGGAAATGGGCAGACTGGGTGGGCCAAGCGGTCCTTATCTGCCGTCAAATTCTATGTTTCTATGTTTCTATAATAATATTGTAAATTAGAAATCCTGTAAATTCCATCACTGCAGTACTTGTATAGTTTTTTTGTACAGTATTAATAGGGCTCCCGAGGGGTATCACCCATGGTATAATACACTCCAAGCTTGAGGTTTGGAAGAGAGACCCGCAAAGTGAAATTGAGCGCTTCAGTCTGCCCAACTCTCACAAGAGGAATCTCTAGTACCTTAAGAGACACGTCTCAAAGGACATATCATCCTACTGTAAATCACTCGAGTTTAGCTTGAGTAATTTACAATAAGTAAACACATTTAAAAAAATATATATTATACTGTCCTTCCCTCAATGCTGCAGCATAACGCTTCCTCCTAACACACCTGCACAAGAGCACACATTAGACCGAACAAAAAGTACAGTAGCTCTGTGCACTGATTGGCAGAAATCATGTTAATGATATACAGTGTGATTGCAATACACAGTAAGCGTGCTTCACCAGCATTTTTCAAATCAGTTGTTCTTAGAATGTTAGGACATGAAGAACAACTTCATTGAGGTACTGACATCATACTCGCTCTCCCCCAATAGTAAATCATGGGAACACGAGCTGACACACTTCTGCTCGAAAATGGATCAGCACAAGTGAAGTAAAAAATGTCAGCTCACATTCAAAACATCACACAGGGAAACCTAGAGAGCATTTTGAGTCGGTCACTGAATTTAAAATAATATCAAAAAAACTCTACTAACAACCAGTTGTAAAACATGCTTTCTATTGCATAATTAAAAAAAGCCTCCGTGATAAGAATTCACAGGTTCTCAATACCTCGGTAGAGTGGTGACATCATACGGCACTCAGGTTTCCCTCTCATGCCGATGATGTCAGCACTGTAACTCGGTGTTGAGAACCAGCTTGTTCTTACCACTGAGCAGCTCATTATTCTATTTCTATTTATTTATTTAAAAGTTTTACCAGGACAGCGTGACTGAGTGGACTACTGCTTGATTCTAGACACAGCCTTGGGGCGAGAATCAACATCAGAGTTTAAAATACAACAATAAATACAATGTACAACCAGCAATGCACAAGTTCAGTACATATTGAGCACAGAAGTATAGGTAATTTGATACACACATCATATACTTTATAGAAATGGATATTTGGAGATACACAGAGTATAGAACAGCATTATGAAAGTACAACAGTCAGACTAGGTACCGAGAGAGCCAGAAAAAATGAATTTAATTTCAAAATCTACACATGGACGGATTTAGGATTAGCCAAGTGGGATGAGATGGCCAGAGTTGCAGCATATGTCTAGAGCTAGCTACTCCCTGACAGTGGGAACTATTATTATTTTCTATGTTTTCTTCACTATGATAATTGCTTGCTGCACGTATTCCTGTAAATTGCTTAGTCCCCCCCCCCACCACCATCATAACTAGAAACAAGCCTTCCTGGGCTCTGCTTACTAACTTGGTAACATATGTTTAAATCAGTTGATCAATAAATAAACAAATACACCTGGCTGGAATGTTTTCAGAGGGCTAGTCAAAAGGAGCAAATGGGGAGGGCAAAAGGGCAATAGTTTCAAGGCAGGGTACCAGGGGGCATACAGGATGAACTTTGTGTTTTTCTCTGTCCTTCCCCCTCTCTGTTTCTATGAATAAAAATTAGATCCAAAAAGTGATAACAAAACTGAAAAAGCCTCTTGGTGAACCAGGGTTACATTTATCACTAACCTATGTGAGTCATCAAGTGTAATAGAACCAGTTTCCTTTTGGTGTGCAACTTCCTGTCATAGAAAACAGACTACGGGCTTCACTTAGGGGCCTGATCTTTTGACTGGCAGACTCGCGTCTGCTTATTCATGTGTCTGCACTGTAAGAAGCTACGTGCCATATAATGAATGTTATAGTAACTGTGAGTGTGATGCCCTTATACCTGTGTCCGCTTTTTAAAAGAGATAGATTGGTACAGTCTTTGCTGTAATGTAGTAATGGCAGTTTAAGGTCAGAAGGGTCTCTAAGTCCATCATGTCCGACCCCTGCTTCAAACCTAAATGATTTATCCCACCTCCCATACCCCACCCTTCCCTCCCTACTCCTTCCCTCCTCCCTCTACTCCCTCCGACACCTCCTCGCTGCCCCTACCCTGACCCACCCCCACTCCCTCTCTTTCTCCCTCTTTACACCAGCCTCTGGCCTCGCCTCCCTCTGTTGGATGGCTAACTATACAAATCTATATTGTTATAGAAGTGATTTGCACAATTGTGATGTTTTGGTAATTGACAAAGCCCTCCGGCTGCTATGTTTATTTCTCTTTTGCACAATACCACTTCCTGTCCTAATGTTTCAAGTAACCTGACAGGGATCCTTTGTAAAAGAGCCCCTTGCTCAAAGGTGTATCTGATTCCCTTAAATAAATAAATAAAATAAGCAAGGATAAATAAGTATGCAGTGTAAACATGTGCTGATATCCAGTTGAACCTGTTTTATTTCACGTGGAGATCAAAGGAAATCATGCATATGCACACTAGAAGTGCCACTGATACGTTATAAACAAGCACAAGTAAATACATTAATAGAAAAAAGATATTAGTACACATGCTGGAATAAAGAAGAAATACATTTAGCGTGAAACTTTTATATCAGGACAGCATAGGAAGCTCACAGCCCTATGTAGTGACTAGGTAAAGCAAAGGGGAAAGGCACTACGAGACAGTAAAAACTTGGTTGCCTTGGCTGTGCCAAGGAGGAAAGGTTTTAATTTTCACAAAACCCTAATAGTTTGATTCAAAACAGTACTTGACAGCAGCTATGGACAGCTTTGTGAACACTGGGCTCAATTTCCAAAGCACCCAACTGCCACAAGGATCGGGCATGCTGAAAATGTGGCACACGGGGCTTGTGGCAGTCACCCAGCCAGCGATCAGGAGTTTCAACCTGGATGCCAGGTGCCACAAGTTAGAACAACTTTTTCTGGTCTAGCTTGCAGCATTCCTAGGGGTTGTTTTTTACAGAGCTTGCACCAGATACTTGGCGCAAGCTGCTGTAAAACGTGGAAACTGTTGCGACTGTGCCCAAGATTCGAGAATTGGATGCAGCCAAGGGTGTAGCTACTGATACACCAAGTAAGCCATGGTATACCAAGTTTAGTAGCTAGGAGTAGCAAACAAGCTGGCCAACATTGCTCTGCCCTCTCTAGTCCATTGCTTTTAAATTCCTTTGTTTGGCTTCGCAGGCTTTTTCTTTTCTCTTTCAGTGTTGTTTTTTTTTTGGGGGGGGGGTCTGGCTGAGTGGACCACAGATGTTAAAGCTGAAGGTCTCAATTAGGTCCGCATGATCCACCTACATAGTGATTGGCTGCAGCATCTTGTATAGGGTGTAGCAACTTTGGGGTGGTGAGTTTAAATGCCCCAGCAAAGTTAGAAGCCATACTATTAGTTCAGTTGGACTGGGAGTGAAAGAAGCAGTGGAAGAATTGAGGAGCAGCAGACAGAAGAACAGACTCAGAGCCAGCTAAAAGAAGGAAGGAAGACTTCATGTGACGTTGGTTGCAAGCAGAGTGAGTCTGCCTACCTGTGGAGGGGGAGAAGAAGAAATTTCTACCATGGTCGTGAACTTGTGGTGCAGTCAGTAACATTTACCAGCGGGCAGTGTGAGCCGAACACCACAATAGCAGTGCAGACAGACAGCAGGTCTTGTATGGGAATCAACTGATTGGAGCCAGGAACTTTGGACTCGAGTCATTTGAAGGGGGAAGGGCATGGACAGCAGTGGGGGAAGGAGTAGCAGTGTGGCAGGTTGGTGTACAAATCTGAAATGCCTGACTACACCCCTGGGTGCAGCTGCAGCAAAAGGGGTTCGGCGGCCTACCACTCTTTGAAAATTGAGCCCTCTGTGTTCAGTTACAAAACCAAGTGGGCTAAACAGTCATGAAGGCACAACACCTGCCGACTTCAAGCTGCTGCACTTTACCATCCCAGACCGCCCCTCGCACAAGCCCCAGCGCTTTGAGGATCACTTCTCTTCCTCTGGGTGCGTAGAAAGAAAGAAACTGGTGCACGTGCTGGAATAAAGTGAGGGGCAATACATTTAGTGTGAAACTCTCACATCAGGTTAGGACAGGGAGCTCACAGCCCTACGTAGTGACAAGACCTGCGCAAAGTTTTGCATTTGTGGGTAAACTGCAGTCAGTTCACCCACTACACACTTTTTTCATGTTTTTGCATAGCGGCCACTCCATGATTCTTCACAGCTGTGCAAATTTTACTATGCTTATTTTTGTAATTAAAGAGCTAAATTTGTGAAAAAAAGCATTTTTGTAAGACAGTTGAACAAGGGGAATCTCAAATAGAATAACAAAGTACAGGTCCCCTCCATGGACTCTGTTGCCCCACGAGATCCTTGTACATGCACTGCAGGATAGTTACTCTAAGCCCAGCTCTTGGCATGTTTACTCCCACTGCCCCTCTGAGAAGCCCTTTAGGTGCAAGGGAGTCACCAGCCATGCCACCAGAGTGCATGGCATCCTATGCAGCATGACAGTGCGGCGCTCCGCAGGCATCCTACGCAATGCACGTGTATCTTATACTGTAAACTGGGTCCTAAGAATGAAATGTTTTATTATTACAGTCTTAAAATTGCCAAGATTGGGGCTGGCAGCATAGCATATAGGTTAGAGTAATGAGCTGTGAATGAGCTTGGTACATGTGGCAGACCTGGGTTTGATTCCCACATCCTCCACTTGCATACTGTGCGACTCTGAGCATGTCACCTAACCTCCCCAGTGCTCCTGGCTTGCCCCTGAAAACAGGCACTTGTGCCTAGTGGGCCTTACCTGGTTATCAAAGATCAAACAAACAAACAAACAAAAAATACTAGTGGTACCCGTAACTGGTTTGGGCCACAAATAGAAGCTTTTGGGGTCCCATTTTGAGTATCACTGCATCTAGTGCATTGTGTTTATCTGTGATCAACGCAGTTTGGGACGATACACAAAATTAAGGGACGCAGTGACAATCTAAAAATTCAGCGCTTGTGTCACTTCAGCCAGTCCAGAGGAGAAGCAAAACCAGGCAAGATGGACATTATGAATTGCCACAAGGTACATACTCCTAGACAAATAAGAATTGCCTGCAAATACAGACCAAGGGTGCATTCAGTCTGCCCATAAAGAGTTTGCTACCTGTCCCACTGACCTAATGTCTCAAAGGGGTGTTGCATAGGTCAGTGACTCTAGCGGCAACAGCACAAGTGAAATGGTGGCTCACTGCTCCCAGTATCATTGCTATTTGTGGGTAGGTAGGTGTAACTAACATGAAAGAAGCCACCAGCGCGAGTGACCACAACCCAACAGAAGATGACCCTCTGCTGACATAGATGGAGCCCAAAGTATGGCAAAGTAAGGGACTAAAACAGGATTTGAAACAACAAGTGTGAAGCCAGCCCAAGAATGTGGAGGGCCAGGGCACTGGGCACCATACCTCCTACCATAGCGGTGACCCAGGTTCATAAACAGACATGGATTGCTCAGAAGCCAGCCGGGAGAGGGAGGATGGAGCATCCCCAGAACAGCTCTCCTCCCTCGGGGGTGGGAGGTTACAGCATCCTGCTGTTTGTCTGCCACCTGGAGGAACTCGGGTGGCAGCGTAGCAGGGGTCACATAGGGGAGGGACCACACGCAGGATGTCGGGGGGGGGGGCCTTCACAGAAGTGAAATATGCACATTGCATCCATGGCAAGCACAGCAGTCTCTGGGGCGACAACAATAAAAATACCTCCAGCTGTAGGATAATGTCCAACTCCTCCCCGGCTCCACACCGGTGACTAGGTACCTCCAAGGAGACCCTCTGGCAGAGGGTGAGAAAAAGCGAGGTAAACCTTGGAGAAGCCGGGAGACAAGGTTGGGGTGGGTGGTCAGATGGGGGTGGCTGGAGAGTCAAAAGGTGGACAAACAAAGAGCTGAAAAAAACAATTGTGGTATCAGTGGAGTTGGGGGCATTAGCATGTCATAGAGGTCACAACTGCAAACCGTGGTGGCACCTAAATGACCACTCCCACTTAACAATGAAAGGAAATGGATTCAATACTGTTCTGAGAAACTTAGAGCTTTTTGGAGAAACACCCAGCAAAGGGGAGTGTGCACAACAATTCAGAGGCCTAGAAGGTGTTACATTTGTGCCGGGAAATTAAATGTTATTACTTGGCTGTGATACAGCTGCCACATCAGGACTGAGTGCTTTCTACAGAATTTCCTGTTGACACAGACAGCGAACAAACTAAAGTCCAAGTTCTGCGATGGATCCAGAATTTTTCTCAGGGGGCAGCATGCACTACAGCACTGGACAGCCAGGGTGGTACATTGCCTTGGGGATCTGACATACGAGGAGTGGCTGCAGGACTTAAACATGTACACCCTGGAGGAAAGGAGGGAAAAGGGTGACATGATTGAGAAATAACAAGTACCTGCATGCGATAAATAGAGTAGATGGCGATGCCATGGAACTATTCTTCTTGAGTTCAGTCACAGGAACAAGAGGGAATTCACTAAACTGGCATGGGCAGGGATTCAAAAAAGATGTCTGGAAGCACGTCTTCATGGAAACAGTGCTGGATAAGTGGAATAAGTTACCAGAAGTGGTACAGGCCAGATCAATCGGCAGTTTCAAGCAGGGATGGGACAGGCTGGTGGGTTTAGTTAGAAAAAGGGGGAACAGTAAAAAAGCTGAGTACTGCCACTAGGGCAAGGCAGAATAGTTAGGTAGATGGGGCAGAGTGGACGGGTCAGGAGCCTTTCTCTGCCGTCAGTATCTAAGTCTGTGTCTACTGTAGCCAAGGCCCCTGGAATTCTGCAGTTCCATGGTTGCAGAATTTCCCACAGAATTTGCATTATGTCGCAGAATATATAGTGCTGCAGAATGAACTGTTTTTGGTGAATTTTCATTAAAATATACAGTTTTTCCACAGTGCCAGGTTCCATTCCCCATCTCGTTTATCCTGAAGCCGCTCCTTTGTGCTCGACAGGTGACGTCATTGATGCCACTGCATTATATTTTAGCCAATGGCAGCACTACATTCTGCCACAGAAATGAATAAATCATGCTGCACAAATCAGAAAATGCTGCCACTGAAGCATAGGAGCCCTGCGGCAGAAATCAGGACAAAATGCTGCCGCAGAGCACTATGGGCCTGACTATAGCAGTAAAAAAAGTGTAATGTGGTCACTTGATGGCCACCTCCACATCAGGGGCTTTGATTTGGCAGTGGACTTGCAGCACTATCAATCAGGTGGCCTGCTACGCATCCCAGCCTTGCGGAGGAGGTTGCTCGTTATGTCTTCACAGTGACACTTACTGGTGGGCCTGAGGGAGCACAGCTGGAGGACCACATGATTGGGGTGGGGGTGGGGATAGGAGTAACTGAGCTTGAAGAATGTTCTGGAGACTGAGCATGCTCAGTGGAAGATAGCTTGCATGTAGTTTGTGAACTGAATCTAGGTAGTTAAGTACTGTGTTAATGTCACAATAATGATATTACAAAAAAAATGGCAAAACAACAATAGTTTTAAGGGAGTTTGATTCCACTATTTGCCTATGAGAAAAACAGAGTATTTGTATATTATATGTTAAATTATGATATTGAAGAATTGTTTTTTCTTAATTAAGATTTTTTGGCCCCTGTTTTTGCCCTGTTTTCTCCTGGCTCCTTGTATCCTGGCAACACGGTGTGTGGAGGCATGCACACACCGCGGTACCGACACCTCCTACTGCTTTGCTGCCTGTTCACCTGCACTGCCTGCGGACCTCCATCTGGGGGCAGTGGAACTATGACAGGTGACAGGGTCCTTCCCGGGGAGGAGAGCTACCTTGTAGTTGCTCAATCCTGCCCTCCCCCCCCATATCAGATCTCCAACAACCTGGGCTTCTTTCTGAATCCGGGTCACTGGCTTGGTGTGAGGTAAGCCTCAGCCCTCAGTACCATTGGATTTTTCATATCGTGGGGTGCTGCTATATACCTAAATGATGTGACTAGTGCCAAAGATTATGTGTGTGAGCTTGGTAAAATGAAAACTGCTACTTGGACAAAAAAAAAAAACTAAAGCAATTACATTACTGCTGTTAAACTGCGTGTGTCTGTTTTGATAGGACTACAGCATCCGTTGGGGAATCCCACTGCACTGAGCTGGAATTCTGACTGTGCTGTACAAAAAAGGGGCATGTTGCAACAGTTTCTTTGGAATTTCCTTAGCAGGTCGCTGGGCTTGCTTTATCTGGCTTTGCCAAGAACTGCAGGAGATTGCAACGCTGCTGATGACCCAGGACATGTTTTGCAATGCCGACAAGGAAGGATGATGAATGCCAAATGCTAGAAAGTGCCAGCTGGGGGCACAGACAAGATGTCATTTCTGATTCACATCCTGTCTTCTTGAGGAACCGGATCTAGTGAGGAGAAAGTACAGCTAAGGATGTCAGAATACTCGAAATGACAGTCAAACTGTGAGGGTGGTCTCTCTCTTGATAATTAGTGTGCAGCAGTCTGGTTTAGAGCACTGGACTAGGAGACAAAGCATTGCAGGTTTGAATCCTGCCACAGCCACTGGTGCAACATCAGCATTAGGTGTGCCTTTCATTAAACAAAAATGCTAAATATTCATTCAGTAGACAGACTGACAGAAACATAGACAATGACAGTAGAAAAAGACCATTGGTCCATCTGGTTTGCCCAATTTTACCCTGTTGTACTCTGGAACCTACTGCCTTGATGGGGTTTTTGTCCTTGCCCCCATTACCCCTTGTTTCCCTGCTGACCCTCTGAGTAACTATTAGAGCACCAGTTTAGGTGCTTTTATCGAGACCCCCACTGGTGCCTTACCTGTTTTGGACTGAAATAGTCCAGATCTCAATTTTTTCTGTCCTCTAGACTGGTAAAATGAAGGGATTGTAATTCATAGCTTGGATGAGCCAGCCACCAGATCGCTTCCCCTTCCTCGTACAGATTTCTGAAACTGCTGTCTCTACGCTCGTATGTTTTATGACCTAGTAGTTTGCAGAATGCGGGAGTATGCTTCATTGATGTCAGTGATGGTGGGTTTAAATGTACTTCTTAAATATGTTTTAGAGGTCTACTGGGGTCAAATCAAAGCTTCCACTCAACTAACAAGAGTCTGGTTAGTGGAGCAGTGGTTTAGATTTGACCCCAGTGGACCTGTAAAACATACAAAAGAAGTAATTTTAAATCCACCATTATAGACATCAATGGAGAATGCTCCCGCTCTTAGCTAACTACTATGCCACACAACACGACATAAAAGTTGGTGGCAGCTTGGGGGCGTCGCTTTCAGAAATCTGTACCAGGAAGTGGAAGGGATCTGGTGGCCGACTCCTCCAAGTGACGAATTATGATTCCTTTCCCTTATAAATCTAGAGGACAAAAAATGGACTATTTCAGTCCAAAACAGGTAAGGCACTAATGGGTGGCTTGGGAAATTTTATTTTTTGTTTACCACGCTTGTTGCTTTTTACACCCCTTAACATACTAACATACTAAAAAGCATAGGGTGCCGGAATGGGGGCGAAAGGGTGGTAGCCCCTCCACTTTTTATTTCTGTATGGTAAAAACTAGTATAGAAAAAGTGCCCTTTGTATCCTCATAAGTGCCCTTTTGAATCTCAGCTCCCTCAGCTTTTACCATCTTCCGGCACCCTTGAAAAGCCAGCAGAATAAGCCAAATGGTCTGTCTTGTCTGCTCGAAAGCCAGCAACCTAGTAGCTGCTCGCCTTACCACCCCCAGCCCCTAAGAGGGTCTTCTTTAGTTTCAGTTTCCCCTTGTACCTGTCCCACCCCTTCTTGAATCCCTCCACTGTGCCGTCTTCCACCAGCCTCCCAGGCAGCGCATTCCATGGCTCCACCGCCCTCTCAGTGAAAAAAGTTTTCCTACACTCCCCCCTGTAGTTTCCCCCTCCAGCTTCCACTCATGGCCCCTGGTTGTTCTCCCCTTTTTTAGCCTAAAAAGCTCATTGGTTCCACTCCTGGTTATTCCTTTTACATATTTGAAAACCTCTATCATAGTTCCCCTGTCCCTCCTCTCCTCCAATGAGTAAAGCCCAAGCTCTTTCAGTCTCTCATAATAAGGCTTCCCCTCCATGCCCTGAATCATCCTGGTTGCTCTCCTCTGGACCCTCTCCAGCAGTGCTATATCCTTCTTAAGGTGAGGTCTCCAGAACTGTACACAGTACTCGAGCTGCGGCCTGACCAAGGCATTATACAAAGGGAGGAACACCTCCCTCCTTCTGGAAGTAATTCCCCTGACTATGCAGCCCAGTATCCTGTTTGCTTTGGCTGCAGTTCTTCTACAGTACCTTAACTCTGTCCCATCTGTGCTTGAAACCATCTCTGGTTTTTGCGCACACCACCTCTGTTAGTCAGCTGCTCATGGCTCAACCACCCAGGGCTCAAAGTTTGCTGGGTCTGGCATGGTTTGACACCTAGCAAAATCATTTTTAGTAATCTGAGGGGGGTCTCAAGCCTGGGTCCTGACTCCGTGTTTGCTTCCTGGACCAGACCTGAAGTGGGCAGTATGCAGAGAAATGGAGCACTGACAGTGCTGTATCCTTTCCCTCCATCACATGGTCCTTACCTGACTGCGGTCTGCCATATTTTGATGTTTTGTGCCTGACTGTTGTATTTTTAAACAAAAAATAGATTAGGAATGACTAAACAAAAATAGATTAGGAATGACAAAGGCAAATTCTGTTCTATGAAGCAAAAATGAACTTTTGCAATTAAAGTTTATCCCTCTTTCTATAATTCTGATACTTATAGAATGGGCAGTCTTTTCTATACTATACACTTTTAGCCCTGCAACCTCCGTCTCTGTAGAGTAAAACTTTCTTACATCTCTGTTGCTTCGTCCCACCGTCAGCTTCCAATGGGGTCCCCGTGTTATTGACGCACCACTCCTGCTAAATAATTTGTCACAGTTTACCTAGTGTTTTCCTTTCAGGAACTCTCCATTATGTTCCCCCTCTCCCTTCTGGCCTCTAGCTAGTACATATTTAGAGCTCAAAGCCGATCCTCATAGGCTCTGCCCTGCTAGCTCTGAGTCATTTTGCTTTACCCTGTGCTGCACTGTCTCAAGCCTGTCTTTGTCCTTCCTTAGTTGGGGACCCCTGAACCGGGAACAGTATTCCAGATGGAGCCACACCAGTGATCTGTAGAGAGGTAATATTACCTCCTTCCTCCTGCTATCAAAGCCCCTCCCAATACACCCCAGCATTTTGGTTAACTTGCTGCAGAACTTGTTGCACTGGCTAGGGAGTCACTTATAATAAATATTACAGCGGCACGGTAGTGCCTCTGTTAGGATTAAGTTTGTGTCTGTGTCAAAACTAGGGTTTTTGACAGCTGACATCTCAGTGATCTTAGCCCCTAGGACTACAAACCTTTTTTGCAATATTCTTCTGATCAAGTATTTTTACTTTTCATTATAGATCGAAGGAGCGCTCCTGACCAATCGGAACGCTCCCTTCCTCTGCACATGAAACATTCTTATTCTGTGAAGAGTGTCTCACGTGCAGATACTATAGAAACAGGCATGTTCCAGGACAGTTTTAAAAAAAGATATATATATTATTGATCAAGCTCGATCAATTATATATTAATATGCCATACTGGTGGCACTGAGGGTTGAGGCACTGGACACTACATCACGCGCCATGCCGGCGACCTGAGTTCGGGAACGAGCTTGGGTGCTGGGGGCCGGCAGGGGAAGGACTGGATCAAGTGCCTGATGGGCTGCTCTCCAGTTCCAGGGGGAGGGTGCTGGGGAGCTCGGCGCTCCAGCGGCCCCTGGTGGAGACTGGGGGCACCGCAGTAGCGTGAGCTGCACGTAGCATTAGCATGTCTGACGCTGGCAGGGTTGCCGTGCACCAACCATCAGGATTGTGCACACGCTGGGGAGGGGGGCAGAATAGAACACAGGAAAACCCCGGCTCGTGGGGCCAGCGACAGCACTGACTCCCCATGCCCTCCGCTGGGTTCCGCCTCAGATGGCCTTACAGTTCCTCCCCCGGGGCCTGCCTGCAGCTGGAGTCTGAGTCGTAAGGAGCCCAAGAGGTGTAGGACTACTTTCCCCAGGTGGGTTAAACTGGGGGTGCCAGCTGCAGGTGGGGGACAAAGGAGGTACAATCCGGAGGGGGCCTCAGGCAGGCAGGACAAGAACCAGATGCCTGAGAGAGGTCCTCACGAGCCGTGGCTGGAGTGAAAAAAAGTTGAAAAAAAAATAGAAAAAATAATATATTAGTATGTCCCCCATCACCATTTGTTGCTGTATAAGAGTGGTTTCACTTGCGTTCAGCTTGAGCCAGAAGAGCTCAGTTTCACCTCGCTGTTCTCACTGCAACCGAACGCACAGGAAACCACTCTTATACAGCAACGAGTGGCTCCAGGGGACATATTAACATGTAATACATAGTCACCTGATAACATACAGTGGTATTCAGGTGTCACAAAGGATATGCATTTCCATACCAAAATGTTCCAGAATGTATTTCATGATTTACTACATACACTAAGACCTTGATGGGCCTGTTGTATCTTTCAGCAGTGTGGCTCATATTGAGGAGAAAGGAGGAAGATAAGAGAGTGAAGAGAAGATAGGAAGAAAAAGAAGAAACCTAGTAGAACAGAGAGAAAGTTTTGTAAGATAAACCCTAGAATAGCAGGCCACAAGGAGGTCACGTGAGGACCCGAACAAGATGTCTGCTCATGCTTTGCGCTCCTCATCGCCTCTTGTATCGCTATTCCCATCCATTGATTTTTTTCACATTGGGTCACCACTGAAACAGTAGTCAGTGATCGGTGAAACTGCCTGGCGGTGCACATGAATGAAATCAGGACTCCGGAGGCTAATGGCAAGCGGAAAAAGGACATTGAAGACTCCCCATCTGGTATAGCGCTCCTTAGGCTAAAATGGCTGCAGCTTCAATGCAAGATACCTTGTGGGGAATGCAAGACACATCTGATCCATTGATGACTCTACTGGAGCGGATGGTGGGTAGTATTGAAATCATCTACCACACAGTCACTGAAACGCAGGTTTCTATCTCGGCACCGACTGAGAGGGTCAGCAGAGCTGAAGCGCAGATCATCGAGCTGGATGGGCGGGGCAAGGAAAAAACAACATGGCTGCAAGGCGCTGAAGTGCAAGTCGAGTTTATCACCAGCAAAATCAAAGACCTGGAGGGGAAAGGTAGGAGAAAAAACTTAAGACAAATTGGGCTAAAAGAGGATTCGGAAGAACCAGACCCGGTCCAATACCTGAGGGACAATCTGCCAACATGGCTGGGATTCAAACCCACTGGGTTTGATTTTGAGATTGACAGAGCCCACAGGATCAGGGTGGCCCAACGACCTCAAGGAGGCAATAGACCCAGGCCCCTGATCGTTCAACTCCTAAGGTTCCAAGACAAGAAACTGATACTACAGAAAGTGAGGGGAAAAGCAAAACATCCTCGTCAGAGGGGACAGAGTGTCCTTCTATCCCGAATACCCTCGCTCCATCCTGGAGGAATGGCAGAAATTTTGACAAGATAAAGGCTGGCTTAAGGAACTGGGGGCTAACCTACTCCCTGCTATACCCAGCCACTCTCTCTGTATGAGTCAACGGTAAGCAATCAAATGTTTACCACACCAGAGGATGCAAATAAATTCCTCCAATGGGCCCTGGGCCCATCTAAAGCACAGTCCTCCCCTAAAGCCCAAACCCCCTCCAAGGTGCCACATGCATCCAACAACGTGCAGCCTGAATGTCTGCCTGATACTTGATTCCCTCTAGCTATCCACAAGGGGGAAAGCTAACGCATGTCTTCCAGAGTGCACGCAGAGCATGGGACACTAACCAGCAGTCGTAGTTACCTTTAATTGCGAGTCCCAGAGATGCTGGAACACTTTCGAGGGCCTTGAAACTTTGCCCACTGTGTTTCTTGTTCACTTTTGTCTATAGCAGCTGCCCACAAAAGGTTGCTGGGCTGGTTTTATTGAGGGGCTTCCTCCCTCCACAATACAGGCAGCTGACTGCCCAGTTGGAACTTTAATTACATTGGGTCACCTTGATAACAAATGGAGGCAAGAGAGTAAAAATAGGAGTGGTGTATAGACCCCCCTGCGCTGGCGGAGGAACTGGAGGAGAGTCTGGTGGCATATGTCGGGAGACACTGCAAATTGGGCAGGGGAAGGGTGGTGGTGTTGTGGGACTTAAACATGCCAGGAATGGACTGGGAGATTATGACATCCTCGGTGGCCAGGAAACAGAGGTTGTTGGATGTCCTTCAGGATGCGTTCCTAACTCAGCAGGTGGGGGAACCGAACTGGGAGATGGAGATACCGGATGTGGTCCTGGCAGACAGTGACCAGATTGGAGGCCTGGAGGTAAGGGACTCGTTGGCGGGGAGTGACCATCTGGTTCTGCCTGGACGTAGGAGGGGTAGAAAGCTGCACAAAGACAGAGGTAACCAACTTCAGGGGGGCGGATTTCAAGGAAATGGGAAGGATCCTTAAGAAGCATTTGGATGGGATTGGGCCAGACATGGACGCTGACAGTAGGTGGGAAATCATCAGGAGGGAGGGGCAGGATACTACCAGCACCTGTGCAAGTGTAAGACGAAAATGTGGTAGGGCCTGTAAACCCTGCTGGTGGACCAGGGAGGTTCAGGAGGTGGTGAGGGAAAAGAAGGCGGCTTATAGGTATTTCAAGTGCTCAAGGAGTGACAGGGATAGAGGGGAGTAAGAGCTGATGGCCAGAAGTGCCACTAGGGTGGTAAGGGTGGCTAAAGCAAGGAAGGAGAAGAACCTGGCCAGGGAAATTAGGAGAGGGAATAAGGGGTTCTCTAGATACATTGGGGAAAAACAAAGGGTGAAGGGGCAGATTAGCAGGATTAAAACAGGTGAGGGATGGGCACAAGATCCAGGGGAGCAGGCTGAGGTACTAAATGAAGGCAAGGCAGGGGGACAAGGTAGCAGAGGTGGAAATCATGGCAGAGAGAGTGAGGGAAGCCCTCAGGTTCCTTAAGATGGAGAAAGCACCGGGGCTAGATAAATTACATCCCAGAGTGCTGAAGGAACTGGCAGATGTCCTGGTGAAACCCCTGGTGGAGATTTTCAGCATCTCTCTGAGGACAGGGTGGGTGCCCCAGGACTGGAAGGTGGTGCATATAGTGCCTATCCACAGGGGGTGGATCAAGGGAGGTGGCAGGGAACTACAGGCCCAACAGCCTGACATCGGTGGTGGGCAAGGTGATGGAGGGCATTGTCAAGGAGAGGCTGGGGGGACCTGGAAAAGTTGGGGTGCCTGGACAATAAACAGCATGGATTCATCCTAGGTGAAATCGTGTCAGACAAACCTTGTGGAGTTCTATGACTGGGTGACGAGAGCCTTGGACCTGGGTAGACCGGTGGATGTCCTCTATCTTGACTTCAGCAAGGCATTTGACTCTGTTCCTCATGGGGGCCTGTTGAAGAAGCTGGAAGAAATGGGGGGTGGGGAACCAGATGATCAGATAGATAGGCAATTGGCTCCAGGACCAGACCCAGAGGGTTATGGTTGGGATAGTCATCCCCAAGGAGGGTCATTAGTGGGGTCCCTCAGGGATCAGTCCTTGGGCCCCTCCTGTTCAATGCCTATGTCTCTGACATAAGGAAGGGTATCAGGAGTGAGATGAGTCTCTTTGTGGATGACTCAAAACTGGGGGCGGTGGTGGATGGGGAGGAGGGGAGGGTGGCCCTACAGGGGGACCTGGAGGCTCTGGAAAGGTGGTCTAGAAAGTGGAAGCTGAGGTTTAATGCAGGGAAATGCAAGGTACTGCATCTGGGAGCCAGAAACCTGGGCCAAGAGTACACCCTGGGGGGGAATTGCTACAAGTCTCAATGACTGAGAGGGACCTGGGGGTGGTGGTGGATGTCAAGATGAACAGCTCTGAGACTTATAGGAGGGCAGCGGCCAAGGCCAATAGGATGCTGGGATGCATCGCTAGGGGGATTATCTCCCCCTGTATAACTGCTTGGTGAGGCTGCACCTAGAGTACTGTGTGCAGTTTTGGAGGCTACACTTAAAGAGGGACATTGAACTCCTGAAGAGGGTCCAGAGGAGGGCAACCAAAATGATCTGGGGCTTGGGGGACAGGACCTATGGGGACAGACTTGAAGAGCTAAATATGTACACATTGGAAGAGAGAAGGGACCGGGGGGACATGATAGAGGTCTTCAAGTACATGAAGGGGTTAAATAGGAGGCGCTGTCAAGGTGCTCAGAAGGAAGGGGGCAACTAGGGCATGGGTGGAAGCTGGAGGGTTCGGAGAGAAAGGAGTAGGTCTACTTCACTGAGAGGGGGTGGAGCCATGGAATGCGCTGCCCAGAGGGCTGGTGGAGGGGTTCAAGAGGGGGTGGGACAGGTACAGGGGAAGGGTTCTGGATGCAAAGTCCTGTGCAGTGGAAATATCCAGGACTGGGAAGGGAGAAGCCAGAGAGGACAAGGGAGGCAGCAAGGTCAGCTCCCCGAGTGGGGGCTGACCAAACAAGCAGACACGAAAGACTGTTAGGCCTATTCTGCTGGCATTTTAGTATGTCAGTAACTGCATAAACTGGCTTAATTGTGGCTTCACTAACTGCCAGTCTAGTGCATCTCCTCAAGCTGCACCACAAGAAGGCTGCGTGGGTTATGCCAGGAGAACGATCACATGTCTGCAGCACTCTGCCGTTTTACTGGGGCATACTCCTCGGGCACTCATAGACTACTGGGGACACAGAAGCGAGACCTCTTGTTTGGATCTCTGTCAGAAATCTATATTATGTATATGAATCAGCTTAATGCAATGGTAGAAATGTGGTGCCAATTTGGGAGCCCCCCACCGAGGGCAGAGTGGGTAGAATATTATAAATCTCTGCTTTTCTCTCCTCTCTCAGTACTGCCAGGCATTTGCGGGGCAACTCCTCTCTCGCTATAATGCCAAAAGAACCAGAGACCCGTGACCCCCATCTGTGATGGCCTCGCTCTCTGTTGGCCCTCAGATGCTTCTGTTGACAGAGAGCTGTCTGTTGGTTGATGATAAGCCACAGCACCATACACTGCCACAGTGGGCTTTCACTTGCCACAGACCGTATGTGGTTACCCCTAGGGGATTGGCGTGAGAGACGCAATGGGACTTAGCCAATCCAGTCTTGTCTACTGTGTGAGTGTACAGTCTGACGGACTACCTTTAAGCTGCTTCTAGAGCATTTAACTGATGTGCCTCAGTCAGGAATACTCGAAGGAATTTCTTTTATTTTATTGAAATCTTTCTTATTACTTATCCTGTGGTGCCAGGCATATTACTAAGTGTATTATTTTTTTTCCATATCTCTTTATAATAGGGCGATCGAATAGCGTATAGATATACTATGCAAATGTGGACATTTTTACTGCTGTTGGGTTTAATACTGTTGGTGGTGATTGGGGAGGTGCCCTCTTGGACCAGGGTGGGGGGTTGGGGCAGTAGGGGATGCCCTAGGGGAGTGCTGGTGTGCGAGCTACAGGATTAGAAACATAATTCTGTGGCAATGGCTCAAGTAGATACACTAAAGATAATATCCTGGAGTGTTCATAGGATGTCTAATCCAGTTAAAACATAAAATATTAACTAAATTACAGGCTCTGGGGTGTGACATAGCACTCCTCCAAGAGACACACCTCCTCCCTAGTGAGGCCACTAGTAGGTGGGAGAGGTGTTTCCCAGCTGTGCCAACACAAGAACTAAGGGGGTTGTGATCCTGATGCATAAAGGGCTATAATTTGGGGCTCAAACATCCATCGCTGACAAAGAGGGGAGATATGTGCTAGTAAGGGGCATGTACCTAGGAGAACCTCTACAAGTGGGTTGTGTGTATGCCCCAAATACCCCTGACATTGATTTTTTCACCATACTCCTCTCACAAGTGGTCCAGGACTGGTCTCATGTGGTGTAGGGCGGAGACCTTAACTTAGTCCTCTCAACTACATTAGATTGAATGGGTTCAGGCACTAGGGCGGAAGCTGTTGTGGCACACCAGGTAGCACTGGCCTTTCAATAGGCAGGCCTGCACGACATATGGTGGGTCTTGCACCTGGGTGAAAAAGATGTTATCCATTACTCAGCCCCCCCCACTCCTCGTACAGCAGAGTAGATGTACTGATGGAATCTCAAAAGTTAGTTCAACAAGCTTGGAGTGCCACCCTGGGTAATATACTGATATCAGGCCATGCCCCAGTTATGGTGACCCTGTCGGGGGGGAATCCCACGGCCCAAGGAACAAGTGGAGATTTAGTACCACCTGTGCCCCACAGAATGGGGAATTCCGCACTTGGCTGGAAGGGGAATCAGACTATTAAAGATATAATGACACCCCAGATGTCCATAATGGTCTCCAATGGGACGCCTTAAAAGCAATCCTGAGGGGTAAGCTGATAGCGTACACCTCAAGAAAGTGGAGGGAAAAATGCTGAACCATGCGAGACATGGTGGGGTCCTTTAAACACCTGGAGCAGGAGGTGTCACACAACCTGGGGAGAGAGACTGAGTTAAGACCACAGTTCATCCAACTTGGAGAAATAGAAGGTACTTTACACCACAAAGTAGAATGTAACCTATATAGGCTCCACCAAGCCTACTGGGAAGCAGGGGAGCAGCCAGGGAAATTGCTTGCCCACAGAGTCAAAACTCTGGACACCTCCCGGTATATCCCACTGATTCAGGTCTCTGAAACTGAAACAGTTACCACCCCAAGTGACATTAACCAGCCTTTCTAAATTACTACCAGATGCTCTGCACCTCAGAAGCCCATCCTAGCCAGAGGGAACTGGACTCTTTCTATGAATCTGTTTGCCTCCCACAAGCGCCATTGGAGCTTCTCAAAACCTTGACAGCTCTCTTCACAGAGAAGGAAATCATGGAAGCCATCACCTCGATGTTCAGGGGTAGATCCCCAGGACCAGATGGCTTCCCCTCAGATTTTTACTTTACCTTCCGCAAGCACCTGGCACCATGACTCACACTGGTATTTAATGAGGCAGTGGAGCACCAGCACTTGCCACAGTCCTTTCATGAGGCACTGATTACTCTGCTAATACGAGATGAATATTAGACTTTTTGTGGGAGGCACGACAGATATCAGAACACACGGCCACCCTGTCTCTAGATGCTGAAAAGGAATTTGACAGGGTGAAGTGGACATACCTGTCTGATGCTATGGGCAGATATGGCTTTCCCAGACAGTTTGTTAACATGGTCCACTTGCTGTAAAGCCAAAAGCAAATCTTAACCAACTCCACGATCTCTAGCCCCTTCCAGCTGGGTCAGGGCACTCGTCAGGGGTGCCCTTTGTCCCCCTTCCTGTTCCTGCTTGCAGTGGAACCCCTGACACAGAGAATTAGGGCTGCCTCTGACTTTCCAGGTGTACAAATGGGTGATAAGAGCCACAAGTTGGCACTTTTTGCAGATGATATTACCCTATTCCTCAGGGATATCCTAGGGTCCCTGAGCTCACTCCAAGGCCTAATAGGGGAATACGCTGACATTGCAGGATACAGATTGAATGCCACAAAATCCCACATTCTTCCACTGAATGTTGTATGTACCCAATCCCTGATACAACCGTACCCATACCAGTGATCCCCTGGTGGAATGGTCTGCTTGGGAGTGAAGATACTCCCCACAATCAAAGGGACAATTGGAGCAAATGTTCAACTCATGCTTGATAAATTGGATGAAGACATACAAAGATGGAGCAAGCATATCCTCTCCCTATGGGGGAGAGTCAACATACTAAAAATGGTCACCTTTGCACAAATACAGTATATCCTGTCAAATCTGCCAGTCTCTCTTCTCCAGTTCTTTTTTCAGGGCCCTCAACTCCAAGGTTTCCAAATTCATCTGGGCTGGCACTAAGCCTAAAATTAGCCTTTCTAAATTACAAAACCACTGGAAAAGTGGGGGATTCAGTCTCCCTGATTTATGCCTGTTCTATACATGTGTAGTCCTCTGCTAATTTGTATTATGTTATAACCCAGACCTGGTCCCCCTGTGGCCAGCATGCGTTGACCTGGAACTGCAACAAACCAAATGCCCCAGCCCTGGTGCACTAGTGTTCCAGGACTGGCCCACTCCTAAACAGGCCTCGCCTTGCACCAAATATTCGAGGCCAGTATGGAAGCAATTTCTCCAGGCCATGAGATAGTCCACCAAGTTCTCTCACCACCGCCCAATCTGGAGTAGCCCCACCCTACAAATTGACAGCAAACTGGTACACTGGGCAGCATGGAGAAACTGGGTGTATTGGCCCTTGGAGATATATATGACATTACCACAGGAGTCTTGGTGCCCTTTGAAAACCTGAGATGGAGAGGGAGCCTGGGGGCCCTGAAAAGCAATACTTCTGGCAATACCTCCAGATCAGGGGTCTCCTACGCACGGCTATTACATCCACTCATATCCTTCCTGAAATATCATTGGATATGTGGATAGGTTGTCAATCCTCACTACAGTACTTGACTAGTAAACTAATGAGATTATGGGAAGCCCAGAAACCTACCCAGACTCATGTATAGCTTAGAGAGAAATGGGAAAATGAGCTGGGCGTGTGTATCCCACAGGGGGAATGGGAGAAGGTCTAGGCAGGCATGTATGAATTCAACAGGGAACTACAAGCCAAAACCCTACAATATAAGATTCTACATAGGGCATACCAAACACCTCTGACTGTATACAGAAAAGGTCTGTTGAGACACAGTGACTGCTGAAGGTGCCTTTCCCCTCAAGCATCACTCATTCACATCCTTTACACTTGCCCAGTCCTGGACCACTACTAGGACCAGATATGGGTGTTTTGCTCTACAGCGACTCAAATCCCTCCCGTGAGGGACCCAGTGCTGGGCATCCTAGGACTCCCCATTCTTCAGCACCAGCACCCCATAGGCCACTTCTACCTGCTCTGGCTCAGTGGGGCCTTAGTAGTGGCTATATGTGTGATACTCAGACACTGGAGAGACCCCAGCCCTCCAACATACAGAGAATGGGAGAACCTCTGAGCCCTGACCGCCAGATATGAACATGTAGTGCATATGGCAGCTGGCAAAGCAAAGACATATGACCAAGTGTGGGGCCCCTACCTAGCAAACAAAAAAGCAATCTCCCTCCCTCCTTCTGGATTTGTCTGTTGGAAGCTGAGAACCTTGCTACACTGCAAAGAACAAACTATAACTCCATTTAGGACCTGGAAACCTGGTAAGGCATAATACTTGTTATGAAGGGGAGCTACGCTTTCTACAAAAAGTTTCATTTTTTTTCCTTATTGGCATTAAGCAGAGAATTGCAGGATTCCAATACAAGTGTAGTAATTTTATAACCAGAGGGAGTGAGATACAACTGAATTTGCTTGATTCTTGGGGTTGAGACCTGGGATTTGGAAGGATATTTTTGCAACATTTTTAAGTGTCCTGCTGGCTGAGGAGTGAGTTAATTTGTATCCCTGGACTCAATAGAGTGGTTTGTGCAGGAGCCGTGATCTAGTAAATTGTGGTGTTAGTTGAATTACTATAAAGGGCAATACTCACCAAGGTGGTGGAGCAGTTGTGTATTTGATTGTTTCTAACAGTCACCAGTGGCTGTGGACTACCCACCCACCCTACCCACACCCCAGGCATGACATTTCCTTTATAGCCACAGTTCTGACATCACTTTCTCAACAGGTCTTGGGGCAGAACTGTCATGCCTTAATAACCCAGCACAGTGCAAAAAGGGTAGGTACACGCCACAAATAATATATATATATTACATATTGAATATTATAAGGGAGAGGGGCATGTGGGGAGTGGTGCAATGCACTGGCTGTGTGGCAGCAGTTTTACGGGAGACATTCTGGAAACTGCATTGCTGTCCTATTTGCAGGCAACTGTCACTTCTGAGGGAGGAGGTTGCCCACCTCCAGGCTGAACTAGCAAGGACTAAGGAGGCCTCCCCCCTTCCAAAGAGCACCACTGCCACAACCACTGCCTCAGAGGTTGCCAAGTATGAAGAGCAGTTGGACCACAGCGGGTTCTGGGAGGGTGCGGGTGGTGGACCAGAGGCGAAGCCCCCTAGTTGTACATCTACGGAAATCATATGCCATTCTGGCAGAGCACAGTTCCTCTACGATGGCACCCTCAGTGGAGACCCAGAAGAATGCTGAAGACATCTACAAGGGAGACCCACAAAAGGGTGGCAAGGGACACCACAGGGGAAGGAAACAGCTTCTGATAGGGGACTCTATTGTTAGCGGGGTAAAACTGGGAAAGGGAGAGGAGAAGGAAGTAAGGTGCCTGCCTGGTGCCATGGCTTGGAGGGACAGGAAGCGAATCCTCAGGATTGCAGAAGCAGCATCACAGGAGAGGGAACTAGATATCATAGTCCACCTTGGGACAAATGACCTAGCTAGGCATGGAATCAGTGCAGTGCAGAATGAATTTGTGGAGTTGGGAGGGGCCTCAGATGGGTAGCAAGCATGGTAACCTTCTCAGAGGTGCTACCAGTCCATGGCAGGAGTGAGGCTAGGGTACTGCACACCATGCAGTTTAATGAATGGTTGCAAAACTGGGTGCAGACACAGGGCTTTGCTTCATTGGGACTGGGGCCACCTGCAGAGATAAAGGTCTATACTGGCATGATGGTCTGCATCTGTCCATGAAGGGAACCAAGCTCCTAGTTGATAGGTTTAAATGCTTCCTTGGCAAGCTTTTAAACTAGCCAAGGGGGGAGGCGCTGATAAAAGGCAGGAAATTTCAAGCCTCCCCCCACAAAACATGGCAGGTAGTAAGGTAAACCCTGAGGTACAGAGCTCAACATGGGACAGGACAGGGGTAAATGGAAAAATAGACAAGGACAATAAGAGCAAGGATGGGGGAAAAAAGGATAAAGCCAACATTAAATGGAGGGCAATGAGTACCAATGACCGTAGTCTGGGAAACAAGCTTCCTGAGCTAGTAGCCCTGATGGAAGATGAACAACTGGATATTGTGGCAGTCACCGAAACATGGTACACCGAGAACCATGACTGGGATGTCAACATACAAGGGTACACAATCTACAGAAGGGACAGGGAAGGTAAAAGAGGTGGAGTAGCTCTATACATAAGGGAAGGGATCAAAGCTACAGAACTAAAAAGTTAAGGTGGAGGACAAGAGGCACTCTGGGTCATCTTGGAGACAGGGAATGGCATCAGCATGGCTCAGTTGGTAGCACATCCGCCTCTGGACCAGAAGGTCATGGGTTCCCGTCCCACACCGGGATTGGACTTGCACCTAAAAATCGCTGGCATCCGAGTGCAGTATTGGGGGGTGCTGTACTGCTGGGGTGTGCCGTCCTTCAGATGAGATGTTAAACCGAGGTCCCTTCTGCCCATCCTGGTATTGTCCTGGTGGGTGTCCAGGTGGAAGTAAAAGAACCCAGGGCACTCTTCGCAAAGAGTAGGGAACATTCCCGGTGTCCTGGCCAACATTCCCCTTCCCATAAACTGGTTCATGCAATTATCCAGGCTGTGTGTGGGTGATGATGTGCGATATGGCTGCCACCATGCATTCAGTCACTTCACTACCAGTCTAGCATTGCTTGTAAAGGACTTTGGATGTATGAAAAGCACTATATAAGTGCTGATTCTTCTTCATCACAATCGGCACAGGGGTTGTATACAGACTCCCATCTCAAGGGGAAGAAATGGACAACAAAATGATAGAGGACATTCTCAAAATGGCTGAAAAAGGGGAGATACTGTTGATGGGGGACCTGAATATGCCAGATGTTAACTGGATAACATGCACTGCAGCCACATCCAAGAGCAGGGTCATTCTCGATGCCCTGCAGGGGGCAGGTCTTAGACAGCTAGTGTTGGAACCCACTTGGGAGGGAGCAGTACTCGACCTGGTACTCTCAAATTCAGAGAGGATCACAAATTTAGAAGTCAGTAGACATCTGGGAACAAGCGACCACTGCACAGTTTGCTTCACAGTGAGCACAACCATGGAGATAAGCCATACAAAAACAAGGATACTGGACTGGGCTGACTTTGGCAAAATGGGTGAATACCTGAAAAATGCACTGGCAATGACCAAAAAGGAGGGGTGGAAGAACAATGGAGAAAAATCAAAACTGCCATTATAGAGGCAATGAGCCTTTGTGTGAAACAAATAAGAAAACAAAGTAGAGTAAAAAACCACTATGGTTCTCAAAAGAGGTGGCAGGGAAGGTTAAGGAGAAAAAGGAGCATGACAGGGAACTGTATCAATTAAAGCAGAAAGAAGTGGGGAAGGCAGTCAGACTAGCAAAGGCCCAAACCGCGGAAAAAATAGCCAACTCAGTTAAGAAGGGGGGATAAAACTTTTTATAGGTACATTTAGAAGTACATTAGGGAGCAAAGAAAGGTTAAGGGAGGGATAGCGAAGATTAATAAAGGAGAGGGGAGGTGGGCAGAGGGAGACAGTGAAAAGGCAGAGATACTGAAGGAATACTTTTGCTCAGTATTCACAAAAGAAGATAAGGAGGAGTTACCTAAACCAGACAATAGAAGCACTCTGGGTAGAGGGGTTGACACCAGTCCATTCACAGAAGAAAGAGTCCTGAAATAACTCCTAAAACTCAAGGTGGACAAAGCAATGGGGCCTGATAGAATTCACCCCAGAATCCTAAAAGAACTAAGGGAGGACCTAGTGACACCACTGACCACGCTTTTTAACAAATCATGGCTGGATGGAGTGGTACCTGAGGACTGGAGGAGGGCAGATGTGATTCCCCTTCACAAAAGTGGGAGCAAGGCAGAAGCAGGAAACCACAGACCTGTAAGTTTGACCTCAGTGGTAGGGAAATGATGGAATCACTTCTGAAAGAAAGAATTGTTGAGTACCTAGAGGCCAGCGGGCACAGGACCCAAAGCAGCATGGATTACTGCAGGAAGGTCATGTCAGATGAATCTAATTGATTTTAACTGGGTGACCTAAGTAATAACCAAGGAGGGGCTGTGATATGGCTTACCTAGACTTTAGCAAGGCATTTGACACAGTCCCGCACAAAAGATTAATAATCAAGTTAGCCAGCCTGGGAGTGGTCCCAGGGTGGTGGCCTGGGTAGCAAACTGGCTGCACAACAGGACACAGAAGGTAATAGTGAATGGAACACATTCCGTAATAAAGGGGGTTACTAGTGGAGTACCTCAGGGCTCAGTACTGGGTCCATTCCTCTTTAACATCTTTATAGGTGACATTGCAGAGGGTCTGGAGGGAAAGGTATGCCTATTTGCAGATGACACAAAGATCTGTAACAGAGTTGATACACAAGGGGGGGTAGAAAAGATGAAAAGGGACTTGACAAGGTTGGAGGAATGGTCAGGCATATGGCAACCTAGATTCAGTGCAAAGAAGTGCAAAGCAATGCACCTGGGAAACAAAACCCAGGAGAAGAGTACACAATAGCAGGGGAGGTACTAACAACAACAGAAATGGAAAGGGACCTGGGGGTAGTCATATCAGATGACCTAAAGCTGGGTAAGCAATGTGAAAAGTCAGTAAGGAGAGCCAGGGGGATACTGGGATGCATATGTAACCCCCCTGCAAATGGGGGTTCCCAAAAGACTTCCAGGAGCTTGCTTGAATGCTCCAAGCCTGAATGGTGTTTGGCATTTAAGCCATTTATCAGTGAGTGTTTTAGAGCCTCTGGTACTGTCTCTTTAAGAGCTGTCTGCTTGCAGACATAATTAGTTTGTATGGGGGACTATGTGCTTCTCTGAGTACCACTCGAGCTGCTGCCAATTCACTTCATTTTGCAGTTACTAGAGTGCAAAGGGAACCTATCTGAAAGATGTAACTGTTTGCCAGAAATTATTTAGAGTAATAATGAAATTACAGTTTGTCTAACCTGCTTTCTTTGCAGTCAGAACTGTGTCTGCTAGTTCCCATTCTAGTTTTGAACTGCTGAACTGGACCAATCAGTGTGGGGTAAGCTAGCTCTAAAATGGTGCCTTGACTGAATCAGAACTTGGACTCATAATCTGAGCCAGCCACAAGAGGATTGTATGGGCAGTGACTCTGGGAGATGTAGTTTAGACTTCAGTGCCTTTTGGACCAACAGCAGCAGTCTATGTGGTGACAGCCAATCCAGTCAAGAACTGGGAGGAACTCAAAGGAAGTGCCCCGGTTTTGTCGGTTGGAGTTTCAGTTGAGCTTTGGCAGTGAAGAAGGAAGGAGCCTTGTGCTTTTCAGTGTGCAGTTTTAGTCAAAAACGTGTGTAAGGCCAGAGTTCCGGTCTGCAGCTTGTGTAACAGCTTGTTAGGACTGAATCGTCCTGTGAAAAGAATCAAAGGATCTCTGAAGAGTAGAAACCAGGCTCACCCTGTAGAAGACTGGAGGAATTGCTGAAAATTGCACTCTGTCTGTCAGGAACTGAATCTGCTGTGTGTTCTCCGGGTATTGTGCAGTAATTGCGATCGGGATACAGATGCAGCCTGCCTGGTATAGTGCTTTTTTATATGGATGTGTGAAGAGGTTTGTGTACCTCAAGTGAGCCCTGCTGACATTGAAGGACCCTATCTTATTTGGAGGTCGTGAGTACTAATTCAGGGTCGCTCCTGTTGAATTGCCACATTAAATCCAAATGGAATTACTGTACTGCTGACTGTTTAATTCTCCTTTCTCTGTGTGAAAGGGCCCCTACCAGCTGCCACGGTTTGGACTAGCCACTAGGGCTTGGGTACCCAGGGACAGTAACTGATAGGGATAGGCCTGTGCACAGAGCCATAGGTAGATTATTAGAGTGATAAGCTAATTAACCTGATTTCCCCCTGTCCTTGTTATATCCCCCTAAATCAGGGGTTCTCAAATGGTGAGGCCAGCCTCCCTTGGGAGGCCCCAGCCTGTTCCAGGGGAGGCTCAAGCAAGTCTGAAAAAGTACAGTACTTAAATTTTAAGTTTTATTTATTTTATGTGAAGAGATTAAGCAAACTGAAAGAGGATAATGTAGGTGAATTTTATGTATTTATTTACTAATACATGATCAGGAAAGGTGAATGAGCCAAGGCTCATTTCAGGTGTACCCAAGGAATTGTAGGAAGTAAACACATTTCAAAACGTAACTGCAAAACAATCAAGAAATATACAGTGAACTATAGTGCAAACAAATATGAACAATAAACTAATAATGAGTGGTGGTAATTGATCAATTTGCAGCCTGATGGCAGAATAGCCCAAATACAATGGTTGAGCATAGAAGTGCTAAGAGCAATAGCAGGAAGGAGCAAAGTAATCCCAGAGAAGTTGCTTAGGAGCAGGGAAAGAGGAGGAGAGGCAAGGTATGCAGGAAGGTTATTTCATATAGAGAGGAAACAGAAAAAGTAGTCTGACCCATGAAGGTATTGCAACAAGGGCTAACAATGGTTCAAGAATGAAAATAGCAGAACAAGTAGCCTGGACGGGGGGGGGGTTACAATAAACTGAATAATAATATTTGTTTATTTTATTTGTTATTCAGATAACACCTTTGAGCACAGGAGCTCTTTTTCAAAGGTTCCACATCAGTATAAGACAAAGAACTGAATGTGAGCCAAGTACTCAAAGGGGTTTCAACTGTATTCATGGTAAATGCGCAAAGTACAGCATGTTATTTTTCCTTGGGGAAGCCCAAGATTATTTCAGTTCTTGGGGGAGGCTCAAAATCTTTGCCATGGATTTGGGGAGGCTCACTGTGACAAAGTCTAAGAACCATTGCCCTAAATAAATCAGAGCTGCTTGTTTCAGCAAAGTTATACTGCCTGAGGTATTTGTCTATGTTAAAGTACTGTACTGTGATTGTTGCACTGTATCTCATTTCACAGGAGGTCCCAGTGCCGGAACCAGACCTGGGGGTAAGTGTATACTGTGAAGGTAATTCTGATATATTGTGTGGGCCACTAGTGGGAAGAAAGGGGGGTTGCAGTGTCCCAGAGGGCTGTGACCAAGTTAGTTTAACTATTGCAAACCCTGACCTCTGGGTGGAGGCACCCGCCATTGGATCCAGGCCCCTCAACCTGTTAGTGGCAAATCAGGCAGGGGTAGTAGCCCCTGGGATAGCGCCATCTAGGGGTTACACATAGGAAGGGACATCACAAGTAGAAAAAGGGAAGTGGTTATCCCTCTGTATACACAGTTGATGAGACCCCATCTGGAGTACTGTATGCAGTTTTGGAGACCTCATCTACACAAGGGCATAGACAGGCTGGAAGCAGTCCAGAGGAGGGCAACTAAAATGGTGCAGGGTCTGCAGCAGAAACAATATGAAGAGTGACCGAGAGAGCTTAACATGTATACTCTTGATGAAAGGAGGGACGGGGGGACATGATAGAAACGTTCAAGTACCTCAAGGGAATCAACAAAGTCCAGGAAGGTAGCATCTTTCAGAAAAAGGGATGTGTAAGAACAAGGGGGCACAATTTAAAGATGGGGGGGGGGACGGCTCAGGGGTAATGTGAGGAAATTTTTTTTCACAGAGGGAGTGGATACATGGAACAGCCTTCCTGAGGAGGTTGTTGGGTCTAAAACAGTGGGGGAATTCAAACATGCATAGGATAGACACAAGGCAATTATACATACATAGATACATAGACAGTGTCGGCAGATAAGGGCCTATGGCCCACCCAATCTGCCCATTTGAGCTTGTAAGTTCAGTTTGTTATAGTGGGGGGGTTGCAGGAAGTAGACTGTTAGTTAACTAGAATCTGCAGCTTATCCAGTAGGTAGGGAAATGGGCAGACTGGGTGGGCCAAGTGGTCCTTATCTGCCGTCAAAGTCTATGTTTCTATGTTACTACCACATTTTCCAAACTAGAAGCAGTCCATCAAATTGGTCAAATCCCCTGACTCAGTACTACCAAAAACAACAGCAATGTGGGGGTGCTCTGCCCCTCCGACCCCTCCCCATATATGGGGGACCACCAAGAAGTAATATACTATTGGGGGATTACTATACTCCATGGGACTCAGCTGCTGGATAGGTAGCTACTTTATACATAAGGTAACCCCAGGTGAAGATAACCACCTATCCATCTACCTTCTGTGTATCCCCAAACCACAACCTAAGCCATTTTGGTATGGTGACCATGTGTCTGCCTAGACATTCCATATCTGAATGATTTAATGTCATATTGAGTTAATGTCTTAATGATCTGAAATGTTAAATATTTTAAATACTTAGTCCTGTGCCACACTGAAAGACTGTGATTTATCCCACATTAATCATAATACCCTCCTCTCCCTGGTTGGATGAGATTTTCGCCTTACTACTATAAGATGAGCTATGAGCTAACTATACAGATAAATCAACACTGTATGAGTTTTATCCCTATGGTGGCTAACCCAACCTGGCCCAAACAGCCAGGATACTGTGACTCACAACGATGGCTCACAAAAATAAAATGATGCCATGGCAAAAGGCGGAGATGTTTTGCATCCTAGGTTATTTCCCTCACCTCTCTTAACTTACCGCATTACCTTTGCTATACCTGTGCCTTAAACCCAGTCAAATGGCCTTCCTTTCTTGTGGGCTAATGGGTAGGAGCCACAAAATTGTAAGCCAAATTTAGTGTGAACATACTTAATAGCAAACCATAGGAAATGTCTGAGAACTCTGTACAAGTACTATGACTTCTTGTAAATTTTATAGTGACTACACAATGACTTCTTGTAAACCTTACATCAACTGTTTTTCAGGGATTTATATGTAACCCATGTATTCTTTTGTGAAAACTGAAATAAAAAACTTTATAGGAAACAAAAAAGAATTGCAGGCCACACATAGGTGGCTAGAAAAAAAAAGAAGAAAGAAACAATTACTGTAAACACCAACAACTGTGTTCATCTTCTTAAACAAGTATAATGTAATGAAAAGAGCACCTACAGTTCTGCAGAGCAAGTGACTCTCTGTACGGTGGGGCCATGGTTAGTGTTAGCAGTTGGTCTCCTATTGGATTTCTTGGAGTATGAGGAACACACCAGACAAATGCACAGGGGACTAGGAGGGGTAAACCATATTATAACGAACTGAGTGAGGAGCAGATCTCCCAACCGCTGGGATCTGTGTGTTGTTGGGGCTCTAAAGAAGGATTCCCACAAACTGTAAAAATCATCTAGTCTATTTAGTAGATAGTAAGAAACTCACACATTTGCTGTTGGCTTCACCATGTTCCATAGCTATTGCTCCAGCAGTGGGGGCAGGAGAGATTGTGTCTCCAGTTAGCAAGTACTAGGTGTTTAAAAATATTCATTTATGTGTTTATTTATTCTTTGTTGACTGGGTGGTTGCACTGGTGCCAGACACTTTTTTCAGGCATGACCCAGGTTGTAGGAGTGCATTACATAATACATTAGGAAGATATGCAGGGACGAGACAACTACATTACATTATACATTGTATATTACATAATACAATGGTATGTTGCAGTGGAAGAGAGCATACAATATATGGCACAGTGAAATGATACAATTCTGCAAATATACACAGTGCATGATGGCTACATAAGGTTAGGTATACATGACAACAATACTGGTCTCGGAGCTTGGTAAGGGGAATGGCTAACATACTATGCCTATGAAGTAGTTTTGTGCACAGTAGAGGATGGAGAAAGGGGCCTATGTAAAACCAGAACAAACACTGAGTTTTTGTAGGTGGTCCTTCATTCTGAGTGTGAAATTCATGCTTCACTTTCTGCTTTCAGCAATGAAAATTAGGATTCATGAGAGGTTTGTGTGTCCTGCTTCGCACAAGGCTCAAAAGGCACTGTGCATCCTGCCTTGTGGAGGACTCAAAAGGCCACGCACGACTGAAGTTAGGACTCCGCTCTTATTTTTGAAGGAAGTTACGACTCCACTTTCTCCAAATGTAAGGAAATTTTTTGCAAAAAAAAAACTACATCAATGAATCGTTAGGGTTAAAGCACACAAAGCAGGGAAAGCAAAAGGGTGGAAAAAGCTCTGGAGCCTTGCAAAATCTGTTGTGTGCTGTTCCACAGGGTTTGAATAATCATGCGATGCAACACTGCTGTTACCCTAACTTTGGCACCCTCTGTGCAAACACTGTTGCATCAGTATTTTACTTTGTGTGACAAGACAGTGTCAGAGTTAAGGTAGCATTAAAGTTGTGTCATGTGATCAAGGAACAGTACACCACAGATTCACCAAGACTCCGCTACTTCTTTTCCCACTACATTTGATTTACCTAATTTTGTGCACTTTAACCCTAGCAATGCATTAACTTAATGTAACCCCCCCACCACCACCACCACCACCACCTGGGGTTACAAGAATCCCACTTAAATCTAGTGGCAGGCAGGGAAGGCAGCTTGTTGTACTCCAGTTAAATGGATTTCACACTGTCTCATTCTGTACTCAGTCTCAGCTGAGCTGAAGGGATGACATCATATAGAATTCTTGCAGCAGCATAAGCCACATTGGAATGTTGCAGCAGGGAGTTAGAATGTTGGGAGGTTTTGAATTGGTCTTGTGCAGTCTGTAGTGGAGGGAGGAGGTGTACTGCAGTGTGCAGTCCCTCAGAGCCTTTAGCTCTGATTAGAGCTACCCAGAGATAGAGGGTGTGTGTTCTTGCCCCAGATAGAGACACAGAAGAAATTGGTCTAGTGGTAGAGACTGTCCCCAGTTTGTTCCAGTGCCCCATCCCGGGAAGAGAAGCCAGCAACTTCTGGGGCAATCCCCTTGCCCTGCTGAAGAGGGAAAGCTGCCTGTTGTGTGTTGTTTCAAGTGCTGAGGTACAAGAAGTAGTTTGCTTTTCCAGAAGCCTGTGGGCACCTGCAATCCAGGGTGAGTCAGCTCTGAAACAGAGCCCTTGTTTTCATCAGACAGTGTGTATAGTATCTGTTACTGTGGGGTCAAGGAAGGACAGCCAAGTACAGTGCTACAGTTGCGTGTGACTTAAAATGTAATATGTACAGTGGGGGGGGGTCTACAAGGATGGGCATAGCCATTTAAACAACATTACAAGTCAGGACACTATTTTTCAAGAGACTGTAGAGTGTTAAAGGGGAAGTCTCCCATAGTTTCACACCCATATTTTCCCAACTCCTTATGTGTAAGTGTTGTCTTCCTCCTCTAGTTGCCAGCAGAACTCTTGCTGTTCAAATCTAGATTATAAATAAAAATGTACAGCCCCCAGAAGTTATCAATGTATTTGTCCTCCATTTTACCATCAATGCTGCTGGAGGATGATGTCATCAGAGCAACAGATAATGGTGTTGCACTAAATGATGTTCCACCAGTAAACAGAACCCACAATGTTTGGTCCCCTGCTGGAGTAATGGGGGAACTCTTTAAGTGTTGTGCACATCCGGAAGTACAGGTCTAATAGGGGCTAGGACCATGTGAGTATGATTCAGCACTGATTTGGCATGTATACACAGTATGCTTATAAGGAAGTGCCTGTATGTGTTGTGTTAACGTTTCTGTTAGCAAAAACAGTTTACCCAAAAAATGACTTTGGGTACAACAAAAGTCTTAAGTGGTATTATATAGCTGTTGTAGTATGTTCTGTGAATGTTAGCATTCTCTGTTTTGATTGACACCAGCAGTAAGACACAATCTTGCACAAATGCCCCTTTCCCTTTGCAACTATGCAGTCAGTGATTGGATGGCTGATGTAAGGCAATAAAGAGTTCAGCTATAATAAGGAATAGTTTACCAGGACAACATCAGCTGCAGCATATGGAAGAAGAGCAATCTAGTGGTTAAAGCACAGGCACAAGAACTGGAAACTCTGGTTCAAATCCTACTAAAGTCCCTTACTCTCTAAGGCCCCATCCACACTACACCGCTTGCGCCCGGTAACGGATGCAATCTGTTACGGCCGTGGAGCGGTGCAGTGGGTCCACACCTCGGTGGTGTTCGTTATGGGACCAGCACCGCCGGTCCACACATCAGGATCCGGGCGACTGTTACAGCGGCGCCTGATCCCACAATGCAGCTTGCGCTGTGCTTTGTGCCCTGCAGGGGATTGTTACCGGCAGTCCACACTACCACCGGTAACAGTCCCAGGGCAGGACCAGTTCCATAACAGTTGTGGAAACCACCTCATAGGTGGTTTCCACTACAGTTACGAAAACGCTTCCTGTAACATTACCAGTGTAAATGCACGGCGTTACTGATGCGGTTTACACCCTCTGTAATGTTACAGAAGGATTTTCGGGCTGTAGTGTGGACAGGGCCTTACCCTTAACAAGTTCCCCTAACCTCCTTGGGAACTGTGATGGCCCCTCAGGTCCATGACTTTAACAGTGCCCCCATTCCCATTATAAATCATTAGCAGTGATGTGAGACCTATAGCACTTCACTTTGAAAGTACTGAAAACAAGCTGTGGCAGCCCCCCCCCCCCTTGTAATGCCAGCATTTGAGGTAGGATATCCCTCACAAATCAGATGCTACACTTCAGCTGTTGTAGGTAAAGAAACTAATCAGTCTCAGTGTTTGTAATACTCTGTATTTGCTTAGCTCATTCCTCCCCATGTCGCATGCATTCTGTATCTTAGCATTTACAGTCAGAACCCAGATGTAAGGAGCATTAGAAATGTAAAACAATACACTTTATAAAGTAAGTGATCTAGCTCTCCACTTTCAGGCTGCTGAAAGGGGAGTGTATAATTTGTGCAAAGGAGGAATTCAGTCTTGTGTGATCCTTTGGGAAACGGCTCAAGCCTACCTTGTAAATGAATCCTCTCGAGGGTGTTCACCTGGTTCACTACAGAGTGACTGACTGACTGCTCGGTTGATTGGTTGATTAACTGATTCAGTCTACTGCTTTCCACAACTTGTTACAACTGTCTCACAGAGAGAAATGAGCAGTACACAGGAACAGCTTTTGTTTCCTGTGAAAGAAATACTATTAGATGCATTATTTGCTCTACACATGCAGTATTAAGGCTACAAGTACCACTCCCTGTGTGAGCTGCATGACAGAACTGTCTTAAGCCATTGCAAACTTAACCTAAAATCAGGATAGACAGCATTGATACCCTTATGTTTTGTTCTGCACTGTTGCTGCAGTGACATCAAGGGATGGGAAGGGTTGTATTACAAGTGACTTATCCGCATGTAAATGGAGGCTTGCTTGACATTTTACTACCTTGTGTCAGAGCCTCAAACTCTAGATATGTGGTGCAACAGAAGAAATGGCTGAGCTCTTATTGACATATGTACAGTACTTGATGTAATGTATAATAAATACATCAGATATATACAAATCTTAAATATACAGGAGTCTTCTCCTTTAAGTGTGATATACATTTCGAGACAATATTCTACAACTGTGTGTTTCAAGAAAGGTGTTAATTCCAAACGGATGGCCGGGTATAGATTTGGGAGCAAGAGGTGGGAGACCCCCATCTGGAGTAACCAGATTTACCTCCACGGGTTCACTTTGGGCACCTAAAGCTTTCCTCAGGGCACTTGGCCAGTGTTCGTGGAAAGCACCCAGATGTGGGATTAGTGATTAAGATTTTCCCTTTATGGAGCCATTATGTACTCACAGGGGGTAGAGGGAGCCACCAACAAATGTCCATGCCTTATGGGAAGTAGTCCAAGGTGCTGGCCGGATGCGCCATGCCAGGGAAATCCAGAGAAGGAGTCCAAGTGCTGGCCAGATGTGCCATGCCAGGGAAATCCAGAGAAGGAGTCAGAGTGCTGGCCGGATGTGCCATGCCAGGGAAATCCAGAGAAGGAGTCCGAGTGCTGGCCGGATGTGCCATGCCAGGGAAATCCAGAGAAGGAGTCCGATTGCTGGCCGGATGTGCCATGCCAGGGAAATCCAGAGAAGGAGTCCAAGTGCTGGTCGGATGTGCCACGCCAAGGAAATCCAGAGAAGGAGTCCAAGTGCTGGCCAGATGTGCCACACCAGGGAAATCCAGAGAAGGAGTCCAAGTGCTGGCCAGATGCGCCACACCAGGGAAATCCAGAGAAGTAGTCCAAGGTGCTGGCCGGATGCGCCACGCCAGGGAAATCCAGAGAAGGAGTCCAAGTGCTGGCCAGATGTGCCATGCCAGGGAAATCCAGAGAAGGAGTCTGAGTGCTGGCCAGATGTGCCATGCCAGGGAAATCCAGAGAAGGAGTCCGAGTGCTGGCCGGATGTGCCATGCCAGGGAAATCCAGAGAAGGAGTCCAAGTGCTGGCCGGATGTGCCATGCCAGGGAAATCCAGAGAAGGAGTCCAAGTGCTGGCCGGATGTGCCACGCCAAGGAAATCCAGAGAAGGAGTCCAAGTGCTGGCCAGATGCGCCACACCAGGGAAATCCAGAGAAGGAGTCCAAGTGCTGGCCGGATGTGCCACGCCAGGGAAACTAAGAGAAGAGTACAACTTCGGGCTGAGAGTCAGTGTGTTTCAGAATCTGAGGGTTACAGATGTGTTCTGGTCTCCGTATATCTGCATTACTAGGGAGTGTAGCCCTGTGGGGGTCTATTTGTGCTTTATCATTCTGCTGTTGTTGTGAATAAAAGCCACACTCTAGAATCCCACTCCTGTTTTGGATGATACAGTTATTGCTTCCTGTGTCCAGAGTTACTTGGGCACTCCTGACTAGAAGTCCAACCTAGCCAAAATGCCAAGCAACAGTTTTCTCCCTGAACCCAGGAAGCCAGGTAGTGGCTTACATAATGGAGGCACCGCACAGCACTAATAAAACAAAAAATAACATCAACCCGATTCCTGGTTACATTAGTTTTTTTTTCAGTTAATATATAGAGAATAAATGATGGGTAAGTGTGGTATGTAAGGAAATGTACTCATCATGTGGGCTAATCAGATAATGACCCTACAATATATAAAATATTGCAATGCAAAGCTGTCCCAGTGGTGTGGAGGGCTGAGACATCCGTGCCTTACCTCCTGCCACACTGGCGACCCATGATTGTGATGCGAGCGAGTCACCGGCGGTTGGCTGGGGAAGGAGAGGATCGAGTGTTCAGAGGACAGCTCTCCCCTCCTGGGGAGGGAGACTTGGCTGCCCAACCGCAAGACTGCCCCCAGGTGGAGGTCTGAAGACAAAATGAGACAGGGGTGCCAATGGAAGGGTGGGTGCTGCGGAACTCCACAGCATGCGTACACCTTCACGTACATGCGTGGATGTGTTGCAGTTCAGCAATGGGGAGGAATAGGGAGAAACTGGAGGAAAACAGCTTGCGGTGGCAGGATGAGGATTAACCTTCTGCAGGCTCTGCACCAGCGGTCGAGCAGCTGATCTTGCAGGCCAGGACAGCTCAAAGAAAGATCCCGGGGGATCTGGGTGACGGGGTGGGGGGGGTGATTGGATAGGGGCCGCGATGGGAAGAACAAGGTGTAGAAAGTACAAATTAAAAAAAATCGCAATGCAAGTACAAAAATCAGCTACAGTACATTCCATTATAGATCAAGGGAACACATCTGACCAATCAAAGCACTCCTTTCCTCTGTGTGTGAGATGTTGTTATTCTGTGAGAAGTGTCTCACATGCGGCTGCCCTGAAAAGGTACATGTTCTGGGGGCTTTTTTTTATATATTTTTGATCAAACTTGATCAACAATACAGTAATACAGCATCCGCGACCACTCTTACGGTTGTAAGAGTTGTCTCACTCACATCCATAGGGCAGGAGTGTAGCCAGAAATTTCCATTTTGTACACAGTCTCCAACAGTTGCACCCCCCAATTAAAAAATGTACACCTCCTTTCCAAATGGCACCCCCTTCCAAACAAGTCAGATTGCTGTCAGATGACTCCTCTACTCTCTAAAGAGGTTATACATGTATTGGACACTCCTCATTGGCCTACACTAACCCAAATACTACAGATTAGAATGATAATATTAACAGAGTGGCTTATGGTTTGTTGCAGGCATTCAACAAAACTGTACACAAATGTGTACAGTGAGTATGCCTGTCTACACCCTTGCCATTGGGTATGAGACCACTCCTACAAGTGCAAGAGTTGTTTCAGCCTCTGTATTAACAAACAATATGAAGGCGTAGCTGAGCAACTGATGCCAACTGAGCCACACCACTACGTTTCTTGGTTTCCTGGACATTCACTGAAGCTGGTTTACATCATTCCACAATGTTAACTAACTGGTGCAGAACTGTCAGGAATGACACCATGGCATGCCCAGAGAACACTGGTACATGCCAAAATGGTGAGTACCCTTGGATGGGTGATACGGGGATTAGAGCGAAAGCTTTGTCTTGCTCGCTCTAAACTGACAGCCCGTCAGAAAACCATACAAACAGCACTCGGTTACCACAGAAACATATCCCTTCACCACCCCCAATCAGCGTGTCTGTTTCTTTTTCTTCTGGTAGACCTTTAGTCTGATCCATTTTGCTCTCCTGAAGGAACCTCTGTGTTAGAGATTGTCTCGGTATCACCCTCCTTGTCTCCTGATTATTCCTGAACTGTGTAGGTTGAATTTTCTTTTTGTTGTTGGGGGGGCAGTGGGGGAAATGTTTCTGGAATGCTGAAACCCATCGCTGTATGTGAACCTTCATAACTTTTCATCCCCTTTCTTTTTTTCTTCAGTAAAGATTGCTATTTTAAATTAAGTGAAGCATAATACAAATGAGAAAAGTATAACGAACAGGACCAAAATAATGTAAATGGAATACATAGACCTTAACATTAAATAATCTTATCTCAAATTATTAAAACCTACATTGTATTATTACATACAATATACATATTGTAAAAAAACAAGGCACTGCGTCAGCATGTGGTCTAAAAGCAAAACAAAACGGTTATATTAAATGCACGCTGAAAATAGAAAATAGAGTTAAAAATCTACGTTTTGATCTTGGGTCTTCTACAGAAAATATCTAAAGGAAAAAAAAAACAAAGTGTAGAGGGGAGGTAAAATAAGAGATATATATATATATGTGTGGGGAAAGAAGAAAGGGGAGGCTCAGGGAGAAGAAGTGATAAATGGTAAGATTAAGAGAGAATCTGTGAAACAAAAAGGCGATGATGGGAAAGATAAATCATAATGGGAGTGAAAGAGCTAGGGAAGTTACCAGGTGGGGACTAATTAACAGGGCCTAATAAGAAGGCTGAAAGGTGACAAATTTGTGGGAAGGAGACAGAGATGGAGACTTGTGGTGAAAATGAAAAATAAATTAAATGAGTACAAAAACAAATAGACTTTAGGGAAAAAAGGGGTGGCTGAAAGATGTTAGTGGAAAATAAGTCTATCATTTAAACCAGAGGGCTGCTGGGGCTGTGGACATGGCCTACCTAGACTTTAGCAAGGCATTTGACACAGTCCCACACAAAAGATTAATATACAAGTTAGCCAGCCTGGGAGTGGGTCCCAAGATGACAGCCTGGGTAAAGAATTGGCTGGAGAATAGGACACAGAGAGTAATAGTAAATGGAATCCACTCTGAAGAAATGGGGGCTACTAGTGGGGTACCGCAGGGTTCAGTATTAGGACCGGTCCTCTTCAATATCTTTATAAGTGACATTGCAGAGGGACTGGAAGGAAAAGCATGTCTCTTTGCAGATGACACAAAGATCTGCAACAGAGTTGATGCACAAGGTGGGGTGGAAAGGACGAGAAGGGACTTGGCAAGGTTAGAGGAATGGTCAAATGTATGGCCGCTTAGATTCAGTGCTAAGAAGTAATGCACCTGGGAAACAAAAACCCAGGGGAAGAGTACACAATGGGGGGTGAGATACTAACAACAACAAAAATGGAAAGGGACCTGGGGGTAGTCATATCAGAAGACCTAAAGGTAGGCAAGCAATGAGAGGGCAGCAAGGAGGGTTGGGGGATACTGGGATGCATAGGGAGAGGCATCGCCAGCAGAAAACAGGAAGTTATTATCCCTCTGTACAGACAGTTGATGAGACCCCATCTGGAGTACTGCGTGCAGTTCTGGAGACCCAATCTCCGCAAAGACATAGACAGGATGGAAGCTGTCCAGAGGAGGGCAACTAAAATGGTGCAGGGTCTGCACCGGAAGACATATGAAGAGAGACTTAAGGAGCTAAATATGTGTAGCCTCGAGGAAAGGAGGGAGAGGGGGGACATGATAGAAACTTTCAAGTACCTCAAGGGAATCAACAAAGTTCAAGAGGGTAGCATCTTTCAGAAAAGAGGTGTGCAAGAACAAGGGGGCACAATTTGAAGATAGAAGGGGGGCAGCTCAGAGGTAACTCAAGGAAGTATATTTTCACAGAGAGGGTTGTGGATGCATGGAACAGCCTTCCGGAGGAGGTTGTGGAGTCAAAAACAGTGGTGGAATTCAAGCATGCATGGGACAGTCATAAGGCAATTCTAGGGGGTGGAGGTAGGAAGAAGTAGGCTGCTGGTTAACTAGGATCTGCAGCTTATCCATTAGGTAGGAAAATGGGCAGACTGGGTGGGCCAAGCGGTCCTTATCTGCCGTTCAAAATCTATGTTTCTATGTTAAGCCAAGGCGGATGTTCAGCTTGGCGTCCATATTTTTTCTATGGTCCGGATCCCAGAAGCCCTGCTGAAGGACACAAACAGAAAGGTCATTGACATTGTGGTCCTTGGAGATAAAGTGGGATACAATGGGTTTAGCAGTGTCACCATTCCTGACTGCTCTGTAATGTTCCCTGAAACGGTCTACATAGTAGGATAACAAGCAGTACATTAGTTTCAGAGTCCTCACATACAGCTTTGTCAATTAATATGTTCAATACTGATTTCTGGACAATATTTAAAAAAGGACACCAAAGTTTCTCAAATTTATCATTTCTGTTTAAAAGTAACTTTTTCTTTCATTATTAGCTGTTGAGCGCAAGTACAAAACGTGCCCTTTCAAGGAATGAATTGTGTTCATTTTCCAGTTCCATAGAAAAAGCCATTTTGCCCCCACTGCCATGTGTGAACCTTCATCCCTGCTCAGCAGCCCCCCCTTGACACACCATGATGCATGCTGATAGCTGTGCAGGCTTCTGTCACTGACAGATCTGCACAGCTGTATGTGTGTATGCGTGTGTAACCCCTAGATGGCGCTATCCCAGGGGCTAGTACCCCTGCCTGATTTGCCACTGACAGGTTGAGGGGCCTGGATCCGATGGCGGGTGCCTCCACCCAGAGGTCAGGGTTTGCAATAGTTAAACTAACTTGGTCACAGCCCTCTGGGACACTGCAACCCCCCTTTCTTCCCACTAGTGGCCCACACAGTATATCAGAATTACCTTCACAGTATACACTTACCCCCAGGACTGGTTCAGGCACTGGGCCCTGTAAAATAAGAAGATACAGTGCAACAATCACAGTACAATACTTTAACATAGACAAATACTCCAGGTAGTATAACTTTGCTGAAACAAGCAGCTCGATTTATTTAGGGGATATCAAGGACAGGGAAATCAGGTTAATTAGCTTATCACTTTACTCATCTACTTATGGCTCTGTGCACAGGCCTATCCTACCATTACTGTTCCTGGGTACCCAAGCCCTAGTGGCTAGTCCAAACCGTGGCAGCTGGTAGGGGCCCTTTCACACAGAGAAAAGAAAAATTAGTTAAACAGTCAGCAGTACAGTAATTCCATTTGGATTCAATGTGGCAATTCAACAGGGAAGCGACCTGAATTAGTACTCACGACCTCCAAACAAGATAGGGTCCTTCAACGTCAGCAGGCTACTCTTGATCTCACGAGACTCCTCACACATTTATATGACAAACTGCAACAGGCAAAAGTCCTTAATGGCAGCAGGATTCACTTGAGCACACAAGCCTCCTCACACATTTATATGGTAAACAGTAACAGGCAAAGTCCTTTAATGGCAGCAGGATTCACTTGAGCTACAAGCCTCCTCACACATTTATATGGTAAACAATAACAGGCAAAAGTCCTTTAATGGCAGCAGGATTCACTTGAGCTACACAAGCCTCCTCATACATTTATATGGTAAACAGTAACAGGCAAAAGTCCTTTAATGGCAGCAGGATTCACTTGAGCTACACAAGCCTCCTCACACATTTATATGGTAAAAGAAAGTACTATACCAGTGGCTGCTCTATCCCGATCACAATTACTGCACAATACCCGGAGAACACACAGCAGATTCAGTTCCTGACAGACTGAGAGCAATTCAGCAATTTCTCCAGTCTTCTACAGGGTGAGCCTGGTTTCTACTCTTCAGATATCCTTTGATTCTCTTCACAGGACGGATTCAGTCCTAACAAGCAGTTAGCACAAGCTGCAGACCAGAACTCGGGCCTTATACTGCTTTCCAGACTAAAACTGCACACCAAAAGCACAGGGCTCCTTCCTCTTCACTGCCAGAGCTCAACTGAAACTCCAGCAGACAAAACCGGCACTTCCTTGAGTTCCTCCCAGTTATTGGCGTGGCTGTCACTCACAATAGACTGCCCTGTTGGTCCAAAAAGGCAGAAGTCAAACTACATCTCCCAGAGTCACTGCCCATGCAATCCTCTTGTGGCTGGCTCAGATTAGAGTCCAAGTTCTGATTCGTCCAAGGCACCATTTTAGAGCTACCTTAACCCACACTGATTGGTCCAGTTCAGCAGTTCAAAACTAGAATGGGGAACTAGGCAAACACAGTTCTGACTCAAAGAAAGCAGGTTAGACAAACTGTATTTTCATTATTACTCCAAATGATTTCTGGTAAACAGTTACATCTTTCAGATAGGTTCCTTGCACTCCTAGTGAGTGCAAAATGGAGAATTGGCTGCAGCTCGGTGGTACTCAAGCAGAGAAACACACAGTCCCCCATACAAACTAATTATATCTGCAAGCAGACAGCTCTTAAAGAGACAGTACCAGAGGCTCTAAAAACACTCACAGATAAATGGCTTAAACGCCAAACACCATTCAGGCTTGGAGCATTCAAGCAAGCTCCAGGAAGTCTTTTGGGAACCCCCATTTGCAGGGGGGTTACACGTGTGTGGGGTGAGGGCACGTAGTTGCTGCACTCAGTTCCTCTTTTCTTTGTCTGCAGTCTGTTAACTTGGTGAACCTGCCCAAAACTGTTCCGGTGGCCTGCTTTCTATATGGCTTCTGTCTCTCACTTTCCACAGTGATGGCAGTGAGGGAAATTTGTGATTGACTGCACAACACTCCATGACCTATGATGTGACTGGTGTGTAATCGCTGAAATCTCACTCAGTCCTTATGCCAAACTGAATCTCAACTGTAAACTCTGCATGTACTACTATATATTAGCTTGTGCATTGTGATTGTATTTTCCATACTATGCTGCATGTCTTGCTTAAAACACTTGTCACTACCTATATTGTATCCTGTACGTTTCCCTCTTAATTTTATGATGATTTTTTGATGTTCTATAATGTTTTCCGTATAGGTACCTTTCCGAATTTTATGCTGTTTTTGCAGATCTAACCACAATCTCCTTGTAAATGAGCATCACTCAACTGAGTCTTTTCCTGGTAAAAGAAATCAATACAATACAGTACAAGTACAAAACATACAGAATAATGACTAGACGTGTGTGTGTGATGAGAATTTTACACACACCCAATGTGTAGGATTCCAATTAAATGCTCTCGGGGGTTTATAAAGGCATCCCACACCAAGGGTGTGTGTAACATTTGAGTTTTACACACCTATCCAGCCTTTATTTTAAATAATTGCTGGATTTTGTTTTTTGCCTTCTGCTTTTACAGATAATCAGTAGTGTGACAATAATATTAACTGAGCACATCAGAGAAGAACAACTTTACAGCAACTGCTTAACTTTTTTTTTTTTTTTACAGAAACACTAACAGAGAAAATGTTTTAAACTGCAGTAAACATTTGTTTATGTTTTATTTCGGTCAAGCGTTACTGACATGGGGTGAATTGACTATTTTACAGTGTTGTAGAGAGATGTCTGAGAACTTTGCAAAACATACAAAAAGAAAATATGACAAAAAATATGGGAAAACATTAGAAATTGTGCCAGTAGTCCCTTTGATAGTTTTTTTTTTTTTTTATAGTTTTTCACTTGCCCCACAGAGTTTGAAAGACGGAGAGTCTATGGAGAAAGCTGACAGGGATGGATGAGTCTGAGAGAAGCTCGAATGTTGCGCTGCACAAGGGAACAATTTATTTATTTAGTTTTTGTTGACCGGGTAAGTACACTAGGCAGATTCTGCCTATTTTCAGGCATGACCCGGGGGAGGGGGGATACAGATGAAACGCCAACTGACCTTGAACCAGATCAAGCTGTTGGTGGTATTTTTTAGTGAATGAGGCAAATTTGGCCAAGGCACCGGGGAAATTCCCCTACTCGTCAGAGGGGGAACCTTTGGCTGTCGGATGGAAGATGGCCACTTCTGCTCTGTCTTCGGAGGAGATGGAAATGTCTGGGACAGGGGAGTGGGCCTCCTCCCCTGCTCCTGTTGAACATGAGGCTGCAAGTCTGGTTGCTGAATTCCAGGAAGCTTCCTTGCCTGTGGAATTTTTTGTATCATCTGAGACAGTGAATCCTGATGTGGTTCAGCCTCTGGTAATGTGTGGTTCGAATACAGAAATGGTTCAGGAGCTTACCGAAAAGGAATGTCTGTTGGAAGAAGTGCTTTCTGCTGCAGAACAATGTGCGCATCGTAGAACACAGTTGTTGCACGAAATTGCTACATTGCGCTCCGTTTTCCCTGTTTCGGCTCTGCCAGCTCCCCATACTTCCTGGTCGCTGCCTAGTGACGTTGATTTCGACTCCTCACACAGCGTGCCGGCTCCTCTGCCACAGTCTAGTACAGCAAGCTCGTCTGCCCAGAATTCTGATAATGGCAGTCGGCAGGGTGAAGTTGCTATGAAGCCTGGTCTTGTTTTCCCGAAACCTCAGTTCTCTACGAAGCGGATGGGAATGACTGGTATTGTATTGCAGTGGGATGTTGTGCCTAATGGGTCTACAGTTTCTACTGGGATGGAGGGTGACATGACAATAGGTGCAGGTGCTGTTTTAACTGAGACTATACCTGTTTCGCAGCTTTTCCCCCCCCGTGCTGCTTTCTCCCCCTGTGCAGACTTCCATATCCTCTTTACCTCCTCATACTTGTGATAGTTGGTCACCTGAAAAAGCAATATCTGAAGCTGGGTGGTTAAGACACGCTGATGGCAACTGGATACCTGACCCTAATGATGAGGAGGTGATATGCTATCACTCTCCTATTGCTGGCACTGCGGCTTTGTTTGCTTTACAATGTACTTCTTCTAAATCCTTGCCACCTAACCTACCTATTTCAGCTGCACCTGTTACAGAGGTTTCTATATCTGATGAACCGTTGTCTATTTCACTCCCTGCTTCTGAAACAACTGTTCCTGACCCATTGAAGTCTGATAAGGGTCCCCCCCCTTTTAAACTTTCAGATTTGTTTTCTAATAAGGGTGAGCCTGCTCCCCGTAGGAACGCTGTACGTTTGATTTATAAGGGTGGCTTGGAAGAACAGCCTGATCGACTTTATATTGCAAAGGTTTTGCTTAAAGGCTCTCTGAAATTTCTGTCTGCAGATATCTATGCACTGATTCATATTGGTAACTCAAACTATGATATTAGTTTTAAAACTCTTTCAGGTTTGGAACGTTTTTGGACGACTTATCACGTTGTTAAGAACTCTCCTCTCTGAACACCTTTTTTAGCTGTGCCTTTAACTAAACCATCTGTTAAGTTGATTACTATCATGTTTTGTAATGAGGGGGTTCATTTAGAAGATATTCTTTTTTGGTTGCATAGAAGATGTGAAGTTTTGGACAAACCTGTGCCAATTCTTGATAGTGAAAAGAATTGGAATGGGGGTTGGAAATTACGGGTAAAACTTTTTGCTACAAATAATGGGCCTCAGCACCTACCCAATAGTTTTTTTTCTAGGGAAGGATAGGGGTAGTTTATTTTATTTTGGTCAGCCTAAGTCCTGTTTTAAATGTGGTTCTAGGACACATCTCAGTAGGGTCTGTGACACCCCTCATTGTTCACATTGTTTTGATTTTGGTCATCAGGCCTCTACGTGCCTTAATTTGTTCAAATGCAATTTAAGTGAACAGACTGGACATGGATATGCCAAATGTCCTTGGGCATCCCATAATAGGGAAGACTGTCTTTCTCATGAGGACTTGATTGTTGTTGCTCAGCATATGGATTCAGTACCTCTACCACCCCCTAGTGGTGGTGGTTTACATCCTAAGTCACTGGTCCCTAGTAGACACTCTTTAGAAGTTTTAGATGTAGGTCTGGGTGTGTCTGTTTCAGTCGGGTTGCTGGATCAAACAGACCAGCTTCCCCCGGTAGTCGTTCCCTCTGCCTTTCCTCTGTCCTCTGCGTCTAACTTATCTTTACGAGATAGGTCTGACGACTTTGAGATGCCCCCTCCTCCCTCTCCCGTGTTGCCTTTTAAAAAGGTTACTGCTAAGAAATGACATAGATCGGGGAAGACTATTCCTCCTTGACATTTACCTATGGCCTCACACAGCGGTGAAGCTTCTGAGTCATGGAAAGTGGGTAACAGTTTTGCTGTTCTGGTACCTAGAGAAGAATCTGAAGGAGAGGACTCTGACCATTCCTCTAGAACTTCTGTAGTCACAGATAATTTTTCAGAGGGTGATGATGGAGAAGTGACACCGGTTGAGAGTCTTCCTAGACGCTCTCAACGTAGACGAGTTTCCAAAGTTTCATGATTTATAGTTTATTCATTTCACAAGCTTTGTTGGTTATCTCTCTTATTTTTGTCTCACCGCAATTATGGCTTCTTTAACATTTATATCTATTAATGTTAATAGCATAAAGAGTCACAAGAAGATGGTTACAACTTTGTCCTGTTTACAACAACTAAGCAGTGATGTGATTTGTCTCCAGGATACAAGACTAAAAACTATTTGTGAAGTGCAACGTGCTCGTAACCTATGGTCTTCGGGAGTTTCTTTTTGGTCTAATGGGGAATCCCTTTGTGAGGGTGTTGGGGTGTTATTTACTAATTCGGCATTGAAGTTTTCCAGAATGGTAGACATTTGTCCGGGTATAGCTTTACTCCTGGATATTAATTTTCGGGGAGAAAGATTTAGATTAATCAACATTTATGCCCCACAGACCAAGGCACTGCGTGTTGCTCTTTTTCAAGACATTCAACCCTATTTGTATACTTCCCGTTTACTTGTTTGGGCTGGTGATTTTAATTGTGCATTTAGTGTTATGGATAGGGGTTTGAAAACATCAGAATTATTCTGGGACTCTCATAAGCTATTACAGATTCTGGACATTGCCCAGCTTCAGGATGCCTACCGTAGTGTCCATTCTGCAGGCGGCAATACATTTTTTAAAAACACTCTGTCCACTAGGATTGATTTCATTTTTCTTTCAGTTGTTCCACAGGTCACCTCGGTTTTTTTACGGGTGTGGGAATTCTCGGATCATAAGTCTATTACGGTTTGCTTGACTTGGGCAGGTACTCCTAGATGTAAAAAGAATCTGTGGAGGTTGAACTCCTCTCTTTTGACTGAGGAATCTCTTAAGAAAGCTTGGAGGTCAGAATTAAGTGCTCGACTTTCTGTTTTTGATCTTTATGATGATGCTGCCTCTTGGTGGAAGGATACTAAGAAAGATTGGAAATCTTTTTTTCAGTCTTTTTCTCACTCTAAGATCACTTCACAGTATTTGGAGTACTTACGTCTCAGATCTCAATTACAGAAGTTAATTTCTTTAACTGAGACTGAGAGGATTGATTATAGTGTCCAAATTAGAAATGTCAAGACCCGTATGTTGGAATATAGATATGATAGAGCCAAGTCTTTGGACCATGAACACAGATTTGGTCTGAAATTACATAAGAGTGCGTTGGATCCTTTTCAGGATTGTAAGGATCGGGTTGGTAAACATTTAATCACGAAGTTGGCTACGGAAACAGGTGATTTGGTTACTGCTCCTTCGGCTTTGCTTGATGTCGTTGGGCGTTATTTGGAATCATTGTATCAAAAGGATGACGATGTTCTGGGTGGCTTGATTGATTTTGATTCCTTACAGATACCACAGTTATCTAAAGCTGAAGGTCAGCAGTTGTTACGAGATATTACTGAATCTGAATTACGTGATGCTATTTTTACACTGAATGTGGATTCCTCACCTGGTACAGATGGTTTTGGTGCTGTTTTTTACCAGACCTTTCAAGAGGATTTGGTTCCCATTTTGACTCAGGTATTCAACCACATGTTATCTACTTCTGTGTTAGCACCCTCGATGACTATGGCATTGGTTGTTTTGCTTTATAAAAAAGGGATGAAGACTGATTTGCGTAATTGGAGAACATTAAGTTTACTCAATACAGATTTAAAAATCTTGAGTAAAATTTTATTACGTCAATTATCTTTATTTGTAGACAAATTGATAAGTCCCTACCAAACTTGTTCTATACCAGGTAGGACCCAGTATGATAATTTATTGATATTACGTGAACTTTTTTCTGCTTCACAGTCTGGTCTCCTGAAGGGTTATATTCTTAGTCTTGATCAGGAAAAGGCCTTTGACCATGTTTCCCATGAGTTTCTGTTTTCCATGCTACGTGCCTATGGTTTGCCGCCAGGTTTTATTGATTGGATCAAGGTATTATATCACTCAGCTTTTCTTCTACCAAATGTGAATGGCTGGATTGGTAATCCAGTGGCAGTGCGAAGGGGTATTCGGCAGGGATGCCCCTTGAGCCCGGTTTTGTATGTCTTTTTTATTGATGTTTTACTTTGTATGATTATTATTCATATTGGTTTGGCAGGGGTACGTATTGCTGATAGTGTCTGTCCCATTAAGATTCTAGCCTACGCAGATGACTTAGTTCTTTGTCTTTCGGATGTTACTGTGCTATTGTGGGCGATGTGCTGACTTTATTTTCTCGTATTTCTGGTTCTAAGATTAATTATGTAAAGTGTAGAGGTTTTCCTTTCGGTAATTCTTTTATCCCGGATACCGGTACTCTTGCTGGTGTTACCGTTTCTAAAGATCCGATCACTATATTGGGAATTGAATTTAGTGATGGTGATATGGTGTCTGCAAATTGGTCTCATAAATTGGATACTGTTCAGTTATTGGTTGCTAGATGGAAGGGTAAACAAATGGCTAAAAGAAAACATGTCTTGCTTAATAAAATCTTGATGGTGCCTGTTTTTTTTGTATGTTAGTTATGTGTTTCCTCCTCTGTTGTCTCTCTTTACTGCCCTATTTAATGTTTTTTTTCAAGCCTTTTGGGGTAGCTGATTGAATCCCATTAAACCGGGATACACTTATAGGGGTATAAGACAAGGTGGAGTGGGAATGGTTCATCCAGTGGCGTTTTTTATTAGTATTTTTATTTCATACAATTTAAGTCCTCTACTACGCCCTGGTAGGAAGGTTTGGTTCCCTCATGTTAGATTGTGGTTTTTGATAGGTTTACCCCTTTGGAAACTGGGAAAGTCGACTTCTTTTGCTCAACTTTCCCTATTTCCCAAATATGGTTTGGAAATTTTTCATCATTTATTGAAATGGAAGGTCTCTATTTCTCACTTGGAAACTATGCCTAGGAAACAATTGTATAATTATATTGTTTCCTCTGATTTTACTGACAATTTGCTTTTTCCAGATTGTCCTTCTCAGTCCCAAGAACAAGTTCTTTTGTTGCTCTCCCATAGACCTTTGCCAGACTTTATTTGGGATAGTGTTTGGCTGAGTTCTTATGGTAGATTACCAGTGGGTAACTCAAATAAACACAAACAGCTTAGTGATAGATGTTGTACACATGTGACTTGTGTATCCTTGTTAGAGACGCAAGAACATCTTTTTTTGCAATGTCCCTATATCCGACCTTTTTGGGCCCATTTAGCAGTGAAATGGAATGAGCCTTTATTTCTATCTATTTCTTATGGTACACTAATGTATGGTGCACATAGGGGTAAATGGTCTAAGTATCCTGCTGACACTTTGCTATTAATTTTTATTGTTCTTCGTTTTTATATATGGCAATCTAGATGTTTTTTGTCTACTCAGCAGCGTACAGTTTCATTTGAGAAACTCCTTTCTAATATTACTGTTACTTTACGTACTATTTATGAGACTGATTTACATATCTATGGCCGGGTGAAATGTTCTTTTTTATGGGTTAATTGTGAAGCATGGCTGTGATGCTGATTTTCTCTGTTTTTGTTTATTTTTGCTGCTAAAAGTTATGTTTTAGTGTATATTTGTTTTATGTACCAGTTACACTACTTGTTTGGAGTCCTCTTTCTCAATAAAAGTTCCCCTACTCTTTTCGAGAAGTGCAATGGGATCTTTAACATCCACCTGAACTACCACCAGAACAGGCAGATGGAACCTCGGTTTAACGTCTCATCCGAAAGATGGCACCTCAGGAGTGCAGCACCCCCCTCATGCTGCACTACAGCGTCAGTACTGGGATATTAACCCAAGTGCCTGGTGTGGGGATAGAACCCACAGCCTTCTGATCTCCCGGCCTCAGAGGTGAGTGTGCTACCTGCTGAGCCACTGACACTATACTAGCTTGTGCTTTCCCATAGAGAAAGCTGGCATGTGTTTGCTATCATAACTAATGGGTTATAATGGCAAATTATAACCAGCTTTCTCTATGGGAAAAAAACTAAGGCCAGTTGTTATTACAATCCAATACAATGCAATGCAAGACAGTACAGTACACCTGGACAGTACAGCACAATGCAGTGCAATTCAAGGCAATGCAATGCAGTACAATACTACACGCTACAATATAAAGAATACAATACAATACACTACAGTACAGTACAGTGCAATGCAGTACAATAAATACAATGCAATACAATAAAATGCATTAATTACTGGTGATAATTTTTTTATACACAGATAACGTTCTGTGTTACAACCGACCAGTTGATATTTTTGGTTACAACTGGGTGGTTGTAATCAGTAGCTGTCAATCGAGCTCCACCACAGAAAGCTCATTGGTGCTTAGTCTGTCTTTGGGTGGACGGAACATCTTACCCAACATGGTGGTTCCGCTACCGAGCACAGACACTCAAGCTTTGCCTCACACTGTGAAGACAGGTAACTTTTTTAATATTTTTAAATATATGTGTCTGTCTTGTCAATCCTGCCTTCACAATATCCAAAAATCTATCTGGTTGATCCAGCCGCTCATACTCTTCGGGCTGGCCTTCCACACACAGTGCAGCTATGCCAACAGACCGCGACTTACTAACTAACTTAAATCATTGTGGTTTGCACTGTAATGTATAAAAACAACAGCAACAAAAAACAACAAAAACACAAAAGTAAAGAAAAAACAAACTAACACCTGTACTGAAAAGGAAGAGACAGGCAGTGTATGTGTGTGTGTGTGTGTGTGTGTGTATGTGTGTGTGTGTGTGTGTGTCTTTCTCGTTTCTATATGGGGTGGGGGGAAAGGGGTGCCACTGGATGATAGGGATAACTGACATGGCAATGGGGATAGGAAGGGGTACCACTGGACTCCAAGGATAACTTACATCGGGACTGGGAGAGGGAGGGGTTGCACTATGCACCAAGAATAACTTACATGGGGATGGGGTAAGAGACAGATGTCACTGGAAACCAGGGAAAACGTTCATGGGGATGGGTTGAGGGAGGGTTGACAATGGATGCCAGAGATAACTTACACGAGGACCGGGTGAGGGAAGGGTACCACTGGACACCAAGGGTAATGTACGCTGGGACAGAAGGAGGGAGGGGTACCACTGGACACCAAGGGTAATGTACATTGGGACAGCGAGAGGGAGGGTTACCACTGGACACCAAGTGCAGGTACCACTGGACACCAAGGGTAATGTATATTGGGACAGAGAGAGGGAAGGGTACCACTGGACACCAAGTGTAGGTACCACTGCACACCAAGGATAATGTACATTGAGACAGAGGGTGGGAGGAATACCACTGGGCACCAAGGATAATGTACATTGGAACAAAGAGAGGGAGGGTAATGTACTTTGGGACAGAGAGAGGGAAGGTACCACTGGACACCAAGTGTAATGTACATTTGGAAAAGAGAGAGGGAGGGAGGGGTACCACTGGACACCAAGGATAACTTGCATGGGGACTGGGTGACAGTGGAGGTGCCACTGGAGATTAAGGATAGCTTACATGAGGACCGGGTGAGGGAGAGGTACCACTGGACACCAAGCATAATATACATCGGGACAGAAAGAGGGAAGGGTACCACTGGACCCCAAGAGTAATGCACTTTGTGACAGAGAGAGAGGGAGGGAGGGGGTACCACTGGACACTAACGGTAATGTACATTGGGACCAAGAGAGGAAGGGTACCACTGGTCACCAAGTGTAATGTACATTGGGACAGAGAGAGGGAGGGGACCACTGGACACCAAGGGTAATGCACTTTGTGACAGAGAGAGTGGGAGGGAGGGGGTATCACTGGAAACTAATGGTAACATACATTGGGACCAAGACAGGGAGGGTACCACTGGACACCAAGTGTAATGCACATTGGGACAGAGAGAGGGAAGGGGTACCACTGGACACCAAGGGTAGTGTACATTGGGACAGAGAGAGGGAGGGTGGGGGTACCACTGGACACCAAGTGTAATGTACATTGAGGCAGAGAGAGGGAGTGGTGCCACTGCATACCAAGGGTAATGTACATTGAGACAGAGAGAAGGGAGAGGGTATCACTGGACACCAAGTGTAATGTACACTGGGACAGAGAGAGGAAGGGTTACCACTGGACACCAAGTATAATGTACATGGGGAGAGGGTGAGGGTGGGGTTGCCACTGGAGAATAAGAATAGTGTACATGGGGACAGGGTGAGGGTGGGAGTGCCATTGGACATCAAGGATAACTTACATGGGGACAGGTTGAGGGTGGGGTGCCACTAGACACTAAAGATAACTTATGTAACCCCTAGGTGGCACTATCCCAAGGGCTACTACCCCTGCCTGCTTGGCTTGCAGCAGGTTAAGAGGCCAGAGTTCTGAAACGGGTGCCTCCACCCAGAGGTCAGGGTTGGTAGTGGTCAAGCTAACCTGGGCACAGCCCTCTGGGACACTATAACCCCCCTCCTTCCTTACTAGTGGCCAGAACAATACACAATGATCACTTTCACAATACCCTGATACACCACACAAGTACCCACACTGTTTGCAGTTACCACCAGGGCTTTCCTCTGGCTCGGCCCTGGGGGCTCCCTGTAAAACAAGGTTATACACAGCAAATAACAGCAGTACAGTACTCTTGCACAAACTGGAACCACAGTCAGGGTAAATGCAAAATACAGCTCTGATTTATTTAAGGGACTTGAACAAGGGAGGGCGTAATCAGGTTAATTTGCTTAAAGACTGTATCAATCAAACAGTTATGCATGCACTTCAGGGTCCATAAACAGTAACACACTCTGGGTACCCAGATGGAGAACAGTGGGCTAGCCAGGAATGTTGCAGCTGGTTGGGGCCCTGTGATGGAAGAAAACAACATGTACAACACACACCATTTGTAATCCAGAGCCGGAGGGCTCAGTTTGTGAAAAATAATAAAAAAAAAATTTAAAAAACTTTATTTCACATAAGCGCCTTTCAAGCCATCAAGGCGCTTTACAACAAGATAAAACAATAATAATAAAATCAGCAACCAACAAATATAATAATAGCTGTCTGAGGATCATACTCATTCAGTACTGTACCAATAAATGCCTGACGCTATAGGTAAGTTTTCAACTCCTGTTTGAAACCTCTCACAGTTGTGCACTCCCGAAGTTGATGGGGTAGAGAGTTCCAAAGTGAAGGGGCAAAGAAAACAACAAGACAATCAGATGACATACTTTTATATTAGGCTATTGTTGCATGGAGCTACCCTGATGATTACTCACAATACCCAAGACTGGACACAGGCTGGACGGAAATCGAGACAACAGGTGGTTAATCTGGAGTACCAGGAGAAGCAGGACCCACACGAATCGCTGAAGCGTCATTCCTATTCAAACGTGGAGCAGGGTGCTGATCTCCAGGCAGGTCTCTCGTAAATGGCTTTCTCTGTGCAGCGGCCAAATGGAGACAGATTCGGATACAGTCCGTTTTGGGCTGGATACAGCTTCCAGCAAGCAGAACACTGTTCACACAGTGGGGAACCAAATCACGACCCACTAACAACTCACAGCACATTTACATATAAGGAAATTCTACTGCACCAGGCAAACCGCTTTCCGGTCATGACCACAGAGTGTCTGCACAAACTGGGGATTCAAAAGCAGCTGGAAATCCTGACAGGCCGATCGCATTCAGCAAAATCTTCAGTCTTCTTCAGGTATGAGCCTGGTAGAAAATCAGTGGCTTACTTCATTCTCACAAACTCGGATTTAGTCCGAAATAATTCTCTTTTCTCCCTCTCAGGGGCAGCAGGCAGGCAGACATGCAGGCCACAGCTCAGGCCTTTCCACAGTTCTCCCATGTGAAACTACTCAGACAGCTGCTTGACTGTCTCAAGCTGTTGCTTCTTCAGCTCCCAACTTAGATCTGACTCAACTGCCAGCAAACCTGGGACTTTCCCCAGAAACCAAAAAGTTTGGTTGGCTGATCTGTCTGTCAGTCACAACAAAGGCTCCCCCTTCAGGTGCAAAAAGGTGCCAAAAGCCCAAAACTACAATTCCTACAGATTTTGACTCCAGACGGCTCCTGTAGTCCGGCTCCATTTTAGGTCCCACCGGTACTGATTGGTCCAATTCGGCAGTCCAGGACCAAGATAGTGGAGATAAAACAGTCCTTGCTGCAAAGAAGGCAGGTTAGACAAACTACACTATCATTATCACTCTAAATGATTTTCAGCAAATAGTTACATATTTCAACAGAGCTCCCTCTCAGATTACTTATGAATGCAATCCAGGCAGCTGTTAAAGAGACAGTACACAGAGGCTATACAGGCACTCTCTGGCAATCACTTTTAAACTTCTAAAACGCAGGACACCAGCCTGGCAGTGAGCATTTAGGCAAGCGCAAGGAAGACTTTTCGGGAACCCCATTTGTAGGGGGGTTACACTTACATGGGGAAAGGGTGAGGGTACCACTGGACACTAAGGATAACTTACATGGGGACAGGGTGAAGATGGGAGTGCCACTGGACATAGAGGATAACTTACATGGGAGTACAGTGTACAATTCTGGAGACCATACCTACGTAAGGACATAGACAGGGTAGAGAAGGTTCAGAGGAGGGCAACAAAGATGGTGCATGGATTGCATCACAAGTCCTATGAAGACAGGTTGAAGGAACTGAACATGTACTCCCTGGAGGAGAGGAGGGAGGGAGGGGATATGATAGAGACATACAAGTATCTTACAGGGAGGAACAGGGTGCAGGAATACACTATTTTAAGTGAAAAAGATGTTCCAGGACTAGAGGGCATGGGATGAAGTTGGAGGAAGGACGATTCAGAGGAAACGTGAGGAAGAATTTCTTCACAGAATGGGTGGTGGACAAGTGAAACACCCTGCCAGAGGAAGTGGTGGGGGCTGAAGCAATCACGGGATTTAAGAATGCATGGGATAGACATAAAGGAATTCTGGAGGTCAGGGGTAAGGGGCAACAGACTTCTAGGAAAATATAAACTGAACTTACAAGCTCAAATGAGCAGACTGGGTGGGCCATAGGCCCTTATCTGCCGACACTGTCTATGTATCTATGTATCTATGGGGGCAGGGTGAGACTGGGCGTGCCACTGGACAGGAAGGATAATTTACATGGGGATGGGGTAATGTGGGGTGCCATTGGACACTAAGGATAACTTACATGGAGATGGAGTGAGGGTAGGGGTGCCACTGGACACCAAGGATAACTTGCATGGGGAGAGGATGAGGGTGGGGGTGCCACTGGACACCAAGGATAACTTGCATGGGAAGAGGGTGAGGATGGGTGCCACTGGACACCAAAGATAACTTACATGGGAACAGGGTGAGGGCTGGGGTGCCACTAGACATCAAGGATAACATACATGGGGACGGGGTGAGGCTGGGATGCCACTGGACCAACCCCCCCTGGCAGACAGTGCCTCATCACCCCACTCCCCACATCCCATCCCTGAGCCAGTGACTGGCACACCCCTCCGCGTTCCCTCATGGCCAGCCACTGACTGAGCTGTCAGGGAGCACATCCTGTAGCTGTCAAGAATCGCATACTGTACAATCAGCTGTTACAGTACGCGCTTCTTGACAGCTCAGTTGGTTGCCAGCTGTGGTAGACAGTGGAGGGCTGTGCCAGTGGCTGGCTTGGGAATGGAATGGGGGGGAAGCAGGGGGATTGTGTGCAGGGATGAGGTTTCACTAGACCACCAAGGAAAGTTATATGTTATATAATATTATACAGGCAGATTAGGGATAGAGAGGGGGGTCCACTAGACCACTAGGGAAAGTTATATGTTACATGCGCTTTAATTTCTTGCTGTTTCTTCTTGCTTCAGTCCTTTACTGTAGAGTTCTGCATGCTCCTTCAGGCATGGAACCCTGACTAACTGTTCTCCTTTCGATTACTTATATGTGCTATTTGGCATGCTTTTGCTTAAATACTTAATTGTATAGTTTTGTAAACTCCATTCTGACATGGAACCTTTGTAAACAAGCCCAGTGGACTCAAAGGTGTTATCCAATTATTACAATAACTAAATAAAAAATGTTATGTTATATAATATGTACAGGCAGATTGGGGATAGAGAGGGGGTCTGCTAGACCACCAGGAAAAGATATATGATTATTTACGGGGGAGATCGGGGATAGGGAGGGGTGGTCTGCTAGACCACCAGTTAATGTTTGATATATTTTGCATGTTACTGGTACCGTTCTGGTGTTTGGGTGTTAACCTACAGTGTATTTCTGCCCTTAGAAGAGTGCTGCCTGACTGCCCTGCAGCTTGTGGCAAACCACTCTGGTGCACCATTGTTTTGCTGCATTGCAACATTCACCACAAGCTGTGGGAATTTGCTGCTGGGACCCTACCTAATAGAGAAACAAGCACAGAGTCCCTGGTGCATCGACAATTGGCTCAAGCTGCCATTGGCATGGCTTGCACCAAGCTTTAAGAATCAAGCCCCAACTGTGACTGACAATAAGGCCAATTGCCCACAGTAAATGTCATGGGGACAGACATCCCACTCCAAGAGAACTCAGTGGAGTCTAGCAGTATAAGGGGCCTGGGAAGTGGGAGACAGTGGGTCTGATTGACAGGATTACAAGTTCAAACCCTGCTTGACCCAAATAGTCTCAGTGTGATTTTGGGCAAGACACAACCCCCACCCCTGCCCCACCAGTAGTCTAATCTACCCAGATGCAGAAATGGGTGGAAGTGTGACCCAACTGGTGATGAGATGTTGCAGCCCAGCTGGGCTACTCTGGTTAAATAAACTGTAACAAAAAAAATGTCCCTTGTTTTTCAGCTGATGCGTATAAATGGCTGTGTTTTGAACCAACTTCACCTGACTGTCTTTAATGGAGATGTTACCATGAAGTCACCGGTGAAGTCACATAGGTGAATTTTTTGGCTGATACAAAACATTCATGGATTGCTCTGCGGAGGTGGAGTTGGTGACTTTGCCAGAAATTCACCAGCGAATTAAAACTTCATTACATCTCTACTTTGCAAATGTCTAGTAGTGGGATGCCCCATGTAGATGTCACAGAGGCAGAGGGTGCCCCTTGTGGAATGTGCCCTTTAAGCCTCTGGGGGTATTTTTCCAGCTTTTTCATAACAGTATTATAGGCAAGAGAGTATCCACTGAGAGATAGTCTTCTATGGTTGCTGGTTTACTTTTGTCTACCTCACCATAGGCAACAAAAAGCTGTGTGCCCTGGGACCAGACATCCTTTGGTTCAGGTAATGGCCAACTGTTCACTTTACATCCAGGCAGTGCAGTTTCTGCTCACCTGGACCAGAAATGCTTGGGGCAGAGCACAGGAAGGGCAACTGACTGGTTCATGTGAGTTTCTAATACCACCATAGGTAGGAACTTCCTATTTCTTCTAAGAACTACCTTGTCCATGTGACAGGTTATGCAGTTCGGTTCTGTCCAGAGGGCTTGCAGCTCACTTACCCCGCTAGCAGATGTCATGGCGATCCTTAGTCTCAAAGAGCGCCTCCATCAGCTGGACAAGGTGGATGCTCAGATCCCATGAAGGAACTGGGTCCCTCACAGGAGGGTATAGGTGGCTGAGGTCTGTAAAGTACCTTTTAAAACTAGGTTGTGAGGCCAGCGAGTTGTCTTTGCCTGCTGGTGTGTAGGTTGACTTTGCTGCCAGATGTACCTTTAGGGTTGATGGCCTTAGGCCTAAGGTCTACAAGTATACTAGGTAGTCTAGGACTATAGGCAACCTGTCTGCATTGGTGTTACTTTCCTGGGGGCACATCAGTATGAGAATCTCTTTCCCTTAGAGGAGTATGCTTTCCTAGTTGCTGGTTTCCCAGAAAACTTAAGCACTCTCAGGACCTCCTCTGACAGATTCAAGCCAGAAAACTCTAACTCTTCAAGAACCATGGCATCAGACGTAATGTTTTGAGGTCTGAGAATGTTATTCTGCCCTGAGACAGAGTCAGTCGGTTGTATCTCAGTGACAGGCCGATGGGATTCCTGCTAGACAGGGCCAGGAGTGTTGAGCCTGCCTGGCCCAGTCTGGGACTATTAGGATCATAGTTGCAAATATCACCTGGCTTTTTAACCTCTCGATTCGTACATCTACTGTCCCGTCCACCTGGAAAACTGCCAGAACCATCCCTATACACAAAAAGGGCAATGTCAAACTCATGTCCAACTACCGCCCTATATCTCTTCTGCCCACTCTCAGTAAGCTGCTTGAAAAAATAGTCCACCACCAGCTTGCTGCTCACCTTGACATGTTTAATCTTCAAACCCCGTGCCAACATGGTTTCCGGCCCGGTCACAGTACCACCTCTGCACTTACACAACTTACAAATGACATCAGAAATAATATGGACTGTGGCCTACTCACTGGGGCCGTCTTTATCGACCTGTCTAAAGCCTTCGACATGGTACACCATCCTCTCATGCTAAAGAAGCTCCAATCCATTGGAGCATCTGACCAAGCCCTCTCCTGGTTCCATAGCTATCTTGACAATCGGACTCAGGCAGTAGCATTTCACAAGGCCCTTTCCTCCCCCCTAAACATCTCCCGTGGAGTTTCCCAAGGATCCACTCTTGGACCTCTACTCTTCTCCCTCTTCCTAAATGATATTCCCACCATGTTCCGGCATAGCTGCACTCTTATGTACGCAGATTACCTTATTCTCTACTCTGGGTCAAAATCGGTTGCTGCCGGGAGTCACGTGATGCAGGGATCTTGCTAGGTGCGTTCTCTGCCCGCTCTGCACAAACCCGGTCCATTTATATTTCTCCTGGGCTTCCTGGTGTTCGTTTTAAGTATTCAAGGGTGTTATCTGTTGACCGCTAATACCAGGAAAAGGGATCTGTACTCAGATGGAAGAGGAGATACCAAAAGCAGCGGTAAAGTATACTCCTCCGGCGAGCCCCGAAAAGGCCCGGAAGAAACCCATATTTCGCGATACAGTCATCCCAGCACAATCGCCTGGGCAGTGAAGGGAGGACCTTACTGATGCTGGCGACATTTCTGAGGAATTTAGGCCTTTAAGGCCGAGATGGTGGAAATGGCCACAGAGATTAATGCTTGCTAACGCCACGTTAGAGGACCTTAACAGAAAGGTGTCCGACAATGAGGCTCGGGTTAAATCGGTGGAAAACCGTGTGGAGAAGATTGATCCTGAGTTAGTCAAAATGAGGCAACGCTTAGCCAGTGTGGAAGCCAAATTGGAGGATCTGGAGGGCAGGAGTAGGAGAAACAATGTGGTGGTGATTGGCCTCGAAAAGGAAGAGGGCAATGATCCAGTTAAATTTTTCCAGAGGTTTGTGGAGAAGATGCTGAGGCCTTCACCGTTCAGACGTTCCTACCTTATAGAAAGACATCGAGCCCTCCGCCCTATCTACAGCAAGAGCACCCAGCGTGTTTTCATTGCCAGATTTTGAATTTTCAAGAGAAACAAAGCTTTCTGCAAAGGTTAAGGAAGCTAAAGCCCTGAAATGGGAAGGGTGTGATATAAGGATTACCCAAGATCTGCCGCTATCGGTGCATCAGAGGAGAGCAGCCTTTCACCCCCTGGTATCTAAAATTATGGCAGCAGGTATTAAATTCAGAATGGTGTATCCTGCAGTGCTGCATGTCTATATTTTGGAATCGTGGAGAAAGTTCAATGATCCGGAGAAAGCCCTAATGGCACTCCAGCGGGCATTGCCTTCCCTTTTTGGCGGCAAATGAAGGTTTAACCCCCTTGGGAAGCTTGCATTCCTGGGATAAGAAGAGGGGTCATCTAAGATTAGTCTGGGACTGAATCTGGCAGTATTGGAGAGCTATGGGATCCGGTGGCTGGTGCTTTCTATGTGAGACCGTTACGAGGTAGACTTAGTTTCTCCGGGGTCCCTCCTCCCCCCATGTAAAGACGAAGATCTCATATGGCACAGACCTTGATGTGAGGGTGTGTGCATATGGTACTGGAGCTTACTTCCCCCGGTGACAGGGGGTCAACCTTCTGGGAATGGGGGGGGGATGGGGGTTGTTTGGCCCCCCCTTTTTTTCTTTTAACGCGTTCAGTGTATTCTATGGCGCAGAGATTTGGAATAGGCTTCTGCAACTGGAGGATGGATGGTCATCAAGGAAATTGAATTGTGAGAGTTGGACGAACTTATCGAAGATTGGTGAAAGAGAAATCAGAGCGCCGGTTAACATGCCAGAGGACAGATAATAATACCGGCTGGCACCATGACTTTTGGTGGACTCTTGCATGGAATGTGGCCTCGGGTGGGGCACATGATTGATGCTGGCTGGGGGGACTGATGGGAGGGTTGGTGGGGGATTTTTTTTTTTTTTTTCACTAGAGCTCTACATTAATGTTGCTCAATGTTATGAGGATTATAAAGGATAGGTGCTAGCGGTTAATAACAGCGTCTCCTAGACCTTAGTGTTTTACATTGTTATTTGGGTAATGGGTATCGGGACACTCTTGAAGCACGATTCGGTGCGAATTTACTTTGGGGAAAGGATGTCGGGGTCAGTCATTCATTCCCTCTTTCACTGCTTTTGGGTAATATTAATAAGCAATTATTACTGGTGGTTGGGGACTCTGAGATGGATAGAGGTTACAGAAGAGGGTCTTTCTTGCCAGGGGAAATTAATGTTGGGTATTTTTTATATTAGTATTAGGGGCTGGGGGGTGGCAGGGAGGAGGGTGATACAGTGATGCAAGCTGTAATCAGGGGCCGTGTAAGCGTGGGTGGGGGTGGGGGGGTCATGGGGGGTTAACATTAGTTAGAATTTATAGTGTTTATGGGAGTTGCCAGGGGGGGTTGGTGGGGTGGGTGCACAAGTCCTTAATTCCGGTGCTAAGGAATGCCAATTAAGTAGGAACATGCCATGGTCTGAATTAGAAAATTCAGAAAATGGCAGTGGGTGGGGTGTTTAAGGTTGTAACCTGGAACATAAAGGGAGCACGTCAGAAAGGTAAGCAATATAGAATAATAAAACATTTGGAGGTGTTAAAGGCCGACATTGTTTGTCTGCAAGAAACACATTTGCTTCAATCGGAGTGCAATTCTATGAGGCGCCTGCAGATGGGGTCAGTTTTTGCATCGCAAGGCAGTACGCAAAGCAGAGGTGTTATGCTGCTTCTGCATAGGTCTGTTCCCTTTACCCCGCTTCAGATTATACGGGATGGTGAGGGCAGGTATGTGTTAGTGAGAGGTAGGTTACAAAATATGGAAGTTCTTTTGGGATCTATCTATGGCCCTAATTCGGATTCCCAGGGTTTTTTTGTTAAACTCCTGGAAACTCTGACTCCGTTTACGAAGATTCCCATGATCTTAGGGGGGGATCTGAACCTGGTCTTAGACCCTCTGATGGATAAAACCAGGAGAAATTTTGTGGTTTTTTCTCCAGCTCAGAGGGCTCTAAGCGACCTGCTGGATCAGGCAGGCTTAGTGGATGTGTGGAGAGTCATTCACCCTAGGGCTAGGGAGTATACGTTTACCTCCCCAGTTCACGGTTCAGCATCCCGAATAGATTACCTGTTACTTTCTTGTACCCTTCTTCCTGGTGTGCTGGAGTCTGAAATTGTACCTGGGCCTCGTCCGGATCATGCAGTAGTAGTGGGGTCAATCTCCTTTTACGCTCTACCTAAGAGGGGCAGCAGGTGGAAGATTAATAATCAAATGCTGCGTAGCCCCACAATAGTAGAGGTTATCTCCACACATATAGAAGAATTTATAGCAAATAATTTACAAGATAACGTCAGCCCCGACATTGTTTGGGGTGCTTTCAAAGCCTTTATAAGAGGAATATTAATAGGTTTGGCATCCAAAAGGAAGAAGGAGAGGGTACAAATTCTGTCTGAGTTGCTGAATCGAATAAGAGGTAGAGAAGTTACCTTGACCCCGCAGTCTTCTGAAGAGGAAAAGCTGGAGCTGGTCAGGTTGCGGGATCTCTATTTAAAGATGCTCGGGGAACAGGCAGAGTTGGCATTAATTAAGACCAAGGCCAGTTATATGGATCAGGGTGAAAAGGCGGGTAAGCTTCTTGCCAGGAGAATCAAGCAACTGGAATCATCTCGGGTAATCCCAGGATTCAATCCAAGGTAGATGGCTAGTTAAAACAGCGCCTGGAGAGATAGCGATGAATTCAGATACTACTTTGAATCTCTGTATAGCAAGATGGTTAAGTCCCCTACTGAGAAGGAAATTTCGCTTTAGAAGGGCTGGATCTCCCTTTATTGTCTGAACTGCAACGGACACAGTTAGTGACCGATATTACATAAGGAGAAATTGAATCGGTTATTCAGACCTCCATTGGATAAAACGCCAGGGCCGGATGGGCTTTCATTAATTTTACAAAATTTTCTAAATTACTGTCCCTTTGCTTCTTGGTTTGTTCAAACACATTCTATGTCACCAGGCACAGGATCAGTCTTTATTTGAAGAGCTTATTGTGCTGATCCCAAGCAGGATAAGCCTCCGAACAGCCATCCAGCTACAGACCCATATCCCTGCTTAATTATGATATTAAGATTTTGGCCAAACAGTTAGCCGAACGTATAAGTCGGGTGTTACCCGGGCTTATTGGATCAGAACAAGTTGGTTTTATGAGAGACAGGTCCTCAGCTGATCATCTGAGAACCTTGGCTCATGCCTTCTCGGGTGTCTGAAGATAAGTAGTACCGCTATGGCCCTGTTGTCTTTAGACGCCGAGAAGGCTTTCGATAGGGTCCACTGGGGTTTTCTTCTAACCACAATGGGGAAATTTGGGTTTCCTGATCTTTTTCTAAAATGGATAGGCTCTCTTTATTTGAACCCTACAGCGAGGATTAGTTGTAATGGGGCTACATCGGATCCCTTTAAGCTTTACGTTGGTACCAGACAAGGATGTCCTCTGTCCCCTCTCCTTTTTAACCTATACTTAGAGCCCCTTATTAGGACAATAGTGCGTAGCAGGAAATTGCCGGTATTAAAATTCTGGACTACACCGTGAAAATAACGGCATATGCAGATGATCTTTGATTTATGTTTCTAACCCAGGTGTCCATTCTCCCTGTTGGATGTTATTCGGTATTTAGTAGCTTGGCTAATTACAGGTTAAATCTAGATAAATCAGTTGTATTTCCCTTAATAAAATGTCCTTAAGCAGGATATTGTAGAACTGGGTCTGTCCTGGAAGTCAGATTATATAAAATATCTTGGCTTGAGTTTATCAAGGAGCAGGACTAAAATATTTCAATTAAACTTAGAGTCTTTGAAGCACACCATTGAACTAGATTTAGAAAGATGGGCGAGGTTACCAATTTCTTTATGGGAGGATTAATTTAGTTAAAATGAGCGTCTTTCCAAGATTGTTTTACCTATTAGCATGTTGAGCGCTTGGATACCACTTACTTGGTTTGGGAGGCTACATAATATGATTGCTAATTTCGTGTGGGGTTATAAGAAGTCCCGTATGGCCTATCAAAAGTTGGAAGCTCCCAAAGTGCTGGGAGGGTAAAGGCTCCCGCACTTTGCCCTGTATTTTTGGGCAGCTCACGCCAGTAAGTATCTGAGGTGGATGAAAGGTGCGGAAGTGTCGGTAAACTACTCTTACATACCTCTTTGGTTGCAGATTGAACTGGCCCTGATTCGGAAATACGACTTGAAACCTGAGGCCCTCCTTCATCTTACCCCGAAAATGTTACCTCCCCACCTGTGTGGCTCCCCAGTTGGGATCTCTGTGAGAGCCCATGCCCAACTCTGTTGCTTTCTGAAGTATGACCACCTGAGTGATTGGGTCCAACCAATCTGGGGTAATCCACGTTTTGTAATAGGTAGTAAAGTCCTTAGCCCAGCTTGGCTACCTCTACCGGGTACATGTTGTCTGAAAGACTTTTGCTCTTCTGACGGGGAGTTACTCACCTCTGGTGAGATTTTGAATAAGTTCGAGTTGCCTGCTACGGCTATCTTTAAGATATATCAGATTAGGCATCTCATAGCTGCAAAGTTGGGTAATGGGGTAATTGGGAGCTCTAGATTGAGCTTTTATGACAGGTTAGGCCAGGTGACTGGCGTGCCGCATGCAGTTTCTAAAATATATGCAGTGTTATTTGAATGGGCGTATTCCTTAAATCCGGTTCAAAACTCATACTGGTCCTCAGTTTTTCATGATTCTGCGCTCAACTGGAAAGTGTTATGGACAAACTGTCATAAGTTCCTTTTGCAGGACCGTTTAAGGTTGATGCAGTTCAAAATTCTTCTAATATTTACTATTCTCCACAAAAACTGGCCAGGCTGAAAATTGCTCATAACTCTAAATGTTACAGGTGTCAAGCGGTTGGGATTTAATGCATATTTTCTGGAGTTGTCCTAAGGTAACACCGCTGTGGGCAGAAATTAAAAAAAGATTGAACCCATTATTGGGACTAGAGGACCTCTTTACTCCTGAAGTATGTTTGCTGGGCGATGTTTCTCATATACCTGTCAAAAATAGGAGGTTTCATATAGTCTTAATTGCTGCTACGCTTAAGAAAATTGTCCTCAGACACTGGAAGGATTCTGTCATGCTCAGCTATACTGAATGGCCGGAAGAACTATTAGCCAGTTTGAGAGTTGAGAGAATGATAGCTATCCTTCAAAACAAGCTTCCTAAGTATGAGAGGATCTGGGGCCCCTTTCAGGCTATTTACTCCTTATAGTTAGATATAAAATGGCTACTGTTAGATGGCATGTTATGTGAGTGGACTTGTGCTGGGAGGGCTAGGGGGATGGTAGGAGAGATGGGGACGGGGGGGAAAAGGTTATGGGGGTTATGCTACAGATCTTATCCTATTTTATGTACAAGTATGTGTGTGTATCTACCATTGTCTGTTTGTATTCGAAGTTATTGGAATAGGCCTCTGTAACGGAAAATCTAATAAAATTTAATGGCAAAAAAAAAAATCGGTTGCTGCCATCAACTCCACTCTCACTAATGACTTCCAATTCCTGCAGACCTGGCTCTCTAGCAACCACCAAGTCCTGAACCTAGAAAAAACCTGTGCTATGCTATTCGGATCCTCTAAAAACTGTCTGCCCCTCGAACAGGCTCAGGGTTCAATGCCTTGACTCCCTCATCTCAAACACTGAGTCCTTCAAGTACCTTGGGGTCACTTTGGATCCCACATTGACCTGTCTCAACATGTCAATATGGTGTGCCGTGCCGTCAATGCTAAAATTGGCGGAGCTTACGTGCGCGCCACTCCCTCACTCCTTCTGCTAGACTTTCTGTTGCGAGAGGTATTCTCTTACCCCAGCTCCAATATGCTCTGCCCCTCCTCTTTGCTGCAAACTCTGCTACACTCCACAAATAGGACACTATCTACAACAACATCTGTAGATTTGCCTTAACTGCCCAAATCTTACCCATCACTGTCTCCTTTCTTGGCTTAAATTGGCTGTCACACCTAAGGATATTCGAGCCTACTCCCTGGGCTGCTTTATCGACTCCCTGTCTAGACCTCCCTGCCCTGTCTATTTTGCCAACCTCCTGACTCCTGCCTCACACACTGCACTCAGATCTTCCTCTGTCCCATGCTCCACTAGACCTTGCATGACAAAATGGGTGAACAGGCATTTGCCCATTTTGCTCCCAAATTCTGAACTCACTCCCTTATGGTGAAAACTTCAGCCTCCCATCGAGAATTCAAAAACTCACTGTTCACCCACCTCCTAGCCTCTGGCCAATGCAAAAGCTCTTAATTTGCTTTGTCCCACTGCAGGCTGTCGGGTCTGACCCCGAGTACTACACTAACGTTCTCCCATGCAATACGCTTGTCTAGGTGGCTATGAACCTTGATGTCTTTACTGTCCTCAGCTGTCTTATGGTTACCCTAATTGTTTTATTTTACATCCTTATTATGATCTATGCCTAAAATGTACCCTTATGTAACTATTACTGTGCTACCCAATGCATATCTTGTTTTGCTCCTGTACACCTATATTATGCCTGTGCATTTCTGCATATTGTAACCAGTGTCCTCTGCTCTCCCGGGTCATGCCTGAAAATAGGCAGGTCTGTTGCCTAGCGCACTTACCTGGTTACCAAAAGCTAATAAATAAATAAATTCCCTCCTGACCTTTATGAGCACTCTCTGTATAAGACAGAATAGTGGGGGAGGGATACAGAAACCTCTCTGTCCAGAGCTTGGGCATTGCCTGGGACTGTGCCCTTTGCTGGTGGCCTCCGACAGAAAAGTGGGAGCTGATTGTTCTCCCAAGACATAAACAGATCTAATTCTGTAATGCCCCATCATCTGAAGACTGTGGCCAGCACCTGCTGATTCAGTATCCATTCATGGCTTCCCTGGCTAATTCTGCTTAGGGAGTTTGGCAGGACATTGTCCTTTCTTGGCAGATGTACTGCAGAGATCTTTGCATCTAGAGTCAGATCCAAGATCTTCATTGCCTCTATGCACGGTCTTGAAGATCTTGTTCCTCCCTGCTTGTTTATGTGATACAAATGTTTGTTGTGGTGTTGTCAGTTCTGATCTGAGCAGACTGACCTTGCAGCTGGGAGAGAAGATTGCATTGTTACCAATATTGCTCTGAGTACCAGGAGGCGGATGTGCTCCTGGATCTCCTGTGGGCTCCAAATGCCACTTACTGTGAGGTTCTTCAGGTGTGTGCCCCAACCTAGGAGTGAAGTATCTGTCTGAGGATACTTGTTGGGGATTGCTGGAAAGGACTGTGGAATACCTTGAATTCAGTGGGCTACAAGACCCAAGGCAGCATGGTTTCACAAGGAGAGGGGTTATGTCAAACAAATCTGATAGACTTCTTTGACTGGGTGACCAAGGTACTAGATCAGGGTAGAGCAGTGGCTATAGCCTACCTAGATTTCTGTAAGGCTTTCAACACCATTCCACATGGGAGACTAGTAAGCAAGCTGGTAGCTTAGGAGACAGGCCAAAGGTGGTAAACCGGATAAGAAATTGGTTAGGGGATAGGTGACAGAGGGTGGTGGTTTATGGAATTCACTCCAAGGAAGGGAGGGTGACCAGTGAGGTGCCTCAGGGATCAGTGCTAGGAGCGGTCCTCTTTAATGTCTTTATAAGTGACATTGCAGAGGAACTTGAAGGGAAGGTCTGCCTCTTTGTGGATGACACCAAAATCTGCAATAGAGTGGACACTCCATGGGGGAAGGGGGGGCAGAATGAGCAGAGACCCGAGAAAACTAGAGGAGTGGTCAAGGGTGGCAGCTGGGTTTCAGTGTAAAAAAAAAAAAAAGAAAGGAAAACAATGCACTTAGGGCACAGAAACCCAGGGGTGGAGTGGTACTGTTAACCACCAAGCAAGAGAGAGATGTGGGGGTAATCCTATCAGTTAACCTAATGGTGGCTGGAAAGCAAGGCAGTAGGGAGGGTGAGTGGGATGCTAAGGTGCATAGGGAGAGGTATCACCAACCGAAAGAGGAGGTGGTGTTGCCTCTGTATAGATCGCTGGTAATACCACATCTACAGTACTGTGTCCAGTTCTGAAGACCACATCTCTGGAAGCACATAGACAGAGTGGAGATGGTCCAGAGGAGGGCAACTAAAATGGTGCAGGGTCTGCATCAAAAGCCTAATGATGAGAGACAGAGGTCCTAAATATGTACACCCTGGAACAGCGGAGGGAGAGGGGAAGATATGAGAGAAACTTAAACACCTCACAGAGGTAAATAAGGTACAGGAGGGGAGTATTTCTTTTAAGAAGAAGAGGTCTTCAGGAACATGGGGACATGCTATAAAGCTGGAGTGGGTTAAATTCAGGAGGGATGTGAGGAAGTACTTCTTCGCAGAAAGAGTGGTGGATTCCTGGACAGTCTTCCAGCGAAGAGGTAGCAGGGCAACAAATAGTGGCAGGGTTCAAGAACGATGAGATAAGTATAAAGGAATCATAGTGGAAAGGGGAGGGAGAAGGAGAAAGAGCTGTAGATTGGGCGCTGTGTGCAGTAATAGTGTAGGTAAGGAGAAATGGGTAGACTAGATGGGCCAAGCGGTCCTTATCTTCCATCAAATTCTGTTTCTAGGTAGGGGATGCCCTCAGACTTTTTATTTATTTATCAAAGCATTTTACCAGGAAAGAAATACTGAGCTCAAACAGCTTGTTTCCAGATGCATCGGGGCGAGGGGGAGAGGGATTTGATAAGAAAACATAATATACAGCTGTCCCGGTGGCACTGAGGGTTGAGGCACTGGATGCCACACCTGGCGCCATGCTGCCGGCCCGGGCTCAGGAATGGACGCAGGTCATTCGGTGGTTGGCAGGGGGAGGAAAGGATTGAGCATCCCTTCCCTCCTTCCTCAGGAAGGGGTCACACTGTGCGCTGTTGTTGACACCCAGCTGCATGCTGCGTCGCGCAGACGCAAGTGGTAAGGCCTATACTCAGGGTGACCGGCTGCCTCTGGGGAGGTGGGAGAAGCCACCACACCCATTGCATGGGTGTAAGTGCAGGAGAAAATGGAGGAAAAAACGGAAACCTGGCAGGGCCTGTGATGGCCCCGATTGCTCTTTGTGTGGCCTCCCTTGATTCTGGATTGCTGTGTTCTGGGAGTGGGAGCTTGCTGGCACTCTTTGCCCTGGCCCTGCTGTGGGGAGGAAGCCATGGGGAATTTCAGGGGCCGAATAGACAGGAGCGGTCAGTGGAGCTGAGGACGACTCTCCGAGGGAAGGGTCATAGCCCCATCAGGTCCACAAAGGCACAGAAAAATGTCCAAAAGAAAACCCATAATATATATTTATAAATTCACACAACAGTGGAGATACAGAGTAACAAGGAATAAAGAGGGCATAATATATATACATAAATATATATATATATATATATATATATAAATATATATATATATATGTACAAAATAAAGAGACAGGTGAAAAGCAGCTTAGTAGTGATGGTGTGTGTGTGTGTGTATGTATATATATATATATATATATATGCATATTCATTACAACAAAAGTCTGTTAATGCATCAGTTAGGGTTCATCGCACAGCAACAAAGGTTTGGAAACGTGCTGTTAGAGTTCTGTCCCCTAACTCCGTATCCCACACACACACACACACACACCACACACACTTGCAAGCAGGGGAAGGGCAAAGGCAACACAACCAGCCAGAGACAACCAGCATCAGGTAAAACACACAGTATGTCATCCACATATAGTTTATCGGAAATGAGAGTTTAGATATGCCTACCAACAGCCACTAGAATGCATTTTTTTTTTCCTGATAGAGTGAGTCAGTCCTAATAACAAATGGTAGTAATAATAAAAGTAATGTTTTGTAGTATAGTTTACAAGTAAGATGTCAAAGCAACAGTTGTAACATCCAAAGCTAACCATAACATACTGCTAATGAGTCTTTCTAGGTAATACAGCAGTATAACAACGTGACGCTGCTAGTTTCATGCCGAGCAGTATTATGTATGTGTCCGCCTATCCTGCAGCGAGCCAATTGTTGAATTATGACAAATAAAAATCAGTCTTTTGAAAATGTATACAGATTATGTCTCATTGTATGAAGAAGATATGCCAGCAGTAATGTGTCATCATACTGTGTGGCAGTATAGAGTCGAGCATACTGTATTTGGTTTTATTACATAGTGTTATGTGAAATTTATTTATTTATTAGCTTTTGGTAACCGGGTAAGTGCACTAGCAAACAGTCCTGCCTATTTTTAGGCAGGACCTGGGAGAGTACAACAAAATAACACAGTGATGACATCAGCAACAAGAGAGTAAAAATAACACAGTCACAACAGTATGGGAGGAACCCATAAGATATAAGCAGCTAACAGTACACAATATGCTGTAACAACTAGATGAAATAAAATATCAAAAGCTAAACAGTACACAATATGTTATAACAAACAAAAGCTAGATGCAACAAGGTAGGTTACGCCTGGATGTCCTCAAAACAGGAGAAAGAGGGAGGAGACACACAGTTGCAGTTACAGATTCCAAGTGCATAGAGGTGAGAGAAAAGTGACCTCTTAAAGGAGTGGTGGGAGGGGGAGAGTTTAACCTGGGTGGGAAGTGAGTTCCAGAAATTAGGGGCAAAATGAGCAAAGGTCTGTTCACCCATTCTAATAGCGCACAGATGGACTGATAGCAGTAGCAGCAAATTAGTACAGTGTTGTGATTATTGTGCTTACAGATGTGACGGAGTGGTATCATGTTTTACAATCTTGCATGTGTCTTGCGTGTGTGTATGTGTGTGTGAGGGGGTTGGGAGAAATGCAGAATTAGGGGATTGAACCCTAACAGCACATTTCCAAGCTTTTGTAGCTGTGCTATGAACCCTAACTGATGCATTAATGGAGTTTTTTGCAATGAATTTCCCTTCTTTTTGAGAAAGTGAAATGTAACTGATATGTGTAAGTGAGAGTCGGACCCTCAGACCCTGTGCTCCCTTCACATTGAACAATTTTTGTAATGGTATGCAAATGTGGGTGTGCAGGCCCTCTGGGATCTGTGCTCCCACTCACACATATCGTAGCACGGAGCTACACAGCAGCCCTATAGGGCAAGGGAATCCTTGTTTATTTTATTTATTTATTGAACATTTTGGAATTACAGTCCTTTGAGTCAGAGACTCATTTACAATAGCTCCACGTCATATGACAATTTACATAGTAAGAGACAGACGAAAAATAGAGAATACAGTAAGTACAGGACAACCAGGCCATAATTGCTACTGTGCCACTAATGTGCCAATTTCTCAGCAACCGTAGTAGCTAAAAAAAAAAATTCAAGTATCGTAATCATGGCAGCAAGTACCCATGCAATATAAATTGACTGAATCCGTGATTTCACATCGCTTATGAGATACAGGCACCAAAGCACTGAAAATGCACCCTTGGAACCCTTGGTACATGTGTTTGCCAATATCTCGTAACTGTAGCAGGTAGGAAAAAATTCTACTGCTGGTTGTAATCGAATGTTTACAAAATTGTTTCTGCTGTGGTTAGCAAAAAATCCGTAGCTCGCTTCATTTTCGAGATACAGGCACCGAAAGGCATCATGGCGCTGCAATGGTATCCTATGGGAAATTTCTAAACTTCCGAATGCTATAACTTTGGTCTCCTTGAATGTTTTGGCACCAAACTACCAAAAGGCACATCTGCAGGACCAGGGCATGCCACCCTGAAAATTGCAGTCCAAAAGACCCAACCATTCAGTTGCAGGGTGATAGCAAAGATTTTTTTTTAGCTTGGCAGAAGACACCAGGAGAAAGGACTGCTGTGTGACTGAACTTCTCTGCTGGGACTAAAGTAGAAGAACTTTTGTATTTGACCTTTAATTTAGGGTAAAAAAACTAGCATACAAAAAAAAAAGTGTGTGTTTGGGTTAACTGAACTGAATGGGCATCTGAAGAGTTATCTAGGTGTAAATCTCAGGTGACTGAAAGGACTTAACTGCTGTGAGGTTTAAATTACTTGTAGAAAGATCTGGTAAGTAGGGGGAGTGGCTTAGCTAGAAGGAAGCTACATTTAAAGACTGCCTTAGAAAGTTTCTGCTAATAGCTTGGCAGAAGACACCAGGAGAAAAGACTGCTGTGTTACTGAACTTCTCTGCTGGGTCTATATTGCCCTCCTTCCCTCCCCTCCAGCCCCCCACCCAAAGCTAGTTCTGTTTTTATAGGCACAGAATTTGACTGACAACAGGAACTTCCTGTTTAGGGGCAGGAAGTGAGTGATCACAGAACCACCAAGGACCCACCATCCTAGAAGGGCAAGGGTAGCTGTCCGGACCCCTCTAGCTGCTGGAGGTCTGCCTCTGAGCAAGTAAGTGGTCTACTGTGAAATATAGGATATTCTTGTCTCAGAACAGGACAATCAGGAGCTTAAAGGGCACACAGGCAGAAAGTAAGGAGAGAGAGAAAAAAAAAAAGAGTAAAGAGTAAGGATTGCAAACAGTTAAGGGACCAGAAATAAGACATGATTGGAGTGGTGCAGTGCAGTGGCTGTGGAGCAGCAGTCTTCTGGGAAATGTTCTGGAGGATGCAGTGTTGTCCCATCTGCAGGCACCTCTCTGGGCTGAGGGAGGAGGTTGCTCATCTCCAGGCTGAGTTGACCAGGATTTGTGGGACCTCCTCTTCCATCCAGGGACCACCAGTGCCACTGCCGTTGCCTCAGAGGTTGCCAAGAAAGAGGAGCGGTTGGACCACAGTGGACTCAGGGAGGGTGAGGGTGGTGGAACAGAGGCGCATCCCTCCCATTGTACCTCTCCACAATTCCTATGCCTTTCTGGCAAAGTGTGGTTCCTCTATGGAGGCACCCACAGTGGAGACCAAGGAGGATGCTGGGAACCTCCACAAAGGAGACCCACAGGAGGGTGGCAGGGGACCCTGCAGGGGAAGGAAACAACTCCTGGTAGGGGACTCCATTGTTAGGAAGGTAGAACTGGGGGAGGAAGGGGAGAGGGAGGTAAGGTGCCTGCCTGGCGCCATGGCTTGCAGGGACAGGAAGCAAATCCTCAGGATTGCCAGAGCAGCTGCACAGAGGAGGGAGCTGGATGTCATTGTCCACCTAGGGACAAATGACCTGGCTAAGAAAGGGATTAGAGAAGTGCAGGAAGAGTTTGTGGAATTGGGGAGGGGCCTTAGTCAAGTATGCATTGCAGTAACCTCTCCGGGAGGTGCTACCCATCTATGGCATAGGAGAGGCTGGGGTGTTCTGCACCATGGGATTCAATCAGTGGTTGAAAAACTGGTGTGGAGCTCAGGGATTTGGCTTCATTGGGGACTGGGATCCACCTGGAGGATGCAAGCCTATACTGGCATGATGGGCTGCATCTGTCCGGGAGGGAACCAGGATCCTAGGTGATAGGTTTAAATGCTTCATTGGCAAGCTTTAAACTAGCCAAGGGAGGCACTGGAAAGGAGCAGGAAAATCCTAGCCCCCAAATAATCACGGTAGTAGTGCAAACACCAACATAGAGGTGTCGATAGGGAGAAGGGCAGGGTAAATGGAGAAAGTGACAAAGGCAAGAAGGACAGGGATGGGGCAAAGGGAGTAAGGCCATCAGGAAATGGAGGGTAATGAGTACTAATGCCCGTAGTCTGGGCAACAAGCCCTGAGCTGATGGCCTTAATGGAAGAGGGATGCCTAGATATCGTAGCAGTCACAGAAACATGGTACACAGAGAACCATGACTGGATGTTAACATACCAGGTACATAACCTACAGGAGAGACAGGCAGGGAGAAGAGGGGAAGAGTAGCTCTCATGTAAAGGAAGGGATAAAAGCAACTGAACAAAAGAGTAAACAGGGAGGAGAGGAGGCACTGTGGGTCACCTTGAGACTGGAAAGGGCACCACAATCCGCACAGGGTTGTGTACAGACCCCCATGTCAGGGGAAGGAATGGACAAGGATATGATAGAAGGCATTCTTAGAATGGCAGAGAAAGGGAGATACTGTTGATGGGAGACCTGAATATGCCAGATGTTAACTGGAGCACATTTGCTGCAGCCACATCCAAGAGCAGGGCCATTCTTGATGCCCTACAGGTGGCAGGCATTAGACAGCTAGTTTGGAACCCACTCGTGAGGGAGCAATCTTAGACCTCATACTCTCAAGCGGGGCAGTGAGAGGATCTCAGATCTAGAAGTGGGTTGCCATCTGGGGACAAGTGACCATCAAACAGTGTGGTTCACACTAAACTCAGCTACAGAGTCAAGCCATACAGAAGTGAGGGTACTGGACTTTAGGAGGGCTGACTTTGGCAAGATGGGAGAGTGCCTCAGAAAAGCACTAGCAAACAGGCTAGAAGGAGGTGTGGAGCAACAATGGGAATTATCAAACTGCCATCACAGAGGCAACAAGCCTTTGTGTGAAGCAAATGAACAAATCAAAGCGAAAGAAAAAGCCACTATGGTTCTCAAAAGAGGTGGCTGTGAAAGTCAGAAGAAAAGATAGCATTCCGGAAGTATAAGGAAACACAGAAGGAGCAGGACAGAGAGCTGTACCAGTTAAGGCAGAAGGAAGCAGGGAGGGAAGTCAGAATAGCAAAGGCCCAAACTGAGGAAAAGATAGCCAACTCAGTTAAGAAGGGGATAAAACCTTTATAGGTACATCAGCGGGTGTAGAAAGACAAAGAGAGGGATAGTGAGGCTGAATAGAATGAACAGTGGGTGGGCAGAGGGGGACAGTGAAAAAGCAGGAATACTGAACGAATATTTCTGCTCAGTATTCACGAAAGAGGAGGGGGAAGTGCCTAATCCAATTAACAGAAGCACTCTTGAGAGGGGGGTCGATCCCAGTCCTTTCACAGAAGAAAGGGTTCTGCAAGAACTCCTAAAACTGAAGGTGGACAAAGCAATGGGTCCTGATGGAATTCATCCCAGAATTCTAAAAGAATTAAGGAGGAACAGTGAAACCACTGGCTACTCTTTTAATAAATCATGGAGGATGGTGTGGTACCGAGGACTGGAGGAAGGCGGATGTGATTCCACTTCACAAAAGTTGGTCCAAGACAGAGGCAGGAAACTACAGACCTGTCAGTCTGACCTCTGTGGTAGGGAAAGTGATGGAATCACTTCTGAAGGAAAGAACAGTTGAGTACCTAGAGGCCAGTGGAGCACAGGACCCAAGGCAGCACGGGTTCACAGCGGGAAGGTCATGTCAGACCGAATCTAATAGATTTCTTTGACTGGGTGACCAAAGTACTAGACCAGGAGGGGCTGTGGACATGGCCTACCTAGACTTTTAGCAAGGCATTTGACAGTCCCACGAAGATTAATAGTCAAATTAACCAGCCTGGGAGTGGGACCCAAGGTGGTAGCCTGGAGTAAACATTGGCTGGACAACAGGACACAGAAGGTAATTGTAAATGGAGTCCATTCTGAAGAAAGGGGTTACTAGTGGGGTACCACAGGGTTCAGTATTGGGTCCAGTCCTTTTAATGTCTTCATCAGTGACATTGCAGAGGGACTGGAAGGAAAGTATGCCTTTTGCAGATGACACAAAAATCTGCAACAGGGTTGATACACAAGGAGGCATGGAAAGGATGAAAAGGGACTTGGCAAGGTTGGAGGAATGGTCAGAAGTATGGCAGCTAGGATTCAATGCAAAGAGGTGCAAATAATGCACCTGGGAAACAAGAACCAGGGAAGAATACACAATGGGTGGGAGGTAGTAACAACAACAAAAAGGAAAGGACCTGGGGGTAATCATATCTGATGACCTTAAGGTTAGGGAAGCAATGTGAGAAGGCAGTGGGAGGGCTGGGGTATACTGGGATGTATAGGGAGAGGCATCAGCAGCAGAAAACAGGAAGTTGTTATCCCTCTGTACAGACAGTTGGTGAGACCCCATCTGGAGTACTGTGTCCAGTTCTGGAGACCCCATCTCTGCAAGGACATAGACAGGATAGAGGCAGTCCAGAGGAGGGCACCTAAAATGGTGCAGGGTCTGCAAGAGAAGCCGTATTAGGAGAGACTAAAGGAGCTTAATATGTATACCCTTGAGGAAAGAAGGGAGAGGGGACTTATGATAGAAACTTTTAAGTACCTCAGTGGAATCAACAAAGTCCAAGAGGGTAGCATTTTTCAGAAAAAGAGACTTGCAAGAACAAGAGGACACAATTTAAAGATAGAAGGAGGGCGGTTCAGGGGCAATGTGAGGAAGTATTATTTCACAGAGAGGGTAGTGGATGCATGGAACAGCCTTCCTGAGGAGGCCATGGGGTCAAAAACAGTGGGGGAATTCAAGAATGCATGGGACAGACATAAGGCAATTCTTGTGGGGGGTAGGAAGAAATAGGCTGTTGGTTAACTAGGATCTGCGGCCTATCCTGTAGGTAGGGAAATGGGCAGACTAGATGGGCCTAGCGGTCCCATCTGCCATCAAAGTCTATGTTTCTATGTTTTTTTTTTTTAAATACTTTCATAAATCACGAAAGTTTTGCAAAAAGTAGTATGAAACTTTTGCATTTGGGAACGTATTTCAGCAGTTTCTTTCATGATCTGTGTATTTATTTTTTTCTCCAATATGTAAAACGGCATTTCTGGGGGGTTTTACCCCCCAAAAAAGATAGGGCTGGCATCCTCAGGACCTGACTAGGTAAACCCAACAGTCAGTGTTTGGCATGAGGGTCTCAAATTTAAATGCCAGGCATTTTCTCTTTCACTAACTGAAAACAAGATGGCCACAACACGAATGTAAAGGGCCATTTTGCAAAGTAAAATGCATTTGCAAAACCTTCGTGAGCGACATATGTTTTTACCCATTGACTATAATGGGAATTTGTTTTCTGAATAACATTTGAACGGTTTAATATTTGTACACCAAATCTTTGAACGGCACATTGGTGACCCAGACTGCATCTTCCCTGAAGATTTCTGACTGAATGGACAAATCATGTGGGCTGCAGGCACAAGCAAAGAAAATACAAAAAGTAAATTTCTTTTGCATTTTGGCATTCTGTAGCTCCAAGTAATGCATCCGACTGTAATGCAATTTGCCAGGTCCAGAGATCTGTAGAACCAGACCACGCATGCAAACATTCAGGCAAATCTGTGTATGGTGGCAAAATTATTAAGGTGCAAAATTTGAGGTTTAACATTAAAGTGCTTACTCAACCCTAACAATACTGGCACTACCACACCAGTATAATATATACAATAATGCAAGGGGAAGTGTGGTTAATGAGGATTTTATGCACACCCAAGGTATGTGATGCCCAATAAACCCCGAGGGCGAAGCCTGAGGGGCTTGTCTGGGCATTACACATCGAGGGTGTGCATAAAATCAGAATTTTCCATACTTCCTCATGTTTTATTTGTTATATTTACTGTTTTTTAAGGAATTGCAGTTTTCTGTTTTAGAGTAATTAGTGACATAGCAGTGTTTTACTGTTTTGTAAGTTTATTTAAGCAGAAAAAGGAAACTTTAAGTGATTTTGCAAAAAAAATTATTTTTTAATATTTTTGGAGGCTTGGAATTTATTTGCAGTTTGTTTTGGCTCTGAGGAGAAAGTTGGTCACTGAGGAGGAAGCTATTTGCCGTGTGGTGGTTTTGTGTAAAGCAAGGGAAGGGAGCTGCAGATCTTGTCAGCTTACCTCTAGTAGCTCCGTACAAGCTTTGTGGTTTTTATTTTAAGTTTTTTTTCCCATTTTGCTTTTTGTGCCTCAAAATCAACCTGTTTGATTGTTTTTGGTTACTGCAGCAAGGAGAGAGCACGAAGTAAGAGAGCTGGGGAGCTTAATGGGTGGCAAGACATAGGTTCAGGCAAGATTTCTTGTGTTAAAAAAAAGTAGTTTTAGAGGGTATTAATTTGGTGCCTGGCTTGAGGGTTTCTCAGACGGAAGATCAGAGTGTGAGTGAAGGCAGCTGGAGGAGCTCCTTAGGTGGCATCTTGTGGGTTGGCAGAAATGTTGTGGGAGGTGCTTGGGCAAACTCCGTTATTCCCAGTTGTTAGTCAAATGTGTGAATAACGAGTTTGCCAGCCACTGCTGGCGGGTGATAAATGATGTCAGCCAGTAAATATACAGTATTTACAAATAACTGTAGTAGTAGTAATTCAGGTAACAGTGTGGCTTTCATTCTTTCACCACTCTAGTGTCCATACCAATGTTTTTTTTGTGATTGGTACTATTTTGGAGAGAGAGGGTCCCATCTTTGAGACCACTAGTCTCTTAAGTGGTTCTGAATGTCCCCTCATCTGGAACATGGCCCATGGCACCACTGCTGTAGATGCAGCCATGTGGCCCAGTAGCTGTAGAAAATCCCTTGCAGGCCTTGGCTAGCCCAATGTGAAGGATTTTGCTGTGGCAACTAAATTTGCCACCCATCTCGGAGGGAGGAAGGCTTTTCCCTGCAGAGTGTCCAGTTCTGCACCTATGAAGTCTACTACTGAACAGGTTCTGTTTGGGACTTCTGAAGGTATATCAGGAACCCCAGGCTTTCCAACGTGCTTTTTGCCTACTGCATAGAGCACTTGGGCTCTTGTTCTGTTTTCCCTGTGATTAGCCAGTCATCCAGGTAGGGAAACACTACCACACCTTTCCTTTTCAGATGTGTGCCCACAATGGCTAAGAACTTAGTGAAGACCTTTGGTGCTGAGGTGTGGTCAAAGAGGAGAACCACAAACTGGTACTGGCAGTTTCCTAGTCTGAACCTGAGGTATTTTCTGTGGGTAGGTCTGACTGGGATGTGAAAATAAGCATCTTTCAGATCCAGTGACCCTAGTGAATCAAAACAAACAAATACAACAAGTGAAACAGTGCAAACACTGCGAGGTGGTGCTCCAGCTGGAGGCGGGCTAACCTTGGACAAAACTGCAGCAAATCAAGCTAAGGAGCACTCTTAACAATGGAATATGCTGCAAATGCAAAATATGTTATTCCAACAAAGAACCAGGACCCCTGCGCTTCGACACTCCTGCCTTCTAAAGAGGGTATAACATACTGGACAAACAGATCTTAGTTAATACAGATTGATGACATCATAAGTCTGCGACACACAAGTATTTCCAAATCACATTACAATTAAGTTAATTCTGTGTTGTCAATCCATATAACACTAGTTCAAATGAATATGTTTAAATACAAAAAGGCTTTATAATGAGTGTCCTTAAAAACAGGAAGTGAAAAAGGAAAATAACAAATTAACAACAAGTTTCATTTATCAGTTAGGATAATATGATACAAACCTATTATTCCTGGCTAAACCTATTTCAAGTTCTTCTAGTATATCTGTTAAATAGGTGCATCAATACCTAAACTAAAGTGACACTGATGCATAAAGGAGAGCAAACTCCCCATTGAGAAACTGAGAAGCACCTCTTAATTCTTAATTCCAGAGACAGATTTAGGTAGAGAGAGAGAGAGAAAGAGAGAGACCCAAGATAGAGAGATATGGGGTGGGAGGAAGTTAGGAAGAAAGGAAAGGGGTTAGGAGCTGGTGGGGAAGGGAGAGGTGGCGGACAGTGGAGGGGAAGGAAAAGTAAAGGGAGGGAGAAGGAAGAGGAAAGAAAAGGAGGGTGAGGAGAGAAGGGGGTTTGATAGGAACGTGAGATGCTTAATATGTGATCACCCTAATTTTGCTTCCATCAAGTAATGGGAGAAGGATGCTTACAGGAGGGATCTACAAGAGCATCATCTCCTGGTATCTTAAGAGAAAAAAGACAAAAAAAACATTAGTGAAAAATGCAAAACAAGGTCTTGCTTATTTTCTTCTATCTTTCAAAGATTTTTAAGAACCCATTGATCATTGAGACCATCTGGTTTTGCTGTTCTGGGTTTGTAGATCCATCTACTTTCTTGTTTCAATAACTCATTTACTCTGTGTCTCCCCCATACTTCAGTAGGGCTTGCAAATTAAGTCCCATAAATTTCAGACTCTTAGGGTCTGAGTTGTGTCTCTGTGCAAAGTGTAGACCCACTGGTGTATCTATCTTAACATTGATAATGTTCCTGACATGCTCTTGTATTCTTAAGTTCAGGGCCCTTTTCATGCACCCTGTGTATGCAAGATTGCATTCACATCACAACACATAAATGACAAAGGTGGTGTCACAAATTTACAAAATCCCTTTTATTATATTTGTAACCTGTGTTTGGATGTATGAATTCAGAGCCTACTTTATAATAGCTGCAAATATTGCATCTTTGACACTTGTAGTTTTCTTTTGGCTTATTGCCTAACCACATACTCTTCTCTGGTTGTGTCACTCTACTGTGTACTAACTTATCTCTTAAATTCTGCCCCCTAGAGAAGGTAATACGAGGTTTGGTCCCTACCACTTTGTGCAAATTGGTGTCTGAATGTGGCAAATGCAAGTTCCTATATACAATATTTCCAATCTGCCCTGACCAGTTATTAAATTCTGTAACAAATATTATGGGGTAATTGTCAGGGGAAGAGTCTTCTGCTTTTCTGAGAGTCTCTTCTCTTGATTTAGAATAGGCCTTGATCATAGCCTTGATTAGTAGATCTTCCCTATACCCTCGGTGGTGAACCTTTGTCTAAGTTCTTCAGCCTGACTGAAAAATCTGCATCCTCTGTGCAGTTTCTCCTCAGGTGCAGGAACTGACCATACAAGATGGATTCTTTCAAAGTTTTAGGATGGGCACTGTCTGCCCTCAGAAGACTGTTGGTGTCTGTAGGTGCTGAGGTGTGGCCAAAGGGGAGGACCACAAACTGGTACTGGCAGTTTCCTAGTCTGAACTTGAGGTATTTTCTGTGGGTAGGTCAGACTGGGATGTGAAAATAAGCACCTTTCAGATCCAGTGATCCTAGTGAATCCCGTTTGCAAGGATAGTATTTACTGTGCCCAGTGTGACTATCTATTTTTTTACATGTTTTTTCTCTCAGTACCGGCGGGACTTGATGGCGGCTATACCGGCCATCCGTGCTCCGTCTCCTCGACAGCAGGGATCATGCTGTGTGGCACTGGGGGCTTTTTGCATTATTTTCTTCTTTCTCTTTGTGGTTTGTCTCCAAACATCACCCCTGAGAATGCCGGCACAAAGGATAGAAGTCCAGACTGTAGACATGCTAATGCACATCTCAGCCAAACACCTAAAAGTGTCCTCCCCTCCCCACACCATGAGTCCCATGCCTGCCTCCGTACATTCACAGGCAGTGGCAATGGGATGATGTGACAACCTCCCCCCCCATGGAGGAGGAGAGCGTCAGCCTCCTCCCCCCAGCCAGCCCCTGATGACCCAGGCTTATCCCCCAACCTGAGTCGCCGGTGTCGGGAATGTTAGTACTACCACCGAACTGGTGGGCTGGCCAATGTGACAATCTTGAGTCTTTCTTTTTCGATATACTTGTTCAGTTATATTAGGTCTAAAATGGGTTGCCACTCCCCATTTTTCTTGTGGGTCAGGAAGTATCTTGAAAGCAGGCCCTTGCCCCACTATGAGGCAGGGACCTATTCCACTGCTTTTGCTTGTAGCAATTTAACTTCCAGTTCCAGTAGAATTCTTTCTGTGGGTGAATGGGCTGGAATTTTTCTTTTCTACCTGTAATCCTTGTTTCCAGGGTTACAAGAATCTCATTAGAATTAGTGGTAGGCAGGAAGGCAGCTAGTGATTTTCCAGTAAATGGATTTCCTCTGTCTCTCCCTCTGTTGTCAGTCTTAGCTGAGAGCCGGAGGGATGATGTAATTAGAACTCTCGCAGCAGCATAAGCCACTGCCAGCTGTTGTGAGAGGAGATAGAATTCTGTAGTCAGTTGGTGGCTGGAGTCTGCAGAGTGTGGTGCAGATCCGCAGCACCTTTGATATAGAGCTGCAGTGTTGTTTCTTTCTCTCCCTAGTGGAGTTCAGCAATCTTCTAGCTTGTGTGAAGCGGTGGAAACTGACTCAAGGGACTGTCCGGTTTTCATCCCAGGAGGATGGAACAGGCTGCCAGGATGTTGGGAGCGATCCCCAGATCCTGCCAGGACATTTGGCTAAGCTGCCTTGTGTACATCTTCTGTGGTGCTTTTGTTTTGAGAAACTGCCGGTTGGTACCTGCATTTTAAGGGTGGATTCTCTGACAAAGGGACCCTGTCACCCTAAACAGTTTATAAGTTGGCTGTCCTCTGTGGAGTCCAGTAAGTGACCGTCCAAGTGAACAGAACTTTTACCTTTGGCACCCCTGTGGTGTCCTGTGAGGATGTTAAGTTTGAAATACATTTCCAGAGAGCATCTTCCGTTTTTTGTACAGTGTGAGGTGCATTTACCAGAGGGATGGCCGAGTATGAACTAGGAAACAAAAAGTGGGAGACTCCCCATCTGGAATAACCAGTGTAGCACTCCGGGTTCTGAAGGGCACCTTTGTTCTTTTCTGTCAGTGCATGTAGCCAATTCTACCCCAGTGAGTAGGTTTTCTCCAGTTCTACCCCAGTGAGTGAGTTTTCTCAGTTCTACCCCAGTGAGTGGGTTTTCTCCAGTTTAGCCCATGTATGTGGCTTATGTGAGTGTCGAGCCTTTAGTGCTCTGTTGTGGTCTGTGTACCACATCTGATCCTATGCAATATTGAAATTTGGTGTTCTATACCTCAGATGTCTGCATTTACCCTGTGTGTAACCCTTGGGGTTCTATCATCGCTTTGTGCAGTTCCTACTGCGTTATGGAATAAAGCCACACTCTAAAATCCCAACCTGGTGTGGACATTTATGTTATTGTTCCCTATGTGTGGAGCTACTTGGGTATCCCTGTCCAGAAGTGCAAACCTAGCATAGCCCTGAGCAAATGTTTTCTCCCCAGGACCTAGGTTGTGGCCATGATATTGGTCCCACCAGGTGTGTGCCAGGTAGTAGCCACACTTGGTTTGTGTTGTTTTGATGATGTCTACTTCATCTGCATATCCCACCTAGTCTAATGGTGGCAAATTGATGTAACCCCCACCCCTCTCTTTCCCCCTAGACTATGGGAGGTGTGCCTACTGGTTAAGTAAGAGGCTGGTGAGTGGGTTACAAAAATGGGGGCTTGTCCAACGATGTTGTTTAATTTGGGGAGAAAACAGTGGCTAGTTTGCTTGGGGTATGGCTAGCGTTTTGTCTGTCTGGCAGTGTGGAAGCCCAAAAACTGGAAGCTTTGCGCAAAAGGATCTGCCTAGGATAGTGCCATCCATATGTGCCACTGTGTGCCTGCTGCTCAAGTGCTGCTGTGCGTTTGTGCCGTCATTACCAAAGGACTGTAAAGCCAGAAATGTATGCCCTTGTCCTGAGTCAAGAACATTACAGAACTTTTAAAATTTCAAGTTTTAAGTGCCAAAAGTAATGTGGACTTTAGGAAACAGAGAGATAAATGTGCCCTGAAAGTTTCATGTACTTTGTGTGTGAATTGGGGGAGTCGCTAAAGAAATAGCCAAGTTCTAGGTAAGGAAAAGGTCAAAAACGGCACCTCGCCATGAAATTTTAATTAATTTTTTTATTTCAATCTAGGATTACAATACCTTTGAGCCGAGGCTCTTTTACAAAGGTTCCACATCAGCGTGTGCAACAGCCATCATTTTTAGTTACAAACATATAGTCATTTCAAATTTCAGCCGAGTTCAGTTTGCAGTTAAAATTTTGCCCAGCTTAACGATCGCCGTGGAGGAAGAGTGCAAGGAGAGAGAGAGAGAGAGGCTCATTTGCATGGCGTCGAGTGATTGGTGCGACTGCAATCAGTCCTGCCCCCTAGCAGCTTCAGAGTGCAGCCCAGTGTTCGAGAATTAGAGAGCGAGTGGTGTGCAAGCTGGTCTGCCAGGAGAAACCATCGAGGGGACTGTGAGCATTCTAAATCAGTAAATACAGACTTTTTCTGCTGAAATTTGGGCTCAACCCATCATCCAACTGATTGGGCAGTAAGCGTGGTGTTCATAGTAACAATCGGTGAGATCGCCAGTCTGTTTCAACCCAGAGGCCTTAAAGGATTGGCTGTAGGCCAAGAAATTTCCATCAGAGCAAGCCAGCTACTGATTCAGTGAATACTATTCAGAATAACTGTACACAAACTGTGTTGTGATTTTAAAAGCCATACTAGATCTGTGTGTGAGCAGTGAGATTATTTTGCAAAGAAGGACTGTAAACCAACAAACAAGAATTCTGAGCACAGACTGTGGGCATGTATTATGGATTCAGCAACAGTATAATATTCTGAGCAAGCGAGAGACTGAGTTGTATGAGAGGCTGCAACAAACGGGCAATCCTGTGTCAAGAAATACTGTGGCTTTCAGTGACTTTAAGCAAGTGTAAAAAATAGACTTGAGTGCTAATCGAAAAGTCCAGAAATCATATGAGAGTGCTGAGAAATGTGAAACCAGTGCAATCATTACGGTTTGAGCAGAAATCAGTAGCAGAAAGGTTGGATGCAAAGTTTGTTCGAGTCAGAAACAGATTTAATGCAACAGGAGTGCTGCTGCCGCCATTGCAGGGTGGGGCAGTAAAGTAAACACAGCAGCAGGGAGCCATTTTAAGAGACTGTTCAATGTATTGTGAACAGTGTAATAACAGAATTTTCATGTGTTTAAATTACAGACATGGCTTCTGGAACATCCCGCTACCCAGATCATTCCTGAGCTATGATAGCAGATGAGGTTGCTAAACTAATTTTAACAGAGCAAGTTTTCTATGGTGAAGGGTTGCCTCCACATGTTGCAGTTCCCAACTACCCTGTGAGAGTATGCTTAATGTGCCTCAAGGCTGGAAAGTGTGTGTTTTTAATTCCTTATTGTTCTGGTTGCCTAGTGAAGAATGGTCTGTCCAAGGCACTAAGAATTTGTCTGACTCAAACCTGGAACAAAGTAGGAAACCCTGCATGTAGCAGCACACAGCACCAGGTTGAACCTGTTGGGAGAGGCCCCGTAGAGTGTGGCACAAAGGAAGAGAGTGTGGATTTACTGCAAGGCCAGATATCTTGTGATGTTTCCTCACCTGTGTCTCGTATGGACAGTGCGGAGTAAGGATTCGTGGACCCATGGATAGAGGGTCCTAGCCTAGTTGGGGAGGACGATGTTCAAGAAACTTTGGATTGGGAGGTGTCTACCTCCACACTCAGTGAGGAGTGGACTGTCTTGGGAGTGAGGACGACTGCTCACTCCTGGGCCCAGGTCCTAAGTGAGGAAGAGGAGGATGAGGATATGTATCTTCATGTTGAGGGTCCCAGTGAGCAGTCTCAAGCTCTTGCCTCAGAGCAGCCAGAGAGAGAAGTTGGTGACTCCACTACCCTGCCTGCAGAGATGGCCAGGGACAAGTTCTTTCGTTCTTTAAGTATGCGGCACTGGATGAGCCAGGACTGGCCACCCCCAAGCTGTGCCGAGGGCTGTGTACTTATGAAGAGTAGTAAGGAGGAGAGACTGGTTCATAGGAGGGCTGACGCCATATACAGGAGGTCCTTTCTTACCTTTCCTCATAGAGTCTGGGAGGAAAGTGAGCAGAACAGGCAATCCTGGTTATTGGAAGAAGCAAGCAAGAATCTGCATCCAGGTGTGACCCCTTGTGTCAGAGATAGAGTTATCAGTGATAGACTGAAATTCTGGAAATTGGGCAGGACATTGTTTATGGACACTGTACGATTTGTGGACAAAGCAGGGAATGAGACATTCCACAACATCAACTATGAATGCTCAGATGGGGTCATAGTTCTTGCACCTGACCCAGAGTGGTACTACCCTTAATGGTGCCACTCTCTGTGAATGTGCCCATGCCTACCCCAAGGGAAGCAGAGCAGTGACAGTGAAGCGTCTGCCATCCAGTAGTTGCCGTATCCATAGATTCTGCCAGACTGGTGTTCCAGGATCCAAGGTGCGTCCAATATTAGTCATCCCAGCAGTGTGCCTTTCCAGTTTCATGGCCTGGCCTTCCAAGATGACCTCAGCCCAGCTGTTTTCCTGATTCATTGCCTGGTATGCCAGATGACATAAAATCAGCTGTTTTTCCTGTTCCATGGTTCGATTTCCAAGATGACATCAACTCAGCTGTTTTCCTGTTTCATTGCCTGTTTTCCGGAGGACATCAACCCAGCTGTATCCGAATGGTGCTGCCAGAGGGGGAGAGTCTTCGGCTGGAGAAGTAGGTGATCCTGTTTGTTTGAACCTCAAGGGACTGGGTACGTCCAAACTTTTTCCATGATCTAACTGACTTTGCAATACACATCCTATACCTGGCAGACTTTACAAACTGTTTGAACTGTCCACAAGGACTCTCCCTTTTGGGCTACAGTGCATTAAGAACTGTGTTTCAGCGGGCTCTGGCCCTTGAGAGACTCTTTTATGGACCTTGCCTTTGAGCAACAACATTCTGTCACTAGATGAGACTTTTGGGGCATTCCATTCCCCCAAAAAGTGTATTGTGTATAATGTCAGTGTTTTCTACTTTTATATTTTTTCTGTAAAATATTTTTGGGATTCTTTAGTGTTTGATGGAGGGGTTGTGACACTATGGTATGCATATTTGGGGTGTTTTTGTTGTGTTTTCTCTTTCAGGTGTTCCTGATGAAGAAAGAAGAGAAGACCAGAGGAGGATTTGGGAACTCATCCGAGTTCTCCTGTTCTTTAGAGTGTGTTAGAATTGTGTAAGTAGTTAAGGTGTTAACCATTGTTGTTTTCTTCCACAGGTATATGTGTGGGGATGTGGGAGTGTAATGCTTTGTATAGTGTTATTGCTCTGTTGTGTTTTGGTTTGCAGGTACCTGGGTTGGGGGAGTTTCCTGTGTGGGTAGTTGGGATAGATAGGTTTTCCCTAGAGGGTTAGAGGAATAGACAGGCTGTGGTCCCGACTGCTGGAGGGGCTGCAGTTCTGGTCTATTAGGGCATGCTTTGGGCAGTTCTCCCAGAGCCACTGATTCTCCATAGTAAGATCATAGAGTAGGGGCTGATCGTCAGCCAATAGCCTCCTGGGCCCTTAGTGTTGTTGCCTGTGCCTGGCACATGGTAGGGGAGACAGTAGCGCTGCCTTTCCCATAGGTAGCACATAGAGCAGGATGGTCTGGTGCTGGGTAAGAGAATGACGGCAGACAGTCATTTAACTGGCTAAGAATGGGTGTAACCCCCTTGTTCCCAGGGGTTACAAGAATCCCATTAGAATTAGTGGTAGGCAGGGAAGGCAGCTAGTGATTTTCCAGTAAATGGATTTTACTCTGTCTCTCCCTCTGTTGCCAGTCTCAGCTGAGAGTTGGAGGGGTGATATCAATTAGAACTCTCGTAGCAGTATAAGCCACTGACAGCTAGGGTTACTACCTGTCCTGATTTTCGCAGGACAGTCCTGATTTGGGCAGCTGTGTCTTGCAAAAACATGAAAATACTAAATGTCCTGATTTTACAGTAGAAAAATACTTTCTAACTTTCCAATAAATGTTCTAGAAAACTACAATAGCTTAACTAAAATACCTTAAAATGATAAGAAACACTAGAAGCAACTAAGAAACTACAATACTTAGCCTTAATTCTGATTATATAGAGAAAACAAGTCTGTTGCATTGGTCGAGGTTACGTACTGTCCTGCGAAAAATCATGTTTCAGTAAGAAATGTCCCACTTTGGGCTTCTTAAAAGGTGGTAACCCTACTGCCAGCTGTTGTGAGATAGGGAGAGGGAGACAGAATTCTGTAGTCAGTTGGTGGCTGGTGTCTGCAGAGTGTAGTTGCAGATCCAGCAGCAGCTCTGATATACAGCTGCAGTGTTGTTTTCTTTCTCACCCTAGCGGAGTTCAGCAATCTTCCAGCTTGTGAAGTGGTGGAAACCGACTCCAAGGTACTGTCCAGTGTTTCATCCCAGGAGGGATAGAGCAGGCTGTCAGAATGTTGGGGGCAATCCCCTAGATCCTACCAGGGCATTTGGTGAAGCTGCCTTATGTACATCTTCTGTGAGTTCTTTTGTTTTTGTGAAACTGCCCAGTTGGTACCTGCATTTTAAGGGTGGATTCTCTGACAAAGGGACCCTGTCACTCTAAACAGTTTATAAGTTGGCTGTCCTCTGTGGAGTCCAGTAAGTCACCGTCCAAGTGAACAGAACTTTTACCTTTGGCACCCCTGTGGTGTCCAGTGAGGATGTTAAGTGAAATACATAAATACATTTCTAGAGAGCATCTTCAAGCTTGGTACAGTGTGAAGTGCATTTACCAGAGGGATGGCCGAGTATGAATTAGAAACAAAGGTAGAGAGCCCCCCAATCTGGAGTGACCAGTTTAGCACTCTGGGTTCTGAAGGGCACCTTTGTTCTTTTCTGTCAGTGCATGTGGTCAATGCCTGAAGAAAGTTCTACCCCAGTGAGTGGGTTTTCTCCAGTTCTGCCCCAGTGAGTGGGTTTTCTCCAGTTTACCCCATGTATGTGGGTTCTGTGAGTGTCGAGCCTTTAGTGCTCTGTCGTGGTCTGTGTACCACATCTGATCCTATGCAATATGGGAAGTTGGTGTTCTGTACCGCAGATATCTGTATTTACCCTGTATGTAACCCTTGGGGGTCCATCTTCGCTTTGTGTTGTTCCTACTGTGTTATGGAATAAAGCCACACTCTAGAATCCCAACCTGGTGTGGACATTTATGTTATTGTTCTCTATGTGTGGAGTTACTTGGGTCCCCTGTCCAGAAGTGCAAACCTAGCATAGCCCTGAGCAAACGTTTTCTCCCCGGGACCTGGGTTGTGGTCATGGCATTGGTCCCACCAGGTGTGTGCCAGGTAGTAGTCACACTTGGTTTGTATTGTTTTTATAATGTCTACTCCATCTGCATATCCCACCTAGTCTAACGGTGGTAAATCAATGTAACCCCCACTCCTCTCTTTTCCTCTAGACTATGGGAGGTGTGCCTACTTGTTAAATACGGGGCCTGTGGGGGGTTACCAACAGTTTGGGGAATTTTCTGAGCAGCAGGAACAACCCCCTAGCCTGCTACCTCCAGCACCCACTTGTCTGGGGCAATGTTTACCCCCTTCCTGGAAGTAGTGGGCCAGTCTTTCCCCACTGGCGATGGTTGGGCAAACTGGGAAGAACTGTCAGGGGTTTTGTTTTGCTGAGGCTTGCAGCTGGTGCTGCTGTAACATGCCTGGGGCCCCCTGACTCTGCCCCTATAGTGACCTCTTTGGAGTTGGTACTCATAGGAGGCGTGGGGTCAGGGATAGTGGTCCCTACCCCGCCTCCCCTACCGTAAGGCCCGTAGGAGTGTTTGTAAGTGGTTTTGTACTCATCCACTTTCTTCATGCATGCCTCTGTTTCATCACCAAAAAGTGAATTTCCTTTGAACTGAAAATCCATGGCCTTGGTCTGAGTGCCGTGGGAAAGGATGGTTGCCCTTAGCCAGAAGAATCTCCTCAAGGACATTACGTGGGTTAAGACCCGCGACATGGAACCATTAGTGTCCACGACCTTGTGGAACTAGTATCTGGTGGCATCCAGAGCTGACTTTGCTGTGGCAGCCATATCCTGTGGCAACTCACCTTCAGCCTTATCAGCTAGTGCCAGCATTATATTCCACAGTGCTTTCTGGTGCTGGGGTACATGTGCCGAATAAGCTGCCTGTCTAATGAGCAGTGAAGCTGTTGTATAAAACTTTTCTGGTCACAGTATTCAATTTTCTGGAGTCACTATGAGGAAGCTGTGCAGAGAAGGGAACCTTAGCCTTCTCACAGGCTGCCACCTAGACTACACATGGATGATCAGGGTGGACATACAGGTACTCCACTGCCAGTCTGTCCACCTGAAGGTACTCCACTGCCAGTCTGTCCACCTGAAGGTACTCCACTGCCAGTCTGTCCACCTGAAGGTACTCCACTGCCAGTCTGTCCACCTGAAGGTACTCCACTGCCAGTCTGTCCACCTGAAGGTACTCCACCGCCAGTCTGTCCACCTGAAGGTACTCCACCACCAGTCTGCCACCTGAAGGTACTCCACTGCCAGTCTGTCCACCTGATACTTTTTTTTCAATCTTTTATCTATACCTACAGCTAAAGTAGGTGTAGACATGATTTTGAAGCAGCTTTTGTACTGATTTGTGTATGGGGACCAGCAGCCTTCTTATAGAAGCTAGCCCCATCATATCCATAAATTCGCCTCCTCCTCCTCCTCCTCCTCCTCCTCCTCAGTTTCATGATGAAAGGAATATAATGAGTAATCATATGTAGGCCTTGGAGGAGAGCCAAACTCCTGCTCTGGTGAATGACCTGGTTTAATAGGTTCCCTTTCCTTCTCCCCTTCATAATACATTTCCTGGGGGAGGAGGCATGTACATAACATTTCCTATGCCTTGAAAGGTCTGGAAAACTTGGCACATTTTTGCCATGTCCACGATTAGGAATATTTTATTTATTTATTAAATTTATTTATTTCATATTCGGAAATAACCTTTGAGAAAAATGTTCTTTTCAAAGGTTCCACATCAGATAAAGTACATGACAATACAACAGGAAATTACAATAACAGTGGTCTCAACACACAGTCATGAACTTACATTGGAAGGACATCAGTGATACAATTACACAAGTAGTAAATATTCAAGTAAAAGGAGAAACAACTACACTAAAGATTCATGGCAATCGGAGATACAGTTACAATGGAACTAAAAATACAATACAAATACAAATAATGTACAAACAGGAGAACACTAGTATAAGGAACTTACAGGCAAGGCTCCAGATAAGGTGTGTACTGGCCTATGTTACTCACCTCATTTTAGGAAATACTCTTCAGAAAATTTTTTAATGAGTACCAAAACTCACCCAACATTTGTAAATACTCCACGCACCAAAGAATAATGCTTCATAACATAACTGGTGATTCAAAAGGAACATTTTTTTGCCAGATTTACAGCACTTATATGCATCCCACTTTTGTTTTACTCACTATGTTTTAAAACTGGTGAGTAAATTCTTACCTGCCAACATTATCTGGAGCATTGTTGGCACCTGAAATTCTTATCTAGAAAAAACCCTACATTTTTTAAATAAATGTACTCCTCAGTCCACTCTAGCAAGACATTTGTACACATCTGAATTTCTTTTTACTCACCTCACTTTCAAAATGAGAGTACAGGTACTCATCCCAAAAAATCTTATCTAGAGCCCTGCTTACAGGGCAAGAGTGGAGCAGCCCGGAGGCAGGTTTTGTCCAGGATTCAAGGATGAGGAAAGAAGAGGAGTTAGGGCTGGGGAGGTGCCTAGGGAACACAAAGGGGAGGCTGGGTGAAGAAGGCAGAGAGGTTGCTCAGATGGTACCTAGAGGGGACCACTCTAATAAATAAGCACAAGGCACCGCAGAGGAAAACTGTTAAAATAAGTGCAAGGACAGGGAGGAGGTGGAGGAGCGGAGAAGGTAAGGAGCCAACCCCACCATCCACCATACAGTAGCCAGAGGTGCTTGAGCAGGACTGTCCAGATTACCTGCATACACAGGCACCAATGTCAGTGAGGTGATGATTACCTGCATACACAGGCACCAGTGTCAGTGAGGTGATGATTACCTGCATACACAGGCACCAGTCTCAGTGAGGTGATGATTACCTGCATACACAGGCACCAGTCTCAGTGAGGTGATGATTACCTGCATACACAGGCACCAGTCTCAGTGAGGTGATGATTACCTGCATACACAGGCACCAGTCTCAGTGAGGTGATGATTACCTGCATACACAGGCATCAGTCTCAGTGAGGTGATGATTACCTGCATACACAGGCACCAGTCTCAGTGAGGTGATGATTACCTGCATACACAGGCACCAGTCTCAGTGAGGTGATGATTACCTGCATACACAGGCACCAGTCTCAGTGAGGTGATGATTACCTGCATACACAGGCACCAGTCTCAGTGAGGTGATGATTACCTGCATACACAGGCACCAGTGCCAGTGAGGTGATGATTACCTGCATACACAGGCACCAGTCTCAGTGAGGTGATGATTACCTGCATACACAGGCACCAGTCTCAGTGAGGTGATGATTACCTGCATACACAGGCACCAGTCCAGTGAGGTGATGATTACCTGCATACACAGGCACCAGTCTCAGTGAGGTGATGATTACCTGCATACACAGGCACCAGTCTCAGTGAGGTGATGATTACCTGCATACACAGGCACCAGTCTCAGTGAGGTGATGATTACCTGCATACACAGGCACCAGTCTCAGTGAGGTGATGATTACCTGCATACACAGGCACCAGTCTCAGTGAGGTGATGATTACCTGCATACACAGGCACCAGTGCCAGTGAGGTGATGATTACCTGACACACAGGCACCAGTGCCAGTGAGGTGATGATTACCTGCATACACAGGCACCAGTCTCAGTGAGGTGATGATTACTGCATACACAGGCACCAGTCTCAGTGAGGTGATGATTACCTGCATACACTGGCACCAGTCTCAGTGAGGTGATGATTACCTGCATCACAGGCACCAGTCTCAGTGAGGTGATGATTACCTGCATACACAGGCACCAGTCTCAGTGAGGTGATGATTACCTGCATACACTGGCACCAGTCTCAGTGAGGTGATGATTACCTGCACACAGGCACCAGTCTCAGTGAGGTGATGATTACCTGCATACACAGGCACCAGTCTCAGTGAGGTGATGATTACCTGCATACACAGGCACCAGTCTCAGTGAGGTGATAATTACCTGCATACACAGGCACCAGTGCCAGTGAGGTGATGATTACCTGCATACACAGGCACCAGTCTCAGTGAGGTGATGATTACCTGCATACACAGGCACCAGTCTCAGTGAGGTGATGATTACCTGACACACACGCACCAGTCTCAGTGAGGTGATGATTACCTGCATACACAGGCACCAGTGCCAGTGAGGTGATGATTACCTGCATACACAGGCACCAGTCTCAGTGAGGTGATGATTACCTGCATACACAGGCACCAGTCTCAGTGAGGTGATGCTTCGGTTCCAGTTTAAAGGCGGGAAGGCTGTTGATGTTAATTATGTGGACAGGGATCCCATTAAGCCAAAGGGAAGCCCTATATGCAAAGGACCTTTGGCCACGAGAAGTTTTCCAAAATGGGACGGCAAATGAGCACCGAGTAGAGCCCCTTGTCAAATAGGAAGAGTGACTAGCATGTGACATGTGTTTGAGGCAGGGAGGCACCTTCCCAAGTAGTATTTTCTTGCCCAGGAGGCATGTCTTGATACTTTATTCTGTTGTTGAGATTAAGCCAGTTTGTTTGTTTGTAGAGTGAACAAGAGTGCGTTAGGCTGTCAACCCCCATGGTAAGTCTACAGGCCTTATTGAGGGCTGTTATTACTTGCTTGAGTGCGGTGTCTCAAGCCAATCTATAAACTACCAAGCCATAGTCAATTATTGACAGGATGGAGCAGGAAACTGTAAGATGGAGGGCAGCGGGTGTAAGGTATTGTTTATGCTGGTATAGGATGCCAAGTTTGATATTTACCACTTTTATGACCAGATCAATATGCAAAGCATAGGAAAGGGTGTCATTAATGATAACCCTGAGGTACTTGAAGGTGTGTACCTGTTCTAATGGAGCAGCCTTATTGTTAACTATTGTCAGGACTGGGTATGATTTCTTGTGCTGACGGCTCGAAATCAGCATCGTTTTAGTTTTCTTATAGTTAAGATGCAATTTCTGTGAACTGAACCAGTCCTCCAAGTAGTGGAAGGTGGTCTGTAACTCCTTCTGTAGCTGCTCAGGCTGTGTGCCACTGTTCAGAATGACCGCATCATCGGCATACAGAATGATTTGCTCTTCATAAGCTTCAGGAAGTCTGTTTAAAAACAAACTGAAAAGGAGAGGTCCCAAAATGGATCCCTGAGGGACTCCAAGTCTGATTTGCCCTATTTGTGGAAGTCACAGTCCCAATTTTGATGCACTGTGATCTGAGGGAGAGGTAATCCTAAACCACAGTACAGCCATGAGGAAATTCCCTTGTTCAGCAGTTGTTTTAGAAGTAAGGGATGGTTGACGGTGTCAAATGCCTTAGTGAGATCTATAAATTAAGATCCCACTAGTTTACTACCATCCATGGCCTTGTTCACAGCCAGAGAATTCGACTAGTGCAGTAGCAGTGCCACGGTCTTACAAAATTGCAGGTTGCTGCAGGTATTGAAGATCATATTTCTGAAGATACTCAGAAACCTTATCAGCAACGATTCTCTGGCACTTTCGAGAGGGGAAAGAACTGAGATTGGCTGGTAATTAGCCATGCTGGAGCAATCCCACTTTGTAGCATAGGGGTAACCAGCGCTAGTTCCAAGCAGCTGGAATTTTGCCATGGTGAGTGATTTGTTAAATATTATGGTAATGGGGACAAAAGCTCTTCAAGTGCTACTGCCACTAGCTTCATGTTGATGTTGTCGCTACCAATTCGAAGTTTTACCAAGTACCTTCCTTAAATAGGTTCTGGCCTCCCTAACTGTCACATGCCTAAAAGTAAAGGTAGGATGGTTGGTGTTGCCATTTGAGGTACACATGACTGGTTCAGTGTGATTAAGGTAGCCAGGAGTGAGAACTGCACTAAGATCAGTGAATGCTGAATTAAAGGATTCAGCAATTGTGTGTAGATCCAGCGAAAGGGTACCATTAACATGGAACACTGTAGGGTGCTTCCTGTCCTCTTTTCTCAAATGATCCTTGATATTTTGCAAAAATCCTTTACCATTCCCCCAGTTACTATCAAGCTGTTCTTTATAGTATTTCACTTTGGCAAGCCTGGTGAGGTACGTACACTTATTTCTAGCAGCCCTGTACTTTTGGTAGTCAGCAGGGTTGCCAGAGTTCCTAGCCAGGCTCCAGAGATTATCTTGTGCCTTCAGTTGGTCCAGGAGGTCCTGAGTGATCCACCCATTTAAGGGATCCCCTGATTTTTCTTTTCCTCAGGGGGGCAAAAATATCACAGAGCTCATTGAAATTATCAACGAAAATTTCAGTGCCTGATTTATATCCTGAGTCTGTCTAAATGGGACCGCCAACTTTTGCTAAGGCAGATTTGAAGGTGTGGGTATAGGCCCTCTTAACACGGCTATGAATAGTGATGGGGGACTTTTCCTTCTTTATTCACCTGTTTACACATGACTGGTGAATGATCCCACGCAGTCCAGGAGCACTGCTACATTTTTGATCCTGGACGGACAGTTAGATAGGATCCAGTCAAGTAACGTGCCTTTGCCAGACTTATGGATCAATCTAGATATTCAGATACCATCTGTGTAAGATGCTCACTAGCAATCTGGTCTTTTAATGTGTCGGATTCCTTACAGAGCCAATTAATACTGAAATCATCTGTGATGATGATTTCAGAGTTCCTCTTGACTTTTGAGATCTCTGCCAGGACAGTGTTTAGCCCCAGCCCCTAGCTTTACCAGGTGGCAGATAGACACACGTAATTGTGAGAGACTTTTTATCTCCCGCTAAGGAGATCAACTGCCAGCAGCTCATATTCACCAGTGATGTCCGACATAGGCGATACATTGCTCTGTATAGATTCCCTTACATAAATGAGGCAGCCCCCTTCCTGTTCTATCAAGACTATAGGTGCCATGACCCTGCATGGCAATGGAATTATCTTTAGTTTTAGGGGTAAGCCATGTCTCTGTCAGGCATATGATGTCTGGCAGTGTAACCTGGTCCATGCATACAGCTGGGCTATTTTTGGAAGCAGGCTGCAGATGTTAATTGCAGCAATTTTTAATCCATAGTCCTTATTCCGATCTTGCATCCTGTCAGTTAAAGGTCCAGGGTTGGGATGTACATCCCCAGAGTGTAAAAGCAGCAAAAGAAATGAGATTCTTACAGCAACGACAATTAACTGTTTGGTCCATGCCCTTTTTCTGTGGGTATTAGGAATTTTAGCATGCCAGCTAGGGCTGACGGTAGCAGCATTTAGTTGGGCCAGAACAAGGATGCTGCTACTGATAGGGAACATGCTTATGTGGGCTGGAGGGGGTGATGGCAGAAAGGCCAAGTGTTCAACATGCAATCCTGTTGACGTTCCAGTCAGCAGCTCATTAGGAAGGAGGGTGGCAGAGCTGAGTTCAGTGAGAGGAGATGTGGTAGGGAAGAGACACTGACTCACTATGGGAGTGAAGGCTAACAGAAATAGCACAGAAATTATGGAAGTACTATCCATAGTGGCTGCAGTGAGCTTAAATGCAGGAAATTGCCCTCTCCCTGCTTTGCCCCCTCCTACCTGACTACCCACTTGTCCCCTCTCCCTTTCCTCCCCCCCCCAGGCATTTCCTGACTTTCATCCCTCCCCTCCCTCCCCTTTAGAGCTCTTACCCTCACCCTCTACCCTCCGACAATGGCCTTCCTGCCTGAATACCCTTTCCTCTCACCTGCAGCGCTTATTTCTAAGATTGCCCTTGAAAGTAGCTGCAACAAAATTCATTCACTGGTTAACAATCCAATTTAAAACAAGCGTGAGCAGCTTTTACAATCAAATTACTGTGCAACAAACTGAATTAACAAAAAAACTGTATGGGCTATATAGCAGTCTGCTAGCCATGGGAGAGCAGGTTTAAGATGAACTTCAGGCTAAACAGCTGGTTTCAAAAAAGTGAGAATACATCAAAGCCAGGTTTACAATATGCTTCAGGCTAACAGGAGGATTAAACTTCAAGCTAAACGGCTGGTTTAAAAAAAAAAAAAAACATAAAAGCTAAGTTTTAAAATAAGCGTCAGGCTAACAGAAGGTTTTCTCTAAAAACTCAACTTGAAGCAACTAAGCACCTCACTAAACTAGGCAGTCTGGGCATCAGAATTGGATAGCAGAGCTTCTTGATTGGGAAGAGCCTGTAGGCGAGCTAGGAAGTGCGGCGCAATCAACATTCAGCTGAAAATGGCGGGCTGAATTTAAGCCATGCTGGAGGAGCCCCGAGAGAATCATACCGCAGCTCTGGTGTCTGAGAGCGAGCGGCAAGAATCAGGAGCAGCCACAGCCACCTGGAGTAGAGGAGGGATCTGGTAGGGCTTCTGGTGTCCAGGAGAGTGGGTGGCAGGAGTCGAGAGCAGCCACAGCCACCTGGAGTAGAGGGAGGGATCTGGTAGGGCTTCTGGTGTCCAGGAGAGTGGGTGGCAGGAGTCGAAAGCAGCCACAGCCACCTGGAGTAGAGGGAGGGATCTGGTAGGGCTTCTGGTGTCCAGGAGAGTGGGTGGCAGGAGTCGAGAGCAACCGCAGCCACCTGGAGTAGAGGAAGGGATCAGTATTTGTTTGTCTTGTGTCCATTGCCTGCTGCTTTCCTTTTTCAGGAGAAGTGTTAAGGACATTCTTTTTGTTTTGCTTTTTCTTGGCAGACACAGTTTCCAGTACCTGCTGTGAGGTTCCTTTATTTGTATTTTTGCCATCAATGGATTTAGGGTTCCTCTTTCAGATAGCCCTGGTATCTTTGCCATATTATCCTTTTCTATCTAATGGCTGAACAGCTTTATCTTTTTTCTCTGTCCCCTTTGACAGCGACTCCTGGCGTATATGAGGAGACAGATCCTCTAAGGCATGCTTTCCACCATCATTAGGAACTCCTTCAGAGCCTTTATTGTGCTTTGGGGACATAGAAGCAGACTGAGAAGCCATGAATTCTTTTCTTTTTTAGCCCTTTTCTTTTTGGTTCTAGGGCAAAACCTTTTACAGAGCCCACAAGTTGTAAACTTGCAATCTGGTGCCTGCCAACTTCCTCTCCCGGTCGCATGCCTGCAATACTAACTGCCTATGGTGCCCTCTATCTCTTATTGTTACTGCAGCCAGCTGCCTATTCAAGCTACTCATTATATGACTATTATCTCAAAGTATGTTATAACTGAGTATCTTTATTTTTTCTTTTAGTTGTTTTGGTTGTTTATTGTGCATTATTTTACTACCTCTGTATGTATATTGACCTCATCCTTTGATGTGGAACCTTTGTAACGAGCAGTTTCTGCTCAAAGGTATTTGTAATCCGAGAATTTAATAAATAAATAAATAAATAAATAAAAGAACTTTAAACAGAGATACAGTCTACCCTTGCCAGGAGCTGAAAACAACTAATGCCATTTTCAAAGCCTGTAGGTCCTGTACTGTTTTTCTTAGGTTTATCAGTCATGCTAAACACTGAAGACCTTCAAAGAACAAATGTCGGTTCCACAAAACAGTTTGAATAATCCCCCCCCCCCCCCAAATCTCAATGAGCAAAATCAGTTCTGACAAGAAAAATACATTTGGTTCCCTATACCAGGAGCGAAGTAATTTAAAGAAAAAATGCAAAAGTTATTTTAGAGAAGTTTTCTTAAGCCAGATTTAAAGAGAAAAGAATGGATTGGACCAGTTCTGTTTTATTTATTTATTTTTATTTATTAGAGTCTAAATTACAACCTTTGAGCTAGAATTTAATTTAACAATCAATTTAAACCAAAACAAAACAAGTAAGAACAGACATAAACATCAGAGTTATATCAGTTAGGATGCAAATATCTTACATACAGTATGTACACTTGTCTCAAGAGTTAAACATGGCTAGCAAACTAGGACAGCCAGTGTATCATGTTGCAATGCATAAGCAGTGATATGCACATAGTTTTAACATCAAGGTTGCAAACAATTTTTAGGTAGTAGTAGTATTAGCAGTATTGTTTTGAGTTAGAGATCGAGAGAGGAAAAGTTGAGAAGGTTTAGAATCGAGAGAGGAAGATTAGGATGGTTTAGAGCCAGAGGCTGTGGAACTACCGTTTCTAGGCTGTGGAACTACCATTCCTATTATCATGGAGAGGGTGAGGGGTGGAAAGAAGGGGTTTCTGAAATTTAGTCAAAAGGAGGAGGGGATGGAAGAAAGAGGAGTGAGGGGTAAGGTGAGGGGTGAGAAGGAGGGTGAGGGAGGGAGGGGCTGGGGCTGAGGGTATGAAAATATCTGGGCGATGTAAACAGGGTGGTACAGGAAGAAGTGGAGACAGCTGAGGCAGATCAGGGAGGAAAGTGCAGGAAGATATCAGGGAGAGGCCAAGATGAAGGGCATGAAAGATATCTGGGTGATGTAAAACGGGAGGGGTGAGAGAAAGAGGAATATGACTAGGGCAGATTGGGGAGGAAAGCGCAGGAAGATATCTGGGGATATCCCCTCTTAGTGGGAACTGCAGCTAAAGATTCAAACTGCTAGTAGAAAAAAGCCATTTTTAAAAGCGACTTTCACACAAATTTATTAAACTAGTATAAAACAATTTGGTTCCCCTCAGGTGGGAACCACACTATGCTGCAGCCTTCTCGGATTCTGGGAAATGTTCAGAAACCAGGAAAACTGCTAATTTTGACAAAAAATATATAGTCTTAGAAAATAACATCCTTACTACTGCAGAGTTATCGAGAACTAACTAATCTAAAGTAACTTTAATCCATTCTTATCGGTAGTGCCACATGGCACCGGACCCATCCATTGCTTAACCCAATCCAAAATGGCCGCACAAGATAGAATGAGTTAAAAAAACAGTAAGACCGATCTGGAGACCAAAAATACAGGAGCTGAATTCAGGGCGACTGTTCTTCCAATATGCCTGCCATTGTGCCATGTATACTTTGCTCTGCCTTTCATTTGCATGTGCTCAAGGCCTCTCTTGGTGATGATGCACAAACTGCTTTGTGCCATGCAGGTTTCACAATGGCAACTGCAGCCCCGAGTACATCTCCAGTGTGCAAAGCTCTGTTTGCTCAGCACACAGTCACTTTGCTCTGCCAAAGTCTTTGATTATGGGGTTAATGGACTTCTAACAGAGTGTTTAATGGAGTCAAGAAGGCAGACATTTTGGCAGAGAGCTTTAATTCAGAATGTAGGATTGCCAGGGTAGGACTGGGATAGGGGGACTGTCTTTGGGGACCCATTGAAAGCTGTGGAAGCACGGCATAAATGTATCCCTCCGTGTCCATATCTAATATGTTATGTTTCACTTCCAAGATAGAGCAGTTGATAGGGAGAAGGACAGGGGTAAATGGATAAAAAGGCAAAGGCAGTAAGGACAGGGATGGGGCAAAAAGACATAAAGCCAATAAAAAATGGAGGGTAATGAGTACCAGTGCCCATAGTTTAGGTAAAAAGCTCCCCGGAAGGGTGGCCTTGATGGAAGAGGGATGCCTGTATATCGTGACAGTCACAGAAACATGGCACACAGAGAACCATGACTGGGATGTCAACATACCAGGGTACACAATCTACAGGAGGGACAGGGAGGGAAGAAGAAGAAGAAGAGGAGGAGTAGCTCTCTATGTAAGGGAAAGGATCAAAGCAACAGAACTAAAGGGTAAACAGGGAGGAGAGGAGGCACTGTGGGTCACCCTGGAGACTGAAATGGCTTCACAATCTTCACAAGGATTGTAGAGACCCCCAGGGGGAGGAAATGGACAAGGAAATGACAGAAGGCATCCTTGGGATGGCAGAGAAAGGGGAAATATTGCTGATGCGGGACTTGAATATGCCAGATGTAAACTGGAGCACCTTTGCTACAGCCACATCCAAGAGCAGGGCCATTCTCGATGCCCTACAGAGGGCATGCCTCAAACAGCTAGTTTTGGAACCAACTCAGGAGGGAGCAGTCTTAGATCTGGTACTCTCAAATGGGGACGGAGAGAGGATCTCTGAGCTTGAAGTGGGTAGCCATCTGGGAACAAGCAATCACCAAACAGTGTGGTTCATGATAAACTTAGCTGTAGAGTCAAGCCACACAAAAGTGAAGGTACAGGACTTCAGAGGGGCTGATTTTGTCAAAATGGAAAGTGCCTCAGAAAAGCACTAGCAAACAGGCAAGAAGGTGGGGTGGAGCAACCAATGGGAAACATCAAAACCACTCATCAGAGGCAACAAGCCTTTGTGTGAAGCAAATAAACAAATCAAAATGAGAGAAAAACACTATGGTTCTCAAAAGTGAGAAGGGTAAGGGAGAAAAGATAGCATTCAGGAAGTATAAGGAAACACAGAAGGAGCAGGACAAGAACTGTACCAGTTAAAAGCAGAAGGAAGTGGGAAGGCAGTCAGAATAGCAAAGGCCCAAACCGAGGAAAAGATAGCCAACTCGGTTAAGAAGGGGATAAAACCTTTATAGGTACACTATGGAGCAAAAGAAATACTAAAGCAGGGATACTGAGGCTGAATAAAGAGGAAGGTGGTTTGGCAGACAGCGACAGTGAAAAAGCAGGAATACTGAATGAATACTTCTGCTCAGTATTCACAATGGAAAAGCAGGGGGAGATACCTAATCCAGTCTATAGAAGCATTCTGGGTAGGGGTGTTGATATTAGCCCTTCCACAGAAGAAAGGGTTCTGAAAGAACTCTTAAAACTGAAGGTGGATAAAGCAATGGGGCCTGATGGGAGTCACCCCAGAATTCTAAAAGAACTAAGGGAAGAACTAGTAACTCCACTGACTACCCTTTTTAATAAATCATGGGTCGATGGTGTGGTACCTGAGGACTGGAGAAGGGCGGATGTGATACCACTTCATAAAAGTGGGAGCAAGGCGGAGGTAGGAAACTACAGACCTGTCAGTTTGACTTCAGTGGTAGGGAAAATGATGGAATCACTTCTGAAGAAAAGAACTGTTGAGTACCTAGAGTCCAGTTGGGCACAGGACCCAAGGCAGCATGGATTCACAGCAGGAAGGTCATGTCAGACAAATCTAGTTGATTTCTTTGACTGGATGAGCAAAGTAGTAGACCAGGGAGGGGCTGTGGACATCGCCTACCTAGACTTTAGCAAGGCATTTAACACAGTCCCGCACAAAAGATTAATAAACAAATTAGCCAGCCTGGGAGTGGGTCTCAGGTTGGTAGCCTGGGCAAAACACTGGCTGGACAACAGGACACAGTGGGTAATAGTAAATGGAGTCCACAGTGAAGAAAGGGGGGATACTAGTGGGGTACCACAGGGTTCAATACTGGGGCCAGTCCTTCTTAATGTCTTTATAAGTGACATTGCAGAGGGACTGGAAGGAAAGTATGTCTCTTTGCAGGTGACACAAAGATCTGCAACAAGGTTGATACGCAAGGTGGGGTGGAAAGGATGAAAAGGGACTTGGCAAGGTTGGAGGAATGGTCAAATGTATAGCAGCTTAGATTCAATGCAAAGAAGTGAAAAGTAATGCACCTGGTAAACAAAAATCCACGGGAAGAGTGCACAATGGGGGGTGAGATACTGACAACAAAAATGGAAAGGAACCTGGGGGTAGTCATAGCAGACAAACTAAAGGTGGGCCAACAATGTGAGAAGGCAGTAAGGAGGGCTGGGGAGGATACTGGGATGCATAGGAGAGGCATCACCAGTAGAAAACAGGAAGTTATTGGTCCTCTGTACAGACAGTTGGTAAGACCACATCTGAGTACTGTGTACAGTTCTGAGACCCCATCTCCACAAAGACATAGATATGGTGGAGGCTGTTCAGAGGAGGGCAACCAAATGGTGCAGGGTCTACACCAGTAGACGTATGAAGAAAGACTAAAGGAGCTTAAGATGTATAGACTCGAGGAAAGGAGGGAGAGGGGGACATGGTAGAAACTTTCAAATAGCTCAAGGGAATCAACAAAGTCCAAGAGGGTAGCATCTTTCAAAAAAAGATGTGCAAGAACAAGGGGGCACAATTTGAAGATAGAGGGGGATGGCTCAGAGGTAATGTGAGGAAGTATTTCTTCACACAGAGGGTTGTAGATGCATGGAATGGCCTTCCTGAGGAGGTCATAGAGTCAAAAACAGTGGGGACTTCAAGAATGCATGGGACAGACATAAGGCAATTCTAGTGGGGGGTAGGAGGAAGTAGGCTGTTGGTTAACTAGGATCTGCAGCATATCTGTTAGATAGGGAAATGGGCAGACTAGGTAGGCTAAGCAGTCCTTATCTGCCGTCAAATTCTGTGTTTCTATGTTTCAGTAGTTCTCGTCTACATTTATCCTTCTATTTTATGCATCTTTGTCATGCTCTGTATATATGCCTTTACTATCATGTATTACCTTGTTGATTTTTTTCTGCATTCTGCATATAATTTAGTAGAAGGAAATATTTAGCACCCTACCATTAAACACAAATGCCACATGATAAGAAAGATTCTACCTTATCATTTTTATTCAAAACTTGGTGTGTTTAGAGGAAGCCAGACATCTTGGCTGTATGCATGTAACCACGCCAGTAGTGCATGACATCACATTGAGAACAAACACACTTAACATTTCACCCAAAGGCTACTAGTGAAGCCCAGTAGCCTCTGGGTGAAACATTAGGTGTGTTTGTTTTCGATATGACATCACCTGCATGCTGTCGGCATGGTTATATGTGCACAGCTGCGATGTCTGGCTTCCACTTTGAGCACACCAAGTTTTGACTAATAATAGTAAGATAGAATCTTCTTCTATCGCGTGGTGTCTGTGCTTTCACTACAAGATGCTGAATAGTTCCGCCCACTGAGTTTCTGAACAGCTGAGCACTGCAGTGCTTTCCTGCACAATACAATATGTGCCTACCAGTTATCTGTTCATCACCCTTACAGAATTAACAATATTTCTTTTAACTTCTGAGCTATTCCTGTAAATATGTCTGTTTTCTCCCACATGTAGTAACCTTTTTCTTCTCTTATGTGTCCCTGTTGCCTTTCTTTCATGCCTCTGATGTCATTCCAGTTTGTTCTCCCTAATGGTCATAGAGACACTCAAGTGGTCCCAATTAGCCTGGGGTACACGGTGGGTTTCCCGCCCTGTTCCTTTGTAGGCTAGTCTGAACCTGAGGATTACTTGAGACATACCATTTCTAAAAAAAAAAAAAAAAACACACAGATAGGAGTAGCTCAGCTATTCAGCCCTGAGGCAACCCCCTTGCTCGCAGGTATACAATGGAGAACTGTCTGGAAAACAACAGAAAAGGTACAGCTTTACCTAGGCACTACAGACATTCCTGATTAGTGCTTTCAGACAGTAACATTTGTTTTTTTAATTCCTCTAATTGCTTTTTTAGTGATTTAAACAGTGACCTTCAGCTTTCACTTTCTATTGCTGGCAGCCACCATTTCATGAGTAGCAGTGAGCTTCTAAGGCTCACTTTGTGCCCTAATGTACTTGCCAACCAATGGCAAGCTCAAACAGGCATATTAGCATACAGTGAGCTCAGGAGGCTCACTGCTGTTCATGAAATGGCTGCTGCCAGCAACAGGAAGTGAAAGTTGTTGTTAGCTGTTCTAAATCATTTAAAAAAGCTGCTACTGTCTGATAGCACTAATTGAGAGTTTCTGTAGTGTCTAAGGAAAGCTGTCTTTTCCATTGTTTTCCTTTAATACTAACCAACTGTTTACACTTCTCTAAGTATGTATGAAGAAAAATAAAGACTGACCTCTGCGCTTACCCTGACATGAAAACATAGTTTTATTTTTTTTTTCACCTAATTATATAAGACTAAAATCTGACACCATGTACAACACATAGGACCCTAAATGACCCCGGTTATTGTTAGACACCGTGCCTGCATTGTGTCATCACGATGCTGCAGTAGAGATAACGAAGACAACATTTGATGACAAGTGGCATCTTGAATCTTTAAGGGACCAGATGGAGACAGTGAGTAATCTAGTGTTCATCAAAGTGAGATCTTTCAGAGCCAGTGTTACCAGCAAGCTCAGGCGAGGAATCGAGGCAGGTGCCAGTAATTCATTTAGTTTAGAAAATGGGCAAGATTCTTAGGTACTGTCTGATTGGCGATGGGCACTACAGGGGGCACATTAACGATAGAGCCTCATTGAAACAAGTACCAATTGGGTGTCAGACATTGAGAATAAATATTGGCTGGCACTCAATTTTCAGCCATCAGCTGCCATTTTTACCTCTCGCTTACTGTTACCGAGAGAGTTGGGAGCCAGTTTGTGCCAGTAAAATCCCCTCAGAGGAACCCCCTTCCCATCTTTCAATTATTTTAATAGCAGCCCCCCCAAAAAAAAAATGCAAAACGAAGCTGACAACCTGCTTTACGTTGGTGGCAGTGCAGCTTTTGAAATACCAGCGCGTGCTTCTGTATGGCAACGAAACTCACTTGTGCTGCTTACCAGCGCTGCTTGCCTCACACTGACCCTGACACAGTCTCTGTTCCACCACCAAACTACAAAAATTGACCCCACAACAGGAACCTTTATTAAAAAATATGCCTGTACTGCCCTGTTACCTGACAACGTGACATTGAGAACAGCAGTCCCCTCACTGACTCACGAGACAACCACCTTAGCGGGTCAACGGACAAGGCTACCGATCTCCACCAAACAGTTTTCCCTCCTAACAAGCCTGACATGTTAAAAAAATAAACAAAAGTTGCACCTTGCTTCTGATGTTCCCCTCCTCGTTCAGTGAACATGCCCACAGCACGTAGCTCATTTGTGTCGTTGACTGATTTAAGTTATGGCTCCTCTGGTTTGGTAGGCAGGCTCACTCGCTCTCGCTGGACAAACTGGACACTTCTCGTCACACTCCCAGTCCTCATGGAAGGCAGCAAGGATCGGGAACTCATAAAACAAAAATTAAAAAGCAGAAATAACTGACTCCTGCAAGTTACAGCAGGCACGAAGTTCGGGAAACTGAACAACTGGCACCTGTTCACGCTACACTCCCAACTCGCCCTTCGTTATCTCTCCTTACCTTACTTAAACTGCCTCAAAAAAAAAAACTGTGGGAGTTAAGCATTTTAAAATAAAAAATACTCCTTGTTAGCAATCCGAAAACAGTGGTGTGTGTGTGTGTGTGTGCGTGGGGGGATAATTACAACAGAATAGCTGGGAGGGTGCAAAGCAGATGGAACAGCACAAAAACAAAGGCCTATTTTACCAAAAAATAGTTTTCTGCTGTTTCTATCCAATTTCAAAATAATATCCTCTTTATTCAATAACCTAATTAAAATTTACACAGATGCCCATTTTCTAAGCTAATAATACCCTCCAGGGTGGGCGGTATGTGCAATGTCAGTTCACCAGGGCTAGGCCCTCCACCTCGCGCGTCGGGCCTCATTACACCCCTGGGCGGTCTGGTACTGCCCAATACCGCCCACCCTGTCGGGTATTATTGCTTGCTTGTATATTTCCCTGGGGGGGGTGATTTCATGCTGGGTAACATTAGGTTTTCTAATTAAATACAACACAAGATAAGCACAAACAGTGAGCAGTTAATCACAAATATCATATATTTTATGATTTGTATTTCTTTGTTATTACCCTGTCAGTTTGCCTGGCTCTCTGTGTTCTACTTATAATATGCCTATTTTGTTCTCTCCTAGGTCTTACCTGTAAACAGTTATTCAGTTGTCTAGTGTATGTACCCAGTTAACAAACAAACATACAAATAAATACATAAGAAAACACAAGATGCACATACCCCAATAATGCAAAGCTTCATGGGAAGCATATGCAAGTGCCCATGAATTCATTTGGACTGGCTCAGCTTTAAGGAGAACTGCATGGTGCCAGAAGGCCTCGCAATACAATCAGCAAAGGCTGAGAACAGCAGACACAGACGTGTGTTTCATCCTCATTTGGACTCATTAGTGTGCCATATCTGTACCTCAGCCGCCCAGGGAAGAGATAGCCAGCCACCCTATAGGGGATCTTATTGGTTTGGGTCATGGGCAGCCCAAAGTAGAGAAGAACAAAAGAACCCCAGAGCAAATGCAAATGCATACATACATACATACATACATACATAACTAGAGCAGTACCAGCTAGGATGCAGTGCAATACCTCACAGCATTACTGCAAAATGCTGCAGTATGCTGCAGGGAACAGTGCAATTTCATAGCAATAAAGCCATTTTGTCATGCAGCGTTTTGTGATGCCATTTACTGCAAAGTACTGGGTAGCATGTCAATACAGTGATTCATTTTCAGCGAGTCAGTAACAGCAATGCAGTAATAGCGACTGCAAGTATAGCGATTGCTGCATTACAGTGACAGACACATTCAGCGATAACTAGTCCACAGCCTACCTCCAAGGTCCAGGTGTGCCTCGAGGATGTTTTTTAGAAATGAGGGGTTTGGGGGTGTGCTTCCAATAACAAGTAGACCGATTGCCTACAGGTACATATATGTAGAGGTTTTGTTGTTATGTACTTGTGAATGTCAGGTAGAGTGAGTGGGTCTGGGAGTGAATGGCAGCAGAAAAATGTGAGTACAGTGAGCAGGAGCTGGAATTGCTTAAATGCTCACTGGAGTGATTTTCAGTTGCAGATCTGGATATAGTAGCTGAGAAGTGCCCTCGCTGAAGTTGCCAGTTGCTGTATATTTTGCGTTGCTATTAAAGACTTGCTGTATTTGCACTCTGTATCATTCATGTGCTGAAATGACATGGAACCAAAGTACTGCATTGCTTCCTGGCGGGCTCAGCTATAAATAAATAAATAAAATGTGCAACGGCCTGCATACTTTGGTTTTTACATACACTGCTGAGTTACATTGTTGATTACTAGAGCTTTGTAAATTGCAAAGCAAACATTTGCATTTATTTACGGGGAAAGAGTCAGCACTAAGAACCCACACCCAAGTGTGGGGCTGGTCCCAATTTTCAGTTTGCATGTAAAACAATTGTTTTCCGTACTGTGTATTGCTGTATATTAAATTGTATCTGACTGACCCTGCTCAGTCCCACCCTGGCAATTTCTGTAAGAGATGCCAGAATCCTCTGCAGCTTGCATCTGAGTTGGGACACAGCTGCAGCAGGCAGGATCAATAGCCTGCAGTACATGTTAACGCTTTATAGGTTCTAATCTTCTGTTTGCTGGTCCTGCTGTCCTCCGGTGTGGCTGCAGCCCTGCTCTGACATCAGCAGCAGGGGATTCTGGAAACTATGGTTACAGCAAATGTCAACAAGATCAGCTAGATATAATCTAATATACATAGAAACATAGACACATAGAGGTTGACGGCAGATAAGGACTGTAAGGCCCATCCAGTCTGCCCATTTTTTTTCTGCCTTATAAATGTGCCATCGGCCTTTGCTCTGTCAATGGCCTTTCTATTCATACTCATCTGTATTGCTCCCTTATGCCTATCCCATGCCTGCTTGAAGCCCTGCACTGTATTCATATCCACCACTTCCTGAGGTAGGCTGTTCCATGAATCCACCACCCTTTCTGTGAAAAATAACTTCCTCACAATACCCCTTAATCGGCCTCCCTCTAATCTCATGCTGTGTCCTCTTGTCCTGCCTTTTTTTTTTTATATTGAAACATGTTAGACTCTTTCACCTTGTTAATGCCCTCAAGGTGTTTGAATGTTTCGATAATATCACTCTCTCCTCCTTTGCTCTAGGGTATACATATTGAGCTCCGTTAATCTGTCCTCATATGTTTTCTGATGCAGTCCCCGCACCATTTTGCTGCCCTTCTCTGACTGCCTCAATTTGATTAATGTCCTTGTGAAGATAGCTTGCAGAAGAAACCAGGAGAAAGGACTGCTGTGTGACTGAACTTCTCTGCTGGGACTATATTGCCCTCCTTCCCTTACCCCTCCAAAGTTAGTTCTATTTTTATAGGCACAGGATTTGACTGACAACAGGAACTTCCTGTTTAGGGGCAGGAAGTGAGTGATCACAGAACCACCAAGGACCCACCATCCTAGAAGGGCAAGAGTAGCTCTCCGCCCCTCTGCTGCTGGAGGTCTGCCTCTGAACAAGTAAGTGGTCTACTGAGAAATATAGGATATTCTTGTCTCAGAACAGGACAATCAGGAGCTTAAAGGGCACACAGGCAGAAATTAAGGAGAGAGAGAAAAAAAACAGAGGAAAGAGTAAGGATTGCAAACAGTTAAGGGGCCAGAAATAAGACATGACTGGAGTGGTGCAGTGCAGTGGCTGTGGAGCAGCAGTCTTCCGGGAGATGTTCTGGAGGATGCGGTGTTGTCCCATCTGTAGGCACCTCTCTGGGCTGAGGGAGGAGGTTGCTCATCTCCAGGCTGAGTTGGCCAGGATTTGTGGGACCTCCTCTTCCATCCAGGGACCACCAGTGCCACTGCCGTTGCCTCAGAGGTTGCCAAGAAAGAGGAGTGGTTGGACCACAGTGGGCTCAGGGAGGGTGAGGGTGGTGGAACAGAGGCGCATCCCTCCAGTTGTACCTCTCCACAATTCCTATGCCATTCTGGCAAAGTGTGGTTCCTCTATGGAGGCACCCACAGTGGAGACCAAGGAGGATGCTGGGAACCTCCACAAAGGAGACCCACAGGAGGGTGGCAGAGGACCCTGCAGGGGAAGGAAACAACTCCTGGTGGGGGACTCCATTGTTAGGAAGGTAGAACTGGGCAAGGAAGGGGAGAGGGAGGTAAGGTGCCTGCCTGGCGCCATGGCTTGGAGGGACAGGGAGCGAATCCTCAGGATTGCCGGAGCAGCTGCACAGGGGAGGGAGCTGGATGTCATTGTCCACCTAGGGACAAATGACCTGGCTAAGAAAGGGATTAGAGAAGTGCAGGAAGAGTTTGTGGAATTGGGGAGGGGCCTTAGTCAAGTAGCACGCACGGTAACCTTCTCGGAGGTGCTACCCATCTATGGTATAGGAGAGGCTAGGGTGTTCCGCACCATGGGATTCAATCAGTGGTTGAAAAACTGGTGTGGAGCTCAGGGATTTGGCTTCATTGGGGACTGGGGTCCACCTGGAGTGATGCAAGCCTATACTGACATGATGGGCTGCATCTGTCCGGGAGGGGAACCAGGATCCTAGGTGATAGGTTTAAATGCTTCATTGGCAAGCTTTTTAACTACAGCCAAGGGGAGGCACTGGAAAGGAGCAGGAAAATCCTAGCTCCCCAAACAATCACGGTAGTAATGTGGCAAACACCAACATGGAGGTGTCGATAGGGAGAAGGGCAGGGGAAATGGAGAAAGTGACAAAGGCAAGAAGGACAGGATGGGGCAAAAGGGGTAAGGCCATCAGGAAATGGAGGGAATGAGTACCAATGCTCTGTAGTCTGGGCAACAAGCTCCCCTGAGCTGGTGGCCTTAATGGAAGAGGGATGCCTGGATATCGTAGCAGTCACAGAAACATGGTACACAGAGAACCATGACTGGGATGTTAACATACCAGGGTACATAACCTACAGGAGAGACAGGGGGGGAGAAGAGGGGAGGAGTAGCTTTCATGTAAAGGAAGGGATAAAAGCAACTGAACAAAAGAGTAAACAGGGAGGAAAGGAGGCACTGTGGGTCACCTTGGAGACTGGAAAGGGCACCACAATCCGCACAGGGTTGTGTACAGACCCCCATGTCAGGGGAAGGAATGGACAAGGATATGATGGAAGGCATTCTTAGAATGGCAGAGAAAGGAGATACTGTTGATGGGAGACCTGAATATGCCAGATGTTAACTGGAGCACATTTGCTGCAGCCACATCCAAGAGCAGGGCCATTCTTGATGCCCTACAGGTGGCAGGCATTAGACAGCTAGTTTCGGAACCCACTTGTGAGGGAGCAATCTTAGACCTCGTACTCTCAAATGGGGGCAGTGAGAGGATCTCAGATCTATTAGTGGGTTGCCATCTGGGGACAAGTGACCATCAAACAGTGTGGTTCACGTTAAACTCAGCTACAGAGTCAGCCTTCACAAAAGTGAGGGTACTGGACTTTAGGAGGGCTGACTTTGGCAAGATGGGAGAATGCCTCAGAAAAGCACTAGCAAACAGGCTAGAAGGAGGTGTGGAGCAACAATGGGAATTATCAAACTGCCATCACAGAGGCAACAAGCCTTTGTGTGAAGCAAATAAACAAATCAAAACGAAAGAAAAAGCCACTATGGTTCTCAAGAGAGGTGGCTGTGAAAGTCAGGAAGAAATATAGCATTCCGGAAGTATAAGGAAACACAGAAGAAGCAGGACAGAGAGCTGTACCAGTTAAGGCAGAAAGAAGCAGGGAGGGAAGTCAGAATAGCAAAGGCCCAAACTGAGGAAAAGATAGCCAACTCAGTTAAGAAGGGAGATAAAACCTTTTATAGGTACATCAGCGAGCGTAGAAAGACAAAGAGAGGGACAGTGAGGCTGAATAGAATGAACGGTGGGTGGGCAGAGGGGGACAGTGAAAAAGCAGGAATACTGAACGAATATTTCTGTTCAGTATTCACAAAAGAGGAGGGGGAAGTGCCTAATCCAATTAACAGAAGCACTCTTGATAGGGGGGTCGATCCCAGTCCTTTCACAGAAGAAAGGGTTCTGCAAGAACTCCTAAAACTGAAGGTGGACAAAGCAATGGGTCCTGATGGAATTCACCCCAGAATTCTAAAAGAATTAAGGAAGGAACTAGTGAAACCACTGGCTACGCTTTTTAATAAATCATGGGAGGATGGTGTGGTACCCGAGGACTGGAGGAAGACGGATGTGATTCCCCTTCACAAAAGTGGGACCAAGACAGAGGCAGAAAACTACAGACCTGTCAGTCTGACCTCTGTGGTAGGGAAAGTGATGGAGTCACTTCTGAAGGAAAGAATAGTTGAGTACCTAGAGGTCAGTGGAGCACAGGATCCAAGGCAGCATGGGTTCACAGTGGGAAGGTCATGTCAGACGAATCTAATAGATTTCTTTGACTGGGTGACCAAAGTAGTAGACCAGGGAGGGGCTGTGGACATGGCCTACCTAGACTTTAGCAAGGCATTTGACACAGTCCCACACGAAAGATTATTAGTTAAATTAACCAGCCTGGGAGTGGGTCCCAGGGTGGTAGCCTGGTAAAACATTGGCTGGACAACAGGACACAGAAGGTAATTGTAAATGGAGTCCACTCTGAAGAAAGGGCGTTACTAGTGGGGTACCGCAGGGTTCAGTATTGGGTCCAGTCCTTTTAATGTCTTCATACAGTGACATTGCAGAGGGACTGAAGGAAAAGTATGCCTTTTGCAGATGACACAAAGATCTGCAACAGGGTTGATACACAGGGGGTGGAAAGGATGAAAAGGGACTTGGAAGGTTGGAGGAATGGTCAGGCGTATGGCAGCTAGATTCAGTGCAAAAAGTACAAAATAATGCACCTGGGAAACAAGAACCCAGGGAAGAATACACAATGGGTGGGGAGGTAGTAACAACAACAAAACAGGAAAGGGACCTAGGGTAATCATATCAGATGACCTTAAGGTTAGCAAGCAATGTGAGAAGGCAGTAGGGAGGCCGGGGTATACTGGGATGCATAGGGAGAGGCATCAGCAGCAGAAAACAGGAAGTTGTTATCCCTCTGTACAGACAGTTGGTGAGACCCCATCTGGAATACTGTGTCCAGTTCTGGAGACCCCATCTCCGCAAGGACATAGACAGGATAGAGGCAGTCCAGAGGAGGGCAACTAAAATGGTGCAGGGTCTGCAAGAGAAGCCAGAGGAGAGACTAAAGGAGCTTAATATGTATACCCTTGAGGAAAGAAGGGAGAGGGGGCACATGATAGAAACTTTCAAGTACCTCAAGGGAATCAACAAAGTCCAAGAGGGTAGCATCTTTCAGAAAAAGAGACTTGCAAGAACAAGGGGACACAATTTAAAGATAGAAGGAGGGCGGTTCAGGGGCAATGTGAGGAAGTATTATTTCACAGAGAGGGTAGTGGATGCATGGAACAGCCTTCCTGAGGAAGTTGTGGGGTCTAAAACTGTGGGAGAATTCAAGAATGCATGGGACAGACATAAGGCAATTCTTGTGGGGGGCAGGAAGATATAGGCTGTTTGTTAACTAGGATCTGCGGCCTATCTTGTAGGTAGGGAAATGGGCAGACTAGATGGGCCTAGCGGTCCTTATCTGCCATCAAAGTCTATGTGGCCTCCAGTGCTGCATGCAGTACTCAGATGGGGCCTAACCAGTGTCTTGTAAAGAGGGATTATTACCTCCTCTTCTCGACTTGTGATACCACTACTATCGTACCCTAACATCCCCCTAGCCTTACCTACTGCTTTAGTGGTCTGTTTGGATGATTTCAGGTCATCGGTGATGATGATGCCCAAGTCTCTTTCTTCCCTTGTGACTGCCAGTAACTCCTCTCCCAGCCTATAGGTGGCTTCAGGGTTTCTCTTCCCTATGTGCATGATCTTGTACTTCTTTGCATTAAACCCCAGTTGCCACTTTTCCGGCCATTTTGCTAGTTTATCCAGATTACTTCTCATTTTGCCCACCCCATCTGGATCATTTACTCTGTTGCAGATCTTGGTGTCATCTGCAAATAGACAAACCTTACCCTCCAATCCATCTGCAATATCACTGATGAAGATATTGAAGAGGTCTGGCCCCAGGACTGAATCCTGAGGTACCGCACTTGTGACTTGCATCTCTTCTGACTGTATACTGTTTATCACCACTTCTGTTTTCTGCCCCAACCAGTTTGCCACCCAGTTGACCAACTTCTGACCCACCCCGAGCCTACTCAGCTAATTAATCAATCTTCTCTGTGGAACAGTATTGAAAGTTTTGCTGAAGTCAAGGTAGGTGACATCAACTGCTCCCCCTTGGTCTACCACTCTGGTTACCCAGTCAAAGAAATCTATGAGATTAGTTTGACAGGACCTTCCTTTTGTAAACCCATACTGTCTTGGATCCTGTGCTCCTATGGATTCCAGGTGTTGCACTATCCTTTCCTTAAGGAGTGCCTCCATAATCTTCCCCACTACTGAGGAAAGACTGCCTGATCTGCAGTTCCCTGCCTCCTCCCTGCTACCACTCTTGTGGAGCGGGATCACATGAGCCCTTCTCCAGTCTTCTGGGACCTCTCCTGTGCTCAGAGACTCACTAAACAGTTCTGATAATGGCTCTGCTAGTTCCACCCTTAGCCCCTTTAGTACCCTGGGGATGTATGCCATCAGGTCCCATTGCCTTGTCCACTCTGAGCTTATCAAGCTCTTGTAGGACCCTTTCTTTTGTGAAGGGACTAGTGCTTACCTCCTTCCTCCCCCCTGTGTCCATGGTGCTGAGCTGTGGATCCTGCCCTACCTTCTCTTCTGTAAATACGCGGTACCTGCAAGATCTCCTTATTCCCTACTGTCCCTCTCGCTAACTCCAATCCGCCAACGAGGGATTGCTAGAGATTCTCAGGGTACGTTTAAAAACATCTGGGGCACGTGCATTTTCTTAAGCTGCCCCCACCCTGTGGAATTCTCTACCTCGTCAGATACGCAGCTGCCTGACCGTCGAGAGTTTTAAGTCGGAGTTAAAAACTTATTTATTCCGAAAAGCATATGGAGAGTGATCTTATTGTGATTTTATTGTGAATTTTATTGTGATTTTGTTATTATTGTTATTCTTGTCATAGTTTGTAAATTCTAATGTTTGTTTAATTGCACAGCGCTTTGGTTTTGAAAAGCGCTTTAAAAATAAAAATTTACTTATTTACTTAAATACTGAGCAGAAGTATCTATTTAGGGTAGATGTTTACCTGGTCCTCCTCCTCATCGCCCCCTTATTTTAGTTATTTTTATTTAGTTTTTGTTTACCAGGTAAGGTGCTCTAGCCAAAAGACTATTTTCTGGCATGACCCGGGAGGGTACAGAGACAAAACTTCCAGTAGATACATATTTGAACATATATAATACAAGTAACATATTAATGTTTGAAACATTTACAGTGGTAAAGTATGACAAAAAGACAATACGACATTTACATTTACATGTAAGAGACAGCAATCTGGTCATTTTTGATGTAACTGATCAGTATGCCAACAGTGAGGAATAAAGTGTTGTGAAAGCAGGTAGTGGCCAGGCAGAGATTGGTGAAAGTGGGGATAGAGAGAAAGGTGGAAAGAGGAGGAGGCAATAGTTTGGAAGGAGTATATATGGTGGGGTAAGGGTAGTAGCCAAGCATAGTTCGGTGATAGGGGAGATAGAGAGAGAAGGTGGAGAAAGGAGGCAATAGGTTGGGGGGATAGATATGGTGAGGTAAGTGCAGGTAATCCAAAACTGATTTAGTTGGTGAAAGAAGAGGAGGGCTGTGAAGTTAACTTGAGAAAGCACAAACAAAGAAATTTGATAGAAGGGAAAAGTAAAAATTGAATGAAGATGGTACAAGAAATAAGGAGATGAGATTGAGGAAATGCTGTTTGTTGAGTGACCCCAGGGTCCCAGGGACAATCAGAGATAGGGGTGGGATTTGAGAGTTTGGGCTATGGTGGTTTGAAGCAGGAGCATGCACAAGAGGAGGAGAGATAGTGGTGTAGTTCTCTCTTAAAAGAGATGGGGATGTATTTTAGTAGAGTTCAATGGAGTGTGTTCCAGAAAAGTGGTGCATGACAGGCAGAGGCACGACCACCTTTCAAAAATACGATGTCTGGGAATGAGAATAGGGACATGAACCGAGAGCTGGATCTGTGGTAGAGAAAGAGACCGCCAGAGGTTTAGGTGAGTGGATCTGATGATGCTGTCAGTGATGGATCCAAGTGCATAAGACCTTAGTTCTTGAGGAGGAAGTCAACCCAGATCTGAGTAGAGGAGACATTGATGTTTCAGATGGGGAGCAAGATGCAAAGTGACAAATATTATTGTAAGTAATATCCCACTTTCGTAGACTTGGAGTTGCAGGCAGAAACATACGTGGCAACCCCATATGTGAGAGAGGGAAGTAGTATTCCACGGGCAATGGCCAGTCTTGCTGGGGTGAGTGCATAGCAAGCACGGTAGGCAATACCAAGTTTGAGTTTATCTGCTTACAGGTAGTTTAATGTGAAGGTTGAAACTCAGATGGGTCTAGAGTGACCTCTAGATATTTGAAGGAGTTTACAACACCTACAGATATGCCATCAGGGAGGAGACTCTAAAGAGTGTTTGGGCATCTCTGAGTTTGAGACTTGAGCCAAATAACATTACTTGGGTCTTTGATTTATTTAGAATAAGTTTGTGATTTGTAAGCCACTAGTGGATAAGTTGAAAGTCACAAGAGAGTTCGAGAGTTTATGTCATCAATACTTTTGGAACTGGTATACAGTAAATATCATCCGTGATATAGTAGAGAGGAAGTTTTGAGAGATTTGAGGTAATGCTATTGATAAAAATTTAGAAAAGCAGAGGACCTAAGATAGACCCTTTGGGGACCCCAATATTGATGGTAACCTTGTCGGAAAGGGTAGAGTTAAATTTCACATATTGGGACCTATCAGTCAGATAGCTATTAAACCAGTTCACAATGTTTGATGAGAACCCTAGAGAGTTGAGAGTGGCAGAGAGGATGGAATGGTCAATGAGATCGAAAGCCTTGGTCATGTCAATGAAAATGGCCCCAGTGAACAAGCCAGAGTCCATGGCCACTAGACTATCGGACGTAAGTTTAAGCAGGGCAGTATTAGTACAATGACCCTGGTGGAAACCATGCTGAGCATCAGTTAATAGGTCATGTTTCAGAAGAAAGTCTGTGGTTTGGATGGCAATTAGTTTCTCTAAAATTTTGCTGAGAGCAGATGGATGGCAATGGGTCTGTAGTTGGTAGGATCAAGCGGTCACCTTTTTAAGCACAGGAGTAACTCTGGCGACTTCCACATCTCAGGGACAGAGCTTTGACAGAGAGAGAGAGAGAGAGAGAGTAAAGATGAAAGCAAGGGAACAGCTATGTGTGGGGCAGCTAATTTTCAGAGCTTAGGTGCCAGGTTATCGGACCCCATGGCTGCATACTCGGAGATGTTTCGCAGAAGTCTGAGAACCTCATTACTCTGGATGGATTTGAAGTGGAAAGTGTGCCCAGTGGATTTCGATTGTATGAACAGGATTTGATGGGGTAGGGAAAGTGGAGGTGTATTGAGTAAGGTCAGCAAATTGCTTGTTAAAGAAGTTAGCAGTGGTGAGGGGATTGTTACAGTGGATGCCTTTTAGGGACATATTATTTGGTGTAGTGGACTGGCTTGAACCCAGGAAGAACTTAATATGGGACCAAAATTTTTTCGGGTTCCCCTGGGAATCTAGATCCTTGCAGTAGGAACTTTTGCTTCCTTGATTTATCTTTTGCATGCACTTCTCAGTGTTCTGTAGGTGTGAAAGTCTTCTGGCAGGCCAGATTTCTAGTAACAAAGCCAGCGCTTTGTCTCTCTGTCGTAATTTGAGAGGAGGTCAGATTTCAGCCATCAGGTCTGCCTATTTCTTTACTCGCCTAGTCACAAGATGGCTATGTTTTCCTGTAAGTATAGGAATTTGGTCAAAAAGATATCTAGAGCAGACTGAGCTTCTAATGAGCTATAGAGGGAGGACCAGTCAGTGCAAGCGACGTCAAACGGAAAGGCCTGAGGGTCAAAATTCGTATAATTATGGAAGGTAATGTAACGGGGCTTCAAAGGTTCAGGTCTGCCTTTTCCCCAGATACAGAAGGTGGGGAAGTGGTCAGTTATGGCGTCAGGCAGGATGCCAGAGTCAACTATGTTCTCAGGGCGGTTAGTCATAATCCAGTCCAGCAGTATACTGATATTAGATTGAGGAGCAGTTCTGGTGGGTAAGGAGATAAGCTGATGCAGGTTGTAGCTTTGCAGTGTAGTCAGGGCTATCATTTGTGAGCCTCCAAGCCATTTTATATTAATGTCACCTAATAGAAGAACTTTACTATTTCCTGAGTGGGAAGCGGTTTGGTCAAGTAACTCATGCAGTCCTTTTTGGCCATGGGTAGGGGGATTGTAGGCACAGACAATATGCAGCTTCTTTGAGCCTAGGGAGAGGAGGACATGAAGAACCTCACAGTGGTCAAGGGGAGATGATCTAACAATAGAGAGCTGGAGGTGAGACTTGAAATACATAGCTGTACCACCCACTCTTTTTGTGGGCTGGTCTGTCATTTCTTAGGAGATTATAAGATGGTAGGGAGCACAGAGAGTCAGGGGTGGATGATTTCAGCCACATTTCAGTGGGGCATATAATATCTGGCTTATGGAGTGCGGCCCAATATTCAAGTTCAGCCAAGTGCCGCACAAGGCTCCTAATATTGTGGTGTGTAACAAGCAGACCTTTAGTGTATGGACTAGGAGGAGCTGTGGGAGTTTGAGGCCCTGGGTTGGGTTGTATGTCCCCCGAGAGCAGAATGGCCAGTAACAGGAGATATCGGAGCTTGCGATGCAGGAAGAATGATTGGGTACGAGCTTGGATGGAGCTGCATTTGTGAGCGTGGGCAACCAAGTGGACCCATGTCTTGCTAGGAAGTAACGATGTGGGATCAAATCAAAATGCAGGTCCCACTAGAAGATTTGAAAATGTGAAGTCACATTGTTGATAGTGAGGGAGGATGGATTCAGCATGAGGGACATAGGTAATTGACAGGTGTAACAAAGGCAGTGTGCCTAAGAGGAGGAGTAGTAGCGATTGATAATTCATTTTTCAGGCCCTGAAACTAGCAGCTCAAGATATGGAGTGGGACTAAAAAAGACTAGGAGATTTGTGAGGAGGAGGGAGATGCAACTTAGAGTGATCGCTTATTCAATGGTTAGGGAGTCAGATTAGAAGTGTAGATGCTTGCAAGGGGCTGAGGGGAGAAGCAGCAAACCGACAAGGGAAAATTAGAAACTTATGGGCAGTTTGAGTTAGAGAAACTGAAAAGCAGCCAAATAAAAATAGCCCTAAGGGTTAGGAAGACAGGGAGATAAGAGCTAACAGGTACCTGAGAGGGCCTGAGGGGAAAAACTGCAAGGAGAGAAAAAAAAGGGGAGAAAAAAATAGATAAGATAGAGAGCTTGAAAGGGTACTGACAGTCTGGATGATACAGAGCCGTGGCAGAGTCAGGTAGCAGTGAGGCACACTATGTGAAAAGACAGTATTTATGAGCATCGTTTAGTTTAGAGAGGTTGGCAGGTACATAATGAAATCAAAAGAGAGGCAAAAGAAAAGTACTGGAGGTTTGTGGTTACAGTTGGGATATTTGGGGTAGGTCAATGAGCGGGAGGAAAGATACAAGCACAAAGTATAGCACTTACGATTTGACCTAAGAAAGTGCACACGGGTGGTGTGCAAGGGAGGAGGAGAGAGAGAGCAAATAGGTTAGAGAGAAGGAGAGGTGGGCGGTGACAAGTAGAGTATTTAATAGGAGGCCTGGGTGGGGTGGGAGGGTGGCAAGAAAAATTGGGTCTGAAAAATTGAGTCCAGGAGCCTACAAACTGAAGTAAGGGCAAGGAAACTATCAGTCCAGAGAGACCGGCTTGCAGGCACCCCAATCAGAAGCCTTAGCACTACCCGCTGTCCAATTAGGAGTCACCAGCTAAAAGGCGCACCAATCGGAAAGGGCCACTATCGGCTCCAAGAGAAAAAAGGATTCAGCGGCTGTACCTTGTATAAGGGTCCAGAGATCAGGACCAGGAGGGTGGCCAGGAGCCAGAGATTCCTTCGGTGATGGCAGCGGAGTCAGGTAAAATGGATGTGGAGGAGACGCCGAGTCCGGGGGCGACGCTCAGGGTGTGGTGCAGCCTTGTGTAGGGGTCCAGAGATCAGGACCAGGAGGGCAGCCAGGAGCCAGAGATTCCTTCGGTGATGGTGGCGGCGGTCACGTAAAACAGCTGTGGAGGTGCCACTGACTCCGGGGGTGCCGCTCGGGGTGCTGTGCAACCTTGTGTAGGGGTCCAGAGATCAGGACCAGGAGGGCGGCCAGGAGCCAGAGATTCCTTCAGTGATGGCGGCGGAGGTCAGGTAAAATGGCCATGGAGGTGCCCCTGAGTCCAAGGGCACTGCTTGGGGCACAGTGCTGCCTTGTGTAGGGGTCCAGAGATCAGGACCAGGAGGGCGGCCTTTGATCTTAGCAATACCTCTGGACTTTCTCCTTTCACTAATGTATCTATGGAAAGTCTTGTCACCTTCTTTTACTGTTTGTGCTAGTGTTTCCTCGGTTTGGGCCTTTGCCTGCCATACTGCCTTCCCTTAGGGAAGTTTGGTATGCCTCCCAATCTTCATCCTGTTGCATTCCCTTATATTTCTTGAAGGCCAGTCTTTTGGCTCTGACCTTTTGTGCTACTGTTTATTGAGAACCAAAGTGGTTTCCTTCTTCTTTTGCACTTCCTTTATTCTGTAACACAATGGGATGTTGCTTCAAGTATTGCATCCTTAATGCCTTCCCACTTTGCCGGTACCCGCTCATCTGTATTTCTTTTTGCCAGGGCTAGCTCAACTCTGTTGGCCATCTTATGAAAGTCAGCTCCTCTGAAGTCCTATATTTTTGCCTTGGAATGGGATGATTTAGTTGTAGTGGCCAAATTGAACAATACCATGTGATGGTCACTGGCCCCCAGGTGACCTTCTACCTGGAGATCTGTGATCCTTTCCCTGTTAGTCAGTACTAGATCTAGGATAGCCATGTCTCTTGTGGGTTGTTGTACCAGTTGTTGGAGGCCCTCCCCCTGCAGGGAATCCACCATGTGTCTAGTTCTGGCAGATGTTCCTGCTGGTATTGATCAATCTGTATCTGGCATGTTGAGGTCTCCCATTATCAGAACCTGCACTTTAGCTGTCATGTTTTGTATATCTTCTAACAGTAATGTGTCTATGTCCTCCCCCCCCCCAGTCTGGGGGCCTGTAGACAACCCCAGTTCTTATGGCTGTCCAACTTCCTGTTTCCAGGGTGACTGCAGTAAAAAGTGAGTAAAAAAAAAAAATGTTTGGCACACAAAGTGCAAACTGGGACTTGCCCCACACTTGGGGATGGGGTTCTTAGTGCTGACTGATCCTGTTTAATGTGAGGCACCCTGAGTCTAGTGGATAGAGTGCCGTATCAGTTAAATCTTCTACTGCTAAAACCACGATGAGGAACAAAGAGAAAGGCTGCTGGCATCTGCAAATTTGGTGCAACAGGCTCCCACAAGAGTAACAACAATTTAAAAAGGATAGCCCCAAAGGACCGAGTGGGAGTGAGAGTGGGCAAACCAAACCAGTTATTAAAATTACTACAGGGTGCAAAGAAGACCTTAAAAAATAAATATTGAACTTTGTACTTGCACATAAGTTATATCCATCTGGTATGTATAATGTATCTCTAAAATTGATGCATCTCTTGTTGCTTGATAAGTGATGTTGATTTTCCACTCAATTCGTATCTGCACAGAAGTTATAACAAATGCATCTTACGCATATTTTATATTGACTTATAAATGGCTTTCGATCACAAAACAAATTCTGAAACTTCATTGGTTAAAAGCATCACCAGACCATGCATTAAATCCCTGGATATACACACTTTGTTATCAACCTATTTATTTTATTTATGACTTTGATAACCGGGTAGGTGTACTGGTCCAGTAGACCGTTTACAGGCACAACCCAGGCTACAATGCACAAGGAAGTACATTACAGAGCAATTCTATTTAAAAGGCTACATCTGATGTAGTATTTTTTATTTATTTACTGAAATGTTTCACCAGGAGGGCACACTGAGCTACAAGTAGCTTGTCTCACTGTGCGACCTGGGGGTAGAGGTCACATGGGGATAACACACAGAGTGATACAGAAACACAATATACACAACTGGAATGGCATACAATTAAGAATTAAGTGCAGCATGATTATACAATGACATTCAAGCGGAAGGAAACAAGAGGGAGGAGCTGGCAGGCAGTGCATAAAATGGAGTGCAAACAGATTGGCCTAGGTGAGCTGGTGATAGCACAACAGAACAAGCTACAGTTCAACAGAAGTGCAAATTAAAATTAAAATTCAAGTGCAAGTTAGGTTTGAGGCTAGCTGGTTTATGTAGGGAGTACAGTGGAGGAGGAGTGAGGTGGGGGGTGTGGTGGAGAAGAGGTGGAGAAAGGAGGTGGGAAGCATGCCAAGAATTGATCTCTTCAGGATGCTGTGAATCTGCCAGGGCAGAAACAAGGCAAAGTTAGAGGAGAGCGTACAAGAACGGACCCCTTCAGGATGCTGAGAACCCTGCCAGGGGGCAGAAACAAGGCAAATATAGAGGTGAAGGAGAGAAGAAATAGATGAGTAGGGGGTGGGAGATAGGTATGGAGTTAGTGCTGAGGAGGGGGGAAGGGAAGGAATGGGATTGGGAGGGAAGCATACCAAGGACTGACCCCTAGAGGATGCTGAGAACCCTGCCAGGGGGTGGAACAAGGCAAATAGCAAAATATGCAAATAGTACATAGCAAGATTACACATAGGTGAGTACAAGGCAACAGAAATAAAAACTCCAGTTAGGGGAATAATAGAGACACTATATACATCACAAGGCGTTACAGATAGACATACAGTAGGTGCAGGGTTGCAGTATCCTCAGGCAGACAATTAGGAAAACCCCACTTCATTTGAAGGTTCCTAATGAGACCTAAATGCCTAACAAGAACAAGAGGGATGAGGAGAGAAGTTAGCAGAATAGGAAACAGAAATGACAGGTGAGTGGAAGGGATGTTAGCTAGAGAGACAGTTGCATCGACCTTTGTCTTGAAGCCAGGTTTAAGGTTAAGTTTGAAGTTTTGATGAGTGTTGGAAGATCGCAGAGAGGCAGATAGCCCATTCCACAGAGAGGGGGCTGCCACAGAGAGAGCTTTCCCAACCATATTGGTGGTAGTTTTAGGTACCTCTAGGGTGGGAGTAGCAGAAGAGCAAAGGGACCTAGTTGGGGTTCTAAAGTGGAAAAGGGTAGACAGAGGGAAGTACTGCCATGTCTAAGGGTGGCTTCCAAGAAACAGCTACGGGTATAGTCAAAGTGACCCTGTAAGGAGAGCCAATCAAGGGAGCGATAGAGGTTGCAGTGGTGTGTAGAGTAAGGGGCTGATAGGGCAAAGCTGCAAGCACTGTTGCAGACTACCGAGTCTAATCAGAAGGGTGACTGAGACTCAAGAGTACTGTAGATTGGGGAGCAGTAATCAAAGCTAGGGAGGGATTACCCGTGACGATAGCGAGCGAGCCTCCTTGATTAGGTAGGGCTTTTAGATGATAGGCCGCTTCCAGCTTCATATTAACCCTTTTACCCACTCCTCTGTCCTTCCTATACACCCTGTACCCGGAGTCATCAGCTCCCAATCCTGGTGTTGGCTGGCCCACGCTCCGTGATGGCTGCAACATACACCATCCCTATGCTTAAGAGAGCGTGTAGCTCAGCTACTTTGTTACCCAGGCTTCTCATATTCAGGGAGACTACTCTTCACCCAGCTTCCACCTTCTCCTTGCCTCATGCCCCCTCATCCTGACTTTCCCCACCCTGCACCCTCTTACCATCCCTTCTGTTTTGGGGGGTCAGCTCATGCAGCTCTCCTACCTGATGACTCTGCACACTTGTGCATGCTACCCTCTCCCCCTTCCTAGTTTAAAAGCCCCCTTGAAGCTATGTATTCCTCCAGCTTGCTTCAAATCCCCTGCCCAGTCCTGCTCAAGTGTAACCTGTCTGCTGAGTAACCCGTGACATGGGTGACTGAGATTGAGTACATACAAAACGGCAACTCAATCAAGGGCGCATGTCTTTGGGGCTACTGCATCAGGAGGGTGACCAGATTGGGGTTCACGACATAGTGACAGGATGTCACTACATGGACACACACATGCATGGGGTGGGGAGGAGCACACCCAGTGATGGGTGGGAGGCTTTGGGGGTGGTGCCACGGTGAGCTGCCGAGCTGGCACTGTGGCATGGTGGGTTCAGGGCTGGGGTTCACAGGGTGCTGGGTTCAGGTCCAGGTACAGATATATGTTTTGCTGCACCCAGCCCCATTATTTCTTTTTCATGGATTTGAACCTCCTGGAGTTGAGAATCCTATAGTAGAGGGGTGCGGGGGGCAGCACACCCCTCCCCACATAAAAAATTGTAAGTCCCCAGAGTCCTTTTGCTATGGCGGTGGAGCTACATCACTGAAATTGATTTTCGGCGATGTGATGTTGCCCTAACGGCGATTGCCTTTCAGTGGTCGCCATTATGACATAGAATCGTCTGCAGCACATAGGTCACTGTTGACCCATATGTTACTCTAGTCCCCCACTGACCCATATTCATGTGAGCAACACCACTCCACTAACCAAGAATTAAACTCCATAATCGTACCCTTCCTCACCCTGGGTACTGGAAGCATTTCTGGAAAGGCCACCGAGCACCCAACCTCCATGCACAACTTTCCTAGTTCTTCAGATCTCTCCTAACCAACTCCACCTGATTCTCCACTAGGTCACTGGTGCTTCGTGCACCACCACATGAGGTTTTTCCCTTCCCTCCTGACATACTTAAGCAGTCCCACCTACCCGCTGTTAAGCCTGGTATGGACTACACCCATATAGGAATAAGAAAAGCATTGTCAGATGGGGACCATGTGATCCATCTAGTCTGCCTGAAAAAACGACACCCTCCCTATGCAGCCTTCATCCTAGCTTGTCTGCTATGTCTGTCCCATGCGAGTTTGAATTCTCTGATCATCTTTGATGCTACCGCCTGCTGGGGCAAGCTGTTCCATGGGTGTATCACTCTCTCCTTAAAGAAGTACTTCCCGAGGTTGGTTTTGAACTTCCTCCCGCCAGCCTCATATCATGGCTTTGTACTTAAGGCCGTGTTCTGCTGAAATAGATTGCCTGCATGAACTGTGTTAAATCCTTTCACATACTCAAAATTTTAAATCATGTCCCCTTTTTCTTCTTTGCTTGAGGGAATATAGGTTCAGCTCCCTGAATCTTACATATGCCCTATGATACAGTCCATGCACCATCTTAGTAGCCCTTCTCTGCACTGTCTCCAAATGGTCAATGTCCTTTTTGCGGTGAGGTCTCCAGAACTGATCACAGTACTCCAAGTGTGGCCTCACCAAGGACCTGTACAGAGGCATGATAACCTCCTGTTTTCTACTAGTAATACCTCTACTAATACAGCCAAGGATGCCCCCGCTTTCTGTGCTACTTTCTCACATTATTTTCCTATCTTTAATTCATCCAACTGTGTTGTTCATCCCTCCTTCCCCACCTGATCCTCTTAAGTATACAGTACCCTAACACTACTACTCCACCCTTCTCTTTCCCCCATTGCCTGTATCTGCCTGCAACCCCTTTCCCTCCCTTGAGCGTTTGCCCTTCCCTGCCCATCAGCACTCGGACCTTCCTGCTGGGCCTCCTTACCCCCCTTGCCTGCCACCCCTCTCCCAGTGACTAGTGCACCATCAGTGACCCCCCCCACCCCACCAAGTGCCACTCCACTCTCCTTGGCTGCACCCCACCACTGACCCTGCCCTGTCACCCCTCCCCTACCCATATCTTTTGAACCCACCCCTTCTCCCATTAGGACTCCTATCCCCAGCATTCTCTCTACCCTGACTGTTGCCTTCCTCACTCTTGGGAGTACCATCTTCCCCTGTCACCAACATCAGAACCGCTGCATCATTATTTAACCATACCTCCTCCTACCGACATTGTCACTGCTGCCACCCTGAAGCAGCCTGGGATCCACAGTTTGGCCTGGCCCGCTTCTTCCCCATTCACCTCAAACTCTGCCTCCTGTATGCCTGAGGTGGTGCCCCTCCTCCCTCGCCTGCCCATCCCCTTTCTTAACCTTTTTATCTCTCCTGACAACCAGTTGACCTCTGCCTGCAGTACTCTCAGCCTGCGGCAAATGGGACATTCCCGTAGCCTCCACAGCATACCCATCCATACGAATGCCCCACAGCCACTGCAACCCACCAGCCTGTCACCCCTGGACCCCTGCTGATATCCTGAAATAATAATGTCTTTAGTTTTATAAACACAGTAACCCTTGGCAGGACATAGGTTTCTTCAACATTAATGCACTTCCCAGGTGCATGCAAAGGTACTCTGCCTTTGTTACCATACTTACATATTCTAACAGTCTAACTACAATGAAAATAAAACCTTTTTCCATTAAAGGAAAATTTTTTCTCATTTTATGAGCTCAGTAACCCACTCCAGGGCATGGGTTTCTTTAGAATGAATGTACTGGTCACCCGTGTAAACAGGTGTTTGACCCATGGACTTTTCCAGATTTTAAATAAACAAAACAAAGAAATAAACTTATGGAGTGCATTGAAAGACACTCAGCTGGTGGTCTTGTGCCTTCCAATTCACCCAGGGCATGCATTAAGTCTCTGAAATACACGGCTTGGAGTGGGTTATTGCAAGGCTACTGATTTATGGTGATTAAAGTAATGACATTCTGTTTTTTTAAGTCTTGAAATTCCAGGAATTGCACTGGCGACTGTAAATCTAATTTCTGGATTTTACTGGGATTCTATTGTCATTACTTTCATATGTGTATAAACAGCATACAAGAAGGCTTAATGTACAGAGCATTAATTATTATGTCTGTCATGTGTTGTGTCTGTTGATACAGGTTGTATATTGTATTTGCTGTGCTTGTATTTATGTACATATTCTGTGTAACTGTTTGTTTTATACTTCGAGACCCCATTGAAAATGAGCCTCAGCTCATTTAGGCTATCCTTTTCTGAATTTTCAGAATACATTTTTCCTACTACTACTATTTATTTAGTTGTTTAACCAGGAGTAGCACACTAAGCTGATAGATTTTTTACAGGAGCGACCTGGGAGCACAGGGAAGCTAAGTGACTTACTCAGGGTCACACAGTATGCAAGTGGAAGCTGTGGGTTTCAAACCCAGGTCTGGTCTGCTGGATGTCACCAGATTTGCAGCTCAGAGCCTTAAACCACTGCACTATACTGCTACTATTGAAAGTAGTACGGAAGCAATTATAAGAAAATATAAGTTCTATAGATTTTCTGATCTAGTATAAAAAGCCAAATTCCATAAAATTCTTTCTTTTAACCCGTGTGCAGGCATTCCAGATTCTGGAATTTACCGTGTTTTCGGTAAAAAACAAAAACCAGTGTCCTTTATTATTGCTTGCTTCTCTCTTTGCCTTTAATCTGTGCTGTGCTTGTTGTAATCTCAAGACTGCTTGTTTTATACTTGTGCTGTGTTTGTACTTTTCCCTCGTCACGTCAGAAAATAGGCATTGTTTGTCTAGTATACGTACCAGGTAAACAAAAACTAAATAAACAGCCTGTGGCATCCATAGCATCAATGCATCTAGCAATACATGTATGGGGGGAGACAGCTGGCCAATAAACGCTCTGCAATGTCTCTACCTGCAAAGGTTGACTTATTATTATGCATCCAGCAAATTCTGGAGATTAGGGAAGCACAGCGGGGGAGAGGCTGACCCTCAATACAGGAGGAAGAGGGAGATGTAATTGGAACAGAGATGAGTGTGGGGAGGTGAGTCCATTTTTAATGTGGAGGTTGGTGGAGGGGTTGAATAGGCTGCCAGAGGAAGTGGTCTGTGCAAAATCGGCGGAGGGGCAACTTAGATTGGGGCGGGATATACACAAAGGTTTGGTGAAGACCACACTTGGATGGGAAGGGGGATGGGGAGAGTGAAAAGCCCCTAGGGCTCTCTCATTCAACATAAATTAGGTAGGAATGGGCAGACATGAGGGGCCAATGGGCCCTTTTCTGACAGCAGATTCCATATTTCTAAGTTTCCAACAGTATTGTACCCTTCCACCCCCAGGGCACACCTGGAAATGATCTGTCTGCTTCTCAGTTTGTCTTTCTCGGTCAAACATTGAGAATAAAACAGTACATAAGCTATAACTGCAGTAACACACTTCAGTATGAGGGGTTGTATGGAATATATATGTGCCTCTCAGGTGCATGCATATTTTCCCTTATGCCTGTACACACCGTTACTTAGATCACTCTGCAACAATTAGACAACCAGGGGAAAGGATGAATTAATCAGGAAACTAGGGTAATACTGGAAAAAAAACTGCCACCACTAGCACCTAGGGATGAAATGAAGGCAAGTGAGCTGGTTTGGGGAATTTCTGGGTCAGGCATTGAGTGACAATTAATTACAAATGGACATATTGCCAGCTCTGTGATGGAAGGGTGGAAGACAGTGCTGGCACACTAGGACTTGGGTTGTGCCCTGTGTCAGGAGCAGAGTCAGATAGGCAAGGTTAGGAGCATCTGCGAGGACACTCTCCTACTGGGTCCTAGGAACCACTCATTTAGTGACACCTAGGGAGGCATGCAGTGTATCACTGATGCAGTCGGTGGCCACGCAGTGTCAGGTCCCTCAAGAGCAGTTGCATGTGAGCACCTTGTTAATTATTAGTGAGGCAGGCTAAAACAGAGAAAAGAAGACACCGCTGGATGCACAACTTCTGCTGCTGAGGGTCTGCCATGTCCAGTGGGGCATTGGATCATGCCATCTCCTCCCCCTGCCACCTCCACCAACTTAGTATACTGTTCATCCTGTGCACAGCCTCAGTAGTGCATAACAGGAGAATCCCATCTCGAGGGTCCAGCTGAAGAGAGTGGGGGGATGTGGTTCTCAAAGGATCTGGGCAGGCATGAGCACTGAGAACATCACAGAGACCAAGAGTGGTAGCCGGATCAAGCAGCTAGACTGAAGAACACAGATCAGTGAGTAGGAATTAAAGAATGAATAAAAAACAAGCTTGTTTTTCTAGATTCACTGCCTGGGGAAGGGCAGAGGAGGGTGCATGTACTCAAACATTAGAATTACCAGCCCTGCTCTCTATGTCCCAGTTGATCGCAGATAGGAACACAAATGTTTCAGCTTGTGCCCCAGGCCATTGATGACCACCTTTCAGTTAGGTCCCTCGTTCACTGTGGAGCAGCACCCTTGTGCAGGCAACGGGTCTGCATTTATTTATTTATTTTATTTTTAATTTAGTCTTTGGTAACCGGGTAAGGTCCACTAGACAAAGTGCCTGTTTTCAAAGGCAACCTGGGAGCACTGGGAGGTTAAGTGTCTTGCTCAGAGTCACACAGTATGCAAGTGGAGGTTGTGAGAATCAAACTCAGGTCTGGTCTGCTGGATGTATCAAGCTCGTTCACACCTCATTCCTCTAACCTCTAGGCTATACAGCCAGCCCAAATATTTAAATATTGTCCTGGCACATAAAGAATAATGGATGGTCTTCGGATAATAACCACGCTGCAATCACTTTGAGAGGTTGCCATGACAACATTGTATACCTCGAGAGCACACCACGAGATGTTTACTGCTGTCATGGCAACCTCAAGAAGTGATTGCAGCATGGTTATTATCCGAAGACCATCGATTAGCTTTTATAGTGTATGGGTTCCATGTACTATGAAAGCTAATTCCACTGACTCTGATTCTGTTTGGCTCATTACACACTGTTAATCCATTCGTCTTACCTATTGGAGTCAACTATCAGGCTGTGGGTTCTCAGAAATCTTGTTTATTTAAAATGATAGTCAACTTGCACAAATGATACAGGATTAAGATAACTGCATGTTCAAACACCAAAAAACACTTTTAAGACTCTGCTAGCTACTATTTTAAAACAATTAAAGCCCCCAAAAAAAATGAGTTTTAAACAGATACAGCCACAGAATCCAGTTGGCTGTGCTGGTCACATGATGACTTGAAGTGCTGTATCATAGGATACATCACCACGCAGCTTCACGTGATAAAAAAAGTCGCCCTGTTGTGCACAGGAGATTGCTGCCTGTAAGGACTGAGAGCTGCCAAAGGTAACTAGGGAGGGAAAAAAAAGATTTTTAGTCAAAACAAAATGAGGAAATGTGGCTTCATTGGGGCAGAAGGGTAACACCAAAGGGACGGCGCATGTGCAACTTGTACCAATGTTGTTATGCCATTGCTGTGACGTACTCAAGAAAGGTTAACTCACAATCAGACATCCTAAGGTAACACAGTGGACCTTGAGGAAAGATTGCCGTATGTTGTAACACCCTTCCTTAGTCATCACGGTGGCGGACAGGTAGAAGGCGACCGGATGAGGGGGTGGGTGAACTAGGCTACAGGATGTCACTATACGTACGTGCATGAGGGGGTAGGAGCAAGCACAGTGAGCATGGACTTGGAGGGGGTGGATAGGCTGTAGGGAGTCGTGCTGTGATTGTCAGTTGAGCTGCGTCGAGGAGTCGGGGATTGGCTAGTGGTTGGGATGGCTGAGGTACTGGGTTCAGGTCCGGGCAGTGGTGCAATTTTTACTGTGCCCAGCCCAAACCTTTTTATTTTTACTGCTTTCACCCCGATGTGCACCCCCTTGGAGTTGAGAATCTTTAAGTAGGGGTGTGTGGGCGCAGCCCCCTCACAGAATGCAGTAAAATGCCCCTACCACAGAATGCAGTAAAATATGTCCTGGCACCAGTATGCTGGTGTGCCAGGGCTGTCAGAGTGCCAAAATGTGTTCAGCACTCTGACTGAGTGATAATGGTGGTTGCCTTTTAGGCGCATGCATTATCACATAGACCCATGTCCTAGTGATGGTATAACATGGTTATAATCTGGTTGATTTCAGTTAATAATCTCCTCTCCCATACTACATTATAATGGTTTCAAAGTAGCTGTACTAGTAATTGAAAGCAGTAGTACTAGTTATTAGAAGCAGTAGTACTGGTTATTAAAGGCAGTAATGCTAGTTGAAAACAGTCATGCTAGTTTTCATCATTTAATTTTTTATTTTTAGAAATCTTTAATACATTTACAAATAAGGCACAAAGCAATATACATGCCAAGCTTCTGTCAATAATACATCACATCTGCTGTTATAAAAGTTAAGAAAACATTCTGAGTTAGAAGAGATTAAGAACATACTTATCCCATATAAAACGCATAAACGCGTTCTTAAATTTAACATAACAATAACCTAAAAACTAGAACTAGATTCTAATTATAGGATATGACATTTTCCTTGAAAAATAAACTTATTCAAAGCAGTATTACTAAAAGCAACAATCCTGAACAAATATTTTTAAGTATTCACAGAAGAAAGGGAAGAAGGACCACCATTGGGTGATAGGGACACCAGTGGGAGAGAGGTGGATACCAGCCCATTTACAGAGGAAGGAGTCCTAAAAGACATGGCGGGGAAGGTAAGAGAGAGAAAAGGTTAGCTTTCAGGAGGTACAGGGAAACACGGGGGGGGACAGGGAACTGTAGCTGGAAAAGCAGAGGAAGGTGGGGAAACCAGCCAAGAGCACAAAGGTGCAAATGGAGGAAAAAAATAGCCCAGGCAATTAAGAAAGGAGACAAGACCTTTTTCAGATACATTAGTGAAAGGAAGAAGGCAAGGGGTGGGATTGGGAGGTTAAAAAGGGAGGGAGGGGTGTGTGCGGAGGGGGACCTAGAAAAAGCAACAATCCTGAACAAATATTTTTGTTCAGTTTTTACAGAAGAAAGGGAAGGAGACGGACCACTACTGGGTGACAGGTGGCACCAATGGGAGAGAGGTGGATACCAGCCCACTTATGGAGGAAAGAGTCCAAAAGGAGCTGGAGAATCTGAAAGGGGTCAAGGCTATGGGCCGGATGGAATACATCCCAGAATATTAAAAGAACTTAGAGAGGTGCTGGCAACACCACTAACTGCCCTGTTCAACAAATCGATAGAGACAGGGGTAGTTCCAGGGGACTGGAGGAAGGCAGTAGTCCCTCTCCATAAAAGTGGGAACAAGGAAGAGGCTGGCAACTATAGATCAGTCAGCCTGACCTCGGCTGTGGGGAAATTAATAGAGTCACTGCTAAAGGAAAGGATTGTGATATTTCTTGAATCCAGTGAAGCACAGGATCCGAGGCAGCATGGATTCTGGGTGACTAGGGAAATAGATCATTTTCTGGGAGGGGCAGTGGATGTGGCCTATCTAGATTTCAGCAAGGCCTTCGACACTGTCCACATAGGAGGTTGGTAAATAAGTTGGGCAGCCTGGGAATGGACCCTAAGGTGGTAAACTGGGTCAGAAACTGGTTGAGTGACAGGACACAGAGGGTGGTGGTAAATGGCGTTCAATCCGAAGAGAGGGTAGTGACCTGTAGGGTGCTACAGGGATCCATGCTGGGACCAGTCCTCTTCAATGTCTTCATAAGCGATATTGCAGAGGGGCTGGAGGGGAAAGTATGTCTCTTTGCAGATGATACTAATTTCTGCAACAGGATTGGCATTCCAGGGCTGGTGGAAAAAATGAGGACGGACCTAAACATGCTTGAGAAGTGGTCGAGTGTGGCAGCTAAGATTCAGTGCAAAGAAGTGCAAAATCATGCATTTTGGGCACATAAATCCAAGGGAGGAGTATAGATGGAGGAGAGATACTGTTGGCCACTAATCAGGAAAGGAACCTGGGGGTAATCATATATGATGACCTCAAGGTAACCAAGCAAAGTGAGAAGGCTGGGGGAGAGCTAGTGGGATGCTAGGGTGCATAGGGAGAGGTATCACTAGCAGAAAAAAAGGAGGTGGTTATGCCACTGTACAGATCACTAGTAAGACCTCATCTGTAGTACTGTGTCCAGTTTTGGAGGCTGCATCTCAAGAAGGACATAAACAAAATAGAGGCAGTCCAGAGAAGGGCGACAAAAATGGTGCAAGCACCGCAATAAAAGTCATATGAGGAAAGCCTGGAGGACCTCAATATGTATTTCCTGGAGGAGAGGAGAGAGAGGGATATAGAGACATTCATGTGCATCAGGGGTTTAAACAGGGTACAGGATGGTAGCATCTTTCAGAAAGAAGATTCATCCCAGAATTCTAAAAGAGCTAAGGTAGAACTAGTGACACCACGGACTACCCTTTTTAACAAATCATGGGATGATGGGGGGTACCCGAGAACTGGAGGAGGGCAGATGTGATTCTCCTTCACAAAAGTGGGAGCAAGGCAGAAGCAGGAAACTACAGACCTGTTAGTTTAACCTCAGTGATAGGGAAAATGATGGAATCACTTCTGAAGGAAAGAACTGTTGAGTATCTAGAGGCCAGAGGGGCAGGACCCTAGGCAGCATGGATTCACAGCGGAAGGTCATGCCAGACAAATCTGATAGATTTATTTGACTGGGTGACCAAAGTAGTAGATCAGGAGGGGCTGGGACATGGCCTACCTAGACTTTATAAAGGCATTTGACACAGTCCCACACAAAAGATTAATATACAAGTTAGCCAGCCTGGGGGTGGGTCCCAAGATGACAGCCTGGGTAAAAATTGGCTGGAGAATAGGACACAGAGAGTAATAGTAAATGGAGTCCACTCAGAAGAAAGGAGGGTTACTAGTGGGGTACCGTGAGGTTCAGATAGGACGGTCCTCTTCAATGTCTTTATAAGCTTACATTGCGGAAGGACCGGAAGGAAAAGTATGTCTCTTTGCAGATGACACTAAGATCTGCAACACAGTTGATGCACAGGGTGGGGTGGAAAGGATGAGAAGGGACTTGGCAAGGTTAGAGGAATGGTCAAATGTATGGCAACTTAGATTCAATGCTAAGAAGTGCAGGTAATGCACCTGGGAAACAAAACCCAGGGAAGAGTACACAGTGGGGTGAGATACTAACAACAACAAAAATGGAAAGGGACCTGGGGTAGTCATATCAGATGACCTAAAGGTGGGCAAGCAATGTGAGAGGGCAGCAAGGAGGGCTGGGGGATACTGGGATGCATAGGGAGAGGCATCACCAGTAGAAAACAGGAAGTTATTAACCCTCTGTACAGACAGCTGGTGAGACCCCATCTGGAGTACTGTTGCAGTTCTGGAGACCCAATCTCCGCAAAGACATAGACAGGATGGAAGCTGTCCAGAGGAGGGCAACTAAAATGGTGCAGGGTCTGCACCGGAAGACATATGAAGAGAGGCTTAAGGAGCTTAATATGTATAGCCTCGAGGAAAGGAGGGAGAGGGAGGACATGATAGAAACTTTCAAGTACCTCAAGGGATCAACAAAGTTCAAGAGGGTAGCATCTTTCAAAAAAGAGTGTGCAAGAACAAGAGGCACAATTTGAAGATGGGGGTGGCTCAGAGGTAATTTAAGAAGTATTTTTTCACAGAGAGGGTTGTGGATGCATGGAATGGCCTTCCGGAGGAGGTTGTGGAGTCAAAATCAGTGGTGGAATTCAAGCATGCATGGGACAGTCATAAGGCAATTCTGGGGGGTGGGGGTAAGAAGAAGTTGGCTGCTGGTTAACTAGGATCTGCAGCTTATCCAGTAGATAGGGAAATGGGCAGACTGGGTGGGCCAAGCGGTCCTTATCTGCCGTCAAATTCTATGTTTCTATGTTTCTATGTAAGGTGTACAAGAACAAGGGGGCATGATATGAGGCTAGAGGGGGTAGGCTCAGGGGCAACGTGAGGAAGTTCCTTTCACAGAAAGTAGTGGATGCTTGGAATAGCCTTCCTGAGGTGGTGGTGGGGCAAAACTGGTAGGGAATTCAAGAATGCATGAGATAGATAAGAGTACTTTCGTAGTAGGGAAGAGAGGGTAAGCTGCAGATCAGCTAGGGTCTACAGTATTGCATTAGGTAGGGGAAAAGGGGCAGACTAGGTGGGCCACACGGTCCTTACCTGCTGCCACCTTCTATGTTTCTATGTTTACTACACGTTGAAAACACAGTAATACTCTAGTTAGTTAAACATTTTACTTTACAGTATCTACCTAGATATGCTTGCCTGCTTTTTCAGCTGCTGGTGTCTCCCTCCCCTAAAAGCACAGGCTAACCTGTTCTTCCCAAGTCAAAGAAACTCTACTCCTCCCCACTTTCCTGAAACTGAAATTGCACCCACAATTTTATTGTGGAATTCGAAATTTCCAACATTCTCTACAACAACTGACATGTTCCACAATTTCTTCCATTTCTTTGAGTTTTTGCATCCAATTGTGTAAACATGATTAACATTTTCAATAAAAGACTCTCAAACATATTGACAATGTGGCATGTATACTTGGGTTTATTTATTTATTTAGATTTAGGTTTCACCAAAACAATGCAATGCAAGGTGGGGAGAGGTTTTATGTGACACCACTTTCATTTGAATCCTTGTCTGGTTTGGTTTCAAAATCCACTGTCCAAGCATAAGTACATTTAAGTACTTAAACATTTGATTTGCATTGAAGCAGTCTATCAGAAAACTTTTTGCTGCTACAGAGACTGAAACAATAGGTGAGAGAAAATGTGCAAATTATCCCATTAACCTAAATGAAGCGCTAACTACAAAGTCTTTTTGTAAGTGGTAGGGTAGGTTTTCTTTGCAAACATACTTTTTTTTTCATTCAGACTAGTTTTGATTCAAATACCTGAGGATTCTGGATGGCCCTGCTGATTATAAACTTGATTATGCTTCTGAGAGAGTTGGTGACAGTGATCCCTCTGTCAACAATCTACAACATAGATACACTGATACTGTCAGCAGATAAGGGCCTATGGCCCACCCAGTTGCCCATTGTGCTTGTAAGAAGTCGGTTGCCCCTTACCCCTGACCTCCAGGATTCCCTTATGTCTATCCCATAGATTCCTGTGATTGTTTCAGCTCCCACCACTTCTTCAGGCAGGGTGTTCCGCTTGTCCTCCACCCTTTCTTGGAAGAAATTCTTCCTCACGTTTCCTCTGAATTGCCCTCCCTCCAACTTCATCCCATGCACTTTAGTCCTGGAACATCTTTTTCATTGAAAAATACTGTATTCCTGCACCCTGTTCCTCCCCGTAAGGTACTTGTATGTCTCTATCATATCCCCTCTCTTCCTCCTCTCCTCCAAGGAGTACATATTCATGTCCTTCAGCCTGTCCTCTTAGGACTTGTGATGCAATCCCTGCACCATCTTTGTTGCCCTCTTCTGAACTTTTTCCACCCTGTCTATGTCCTTATGTAGGTATGGTCTCCAGAACTGGACATTGTACTCCAGGTGGGGCCTCACTAGTGTCCTGTATAGTGGAACTATGATCACCATATTGATCCTCACATGCAAAGACCGCAATAAAACCTGACTGGAGGTCTGAAAACAAGCTAATAAAAGTGATAGTGTATTAGAATATTTATCTTCAAATAAAATAATTGCAGCCAGAGTAAAACAAAGGTAAATTACAGGGTACTCACGCTAGTGTATGATGTAGTAAAAATACATTGGTATGATTTAATGTTTATGTGATTTGAAAAATATTGTACAGCACCCACAGTGCCAATTCTGAACAGTAAACATTTTAACAACATAAACTTTTTTTTTTTTACTGGGACTTGAGTATCCATTCCACCACTCTGGTTATTTTTTCTTGTACCAAAGTGAGTGAATAATTGACAGAGCACTGTAAATAGTAGTTGATCAAACATTATTATTCTACATCTAGAAACACAAAATTTGTTGATTCTGGATTTATTTAATATTGATTGACTGTGGCTAACAAAACAGAATCTTCTTATCATTGTGTGAGGCAGACAGTTTTACATTTTGGAAGATCGGCAACACATCAGTCAAGTTAGTATTCTTTTCAGGAGCACAGACATCCATTCCTTCATGTTTAAAACATATTCAAGTGGAAATGTATTTATTCAAAAAGTTATGATAACTTACATGTGCTGCAGAAAACAATAACAGATTTACTGTAGTGACAGGGGATGTACAGTAGAACTCCAGCAGTTTCCTCACAATTGTTGCAAAGAAGTACCATCATTTTGGGTAACTTTTCCCGCAACGTTTTGCCTTTGATTTGACATGGAACCTTTGTAAAAGAGCCTCTTGTTCAAAGGTATTGTAATCCGAGAAATAAATAAAATAAAAAAATAAATGTTTCAGTGGCCCTCAAACTAACAGGAGAGTTTTTTTTTTCTTTTTGTCTTAAAGCTTCTAGGAGCTCCTCCTTGCCCCCATCTCCTGTCTGACTAACAATGCAGGACAGGATCTGTAAGTGCCTGAATGAACAGCTGCCTTTTCATGTGTTCTGGTCTCATTCTACTTTATTACCTTCTGAGAGGATGGATGTTTTTGAGTACAGATGTTACCTAATCCTAAATTGTTTTCTATTGATGGCTTATCCTCTGGAGCTATAACTGCTTGCTTTGTCGTCTCCCATGGCCTACCTGAAAATAGGTAGGAATTTCTCTAGTGTGCATACCAGAGTAATAAAAACAAAATAAATAAATGTAGTCCATACCAAAGAGCCATACAGTATCCATATGATAAAAAAAGAAAATAATTTAACCCTTAGGCTGCCAACAGAATTAGAACGTATAGGGATTTGGGACTGATATATCAGGCCATGGCCATGCAAGGGTTAAATATCTCAGAACTGCTTTTTGGGGGATATTTTAAACATACGAAATAGTGGGAAATTATGTCTCATACGTCTCATGCGAAACTGTCTTAATATCTGCTAGTCTAGTGGCACCCCCTGTCTCTGTGCTAAACGTTGATACCTTATACATAACATGTACAATCCCTAAACCTATGTATGTTAATACCTATCTATGTACCCGCATGACTAAATAAGTACTCAGCTAAAGCTACTCCACTGTTGCTCCTGTGTATCCCACTCCTTTATATGTATTTACTTACTATCACCCTATACAATACTACTATGTATGTATTCACTGAATCTATAAATGTATTATCCAAGCCTACTGTTCAATGTCACCAAGCTATGTACTTTTGTAACTAATTCCAGGTCACCCCTGAGACAGGGATCTCTGGTCTCAGTGGGCTTACCCGGTTACCAAAATCTAAATAAATAAATAAATATATGAAAGTATGGTTAATACATTTTCAGAATATAAAAGACAAAGAACTTCTGTGCGCAAACACTGAGGCAAGGGTTACCCAAAAGGGCATCTGGCTGGGAAACCAAGTTTCAAGAAAATACAAAATCACACATGCCCACACAATGCAAAGCATCATGGGCTGCATATGCAAATCACCACAGAATGTTATGCTGGTTCAACTTTAAGCAGAATTGCATGGTGCCGAAAGGCCTCTCGCACAGTTTGCAAAGGGTGCTAACAGATGACATAGACCGTGTTTAGATCTACCAGGACTTATCAGTGTGCCTCGATCATTTGACACCCCAGTGGAATGGACTCAGCTACCCTAAGACAGTGTGTCTTGGATATGTTGTGGTGAACCCATTAAAATAAAAAACTATTTAAAGACAAAGAACCTCTGTGCGCAAACACTGAGGCAAGGGTTACCCTAAAGGACATTTGGCTGGGAAGCCAAGTTTCAAGAAAATACAAAATCACATGCCTATATATATATATATATATATGTGCAACCAGTTGTGCATATGTAAGCTAACTATTAAAGGATACTGTCAGCTTTTTGGGGTGTTTCTCTTCAGTGACTTCAAGGTGTCTGTTCCTGCACATGCCTACAAGATACTATGCTGGATCCCTGCTTTTAAGAGAAGTATCATTGTGTTGAAAAATTTAAAATATAATTTCTAGTGAACTAATCTTTGGTCGACGCTGAAGTCACAGTGTATTCCCGATCACACGATCCAGAGCACAGTATTGTGCAGGGATGCCAGTAAACTCATGCCTGCACAAGTTCTTCATTTTTTTGCAATACGTGGTAAGTGAAGTTCTTTAAAGCAACCATTATTCAAACATGGGGAAGTGACTGAGAAGTGAAAAATTAACATTGCAACATACAGTACATAAAACATGCTTTGAAAACGTGACTCTGGGCATGCGCATTAATGTTGACTGAAAATGTCAGCTTGCAAGTCAGCAGAATCAGTCTAATACAATCTACTATATTATGCAAACAATAAGTAAAAAAAGCTGTTTTTGCACACTGTGTGCAAATTAGGACTACCCATATGTGGACTCTTAGTGCCGACTGTTCCCTTTAAATGCCTCCCTAGGACCCTCTTGAAAACAAACACCTACATGAGGTTAGCCTGGTGTTGAAAATGTCAAATAAATATAACAATTAATACATGCATTACGAACATACAAAACTTGCCAGCAGATAAAGGCCGAGTGGTTTAACAAATCTGCTCAAATATGCAGCTAGCACCCCTTATTCTGCAGCTGCTCCTCCCTCCTCAATCTCTCCCTCCCTTGCCCCTCCCCCTTGCCCTGTCCTAGCCCCTTTTGAAGCAGCCCACTGTTCTACTGGATACCACTTCTGCCGGTAATGCATTCCACCCAGCTGCTACCCTCTCCATAAAAAAGTGTCTCCTCATCTCACTCCTGAACCGTCCTCCCACCAGTCTCATATCATGGCCCTGGTGTCCCTCCCATCCCTTACTTTGAACAGTCCCTCCATACCTGTCTTGTTTATTCATTTCATGTACTTGAAGGTTTCAATCATATCCCCCTGTCCCTCCTCTCCTCCAGCGAGTACATGTTCAACTCCCTCAGCCCCCTCTCGTATGGCAAGTCCCCTAGCCCCTGGATCATCTTTGTTGCCCTGCGCTTCACCACCTCCAGTAACTTAATGTCCCTTTTCAGATATGAGCACCAGTACTGCATGCAGTACTCCAGGTGTGTTCTAACTAATGATCTGTACAGTGGCAGAATCACCTCCCCCCTCCTTGAGGAAATACCCCTTGCAATGCAACCTAGCATTTTGTTGGCTTTTGCAGCTACCTTCCTACATTGTGCTGAGTTGTTCATTGACCCCATAATGAGCACCCCCAGATCCTTCTCCTCTGTCTCGGCTAGCTGCACTCCCCCAGCTGGTAACCCCTCCTTAGGTTTTTCTCCCAAAATGCAGCACCTTGCACTTTTTGGCACTGTACCCCAGTTGCCAGATGTCCAACCAGGTTTCCCGCTTTACCAGATTATCCTACAACCCCTGCCATCCCCCTAGGTCATCCACCACTGCTCCCATCTTGGTGTCGTCAGCAAACAGACTGGTCTTGCTCTTGATGCCTAATGATATGTCAACAGTGAATATCCCAAACAACACTGGTCCCAACACCGATCCCTGCAGAACATTGCTTGTCACTACCCTTGGGGATGAGAGCTCCCCACCCACCACCACCTTCTATTGCCTTCCCTGAAGCCAGTTCCCTACCCATCTCACCAGCTTTGCACCCACCCCTGTGCCTTCTAACTTACTTCCAAGCCACCCATGTGGCACCGAGTAGAATGCCTTATATGAAGTCCAGGTACAGGACATCCACTGTGTGGCCCCCCATCCAACTGCCTAGTTACCCAGTCATAGAACTCCACCAGGTTGGTTTGGCAGGATCTGCCACTTAGGAAGCCATGCTGTCTGCTGTCCTGTAGCCCTTTGGCCTCCAGGAGGGACACCAGCCTCTCCTTCAGGATAGTCTCCATCAGCTTATCCATGATGGATGTGAGGCTCACCAGTCTGTAGTTCCCTCAGTTCTGAGGTACACACCCTGAGTGTAGTGAGGCATTGAAAAGGTCTGCCAAAGATCCCACCAGGACCTCTGCCAGCTCCTTCAGTACCCTGGGGTGGATGCCATCTGGGCCTGGAGCCTTCTCCACTCTCAGTGCCTCAAACCCTCCAGAATCCTGCCCTCCGTGATTTGCCATCCATCACCCCTTCCTCCCTTCCTGCCCTCCCTCCCTCCCCTTAGTAAATACAGGGCAGACGTAATCATTTAGCACTTCTGCCTTATCAACCTCTACTTCCACCTACCCTCTCCTTTCTATTTCTTACTGTATTTATTTATTTATTTATTTATAGTCCTTACAGCTCCTTTTCTCCCTGATGTACCTGAAGCAGACCTTCTCCCCCTTCTTAATGCCCTGTGCCAGCCTGAACTCCTTAGATGCTTTGGTTGCCCTTACTGCCCTTGTCACCTCCTTCAATTCCTTCAGGTACTCCTCCCTGTCTTCCCCCCCTTCCTGTATTTTTGTACCTCCTAAAGGCAGCTCTTTTCCTCCTTACCTTTTCCATGACCTCATTGCTCACCCAGCTAGGTTTCTTTGCCCTAGCCTTCTTGCTCTGGGCCTTGCTGCAGGTTCTTGTTGTCTCCACTATCCCCAGCTTTATGAGCTCCCACCTCTGGTTAGTGCCCATACTAGGTTTAATTCTGGCCAGGTACCCTTTTACCACTTCCCCCATCCTCCCAAAGTCAGCCCTCCTGAAGTCCAGCACCCTTGTGCCAGATTCCACTCCTTTCTTACTCATATCCAATGTGAACCATACTGAGTGGTGGTCACTCCCCACCAACCAGTGGTTCTTCCACCCTCAGTTCCCTCACAAGCTTCCCATTTGCCAGCACAAGGTCAAGGGTATTCACTAAGCTGGTTGGTTCACTGACCATTTACATCAGGAAGCTGTCCTGGAAGGCATCCAGTGGTACCTGCTCCCTTATATTCTTGGTTGTTGGGGTACTCCAGTCCACTCCTGGTATGCTGAAGTCCCCCATGATCACCACACTACCCTTCTTGCAGGTCCTCCTGATCTGTCCTGCTGGTTCCCTGTCTAACCCCTGTGTCTGAGAGGGCAGCCTGTATACCACTCCCATCCTGAGAGTCCTATTCTTGGAATCCTGGATTTACATCCACAGTGACTCTGTACTACCTTCCTCCCCTTCCTCCTGTACACATTTCAGTCCTTCACTCACATATAGTGTCCCCCTCCTTTCCCATTTGCTCTATCCCTATGAAATATCCTGTACCCTGGTATCGATAGGTCCCTGTCATTGTATTGGGTGGCCCATGTTTCGGTGATGGCTGCCATGTCCACCTCCCCTCTGCCATGACAGTCTGTAGCTCTGCAGTTTTCTTCCCAAGGCTCCTAGCATTCAGGATGACCACCTTCCACCCCTTCCCTGCCCCTCCTCCTGCCCTCCTTTACTAGCATCACCACTAGTACTTGCTCTTGTGCTTTGTCACTGTTATGGGGGTTGCTTATATGGCTTCCCAACCTGTGGTCTCTGCATGTCCCTTGCCCACTTGCCCCCTGCTCCTAGTTTAAATTCCAACTAACTCTGTGTACGCCTCCATCCTCTGTTTCAACACTTTCTTTCCCTCCTCACTCAAGTCTAGTCTATCCTCGGCATAGAGACTACTGTACTCCCAGGTCCCACCCCACACTCTCACCCCCACCAGCCCATACCCTTTAGCATGACACCAGGTTCTTAGCCATCCATTAAATTCCTCTATTCTTAGCTTTCTTGCTGTGCTTGCCCTGGGTACTGGATGTCCAGTATCTCTGAGAAAGTTACTGATCTTCCTGCCCCCACATAATTGTTTTAGTTCCTCAAACCTCCTCTGGACTATATCCACCGTCCTGTCAGCCAGGTAATTTATCCCCAAATGTACAATTAAATAAGGCTTCTCCCTGCCCCTTCTAGCATATTTTAGAACAGACTGTCCAACCCTTTTTACTGTCATTCCCATCACGGCCTCCACCCAAATGCAACTATGACTCTCCCCCTTGCTACCCCATCGGAGTCCTCTTAGTATCGAGTCCTCTAGCATTAAGATTCCACCCTTCTTACTAACTGCTTGCTTCCCTTCCTCCCCACCCCTTGCTTTCAGCTCCTCCTCTTCCTCCTGAACAGTAGATCCCCCTTCCACCCCATTGTAATTCTCCCAGCAGAACATCCCCCTCTCCAGTTTCATCCAGAATTCTGTCACTTTGTCCTCCAATCTCATCACCTCTCTTGCTCTCTCTCTCTCCATTTCCTTCTAGTACTGCAAACAATTTTCTGAAGACCCTTCTCCTATGCCTGCTTCCTACCTCCTCACATTAGCCTGTTCCCTCCTTTTGACTCCATGACTGTTGCCACTTCTCCTCCTCCCCTCACCAGTCCCTATCTCCTCCTTCCTCTTGTCTTTTTTGTCCATGGCCTGGGCCTCCTGTCTCTGCTTCTCTTCTTCTGAACTCTCCTCCTTTTTGGCCCAAACTGACCTCTCCTCATCTCCCCATCTTCCTCTCTCCAGTGTTGGGCTATAACCTCTTCCAGTCTGCCTTGCATGTCTTAGCACCTCCTGCAGACATTTGATCTCCTTTTCAAGTTTTCCTGTTTGGACTCACATTAAACATCCCCCCACCCTCTATGCAATTTTTAGAAAGATTAGCGCACAGCAGTTGTTGCAGCCTAACACCCTACCCATTGCTCTCATCGCCCACCAGTGAACCACCACCCTTCCAGATGAAGGATACCCAATGCTCCCCCAAGACTCCCCTCCCCCCATCATTGCAAAACATTCTTCTCCTTTTCTCAATTTCCCTTACCCCTTTTGTCATACACTTTACACAGACTGAGCAGCTGCCTTTTAAGTTTGTATCCCCCCGTCCACTCCCAAAAATAAACTGTACTCAACAATTGCACAGCCTCCTTCTAACTCCTACCCCTCCTTTTCACAATCCAAACACCAGTGCAAACAGGTAAAAATGAAAGCACTTTATGTTGCAGTTACTTCCCTTCCCCGAAAATAGCAGTCACCTCTTCACTCGCTGCTGTTCATTCCCTGGACATCCAGTTCTGCTATGACAGGTGCATGTCCTTTGCCCTTATGGGAAAGTGATGTCAGAACCCCTGGTATAAAGGAAATGATGTACCTGGGGTGGGTGGGCCCAAGCCCATACCCTCCAAAACAATCAGGTACCTGTGGCCCCTGGCCAGACAATTAGCACCCTTCCCCCACTATGCACTAAACTTTGCAGCTAGTGAATAGAGCAAATAACAAGCATTTGTCAATGCCGAATGTTTGCTTGCTGGCATTGGCAGTGGTAGTGTAGAAGTTACAGAGCTGCGTAATAGGAATGACAGTGAAGTATTGAACTGAAGCCAACCCCACCACCACCCTGCAGAGAGTGACAGGCATTGGGGTGTGCGTTTGGGTCGTCAGGCATAACGGCCACGCCATTTCACCACACCCCACTCTGCAGAGACTGACAAGTGTCACGTGTTCCTTGGGGTCTTTGGCCCTTATGCGCACCCCATTTCATTAGGAAATACGTGAGATGGGTGCGATATAGGAGAATGGGGTGAAGTTTGGGGCCGAAGAGTCCAAGGCATACCTCGATGCCTGTCAGTGACTGCAGGGTGTAGAATGGTATGAGCATCACAGGCAAGAATCCCAAGTCACACCCCTGATTCCTGTCATTCTCTAGAGGGTTGGCTATTCAGTTGAAAAGCCTAATACCTCAGGCATTTGTTGGTATTTTCACTCCAAATTTTCAACATGTTTGTTTTGTGACGCCACCTCATGAACAGGGGAATGTCAGTTTGGTAGCGAAAGCTGCTTATGCACAGTGATTACGGCATTTAGCACCACAGGTGCAAAATATTCCAACAGGATGTAAAAATGACAGCTGTACTTTTCATGGGGAGGTGTAAATGCTATGTTGCAAATGTGTAGTAAAAATATTTAAAAAATGGTGAAGTCACGAGCATACATAGAAACTGTGCAACGACACCCGTAATATAATTAGGTTGGGGATTTTTATAGCAGATTGTCAACTCAGGCATTTTGGTGCCTCCGATCATGAACAGTGTCACTGTGATTTTTCTTTATCTGTGCCGAACAATGATTTCCCACAGCTACCACGCATCTCTGCACTGAAAGTATGAAAACACACTTCGCCATGTGAGAAAATGGCAGCTGTACTGTTCATAAGGAAGTGGAAAAATACCACTAGTGAAAATCTGGACTGAAAATATTACAAAGTCATGAACTAACGAAGATGCATGGAAACTGCACAATGCTCACTGTAACACAGTCATTTTATGGACTTTTGCACCAAATTTTCAACATAGCCATTTTAGGACCTCTGCTCATGAACAGTGTAACTGTGATTTTCTTAATCTGTCCTAAACATTGCTTTGACACCAACAGCACCATTGTGCGCTACATGTGCGATAACACATTTTGGGTGACATATGAAAATTGCAGCTGTACTGTTCATAAGGAAGTTTAATAAAATGGACATGTTGAAAATCTAGAGTGAAAATATTAAATTTGCAAACTTACGAGCATGCATAGGAACTGTGCAACGACGTCAGAAAAGTCATTTTAGGAATTTTTCACCAAATTTTCAACATAGCCATTTTAAGACCTCTGCTCATGAACAGTGTCACTGTGATTTTGTTAATGTGTCCCATACATTGAGTTTGCACACCAACTGCGCCATTGTGCGCTACATGGGCGGGAACACATTTTGGGCGGATGTGAAAATGACAGCTGTACTGCTCATAAGGAGGTGTGGAAAATGGCAATGTTGAAAATCTGAGTGGAAATATTGAAAATTATTAAACCCACGAGCGCGTGGGAACTGTGCAACACACACTCTGAAAACAGTCATTTTTAGGAATTTCACCAAATTTTCAACATTGCCATTTTAAGATCTCTGCTCATGAACAGTGACACTGTGATTTTCTTAATGTGTCCCATAACTGAGTTCGCGACAACGACTCTTGCCATGTAGCGCCATATGGCGGAAACACGCTTTGGGTGAGATGAAAATGACAGCTGTACTACTCATAAGAAGGTGTGGAAAATGGCAATGTTGAAAATCTGGAGGGAAATATTGAAAATTGCGAAAACTATGAGCTGCGTAGGAGAACGCGCAACGCATGCTCGTGAAACAGTCATTTTTAGGAATATTTTCACCAAATTTTCAACATAGCATTTCAAGACCTCTGCTCATGAACAGTGTCACTGTGATTTTCTTAATTTGTCCCGACATTGATTTCCAAGATACTAACTGCGCCATTCTCATGCCATATGGGTGGAAACACATTTTGGGTGAGATGTGAAAATGACAGCTATACTACCATAAGAAGGTGTGGTGAAATGGCAATATTGAAAATCTGGAGCGAAAATATTGAAATTTCAGCGAACTTCACGAGCCCGGAACCGCGCAACGACGCCAGTTAAACAGTCATTTTTTTGATTTATACTGAATTTTCTCAACATGGGGTTTTGTCTCTTCATGAATGATGTCACTGTTATGAGAGGTATTCGAGTCTGAAGGGTGATTTCGCAGTCACTGCGCCGAAATCACCCTTCGGCCCGGCAACGCCATGACAGTGACATCATTCATGAGAAGGGGTCCCAAAACCCCATGTTGAAAATTTGGTGCAAAAATTCCCAAAAATGGCTGAGATATGCAATCAAGTTGAAACTCCCCTATCTAGCCCATTATACAGCTTACCGGCATTTCCTCAGTTCGCGGTCGGCTTTGAAGAGTGCAGACGTGTTCCCGGTCCACCGAAGATCGCCACGCCAGAGTCCGGAGGTGGGCAGGGGTGGGGGTGGGGAGGCTAAAGCGCAATGGGTGGGTGTGGGTGGAGGGGTCGGGAGACGACTGCTGGACTGTTTTTGTCTTACAGGTAAAAAATAAAAAGACGCTAGGACTGCTTGCTACGCTTGGGTGGGCTCCTGCTGCGGCACAAGGACTTTGGGGCGTTCAGCTGACGGGGATTGGGCACTCGCCGCACAAGAAGGAAAAACAACACCCTCGTGGGACGCTTTGCCACGCTGGGGTGGGCTCCCAGCGTGGCACAAGGACTTTAGGCGTTCAGCTGACGGGGATTGGGCACCCCTGCTGGCATTAATGACGATTGCCACGCTGGGGTGGCTCAGCGTGGCACCAACTACTGGGAGGGGAGGAGACGATGAAGCTAGCCGACGGGATTGGGCACCCTGCCGCCAACACTGGCGGTAGGCGCGACGCTTGCGGGTTGGGCCGCGCGGAGCAGCTTCTTTATCGCTGCTCACTGAAGCGTATAGCCCCTTTCAATCAGAGTGCCACTGCATTTTGGAGCGTGTCACAGACAGCTCCAAAATGCATTGGCTTACAGGGGCCGCGCCTGCCAGCACACTGCCTGAATTGGAGGAGGAGGTGACACACCTCCGAAATCTCCGATGATGGCACTATGTTTTTTGCACATGCGTGGAAGCAAACATAAAAATCACAACCCCACTAAAAGCACAAAAAATAGGGTTGATACCAGAGGAAACAGGTCTCCTACTCAAAGAAACAGCCACCAACAACACACCAAAATAGGCTTGAAATTAGAAGATATAGGTTTCCAATTCAAAGAAACAGCCCACCAAAAGCTCCCAAAAGAAGAAGTTTGAAATCAGAAGAAACAGGCCTCCAATTTAAAAACCCTTAGAGGACTGTAGGCATATACTGTATATATACATCCAGAATCTCAGTATGTTCAAACATATTCAGTTCTCAAAGGGTTAAAGAAATACCAGCCCCAGTTAAAGCACACCAAAATAGGTTTCAAAGTTTCAACAGCTCCAAAACAGTTCCCTGCTAGCCCCTTTTAAGAAGTAAGAAAAACTCAGCCTGCTACCGAGTGAAGCAAGATATAACAGCATTGTTTCTGTATTACCTACATGCTTATTTTATATATTTTATTTTTTATTTCATTTCTTTCCCTACTATTCCTTATATTTAACATATCCTAAAAAAAAAAACAATTTTGGGAAATGTTATTATCATCTTAAAGATCCTGACTAAGGACAGCTGTTCCCTTTGTGACACCTGTTGCCCAAACTTTGACCTGCACCTGTTTTGCATTTACCCTGCATCACACTGAGCATAGATGAGCATGCTTATTTTATTTTTATTGAAATTTCAGATTAAAGACCTTTGAGCTAGACAGATCGTTTACAAATGTAACCCCCTAGATGGCACTATCCCAGGGGCTACTACCCTTGCCTGATTTGCCACTAACAGGTTGAGGGGCCTGGATCCGATGGCGGGTGCCTCCACCCAGAGGTCAGGGTTTGCACTAGTTAAACTAACTTGGTCACAGCCCTCTGGGACACTGCAACCCCCCTTTCTTCCCACTAGTGGCCCACACAGTATATCAGAATTACCTTCACAGTATACACTTACCCCCAGGACTGGTTCAGGCACTGGGACCCCCTGTAAAATAAGAAGATACAGTGCAACAATCACAGTACAGTATTTTAACGTAGACAAATACCTCAGGCAGTATAACTTTGCTGAAACAAGCAGCTCTGATTTATTTAGGGGGATATAACAAGGACAGGGGGAAATCAGGTTAATTAGCTTATCACTTTACTCATCTACCTATGGCTCTGTGCACAGGCCTATCCCTACCAGTTACTGGCCCTGGGTACCCAAGCCCTAGTGGTTAGTCCAAACCATGGCAGCTGGTAGGGCCCTTTCACACAGAGAAAAGAAAAATTAGTTAAACAGTCAGCAGTACAGTAATTCCATTTGGATTCAATGTGGCACCAACAGGGAGCCATCCTGAATTAGTACTCACGACTTCCAAACTTTTAAACTAGTCAAAGGGGAGGCACTGACAAGCAGCAGGAAAATCCAGCCTCCTTACAAAACAGGGTACTAAATGAGAAAAGACTGAGGTAGAACGGACAGTGGAGATGCTGCAACAGAAGGTTAAGCCATCAAAAAATGGAGAGTAATGAGTATCAATGCCCGTAGTCTGCGTAACAAGCTTCCTCAATTAGTGGCCTTGATGGAGGAGGAACATCTGGATATCATGGCAGTCACAGAAACATGGTACACACAAAACCATGACTGGGACATAAACATACCAGGATACACTGTCTACAGGAGGGACAGGGAGGGTAAAAGAGGAGGAGGAGTAGTTCTTTACATAAAGGAAGGAATAAAAGCAACAGAACAAAAGGGTGAACAGGGAGGAGAAGAAGCACTGTGGGTAAATCTGGAGACAGGCAAAGGCACCACAATACATACAGGGGTTGTATACAGACCCTCTCAGGGGGAGGAAATGACAGGAAATGATAGAAAGTATACTTAGAATGGCAGAAAAAGGGGAGATATTGCTGATGGGTGATCTGAATGTGCCAGATGTTAACTGGAGTGCAGTTGCAGCTGCCACTTCCAAGAGTGCAGTTATTCTAGATGCCCTACAGGGGGCATGCCTTAGACAACTAGTACTGGAGCCCACTCGAGAGGGAGCAATATTAGACTTGATTCTCTCAAATGGAGATGGAGAGAGGATCACAGATATAGAAGTGGGCAGCCATCTGGGAACTAGCGACCATCGAACAGTATGGTTCACAATAAACACAGCAATAGAGTCAAGCCATACAAAGACAAAAGTACTGGACTTTAGGAGGGCTGACTTTGCCAAAATGGGTGAGTGCCTAAGGAATGCACTAGCAAATGGGCAGGAGGAGGGTAGAAGAACAATGGGGAATAATAAAACTGCCATCACAGAGGTAACGAGCCTTTGTGTGAAGCAAATAAACAAAACAAGACGATGTAAGAAACCACTATGGTTCTCAAAGGAAGTGGCAGTGAAGGTTCAAGAGAAAAGAAAGCATTCAGGAAGTACAAGGAATCTGAAGGAGGTGGACAGAGAACTGTATCAGTTAAAGCAAAGGAGGCTGGGAAGGCAGTCAGAACAGCAAAGGCCCAAACCGAGGAAAAGATAGCCAACTCAGTTAAGAAGGAGGATAAAACCTTTTATAAGTACATCAGGGAGCAAAGAAAGACCAAGGGAGGGATAGTGAGGCTTAATGAAGAGGAGGGAGGGTGGGCAGAGGGAGACTGTGAAAAGGCAGCGATACTAAACAAATATTTTTGCTCAGTATTTACAAATGAAGAGGGGGAGGTACATAAAACAAACAGTAGTAACACTCTGGATACAGAAGTTGATACCAGCCCATTTACAGAAGAAAGGGTTCTGAAAGAACTCTTAAAACTGAAGGTGGACAAAGCAATGGGGCCTGATGGGATTCATCCCAGAATTCTAAAGAGCTAAGGGTAGAACTAGTGACACCACTGACTACCCTTTTTAACAAATCATGGGAGGATGGGGTGGTACCCGAGGACTGGAGGAGGGCAGATGTGATTCCCCTTCACAAAAGTGGGAGCAAGGCAGAAGCAGGAAACTACAGACCTGTTAGTTTAACCTCAGTGATAGGGAAAATGATGGAATCACTTCTGAAGGAAAGAATTGTCGAGTACCTAGAGGCCAGAGGGGCACAGGACCCTAGGCAGCATGGATTCACAGAGGGAAGGTCATGCCAGACAAATCTGATAGATTTCTTTGACTGGGTGACCAAAGTAGTAGATCAGGGAGGGGCTGTGGACATGGCCTACCTAGACTTTAGCAAGGCATTTGACACAGTCCCACACAAAAGATTAATATACAAGTTAGCCAGCCTGGGAGTGGGTCCCAAGATGACAGCCTGGGTAAAGAATTGGCTGGAGAATAGGACACAGAGAGTAATAGTAAATGGAGTCCACTCAGAAGAAAGGAGGGTTACTAGTGGGGTACCGCAGGGTTCAGAGTTAGGACCGGTCTTCTTCAATGTCTTTATAAGCAACATTGCGGAAGGACCGGAAGGAAAAGTATGTCTCTTTGCAGATGACACTAAGATCTGCAACAGAGTTGATGCACAGGGTGGGGTGGAAAGGATGAGAAGGGACTTGGCAAGGTCAGAGGAATGGTCAAATGTATGGCAGCTTAGATTCAATGCTAAGAAGTGCAAGGTAATGCACCTGGGAAACAAAAACCCAGGGGAAGAGTACACAATGGGGGGGTGAGATACTAACAACAACAAAAATGGAAAGGGACCTGGGGGTAGTCATCAGATGACCTAAAGGTGGGCAAGCAATGTGAGAGGGCAGCAAGGAGGGCTGGGGGTTACTGGGATGCATGGAGAGGCATCACCAGTAGAAAACAGGAAGTTATTATCCCTCTGTACAGACAGCTGGTGAGACCCCATCTGAGTACTGTGTGCAGTTCTGAGACCCAATCTGCGCAAAGACATAGGCAGGATGGAAGCTGTCCAGAGGAGGGAACTAAAATGATGCAGGGTCTGCATCGGAAGACATATGAAGAGAGACTTAAGGAGCTTAATATGTATAGCCTCGAGGAAAGGAAGGAGAGGGGACATGATAGAAACTTTCTAGCACCTCAAGGGAATCAACAAAGAGGGTAGCATCTTTCAAAAAGAGGTGTGCAAGAACAAGAGGGCACAATTTGAAGATGGGGGCGGCTCAGAGGTAATTTAAGGAAGTATTTTTCACAGAGAGGTTGTGGATGCATGGAACGGCCTTCCAGAGGAGGTTGTGGAGTCAAAATCAGTGGTGGAATTCAAGCATGCATGGGACAGTCATAAGGCAATTCTAGGGTGTGAGGGTAAGAAGAAGTAGGCTGCTGGTTAACTAGGATCTATTCTGCAGCTTATCCAGTAGGTAGGGAAATGGGCAGACTGGGTGGGCCAAGCGGTCCTTATCTGCCGTCAATTTCTATGTTTCAAACAAGATAGGGTCCTTCAACGTCAGCAGGGCTACTCTTGAGCTCCACGAGACTCCTCACACATTTATATGACAAACTGCAACAGGCAAAAGTCCTTTAATGGCAGCAGGATTCACTTGAGCTACACAAGCTTCCTCACACATTTATATGGAAACAGTAACAGGCAAAAGTCCTTTAATGGCAGCAGGATTCACTTGAGCTACACAAGCCTCCTCACACATTTATATGGTAAACAGTAACAGGCAAAGTCCTTTAATGGCAGCAGGATTCACTTGAGCTACACAGAGCTCCTCACACATTTATATGGTAAACAGTAACAGGCAAAAGTCCTTTAATGGCAGCAGGATTCACTTGAGCTACACAAGCCTCCTCACACATTTATATGGTAAAAAGAAAGTACTATACCAGGCAGGCTGCTTCTCTATCCTGATCGCAATTACTGCACAATACCCGGGAGAACACACAGCAGATTCAGTTCCTGACAGACCGAGCGCAATTCAGCAATTTCTCCAGTCTTCTACAGGGTGAGCCTGGTTTCTACTCTTCAGATATCCTTTGATTCTCTCTTGAGGATGGATTCAGTCCTAACAAGCAGTTACACAAGCTGCAGACGGAACTCGGGGCCTTACACGCATTTCCCGACTAAAACTGCACACCGAAAAAGCACAGGGCTCCTTCCCTCTTCACTGCCAGAGCTCAACTGAAACTCCAGCAGACAAAACCGGGCACTTCCTCCCAGTTCTTGGCTGGATTGGCTGTCACTCACAATAGACTGCCCCTGTTGGTCCAAAAAGGCGCCGAAGTCCAAACTACTTCTCCTAGAGTCACTGCCCATACAATCCTCTTGCGGCTGGCTCAGATTACGAGTCCAAGTTCTGATTCGTCCAAGGCACCATTTTAGAGCTACCTTAACCCACACTGATTGATCCAGTTCAGCAGTTCAAAACTAGAATGGGGAACTAGGCAAACACAGTTCTGACTGCAAAGAAAGCAGGTTAGACAAACTGTATTTTCATTATTACTCTAAATGATTTCTGGCAAACAGTTACATCTTTCAGATAGGTTCCTTTGCACTCTAGTGACTGCAAAATGGAGTGACTAAGGCAGCTCGAGTGGTACTCAAGCAGAGAAACACACAGTCCCCCCATACAAACGAATTATGTCTGCAAGCAGACAGCTCTTAAAGAGACAGTACCAGAGGCTCTAAAAACAATCACAGATAAATGGCTTAAACGCCAAACACCATTCAGGCTTGGAGCATTCAAGCAAGCTCCTGGAAGTCTTTTTGGAACCCCCATTTGCAGGGGGGTTACACCTTTCCTGGCCTGGGAAAGCTTGACGTTCGCATCAAGCAAGTACCCCATAAGTTTCAACTACAACCATATACATTTGCATTAGGCTCACACATGTAATCATCAGTCAATATATCATTTTACCAAGAACACATTTCTGAAACATTGCAGTACGTCACTCTTTACACAGTATTACACACACATTGTACCATAACTCAAGTTATTACCTCTTGTACATGAAACCTGAAGAGAGGGGCCTTCCTATCAGTTACCTTGGGGCTGGATGGGGCAAGGCACCATATTTAGAGGGCAACAAGTAACTTGAGTTAGCACTGACGCTCAGTTTGGGCAATGAGCTCGGGACACATACACCCTTTATGGACAACATTGAGAGGCAAGTCCACAGGCCTCCCAAGGGAATCATAACTGAGGTGCACCACAGGCTTTACAGCTCGACCAGTCTTTCTAGGGGAACTGTTACAGTCTCTGCACTCTGAGCCTCATTTTCAGCATTGTCTTACTTGTCAGGGGAGTCTCCATGGGGTAGAGAGGATAGAACTTGGGGCACTTTCAGCTCAGGAGTTACAGTTTCTGAGTCCACAACATTTGGCTCGCATGGAGAGCTTTTGGACACTGGCAGTGGACTGTCAGGGCACTCAAAATACTCTTCTTGTTCTGGTGTATCACCAGTCTGCCCCAATCCATCATTTTCCTCCTGAAAGCTCAAACAGTTCAACCATGCACAATGATTCCATTTCATCTGATCTGATGCTTTGCACTTCACTTTCTGGAAGCACTGGCTCCAGGGACGAAGCTGGGGGCTTAGACAGTCCAGAAGGCCCAGCTTCGTCTCCAGTATTGACTAGGGGATTGCCCCGAAACAATTGACTCAGTTTGTAAAAAGAATAGTATTCAAAGTCACTCTCACTTTCTTCTGATATGGACTGACAGTCATGCTCAACTGGGACTTGTGGAGGGGAACACTTTAACTCTGCTTCTGTAGGTGCAGACTTTCTTGATCTTTTTCTAGTAGCAGCTCTAGTCACTGGTCCAGAGGGGCATCTTCTGGGGCTCAGACTCAATCAAGATTTGTCCAATGGGCAGTAAATGATTTCTATGCATTGTTTTTACATCTTTGAATTATTCTCAGGCCTTACTTTGTACACTGGCAGATCATCTAGTTTGCCCACTACAATGTGAGGGAGATGGTGCCATCTGTCAGCAATCTTGTGTTTGCCATGCAGTCCCAGATATCTTAGCAATACCCAATCTCCTCCTGGAGTTCCTGTGCTTTCACCTTTTATCATACCTTTCTTTGTTGGCCAGATTTCTTTGGCAGCCATGGTTTGAGCCAGTTGGTACGCATGAGTTAGCTGGGCCTTTAACTTTGCACATACTGTAAATAGTTGTCAGCTTGAAACCCATCAGAGAGACCCCAAACACACAAGTACCGGTAGTCCAGCTTCTCTTCCAAACATCAGCGGTAGGGGAGAACCCAGTGGCATCACTTTTGGTGCAGTTATAAGCATGTACCAGGGTGCTAATTTGTTGGCTCCATCTAGGCTTGTCCTTTGGGTGCAGGGTGCCTAGTATATCTAGCAAAGTGCGGTTGAAACGCTCAGGCTGTGGGTCCCCTGGGGTGGTAAGGAGTGGTTCTGACTTTCGCACTTCCACAGAGAAAGCATCTCTTTGATCGGACGACTCTCAAAGTCTCTCCCTGATCAGAATGGATTCTTTGTGGAGCCCCATAGTGAACAAAAAGTTTTCTACAAGTACTTTGCCACAGTGGATGCTTTCTGGTCTTTGGTGGGGAAAGCTTGGGCATATTTCGTGAAATGGTGTGCACCACCAGCACATTACTGATATTTCCTTTGATCTGACTCCAAACTCAGAAAATCAATACAGACCAGCTCCATGGGTGCACTGGTGGTGATGTTAACAAGGGGCAGCCTCTGGGGCAACGCTTCCTCTGTAAGCAGCGATCACAAGTTTGAATGTGTTGCTCCATATCAGCCCCTCATCTTAGGCCAATAGAATCTGGATCTCACCAAGTCAAGTGTTCTGTCTATACCAAGGTGCCCCATGTGGTTGTGCAAGGACCTCAATACTGAGTCTCGAAGGCAGTGGCAGCACTAGTTGTTGTTTGTCTACTTGTCCCCTCTGTCTACTGTTTCTCTGTATAACAGTTTATTAATCAGTTTCAACTTAGGACCTTCTTTGTATAACGGTGCAGTTCTCAAATCAGTGGAGCGTAATTTGACACATCTTTTCCTGCACAGAGGGCTTCTAAAGCTGATTTGATCATGGGATCATGGGACTGAGCCGCAATACTGTCATTGTCCAGCTGAGGCAGTGCACCAATGTCTATTGCAGAAAAGTGACAATAAGCAGCAGGTATGCAATTTCAGAGGGTCCCAAGCAATCCACCATGCAGTCCGCTGCGTCTGTGGACATTTGTTCCTCCCTGTCAAACTTCGCCGAGAGTGCCCAATGTCAGGTTCTGCCAATCTGACCCAGTCATTCTGGGGAACAGGCCTCCGGAGAGAGCATCAGCATCTATGTGGTTCAGACCTGCCTCGGTATTCGAGAGCATAGTCATACGAGATAATGCAGAAAGCCACCTATGGCCAGTGGCATCCAACTTAGCTGAGGTCTGCACATAGGTCAAAGGATTATTGTCAGTTTTTACTAGTATTTTAGCCCCATACAAGTACTCATGGAATTGGTCAATAATAGCCCACTTCAAAGCTAGGAACTCTAACTTATGTACAGGATAGTTCTTTTCGGATGGGGTCAGGCTTCTACTGGCAAAGGCCACTGGTCTCAGGCCATTCTCGTGGTTTGGTACAACACAGCCCTCAACCCCTGCAAGCTAGCATCAGTGTGCAGGACGAAGGTTTTCTTGGATCATAGGCCAGCACTGGAGCATGGTAAGTTGGATATATGATCTCATGAAAGAAGTCTCACAATCAGGAGTCCAGCGGGCCCCAAATACTTCACTCAGATGAAAATATACTTTTCAGTCTTGAGGACGCTGACTTTTGGTATTTTTTGTGGGTTGGGGATTTGAGGTTAAATAAAGGTGGATCACTTTGAATAGTCCTTGATGAAACGCTGATAATAACCACAGAATCCCAGGAATCTTTGCAGTTCTTTTAGATTTTTGGGTGTGGCCAGGTGGTCAAGGCCTCAACTTTACTTGGGTGGGTCTCTATTCCCTCAGTGGATACTATATGTCCCACATACTTACTGATGTTTGAAAGAATTGACACTTATCAATGGACAGTTTAAGGCCAAAGTCCTCCAGTCGGTCCAATACCTTAAATAATCTGCTCTCATGTTCCTCCAGTGAGCTGCCAAACACAATAAAATTGTCTAGGTATACCAGGCACTCTAGTAAGTTCATGTCCCCTACTGCACGCTCCATCAATCGTTGAAAAGTGGCTGGGGCACCTGAAATCCCTTGAGGCATCCTCATGAATTCATAGAAGCCAAGCGGACAGATAAAGGCTGTCTTCTCATGGTCCTCTGGGGCCATCGGAATTGCTAGTACCCATCCGGAGATCCAACACAGAGAACCACTTTCTCCGCTTAGGCAGTCCAAAGCATCCTGAATGCGGGGCATTGTGTACTGATCAGGATAGTCCGCCGTTTAAGTGCGATAATCCACGACATCCTTACTGTCCCATTCTTTCCTCACTACCACAAAGGGAAGCGTAAGGGCTTCTGGATTCTTGTATTACACCAGCAGCTAACATCTCTTGCAGATGCCGCCTCACATCATCTATGCCAGCAGGTGCCAGGCATCGAGACATCTCATGAAATGGTCTTCGTCATGCAGCCGGATATTGTGCTCAGCCCTTGCACGCATCCCACGTCCCATTCCTTTAAAGAAACACCTGGTCTCTCTGGACAAGCTTCTCACTGATCCTCACTTTCCATTCAGCTGGCAGCAGGGAGTCGCCAAATCAAACAAGTCAGGCGTTACTCTGTCATTCTTCCTTGAACTCTTACTGCTGGGTAGCACTGCAGTGTCTGCACAATGCACATTAGCCAGGATGCAACCTCTTTTACCTCGAATGTCTCTTTCAGACACATTATGAACTTGGACAATGTACCTTCTGGCATAAGCATGGGCTCAGCGGGCAAAATACTAGGCTTGACCAGCAGTCCCTCTGGCAATTTTCCATCGCCTGGTGCATCCAACATTAATATTTTATTCTTAACATCCTTTCTGATACGGACCATTCCCTGTAAGGTACACTGGGCATTTGGCGTCAGGATCAGAGACTCAGGATCCTTCTTCCATACAATCCCGACCGGTTCCTCTGGTTCTATTTTTTCAGCATCTCTCTGTGCCTCATAGGCCTTCTTAATTAAAGCCGAACTCTTAAAGCTCTACTAGTCTTTGACCCCTGTTTTTCTATAACACAATCTGTGCCAGCCTTCCGAACATATGAGCATTTGTTCCAATCAACAAAGGACACCATCATAGAGTCCAGTGGGGGACACACTAAGGCTAGGGTCTCTACTTGTTCGCCACTCCAGCCACAGAGGTGGGGAAAGACAGCCAAATTTGATATACCCGAATAGGGTAGGCCTTTCACTTAACCCCCATACATGCAGTCCTTCTAATGGTTGTAAGGCACGCCTGACAAATGCTTCTGATACCAATCCTGGAACATAATTGTCACTTGGGAGCCACTGTCTAATACAGCTCTTGTAGACACTCCATTCACCTTACAGTGGTCTCCATGGAGGGACCCACTATTCTGGACCAGTCTGGAGAGGCGGTAGTGGAGGCCTGGGCAACTGACCTTGCCACAAAAGGATGTGAGTTAGCATTTTGGTGCCCTCACTGGACTCATTTCTGCACCTCTTAACCACTGATTTGTTCTCCCAAGCCTCCTTGTAGCCTATATGCAACTTTGTCAGTGTCTTTGGGACCGCATTCCTCTCATGTGCCCATCCTTCCCACAATTATAGCAAAACATACTTTCTGGAGTTTGAGCTGGCCGAGGCGCACACTGGGAGCCAGGGCGGGGTATTACTAACTGGAAACCCTGGTGCCATCTCTGTCTCGCGGCGTGATAAGCATTTGGAGACATCTCGTCAGTTTCTCCACTTCCATGGTCAAGGAATCGAGTTTGGAGCTGTTATCAGCAGAAGATACATGGTGGGTACCCCACCCCATAGCAGATGCAGTCGGATATAGGTCAGGGCTCTGCACTTGTAGGCGTGGCCTTCATAAAAGGGACTGTTTTGAAATCGATCTCTCTCAACAGTTCGCCCCATTGTGGCTTATCTTTTCCTTGTCAGAGCACTCATTGACTGCCAACCTCTGCCCCTGAGCTTCACTCTGATGGGTCACCCTCGGTCACTCGGGTCGTAGCCGCAGCTATTGGTGCAGGTCCCTCCCGAGGTCACCTTTCTCAACCTCGAATTTCTCTCATTAACTCATCATAGGAGGGTGGGAGTTCCAGTCAATTTGCCAGGCGAACTGAAGCAACAGCAGTTCTGAGAAGGGGGAGACTCAAGGATCCTGTCCAGCCTGGTTCGGTCCAGTTCAATCGCTGGCAAACTACCCTTTCTGAGGCATTCTTGCAACAATTTTTCCAGCCGAGATACATACACAGACAACAACCCCTTGGTACTGTTGCATTTCTTACTCTCCACCATAGGTCCTCATCAGAATCTGGGCTCCCATACACATCTCCAAGGCCTCAAGATAGGCCTGTGCAGTCACTTCAGGGTTACTGGCCCATTTAGCATGGATGGTAGCCAGGGCAGGACCTCGGAGGCTCTCACTAACCCTCTTCGCCGCTTCCCGAGCATTGCCATTCTAGCACTTGGGGCAACATAGTTCATCCAGGTCTCCCAGTCATCTTCCCTTGGGGGTGGGAGGGTGCCAGAGAAGATCCTCAACCTTCGTAAGAGTTGTGACTAATGGCAGGTGCAGAAATAGGAGCCTGCATTGGTTCAGCCACCATTATGGGCACTGGAGCGGGAGAGGGTGTTGGGGAGGAACACCTCAGGTGGCAAGAATAGTTTCTTCAAGTCCTCCACAGTTTTCCTTCCCCAGCAACCATTTAGCAAATTTCTCCTCAAAAGTTTCAGACAGTGGTGGGCCTCATCCCCCGGTCTTTACTGTCCTTAGTTATCACTTTCCAGGCAGTGAGGGCTCCTCTGGGGTAATGGTCTGTGGCACTTTGGAGCTATCTATGGATCCTTAAACTCTACTAGGGCCAGGAAAGTGTGTGAGCAGATTAGCATGCGACCCACCACCACAGGGTTTTGTAAACCTTCCACCTTGAAAGTACTCCTGTACAGTGTCCTATTGATACCCAGGGGATGTCCAGGATAAGCATAGCATTTTGGGGGTCGATCTCTCCCAGTACACCACTCGACCAGCCGGTGCACAGCCACTTCTGTCGGGTACCCATTTTTTCTTAACAGTGGTTCAGAATATGGCCACTAGAGGACACACAATCCCAGCGTGAGCCTCCAAGATGTAACCCCTAGATGGCGCTATCCCAAGGGCTACTACCCCTGCCTGATTTGCTACGAACAGGTTGAGGGGCCTGGATCCGATGGCGGGTGCCTCCACCCAGAGGTCAGGGTTTGCAATAGTTAAACTAACTTGGTCACAGCCCTCTTGACACTTCAACCCCTTTCTTCCCACTAGTGGCCCACACAGTATATCAGAATTACCTTCACAGTATACACTTACCCCAGGACTGGTTCAGGCACTGGGACCCCCTGTAAAATAAGAAGATACAGTGCAACAATCACAGTACAATACTTTAACATAGACAAATACCTCAGGCAGTATAACTTTGCTGAAACAAGCAGCTCAGATTTATTTAGGAGGATATAACAAAGACAGGGGGAAATCGGGTTAATTAGCTTATCACTTTACTCATCTATCTATGGCTCTGTGCACAGGCCGATCCCTACCAGTTACTGTCCTTGGGTACCCAAGCCGTAGTGGCTATCCTCAAACCGCGGGAGCTGGTAGGGCCTTTTCACACAGAGAAAAGAAAAATTAGTTAAACAGTCAGCAGTACAGTAATTCCATTTGGATTCAATGTGGCAATTCAACAGGGAGTGACCCTGAATTAGTACTCACGACCTCCAAACAAGATAGGGTCCTTCAACGCCAGCAGGGCTACTCTTGAGCTCCACGAGACTCCTCACACATTTATATGAGAAACTGCAACAGGCAAAAGTCCTTTAATGGCAGCAGGATTCACTTGAGCTACAAGCCTCCTCACACATTTATATGGCAAACAGTAACAGGCAAAAGTCCTTTAATGGCAGCAGGATTCACTTGAGCTACACAAGCCTCCTCACACATTTATATGGTAAACAGTAACAGGCAAAAGTCCTTTAATGGCAGCAGGATTCACTTGAGCTACACAAGCCTCCTCACACATTTATATGGTAAAAAGAAAGTACTATACCAGGCAGGCTGCTTCTCTATCCCGATCGCAATTACTGCACAATACCCGGGAGAACACACAGCAGATTCAGTTCCTGACAGACCGAACGCACTCAGCAATTTCTCCAGTCTTCTACAGGGTGAGCCTGGTTTCTACTCTTCAGATATCCTTTGATTCTCTTCACAGGACAGATTCAGTCCTAACAAGCAGTTACACAAGTTGCAGACCGAACTCTGGGCCCACACGCTTTCCTGACTAAAACTGCACGGCAAAAAGCACAGGCTCCTTCCCTTCACTGCCAGAGCTCAACCGAACTCCAGCAGACAAAACTGGCACTTCCTTTGAGTTCCTCCCAGTTCTTACTGGATTGGCTGTCACTCACAATAGACTGCCCCTGTTGGTCCAAAAGGCGCCAAGTCCAAACTACATCTCCCAGAGTCACTGCCCATACAATCCTCTTGTGGCTGGCTCAGATTACGAGTCCAAGTTCTGATTCGTCCAAGGCACCATTTTAGAGCTACCTTAACCCACACTGATTGGTCCAGTTCAACAGTTCAAAACTAGAATGGGAACTAGGCAAACACAGTTCTGACTGCAAAGAAAGCAGGTTAGACAAACTGTATTTTCATTATTACTCTAAATGATTTCTGGCAAACAGTTACATCTTTCAGATAGGTTCCTTTGCATGCCTAGTGACTGCAAAATGGAGTGAATTGGCAGCAGCTCGAGTGGTACTCAAGCAGAGAAACACACAGTCCCCCCATACAAACGAATTATGTCTGCAAGCAGACAGCTCTTAAAGAGACAGTACCAGAGGCTCTAAAAACACTCACAGATAAATGGCTTAAACGCCAAACACCATTCAGGCTTGGAGCATTCAAGCAAGCTCCTGGAAGTCTTTTGGGAACCCCCATTTGCAGGGGGGTTACACAAAGATTCCACGTTGTAAGGATACAGATAGTTTGCAATTACATACAAGATACAGTAGTTTAAACAGTCAAGTCCAACAATTAAAACACTGTTTCATTAGACATATAATGGACAAGAGATACAGAGTAAATACAAATTGCATATGGATGCGATTGCATATGGTTTTGGTGCTTAGTGTGTGCGTGGGTGGCATGGGGGTGTGGCTGAGCAGGTGTGACATCCCTGAGGCATGGGGCATAGGCACTTCAAACGGAGTGTCGAGTCCACTGCAGAAGTAACCTTAAGAAGAACCTAAGAAGGGGACAAAATTATGTTTCACCAGCTACTGTTGAAGGATAGCCCTTCATTAAAGTAGGTTTGATTATTGGTTTTAGTATCTTCTGATGCTTTCATAGGAGAAACATAGAAACATAGCATTTGTTGGCAGAAAAAGACAGCTGGGCCCACACAGTCTGCCTAGTTTTCTTCCCTGCTTATTCTGTTCCAGCAGATCTTAATTGGTCTCTGGCAACCCGCTTCCTCCTTTTTAATTATTAGTATTACACTGTGTCTATCCCATGCATGTTTGAAACCCTGAATAGATTTTGTCCCTACTATCTTTGTAGCAGGCTATTCCAAGCGTCCGTCACTCTTTTGGAGAAGTAGTATTTCCTCATATCACTCTTACATCCCCCCCCCCCCGTAGCTTTGTTGCATATCCTCTTGTTCTGGTGCACTTTTGCATTTGAAACAGGCTCCCCACCTGTACTCTGGTTACTCTCTTGAGGTACTTGTGGGTCTCTATCATATCCACCTTCTCCCTTCTTTCCTCCAGGGTGTACATATTGAGATCCTTCAGTCTTTCATCATATGGTTTCTCATGCCAGCTATGTACCATTTTAGTTGCCCTTCTCTGGACTACCTCTACCCTGTTGATGTCTTTTCTTAAACGAGGCCTCCATCCAGGTATGGTCTCACCATACTATCACCTCCTGCCATCTGCTTGTGGTACTTCTCTCTATGCACCCCAGCAAACCACTGACCCTGTTCACTGCCTTGTCACACTGCCCTGCAACTTTGAGTTCATCCGATATTACAATCCCTAGGTCCCTTTCCTTCATAGTAAGCAACACTACTTTCCCTCACCATCTCATACTAAGCGCCTGGATTTCTAGGAGCTAAGTATAAAATGGTGGCGGTGGCGGCGGTGGTGGTGGAGGGGGAGATTACTGTCGGTCACTAAGAAGGAAAAAAAAGTTGCTATTGACAAGAGTAGGGCTTGCTACAGGGGAGACTGACATGTTCGCAACAAGATCAACGGCAGAAGTTGAAGTAACATTAAGTTGCAAACTGCACAGTTTCTAATTAAATAACAAATATTACCAAAATTTAGAAAAAGTAAAAAAACCAAAACGATATATATATATATATATAAGATGTTTACATTGTCATGCAGTTTTACAGTATGTATCAACACAAAAACAATATTGATACAATCTGTTGATACCCAAAATAGTATCAATATGACCTATTTACCATTTTGTGGCTGTGTCACGGCTAAAAAACATGTATCGATAATATACTCAAAAAGTGGTTTCAGACTGTATAGCTTCATATAGAACAGTATCCACAAATAAAACCTGTATCAAGAGGACTGATTCTTTATGACCCAAGCTTTCATTTAAAAATAAATGACATTTGTAACCCCAACAGTTCCAAAGTTAGATCTTTCAAAAGGTGATTTTTTTTTTTTTAACTCTATTGCATTTTAACAAAGCGATGACATATAGTACATTCTCCTGTAAGGCACCATACAATACAGCTCACAAATATATCCCAATATACTCGAGGATATAAAGTCTATACAGTCTTACATTAGGAAGTGGGGGTAAAACCTAAAAAGAAAAGACTATTATTGAAATATTAATATCCAGCAAGCTGCAGCCCATGAAGGCTTTTGGGGATCAAGTCTAAAATGTTGAATATCCTGCAAATGGTAACAACTCAGCACCCAGTGTTGATGTGTCCCCATGTCCAGAAAACGGTGCTCCTAACATAGCTAGCACTAATAAAGACAGCCTGCATACCCCTAATATTATTATTTAAGCAAGAAAATTAAGTAAATCCCAAGGAAGCAACGCAGCCCTCTGTAATTAACACTCTGCTCAGTACTGAACCAAAAACTACCCAGTAAAGAATTCAAACATTTAATACTTAAGTTTTAGCAATTAAGGTAGTCCCAGAGAAAAATCAAGTCTCTTCATCTGATTCTAGTCTTTGTTGTACTTCCGTAGACTGAAATTTACATGCAATGGCTTCAGCTTTTTTTCAGTTTCCACAGGGTCGCTGAACTGGAAAGTACGACTTCCATAGTGAATGCAGAGTCGAGCCGGCATCAGTAAGGAGTGAGTAACCCCTAAGCATCTGAGCCATGCTCGAACCGCATCAGATTTCTTTTGTGGGCCCAAGTAGCAAAAGATAAGTCGGGAAACAAGTGGAAAGTCGATTTGTTGTAGGTAAGATCCTCCACGGATCTGGCAGCCTGGAAAATAACATCTCTAGTAATGGAAATACTAGCGGTCACCAGCAACATCACTTTTGGAGCTTCACTGCAAGGTCCAGCCGCCCAGTGAGTAATCTGAAATGCTTTACAAAATTGACCGGCCATAGCGTCCCTAGGCAGGTTAAGTACATCAGGCAGCCAAGATTGTAGGAAGGCTAAGAGGTTTGCTTCTTCACTTCCTTCTGGGAGACTGATGATGCGCACATGCACGGCCCGATTTGAATTCCGAATGCCTCCAGTCTGTATCGCAATTGTGCGTTTTCTTGTACTAACTTGGAAGTTGTGGCCATGGCCTGAATAGCTGTTTTATCTACCGGAACTGCGGTCTGTGACACTGCCTCCAGCTTCGTGATCTTGGTTTCACGTATCTTTGAAGAATTAATTTGACCTTCAGGTTGATCACCTGCATAGAGGCCTGTAGAGCTCTCAAGGGGGGGGTCCACGCTGGCAATATTCATTGAGGTAGTTACGGCCTGATCGGCAGCTGCTGATGAACTTTTGACACTGCTCCCACGTGCCTTCTGATTGCGGCCCATGGTATTTTTTGGTATCCAATGATACCAGACAATGTAAACTTTCCCTTACTCACAATAATACCACAAAATTCTTACTGTAAAAGAGGTTTTTAATGTTTTTATCGCTGATATGCACAGAGCTGCTTTAAAGTGCATCTTGCCTGTAAGCTGCTCAACAGTGCCCCCCTTTCAAAAGTTAATTTCGATAAAATCAGAACATTTTGGAACCGTTAGTGCTTAAAACTTTTTTTTTTAAATGAAAGCTTGGAGTCAGTTAAGTTGATACATCAACATACTGTATATGATGTTACTACTCCTTCCACGTATTAATATATGAAAGCCATGCCACCACATCCAGCATCATCACATAGGAAACACCTGGTTTTCCTACCCTCCATCTCCTACCTAGATTTGCCCCACCTCCTCTTCCTCTCTGGCTTGCCCTCAGAAGCCAGACCATCAGAGTGGACAGGATTCCCCTGCTGGACATCATGCTCAGTGCAGAGGTGGAGCGTTGGTTGGCAGTGCGGTGTCTGTGGAAGTAGGCCAGCTTCATACTGCCACAGCCAAAGGGAGTTCCACTTTTCTTCCCCTCATTATAGGATGCCAGCATTCTGGATTTGCTGACACTTGTGCATCAGTGTGCTTCAGAGCTCAGTCAGCATCCTCCATGCCTGTACTCCAACTCAGCTAGCCCTGCCACCTCTGATCACCAGGGTGGTGGTAACACAACAAAGTCTTTGGAACCTTCCTCCCTTAGGAGAGTGGCCTCAGGGACAGTTAATCCTCCTCCCCCCAGCTGGCCCTCTGACACCTCCAGTTTGTTCTTGAACCTGGATCACTGCTATCGTGAGCTGTAGCACTATCCCTGTGCCCAGGCCAGAGTTCTTTAGGTTTTTATTTGTACAATTTTTTTCACTTCGGTCACTGGCGTTGGGGCATCTCTCAGGCAGGGCCCACTCAGCTGCTTCTCTACTGTCCTGCCTGAACTCCTTCCCCCAACTAAGGAATCGGGTGTTGGTTCCCCCCTCATGGACCCCACACGGGGAGCTGAGGACCACAGAGAGTCAAGTCTGGGGGTTGGGGCCGACACTGGAATGTGTGGGAGTGGCCCTGGAGTATCCACCGTCACCTCTGCACCAACTGGGGTTTTCCACCTTGTGTGTTTCCTTGAGACATTGGACATGAAATGACATCCCTATGAGAGACATGCCCTCACATATGTCCTCCAGCACCTCCCCTGAAACTACACACTCCTTGTGGTACCTCCCGGTCTCCATTAGGTGTCACCACAGAACGAGGCATCCTGCACACCCACCCCAGGAGAGGAAAGCAGTCTGCTGGATGCTCAATCCTCTCCTCCCCCTGCCAACCCCCGCAACCAGAGTCTGTTCCTGAACTTAGGTCACCGACGTGGTGTAAGGTGTGGCATCCAGCACCTCAACCCTCAGCGCCACCGGGCCGCCCCCAGAGTTTTGTAGCTGTTTTGAGTTTTATTTATTTATGAATGTATGTCTTTGGTGACTGGGTAGGTGCGCTAATCCAAGGGACTGTTTTCAGGCACGACCTGGGCCATAAATAATGGCACATTTAACAAAACAGAATACAGGAGGAGTAACATGGCCACAATGCAGGCCATTTATTTATTTTTTTTTTATTTAATGAAGAATCAGATTTACAACCTTTGAGTCAGCAACTCGTTTACAAAGGTACCTCGTCAAGAAGGGGGGGAGACAACAAATAGTGAGGTTATAGGACAGGGAATTACAAACAGGTGAGATACAAAACACCTGGAGTTACAGGCAGCAACTATACAAGTACAGTACAATCATAAGTTGAGTAATATACATAGGTTAACTTGCATATTATACATCATATTACGATCAATTAATTAAAAGCGACGTAGTTTCAGACAGAGCCCAGTCATCTAAGGAACCAGGGGAACAGGGCAAAGGGTGGTTAGGTCATCTATCGACATTTGCAGCATCGACTGTCAATAATGTGTTGACGGAGGGTGTTTTGAACCGCCAACTCGGGATCTTAGAGATAGCCTCAGGAAGGAATTGAACCAAGGGGGTTTTATGATGGAAGGATCTTTGACAGCGAGAGGTCCTAGCCCTGGGAACTATGAAAGTGGCTACGATGGAGTTCGGGTAGGCAGGGGACGGACAGCCAGCTGCAGTGGAGCAGAGACCCCTGGCGGGCAAAGCCCTGACAAGGATTTTTTAGCCAGTAGGCAGGTATGGTATATTACTCTTTCATCAAGATTGAGTAAATTGGATGTAGAGTATAGCAGACAGGTGTGAGTTCTGCTGTTGGCACTTGTAAGGAGCCTGCAGGCTTTGTTAATGGAGGTCTGTACCTTAGATAAGGAGGTGGGGTCAGCCACAGCGTAAATAGGAAGACCGTAGTCGGCCAGAGACAGTACCGAGGAGGTAATGGCTAATTTTAGCGCAGATTCCGGGAGGCAATCTTTGTGTCGGTAAAGGAGCCCGATCCTGGAGTTCATGGCAGATGACAGGGTTTTTAAGTGAGCGTGGAATGTAAGGCCGGGGTCAAAGGTGATGCCCAGGTACTTGTAGGATGTTACCTGTTCTAGAGTAAGGAGCTTGCTGGTGTTGATGAGAAGGGGAGTGTTCTTAGCACTGTTTTGCCAGTGTGAAAACAGCATGGACTTAGTTTTCTTCAGGTTCATGACAAGTCGATGATTATTGAACCAATTTTCAGCTTGGAGGAAGGCGCTTTGCAGTGTGCCTCGGAGTAGGAGCGGGTCAGGGTGAGATGCTAGGATTATTGCATCATCAGCATAGAGCAGTATTTTGCTGGAGCAGGAGATTGGGAGAGAGTTTAGGAATAGACTGAAGAGGGTGGGTCAGAGGATGGAACCTTGCGGTACCCCAGAGAACCGGCAGGTTGGAGAGAGTCCCATTTAGTATAACTCTTGGGACCTGTTTTGCAGGTAGCTAGAAAACCACTTCATTGGGCCAGATGAGAGTCCTAGTTGGGATAGGGAGTTTAACAGCAGGGGGTGGCACACCGTATCGAAAGCCTTAGATAGGTCTATGAATACTGCCCCTGCTTGACAACCCTTGTCAAGTGCGGAGTGTAAGTAGTGGGAGAATCCCAGAAGGGCGGTGGTAGTGCTGTGGCCTGGATGAAACCCATGTTGCTCAGGACATAAAAGGTTGTACTTAGATAGGTATTCTAAGAGCTGTGTAGATACTATTTTTTCTAAAGCTTGATGGATGGGGGAGGATGTGGAGATGGGCTCTGTAATTGTTTGGTAGCATGGATCCCCAGACTTATGGATGGGGATTACTTCAGCGTGCTTCCAAGCATCCGTGAATTGACCAAACATAAGGATTTGTTTAAGATAAGCGTGAGGGGAATTAGCATGACATCCAGAGTAAGGCGAGTATCTTGGAGTCAAGAGGGTCGCTACTAGGGTTTTGGGAGGTGAGGGACTTTATGAGAAAAGGTTTGGCATCACAGGGTGAGACTGCCTGGAAGCAGAAAAGTGGCCTTGAGATGTGGAGGAGGTGGACGTGGTAACCGGTCGGTAGAAGGGCAGGGAGGACTGCGCTTAAGTCCGTGAAGGTTTTATTAAGGCAGTCAGCAATACATATTAGGTCAGTCGAGACAGCCCCATTTATGTCAATCTGAGACAGCGGGGGGGAACGGGTTTTACCATTCAGTTCTTTAATGTTGTCCCAGAAGGCTCTGGATGAGCCCCAGGTGGACGTCAATGCAGCCTGATAGTATTTAGCTTTTGCCTGCTTGATGGCCCAGGTGCACTGGTTGCGGGCAGCCCTGTAGGCTTGTCTGTCAGCCACTCTACCAGAGTCATTTGCAATGTGCCAGAGATTATCCCGCTTTTTTAGTTGCTGGATCAGAGCAGGGGATATCCATTGACAATGAGGTGCAGGGAATTACAGTACAGAGGGTACTAACAAAAATGAGAATACAATAAAGTACAAGGTGAAATTGTAGGCTAGCGACAAGTCCATATACATCATCACAGGAAGATGGAGAACAATGCAGTGTAACCCCCCTACAAATTGGGGTTCCTAAAAGCCTCCTAGGAGCTTGTTTAAGTGTTCCCCTTGCCTGCTGGCATTCGGCGTTTAAGCTGTTAGAATGGCACTGCGAGTGCTCGTAGAGCCTCCACATACTGTCTCTTTAAGAGCTGTCTGCTTGCAGACATAACTAATGCTTTTCCCGGGGGGGGGGCGCTGGTGTTTCCCTGCTTGAATCCTGCCTGAACTGTGGAGTAATCGCTCCCTTTTGCGGTTGCTGAAGGCGTAAAGGGAGCCTATCTGAAGGATATAACTGTTAACCTGTAATCAGTTAAAGCCTTAGTAATATTGTAGTTTGTCTAACCTGCCTTTATTGCAGGTGGGACTTTGTGTGTGTTGCCCCTCCATTTTGGACCTAAACTGCTGTACTGGGCCATTGGAATAAAGGGAGCTATAAAATGGAGACTGTTTGGGGCAACCAGAATTCGGACTCTCCTGGGAGCTGGCTTACAAGGGGAATGTATAGCTAGTAATTCTGGGAAGTGTAGCTTTGGACGTTGGCGCTTTTTTGCACCAACTGAGAGAGCTTTGGAATGATTGACAGCTGAGTCCACCAACTGGACCTGGTGGTGCCCGAAGGGAATGCTCTTTCTTGTGACGTGACTGGGAGGTCAAACCAATTGTGTCCATGGGAAGAGAAGGAGCTCTGTGCTTCTGCGGAGTATAGTTTCGCACGGGAAGCGCGTGAGAGGCCCTGCAGTCAGTCGGTTTCCATTGCAAGCTTGAATCGGACTGAATCCGAGGTGACTGAAGGAAGGAAGGCTGAAAAGTGGAAACCAGGCTCACCCTGTAGAAGACTGGAGAAATTGCTGAATCACGCTCGGTCTGTCAGGAACTGAAGCTGCTGTGTGTACTCCCAGGTATCTGCAGTAAGTGTTATTGGGACCTAGGAGCGGCTGCCTGGTATAGTAATTTCCTATACATATAAATGTGTTGAATGCTTGTGAGGGATAGATATTCCAATTTCTCTTTTCACCGTATGGTGTAAGCTGAAAGCCGAACTGAATTTAGTTGGACTAAATCCGTCTGCTAGTCAAAGCAGTTGAGCCTGGCCAGTAGAATCGAATCTCTATGCCTTGTTTGTCTGGCAATCCAGAACAACCATCTGCATCAGGTTCTCAGCTTGGGGTAGTGTGAGTACAAATCATGGCATTCCCCTGCGACCTGTTAGCAATCACCAGTGTGTCATCTGATTTCTTTTATTTCATTTCTTCAAGGACTGAGCCATCCGGCTCCGGATTACAATTGGGTGTTGTGCATATCTTTTTCTACAGGAACCTATCCATCTGCACCTGCCGGCCAACCCCGGGCAATGGACCTGGTTAGCCCCCCAACCTAGGTACCCAGAGTGTGACTTTTAAGACCCTGTATAAGTGCACAGTACTGTGATTTAATTCTGCCAATCAGCTTGCTCTCCCTCTCCCGTGTTTCATTCCCCCTAAATAAATCAGATTTGATGTTATTGACTTTAAACTGTCTGAAGTTTCAGTACATATATAGCAGGCATTACATTGATTTGTGTGTGTTGATTAACCTTATTTTACAGGGGGTCCTCAGAGACGAACTTCAGAATCAGTCTCGAGGGTAAGTGGTACCTTATGATTGAATCGTGTGTCCATGTGGGGCATTGGTACTGTAATTCCTATGCATTGTGTGGATCATTAGAGGGATTAGAAGGGGGTCTCAGTGTCCCAGAGGGCTGTGGCCAACAGACCAAACTAGACCAACCATCACAAACCCTGACCTCTGGGTGGAGGCACCCACCATAGAACCTAGGCCCCTCAACCTTTTGGTAGTCCAGCAGGCAGGAGTAATAGCCCTTGGGATAGCGCCACCTGGGGGTTACAGCAGTAAGGCAATTTTTTTTTTTAACCCAGGAGACACACTAAGCTGAAAGCTTGTTTACAGATGCGACCTGGGAGCACAAGGAAGTTAAGGGACTTGCTCAGGGTCACACAGTATGCAAGTGGGGGCTATAGGATTCAAACCCAGGTCTCCAGGTTTGCAGCTCAGAGACTTGAACCACTATGCTATACTGCCTCCCAAATTACTAGGTAAACCTCATAACGTATCAGAACCGCACTTAACAAACCATGTCATCTAGTCAACGGCATACACCGCCTCACCCACACCTGTGAGCTACACTCTCAGCAGGGGTGGCTCAACCTTGATTGCCGCATTCAGTATCAAGTTTGCCTTCTGGCCAAGAAATCTACTGTTGGACTTACCACTCTGCGACAACAAAGCCTCAACTGTCCAAACACCACAAGATGCATCAGGGGGTAAACAATTCAATCCTAAGCGTCTTCCTCCACCGAACCATGCAAGGTCAATGATATATGAGTACCGTGCACCGCTATGGCTCAATGTGCTTGACGTAGGCAGTACAAAAGAAGTAAAGCTATGACCATTTCAATCTAAGCTCCGTATGGCCCTAGCCTCAAACAGCAACTGTGATTGTGGGACCTGATCCTCTTCCCAACTACTCTCCTCTTATCAGTCTTCCACCTTCATACTTGCCCTCTAATCTTGCTCCCCTCCCTACTTTCTGTTCTACCCACTGGCTGTCCTCCTCCTCCTCCTCTCCCTCTCATTCCCCCCTTTCTCCCCTCCACCCATGCTGTCCTGTTTCCCAGTGACACACCTATTCCCTCATCCCCTCTCCTCTTCCTCCCGTTTCCTTTCCTTTGCCTCCCCTTCCTCCCACCCTCTCTGCCCCTGGCTTTTCCCATACTCTCCATCCTCCCACCCACCCCTCTCTCTGCGCTGATCATTCCTTTGTCCCCTCCCTCTGCCCTCTCTGGCCCCTTTCCAGTCCCCCATTTTTCATTTCCCTGACCCCCTCCCCATCTCAGGTCTTAGTCTCTGAGAGCAGCTACATGCAGGAGCACAGAACTGACCACACGGAGTTGTAGAGGGAAGTTGTTTTCGGTGGATAGTTACTGTTTTCCAAGCCTAAAGGCTTCCAAATACTAAAGAACCGCATTTGTTCATACTTCTAAACAAGGTGGTTTCATATTGTCAGGAGGTGGTGTTGGAAACAGAGGATCAGGGAGTTGGAGGCCTCAGCCAGACATCCCCCCCCCCATCCCCAGTCGGACACCTGCCCACATCCAGAAGCTCCCTTCAGGAGCAGGGGAAACACGCGAGCGCCACAGAAGGTAAAGAGACCTCCTTCCCTGGAAACAGCACTTGAGGAGGGTGTTAGCTCATCTACCCTCCCACCCAAATTTGAGCCTCCATTTATTGTCCCCATCCTATGATGTCACACCCTGGCACTCTGTTTTCAAAGTCCCCATTTCTAACATACTAACATACTAAAATGCCAGCAGAATAGGCCTAACAGTCTTTCGTGTCTGCTCGTTTGGTCAGCCCCCACCCTGGGTGCTGACCTTGCTGTCCCCCTCACCTTCTCTGGCTTCTCCCTTCCCAGTTCCGGATATTCTTGCTGCATTGGATTTTGCTTCCAGAACCCTTCCCCTGTACCTGTCCCACCCCCTCTTGAACCCTCTCTCCACTGTCTCTGCCTCCACCAGCCCCCAGGCAGTGCATTCCATGGCTCCACCACCCTCTCAGTGAAGTAGCACTCTCCTCCTTTCTCCCTCCTCCAGCTTCCACCCATGCCTCTAGTGGCCCCTTCCTCCTTCCTTCAAGCACCCTGACTGTTCCTCCCCTATTTACCCTCTTCATGTACCTGAAGACTCTATCATGTCCCTCCGGTCCCTTCTCTCTTCCAATGTGTTACATTTAGCTCTTGAGCCTCTCCTCATAGGTCCTGTCCCCAAGCCCCAAATCATTTTGGTTGCCCTCCTCTGGACCCTCTCCAGGAGGTTAATGTCCCTCTTAAGTGTGGCTTCCAAACTGCACGCAGTACTCCAGGTGTGGCCTCACCAAGCAGTTATACAGAGGAGTATCACTTCCTCCTTCTGGAGGTGATCCCTTAGCGATGCATCCCAGCATCCTGTTGGCCTTGGCTGCTGCCCTCCTACAAGTCTCAGAGTTGTTTATCTTGACATCCACCACCACCCCAGGTCCCTCTCAGCCATCGAGACTTGTGGCATTCCCCCCCAGGGTGTACACTTGGCTGGGTTTCTGGCCCCAAGTGAGTACCTTGTATTTTCCCTGCATTGAACCCTCAGCTTCCACTTTCTAGACCATCTTTCCAGAGCCTCCAGGTCCCCCGTAGGGCCACCCTCCCCTCTCTATTTGCAGGTTATACTTAACGGCCACTAGAGGGTTTAGTCCTCCTCACCTCCTATCTCACCACTATCACATATCCCAGCACAGTCTTCTAGCACTAAGCTATACACTCTTCTCATAGCCTGGTTTTTCTTCTTCACTACCACCACCTTCACCACTTTCACACCTGCCCCCCACATCCTACCCACTTCCTAGCCAACCACCCGCTCCCCCTGCGACCACTAGGAGTCGCTATTGCGCACCCTGTTTCCAGCTCCTGACCCTGCCAGCCCAGCCACCTTAGATGTCTGGATCTCTACTCTACCACAGCCCAAAGACAGCCGTCCCACGGGGGTCTTGAACCTGGTACCCTACACACCAAAGTCCGCAACCCTACCATTACTTACTCCAAAGTGGCAGCTCACCCTCACTGAGCACAGCCCTGACCCTCTATCCCTTTAGTCACTTAATCGCCACTATTGGCAACATCCGCATTTCATCCATTAATACTTCACATTACCATCTCAGCCTTCCTGGTGCCTCGCCTCCTCCAATTGGGAATGCACACGTAGTCCACCGAGATCAGCACCTGATGACCGCCTGAGCCATCCCACCCCCCCCACACTCTCACCATAGATCTTGCACCCGCACCCACCTCCTGCCAGCCCTTCAAACTTATCTGACCCTTCAGGCCATCCCTGGACTCACCTCCTCACCACCATTCCAGCCCTCCACACCCTACCCATCCCCTGTACCCCAATGGCTCAGCCCAATTCTCGATGTCAAGCCAGGGTTGCCAACAACTACTCCCCACTAAATAGAATTCTTATGCTATTATTGCTACTCTCAGGCAATGTCCACTCCAACCCAGGCCCCATCCCCACCTGCACACCCAGGACATCGTTCAAAGGACTCTGCATCACCAACTTGAACATATGCAGCCTGCCTAAAAAATCTGCAGCGCTCCAGTGTTGGGCCACTCTACACCAACCAGACATCATTACACTAGTGGAGACCTGGCTGTCTAAATCCACCCCGACTCCTTTGTCTCACTCCCCGGGTACACCCTATACCAGGAAGATTGGGTGGGAAAAAGCGAGGGTGGCTGTGCGATCTTCATCAGAGATAACGTCATTGGCCAGGTGCTCCCTGCCCTCCAGCTCAAAATCGGAGCCCAGGCGCTCACCATAAAAATCACCCTGGACCGCTCCAGGGGCCCACTATACCTCACAGCCTCCTATGTTCCCCTGAGGAACTAGAAGCCAGCCATCTCATCCCTCACTGGTTCTCTCTCCACTCTCCCACACAAAGCTGAACAGACACTAGTAGGGGACCTAAATGACAACTGGCTTGGTCCTTCAGCTGCTCAAGCTAAGGACTCCTTCACCGCCTTGACGTGGTCCAATTAGTCTCCCAACCTACTAGACTCCACCCTTCTACTGGCACCAGCACCCTCCTGGACATCATAATCTCAAACTGCTCCCACAAAATCCAGGACATAAAAGTTCTCCCTGACTCCCTAAGCGACCACTCTCCCATCCTATTCCTGTGGACCTCCTCCACTCCCAAACCCGTAGCTCAAACCACCTTCCGAAGGTGTCTCCACCCCGGGGAGGGGGGGTTTAGCAAACTCAAGCAATTTTTCACCCAGTCACCCAAATGGACTGGTCCCCCATTAAAATAGCACCCAGTATTGACACTGCGCTTGATCTGTTCACACAGGCCTTCACCAAGGCCTGCGATCACTATGCACCACTCACCAAACACTGCAGAAAAAACTAAATGCGCCATGGATTACCCCCTCCCTACTCCAAAAACTGAGGGAAAGGGACAATCTCTGGCACAAAGCTATAGAGTCTGGCAGGTCGGCTGACAGACAAACCTATAATGCCTCACGCAATAGATGCACGTGGGCCATCCACAAGGCCAAAGCGTACTATTATCAAGCTACCCTCACCTCCACATGGGGGTCCACCCAGACCTTCTGGGGTAATATCAAAGAACTCAATGGGAAATCACGCTCCCCACCTCCTTCCCAGCTCTCCATAGACGGCACCATTTCCACTGACCCACTTACCACAGCAAACTGTCTCAACACCTCCTTCACTGATCTCAGTACTGTACTCCCCAGTTGCTTCTTTGACCCCGTGCCCGAATCTCAACCCCCTACCCTGCAGTGCCCTCATTTCCTCCTGTGCAAAATATCCACCCATGAAGCCCGTCCATACCTGCTAAATGCACTAAACAGCAATAGCCCAAGCAATGACCCCCTAGATGCTAGGATCCTTCGGCTAGTCCTCGATGATGTCCTAGTCCCTCTAACGGACCTATTAAACACATCCCTTTGAATGTGGCAATTCCCCAGTGCCTGGATACCTGCTGTCATCGCTCCAATTCATAAAAGTCCTCCCCCAGTAATTATTGACCCATCTCCATTCTGTCCCCACTCTCCAAAGCTATAGAAAAAGTAGTTGCCACGCAGCTCACTGAATATCTAACCAAATATGCCATATTATGCCTTGAGCAGCATGGCTTCCACACTGGCCATAGCACAACCACAGCCCTCCTAGAATTCACCAGTTTCCTAAACTTCTCCCTAGACTCGGGTAACATTGCTGGAGCTGTGTTCATAGACCTTTCCAAGGCCTATGACACTGTCTGCCATCCACTCCTACTTGACTCCCTCTACCAAATTGGTTTCTCCAGTAGCCCCCTGGCATGGTGTGCCAGTTACCTCTCTATCCGGTCCCAAAGTGTCAAAATAAACGGACCCTGTCCGACACCCTACCTGTCCGCTCCGGGGTTCCCCAGGGCTCCATCCTGAGTCCACAACTCTTCAGTCTCTACCTAAACACCCTGCCCAAGGCCTGCTCCAAAAAAATTCTACTGTACGCAGATGATGCAGTGCTCTACGCCTAGCACCATAAATCTGCTCCCCTCCAGGACTCCCTCCAATACACCTTCGATCAGGCAGAAACATGGTTCGAGGACCGTAGACTGGTCATAAACCCAATTGATGATTTTCTCCCATCACCAAAACAAAGCAAAGAGTGCACCACTCCTCATCCTTCCCAGCACTCAGCACCCCTTGAACAAGTATCCACCTACAAATACCTAGAGCTTGCCCTCGACTCTGCCCTGACTTTCCATGCCCGCATAAACACCCTCGTGACTGCCACAAACACCAGGAAAGGACTCCTTTATCGGCACAAGAACTGCCTCCCACCCTCCGGTAGCATGTGAGGTTGCAGCCTGAAAGTCGGCGCCGTCTGAAAAGGTGATGCGATGTAGGCGAAAGCCTAAAGGCGAGTGGGCAGGGAGGGCGACCGGATGTAGGGTTGTGGGCAACCCTAGCGACAGGATGTCACTATATGTATGCATGCAGCGGGGGTGGGAGATGTGTGGCCTGGGAGGAGGCAGAGGGGATGTAGGAGGTGGTACTGTAGTCAGTTGCCAAGCTGCGCCATGGCATCAGGGGTTGGTCTCCGCTTGAGGTGCGTGGGGTTCCGGGTTCAGGTCTGGGTCCGGGCGCTACTGCATTTTTGTTGCACCCGCCCAGAACTTGTATTCATTTTGCTTTTGCCCTCCCAACATGCACCTCTCCCAGAGTTGAGACTAACAAGTAGGGAGTGCGGGGTGAAGCCCGGCTGGGTGTGTGTGGGGGGTACAACCCCTCAGAAAGCAAAGTATTTAAATCCCCGGCACCGTTCTTCCATGCGCTGAGGATGTCAGGGTGGCAAAATTGTTTTCGCCGCACTGAAGTCTTGATAATGCAAGTCGCTGTTCGGCGCTCACTATTATCACATAGAACCCCTCCTTCCTGATGCCCTTCATCTTGCCATCACTTCCTCAATACTGTCTCTAGTGTACTATGTTATTCAAACAACATTTAGCAAGTGCAACGTCAGTTCCTAAAATGCAAACAATGTACATACATCCTACTAAAATCCCCAAATAAACCACTGTAAATATATACCATATAACATTGTCCCTACTGGGGCTTACAATCCACCACCCTATGGAACACAGATTCGTACTTCGGTATGCTCCAGTATGACTCCAGTTAGACTCCAGCGCACACACTGTTCCTCTGCACTTGCCCGCTGCTGCACTCACCTCAGGTATGCTGTTATAGTCCAAATGAACAGTGCTGCCACCATCACGATTAGCTCCTGGGTGAAACAGATAAGCAGGAACAGGTGTTTCAAGTTAAGTGCACAGCAATACGTATCACAAACTCACCCCACAAGTAAAGTGCACCAACAGTAGCAGTGACTGGTTGCCATAGCAACCAACAAGTCAGTACCTAGATCAATACGGCAGTCAATAAGCAATGTGGCAGCAGTATACTCGTGTGTCCTCCTCCCAACACTCACCTACGCTGTCCCAATACTTCAGGGAATGGCCAAGCCTGAGTTCAATAAGTTACAGGTCTTGTACAACAAGGTGGCCCGCTTCACCACTCAGTTCCACTCTAGGAGCCACCACTGTGATTCTCTAGCACTTCTCAGCTGGCCTTCATTCGTAGCCCGTCTCAGGTACCCAGTGCTCTGCCTAGCACATAAGCTAATTAGCTCAGCACCTCCCCCAAGCCTCGCAGGGCTCATAACTGCCAAGTGAAATCCTTACAACCTATGGACCTCAGGCCAAACTCTTCTCGAAGTCTCTAGGGTAAGGACCAAGACAGGGGGCATGTCCTTTTCCTACACTGCCCCTTCCCTATGGAACAACCTTCCTCCTGAGGTTTGGGAAGCTCCATCACCTGCAAGCTTCCAAACAAGACTCAATACACACATGCTTGCCATGAGTCAATGCCAATGCTGTTACCTGACACTTCCACACTACCCTCCTGCCTGAGCACTTACCTCACTCCTACCTGAGCTGGGAGCCCTAATCCTTCTCTACTGGCTCTCCTCCCAAAATACTCTACTCGGTTATTATTGCGACCCAGGTGTTGCTCTGGCTCTCCTCCATTGTTTCACTTTTGCTAATCACTGTAACCTGCTATGTAATATGTCATTGCTATATATATATATATATGTTCACCTGTTACATGCTATAATCCACATCTGTACTAATTGTATATCCTACTAGTCAAGTAACTTCCGGGTCGCCCCTGAAAAAGGGACCTCCAGGGCCCAGTGAGCCTACCCGGTCATCGAAATTCAATAAATAAATAAATTCTAGAGGGAACATTTGTTGAATAAAGTGACTTGAAAGTACCGTTGTTTGCACAGTGCACTTGCGTCCAACCTCACCACGGAGCCTGCCACACTCCAGTTAGACTCCAGCGCACACACTTCTCCTCTGCACTTACCCGCTGCCGCTTGAACGCTGCCGCTCTCACCTCAGGTATGTTGTTATAGTCCAAATGAACAGTGCATAGGCCTCCCTGCTGTCTATTCTTATTCGCATTTCGGACAATAGAACTGATGCTTTAACATGCTATGGCAACCTAGATAAGTGTTTTCATAGCTTACCTAATTTTAGTTCTGACGCTCACCGTATTTCCTGAAACATCCTATATTGCTAACTGCCTTATTTTCTTAACTGGGCCAAGTGACCTTGTTGTCCTGGTTATACTACTGTGTGATACCCTCACCCCAAAGCAACTGTCTACATCTGCAAAAGTGCATAACTTTACCAACGGAACCTGTTCTAGCATTTTCTGCTCAGTATTTTGTACTCCTCATTTGATACTTTTACTGGTTATAACATTGCCCTACTGTAAACTGAACATTTGATGACTGTGTATATGTAACCTCTGTATTTTGAATTTGTACATATGTGATTGCTATGACGTGGAACCTCTGTTAAAGAGCCTTTGGCTCAAAGGTACCATCCTAGATAATAAATAAATAAAGATAAAATATAAACATAGACTTTGACGGCAGATAAGGACCACTTGGCCCATCTAGTCTGCAACTGCAAAAAGGCACGCCAATAACAAAATCAAGTAACAACCAGGTGGATATTCAAAATTCAGTGCAACAGTCCACAATAAGCAAAGTGCAGTGGAATAGACTATAGAGAGGGGAGAGAGGGCCAGGTGGGGGTGGGAAAGAAGCTGGAATAGAAGGGTCTGTTGCAAGTGGGGGACCCCACAAAAGGTGGGGGGAGGGGGAAAATCATCCCAGCTTACACAGATGGACAGTGACATTTGGTTTCCAGTAGTAGCCAGTCTTTAAAGTGACTTTTGAAGGATAAGTGGGAGGAGGGTGAGTGGAGTGATATAGGGAGCTTGTTCCGTAAGGAGGGGGCGGAGATGGAAAAGGCTTTGCTGCCCATAGTAGTGGAGATTCTGGGAACTACCAGGGGCAGGATGAATGATTCACAGAGGCACCTAGTAGACACTTTGCCAGTGAGTAGGGATGAATAAGGGGACAGTGGACCATCTCTGAGTATAGTGTCTATTAGGCAGCCCAAAGCATAGTCGAAGCGTCCTTGAAACAGGAGCCAACCAAACTATGTGTATAAGTCACAGTGATGGGTTGAATAGGGTGTGAGGTGATGAAGTGGCAGATGCTGTTGTAAACTGATGTCAGCCTGGAGCGCAAGGCTAATGATATGGGGGAGCAGTCATCAATGAGGTGTAGAAGGTTGCCTTGCACAATTGCTAAGAGCGCCTCATGGGACAGGAATTGTCTTAGCTGGTAGGCGGCTCCTAATTTCTGGTTAACTCTATGCACAGAAATATTAACATGATCAGTGAATGTAAGGGAGGGGCCCATGGTGACACACAAGTATTTGAAACTAGAGACATTTTCGGGGGGGGCAACAGGTGTGAGTACAAGCAGAGAGGATTCTGCTTTGGAGACCTTGATGAGGAACAGTTTTAAGTCAAATAATATTGTGTTTGCCTTTTTTTCATTTATCAGGAGCTTTTTGCAAGGAAACCAATTGCAAGCAGCACCATAATTACGGGCAAGGATGGAGAAGATGTTTGCAAGTGACTTGTCACTATGATATAGAAAAAGGTCATCTGCATAGAGAAGTACCTCACAGGAGAGACTGTCTGCTGGGAGTGCACTGATAAATATAGAAAACAGTAAAGGGCTAAGGATGGAGCCTTGCAGGACCCCAGTAGAGACAGGCAGGGCAGGGGAAGATGCAGCTCCAATGGTAACTGACTGGGACCTGCCCTCGAGATAGCTCCGAAACCATGAGGAAGTCTCCAAGGAGCAGCCAAGATGGTGGAGAGTAGTGTGGGAGAGGGTGGTCGACTAGGTCAAATGCCTTAATCAGATCCATGAATACAGCACATGTGGCCTTACCCGAATTCATGTTTCTGATGACATGGTCAGTGAAATGGGCTAAGGCTCATGTGATGCTATGGAGCTTGTGGAAACCATGCTGCTGGGGGCACAGCAGCAAATATTTTCCAAGGTGCTTAGAAAGCAGGGAGTGCACAATTCTCTCTAGTAGCTTGCTCAGGTGGGGAAGGCAGGAGATGGGCCTGTAGTTATCGGTAGAAAGGGGATCACCTGCTTTAAAGATAGGAACAACATAAGCATGCTTCCAGGAATCAGGCATGGTGGACGTGGAGAGGGCAAGGTTGAAAAGGAAGGTGAAGGGTTTAATGATTGCAAGAGAGATGAGCTTAAGGAAGGAGGGGAAGAACCCATCACTGCCAGGGCTACCCCTGGTAGGAAGGAACTTTAGGAGCTTGGAGGTAGTTTTTGGGCCTATGGCTCTAAACAAGAAAGGGGGCAGGGAGGGGCTGTGGCCAACAGAGAGGCAGTCTTCTTGACTACTAGGGCTAGATTGTGACTGGGGGGGGGGGTCTACTGAGGTGGACAGAGATGTCAGTACATTTTTTGTTAAAGCTTTTTGCAATCTCAGCGGGGTCAGTCAGGTGGCCTGATGGGGAGGCAAGTTGAGTGACTTGGCTGTGAGTCTTTGGACTGAGTAAGGACTCAATCGATGCCTAAAAACGCCGTGGATCACCAAACTTGTTCATTTGTAGGTTGAGGTAGAAGTTGCGTTGTAGTGTTTTGGCCTTTTGCTTGCAGGTATTGTGTAGGCACCTGTAAGCATTCTAGTGTTTGGGAGGAAAGGGGAAACTTTGTAAGCCTTCCACTTACTGACCCTCTCTTTCATTAGGCCAGTAAGTCCTTGGATATCCAAGGAGTATAGCCCCCTTCACCCTACGAGTGGGGAGTGAGAAGTGGAGGTCTTGTACCCGAAAGAGGGCATTGATGAAGAAGCTAGCTGCTGACATTTAATTTATTTTTTTGCTATTACCTTCCTCCTGGCATACCTGTTCTGCTCCCCATGTCCTGGCAACCACTCCGGACTCCGACCACCATCCACTCATCTGCACCCCTCCAGGGTCCTTCACCTATCACCTCCTGTGGCTTACCCCCCACAGTGGGGGGGGGGCCCGTAACTCGCCCACCCTGTCGGATCCAGATTTAGGTGATGCCCCCAGAGCCATTGTTCGTCGGACGGCCATCAAGCCGCCCAACCAGAATGCACCTTTTCAGTTTTTTCTCCCTGGAGCTGGGAATATGCAATGACACTGCTGGAAGGGAGCGCGAACGTGTATGCATGCGTTTGCTCCAGGCGTCTGTCCCAACTCCTCCCCCATGATACAGCATGGCACCCTGTCCCCAGCCTCTGCCAGGGGGTAAACGGGCACCAACTATGGAAGACCCCCGGAGAAGGAGAGCAGTCCGACGGACGCTCAATCCTTCTCTTTCCCTGCCAACCACCAGCAGCCTGTGCTCATTCCCAAACACAGGTCGCCAGTGTAGTGGACATTTAACATTTAAACATTTAAAACTCTGACCAAACCAGGACCCCTTCTACCTCCATGAGAGTCTGACCTCCCCTCAGATCCAGAAGAACTAGGTCCTCGGAACAGGGGCTTCTCAAGATCTCTTTCTCATGAGTGAAGTCAGTTTTGGATAAAGCTTTTGTTGTGACCGCCCCTGTTTAGTGAAATGTGCTGCCGTGGGAGATCCGATTAGCTACATCGGTTATGGCATTCAAAGTCAGACTCTGTAGGCACTTCTGGAGACAGGCATTTCCTAACCAGTAACACTTTTCTAGGTCTCTGTTTATTATTTATTTGGTTAATAACATACTTTATCAGGTGAGCTAACAGAGTCCAGGAAGGGCTTGTTTGCAGTTGTGACCTGTTGGGGAATAAGTGGGATACTTATTTATTTATTTATTCAATCGGAAATACACCTTTGAGCTCAAGAGGTCATCTACAAAGGTCCCTCATCATAGATGGTAGTTACATAGCTTAAAGAGGTAGAGTACATGGAACAGAACCAATGGAGCCTTGTCACAGTGAGTTACAGGGAATACAACAGCTGACAAACAACAGGGTGTAATGTTACCTAAATACTAGATAATACTTATGAAGCCAATATTAAGTAGCACTGAGTGGGCACCATGTAGGTCTCATAGTAGTCACAACTGGAGCCTGATGAGAGAACTTTTCTCCGCCCCAACTTGAACTGGGCTAAGTTAAGTAGACTCAGCAGGAATTCAGGCAGCTCATTTAGCCAGAGTTGTGTTCTGTAGGTAAAGGAGCATTGGGTGTGGCTGGTTTTATGGAATGGTACAGATAATACTTTCCTTGCCATACTCCTAGCTGAGTATTGTTTTTTGACAGGGTGCACGAGGTTTTGGATAGTGGGGGAGGGGAGAGAGACTCTTGAGTGTCTTCATGCTTAGCAGACATACCTGGTACTTTAGTCTATCTTGTAGTGGGAGCCAGTCAGATTGGGAGTACAGTGTATAGGTATGTGTGAGCCTATGAGTGCCTAGAATGAACTGACAGGCCTTATTTAGTACCAAGCTGACCCTATTAGGGACCGTGTTCATAGCCACACTGTGCACTGTAAGACCGTACTCCAGCATCGGGAGGATATTGCTGGATACTACAATTCCCTTAGCTGCAGGCGTGAGGTAGTGCCTATGTCTGTAAAGTGTCCCTAATTTTATGTGGGCTAGTCTTACAATGGAGTCAACGTGAGGGGCAGATGAGAGTATCTCATCCAGGGTTACCCCTAGGTACTTAAATGAGGTTACTTGTTCTAGGACATCGCCTTTTACATTTGTGATGGTTAAATGAAGGGTTTTTTTCCTTGCTTGGGGACCAGTGAATAGCATGGTCTATCAATCTCTTGTTTTCTTATAGTTCAATAGAAGCGTATTCTAACTGAAACACCTTTCCACTGTTCCGAAACTGCGTTGGAGTTCTTGTGCAAGTGCTTCTTGGTTTGGGCTGCTGGCACCAATGACTGCATCATCTGCATGGAGGAAGACCTTTGACGGTCATGCTGCAGGGAAGTTATTTACAAACAGCCAAAATAATAGAGGACCTGGTATAGATCCTTGAGGTACACCATTGGTAAAACTTCTGATGTCGGATAGTGTTCCATTGATCCTCACCCGCTGGGATTGGTTGGAAAGGTAGCTGTGAAACCACGACACACCATCCATTGAGAGAGGCCTAGAGTGTGGAGTTTGGAAAGCAGGAGTGAGTGGTTGACTAGGTTGAAGGCTTTCATTCAGTCTGTGTAGACAGACCCAAGTAGGTGGCCACTATCAAGAGCCTCATGCAGGAAGCTAGTGTTCAAACAACATGAAGTCTTGCTATATTATGACAATTGCAGTATTACTGCAGGTTAGAACTGCTCCGGAGGTGAAATAGTTAACTTTCCATGCAGGCATGGAACTTAGAGCGCGAGCTCGGTTGAAAACTCTGTCTGTTGTGCTTCAAACGCAAACTGTCAGATTCTTTACTCCGCCTCACTGAACAGTCGCTCCGGAGATTTCTCCTTCTGCTCGGTTCATTTTGTCGGTTTAAAAGTATTATTTTTTGGTTTTTAGCCGAAATTAAACCGCAACCGGTCGGTTCAAGCTCTGTCTTTGGTAATGTAGGTAATAGATAGGTTTTACATTTAATTTTTTCTGTGTGGAACTTTTAATTCTTTATCGGTTCGGTTTCAACCAATCAGGTTGTATTTAAAATCTACTAGTCCTTTTTTAGAGTGCGGTTCCCGGTTCTTATCGGTTCTAAAAAAAACGGATTTCATTACGTTTTTTTCCACGACCCGTGACACGGTTGGGAACCGATAAGGGTGTCTTGCTTGGTGGATTGCCATAAACGGGCAAGTTGGTTAGGCTGGCATTATGTCTGAGAAACCCAAAAGAAAAACCAGACCCACTGGGTTTCAACACTGTAGTGTTTGTGTGGAAGCTTTTGCTAAGGCTGACTCACACACCACATGTGTCTATTGTCTGGGATTTGACCACCTCAATTCAGACTGCCAGATTTGTCACAATTTCCCTGCTGCCACCATAGATAAGAGAGTTGGTAGGCTCAGGGAAAGGGAGGCCAAAAAGTCCGCTGACCCGGATGGCCAGCCCGGTTCAGTGCCAACCGAACCGGAGGGAGTGCCCTCTGACCAGGGTGATACTTCCTCGGCAAACGAAGAGCTAGTTCTGAGGAGCCGGTTCCAGTAAAAAGGACTAGAAAGTCAGCTAGTGTAGAGCCAAAAGTTCTTCCCCAACTGCTGAGGAAATAGCTAAAGCAATTCAAATTGTCCAGTCTCTTCTCCGTTCCGACCGAACCGACACCTTCAGGTGAGCGTTCGGTTCGGCCGGTTCCACCGGTTCAAGATTATGATTTTGAGGATTTTTATGAACCGGGGGAGGAGGAAGAGGAATATGAGGAGAGTGAATATGGTTTTGAAGATCTGGATGTGCCCACTGATCCAGACATCTCTCCAGATAGACCCCTAGGGGTTTCTCCTCCAAGGCTTTCTGAGTCCCCTTCTCATTTCATGTTTTATAAAAAAGTTGTTGAAACTCTCCAGCTCCCTGTTGAGGAAGCTGTTGATGACCAAGAGGAGCCAGACTATGTAGAAATGATGGATATTCCCGAGTCTAGGAGACTGTCTATTCCTTTGTATAAATCTTTTCCGAAACAGACAGTAAAAGTTTTAAAAACTCCTCACACTATACCTCCTGTGGATAAACAAATGGACAAGAGGTATACCTTATCAGGCTCCGACACTGATTTCCTCACTCAACAATGCAGCCATGTGGGGGTGGTGCAGGCTGCAGCCTGTGACAAGGCTAATATTCCCCTAGCATCACACCCCCCCTGAGAAGGACTCCAGGAAGATTGATGCTATGGCAAAGAAACAGTACATGGCAGCATCTTTGGGACTCAGACAATCAAATTATATGGCTTATGCTGCTAGGTACCAGAAATCCAGATGGGATACTGTGCTGGCCCGAGCAAAACAAGTCCCTGACCAGTTTGCCAGGGAGCTGGAACAGGTGGCTATGGATGGTATTGAGGCATCCAAGGTGCAATTTCATGCTGCAGTGGACTCTAATGATGTTTCATCAAGAGTCATGGCTACATCTGTGGCACTTGCAGGATGGCTTGGCTCAGATGTACTACCCTGTCTCAGGATACCCAGTCTAAGGCCATGGTTTTCCTGTGGGAAATTCTCTATTTGGGGAGCAAACAGAGAATTACATGAAGAAAATGGATGAATACAGGACCACCTATAGGAGTACACAGGCCAAGGAAAGGCAGGCCACTCCTCAAAAGCAGCTTTCTAGAGGCAGGGGCAGGCCTTTTCATAGGCCTTTTTACCAAGCCCAAGCTTCCTCCTCCGCCTATGCTCAGAGGGGGTTCTTTAGAGGGAGAGGCAGACGGGGTACAAGCAGGTCTGCTTCCACCCCTCAGCCCAAAGCCCCTGCCAAGCAGGCACCCTGATGGGATTGCCAGGGCCGATTCTCTCTACCTGTAGGGGCAGGCTGGCTTTTTTTGTCCAGGACTGGAAGTCTTAACATCAGACAAGTGGGTCCTGGAAGTAGTAAGCAGGGACTGGTTCTCAGCTTCAAAAATGTCCAAAGCTGAGAACCAGATCTTTTCCACCTGCAACTCCATCAGAGGCACTCCACCTTAGAGGCAGAGGTCTCACCTCCTGGCTCTCAGAGCTGTGGAAAGGGTTCCTCCCCACACCAGGGCGTTTGTACTCCAGTTACTTCCTTACCCCAAAAGACAGGAGAATGGTGGCCCATCCTGGATCTCAGATATTTAAACAAGCACCTTTTAAAGCCAAAGTTCAAAATGGTGACTCTGGGAATTATCCTACCCTCTCTAAGGCCAGGGGACTGGCTAGCTTTCCTGGACCTCAAGGATGCCTACTTCCGTATTCCCATCAGAAGCTCCCATTGAAAGTACCTCAGGTTCGAGCTGCCCTCAGGCCACTACCAGTTATATACTAACATACTAAAATGCCAGCAGAATAGGCCTAATGGTCTTTCGAGTCTGCTCGATTGGTCAGCCCCCACCCTGGGTGCTGACCTTGCTGCCCCCCTCGCCTTCTCTGGCTTCTTCCTTCCCAGTTCCGGATATTCTTGCTGCATTGGATTTTGCTTCCAGAACTCGTCCCCTGTACCTGTCCCAGCCCCTCTTGAACCCCTCCACCGTCTCTGCCTCCACCAGCCCCTAGGCAGTGCACCCATGGCTCCACCACCCTTCATGAAGTAGCACCCTCCTTTCTCCCTGAATCTTCCCCTTCCAGCTTCCACCCATGCCCTCTAGTGGCCCTCCTCCTTCCTTCAAGCACCCTGACTGTTCCTTCCCTATTTACCCTCTTCATGTACTTGAAGACCTCTATCATGTCCCCGGTCCCTTCTCTCTTCCAATGTGTACATATTTAGCTCTTCGAGCCTCTCCTCATAGGTCCTGTCCCCAAGCCCCAAATCATTTTGTGCTCTCTTCTGGACCTCTCCAGGAGTTTAATGTCCCTCTTAAGTGTGGCCTCCAAAACTGCATGCAGTACTCAAGGTGTGGCCTCACCAAGCAGTTATACAGAGGGAGTATCACTTCCTCCTTCTGGAGGTGATCCCCAGCGATGCATCCCAGCATCCTGTTGGCCTTGGCTGCTGCCCTCCTACAAGTCTCCGAGTTGTTCATTTTGACATCCACCACCACCCCAGGTCCCCTAAGCTATCGAGACTTGTAGCATTCCCCAATCCCCAGGGTGTACACTTGGCCACGGTTTCTGGCCCCCAGGTGGAGTACCTTGCATTTCCCTGCATTGAACCTCAGCTTCCACTTTATAGACCATCTTTCCAGAGCCTCCAGGTCCCCCTGTAGGGCCACCCTTCCCTCCTCCCCATCCACCACCGCCCCCAGTTTTGAGTCATCCGCAAAGAGACTCATCTCACTCCTGATTCCTGTCCTTATGTCAGAGACATAGGCGTTGAACAGGAGGGGCCCAAGGACTGATCCCTGTGGGACCCCACTAATGACCCTCTTTGGGGATGAGACTATCCCACCAACTACGACCCTCTGGGTCCGGTCCTGGAGCCAATTGCCTATCCATCTGATCATCTGGTTCCCACCCCATTTCTCCCAGCTTATCCAACAGGCCCATGTGAGGAACAGAGTCAAATGCCTTGCTGAAGTCTAGAAAGAGGACATCCACTGGTCTACCAAGGTCCAAGGCACTCATCACCCAGTCATAGAACTCCACAAGGTTTGTCTGACAGGATTTCCCTGAGACAAATCCATGCTGTCTATCGTCCAGGCACCCTGACTTTTCCAGGTCCCCCCCAGCCTCTCCTTGACAATGCCCTCCATCACCTTGCCCACCACCGATGTCAGGCTGACAGGCCAGTTCTCTCTGCCACCTCCCTTGATCCCCCCTTGTGGATAGGCACTATATGTGCCACCTTCCAGTCCTGGGGCACCCATCCTGTCCTCAGAGAGATGGTGAAAAGCTCCACCAGGGGTTTCGCCAGGACATCCGCAAGTTCCTTCAGCACTCTGGGATGTAATTTATCCGGCCCCAGTGCTTTCTCTGTCTTAAGGTAGCTGAGGGCTTCCCTCACTCTCTCTGCTGTGATTTCCACTCCCAGTACCTCTTCTCCTTGCTTAGCCCTTCCCCCCTCCTGCCAGTGATGCCTCCCCCTCTCCTCAGACCTGCCGATCGGTAAGGGTCCCCTCCTCCACAATATCTCTGTCTCCTGTCATGTATGATGCAGCACTCTCATTTTCCTTGGTGAAAACTGAGGTGAAGTACTCATTTAGTACCTCAGCCTGCTCCCCTGGGTCTTGTGCCCATCTCTCCCCTGATTTAATCCTGCTAATCTGCCACTTCACCCTTCGTTTTTCCCCAATGTATCTAAAGAACCCTTGTTCCTCTCCCACTTCCCTGGCCAGGTTCTGCTCCTTCCTTGCCTCTCGCCCCTCACCACCCTAGTGGCCCTTCTAGCCATCAGCTCATACTCCCTCGATCCCTTCACTCCTTGAGCACTTGAATTGCCTACAGGCTGCCTTCTTTTCCTGCACCACCTCCTGGACCCCTGGTCCACCAGCAGGGTTTTGGGCCCCACCGCATTTTGCCTTACTCTTGCACAGGTGCTGGTAGCATCTTGCACCCTCTCCTGATGATTTCCCACTACTATCAGCGTCCATGTCTGACCCAATCCCATCCAAATGCTCCTTAAGGATCCTTCCCATTTCCTTAAAATCCATTCCCCTGAAGTCAGTTACCTCCGTCTTTGTGCAGCTTTCTAGCCCTCCTGGGTCCAGGCAGAACCAGACCGTGGCATGGTCACTCCCCGCCAACGGGTCCCTTACCTCCAGGCCCCTAATCTGGGCACTGTCTGCCAGGACCACATCCAGTACCCACGCCTCCCTGGTTGGTTCCCCCACCTGCTGAGTTAGGAACGCATCTTGAAAGACATCCAACAACCTCTGTTCCCTGGTCACAGAAGATGTCATAGTCTCCCAGTCTGTTCCTGGCATGTTTAAGTCCCCCAACACCACTACTGTTCCTCTGCCCAGTCTGCAGTGTCTCCCAACATCTGCCACCAGACTCTCTTCCAGCTCCTCCGCCAGGGCAGGGGGTCTATACACCACTCCTATTTTTACTCTCTTGCCCCCCCTTGTTATCAAGGTGACCCAAATTGCTTCCATGGTTCCCTCTGCCTCCTCTACTCCCCCTATGCCAATGCAGTTTTTGACTATCATTGCTACCCCTCCTCCCCTTCCCTCCCCCCTGTCCTTCCTGAACATAGTGTAACCTCCAGGTTCAGGTCCCAGTCGTGTCCTGCAGTGGCCCAGGTCTCAGTGACCGCTGCCACATCTACTGCTCCCTCAGTTAGCATGGCCTGGAGCTAAGGCATTTTATTTCCAAAGCTCCTGGCATTTAGCAGGACTACCTTCCACCCTTTCCCTATACTTCCATTTCCCCTGCTCGTGTTCCCATGGGGATTCTGTTTTCCCCTGGTCTGCACTTTACCAGTTCAGAGCAATGCCCTTCGGCCTCACTTCTGCCCCAAGGGTATTCACCAAATGCCTGGCTGTAGCAGTTGCCTACCTAAGAAGGCAAAAGATTGCCATCTTTCCTTACCTGGATGATTGGCTCTTAGTAGGCCAGTCCCCAGACCAGGTCAGTTTACACCTTCAGATAACACAGCAACTGCTTACCTCTCTAGGTTTCCTTCTGAATCTCTCAAAGTCAGTTCTAGAGCCGGTCCAGCTTCTTACCTTCATAGGCGAGAACTGAACACACAGGAAGCCAGGGCCTTCTCCCCTGGACAGGGCAAAGACCTCTAGTCTCCTGGTCTCTCATTTACCTTGCAGGGTCTCCGCCAGCAAGGCATTTTCTGCAGCTCCTAGGACATATGGCTGCTTCCATAGCAGTTGTGCAGGAGCAAGATTTCAGATGAGGGACATCCAGTTCCATCTGAGAGCTTTTGGTCTCAAAGAAAGGATCCTCTTACCAAGTTGATCCCAGTAACTTGAACCCTGATCCAAGCCCTACAGTGGTGGCAGGATCAGAGCAACCTGAGACAAGGGTTCCTTTGTCACTCAGTCTCATTCTCTAATCCTTACTACAGATGCGTCCCTCTTGGGCTGGGAAGCTCACATGGGCACCTCACCACCCAGGGTCTGTGGTCTCCCAGGAATCTCTGCTCCACATCAACCTGTTGGAGCTCAGAGCAGTTTTTCTAGCACTTCAAGCTTTTTCCAAATCTGTTCAGAACAAGAGTATTCAGGTCAGAACAGACAACACCTACAATGTGGTACATCAACAAGGGGCACTCGGTCTACGGCCTTGTGCACTGAAGCGATGAAGTTGTGGTCTCTGGCTTACTCCCTGAACACCTCCCTTACGGCAGTTCACCTCCCAGGCAAGGACAATGTCCTGGCAGATGCTCTCAGCAGGATTTCCCAGGGCCACCACGAATGGTCACTGGATCCCCTGGTCTTGGGAGTAGTATTTGCCAGATGGGACACCCCGCAGATAGATCTTTTTGCAGCCCCAGACAATCACCAACATCCTCTTTTTTGCTGCAGGCCCCCAGTGTTGGGCTCACTCCCCGGATGCCTTAGCCCTCAGTTGGGAGGGAAGTTTCTCTATGCCTTCCCTCACTTTCCTCTCCTGTTCAAAGTACTAGTCAAAATCAGATCCCAATCATGCAAAGTCATTCTGATAGCTCCGGATTGGGCCAGACAGCCCTGGTATCCACTCCTGCTGTCCTTAGCAGTCCATCCTCCCCTGTCCTTCCAGGAATCACAATCTGTTAACCTGTGCCCAGGGAAGGGTCTGGTACCAATCTCAAATCTCTCAATCTCAAGGCTTGGTTCTTGAAGAGTTAGAGTTTGCTGATTTACACCTTTCCCAAGGTGTAATGGATATATTGAAGGCCTCAAGGAAGCCTTCCACCAGGCTACTTACAATTCCAAATGGAAAAGGTTTTCCATATGGTGCTCGGAAAAGCATATTTCCCCAGTCTCTGCTGATCTACCCACAGTCCTGGATTATATGGTCCACCTGAATTCTTTGGGGCTGAGACCAGCTACCCTGAAGGTGCACTTGGCAGCTGTGTCTGCTTTTATTTCAGCAGGTAAATCCTCTTCCTTTCAGCTCATCCTGTATTTTCCAAGTTTTTTAAGGGGTTGTTTCACACCAACCCTCCATTCAGGGATCCTGCCCCTGCCTGGGATCTTAATGTTTGCATTGCTCAGCTTATGCAACCCCTTTGAACCCTTGTCTTCAGCTGAGCTCAAGTACTTGACTTGGAAAACTGTGTTTTTGGTAGCCATCACCTCTGCCAGACGATAAGTGAATTACAAGCTGCTCATGTGGAACAGGAGTTTATCTCTTTCACAGAGATAAGGTGGTCCTTCGACTAACAGAAAGTTCCTGCCTAAGGTGGTTTCAGATTTCCACCTTAATCAATCTATTTCACTTCCAGTGTACTTCACTGACCATCCTCCTCTGGGGAGAGGATGCTGCACAGCCTAGATGTGAAGAGAGCCCTTAGTTACTACATAGAGCATACCAAGGGTCATAGGTTTGACTCCTCCAACTGTTCCTCACCTATGGCGGTTGGTAAAGGAAGTCAGCCACTAAAAGATCCATTGCAAGGTGGATTGTCTCTTGTATCCAATTCTGCTATGAGAAGTTGGGTAAAGTTCTCCCTCAGGCCTGAGGGCTCACTCTACCAGAGGTACAGCTGCTTCTCTGGCTGCTGCCAGAGACATTCCTATTCTAGAAATATGTCAAGCAGCTACCTGGAAAACAGTTCACACTTTTGCCAAGCATTACTCCCTGGACATCCAGGCTAGGAGTGATGCTCGGTTTGGCACAGCCGTGCTTCAGAGCCTATTTCCTAGGTAGGTTCTGTCCCTCCTCCATGGGGGTACTGCTGTGTAGTCTGCAATTGTCATAATATAGCAAGACTTCATGTTGTTTGAAGAAAAAATTACTCACCTTAGTAATGTTGTTTCTTCTAATGGAGTCTTGCTATATTATGACCTCCCTTCCTGCCTGCCCCTCTCAGAACTTCTGTTTTGGGGATGTGGGTGGGCAGTACAGGGTTGGCACTTTTTTGATGCCCACCTTGTTGTTTTTCACCTACCTTTTGGGTGAATTGGTGTTTTTGCATTTTGGGTCTCCTGACTTGAGTCTTTGTTTTAGGCCAAAAATGAGTGTTTATGTTAGTAGCCAGTTGGCTAGTGTAGGTTTACAGCTTCCACACAGAACCTTAGTGAGTTTTAGTTTGTAAAGATCTGACAGTTTGTGTTTGAAGCACAACAGACAGAGTTTTCAACCGAGCTCACGCTCTAAGTTCCATGCCTGCATGGAAAGTTAACTATTTCACCTCCGGAGCAGTTCTAACTTGCGGTCTTACTGCAATTGTCATAATATAGCAAGACTCCATTAGAAGAAACAACATTACTAAGGTGAGTAATTTTTTCTTCTCTATCAAAGCAGTGTGGGTACTGTGTAGCTTCCTGAACCCGTGTTGTTGAGGGCATTGAATATTGTATTTCCAGAGATAAGCTGCGAGTTGATCAGATACAATTCTTTCTCCAGAGCCTTGGATAAAGGGGAGAGGATAGATATTGGTTTACAGTTGGTCACTAGTGAGCGGTCACCACATCTGTGGATGGGGTGATGAATGCCATTTTCCAAATCCCTGGGAATTGTGAGTACCAGAGTGAGAAATGGAATATTTTGGTTAGATGGAGGGGCAGTTCATTTAAAATGAGGGCTACCAGTTTCATGTTCACTGTATAATTACCCATCCTTGATTTTCCCCAGTACTCGTTCTATGTATTTTGTTGTATTAGATACAGTGAAAGGTCTGAAATAGAACTGTGGGTTACCAGGGTTGCTTGTGGTGGGTGTACCTGATGATTCAGCTAGGTTGTTGATGGAGTCTGCCCCATGGAATGTATTTGGTGTGAGAATGGCACTGAGCTCAGTAAATGCATTATTGAACATGTTTGCTATCTCCCCTGGTTCCATGGTGACTACTCCATTGTTACTGAGCATCACAGTCTGAGATTTGTCAGCATTCCTCGTGAGATCTTTTAAGGTCTCCCAAAATGTTTTCCCATTGCCACAACTCTTTGCCTGTTTATTCTTGAAGTAGTATGCCTTGGCCAGTCATAGGTCCCTAGTGCATTTAAGGGCTGCCTTATATTTTTGTAGGTCTTCCTGTGACCTGGAGGCTCTGGCTGAATGCCACAAGTTGTCCGTGCTGCATCTGGGCTAGGAGAGCCAGGGTGACCAATTCAGCACCATTGGCTCGGATTTTACATTTTTTTGTGTGGGGCATATACAGTATATTGCAGATGGCTCTGAACTGATTAATGACAAAGTCCAGGGCTGTATCAATGTTCAGGATGCAGTCTAAGAAGCACCAGGCCACTGACTTTGATTTGTCTGTTGGAAGCCGAGAACCTTGCTGCACTGCAAAGAACAAACTATAACTCCATTTAGGATCTGGAAACCTGGTAAGGCATAATACTGGTGGGACTTGTTAAGAAGGGGAGCTACGCTTTCTACAAAAAGTTTCATTTTTTCCCCCTTATTGGCATTAAGCAGATAATTGCAGGATTCCATTAAAAGTGTAGTGATTTTATAACCAGAGGGAGTGAGATAGAACTGAATTTGCTTGATTGCTGAGGTTGGGACCTAGGATTTGGAAGGATATTTTTGCAACACTTTAAAAGTGTCCTGCTGGCTGAGGAGTGAGTTCATTTTTATCCCTGGACTCAGTAGAGTGGTTTGTGTAGGATCCGTGATCTAGTAAATTGTGGTGTTAGTTGAATTACTATAAAGGGCAGTACTCACCAGGGTGGTGGAACAGTTGTGTATTTGATTGTTTCTAACAGTCACCAGTGGCTGTGGACTACCCACCTTCCCCACCCCCACCCCCGAGGCATGGCATTTCTTTATAGCCACAGTTCTGACATCAGTTCCTCAACAGGTCTTTTGGCAGAACTGTCATATTCTTAATAACCCAGCACAGTGCAAAAGGGTAGGTACACACCATATATAATAATATATATATATATATATATATATATATATATATATATATATATATATATAACATATTGTATATTATAAGGGAGAGGGACATGTGGGGAGTGGTGCAATGCACTGGCTGTGGGGCAGCAGTTTTCCGGGAGGCATTCTGAAAACTGCATAGCTGTCCTGTTTGCAGGCAACTGTCAGCTCTGAGGGAGGAGGTTGCCCACTTCCAGACTGAACTAGCAAGGACTAAGGAGGTCTCCCCCTTCCAAAGAGCACCACTGCCACAACCACTGCCTCAGAGGTTGCCAAGTATGAAGAGCAGTTGGACCACAGTGGGTTCTGGGAGGGTGCGGGTGGTGGACCAGAGGCGAAACCCCCTAGTTGTACCTCTACACAAATCATATGCCATTCTGGCAGAGCAAGGTTCCTCTATGATGGCACCCTCAGTGGAGACCCAGAAGAATGCTGAGACATCCACAAGGAGACCCACAAAAGGGTGGCAAGGGACACCAGACACCACAGGGGAAGGAAACAGCTTCTGATAGGGGACTCAGTTGTTAGGGGGTTATAACTGGGGAAGGGAGAGGAGAAGGAAGTAAGGTGCCTGCCTGGTGCCATGGCTTGGAGGGCCAGGAAGCGAATCCTCAGGATTGCAGATGCAGCATCACAGAAGAGGGAACTAGATATCATAGTCCACCTTGGGACAAGTGACCAAGCTAGGCATGGGATCAGTGCAGTGCAGAATGAATTTGTAGAGTTGGGGAGGGGCCTCAGACAGGTAGCAAGCATGGTAACCTTCTCAGAGGTGCTACCAGTCCATGGCAGGAGTGAGGCTAGGGTACTGCACATCATGCAGTTTAATGAATGGTTGCAAAACTGGTGCAGAGCACAGGGCTTTGGCTTCATTGGGGACTGGGGGTCCACCTGGAGAGATAAAGGTCTATACTGGCACGATGGTCTGCATCTGTCCACGAAGGGAACCAAGCTTCTAGGTGACAGGTTTAAATGCTTCCTTGACAAGCTTTTAAACTAGCCAAGGGGGGAGGTGCTGATAAAAGGCAGGAAATTTCAAGCCTCCCCCCACAAAACATTGCAGGTAGTAAGGTAAACACTGAGGTACAGAGCTCAACACAGGGTGGGATGGAGTAAATGGAAAAATAGATAAGGGTAATAAGAGCAGGGATGGGGGAAAAAGGATAAAGCCAACATTAAATGGAGGGCAATGAGTACCAATGCCCGTAGTCTGGGAAACAAGCTTCCTGAGCTAATAGCCCTGATGGAAGATGAACAATTGGATATTGTGGCAGTCACAGAAACATGGTACGATGAGAACCATGACTGGGCAGTCAACATACCAGGGTACACAATCTACAGAAGGGACAGGGAAGGTAAAAGAGGAGGTGGAGTAGCTCTATACATAAGGGAAGGGATCAAAGCTACAGAACTAAAAAGTAAAGGGGGAGGACAAGAGGCACTCTGGGTCACCTTGGAGACAGGGAATGGCATCACAATCCGCACAGGAGTTGTACACAGACCTCCATCTCAAGGGGTGGAAATGGACAACAAAATGATAGAGGACATTCTCAAAATGGCTGAAAAAGGGGAGATACTGTTGATGGGGGACCTGAATATGCCAGATGTTAACTGGATAACATGTACTGCAGCCACATCCAAGAGCAGGGTCATTCTCGATACCCTGCAGGGGGCAGACCTTTGACAGCTAGTATTGGAACCCACTTGGGAGGGAGCAATACTAGACCTGGTACTCTCAAATAGAGAGAGGATCACAAATTTAGAAGTCAGTAGACATCTGGGAACAAGTGACCGCTGCACAGTGTGCTTCACAATGAGCACAAACATGAAGATAAGCCATACAAAAACAAGGATACTGGACTTTAGAAGGGCTGACTTTGACAAAATGGGTGAATACCTGAAGAATGCACTAGCAAATGACCAAAAAGTAGGGGTGAAAGAACAATGGAGAAAAGTCAAAATTGCCATGATAGAAGCAACAAGCCTTTGTGTGAAACAAATAAAGAAAACAAAGCGGAGTAAAAAAACACTATGGTTCTCAAAAGAAGTGGCAGGGAAGGTTAAGGAGAAAAAGACTGCATTCAAAAAGTATAAGGAATCACAGAAGGAGCACGACAGGGAACTGTATCAATTAAAGCAGAAAGAAGTGGGGAAGGCAGTCAGACTAGCAAAGTCCCAAACCGAGGAAAAAATAGCCAACTCAGTTAAGAAGGGGGATAAAACCTTTTATAGGTACATTAGGGAGCATAGAAAGGTTAAGGGAGGTATAGTGACGATTAATAAAGGAGAGGAGAGGGGAGGTGGGCAGAGGGAGACAGTGAAAAGGCAGAGATACTGAATGAATACTTTTGCTCAGTATTCACAAAAGAAGATGAGGAGGAGTTACCTAAACCAGACAATAGAAGCACTCCGGGTAGAGGGGTTGACACCAGTCCATTCACAGAAGAAAGAGTCCTGAAAGAACTCCTAAAACTCTAGGTGGACAAAGCAATGGGGTCTGACGGGATTCACCCCAGAATCCTAAAATAACTAAGGGAGGACCTAGTGACACCACTGACCACGCTTTTTAACAAATCGTGGCAGGCTGGGGCAGTACCTGAGGACTGGAGGAGGGCAGATGTGATTCCACTTCACAAAAGTGGGAGCAAGGCAGAAGCAGGAAACTACAGACCTGTAAGTTTGACCTCAGTGGTAGGGAAAATGATGGAATCACTTCTGAAAGAAGGAATTATTGAGTACCTAGAGGCCAGCGGGGCACAGGACCCAAAGCAGCATGGATTTACAGCAGGAAGGTCATGTCAGATGAATCTAATTGATTTCTTTGACTGGATGACCAAAGTAATAGACCAGGAGGGGCTGTGGATATGGCCTACCTAGACTTTAGCAAGGCATTTGACACAGTCCCACACAAAAGATTAGTAATCAGTTAGCCAGCCTGGGAGTGGGTCCCAGGGTGGTAGCCTGGGTAGCAAACTGGCTGCACAACAGGACACAGAAGGTAATAGTGAATGGAACACATTCTGAAGAAAGGGGGGTTACTAGTGGAGTACCTCAGGGCTCAGTACTGCGTCCAGTCCTCTTTAACATCTTTATAGGTGACATTGCAGAGGGTCTGGAGGGAAAGATATGCCTATTTGCAAATGACACAAAGATTTGTAACAGAGTTGATACACAAGAGGGGGTAGAAAAGATGAGAAGGGACTTGGCAAGGTTGGAGGAATGGTCAGACATATGGCAACTTAGAGTCAATGCAAAGAAGTGCAAAGTAATGCACCTGGGAAACAAAACCCAGGAGAAGAGTACACAATAGCAGGGAGGTACTAACAACAACAAAATGGAAAGGGAACTGGGGTAGTCATATCAGATGACCTAAAGGTGGGTAAGCAATGTGAAAAGTCAGTAAGGAGAGCCAGGGGATACTGGGATGCATAGGAAGGGCATCACAAGCAGAAAAAGGAAGTGGTTATCCTCTGTACAGACAGTTGGTTAGACCCCATCTGGAGTACTGTGCAGTTTTGAGACCTCATCTATGCAAGTACATAGACAGGATGGAAGCAGTCCAGAGGAGGCAACTAAATGGTGCAGGGTCTGCAGCAGAAACCATATGAAGAGAGACTGAGAGAGCTTAATATGTATACTCTTGATGAAAGGAGGGATGGGGGGCATTATAGAAACTTTCAAGTACCTCAAGGGAATCAACAAAGTCCAGGAGGGTAGCATCTTTCAGAAAAAGAGATGTGTAAGAACAAGGGGGCACAATTTAAAGATAGAGGGGGTATGGCTCAGGGGTAATATGAGGAATTTTTTTTTCACGGAGAGAGTGGTGGATACATGGAACAGCCTTCCTGAAGAGGTCATTGGGTCTAAAACAGTGGGAGAATTCAAACATGCATGGGACAGACACAAGGCAATTATAGTGGGGGGGTTGCAGGAAGTAGGCTGTTGGTTAACTAGAATCTGCAGCTTATCCAGTAGGTAGGGAAATGGGCAGACTGGGTGGGCGAAGTGGTCCTTATCTGCTGTCAAAGTCTATGTTTCTATGGGCAAGATATGCCTTGAATGCATCTGCAGTACCTGTTCTTTGTAGAGCGCCCTACTTGTAGTGGTTTGGGGTAGTACCTTAGGGTGTTTATTTGTCCAGGTGCATAGCACTGGGGGAGTGCTCACTGATAGAGTCTGGCAGGACAGGGATGTCAATGAGCCTTTCTGGGTAGGTGGTCAGAATCCAGTACATCAACATGTTGGTCTCAGTCTTATAACTGGTCCTAGTGTAGTTTTTTTACTACCTGGGTAAGGTACAGATTTGTCACAAGGTCCTTGTGCATAACATTATTTTTTGCAAGCCAGTGTATATTAAAGTCCCCCATGATGATTACTTCACACTTACGGGCTGCTTGCTTGTAGTACCTGGAAAAAGTTTCAAGGCCAGTTTGCTGGCTACCAGGGGGTATATATATACCGTCATGAGGACAAGGGCTTTATGTCCCTTTCCTACTAGTAGCGTAACTGCTAGTCATTTGCAGTCACTGGATGGATTGTACAGGGAGATTTCATTTCCCTGCAAGTTGGACTTTAGGTTGATTAAACACCCACCACCATGCTTGCCTTGATAGTCCTACTGGTTATGTTGTAGCCATCCAGAGTGATGGTAGTGTCTGGGATTTATTTAATTATTTATTGCAATGATTTTATCCAGGCAGACAAGCAGAAATAAATGCAAATCTTTTTTCCATCATTTCTTTATTCTCCTTCCCTCTGGCAGCCCCTTCTGGTGGCTATCCCCAGTGCCATCACCCACCCTACTCAAGACTTGCCTCCACTTCTTAAACTGCCACGGGTGGGTACCACGGTAGGTCCTGCAGTGCCTGTGGAGTGCTACCATCATCCCACCCCAGGAGGTGTTTCCCCCCATTTTCCCCTGTCCTTTAGGGCCAGTGTGCATGATGTGGCATGCATGCCCTGCATGAAGTCGCAGGGATGCCTCAGCACCTGCACCTGGCCATCAAGTTGGGTGACCATGTCCACGCCACCTATCCTCTGCATGGTGGCAGTTATGAAGCGGTACACGCTGACCCCCTTCCCGAAGGACGAGAGCCATCATTGGACATTCAATCATACTTCACCCTGCCGGCTCCTGAGTCACCATAGTTCATTGCCGAACGCAGGTCGCCGATAAGGTTTTCATTGGTGACCTTGGGGAAGGGGGATACAGATAGCAGAAGGCGGATAAAATGTAAAGAATGTAATATACAGACTATATAAAAGATTGCAGCGGCATAGTCCGTGTATCTCCAGTGGTGAGTGGTAACACCCATAACTGAGGAGAGGTGAAGTTATGAAAGTCTTACCACTCACATGTGGAGATATTGTTTTATTTCACCACAACTCATCATATGTTTGATATATACCACACTATTTTTCATGGTTTTATTAATGGTTTACCTTGTTTTAGCTTAACACTGCCTTTCTTTCCACTGTAAACTCTCAGGCCGAACCTTTGTTCTTTGTGTTAAGTTTCCAAATTCTAAATGGAAATAATGTGTCTTAGTTAAATAACTTCTGTTCTAAGTAACAAAAAAAAAGTGTGTTGGAAGTGAAAATAAATATTTATCCTAAAATAACATGACTTATGCAATTTTTCACCACTGGCGTGGTATAAATATGGAATATTCTATTCTGCGAGGTAGCTTAAAATGTGATTGCTGTTTAGTGCAGAATGTTGCCATCATTGTTCCCTTGTGACAAGTTGCTGAGCAAAGCAAAGGTACTAGTATAATGAAACGATGACACCAACAGTCTACACACTGAATAGCAAACATTATTTTATTTATTTAGTCATTCAGAAAACACCTTTGAGCACAAAGTACTCATCTACAAAGGTCCCACGTCTGTGACAAGGATACTCATAACAGTAAACAATATGGAGACTAGTTACCGCAGCTCCAGACGAACATAGTCAGCAACAAACAATAGGAAGCTGTAGATACAAGATTAGAACAATATCAATTTCGTCAATCATATTTTAAGCCACCTCATAGAATATCCTGTGTATACCATGGCATTTGAATAACACAGCTACTAGTAAACTAACATAGCTCCTAGTAAAATAAAAAGAGCAGCTAGTAATAACATCAAGAGCTACTAATAAACTAATGTGTTTTAACTTTATTCTAGGAATAGCTCCATTGACAGGTAAAATAATACATCTTATTCTGCAACTGTATTTGTTCTCCCATGGTATATGTAGGTGTTTATTTATATATGTGTATTTATTCTCTTCTGATGCTTTCACAGTGAAAGTTTGCAAAAGTTAGGAAGAGAAGGGACTGGTAGAAGTGGCAGTGAGGCATGAGATGAACGAAAATGAAGTTGTAAATGACAGTTTCCTTTTTTTTAATCTTTTTTATCCCCTGTTCTCCCTGACTGGCTCCCCTGCTAACGGCAACTCCCAGCCATGTCTCTCATCATCCCGGGCCTTACCCCAACATTTGCTTACCTATGTGGGTGAGTGGGTGCCATGGGCGGTGGAGCCCAGTCCGCAGGGCCACTGGACATCATCTTGGTGCTCAGAGGGCTTTTGCTGATTGGTGTTTTCGCCACTGTATCCAAGGATGAGAAATGCATGCCATGGCATGGGCATATGGCATGAGGATGCCATATGTGCTCGAGTACCTGCCCCAGACCCTTAGGAAGTGACTGCTGATGTTATTGCCACCCAGTCTTCACTGGCTGTAAGGCAAGCTGTGTCCCCCTTCCCCAAAGGAGGAGAGCTCTCTGCGGACACCCGATCTTCCTTCCTTTGGCTGACCCCCAGTGATCCTGGTGCATTCCTGAACCAGGATTGTCAGTGTGGTGGGTGGTGTGGCACTTGGCACCTCAGCCCACCGCTCCAGTGGACTGGCCAACAGCACAATTTCTATCTAAATATTGTGTAGCAGGACCAAAATTTAGAACATTTTTTATAAGTTTGATTTTTAAAACAGTCATACAAACATACAACAATGCCAGTAGAATCAGGCCTCAAGGTCTATCTTGTCTGCTCAAAAATGTGGCTCACAATTCAGACACAGCTGCTGTGGCTCCCTCCTCCCTTTCCATCCCTCCTGCCAAATTCCCCAGGTTCACCACCCTGGTCAATTCTCTCCCTACTTGTACCTTGCCCATGAACCTATCCCATCCCTTCTTAAAACTTTCCACTGAATCCAGCGAGATGACTTCCTCAGGCAGTGCGTTCCAAGTCACTACCACCCTTTCCATAAAGTAATACTTTTTCAGCTCCCTCGTGAACCTCCCCACCACCAATTTCAGTCTGTGTCCCCTCATGGTCCCTTCCCTCTTCAATCTAAACATACCCTCAGTACTAACTTTGTTTTATGCCCTTCAAGTACTTTTAAAGGTCTCGATCATAGCTCCTCTGTCCCTTCTATCCTCCAGGGAGTACATGCTGAGCTCTCTTAGTCTCTCCCCCATAGGATTTCTCCCCATTCCCTGGATCATCTTAGATGCTCTCCTCTGCACTACCTCCAGGAGCTTGACATCCCTCTAAGTATGGGTACCAGAACTGCACACAGTATTCTATGTGCGACCACACCATTGATCTGTACAGTGGCATAATAACCTCCTCCCTCCTTGAAGTGATCCCCTTAGCAGTGCATCCTCAGCATTCTGTTTGCCTTTGCCACTGCTTTTCTACACTTATTGAGTGATTCAAATTGCCTGTGATCACCACACCCAGATCCTTTTCCTCCTCAGATAAGGATATCTGCTTCCCTGCCCCCTCAAGTGGTAATTGTATCCTGGGTTTCTGGCCCCAAAATGCAGTACACTGCACTTCCTAGTACTGAATCCCAGCTGTCATGTGTTGGACTACTGTCCAAGTCTTTCCAGATCCTCTTGAAGTACCCTCCTCCCTTCCTCACAGTCCACCACTGCACCTAATTTGGAGTCATCGGTGAACAGACTCATCTTGCTGTTAACTCCCTCCGCTATGAAAGCATTAAATAGCAGTGGACCCAAAATGATCCTTGAGGAACCCCACTAGTGACCTTCCTGAGTGATGAGAATTCCCTCCCTACCACCACCCTCTGCTGTCTGTTGCTTAGCCAGTTCCCTAACCACTGTACCAGCTTCACCCCTATCCCCAGGTTCCTCAGTCTGCCCATCAGTCTCCCATGTGGCACAGAGTCAAATGCCTTGCTGAAGTCCAGATACAGGACATCAATTGGACAACCTCCATCTAGTGCTTTTGTCACCCAGTCAAAAAATTCGACCAGGTTAGTTGGGCAAGATCTCACCTGGACGAACTTGTATTGTCAGACGTCCTGAAGGCCATTTACTTCTAGGGATACTACCAACCACTCCTTTAAGATGGTCTCCATTATTTCCCACTATGGATGTAAGGCTGACCAGTCTATAATTTCCCGGCTCATCCCTGGGTCTGCTGTTATGGAGGGGCACTACATTCGCCATCCACCAGTACGGGGTACATATCGTGATTGAAGGGAAGTGTTGAACAACTCCGACAGAGGTGCTGCTAGGACTTTTGCCAATTCCTTCAGGACTTGGGGATGGATTTCATCCAGCCCCAGTCCCTTGTCTGTCCACAAGGACTTAAGGCCTTCCCAGACTCTCTTCACTGGGATCTCGTCATCCATTATTCCCCCCATCAACCCCCACGCCCTCCCTACCATTCCCCTGTGGAATTGGCCTTTCATTTTTCCTTGTGAAAACTGCACAGAAATACTCATTTAGTACTTTTGCCTGCTCAGTTCCCTCCTCTGTCCACCCACCATCTCTCTTTATCCTGGTGATCTGGCCCCTACATTTCTCTCTCTCTAATGTACTAAAAAATTCCTTCTCACCATCCCTGATCCCCATGCGCCAACCTTAGCTCCTCTGAGGCCTTGGCTGCCATTACCACCCTGCTCACGTCCCTCAATCTCTTAATGTACTCCTCCCTGTCTTCCCCTCTGCGGGTTCTGTTGTATTTTCTGAAGGCTAACCTTTTCTCCCGTGCCCTGGTCCACCAGCTGGGTTTTCTGGACCTTGCTTTCTTACTGCAGGTCTTTGTGCCATGTACTGTAACTCATAGTATTAACACATACAAACAGTATTGCCACAGCTACTACTTAAAGCCTGGACTCCCACGTTTTCATTTAAAAATTATGTTTCTAGCCCCAACATTTCTAAAGTTAGACTTTTAAAATGATAATTTCTATAAAATGGGTAACCTTGGAATCATTAAGGCAAAAAACTTAATGTTTTTAGTGAAAGCTTGGAGTCAGCTAAATTACCATCAATATAAGATTTTGCTTCAGCTACCATACATGGATATATAAAAACATGAAATGGTTCACTAAAGTTTTAAAATAAGGTCCTGTTATTGTTAACAATATATTATACCAACACATGTAGACATTTCCTCTTACAAACTTGGTATAAGCATACCTCTCAACTGTCCCTCATTACAAATAATGCCCCTCATTTATACCCTCAAAAGTGCTGTTTCCCACATTCCTCCAAATCAGACAGGTGCTGCTCACAAAAAGATGGTGTTGTACAAAAGCCTTTTAAAGCAGAAATTAATGAGATTGACTAACTTGGATGCTGAATTACCAATCATGTATGCTTCAATGTGTTTTATTATGTTTTCTATTGTGTACCACTGTATTTGTAGTCCTTGTTCCCATGCTCCCTTGTCCCCCGGGTGGCACCTGGAAATGAGCCAACAAGCCCTGGCTCAGTTGTGCCTTTCCCGGTCACCAAATGTTTAATTAAAAAAAAATAGAATAACAATTTGCTAAATCCACATTTACTGTGTCAGTGTCCCACATTTTATATGTCGTGCCCCACATTTCAATGACAAAAGCTTGAGAGGTACACAGCATTCTAACTGGACCTATTTTATGCAGTTCCCATTAGGTCACATCATTTCTTCCGCACTACAGTTTGGACTTCAGTTGTTACCCTGTGGCCTAATACTGCACCAAACATCTACCTGTCATCTTGACTTAGTTATTTTAATTTTGTTGGCTGGCGATACTCATTCAAATCCCAGGCCACCTAAATTTGACAATCAGACAGGTTTTGCTATTGATGTTTCAGCAGGTCTTGTTGACGTGCACATCTCCATGTAGGAAGTCTGCAATCTAATTTTAACAAACTCATTGCGTGCACACAGCACCGTGCAGTAAATAGAATGGCTCTGAGTGAAACATGGTTGAGTCCATGTATGCTGGACACATATGAGGCAATACAAGGTTTTAACCTTTTTGACTGGTTAGATTAGATAAAAAGCAAGGAAGGAGTTACCTATGTTAAAAAATAGCTTAAAGGTCACCTTGTTTGAATCCAGCTGTTTTAAAAACCAAATTGATTGTTTAACATTAAAATTGTTGTTAGGAGGTCAACATGGGAAATATATTTTTATTACTGTAAAAATAATAATAAAACCACATTTTATTATGAGTAAGCATAATAAATGCATTTTTATTACATGTAATAATAATTAACATATTTGTATTACCTGTAATAATAATAAACACATTTGTATTCCCTGGCTAAACTTCAGAAACACCTGATCCTTTCACAGCTCTCCTATTTCCTTGATGACTCATCCTTCCCTTCCAGGTTGGCTTTGGGAAATCCTACTCTACCATCACCTTGTGCTCACTGACTCCATCCTTTCTGGCATGGACCAGGGACTGGTCACCTCCGCCATCTTTTGTCAACCTGGCCAAAGCCTTTTGACACTGTTGCTCGCCCCATCTTTCTGGGCAAGCTAAAAGTTCCTGGACTCTCCTCCTCCTCCTTTGCATGGTATTGCTCATACATAGAGTGTAGGACCCAAGCTGCCCATATTGGTGATGCCATCTTCCCTCCTCTCCCTATCTGCTCTGGCATCCCCCCAAGAATCTGCCCTTGTCCCCATCCTAGTTTCCATTTTCCTGAATGACCTTCTCCTCCGTATCCATTCAGATGTATGATGACATGGTTCTTTACACCTCTGGTTCCTCTTCCTCTGACCTCACAACCCATCTCCAACTGGATTTCAACAACATCCAGCACCGGTTTCAGGTCAACCAGCTGTCCCTCAATGTAAAATTAAAAATAAAACAGTCTCCATCGCCTTTTGTACTAGGCAGACGCATGTGTGTGCTGACAGCTCCAGCCAGTCAGCATTCCAGGGGAAGGGGAACTTAAAATGAGGAAAACCCCCAGAATAGGCAGAATGGCTCCAGTCCTGTTCGACACCACTAATCTAGGCACTCAGATCTGGACCAAGCAAGACCTTTAGTGGGGCACTTTTGCCTCAGTCCCCTGGGGTGTGGATTAAAATCTTTAAATGCACATCCTGTCATGGCATATTGCTTACATATTCTGATATGATATGATACATATTGTAATATCATCCTTTTCCTGCAATTACCTCGCATGCATGCTTTGTGGACCCTCTTTTGCATTCTTTGGGAAAACATGGTTTAGGCCAGGGGCATCCACTGATTGCATGATAGCTAGTTTGGCAGCTACCAATCCAATAGGACTCAAACTGTGAAATACAACTCTACCCTCTCAGACAAGACCACTATAAATGTTGGGGTGCCGCAAGGATCCATTCTCGGGCCTCTGCTTTTCTCTATCTTTATAAATAACATCACCACCAACCTACATATGACAGAGTCCCTGCTATGTGCAGATGACAATGTTCTATATGCCAGTGCAAAAAACATTGATGCCATAAATAGTAAACTCTCTTTTGACTTCCAGCTCACCCAAAAATGGTTATCTAGTCACAAACTTGTGCTAAATGAGTCCAAAACACAAGCCACGCTCTTTGGCTCAAACACGAAACTCAAGCAAGCCCATCCAAAATTTAAAGTTCTTTCCTCTAATGGCCTAACTTTCGAGGTGGCAGACTCTTTCAAATATCTCGGTGTCACACTTGACCCATCACTAAATTTCGACCTACACATACAACTGGCTTGCAAGCAGGTAAACACCAAAATTGGCATAGCTTACAGTACCAGTTACGTGCTTACTCCCTCTGCAAGGCTTGCCATAGCACAGGGCATCCTCCTGCCCTCACTTACTTATGGAGCTGCTACATATACCTCCACAAGCAAAGCAAGTCTTCGGAAGTGGGACGTAACATACAACAACATTTGTCGCATGCATCCTCCTCACATAAGCTGAAGCACCACTGTCTCCTTTATTCAGAGCTGGGATGGCTTCCTCCACTCGAGCTGTGGCTCTATACCTATGGCTGTGCCATAGACAATATTGTTAGGCTGCAAATACCCAAACCCCTTGTGCCTACTTCCAAATCAGAACGCCCCCCTATGGGTTAAGATCCTCTGCAAATACCCCCATCTTCCATTACCCAGACACTATATCTCTAAGGTGCAAGTGCTTTACCTCTGTCCCCGGTACTGGAACCCCTCCCTCCCTCTAGCCATGCATCAAGCACCATCACATGCAACTTTTAAGGTAAAACTACAGTCCCATCTTGAGTCCTCCTGCAAGTGCAGCTGTTTCATACCCCCTTAGCTCTCACCTCCGCCCTACCTTGTCTCTCCCTGCTTTTGCTGCCTTTTATCTACTATAATAATAATAGCACTTCACTGCCTCCTGTCTGTCCTACCTCCTACTCCTGACTTGTCCCCTATCCTCTTCCTGCTTCTACTTCCATCTCCCATGCTCCTGTACCCCCCTACTTTTCCCCAACTGTCAACTCCAAATAAACACTACAGCATTTAAGATCTATCTTTTTTCTCAAAACATAAATGTTATGTAATCTTTATTTCTGAATGTCTCTGTTTATTATTCCCATCACACTGCAAATTGCATCTACCCTGTTGGTAGCCACTTTCTTTCTTTTGTATACTATCTTTTTCTCACTGTAAATACTTTCTAACTCATCTATAGCCACCATTTTCTTTCTCTATTTACCCTGCCTGGAATTGTCATACATGTCATACTTGTTATGAAATATATACTTTTGTCAATTTTTTTGTCATACTTGAAATCAATCAATCAATCAATCACTTTATTTAACCAGGCTTATATGAAATGAAATATATACTATTGTAAAGTAAGTTGTACCTGTCATGTAATGTTTCTGTATGCACTGATCTACTGTACCCTCCCGGGTTGTGCCTGAAAATAGTCATTACTATGGTTAGTGCACTTACCCAGTTAACAAAAACTAAATAAAAATAAATAAATGATCTGTGATAATAAATGAACTTTAGCCAATCATCGGCATAGCAGTAGCACTAATGCTCATGATGACAGCAACCCTGATCTGCGAGTTGGTCTTGGTTGTTGGGGACTGCCCAGGGGGAGAGGAACCCGAGCATCTCAGAGGACGCTCTGCCTCTCTGGGACAGGATGCTGTGTTACACTGCTGCTGTAGTGCCACTTGGCTGATCACAGCTGCTGTTACAGGCAAGGGCACGCCTCTGTTGTAGGAGGATGCTGGAAGATGCTTCTCAGTCGCACACTCATTGTGCATGTGTGAGCTTGGCAGCATGGGGCCAGCATCCTAGTAGGAAACACAGAAACCACAGAAACAGTGAGAAAAATGGCTCCCACTGCTTGTACATGAAGGACCGTGGTATATCTAAGCTCTGTGCCTCCACCACCTACTGTCTGATGTAGACCACTGTCAGAGGTATACCCCACAACTCTACCTGGTGGGCTACCTAGCAGTGCAATGGAGGTAGAGAGTGCAGGAGATCAGGGCTCTTGATGGAGAAAGGCACATGGGCAGAGAAGAGTGGATAAAAAACTCTAGATTTAAAACAATCGATAATACATGAACATTGCTTTAACCAGGACCTTTATTTATTTTATTGGACTGGACACCTCATAATCTTCACAAATAAATACACTAATGCATGCCAGTCCTGATAGTTTCGATAGTACAGACTAGATACTACCATGCCTGGTTTGAACAACTTTGAAAATGACCATGGACACTTTTATTGACATAGACCTTGGCATTCTCCCACTTCTTTATCACTTCATATGCTACATGCCTATGACTTTAGTAGTAATCCATATTGCATGATAGCCCACAGATATCGTTAACTTGCAGTATTCAACATTGATTATTTTAACCATCTTAAATTTTTATATTTATAATTATATATTTGAATTGTATAGTTAATTTATAGTTATGTATAACTGGAGGCTAGGAGAAGCTGGGCTGGGAGGATGTGGGGAAACAGGTACATGTATGGGAAGCAGGAGAGTGGTAAACTGCAATAGCTGTGGGGCAGCAGTCTTTCTGGTGGTGATGTGGAGTAAAGGGGGATGTCCTGTGTGTAAGAGCCTGGAGCAACTAAGGGCTGAAATAAGGCTGCTCAGGTGGGAGCTGGGGAGGATGGTGTGGGAAGTCAGAGAAGCAGAGAAGTGGAGGGAAAGGCAGAGGAGTGATGTCCAGGGGAGTGAGGACATTTATTTATTTATTTAGTTTTTGTTGACCGGGTAAGTGCACTAGACAAATCCTGCCTATTTTCAGGCACGACCCGGGGGAGGGGGATACAGATGAATACCAACTGACCTTGAATCAGATTAAGCGGTTGCTGGTATTTTTAGTGAATGAGGGAAATTTGGCCAGGACACCGGGGAAATTCCCCTACTCTTCAGAGGGGGAACCTCTGTCCAAGATGGCGGACACACCCTTGCCTTCTGAGGAGGGAGCTATGGAGGTGGGAGATTTGGTCTCTGCTCCTACCTCTGAACAAATGGAGACCACAATGCTAACTACTGATGTTTTGCCTGTTGCTGTTCCTGCTTCAGCTTTAAGTTGTGCTGCTCATACTCAGGCTGCTATACCTAGCCCTCTGCTTACTTCTTATGGAACTGACTTGCTGACCTCTGTGCCTCACCGTCGACTTACTGGAGGATTTTACTTCAACTGATTCTGAAAACCATTGTTTGACAACACAAGAAGAGATCCGGGAAGCGTTTTGTGCACGGAATGCCGTTTGCTAGTGCAAAACTGAAAATGCACAGAGATATGCAACGCCTGAGAGCTGACAGCACAGGTGCATATTCCACTCAGGTGGAAGTTCCGGAAGATTCTCCTGACTTGTCTCCTTTATTACCTGTTGCTGTGATGGGCTCTGACCCGACTAGTGTGTCGGGAGCTGAAGCCCTACTGCCTGCTCCTCTGCCGCCTGCAGTACAAATGGATTTGGTTTCCTTTTCACAACCTGCTTCCATTACATCACAGAGTTCCTCACAAGTACAAGACTTATCTACAGTTATTACTCCCCTGCTACCTGCAGTACAAACAGATTCATTTTCCTTTTCACTACCTGCTTCTGTTTCATCACAGAGCTCCCTACATGTACAAGAATCATCTACAGTAAATATTAATAAAGAACCTACTTGGACTGTTGAATCGGCACTGAGAGGTGCTGGCTGGGTCCAGGGTACTGTCCCAGGAAGTTGGAAGTCTGGTCCGTCTCCAATCCGGTCCCCCCGACCTGAAAATTTTCCAGAGCTACAATGCAAGATAGGTGATTCAACCGTCACTACTGACCCCTTGTGTCTCCCTCATGAACTGGAGCTTACACAGAACCCTGTGTTGAATTATCTGAAGGGTTCTCCACCTCAGATTCCTCTTTCTACTATTTCTGTAGAGGCTCTGGCTCCCTCACCACCACAGCCCCCAAATTTCTGGACCGAGCCACTCATATTCTTCTTTCTTTAAATTTCCAATCCAGGCTGCTAAGAGACACAATGCGGTTTGCTTGGCATATCGGGGGGGGTTACCTGAGCCACCTGATCGGGTCTATGTGGCACGTATGCTGTTAAAGGATTCTTTAAAAATGTTTTCCCATGAAATATATGCGTTAATTCATATCTCTGGTGAAACCACGTTTGACATTAGTTTCCAAACATCTAGGGGAGTGGAGCGTTTTTGGTCAAAGTATAATTCTCTGTGGACTACTGCATTATGGACCCCATTTCAGGCTATTCCCCTTTCTAAACCCTCTTTTAAGGCAATCACTATTCTGTTTCGTAATGAGGGAGTTGAGGTGGAGGATGTTGTGTATTGGGTGAAACAGCGTAGTGACGTCCAGGGACAGCCTGAAGCCATTTTGGATACCGAGAACATTTGGACTGGGGGCTGGAAGTTTAAAGTCTTGTTACGATCCACTGATTCTGGGGTTGTACATCTTCCTAACTCTTTTTTCATAGGCCGAGATAGGGGGGTCTTGTTCTACCCGGGTCAGCCGAAGGCTTGCTATCGGTGTGGTGACCCTGCACATCTTAGTAATGTATGTGATAAAATGAAATGCAATGTCTGTGGGGAATTGGGCCACATAGGGGCACACTGCTTGAATGAATGTAGATGTAACCTATGTGATGAACAGGGGCATACCTTTCAGAATTGTAAATGGGCTGCACATAATCAGGAATTTCATGATGGTGGTGTGGACCAGCGCTTTATTATTACACAGGCGCAGAAGGCCCGTCTCTGGACCACCTTGGCTGTACCTCCCCCTAGGGCAGCCCAGCCCTTACTGCAGGCTTCAGTGCCTGTTGTATCCTCTGAGGTCATACCTCAGATGGTTTCCTTCACGGATGACCCCTTGCCTGAGATTTCTCCTGTTCCTGATCCTGCCCAGTCTAATTTTCTTGTTCTGGACCCGGTCCCAGGTCCAAGTACTATGCCCCGAGAGCTTACAAATGTTATACGTAGAAGATCACTGAGAAACAACCCTCGGGTTGCACCATCTCCTGTGAGTGGTCCGGAACCTCCCCCAGTGCCCTTATCTAATTCTTTTGAACTTCTCCAACCCCTTTCTGATGACGCTGGAGGTGAGTCGGACTCTTCCTCCATTGCTTCTTCTCTCCCAGACGGTACCACTGACCCTGAGCTGCAACTTGACACCGGCCTTTCTCAGAAGCGAAAGGCCAGAGTAAAACTTAAAGGGAAGAAGGTGGTTGGGAAAAGAAATTGTAAAATGTATTTTTGTCTGTTTTCCTTTTTTTTGTTGCTATGTTTCACTTTGTTTGCCATACTATTAATGTAAATAGTATGAAGCGTATACTAAAAGGAGACTGATTTTTTCCTCTCTAAGGCTTCTGCCTTTGGGTTTAATTTTATTACAGGATACAAGACTTCATACTACACATGAGATCCGACAAACACAACAGGACTGGTTACTGGGTCCTTCTTTTTGGTCAACTGGTCAGGATTCTTGTTCGGGACTGGGAATATTAATTAATTTCCCAGACTTCCGTTTGCTAAAATTGTTTGATGTAGCCCCTGGTAGGGCGCTTATTATAGATTTTGTTATTGGGTCCTGTCCTTACCGGGTGATTAACATTTATGCCCCTCAAATCAAAACCGAACGCATAGCTTTATTTGCTTTGCTTCGTCCTTATTTGCATACTTCCTTTCAGGTATTGTTTGCTGGTGACTTTAATTGTGGCCTGAGTCTTCAGGATAAGAGCTCCTTTACTGCTACAAAGAAACTGTTTTGTGATTCCCACGAATTGGGTAAATTGGTTCGAGTCGCCCACTTAACGGACTCTTATCTCTCCTTAACTACTCAACACACCCCTGCCTTTCAAAAGGGTAAACTAGCCACACATATTGATTATGTGTTTTCCTCTCCTACAGTACCTATTATTTCTGCCAAAGTTCAAGCGCTTGAGTTTTCTGATCATAAGCTGCTTTCTGTTGGTTTTGGTTCTGTTGTTTCTTCCCGTAAAGGTCCAGGTCTTTGGAAATTCAACACATCTTTGTTGCAGATTCCGATGTTTATGCAGTCCCTCCTGTCCTTCATACAAGCCCGCAAATCTGTTTTTATTTGTTATGAAGATCCTGTTCAGTGGTGGTTAGACACGAAACAATCAGTGGTGTAACGGATGTTTCTGTGGTCTGGGCCTGATTTACTTCAATAAATTCTGCACCATACCTCCGATCACCTTCAATGACCTTCCATTAAACATTTACATGGTCATTTTTGGAACAGGGATTTTTGTCTTTGTCCTCAGCCTGATCTTCTGTTGTTACTTCATTAGGTAAGTTCAGACGCTACTTTTATTAAATCATCTGTCAAAGGTTCAATCATAAATCCATGCCCCAGGGGAGAGTGATACGTAGCTTGAGTTACAAGTGACCAGAGGCACAAAACTAGGTTAGGAGTTTATAACCTTATGATGTTTTCAGTACAACAACATTCATTATTAATTTTGAAAAGGGACTGTTCCATAGGTCTTTGTTTTCAAATATTGGATTTAATTGATGAAGTTATGTGAGGAACTATCCACAAGGCAGTGATTACTGCTCATTCACTAACTACGGACAAGGTAGGCTGGAGTGTAGTAGGTTTCAACAACAACAACAAAAATGGAAAGGGACCTGGGGGTAGTCATATCAGATGACCTAAAGGTGGGCAAGCAATGTGAGAGGGCAGCAAGGAGGGCTGGGGGGATACTGGGATGCTTAGGGAGAGGCATCACCAGTAGAAAACAGGAAGTTATTATGCCTCTGTACAGACAGCTGGTGAGACCCCATCTGGAGTACTGCGTGCAGTTCTGGAGATCCAATCTCCACAAAGACATAGACAGGATGGAAGCTGTCCAGAGGAGGGCAACTAAAATGGTGCAGGGTCTGCACCGGAAGACATATGAAGAGAGACTTAAGGAGCTTAATATGTATAGCCTCGAGGAAAGGAGGGAGAGGGGGGACATGATAGAAACTTTCAAGTACCTCAAGGAATCAACAAAGTCCAAGAGGGTAGCATCTTTCAAAAGAGTGTGCAAGAACAAGGGGACAATTTGAAGATGGGGGGTGGCTCAGAGGTAATTTAAGGAAGTATTTTTCATAGAGAGGGTTGTGGATGCATGGAGCGGCCTTCTAGAGGAGGTTGTGGAGTCAAAAACAGTGGTGGAATTCAAGCATGCATGGGACAGTCATAAGGCAATTCTAGGGGGTGGGGGTAGGAAGAAGTAGGCTGCTGGTTAACTAGGATCTGCAGCTTGTCCATTAGGTAGGGAAATGGGCAGACTGGGTGGGCCAAGCGGTCCTTATCTGCCGTCAAATTCTATGTTTCTATGTTTCTATGATCTGGTCACTTTTTTAAAAACTTACAGTCGTTTAAAATGTAGGAGGGAATACCTAGACTATTTGCAGAAGAGGGTACATTTTCAGTCATTATTAACCATAGCATACACAACAGGGCAAGACCTTACTCAACAAATAAAAGTCCTACAGAATGATATGTTGACTTTCCAATTACGGCAATCACAACAACTTTATAACCAACATAAATTCTGTACTGTTGGAACACGTGATGTTATTTGTCCTTTTGAATATAATTCCCGTCAGTCCGCCCGAAAAAATATGACGTGTCTTCTAAATTCAGAAGGGACCATATGTTCCTCACAAACTGAGATTTGTCATATTGTAACAAAGTATACTACAGCCCTTTTTTCTCCCCTCCCTGCTATGGTTGGTAACAGTGTGACTTTGTATAGTGGCCTTGATATCCCAGCTCCCTCACAGCTATGTCAGGACCAGGCTTGTTCTCCTATCACGGGCAGGATTTGACACTGGCTATTTCTTCCTTACCTGTACAGAGAACTCCTGGTCCGGATGGTCTCCTGCTGGTTTATATAAGGTGCTGGGTGACCATTTAGCCTCAGAACTTACATCTGTGTTTAATTCTCTGTTAACATGTGAATCTCTCCTTTGGAATTTACTAAGGTACTTTGATTTACATTTATAAACAGAAAGGTGATATCCATTCTCTAGAGAATTGGCGACCTTTTGTATGTTGAACACCGACTTTAAGCTCTTAACGAAAATTATTGTGAAGCGTTTGCTGAGGATAGCGGAGGTGGTTTGCATCCTGCCCAATCCTGTTCTGTGCCTCAAAGGAGAATTTCTGATCATTTGATCCTCTTCGAAATTATTTTCTCATGGCTATGCAGGTCTGGCTTCAGGACTTGTTGTTTCTGTAGATCAGAAGGCGGCTTTTGATTCGGTTCGGCATGAGTTTTTGTGGGAAGCACTTCGTTTTCTGCATGTACCTGATGTTATGGTATGCTGGATTCGTGCTTTCTATAGAACGGCGACTGTTGTGCCTGTAGTAAATGGTTGGATAGGACCCATGATCCCCATAAAAAGGGGGTTCGTCAGGGATGTCCTTTAAGCCCGTTGTTATATGTATTTTTTCTTGATGTTTTGCTCCGACGGCTGAATACTAATTCTCAGATTCAGTGTATTTCTAGTTGTGCTTTATGCTTGCCTTATAAGGCGATTGCATATGCAGATGATGTTTGTTTTCTTGTAGCTGATGTAGCCTCAGTGTTTCATTCTCTCCATGAGTGCTCTATTTTTGAAACTTCTCTGGTGCTGTTTTAAATTACACTAAAAGTTTGGTTATTGGTCGGTTCAGCAACCTCCCCTTGGACCCGTATTGGCCCGTTACGTTTAGTTGAGGGTCCTATTAGCATTTGGGAATTTTTGGGACACAGGACTCAGATTTGTTTAACTGGAATGTTAAACTACAACAAGTAAACTTCAGGTGGCCTCCTGGAACCGGGGCAGATAGGAAAAAACGTGTTTCTTAATTAAAACTATTTGGTCTCTACTTTCCTCTTTCTGAGTTATGTATTCCCTATTCCACGACAGCTAGAAACAGCTGTCTTTAGCCTGTTTTGAGGCTCTTTGGGGTAGTAGGTTAAACCCGATAAGCGGAATATTACTTATTTACCTATCCCTGAGGTGGCGTTTGTATGGTTAACCCTTTGTTATTTTTTCTTGTATTTTTTTACTGCAAACCTTAGGCCTTTATTGATTCATTCCCAAAGGGTGGGAACCTTGGTTTTATGACTCTTGCAGGATTTGGTTTCATCAATGGAAACTAATCCTTAACTGTGTTAAGACAAACTGATGGTATACCAACTTACGTAAAACATATGTTTTTACGTCTCAAACAATGGAAGGTGTCTGTTCAGATGTTATTAAATCATTCCCATAAAGTTTTATATAAGAAATTACTCCTGTCGGTTTGTGCTGTATCAATACCCTTTGATAAGTGTCCTGGTCAACACCTCCCTTCCCTTTTGTTATTGTGGAAATGTCAGAGGGTTCCAGCCAAAATGTGGGATTTTCATTGGCTTTCATGCCACGAAAAGATTAATGTAAAATCAAATCAAAAACATAAGCAGTTCCAAGATAGAATGTGTTCTCACTTATTATGTATTGCAGAACTTGAAACTATCCCTCATTTATTTTTTGACTGTTCCTTTATTAAGAATTGGTGGTCCTTTTTGGCACAGGCATGGGATACCCCCTTGCTTCAGTCGGTTACTTATTTGAATCTTGTATATGGGTTTTTTTTCTCCCCAGTGGTCAAAATGGCACCAGGACACTTTAAACCTTGTTTTTGTCTGTATTAAATGGAATATTTGGATGGTGCGTTGCATGTTTTCTTTACAGCAAAAGGACTGCTCCTATTTGGAGCTTGAAAAAAGATTGTACAAGATTTAAAAGAATTTATGAGCATGAACGTACCTATACTCAGATACAACACTTTGGAACTTTGGAAAGCTCTTCCTGGATCACTGACTCTGATTTTGCAGTTACCTGAATGATTGTATAATACTTATCCTGTGTTTCCTTTGTTTTGTATTTTGCTTTGTGTACTATTGTACGATTTTTGTCTCAATAAAACTTTCCCCTACTCTTTTCGATAAAGTGCCATGGGATCTTTAACATCCACCTGAACTACCACCAATCCAGGCAGATGGAACCTCGGTTTAACGTCTCATCCGAAAGACGGCACCTCAGAAGTGCAGCACCCCTCTCGTGCTGCACTACAGTGTCAGTACTGGGATATTAACCCAAGTGCCAGATGTGGGAACTGAACCCACAGCCCTCTGATCTCCCGGCCTCAGAGGTGAGTGTGCTACCTACTGAGCCACTGACACTGACATCAGGCAAGGGATGGGAGTGGGGAGGAGCACCCAGGATACAGGAGTATATCTTCTTCAGAGGACTAGGGAGCCCAGGGTGGAGGAATGGCAAGTGGTAAGGAGAAGGGGTGGGAATGTAAGAGTAGCATCAAGGATGGGGAAATTCTAAAGGGGTGCCTTTATTGAATAGATTTGTACCACTGTCTGGAAGGAGGGAAGGGGCAGCAGAAGGTGAGGTAGGAGGTCAGGTTGAGCCGGGGCTGAGAGTAGGAGTACAGGGGAAGGGATAAGGAACTAATTAGGGTGGGCAGGGAAGAGGAGGCAGGCAAATTGGAGTGGAGGATGGGGGGAGAGAAAAGGAAAGGAAGAGGGGAAGGAAAACTGAAAGCAGATACAGATAGCCAGAAGGGGAGGGGCAGAGTGGGAGATCGAAAAACAGTTAAGGGGATAAATTGTGGATATGGAGATAAGTTCACCAGGGTGCAGAGGGAGCAGTTAGGTGGGGAAGCAGCTAGTACCGAAGGTAATAAAGGAAGAACGGGTAGCACGGGGTGCAGGGGATGGAAGGGTAGCAATCATAGGGGACTCCATAATTAGGGGTATTCACTGGGGAAGGAAAGGGGACCCAAATGCAAGCAGGAGAGTGGTTTGTATGCCATGGGTGACAGTGGGGAAGGTGGGCTCAAGAATAAGGGAAATAGTAAGGGAGGTTGGAGGAAACCTAATTTAGTTATACATTTGGGAACCAACGGCCCAGCTGGGGAGGAGGTTGAGGTAGTGCAAAGTAGGTTCAGGGAGTTAGGGAAGATCTGCAGGGAGGAAAGAAGTTTGCTGGCCTTCTCAGAGGTGATACCAGTACCAAGGGCCAGCACAGCCAGGAAAAGAAGAATAGAAGATTTTAATAACTGACTGAGGAAATGGGGCAGGGAGGAGATGTTTATCTGTTTTGGGGACTGGGAGGAGACCCGCTCAAACAAAGCACTCTTTTCACCAGACTGGCTACACTTCAGTAGGGAGGGTTTCAAGGTACTCAGGGACAAAGTGGGGGAATACATAGCCACTACACTTTATTTAAACTACTGGGGGAGCAGTGGGTGTGCAGGCTTGCAGACTCTGAAAGGAGGAGGTCAGTGAACCCCCTCCCACAGTGATGGAAGAGGTCTGGAGGGAGGAGGTGGAAGGGGTGAGAACACAGTTAGCAAAGGGTGAAAGGGATGAAGAACACACAATAATGGTACGTCGAGGGGTGTACACAGAGGAGATAAATGTGAATGGAAGAATAGAGGGAAGAGAAGAAAGGTTAGATTCTAGGTGGAGGGCGGTATCTCTGAATGCGAAGAGTCTTGGAAACAGGATGGATGACCCGAAGGCACTATTAGCAGACAGGATGGTGGACATAGCTGCAGTAACCGAGACTTGGGCAACATCATACCATGACTGGGACCTTGCAGTCACTGGATAAAAAACTATACAGGAGGGACATGGTAGTCGGAAAGGGGGAAGGGTGGCAGTTTATATCAGGGAGGGAATAACTTGCACGAGGGAGGAGTCAGAGGAAGGGGAGGTGGAGGCATTATGGGTTCAGTTAATGTCCAATAGAGGACGAAAGGTGACGTTGGGGGTGATTTACAGACCACCCAATCAGGATGAGGAGAGGGACAGGCAACTGAACTCAAAAATATTGGAAGCTGTGGGGAAAGGAGAGGTGGTAATTGTGGAGGACTTCAACCTGCCCAAGGTGGACCTGATCATACCATCCACAACATGTGCTAGGAGTCAGGTGATCTTAAAAAAAGGACTGTAGAGTGGGTTCCTGACTCAGGGCATCACTGAACCAACAAGAGCTGAGACAATTCTTGATCTGGGACTCAGAAGTGGGGAGCATGTAAAGGAAATAATGGTCAGGGAGTCACGGGGTGGAAGTGGTCATTACACAGTCTGGTTCCAGTTGGATATGGACAGGGAAGGTGTAACCCCCCTGCAAATGGGGGTTCCCAAAAGACTTCCAGGAGCTTGCTTGAATGCTCCAAGCCTGAATGGTGTTTGGCATTTAAGCCATTTATCAGTGAGTGTTTTTAGAGCCTCTGGTACTGTCTTTTTAAGAGCTGTCTGCTTGCAGACATAATTAGTTTGTATGGGGGGACTGTGTGCTTCTCTGTTTGAGTACCACTCGAGCTGCTGCCAATTCACTCTATTTTTGCAGTCACTGGGAGTGCAAAGGGAACCTATCTGAAAGATGTAACTGTTTGCCAGAAATCATGTAGAGTAATAATGAAAATACAGTTTGTCTAACCTGCTTTCTTTGCAGTCAGAACTGTGTCTGCCTAGTTCCCCATTCTGGTTTTGAACTGCTGAACTGGACCAATCAGTGTGGGGTAAGCTAGCTCTAAAATGGTGCCTTGGACTGAATCAGAACTTGGACTCATAATCTGAGCCAGCCACAAGAGGATTGCATGGGCAGTGACTCTGGGAGATGTAGTTTAGACTTAGGCGCCTTTTGGACCAACAGCAGTCTATTGTGAGTGACAGCCAATCCAGTCAAGAACTGGGAGGAACTCAAGGAAGTGCCGGTTTTGTCTGTTGGAGTTTCAGTTTAGCTTTGGCAGTGAAGGGAAAGAAACCCTGTGCTCCTTCAGTGCACAGTTTCAGTCAAAAACGTGTGTAAGGCCGGAGTTCCGGTCTGCAGCTTTGTAACTGCTTGTTAGGACTGAATCCGTCCTGTGAAAAGAATCAAAGGATCTCTGAAGAGTAGAAACCAGGCTCACCCTGTAGAAGACGGAGAAATTGTTGAATTGCACTCGGTCTGTCAGGAACTGAATCTGCTGTGTGTTCTCCCGGTATTGTGCAGTAATTGCGATCGGGATAGAGAAGCACCTGCCTGGTATAGTACTTTCTTTTTACCATATAAATGTGTGAAGAGTCTCGTGGAGCTCAAAAGTAGCCCTGCTGGACGTTGAAGGATCCTATCTTGTTTGGAGTCGTGAGCACTAATTCAGGTTCGCTCCCTGTTGAATTGCCACATTAAATCCAAATGGAATCACTGTACTGCTGACTGTTTAAGCTAATTTTTCTTTTCACTGTGTGAAAGGGCCCTACCAGCTGCCACGGTTTGGACTAGCCACTAGGGCTTGGGTACCCAGGGCCAGTAACTGGTAGGATAGGCCTCTGCACAGAGCCTTAAGGTAGATGAGTAAAGTGATAAGCTAATTAACCTGATTTCCCCTGTCCTTGTTATATCCCCCTAAATAAATCAGAGCTGCTTGTTTCAGCAAAGTTATACTGCCTGAGGTATTTGTCAATGTTAAAGTACTGTACTGTGATTGTTGCACTGTATCTTATTTCACAGGAGGTCCCAGTGCCGGAACCAGACCTGGGGGTAAGTGTATACTGTGAAGGTAATTCTGATATATTGTGTGGGCCACTAGTGGGAAGAAAGGGGGGGTTGCAGTGTCCCAGAGGGCTGTGACCAAGTTAGTTTAACTATTGCAAACCCTGACCTCTGGGTGGAGGCACCCGCCATTGGATCCAGGCCCCTCAACCTGTTAGTGGCAAATCAGGCAGGGGTAGTAGCCCCTGGGATAACGCCATCTAGGGGTTACAAAAGCATCCCGACTAACACTAAAATCTTGGATTTCAGGAGGGCGGACTTCAGGGAAATGTGCAAAGTGCTAAGTAGCCATCTGGCAGGCATCAAAGCAGATATGGGGATGGACCAAAGGTGGCCCATCATTAAGGAAGGAATATTGGTTGCCACAGATGAGTGTGTTAGGCTCAGGGGGAAGAACACAAGGGCCAAAGCGCCTAGCTGCTTCAGTTCTGGGTTTGCCCAGGCAGTAAGGGAAAAGAGGTTGGCTTATAGAAAATTCAGGAAGACCAAGAAAGAGATGGATAGGGAAAATTACCTAAGATTGGCTAGTGAGGCAAGTAAGGAAGTTCGGTGAGCAAAGGCACGAAGAAGCTGCAAATAGCTGAAGGAATTAAAAAGGGGGAGAAGGCTTTCTTTCGGTATGTAAGGGACAAGAAGGAAGGGATTGTTAGGCTTAAGAAAGGGGTGGAGTGGGTGGAGGATAACGGGAGGAAAAGCAGAGATACTAAATGAATACTTCCGTTCTGTCTTCACCATGGAGAAGGATGGACCAGTGCCTTGAGGAGGGAAAAGAGGAACGGGGGAAGGGGAACACAGATGTAATGATAGAGGAGGACAGAGTGAGTGAGGGAGGGGCTGCTGTCATTGAAGGTGGACAAATCACCAGGCCCGGACAGAGTACATCCAAGGGTACTAAAGGAACTGTCTGAGGAGCGGGCAGGGCCACTGGCAGACCTGTTTAATAGTTCACTAAGGTCAGGTGTGGTACCACAGGACTGGAGAACAGCACATACGAACATATGAAATTTGCCAGCAGATAAAGGCCTAGAGGTCTATCAAATCTGCTTGAATGTGCAGCTAGCACCCCTTATTCTGCAGCTGCCCCTCCCTTCCACCCTTCCCCTTCATTAACCCTCCCCCTTGTCCTGTCCCATCCTCGTTTGAAGCAGTCCACTGTTCTACTGCATACCACTTCAGCAGGTAACGCATTCCACCCAGCCACCACCCTCTCTGTAAAAAAGTGTCTCCTCATCTCCCTCCTGAACCTGCCTTGCTCCAGTCTCATATCATGGCCCCTGGTGGCCCTCCCCTCCCTTACTTTGAACAGCCCCTCTGTACCTGTCTTGTTTATTCCTTTCATGTATTTAAAGGTTTCAGTCATGTCACCACTGTCTCTCCTCTCCTCCAGTGAGTACATGTTCAACTCCTTCAACCTCCTCTCATATGATAAGTCCCCCAGCCCCTTGATCATCTTTGTCGCCCTGCGCTGCACCCTCCAGTAACTTAATGTCCCTCTTCAGATATGGACACCAGTACTGCACGCAGACTCAAGTGTGGTCTAACTAATGACCTATACAGTGGCAGAATCACCTCCTCCTCCTTGAGGATATACCTTGCAATACAACCCAGCATTTTGTTGGCCTTTGCAGCTGCCTTCCTACATTGTGCCAAGTTGTTCATTGACCCTGTAATGAGCACACCCAGATCCTTATCCTCCTCTGTCTGGGCTAGCTGCACTCCCCTAGCTGGTAACTCCTCCTTGGGTCTTCATCCCAAAATGCAGCACCTTGCACTTTTTGGCATTAAAGCCCAGTTGCCAGGTGTCTGACCAGGTTTCAAGCTTTGCCAGATCATCCTGCAACCCCAGCCATCCCCCTAGGTCCTCCACCACCGCGCCTACCTTGGTATCATCAGCAAACAGACTGATCTTGCTCTTGATGTCCCATGATATGTCTGCAATGAATATCCTAAACAACACTGGTCCCAGCACTGAGCCCTGTGGAACACCGCTCGTCACTGCCCTTGGGTGTGAGAGCTCCCCACCCACTACCACCCTCTGTTGCCTTCTCTGCAGCCAGTTTCCTACCCATCTCACCAGCTTTGCACCCGCCCCTGTGCCTTCTAACTTCCTTTCCAGCCTTCCATGTGGCACTGAGTCGAATGCCTTACTGAAGTCCAGATACAGGACATCCACTGCATGGCCCCTGTCCAGTTGCTTAGTTACCCAGTCATAGAACTCAACCAGGTTGGTTTGGCAGGATCTGCCACGTATGAAGCCATGCTGTCTGCTGTCCTGTAGTCCTTTGGCCTCTAGGAGGGCCACCAGCTTCTCCTTCAGGATAGTCTCCATTAGCTTACCCACGATGGATGTGAAGCTCACTGGTCTGTAGTTTTCGGTTCATCCTTGGGGCCACTCTTGTGGAGGGCACCACATGAGCTATCTCCAGTCCTGAGGTACACACCCCGATGTAGTGAGGCATTAAACAGGTCTGCCAAAGGTCCTGCAAGGACCTCTGCCAGCTCCTTCAGTACCCTGGGGTGGATGCCATCTGGGCCTGGCGCCTTGTCCACCCTCAGTGCCTTCAAACTCTCTCGAACGCTGCTCTCCATGATTTCCCCATCTGTCACCACTTCCCCCCCTGCTTCTGCCATTTCTCCCACCTTGGGTGTCACCCCCCTCTTCTCTTTAGTAAATACTGAGCAGAAGTACTCATTTAGTGCTTCCGCCTTATTGCACCCTGCTTCTACCCAACCCCGCTCCTTCCTAATCCTTACTATGTGGTCCTTACAGCTCCTTTTCTCCATGATGTACTTAAAGAAGTCCATCTCCCCCTTCTTAATGCCTTGTGCCAGCCTGAGTTCCGTAGATGCTTTGGCTCCCCTTACTGCCCTTGTCACCTCCTTCGATTCTGTCAAGTACTCCTCCCTGTCCTCCCCCTCCCTGTTTTCTTGTACTTCCTAAAGGCAGGTCTTTTCCTCCTTACCTTTTCCATGACCTCCTTGCTCAACCAGATAGGTTTCTTAGCCCTAGCCTTCTTGCTCTGGGCTTTGCAGCAGGTTTTGGTTGCCTCCACTATCCCCAGATTTATGAGCTCCCACCTCTGGTTAGTGTCCATACTAGATTGAATTCTGGCCAGGTACCCTTTTACCACTTCCCCCATTCTCCCAAAGTCAGCCCTCCTGAAGTCCAGCACTACTGTGCCAGATTCCACTCCTTCCTTGCCCATATCCAATGTGAGCCATACTGAGCGGTGGTCACTCCCTGACAGTGGTTCCTCCACTGTAAGTTCTCTCACAAAGTCCCCATTTGCCAGCACAAGGTCAAGGGTATTTCCTAACCTGGTTGGTTCACTGACCATTTGCAGCAGGAAGCTGTCCTGGAAGGCATCCAGCAGTACCTGCTTCCTTCTGTTCCTGGTTGTTGGGGTGCTCCAGTCCACTCCTGGTATGTTGAAGTCCCCCACAATCACCACACTACCCTTCTCGAGGTCCTCCTGATCTGTCCTGCTAGTTCCCTGTCTAACTCCTCCGTCTGAGATGGTGGCCTGTACACCACTCCCATTCTAAGAATCCTATTCTTGGAATCCTGGATTTGCATCCAAAGTGACTCCGTATACCCTCCTCCCCTTCCTCCCTTACACACTTCAGTCCTTCCTTCACATATAGTGCCACCCCCCCTCCTTTCCCAATCACCCTGTCCCTACGAAATAACCTGTACCCTGGTACAGACAGGTCCCAGTCATTGTATTGGGTGGCCCATGTTTCCATGATGACTGCAATGTCCACCTCTCTCTGCCATGAGAACCTGTAACTCTGCAGTTTTCTCCCAAGGCTCCTAGCATTAAGGGTAACCACCTTCCCCCTCCCATCCTGCCCTCCTTTCTAGCATCACCAACAGTACTTGCTATTTGTCCTTGTCACTGTTATGGGGGTAAGCTCATATGGTTTCCAACCTGTGGTCTCTGCATATCTCTTCCCAACTGCCACCCCCCACTCCTAGTTTAAATTCTCAACTTCCTCTATGTACTCCTCCATCCTCTGTTTCAACACTTTCTTTCCCTCCTCACTCAAGTGTAGTCTGTCCTTGACATAGAGACTACTGTCCTCACAGGTACCTACCCACCCCCCCCCAACAGCCCATACCCTTTAGCACAACACCAGGTTCTTAGCCATCCATTAAATTCATCTATTCTCAGCTTTCTTGTTGTGCTTGCCTTTGGCATGGGAAGTATCTCTGAAGAATGTAGTGCCCCTCCACAAAAGCGGTCCCATGGATGACCTGAGAAATTACAGACCAGTCAATCTGACTCCATTATGGGCAAGCTCATGGAGACCATACTAAAGGAAAGATTGGTGGAATATCTAGAGGAGCATGGTCTCCAGGATGTAAGACAGCATGGGTGCATGGGGCAAAATTGTGTCAAATGAATCTGATTGACTTCTTTGACTGTGTCACTGAGACAGTAGACAAGGACCAAGTGGTAGACATCCTCTATCTTGATTTCAGCAAGACCTTTGACTCTGTGCCCCACAAAAGGTTGATCAGGAAGTTGGTGGATCTCGAGGTTGGAGAAAAGATGGCCAGATGGGTGGAAAACTGGCTGAGGGGCAGAACCCAGAGGGTGGTTGTGAAGGGAGAGTTATCTGGCACCAGAGAGGTAACCAGTGGGGTCCTGCAGGGCTCTGTGCTGGGGCTGGTGTTGTTCAATGTCTTCATCAGTGATACTGGGGATGGTATTAAGGGCAAAATGTGCCTATTCACAGATGACACCAAGCTCTGCGGGAGAGTGGAGACAGTTGAAGGGATACAGGACCTACAGGTAGATCTGGAAAAGCTGTGGAGGTGGTCCAGGATCTGGCAGCTTGGCTTCAATGCCAAGAAATGCAAAGTTATGCATATTGGAGCCAGAAATCCCAGGACAGAGTACTACCTGGATGGAGTCAGAGTATCTGCATCAGAGGCAGAGAAGGACATGGGAGTGATGATCACTAGTGACCTGAAGCACTCCACACAGTGCAAGAAAGCAGCAGGAAAGGCAAACAAGATGCTGGGATGCATATCTAGGGGGATCAGTAGTAGGAGAGAGAAGGTTATATTACCTCTGTACAGGTCACTGGTAAGGCCGCATCTAGAGTGTGGAGTTCAGTACTGGTGCCCACACCTCAAAAAGAACATTAACCTGCTGGAGAAGGTCCAGAGGAGGGCTACAAAGATGACAGTGGGTCAGCAGGGTAAAGCATACGAGGAGAGGTTAAGGGCACTGAACATGTACTCCCTGGAAGACAGGAGGGAGAGAGAGGTCATGATTGGGACCTTCAAGTACATGAAAGGAATAAATAAGGTTGATAAGGAGAGTCTCTTTAAGCTGAGTGACAACCATAACATGAGGGGGCACAGTCTTAAGCTGGAGGTTGGGAGGTTTAGGAGGGAGGTCAGGAAGCACTTCTTCACAGAGAGAGTGGTGGTGTCTGAATTCACCGCCAGAAGAGGTCATCTCATTGAAGACAGTGGACAGCTTTAAGAGAGGCTGGGCTAGGCATAGGGGGAAGGTAAGGATCATGGGTAGGGAGGATGGGAGGAGTGGGGGGGAGCAGAAACAGTAGCTCATGCTGTGGACCCTGCAATATGAGCAGACTTGATAGACCAAATGACCTTCTTCTGCTGACTTCTTTGTACGTTCGTATGTACTGTAAATGCACTTTCACTGTTTCACTTGTTTCTGAGTACTTTGCAGCATTGTTACATCTTTTGTAGACTATAGGCTCGATGTTCAAAGCTCTGTGAATGCCACAAGCCCATGGTGTGTCAATTGTTTGGCTGCATGTGACTTGCAGCATTCACCTGGCCAGCAATCAGGATTTTTGATCCCGACAGCCAAATGCTGTAGATTAGACCAGGTTTTCCCTGGTCTAACTTGCGCCATTCGGGGGACCCGTTTTATGGGGCTTGGCCAAACATTTGGCACAAGCTGCCATAAATCATGGAAAGTGTTGCAACTGCACCTGATGCACTAAAATCTGGTGCAGTTGCGTCAAAGGAGCTTGGCGCAGCTGCGCCGTAGAATGGGCTCAATGCAAGCCCTGCGTCAACCTTTGAAAACTGAACCCTTTGTTTTATGTCATTTTTACCTACGTTAGTTTCTGAAGTGTGATATGCATATACAGTACATAGTCTGCCAGGACTCAGGCAAATCCCTCCTCTTCCATCACCTTACATAACATCCCCTTAGAACCCATAAATGAATTCAAGTACCTAGGTCTTACTTTTGATTCATCCCATACCTTCAAACCACATACCAACAAAAGCATCCTAAAAGTTCACCAGTGCGTGGGTTGTTTAAGATGAGCCAGGCATTGCTTGTCAATACTGGATTGCAAACAAGTTGTTGCTCGAGCTGTTCTCCCTATATTAGATTTCGGTGACAAGATTTACCACCATGCCAACACCTCAAGTCTTTCTCCACCAAACAGCATTTAATACTAACTCTTCTGGTTCATTTTGTAATCCAAATAGAATGAACATCACCGTACCTTATTGTCTGAGCGAAACTGGTTATCCCCTGCATCCAGGCATACTTTCCACTGGCTAGCTTTAATCTATAAAATGGTGACTAAGCAGATCCTAACCTACCTGATGGACTCACATTCCCCACCCACAACCATAGTATTAGGGATGTCTCTCATCGCTGCCTTTCTCTGCCAAGGTTCCAAACTCACTTTGGGAAGGAATGTTTTTCTTATGATGCTTCACTTAAGTGGAACAAACTCCCCCCTCAGTTAAGAAACTCATAATCTCTTTACACCTTTAAACATGACTTAAAAAAAATTATTACTACAGGAATAACATACATGCACTCGCTTTAACTGATGTTGTCAAGGACAATTTTTTTCCATTTACTGTATTTGAATCCTTGTGACTTAAACAGTGTGTTAATAAGGAGTCTTAATATGTATTAGTCTCCACGTGTATTTGTATAAGCACTGTTGTTTATATCAACTTGTATACTGTATGTATTGTTTTGATGACTTGGGACATTTTGTAAATGAGACTTGTTTCTCCTAGAACATATCCATAACCTACCTTTTAAATAAAACTATACAAGATTTATATCTTATTGCATTCATGTATCTGTTTTATTACTATTCTTTTAATCTTTAATATACCAGTAAACAATTTTGAATTTAAAAAAGACTCGCATAGGGCACAGGCCCATTGGTGCAGCGGTAGTGCCACATTACCACTCATGACACAGACAAGCTAAGTTTGGGAGTGATCCCGAGTCGTCGGAGGTCTGACAGGGGATAGCGGATGGAGCATCCAATGGACTGCTCTTTCTCCTCTAGAGGGGAGGCTTGAATGGCCCACCAGCTGATGGCCACCTAGCAAAGGCTGGGTGTCAGGGGGCTCAGTCGGCTGATGCAGGGAAGTTCAGCACGGTATCACTACAAAAGACTGAAAGTTGAAAAACCGAGTGTCAGTATCTCAAGACTGATTGCCTGAAACTCGGAATCCCAACATCCAGTAACTTCCCATGGCAGAGTTTGTTATCTTAAGTAGGGGGGTGCGGAGGGGGGCAAGGTCCCCTGAAACATGGCAAAAACTTCTGCCACAGGCAATTACTGAGTGTTAGGATTCCGAGTGTCAGGTGATCAGTCTCTGGATTCTGCCACTCGGTATTTCAATTTTCAGTCTTTCGTAATAAATCCTTCAGCACACGGCTGGTGTCAGCACGATCTGTGCGTATGCTGAGGTGTGACGTGGGCACCACTCTATGGCTGCATCCTAGGGAGGGACAAAAAGGGGAAAAATCGACCACTGGCAGGGCAGTCTAGCATCGGGCATTCCATGCCTTCCTTCTGGGTACATTCATGGGCTTCACTTTACTGTGGGAGACTGGGTATGGGTGTGGAGCTCCAAGGAGGGGTCATAATCTGAAGGAGCTATGCAGCGGTCAGCTGCGGATGGCTGAGGGAATCCCCAGGAGCCCAGGTGAGAGAGAACTTAATTAAGGAGGCACTGGCAGTAGCTGGTGTAAGGTGGTCCTAGCCAGAGGGGCCAGGAGGAAAAAACATTAAGAAAAGGTATGCATGACCGTGATCTGGGTACTGTTGTGCATAATGACAATGTGAATGCCTTACTTGCATACTGCAATTTGTGCTGAGTCTTTTCACTCCCCGGTGCAAATCTAATATTCTCAGTGTAGCAATTGTATTTTTATGGATGCCTTGTGGGACATGATTCTGTTAAAAGACAAGTGAGAAGAAACTCCCATCATTTACAAGTCCTTATACATCATATGTCATTTTGCCCCATGGTCTAGGGTTGGTATATATCCAGTTCATAAGGGATTGATCACTGACTGAAGTGATGACTTGAGCCTCACTAGGCGCATGAATATTTATTTAGACTTATAAATATGCATAATGTATCTGAAGCCTACACCTGGTCCCCCACCTCTGTGTAGAGGTCCCGATGTTGCAGTGGGGGAGGGGGGGCACAGACCTGAAACATTCTTGGCACTCTCAGCATACTAGAGGTAAAAAGGAGGCCTTACCTGCAGGTGTCTTCACAAAACAGGCCTTCTCTTACCCAAATGAGGCAGATCTTACAGCTGACAGCATCCTGCTAATCGTGCTCAAGGGAGGAGGAATGGTACTTTACTCAAAAGCATGAACAGAGGTTGTGCAGATAGGTTAATTCATTGCATAGACCGCACAACACAGACAGAATCACAAGAACCATAAAACTCTTTATTTTGGATGGGAAATGACTGCGTCCAAAACTATTAATTTAAACAGGAGCAGCTCCTTGGGGCTGAGAGCCTGGGAAATTGAGCACAGACAGCATTTAGAGAGCATGAGGAAAATGGCCATATTTATTTATTTAAATTTTGGTAACCGGGTAAGCCCACTGAGACCAGAGGTCCCATTTTCAGGGGTGACCCAGGATTAGTTACAATGAGGCCGCGGTTACGTACAGTAGACAAGATACATTTTCATACAATAGACAAGATACATTTGTTAGGATTATTACATGCAAGAGTGACAGTAATTACAGTTGACAATACTGTTTGTGCATTAGGCACTATACTTTGAAGTAGCAAGGGTCATAGTAGATACATTCATTGAAATAAGGACCATAGCAATCAAGATTTTCTTTAAGGCCTAGAAAATAGACCACTCTGGCTCCACACCAGCTCCTCTCTTGGCAGAGTTTGTCTACCCCTTGAATGTGCTTTACCTTCCAATGTACATTTTGATCCTCCTAACAGGGGAGTGCCTTACTCCTCCCATGCCAGCCGAGCCAAAATTTGGAACCCAGGATGAACACAGCCTAAAGCCTCCACGGCTGCTCCCTAGTCTGTTACCCATTCAAACACTGAGCCAATACGGTGCTAAGTCCTACTTTTCCTCCGAGCTACCCAGGACTGAAGAAGAGCCTGCAGTGATGGCTCCCTCCTTACAAATACCAGTTCTCAGAGCTACGTCCCTTAAATGGGTCTGATGGGCCTGCCCCAGACACAGGCACTGCAGTCCCCAAAATGAATCCAAAGACCCAACTCCCCTTTTAGGCCTTGCCTCTGGCAGCGTGCCACCGGGGAAAGCCTGCCAGAGCTGCCACCTCAAGTGGACCCTGTTGCAGTCCTGCCACCACTGCAACAGCCCCACTGCCAGGATACCTCATACATGGATTGGGTACTGAGACCTCTGTGCCATGGAGGGGTTCCCACCCTTCTTCCTTTGCCTTCCTACCTCACTGCCTGCATCTCCATCGAACAGATGATGGATCATTTACCCGGGCGCCACGGCTAGCAAACTCCTATCAGCCCTCCCTCGGAGGCCTCCCCGTGTTGCACCCATGCAGCCAGCCAACTTCTTTGGGCCGGGGGTGGGTGCCCCCGACCACCTAGCCTTCCTCAGTACCACTGTCTCCCCGTCTCTCCCACCCTGGGGGATACCAGGGCTTAAATAGGGAATAAACACTGCCCCCAGTGGCAGTAAGCTGGAATCACTGAAATCTACTTGAGAAAGGGGTCCTAGAGAGTGGAGGACCTAATCTACAACAAGGATGAGTCCAACCCGCGGGGGGGGGGGCTTACATATACCTTTGATATAACTTTATCCCCAAATCCTTCACTGTAATAGAAGAAAGCTACTGGGTGCAGTTGCAAAATGCAAAATGACACAGTACAGACTCAGTTGCTCAAAAGCAGAACATTGCAAAATACAACATTGCAAAACATGCTTAGAGCTGAAGCCGAGATACTGCAGTGATTACTAGTTACGGGATGGGGGACTGAAGACAGGAAGTGAGGCAAGCAGAGAGAGGAAGTGGATTAATATGGTGATTATTTATTTTATTTAATTTTTATTTATCAGGTGGGGGCACTAGAAAAACAAATGCCTATTTTCAGACATGACCTGGGAGGGAGGGATGGGAGGAACTGGCTTGGATAAGTTCAGAACCATCAAGAACTTATGCCAGTTTCTGTAAAAAGAACCTTGACAATAGATTAAGGGTGGACTGCAATGGTTAAAACAATATTTGTATTTTAAATAAAAAGATTCTGAAAGTTCTGATAAGGGTTATTAGGTAACGTTTAGAACACTTTATAGCTTATTAGAACCTTTTAGAACCTCAGACCCTTTTGCAGTTCCTCCATCTCTACGGGGAGGTTACAACAGAGAGAACGTTGCAGAAAATGACTACACTATAAAGCGCATACATTAGTCATGTGCAGTGTCAGAGTTATAGAGTACAATTACAGCAATTGATAATGGTTTTAAAACAGAATAGAAAACAAGTGGCAATCTGTTATAAGAAATATACAAAGTATCAAGTGCAATGAAGAGAGGGAAGCAACCGATATCATCACAATTATGAGACAATCTAATAAATGATAATAATAAACTTTATTTATATAGCTCAGTTCATAAATAGCAAAGCACTTAACAATAATTAAAATAAAAATCCATAAATAATTAATTAAAATTCAAGTCATAACAGCTAAAATCCAAAATATCCATTACAGAAAAGCCTGATTAAATAGGTAGGCTTTCAGTGTGGCTTTAAAGCTCTCCACTATCAGGCAGTCCCAAACCTGACATGGTAGAGAATTCCACAGGGTAGGGGTTACATTATCAAAAGCTCGGGTGCCAGATATCTTCAGCCGAACCTTGGGAATCTCTAGCAATCCCTCAGCGGAGCAGAACGGTCAAGAAGGGAAGTAGGGGCACAGAAGGTCTTGCACATAGTATGGTCCCTGTCCATGCAGGGCTTTATAGGTCAGCAAACCGACCTTGAAGGTGATCCTCCACTGAACTGGTAGCCAATGCAGCGTGTGCAGCACAGGTGTAATGTGGCTAGATCGAGAGAGCCCAGTTAGTAACCTGGCTGCCCCATTCTGCACTAGCTGCAGCCGGCAGATGTCCACCCCCAGCAACCCTAGGTACAGCAGGTTACAGTAATCCAGGTGGGAGGTCACAAAGGTGTGAACCAATGTCGGTAGGTCACTGGGCAGAACCAGGTGTATGATCCGGGCAACATTCCTCAGATGGTAAAAGAAGGTTTTGACGACAGACGACACCTGAGCTTTCAGGGTCAGCCCCTTGTCAAGAATAATGCTCAGACTCTGCACCCGTTCAGAGGTCCTCAACTGACAGCCTCCTAGCACAAGACCAGTTGCCTGACTTGTTGAAGACCCCTCTACTCAACAACCTAGGACCAAGAGGCATTAGAAAGCCATGCAGACAAAAAACAGCTATGTGCAAGAGCATGCAGATGTTTTAAACAGGTAAATACAGTAGCCACTGCAGAAAATCTGGATGCCTGGCATTGTTAAAGCTCAGCTGGAATAGAGTTTCATAATCTTGGGGTAAAACATGAAAAAAGGGCACGGGGCCATAATGCCACTGGTAAAAACCACACAGCAATACCTGCCACAAGCAAAGCAGTACGCATTTAAATAAGGTCGGAAACAACAATGTCCTAAGCACAACCAGTGTGACCCATTGCAATCAATGAGACTTTCTTTTGGGGGGTGCTTTATCCCCCCATGAAAACAGATTACTGACTCTGAGGTGGTGTGGACTTTGAGGATGGGAAGAAACTGGGGGGGGGATGGTTATTTAAAAAAAAAAAAAAAAAAACACAAAGGGTTTCAGCACCAGGTCTCCATTCCTGCATTATCCACTCCACCACACGGGTGGCTCGGTCAGGCACCCCAGCACACGACTGATTGATCCCTACTCTCTTACAGCATACAGCAACAGGGGTAGCGGCAGTTCACAACCACTATTATACCCCAGTTGCTCTAAATCCAGATGCACTCTACACCGTGCGGTTATTGCCACGTAGTTTTTGTTTCAACATATTGACCCGGTACCGGAAAAAAAGCTATATCACCAAGTTTCATGTTTAGTTCAGTTTATTTTGGACGAGGAAAAAACTCCATTGAGCAAGCTCATTTACAAGGAGGTCCTGGAAGGACTATACAATGCAAAGAGAAACATCAATAATAGTATGTAAGAATAAATATACAGCGATTAGGTTAAAGGAGATGGTGCATAGATTGTGGCTCGAGCACCCTGATCCCCCCCAGAGCCCCAGTATGTAATTTAATACATTATTACCTGATCGCTTGTAAAATTTCATTTTCCAGAGGGTGCAGCCGGCAAATTCTGCAATACAATGATGCGGTTTTGCGGCGCCCACTTTACATATATGTACCTTTTGTAAAAATAACACCCAGCATATTAAAAATGGAGATTTTAATATCTCCATATGTATGGGCAGTGGAGAGGAAGAGACAAAACTGTGCCATCATATCGCGTTATTTGCCAGCGCTGTCTCCCAGGGGGCAGCGCTCCAATTCTCAATATGCTGGCTGCACCCCCTGGAAAATTAAATTTTATGAGTGATAAGGTAATCCCCAGCAGGTTAATCTTTTGCCTGGGCTGCCTATTTAATCCCCCCTCTCTCTTCATTCTCCCGCAGAGACCACCCCCCTGCTCTCTAGTTGTTTTCACTTGGTCATCACCCCCCTCATCACTCCCTCATCACCCCTCTCCAATCATTAAAGCCATCCCGCCATTGTGCACTCCCCAGATCAGCCCTCCTCCTCCTGCTCCTGTCAGGCAATGTCCACCCCAATCCCGGGCCTGGCAGCACTGGTCCTCCCCCTGAAATCTCCTGGGCTGCGCATTGCTTCTATGAACATCTGTAGCCTCCTGAAAAAACTGGACTCTCTGCACTGCTGGGTGACTCTTCATAAACCTGATGTTGTTGCCCTTGTTGAAACCTGGCTGTCTCCCTCCATTCCTAACTCTCATGTCTCTCTCCCCAGCTACACTCTCCACCGGTTGGACCGTGTCGGCAGGAGAGGTGGGGGCTGTGTCTTCTATTTGAAGGATTCTCTCGTGGGGCTACCACTCCCCCCGCCTGACCTCGACCATAAGGCCCAGGCACTTACTCTAAAGCTGTCCCCGGACCCAGCTAGAGGCCCATTATTCCTAACCATAGCCTACATACCCCCAAGAACCAATCCCAGGCCCTGGGCCCACTAATTGACTACCTCACTCCTACCCAACTCGTCGGACCAAATCTTGGTGGGCGGCTGAATATAAACTGGCTCTGCCCCTCATCTTCCTCCACCGTGAGGCTTCCGATTCAATTGACCTAACTCAACTGGTCTCACAGCCTACTAGAAAAAACCCTGGGGGGACAAGCACCCTCCTGGATGTGGTCCTCACCAACAGGCCAATCCGCATCCACAACATCCAAATCCTCCCTGACTGCCTCAGTGACCACTCCCCTGTGCTTTTCAACTGGGAAACCCCTCGGCTCTCATCCCCGGTCAAAACCACCTCTCGAAGGCAGCTTAGGCCTGGGGGACTCATAGGCCTTAAGCGCTTCCTTGCCCACACTGATTGGTCCCCTCTAACGAGGGCAACCAACATTGACTTGGCCCTGGGCTTCTTTGTAAGCACTTTCAACTTTGCCTGTGATATCTTTGCTCCCATAACTGCTAGGAGGTCCAAAGTGAAACATGCCCCTTGGATCACCCCTGCCCTTCTGTGGCAACTTAAGCAACGTGACAATCTTTGGCACCTTGCTGTTGCTACTGGCCGTTCAGCTGACAGGCAGTCCTATGCTGCTGCCGGCATAGTGCACCCTGGGCCATCCATAAAGCAAAGGCGGAATACTACCAAGCCTCTCTTCACCTCCTCCTGGGAACCCAGGTGCTTCTGAGACAACATCAAGCAACTGAATGGTCACTCCCAGTCCCCTCTCCTTCTCTTCTCAACATCAATGGTACCGTCTCCTCTGACCCTGCCCTCATTGCCTCCCACCTCAATAACTCCTTTACCGACCTTAGCTCAGTACTTCCTGGTAGCTTTTTCAGTCCACCTCCTCCATCTGTACCACCACCATTGTCCGCCCCTCTTTCCACCTGCGTGCGTGTCACCATGCAAGAATTAGGCCTTACTTGCTAAAAGCCCTAAAAGGTAACACCATCGGTAATGACTCACTTGATCCCTGCCTTTTACGTCAGGTCTTGGATCAGATCCTCTCACCTATTACATGCATTTTCAACAAATCACTCTGTCTCGGAAAATTCCCCTCTGCCTGGAAGATTGCCACAGTTACCCCTGTCCATAAAGGTGGTGACAGGACTCTTCCGGGTAACTACCGACCCATCTCAATCCTCTCCCCCCTCTCTAAGGCGTTAGAGAAAATTGTGGCGTCCCAAGTCTCTGACTACCTCTGTAAGTACAATGTTCTCTGCCCTGAACAACACGGGTTCAGAGCAGGTCATAGTCCAATACAGCACTCCTGGAATTTTCCAACTTCCTCCATGCCTCCTTGGACTCTGGTGCCCTGGCTGGTGCTATATTCATTGACCTGTCTAAAGCATTCGATACTGTTTGGCATCCTCTTTGCTCTCCACCCTCGACCTAATAGGCTTTGCCTCAGGACCTGTTTCCTGGTGCACCAGCTATCTCTCCGCCCGCTCCCAATGTGTGAAAAGTCAACGGTACTCTCTCTGAAACATGCCCCATTCGCTCTGGGGGTGCCGCGGCTCAATTCTTGGACCCCTACTATTCTCACTCTTTCTTAACTCCCTACCCAGCAGTTATGCGGGTAGATGCTTCTCTATGCTGATGATGCCGTTCTCGTTGCCTCCACAATGACCCCATGCTGCTACAGAACTCCCTCCAACTAGTCTTTGACTCTGCAGCTATCTGGTTCACTGAGCACTGACTTGTTATCAACCTTAAGAAAACAAAAGCGATGCTCTTCTCCACCCCCAAAATAAGTACAGCAAGTTTCCTTAGCTGTCCACTCACACCAATCTCGTCATTGACCAGGTGCAATCCTATAAATATCTTGGTATAACCTTTGACCCTGCACTTTCATTCCATGGACATATATCTGCCCTAAATTCTGTACGCCAACTCATGGCTAGGCATTCTTTACCGGCACAAATGCCTCCCTCCGATGCCCTCCGCCTGGCTGTCACCTCCTCTGTCATGTCTCTCATTGACTATGGCCTTCGGTCTATGGCTCAGCAGATCAGACTGCCCTCAACAAGGTTAGTGTCACAGTAAATAAGGCCTGCAGACTTATCACTGGTGCTCCCAGACTCACTCACACATGTGAGCTGTACACCCTGGCTACCGTACTCAACCTGGAAGAGCGACTCATGTATCAGACATGCCAGCTCACCTTTAAAGCCCTGCATGGCCTATGCCCCATAGGCCTATCCAACTCCATTCGCCATACTGCACCGACCCTGATCACGCGCAGCTCGTCAAGAGCTACCCTAGTTACTCCGAGAGCCAGGACCTCACAAGGTCAGAGGCATTCCCCCACTGTGCCCCACTGGTATAACTCCCTCCCTGCCAGTGTCTCAAACTCTCTAACCTTAGCTTGCTTTAAGCCCAGGCTCAGAAACTTCCTGCTTAGCTCTCAAATGCAACTGCCGCTAGCCTAGTGTAAAAAAAAAAAAAAATATATATATATATATATATATATATATATATATATACTCTGTTTGACAATACACACTGAGCAGCTCCCCCCCTTCCTTTCCCTACTTATTCCTCCTCCCCTATCTCCCTCCCTTCTACCCCCACCAGCTCTCCCCCGACCATAAGTTTTGCACCTTTTGTTATCTTTTGCTCGTTGGAGATTGTACTCTATTGTAACAAAATTGTAATTGAACTGTAACTTTTTTGTTTGTAAGTACTGTGTCCCTTGTACTACTGTTCTGATGTCCTCTTTGTGACGAGGTACCTTTGTAAATGAGCCTCTGGCTCAAAGGTTTCTAAACTGATGTTTAACTAAATAAATAAATAAATAAATAATATTATAAATTACATACTGGTACTCTGGGAGGGGGTCCGGGTGCTCGAGCCACAATCTATGCACCACTGGCTCGAGCACCCTGACCAGTAGATCTCCTTTAAGTGAAAGACACAAAAAACATTGTGGGGGGGGGGGGAATATACAGTAGACAAGAGGGTCTGTGGGACAATTATGTCCAGTCAGGGAAAATTACAAGCAGAATTAGACTTGCTAAATATGAAGACGGTGCTGGTGCTCAGAAGCAGGTACACTTGTCGTGGCAGAGAGAGTTGAGGGATTTGAATAGAGGGTAAGTAACAAGGTTAATGAGTTCAGTAGGAATATATTTTGCAAGAGGGCAAGAGAAGTGAGGCAAGGGATGAAGGTAGCTGCTTATTCAAGATGTGATAGATGACACCGCTCAGTGTGAGGTCATGTAGGGATGGGGGAGGGGGAGCCACCCACATTTTGTGTTCAGTGTACAGTAATGGGTATGACAATCTGAGGCATAGTTTCATAGTTTAAGTACAGTTATAAAATGGCAGGGTAAAATCATGTAATCTGATTGGCTCTTATTTGTGTGTAAAATACGGTTTACACATGGGTAAAAAAAAAAAGACTGCTCAGCAGTGAAGAGTCTGCAACACAGATCAATGGGCATTTGGAACACAGGCATTTCTATTGCCAGAGCTGATCTTCCACCACAAACATGGCTGCTATCTTTACACTGTAAAAAAAACTTCAGTTGGGCCCTCAAAATAAAACTACCTTAAATAAAAAATAAAACAAACAAATGAATTAAATACTTTTTCCCTGATTATCACACTCTCCTTACATATATAAACAAATTAGAAACAATAAGTATTGTTTATAGTTTTCACTACAGCTGTTCCTTTGCTAACAGTCAAAAATCCCCTTTCTGTCTTTAACTGCTTATCAGGGAACTCTCTTCTTCTTGCCCTGACAGTGAGATAATTGAGTCTCTGGCTGTAACAAAGGCCTTTGTTGTCTCTGTGTATAGTGTGTTGGGAGAGAAACATTCTGCCAGTGGAACTGAGCAGAATTTTAAATCCATGTATTCTGTGGTAAAGATTCCATGATAATCATTCCATATCTTGAATCTGGGGAACAACAGAGAAAAAAACAGGAAGAAGAAAGTAGGCAATAATACAATGACATCATCAGTGACTTCACTTGCAGTCGGCGGAAGGATTATTTTATCACAAATGCACAAAGTAAATATATTTTTCTACATATAAAAATGCTTTTCCCAATAGTCAAAAGTAAAAAAAAAATAGTCAATTTTATAAGCGCAATAAGGCACCCAGGGGTGTGTGTAAACCATATTTTAAAGCACTGCCAGCAGCTGAAGTCACTCGGCCGTTGGCCTCATGCCTTACTACGGCCCTGGCCGTGCTGTAAAATATGGTTTACACACACCCCTTTGTTCCTTATGGCTTACAGCTTGAAGTCAGTGACCTATTGAGACTCGCCACTATATCAGTGAAAATGCCTACACCTTTCACCCATAGAGCTATCAAGCCTCGTCTTAAATGTAACTAGAGAACCACTGTTTACTCCTTTGTTCTGCATAATGTTCCAAACTGACACCACCCTCTGACTAACCAACTTCCCCTTTGTTTGTTTTATAACTAATAACTTTAAGTTGTTTTTCATGTGTTCTGGTATTTATAGGCTTATAGCAAAATTCTAACCCTACTGCTACCATTATAAATAAGTTGTCATACTTGCTGTAAATATAACACACGTCTCCTTTAATTCTCCTATAGTCAACTGAATATAGCTGAAGTTCACTTAGTCTATCACTATATGATCTATCTTTCATTTCATTTATCCTCCTTGTCATTCTTCTCTGCACCTTCTCCAGGATAATCTTTTCCCTTACCAGGTGCGGGGAACTAAACGGAGAACAATAATCCAGGTGAGGTCTCACTAGGGCAGTGTACAAGGGCATTAAAACACTTGAGTCACAACTTCTGATATTCCTCCGTATACATCCCATTCTCTTATAGCACTTTTGAGCAGTGCCCATAGAATGCATATGGAATGACAGGCCATTGCTAACAATTACCCCAAGATCCTTTTCCTTAGTAGTTTCTAGTATTATATTTCTCTTTAGTTTATACTGACAATGTGGGTTACTGTGCCCTAGATGCATTACCTTACATTTACTGATGTTAAAATGCAATTTGTTAACATCAGCACATAAGGAAAGCTTGTCTAGATTTTCTTGTAACAAAAGTGCATCCTGTGCATTGTTGACAATAGAACCAAGCTTGTTGTCATCGGTGTACTTACAAATCCAGGCACTGTGATACCAGCATGTCCAACACATGTGCATTGAATAATATGGGCCCCAACACAGACCCCTGGGGTACTCCACTTGTGAGTTCAAGGTAAAGTGGCAAATGTTATGTGCTACGTCCCATTCCTGTAAAGTTGTTTTGGCAGAGGCTGTGAAAACAAGTTATTCCATAAAGAAGCTTGGGGAACAAGATACCGTGGGCTAGTGGTGTATAGTATTTAGGAATGGGATTGTGGCTGACCTTGGCTTGGAGTTTACAGTCTTATAGATGCCTGCAACATGCAGAAAAAAAAATCCAGAGGAGGGTCTAGCACAATGCTTAAGTGATTAAGTGATGATACTGAGGTGGGGGGGGGGTCCATCAGTGCATAAGAGAGAGAGAGGAGGGACGGACAGTTCCTAGGGCTAGTGGCTGAGCAACCATAACCTGGGTTTTTGCAGTATTCAGGAGTAGCCTTTTAGTATGAAGCTAACTTTGGACTAGATCAGAGGACAGATATCTATTAATGTCTGCAATATCATTAAAACTCAAAAATAGAACACATTCTTTTGCAAAAAGGATGGGTGTACTGTACAAGAGGAAATGAAGGATATAATTAATGTGAGCAGAGAAGAGGAGCAGTCCAAGGATAGAACTTTGAGGAACTCCAACCATGGTGGGGGCTGGTTCTGAGAGGAAGGACTCAACCCTGACATGTTGATACCTCTTGACCTGCCATGGAGGAGATGCCCAGGCTGCCTAGTTTGGCACACAGTAAGGAATGATCAACAAGGTCAGAGGCCTTCATGAGGTCAATGAAAATCATGCCTGTAAGATCCCCCATTCCTGGCAGTAGAAATATATAATGCTGTTATACCAAGGGCTACTACTGTCTGCTTTTCTGATTGCAGGTTGAGGAGCCTAGGTTCAGAAACAAGGGGTACTGTGGTGTGTCTACCCACAGTAAAACTAAGATATTGGTGCCTTCACCCAGAGTAATAGTTAAGTGGGTTATTAGCAATACTGGTACAAGCCACTGGGAAACTATATAACCACCCACCCCTCTGGGAAGCTATAACCACCCCCTTACGGCCATGTGTGCGCTGACGGTACAGTGCCCGTCATTAGGGCACCACATGGCCAAATTTGCTGTCCCTCCCTAAGGTCTGGTCCCCCCAGAGTTGGAATATTTAGAAAGGGTGTGTGTGGGGGGGGGGGGCACAGCCCCCTTGCAACATTGGGACTTGGAACCTTAATGACCAGGGGTGTCATGAGCAGTGCTGTACATGCCAGGAACCATAACCACCCACACCCCTGACTAGTGGCCTAACACAGCAAGGTTCCCAAGTACAGTATTTGACATTTAATTCCCAGCTCTTAGAACACACTACTATGCTCATGGACACCACACTTATCAACAAGGTTTGGTCTTCTGGCATATACCCTGTGCTCCCTATAGAGAAACAGCTTCCTGCAAGAACAATGCTTTTTGCACAGTATCTTTGAAGAGACTCAGTAACCAGGCACTAGATAACAATATGCTTACCACCCAACTTAACATCAAACAGTAAATCCGGTTATTTAAGGGGGGACCTGAACAAGGAAGTGGCATGAATGTAGATCAACAATTGCTGTAGTACTGTAATTAAGCATCAGGCAAACATAAATAATCAGCATTTGATCTGTGCCTGAATCATTCAGTTTAACCAGCTGCTGGGTACTTAGAGTGGAACTAGGAGCAGGCCTGAAGCTTTGTCGTGGGTAGACCAGCATTGCAGCTGGTTGGGGCCCTTGATGGAAGAAGCGGTGTTATTAGCAGATAAAAACACTTGCAGACAGTAATGGTATTTGTAATCCCAGGCCAAATGGCCTGCAAACACAGTTAAAACCCAACAAGAACTTATAAAGCAAATCAAATGATACAAAAGCATTTATTTGGTTGTTGCAGGGGGCTACCCTGATTGTACTCTATGCATCTAGACAGATTGACGAATGGCTGGTGATACCATGGACCTTCTGGCCTTCCAAGATGTTGGTGGGGACCGTGGCCGACATGACTCGCCTTCTCTTCATGAGCTTTCCCTGTAGGTGGCCACAACCTGCAATTTGGTTCTCCACAGGGGCTGACTTCCCAAGGCTGGTCTCTCGCCAAGCAGTGGCTGGATCTGGTGCAGGAACAGTCTTTTGGGGCCAAGGCTGGCATAGACCCGGTGGTTGCAAATGGATTTTTGTATGTAGTTCGACTGAACAAACCCATGGCGGTCTCCCCCTCTTGGCATGTGGCAGAAGACAATTCTTTTTACAGTTACAGGCTCCCCTTTACACCAGGAGTCTCTGTAGCAATCTCCTTACTTCAATATATTTCACTCTGAGAATTTAGAACCAGTACCTCTTTTGCCTGGGAAACAGGCTTCCCCAATTTGTATTTATTACTGAAACCCCCTCTCTGCTTCTGGGCAGTCTCTGGTTCGAGTGATCCTCTCAGGATTCAGAGTCTCATACAAGGAGGCAAAAAGAGATCTTTTCCCTGTGATTCCTCTCCATCCACGAACAGGCTGCTTCCTTCTCAATGGCTCGAACTGGACTTCCAGCCTAACAGCTGCAAAAGTTTCTTTCAGATGCTGCAGGGAGGCAAATAGGCCTTTACCCTGTGAATGGCAGCTGTGACACACTTGCTGTCTTGAGCTTGAGAGCTCGAGCTGGAACTGAGCTTCTGTTCAAAACAGTTCCACTAGTCTGGGATTTCTGGGTTCCAGTTGGCTACCTGTGCTGTCAGTCACAGTCTGCGGGCCCTCATTGGTTAATTTAGTGCCAAAAAGGAAAGTTCACAGCTTCTCCCACAAGTCACTTTAATAAAGACTCCTTGAGGACCCTCTGGTTCCGATTGGTCCAAACGCCAAGTCCCAGACCAAACATGGCGGCTCCCATAGTGGAGAAGTAGTCAATTTAAACAACTCAGTTACTCAGTAACAGAAAGGATTTAGAGATAAATACTTACAGTACTGTGAAGGACTCCATCAGCGCTAGCAAGCAACTGCTAATTGGAGTCGATGGGAGTTTTGCCTGGCTGGTCACAAGCCTTGATTTATTCAGACCCAGCCTGGGCTATAACATACCATATACAGACTGAATCTCTTAAAGAGATAGCACAGTGGCATGGATCTGCAAACTCACGCAAGATGACGCTAGGACACTATTGTACATGGAGTTATCTTCCCTTTCTGGACATCAGCCAGGCAGTGGGCATTAGCAGTGCCCAGAAAGGCATCTAAGGTAAGTCCCCTAATTTGGGGGCTTACCTTCTTGCTCGTTCTCCCATTTTGCTCCCATCTGTGGGCGCCTCAATGAATGCAGGGTCCCCAAGATGGTCCCCATTTCATTGCCTCAGTCAAGTCCCCGTATTGCTCATGTGCCATTTTGCTCCGGGCTTGTGGAGCAAATGCATTGGGCCACCAGGATTCAGCAGGATGGTGTACCCGCTCGGGCACAAAGAAGTGCGCCCACGATTCCCAACTGCAGCCGCGGTTCAGGGTTGGCTCCTCCAGTTGTCCTGGTCCCCTTGAGGTGCGGGCCAGTGGCTTGGTTTGGACTGGAAGGAGCTGCAAGTATAAGTAAAGAGCACCATGTGCGCATCAAGGCCCTGTTCCCGGCTAGATGAGTATTAATGAGATGTCCATTAATGTTCATGAGTGGGTCTGCTTAGTTGCTGGGGCAGTAAGTTTCGGTGGCTGCTGCAGGGATAAATTGTAAATAACTAATATAAGTGCAGCAGCTGCCATGGACGCTAAAGGGGCTATTTGTAAAAGGGAAAATGATTTACTAATACTGCTGGCTGCACCAGAGTTTAACATTGGGACTCAGATAATTCCTGTCTGCCTCCAGGGCACTAAATATCAGAAGCAGCCACAGGCTATGGATTGTAGCAAAGTGTTTGAACTGTGCAGCACTCAAGAGGGTATAGTTATGGGTTTTGAGTTGTGGGGTAAGCAAATAAATTTAGTAATTGTCCTGGTTGTACCAGAGGGTTAAATTTGTGACTGTGCTGATCTACTAAGGGGACTGTGAGTTTAGCAGCCATGATAGTGCAGCAACAGCCAATTGGAAAGCCATGATTACAGAGCAAGGACAGTTGGGATAATGCCAGAGACTTGTGGGACTTTGTCTAGTGCTTATGGAGAAACTGCAGGGACCTAATTCAGGTGCCAAAACAGGGAGCCTATCCTGCAATGAGTGAGGATAATGAATATTCATTTTGTGGACTGACAAGCAGATTTAACCAATTACAGTGGGAGCAGCAAGTGGTCTCAGCCTATCGGGAGCCCCAGAAGGACTCCATAAAACCCAGTGTTTTCCAGGCTGAGCTCAGTGTGTGTGTTCAAGTAGGAGTCCTCCACAGGGGATGGGGGCTCAGGCCCTTTGCTCCAAATTGGACCTAGTGATCCAGTGCAAGCTCCTCTGCAGGGGAGGGGGCTTTTCTTTTGCCAAAGAGACAAGATGGCTTCAGGCAACAGAAGTTGCTAGCCTGGCGGTTGCCAGAAATTGTCCTCCAGGGCTGGCCAGCACCTTTCCATGTTTTAGGGAAAACATGGGGTGAACCTGAACCTTCAGCTGTGAGAGAGCTGCATGCACATTCCACCTCAGCAGTGAGAGTGCTGAAGAAAGCCTAAAACCTCAGAGAAAAGAATGCCATTTCTGCAAGTGATCTGAGTGTGTCAACTGCTTCTGACAAGTGCAAGTGTGAGAACTTTCTGAGAAGCAACGAAGCCCAGAGCAGACTAATTGTGACTATTTGTCTTCACCCTACGTTTAGCACAGGGCATAGAAAGAGTGGATATTTGCTTAGTGACCAGAGGAGGGTCCAGTTTAAGTATATAAATGTGTCTGATCTGATAAGCGCCTATATAACTGGAAGGGGAGTACTCAGAGCGGGGGCTCTTCCTGACATTGCCTGGGAGGTCCAGTATTTGTCCGCTGGGGCTGCTAAAGCCAGCACTGCCAAGAGGGACTTTGTTTAATGGTCATGACATCCAGTGGGAGCTGTGAACTCCAGCCAAGCCACAAGGGACTGGGACTTTGTGAAACATCCTGAGAGAAGCTGCAGTAACTGTTCTGAATTGCTAAGTTAAAGTACAGTGTTGCGACAGAAATTTAATCTGAGGTGGACTGTGAGTAATTGGGTCACCCTAGCCTTAGGGGCAAGCACCCATCCAAGTCAAATGCCTATAAACTTGACTCTACTGGTAAAGCCAATCTCTTATAGAATAAAACTAATTATCTTGGCACACGCTGATATATTTGTGAACCTCTTGGTTCCTTTCTCAAAGGAGGTTCAGAAACACTTCGAAGCAAGTGCCCGAGGATGAAATTTTATTCTATAATAAGAAGTTATAAGCATTACCTGAGTGGAGTCACGTTATAGGCTAGTCATGTCCTGAGTTGCTGCAATTGGTTTTAAAGTTTTTCATGAGCACCGCTGGTCAGTGAGCACTTTAGTTTGTTTCGGTACCCATCCAAGTGTCTGAAAGCTAAGAGGACCATGGCAGCCGTGCTGCCCATGGTTGAAGTAACTGAGATAAATGTGCTGATTAATAAATGGGCTGATTAATAAATGTGCTGAATGTATCCAGCTCAGATTAGGTTTGGGACACAGCCTGGTAGTGCGCCACCTAGGGCGCTGCCATATGTGTTTTCCCCTGGGGGGGTACAGCCCAGATGTGGGGTTAAAACGTGCCGGCATGGGTCCTAGCCTGGTCATCCAGTAGAGTGACTTCGGCCCAGAGAGGGGCACTACTGAAAGAAGTTAAAGTGTTGTTCCACCTGCAAAAGCAGTAAGATCTTTGCAGTCAGTTTGGGTCTCCTGCCTGCAAGTCTTTGCCAGCAATTTAACATCTGGAGACGGAGCCCGCCTGCTGAAAGCACTTAATCCTGCCTCATATACACAAATGATGACTGCCAAACTGTAAGTAATGCAGGGTCCAGCCCTGCATCAAAAGGAGGGACTTGTACATGGTTCAATGTGGCCAAGTTCTGCAAGCTTCAGTTAGTGTGTGTGTTCAGAAGTACAATTTTAAGTTAATCTACATGTTTTTTTAAAGGCCCCAACTAGCAGGCCAATGTACCACTGCACTGAGTAACAGTTCTGCACCTTAAGAACTTTAGTTACTGGGTACCCAGCTTAATGTGTGAGATTGTGGGGTCTTATACAGTTTGGGGACTGGTACCAGTGTTGGTATTTGCTACTGTTTTCTGCTGATTGTGTCATCTTTCTAATTGCAGCTAGCCAGATAGATAGCCAGGACTCTGGCTGTCTCAGAGGTAGGTGAGTGTTTCTGTGGTTGATGCCTAAATGTAAAATGCCAAATGCTTCTTGTGATTTAATACCAATCCAAACAATCAAACCATATACATAGATACATAGATACACAGACAGTGTCGGCAGATAAGGGCCTATGGCCCACCCAGTCTGCCCATTTGAGCTTGTAAGTTCAGTTTGTTTTCCTAGAAGTCTGTTGCCCCTTACCCCTGACCTCCAGAATTCCTTTATGTCTATCCCATGCATTCTTAAATCCCGTGATTGTTTCAGCCCCCACCACTTCCTCTGGCAGGGCGTTCCACTTGTCCACCACCGCTCTGTGAAGAAATTCTTTCTCATGTTTCCTCTGAATCGTCCCTCCTCCAACTTCATCCCATCCCTCTAGTCCTGGAACATCTTTTTGCTTAAAAATAGTGTTTTCCTGCACCCTGTTCCTCCCTGTAAGATACTTGTATGTCTCTATCATATCCCCTCTCTCCCTCCTCTCCTCCAGGGAGTACATGTTCAGTTCCTTCAACCTGTCTCCATAGGACTTGTGATGCAATCCATGCACCATCTTTGTTGCCCTCCTCTGAACCTTCTCTACCCTGTCTATTCATATGTGAATACTCTAAATACAGTAGCTTAACCTCTACTCCACCCATGCTACCCTTCCCCATGTAATAATTGTTTTGATGTTTTTTTGCATAATCCTGTCTCGTGAGCATATTATTAGTAGCCAGTCAATTAATCAAAAGTCTAAAATGTGGGGAAATGTTTAATGGGTCATGCTTCGGGCTGGCATTACAGTAATGTGGGTGGGTACAGCATCCCAGAGGATTGTACCAGGTGTTAGCTAGCCCGCTAAAAGTATACTCTGGGTGGAAGCACTGTGCAATTTCATTATCTTTGGGGAAAGAACCAGTTTTAAGTCAAAATAGGAACCCAGGCCCCTCAACCTTGTTGGTGGCCACTAAGGCAGGAGTAGTAGCTCTTGGTATAATGGTGCCAGGGTTACACCAATATCTGTGGCATGGGTCAGAAGGGCAGTGGTGGTACTGTGACCCCTGCAGAAACCATGCTGTGAAGGAGAAAGGTCATGCGTGGTGAGGTAGTTAGTAAGCTGGGTGGCAACAATTTGTTCTACTATCATATTTAGCACAGGAATAATAGCGATAGGCCTGTAGTTGTTAATGGCCTTGGTTTTTCCTTTCTTGAAGACAAGCTCAATGTGAGATTGTTTGCAGAGGTCAGGCATGATCCCAGACATTAAGCAGCAGCCCTATGGAGTTGGGATCAGTTCCATCAGAGCTGGCAGATTTGGTTACAGGAATTGGCTTACATGTTTGCAGACATCAGAGACTTTAGCTAGCCAGTTGGTGCAGCTGTAGATCTGCCGCTTACAATGACAGTGACCCTGGTTCAGGAGCAAGCCTGGGTCATTGAAGGTCCAGCAAGGGGAGGATGGTTGAACATCCCAGCGGATGCTCACCTAACTGGGGAGGGAGAGTCCTGGTCTCCACCATGGTACTGCCACCTAGGTGACCATATGTGGCCATGTATACTGGAGCCAGTATTAGGGGAGGGGGACATCATCACTGACGTGCATAGCACACTGTTTGTTGTGCATCAGTCGGAGCTTGCGTGACATCTGCAGGCTGGAGAGAAAAAGTGAAATACCCCCGACAGCGCATGATGCCACACGCTGTAGGTCTTGCACTACTGACTGTGCTCTCACTCACTACACCAACACTTAACATCTGTCGGGGCCTCAGGGTGGTCTCCTGAAGCCGTTTCCAAGGTGGGTCATCCATGGTGGAACAAGTGGTGAAAAGGGAAGTCCCAAAGATAGTGGGTCATGGAAATGGGCAGAGCAGTGGACAGATGTGGGCCAGTCTGATGACAAAGGGGCAAAAAGCATAGTAAATTTAAAAAAGTCTTTAGAGACTTTGGCAATTTTAAAATAAAAAAAGAGCTGCTGCAATGGGTCAGTACCTGACTGGGGGAGTGGCCAGATTCAGTGGGGAGACTCAGTATAAGATGTAAGACTGGTGGATTAATGCTTAATGTATTTGCTGTGGTAGATGGAGTTTTACAATTAACACAACTGAAGTCAATATCAGCTGGGGGGGCATTGCCAGTTTGACCCAGTCTGCTTGATGCATCTCCAAAACTGGCACAAGTTACCAGCTGTACAGTTTAGAAGCATTTTGCAATGTGTGTTGCTTATGCCAAATAGAGTCCTAGTTATTGCAAGGCCATTGGGGCAGTGTGGTGGGAAGGCAGTGGTGGCAGCCTGTGCTCTTTTCCATGTGGCACTGCAGTCTGGCTGGGAGGTGATCGAGAATCCTAAGGAACCAAAGAGGAGAAAGTGCTCTGGGTCTTCAGGGTCTCCACGGCCCTGCTGTGTGCTATGATGCCCTAGGAGGCCATTTCTTTTGGGTCTCTGTTGGGGAGGCAGACCATCCATCTTTGCTAGAATTCCAGGATCGAACTGCCGCTGTAAAGATTTGGAAACTGCCAGCTGCAGCTTCAAATAAATCAATAGCTGTGTTTGGTGCCCAAAATGTGTCTGATAAAGTGAAAAGTGAAGCCCAAGTAAGTTTTTGCAGGAGTGAAGTTGGGGGGGAATCTTTGGTGGTCTATTCTGGCCCCCTGTAAAGTGCTGCTGCCAGGATTCGTAGAATCTCCATAACTCGGAGGGAAGAGCACTGTAGAAGGAGCTTTTGGGAAACAAAAGTTTACTGCAGATTGTGTCAGGCCCTGTGCCTAGAAAAGTTACCCACCGTTTTATTTTGCACCTCACACTCCATGGAATGGGCTGATCAAATTTTGAACAATTAAATAATTAATTTTTTCACTTTTACCTCTGAGTGGACAATGGACTTAATTACAGCACCTTGTGACTGGACAAAGTGTTGCCCCTGCAGCTGCTGCACGCCGTATTTATGAACTGCCTGCACCCCCCCATGACCTCTCATTGGAACCGAGGTAACGGGTTTGAATTTCTGGGACTGTGTTTCTTGATGGCAAGTGCCCCCTCCCCATAAGTACCACCTGCTAAACCCCTAGACACTGGGAGGGAGGGCTTACAAATGCAATAACAATGTACACAAATGTATGCACTTCGGCAGTGAAGTAAATTACAGCAAATAAATAAGGAGGTACAGGGCATGAGTGACGTGCAAACAAAAGTGCACAGAAAATAATACATGGGATGGTGTGTGTTATGTAAGGAATAAGGCATAACAGAGAGGGGGGTTATGCTACATTAATGTACCATGTGATGAGTTGGAGTCCCGAGCCCAAAGGGTGAGGGACTTCAACCAATCGGAGGTACAGTAACGTAGCATAATTCCTGTGATGGAATTGCCTTATTCCACTTATAAAATGTTAGTTTTTAGCAGTGTAGTAGTGTTGTAATTTGGTGCTGTATCTTTAAATTGTTGGCTTTAGTGAATTAGTATAAATTAGATATGCAGCAGAGCTTAGGTTGCAGCTGATACACTGCACTAATTAGCTGTAGTTGCACTGCAAAGGAGTGGGTTATTTTGTTGCTTTTAAATAGTGTTCCTGACATCTAACTTACTGTGCTACTCGTGTGATTTGTGAGGTTAAGCTGGAAGTTTGGGCATTGCTTTCTGTTTTTTCCCATGTGATCTGAGTCAGACTTGATTGCCTAGGATATTGATTAGATGTCATGTAACCTCATTAAAGAGCACCTTTCATGCACTGTTACAGAATACCCCATAAAAGGCCACAAAGGACCCTTACCTGGTTCCAAGTTCGATGCAATGAAAAAGAAATGTTTTTTTATGTTGCCTTTGTTGGGAAAGAAGGGATCGTATTTTCGCTCCAAGGAGCCAACCCCCTGATACCTCCCACTTCCCAGTTTAAAGACATGCTGCAACACTGTTCCATATTCTGATATCACAATGTGTTTGTGTGGGGGACGCGCTCCAAACATGCCTATAGTCACGTCCTCACGCAAGCACATTGTGTTTCTGGGCATCAGTTTTTTTCCTCTCCTATTAACTGGTACACAAACATGTTCAAAACATGCTACACAAACAGTTCAAAACAAGGCCAACTGATACAATGGGAGGGCTTTAAGCCCAAGGTTCAGTGGGCGGAGCAACAATGTCACTCCTCCATCGACCTCAAATACGTCACTCATCCTGGACTCTCCAAGGATTCGTTTTCGTTGCAGGCAGCCTGCACTTTCATCGCTCTGCCTGCTTCACTTTGCACATCCGTCAGTGCCATCCCTCTGCTGCCCACCCCTTGAGACTTGCCCCTCCGGTTGAGCCTTTTGTTTTTTTTTGGCCGCTTTGGTGCCTTCTGCCTGTCTTTCCTGCCCGTGCATCTGAGCCCATTCCGTCGCAAGCCTTCCTGCTGGTTGTGTCCTACGGCTGCTGGCTTTGCGGCTCTCTCTCGCTTCTGCTCTCCCCACCCTTGTCTCCTGTAGCAGCCTGGGCAAGGGCCTGCTAGCTTCCTCCCTGTTCTGCTACTTCGCTCGCTCTGTCCTCCTCTTCGTCTTCATCCTCCCCCCATATCCATCTGGATTTTGTTACCTAGTCTTGCATCCCACTTGCATTTTTCATCCTTGAGTCGTTACCTTTCTGCCCAGTCCCAATGCGTCAAAATTAACGGAACCCTATCAGACACACTACCTGTCCGCTCCAGGGTGCCCCAGAGCTCTATCCTGGGGCCACTTCTTTTCTCCCTCTACCTAAACTCCTTACCAAAGGCCTGCTCCACAAAAATCTTACTATATACAGATGATACAATGCTCTTTGCTTCGCATCATAAACCCACGCCCCTTCAGGACTCCCTCCAACATGCCTTCTCCCAGGCCGAAACATGGTTTAAGGGCCGTAGACTGGTCATAAACTTAAAAAAGACTAAATCAATGATCTTCTCTCACCACCAAAACAAAGCAAAAAGTGCACCTCTCCACATCCTCCCCAGCACCCAGCACCCCCTTGAACAGGTATCCAACTACAAATATCTTGGACTTACCCTTGGCTCAGCCCTTACCTTCTATGACCACATAAACACCCTTGCTGCCACAACAAACACCCGGATTGGACTCCTTTACCGACACAGGGACTGTCTCACCCCCAAGCCCTTAGACTTGCCATCACCTCATCAATACTGTCCCTAGTGGACTATGGGCTCCCTGTATACCGGGCAGCAGATAACTCTACACTCCAGAAAATCCAGGTCTCTCTAAACAAGGCCTGCAGGCTCCTAACTTGCGCACCTAGGCTCACTCACACCTGCTCCCTCTATACCTCTGCCAATCTTCTCAACCTCGATGAAAGGCTCCACTACCAGACCTGCATACTGTCCAAGAAACTACTGCTCAGACTTTCCCCCCCCTGGGGTCACTGCCTCTCTTCATCCTGCCACCCCCACTATCTCCACTCACAACTCAGAGAAAGCACCACTGGTTGTGCCCAGGGTAAAAACCTCCCTTGACCAGAGATCTTTCCACTACAGGGCCCCCACATGGTTTAATGCACTCCCAAACACCATCACTAGCGCACCCAAGATCGCCCACTTCAAAACTACTCTTCGCAACCACCTCTTCAATATCCGCTCCTGTAACTGCAACTAACATTTCACCCTCTCACCCACTCTGATCCAAATTCTCTGACAAAGTCCATTATGGATTGCAACCTCCGTCAATAATATTAAACCCATGAGTAGGACTGACTACTCTGTTTAGATACTTTCTCAAGTTAATAATATCTTTCTGCTGTGATGATGTAAATATCGTCTTTCAAATATTGTAAATAATGTCTGAAAATATCTACATCCGAAAACTGTAAATAATGTCTGTGGCAAATGTCTGTAACACATGCTTAATGTAATTGTTGTTATACCCTGTCTGTATTAGCTTCTGTCTTACATGTGACGAGGTACCTTTGGAAATGAGCCTCTGGCTCAAAGGTTGTAAACCCAATATATCAAATAAATAAAATAAAAATAAATCCTTTCTGCCTTCCCGTTGGTGCGCTTCTCTCCTCTTTTTTTTTACATTCTGGCCTTTGCTCCCACTCTGTCGCTCTGCATTCTCCTTTCCACATTTGGGCCTCGTGATCACTATTCCTCCTGGCTTTCGACCTGCTGGTGCTTCTGTGCCTTAGCTCTCTGTGCTGTTTAGCTGCTCATTCATCCCATTCATGTTCTATTGAGCCCTTTCATCGTCTTCGTACCTCGTTCTGCATCTGCTGCTGTTTCCGACTCAGCTGTTCAATTCAGATTTCTTTTCTGGCACGTACCTGGACCTCTTCTACTCGGATCAGGTATTTGTCCTGCATGGGGATTGCCCTGCCTTAACGGGGGTGGGTAGCCTGTGTTATTTTACTATCTGAACTTCGCTGTCTCTACTCCTTGGGTTCTTCCCCTTTGCTTGCACATGTCACAGCTCTTTCGAGACCGGGTTCAGCCTTCAGTCCATGGCATTTGCCTGTATGTACATAACCACAGGACTTCCATTTTCCAGCATCGGCTGATTTCCAACTGCCTCATCCCCTGCGTTGCTCCATGCCACGTATTCCTTTTAATTGTTATTCTGTATCTCATTCTCTCATTTACTCTTATTTCCAGTCATAGACTTTGACAGCAGATAAGGACCGCTTGGCCCACCTAGTCTGCCAATTTCCTTACCTACTGGATAAGCTGCAGATCCTAGTTAACCAACAGCCTACTTCTTCCTACCCCCCACCAGAATTGTCTGTCCCATGCATTCTTGAATTCCCCTACTGTTCTTGACCATACAACCTCCTTAGGAAGGCATTTCCATGCATCCACCTCCCTCTCTGGAAAAAACAAAATACTTCCTCACACTGCCCCTGAGCCGTCCCCCTTCCACCTTCAAATTGTGCCCTCTTGTTCTTGCCCATCTCTTTTTCTGAAAGATGCTACCCTTTTGGACTTTGTCAATTCCCTTGAGGAACTTGGAAGTTTCTATTATGTTCCCCTCCCTCTCCCTCCTTTCCTCTAGGGTATACATATTAAGTTGTTTTAGTCTCTCTTCATATGGTTTCTGATACAGACCCTGCACCATTTTCATTACTCTCCTCTGGACTGCCTCCATCCTGTCTATGTTCTTGTAGAGATGGGGTCTCCAGAACTGCACACAGTACTCTAGAAGGGGTCTCACCAACTGTCTGTACAGAGGGAGAACAACTTCCTGTTTTCTACTGGTGATGCCTCTCCCTATGCATCCCAGTATCCCCCCAGCCCTCCTTACTGCCTTCTCACATTGCTTGCCTACTTCTGATATGACCACCCCCAGGTCCCTTTCCATTTCTGTTGTTGTTAATATCTCCCCCTCCACTGTGTCCTCTTCCCCTGAGATTTTGTTTACCAGTCACTCGTGCTTTCTTAATTCTCTGCTCAGTTCTTCATCCTTGTGCTTCAGCTAGCCTTCCATCCCGTGCCTCATAGGTGGCTCCTCTATTAAAAAAAAACTAAAAAAAAACTCGCATAGCGGAGCACCTTGGTGCCTTTTCACCTCGGTTTGGGCCCTCTGGTCTGCCTCCTTGCCTAGCCATGTCCCGTGCATTTCTTTTCAGGTTTCTCTATGCTTCCACCTACTGCAGTTCACTCTCCCCCTCGTGGCCTACCATCGATGCTTCTTTTTTGGGCGTACCTATCATGACTCCTATGCCATCCTATCAATCGAGTTCATAACTCCAGTCACTGTTCACTTGGCATTACCTTAAGGTTTCTCTGTTTACATCGCTTACTCAACCATTCCCATCCTTGACTCCTATGATATCTAATCGACTTCATCCTCAGGGTCCTATTGTCCAAGGTCTTATTGTTCGCATACCTTGTCCAGTTTTGATCCTTGATCACGCGACTCGAGTTGCCTCTCAACCTAAGTTGCCCCTTCTTGGCCTCAGAGTCTACCTCCTTTCTAGGAGCCTACTCCATCTATTTCCTTCGTATAAGTATATTTTCAAAGTTCATTCCTGTCCAAAAAAAAAAAAAAAACCTTCCCGCCCACCCTGTCTCTTTTCTTCGTTTGTTCCACACGTTCTGCTCCTTGCCCATATGTCCTGTGCTTCTTCAAACTGCCTCGATCTCCGCATACCGGCTGGGTCCTCTGATGCCAGTTTGAACTTTCCTCGTCCTTTGTCATTTCATACCTCGCTTTCCTGTACCTACCCCTGGGCTTCATTTCATCATCGTATCTCATCCGTTTCCTATTTTCCCTTCCTCGTCCTAACACCTTTTTTCCTCCCAAATAACTCCATCTGCCCTGCAATGGATGATTCTTTTAGCCATGCCGATCCCACCTCCCATGCCGCCTCATTGATCTGCGGCGTCCTGCCCCTGTATCCAGTCCCTGACTCCAGTACTCATTACCCATTTCATATCTCATCAAGCCTCCCTTCCTGGATGCATTCCGTCATCTGCTGTTATGGATTTACCCCAGTCATGGTTTCTCTCATTATCATCCGAATTGCTCCCATTCCACCATATCTCGCCTCAACCCGCTCATTTCTTTCCATCACTTCGTTGATATGCCTTGGCTGTCTCCCTCTTGCCTGTGGTGTCAATCACCTCGATTCAACTCTGTCTCCATTCCTGGCTATGTCTTCCTGTCGGACGCCCCTTGCTAGGGGCTGGCCAGATGATATTCATGATCATTCCTGTTTCTTTCACATTCATTTCCAAATCTACCTCATATCGTAGATCCTATTTCATCTCATCGCTCTATTCATTCCTGGCTCCACCTCCTTTCAGGACGTCTACTTGGTCACGTGACTGACCCTCTCTGACCTTGAGTTGATTCAGGCCTACATGCCACCTCATCCAGCTTACCCTCCTACCCCCTTGCAGAGCCTTCCTCCTTCATGGAGTCTACTTGCTCCATGTAGTCCGTTGTCGATCCCTTCGTCTGTGATCCTTCGTCTCCTTCGCCCCTCAGCTCTGTGATGCCTGGCCTCGACCTGTTTATCTCATTCAGTCCCTCTCTAGGCATGCTTTAGCCTGGTTTGCTGCCCAGTCTATGCCGTTCCCCTGCTCTGTTTGGCCATGCCTCTCCTGACTTGTGTACCGCATAATCCAACTCACCTCCGTGCAGTTCTCCTCCTGAACCGGCTAGGTCCTATGCTACCCTATTGCCCACAGTATCATCCTTCATCCTTTCATACCTCCTCTCCAGTACCTGCCTTCCTATCATCCATCACTCTTCCTAACTCCTCCGTTCCTGTTCCCTTCCTCAGCCTAGCGCTTATTCTTGTCTTGACAGTCATGGATTTATTCTGCTTTTGGCTTTCCTCCTTCTCATATTTCGTCCTATTTCACTCCCCTCAATCGCAGTCCTGTGCTTGCCCTCTCAATCGCTAACCCTCTGGTTCCTGATACACCTTCATGGCCTTGGCGTCTGTCTCCTTTCAGGGAGCATCATTGTTCGTATCGCTCCATAGAGCCTGATACCTTCATTCATGTTCTTTCCTTTTCATTCCTTTTCATTCCCGTCTCCTCTTCTTCCAGTTCTGTACTGGTTCTTCAGGATTCAGCTATTATGGCTTCCCTCTGCTCCTCAATTCACTTATCATCATTCTTCGTTCAATTTCGATCACTCTTCATCATACCTCGTCCAGTTTTGATCCTTGATCGCTTCACCTGAGTTACCTCTGGTCCCAGATCTCCCTTATTGGCCTTGGACTCTACCTCCTTTCAGGGTGCCTCGTTGGTGTACTTCCTTTGTGCCAGTTCATTTTCAGTTCTTTCCCATCTCCTCCTCTTCCAGTTCACCTCTGGCTGTCCAAGTTTCCCTCCACTCTTGGCCTGCTCTCGACATTCTTTTTGGGCATACCTATCATAATTCATATGCCACCTATCAGCTGCGGCTATCCTGCTGAATGCATCGAGTTCATAACTCCAGTCATATCGAGTTCATGACTCCAGTCATCTTTCACTCATCCTTACTTCAAAGCTCATTTATTTATATTGCTTATTCTAACATTCCTATCATTCAATACCGTTCTACCTCATCGACTACAACCTTAGGGTCTAATTGTTCAGGGTCTAATCGTTCACATCGCATAATCAAGAATGCCTCTTCAACCTCAGTGTCTGCTCACTTGCATCGCTCTATCAAACGCATCATTCCATCAAGACAGTCTACAATATTATTGGTCTCCTCATTGACTCATCTGGAATATCCTCATGAACACATCTAGATACCCTGGCTGCTCTGACTCATAAATGGATTTACTCCCTCCTATCCTTGCTTCTAGATCTACTATCTCACATTGACTACTCGAGCATATCCTCCTTAGTTTCAAGAAAGTTTATCTAGTTTTATCATTCCCTCTAGCATTCCATCATTAACTCTGATGCTATTCATTGACCACAACAACAAGATCTAATTGTTCATATCGCATAATCATGCCATATCGACCTCAATTTCTACTTCCTCACCTCACTCAATCAATCATACCTATTATCAATCTTATGCTACCTCATCGACCCGCCGACCTCCTGCACTGATCATCGCCACCAGTATTCATTTTGCCTCATGTTCACATTCGATCTGTGCGCAGCCTCATGTTCCATCTTCGATCTATGCTTTCTTTTAGGTATCTTCCATATTCCATCATCATCCTCACTACTCGTATCCCTCTAGTTACAGAACCCTTTCTTTTAAAAAATATACATCCTCAATTCAGATGTCGTCAGCCTGGAGGGAAGGAGCCCTAGGCCTTGGATCCCCAGAGGTTTCCTCCTCAAAGGGGTTTTTTCCTCTCCTCCATGCCAATGGTCATAATATTAGTTAGAGTTAGTGATTTTCTTCTCGTTAGTTAGTTAGGTTCCGCTGTTGGACGGAGGTGGATGGTGGCTCGGCTTTCCCCTCTCTCCTAAGGAAGTTCTCCATAGAATTCGTCCATCATCCTCACCTCTTCGATACTCGAAAGTTTGGGGTATTCTTTTTGGGCTTCTTCCTAACCTACCTTTAGCTGACACATTCATTTCCGGTACCTGTGGGGGGGAACCCTCCTCTAGGGTTCCTTGCGTCGTACCCGTACAGGGTGGTATATCCCACGGATAGAGAGGCGGAAAGCCACAAATGTAATCAAGTTATGCAAGCATTATCATATATCTTATCCAGTTGCGTAAGCACATTGAATGGGAGGACTTTAAGCCTGAGGTTCAATGGGCGGAGCAACAACGTCACTCCTCCATCGACCTCAAATACTTCACTCATCCTGGACTCTCCAAAGGATTCTTTCTCATTGCCCACCATCCTCCCCTCCTCTTCCTCCAGCGGCTTGTCTCTCTTACCTGTGGGCTTTTTCCTAACCTACCTTTAGCCGACGCATTCATTTCTGGCACCTGTAGGAGGGAACCCTCCTCTAGGGGTCCTTGCGTCCTACCCCCTACAGGGTGGTATATCCCATGGATAGAGAGGCAGAAAGCCACAAAGTAATCAAGTTACTCAAGCATTATCACATATCTTATCCAGTTGCGTAAGCACATTGAACCTTTGACTGTTTAAAACCATTTAATATCTTAAGTAAACCCCGAAATTTGTGGGAAAAGAATCTAATGAAAAGCTTTGTTTATAATGTCTCTTTATTCTTGCTCTTTGAATGGTTGCCATGGAGATTTATTCTGGAGTCGTACTGTGCTTGAGTTGAGTGGCTGAACGGGACAGTTAAAAATTAGAATCTGGTGCTACCAAAAGGTACTTTTTTGCATCTGCTACACCACAGGGTGTAATTTGTGGTTGTTTTCTGGTGGTTCATGTAGAACCAGACTGTTGAATAACAACCTGTTTTCAGCCATGGTTCAGTGACAAGCCAGAGAACAGAACATCAATGTTTCATGTTGTCTTGATAAACATAAGATCCAATGTACCCAACAACATAGATTCAGAAAAGGACACAGCACCTCCTCAGCTCTCATGGAATTCACTGGTTTCATACACAAATCTCTGGACCATGAGCAGATAGTTGGGGCTGCATGTATCGACCTAACAAAAGCGTTCAACATGGTCCATCACCCCCTACTACTGGAACAGCTAAACAACGCTGGAATTTCCACCTACTCTAATGCTCGGGCTTAAAGCTACCTGGAGAGCCACAATCAACAATTCAAAATTGCCTAGGTCATCTCAGATTCTAAACCAGTTCACTCAGGTGTCCCAACTGGGTCCATCCTGGGCCCTCTACTATTTAGTGTCTTCTTAAACAATCTCCCAAGATCCTGCCCTGAACAAATCCTACTATATGCGGACGATGCTGTTATCTACACAAGTCACACATACCCCACGCCTCTTGAAAGCCAGCTGCAACTCGGATTTGCATCAGTAGAGAAATGGTTCAGTGATCACAAACTGGTGCTAAACTATAAAAACTAAGCTCATGCCCTTAGCAGCCCACACAACACAGGCATCATCCCCTGACTATTTCTAAACCCGCTTTGGGACCGCTTTTGAGCAGGTACAATATTTTAAGTATCTCGGTGTCACCATCGACAGCAACTTATCCTATGGGGTGCATATTGATATCATTGCCAAAGTAGTCAATACTTGCATCGGCCTCCTCTACAGACACAGGAGCTCCCTTACACCAGAAGCCTTAAGGTTGGCCATATAGAGCTGTGTTACCTCCATTATTGACTATGGATTGATAATCTATGGATCTGCCACTGAAACTACCCTCCAGCGCATTTCCACTGCTTTAAACAAGGCGTGTCACCTCATCTCAGGAGCTCACCATTTCACCCACTCTTTGCGATCTCTATGCCCAAACTGGTTGGCTCCAGTTCAAAGATCGCATCAAATATCAAACATGCCTGATGGCCAAGAAAATAACCCTAGGCCTCCTATCACCTGGAATTCAAGGTCTTCTCAGCCCCTCTCTTAATACCCGCCATACCCATGGCTCTGAATCCCAGCTCTTTCTGGTCCCTCGCTGCCGTACCTCCCAGGGACAAAGATTCTTCACCTACAGAGCCCCTCTTTGGATGAATGCCCTCAACTGTGACACCAAGCTATAGCGACTACTCTCTGCCACTCAATCCTATGACTGTGTCCGCTAAACCCTTTTTTGGCAATCTAAAACCCTAGCACTTGATTACTGTTAAATCTCCTTAGCACCATCTCTGACATCCCTTCTCCTCTGCTACCCTACCCCCTTCACCTTTTCTCCCCTCTACCTAATGCCTCCCCCGTCTGTCCTGACGAGACCTGTTGGCTGATTTCAACTTACCTTATGATTTTACAAGTAACTTACAAAGCTTGTTTTGGCTGACTTTCAATTTACTGTATGCATTCCTGTGCATGAAACTGCTTACCGTTACTCGTTTCTGTTCTTTAAGTCACTGTGAATGTCAACTATTGCTTCTTTTCTTATTTACAATTATTTTACAGAATAGTACACTTACACTTAGTGGTGAAGTAAATTACAGCTAACATAAAAGCAGATACAGCTAGGGCAAGAGTGACAGCATACAAATGACAGTATAATGCAATAATCAGCAAACAAGGTACAGAATATCACACTTAAAAAACATAGCAGTGGTGAAGTCAATTATAGCAAAAATAAAAGAAGCAGATGGGGAGCAGGAGCAGCAGCATGTAAATAACAATACAATGCAGTTACAAATGACAGTGTACACCGTATCGCACTTAAACACAGCAATGGTGCAGTAAATTGCTGTGAATAAATAAGCAGATACAGAAGCAGGAGAGAGTGCACAAATGACAGTACAGTGCAATATGACATTAACACATTTTTATTTATTTGTAATTTTTCATCAGGAAGGGCACACGCAGCTGGGATAGCTTGTTTTAAGGTGCATCCTGGGTAGTGGGTTACCCAGCCCCCTTTATTTTTTTGTAGTGACAGTGTGAAAGTTGTCCACGATAACAGGACCCCTCCCCCCGTGTTTCATCAATAAGTGCCAAGAGATCTTTTACTTCCACCTGGATAGTGACCCAAGATGGGCAGAAGGGACTTTGGAAAAGAGATGGGAGGTCATAAAACAGGGACTTCATGAGGCAGTCAGGACCTGCGCTAAGGTGAAACATAAGGGAGCAAGGTCACATAAACCGTGCTGGTGGTCCGGTGAGGTTCAGGTAGCAGTCAGAGAAAAGAAGGCGGCCTACAAAAAATATAAAACAACAAGAGGGGATAGGGAAAAGGAAATGTACCATCTTGCATCTAGAAAAGTCACCCTGATGGTGAGGGGACAAAGTCCAGTAAAGAGCAACGGCTGGCACAGAGGATACATGGAGGGGAAAAATGGTTCTTCCGGTACATTAGAAAGTGGAGAAAAACTAAGGGCCATCTCGGCAGATTGAGATCAGAAGGAGGGTGGGTGGAAGAGGCAAGGGACCAGGCAGAGGTATTAAATGAGTACTTCGTCTCTGTGCTCACTAGGGAGGGGGATGGGATATCTACAAAGCAAGGCACGATGGGGATAGAAGCGGTAGTGAGTGGGAGCAGGGAAGCAACAGAAATGGAGCAGGAGGGAGGGAGAGGTACCCCAGGGGTGTCACATCAGGATAAGGATAACGAGGTCAGTAAGGTGGAGGGGACGGTTGATGCTATCTCCACTGAAAGGGTGTGGTTAGCCCTCAAGGCCCTAAAGAAAGATAAATCTCCTGGGCCGGATGGCATTCATCCGAGAGTATTATGGGAATTGGCGGACATACTGGCTGCACCCCTGGCGGAGCTCTTCAACGGGTCACTTGAGACAGGGAGGGTACCTAGGGATTGGTGAGAGGCACATGTGGTGCCAATTCATAAAGGTAGGTCAAGGGAAGTACCAGGTAACTATAGACCCATCAGTTTGATCTCGGTGGTGGGAAAATTAATGGAGAGTACACTAAAGGAACGATTTGGGGTGTACTTGGAGGATGTGGAAGGTCTGGATAGTCAGCAACATGGGTTTGTGCCAGGTAGAGCATGTCCAACCAATCTTGTGGAGTTCTATGAATGCGTAACATCAGAACTGGACAGAGGAAAGCCTGTGGATGTATTATTCTTGGACTTCAGCAAGGCATTTGACTCTGTCCCCCACAATGGTCTGGTGGAGAAACTGACGGGGTTGGGAGTAGGCCCTTTGATGGTCAGATAGATTGAAAACTGGCTAGCTGGACGCACCCAGAGAGTAGTGGTCAGTGGGGAGCTCTTGAACCCTAGAGAGGTCGGAAGTGGGGTACTGCAGGGCTCAGTCCTGGGTCCGATCCTGTCTAATGCATACATATCAGACATCAGGGAGGGTATAGGGTGTGAAATGAGTCTCTTCGCTGATGACTCCAAGATGGGAGCAGTAGTTGAGGGGGAAGATGCTGTTCTGGCAAAGAGTGGTTCCTCTATGGAGGCACCTACAGTGGAGACCAGGGAGGATGCTGGGAACATCCACAGAGGAGACCCACAGGAGGGTGGCACGAGACACCACAGGAGAAGGAAACAACTCCTGGTGGGGGATTCAATCATTAGGGGGGTAGACGTGGGGGAGGAAGGGGATAGGGAGGTAAGGTGCCTGCCTGGCACCACGGCTTAGAGGGACAGGACACGAATCCTCAGGATCGCGGGAGCAACTGCACGAGGGAGGGAGCTGGATGTCATTGTCCACCTAGGTACAAATGACCTGGCTGTAAATGGGGTCAGAGCGGTGCAAGAGGAGTTTGTGGAGTTGGGGAGGGGCCTTAGACAAGTAGCATGTATGGTAACCTTCTCGGAGGTGCTGCCTGTCTATGGCAAGGATGATGCTAGGGTATTCCGCACCATGGAATTCAATGAATGGTTGAAAAACTAGTGTGGAGCTCAGGGTTTTGGCTTCATTGGGGACTGGGGAGCCACCTGGAGGGATGCAGGCTTATACTGGTGTGATGGTCTGCATCTGTCCGGAGGGGGATCCAGGATCCTAGGTGACAGGTTTAAATGCTTCATTGGCAAGCATTTAAACTAGCTAAGGGGGGAGGCACTGAAAAGGAGCAGGGAAATCCCAGCTTCCCCCCACAAAGCGCAGTAGTTAGAGAGGTAAACACCAAGGCAGAGAAGTCAGTAGGGAGCAGGTCAGGGATAAATGCAGAAAAAGGTGTTAAGGACAGGGATGGGGTAAAAGGGGTAAGGCCATAAAAAATAAATGGAAGGTGATGAATACCAATGCCCGTAGTCTGTGCAACAAGCTCCCTGAACTAGTGGCCTTAGTGGAAGAGGGATGCCTGGATAGTGTAGCAGTCACTGAAACATGGTACACAGAGAACCATGACTGGGAAGTCAGCATACCAGGATACACAGTCTACAGGAGGGACAGGGTGGATAAAAGAGGAGGAGGAGGAGTAGCTCTCTATGTAAAGGAAGGGATTAAAGCAACAGAACTAAAGAGTAAACAGGAAGTTGGTGAGTCACTATGGGTCACCCTGGAGACAGGAAGAGGCACCACAATCCGCATGGGGGTTGTGTACAGACCCCCATCTCAGGGGGAGGAAATGGACAAGGAAATGATAGAAGGCATCCTTAAAATGGCAGAAAAAGGGGAGATATTGTTGATGGGGGACCTGAATATGGCAGATGTTAACTGGAGTACCTTTACTGCAGGCACATCCAAGAGCAGTGTCATTCTTGATGCCCTACAGGGGGCATGCCTCAGACAGCTAGTGTTGGAACCCACTCGGGAGGGAAGGAGCAATCTTAGACCTGGTACTCTCAAATGGGGAAGGAGAAAAGATCTCAGATTTAAAAGTGGGTAGCCATCTGGGAACAGGTGACCGCCAAACAGTGTGGTTCACAATAAACACAGCCATAGAGTCAAGTCATACAAAAACAAGAGTATTGGACTTTAGGAAGGCTGACTTTGGGAAAATTAGAGAGTGCCCTAGAAAAGCACTAGCAAATGAGCAAGAAGGAGGGGTGGAGAAACAATGGGGAATAATCAAAACAGCCATTGCAGAGGCAACAAGCCTTTGTGTGAAGCAAATCAATAAAACAAAACAAAGGAAAAAAACATTATGGTTCTCAAAAGAGGTGGCAGGGACGGTTAAGGAGAAAAGGATAGCATTCAGGAAATATAAGGAAACACAGAAGGAGCAGGACAGAGAACTTTATCAGTTAAAGCAGAAGGAGGCAGGGAAGGCAGTCAGAATAGCAAAGGCACAAACTGAGGAAAAGATAGCCAACTCTGTTAAGAAGGGGATAAAGCCTTTTATAGGTACATTAGGGAGCTAAGAAAGACCAAGGGAGGGATACAGAGACTTAATAAAGGGGAGGGAATGTGGGCAGAGGGTGACAGTGAAAAAGCAGGAATACTGAACGAATATTTCTGCTCAGTATTCACAACAGATGAGGAGGGGGAGATGCCTAAACCAAACAAGGGAGAAACTCTGAATAGGGGGATCGATAGCAGTCCATTCACAGAAGAAAGGGTTTTGAAAGAACTCTTGAAACTGAGGGTGAACAAAGCAATGGGGCCTGATGGGATTCACCCAAGAATACTAAAAGAACTAAGGGTGGAACTAGTAACACTACTGACTACTCTCTTTAACAAATCATGGGAGGATAGAGTGGTACCTGAGGACTGGAGAAGGGCAAATGTGATTCCACTTCACAAAAGTGGGAGCAGGGCAGAGGCAAGAAACTACAGACCAGTTAGTTTGACTTCAGCGATAGGGAACATGATGGAATCACTTCGGAAAGAAAGAATTGTTGAGTACCTAGAGGCCAGTGGGGCACAGGACCCAAGGCAGCATGGTTTCACAGCAGGAAGGTCATGTCAGACGAACCTAATAGATTTCTTTGACTGGGTGACTAAAGTAGTAGATCAGGGAGGGGCTGTGGTTATGGCCTACCTAGATTTTAGCAAGGCATTCGACACAGTCTCACACAAAAGATTAATATACAAGTTAGCCAGCCTTGGAGTGGGTCCCAAGGTGGTAGCCTGGATAAAAAACTGGCTGGACAACAGGACGCAAAAGGTAATAGTAAACCGAGTCCATATTGAAGAAAGGAGGGTAACTAGCAGGGTACCGCAGGGTTCGGTACTGGGACCGGTCTTCTTTAATATCTTTATAAGTGACATTGGAGAGCAGCTGGAAGGAAAGGTATGCCTCTTTGCAGATGACACAAAGATCTGCAACAGGGTTGATACACAAGGTGGGGTGGAAAGAATGAAAAGGGACTTGGCAATGTTGGAGGAATGGTCAAATACGTGGCAGCTCAGATTCAATGCAAGGAAGTGCAAGACAATGCATCTGGGAAACAAATACTCAGGGGAAGAGTACACAATGGGGGGGTGAGTTAATAACAACAACAAAAATCGAAAGAGACCTAGGAGTAATTATATCAGATGACCTAAAGGTGGGCAAGCAATGTGAGAAGGCAGTAAGGAGGGCTGGGGGGATACTGGGATGCATAGGGAGAGGCATCAACAGTAGAAAACAGGAAGTTGTTATCCCTCTCTACAGACAGTTAGTGAGACCCCATCTGGAGTACTGCGTGTAAGTCTGGAGACCCCCATCTCCGCAAAGACACAGACAGAGTGGAGGCTGTTCAGAGGAGGGCAACCAAAATGGTGCAAGGTCTGCACCAGAAGACATACAAGGAGGGACTAAAGCAGCTTAATATGTATACCCTTGAGGAAAGGAGGGGGGACATGATAGAAACTTTCAAGTATCTCAAGGGAATTAACAAGGTGCAAGAGGGTAGTATCTTTCAGAAGAAGAGATGTGCAAGAACAAGGGGGCACAGTTTGAAGATGGGGGGACAGCTCAGAGGTAATGTTAGAAAGTATTTTTTCACAGAGAGAGTTGTGGATGCATGGAACAGCCTTCCTGAGGAAGTTGTGGAGTCAGGAACAGTGGGAGAATTCAAGAATGCATGGGACAGGCATAAGGTAATTCTAGTGGGGGGGCAGGAGGAAGTAAGCTGTTGATTAACTAGAATCTGCAGCTTATCCATCAGGTAGGGAAATGGGCAGACTGGGTGGGCCAAGTGGTCCTTATCTGCCATCAAATTCTATGTTTTTCTATGAAGAGGGGAGGTTGGCCCTGCAAGGGGACCTGGACACCCTGGAAAGCTGGTCTCACACATGGAAATTAAATTTCAATATCACTAAGTGCAAGGTGTTACATCTTGGGCGGGGAAACCCTAAACACAGGTATGCCCTGGGAGGGAAGGCACTGGAGGCCTCAACAGGGGAAAAAGACCTAGAGGTCATGGTGAATGCATGTATGAATAACTCTGAGCAGTGCAGGAGAGTGGCTAGCAAGGCAAGCAGGATGTTGGGATGCATCGTAAGGGGGATCACCTCTAACAGCAGGAAAGTGATTCTGCCGCTGTACAATGGACTGGTTAGACCACACCTTGAATACTGTGTACAGTACTGGAGACCACACTTGAAGAGGGACATATAGCTCCTGGAGAGGGTACAGAGGAGGGTAACTAAGATGATACGAGGACAAGGGGATTTGACGTATGAGGACAGACTTGAGGAGCTCTGCCTGTTTTCATTGGAGGAGAGGAGAGACGGGGGGGACATGATTGAGGTCTTCAAGTACCTCAAGGGAATAAATAGGGTAAACATGGAGGGGATCTTTAGACTAAAGCAGAGAGGTATCACCAGAGGGCATGGTTTGAAGTTGGAAGGCGGAAGGGCGAGGGAGGAAAAGAGGAGGAGGTTTTTCACTGAGAGGGAGGTGGACCCTTGGAATGTGCTGCCTGGCAAGCTGGTTCAGAGATCCACAGTGGCGGGCTTCAAGAGAGGGTGGGACAGACACAGAAAGCGGATGTATCAGATGATAGCCTGGCCCCCTGGAGGATGGATGATAGGGGTTTCTGGAACACAAGGGGGAGGGCCTCGGCACTCAACTAGGGATCTGAGGTTCAAGCAGACTCAATAGACTGTAAGGCCTAATCTGCTAGCAATTAGTATGTTAGTATGTTTAACATCCCATGCGAAGGACACAATAACAATGTACAGAGTAGCTCCGATTTTTCCAATTTTCAGCAAGAGTGCACAGTTTACATCAGCAGAACTCCAGTACATGAAATTTGCCCCAAATTAAACTTTCAGGGTTTTCCATTCTTTATAATCGGAGCCATTTTCATGAAACTTGGGTGTTTTATCCTTCAGATTTCACCTGCCAACGTTGCTTATACCTGCTGTGATGACATAATCCTTTGTTCATGACATCATAGCTTGTTGCCACAGGCATGTTTCTGATGTTATAAGCAGAGGATTATGACTTCAAAGCAGGAAATGCAGCAGGGGCATGTAAAGTCTAAATGGGTGAAGATTCCGTTTTCAGGCAGATATCATCAATCATAAAGTATGAAATGTCGATAAATTCACGTTATTTGTGAATCTTATAGACATCACTCCTTGCTAACAGTAATGTTTTTGCAGAAACTTGGCAAATGTCTTTAAACATAGTTGCAGTGAAGTAAATTACAGCAATGAATAAGCGGATACAGGGCAGAAGTAACAGTATACAAAACGCTAAATTACTACGCAAGGTCCCCACAGTGGCAGTTTGTAGCAAGCTAGTAAACTGGGTAGTCTGATAGAGCTCAAGCATAAGTCAAGCAGCAACAATTTACACAAAGGAGCAGGCATAAGTTTCCAGGATAGCACCGAACTGTGAATGTGGAGACCCAGCTGTCTTGGGTTTGAATCCTACAGCCAACACTTGCAAACTGTGTTAGCCTGAGCAAAGTCAGGTAACCTCACTCTGCTCCTGGGGCACACCTGGAAATTAGCTTCATCCCTGTCAGTCTGGCTTTCCTAGCCAAAATTCTACATTAAAAAGTGTCTGATAAAGCCTGAAAGCTCAGTTATACATACGTATGTATGTATAACTGAGCTGTCAGCTTTTCATGGGGATGTCTGGGGTACAGCGAGTGGTGAAACAAGTCTTCACATATGTTGTGATATCATAATAAAAGTTATGCATACTCTTGGTCGTGCTTGTGTTCTGTGTCAATAATAAAAAATGTTAGGTGCACTCTTTGGCAGCGCATTGCTGTGTGACCTACTTTAAATCAGCTAATGTTTAATCAGGTTAAGTCATTTCCATGGCTTGCAGAATAGGACAGAAAAATAAACATACAAGTGAACAGAAACTGACCAGCAGTGCCCTCTTGGCTGGGCTTATCAGGCCTGTTTGCACGAACTAAAAATATCTCCTGTGACCCCGAAAGAAATGTTGAAAGATCACAAGAGCTGTGAGGGGTGTTGAGGAGAGCCAGCCATTTGAAGGGCAGGGTAAAGTCTAATCACTCGCTGTTCACGTGAAGAGACAGCAAACCTGAGAACTCCCCCCACCGCCTAACCTATCACAGCAGCCTGGTTGTCTGCAGCAAGTCAGTTACAGGCTTAATTCCATTTTGGAAGACTGTTGCTTCCAAAAATGGGTGAAAAAGAATAAAAAAACATTGAAAACAAAGAGGGAAGGAAGTATTGGACTCCCAAACGTGGGGAAAAAAGACAATAAAGTGACTTCTAGTTTTGTAAGCATGGAAGTCAAAAACGGTTGAATTTTCTGAATGAATGGGGTATTCTGCTAGTTATATGTATATTAACATCCAAAATAATTGGTCTCCAGAGCGACTGGCCCATAAGTATATACATGGAAATTTCCAGGTGGGTCCACCTCTTTTAGGCACCTGGCCACCTTCTAAACCCTGAAAATCTTTGCATTTATCAACTATTTTATAAATAAATGGAGTACTTTTGGACACTACAAGTAAATGCAAGATGCAGACACAGAGTTAGTGCATCAGTGGAATACTGATATGTCACCTTGGGCCCCTCCCCTAGTGATTTTCCAGGTGGGCCCTTGTATCAGCTTAAAGTGACCCCCCCTGCACTCCGTCCATCTCTGCTGGTCTTTTCTAAAATGCAGACTTCCGACTTCCCGTGACGTAACAGGCGGGCATGGCAGCTTAGCATCTTGTCCTACAGCTCCCAATACAGAATCGAGAGTAATCTAGAGTGCCAGCACTACATCATCCAGTGAAACTTAGTGAGAGGGGCATTTAACACGAACAGTAATGGGCTGGACCAAAAAAGAGAGGACCTGCAAGCCCCAGAATGGTGACTCCAAGCAGTAAACTGAAATCAGCGCCTGGCTTCAGTCCGACTCCATCTAGATCCTCAGTTCTCTCGGGCTCTGGGGGGAGGAGGAGGACTCATGCTCAGACTCGGGCTCCATATGCACTAGAATGAAGGCCAGGAAAATACTCAAACTACTACAACAAATAGACAGTAAGGTGTCTGATATTCAGAAAGATTTCAGGAAACTTGAGCCCAGAACGGTGGCAGTCGAGCAGCAGGTTGAGGTGCTGCAGAACAAACACATGGCCTATGGGTGTTCGCTTGCTTTCCTCCACAAATGTGAGAAAGCCTTGTCTGCAAAGGCAGAAGATGCTGAAGCATGCTCCAGGCGCAATAATATTCGGGTGGTGGGGATACCCGAAGGTGCAGAACAAGACGACATGACAGCTTACATGGATTGCTGGCTTCAGACGGAATTACAGCTGGGAGAAGAAATGCCATTAGAGATCAAAAGAGCCCACAGGGCTATTGCTCAAAAACCTAAACCTGGAGCGCCCCCGAGGGCTATTTTAATAAAATTCCTTAAATACCCCACAAAAGAGAAGGTTCTCCAACTTGCCTGGGCAAAAAAAGATCTGAATTTCAATGGGGTGAGAGTGTTTGTGGATCAGGATTTCCCACCCTTCCTGGTAGCCTGCAGAAAGAATGTGCTTGGGGTAATCAAGCAATTGAGGGAAAAGGGCAGAAGAGCCCAATTAAGGTACCCAGCCAGATTGCAGGTCGAAATGTATGACAGCCTGAAGATCTTTGACTCATTGCTTGCTGCCAGTGACTTTCTCAAGGGGGAAGGTCTCTCCCTCCTGGATCGGAAAGAAAAAATCACGGAGAGCGAAATAGAGCAGTTGCTTTGGTCCCTGGCTCCGGGATCGAAGAGACACCTAAATCCGAACTCTAGAGCTGAAACTCTGCTTCCCCTTCATGCTGACCTCGCTAAATGGATTGGCAGAGAGCAACAAAAGCAATGACCCCTTTCAACGTAGCATGGTTCAGTAAGTGTACATAATCTAAGAGAATCCCTTGATTTTCAGCTTTAATCCCCTGACCTCATCGTTCTTAGAAGTTCCCTTACCAAATTCCGAGACCCAGCTTCTTGGTTGTGGCCTTCCCCTGTCCCTGCAGCTTTCTCGATGAGGTTAAAATCCACAAGGGCCTGAGGGATCAAGCCACACTCTGGTGTAGTTGCAAGGTTCCTTGTGTGCTCTTGAGGTGTACAGAGGGGAGTTCCATCACGAGCGCACCGCCTGAGTCCATCTGACAAAATAATTCACTGGGGAAACATCCACTTGCTCCGAGACTGTTGAGAGGATGAGACGAATATCCCGGTTAGACTTTATTGCTACCTTAGACCTGGCAGGTGAGCACAGTTTCCGAGCTTTCCTTTTTTGTGATTTGTGGGCCTTTGTCCCCGAATGTTGACTTTATAATTTTCTGGCTTCCCCCTTCCCTCTCAGTGTGGAAAGTGTGAAGGAAGGATCGAACAGCCTACAGTTGTCATTTTTTCGAGGAAGATTTTGTGGATTTCTCTTCACCCTTTGTTTTCATAAAGGGCTCAGTTGTTTGGAATTTCAGCACTGGCTCACCAAAGTATCTTTTGGAACTTTGTGGAATGCAAATGATTGGAAGGGGTTAAAACTGGGGAGTCCAAGTGACCAAGGAGCTATATGTTTTACTTTCAAGTGGCTCAGGAAGAGGTTCTGGTGGTAGGGGGCCTTAAAATCTGGTGTGCACTTCGAGTGCTCAGGAGGGATATTAAGGGGCAAGGATATATTACTGTTATCAATCAATCAATCAATCATAGTTTATTTCTATTGCACTTTTCAAATTCCAAAGCGCAGCACGTAAAAACATATATCAGCGATAAATAAAATTACAAATATTAACGCAATTAAAAGGCAGCAGAAAAGGGGGCGAATCAAAGGCTGAAGTAAACAAAAAGCTCTTCAAAGAAGCCTTGAAGGATTCTGTGGCCGGGCACTCTCTAATCCGATGAGTTAGAGAATTTCACAGGGTTGGAGCCACAAAAGAAAAGGCTCTGGCCCCGGAGGATTGAAGACAAACTCTGGGAATCTCTAGCAATCCCTCATCGGCGGAACGGAGTGGGCGGAGAGGGCAGTAATGCCACAGGAGATCTTGCAAATAGCTCGGTCCCTGTCTGTGTAGGGTCTAATAGGTCAGCAATGCGACCTTGAAGGTAATCCTCCAATGTATCGGCAGCCAGTGCAGTTTGTGCAGAACAGGTGTGATGTGGCAAGTTCTAGGTAGCCCAGTCAACAACCTGGCTGCAGTGTTCAGCACCAGCTGCAGGTGGCTGAGGTTTACCCCCAGGCAACCCTAGATACAGAGCATTGCAGTAATCTAGACGCGAGGAAAAAAAGGCGTGAACCAATACCGGAAGGTCATCATGTGGAACATGGTGCTTTATCTGGGCTATATTCCTCAGATGGTAAAACGAGGACTTGACAACGGCCGACACCTGAGACTTAAGCGTCAGCTCGCAATCAAACATTACGCACAGATTCCGCACCTGCTCAGAAGGTCTCAACTGGTTACGCCCTAACACAAGGCCAGAGAGAAATCCAGGAGTCAACTTCTCTGCACAATGACCAGGGTCCACCACCAACACCTCAGTCTTGTCCAGATTTAACCTCAGCCAGTTGGCACTCATCCAGTCCTGGATCTCAGCGAGGCAGTTGTTAAAGACCTTAAGAGCGTCATTCTGTTTGGGTACAAAGGACATATAGAGCTGAGTATTATCTGCATAGCAGTGAAAACTCAGCCCATAATGCCTTATAATGTCTCCCAACGGTAGCATATACACCATGAGCAATATGGGAGAGAGCACAGAACCCTGCGGCACCGCACAGGGCAGCACAAAGGGAGCAGAGGAAAAAATTCCTGATACCACCCTCTGAAATCTGCCTGTGAGGAAAGAGTGGAACCATCTAAGGACTGTCCCTGACAGTCCGCGGATCAGCCGCAGGCGTTCCAACAATATCCCATGGTCCACGCTGTCAAACGCAGCAGAGAGATCAAGAAGAACCAAGATCGAAAGGCTCCTCCGATCTCTCACAGTTAGGAGGTCATTAAGTCCCCGAACCAATGCTGTTTCAGTTCTATGCCTCTTTCTGAAACCAGACTGGAGAGAATCATAGATTCCATGGGTGGTAAGAAAGTCATCAAGTTGCAGTGCGACTACTTTCTCAATAACCTTACCCAAAAAGGGCAGGTTAGAGATCGGTCTGTAGTTTGCGAGACAGTCCAGGTCAAGAGAAGATTTCTTAAAAGGGGTATCACGACAGCCTCTTTTAAGGACTCTGGAAACACCCCTTAGTCCAATGAGCACCAGACAATCTCAGCAAAGACTGGTCTGATCACATCCACGCAACCCATGAGGAGGCACGTGGGACCAGGATCCAAGCTACAGCAAGTCAGCCGCAAACTCTGGAAATCTTCATGACATCCATGATTGCTGGCCGGTTGAAGTCCATCCAGACAGACCAAGGGCCTGTAATCATGCATCAATCTCCACCATGCTCATTTGAATGCGTTCTACAGATGTCATATCTGATCGTTGACACCTTATCATCAAAGAACCGAGCAAATTCCTCACACTTTAATTGTGACAAAGCTCTCCAGCCCTGTAGACTGGCTGGATTACACAGCCTATCGACAGTCCAGAAGAGCAGAGCTGGTCAAATCCTTGATGCAGCAATTTTCCTGGACAGGAACTTTGCTTTCCTATGGGAGATTTCTGATTGATAGCCCAAATAATGGGTGATCAATCTAAGCCTGTCACTCTCAAGGCCGGACTTCCGCCAGCAGTATTCCAATCTTTGCCCTATCTCTTCAACTCCCTCAAAGTCCCATAAAACCAAGGGGACCGAGGGCAAAGGGAGAGGGGCGAACACTGATAGGAGCTATGGAATCCAAAGCCCTCAGTACCGCACTATTACAGTAAATTACAAAGGCATTTAGACCCAAGCACTCCATAGGCCAGCTCAATAGGTCCAGCACCACTATCAGACCTTCAGAGGTAACACCTCTTAAAGGGCTGTACTGGACCATCTTCAAAGGGGCTGGTCTCATGGGGGGTGCCATAAAATTCAACCTTGTGGAGTGATGGTCAGACCACCCAACTGGTTCCACCACCAATCCAGTGATCTCCATCCCCAGGGTGAACACCAGATCCAGTGAATGACCCTGAATATGGGTAGCAGTGGTAACAACCTGTGTGAAGCCCAATGAATTCATTAGTTGAAGGAAGGTTTGACCAAAATGCGACAGTTCATCATCGATTCAGGCATTAAAGTCCCCCAGGACCAACCACCTGGAGGGCTCCAACACCAGGTCGACAATGAAGTCTGCTACTTCCTGCAGAAAAGCTTTCTCATCACCGGGTGGACGGTAGATGAGTAGAATTCTGCAGCCCACACCTGCTCCCATGATACATTCAAAGGATCTGGGGGATACCGCTGGAACCTCTACAAGGTCCAATTCTGATCTAAAACAGATAGAGACCACCCCCTTGATCCAGTCTCGGGCAGTGTATCACTGAATACCTGGCTGGAACAGCTGACGCAAAAATGGGGCCAGCATTCTCATCCAGCCAGGTCTTGGTGATGCAAGCCAGGTCAGATGACTCAACAAGATCAGCAATAATTGCTGTCTTGTTTTTTATAGACCTGGCATTACATAACACCACCCGAGTTGGATGAAAGGCCTTGGAGGAGCGAGCAACTTGCCCACCATCAGTGGAGCCTTTGAGTATGGGAACCAGGCATCAGGAACCCCTGTCCTGGACCCATTTTTCCCCAGGGCATCTCCCTAGCCTCACCACCCCAATCCACCCACTATGTTCCTCCCCCCCCCCCAGCCAGGGGACTCGCCTCCTCCTCTGCCTCCTCCGAGCAATCCCCAGGGCCCGAGAATGCCAATAGACCTCAGGCCGCAATGGGGGCAATTGAAGGGGTGCAGGTCCCTTCAGCCTAGAGGGGGAGTAGTGCCTGCCCACAGAAACTCAGCCCCAACACATGCTGTCAAGAATATTCCTATAACCAATCAGCAACAATTAAATGCACCATAAACGCAATAACTTATGAATAAAAGACTCCCTCTGGTAACACTAGAGGGAGAAAAAACCCAAACCCACCCAATCCAAAACCCTTAAACCCTTAAATACTAAATCAAATCCCAGTATAAATGCTATGAATAGTTTTAGGAAAATAGAAAGACCAGGCCTCCAAGTAGAGAGTTCATTGGAGAGGATACAGAGACTACAGTCAGGCTAAACAAAATTTTACACATCTTCAGTCCCCCAGGTCCTCTCACAACTGGGGACTAAATAAGTTCAGTAAAGGACTCTCACTCCCAATGAAAAATAAAGAATCTGAACCAGAGCAATTGTCGACCTCTCAAACCCTCTCATGAAGAAAGAGGTTATACAAAGCAAACGGAGAATAAAGTACATTGTCTGACCGTAATCAGGAGAATAGATTTAATGAAAATTATCACATATAGTGACATGGGGATGCAGATGGGCACTGGTCTGCCCCAGGGCACCCATCGGTAGTGGCTCATTCAGTGGGGTATGTCACACCTCGAATGCCCACGAATAGCATAAAGCTCCTGGATTGTGGGGTACGACGTCCATGACCTGCCCCGGCTGGGTAATGGGGTGGTCTTGGGCAGAGGTTGTGCAACTTTTTTCTTTATACGAACATTCGAACATACGAAATTTGCCAGCAGATAAAGGCCTAGAGGTCTATCAAGTCTGCTCGATTGTGCAGCTAGCACCCCTTATTCTGCAGCTGCACTCCCTCCCACCATTTCCCTTCATTAACCCTCCCCCTTGTCCGGTCCCATCCTCGTCTGAAGCAGTCCTCATGTACTCATGGTGGGGCTCTTCTAATATGAATAGATGAAGCAGATGTGTACTATGTTCTGTTCAAAGCAGCTGGCGCTCCTACTGGTAAGTTGGGGAGGTCCCCCCCATGCAGCAGTGTTGGAGGCTAGAGAAGCCTTCCCAGCCTATCCCGGAAGATCCCCTTTTGTGCATAAGAATGGCATGGGTTTGGAGGCCTCTGGTTTTTCCTTGGCGCTCCAACCTTCCCCTCGAATGGGAGGGTGTTGATCCCTTCAAGGGCTTAGTTCCCTTTCCTGCCCTCGGGGGGGAAGTAGTCCTACTCCAGAGGGCGGTTTGGGACCATAGCTAGATGCTGCCCATGTTCTTTGTTCATCCCACCCGCCTATGGTTATGGGAGGGAGTGGGGTGGTAGTTAGTTTACAGTTGTTTATAGATGTTCGCATGTTAATGTCCTGCTGTTTCCTTCTACTCTGGCTATCCTTTCTTCTTCCTTCTCTTTTATACCTAAGAGAGACTAAGCATGTAGTTTCCAGTACTAAAGTTTATTGGAGTGAGCATTCGGGTGGGCAAGTAGGGACTTTTAGTTTTCATCTTATATGATGGCTACTCTAACAATTTGCTTCCTGAATGTTAAGGGAATTAATGTAGTGAAATGCTCTAAGATTCTTTCTGAACTTAAGTGGGAGGGGTGTGATGTGGCCTGTCTCCAGGAAGCAAAACGGTCAGCTCAGGAGCACCTTAAGCTGCGCAGGTCCTGGGTAGGCAATATTTGTTCGGATGACCATCCTCGAGCCAAAAAGGCTGGGGTAACTCTGCTGTTTAAGAGGGGCCTGCCATTCCAGACTCAAAAAGTGTTTAAGGTGGGTACGGGGCACCTGCTGATAATAGATGATCTCAAATCTGGAGCAAGTGGTGGGGGGCGCTGAATGAATATATCTGCAGACAGTCTTATCCGTTTCCAAATGTCCTTTTTATTTTAAATATGGCAAGCCTCAATGTTTCATTTAATATATAGGCTTTTTCAAGAGATGCCTTTTTGGTCTAAATAGTAAAAATCTAAAATTCCTTCATTCATTATATTGACTAATAATTCAGTATCCCCTGTTGTGAAACATATCTAAATTGTATCGTATGCTTCTAATATTCTTTCTCATTCTTTAGTTCATTTTGTTATTTGTCCACATAGGTTCATAGCCTGTTGATGCAATCCTTCCACCTGCGTAAGACGCCAACTTAGTTTCCACGATAAAGAGTGGGAATGTATTTGGAAGGGTGTTTTTTCCTACCACAGCATCTCTTTTCTGGTGGGAATTCTGTTGGAAGGTAGTTGTGAGGTATTTTAGGCCTCCGGTAGTTACGAAACACTATGGGAAATATCTCTCCGACCTCTGCTGGAGAAACTGTCAGTCAGTGGGCTCTTACACCCACATTTTTGGGGGATGTGGGGTGATAGGAGAATACTGGAGGGATATTCAGTCTATAGTGGGGGGAATTTTTGGGGATCACCTTGCCAACTTCACCACAATTTTGGCTTCCGGGACTGCCCCCACCTCCTCTTAGATCTAGAGCTAAGAGTTACCTTTTTGGAATACTTTATAGGGGCAGCCCTCAAGGCGATTACCATGTGCTGGCTTTCCCCAAACAAACCTACTGTTGGATCCTAGAAAATTCTGGACACACATCAAGACCTTTCTTGGGGCTACCCAGTTATCAATCCCAGGGGATATGATCCTAAATGGTGTGTATTGCAATGACTCGAACACTACAGCGAATGCCTTTAACAGATTATTCACAGACCTGTCTCAGTACACCCCGTCCTTCGTTTCACCTCCCACAGCATCTCAGCCTTACCGCACACCCCCAGAGATCTGCATTTGGCGCTGACCACTGCCAACTAACTACTACCCCCCTTTCCACTTTAAAGTTATATCTAGATCCGAGGTCCAAAGGCTATTGAAAACATATCCGACAACACTAGCCCCAGCTCAGATTCACTCGAGCCACGACTCCTGAAGCTAACAGCACCACTGATTGACTCGCCACTGGCCAAGATTTCCACTCTGTCTCTCTCTCTTGGCGTTGTCCCAGATCTCTGGAAGATTGCCCGAGTTACGCCTATCCTTAAAAAAGGAGACCCAAAGGATATCAACAACTACAGGGCCATAGCCATCCTCTCTGTGCTAAGCAAGCTACTGGAGAAGCTTGTTGCAACCCAAACCATTGACTATCTCACAAAGAACAACCTTCTCTCAGACACTCAGCATAGTTTCAGAAAAGGGCACAGTACCTCAACAGCTCTTCTCAAATTCTCCACTGATGTACTCTGCAACATGGACAAAGGCCTACTCACTGGAGCAGAATTTATCAATCTTATCAAAGCTTTTGATCTTGTTGATCATCCCCTGCTTCTCTCAACCCTGCATAGACTTAACTTCTCATCCTAAGTAGTTGATTGGTTTAACAACTACCTATCAAACAGATCACAACTTGTTAAATTCAACTCCGCTCTCTCGGCCGTGACCAGCACTGACACCGGAGTACCCCAGGGCTCCATCATGGGACCACTTCTTTTCTCGCTACACATCAACAACATAGATTATGCCATACTCTCCTGCTCAGCTATCCTATACACTGATGATCTCGTCCTCTACTCCAGTGCTGACAAAGTTAACATCATTAACGAAAACCTCTCCTCGGATTTCAGGAATGTGCAGACATGGCTAAATGCTAATAAGCTCATCCTCAACACAAAAAAGAACCAATCTATGCTATTTGGCACTGCCCCAAACTCAGAGCCTGTAAGGAACCCCTCGTAGTCCATGATTCTGGGGGGGTCTCTCATCAACTGTGTCACATCCTTCATATACCTGGGAGTCCTCCCTGATAAATCCCTTGATTTCAGTCTGCACATCCAGTCAACCTGTAAAGCAACAAATGGAAAACTTGGAATCGCCTATAAGACTTGTCACCCGCTAACACCATCTGCCAAATTGGCAATTGACAAGGGTATTCTGCTTCCAGCACTGACATATGGTGTCTCCACTTTTGCTAATGCCCATAAGACTGCTCTCCATAAATGGGATGACGTGTATAACAACATTTGTCGGTATGCCTCCTCTTCCCATCGCCTCAAGCACCACTGCACACTGTATAATGACCTAGGCTGGCTCTCCCCAACTGCCTACTGACTATACTCCCCTAGGGACCCTCACAGACTCTGTAATCCATAACGAAACCCCCTCCTCCCTTGCAGCTCTACTTGTACCACAGACACCTGCCCACGGACTACACTCACAAAACAAATTTCTACTTACCGTACCCAGGTGTCTTACTTCAAAAGGCTCTGGAGTATTTTGCTGCATCGCCCCAGCCACCTGGAACTCCCTCCATCCTGCCCTGAGGCAGGCTAACTCCCACCCAATCTTCAAAAAAGAACTATTTCGCCACCTATCCCGGGACCCCTGCACATGCTTTGATCCCACTTAATGCCTCACAACTAACCACCCTATTTTGCCCAAGACACTGCTGCACTTCTAAACAAGCTTTGCTATAAAATGTCTTTATAGTTGCTACTTAGCCCAGTTTCAGTTATTTGCATGTACTAGTGTCACTTTTGTCATCTCTGCATAGCTATATGTATTATCTCGAGTACTGTCTGACTTGATCTGTATTCTAACCTACCTCTACTATATACTATGTACCTGTACTATATACTATGTATTGTATAATCTCATCTCATTTTATGTATATATTCTCCTGGGTCGTGCCTGAAAATAGTCATCTTTGGCTAGCGCACCTAACCCGGTTAACAAAAACTAAATAAATAAATAATATTTGCACATGCTTTGATACCACAAAGATCCTAGATATGGAATACCTGATAGCCAGATTAAGACTTGCTGTGGATAGATTTAGAGGGAGGTGGTTGCCTTTTGCATTTCATGGTGTCCAAAGAGAATAAGGATGTTATGGAATTGCTGGAGAAATATGCTTGCGTGTCCAGATATGTTTTGTACTCTGTATCAGTCTCATACACCCAAAGTACTCCATTGATAAAATTAAGTTATGTATGTCTCTCCTTCTGTCTCTTGTCCTTTTCCCCCTTTCCTTTTCTTCCCAGCTTTTCCTTACTGTGTGGTCTTTTTTCCTGTAGAGTATTAGGGTAATTATAATGTTTGTGAATGTAACCTGTACATCAAATTATGTATTGTTTAATAAAAATAATAATAATGTCATTGTTTAGTGATGTTGTTTTTCTGTAACCTCCCGTGTCGTGCCTGTAAATAGTCATTGCTATGGCTAGTGCAACTTACCCGGTTAACAAAAACTAAATAAATATATGTTTCAAATGGAAAAACTTCAATAAATTTCTATTTCAAAAAAAAAAATGCAGACTTCCAAAGACTGGACTGACTTTCAAATTTGGACTTGTGTAAGCTTTTGTTTTCCACCACAGATGTTTGATCAAAATCCCTGGTTACCGTGAGGCAGTTTGTTATTCTTATGATAAAACCTACTTCTCTGGAAGCCTAGCATACCTCTCAACTGCGCTTCATTATGGGTGCCGTACCTCATTCTATCCCTGAAGATTGCTTGGTTCTCTTATCCGTCCCACTTTGAAAAGTAGTAGCCCCCACAGAGAAGGCACTGTAGACTCAGACATTAAAGCAGAAATCTGTCTAAGATGCTAAATCATAATTCAGTTTCGCATAAATAAAGGCACTGGTTTCAACACAGCTTGTATTTCCATGACTCGATGTCTGTGTCCCTCACTGCAGTGAAGAAAAGGTTGAGAAGTATCATGGCCAGCCCTCCACTTATAAAAGTCTCTGTTGTCACAGCTGTCAAGATCCAAGGGTGGCCATGTGGGAAACTTGGGGGGAGGGTTGAAAGAAAAAATGACTAATGAAGTAATCAGATCCCATGCAGAGACAGGAGACCCAAATTAAATACAAGGATCCCAGCTTCTGTCTCACTCGCCCCACCCCCTGCCATGCTGGACTCTCTATGCCATTCCTCACTTTTGATTGCCCTCCCCCATACCTCTTACACTATGTATCTCGCTCCCCTTCCTTTGAAAATCAGTGCCTCTCCCGCTGTGTATGCTTCATTGCCAAATTCTGGTTCAACTCCCCCCACCCACCTACGGCTTAATTCTGCCTCCCCATCAAATCCCCTTTATTCTCTCCCTCCATCATTATTTCTCATCTCCAGTGGTTCCTCTTTTCTGTGCATCTCTTGAAACACCATACATACTCTACAGCCTCATTATCAGTGCAATGCAAATCTTTGCAAGTCAGACTGACAAGCGTTTTGCCCCAATAGACATTGCCCTTTAAAGAGCACCTGACAGTATTAGGAACACTTTAAAAAAACTAAGATTTATTTTCAGCTCCATCCCATTTTCTTTACTACTTCATATGCAGTAGTTTCAGTAAATAAGTCCCCATTTTCATTATTACTACAGTTGCATGAAAACAAGATCCCTGTCTCCTAGACTCTATCTGTTGTGACTGCTCGACTACACATGCCATCACAGTCCCCATTTATGACATCACAATTATCTCCACAGAAACAGATTGTGATGTCATAAACAGAATTATGTCAGGTGTAGATAAGCAGCCAGAACTGAAAGGGCAGAGATAATGTTGTCATGCAAATACCCATAGTAATTAGGAAATAAGGGTCAGAATTACAGAATAAAATATGAAATATAAGCTTCTTTTATGTCTCAATATTACATTTTTTTTAAAGTTGCCTAAACTGCATCAGGAGTTCTTTAATTAGGCTTGTACCTCTGATCATGCCTCTCAACCTTTCATCACTCAAATGTGTGACAGTATGTGTGACAAATGGGCAAAATGTGTAACACATCATCAAAAATGACACTGCAAGCTCAGAACATAGTCTAAATCTGTGCACTTATGTTCATGTTTGCTGATAACTGAGTATCACAGATTATTATGAATTTCTGCATTAAAGTTTCAGTGGGCAGTGTGGAATATTACCTGTGCCACGTGAGATGGAGGGTTTCTGGGAGGTAAAATGAGTGACGTACCTCGTAATGTGTGACAGTTGAGAGGTATGCTTCTGATCCAGTGCAGGCTGAGAATGACAAAGTATAGACACCTTTTTTCTTCCACATGGGACCCATCAGTGTACTACAGTCATTATCTCATCCAGGCGCCAAGTCAGAACCCCAAAGCAACTTGGGTTTAGAACACTCAGAAGGCTCATTCACACTGCCAATTCTGTGGCATTGTTGCAGGTGCACAGCAGCAAGATTATTGCCACTGTACATGTCTGAATGCTGCAGTTTGACTGTTTCGGGTTCCATTTCGTTGTGGCCACGATCCCTGTTTTCTTGGGATCTCATGGCAGTACAGTGCTTTGCAGTGTTTTACTTTGCTGTGTGAATCACCCACACCACCCACAACATTGTGACAGGCTTTTCCCAGCCTGCATTTGTTTATTTATTTATGACTTTGATAACCAGGTAGGTGCATTGATCCAAAGGACCATTTTCAGGCACGACCCAAGCCAAGAGGCGTGAGATACAACATACATGATAAACACAATAGATACACCCAAATACAAGGTACAGTAGGGTAAAATAAGTACACCAGAAAATAACAATAACATAATGATACAGTTGAGTAATAAAGCACACCAGTAGATACAGTGATTTAATCAACACAAAGGCAAAACAGGCGAGGTACAGGAACAGCAATGGTGGAAACCAGCTAACCCACCCCACCTCAAATGCACCAGAGCAATTTGACTAGTTACCAAGAGCAGGAAGGGGAGAGAGAAGGAAAGCTGAGCAGTGTGAGGATATGATCATTGAGCAAGTAGGGAAAACTATCTGGGTGGACAGTTACAGCTGTGTTTAGTTAGTAGCCAGGATTTGAGGTTGTATCTAAAGGTAATATGGGTGTTAGAGGATTTGAGGGTTGCGGGAAGCCCATTCCAAAAGGTGGGAGCCACTACCAACAGGGTGTTCCCATTCATTTTGGTCAAGGTATGCGACATCTCAAGAGGAGAGATAGCAGAGGAGAGGAGGCACCTATTCAAGGTAAGGAATTTACAGAGGTTGGAGAGAGGGGAAACAGCGCTGTTTCGATGGTGTCCACAAAGCAACCAAGAGTAAATTCGAAGCAGCCTTGTAAAGAAAGCCAGCTAAGAGAGCGGTAAAGGTCGTAGTGATGCGTGAAGAAGGGGGGGGGACAGCGCAAAGTGACAAGCACTGTTATAGGCAGACAAGAGTCTAGCCCGGAGGGTGGCGGCAACTCGAGAGTAAATGGAGTAACAGTAGCCCAGTATGGGTAGAAGGTTACCTATGACTACAGCCAGGCAAGCCTCATTGGACAAGTAGGGTTTCATGCAGTAAGCAGCTCCAAGTTTCTGGTTGATCCTGTGAATAACAATGTTGACATCATCTGTGAAGGAAGAGTGGGGTCGAGCTTAACCTCCAGGTATTTAAGGGAGGAGACATTATCCAGGGCAGGGCCATCGGGCGAGATGATTAGGAGAGAGAAGTTATCAGTGATGGATCTGGTTTGGAATGGTTTAGACACAAATAGCATGGCCTTGGTTTTTTTCAGCATTAACCAGCAGCAGGTTGGAAGTGAACCATCTATGGGCAGTACTGTAGTTGTAGTTATGTGTGGCCAGCAATGGCAGTAGTTAGACTAACCTTTCATATCCGAGTTCGGGTAAATGTTGTTTCAGGCTCTGTAAACAAAGCTTAACTCAGGGAAATTGTTTATATTGTAAAGCAAGAGCTAGAAATGGAAGAACACATGGGTGCAGAGTCGAGCCGTGACACCGGGCATGCGTATATGCATAAGTACATACCCAGTGTCAAGGCTCAACTCTGAGGCAGTTTTCCCTTCAATTTGTAGCCTCAGTTTGCAATAAACAACACTTTCTTGAGTTCAACTTTAACAGAGCCCAAAACAACATTTATCTGAAAGGTTGGTAGCCCAATCATCAAGCACTGGCACAACTGTAGGGGAGCCTAACACACGCCCATGCTCCCTTCCCAGCTGGAACCCTCCTTGAATCATTGGAACTTTGATGGGAGCATCTACAGTACTCCCCAGGCCATGCCCTCCAAATGCTGATTCACAGTGTTTCAGCAAGCATGGCCACGCCGATCTACATGGTGCTGATGCTGTGTGAACGAGCCTAGAGTGAGCTGGAGGGGCAGTTACGGGAGGTGTAGTATATGTGAGCCATAAAAGGAGGGAAGAAGTGTTAACATTGCTTGTTTTCTGTGCATCTTCCATGCACATACTCTAATGTCCTATTCTCCATGCAAGCAATATTATGTATGCAAATCCTTGTGCAAGTCAGATGTTTATAGTTCACACTTAGAGTAAGTGTTGGGTAAGTTACGTTTTCTATTACTTTATATTTCTTTTAGAAACTTGATCCAGGAAGCTCTGTGCAGTCACTAGCCAGGATGGAGAAGTACTAGAAAAAGTAATATACCTTACAGTTACAGTTACTTATTTCTTTTTATGCAAAAACAATACAAAAAAAAACTGTAACAGATGACGTTCATTTGAAAGTAATAGGTTAGTGAGAATACAAAATCACACATGCCCACACAATGCAAAGCATCATGGGCTGCATATGCAAATCACGACAGAATGTTATGCTGGTTCAACTTTAAGCAGAATTGCATGGTGCCGGAAGGCCTCTCACACAGTTTGCAAAAGGTGCTAACAGATGACATAGACACGTGTTTAGTCCTACCAGGACTCATCAGTATGCCTCATCTGTTTGGCACCCCAGTGGAATGAACCAGATACCCTGAGACGGTCTGTCTGGGTTATGTTGTGGTGAACCCATTAAAATAAAAAACTATAGGTTAGTTACTAGTTACTTTCAAATAAATGTAATCAGTTACACTTATGTATTACTTTTGTATAAAAAGACATAAGTAATTGTAACTGTAAGGTGTATTACTTTTTCCCAGTACTTCTCCATCCTTGCTAGTGACTGCACAGAGCTTCCTGGATCAAGTTCCCAAAAGTAATAGAAAATAATAGAAAAAGTAACTTACCCAACTCTGCTTAGAGAGTCATCTGTGTTTTATTCCATGCTGCACAGCAATTTTTGTTAATAGTTGTAGTCCACATGTTCTGTCAATATGTTGTATTTATTTCATTTTGCTCTGTTGTTATGCATTGTAGTGTACTGTTAGAAACAGAGACGCAGCCAGCCTGGTGGCAAAGAGGCCTGAAGTACCACATATGCCTCTTGCCTTTTCCCATGCCAGCAACCTGAGTTCAGGGACGAGCTCGGGTTGTCAGGAGTCAGCCGGAGCAGGAGAGGATCAAGCATCCAACAGAGTACTCTCCTCTCCCAGGGAGGGGAGGCATGTCAGCCTGGCCTATGACTGTCACCAGGTCAGCATGAAGAGAAGGAGCCAAGGAACATTCTGAGAGCGTGCCTCCATGCAGGCCATGGCAGGGTTGGGGTGAAAAGTGGAAAATAACTAATGTAGTCTTGCCCAATCTGCCTGGGTTCGCACCACCACTTGGGACTGGATATGTGTATCGGGGTGGGGAGGATTGCCATCTGCCCTCTAGCCCCACTATGAGGGGATTTCTTGGGATAAACTGATTGAGGTAGATCCTGGGGGAGGTAGTGGGTGGCTCAGGGGAATGAGGACAGGGCTGACTAGCTGCCCCTGGACTGGGAGCATACAGACCTGTTATAGCCAAAAAAAAAAAAAAAGAGAGATGCAGTTATGAGGAGGCATGATTGGAGGTTAGTGTGAGGTAAATTCAGGAAAAATATGATGACGTTTTACTTCATGGAAAGGGTGATGGAGCCATGGAACAGATTACTAGTGGAGGATGCAGGTGCAGGAACCATTAATTGGTTCAGACATGGGTAGAACAGGACCAGGGGACTCTTGGTCCCACTTCGTGAAACCAGGAAGGGGGAGAAAGAGGAAGGAATGGAGGCAAGGCATGACTAATCAACTGAAGCACTGGGGGGGTACCAACTATGAGCAGACTTGATTTATTTATTTTATTTATTTAGCTTTTGTTAACCAGGTAGGTACACTAGAAAAGTTATATGCCTATTTTCAGGAACAACCCAGGAGAGTACAACAAGTAATACAGATACATCAGAACATGACAGCAAGTAAAGCAAGTACATTGAGTAACAAAATGCTTTGAGTCACAAAAACGGTAAGGTAGGGAGTGAACTGCTATGACAGAAATTGATAAAGTACATATGATCAACAATATATAGTCTTGAACAAACATAGCGCAGTCAAGTGCCTTGGAGAGAAATTGGATCAGGAGAAACGAACAATAGATCATTAGTGGGTCCTCAGAACAGTTGGGTTCCAAGGATGTGACCAATGTGTGAGTCCAGTACATGGAACATTATGCTAGGGAGGCTTGGGACACTTGCACACTGAGGACAGCTTCAGATACCCCCCACAGGGACTTCCGGAAGCACCTGGTCAGGAAAGGAGCTCTAGAGCCTAGGAGCACATGCAGCAAAGTCCCTGTCCCCCATGAGAGTTCGGGTGAGGTGACTTTAGCATCCCAGGACCCTGGGACCTGAGAGGTCAGGAGGTGAGAAGTGCCAGCCCTGGGGGGGGGGGGTGCCGGTTCTGATCACTTTACCTACAAGGCATCCCAGCCCAAAGTTCAGGTGATTGGTCATCAGTTTCCTTCTGCTGTCAGGTTCTATATTTCTATCCTACCTCCCTTCCCCAGGACACATCTGGAAATTAGATAGCTCCGCTCAGTGTATTTTCATGGATACAGCTTTTAAATAAATAAATAATATAACAGAAATATAAACCAGCATGGCCTCTGGACCCCAGAAACAGAGATCACAGTGGGAAGAGCCTGTCCACTCTAGTGGACAAGGGAAGCTTTAAGTCAAAACACAGGAGGATGACATGACCACACAAGACCCTGAGGAAGCTGTATTAGACATGGTGAAATGTTGGTGTGGTGAGTTGATGCACGCTGTGGTTTTTGAAGTGTAACCCCCCTGCAAATGGGGGTTCCCAAAAGACTTCCAGGATCTTGCTTGAATGCTCCAAGCCTGAATGGTGTTTGGCATTTAGGCCATTTATCAGTGAGTGTTTTTAGAACCTCTGGTACTGTCTCTTTAAGAGCTGTCTGCTTGCAGACATAATTAGTTTGTATGGGGGACTGTGTGTTTCTTTGATTGAGTACCACTCAAGCTGCTGCCAATTCACTTCATTTTGCAGTCACTAGGAGTGCAAAGGAACCTATCTGAAAGATGTAACTGTTTGCCAGAAATTATTTAGAGTAATAATGAAATTACAGTTTGTCTAACCTGCTTTCTTTGCAGTCAGAACTGTGTCTGCTAGTTCCCATTCTAGTTTTGAACTGCTGAACTGGACCAATCAGTGTGGGTAAGCTAGCTCTAAAATGGTGCCTTGACGAATCTAGAACTTGGACTCATAATCTGAGCCAGCCACAAGAGGATTGTATGGGCAGTGACTCTGGGAGATGTAGTTTAGACTTCAGTGCCTTTTGGACCAACAGCAGCAGTCTATTGTGAGTGACTGCCAATCCAGTCAAGAACTGGGAGGAACTCAAAGGAAGTGCCTGTTTTGTCGGTTGGAGTTTGAGTTGAGCTTTGGCAGTGAAGAAGGAAGGAGCCCTGTGCTTTTTCAGTGTGCAGTTTTAGTCAAAAACGTGTGTAAGGCCCAGAGTTCCGTCTGCAGCTTGTGTAACAGCTTGTTAGGACTGAATCCGTCTGTGAAAAGAATCAAAGGATCTCTGAAGAGTAGAAACCAGGCTCACCCTGTAGAAGACTGGAGGAATTGCTGAAAATTGCACTCTGTCTGTCAGGAACTGAATCTGCTGTGTGTTCTCCCAGGTATTGTGCAGTAATTGCGATCAGGATACAGATGCAGCCTGCCTGGTATAGTGCTTTCTTTATATGGATGTGAAGAGGTTTGTGTACCTCAAGTGAGCCCTGCTGACATTGAAGGACCCTATCTTATTTGGAGGTCGGAGTACTAATTCAGGGTCGCTCCCTGTTGAATTGCCACATTAAATCCAAATGGAATTACTGTACTGCTGACTGTTTAATTCTCCTTTTCTCAGGTGAAAAGGGCCCCACCAGCTGCCACGGTTTGACTAGCCACTAGGGCTTGGGTACCCAGGGACAGTAACTGATAGGGATAGGCCTGTGCAAGAGCCATAGGTAGATTATTAGAGTGATAAGCTAATTAACCTGATTTCCCCTGTCCTTGTTATATCCCCCTAAATAAATCAGAGCTGCTTGTTTCAGCAAAGTTATACTGCCTGAGGTATTTGTCTATGTTAAAGTACTGTACTGTGATTGTTGCAGTATCTCATTTCACAGGAGGTCCCAGTGCGGAACCAGACCTGGGGGTAAGTGTATACTGTGAAGGTAATTCTGATATATTGTGTGGGCCACTAGTGGGAAGAAAGGGGGTTGCAGTGTCCCAGAGGCTGTGACCAAGTTAGTTTAACTATTGCAAACCCTGACCTCTGGGTGGGCACCCGCCATTGGATCCAGGCCCTCAACACTGTGGTAGCCAAATCAGGCAGAGGTGGTAGCCCTGGGACAAGCGCCATCTAGGGGTTACATCTTGGGAGGCTCACCGCTGGGATTGTGTGTCCTAGTGGCTATATTTACAAATCCACTGTTAAGAAAAATGGGTACCCGCCAGAAGTGGCTGTGCACCGCTGGTGGAGTGGTGTACTGGGGAGGAGATCGACCCCAAAATGCTATGCTTATCCTGGACATCCCCTGGTATCATTACGGACACTGTGCAGGAGTACTTTCCAAGGTGGAAGGTTTACAAGACTACTGTGGTGGTGGGTCGTCTGCTTGATCTGCTCACCCACACTTTCCTGGCCTAGTAGAGTTTTAAGGATCCCATAGATGGCTCCAAAGTGCCACAGACCATTGCCCAGAGGAGCCTCTCACTGCTTTGGAGAGATGATAACTAGAACGGTAAAAGACCGGTAGGGGAATCAGCCCCACCACTATCTGAAACTTTTGAGGAGAACTTGCTGAATGTTGCTGGGAGAGGGAAAACTGTGGAGGACTTGAAGAAAACTATTCTTGCCACTCTGGGGTGTTCCTCCCCAACACCCTCTCCTGCTCCAGTGCGTAATGGTGGCTGAACCAATGCAGACTCCTATTTCTGCACCTGCCATTAGTCACGACTCTTACGAAGGTTGAGGATCTTCTCTGGCACCTCCCCACCCCCAGGGAGGATGACTGGGAGACCTGGATGAGACTATGTTGCCCCCAAGTGCTAGGTAGCAATGCTCGAGGCGGCGAAAGAGGGTGGTGAGAGTCCCGAGGTCCCGGCCCTGGCTACCATCCGTGCTAAACGGGCAGTAACCCTGAAGTTTACCTGCACAGCCCATCTTGAGGCCTTGGAGAATGTGAAGGGAGCCCAGATCCTGATGATGAGGACCTATGGTGGAGAGTAAGAAATGCACAACAGTACCAAGGGAGTTGTTGTCTGTGTGTATGTCTCGGCTGGAAAAATTGTTGCAAGAATGCCTCAGAAAGGGTAGTTTGCCAGCTATTGAACTGGACCGAACCAGACTGGACAGAATCTTAAGTCTGCCCCTTCTCAGAACTGCTGTTGCTTCCAGTTACGCCTGGCAAACCGACTGGAATCCCCACCCTCCTATGATGAGTTAATGAGAGAAATCGAGGAGTTGAGAGAAGTGACCTCGGAGGTACCTGCACCAACAGCTGTGGCTACGTACCTAGTGACTGAGGTGACCCATCAAGTGAAGTTCAGGGCAGAGGTTGACAGTCAATGAGTGCTCTGACAAGGAAAAGATATGCCACAATGGGCGAACTGTTGAGAGAGATCCGGGAATTCAAAAACAGTCCCTTTATGCGTTATGCCATGCAAGTATGGGCCCGACCTATCATCCGACTGTATCTACAGGGGTGGGGTACCCCACCCATGTATCTCCTGCTGATAACAGCTCTAAACTCAATTCCTTGACCATGGAAGTGGAGAACTGACGAGAGTCTCCAAATGCTTATCACCGAGACAGAGATGGCACCCAGGTTTCCAGTTAGTAATACCCCCGCCCTTGGCTCCCAGTGTGTATGCTCTGGCCAGCTCCAAACCCAGAAAGTATGTTTTGCTATAATTGTGGGAAAGATGGGCACATGAAAAGGGAATGCCAGTCCCTAAAGACACTGACAAAGTTGCATATAGGCTACTAGGAGAGCTCGAGAAGAAATCAGTGGCTAAGAGGTGCACGACATGATCCCAGTGAGGGCACCAAAATGCTAATTCACGCCCTTGTGGCAAGGTCAGCTGCCCAGGCCCCACTACCGCCTCTCCAGACTGGTCCAGAATAGTGGGTCCCTCCATGGAGACCACTGTAAAGGTGAATGGAGTGTCTACAAGAGCTGTATTGGACAGTGGCTCCCAAGTGACAATTATGTTCCAGGATTGGTATCAAGCATTGTCAGGCCGACCCCTTACAACCATTAGAAGGACTGCATGTATAGGGGTTAAGTGAAAGGCCTACCCTCATTCCGGTATATCCGATTTGGCTGTCTTTCCCCACCTCCGTGGCTGGAGAGTGTGAACAAGTAGAGACCCCTAGCCTTAGTGTGTCCCCCACTGGACTGTATGATGGTGTCCTTGTTGATTGGAACAAATGCTCCATATGTTCGGAAGGCTGGCACAGTTGTGTTATGAAAACAGGGGTCAAAGACTAGTAGAGCTTTAAGAGTTCGGCTTTAATTAAGAAGGCCTATGAGGCACAGAGAGATGCTGAAAAACAGAACCAGAGGAACCGTCGGAATTGTATGGAAGAAGGATCCTGAGTCTCTGATCCTGGCGCCAAATGCCCAGTGTACCTTACAGGGAGAGGTCCGTATCAGAAAGGATGTTAAGAATAAAATATTAATGTTGGATGCACCAGGCGATGGAAAATTGCCCGAGGGACTGCTGGTCAAGCCTCAGTATTTTGCCACGCTAGAGCCCATGCTTATGCCAGAAGGGTAATGGTCCAAGTTCATAATGTGTCTGAAAGAGACATTCGAGTAAACAGAGGTTGCATCCTGGCTAATGTGCATTGTGCAGACACTGCAGTGCTAGCAGCAGCAAGAGTTCAAGGAAGAATGACAGAGTAACGCCTGACTTGTTTGATTTGGCGACTCCCCGCTGCCAGCTGAATGGAAAGTGAGGATCAGTGAGAAGCTTGCCCAGAGAGACCAGGTGTTTTCTTTAAAGGAATGGGATGTAGGATGCGTGCAAGGAGCTGAGCACAATGGTCCGCTGCATGACGAAAGACCATTTCGTGAGAGGTCTCGACGCCTGGCACCTGCTGACATAGATGATGTGGAGACGGCATCTGCAAGAGATGTTAGCTGCTGGTGTAATACAAGAATCCAGAAGCCCTTATGCTTCCCCATTGTGGTAGTGAGGAAAAGAATGGAACAGTAAGGATGTGTGTGGATTATCGCACCTTAAACCGGGCGGACTATCCCTGATCAGTACACAATGCCCGTGATCAGGATGCTTTGACTGCCTAACGGGAGCAAGTGGTTCTCTGTGCTGGATCTCCGCAGTGGTACTACCAGATCCCGGATGGGCCGCAGAGGACCGTGAGAAGACGGCGCTTTATCTGTCCGGGCTGGCTTCATGAATTCATGAGGATGCCTCAAGGATTTCAGGTGCCCCAGCCACTTTTCAACGATTGATGGAGCGTGTAGTGGGGGACATGGACTTACTAGAGTGCCTGGTATACCTAGATGATGTTATTGTGTTTGGCAGCTCACTGAGGAACATGAGAGCAGATTATTTAAGGTATTGGACCGACTGGAGGACTTACGCTTAAACTGTCCATTGATAAGTGTCAATTCTTTCAAACATCAGTAGTATGGGACACATAGTATCCACCGAGGAATAGAGACCGACCCAAGTAAAGTTGAGGCCTTGATCACCTGGCCACAGCCTAAAAATCTAAAAGAACTGCAAAGATTCCTGGGATTCTGTGGTTATATCGGTGCCTATCAAGGACTATTCAAGAGTGATCCGCCTACTTAACCTTACCAAAGGTATCCTCCAACCCACAAAAAATACCAAAAGTCAGCGCCCTCAAGACTGAAAGAGTGTATTTTCATCCGAGTGAAGTAGTTTGGGGCCCGCTGGACTCTGATTGTAGAGACTGCTTTCATGAGATCATATATCAACTTACCCATGCTCCAGTGCTGGCCTCTGCCGATACAAGAAAACTTACGCCCTGCACACTGATGCTAGCTTGCAAGGGTTGGGGGCTGTGTTGTACCAAGAGCACGAGAATGGCCTGAGACCAGTGGCCTTGCCAGTAGAAGCCTGACCCCATCCGAAAAGAACTATCCTGTACAAAGTTAGAGTTCCTAGCTTTGAAGTGGGCTTTGTTGACCAATTGCATGAGTACTTGTATGGGGCTAAAATACTAGTAAAACTGACAATAATCCTTGACCTATGTGCAGACCTCCAGCTAAGTTGGATGCCACTGGCCAAGGTGGCTTTCTCTGCATTATCTACATATGACTATGCTCCTGGCTACTTTAGCAGGTCTGAACCACATAGATGCTGATGTTTCTCTCCGGAGGCCTGTTCCCAGAATGATTGGTCCGATCTGGCAGAACCTGACATTCGGGCACTCGTCGAAGTTTGACAGGAGGAACAATGTCCACGGACGCAGTGGACTGCATGGTGGATTGCTTGGGAGCCTCTGAGGAATTGTATACCTGCTGCTTATTGCCACTTTTTCTGCAATAGACATTGGTGCACGCCTCAGCTGGACAATGACAGTGTCGGGCTCAATCCTTGCGATCCCATGATCAAAGAAGCTTTAGAAGCCCTCTATGCAGGAAAAGATGTGTCCAAATTACGCCCACTGATTTGAGAACTGCACTGTTATACAAAGAAGGTCCTAAGTTGAAACTGATCAATAAACTGTTATACAGAGAAACAGTAGACAGAGGGGGACAAGTAGACAAACAACAACTAGTGCTGCCCACTGCCTTCTGAGACTCAGTACTGAGGTCCTTGCACAACCACATGGGGCACTTTGGTATAGACAGAACACTTGACTCAGGAGATCCAGATTCTATTGGCTCAAGATGGGGCTGATGTGGAGCAACACATCTGCAACTTGTAGTCGCTAGCACAGAGGAAAGCTTTTGCCCCAGTGGCTGCCCCTTGTTAACATCACCACCAGTGCACCCATGGAGCTGGTCTGTATTGATTTTCTGAGTTTGGAGTCAGATCAAAGAAATATCAGTAATGTGCTGGTGGTCACTGACCATTTCACGAGATATGCCCAGGCTTTCCCCACCAAAGACCAGAAAGCATCCACTGTGGCCAAAGTACTTGTAGAAAACTTTGTTCACTATGGGGCTCCACAAAGAATCCATTCTGATCAAGGGAGAGACTTTTGAGAGTCGCCTGATCAAAGAGATGCTTTCTCTGTGGGAGTGGCAAGTCCAGAACCACTCTTTCCACTCCCCAGGGGACTCACAGCCTGAACGTTTCAACCGCACTTCTTGCTAGATATGCTAGGCACCTGCACCCAAAGGACAAGCCTAGATGGAGCTAACAAATTAGCACCCTGGTACATGCTTATAACTGCACCAAAAGTGATGCCACTGGATTCTCCCCACTCGCCTGATGTTTGGAAGAGAAGCTCGATCTACCAGTAGATGTGTGTTTTGGGGTCTCTCCTGATGGGGTTCAAGCTGACAACTATTTACAGTATGCAAAAGTTAAAGGCCCAGCTAACTCATGGTGCCATTAACTGGCTCAAACCATGGCTGCCAAAAAGAACTGAATAACAAAGAAAGGTATGATAAAAAGGGTGAAAGCACAGGAACTCCAGGAGGGAGATCGGGTATTGCTAAGAAATCTGGGACTGCATGGCAAGCACAAGATTGCTGACAGATGGGCACCATCTCCTCACATTGTAGTGGGCAACTAGATGATCTGCCAGTGTACAAAGTAAGGCCTGACAATAATTCAAAAGATGTAAAAACAATGCATAGAAATCATTTACTGCCCATTGACAAATCTTAATTGAGTCTGAGCCCCAGAAGATGCCCTCTGGACCAGTGACTAGAGCTGCTGCTAAGAAAAGATCAAGAAAGTCTGCACCTACAGAAGCAAAGTTAAAGTGTTCCTCCATGTCCCAGTTGAGCATGACTGTCAGTCCATATCAGGAAGAAAGTGAGAGTGACTTTGAATACTATCCTTCTTACGAACTGAGTCAATTGTTTGGGCAATCCCCTTGTCAATACTGGAGATGAAGCTGGGCCTTCTGACTGTCTAAGCCCCAGCTTCATCCCTGGAGCACATCTCCCCAGAAAGTGAAGTGCAAAGCATCAGATCAGATGAAATGGAATCATTGTGCATGGTTGAACTGTTTGAGCTAGGAGGAAATGATAGATTGGGCAGACTGGTGATACACCACCAAGAAGAGTATTTTGAGTGCTCTGACAGTCCACTGCCAGTGTCCGGAAAGCTTCCATGCGAGCCAAATGTTGTGGACTCAGAAACTGTAACTCCTGGAGCTGAAAGTGCCCCAAGTTCTAGCCTCTACCCCCATGGAGACTTCTGACAAGTGAGGACAATGCTGAAAATGAGGCTCAGAGTGCAGAGACTGTAACAGTTCCCCTAGAAAGACTGGTCGAGCTGTAAAGCCTGTGGTGCACCTCAGTTATGATTCACTTGGAGGCCTGTGACTTGCCTCTCAATGTTGTCCATAAAGGAGTGTATGTGTCCCCAGCCCATTGCCCAAACTGAGCATCAGTGCTAACTCCAAGTTACTTGTGTTGCCCCTTTCTATATGGTGCCCTTGCCCCATCCAGCCCCAAGGTAACTGATATAGGAAGGGCCCCCTCTTCAGGTTTCATGTACAAGAGGTAATAACTTGAGTTATGGTACAATGTGTATGTAATACTGTGTAAAGAGTGACGTACTGCAATGTTTCAGAAATGTGTTCTTGGTAAAATGATATATTGACTGATGATTACATGTGCGAGCCTAATGTAAATGTATATGGTTGCAGTTGAAACTTATGGGGGTACTTGCTTGACGCGGACGTCAAGCTTTCCCAGGCCAGGAAGGGTGTAACCCCTGCAAATGGGGGTTCCCAAAAGATTTGTGGATCTTGCTTGAATGCTCCAAGCCTGAATGGTGTTTGGCATTTAAGCCATTTATCAGTGAGTGTTTTAGAACCTCTGGTACTGTCTCTTTAAGAGCTGTCTGCTTGCAGACATAATTAATTTGTATGGGGACTGTGTGTTTCTTTGATTGAGTACCACTCAAGCTGCTGCCAATTCACTTCATTTTGCAGTCACTAGGAGTGCAAAGGAACCTATCTGAAAGATGTAACTGTTTGCCAGAAATTATTTAGAGTAATAATGAAATTACAGTTTGTCTAACCTGCTTTCTTTGCAGTCAGAACTGTGTCTGCTAGTTCCCATTCTAGTTTTGAACTGCTGAACTGGACCAATCAGTGTGGGTAAGCTAGCTCTAAAATGGTGCCTTGACGAATCAGAACTTGGACTCATAATCTGAGCCAGCCACAAGAGGATTGTATGGGCAGTGACTCTGGGAGATGTAGTTTAGACTTCAGTGCCTTTTGGACCAACAGCAGCAGTCTATTGTGAGTGACAGCCAATCCAGTCAGAACTGGGAGGAACTCAAAGGAAGTGCCCGGTTTTGTCGGTTGGAGTTTGAGTTGAGCTTTGGCAGTGAAGAAGGAAGGAGCCCTGTGCTTTTTCAGTGTGCAGTTTTAGTCAAAAAACGTGTGTAAGGCCCAGAGTTCCGGTCTGCAGCTTGTGTAACAGCTTGTTAGGACTGAATCCGTCCTGTGAAAAGAATCAAAGGATCTCTGAAGAGTAGAAACCAGGCTCACCCTGTAGAAGACTGGAGGAATTGCTGAAAATTGCACTCTGTCTGTCAGGAACTGAATCTGCTGTGTGTTCTCCCAGGTATTGTGCAGTAATTGCGATCAGGATACAGATGCAGCCTGCCTGGTATAGTGCTTTCTTTTATATGGATGTGTGAAGAGGTTTGTGTACCTCAAGTGAGCCCTGCTGACATTGAAGGACCCTATCTTATTTGGAGGTCGTGAGTACTAATTCAGGGTCGCTCCCTGTTGAATTGCCACATTAAATCCAAATGGAATTACTGTACTGCTGACTGTTTAATTCTCCTTTTCTCTGTGTGAAAGGGCCCCTACCAGCTGCCACGGTTTGGACTAGCCACTAGGGCTTGGGTACCCAGGGACAGTAACTGATAGGGATAGGCCTGTGCACAGAGCCATAGGTAGATTATTAGAGTGATAAGCTAATTAACCTGATTTCCCCCTGTCCTTGTTATATCCCTAAATAAATCAGAGCTGCTTGTTTCAGCAAAGTTATACTGCCTGAGGTATTTGTCTATGTTAAAGTACTGTACTGTGATTGTTGCACTGTATCTCATTTCACAGGAGGTCCCAGTGCGGAACCAGACCTGGGGGTAAGTGTATACTGTGAAGGTAATTCTGATATATTGTGTGGGCCACTAGTGGGAAGAAAGGGGGGTTGCAGTGTCCCAGAGGGCTGTGACCAAGTTAGTTTAACTATTGCAAACCCTGACCTCTGGGTGGAGGCACCCGGCATTGGATCCAGGCCCCTCAACCTGTTAGTGGCAAATCAGGCAGGGGTAGTAGCCCCTGGGACAGCGCCATCTAGGGGTTACAGAAGAAAGCTAGAAAAAACATTTGTCAGGTCATTCTATTTTATAAATAATAACTTTACAATATTTTTGGTAGTAGAATCAATCTGATGAAGCACGAGTGTTAGAATTATTTTGTGTGTGTGTGTGTGAAGCCTCAGCCTGGTAACTTGAGGTAGATATCAGGTTTCCCAGGCAAGCTACCTGCAATAAATTTTAATCGCTGAAATTCCAAACTAGCCACACATTTCCCACTGTTTTATGTCTCCAGCACATTACCCAAACAGCTGTTGCCCTCCTTCACCAATCAGTGCTATCAGTTTGATCTTGCAGACTGTTTAAAAAGAGCAGACCAGCTATTGCCATAACAGTCTCGTGTTTGTGATTTGCTTGTAAAGTAGTTACTGTTTGGGGGATCAGAACTGGATTGACATGAAACTTAATTACGCTTTCAGTAAGTACATTTGCACAACACACATAGCAACCCCTGCCTATCGACTGGGCAGGACAAACCTGATTAACCTAGAGTACCATCCTGCCTTTTATTACTATGTGACTAGGTAGCTTCATTAAGTGAACTGTACTCCAAAAATTCACATTAATCTGGGGGAGGGTGCAGATTATTTATCTGGTTATATTTAGTCATGCTAGTAAAAGGATTTATACAAGGGTAAACATTTAGTTTAAAATATACTGTAGTGTTTCAGATGGAATACTAAAATTCTAATTTTAGTATTCTAGCCAAAAATCTGGTATACCGCCTTAGGCTAAATACACATTCTCTGTGCTTTTGCATACTTTGTAAAAAAATCTCTAAAATCTGATATTTAAAATGGAGTACCAGCAGACTGAATCTGATATTCTGCCTTCAATTCTTGGTTAGCTCAGAACACCAATTAAATGTAAAATCCCAAGCCTTGATATACTTCTGTTGTGTCATTAGATTTTCTCAAGGCTCCATTTCAAGATCAGCTCTGTACTTCACCCCCCTTCCCCCAACATATACGGAAGCTTATCTGGCCATGATTAGATAGCAATATGAATTTTAATTTATCTGTGCCATTATACACAGAGGGAAGGGATGATATTTCTCTCCATGGAGTCCACCGGCATGACACTTTTTTTCCATACTCTAAGACCCCCCGGTACTAGTATGTTTCGTGACATTAGTAAAAGAGCACGGGGGCATGCTCCACAGAGTACATTGGGAACATTTTATAATGGCTTTTTGTTATACTGTAGAGTTCCAACAGTGACAAATGAAGGCCATTGCTCTACTAATAAGGTCCTGCCAAGGGGGAGGTGCTGCTGGTGGGGGACTTCAATCTGCCAGATGTAGACTGAAGCCTGTCAGCTGCAGCTACACATAAAAGCAGGGACATCCTGGACTTCCTGTAAGGGGCAATCCTCAGGCAACTAGTCAGTGAGCCCACTTGTGATGGGGCAGTACTTGAAGATGTCAAGGTGGGAGACCATCTGAGGATAAGTGATCTCTGTACGGTGCAGTTCAGTATAAGCATGACAGTGGTATTTAGCCAAACAAGAGCGAGGGTCCTGGACTTTGGAATGGCATATTTTATAAAGATGTATTTATTTACTTGAAATGTTTCACCAGGAAGGTACATCGAGCAACAAGTCGCTCGTCTCCTGGTGTGACCTGGGGGGAAGGGGTAGAACTGGAATGAGACATTATACATTGAAGTTACAGGATCAACATTAATAAGATGGGTGAATGTCTCTGGGATGTCCTGGCCAGGGGTGGGGATGACTGAGTGGGTGGTGGAGAAACTTTGGGCCAAGATAAAAGGGGGCATAGTGAAAGCAACAAATCTCTGTGTCAAGCAAGTGAGCAAAAGCAAGAGGGAAGCAAGACCGTTATGATTCACAAAAGAGGCAGCAGAAAAAGTAAAGGCCAGACGTGTTGCATTCAAAGCCGGACCAGTCAGTGGTGTGGAGGGTTGTGGTGCCAATGCCTTACCTCCTGCCTTGCCTGCGACCCATGTTCATGGTGAGAGTGGGCCACAGGGGATCAGCTGGGGAAGGAGAGGGTTGAGTGTCCGGAGTACTTCTCTTTTCTCCCAGGGAGGGTTACCTGGCTGTCTCACCGAATGACTGGCCCCAGGTGGAGGCATGAGGGTAGAATGGGTCAGGGACACCAGTGAAGGGAGGGTGCTGTGGGACTCCGCAGCATGCATACGCCTCCATGTATGCCACTAACATGTTGCGCCCCAGCAATGGGAAGGGCAGAACACCAGGAAAAACAGTGGTGACAGGCAGGAGCACATCATTCTGCTGCAGGCTCCATGCCCAGCCAGCTAGACACCTCTGAGCCAGGAGGTGAGTAAACTGGTGGACGCCGAGTGATTAGGCTGATTGAAGGAGGAAGTCAGTTATCAAGGAGGAGCATAAATTGAATATGAAGGAAAAATGTTGCATTCAGAAGATGCAGAGGGAGGAGGAGGAAAGGGAGGTGTATCAGGGGAAGCAGAGGGAAGAACTAAGGAGTACAAAGGTGAAACCAAGGAGAAAAAAGCCCAGGTGGTATCAAAAGGGGGCCAAACATTTTTTAGGTATACATAAGCAAGAAGAAGACGACTAAGGGAGGGATAGTAAGGTTAAAAAGGGAAGGGGGGACTGTACAGAGGGGAACCATGAAGAGGCAGGCATCTTAAACAAAGACTTCTGCTCAGTGTCCATGGAGGAAGGGGTAGGGGAGGGACTGCAGAAAAGTAAAAAGAGACTTGAACAGGGAGGTGGACACTAGTCCATTTTCAGAGGAGAGAGTCCTGAAGGAACTTGCTAATCTGAAAGTGAAAAAAGTAATGGGGCCAGACGGGGTGCATCCAATGATGTTGAGGGAGCACAGGGAGGTACTAGCTGCACCTCTCTGACAGTTCTTTTTAACAGATCACTGAATACTGGAGAGGTTCTGGAGGACAGGAGGAGGGTAGATGTAGTCCCACTTCTCAAAAATGGTAGCAGAGAAGAGGCTGGAACTTACAGGCCAGTCAGCCTTAAATTAGTGGTGGGAAAGTTGACAGAAACATTGCAGAGGTAAAAGATTGTGGAATATTTTGAATGAAATGGGTAGGACCTGAGGCAGCATGGACTCACAAGGGTGCAGTCATGTCAGACAATTCTGATAGATTTCGTTGACGAGTGACAAAGGAAGTAGATCAAGGAGGAGTAGTGGATGTGGCCTATCTGGATTTTAGTAAGGCTATCGACCCATTCCACATGGACTAGTGAGCAAGCTGGGTAGCTTAAGAATAGGTAAAAAGGCCATAAAGTGGGTAAGAAATTGGTTAAGGGATAGGCAACAGAGGATGGTGGTAAATGGAGTTCGCTCTGAGGAAAGGAGAGTGACCAGTGGGGTACCTCAGAGATCAATACTGGAAGCGGTCCTCTTTATTGTCTTTATAAATGACAGTGCAGAGGAGCTGGAAGGGAAGGTTTGCCTCTTTGTGGATGATACCAAGACCTGCAACAGGTTAGACACTGGGGGGGGGGTAGAAAGGATAAGCAAAGACCTGGATAAAGCCAGCAGCGGCAGCGTCACCCCCACAAATACGCAGATGCAACTCCTCCCTATCAAACTGCTTCTTGGTGCACAAAACAAAGTTCTCACAGTGGCCGCAGTCTATATCCCTCCAAAAGACCACCGTGCCAGTATTAAGTCTGTACTTGATTTTGTTAGTCTGCAGCCCTCTGAAAATGAGCTCCTCCTCCTCGGGGATTTCAACATAAACTGGCTCGCTCTGACACTGGCTTTCCAAAGATGACATCCTAGCAGCAAACCTGACTCAGATGGTAACCTCCCCACCGAAAAATTACAAAACTGGTACAAGCACCCTTATTGACTGGGTTCTCACAAATCACCCTGACGGATAAAAACATTAGAGTCCTCCTGACTCCCTCAGTGACCACTCCCCAGTGTCCTGTACCTGGTCTAATAAATTTCTCAAGCCACCCCCAAAGTTATAACAAGCAGAGTATTGCCTTATGGGAATCTTATCAAGTTGAAAACCCATCTCCTACAACAGGACTGGACGCCAGTCCTTGAATCAACTGATATTAATACCACACTAGAATACCTCATTAAACCTTTCAACTCTGCATGCGACTTATACGCCCCAGTAAAAAAACATAAAATCAAAGCGCTATCAAATCCATGGATTACTGCCAAACTACTTGCCGAGCCTGTTCGGGACCACCTCTGGGCAGTTGCCAGAGACACAGGCTCACCAATGATACCTAAAATACAAGCAGGCACGAAATAGATGTACCTCACAAATTAGGCAAATGAAGAGCACCTATTTCAAAATGCCCTTGAATCCACCTGGGGTGATGGAAGAGCTTTTTGGGACAACATCTGAAACATAATGGTAAACAATCAAAATCGGTCACCTACCATTATGAAAGTTGATGGATCCACCACTCTTGACCCAAAGTATATTGCAGATGCGCTATAAGACATTCACAGACCTTAGTGGGTCCTCCCCAGATTTCTCTTCTGAATTACCCTGTGCCTAGCCTAGTATCACAAAACACCTCGTGACAAACCACAATTTTACTTCAAGAAAATCAAAGTGCACGAAGCACACAAGTACATAAGAAAGGCCTGCTCCAAATCCAGAACAAGTAGTGACACGCTAGATCTAAAAATCCTGTCTCTCACCCTGGATGACGTAATTTACCCCTTGCAAAAATTCTTAATCTGTCACTTCACAAAGTCAATTTCCAACAAATGGAAATTCGCTATAGTTACGCCTAGTGCACAAAGGCGGGACAAACCTCAACAGGAAACTATCGACCAACATCAATACTCCCTCCCTCTCCAAAGCACTTGAACGAATAGTGGCAGACCAACTCTGATTACCTGACAAATACAATCTACTCTGTAATCAACAGCACGGCTTTAGAAAAGGACATAGTACAACAACAGCCTTACTTGATTTCTCTGGAGAAGTCCACTCAGCCCTGGACAAAGGGTGCCAAACAGGTGCAGTCTTTATCGATCTTACAAAGCTTTCGGACAGTCCATCATGGCCTACTTACCTCCCTACTTTTCTAGCCTAGGGCCTGGCCAAGGTCCTTGTGCTTGGTAAAAGTTACCTGTCCAATCGGTCACAGGCTGTAAAATCTCTAATGAACTCTCCGACTTCAAACCAGTTCTCTCGGTGTACCACAGGGATCATCCTGGACCGCCTCCTCTTTAGCCTGTTCCTTAACTCCCTCCCAGATATCTGCCAGGAGAAAATAATCTTATACGCTGATGATGCTGTAATTTCTCTTCCCACAAGGATCCAAACTCCCTCACGAAAAAGCCTGCAACTTGCTTTTCTAGTGTTGAAAGGTGGTTCTTGGATAGTAAACTTGTGCTAAACCACAATAAAACAAAAGCCATGCTCTTCTCCAATCACCAAAACAAAAATAGGCATACTCCACTCACCATACAAACCTCTGCGGAATTACACTGGACCAAGTAAATACTTTCAAATACCTTGGCATCACTTTTGACCAAGGGCTCACCTTTGCAACCCACATTGACAACACTGCGAAAACAGTGAACCAACGCTTGGAATACTATTCCGTAACCGTCAATTTCTAAATCAAGCGGCATTGAGAATAGCTATACAGAGTTCCATAATCTCAATCATTGACTATGGCCTTATTATTTATGGCTCAGCTACCTCACTGCTCTAAGGTATCTCAATCACTCTAAATAAGGCCTGCCGGCTCCTCACGGGGCTCAAAGACTGACTCACACGGTGATCTGTACTATGAATCAGGCTGGTTGAACCTATCAAATCGCTCTTATTTATCTCACCTGCACAATGGCAAAAATCTATCTTGGGACTGACTCCATTATGTATTCAAACCTACTCTGACTGAATCCTGGCTCACGACCCTCCACCAGATCTGAACGCCAACCTTTCCTGGTTCCGAGATGCCGACTGCACAGGGACAAAGATCTTTCGCATACAGGGCCCCGACATGGTTCAATGCGCTTAGTCCACCTACTCTATCCTCAACCTCGCTTGAAGCTTTCAAATCCATGCTCTATGCCCACCTTACCACCACTAGCAACTGTGATTGCGCTAGATAGAGACTACTACTCATGTCCATCCTCACATCTGAGGCCTCTTCCTCCTTGACTAATGAACCCTCTGGTACCTCTACTACTTCCTGTCTCCCACCCAAACTCACTCCCCCCCTTTTTTCCTGTCCCCTCTCACTTACTCTCCCACTCACCACCTTTCTCTCCTCTCTAGCCTCCTTTTGGCGCCTAATGATCACCCTCTCCCTGGAAGTTTCCTTAACCTCGAAATTGTCTACTCGTTGGAACCTGTTATAGCTTGTTTTTCTATGAAACTTAAAAACGTTACTGCCTTAAACTGTTAATAGCAAATTTATGATGCAACTTTCCTGTCTGGTTTTACCTGTAATGTGTATCGTGCTTTGTTAAATGTTCTTTGTGACGTGGAACCTTTGTAAAAGAGCCCTGGCTCAAAGGTATTAATTTCCTAGACTAATAAACTAAACTAAACTAAAAACCTAAGGAATGGCCAAGGGTATGGCAGCTGGACTTCAATGAGAAAAAGTACAAAATAATGCACTTGGGGTAAAGGAATCCAGGGGTAGAGTACAAAATAGGTGGAACGGTACTGATGACAACCGAGCAGAAAAGAGACCTGATGGGGGTGTAATCATATCAGGGGTGGCCAGGCAGTGTGACAAAGCAGTCAGGAGGGCTACAGGGATGCTGGGGTGCATAGGAACTGATATCACCAACAGAAAGAGGGCTGTGTTGTCACTATATAGATCGCTGAGAAGATGCCACCCTGAATACTGTGTACAGTTCTGGAGACCACATCTGTGGAAGGATGTAGACAGAGTGGAGGTGGTCCAGAGGAGGGCAGCTAAAATGGTGCTAGGTCTATATCAAAAGCCCTACAATGAGAGACTGAAGGATCTCAACATGTACACTCAGGAAGACAGAAAGGGAGGTATGATACAGACTTTTAAATACCTCATGGGGTAAATAAGGTGCAGGAGGGAAGTGCTTTTCAGAAGAATGGTGCTCAAGAACACTGGGGGACATGATACGAAGCTGGAAGGGAGTAGTTTCAGGCGAGCTGTGAGGAAGTACTGCAGTTATGCCATTGTACAACATTTGAACCAAAGATGCACAGCGACCATGAAATTTCTTTTCCTGGCATACAGAAAGTGGTCCTTGGGCCGAACTGTGTGTGTGTGTGTGTGTTTGAGGTGGGTGGGGGGACTGGGAATATATGATTGGAGGAAGAGAGTTATTGAATTTTCTCTCTCAGTGCTAGGTCAGGGATTGGGTTAACTCATTACATCCTGATGACACCATATGGCATCATAAAAAAAAATACCTCTTTTTCCTGGTGACGCGGTATGGCGTACTAAATTATGTGCTGTATTGCCTGATGATGTTGATTGGCGTCCATGTCTTTCTCTTGGTGCAGCTCGAGCATTTGTTTACATTTGATGAATTGACTTGTACCAGCTAATAGGGGACATTGTACACTTACTGATTTTATTTAGTATAATATGTGTTTCCATTGGCTATTTTTGAGAAAACACACCTTAATAAATAAATAGATACAAAAATAAATGTACTATTTTTTGCATGTGTTGTTAATAATTTTTTATTATGCTCATTCTGCTGCCATTAGTTTGTCTTGTAACAACAAATCATCTTGTTTTAGTGTAACATGTTAAGCTGATTGTGTTGACACTATAATTAATTTCATAACTTATATTTTTTTGTATTTGAGCAATCCGATTGACTGTCACCACTTTCCGTGTATTTTTTTATGTCTTTTGGGGTATTTTTCTACGATAACATGTTGTCACTGATATCATGATTATTATAACTATTAGTCCCTTTATACCACTAAATGAGCTCAATATTTTTGTATTTAAAAATCAAGTACTGTAATTGGCCAGATTTTCTGACATCATCAATTCTGAATTTAATTAATATAAAAGGATTATTTTAGATGCAGGCACCATCCCCCTGATGAAGCCTTAATTGTCAAAGACCCAGGGAACCTGCATGCAGATCTTTCAGTTGTGCCTTCCACTACTCTACTCAACGTGTGTGCCTGAAACATTGGAATAAATCCTTATTTAGCATTCAGACAAGGACTCTGGTATTTTTTTTATAATCATCACTGGAGGGAAAGTGGCTCTCCGGGCTCTGAAGTGTAAAGAGATTTTTTTTTTGATGTTTCAGTTTGGGCTTGCAGCCCTCACCTGCACCCGCCCTAGCTCTGTAGTGCGGCACCATTTGGTTATATTGATCCTCACTGTTGCCATGCTTCCTCTGTGCTTATTGTACACATCACGATTTCCATTAACCAGTCAGAGCGCACACTAGTGCAGGATGAGTATGGTGACTGGAAACTTAGTTTTAAGATGGAGGCGCTGCTTTCGTCCTAAAATATTCACTTCATTTTGGTGCCAAAACCTCGATTTGTAATCTGTATTTACTTTAGTTGTTTTTATTTTTATCTATGACAACAGCTTTCATAGTCATCACTTTGTTCATTCTGGGATAATTTCTGGTCATCCTGTGTGATCACATCTTTTGGATCCGGCTGGCATTCCTGATGGGAGAGATGTTTCTTGTGCATGTACTAGAATGGGGGGTGAGATACTGACAACAACAAAAATGGAAAGGGACTTGGGGTAGTCATATCAGATGACCTAAGGTGGGCCAACAATGTGAGAAGGCGTAGGAGGGCTGGGGTGATACTGGGATTGTAGAGAGAGGCATCACCAGTAGAAAACAGGAAGTTGTTGGCCCTATATACAGACAGTTGGTAAGACCACATCTGGAGTACTGTGTACAGTTCTGGAGACCCCATCTCCACAAAGACATAGACAGGGTGGAGGCTATCCAGAGGAGGATAACCAAAATGATGCAGGGTCTGCATCAGAAGACATATGAAGAAAGACTAAAGGAACTAAAGATGTTTAGCCTCAAGGAAAGGAGGAAGGGGGGGGACATGATAGAAACTTTCAAATACCTCAAGGGAATCAACAAAGTCCAAGATGGTAGCATCTTTCAGAAAAAGAGATGTGCAAAAACAAGGGGGCACAATTTGAAGATAGAGGGGGACAGCTCAGAGGTAATGTGAGGAAGTATTTCTTCACAGAGAGGGTTGTGGATACACTGAACAGCCTTCCTGAGGAGGTTGTAGAGTCAAAAGCAGTGGGGGATTCAAGAATGCATGGGACAGACATAAGGCAGTTCTAGTAGGGGGTAAGAGGAAGTAGGCTGTTGGTTAACTAGTATCTGCAGCTTATCCATTAGATAGGGAAATGGGAAGACTAGGTGGGCCAAGCGGTCCTTATCTGCCATCAAATTCTATGTTTCTATGAGTTCACATAAATTCAGCACCTTTTGTTACTTTTTAAAGAATTTATGTTTGGATTATGGCTTTGTTAAAATCTATGTGGCATGTTGCTCCCTGCAGTTGCTGATTGTTTAAAATGAAAAAATAATGGTGTTGCCTTCAACTCATCTGGCATCAGTCCAGCCCCAGCCTCTGATATGCTGTAAAGACCAAATCAGTTTTGAATCCCTCCACAGTCACTGGTGTTGTATGACATCAGTCCAGACCCAACCTCTATTGCACTGTAAAGTGCTGTTCAGGTTCAAATCTCACCAGTGTCACTGATGTAGTCCATCTGTTCATCAGTCTTCAGTCCAGCCTTTATCTCTGACACTCTGTGATGTGCATTACTGATATGGATCCCTCCTCAGTCACCATGATGTAGTGCATTGTGCACATCAAGATTCATTCCAACACTACCCTCAGATGCTCTGTAATGTCCTATTCAAGTTCGAATCACTCCACAACCACTTGTTTAGTCCCTTGTGCTCATAATGCTTCAGACCAACCCTTACCTCTGATGCACTGTGACGTGACCAGTACCAATGTATGACTTATACAGTCCATTCAAATGAAACACAGCACATAGTACATATGTGCACCAATGAGCATCATTCCATGGTGCAGGCATACCCACACTCCTTCCCACCCACACAGCGAGTCATACTGAATGCTGCAACATATCACGTGTGCATGCTGGCAATCCATGTGACACAGCACGTAGTACACAACCTTTACAGGTGCCCATGTCATCACCCTGTATGTGTACCCACAATGTCTCTGCATGGCATATGAACACCATTACCAGGTGCAGACAGCCCCACCTGCTTCCCCACAACTGAGTATACCCCAAGGACGGGTGCCAAATCATGACACAAAATGACTGCAGTGCCTATGAGCATCATTCCTTGGTACAGGCTGACCCACCCCCCTTCCCCATGACACAGTATACCCTAAATTACCAATGCCTTATTAGCAATTTCATCACCATATATGTATACCCATAATGTATCTACAGTGTCTGTTAGCACCATTATTACATGCAGACAGACCCTCTCATTTCCCCAGAACATATGAAGTGCATCTGAGCATTTATCATAAATGCAGCACCCCACACTAACACACAGTGCTTCATCATACAGTCATTCCCTCACCTTAAACCATCTCATAATACAACTCCCAAAAAATAAACTATGCCAGGAAATTAAATACGCACATTTATGTAACATGATGTTTACTGAAAGACTGTGAACCTTTACATGAACATCTTGCTTCATTTACAGTATGATAAAGCAAACAGCACAAATAAAATACAGTTTTCTATACTTATTATAGGACGTTATTACAAAAATACAAAAAAAAGTTTATTTCAATGAAATTACACATTTTAATTACAACAAATATGCAATCAATCATAGAGATCTCCAGCACTAAAAAAATTATCAATTTCCTGTGTCAGCTCACTGACCTACACTGGAAGTGTTCTTCCTATTTACATCACTTAACCTTACAAAGCACTTCCTTCCTGCATTACTTCCTGATATGTCCTTCTAAGGTAATGTGTAAATATGTTCTTACTAAACAAGAGGAAAAAACAAAAAAAAAATTATAATCAGATTCATAAACTAAGATCAGTGGGTAAGAAGAATTAAACACTGCAAAAATTGCAACCATTGGAGTGGAACAAAAAACTCAAGCTGTAATGACAAGAGATTTAGACATGGATTTCTGACTAGAAAAATGGTAAAAACCTTCCAAAATTTATATTTAGACAATGGCAGATGTTTATGGTATATTTTTAACAATTTTACCCAACAGTTTTACAGAAATTTAATATTTTTGTATGACTAATTAAACAAAGCATAATTATATTTAGATAAAATCATCAGAATTTATGAACATATGAAAAAACAACCTTACACAACACTAAATCCAGTTAAATAGACATTACCAAACTTCACTCATTTTCAAAAACTTTTTGTCCTGAAAAATGTTTCTTTTTACAGTTTTAAAATTGGATGCATGGTTTTTAAGATATGTAGGTTTAAGCACAGTGTGTTTGTATGGATACTGCAGATCCAGAACCCCTTCAGGAACACAGGTGTTCTAGCAGCAAGCAGAGGGTACCTGAACATTCAAAGTGACAATAGGATAGAATGAGTTAAATGACATTGTAACACGGCTGTCAGTCGGGCTCTGTAAAGGAGCGCGGCGATAGGCGGAATCGCCACAGCTGACTGAAACGACGGGTATTAAGCCAGGCATAACGCCCGCTTGGTCAGTACCAGCTAGGCCATGGAGGCTGCCGAGTAGCAGCATTCACTGGGGTAGTACCGAGACTGGCCAAGAGGCAGAGGGTGCAGCACTGAGCCTGGAATGAACAGGCTGAGACACCGAAAGAAGGAATCGGGAGCGCGCCTGCCAGCAGTGGTAGAGACAGCCAGTTGCACTAGGCAGCTGTGGCCCCCGCCCTCCGCCCTGCTCCCCCCGCAGCACAGATGGAGACCGTCCGTCCTCGGTAACGTGTGATGCACGCCGCCGGGCAGCAGTGGGCCCAGCCTGAAATGCAGAGCGGGCGCCTCCGATACACGGCAGATGGCCGAAATCATTGAGCCCTGCTGTGTACGACGTCAAAGCGCTGGAGCGCTGAAGCTGCTGCCACCGATCCACTGCCACCAGCTCAGTGATCGAGGTCTTCTGGAGGTCGGAGACGAGCGGTGCGCGCAACCCAGCAGGTCCCCGAGTACAGCCAGACAGCCAGGGACTGCGAGACATGGTACAACACTTGGAGCCGCCGAATCATTGAACTGTGCTCCAGGAAGTAAGATTTTGCGATTGTAAGCTAATAAAAAAAATTGTGTGTTTCACACTTGACTCCCGTCTCCTTTGTTCGTTCTGGTCCGGGTGCAACAGAGAGAAATCGTCAGCCGACCGCTGACAAGGTGATATCGCAGGAGGTGATGCCGGTAACAGAGGCTCTGCGTCGCGCGCCAAGCCTCTGTTACAAGCGCATTAATCACCTTCTGCTTCGGGCTCTACCGGTGATTAATGCCCGCTGAGGGTGCCCTCGGGCTGCGCCCTCGTGCATGAACCCCCCCCAGCGGGCATTAATCCACCGGTAGAGCCCTCAGCTGGCGGTGATTAATGCTTACATATATATCTGGCAGCATCCCTATGAGTCTGTGTACCCCTTGACTATTCACCTTGCTGGTTTTGTTTTGCATACTGGTGACATAATACTGTTGATCCAGTATAAACTCAGATTCTGTTATGTGTTAGCAATGTCAGGCAAGTCATCGTATGGATGAAAAGATTTAATATATTGTCTTTTCTTCTATCCACAGATGCTACAATATCCTAGAGTGGACCAGTGAAGTATACAATCTGAGGTTCAGAGTGTGAAGTGAGTATCTATTGCACTTCCTGTTCTTCCACAATGTCACTTATGAAGACATTGAAGAGGGCTGGTCCCAGTAATGAGCCCTGTGGCACCCCGCTGGCCACATTCTTATCATTAGAGTTCGTGCTGTTACCACCACCCTCTTGGTACCTGTCAGTTAACCAGTTTCTAACCCAATTCACCACTTTGGATCCCAGTCCTAGACTTCAGTTTCTTTATCAGTCTCCTCTGCGGCACAATGTCAAATGCCTTGCTAAAGTTCAGATAGTCCATGTCCGTTGCCCTCTCCTGTTTTTTTTTTAATTTTTATGTTATTCTTCAGTCACTGGATAAGGCCCACTAGGCACAGGTGCTTGTTTTCAAGGGTGACTCTGAAGCACTGGAGAGTTTAAGTGACTTGCTCAGAGTCGCACAGTATGCAAGTGGAGGTTGCAGGAATTCCGAATTAAACCCAGGTCTGTATGCTGGATGTACCAAGCTCATTCTCATCTCATTACTCTAACCTCTAGTCTATACTGTGTTATGCGAGCTCCCCACACTCTAATCGGATAACCTACTGTGCACCTTAGACAATATATATATATATATATATATATATATATATATATATTTGCTATGATACCTGATGTACTAACATATAGGGCATTGGCACTTACCCCATAAGAGAAAGTAGCCAGGAACATAATTGTAATCTGCATACAGCTTCTGTTTATGCCATGTAACATGCTGCAAGTAATATGCCAAGAGACTTGTGTCTTTGTATATCTTCTGAGAATTGTACAGCTTATACTGACACTATGCAGATTTCTGTAATACTGCACTACATCCTGTATTTTGTATGAATCCTTTGTTCTGTATATTTAGCTGACTTTATGAATATTGTATAACAATAGATAACACTGTGGAACCACCTAACATTTTGCCAATAGGGCTTATTTTATGTATCTTTTGGTAACTATGGTAATAATCAGAACTATATAACCTACTGTTCTACGTGTTCCTCCTTGAGACTTTCTTCACTCCTAGGGGTATTTTGGAAACATCGGGTCCCAGTGTCTAATGGTAAGATAACTGTTTATAGCAACTGATTACATTTTGTATAATAAATAAGTTTATTACTGAATATGCCACTTGTCTGTGTCTCTTTTGCTAGTCTACCACTGCCAGGAACCTGACCATGGCTCAGAGACCCTAACAGATTGGTGACCGTGAGCAGGTGGTGTGGATTAATGAAGTTTCACAATTGTTCCTTAGCGGGTAGTAAGTGTGCATGCCCGTATCACCTCGCCCGTACATTTTTGCTCTGTAGCATCTTGTAAAGTCTGGCTGCATACTGGGTAAGGTCGATGCTGTCTCACCTTGCTCAATGGCAGTTTTGAATTGCAGGATTGTGAGAGTACAGTAGCCCGACCATCTGTTAGTTTGCCCACTGTGGATCGATACGAGGCACGGTACCTACTCATGGGTTGATTTTATATTTCTCAAATCTTTTACTGGTACCACTTTGACTAATATAGGTACTGACTTGAGACTCGATGTCTCTAACTTCTTTACCTCCCACAGAGGCTGGACCGATTTCACACAGGATGCAAATTGATCAGACAACCCCATGCTAGGGATCTCAACCCAGTACTCAGAGGTGAGGCAAACAGGCAAAAAGTACCAAGCTAAAGGGCTATCGGCCGCAGCTCTCTATGCTGCTTTGGAAGCCTCTGAATCAAAGTATCGGTCCCTCAAACTGCAACTCTCTACTCTTAAGAAAGGGATGGGATTGCAGACTTCAGAAAATGTGAAAACTGAGCAATGGCTTGAAGCAGAACTTCAGTTGTTGCTTAGTAAGAACGAAACTCTTTTGCACTGTTCTATACAGATTAATGATCACAAGTTATGTACATTGAGAGATGAATGTGAAATGCTGAGACAGGATAAGAAGCAGGTGTTGCAGATGAATGATTTGTTATGTGATACAAATGAGAGTTTGGGTTTGGAACTGGATGAGTTGAGGAATGACTTAGACCAGTTAAGTAGTAAGTTTTATAGGGGAACTTAGGGATAACTGTGAGTTGAGCGCAGTGTATAGAGTGTTACAGAAAGAGGCTGCAAAAGGTGTGGAGCAGAACATTACAAATGTTAGTCACCAGGCATGTAGAATCAAGATGGTGAAACTGCACCATCAGCATGAAGTGTTGGCTGGCCATGTTAAGGCGATGGGTGGGTTTTACTATACTCCCATCGACTTTATGTCATCTGGTGATGACGACTCTGGTGACGACACCTGCCAAGATGGTGCCTAGCCACAGCACATGGTGGTTTAGTATCCTACCACCACCCACAAGATGGTGGGTCCTTACGCTATGACAGCACTACACCATGATGGGGGGGGGTCGAGGCCTAGGTACAGCCCCTCCAATTGCTGCTCTAACAAGAGCTGACAAAATGGAGATCAATCAAATGATTGAGGCTGCCCCTCTCTAAGTTGGAGTTACCTGAGGAGAGCAAACATGTCTTTAAGGCACATTTAGATGCGATGATGAAGGATAATGCTTCCCAGGCATTCATTGTTCTTACTGTGGCAGACGCTGCAGCGGAGGCTGCCCTTCATGGAGCACGAAACCTGAATCCTTCCCCTGAGCATCTAGTGGCTCACAACAGTCCCCTTCAGCTAGCTCACTATGTACAACAGATTGCTGATAGTATAGGCCGCATGAACCCTAGTAATAACCTCAGTTGCCATTTGGAAAAGGTTTGTTCCAAATGTGAAATGCTTAACCTAACGGTGAACTACCAGGTGCACATCCTTTGGCAGACTATAGACCCTGGCCTTTGGGCAAAACTCCCAGAGGCAGCTCACCAATCTATGTCTGCAACCTTTGATGACATTGCAGCTGAACATATCTCCGTGCACACTCCAGGCATGGTTGGTGTTATGTTGGCCTACTCCATAAAACAGAATGCCAAGGAGAGTCCAGGTGCATACCATCAAAGGCTATAGCTGGCCTACCATACTGGCAAAATGCTTTTGGATGAAGGTGCAGATGTTGAACAAACTGAGTAAAAAAATGTTTACTTTTGAAACATGCTTCTGGCTGTCCGTGAGGAAGTCGAGCCTACAATTTTCCCCAGAACAGACAAATTTGCAGACATCCCCTGGAAAACAAAGCAAGTTTACCAGCAATACCTCCAAGTTCTAAATTCTGTCTTAAAAAAGGTGGCCGTGGTACAATCTACTAGCGAGCCCACAGCCCACTACACAGTGGACGGCAAGGCCCAAGACAAAAAGACCACATCCACAGACAACAAACAGCACCACCAGTCCAGAAGTGGAAACCGAAACCACCACAAAAATAAGCAGAATTGAAACAGCTCTAACTCCAGTGGGGTAACTGAAATCATCAATCAGGCTCTTCCTACCATGAGATAGCGGAGGAAAACAATAATCTCCATAATCTTTATGGGGCAAGTCCGATCAGTAGCGGACTCAATCCCGATGCATACCATTGCAATGTTAGCTCCAGGACAGCAGACCTCATTAAGCCAAGGAGACATTGGAGCCTCCTTGGATCAGGTCACACCAGGCCTGAACCCTAATGCCGCACCCTTCATTGCAGCTACAGGTGATCACCTGGAGAAGGACTGGCCTGAACAGGCTGGCTTACTTTCGTAGGAACTGCTGAGCAGTTTTTCAGATTGACAGTTATAGGCCCTAGTCCATATTGTGAACAAGCTCACCCTTGACACAAATGGAAGGCCTTGTACAAAGGCCACGGTTGGGGGCCGCTAACTTACTATCTTGTTAGACATAGGCACAGCTGTGTCTGTGCTACATAATGAGGATCCAGCAAATTCTTCTTAGTCTACTGGATGGAGGACCAGAACGTAAGGTGTGGATGGCACACAGCTATACACCTGTCATTCTATTGCACTTCCCATGGTGATGGGTAACCTCAGAGCAAACCATACCTTTGAACTCATGGTACTCCATGATCATCCCAGCATCCTGGGAACAGATTTCTTACACTATACAGCTGTGCAGTGGACTTGGCCAACATGCTCCTGATCCAGATCAGGGAACAATACCATACAGTCATGATTTCTGATTCGCATGTGGTTGCTGCTATCACCACCAGTGACAAGGAATATGACATCATAGAGATAGTTCAAAAACACAAGTTTTTCAAGAAACTCTTACCCATCCTGCAGAAACACTTGGATGCTTTTGCGACATACAAGCATGACTGTGGAAGGATGCAAACTGTCATCAAAATCCCAGGCCCAACACATGAAAGGCAAAGACAATACTCCTTTCCTGCTGAAGCCTTACCATCACTCAGAGAAACCATTAAGTCACTCGTCAGACAAGGTGTGATTAGGCATTGTGTCTTGACAGCTAACTCGCCCATTCGGCCAGTGAAAAAGCCCACAGGATCTCGGAGACTCACTATTGATTATAGGAGGCTTAATCAAGTCACTCCTAATTACTCACCTACTATAGCATCAGCACCTGATGTGCTCAAACTGCTAACTCCAGATCATTGGTGGTTTAGTGTTCTTGACACCTCCAATGGCTTCTGGTCGCTGCCCCTAGCTCAGGAAAATCAGTACAAGTATGCCTTTATCTTTGAGGGTCGACATTACACATGGACCTGCCTACCCCAGGGCTTTCACAACAGTCCCCCTCTCTTCCATCTGCATAGGATGGATGGCCTGGAGGGTTTCTCTGCCCCACAATACCTTCTGCAGTATGTAGATGATTTATTGCTGCCAACAACTACTAAGGAGCAACATTTTGACCTCCTTGATGAACTACTGACTCTCTTGCAGAAAGCAGGCCTCAAGTGCAACCCTGCAAAAGCACAACTCTTCCAGAAAGAAGTTATTTTTCTTGGCCTGTGTATAACTGAACAAAGCAGGAGCCCATCCTGGAAAAAGATCCAAGGCCTACAAGACTTGCCATTACCTAGCACTGTGACAACACTCAGACATTTACTGGGAATGGTTAACTATTCCAAGGACTTTATTTGTGATTTTGCACAGAAGACTGCCCCTCTGTATGAGCTCCTGAAAAAGGATGTTCCCTAGACTTGGGGTCCTATTCACACTCAAGCTGTCACACTTTTACAGCAGGCCTTGGCCTCTGCTCCAGCTTTAGTGAATCCCAGTCCAGCTTTACCCTTTCATTGCTGGCAGTGTTGCCTAGAGGTTAGAGGAATGACGTGTGAATGAGCTTGATACATCCAGCAGACTAGTCCTGAGTTTGATCCTCACAACTTCCACTTGCATACTGTGCGACTCTGAGCAAGTCACTTAACTCAACACTTTCAGCATAAATTGTACGTCCATAAGGTGAAGGCCCACTCTAAATCTGAATCATATAATTCCTTTAATGATCGAGCAGACACTCTTGTGAAAGAGGGTGTTCAGTGAGGGAGAGGCATGTGAGATGGCTCACCCCGATGCTCTAGCAGCTGTACATGCAGTATAGCTGCCATAAAGAAGAAACCTAAACCTTTTGTGCCACTGGACTTATCCACAGTACAGAAGTCTGATCCTCAGTTGAGAGATGTGTTCAGATTCCTTGATAAAGGAACTGCACAAGAATTGTCTACTCGCATCCCATATAAGAGACATGCAAGTCAACTGCATTTGTCCCAGGACAATAAATTGATCTGATACCAGCCCGATGACTGCTGTGGGTAGTTCTAGAACCTTTGAGATCTGAGTTCATTCACCAGGTCCATGATACCTTAACTGGTGGACAACAGGGGGTAGAAAACACACTTCAGAGACTCAAATCCGTTGGATGGTGGCATGGCATCACAAAGGATGTCATACACTACATAGAAAATTGCCTAATTTGTGCTCAGAACAACCTAGCCCCAACCAATCAAACTGCCAAACTACTCCATCAGAGGCAATCTGACCCTTGGCATATGATCCAAACTGACTTTATTGGTCCACTGACCAGTACCAGCAGAAACAACAAGTACGCACTTGTGGTAACTGATCTATTTTCCAAGTGGGTTGAAGTTTTCCCCACTCAGAAATGCACAGCCAGAGCAACTTCAAAAATCCTGGTATAGCAATTGTTCTCCAGGTGGGGCCTACCTCTTAAGGTAGACTCTGACCAAGGAACCAGCTTTACAGGTGAGTCAATGCAAGAAACACTTGAACTTCTCCGAATACACCAGAAGTTCCACATTCCCAACCACCCTCAATCATCAGGTCAGGTAGAAAGATCCAACAGATTGACTAAGCAAATGCTTTCCAAATTTATTGAGGATAAGCCCAAGGATTGGGATTCCCTTTTGCCTTTACTCCATATGGCAATTAGGGGTACTCATTAGGGGTACTCATTCAGCCACCACCCAGTTGACACCCTTCGAGGTGATGACTGGTAGAACCATGAGACTACCTGAGCACCTGTTGTTTGATCTACACACACCCACTGCAGACAGAGTGTCTGTAGACAAATATGTTGCAAAAACTCAAAGATGACATTAAGACTCACTTGTATGCTGCACATTGTATGGGCAAGGCCTAACAACAGTCCAAAATTCAATCTTACAAACACGCACAAGAAGTAGACTGGCAAGTCAGAGATCAGGTAATGGTTCTCAGATTTGCTCACCCTACACACTCCTTCTGTAATAAATGGGAAGGACCCTACCCCATTTTCAACAAATTCAGTCCCGCAGTCAATCAAGTTACACTCCTTCAGCAAAAGGAACTTGCTGAGAAATGGTTGTCTGCTAATCAGTTAAAGTTATATAAAGGCGTATAATTACTTTTCTCAACGCCATTGGGCGGAATTGTATCTACTGATCTTTTCTTTTTCCTTACAGGTGTTCCTGCAAGATGGCTATCTTGCATCTGGCCCTCCTGATACTAGGAGCACTCCCCATTGTCCATGGCATGGGTATGAAAACTACATCCTACAACAACCAACATCTAAGGCAACTCCTTCCACTACTTGGTCATCCTCAGGGAAGAGATATGACCCTGCAGATAAACCTACCACCATCCCTGAAGGAGTTAGCATAAATGTTCCCAATAAATTAATAACTGTTCAGGAAGGCAAGGACACCTACCTCACTGCTTCAGTTGTATCCCTTGATCAATCTTCCCGCCACATTGAATGGCAGACTGACAAAACTGGACGCACACTTCCCATTGCCCACCTTGCCAAAGGCACTTTCCAAGGCTAGCCCAACACTAATATTGACCCAAATGGTACTCTGTCCATTCGCCAAGCTAGTTACAGACATTCTGGTTTATATAATCTTACTGCTCTGACCCCACCTTTTGCAAGAAGTTCCCAGACGACTCCGCAAAAGACTTTTGTAATCATCATTATAAAGCTACAGCAGCTATGGTTTTAACTATGGTCCCTCCTATGGAAGATGAATTGACTGACTGTCCCCCACAGGAACCTGGCCCAGCCAGTGGTCTTACTGCCACTTCCCTTCCAGGTACCTTGGTTAGTAATGTTCAATACATGCATGTCCCAGTTATTTTTAATCTCACCTGTTGGAATATGGCTGAGTTTGGTATGTGTCATAATATCAATACCTCCAAGTTTTTCAGTATTATGTTATTAGGTAGTCTTGCTGCCTACCAGACATGCACATAAGACCCTGTGACTGGTGCCCATGCAATTGAACACCTAGGTTTCTTTAGACCAAGATCAAACCCTAATGATAACAAAAAGGCCAAATCGTCCTCCTCACATAGGATGCCTGACACTGCTGATGTCACTGGTGCCACTGGCACAGTTTTCGGACTCTTCAGAACCGGCATGTCAATCTGGAACCGAGCTGACATCACCTCTATTTCCAGTCAAATGGCTAAATTCCAAGATGGCATGAAAAACAATATAATACCACCCCTATTGCATGGTGTAGATGGGCTTAGTCAGGAAGAGCACTTTACTTTGTATAACATGCACAATATTGCTAAAGGTTTTACAGATATTAAGCAAAAGATTAATGAACTTGTTACACAGAATAATAAGGAGGCAGACAAGCAATATATTGCCAAGGAACTCCTCTGCTCTGCTTATGGCTTTCATGTCATAACACTGTCAATAATCTCTTCTGTGATTTGGAATCTGGACATATTCCTAATATTTTTCATAACAGACGCCTTTTTAAAGGGTACTGTCCACATTGTAAATCCACTACTTGCACCATTATGTGTACTTCCAGGTCATTATCTATTCCAGTGTCAACTGCATGTAATTTAGGCTATGTCACCCATTATCCCAGTAGGGGTCCCTGTTATAATACTAATCATTGTACCATCAGAGAGACAAAGTACATGACTTTTACTGTGTCTTTACCACATTGTGATCCTACAACAGCACTTTTTGATCAGTTAGCCTCCATTCATTCCATTGGGGATCTCGATGAGGACATCTATAGAGAACAGATCAACCTTCCTCCCCTTCTGGTCTTTCATCCCACCCTTGAAGCCTGGGTGGCACCGCACACAGACTGTTGTGCTAAAAAGGGATATCATTACTTGTGTCGCTGTGATGTTTTCGATGTCATTAAGCCGGCATGTGGTTATTCACCGGACAGCATTGATTGGTCCTTTACAATGGACATGGACATTTCCAATAATACCGATAATCCCAGGACACCATCAACAGCCTCATCACCAGTTTGCAACGGTGGACGCCTTTACCAGAATTATGCAGAAGAGGTTCAGCGCATGACTGCAAGACTCACGAGTCAATCTTTCACCTACCCAATCCAACTGCAAAAATGGAGGGTACCTACTGTTAAAATGCCTTATAACTTTGATGGTCAGTACTGTGTCATTACTAATTATAGATCTTTTACTTATGGTTTAAAGACATGTGAAGTCAAGTTTTCTTATTTTTGCTTTACTTCTCATCAGCCTACTGTTATAGGTCATACGGTAAATATTCCTGTTCCCGTCCCGGAAACAGATGTTATTGACAATGATCCTGAATATATGCTTGCTTTCTCTCAGTACTGACCCATTTTTAATGTCACCATAGACCCCTTGACATTAACTTTGAAATCCCTTTTCGATAGAAAGGATACCCATCTCATCAAAATGAGCAATGATATCTCCAAACTTGGAGATGACCTCAACACTCTAATCCATGATGGAGATTTTAAGTGCAGCACTCTCAAATACTTGGTTAGAATTGACGTTTAAAGAGCCCCGACACCATTAGAAAAATGCAAAATAAATGTGAGATTTAGACACAATACAGTTAATATTTCATATATTTTCTATAATTCTTTCACTTTTTTCCTTATTGCTAAGGACAGTTGTATGAAAGTGGATTACTGTCCCTTAGACTTTATCTGCTCTGACTGCTTGCCTACACCTGACATCGTAATCCTGCTTATGGCATCATAATTATCTCCAGAAGCAACAGATTATGATGTCATAAGCAGACCTGTGATGCCAGGTGTAGGCAAGCAGCTAGAATGGATAGGGCAGCGATCCTGTTTACATGCATATGTCCTTAGTAATAAAGAAGTAAGGGTCAGAATTACAGAAAAAATTATTAACTTTAAGCTAAACTGTGTCCAAATATTACATTTTTTCAGAGTTGTCACACGGCATCAGGGGCTGTTAAAGGGTTTTGTTATTATTCAAGTGTTTTTGATTTTCTTTTTGATACTTACACTTTGCTGTTTAAGGTGCACGCTCAAACAACACCATGAGCAACTCAAGTTCCTTTACAAGGCTCGTGTGTTAGGTCTGTAAATGATGGAGATTGCTCCCACTGCTTTCCCATATTGTTGTTGCCTTTTCAGCCATGCAACGGGGATGATATGCGAGGTCCCCACATTCTAATTGGATAACCTACTGTGCACCTTAGCCAATATATATATATATATCTATTTGCTATGATACCTGATGTACTAACATATTGGCACTTACCGTATAACAGTAAGTAGCCAGAAACATAATTGTAATCTACATACTGCTTCTGTTTATGCCATATAACATGCTGCAAGTAATGTGCCAAGACACTTGTGTCTTTGTGTAACTCCTCACCCCTGCCTTTTTGCAAACGACAGGTGGTATGCTGTTGAAGCTGACAGTAGTACCAGGTGGGGACTGGGTTCGGGGAGGACTAGGTTACTCGGCACAAGGACTAGGTTTGGCTACTCTGCACAGGGGCACCCAAGTAAATCAGAACACAGGAAGCAATAACTGTAATGTCCAATACCAGGAATGGGATTCTAAAGTGTGGCTTTATTTACATCCAAGCAGAACAAAATAAAGCACAGACGGACCCCCACAGGACTACACTTCTGGTATTGCAGATTAAGAATCAGAACACTTCCTCAACACTTCAGCCCTCGGGCTCTGAACACACCAGGCACACAGCCCGGACTTGTATGCTGCTTTGGGTACATAGCCCGACTTGTACACTAGTTGGGGATTTCCCTGGCTCAGCTCCCCTGCCGGCCACTCAAACACCTTCCATTTGACATGGACACATTTTCTGGTGGCTCCCTAAACCACCTTAGAGCCTTCAACTCTGTAAGGGAAATTTCCTTTTAATCCCACGTCTGGGTACTTTCCTCAGCACTGGCCAAGTGCCTGAGGGAAAGTAAAAGGGCCACAGAGCAAATCCGTAGAGGTGAATTTGGTTACTACTGATGGGGGGGTCTCCCACCTCTCGCTTCCACAATTCATACCCGGCCATTTCTCTGGACATTAAACATCTCTTTCTGAAAAGCTTGCCAATGTAGATTAAAGGGTAAATGCATAGCACATTTCCTCTACATGTCTTGGCTTTCCCCTTGTACTAGACTCGAACATATTTAAACATCTCTTTCTGAAAAGCTTGGCAATGTAGATTAAAGGGTAAATGCTTGGTACATTTCCTCTACATGTCTTGGCTTTCCCCTTATACTAGACTTGAACATATTTAAACATCTTTCTGAAAAGCTTGGCAATGTAGATTAAAGGGTAATTGCTTGGCACATTTCCTCTACATGTCTTGGCTTTCCCACTGTGCTGGACTTGAACATACTTCTACTTGACTTAGCCTATTCCTCTAGGCCTCCCACTGATTAAGCAGTCCAATCCCCACTTTACAACAGTTCAGGTGAAACAATGGCCCTATGTAAGAGCAGACTCATCCTTTGGTTGCAGGTGCCCCACAGGCGATTCTTGACAGCTTCTGGTGCCGTAGCACAACTTGAAAAATAAGGCAGCTTCTTCCCTAGCCAGAACCAGGAGGGTTGCCCCTGGAATGACAGGCAAACCTTTTCATCCCCATCCCCTCAGGGATGGGGCACAGAGACCAGTAACAATGGTCTCCACGACTTCACAAACAGCTTACTGTGTTCCTCTTTTGGCAGAAACACACACCTCTCCCTTAAAGTAGCTCTGTATAAGAGCTTTAGGCTCCAAGAGCCTGTGCACAGACTGCTGTGCTCCTCTCTTCAAGACTGCTCACACACAACTCTATTCAAAACTCCCCAACATTCTAACCTAACTCCCAACTGCAGATTCTAGTGTGGCTCATGCAGCTGCAAGAGTTCTATGGCGATGTCATCCCTCAGTCTCAGCTGAGACTGAGAACAGAGTGAGACAGTGTGAAATCCATTTAACTGGAGTTTCACAAGCTGCCTTCCCTGCCTACCACTAGGTCTTACTGGGATTCTAGTAACCCCGGGTAACAGGGGTGTTACATTTGTATATCTTCTGAGAATTGCTCAACTTATACTGCCACTATGCAGATTTCCTGTATTTTGTATGACTCCTTTGTTCAATATTTTTAGCCGATTTTAAGAATATTGTAAAACAGTAGATAACACTGTGGAGCCACCTAACTTTTGGCCAATAGAGCTTACTTTATGTATCTAGTCTTTTGGTAACTATGGTAATAATCAGAACCACATAACCTACTGTCCTACGTGTTCCCTCTTGAGGCCTTCTTCACTCCTAGGGGTATTTGGGAAACATCCACTCCCAGTGTCTAATGGTAAAACAACTGCTTAGGGCAACTGATTACCATTTGTGTAATAAACAAGTTTATTACTGAATATGCCACTTGTCTGTGTCTCTTTTGCTAGTCTGCCACTGCCAAGAATCTGACCAGGGCTCAGAGACTCTTAACAACTGCCATTCCAATACTGCTATTTCCTAACCACCCAGTCAAAAAAATCAGTCAGATTAGTCTGGTATGACCTCCCGACATGATTCCATGCCCCCTGTGGTCATGCAGCCCATTGTATTCAAGATACTTTACCAGTCTTTCCTTTAGCAGGGTTTCCGTTAATTTCCCCATCACTGAAGTGGCCTATAGTTGCTAGCCTCCTTCCTGCTACCACTTTATGTTGAGGGATCACATCAGCTCTTCTCCAGTACTCCAGAACCTCACTTGATTCCAGTAAACTGTTGAATAAGGCTGTCAGTGGGGCAACTAGAACCTCCCTGAGTTGCTTTAGTACCCCTAGGTGTATCCTGTCTGGTCCCATAGCCTTGTCCATCTTCAAAGCTGCAAGTCCCTTTATAACTCTTTCCTCTGAAAATTGATTTGTGTCTACTACCCCCTCCTCTGTTCCTCCTGGTCCCCTCTCCCCACTGTAAAGACTGAGCAGAAGTGCCTGTTCAAGATGGTAGCTTTTTCTTGGTCCTCTTCTACGCAGTCTCCTCCTGCCACCCTCCTAATCCTCACTATCCCTCCCCTTCTTTCCTCTTCTCACTTATGTATCTGAAGAAAGTCTTATTTATGTAATTATGTAAAAGTTTGGTAACCGGAAAAGTCACACTGAGCAGAGACTCATGTCCAGGAGCGACCTGGGGGAATGGGGATGGGTAGTAGGCAAGCAGGCAGTAACAAACATAAGAAGTGCAATAACAGCAGTTACAAGTGTGAAAGCTCAGTCGGTAGCAATTTAAAACAGTTAATATACACAGGTTACTAACATTATACAACAGTAGGCAGCACTCCACTTTGACCATCCTTTCCTCGGTCTCTGTCTCTGCTCCCCTCACTGCCTTTCCTGCTTCCTTCTGTTTTTCTTGATATACTGCCCTATCCTGCTGCCTTATACATTCTGAATGCCAACCTTTTTTCACCACCAGGGCAACTTCCCTAGAGAACCATAATGGTCTTTTTTTTTTCCTTCTGCTTTTACTCAATTCCTTCATGCAGAGTTGGGCTGGCAGTATAGCCTACAGTTTAGAGCAACAATCTGTGAATGAGCTTGGTACATCCAGCAGGTCTGAGTTTGATTCCCACAACCTCTGCTTGCATACTGTGTGATTCTGAGCAAGTCACTTAACCACCCCAGTGCTCCCAGGTCACCCCTGAAAACAAGCACTTGTGCCTAGTGAGCCTTACCCGATAAAAAAGAAAGAGTCTGGTTGCAATAATTGTAACCTCCCTTGTTTTTCCCCACAGTGCCTTTACCCTTCCCTGGCAACCCCCTCCCCCCATGATGCAGTTTCTGAGGCAGTCTCCCATTTCTTTAAAATCTGCCCAGCTGCCCTCCTAAAGTTCAGTAGTTTGCATCTGCTCCCATCTTTATGTTAAACTACACTGTCCAGATATCACTGGTACCTGTGGGATTGCCCACTGTGACATTTTCAATGCTGTCCCTGTTTGTAAGCACCAGGTAAAACTCTGCCCTGTCCCTAGTGGGTTCTTTGACTGGCTGTCTGAGAAAAGCCCCTTGAAGAGAGTCGGCAATGGCCCTGTTGCTTGAAGAAGCTACACTTGGAAGGCTCCACTCCACATTTAGCAGACTGAAGTTACCAACTAGTAGCACCTCCCCCATATTCTATCCTGATGAAGGCTTCCCCAAGTGCCTTATCCAACTCTTCTCTGGTCCTGGAGGTTGGAAGGTACACAACTCCAGTATGGATTGTGGTCCCAGAGCCTACTACCAGGATGACCCATACCACCTCCAGCCCTTCCTTTTCCTCCGGGTGCCCCTGTACCTCTGTGGCCTTGATCTCCTCCCTCACATATAGTACAACCCTTCTGCTCCTCCTTCCTGCCCTGTCTCTCCTGAACAGGGAGTAGCCAGGTATGGCAATGTCCCAGTCATGGTGCTCAGTGCACCACAACTCCATTATGGCTACCACATCCAGGCTAGCCTCTGCAATTATGGCTTCCAGGTCTGGAATTTTATTTTCCAGACTCCATGCATGGAAGTAACTGACACCATACCTTACTGCGCCTCCCTGTCTGCTTCTCCCTTTTCCTGCCTGTGCTGTTTCCTGAAGCTCTCCCGACCCAGCTCTTCCCTTTTTACCTTCTCCATTCTGTCTCCTTTAATCTTTTTACTCTTGGTTACCTAAGAACCTTATGTTGTTCTTCCACCCAATAAATACATAAATAAACAAACAAAAAATAAACTGATTGGAGCTTTGCTCTATCCACACCTTACTCACAACTGTTCTGCACTATCCGAAGTATTCAAACCAGTGTGGATTGTATTCACTTAACACTTCTTTTAACGAAGCAGAAAAACTGTCTCCCATAACAAAAGTAAAACTGTATCTGCTGAAACAGCATTACTGCAGGCTATAATAACCTCTTTAACAGAAGCCAAGGGCTAGGGAGGGGTCGCTACAAAGAATGCCTTGTATGCCACTGCCCTTAGTTAATTCGTTAGCTGGATACAGGGCAAGGCTTGTAGAACTGGTTCTCTCAGCTGAAGAATTCAGTGACCCTTAGCACCCCCCTTCAATTGAGAATGGCCTATGGGAACAGCATTTTAACTGTCTGCTAACACAGTCTGCTCTGCTTCCATAGGGCAAACACTGTATTGTGCTGCATAATCAGTTGTTGAAGCAGATAAAACCAAAAAGCAGTGGTAATGTGAGTAAAAAAATTAGCAATGAGCTGGCTAAGTAGGGCAGCAGTAGTGCTTTCACTCACGTCTCTGGTGACCTGCATTTAAGAGTGGACTATGGTTCCTGGGGGTCGGTCGGGGGAAGGAGTAATGATTATGAACACCTCACTGACATCTCTCCTGCTTTGGTTGGGGGAGGGGGGATTATGTCCTTCACTTCTCATCTGCCACCTGGTGGAAACCAGGTGGTAGTGCAGTGGACAGATCTCCTGCTTTGGTTAGGGGAGGAGGGGGGATTATATCCTTCACTGCTCATCTGCCACCTGGTATAAGTCAGGTGGTAGTGCAGTGGACAGTTCTCCTGCTTTGGTTGGAGGAGGGGGATTACATCATTACTGCTCATCTGCCACCTGGTGGAAGTCAAGTGGTAGTGCAGTGGACAGCTCTCCTGCTTTGGTTGAGGGAGGGGGGATTATATCCTTCACTGCTCATCTGCCACCTGGTGGAAGCCAGGTGGTGGTACATTGGAGGCACATGCTGGGGGAGAGGATGTTGCTGGTCACCAATAGCGTGCCTCCATGCCAACAAGCTCATGTGCCCTTGCACACTTAGTAACCCTGGGAGGAAAACATGTTGGGAAACCCCAGACCAGCAGGATGATGCCTAGCCCCCAGTGAGCCCTCCCATGCCAACTAGGCACCCACCTCAACACTAGATCCAATGCAACTCCTGCTGCTGCTGCTGTTTCCTTTGTATCATACTTGTACATAGAAACTTGTTCTCACAAAGCTTTATGACTGATATCTGAATATTGTAAATATACCTGGGACCTTGGGATCTATTTCTCTCTCAACTTACTTCCTATCTCTCTCTGAGTCTAACTTCTTCACCCCCTTCCAATCTGGTTTTTGGAAGTACCACTCCACCAATACCTCCCTGATTAGGCTCACTGATTCCATCCTCACTGGGATGGATGATGGTCAAATCACCTCTGCCATTTTTGTCGCCCTAGCTAAGGCTTTCAGCACAGTCTCACACACCCTTCTTTTACACTCCTTCTCCTCGACCGGCCTCACTGACTCTGTCACTAGTTGGTTCAAAGCCTCTCTAATAGGTAGGACCCAGTCAGTTAGAATAGCAGAAGTCATATTGCCTCCACTCCCTATCAATAGTGGCATACCCCAGGATTCCATGCTGGGCCTATCCTTTTCTCTGTTTTCTTTAATGACCGTCCCTCAGTCTGTTCATCCTTCTCTATCCACATGCACGCTGATGATATGGTTCTCTTCACCTCAGACTAATCCCCAGTGGATGTTGAAACCAGACTTCAGCATGACTTCAATCAAGTTCAGCATTGGTTCAGCTCCCACCAACTCTCACTCCACGCCAGGAAGACAGTCTCAATGACCTTTGGCACTAGGCAGAGACTCTCTCGGCTCCCCTCACTACCCTCCTTCCACACCCTAAATGGGACAGCCCTTGAGGAAACCTCCTCCTTTAGTTACATGGGGTTTGGTTCCACCAACACCTCAACTTTTCTGGACATGTTGATGCCATGCTGAAGAAGCTGCACTCCAAACTTGGTGCTTTATACAGGAACCGTAGCTGCCTCATGATACCAGCCAGGCGAGAACTAGTCCAGAAGATGATACTACCTATCTTTGACTACTGTGACGTAGTTTACAGTGTCACTCCAAAGTCCTCTCTAACCAGATTAGATTCACTTTTTAACTCCTTCTGCGCTTCGCTCTAGACACCCTCCCCCTCCCACACACACACACACACCACTGTGCTCTCTACCACTCCCTGGCCTTCCTCTCCTTAGAAAATCGCTGCCATCTCCATTATACTAAATTCACCTCTAAATTTTGGTTTGGCTCACTAAACCCCTTACCTGTTCACCTCCCTATCTATTCTCTCCCCACTGGACCATTCCCTTAGGTCCTATGACTCACAGGTACTATTAGTTCCTTGTCGGTCTATTACGGTTGGACAGATGGCCTCCTTGCATCACTTCCCTAAGTTATGGAATGCCCTCCCTCCTCAGATTCACCACTCCTTGCCCCCCCCCACTCTATTTCACTAGCCTTATAAAACTTTCTTGCAGTAAACTGTACCTACGACTAGTCGCTCCTCCCTCCAGTGACAGCTGGCACACTGCATTCTGTCTCCTGCTCAACTTGCTGTCCATCTATTGGTTGCACTTCTCTCAATGGTATTCATATAATGTATTTTCTTACAACACTTCTTGTACAGTCTTGTTTACGTTAGATTAGACTGCTTCTTCTATGTATGTCACTGTATATGAACCTGAGGCCAGAATAGATGCTTAATGTCATATTGAAATTGTATGCTTTTGCACTGTTTTACTCAGTTCACACTGCACTATTGTACTGTATTAATTTTTTTAATGCTGCTCGATGTATGTATTGTGTATTATGTTGTTATCCTTTGACCCATCCCCCCAGGATGCACCATGAGATGAACAACTTGTTGTTCAGTGTGCCCTTCCTGGTGAAACATTTCAATAAGTAAATAAAATAAAACCTTGCATGGTCATTCCACATGTTTTACTGATGTAACTGTGTTTGTACCCTAACTGTATTTTGACGTGGAACCTTTGTAAACCAGCTCTGCTCAAAGGTGTACTCCGAACATTCCAATAAAATAAATAAAATAAATCCAGACCCTTTTGGGGAAGTTGCACTTCCTGGGAACCCCACCATGGAAGGCATGCTGTGGGGGAACAGGAGGATGGGCAAAGTACTTGGAGATGGCAGGTGATGGGGCTGGAGGGGGAGGCTGGCCAGATGGGGGCAGAACTGAAAAAACATTGTGTTACTGTGCATAGTTAAAAACAGTTGCACAGACAATCAAGGGGACAATCCTGTATGTTTGTTTGTTTGAATTTTGGTAACCGGGTAAGTCCATTGAGACAATTACAGTCCCTTTTTCAGGGTCAACCCGGGGAGGAATACAATCAATTTACAAAAGGTACAATGAAACAAGCAAAATACAGTACATACAGTTAAGGGGAAATAAACATAATTAGATACAGGAGTAGGCATAAAGCAAAAATAAAGCATCAATACAATTAAAATAAGCTGGTCAAAAAAACAAAACAATGACACTATGTATAAAGATGCACGGATAAAATACATTTGAATTTATGGGATACAGTCCAAGAGCAGAAGGGAATAAATAAGTGGGATCAAAGGAAGTAAGCAGAATGCATTGTAAGGAAAAGGAGCAGTGAGGGAGAGGTTAGAAGAAGGAGGCAGCGGAAGTAGGAGGATGAGAGTGAAGAGGGAGAAAAGGTTCAGGGGAAGGACAGTGGAGGAGGAGAGGGGAGAAGGGCAGAGTGGGACAGGGTGCTGCAGTTAGCAGAGGCAGGAGCAGGATACAGAGCCAGGGAGAAATGCATGTAAATTCAACTTGAACTTGGGGAGGGAGGAGCAGTACAAGACAGAGGGAGGCAAGGAGTTCCAGTCAGACACTGCAGCAAAGGAGAAGGCCATACGAGCAGTGGCTAAATGGAATTTAGGCTTTAGGAGAAGTGGAAGGGAGGCAGATCGGAGGACATGAGGAGCATGTCTCAGGCATATGGTCTCATTGAGGCAGGAAGGGGTAGATTTGTGGACAAGTTTACAGTATGTACAAAGCACATTGAAGAATATTTGAGTTTGGATGCATAGGGCAGCCAGCCCAGAGAGGACAGTACATCGCAGTGGAGATGTCGGGCATTAACCCCCAAGGCAAACCTGCCAATTCTATGGTGAGCCTGGGAGAGGAGAAACAGAGCAGAGGATTTGGTAGATAGCAGAAGGGGAGCACTGTACATTAGGAGAGGAAAAAGGGAGGAAGAGGCAATTTTTTGGCAGGAAGCTGCAGAGAGAAGAGGGCAGATGCAATAGAGGAGGCCTAGTTTCTGGTTCAAAGATCTAGTGATATTGGAGACATGCATATTGAGGGAGAGCGAGGAGTTCAGTTTAATGCCCAGATATTTAAAGGAATGGACAAACTCAAGAGTATTTCCACTGTGAGAGGTACTATTAAGGGGGGAAAGAGTAGGCAAGGAAGGGAGCAGTGTGAAAATAGCATACTTTTGGTCTTTTTTTGTATTAAGAATAAGATGTTTGCTCCAGAACCAGTCCTCCAGGGAAACAAAGTCTGAGGTAAGTTCTCAATTAATCAGAACAATGTCAGGAGAGGAGCAATAGATTATGGCATCACCAGCGTAAAGATGTATGGAAGCCCCACCACAGAAGTTAGGTAGGTCATTAATAAATAGCGAGAACAACATTGAACCTAAAATGGAGCCCTCAGAAACACCATGAGTGATGGGCCTGAGATCAGAGACAGAGCCAGCCCACTTGACCCTTTGGAGGTGGGAGGAAAGACAGCTGTTAACCCAGCTTAGTGCTATGGAATCCATACCCAGAACATGAAGTTGCTGGAGCAGGATGCTGTGATTAACCAGGCCAAATGCTTTAGTAAGGCCGATAAAGATGGCTCCAGTAGAAGGTTGTGAAGTTCTGATAGCTCTGAAGGTGATTGTAGACGATATGCTCTTGGATTTTGGCCAAGGGGCAGAGAATGGAGATGGGTCTAAAGTTTTCAACAATAGTATTGGGTCCCCCCTTATGCACCTGAATGACCACAGCCACTTTCCACTTGTCAGACATGGTACTAGTTAAGAATGAACGGTTAAATAGGTCACGGACAAGGCGGACAAGGGCCGGAGCACCTAGCTTAAGACATTTAGGTTCAAGGGAGTCATGGCCAGGGAAGCTCTCAGGTTTTAAGTTGGCAAGAAGTCTCTGGACCTCTTTATAGGAAGCCAGTTTCAAATGGAAGGCAGGTCGAGGCTCAGGGGTGCTTGATGGGGGTTGGACAGAAGTGTGGGATGGGGAGTTGCTGAAAAGCGAGGTATATTTTTGTAGGTCAGTAAAGAATTCATTAAATCCAATGGCGATGGACTCAGAGTCTGTAAGTGTTATGCCGCTGACAGAGATGGAGTTCGGGAACTAGCTTTATACTTATCAGCCCTTATCCTACAGTGGAGAGGAAAGTACATTAAAGGGGAAGCTGGTGTTGCAGGGGACACTTAAATTGTGAAAGCCCTGCTACCGCTTGTGATGCTGGCAGCTCGGGTTCAGAAGTGAGTCTGAGTCATCAGGGGCTGGCCAGGGAAAGAAGGATCAAGTGCTTCAGAGGGCGCTCTCCTCCTCCTCCTCTGCAGGGGAGGGAGACTTTGTGCTCCGCTACAGAACTTCCACCTGGTTGACCACAGGTGGCAGTGCAGTGGATCTGTGATGGGTTAGTGGCTCGCCTTCTGACAAGGATGTCTGTACACTTGAATGCAGACATCCCCCTGGTCCTTGCCCATGAGGTGCAAGGGGAGGGAATTTACAGAGAAGGAAAGGGCCTCCCTGGCGTGAAGTAGTATGATGACACTTCCCTCTCCACAGGCCCCCACTGCTCACTGGACTGCCAACCACAACCCAGCTCTAACTCCTCCCATACTTGAGGAACCATGGGGGGGCTCTGCCACAGGGGGATAAAGTGTGGGGCACTGATGTGGTCAGAGGCAAGTCCTAGGGACAGCAGATGACAGGGCTGGGAGAGAGAGAGAGAGGATGGCTGAGGTCAGCAAAGTGGGGCCAAGAAAGTGTAGTAATCGCAAAAACAAAACTGTGAAAATCCATGAAAGAATCTATCAAATGAGGTACTGGGCTTACCCGTAGGTGTCAGGAGTCCTGAGATATGAATATCTAAAGCCTCTGTAAAGTAAAACAAAGCAGCAGCCATTTCATGAGTTCTTGAGACAGAAAGTGATGCCACTGAAAGGCAAGCTGTAATTTACAAATACATACAGCTTGCCCTTCAATGGCATCATTTCTGTCAAGTCTGTGAAAATGCTGCTGCCTCATTAATTTACAGAGATAATAATAATAATACATTTTATTTGACGGCATGCGCCTTCAGGCTGGCGAAGGCGCTTTATAAAAAAGATAAAAGCAACTGATAAAGCAGGAACATAATAAAATAAGTAACAAAATAATAGAGGACCAAAAACCTGGCATAATAAAAGGGTTTTCAGCACCCGTTTAAACCCTCCCACAGTCATGCACACCTGAAGCTGATGGGGTAGAGAATTCCAAAGGTTTGGGGCCACGTGCATAAATGCATGGGCCCCAGAAGATTTCAAAGACACCCTTGGAATCTCCAGCAACCCTTCGTCAGCTGAACGCGGTTGTCGCACCAGGTGGTAAGGCACAAGGAGCTCTTTCAAGAAGTCGGGGCCCAGTCCATGTAGGGCTTTATAAGTCAGTAAACCAACTTTAAAGGTAATCCGCCACCTAATTGGCAGCCAGTGCAGATCACGTAGCACAGGAGTAATATGTGAAGCCCAAGGGGCCACGTCAACAATCGTGCTGCTGTGTTTTGCACAAGCTGCAGGTGGCGGATATCAAACCCAGGAAGCCCTAAGTACAGAAAGTTGCAATAATCAAGGTGTGGGGTCACAAAAGCATGGACCAATGTAGGCAAGTCGCTGGATGGAACCAGGTGCTTAATCCTGGAGATATTCCTAAGATGATAAAAGGAAGTTTTGACGACAGCTGACACCTAATCTCGTAAAGTCAGCCCGTTGTCAAGCACTAACCCCAGGTTTCACACCCATTCAGAGGATAGGATCCGAGAGCCCTCGAGAAAAAGTCCAGATGGCTGATCAGCCCACAACCCCTCTATCCGGCAACCCGGGTCCACTACCATCACCTCCGTCTTTCCAGTGTTCAACTTTAACCAACTCGAGTTCAACCAGTCCTGGATATCGGCAAGGCAGGTATTAAATACCGAGACAGCTCTATCCTGGCTGGGAGCAAAGGACAAGTAGAGCTGGATGTCATCAGCATAGCAATGAAACCTCAGCCCATACCATCTTACAATGTCTCTGAGGGGCAGCATATACACAACAAACAACATGGGGGACAGCACTGAACCTTGAGGTACCCCACATGGCAGGGAGAATGGGTCCGAGGAAAAAATTCCGGACACCACTCTCTGACTCCTGCCAGTGAGGAAAAATGTAAACCACATGAGGACCGTACCTGTCAATCCACAGATGGACCTCAGATGTCCAAGCAGCACCCCATGGTCTACAGTGTCCAAGACTGAGGAGATATCAAGAAGCACCAAGATAGAACGGCTTCTCTGATCTCTCGCCATCAGGAGATCATTGAGCACCCGAACCAGCGCCATCTCCGTACTGTGCCTCTTTCGAAAACTGGACTGCAGAAGTTCGTAGATGTTATGTCAGGTGGTTATCCAGCTGTACTGCTACTACTTTCTCAATCACCTTCCCTATAAAGGGAAGGTTTGAGATTGGTCTGTAGTTGGCCAGAGAGTCCGGGGTCCAAACAAGCTTTCTTTAGGAGTGGGGTTACCACCACCTCCTTCAGGGAGCTTGGGAGCTCACCAGATTCCAGGGAGCACCGGACTATCTGTGCCAGGACAGGGCCGATCAAATCCCAACAACCCATAATCAAGGAAGTTGGGCCCGGGTCCAAACTGCAGCACATAAGGCGCATACCCTGGACAATTCGCATGACATCCGCAAGCTCAGGTAAGGCAAAGGTCCTCCAGGAAGCTCGAGGTGAGGTGACCAAACACTGACCATCAGCAGCCCCCATAGGGTGAGTCGAAAGAATTTCCGACCTGATGTCGGCCACCTTATCCGCAAAGAACCGAGCAAGTTCATCGCACTCCACTTGCGAAAAAGGTCTTCGGAGCTGCAGACAGGTTGGGTTGCACAACCTGTCAACAGTTCAGAAGAGCTGAGCTGGTCGGTTCTGAGTGGTAGCGATCTCCCCGGACAGGAATTCTGCCTTCTTACGGGAGATCACTGATTGGTAAGTCTGATAATGCTCAACTAGTCTAAGGTGATCGGCTTCCAGGGCGGATTTCCGCCAACGCCGCTCTAACCCAAGTCCTACTTGCCGGAACTCCCTCAAAAACCCATCAAACCAAGGGGCCCAAGGGTGAAGGAGGAGAGGACGAACACAGACAGGAGCAATCAAGTCCAGGGCTACAGACATAGCCTTATTATAGGCCACTACTTAAGTCTCTGGATTCGTGCTGGCCACCGGAAACTCAGAGAGGTCGATCACCGCTGCTAGGCCTCCAGAACTCGCCTCCCGTAAAGGGCAGTAACTGACCATCTCCACAGGGCAGGCCTTTGAAGGAGGCACAAAAGTTAAACCTCTCGAAGTAATGATCAGACCAACCGACAGGTTCCACCTCCAAATCGGAGGCCTTGATCCCCAGGAAGAATATCAGATCAAGATAGGTTATTTATATCTTAAGATTCCTGACATGTATTGGTAAGCCCAGTACCTCGGTTGAAAGATCTTTTCTTAGGCTTTCACAATTGGAGTGACCTCCTGCAATGTATACTTCGCCATTAAAAATACCCCTATCTCAAGAGAGTAGGAGAAACAAAGGAGATTCCATGGCACCCTGATGAAGTGACAGTTGGTCACAAAACATTGCCACCAGCTGCGTAGTTGCCAGTTTTTGTTTCCTTCATGAAATCCAAATAAAAACATTATTGAAACTTCAAATGGTTTGGTGATGGACATTTAGAAAACTCAGAGTGAGCATACCGAAGAGGTGGTTTGCAGGAAGAATAGGGCATGGTATCCATAAAAGGATGCTAGGAGAGAGGAAATACAGAAATTGTTAGGTTTTTGTTCATCTCTCCAAACCACACAAACACTTTTATTTATTTATTGATTGATTGATTGAAAATGTTTCACCAGGAAAGGCACGCTGAGCAAAAAGATGCTCGTCTCACGGTGCGACCTGGGGGGAGGGTTACAGAGGAGGCTGGTATACATATAGTAGAAGAGTTTAGCAGTAATGCAATACAGACAATATACATCACATGGAGGTATTACAAATTAACTTTTTATATCAGGTGAGGATTACAGAACAAAGAACAGTACCGACAGGGTAAAATGACATCGGTAAGTGCAAGGTAAGAGCAGTATAAACATTACACAATAGGGACAAAGTAAACACGTTATAGGTATACATAACAAGTGTACAGGCATGGAAGGAGCAAGGCATAGCAAACAATACAAGCACGTCAAGGGTATACATATCAAATGTACAGTCATGGTTGGAGAAAAGCAGTGCAAACGCTACAGGGGAAGGGTGAACATACAATGCAAACTCTAGGGGAAAAACATTAGTTACGTAAGTACCATTAGCACACTAGTGAGACAGGTCGGAACTTAAGTGCCTGTGCAGCCATGAGCTGCATGGGAAGCACAGGAGCCTGTTGAGTTGGGGAGTAGTATGCTTGGGAGCATGGGGGTGGGTGATGGTGATGTGAGAGGAGGGCGAATGGAATGGTGCAGAGGTGAGGTGGGGAGGGAGGTAGGAGGAAGGGGAAGGGGGTTTAAGGAGTAGGAGGGGGAGGCATGAGTGTAAGTGCGTGAGTAGTATATGCCAGCCAGTTTGGCTATTGCTAGCCACTGGTCAGGCTCTGGGAGGTACTGGGGGAAAGATAAGAGGAGGAGGGGTTCAGGGGCAGTTGCAATTTGTTGCGAGAAAGTTAGTGAGGGCCAAGGATAAGAGTATTTGGATGAGGTGGCGGATCTGGCAGGTAGGCCATTCCAGAGTTTGGGGAAAAGGTAGGAGAAGGCTGATTGGCCGGCGGTGGTCTTTCGGTTGGGGATGGATAATAGCCTTGTGTCGGTGGATCTGCGGGTGTGAATGGGGGTAGGTGGGGAAGATAGGGAGGATGCTAGGTAGGGTGGGAGGGAGCCGAGCCAGAAGTTAGAAGCGAATTTTACAGAGTGGAGTAGTCGCCGGTTGCTCAGGGTTGGCAGGGCTAGTGAACAGTAGAGCTCGCAGTGATGTGAGGGACGGGAGGCATCGAGGGAAAAACAGCAGAACGCATTAAAGAGGGGGTCCAGTCTGGCTAGAGTGGTCTTAGAGGCGGAGTTATAGACAACGTCACAGTAGTCGAAGGTGGGTAGAATCATTTCCAGGACTAGGTCACGTCTGATGGGTAGCAAGAGGGAGGAGCGGTTCCTATAGAGGGCCCCAAGTTTAGGGCGTAGTTTGGAAGTGATGGCATCTATGTGTGTGGTAAAGGAGAGATGGCAATCGAGCCAGACCCTAGATACTACAGGAGGGCACTTCACGAGGATAGTATTGTTTAAGGTGTGGAAGATCAATGGATGGGTGAGTTTGGAAGGCGTTGCCTTGTGCGAAGGTCATTAGAGGCAGTTTCTTGGGATTTAGGGAGAGTTGATTGGTATTGAACTAGTGTTGGATATTGTTGAAATCCGTTTGTAGTTTGGAAGTGAGTTCTTCGTGGGTCTGGCCGGAGGTAAAAAGGACCGTGTCGTCTGCATACATGTGTATAGCGGAGGAGGAGCAAGAATTTGGCAGATCATTTAGGAGGATAGAGAATAGGATGGGACCAAGAACTGAGCCTTGGGGAACGCCAGTGGTGATAGGGAGAGGGGGAGATGTGGTCAGCTATTCTAGTGGATTGGGTTCTTTATTTAGTAGGTGGCGCTGAACCAGTTTGTGGGCGGAATCAGCTAAACTGGCTCTTGATAGGCAGGATAGTAGGAGAGGGTGGGAGACCGTGTCGAAGGCTTTAGCTAGGTCTATGAAGATAGCGGCAGTGATTAGCCCTTTATCCATCCTGGAGAGGATGGTGTCCGTGAGACGTAGTAGGGAGGAGGTGGTAGAGTGGTGTTTTCTGAAGCTGGACTGAAATGGGGTGAAGAAGTCAGTTTCTGAGAGAAAGTGGGAGAGCTGGGATAGAACTAGGTGTTCTTGGAGTTTGGCGAGGGCCGGGAGGAGGGAGATGGGATGGTAGTTTGTAGTGGAGGAGGGATCACCACCTTTTGGAAGAGGAAGGACAGTGGCATGCTTCCAAACGGAGGGGAGTGACTCGGTGGTAAAAGACAGATTTAATAGGTCGGCAAGGGGTGTCGCAATGGCTGGGGCAGAAAGGAAGAGGAGTTTGTTATCAAGACCGTCAGGGGATTTGCCTTTGGAGGGGTTCAGGGAGCATAGGGCATCTAAGGTTTCGATAGGGGAGATGGGTCTGAATGAAAAGGGGGTCCTACCTGTTGTTGGGGAGATTGATGGCGGGGGGGGTGGAGGAGGTTGTCGATGTGTGGGGGGTGGGCAAGGATGCTGGGGGTATGGAATCAAGGAGGGATTGGGCGCATGTAGTGAAATAGGAGTTAAACTCAGCGGCTACCTTCCGGGAGTCGGTGAGGAGTGTCCCTTGGATGAGGAGAAGAGGTGGAGGGTTTGCTGTTTGAGGGGTGAAGAGGGAGTGAATGACTTTCCATAATTTAGATGGATTCCCAAGATTTGTGTTTAGGGTGTTGTTGAAATATTCAGCCTTGGCAAGACGGATGGCCTTTGTACATTTGTTGCGGAGCATGCGGTGGGTAACAAGATTATTTGGGAGGCGTGGCTTTGTGGTTATGCCAGGCCTTGGCCGGGCTTGTTGGCAGGATATCAACTCAGGAGATCCGGGGTAGATGGCGCACAGACTCTTGCTTGGCGCGAGGCGTGTTTGTCCCAGGCAGCGAGGAGGTGTTTTGAAAATGTGTGAGGGCCGAATCCATGGTGGAGCAGTCAGTGCTTGGGACCCAGTTTGAGTGAGCGAGATCTTCCAGGAGGAGAGGTTGAGTGATTTGTAGAGCATTGGAAAATAAATTTGGGAGGATTTAAGTCTGTGGATTTCTTGGACCAAGTAGATAGGGTGGTGGTCACTTATAGAATCGGAAAGGAGGCCTGCACTGATGACCGCCGTGTGGTGGGATGTAAGAGCCCAATCTAGAAGAGTATGATTACTGGTCTTATGGTTTAAGCGGGTAGGTTCCAAAATAGTTTGGGTAAGGTTGAGAGCAGTTATCTCAGTTTGGGATTTATTAAAAATGGGAGTTAACCAGTTGTGGTTAAAGTCTTCCATGACGTATAGTTCACCCGACTGGGCATGAGAGGAGAGTTGGCCCAGTAGGTCAGTGACTATTGTGATAGGAGTGCCTGGGCAGCAATATATGCCAGCCATGAAGAGAGGTAGTGGGTAGGGGGACAGCTTTACCATGAGGAGCTCATACGCTTTTGGTTCAGCTTTTGTGAGAGAGACGGTGAAATGAAGGGTTGTTCTGATGTAGATAGCCACCCCTCCACCTCTGGTGGGCCGGTCTTGCCTTATGGTTGTAAAACCAGAAATGGCAATGGAGTTATCAGGTAGGGCTGGCATTTAGCCAGGTCTTGGATAAATAATTATATCGGATCATGGTGGGTGGCTAGTGCCTGAAGCTGGTCGAGCTTGGGCCAGGCTCACGAATATTTGAGTGAATCATTAGGCTAGGGGAGGTAGCAGGACATGCGCTGGGTGGCTTGGGCTGAGGAGGGTTGGGTATGGGGGCGATCTGGACCTGGGGTGGGGGTAGGGCCGGGGTTAGGGTGAGTATCACCTGCAGTCAGGAGGAGAAGGGCAATGATTAGGTGGTGGTGTAGGACCCGGAGAGCCGGGATTTTATTGTCGCTGGTTGGGGTGGTGGTATGGGTTCACGGTGTGGAGGAAGTGGGTACTGGAGTGGGTGAGGAGGCCAGAAGGCAGCCGAAGGGAAGGACTGGGGAGGAGAGTGGTGAGGGAAATGGGACCAGGAGATAGTTTGGGGGATGAGGAAGATTTAAAGGGGTATTTGTAGGATGGGTCAGGGTTGCCAGTGGGTGGGGGGGGTGCTAGGAAGCAGCTTAGTGGGGGAATTAGGACGGGAAGGGACAGAAAAATGGAGGAAAGCAGAAGTACAAGGTTTAATTGTGTAGGCATTTTACCAGATTAAGGGAGGAGGTGCCCTAGGAATTAATTAAAGAATTAATTCCAGTGCAACGCATCATGGGTATGCAAATCCTTATGCATGTCAGACTAACACTGCTTTGCCAGAACCGACATCACCTTTTAAACGGGCTTGTGCATCTCATTCAGTATAGGCTGAGAATAATGAATTAAAGTTTTGGTGAGCGAGTCAGTTTTCTGTATATGTGAGGATCTACACAGTGCTATATGGAGCAGACTCCTTGGCACAAAAGTTTGATGCTGTTAATGCTGGCCATGTAAGCTGATGTGGGAGACAGGCTGCAGCTGAGGAGAACCAGGACACATTACTACCTAAGGAAGGGTGATCAGGTAATCTCTCCCTCATTCAGAGGAGGCAAGCATGGGCCATACAAAAGGAAGGGAAAGGGAAATTGTTTAACCAGGAGAGGCACACTAAGCTGAAGCTTGTTTCCAGGTGCGATTTGCTTAGGGTCACACAGCATGCAAGTGGGGGACTGTGGGATTCAAACCCAGGTCCCAGGTTTGCAGCTGAGAGCCTTAAACCACTGCACTATACTGCCTCCTGGTGTAGCATGCACTGGGGTAAAAGTGAGGTGGAAACCATTGGGCGAAAGAGGATAGATGGGAGGGCTTAGGGACATTCTAGCGGAAGGTGTCCAGCTTGGATGCCAGAAGTCCAGGTAAGTAAGAAAATGGGAAGCATCCAGCCAATGACAGAAGAGGCAGAAGAGGCACAGTGGTACCAGCCAGGATGCAGTGCAGTGTCTTGAGTTACTGTGTGACGAAAGGGATTAACTGCCACTGGAATTGCCTTTACTGCAGTAACTCTACTGCAATATACTAGGCAAACTGGGTGGGCCTAGCGGTCCTTTTTCACTAACAAATACTATGTAGTTTTGTGTTACATCCTGTCCGGCAACACTGTACAGCATGATATTATAGTGATTATAGAAGCATGGGCAACACCTAACCATGACTGGGACCTATTGATCCCAGGGTACACCATCAGCAGGAGCAATAGGGCATTAGTAGGGGGGTTGCTCTGTACATAAGGGAGGGTAACACAGCACTGAAAGATAAATAATTTGTGGGGAAGCAGGTATTGAACCAATATGGGTACAGGCGATGGTGGATAAGTGCAAGAGCATCAGATTTGGGGCGGTACAGGCTGGGTTTGCTTGGAATTCACCAAATAGAATTGGATTTATCAGATTCTGACCCAGTTTTCAGAATTAAGATTTTTGGAATTGCAATCTGAAAATTCTGATTCCTAAACTGAATCCTAAAACCTATTATTACATATGAATTTAGGATTTAGGCTTCTGAATCCGATTCTGAGGTCTTTTTAGGATTTGGATTACAACTGGCTTGGGACGTGAAACTTCCTTAATTTCTAAACAGTGTAGTCAGATCCGAATCAGCAGGTTCCATGCAACCCTAGTACAGGCCTCCAAATCAATCAGAGGAAGGAGTCAAAAACCTGAGGAGGGAAATGAGAAAGGAGGTAGCCATGGGAAAAATAGTCCTGGCATGGGATCTGAACTTACCGGCTGTTGATTGGAGTGTACCTGGGGCGAGAAGTGCAAAAAGCCCGGACCATAATGGCAGACACCCACTATCCTGGACCTGTGATATTGACTCAGAACTCATCAAAGAGGTCACAGTTGGTGGCCGACTTGGAACAAGTGACCCCAACTCTTATCAAGTGATCACAGCTGTTATCATCTCGGTATGTCTTTACTCATAAAATTTTTGAAATCAGTCAATCGATCGATCAATCAGTCAGCTATGCTCTGTGAGGTTCAAAATCCCTCTTCAAAAGAGGCACCTGACTTCCAGAACAATGGTTCTGGACTTCAGGAGGGCAGCTTTTAGAAAAATGGGGGAAATTGTTCAGGAAAGACTCAGTGGGAGGGGTAGATGGAGGGGTGGAGGAAAAATGGGAAGCCATAATGAAGGAAGAAAAGGAAGTTACAAAGCTCAGTATTAAACAGATTGGGAAGAAGAGGAGAAGGAAAAGACCAATGTGATTCTCAGGGAAGGTGAGAAAGGTGGTCAGGTAGAAAAAGACGGATTTTACAAATTCAGTGGGGAAAAGATGGAGTTTGCTAGGCAGAATGACCGTAAAAAACTTAAGGGGGCCAGTGTAATGTGAGGAGGGCCAAGGTGGAGACCAAACACAGAATAGCAGAGGAAGTAAAAGTCAACAATGAGACCTTTTTCAGTTATACCAGCAAGAAAACGAAACAGAAAAATGACATTAAGAGACTGGCGGGGGGCAGATTGAGTAGGGAAAGACCAGGGGAAGTGCCCAATGGCCTAGCACCACTGTGCTCTGCTGTCACACCAGGGTCTGGGAACGAACTCAAAAGAAAAGTACTCAGGTGACCAGTTGAGCGAGGTATAGAGTGTCCCTGCTGGGGAGTGTGCTGTTCCATTTATGAGGAGCCTTGGGGGTGTGAGCTGACTTTCAGGTCTTGAGTGCTGCTGCTGCGGAGGTTGTAGGGACCAAGGGAGAAAAGGGAAAAAATATATATTTATTTCAAATTTGGTGACCAGGATGGGATGGGCACTCTGAGTTGGGGCTCATTTTCTGGCCGCAGTTCAGGGGAGGGAATACAAGAGGGAGTGAAACAGCAATGACAAAGTGACAACAGTAGGTACAAGAACATGTACAATAAAATCACAGTACAAGTAACACATTTCACAGAGAGACAAAAACAGTTAAAAAGTGTGCATGTACATTGGTTATGGGGTAGCCGGGTTGACAGCTAAAGGACCCTGCTGCCAGTGTTGGGAAAGACATTTGTAGAGAGACAATGAGGCATAAAACTCAGGTTACAGAGTACATTCAGTTGAATGCTATACCATTGAGCAGGCAAAAAAAGGGTAGAACAGGTAAAAGAGCAGGGAAGTGTTGCTCAGATGGATCCAGCCAAATCCGGATCCACAGGTATCTGTTCTTTAGTGGCAGGATCACGGATCTGCCAGGTACTTCCACTATCTGCCTGTGGATCCAGCCGTCGGATCCCTGGTTGGATCCCATGTTATCTGATGGCCAGATCCATGGATCTGGTGCTGGATCTAGGGATCTGACACTGGATAATGCAGGATCTGACCTCTGTATTTGGCCATATCTTGGGATGGATCCAACTCGAATAGTGCCACCATTTGTTGGGCCACTGGTGGATCCATGTCGGCACTATCCGAGCAACACTAGAGCAAAGGGGGGATGGATCAGATATGGGTTGTTTTGAATGTGGCAAGAAGAGAAAGAAATCTAGCTGCAGGTGCATTGTTTAGTTAAATGTGTCAGTTAGAGTGGTTTAAAAGAATGCAGGGAGGAAGAGAGATGGATGGGGAGAGGGAGGCTGTTCTAAAGTGTAGGAAGATGGACAGATGCACAGACTGGCCTACTACAGATTTACTGTGAGTGATATGAAAGGAATGAGCAGCATTTGATTGGAGAGAGAGCAGGAGAAAGCATACCTCTCGACTGTCACACATTACAGGGTATGGCACTCATTTTACCTCTCAGAAATCCTTTGTCCCACATGGGGAGGTGATATTCCTTACTTCCCACCAAGACTTTAAAGAAGAGACCCATAATAATCTATTATGTCCAGTTATTAGCAAACGTTATCAACATTAGTGCACAGATAGCCATACTGTTCTGAGTTTGCAGTGCCATGTTTAATAATATGTCACACATTTTGCTCATTTGTCACATTTTGGTAAAGAAAGGTTGAGAGGTATGCGAGACAGGGATGGCAGGGCTAGGAAGAGAGGAGAGGAGAGGCAAGTGCAAATAGTGGTAAGCCAGTATTTGGCCATGATGGAGGAACAGTGTGAGAGATGCCAGCCCTCAAAAGAGGTGAAAGAGATTAGCATATAGAAAGCAGTGATTGGGTGAGAAATGGTGTGCTAAGATTAGACCTGCAGAAGGAATGTAAAAGGAGGTTAGAGGGGTTGTGTTGTGCAAATGATGGTTGCTGGAACTCTTTGGCCATGCATGCCACAGTGACCACCCCCCATCCCCGACCAAGGAGGGTAGCTACCAATGGGGTTCAGAGATCACCAGGAATAACTAAGGCAAATGAAAGAATCACACTGGACCTGGATGCCTAGTGTGCTACGTCATCGGGCTGCTGGTCTGAATCAATGGAGGCAGTATAGCGCAGTGGTCTAAGGCTCTGAGCTGCAAATCTGGTGACATCCAGCAGACCAGACCTGGATTTGAATCCCACAGCTTCCACTTGCATACTGTGTGACCCTGAGCAAGTCACTTAACCTCCTTGTGCTCCCAGGTCGCTCCTGTAAAAAAGCTTTTCAGCTTAGTGTGCTATACCTGGTTAAACAACTAAATAAATATAAAAATAACAAACTGCTACCGCACACCTCGCTGTGTGAGGGCTGCAAACAAGGATTAAGTTGCACAGATAGGGTTGATAAAAAAAAAAAAAAATTGCAGCTGTAATAAAAAGTAAAAGAAGGGCCAGCCTGTCAGTGCAGTGGTAGTCCTACCGCGGAGCTGGGTTTGGGAATGAGTCAGAGTTGTTGGGAACCAGCTGGGGAGAGGATTGAGTGTCCCAGAGGACGATCTCCTTCTCCAGTGTGGAGGGGCTCTATCTGTCATTGCCACACTGCCCCCTAGATGTAGAGGATGGTAGGGCTCAGCTTGACCAGAGGTGGGAGGAGCCACACTAGCTGCATGTGATGTCACATGTTTGCGGTCATGTGCACTTGCAGCCCTTGTATGCATGGCTCCTGGGTGGGGCAGAAACAAGGGAAAAGAGCATAGCCCTGTTCCCGAAGGTGACGGTTTCCTTTCTGGCGCCAGCAAGATCCCTGTCCCTGACATGCATGCGACGGCCTGACAAAACAGGAAGCACTCAAGGGATAGTGGCTCTCACCTCGTCCTTGCCTGGGGGTGCAAGCCACGGCTCCATGGGGGACTAAACCTCCGATGGTATCAAGAAAGGGAGATGGCTGGCATGTCTTGCGAGACCCAAAGGAATCTGTGAACAGAGAGGGGCATAAAAAGAAATTACAAAGAAAGAAAATGCAATAGAAGGTACATGCAACCATAAAACTCAATTGAACACAAGTCCTCACGAGAGCCACAGTAGTCAGCCCCGGCACTTCAAGGCAGCTATGCCCATTTGCCAGAGAGCAATATGGAAGCTGATAACGCCTGTCTTAATACCCAGACTCAGGGCACGGGGCAAGTAAGGTAACTGGAGCCTGTGAATTATTGCATTTCCCCTGTCAAGGAGACAACCGGTGTAAGGGTGCGAGAATGTGTTTAGGAAAAAAACACCAAGTGAAGCACAATGGATGAAGGCAAACAATTTGAAAAATAATATAAAAACCATAATAAAAAAAAAAAGGTTGTTGTTTGTTGTTGTTGTTTATTAGGAATAACCATTGTGCTCATTCACAATGGCAACCTATTTCCAAGATTAAAAATCATACAAATGACAATACATACATCAGTAATAATAATACAATATTCATAAACATGATGACAACCTAGGTAATGGCTTCTTAAATGTCAAACATTGCTGCAAGCCAGACCAGCTATAAAAGCTGTTCAAATCAGTTCTTGGACTTAAAAACTATGTAACTAGTAATATAAAAGCAGATAAAATCCTAGATTTTTTATTGCCTTTGTTTTACCAGGAGAGACACACTAAGTTGAAAGCTTGTTTACAGGTGCAACCTGGGAGCACAAGGAAGTTAAGTGACTTGCTCAGGGTCACACAGTATGCAAGTGGGGGCTGTGGGATTCAAACTCAGATCTCCAGGTTTACAGCTCAGAGCCTTAAACCACTGTGCTATACAGCCTCCCCATGTCCAACATTAAAATCATACAAATGTCAATACATACATTTGATTTTGTCAAATTTGGAGGAGGATATAGGTGCATGTCTGGTACGTGAACCATTTCTGGGTACCAAGCATAACACAATGCAATTTGATATCATATTCAACAACTTTAGACAGGGAGGTGTAACAACTATTAGATAAAACTGATTATAATGCTATCAAGCAGGATTTGGAACAATGGGCCTGGAAAACTGATTCTGAGAACAAGATGCTTCAACAAAAATGGGACCTGTTCAAATTTAAATTGAATACCTGTGTGAATTTGTTTATTCCTCCCAGAAGGAAATACAACAACAAAGGTAAAATACCTGTCTGGTTATCTAAAAATATTAAGAAAGCCATTAAGAGCATCAAAGGTGCTTATAATCTTGCCAGAATAAGGGCTACTCAAGTAGCATGGAATAACTACAACGCAAAAGGTAGGGAATGTAAAAAGTTAATTAAGCGAGCAAAAAGAAAGCTTGAGCTGAAACTGGCACCTAAGACTGCTGACAACAGAAAGGAATGTCTAGCCATATTGGGGGTCTGAGAAAAGAAATGGTTCAGGTGGGTCCTCTTCTGGTGAATAGCTCTACCACTTCAGATTGTGGAGTAATGGCAAATTAACGTAACAGATACTTTATAAGTATAAATCAGCCTATAGATGAGGTGCTCAAGTTACCAGAATGTCGAAAAGAGGGAAGTAAAATTAGGTTAATCGAACAGTACATTGATAAGAGAATTAGGAAATTGGACCCAGACAAATCACAGGGGCCACGTGGGTTACACCCTGCATTTCTAAACAAATAGAAGAACTAATAGCTTCCCCATCCTAGAAATCTGTCAGAGTTCCTTGGACCAGGGCGTGGTGGTGAATGACTGCAGGTTGGCACATGTGACCCCAATATTTAAGAAAGGGGATAGAGGTCTGATGGGTAACTACAGGCTGGTTAGTATAACCCCTATTTTGGGCAGAATGCTAGAATCCATGATTAAAGAAGATATAGAAGAACTTTTAAAGGATACTAATCAAGTCAACATACACCAGCATGGATTTAGGGAGGGCAGGTCATGCCTTACGAAGTTGACTTTTTTTTTCAAATCAGTGAGCAGGGCACTGGATCAAGGAGTCCCTGTGGATGTACTTTACATGGATTTATCAAAGGCCTTCGATTCATTGTCACATACGAAGTTACTATCAGCACTTGAAGAAGTTGGAATCAATATAAATCTCCTAGACTGGACTGGAGCATGGCGGAGTAATAGGAGGCGATGTGTTACAATGAGGGGGCATTATTCAGATTGGGTGGCGGTCACGAGCGGGGTACCGCAATGCTCAGTTTTGGGCCCCTTGCTTTTTAACATTATTGTTGCATCATTAAATTGCAGTGAAAATGCGTAGCTAAGAAAATTTGCAGACGATGTTAAGATGGGAGCATTGGTTAACTCCAGTGAAGAAGCCAAAAGATTTCAAAATGAGACTGATAGATTGGAGAAGTGGGCTAATACTAAAACTCTATTCTTTAACATCAATAAATGCAAAATAATGCATTTTGGCAAGGTAATTTAAAGGTCAAATTTTGCTTGACCAGAGTAGAACTAAAGGCCACTGATGAACAAAGAGACCTGGGTATGACCATCAGCAATAATCTATAATTTGATGTTAATTATAGAGAGGGCTTGAAAAAAGGCAAGAGAATGTTGGGTTGCATAGGGAGAAATATCAAAACCCGGGATAGGCAGGTACTGTTGCAACTATAGGAATCCCTGGTTAGGCCCCATGTAGAGTACTGTGTTCAGTTCTGGGCACCACACAATATGGCATATATCTTGTGGCTGGAGGGATTGCAGAGGAGGGCAACAAGGATGGTAAATGGGGTTAGAGGGCGGACATATGGGGAGAGATTGAGAGAATTAAATAAGTTTTCGTTGCAGCATAGCAGGTGACCTCTGGTCTATAAAGCATTTAAAAACTTGGACTTATGGGAATACTTGCACTTATCAAGAAAGGAAACAGAAAGAGACTTAAAGGGACTTCAGATAAAACTTAGAGGAGAAAGATTCAAGGGGAATGTCAGGCAACAGTGGTTTAACCAGAGGGTAGTTTCAGAATGGAATGACTTTCCAGTGGAAGTAGTACAGAGTACAAGTATGGGCCAGTTCAAAAAAGCTACTAGACACACATATGAAGGCTAGAGGAAGAGTGGGTTTGGTGGGTTTTTGGGGATAAATGGTGAAGTCTTTATGGCTAACAGCTTCTGACTTGTATACTTCCTGTGAATCCTCTTGGTAATCAGGCAAAGCTAACAAATATAATGGGACTATAGAGAAGAGCCCCCACAAATACAGATAACTAGGCAGCAGTCTAAATATAGGAAATGTAAGACAGCCAGATTGAAACAGGAAAAAAATTAAACTAAGATAATAAGTAAGTAATTATACTAACACAGGGGTGGGGAAAACTGAATAGGGAGATTAGTACGGTGCTGGGGGGAAGAAAGAGAGCTGCATGGTAGGGATGGACAGGATTGGGGGGAGGGAGAAAAGGTAGTGATAGGGTAGGATGAATGAGTGAGAGTGGATTGGCATGAGTGCAAGTAAGACAGTAGACCAAAATAATTTCTCTGCCAGATAGGAATTCCAGTGTATAGAGAGAAGAATTCAATTACAAGTTACTGTAATTACCAGTGTCTATAAGTGCATGCATTGTATTTTAACTTATAGTTTTAGATGTTGTATTTTCTTATGCAATTGCTTTATAGCCGATCAATAAACTTTAATTATAATAATAAAAAAGCCACCGATAAGACAGAAATTATTATGACACTGGCTCAGATTCAGCCTCATAAGAACTCGGAGTGCCAGTTCATGCGGAGATGCCATATCGTGTCATCAAAATAACAGACATGCAGAAGAGGTATCTGCATGCTGTATCAATAAAATCATTTCAAAATTCCCGTGCAGGAGGAAAGAAGCACTACAAAAATGAATGTATAAATAACGTAATCTATAGTTATAATGTTGAAGTTGCAGACTCTAGGAAGGTGAATACAATACCCCAGTCATCACAAAGTAACATTGTTCTGGATAAACTGACAAAGACACTGTAACCCCTCGGTTCCAATGCACTAACAGTTGCCTTAGACTCAGAACAGCGCAAGAAGTGTTTGAGGTCCATATACTCATTGTGACCATGTGGTTTCAAAGTGTTGTGGGTCAAAATCCACTTTATTTCATGTTGGAGGAGGTTGTTCATCCTCCGACACCCCATCTCTCTTGAGTGGACCAGTTCTTTCCAAACCCACACTATGAAAAGTCCTTGGTACTTCCCATATGCTGTGTGCCAAAATGTATACCCAAAGGGGTACCTAATTTAGCATCTGCAATGTCCGTGAGGTATTTCTGTCCATAAGTTGCCTGTTGGTTCAACCAATGCACACTTTGTTACAGGTACTGGAGACTGTAGACCAGAACCTGATCCACAAGTAAGCAATTCTCAAAATCCCACCACTTTCAGGCTGGAAATACGTCAGAAAGCATTGTAATGTACTGTAGTGTAGGTTTTTTTTTTAGTCAAATAAACACTGGGGTGTTCACCCTATCCATGCCACTTCCTCCTTTGTTTGTAGCCCTCATGTAGGGAAGAGTGCACTTTTATTTTATTTATTTATTTAAGGTATCGGAATTGAACTTAAAAGTGACCTAAATTGAACAAAACCTTTGAGTCACAGACTCATTTACAAAGACTCCACGTCAAAGTACATAGGACAGTGAAGACAAACATATAACAAAAAGATACAGTAATAAGATACAGTAGTGGTGAAGAAAAACTCTTATACAAAGTAGTAGTTAAAGTTATCATTACAAATTACTCAATGTTTAGAATCAGTCGTAGAGAAATCCTATACATTGTATTAGCTAAAGTTCTCTTACAGTTTTCTCAGAGATAACTAGCCCTTGAAACAAAGTAATAAAACTAATTGAACTAAGGTGTGGGACCAGTAGGGGCACTACCAGTTTGTTTATTTGGTTCACTGCGTTGAAAACCTAAATGAGCCAAGATTTCCACAAGAAAACAAAATGAAGGTGGAAAATATTTCTACTGAAAAAAAAAAGTAGCAGCCATATCCTGGCAACTTGAAACAGAACGTGATGTCACGGTTGGGCAAGCTGTACTTAATGGGCCAATCACTAAATAAAAACAAAGCAAAACAATATTTAGACTCATTTCTGTTTTTACTTTGTACACTTTGTGTATTGTCTCCTTTTCTTACAGTAATTAATAGCCCAATCCTCAAAGGGCCTACATCCCCTTGCGCACATGCAGAGGAGCTGTTACACTAGCACATGTGTCATGCAGAGGTCTTTGCTCTGCACATACAAGGACTGACACACTGCCACATACACGGGCTGCTGGCCCTCTCCATACTAAATCCCAGTCTGCGTGGGTGGCTACACAGGCAGAAGGTGGGCCAAGGGACAGGTGTGGACTTGTGCCACATCCAGGAATGAAGACTCGTAGTGCAGAGGGCAAGTGTAACTCATTTGTGTTTATGCCACTTTTATTGAAATTGTATCCAAATTTGTTTTACTTTGTTTTTATCTGTACTTTCAGTTACTCTTGAAAATGTTTTTCCCAGCCGTTTATTAACCAAGTTTCTCTTATCTCCACCCTTTCCTTCACCTACCTAGGCCCTGGTCATTCCTGAAAAAGATCTCTTAGATCAGTGTACTTACCTGGTCAACAAACAAATAAATGTATAAGGGGTGGAGGCTACGCAGTCCTAAGGGCTACTTTAGCAGCTATGTCCGCCTCCACCCAACCACAACCCTGTTCCCTGGGCTTGATTAGCTCAACTCCTCCCACCCCAAGTTCTTGAAGCCTCCACAGTCCAGAGTGATTTTAAATTATTTGCACTTTCCAGGTGGGATACGGTAGTCCTTTGAGGACTACCATGTTCTGTAATCCCCCACTCTCTGCAGAGATAGTGATCCGCTGGCAGCCTGGCACAGGCATCCGACTGAATGCCAGTAGTGCGGTACAGTTCGGCACCCCGCTGCCCCCTTCTCCAATGTGAAAACCACACTAGTGGAGTGCTGTGGGCAGGGGCTGTGGATGCCACCCAGTGTAGATGGGCACCGGGGTGTGTACCTACCACAGCAGCCAGCATACGTGCAGTTCAAGTGTATTCCTCTCCCATTGTGGATCAGAACCTAAAAAACATAGCACGCTCAACTCTGGCTCATCCACTGGGTATTTCTCACATTTCTTATACACTTTCTTTTATTACATAGGGGTGCTGTTAAAATTGAAAGAGCAGGTACATGATCTACGAGGAGGTCACCATGTCATTGGTGGTCAGGCTTAGCACCACTGGGCTGATTAATGAAACCAAGAAACCCATTTAAAATCATGGAATGTAGAAAGAGAGTGAGAACATACATATACACACATACAAACATGTCAGCAGATAAAGGCCTTACGGTCTATCTAGTCTGCTTGAGTATGCAGTTCCCATTGTGTTTACAGTGGAAACTGCCCCCTCCCTGTTTCCCCCTTGACCTCTCAGAAAATCCCCCCTCCCCAAACTCTCCCCCCAAACCTGTAACTTTTTCCTTCACATTGTCCCATCATCTCTTGAAGCTGTCCACAATTTTTTTTTTTTTTATTTGGTTGTTTAACCAGGTATAGCACACTAAGCTGAAAGCTTTTTACAGGAGCGATCTGGCAGCACAAGAAGGTTAAGTGACTTGCTTAGGGTCACACAGTATGCAAGTGGAAGCTGTGGGATTCAAACCCAGGTCTGGTCTGCTGGATGTCACCAGATTTGCAGCTCAGAGCCTTAGACCACTGCGCTATACTGCCTCCTCAGGGCTACCACCTACTCTGGCCACTCATTCCACTTGGCTATCATGCTCTCGGTGAAAAAAAATGCCTCCTCATCTCCTTCCTTACCCTTTCCCCCACCAGCTTTAGTTGTGCCATCTAATGGTCTTGTTCCCTGTAAGACTGAAGAAGGCCCTTGGTTCTCACCCTGTTTATGCCCCTTTAAGGTACTCGAAGGGTTCAATCATGCCCTCCCTCCCCTTCTGTTCTCGAGAGTACATGTGGGCCAGCAGTACAGCCTAGAGGTTAGTGTAACGAGCTGTGAATGAGCTTGGTACATCCACTTCGTTTTATTCCCACTGCCACCACTTGCATATTGTATAACCCTGAGCAAGTCACTTAACTTTCCCGCTGCTCCCAGATCACCCCTAGAAACAGGCATTGTGCCTAGTGGAATCTATACTCTGTTTTTAGCCGCCCCACACCAGGGTGTGCTAATGAAACTTCACAAACATGTAGCACCACAGCACAAGCCAGCACTACCCACCACTGAAAAAAGGCAAAGACAAAAAATAGATTGTCCAGACAAATGCAGTTTAATGTGACAACCTCAGATATAAAAGGTGTAAAATCCACAGACCTTAAACATGCTGTTAGCACAGTCTGGAAGAACAAGGGCAGGGCCCAACTGGCTTCTACGGGTTTTAGCGGTAGCCTCTTCAGGAAGTGTCTGCTGCAGGCGGTAAGCTCGACCGCCTGTTCAGCCTATGCGTCTGTGAATACACCTATGTTGAGTTGTCACGTAGCTTCATTATGGACAATATTTTTTGTCTTTGCCTATTTTCAGTGGTGGGTAGTGCTGCTTGTGCTGTGGTACTACATGATTGTGCCTAATGGGTCTTACCCGGTTACAAATAAAATGTTGAGCCCCCTGAGCCACTTTTCATAAATGTTGCCCTGCTGGCGGCCCTGAATCATCTTGGTTGACCTTCTCTGGATCATTTCCCACAAGTTTACGTGCGGTCTCACCCGTGACCTGTACAGCAGCAAAATGACCTCTGCCTTCCTGCTGGTAATTCCAATTTGCTCTGGCTGCTGTTCTTCTGCAGTGTGCCAAGTGTTTCAGGCCACTCATGATAACTAGTCTCAAGTCCTTTTCTTCCTCTGACCTAGTTACCTGCACACGAGCAACCAGTATTTGGTCCCTGGGTTTTTTTACCCTAAGTTTATAACGTCACACTTTTTAGTATCGAACCCTAGTTCCCAAATATCAGCCTCCTTCTCTAATCTAGTAAGGTCTTCCTTGAGTTCCTGTCTCCCCTTATAGGAAATAGAATAACTTACTGTAAATGATTGGCAGGCATCTTTTCAGCAGTATTGGTGGTGGTGGTGGCGGGGGCAGTGAACTGGATACTATGTGTTCCTGGAATAATCAGTTTTAGTGTTTCCAGATTGATTTGCCATTTTCCCTGCAACACCAGGACAATTTTCCTGTAGATTATTTATGTGAACAGTTTCCCTGTCAGTTACTCCACTTCCCTGTAACATACAGGAATCCTTGTAGATCTGGCAGCCCTGACAGAAATGGTGGGGGGGGGCAGGAACTCAGTTCTAGGAGTGAAACTAAAAGTTTGACTTAGTCCCTAGAGCAAAATGGGGAAGGACTGCTCCTGTGAAAAATGTAAGGCAAGGCCAGACAATGTTATTTCTGTAGCACCCCCTGTCATAGAAACATAGAATCTACTGGCAGAAAAGGCCCTGTTGACTTATATGTCTACCCATTCCTCCTACCTAATGCGGAACCTTTGAAAAAGAGTACCTGCGCTCAAAAGGTTTCCTAATAATAATAATAAAATAAAAAGGAGAACAGAGGCAATCTGGCTGCAGCTCCTAGACTCAAGGGGTAGGAAACTAAGGTTTGGGGTGGTATACAGGCCGCTGTCCCAGTCTGAGGAGCTTGACAGGGAACTAGTGGAACAAATCAAAAAGGTATGTAGAAAAGGGAAGGTGGTCATCGTGGGGGATTTCAACTTGCCGGGGGTGGATTGGAACATTCCGGTCACCTCCAGTGCTAGGGAGCAAGTGCTCCTGGACACGATCCAGGAGGGTCTCCTGACACAGTTGGTTACTGTACCTACTAGCCTAAAAACATTTTAGATCTGGTATTGTCGAATGGGGAGGCAGTGAGGAAAATAAAGGTAGAGGACCCACTATCCAACAGCAATCACCAAACGGTGTGGTTTAATATCACGATGTGTGGGGAGCCAGAGAAATCAGTTCCTTGGGTGGTAAACTTCAGGGGGGTGGACTTTGGGAGGATGCAGGAGGTACTGAAAGGGAAACTGGAGGGCATAAGGCATGAGATGGACATGGAGCTGAAATGGGATATTGTTAAACGGGGGTTACAGAGGCAACAGAAGCCTGCACCAAGACGCAGAGTAAGAGAAGCAGAGCAAGAAAACCATGCTGATTGAACAGCAAGGTTATGGAGGTGGTGAGGGCAAAACAAGTGGCTCACCAGAGGTTTAGAAGGACAGGGAAGGAAGTGGACAGGGAAGAATATGCAAGATGATCAAGGGATGTGATCAGAAAAGTGAGAGAAGCACAAGGAATTAATGGGGGGTGGAGAAAGACTTCTTCAGATATATCAGGGAGAAAAGAAAGTGCAAGGAGACAATAGTGAGGATAAAAAGGGATGGGAAGTGGATGGAAAAGGGGGAGAAGCAGGCAGAATCAATGAATGAATACTTTTGTTCCGTGTTCACGGAAGAAAAGGGGGGACTGCTACCAGCATGGGCTGGGAGGGCGGGGACAGGAGGAGAGGAGAGGAGGCGACAGATGGAAGAATTGAGGCAAGTAGAGTCCTAGAGGGACTGAGGGAACTGAAGGTAGACAAGGCACCAGGGCCGGATGGTATCCAACCCAGGGTGCTGAGGGAGATGGCAGAGATGTTGGTGGAGCCACTGGCGGATCTGTACAGCACCTCACTGGAGTTAGGATGTGTGCCACTGGACTGGAGGATGGCACATGTAGTGCCATTACACAAGAGTGGGCCAAGGGATGAACCAGGTAATTATCATCCAGTAAGTCTCACATCCATAGTGTGCAAACTCATGGAAACGATACTAAAGGAAAGACTGGTGTTGTACCTGGAGGACAATGGCCTCCAGGATGTGAGGCAGCATGGGTTTGTTTCAGGGAAGTCTTGTCAAACCAACCTGATACAATATTATGACTGGGTGATAGGTGAACTGGATAAGGGTCATGCAGTGGATGTTCTTTACTTGGACTTCTGCAAGGCCTTCGATTCGGTGCCTCATGGGCAGCTTGGGGGGAAGCTAACTGGTGTAGGAGTAGGGGCAAAAATGATTAACTGGATTATAAGCTGGCTGAGTAGGAGGCTGCAACAAGTGGTGGTGAGAGGGGAGCTCTCAACTCCAAGGCCGGTGACAAGTGGGGTACCACAGGGCTCTGTGTTGGGGTCAGTATTGTTTGGGCTCTTCATATCAGACATTGGACATTGGGTGGTGAGCAAGGTAAGTCTGTTTGCTGATGACACTAAACTTTGAGCAGCGGTGGATGGAGAGGAGGGGTGGAAGCAGCTGCAGGGGGACCTAACAAGCTAGAGGAGTGGTCAGAGAGGTGACAGCTAGGGTTCAATGCAAAGAAGTGTAAGGTTATGCACTTTGGGGTGAAGAACCCAAGGAGAGAATACTGGCTGGGGGGGTTAAGCTGGGGATCACTGAGGAGAAGAAAGACCTTGGGGTAATGATAACAGGGACCATGAACAACACTGCCCAGTGCAGGAGAGCGGCTGCAAAAGTGAACAAAATGCTGGGGTGCATAGCGAGGGTTTTTTTGTCCAGGCAAAGTGAGGTGATCTTGCCCCTCTACAGATCACTGGTGAGGCCGCACTTAGAGTATTGTGTGCAGTTTTGGAGGCCATACCTGAAGCATGATATCAGGCTGCTGGAGGGGGTGCAGAGGAAGGTAACAAAGATGATACGTGGAATGGAGGGGAGAGACTATGACAGCAGGCTGGGAGACCTGAATATGTACACTGTGGAGGATAGAAGGGACGGGGGGGGCATAATAGAGACATTCAAGTATCTGAGGGGAATCAATAAGGATGGGGCAGATGGGGTCTTTAAGTTAAGGAGGGGGAGGGTCACCAGGTGGCACGGGCTAAGAATAAAGGGGGGGGGGGATTAGGAAGGAAATGAGGAGACACTATTTCACAGAGAGGGTGGTAGCAAAATGGAACACCCTACCAGAATGGGTGGTATCATGTAAATCTGTGAACAGCTTCAAAAGGGCATGAGACAGGGAACAGGGAAGAGTGAGGGGACAGTGAGGGTGAGGGTGGGGGTGGCAGTGGGATGATAAAAGGGAGGGGGGTTGGGGCAGCTGCAAACTAGGGGTGTTGGCTGCACACTCGAGCAGACTTAAATAGACCGGGTGGTCTGTTTCTGCTGGCACATTCGTATGTTCGTATTAAAAAAAATAACTAATGCTGAGTGCTGTGTCCAGTTCTGAAGAACACATCTCCGGAAGGACATTGATAAAATAGAGGCAGTCCAGAGAAGGGCAACAAAGATGGTACATTGACTGCACCAGAAGCCAATCCGAGGAAAGACTTAAGGCTCTTAATATCTATTTACTGGAGGAAAGAAGGGAGAGGAGAGACGTGATAGAGACTTTCAAGTACCTTAGGGAAATGAACAGGGTACAGGTGGAAAACTTATTTCAGAGAAAACTCTGCACAAGAACAAGGGGTCATGGTATGAGGCTGAAGGGTGGAAGGCTCAGGGGTAATGTTAGGAAGTACTTTTTTACTGAAAGGGTGGTGGGGCCGTGGAACAGCTTTTCAGCAGAAGTGGTCGGTGCAAAAACAATACTGAGGTTCAAGAGTGCATGGGATAGACATAAGGGTACCCTGGAGATGTGCAAAACAGGAAAGCCACAGATTAAATAGGAGCTGGGGCTGCAGTAGTGAAATGGGCAGACTAGGTGGGCTGTATGGTCCTTTTCTGCCAACAGATTCTATGTTTCTATGAATGAGAGAGCCCTACAGGCTCTTCACTCTCCCCTTCCCCCTCCCTTTCTGGTGTGGTCTTTACCAGGCCCCTGTATCTGTCTCGCCATTGTGTGAATATCTCAGGAGCTCAGGACACTTCACAATAAGGAAAACATACAACACGTTAACAAGCAGTATGGATATATTTATTTTTATTTTACCAGGAAGAAACTCCGTTGAGAAAAGCTCATTCACAAGGAGGTCCTGGAAAGGACAGCATATAATTCACAACAGACAATACAGTACAGCAAAAACATTTGCCTAGCTAATGTAAAAGAGACAGTACAACAACAGATGCTACCTAGTGTGGAGGGGTTGTGGGATAACAGATGGACCAGACACAGAACATCAGGTTCAACACACAATCTCTGTGTGATGTTTATTTGAAACATAGGGGATAAGCTTAAGCAATGGCATATCCCTTCTTCAGTACATCAGTTTGGAGCAACCGACTATGCATGTCCTTCCTCTGCACTTAATCAGCACCTACTGACCCACTGATCTATCTCTTTAGTGAAAATGATTTTATTCTCTGTGTTGGTCTTGTGTGTTTAGATGATGGGGCGCTCAAAAAAGAAGAACCTAAAAACAAGCTAAAGACAAAGAATCTCAGTGCAGAAGCACTGAAGCAAGGGTTACCCCAAAGGGCACTGGCAATAAAACCAAGTTTCAAAGAAACAACATCACACATACCCCCATAATGCAACGAGATCTATATGGGGAAAGTAGGAACGAGGAGGAAGGAAGATTTTCTTGTAGAGTCTCTTAAAGTGAGGAAGAGAAGTGCAGGAGAGTAATTTGTGTGGGAGTTTATTCCATTTTTTGAGGTGCAGCAACATGGAAGGCTCTATTGCCTATGGCTAAGCGGGGTTTGGGTATACTTAATATGGGGAGATGTGAGGATCTAAGTGTCCTAGAGAAGGATTTCAGTGACAGGAGATTGAAGAGGATGGGAGGAGAGGAGGGAAGGTGGATTAGTTTGAAGACAGTACATAGTACTGGGAAATCCATTTTGGCCTCGAAGGATGGCCAATTCAATATGCAGAGAACATCGCAGTGGTGTCCCCAAGAGCGGGAATGGGCCGTGAAGTGGGCAACTCTGTGATAGGCCTGCTTAAGTTTGACCTGTATAGGGGTCCTGACTGAGTGAGTGATAGGGACAGCAGAGAAGAGCCCAGGTAGAAAAGTAGTTGAGGCAATGGTCTTTCGAGCATGGGGTGAGAGACGGGGCAACGCAGTAAAATAGATCAAGTTTTTGGTTCGTTACCTTGATGACGTTTGTCATGTGCGACTCAAGGGATAGATGCACATCCAAAGCCAGTCCCAGGTATTTGAAGGAGCTCACGTCTTCTAGTGGCTCACCAGAGGAGATGTGAATTACTTGGGGGGCGGTGTGCTGTGAAGTTATATTGAAGGAGGTGTGTTGGAACAGCATGATTTTAGTTTTCTTTTAATTCAGGACCAACAGATTCTCCTTGAACCAGTATTCCAGCTTCTGGAAATCATATTGAACGTCAATCTTAATGGAGGAGACATTGGTGTTAGACCTATATAGAATGGCATCGTCTGCATATAGCTGGACCAAAGCCCCATCACAGTTCACAGGCAGCTCATTGATGAAGATGGAGAATAGGAAGGGACCAAGGATTGATCCTTAAGGGACCCCATCAGTGATAGGAGATAAGGAGGAGTGACACACCAGACCATTTAACACATCGTGGCCTACCGACCACTTACGTTTTTAATTCTGTTCCATTTCACACATCTATTCTGTGTCTATACTGATACTCTGGTTTGACTACAGTATCAATATAGATACAGAATAGATGTGTGTAATGGAACAGAATTAAAAATGTAAGTGGCCTAATGGCTGATTGTCATGTGTGTTTGGTTCCTTTGAGGTTTTAAATGCTAGATTTGAATAGATTAATTAAGAACATATTTTTTTTTTTTTTATTGAAGTTACGTTTTTATATATGTATTTTTTTTTTCATTGTTTGATCCAGAAAACTAGTTTCCTGATGAAGGGTATTACACAAAACGTTAGCTATGACTTTTAACTGGAATATATATATGATTAAAATGGAATGAATACTATAAAAGTAGTAGTGGTTTTTAGGGTGAGTGGGCCAGTCCATCCAGTATTTTTCCTTCATACTTAGCGTCAGCCTATACCGGAAGTCACTGACCCCTCCCCACATATAGATACTAATACTTGTTTTGTTTTAATATTTTTTGAGGGACTGGCTCTACTGGAGATGTCTTTTTGTAAAGTTGGTTGTATATAATTATTTCCTGTATCTTGGCAATAGGACAAAGGATAGATATAGGTCATAGTTCTCAAGAAGGTTTGTTGGGTCGGTTTCATGAACTGGGACAACGATTGCAGTTTTCCATTTGTCGGGGATAGATTGGGTTAGGAAGGATCTGTTTATTAACTGTGCAATCGGCCGAGCAAGTGCGGGGGCTCCAATTCTGAGGAATTTAGGTGGCAGGGAGTCAAATCCCGGATAACTATCAGGGTTGAGGCCTGAGAGGAGTTTGAGGACTTCCATAGTTGAGGTGAGTTTTAAGTGGAAGAGTGGACGAGAGGCTTCTAGAGGTGAGTGGAGTGGAGAAAAGTGGGAAGTTGGTAGACCCGCTTTGTACGCTCCTAGGTCAGTGAAGATTAAAACCGGAGACTATCTCCAAAGGTGAATGTGTTAAGTTGCCATTCAGATTCACGGTATGGGGGTGCTCCTCTTGTTGCCCTTGAGGAGGGCATTTATTGGAGTCCAAAAACTTTTGGGGTTGGGGAGACTTGAACCTTGTATAGAAAGCAGATAATCCCTTCTTGATTTGTTAGTTTTGGCCTTGCACGTATTCCTTGGTTGGTGGTAGCTAATCCAGTCCAATTGTAAACCGGATTTCTTAAATTACTTTCAAGAGTTGTCCCTGGAGCACATTAGGTGCCTGTGTGACCCTGAGCAAGCCACTTACCTCCTCAGTGATCAGGACACCCCTCAAATGAACTTTGCTCAATGGAGCTTTTTCCCCTGAAAAATAAATAGAAATACAAATACATGGAATACAAGTGATATATGTGACTCTAGCAAGGATTATGAATTGGTGCCAAACAGGAGGCTTCTAAACAGAAGTTACAGGACTAGGGGGTGGGAAACTTCATTAGGTGGATCTGGCTGTATAGTCTACAGGTTAGAGTAATGAGCTGTGAATGAGTTTGGTACATCCAGCAGACCTGGTTTTAATTCACACAACCTCCACTTGCATACTGTGTGACCCTGAGCAAGTCACTTACCCACCCTGTGCTTAGGACACAGCTAAAGATCCATTTGGAAACTACTGTAAATGAGTCCCTGACTCAGTGGTGTATCCATTTCTCATAAATATAATATAGGAAGCTGGTTTAGGGACAGAAGTCCGTGGGTTGTGGTTAATAGGGTTATATTTATAGTAAGTGACATTAGGGAAGGCATACAAAGAGAGGCAACATAGAAACATAGAAGTTGATGGCAGATAAGGACTGCAAGGCCCATCCAGTCTACCCATTTTTTCTGCCTTATGAATGTGCCATAGACCTTTACTCTGTCAATGGCCTATCTATTCATACTCATCTGTATTACTCCCTTATGTCTATCTCATGCCTGTTTGAAGCCCTGCACGGCATTCATATCCACCACTTCCTGAGGTAGGCCGTTCCATGCATCCACCACCCTTTCTGTGAAAAACGTCCTCACATTACCCCTTAATCGGCCTCCCTCTAATCTCATGCTGTGTCCTCTTGTCCTGCTATTTTTCTTATATTATCACTGTAGCTGGCAGTATAGCCTAGAGGTTAGAGGAACGAGGTGTGAACGAGCTTGATACATCCAGCAGACCAGACCTGAGTTTGAATCTCACAACCTCCACTTGCATACTGTGTGACTCTGAGCAAGTCACTTAACCGCCCAGTGCTTCCCAGGTCACCCCTGAAAACAGGCACTTGTGCCTAGTGGGCCATACCCGGTTACCAAAGACAAAAAAATTAAAAATAAACCATTTGTACAGGGGGCTCTGCATTGTGCAGACTTGATAGACTTCATGGTCTTCTGCTGCTACCTAATTCATATGTTCATATAATGAAGATGCATGTCTCCAGACCCCATCAGGGATGTTCAATCCTACATCACAGTTGGTGGGTAATTCCCCCCGTGCATTTCTTCCATGTCCAACACTGAATATATAATATGTAAGCAGTAAGACATGACGGAGTGTGAATTGAAAAGACCTGACTGCATGCCCAGGGGCGTAGTAAGGCAAGAGATTGCAAGCTGAGTGCCTTCAGACCCTGAAAGGTCAGTCAGATTTGTTCAGTGTTCACCCTTAAAGAGTCTTTTTGCACTTGTAAAATGAGCTTTTTTCTTTTTAATGTACTAGAACCATGTTTATACAGTGGCCTGGATATTCAAACTGCACCCAAAAAGTGCGCAACAGCAGGAGCCAGCGCAAGTCCACTGCGCCCATGCGCAAGAAGCGCGATATTCAAAAACTGCGCAGGTCAAAATGCGCCTGCGGCTCACGACTGAATATCGCACCACCTGCGCCATAGCGCAACCAGGGATGCTCAGTGGAGCAGTCCAGATGCGTCATAGCACAACCAGGGATGCCCTATGGAGCAGGGCAGCAGTGCAACAGCACAACCAGGGATGCGCAGGGACAGGATGCAGGGGACCACCACCCATGCCACAGATGGGCAGAGGAGCACACAGCAGAACAGTCATTGCCCCCCACACTCCATGCACTGCACAACTGGTGGAGAGTCGGAATAACCACTGGCCCATGGATACCAGTAACCAACCCACAGCCGGGGCATGGTGCCCCAGCACACCCCCTGGCAAGCTGTGACCGACACACAAGGAGGGCCGACCACCCCGTGCCACACCATCCCACCAATGCAGAGCACACTCTGCACCATGATCCCCATACACCCTGCCCAGAAGTAGTGCCCAACAGTACAGGACACCCCATGCATGCCACCATCCCCACTGTGACAATGCAACCCTGTGCACCACGGAGCCATGCAAGGTAGTCCCACCATGAGCACCCTGCAGCGGGTGGCAGCAGACAGCGATGTAACAACAGCATACACAGTGCCACCCTGCACGTCCCCCCGAGGTACAGCTGAGGAGCCGACCATGCGTCGGCACACGAGGTACTTCACATGCGACAGGGCATGCCCCGGATCCCACCACCAGTGGTACAGCACCCTGCACACCCTCCCACTGGCCACAACAGCCAGTGCAGACACACGCAGTGTTGCATGGAAGCATGCGCCACACAGGATGCAACACAGTGCATGGACAAACACCCACCCATACCCAAGGGCACACCAACACAGGGACACAGTAGTGGGTCAACCAAGCCACTGGCGTGTGGCCACGGCAGCCATGTACACATGGCCAGCACCCCTACATGGCACAGGTGTGCCAGCCACCCTATGCAGGCACCATGAAGCTGTATGCCACCAGCATGTGGCCGGAGCACAAGTGACAGACAGTGGAGCACATCCCCTGCAACAGACACAAGTGACAGCATGGAGGTGGGACAACAATAGCAGAGGCCACAGTGCCACCCGAGGCAGACGGGCACCACACCGGTGACAGAAAGCAACCTGGCATTATGCTGGGTACAGTGGTTGTCCAGCATGGACAGCCACAACTGACATGCCAGCAGATGGTGCATATCACAGACATGCAAGGGTGTTAGCTGCACAGCCCATGGACGTCTGACAGGGGCGCCATGGACACAGAGCATGCTCCATGGACCACTGCACAGGCAACCAGTACACAGAGAACAACATACAAACCACATACAGTGACTGATTCCTCCACCCACAGCATAGGCGGGTCCCTGCCAGACACACACACATATGCCCATGCCTGCACCACCCCCGACACCATACACACCACTGCAGCCAAGCGCCTGAAGCCCACTGCAAATCAGAGACCACCACAGTTTTCATAACAAAATGTATGTATTAAATAATATAAGCAATCAAACATATTTACAAATATGTAGAAGGGTGGGGGGAAAGGGCCACAAACCAGGTGGGGGCTGGCATGGGGCAGGGGGTGTACAAAAGGGAGAGGAAAGAAGGGGTGTGAAGGTGGGTCCAGGGGGGTTAGGTGAGTCAGGGGGCATGGACGGCCTATTGTCTGCCCCACTCTCCACTCCTGTGGCGCCTCCGTGTGCTTTGTCTCCGGAACCCGTGCCGCTCCATTCTCTCCAGAATCACAAGGGACACCCACGCCAGCTGCGGCAGCTCTTGCATGCCATGTTCTATGGCTGTCCAGCATTGTCCACATAGGACAAGGGAGCAGGGTCAATTCGTGTGACTATCCAGCCCCCTGCAGCCCACCCACTGTGCATTGCATACAGCCGTGTGCCACACCCCTGTGATGGTGCGCGACCACCCACAGTGACCGCGTCCACAAGACCTGCCTACCCAGGCACCCACAGCCATGTGGACCACTGCACACACCCATCGCCCATGTCCCGCATAGCACCACCGTGGCCATGGCCATACAGTGACATGGCTATGCGGTGCGAAGGCAGTGGCACAGCCATGTACGCGGTGAATGCATGGACCACCATTGATGCACTCCCAGACGTGCAGTGCCACTGGACAGTGCTGACTGTAACAAGTTGCGTGCATGGCAGTGGTGTCAATGGATGGTGGCCATGCCCTGCTGCCCGTCCTGTTACACAGCATGCAGTAGTAATCATGGATGTAAGGCACTCACCATCATCAGGCTGGTCCCTGCACCGTGTGGTCTGGCATCCCTCCAGGCCTGCTGGTCATCTTGGCACCGCCTCCTCTCCCTCGCCTGCCAGCGCTCCTCTGGGCCTAGGGTGCAAACATGGAGAGAGGAACATCAGTACAATCCGGTAGCAAAGTCCCCCCACCCCATGTGTGTGCAGTCCCACACAGCCATACCCATCTACCCCCCACCTCGATACCACCACCACGGCCAATACTGGATGGCACTCCCCATGTGCTGGACACATGCCACCATGATACCCGTATGGACGTTAGTGTATGGATGGGGCACCTACCTGGCCGTGGCACCGTGCCCCTCCTGGCATGTGCCCGCAGGTGGGCAAGCCTGTCTGGGTCCCTGCACTGGAGGTCCCCATATCGGTGGCGACACTGCTCAGCTGTGCACCTGATTCCTGTGGCCTCCTCCAGCGCCACCGCCACCTCCTCCCATACTACACTCCTGGCCCCGTCCAGGGGTGCATCTCCATAAAGTGTCCCAGCATGAAGCTCTACTATGGCCACCAAATTGGCCAGCTCCACCTGGCTCCAAACAGCAGCCCTTCTTCTTGCCATCTCTGAAGCTGGTTGGAGTCAAAATGGCGCTCTGTAGCACGGTCCGCCATGTGCAGATACTGCGCGGTACAGCGCTCCCATTCCCTATCGCGCTGTCACCGAACAGCGCAATAGTGGTGCACCCATGCGAGCGCATGGTGCTTAGGGGGCAAAGGTCAGGCACAGGGTCATGGGTCTCTCGCGCACGGACCGCCACAGCACGATTGGTACTCACTGCATGCAGCGCGATTGGGTGCCTGTGTGCCATCTCCTGTGGTGGCCTACCATGCTGTGGCCGCAGTGCGCCCACAGAGCCCCAGTGCCAGTGCACCATACATGTGAACAGTGCAGTAGCGCCACTGGCACAATGATGGCCGTGCCCTGCATTGCCTCCCGCACACAGCACGTCAGCAGCATGGCAGGCATCTGCATCATGACCCCGGGCATGTGCCGTTCGGTGTCTACTGCGCATGTCACAGAAATGCGCCCTTGCCTGAGCACGTTCAACACAACTGCACAAAGCGCAACAGTGAGATATTCAGCCAGCATATGCAAATCAGCTAATCAGCCATTCAATGGCGCAGATACTGCATTTGCATCCACTTATAATTGCGCCTCGCCTCATTTGCATGTGTTGCGCTATAAAAATGCGACATTGGACTGCAGTGGCCATAGTCTGTTTTTGCAGTCTATTGTGGTGAGTTGCATGCTGTTTGGGAGTGTGGACTGTGGTGTGTGGGACATGCATGGGACTGCACAGTCACAGGTAACACCTGTCATTCTCACAGGATGAAGAATGAGCAATCATGAGGTGGAGGAAGAGGAAGAGACGTGGGAGGAAGATGAGGCCTAACTTCACAAAGGCAGAAATAGATGCCCTGTTTGAGGCCTACCTCGACCAGGAGCCACTGCTCAGCGGACGGCGGGGAACACCACAGGCCCGTGCTGCTGCATGGGAAGACGTGGCGTGTGCCGTCAACCTGCATGGCAGCCACCAGCGGTCCGTGCAGGAGTGCAAAAAGAAGATGGGCACGGACAGGCGGAGGATTAAGGACAAGGTGGCTGCCATCAGGGCATTACGGGCTGCGACCGGTGGGGGACAGCCAGCCGTGCAACGCCTGACCCCACAAGAAGAGTGGGTTGCTGGCAGCATGCAGCGTTCTGCCATCGAGGATGTTCCAGGTGGTGGATTCCAGACGGGTGGTAGCCCGTCACTGCATGGTAGGTCCTGGTCTGTCAATGGGGGGGGACAGGGTATGGCAGATACATTAATGCTACTGTGTTCCCTTACAGCTCCTGAGCATCTTCATGGGTCAGTGGTGGTGGGCTTGTCCACGGAGGGCGATACCATGGACATAGAGGAGGGCCTGTGCACCTCCACAGGCATCCAAGGGTCAGGGCGACAGTGGGCCCGCCTGGACATCCGGACTGATGTTGGAGGAGCAGGTGCAGAGGAGGCCCTGCCTGTGTCCCAGTGTGCCAGCGTCCATGGATGCCAGCATGCTGAGACTCGGGCTGGTGCCAGATCCGTCACTGATGGTGATGGAGCTCACTTCATGGACAGTGATACGTGGGGGCCACAGGATGGCGACACAGCAGGTGATATCACGGGCATGGCCATGGGTGGTGCCACCGTGGAGGCCTGCGTGACATCACAGTCCCAGCCTGTGCCTGTCTGCACCAGTGGGGCAGCACTAGTGTGTGTCCAGGACAGTGGGGCTGTTGCGGCCACTGCAGCGGCACCATTGAGCCCTGGAAAGTGGCAGCTGGAAGGGCAGTGTTAGCAGTCAGCCAATGGGGGTACAGTGTCAGGGGGCGGTGCCAGTACACCTCTGTGGACATGCCCAGGCCTGGCCCTGGTGTGCAGCGTCCACCCTCAAGGGGTGTTGCCCATCAGGGCCATGAACACCGTGAGGGACAGCATGCCGATCAGGCAGATGATCTCTTAGAAGAGCACACCCGCATACTCCAAGAATCAGTCGATCAGCAGTTGCGGCTTGTGACGGTGGTGGATGCACTCAGTGAGGCTCTGTGCCAGGCAGAGGAGCGGTGCAGCAGAGACACCGCTGTGCTCCTGGCAGGGGTGGACCGGATGCGGGAGGATGTGACTGCTGCCATTGACAGGCAGACACAGGCAATCGCAGCTGTCATGGCCACAATAGGCACAGTTATTTGACCATGCATCACAGACACCGCGCAGTGCAATGTCCACCCCCCATTCCCGGCGTCATGCGACACCCTCCTTGTCGACACCGGGTTCAGCTGTGGGCACCCTGAGCACACCTGGCGTAGGCATGTTCGGTGTGCTGCAGACCCCTGAGAGAGCACGGTCGCATTCACGCAGCGGAACCCCTGGGGGACCGTTGGTGCCACCCCATGAGGCCATTGGTCAGACTGTCACTGCTGGCGGGTCTTGGCGGGGCCTCCCATGCATCCATGGTGGCTGTGGTACTGTGGAGCATGACTGAACTGTCTCCCACCATGGCTACTGTCTGATGCTGCCCTGTGTGCATTGTGTTGTTCAACGTGCAATACACGGGTAGGGTACCCGGCCCTGCACACACACACACGTTACATCTGCACATCCTCCTGGCTGCTATCCGCTGTGGCGTGTGCATGATGATGCCTGTGTTGCGCTGTCCTCCACTGTGCAATGGTGCCCAGTGTCTGACACATGCATAATGACAGGCACTGGACGTGGTGGTCTGTGGATGTGTGTGTGGCTAGGGGTGGCGGTTGGGGTCAGCGTGCCTCCTACCCTTTGTGCATGTCTTGTGGTGTGTGTGTGTGTGTGTGCGTGCATGTGTGTGTGTGTGTGACCGCGTGCCATGTTAGACCTTGCCCATCCCTGATGGCATGTGCGGTTCCATGCTTGTCCAGCTCCCTTAATGAAATGCACCCTTGGGGTTTGTCCATGCATGTTTGTGGGTTGTGCCCTTGTCACTGGTGGTTGCACATGGCCCCATGACTTATCTGGGTTGATTGAAGTGCTCCTCTGTGATAGTGTCCCGGTGCAGCTGTGCCATCTGGATCAGTCGGGGGTCCCTTCGACCAAAGGGGGGGCTGCCCATCACCATCTTCACCAGCATCCTCATCGTCCCCATTGCTGTCCCCCTCTTCGACCTGTATGGCTAATCCACAGTGGTTGGCCATGTTGTGCATGATGCAACAGGCCAGGAATAGCCTGCAGGCCTTTGAGGGGCTATACTGTAGGGCACCGCCAGACGTGTCCAGGCAACGGAAACATGCCTTCAGCATCCCGAACACCCACTCGATGACATTGCATGTGGTGGCATGTGCCTCATTGTAGTGTTGCTGCGATGGGGTTGCGGGCCGGCGGTATGGTGTGAGCAACCAGGGATGGAGTGAGTATCCACTGTCACCTGTGTGTAGAGGGTGGACATTAGTTTGGTGATTAGCGTCGCCCTGCCTTGGGTCATCTAGGCCAATACCCATGTCACCTCTGACTATGCCCCTCTCAAGCTCCATGTCTTTCTGCGTGGTTTGCATACTCACCCACTAGGTGGCCAGTGGGGATATCCCCACTCTCGAACCTGTGGCACAGTGCGGACTGGTGCCAGATGAAGGCATAATGTGCTCCCCCAGGGTGCGTGGCACACGTTTATGTTATGATTATGTGTCCCCTTGCATCGCACACCACCTGGCAGTTGATGCTTGCATACCCCTTCCAATTCATATATACGGCCCCTTCGGGGCCAGGTGGTGTGCAGATGGTCACATGGGTGCAGTCTATTGCCCTGAGCATGCCAGGCATACGTGCTACCCTGTGGAACTCCTGTACATTTGCTGTGCACTCTGCTGGTGTGCTGGGGAAATGGATGTACTCCGCAGCATGTGGCAGCAGTGTGCTGAGGAATTGGGTGAGGAGATGTGACATGGCCAACTGGGTTATGTCTGTCATGTCCCCTGTTGGTCTCTGGAAGGTACCCATGGCGAGCAGGCACATGACAGCTGTCACTTTGTCTCCACTGACAGAGCATGGCTCCATCGTGTGGGTGCCTGCATCACATCACTGCACAGCTCACAGAGCCACCTCAGGATCACCCGGTTCAGGCGGTACCAGCCCACGATCTCAGTATCAGCGTACAGCTTGAAGCTAGTGCAGGCTTGGTACTGCCTGTTGGGGGTATACTGCCAACGGGCCCTTCCACAGCCGTGCCCCCCTGCTGCCTGCCTTCTCACCCCCCTCATAACTGCCTCCATCTGGATGGTGGCACTGGCCATGTCCCTGGCTTGTGTTACCCCCCTCCGGCAGCTGTTTCTCTGTTCCCCCCGCTGTCCTGCTGCTACTCCCCCTGCACTGGGAACACCTCCCTGTAGTGGCCGTACTGCCCACTATCTGTGCCCTCAGTGCTGTGTGGCACTTCCCCCTTTTGTCCTGCACTGTGGCACAGGCTCCCCACACCTTCCCTGTTCCTGGTGGTTTCATGTGCTGTGTCCTGCTCCTGCCCTGTCCTGCTCCCAGTTTCTGTGTGCCTGTGTGGCTACCTGCAGTTCATCAACATGTGGCTTCCCTGTAGCATTCTTGCACCTCTCTCTTGTTCCGTTTTATTTTGGATCATTTCCGCTATCGCGCAACTTCCGTTTGCTCTCCTATTGCGCATGGCGCATGTTGTTGAATATCGCACTGAACCATTTATGCATGGTTCCTCCCCCTTCAGTTGCGCATGCATTCATTATCATTGCGCTCTTGCGCAGTGTGATTTGGGGGGGTGCATCTGCCTCCCACTGAATATCACAGAATGGCGCATTTTCAGACTTGCGCTGGCTCATCCCTTTTGAATAGCTGGGCCAGTTTGTATTAAAAAAAGGGTATTATTTCAGAATTTGTGATAAAATAGTTCTTCTGCCAGCTAGAAAATTATGTCATTTTAGTTTTGTCCTTTACTGTCCTTTGAGATTGTTGCTAGCCAGGAGTCTTGTTCCCCCCTCCCCCCCCAGTATGTATTGGGCTGGAGGAGGCACCGGTATTTTTTGTCAGCCTGGGATGGAAAAGCAAGAAGCTGTTGAAAGTGATGGAATGTGAAACTGTTTCTTTTTTCCTTTAAAGCGATGCATGGCTGACCCACTGACACAGCGGAAGTGCTTCTGTCTGCGGTGCCGACTACCGGGGTTCAGAAACAGACCTCAGACATTGGAGGGTCATCTGGGGGGAGGAGGCTGAGTGTCCCAGGGACTGTTCTCCTTCTCTGGGGAGGAAGGAAACTTGGTACCTAGTACCTACTGACCCCTAGCATTAGCAGGGGGATGCGGCAACCTGGGAACATACTGGGAGCCTATCACAGTGGAGAACGATGGACCTCTGTACATCAGATGTGGTAGCATCCCAGCTTGTGTGCCGAGGTCATTGCACAATTGGCACTGCCTCAGACAGGTGGAAAGTGAGGACATACAAGGGAAAACCCCCTCGGCGCGAGCCCTATAACACCCGGATCCCGGCATATGCCAGTACCTACCAAAGTGGAGGAGTGGGCCTCCTACCTTGGCAGCATCCAAGGGCCAAAAATATAAGCATTTTAAAAAAAAAAGCGATGCATATGCACTGTTACCAGATGTACAGGACTGAGCGACTCCTCCCCTTCCCATGACAGGGCAAGCATCCTTACCTAGTGATTGGAAGTACTTCTGTTATAAGGGTGTAGGCAGGCATACTCCAAGCACTCCATGGTGTGCAATTTTATTTAAGGGGGGTAACAAATAGGCTCTGAACTGCTTCCTTTTTCCATGAAAACTAACAAAGAAAATACTGAACCTTTCTGTAATTTTATTCATAGGAGTCGAAACCAGAAGAACTGGTCACTAATACTCTCTTTGCATCCCAAGGACAATACAACTTTACAGGCTCTGGGCTGGTATGTGGGCGTCTTAGGGAACAATGCATGGCATTTGTATTTACCCATGCATGGCAACAACCACTGTCATGAGATACAAAAGTTGTATTTATTGTGCCAAATGAGGCAACAAACATGGTCTTGGTGTACATTTGTATATTGTCTGGCTACACCGGGGGAGGGAGCTCACACTAACAAGGGGGTAGCAGTGACTCCACTTGGTGTACAGATCTGAGATCCCTGGCTACAACCCTACTTCTGTAGCCCCCCATCTTGCCTACCAGAGGTGAGCCCGCCAGTATAAAAATAAAGAAAACATAATAACAAAAATGGATTTTCTTTTAAGAACTGCAGGGGCGGGAGCGCAACTGGCAATGGAGACAGTGGGAGTAGGCATGCTGCGGGAGCGGCAGCACGATTATTAGATGACAGAACAGGACCAGTTAGAAAACAATTTATTTTTTAATTAAAGTGTCGACATATGTGTAGGGCTGGTATTTACTATTAAAAAAAAAGTGCTAAATATGTTTACTGGACAGCTTCATTGACCAATGGTTTCCTTGCTAAGATAGGGAAAAATGTTAGAGCATTTGTAATGTTCTAATGGCACAGTGACTTTTTTTTTTTGTAGTGCGGTCTTGCGTTTTAGTACTTGTTTTTAACTTGTGCATTAAACGAAGTCAATGCACAAGTAACAACCAATCAGAATGCAGGAATTTCCCCACCCATTTCATAACTGCATGCAAGTGAAAACAGGATCTCACTTCCCCAAGATTTCGTCTGCTCTGGCTGCTTGTCTATGAATGACATCACAAGCCTTTGTTTGTGATGTCACAGTCTGCTGCTGAGGAAATGACTGTGATATCACAGAGAAATATATAGTGTATGGTAGAACGCTGTTGAGCATGGAAATCCATGCTCCCAACAGTGTTGTTGTGCTTGCTTCAGTGTATCATGATCTTGTTGTGCTGCACTGAGTATGTCACCGGTGCAGCACAACAAGATCGAACGCATTCACAATTGCGCAATTTGACAGCCACATCGGCGAGGAAGCGAGTAATGCTGGAGTGAGTCACAACATTGAAGCCAAGTAAGGCTTGGTAAAAAATCTCAACGTTTATTTCTGCATCCATTCGCTGTTTTGTAATGAACAGACTCCCCATACACTATAAAAGATTGTCTATGGGGAGTCATTCACAAACAAGGATCTTCTCTGATCTCAAGATCTCCTTGGCAACGGATGTCATATGAAATATGATGTCTATGATATCAGGTGTAGACAAGCAGCTAGAGCACGTGATGTCTGGAAACCATTAAACCTGTTTCCATGTAATGTGCTTATAGTGAAAAGAGGGATACTAAACATAGGGAAATTTCGGGGGAGATCACAGGGGTCCTGATCACCCCCTCAGACACAATAAAAAAATGTAGAAATCAGCAGGGGAGCTGCCAAAATGCAGTAAAAGAGAATTTCTTAGAAAATGACAAATCCTTACTTTAGCTGGCTGTAGTCTTCCTGCTACTCAGTGCTCCACATGGCCTGGTGTGAGTTCATACCTCTCAACCTTTCCTGATTACGAGAGACGTCCTTCATTTTACCCCTTAAAATTGCTCTCTCATTGAAAAGTTGCTGCCCAAACAGAGAATGTGTTGTAAATTCAGACTTTAGAGTATAAATTGACATTTTAAGATGCTAAATCAAAAACCAACTTTGTACATGTAAGCACACTGGTCTCCACAATGTTCTGAGCTTGTATCTCCATGTTTGTGGACGTGTCCCTCATTATGTGGATCAGTGTCCCTCATTATGTGGATCAGTGTCCCTCATTATGTGGATCAGTGTCCCTCATTATGTGGACGTGTCCCTCATTATGTGGATCAGTGTCCCTCATTATGTGGATCAGTGTCCCTCATTATGTGGACGTGTCCCTCATTATGTGGATCAGTGTCCCTCATTATGTGGACGTGTCCCTCATTATGTGGATCAGTGTCCCTCATTATGTGGACGTGTCCCTCATTATGTGGATCAGTGTCCCTCATTATGTGGACGTGTCCCTCATTATGTGGACGTGTCCCTCATTATGTGGATCAGTGTCCCTCATTATGAGGATCAGTGTCCCTCATTATTCCTCATTTTGACTGTCTGTGTACCTCATTTCAGTAATAAAAGGTTGAGAGGTATGTGAGTAACAGCTCCTCAAGAGATGCAGTTACCTGGCAGTGCAAAATGAGGGCCCAACAAAAGACTCAATGTGAGTAGTTATCGCCTCATTGTTAGAGCTTTCAGCTAGTGTCCAGGCTGTTTGCAAAGATCAGGGGTGGGCTGAGGTGCTGTTAAAGGAAAACTACAGTCTCATATCTTGTGAATTGTATTGGTTTCCATGTCAACTGACAACTCTTTTCGTGTAGCTTTTAAAGATATATGTGATTGCTTTAGTCTATTTTCACTGTTCATACTAGTCCTTGTAACTATCCTGGAGGTCTCCGTTTTCTGGTTGTTGAAATCCCATTGTCGCTAAGAGACACATCAGTATATGAGAACATATGTGAGCATCCTTTAGACTCCAAGGCAAACCTGTCTGCTTAATTAATTAACAAAACAAGTTGTGCAAAGTGTGAAATAACACATTTACCATGATAGCTTTTCAAACTGAATTGTAAGGCAAAGTTTTTCCCTTTAAATTGCATACGAACATACAAATCTGCCAGCAGAAACAGGCCTCATGGTCTATCAAGTTTGCCTGAGTGCGCATCTAGCACCCCTGGATTGCAGCAGCTCTGCCTCCCTCAGCTCCAGGGTGTTCTCAGCCCTCCCTTCACAAACCCCCCCCCGCCCTCTCCTATGCCCTTTTAAAACTGCCCACCATCTTACATGAAATCACCCCCTCTGGAAGGGAGTTCCATTTTTTTAATTTTTTTATTTATTGAATTCTTGGATGACACCTGTGAGCAGATGCTTGCTGAGAGATTCCACATCAGATACATTAACACAAGAAGACACAATATAGTTACAGTAAATTATACATACAGCATACAAAAAAATTCAACAGTACATGGGTTGCAATGACAAGCAGTTCACAAATTGTGCTAAGGCATTGCACATGGTATGCCAGCATCCTGTAGAAGTGAGAGAGGCAGAGGCAGACTGTAAGGGTGAGGTAGGGAGGGGCAGTGGGAGCTGGGATAGGAAGGGCAGAGGGAAAGAAAAGAACCAAGGGGTAAGGGGTGGGAGGCAAGTAGTAGGAAAGGGGGTGGGACGCAAGTGCTTGGGTAAAGACTTAACTTGACGGGTCAGGAGTTAGAAGTGCTGAGGCAGACTTTGACACCACCCTTTCCGTGAAGTAGTGTTTCCTTATCTCTCACTCTCCAAAAATCTGCCCCCCTCCAATCTTGGCCCATGCCCTCTTGTGTCCCTTCCCTTCCTCAGCTTAAATAACCCATAAGTGCTAGCTTTGTTGCTTCCCTTTAGGTACTTGAACATTTCAGTCATATCCCCCCTATCCCTCCTCTCCTCCAGGGTGTACAAACTCAGATCCCTTAACCTGTCCTCGTAGGTTCTGCCTTCCATCCCCTGTATCATTTTTGTCACCCTATGTTGCACCCCCTCTAGCAGTCTAACATCCTTCTTCTGATTCGGACGCCAGTACTTCACGCAGCCTGCCAGCTGCGGCCTGACCAGGACCTGTAGACAGTGGCGGAGCCAGTCTTGGTAGCATTTGGAAGCCGGGGGGGGGCATTCAGTCAATCATGGGCTCCACAATGGGCACTAAACAGTGAATAAAGATAGTGGCCGGGTGCCACTACTCACACTGGGGCAGCCAGGAGGGGCGATTGCCTCCCCCAGCTCCCTCTCTAGCTCCGCCACTGCCTGTAGAGGGACATAATCACTTCCCTATGCCTGGACAAGAATCCCCTTGTAATACATCCCAGCCTCCTGTTAGCCTTTGCTGCAGCTTTCCTGCATTGAGCAGAGTTGTCCATGTTCTCCGTTACCAAAACTCCTAAGTCCTTCTCTTCCTCGGTGACCCCCAGCCTCACTGCCCCGCAACCAGTATTCATTTCTTGGGTTCTTGGCCCTGAAATACATAGCCTTGCATTTCTTCACATTGAATCCCAGCTGCCAATTCACCAACCACTCCTCCAGTTTGGTCAGGTCCCCCTACAGTTGTTTACACTCGTCATCTTTATTCACTACTGCCCCTATTTTAGTATTGTCTGCGAACAGACTGATCCTGCTCTCAGCCTCATGTGAGATGTCCAATATGAACAGCCCAAACAACAACGGACCCAGCACCAAACCATGCGGCACTCCACTCTTCACTGGCCTTGGTGCTGAGAGTCCTCCACCACCACCACCACCTATTGCTGCCTCCCCTTCAGCCAGTTCATGATCCAGTTAACCATCTTCCCCCCAACCCCACAGATTCCAGTTTCCCACCAGCCACCAGTTAGGCACTGAATCAAAGGCATTGCTGAAGTCCAAATATAGGATGTCCACTGCATGGCCCTTGTCCAACTCCCTTGTTACCCACTCATAATATTCTATTAGATTGGTCTGACAGGATTTCCCTGAGATGAGTCCATGCTGCTGCCTATCCTGGAGGTCATTCACCTTGAGAAATGCCACCAGCATCTCTTTCAGTATTGCTTCCATGAGTTTTCCCACTATGGAAGTGAGATTGACAGGTCTGTCGTCGCCGGGTTCATCCCGGGCCACTTTTGTGTATAGGCACCACATGGGCCATCCTCCAGTCCTGTGGCATGCATCCCATGTCCAGGAAGGTGCTGAACAGGTTCACCAGCAGCCTGGCCAACACCTCCGCCATCTCCCTCAGCACCCTGGGATGAATGCCATCAGGACCTGGTGCCTTGTCCATCCTTCATGTCTTCAGATCCTCTAGTGCTCTACTCTACTCTCCTTGATCATTCTGTCAGTCATCTCTTCCCCCCGACCCCACCTTCCCAGTCCACAGAGGTATTGGACCACCCTTCTCCTGTGTGAACACAGAGCAGAAGTATACATTTAGTGCTTCTGAAATTCTGCTTGTTCTGCACCCTTTTCCACCCACCCCCTGCCCTTCTTGAGCCACACTATTTGGTCCCTGCACTTCCTTTTCTCCCTCACATATCTAAAAAAAGTCCTTCTCACCTCCCTTAATGCCCTGAGCCAACCTCAGCTGCCTGGAGGCTTTGTCCTCCCTAACCAGCTTAGTTACGTCCTTGGACCAACTAGCATACACTTCTCTGTCCTCCCCATCCTCTTGAATCTCCGATACACAGCTCATGCTTCTCTCACCCTCACCCCCCAGCACTTTGCTGTTTAACTAACCTGGCTTCTTGGCCCTGCTTTTCTTGCTCAGAGTTTTGCTGCAAGCCTCGGTAGCCTCTGTTAGACCAAGTTTGATGATATCCCACTTTTGCTGTACATCCATCTCCAGCCTAATCCCCTCTAGCTGCCCCTGCAGTATTTCCTGTATCCTCTCGAAGTCCACCTGCCTGAGTCCACCACCCTTGTTTCTGAGCCTACAGCCTCCCTACTCAACCTGAGTTTGAACCACAACAATTGTGGTCATTCCTAGCTAGTGGGTCCTCCACCCTTAGATCCCTCCTTCCCAACCTCCCTGTTCGATAGTACTACATCCAGTATATTGTCTAGCCAAGTTGGTACATTGACCATCTGAGTCAGAAGACTATCCTGGAACACATCCAGGAGTACCTGCTCCCTGGCACTGGAAATGGCTGGGGTACTCCAATCCACCCAGGCAGATTGAAGTCCCCCACGACCACCACACTCCCCGTCCTACATACCCACCAAATCTGTTCTGCCAGCTCTTTATCCAGCTCCTCAGACTAGGCTGGTGGTCTATACACCACCCCCAGCCTCAGTTTTCTACTCTTTGAGTCCAGGAGCTGCATCCATAGTGCCTTTGTCCTCCCTTCCTCCCCCTCATCTCTTGTGCACCTAATCCCGTCTCTGACATAGACTGCCACCCCTTCCCCTCTCCCCACCCCCCTGTCTTTTCTATAAAATCTGTACCCCAGGACTGCCAGATCCCAATCCTGGTGCTGGGTGGCCCAAGTCTCAGTGATGGCCACAATGTCCACATCCTTTCCACTAAGACAGCCTGGAGCTCAGCCATTTTTTTACCCAGGCTCCTCGCATTCAGGAAGACGACTCTCCACCCATTCCCATCCATCCTTCTACCCCATGGTCCCTTGACCTGCCCCCCCTTCCCTCTTTGTCATTCCGTTGCAGTCACTGGTGTCATGGGGGGTCAGCTCATTCAGCTCCCCTTGCTGGTGGTTCTGCATACTGGCTGCACACTCGCCTCCCCCTTATCTAGCTTAAAAACCCACTTGAAACTATATATTCTTCCAACTTGCCTTTCAACATCCCCTGCCCTGCCCTACTCAAGTGTAATCTGTCCCTTGCATACAATTCACTGGTGTTCCATGTATCCCCTCATCCTCCTATCAGCCCATACTCATGAGAGCTACACCCCCCCAGCCAGGAGTTGAACTCCACAATCCTTTACTGTCTCACTCTGCTTGCTCTTGGCTCCAGTAGCACCTCTGAGAAGGCCACTGACTCCCAATTTCCGAACACAACTTCCCCAGATCTTCAAATCTCTCCCTGACTGACTCCACCGTGCAGCCTCCCCAGGTCATTAGTGCCTACATGTACCACCACATGCAGTTTCTCCCTTCAATGCATTAAGTTTGGGTGTTCCAGAGAGTTTTTTCAAGATATCTGTACTTTCAGCAGAGAAATATGTGGCATAAATGGGTGCTGTGACATTGTGTTCTCATATGCTAATGCAGCGTTAATGGACAGTGAGATTTCAAAAACCATTACATGGAGAATACCAGGATACTTACAGAGACTAGCAGGAACAGTGAAAACAAATTAAAGCAAACACATATATATTTTTATTTATTTAAAGACTGGCAATCGGGAGAGGCACACTGAATCAAGGCTCATTTCCTGGTGCGACCCGGGGGAGGAGGGAAAAGGAGGTAAAAATGAAGTACAATTAAAAGAGTTACAAATCATAAGTGCTTGACTACAGGCAGGTAACCACTTATACAGTCAGGTAAAAATATTGTGCATAACGTTGTGTATAACAACTACAAGTAGGCAAATAGCAGTGGAAATATACAAGCAGATATATGAATGGTACATAGCACACGTACAAAAACAACACATTAGAGAAGTATAACAACGCAGGGTATCATTTAGGCCTAAGAGGGCAGTAGGGCACATGGGAAACTAGCCAGGTACAGACTACAGGGAAGCTGAGGACTTGGCCCGCTGTGATAGAGATAACAAGGGATGAAACCATGATGGCATGGGTACTTCCTAAAGGTTAGTCTGGTTGTGGGCACAATGCAAGGGGCACGAGAGGAGAGATAGAGGGTTCGTTTAAAGAGATTTAAGGAAGACAGCATGCGCAGACAGTCCAACAGGGAGCTCCATTCCTTGGGGAAGTGAAAAGAGACGGCAGCCTTGCCAGTGTTAGAGTGAGGGTGAGGTAGGGCAAAGGAGCGTGGGTCACGGGAACGAAGACTATAGGAGGTGAGGTCGGTGGGGGATAAGAGGGAGGCTAAGTAGGAGGGGAGTGAGACAAACCTGTATTTAGCGGTGAAGATGGAGGTTTCTGTGGCAAGTAAGTGAAGGGGGAGATAACAAGGAGTAGAGGGTGCAGTGATGGGTTCGGGGCGGGGATGTTCAGGAAGAAATGACAGAAGACATTGAAGAGAACATCCAGTCGGGAAAGGGAAGAAGTAGGGGCAGACCTGTACACAATGTCGGTGTAGTGAAAAAGGGGCAGGATGGTTTTAGTAAGGAGTGTTCAATGGACAGGGAGGGACAGAGCATCTTCATTTCTATAGAGGGCCCCAAGTTTAGGGTGGAGCTTGGAATGAATATGATTGATGTGAACGGAGAAATCACGGCTACTGTCCAACCAGACACCGAGGTATTTGTAGGCAGGGACTATGTCAAGGGTTTTTCCATCAAGAGTCATGAAGGAAGGGGGAGGGAGAAGTTTGACAAGTTTCTAGGAGGATCCGAAGTTCATGGAGACAGTTTTTGTGGTGTTGACCTTCAGTTGGTTAGCCCCAAACCAGTTGAGGGCTTGGGTGAAATCAGTCTACAGCTGGGAGGTCACAATTGAAGCGGAGGGGCCTGAGGTATAGAGAATAGTGTCATCAGCATAGAGGTGGATATGGGAGGAGGAGCAAATGAGGGTGAGGTCATTTAGGAATATCAAAAAGAGGATGGGGCCAGGGGTTGACCCTTGTCGTACACCAGCTGGTATGGGGGGGGTTGAGAAAGTATGTCTGCAGACTGGATGCATTGAGAGCAACTTGGGAAGTAAGAGCCGAACCATTTGACTGAGAAGGGGGAGAGGCCAGCAAGTTAGACTTTGGTGAGAAGAATGGGATGGGAGATGGAATCAAAAGCTTTGGCTAGGTTTATGAATATGGCTGAGGTAAGATGGCCATGGTCCATACCAGTAAGAATAGCATCGGTAACCCTAAGAAGGGAAGAGACGGTCGAGTAATTTTTCTGAAACACTGACTGATAAAGGGACAGGAAATTAGTGGTAGTCAGGAAGTTAGTGAGTCTGGTGAGGACGAGAGATTCTTGTAGTTTAGCTAGAGCAGAGAGGAGGGAGATGAGGCAGTAATTACCAGGTTGGGAGTGGTCACCACCTTTGTAAAACAGAACCATTTTAGCCTCTTTCTAGGCCTGTGGCACTATGCTGAGGGAGAAAGAGAGGTTGAGCAGTTGGGACAAGGGATGGGTGATGGCTGGAGCTGAGATCTTTAGTAAGAGTGGATCCAGACCATCAGGGCTGGATTTGTGTGGATTTAGGGATTGGAGTGCCCTAAGGATCTCCTGGGCTGCAATAGGGTAGAGTGGACATGTGTGTAGGGTACTAGAGGTGGAGTTGCTGAGGAGGGGATGCTGTGGGATCGGAAGTAGGTGTGGTGTGGTGTGCTGGGGGGGTAGGGGGATGGGACGGGGCAGTGGGAACGGCACAAGTTGCACGTATATCCCTAACAGCTACAGGAAAAGAGTTGTCTGTTGACATGGAAACAAATAAAATTGACAAGATATGAGGGTGCTGTTTTCCTTTAAGTCTCCTACAGTTAACATTAATGGAAGCAGCAACACAACCGACAGGAATAGTGCATGTCCTAAGGGCGTTCAGGACACAGACAAGTATTTCTTTGAAATCTGTATGTATGTTGGTATGTTATAACGGGGATGGGGGCTTCTATGGTAACAGAACACTTTAGAATAGAAAGAAACAGAGCTGCTGCCAAAACGCAGTAACAGAATAACTATTTTAAGCATCTGCAACTAAAAATAAAAGGTGACTGCTCCAAACTACAAGGACGTAGTAACTGTGGTCTCACTCAGGATGGAGGCTGGAAAGACTGTTGGTGATAAATTTCATCAAAAACTGACACAGATTAAATGGTGACAGTAGTTGACATTTAGGCATGGGACAAGTTGTTGACCATTTAGACATTGGGCAAACAGATAACCATTTAGGCATGAGGCATGCAAATTACCATTTAGACATCGGGCAAACAGATAACCATTTAGGCATAGGTCAGTAGATGGCCATTTAAGCATGAAGCAAGCAAATGATCATTTAGGAACTGGGAAAACAGATAACCATTTAGGCATGGGTCAGTAGATGATCATTTAGACATGGGTCAGTAGATGACCATTTAGGAATGGGCCAGTAGAGTAGATGATCATTTAGGCATGGAGAAACAAATGACCATTTTGGCTTGGGGCAAGTAGATGAACATTGAGGCCTGGGGCAAGTAGACAATTTAGGTATGTGGCAAGTAGATGTTCATTTAGGCATGGGGCAAGCAGAAGACCATTTAGGCATGTGGCAAACATATGACCATTTCTGCACAGGGCAAAGAGTTGACCACCGAGGCATGTGGCAAGCAGATGACAATTTAAGCATGTGGCAAGTAGATGACACTTAGGTATGGGGCCAATAGTTAACCATTTTTTCCCCCAGTTCTTTTCTGGCTCCACTTTGGTTCCGGGGAACTCTCTCAGGCATCCATTTACCCTCAGCTCTACCTCGGGGCCTGAAACTCCTCTTCTCCTGGCACCAGCCCCGCTATCCCCTCGGCTCTGAGCCCCCCGAGGTTGGGCCGCCGTATCCGCCCAGGGTGCTCTATCTAGAATTTGGGCCGGGCTGGGCCCAGCCCAGGAGCTGAGTGAGTCTGGCCAGTGGAGTGTGGCTGAGAGGGTGGTGCTGTTGCCTATCCCCAGGAGCGGGGATTTTCTCAGTTACGTTCCGCTCCCCTTGGCAGAGCCCGGTCATGCAATGACACCAGGCACATGTGCCACGGCTCTGAGTCCCTCTTTGCTGTGCCCTAGGTGTTGCAGTGCCTCCAATCGCCATCTGGGGCCGCTGCGGTGCCAGGCAGATGCCTGAATCCCCCCGACAGAGGAAAGCAGTCCTCTGGACACTTGATCCCCTCTCTCCCCTGCTGATCCCTGGCAGCCTAGGCTCATTCCCAAACCCAGGTCACCGACATGGCACGATGTGTGGTGTCCAGCGTCTCAACCCTCAGCACCACCGGGCCAGCTAGTAGATAACCATTTAAGCATGGTAAGCAGATCATCTATTAGGCCAAGGGCAAATAGATGATCAGTTAGGTGCAAAGCAAACAGATGACATAGAAACATAGACTTTGACGGCAGATAAGGACTGCTTGGCCCATCTAGTCTGCCCATTTCCCTACCTACAGGATAGGCCGCAGATCCTAGTTAACCAACAGCCTATTTCTTCCTACCCCCCACAAGAATTGTCTTATGTCTGTCCCATGCATTCTTGAATTCTCCCACAGTTTTAGACCTTACAACCTCCTCAGGAAGGCTGTTCTATGCATCCACTACCCTCTCTGTGAAATAATACTTCCTCACATTGCCCCTGAACCGCCCCTCCCTCTATCTTTAAATTGTGTCCCCTTGTTCTTGCACGTCTCTTTTTCTGAAAGATGCTACCCTCTTGGACTTTGTTGATTCCACTGAGGTACTTAAAGTTTCTATCATGTCTCCTCTCCTTCTTTCCTCAAGGGTATCATATTAAGCTCATTTAGTCTCTCCTCAGATGGATTCTTGCAGACCCTGCACCATTTTAGTAGCCCCTCTGGACTGCCTCTATCCTGTCTATGTCCTTGTGGAGATGGGGTCTCCAGAACTGGACGCAGTACTCCAGATGGGGTCTCACCAACTGTCTGTACAGAGCGATAACAACTTCCTGTTTTCTGCTGCTGATGCCTCTCCCTATGCATCCCAGTATAACCAAGCCCTCCCTGCTGGCTTCTCACATTGCTTGCTAACCTTAAGGTCATCTGATATGATTACCCCCAGCTCCCTTTCTTTTTGTTGTTATTACTACCCCCCACCCCCCACATTGTGTATTCTTCCCCGGGTTCTTGTTTCCCAGGTGCATTATTTTGCACTTCTTGCACTGAATCCTAGCTGCCATACTTCTGACCATTCCTCCAACCTTGCCAAGTCCCTTCTCATCCTTTCCACGGTAACCCCTAGATGGCTATCCCAGGGCTACTACCCTGCCTGATTTGCCACTCAACAGGTTGGAGGGGCCTGATCCAATGGCGTGGTGCCTCCACCCAGAGGTCAGGGTTTGCAATAGTTAAACTAACTTGGTCACAGCCCTCTGGGACACTGCAACCCCTTTCTTCCCACTAGTGGCCCACACAATATATCAGAATTACCTTCACAGTATACACTTACCCCAGGTCTGGTTCCGCACTGGGACCTCCTGTGAAATGAGATACAGTGCACAATCACAGTACAGTACTTTAACATAGACAAATACCTCAGGCAGTATAACTTTGCTGAAACAAGCAGCTCTGATTTATTTAGGGGATATAACAAGGACAGGGGAAATCAGGTTAACTAGCTTATGACTCTAATAATCTATTTATGGCTCTGTGCACAGGCCTATCCCTATCAGTTACTGTCCCTGGGTACCCAAGCCCTAGTGGCTAGTCCAAACCGTGGCAGCTGGTGAGGGCCCTTTCACACGAGAGAAAGGAGAATTAAACAGTCAGCAGTACAGTAATTCCATTTGGATTTAATGTGGCATCAAACAGGGGCGATTCTGAATTAGTACTCACGACCTCCAAATAAGATAGGGTCCTTCAATGTCAGTAGGGCTCACTTGAGGTACACAAACCTCTTCACACATCCATATAAAAGAAAGCACTATACCAGGCAGGCTGCATCTGTATCCCGATCAATTACTGCACAATACCCGGAGAATACACAGCAGATTCAGTTCCTGACAGACCTAATGCAATTTTCAGCAATTTCTCCAGTCTTCTACAGGGTGAGCCTGGTTTCTACTCTTCAGGGATCCTTTGATTCTTTTCACAGGACGGATTCAGTCCTAACAAGCTGTTACACAAGCTGCAGACGGAACTCTGGGCCTTACACGTTTTTGACTAAAACTGCACACTGAAAAGCACAGGCTCCTTCCTTCTTCACTGCCAAAGCTCAACTGAAACTCCAACCGACAAAACCGGCACTTCCTTTGAGTTCCTCCCAGTTCTTGACTGGATTGGCTGTCACTCACAATAGACTGCTGCTGTTGGTCCAAAAAGGTGCTGAAGTCTAAACTACATCTCCCAGAGTCACTGCTCATACAATCCTCTTGTGGCTGGCTCAGATTATGAGTCCAAGTTCTGATTCGTCCAAGGCACCATTTTAGAGCTAGCTTACCCCACACTGATTGGTCCAGTTCAGCAGTTCAAAACTAGAATGGGGAACTAGCTGACACAGTTCTGACTGCAAAGAAAGCAGGTTAGACAAACTGTAATTTCATTATTACTCTAAATAATTTCTGGCAAACAGTTACATCTTTCAGATAGGTTCCCTTTGCACTCCTAGTGACTGCAAAATGAAGTGAATTGGCAGCAGCTTGAGTGGTACTCAATCAAAGAAACACACAGTCCCCCATACAAACTAATTATGTCTGCAAGCAGACAGCTCTTAAAGAGACAGTACCAGAGGTTCTAAAAACACTCACTGATAAATGGCTTAAATGCCAAACACCATTCAGGCTTGGAGCATTCAAGCAAGCTCCTGGAAGTCTTTTGGGAACCCCCATTTGCAGGGGGGTTACACCCTTCCTGGCCTGGGAAAGCTTGACGTCCCAGGCCAAGCAAGTACTCCATAAGTTTCAACTGCAACCACATACATTTGCATTAGGCTCACACATGTAATCATCAGTCAATATATCATTTTACCAAGAACACATTTCTGAAACATTGCAGTACGTCACTCTTTACACAGTATTACATACACATTGTACCATAACTCAAGTTATTACCTCTTGTACATGAAACCTGAAGAGAGGGGCCCTTCCTATCAGTTACCTTGGGGCTGGACGGGCAAGGGCACCATACTTAGAGGGCAACACAAGTAACTTGAGTTAGCACTGACGCCAGTTTGGGCAATGAGCTCGGGACACATACACTCCTTTATGGACAACATTGAGAGGCAAATCCACAGGCCTCCCAAGGAATCATAACTGAGGTGCACCACAGGCTTTACAGCTCGACCAGTCTTTCTAGGGGAACTGTTACAGTCTCTGCACTCTGAGCCTCATTTTCAGCATTGTCCACACTTGTCAGGGAGTCTCCATGGGGTAGTAGAGAGGCTAGAACTTGGGGCACTTTCAGCTCCAGGAGTTACAGTTTCTGAGTCCACAACATTTGGCTCGCATGGAGAGCTTTCTGGACACTGGCAGTGGACTGTCAGGGCACTCAAAATACTCTTCTTGTTCGGTGTATCACCAGTCTGCCCCAATCTATCATTTTCCTCCCTGAAAGCTCAAACAGTTCAACCATGCACAATGATTCCATTTCATCTGATCTGATGCTTTGCACTTCACTTTCTGGGAGCATTGGCTCCAAGGATGAAGCTGGGGCTTAGACAGTCCAGAAGGCCCAGCTTTGTCTCCAGTATTGACTAGGGATTGCCCAAACAATTGACTCAGTTCGTAAGAAGGATAGTATTCAAAGTCACTCTCACTTTCTTCCGATATGGACTGACAGTCATGCTCAACTGGGACTTGTGGAGGGGAACACTTTAACTTTGCTTCTGTAGGTGCAGACTTTCTTGATCTTTTCTTAGCAGCAGCTCTAGTCACTGGTCCAGAGGGGCATCTCCTAGGGCTCAGACTCAATTAAGATTTGTCCAATGGGCAGTAAATGATTTCTATGCATTGTTTTTACATCTTTTGAATTATTCTCAGGCTCTTACTTGTACACTGGCAGATCATCTAGTTTGCCCACTACAATGTGAGGGAGATGGTGCCATCTGTCAGCAATCTTGTGCTTGCCATGCAATCCCAGATTTCTTAGCAATACCCATCTCCTCCTGGAGTTCCTGTGCTTTCACCTTTTATCATACCTTTCTTTGTTGGCCAGATTTCTTTTGGCAGCCATGGTTTGAGCCTAGTTGTTTATGAGAGTTAGCTGGGCCTTTAACTTTGCACATACTGTAAATAGTTGTCAGCTTGAACCCCATCAGAGAGACCCCAAACACACACATCTACTGGTAGTCGAGCTTCTCTTCCAAACATCAGGCGGTAGGGGAGAATCCAGTGGCATCACTTTTGGTGCAGTTATAGCATGTACCAGGGTGCTAATTTGTTGGCTCCATCTAGGCTTGTCCTTTGGTGCAGGGTGCCTAGCATATCTAGCAAAGTGCGGTTGAAACTGCTCAGGCTGTGGGTCCCCTGGGGTGGTAAGGAGTGGTTCTGGACTGCGACTCCCTACAGAGAAAGCATCTCTTTGATCAGACGACTCTCAAAGTCTCTCCCTTGATCAGAATGGATTCTTTGTGGAGCCCCATAGTGAACAAAAAGTTTTCTACAAGTACTTTGGCCACAGTGGATGCTTTCTGGTCTTTGGTGGGGAAAGCTTGGCATATCTCGTGAAATGGTCAGTGACCACCAGCACATTACTGATATTTCTTTGATCTGACTCCAAACTTAGAAAATCAATACAGACCAGCTCCATGGGTGCACTGGTGGTGATGTTAACAAGGGGGCAGCCCTCTGGGCAAAAGCTTCTCCTGTAAGCAGCGATTACAAGTTCGAATGTGTTGCTCCACATCAGCCCCCATCTTAGGCCAATAGAATCTGGATCTCACCAAGTCAAGTGTTCTGTCTATACCAAGGTGCCCCATGTGGTTGTGCAAGGACCTCAGTACTGAGTCTCGAAGGCAGTGGCAGCACTAGTTGTTGTTTGTCTACTTGTCCCCTCTGTCTACTGTTTCTCTGTATAACAGTTTATTGATCAGTTTCAACTTAGGACCTTCTTGTATAACAGTGCAGTTCTCAAATCAGTGGAGCGTAATTTGGCACATCTTTTCCTGCATAGAGGGCTTCTAAAGCTGCTTTGATCATGGGATCGCGGGATTGAGCCACGAATACTGTCATTGTCCAGCTGAGGCAGTGAACCAATGTCTATTGCAGAAAAGTGGCAATAAGCAGCAGGATGCAATTCTCAGAGGCTCCCAAGCAATCCACTCATGCAGTCCACTGCGCCCGTGGGACATTTGTTCCTCCTGTCAAACTTCCGCAGAGTGCCCGAATGTCAGGTTCTGCCAATCGACCCAATCATTCTGGGGAACAGGCCTCCAGAGAGCATCAGCATCTATGTGGTTCAGACCTGCTCGGTATTCGAGCATAGTCATATGTAGATAATGCAGAAAGCCACCTATGGCAGTGGCATCCAACTTAGCTGAGGTCTGCACATAGGTCAAAGGATTATTGTCAGTTTTACTAGTATTTTAGCCCCATAAGTACTCATGGAATTGGTCAACAATAGCCCACTTCAAAGCTAGGAACTCTAACTTATGTACAGGATAGTTCTTTCGGATGGGGTCAGGCTTCTACTGGCAAAGGCCACTGGTCTCAGGCCATTCTCGTTCTTGGTACAACACAGCCCCAACCCTTGCAAGCTAGCATCAGTGTGCAGGACGTAAGGTTTTCTGATCGCATAGGCCAGCACTGGAGCATGGGTAAGTTGATATATGATCTCATGAAAAGCAGTCTCATTAATCAGGAGTCCAGCGGCCCCAAATACTTCACCGGATGAAAATACACTCTTTCAGTCTTGAGGGACGCTTGACTTTTGGTATTTTTTGTGGGTTGGGGATACCCTTGAGTAAGGTTAAGTAAAGGGCGGATCACTCTTGAATAGTCCTTGATGAAGCCATAATAACCACAGAATCCCAGGAATCTTTGCAGTTCTTTAGATTTTTGGCTCAGGCCAGGTGGTCAAGGCCTCAACTTTACTTGGTCGGTCTCTATTCCTCGTGGATACTATGTGTCCCACATACTTTACTGATGTTTGAAAGAATTGACACTTATCAATGGACAGTTTAAGGCCAAAGTCCTCCAGTCGGTCCAATACCTTAAATAATCTGTCTCATGTTCCTCCAGTGAGCTGCCAAACACAATAACATCATCTAGGTATACCAGGCACCTAGTAAGTTCATGTCCCCACTGCACGCCCATCAATCGTTGAAAAGTGGCTGGGGCACCTGAAATCCCTTGAGGCATCCTCATGAATTCATAGAAGCCAAGCGACAGATAAAGGCTGTCTTTTCACGGTCCTCTGGGGCCATCGGGATCTGATAGTACCCACCATGAGATCCAGCACAGAGAACCACTTGCTCCTCGCTTAGGCAGTCCAAAGCATCCTGAATGCGGGCATTGTGTACTGATCAGGATAGTCCCGTTTAAGGTGCGAGATAATCCACACATCCTTATTGTTCCATTCTTTTCCTCACTACCACAATGGGGAAGCATAAGGGCTTCTGGATTCTTGTATTACACCAGCAGCTAACATCTCTTGCAGATGCCGCCTCACATCATCTATGTCAGCAGGTGCCAGTGCGAGACCTCTCACGAAATGGTCTTTCTCATGCAGCGGATATTGTGCTCAGCTCCTGCACGCATCCTACATCCCATTCCTTTAAAGAAAACACCTGTCTCTCTGGGCAAGCTTCTCACTGATCTTCACTTTCCATTCAGCTGGCAGCGGGAGTCGCCGAAATCAAACAAGTCAGGCTGCTACTCTGTCATTCTTCCTGAACTCTTGCTGCTGGGTAGCACTGCAGTGTCTGCATAATGCACATTAGCCAGGATGCAACCTCTGTTTACTCGAATGTCTCTTTCAGACATTATGAACTTGGACCATTACCCTTCTGGCATAAGCATGGGCTCTAGCGGCAAAATACTAGGCTTGACCAGCAGTCCCTCTGGCAATTTTCCATCGCCTGGTGCATCCAACATTATTATTCTTAACATCCTTTCTGATACGGACCTCTCCTGTAAGGTACACTGGGCATTTGGCGCCAGGATCAGAGACTCAGGATCCTTCTTCCATACAATTCGATCGGTTCCTCTGGTTCTGTTTTTCAGCATCTCTCTGTGCCTCATAGGCCTTCTTAATTAAAGCCGAACTCTTAAAGCTCTACTAGTCTTTGACCCCTGTTTTCATAACACAACTGTGCCAACCTTCCTAACATATGAGCATTTGTTCCAATCAACAAAGGGACACCATCATACAGTCCAGTGGGGACACACTAAGGCTAGGGTCTCTACTTGTTCGGCCACCCAGCCACGGAGGTGGGGAAAGACAACAATTGGATATACCCGGAATAGGGTAGGCCTTCTCACTTAACCCCCATACATGCAGTCCTTCTAATGGTTGTAAGGGCACGCCTGACAAATGCTTCTGATACCAATCTTGGAACATAATGTCACTTGGGAGCCACTGTCTAATATAGCTTTGTAGATACTCCGCTCACCTTTACAGTGGTCTCCATGGAGGACCCACTATTCTGGACCAGTCTGGAGAGGCGGTAGTGGGGCCTGGGCAACTGACCTTGCCACAAAGGACATGAATTAGCATTTTGGTGCCCTCACTGGGATCATGTCTGCACCTCTTAACCACTGATTTCTTCTCCAAGCTCTCCTTGTAGCCTATATGCAACTTTGTCAGTGTCTTTTGGGGACTGGCATTCCTTTCATGTGCCCATCTTTCCCACAATTATAGCAAACATACTTTCTGGAGTTTGAGCTGGCCGAGGCGCCACACTGGGAGCCAGGGCGGGGTATTACTAACTGGAAACCTTGTGCCATCTCTGTCTGCGGCGTGATAAGCATTTGGAGACATCTCACAGTTTCTCCACTTCCATGGTCAAGGAATCGAGTTCGAGCTGTTATCAGCAGGAGATACATGGTGGGTACCCCACCCCATAGCAGATGCAGTCGGATATAGGTCAGGGTCTGTACTTGCAGGCTGGCCTTCATAAAGGGACTGTTTTTGAATTCCGATCTCTCAACAGTTCGCCTCCATTGTGACATATCTTTTTCCTTGTCAGAGCACTCATTGACTGCCAACCTCTGCCCCTGAACTCACTTGATGGGTCACCTCAGTCACTCGGGTCGTAGTCAGCATTATTGGTGCAGGTCCTCCCAGGTCGCTTTTTCTCAACTCCTCGAATTCTCTCATTAACTCATCATAGGAGGGTGGGATTCCAGTCGATCTGCCAGGCGTGAATCGAAGCAACAGCAGTTCTGAGAAGGGGCAGACTTAAGGATCCTGTCCAGCCTGGTTCGGTCCAGTTCAATCGCTGGCAAACTACCTTTTCTGAGGCATTCTTGCAACAATTTTTCCAGCCGAGATACATACACAGACAACAACTCCCTTGGTACTGTTGTGCATCTCTTACTCTCCACCATAGGTCCTCATCAGAATCTGGGCTCCATCACATTCTCCAAGGCCTCAAGATAGGCCTGTGCAGTCGCTCAGGGTTACTGGCCCGTTTGCACGGATGGTAGCCAGGGCAGGACCGGAGGCTCTCACTAACCCTCTTTCGCTTTGCACCTTCCGAGCATTGCCATTCTAGCACTTGGGGGCAACATAGTCTATCCAGGTCTCCCAGTCATCCTCCCTTGGGGTGGGAGGTGCCAGAGAAGATCCTCAACCTTCGTAAGAGTCGTGACTAATGGCAGGTGCAGAAATAGGAGTCTGCATTGGTTCAGCCACCATTACGGGCACTGGAGCAGGAGAGGGTGTTGGGGAGGAACACCCCAGGTGGCAAGAATAGTTTCTTCAAGTCCTCCACAGTTTTCCCCTCCCAGCAACCATTCAGCAAATTTCTCCTCAAAAGTTTCAGATAGTGGTGGGGCTGATTCCCCAGGTCTTTACTGTCCTTAGTTATCACTCTCCAAGCAGTGAGGGCTCCCTCTGGGGTAATGGTCTGTGGCACTTTGGAGCTATCTATGGATCCTTAAACCTACTAGGCCAGGAAAGTGTGGTGAGCAGATTAGCATGCCGACCCACCACCACAGGGTTTTGTAAACCTTCCACCTTGGAAAGTACTCCTGCACAGTGTCCGTATTGATACCCAGGGGATGTCCAGGATAAGCATGGCATTTTGGGAGTCGATCTCCTCCCCAGTACACCACTCCACCAGCCGGTACAGCCACTTCTGTCGGGTACCCATTTTTTCTTAACAGTGGTCTCAGAATATGGCCACTAGAGGACACACAATCCCAGCGGTGAGCCTCCAAGATGTAACCCCTAGATGGCGCTATCCCAGGGCTACTACCCTGCCTGATTTGCCACCTAACAGGTTGAGGGGCCTGGATCCAATGGCGGGTGCCTCCACCCAGAGGTCAGGGTTTGCAATAGTTAAACTAACTTGGTCACAGCCCTCTGGGACACTGCAACCCCCTTCTTCCCACTAGTGGCCCACACAATATATCAGAATTACCTTCACAGTATACACTTACCCCAGGTCTGGTTCCGCACTGGGACCTCCTGTGAAATGAGATACAGTGCAACAATCACAGTACAGTACTTTAACATAGACAAATACCTCAGGCAGTATAACTTTGCTGAAACAAGCAGCTCTGATTTATTTAGGGGATATAACAAGGACAGGGGAAATCAGGTTAACTAGCTTATCACTCTAATAATCTACTTATGGCTCTGTGTACAGGCCTATCCCTATCAGTTACTGTCCCTGGGTACCCAAGCCCTAGTGGCTAGTCCAAACCGTGGGTAGCTGGTAGGGGCCCTTTCACACAGAGAAAAGGAGAATTAAACAGTCAGCAGTACAGTAATTCCATTTGATTTAATGTGGCAATTCAACAGGGAGCGACCCTGAATTAGTACTCACGACCTCCAAATAAGATAGGGTCCTTCAATGTCAGCAGGGCTCACTTGAGGCACACAAACCCTTCACACATCCATATAAAAGAAAGCACTATACCAGGCAGGCTGCATCTGTATCCCGATCGCACTACTGCACAATACCCGGAGAACACACAGCAGATTCAGTTCCTGACAGACCTAATGCAATTTTCAGCAATTTCTCCAGTCTTCTACAGGGTGAGCCTGGTTTCTACTCTTCAGGGATCCTTTGATTCTTTCTACAGGACGGATTCAGTCCTAACAAGCTGTTACACAAGCTGCAGACCGGAACTCTGGGCCTTACACGCTTTTTGACTAAAACTGCACACTGAAAAGCACAGGGCTCCTTCCTTCTTCACTGCCAAAGCTCAACTGAAACTCCAAACCGACAAAACTGGCACTTCCTTTGAGTTCCTCCCAGTTCTTGACTGGATTGGCTGTCACTCACATAGACTGCTGCTGTTGGTCCAAAAAGGTGCTGAAGTCTAAACTCACATCTCCCAGAGTCACTGCTCATACAATCCTCTTGTGGCTGGCTCAGATTATGAGTCCAAGTTCTGATTCGTCCAAGGCACCATTTTAGAGCTAGCTTACCCCACACTGATTGGTCCAGTTCAGCAGTTCAAAACTAGAATGGGGAACTAGCTGACACAGTTCTGACTGCAAAGAAAGCAGGTTAGACAAACTGTAATTTCATTATTACTCTAAATAATTTCTGGCAACAGTTACATCTTTCAGATAGGTTCCTTTGCACTCCTAGTGACTGCAAAAATGAAGTGAATTGGCAGCAGCTTGAGTGGTACTCAATCAAAGAAACACACAGTCCCCCATACAAACTAATTATGTCTGCAAGCAGACAGCTCTTAAAGAGACAGTACCAGAGGTTCTAAAAACACTCACTGATAAATGGCTTAAATGCCAAACACCATTCAGGCTTGGAGCATTCAAGCAAGCTCCTGGAAGTCTTTTGGGAACCCCCATTTGCAGGGGGGTTACACACGCCTCCTTTGTATCAACCCTGTTGCAGATCTTTGAGTCATCTGCAAAGAGGCATACTTTTCCTTCCAGTCTCTCTGCAATGTCACTTATGAAGACATTAAAAAGGACTGGACCCAATACTGAACCCTGCGGTACCCCAGTAGTAACCCCTCTTTCTTCAGAGTGGACTCCATTTACAATTACCTTCTGTGTCCTGTTGTCCAGCCAATGTTTTACCTAGGCTACCACCCTGGGACCCACTCCCAGGCTGGTTAATCTGACTATTAATCTTTTGTGTGGGACTGTGTCAAATGCCTTGCTAAAGTCTAGGTAGGCCATGTCCACAGCCCCTCCCTGGTCTACTACTTTGGTCGCCCAGTCAAAGAAATCAATTAGATTCGTTTGACATGACCTTCCCGCTGTGAACCCATGCTGCCTTGGATCCTGTGCCCCACTGGTCTCTAGGTACTCAACTATTCTTTCCTTCAGAAGTGACTGCATCACTTTCCCTACCACAGAGATCAAACTGACAGGTCTGTAGTTTCCTGCCTCTGTCTTGGTCCCACTTTTGTGAAGGGGAATCACATCCACCTTTCTCCAGTCCTCGGGTACCACACCATCCTCCCATGATTTATTAAAAAGAGTAGTCAGATGCCTGGATCCCCCCATTTAGACATGGGGCAAGTAGATGACCCTTTATGCATTGGGCAAGCAGATGATCATTTAGACATGGGACAAGTAGATGACCCTTTATGCATTGGGCAAGCAGATGACCATTTAGGCATGAGGCAAGTAGATGTCCATTTAGAATTGGGGCAAAGAGATGACCATTTGGGCATGAGGCACACAGATGACCATTTTGGCAAAGGGCAAACAGATTACCATTTATGAACATACGAGATTGCCAGCAAATATAGGCCATTCGGTTTATCTAATCTGCTCGAGTGTGCAGCACTTCAGTCCATTTGACTGCAGCTTCCCCCCCTCCCTCATATGCCCTCCCCATCTCCCACCCCTCCCAGTTTGTACCCTCCCCTTGAATCTGTCCCACCCCCCTCTTTAAGCCCAGCAGAGACAGAAGCATTTTGGCTTGGTGCAAGCAGATGACTAGGCATGTAAGGGAAAGGGAAAGGGGAAATTGTTTAACCAGGAAAGGCACACTAAGCCGAAGCTTGTTTCCACGTGCGACCTGGGAGCACAAGAAAGTTAAGTGACTTGCTCAGGGTCACACAGTATGCAAGGGGGGGGGCTGTAGGATTCAAACCCAAGTCTCCAGGTTTGCAGCTCAGAGCCCTAAACTTCTGCACGTGTGGCAAAGAGATGACTATTTAGGTATGAAGCAAGTAGATAACCATTTATGTATAAGGCAAGATCAAGACATGGGGCAAATACACAACCATTTTTGCACTCAGGGAGCTTCCCAGGCTAGTATTTGGCTACTAATGCTATGGTATGCTAATCTGGATGTAAACACCATGCAATCTTTTTGTGATGGTGCCAATATGTATGAAGGTTCAAACTGCATCAAAATGTTTCTAAATAAGGCTACAGTGTTTAGTGGTTTTTCTGCTTTATTGTTGTTGGCAGGAGAAACATTCCCATGAGCATCTGCAAATGACACCGATGGTGGACCAGCACTAAAAAGGCTTTCCAGATACCCTACAGGAAGGCTACTGTGCTGATCATTTGGCATGTTAAAAATGATAAATGGTGACATCACATTTATGTGAAAGGAGGGGGACATGATCCCAGTCTTCCACATACTGAAGGGTATTGACAAGGTCGAACAGAATGTCTAATGTGGTGTGTTCCAGTCGGATGTGGGGACGTGATCTGAAGCTTAAAGGTGGTGTATTCAGAGGTAACGTTAAAAAACTCTTTCTCTCAGAGGGTAGTGAACCTATGGTACAGTCTACCAGCAGAGACAGTGGATGTCAAGTTAGTATAGGCCTTCAAGGTGAGCCTGGACAAATATTTCTGCTTGCCAAGGGAATGACAGGGTACTTTAGGCTGTAGGGTGGGTGGGAAAGCTCAATAAATTGGTATATGTTTGCACAGCATACTTGTTAGGACCAGCTTTAGGAGCCGGGGGGGGGCAGACTTAATGGGCCTAGAGTCCCTTCTGACCATTAATTGCTAAATTAAATTATGTTACTATGTCCGCAGGACCAGATGTAAGGATGGTAGCCATCCTGAAAAGGGGCAATAAATAGAAATTTCTTTTTTCTGTGATTTATTTTTGCTCCTGGGAGCCTGGCAGATGACTCCTCCCTCCTTCAGAGGGACTCAGTCTCTGGCTCTCCATTCCCAGCCCGACTTCCCTTCAATCCCCATGGATCCCCGCCCCGTGACAGGGCCGAGGTGAAGGTGCGCTGCTTCCCCACCCCTGGAGCAAAATCCAGATGCTCAGGGAGCTGGGACTGGCACAGAAGAGCCATCATGGAGCCTGCCAGCTCCATTTCCACCACTTTTTTCTCTGCCCCCCTCCCCACCACCGACGTACGTCAGCAATGTGCCTCCTGACTTGCATCCCCTCTGGCCACCACCAGAGGGAGATCAACAAGTGGGATGGCAGTCCCTCCCTCCCTGAGAGAGGACAGCAGTCCTCCAGATGCTAAGTCCTCTCTCCCCTGCTGAACCCTGGTGGCCTGGGCTTGTTCCCGAACCCGGGTCGCCAGCGTGGCATAAGATGTGGCATCCAGCGCCTCAACCTCCAGCACAACTGGGCCAGCTATATTAATAGGAATTTCTATAACCATATTCTGTCCCTCCTCCACTCAAAATATACCTATTTCATTTTATTTTTTATTTTTGCATACTGGAAAGCAAGATGAGCCACAAAGCCCTTTTGCACAGGCAACCAGTGTTGGAATTGACCTATTGGAATTTTTTTTTTTTTTATGTACTGTACTTTTGTCCCCTAGCTGCTCCACTGACCCCCAACACTGCTGCCGTACTAACAGGCCAGCCCTAGGAATATATATTTATTGCCCTATTATGAAATGGGTAGAAAGAATGGTGACTTCTGATTGGTCAAGAGGTACTTTCAGCTGGGCTGTTATCCCAGCACAACAGCCCAGCTAAAAGTAATATGTTTTAAAACATCCAATTTTCTAGAAAGGGCCCATTTAATAATCACATTAAGGCACTCCAGGGCGCATTATGGTGGGCTAATGTCCCTCCTCAACAGGTAGATGGGCTTGCTTGAACACCTAGTACTTCATCTCTACCCAAGGTGGGCCATTAACCCACCATAAAACCCCCCCCCCACCATTATGCCTTACTGCTTAAATCACAGATAGCCTCCTTCAACACACACATACAATCTCTATCAATCTCCCAGAACTGCCATTTACATTTCCTTCTGATTTTTTTTTCTATTCCCATGAACACTGGTTGGCCTTCATGGTAATAAAATACTTAATTGTGCTTTTTGGGAGTAGCTGTCCTTCTGCCCTTCCAGTGTCCCTTGTGGGCCAAGGAAGTTTTGAGGTGCATATGCCCGCTGCCTCCTATACAGGGATACTGCAAACCCATGGGTGAGCTGTGGAATCTGGGCTTGGGGAGGGGGGAGAGAAAAAGGGGACAAAACTACAACCTTTACCATCAGCAGGGCCATTGTTGGTACTTCCTGGTAGTTGTCAGGGGCGGCAGGCTGCCAGTAGTGGCTCTGATTGGGAACAATGATGGAATGAAAGATCAGAAGGTCGCTGGTTTTAATCCCATGCCTGGAACTTGGGCTAATATCCAGTACTGACACTGAAGTACAGTGCAGGTGTGTGTGTGGTGGTGGTGGTGGGGGGGGGGGTGTGAAACTGTTAAGGCACTTTCCTTCTGATGAGACAATAAATGGCGGTCCCTTCTACCCTTCTCTGGTGCCTGTCCAGGCAGAAGCTAAGGATCCCATGGCACTTTTTTTATTGATTCATTGCTAGGATTACAAATACCTTTGAACCAGGGGTTCGTTTACAAAGGTTCCACTTATCAGAACAGATTTTCCCAGGTGTCCTGGACAACATCAACCAAAACCAATCTATGTAACCCTCCTCCCAGGACACTAGCAAATCTGGCTACTTAGTGCAATAGCACCTGCTACTCCTTAAGGCAGGCAAACAGTAGCTGTTTTAGCCTAATCTGGGCATTGAAATGAACGTTTTACCTTTTTTGAGGAAGATGCTGCCCTTTTGACAATCTGTCTGACTTCCTTAGTCTTGCCAATCCCGTACTCCCTCTGTTCCTCCACTGAGGGCTTCCTAGCGGTTCCGAGGGCCAGGCTAAAAACCTCTGGTGACCGCTCATTTAAAGTGGCTGGCCCGACCCTCTAGAACTCGCTTCCGAGATCACTGAGGGAGGCCCCATCGGTGGAAGCATTTAAAAGGGGTCTGAAAACCCATCTATTTAAGAAAGCATATCCCGAAAACTGATGGTTTTAATTATGACTTATTTATTATTTTAGTTACTAAATTATTAACTAATTGTATTGTTACTCTGTGTGTTTTTTTTATGTTTGTATGCTTTCCCCATCTTACTTGATGCCCTTTATGTAAGGCACCCAGAGCCCCTGGGACTGGGCACCCTATAAATAAACGATTACTTACTTACCTGAAAAAATTGCTACCCCCTTGAAACATTTCTAGATCCACCCCTGCCTCAGGATGCACCTGGAAGCAAGTTGTCACAGCTCAGTGTGCCTTTCCTAGTCAAACATTAATTATCTTTTTTTTAGATTTTTGTTTCCTGTGTGTGAATATAGTGTTTGTAAAAGTTGTCGGATTGACAGTACTGGAACCTGAAGGCCTCTGCTTATACACATGACAGGTACAGCATGGGTGATCACAGTGCAAGCTTCCCCGCACTGCTCCTCCAATATTCCTCAAACCTGCCATGAAGGGACCACCACATAGGTGAGAGGGAAGTTCAGATTCCATGCCCATTCAATCCTTGGCCTCTCTTGTGAGACCACCAACAAGGGTTCCAATTGTGTTTGTGGTTTTATGATGTGGACACCTACCCACTGGGGACTGGACTGAGATGACCACAACTCATTTCACATAGACCACTGAATAGCCCTCAGGTGACAGTGGCTGTTGGCCACTACTGACCTGTGTTGGATTTGAACCAGTGTCCTAGAGGTGAAAGGCTCCTTAACCCACTACCAATTCACTGAGCCATCCTGTTCCCCTTACATATAAATTAATCATAATAACAACAGACCTGCTGTTTGGGTCTTGCTGAGGTTATCTAAGGGATTTCTGGCAGCCATGATGACCTCCGTTTCTACTCTAGCCAGTGGACCTTGCCAGAGGCATTTCATCAGGCTGTCAGGACATGATGTGGCAACACATTTAAATGCAAGCAAACCCAGAAAAGTGCAGCTTAAATTAGAAACACACTTTTCACACCACAGGGCCTCAGTCTGTAAGCAGAGGTACACAAATATTTAGTAATTAAACACACAGTTAAAATTTAACTTAAAATAAATGGACTAAAGGGACCATTTAACAGGTACTAGATATCTGCAAATTTACACTTGAAAGAACTAAACTATTAGAACTACCAAAAGAAGAAGAAAAAAAAAACACACACAGGGTTCTGCAGCAGCAGGTTGGCTGCAAATAAAAAAAATGGTGAAATTAAATAGGCGTGTTAAGCCGCCCAATGGACCAATGGTAGTGTAATGGGCTGCCGTGCCAGTGACCCGGATTCAAGAGCAGACTCCGGAGCTGACAGGGCAGCCTCAGGAGGGCATCACTCCTAGCCAGGAAGGGTAGACTCCAAGTTCTATCAGAGTAGTGACCCCCTGTGGTGGTCTAGGGAGCCCGCTACGCCACCTCCATAGAAAGAACATGTGCAAGGCCTGTTATGGCACAATTCTCCACCACAAGAGAGGAGGGTGGACTGAAGAAGACCCAGGATGAAAATTGCCCCTTCCCTCCACTACCAGCAAAGTGCCAGTCCCTGCTACATCGGAAGTCCTCTCTGTGGATCTCTGCTGGCGAGACAGTGGAAGAAGTGGCAAAGAGAACTGAGTCAGACAGGCGGATGAATGTGACTACAAGGAGGCTGGCAGTGGAAGAAATATCAATATGAAAAAAGATTAATTGAGCAGGAAACAAAGAAAATAAAACTTACAAATGATGTTTCAACCACAAGGTTTTCTCCAGCAATGACCTGAAATAGGAAAGAACAAACAAAGGGGGCCCAGTTATGAGTCTCTTGGCGTAGAGTTGCAGAATGAGGTGCAAGTAGCCTCCCCATTATGATCACACACCTAACAGCTATACACTAAGGGCTAACTTAGTCGCTGGGTGGAGAAGATCCCCCGTCGACTAAGTCACAATACAAATTATGCAATCTAGATATTGATGCACAAAAACAGCGATTGCAGAAAATAAGATCTTATCACGGACACCCACAGACTTCTGGGAATGGCACAGTATGAGTTGAATGGGGCTGTGTCATACACAGAGGCCATGGCACAGGCACGTACGTCTTTACAGTCCCATTCACCTGCTTGATCAATATCTTTAGGTCTGCTTGTGGGCTGAAGTGTTGCCAACCTCTGTTTCACATCCTAGACAAAGAAGATGAGCCACTGCTCTGAAACATGAACAATGCAAGCTCATAAATGGGGCAGCTAGCACCACACAGTCATAGCAAACTGGAACACAAGGACTGCACAAAGGAGGCTCACACAGTTTGCAATTTAAACTCTTTTGCTGGAAATTAAAGTCAATATTTCTGCAAAACCATGTACAGAGAATACATTGGCATGGAAGACCCAGTGCTCTGGCCACCCATGTGGTCTTCCTAAGGGACCCCCCTCCCTAATGCAAACCCATTTCAGAAATACTGACTCTAATTTCCAGTAAAACATTTAAATTGAAAACTTAGCATGAGCCTCCTTTGTACAGTCCTCCTGTTCTAGTCTGTTGCACGTCCTAGTAGTTCAGCACCGTCCATTCCCTAATCCAAAGCCATGTTTTTCTTCCTGGTGTCCTTTGCCCTGCTTCCTCTCCCTAACCCAAACCCATGTTTCTGTTCCTGGTAGTTCAGTGGCCCCTCCCAGCTGAAACCCATGTTTCTGTCCCCAGACTCCAGTATCTCCTGCCCTAACACAAACCCATGTTTCTGTCCCTGGTGTCCAGTGCCAGTCTCCCTAACCCAAACCCATGTTTCAGTCCCGGGTGTCCAGAGCCCCCCCTCCCTAACCCAAACCCATGTTTCTGTCCCTACTGTCCAGAGGCCCCCATCCCAACCCATTTTTCTGTCCCTGGTATTCAGTGGGCCCCCTCCCTAACCCAAACCCATGATTCTGTCCCTAGTGTCCAGAGGCCCCTATCCTGAACCCAAACCCATGTTTCTGTCCCTGGTATTTATTGGGCCCCTCCCTAACCCAAACCCATGATTCTGTCCCTTGTGTCCAGTATCCCGTTCCTAACCCAAACCCATGTTTCTGCCCTTGGTGTCCAGTGGCCCTCCTCCCTAACCCAAACCAATGTTCCTGTCCCTGGTATCCAGTGAACCCCTCCTTAACCCAAACCCATGTTTCTGTCCCTGGTGTCCAGTGACTCCCTCCCTAACCCAAATACATGTTTCTGTCCCTGGTGTCCAGTGGCCCCCTCCCTAACCCAAACCAATGTCCCTGTCCCTGGTATCCAGTGAATCCCTCCTTAATCCAAACCCATGTTTCTGTCCCTGGTATTCAGTGGGACCCCTCCCTAACCCCAAACCCATGTTCCTGTCCCTGGTGTCCAGTACCCCCCTCCCTAACCCAAACCTATGTTTCTGCCCTTGGTGTCCAGTGGCCGCACTCCCTAACCCAAACCCATGTTTCTGTCTCTGGTGCCCAGTGTCTCCCTCCCTAACCCAAACTCATCTTTCTGTCCCTGGTGTCCAGTGGCCCCCTCCCTAACCCAAATTCATGTTTCTGTCCCTGGTGTCCAGTGGCCCCCTCCCTAACCCAAATTCGTGTTTCTGTCCCTGGTATCCAGTGGCACCCTCCTTAACCCAAATTCTTGTTTCTGTCTCTGGTGCCCAGTGGCCCCCTCCCTAACCCAAACCCATGTTTCTGCCTCTGGTATCCAGTTACTCCCTCCCTAACTCAAACCCATGTTTCTGTCCCTGGTGTTCAGTGTCCTCCTCCCTCACCCAAACCCATGTTTCTGTCCCTGGTGTCCAGTGATCCCCTCCTTAACCCAAACCCATGTTTCTGTCCCTGGTGTCCAGTGTCTCCCTACCAAACCCAAACCCATGCTTCTGTCCCTGGTGTCCAGTGTTCTCCTCTGTAACCCAAACCCATGTTTCTGTACCTGGTATTCAGTGTCCTCCTCCCTAACCCAAACCCATGTTTCTGTTCCTGGTGTCCAGTGTCCTCCTCCCTAACCCAAACCCATATGGCTGTCCCTGGTGTCCAGTGTCCTCCTACCTAAACCAAACTCATGTTTCTGTACCTGGTGTCCAGTGTCCTCCTCCCTAACCCAAACCCATGTTTCTGTCCCTGGTGTCCAGTATCCTCCTCCCTAACCCAAACCCATGGTTATGTCCCTGGTATTCAGTATCCTCCTCTCTAACTCAATCCCATGTTTCTGTCCCTGGTGTCCAGTGGTTCCCGCTCCCTAACCCAAACCCATGTTTCTGTCCATTGTGTCCAGTGGCTCCCTCCCTAACCCAAACCCATGATCCTGTCCCTGGTATCCAGTGGCCCCCTCCCTAACCCAAACTCATGCTTCTGTCTCTGGTGCCCAGTATCCCCCTTCCTAACCCAAACCCATGGTTCTGTCACTGGTGTCCAGTGTCTACCTCCCTAACCCAAACCCTTGTTCCTGTCCCTGGTGTCCACCGGCCCCCTCCCTAACCCAAACTCATGTTTCTGTCCCTGGTGTCCAGTGGCACCCTCCCTAACCCAAACCCATGATTCTGTCCCTGGTGTCCAGTACCCCCTTCCTAACCCAAACCCATCTTTCTGCCCTTGGTGTCCAGTGACCCTCCTCCCTAACCCAAACCCGTGTTTCTATCTCAGTGTCCAGTGCTCCCCATCCTAACCTAAACCCATGTTTCTGTCCCTGGTGTCCAGTGACCCCCTCCCTAACCCAAACCAATGTTCCTGTCCCTGGTATCCAGTGAACCCCTCCTTAACCCAAACCCATGTTTCTGTCCCTGGTATTCAGTGGGACCCCTTCCTGACCTCTAACCCATGTTTCTGTCCCTGGTGTCCAGTACCCCCTCCCTAACCCAAACCTATGTTTCTGCCCTTGGTGTCCAGTGGCCCCACTCCCTAACTCAAACCCATGTTTCTGTCTCTGGTGCCCAGTGTCCCCCTCCCTAACCCAAACTCATGTTTCTGTCCCTGGTGTTCAGTGGCCCCCTCCCTAACCCAAATTCATGTTTCTGTCCCTGGTGTCCAGTGGCACCCTCCCTAACCCAAATTCATGTTTCTGTCTCTGGTGCCCAGTGGCCCCCTTCCTAACCCAAACCCATGTTTCTGCCCCTGGTGTCCAGTGACTCCCTTCCTAACTCAAACCCATGTTTCTGTCTCTGGTGTTCAGTGTCCTCCTCCCTCACCCAAACCCATGTTTCTGTCCCTGGTGTCCAGTGGTCCCCGGTCCCTAATCCAAACCCATGTTTCTGTCCCTGATGTCCAGTGTCCCCCTACCTAACCCAAACTCATGTTTCTGTCCCTAGTGTCCAGTGGCCCCTCCCTAACCCAAACCCATGTTTCTGTCCCTGGTGTCCAGTATCCTCCTCCCTAACCCAAACCCATGTTTCTGTCCCTGGTGTCCAGTATCCTCCTCCCTAATCCAAACCCATGGTTCTGTCCCTGGTGTCCAGTATCCTCCTCTCTAACTCAATCCCATGTTTCTGTCCCTGGTGTCCAGTGGTTCCCGCTCCCTAACCCAAACCCATGTTTCTGTCCATTGTGTCCAGTGGCTCCCTCCCTAACCCAAACCCATGATCCTGTCCCTGGTATCCAGTGGCCCCCTTCCTAACCCAAACTCATGTTTCTGTCTCTGGTGCCCAGTATCCCCCTTCCTAACCCAAACCCATGGTTCTGTCACTGGTGTCCAGTGTCTACCTCCCTAACCCAAACCCTTGTTTCTGTCCCTGGTGTCCACTGGCCCCCTTCCTAACCCAAACTCATGTTTCTGTCCCTGGTGTCTAGTGACCCCCTCCCTAACCCAAACCAATGTTCCTGTCCCTGGTATCCAGTGAACCCCTCCCTAACCCAAACCCATGATTCTGTCCCTGGTGTCCAGTACCCCCTTCCTAACCCAAACCCATCTTTCTGCCCTTGGTATCCAGTGGCCCTCCTCCCTAACCCAAACCTGTGTTTCTATCTCAGTGTCCAGTGCTCCCCATCCTAACCTAAACCCATGTTTCTGTCCCTGGTGTCCAGTGACCCCCTCCCTAACCCAAACCAATGTTCCTGTCCCTGGTATCCAGTGAACCCCTCCTTATCCTAAACCCATGTTTCTGTCCCTGGTATTCTGTGGGACCCCTCCCTGACCTCTAACCCATGTTTCTGTCCCTGGTGTCCAGTACCCCCTCCCTAACCAAAACCTATGTTTCTGCCCTTGGTGTCCAGTGGCCCCACTCCCTAACTCAAACCCATGTTTCTGTCTCTGGTGCCCAGAGTCCCTCCCCAACCCAAACTTCATGCTTCTGTCCCTGGTGTCCAGTGGCCCCCTCCCTAACCCAAATTCATGTTTCTGTCCCTGGTGTCCAGTGGCACCCTCCCTAACCCAAATTCATGTTTCTGTCTCTGGTGCCCAGTGGCCCCCTCCCTAACCCAGACCCATGTTTCTGCCCCTGGTGTCCAGTGACTCCCTCCCTAACTCAAACCCATGTTTCTGTCTCTGGTATTCAGTGTCCTCCTCCCTCACCCAAACCCATGTTTCTGTCCCTGGTGTCCAGTGGTCCCCGGTCCCTAATCCAAACCCATGTTTCTGTCCCTGATGTCCAGTGTCCCCCTACCTAACCCAAACTCATGTTTCTGTCCCTAGTGTCCAGTGGCCCCTCCCTAACCCAAACCCATGTTTCTGTCCCTGGTGTCCAGTATCCTCCTCCCTAACCCAAACCCATGTTTCTGTCCCTGGTGTCCAGTGACTCCCTCCCTAACTCAAACCCATGTTTCTGTCCCTGGTGTTCAGTGTCCTCCTCCCTCACCCAAACCCTTGTTTCTGTCTCTGGTGCCCAGTGTCCCCCTCCCTAACCCAAACTCATGTTTCTGTCCCTGGTGTCCAGAGGCCCCCTCCATAACCCAAATTCATGTTCCTGTCCCTGGTATCCAGTAAACTCCTCACTAATCCAAACCCATGTTTCTGTCCCTGGTATTCAGTGGGACCCCTCCCTAACCCCAAACCCATGTTTCTGTCCCTGGTGTCCAGTACCCCCCCTCCCTAACCCAAACCTATGTTTCTGCACTAGGTGTCCAGTGGCCCCACTCCTTAACTCAAACCCATGTTTCTGTCTCTGGTGCCCATAGTCCCCATCCCTAACCCAAACTCATGTTTCTGTCCCTGGTGTCCAGTGGCCCCCTTCCTAACCCAAATTCATGTTTCTGTCCCTGGTGTCCAGTGGCCCTATCCCTAACCCAAATTCATGTTTCTGTCCCTGGTGTCCAGTGGCACCCTCCCTAACCCAAATTCATGTTTCTGTCTCTGGTGCTCGGTGGCCCCCTCCCTAACCCAGATCCATGTTTCTGCCCCTGGTGTCCAGTGACTCCCTCCCTAACTCAAACTCATGTTTCTGTCCCTGGTGTCCAGTGTCCTCCTCCCAAACCCAAACCCATGTTTCTGTCCCTGGTGTCCAGTGGCCCCTCCTTAACCCAAACCCATGTTTCTGTCCCTGGTGTCCAGTATCCTCCTCCCTAACCCAAACCCATGTTTCTGTCCCTGGTGTGCAGTATCCTCCTCCCTAACCCAAACCCATGTTTCTGTCCCTGGTGTCCAGTATCCTCCTCTCTAACTCAATCCCATGTTTCTGTCCCTGGTGTCCTGTGGTTCCTGCTCCCTAACCCAAACCCATGTTTCTGTCCCTGGTGTCCAGTGGCCCCCTTCCTAACCCAAACCCATGATCCTTCCCTGGTATCCAGTGGCCCCCTCCCTAACCCAAACTCATGTTTCTGTCTCTGGTGCCCAGTATCCCCCTTCCTAACCCAAACCCATGGTTCTGTCACTGGTGTCCAGTGTCTCCCTCCCTAACCCAGACCCATGTTTCTGCCCCTGGTGTCCAGTGACTCCCTCCCTAACTCAAACCCATGTTTCTGTCCCTGGTGTTCAGTGTCCTCCTCCCTCACCCAAACCCATGTTTCTGTCCCTGGTGTCCAGTGGTCCCCAGTCCCTAATCCAAGCCCATGTTTGTGTCCCTGGTGTCCAGTGTCCCCCTACCTAACCCAAAACCATGTTTCTGTCCCTGTGTCCAGTGTCCTCCTCCCTAACCCAAACCCATGTGTCTGTTCCTGGTATCCAGTGCCCTCCTCCCTAACCCAAACCCAAGTTTCTGTTCCTGGTGTCCAGTGTCCTCCTACCTAAACCAAACTCATGTTTCTGTCCCGGGTGTCCAGTGTCCTCCTCCCTAACCCAAACCCATGTTTCTGTCCCTGGTGTCCAGTATCCTCCTCCCTAACCCAAACCCATGTTTCTGTCCCTGGTGTCCAGTATCCTCCTCTCTAACTCAATCCCATGTTTCTGTCCCTGGTGTCCTGTGGTTCCTGCTCCCTAACCCAAAGCCATGTTTCTGTCCCTGGTGTCCAGTGGCCCCCTCCCTAACCCAAACCCATGATCCTTCCCTGGTATCCAGTGGCCCCCTCCCTAACCCAAACTCATGTTTCTGTCTCTGGTGCCCAGTATCCCCCTTCCTAACCCAAACCCATGGTTCTGTCACTGGTGTCCAGTGTCTCCCTCCCTAACCCAAACCCTTGTTTCTGTCCCTGGTGTCCAGTGGCACTCTCCCTAACCCAAACTCGTGTTTCTGTCTCTGGTGTCCAGTTTCCCCCCTTCCTAACCCAAACCCATGTTTCTGTACCTGGCATTCAGTGTCCTCCTCCCTAACCGAAACCCATGTTTTTGTCCCTGGTGTCCAGAGGCCCCTCTAAATGAATAACAGAAAAAGGGCGTTCACACCGGACCAGTGGTACTCTGGCAAATATTATAGCATTTAAACTGAAAAAACTGAGCACTCACCACCTCATATCATATGGACACCGAAAATAGTAGTAACAAATTGACATTTATTTAAAACATGGTTGCCCTCTTAGCCCTGAATCACTTGACATAACTGAAGAATGTTTTTCAAAATATTTTCCCAATTTGTGGCAGGTATCAAATAAGTTGTTGCAAAGTTGAACCTTTTTTCTTTTTGTACATTTGTTTGAACTTGATCTACCAATAGAAGGTCCCTATCTTGTTCCGTTGGAAAATTCCTAGCCTGTTGTAATACCTGTGTACTGTATCCTCGTTCCTGAAATCTCTGAGCCATATCCCGCATGTTGTTCTCTGTCTGTGCTGGCGTACTACAGTTTCTCCTGGATCTCAAAAACTGCCCCTTTGGTATATTCTGGATAGCATGTTTTGGGCGACAGCTTGAGGTCAGGAGCACTGTACCGCCATCTGTAGGCATTCTATAGGTCTCAGTTTCAATAAGCCCCTCTGTTGTTAAAGAAATGCACAAATCTAGAAAACTAATGGTGGAATAGTGTGCAGTATAAGTAAATTTCAAATGCTCTGTTGTGCTATGTAAATAATTAAAGAATTCCTGTAGTAATGCTTCACCACCTGTCCATATTAGCAGTAAGTCATCAATAAAACGTCTAAACGTTTGAATATTATTAAAAAATGGATTTGTCACTGCATTGAGAACATATTTGTTCTCCCACGATCCTACATACAAATTAGCAATAGTGGGGGCACAAGTGGTCCCCATTGTGTTCCCTTTGTTTGCAAATAAATTTTTTTATCAAACAAAAATATTGGATTTTAATACAAATTCCATTAATTTTACAATGACATCTGTAGGTGGAACAGTGGCATAGTCACGCTGGTTAAGGAATTCCACTGTGACATCCAAAGGTTCTTCGTGGGGAATATTAGTGTAAAGAGCTTCTATGTCAAGCGTGGCTAAGGTAGTATTAGTTGGGAACCTAATATTATTTAACACCTTTATCACATCCTTGGTACCTTACAAATAAGTGGGGAGTGTTTGCACAAATGATTGTAAATGAAAGACCACAAATTTTGATAAAGGTTCTGTAAGAGAACCCAGTCCACTGACAACTGAACGGCCAGGGTTTTTTTCTAAAGTTTTATGAACCTTGAGCAGTGTATAAAATGTTGCTCGAATAGGATCATCTCTAGTTAAATATTCTTTCATTTTTATGTTTGCTTGCATGCATGTGCAAGAAACATAGTGCCATCATCCAAGTTTTCGGAGGTGTGTCACCCCCTCTTCCAATTCAGTCAGTGTGTTGGCAGGCGCGGCCCCAGTCCTCCAATGCATGCTGGAGCTGTCTATGACAGCTCCAAAATGCAGTGGCGTACAGTTGAAAGGGGGAGCTATGCTTCAGTGAGCAGTGATCAGATATCGCCTGCTTGCGCAGCTCCCTACCACACACACACACACACAAACACATGCGACGCATACTGCGTGCTGCCCCCCCACGCACACTGTATGGCCGTGATGCGCTCCCCAAAGCATTCCACATGCCGTGCTGGGTGCCCACCCAAGCGTGGCAACTCATAGCAGCCAACGGGGTGCCCCATCCTGCTGGCTCCACTGTCCTCCCCCAGAGTATAGGATGCTGCTGGGAGCCCACCCCAGCATGGCAATAGAGGTTATGGCCGACGGGTGCCTAATCCCCGTCGGCTCCACGCCCCAACCAGCCGTCCTTGTGCCACACTGGGAGCCCACCCCAGCATGGCAAACGCCCCCGTCGTCATTTAAAAAAAAAAACCAAAGAAAAAAATGGTCCCACGCAGTCTCCCTGCCCCCACAACCGCACCCACCACTGTGACCCTGCCTCCCACCCCCCTCACCCCATACTTACCTCCGGAGTCTGGCGCGATGATCTCGTGGACCGAACACGCCTGCACTCTTCTCAAAGCCGATCATAATGGAGGAAATGCCGGTAAGCTGTATAATGGGATAGATAGGGTTTTTTCAACTTTGTTGCATATCTCAGGCATTTTTTGGAATTTTTGCACCAAATTTTCAACATGGGTTATTGGGACCCCTCTTCATGAATTCTTGCACTGTCATGGCGTTACTCAGGCCCGAAGGGTGATTTCGCAGCCACTGTGAGAAATCACCTTTCCAGAATGATTAGCAAAACAACACTGTCAGTGTTCATAAGGTGGGCTCTCAAGAAGACTGTTTTGAAAATTTGGTGGAAAAATTCAAAAAAATGACTGTTTGATGAGTGTGCGTTGCGCAGTTCCTACGCATGCTCGTAAGTTCGCGAATTTTCAATATTTTCACTCCACATTGCCATTTTACCACACCTTCTTATGAGCAGTACAGTTGTCATTTTTCACATCTCACCCAAAACGCTTTTTCTTACGGCGAAGCATTAAAGTATGCAGTCAGTGTGCAGAATCAATGTACGGACAAATTAAGAAATCACAGTGACACTGTTCATGAGCAGAGGTCTTAAATGGCTATGTTGAAAATTTTGTGAAAAAATTCCAAAAAATGACTGTTTTACTTAGTGTGCTCTGCAATTCACGCACGCCAGAATTCGCTGAATTTCAATATTTTCACCAGATTTTCAACATTGCCATTTTACCACACCTCCTTATGAGCAGTATAGCTGTCATTTTTACATCTTGCCCAAAATGTGTTTCCCCATGTAGCACACAATGGCGAGTCGATGTGCGAAATCAATGTATGGGACACAGTAAGAAAATCACAGTGACACTGTTCACAAGCAGAGGTCTTAAAATGGTTATGTTGAAAATTTGGTGAAAAAATCTAAAATGACTATTTTGACGAGCGGTGCTGGGCGCGAGTTCCTATGCATGCTTGTAAGTTTGCTAATTTAATATTTTCACTCCAGATTTTCAACATTGCCATTTTATTACACTTCCTTATGAACAGTACAGCTGCCATTTTCATATGTCGCCCAGAATGTGTTTCGTGATTACGTAGCTATATAATGGTGCTGTTGGTGTGCGAAGCAATGTTTGGGACAGATTACGTAAAATCAGTTACACTGTTCATGAGCAGAGGTCTTAAAATGGCTATGTTGAAAATTTGGTGACAAAACTCCATAAAATGACTGTGTTATGAGTGAGCATTGTGCAGTTTCCACGCACCTGTAAGTTCATGACTTTGCAATATTTTCAGTCCAGATTTTCACCAGTGGCATTTTTCCACACCTTATGAACACCACAGCTGTCATTTTTCACAACATGGCCGGTGTGTTTTCACACTTTCAGCGCAGAGATGCGGGTCGCTGTGGGAAATCATTGTTCGGACAGATAAAGAAAATCACAGTGACACTGTTCATGATCGGAGGCACCAAAATGCCTGAGTTGACAATCTGCTGTAAAAATCCCCAACCTAATTATATTACGGTGTGCGTTGACAGTTTCTATGTACGTTCATTGACTTCACCAGTTTTTTTATATTTTTAGCGATTTGCAACATTGCCATTTTTACACCTCCCCATGAACAGTACAGCTGTCATTTTTACATCCTGTTCAGAATGTTTTGCACCTGTGGTGCTAAATGCCGTAGTCACTGTGCATAAGCAGCTTTCGGCTAACAAACTGATATTACCACTGTTCATGAGGTGGGGTCACAAAAAACCATGTTGAAAATTTGGAGTGAAAATACCAACGAATGCCTGAGGTATTTGGGTTTCCAACCATAACGCCCAACCCTGTAGAGAATGACAGGCATCAGGTGGGTGTGACTTGGGATTCTTGCCTGTAATGCTCATACCATTCCACACCCTGCAGCCAGTAAGAGGCATCGAGGTATGCCTTGGACTCTTCGGCCCCAAAGTTCACCCCATTCTTCTATATCACACCCATCTCACCGTATTTCCTAACGGAATGGGGTGCGCATAAGGGCCAAAGACCCCAAGGAACACTGTGACACTTGTCAGTGTCTGCAGGGTAGGGTGTGGTGAAATGGCGTGGCCGTTATGCCTGATAACCCAAAGACACACCCAATGCCTGTCACTTCTTGCAGGTGGTGGTGGGTTGGCTTCAGTTCAATACTTCACTGCCATTCCTATTATGCAGCTCTGTAACTTCTACACTACCACTGCCAATGCCAGCAAGCAAACATTCGGCATTGACAAATGCTTGTTTTGTCAGTATCACCACATTCGAAAGCTAGCCGAAGAGTTTCATCAATAGATGTTTTATATTCAAAAGTGGGGTCTGTGTTCAGTCTTTTATAGAAAGTCTCATCATTGAGTTGTCTAGTACTTCTGCAGTATAATCCTCCCGATTTTGTAAATAGGGTTGCCACCTGTCAGGTTTTTTTACCTGGTGATCAGGTTTTCAGGGTCCCTATCAGGTAATCCGGTTTTGCTCTGTGCTGGTCAGGTTTTTGAGCCATTTTGAGTGGTCACATACGTTTGAAACAAATTTTGTCATATCACTCATTGTTTCAGCTACATGTCCAGGTTACAAACAAGTTCTGTTGTCAGTGTAGCCTTTTGTTTGTGAATGTAGTCACCCTGGGAGGTGTAAAGTTATGGCCATTAACACCATTAGCACTTACTTAAGCTAATCTTTCCACTGCATCTTAAAGTGGCATAGCAGCAAAGCTGTCCCACATTTTATAACAGTAACAGAACCAGTTGTCCTCCACTTTCATTTGCTGGTAAACATTTTCATCTCTAACAGAATGTAGGCATTTTTAAATGTTTTAAATTATTTTTTCCCACAAGAAAAAAGTATGATCGCTTCTTTGGCTTTGAAATAGTACTGTGGACAAGAACAGGAAATGGAGGCAGAAAAAGATATAAAGTATGTATACTGTTGTGTGCTATTTACAGTATTTTCCTCGTCTCCCCAGATCATATCTGTAAATGAGATTTCTTTTATCTCTGTATGTTTATCTGGTTAACCAATGTCAATAAATAAATAAATAATTAGGAAGAACCTCGGAAAGTAACTTTAACAGGCACAGTACAGTATCTTAACATTTTTATTTCACTGCTGCTTTAAGTGTTGCCTTTTTTTGGAGGAACAGTGCATAACGAGTCATGAAAAGGGGTGGGGCTAGAGGCAGAGCTTAGGATCCGGTTTTTGCCTTATCCAAAGGTGGCAACCCTATTTGTAAGACCACACACCCACCTTTACCAGCTTCCTTGATAATTATGTTGACATAATTTTGTAAAGATTTAATGGCAGCTCTCTCTGTAGTGCTTAAGTTTTGAAAGTTCGGCTTTGGCAATTCTTTAAATAGATTTTCCAAATCATGTTCTACCAAATCTTTAAAAACTTGTATTGCCGAGTGGGGGCAGAAGTCTGATTTAGGTCAAAAAGTGTATTCGTACTGTCGTGAGCACTCACATCTGTGCTTTTACGATTCTGATTGAAAAACGATGCAGATTAAGGTTTTTACATGCTACATTCACATCCATGAAAGTCTCATATTTATTTATGGTATTTGTGACCTGTGTTGGATTTGAGCCAGTGTCCTAGAGGTGAAAGGCTTTTTCACCCACTACCAATCCACTGAGCCATCCTGTTCCCCTTACATATGCTGTATAGCAGGAAATATTAGCTTTTAGTTTATTTTCGCTATATTAGCTTAACTGACAAAAGCGCTAAAATAAGCTGATCGCTAATATTACAGGGAGCATAGTGCTGTAATGGGACATGAAGCTGATGCACTATTTTAACAGGGCACTAAATAGTACTGCATCCCACTCCACACTAAATAAAGAGGGAAGGTGCTATACAGTAAATTAATCATGACAACAACAGACTGCTGTTTGGGTCTCGTTGAGGTTATCTAAGGGATTCCTGGCAGCCATGATGACCTCCGTTACTCCTCTAGCCAGTGAACCTTGCCAGAGGCATTTCATCAGGCTGTTAGGACATGATGTGGCAACACATTTAAATGCAAGCAAACCCAGAAAAGTGCAGCTTAAATTAGAAACTATCTTTCCACACCACATGGCTTCAGTTTTTAAGCAGAGGTACACAAATATTTAGTAATTAAACACATAGTTAAAATTTAACTTAAAATAAATGGACTGAAGGAACCATGTAACCGGTACTGGATATCTGGAAATTTACAACTGAAAGAACTAAACTATTAGAACTACCAAAAAAAGAAGAAAAAAAATAGGGTCCTGCAGCAGCAGGTTGACTGCACATAAAAGAAAATGGTGAAATTAAATACGTGTGATAAGCCGCCCAATGGCACTGTAATGGGCTGCCGTGCCAGCGACCCGGATTTGAAAGCAGACTCTAGAGCTATCAGGGAAGCCTCAGGAGGGCATCACTCCTAGCCAGGAAGGGTAGACTCTAAGTTCTATCAGAGTAGCGACCCCCTTTGGTTGTCTGGGGAGCCTGCTACGGCACCTCCATAGGAAGAACATGTGCAAGGCATGTTATGGCACAGTTCTCCACCACAAGAGAGGAGGGTGGACTGAAGAAGATCCGGGATGAAAACTGCCCCTTCCCTCCAGTCCCTGCTACATCTGAAGTCCTCTCTGTGGATCTCTGCTGGTGAGACAGTGGAAAAAGTGGCAAAGAGAACTGAGTCAGACAGGCAGATGACAGTGACAAGGAGGCTGGCAGTGGAAAAAATATCAGTACAAAAAAAGATTAATTGCACATGGAAACAAAGAAGATAAAACTTACAAATGAAGTTTTAACCACAAGGTTTTCTCCAGCAATGACCTATAATAGGAAGGAGCAAACAAAGGGGGCCCAGTTATGAGCCGCTTGGCGTAGAGTTGCAAAATGGGGTACAAGCAGCCTCCCCATTATGATCACACACCTAACAGCTATACACAAAGGGCTGACTTAGTCGCTGGGTGGAGAAGATCCCCTGTCGACTAAGTCAAAATACAAATTATGCAATCTAGATGCTGATGCACAAAAACAGGGATTGTAGAAACTAAGATCTGATCACGGACACCCACAGACTTCTGGGAATGGCACAGTATGAGTTGAATGGGGCTGTGTCATACACAGAGGCCACGGCACAGGCACGTACGTCTTTACAGTCCCATTCACCTGCTTGATCAATATCTTTAGGTCTGCTTGTGGGCTGAAGTGTTGCCAACCTCTGTTTCACATCCTAGACAAAGAAGATGAGCCACTGCTCTGAAACATGAACAATGCAAGCTCATAAATGGGGCAGCTAGCACCACACAGTTATAGCAAACTGGAACACAAGGACTGCACAAAGGAGGCTCACACAGTTTGCAATTTAAACTCTTTGCTGGAAATTAAAGTCAATATTTCTGCAAAACCATGTACAGAGAATACATTGGCATGGAAGACCCAGTGCTCTGGCCACCCATGTGGTCTTCCTAAGGGACTCCCCCTCCTAATCCAAACCCATTTCAGAAATACTGACTTTAATTTCCAGAAAAACGTTTAAATTGAAAATTTAGCATGAGCCTCCTTTGTGCAGTCCTCCTGTTCTAGTCTGTTGCATGTCCTAGTAGTTCAGCACCGTCCATTCCCTAACCCAAAGCCATGTTTTTCTTCCTGGTGTCCTTTGCCCTGTTTCCTCTCCCTAACCCAAACCAATGTTTCTGTTCCTGGTAGTTCAGTGCCCCCCCCAGCCGAAACCCATGTTTCTGTCCCCAGACTCCAGTGTCTCCCTCCCTAACACAAACCCATGTTTCTGTCCCTGATGTCCAGAGCCCTCCTCCCTAACCCAAACCCATGTTTCTGTCCCTGGTGTCCAGAGCCCCCCTTCCTAACCCAAACCCATGTTTCTGTCCCTGGTGTCCAGAGACCCCCATCCCAAACCCATGTTTCTGTCCCTGGAATTCAGTGGGCCCCCCTCCCTAACCCAAACCCATGTTTCTGTCCCAGGTGTCCAGTACCCCCCCAACCCAAACCCATGTTTCTGCCCTTGGTGTCCAGTGGCCCCACACCCTAACCCAAACCCATGTTTCTATCTCAGTGTCCAGTGCTCCCCATCCTAACCTAAACTCGTACTCATGTTTCTGTTCCTGGTGTTCAGTGTCCCCCTCCCTAACCCAAACCCATGTTTCTCTCCCTGGTGTTCAGTGTCACCCTACCTAAAGCAAACCCATTTTTCTGTCCCTGGTGTTCAGTGACCCGTTGCTTAACTCAAACCCATGTTTCTGTCCCTGGTGTCCAGGGACTCCTCCCTAACCCAAACCCATGTTCTGTGCCTGGTGTCCAGTGGCCCCTTCCTAATTCAAACCCATGTTTCTATCCCTGGTGTTCGGTGTTCCCCTCCCTAACCCAAACCCATGTTTCTATCCCTGGTGTTCAGTTTCCCCCTCCCTAACCCAAACCCATGTTTCAGTCCCTGGTGTCCAGTGGCCCCTCCCTAACTCAAACCCATGTTTCTATCCCTGGTGTTCAGTGTCCCCCTCCCTAACCCAATCCCATGTTTCTGTCCCTGGTGTCCAGTGGCCCCTCCCTAACCCAAACCCATAGTTCTGTCCCTGGTGTCCAGTGGTCCCCTCCCTAACCCAATCCCATGTTTCTGTTCCTGGTGTCCAGTGGTTCCCACTCCCTAAACCAAACCCATGTTTCTGTCCCTGGTGTCCAGTGGCCCCCTTCCTAACCCAATCCCATGTTTCTGTCGCTGGAGTCCAGTGTCCCTTTGTAACCCAAACCCATGTTTCTGTCTCTCGTGTCCAGTGCCCCCTCCCTAACCCAAACTCATGTTTCTGTCCCTGGTGTACAGTGCCCCCTTCCCTAACCCAAACTCATGTTCATGTCCCTGGTATCCAGTGGCCCCTTCCTAACCCAAACCCATGTTCCTGTCCCTGGTGTCCAGTGGTGCCTCCCTAAACCAAACCCGTTTCTATCCCTGGTGTCCAGTGGTCCCCGCTCCCTAACCCAAACCCATGTTCCTGTACCTGGTGTCCAGTGGCCCCTCCCTAACTCAAACCTATGTTTACATACTAACATACTAAAATGCCAGCAGAATAGGCCTAACGGTCTTTCGAGTCTACTCGATTGGTCAGCCCCCACCCTGGGTGCTGACCTTGCTGCCCCCCTTGCCTTCTCTGGCTTCTCCCTTCCCAGTTCTGGATATTCTTGCTGCATTGGATTTTGCTTCCAGAACCCTTCCCCTGTACCTGTCCCAGCCCCTCTTGAACCCCTCCACTGTCTCTGCCTCCACCAGCCCCCTAGGCAGTGCATTCCATGGCTCCACCACCCTCTCAGTGAAGTAGCACCTCCTCCTTTCTCCCCTGAATCTTCCCCCCTCCAGCTTCCACCCATGCCCTCTAGTGGCCCTCCTCCTTCCTTCGAAGCACCCTGACTGTTCCTCCCCTATTTACCCTCTTCATGTACTTGAAGACCTCTATCATGTCCCCCCGGTCTCTTCTCTCTTCCAATGTGTACATATTTAGCTCTTCGAGCCTCTCCTCATAGGTCCTGTCCCCCAAGCCCCAAATCATTTTGGTTGCCCTCCTCTGGACCCTCTCCAGGAGTTTAATGTCCCTCTTTAAGTGTGGCCTCCAAAACTGCACACAGTACTCAAGGTGTGGCCTCACCAAGCAGTTATACAGAGGGGTGTCACTTCCCTCCTTCTGGAGGTGATCCCCAGCGATGCACCCCAGCATCCTGTTGGCCTTGGCTGCTGCCCTCCTACAAGTCTCTGGGTTGTTCATCTTGACATCCACCACCACCCCAGGTCCCTCTCAGCCATCGAGACTTGTAGCATTCCCCCGGTGTACACTTGGCCGGGTTTCTGGCCCAGGTGGAGTACCTTGCATTTCCCTGCATTGAACCTCAGCTTCCACTTTCTAGACCATCTTTCCAGAGCCTCCAGATCCCCCTGTAGGGCCATCCTCCCCTCCTCCCCATCCACCACCGCCCCCAGTTTTGAGTCATCCGTAAAGAGACTCATCTCACTCCTGATTCCTGTCCTTATGTCAGAGACGTAGGCATTGAACAGGAGGGGTCCAAGGACTGATCCCAGTGGGACCCCACTAATGACCCTCTTTGGGGATGAGACTATTCCACCAACTACGACCCTCTGGGTCCGGTCCTGGAGCCAATTGCCTATCCATCTGATCATCTGGTTCCCCACCCCCATTTCTCCCAGCTTATCCAACAGGCCCACATGAGGGACAGAGTCAAATGCCTTGCTGAAGTCTAGAAAGAGGACGTCCACTGGTCTACCCAGGTCCAAGGCACTCGTCACCCAGTCATAGAACTCCACAAGGTTTGTCTGACAAGATTTCCCCGTGATGAATCCATGCTGTCTATCATCCAGGCTCCCCAACTTTCCAGGTCCCCCCAGCTCTCCTTGACAATGCCCTCCATCACCTTGCCCACCACCGATATCAGGCTGACAGGCCTGTAGTTTCCTGCCACCTCCCTTGATTCCCCTTGTGGATAGGCACTATATGCACCACCTTCCAGTCCTGGGGCACCCACCCTGTCCTCAGAGATGGTGAAAAGCTCCGCCAGGGTTTTGCCAGGACATCCATAGTTCCATCAGCACTCTGGGATGTAATTTATCTGGCCCTGGTGCTTTCTCCGTCTTAGAAGCTGAGGGCTTCCCTCACTCTCTCTGCTGTGATTTCCACTTCCAGTACCTCTTCTCCCTGCTTAGCCCTCCCCCCACCTGCCAGTGATGCCTCCCCCTCTCCCCAGACCCGCCGATCGGTAAGGGTCCTCCCCTCCTCAGTATCTCTGTCTCCTCCCATGTATGATGCAGCACCCCCATTTTCCTTGGTGAAAACTGAGGTGAAGTACTCATTTAGTACCTCAGCCTGCTCCCCCGGGTCTTGTGCCCATCTTTCCCCTGATTTAATCCTGCTAATCTGCCCCTTCACCCTTCGTTTTTCCCCAGTGTATCTAAAGAACCCCTTGTTCCCTCTCCTAATTTCCCTGGCCAGGTTCTGCTCCTTCCTTGCCTTAGCCACCCTCACCACCCTAGTGGCCCTTCTAGCCATCAGCTCATACTCCCCTCGATCCCTTTCACCTTGAGCACTTGAATTGCCTATAGGCTGCCTTCTTTCCCCGCACCACCTCCTGGACCTCCCTGGTCCACCAGCAGGGTTTTCGGGCCCTACCGCATTTTCGTCTTACTCTTGCACAGGTGCTGGTAGCATCTTGCATGCCTCTCCTGATGATTTCCCACCTACTATCAGCGTCCATGTCTGACCCAATCACATCCAAATGCTCCTTAAGGATCCTTCCCATTTCCATAAAATCTGTACCCCTGAAGTCAGTTACCTCCGTCTTTGTGCAGCCTTCTAGCCCTCCTAGGTCCAGGCAGAACCAGACCGTGGCATGGTCACTCCCCGCCAATGGGTCCCTTACCTCCAGGCCCCTAATCTGGTCACTGTCTGCCAGGACCACATCCAGTACCCACGCCTCCCTGGTCGGTTCCCCCACCTGCTGAGTTAGGAACACATCTTGAAAGACATCCAACAACCTCTGTTCCCTGGTCACAGAAGATGTAATAGTCTCCCAGTCTGTTCCTGGCATGTTTAAGTCCCCAACACCAGCACCGTTCCTCTGCCCAGTTTGCAGTGTCTCCCAACATCTGCCACCAGACTCTCCTCCAGCTCCTCCGCCAGGGCAGGGGGTCTATACACCACTCCTATTTTTACTCTCTTGCCCCCCTTGTTATCAAGGTGACCCAAATCGCTTCCACGGTTCCCTCCGCCTCCTCTACTCCCCCTATGCCAATGCAGTTTTTGACTATCATTGCTACCCCTCCCCTTCCCTCCCCCCTGTCCTTCCTGAACATAGTGTAACCCTCCAGGTTTAGGTCCCAGTCGTGTCCTGCAGTGGCCCAGGTCTCAGTGACCGCTGCCACATCCACTGCACCCTCAGTTAGCATCGCCTGGAGCTCAGGCATTTTATTTCCCAAGCTCCTGGCATTTAGCAGGACTACCTTCCACCCTTTCCTATACTTCCATTTCCCTGCTCGTGTCCCATGGGGATTCTGTTTTCCCCTGGTCTGCACTTTACCAGTCAGCCTTTTCCCACAATCCTCCAGCTCCCCAGGGGTGGAGACAGAGTCCCTCCTTTATCGGCACCCCCTTGACAGCCTTTTCTCCCATCCCTCCCCCTTCACAAGTTTAAACCCCACTTTTCACCAATGAACCCCACTATTTTCAACTTAAGGATTCCCCTTCCCTCCAAATTGAGATGTAGTCTATCTCTAGCATACAGCTCCTTATCCTCCCAGGTCTCCCCCCAATCCCCCATCAACCCATACCCTCTGGCCTCACACCACTCCCTGAGCCACTGGTTTATCTCCCTAATTTTCCTTTTGTGTTCCCCACTAGCTCTTGGCACGGCAGGATTTCTGAGAAGGAAACTGTGCATCCTATGTCATGACAGACCCTGGCAAGCTCCCTGAATCTTGCCTGTATCTCTAGCTCGCTATTTCCCTCAATGTCATTTGTACCCAGGTGGACCAGTAGGTCCGGGGAACCCCCACAATCCTTTGCTAGCTGATACACCTCGTGCTTAGCCCTGTGCACCGTTAGTCCAGGGAAGCATTTTGTTTTAACTGGCCAGGCTTCTCCCTCCCTATCCCATTTGATACCCCTGATCATAGAATCCCCCAACAGGAGCACTCTGACTGCTCCTTTTCCTCCATTTCCCCCCCTTCCATGTCCCTCATCCTTTCTACAGGCCCCTCCACCCAGCCGGCTCCTTGTTCCTCCCCCTATCTGGGTGCCACATGCCACCCTCCTTATTACCCTGGCCACCCCTCCCTCCAATCCTATGCCTCTCCTCCTCCTGGGTATCCTTCTGTACCTCGCTAACTCCCCCCTCACTGCTCGCAACTGGTCCTTCTCCCCCATCTGCTAAACTAGCCTGGCTCATCCTCCCCCTTCCTTCCTGTCTCCATTTAGTCCCTCCTTGCTTGTTAAGCTCCCCTGGCCTAAACCCTCAGCTCCCTTTACTGAATCCTCCTTGTACTTCTGGTCCTTCTCCTTTACCTTTCCTCCCAATTGGTCCTTCTCCTTGCGCTTTCCTCCCTCTTCCCCCTGCCCCTCCTGCTCTGATTCACTGCTCCCCCCATTTTCCTGCATTCCAGGTTCCCTCCTGTTCTTCCTGCTATCTGGCCCCTGCCTCCTGCGCTCCATTCCCTTTCCGTCTCTAACCACCCCTGTCATGGCTACATCACCCCCCTCATCCTCGAGCAGAAGAAGAGAATTGAAGCGGTTACTGAGTGTAAGGTCTGATCCACCTCCCCGCCTTGCTTCCTTCTGTCCAGTCCTGGCCATCTGCCTACTTCCCTGAGAATGTTGTCCCTCTGTCCCTCCTTTGTGAGGGTCCCCAGTTTCCTGCCTGCTTCCTTGGTAGTGTCCTTTTGGACCCCCTCTGCCAGGGTCCTTATGTGACCCCTGAGTATTCTCCTGCACTCCTTTCCCTATGCCGCTGCCCCCAGTGCTTGGTGCAACCCTGTGGGAGATCCCCTGCCCCTTTCCCCAACCATACCTCCCAGCTGTCTCCTAATCCCCGCAACCTCCTCCCTAAGCTGTGCCAGCTGGTAGCACACTGGGCAACCACCAAACTTCCAAGCCCAGTCCAGTGTCATGGCTGCTCCACACCCTGTGCACCCCACCACCCTCCCAAAGATGGCGGCCAAAATGCTGTGTGGTTCCATCCCCTTCCAAGTAGGTTTCCTTGGGTGAGCCACCAGGTTCCCCCCAGTCCAAGATACACCCCTACTGCCTAATCAGGTCACCCACTAATCTTAGATACAGTCCCACAGTACACCGGTAACCCTGTTACTAGGTGCAGTACAACACAGTAAACTTATAAGGGAAATAAACAACTCCCCAAGCTCCTCTCTCTCAGCCTTTAAATCCAACCCCCAGCAGCTAGAACTACATGAGCTGCACCTGCAGCCTTTTCCTCCAATTGCAGGGCAGGTGTTCCCCTATAAATTAACAGAAATCAGTGTCAGTGGCTCAGTAGGTAGCACACTCGCCTCTGAGGCCGGGAGATCAGAGGGCTGTGAGTTCAGTTCCCACATCTGGCACTTGGGTTAATATCCCAGTACTGACACTGTAGTGCAGCATGAGAGGGGTGCTGCACTTCTGAGGTGCCGTTTTTTGGATGAGACGTTAAACCGAGGTTCCATCTGCCTGGATTGGTGGTAGTTCAGGTGGATGCTAAAGATCCCATGGCACTTATCGAAAAGAGTAGGGAATTTCCCGGTGTCCTGACCAAATTTCCTCATTCACTATAAATACCACCAACAGCTTAATCTGGTTCAAAGTCAGTTGGCATTCATCTGTATCCCCGCCCCGGAGTCGTGCCTGAAAATAGGCAGGATTTGCCTAATGCACTTACCGGTCAACAAAACTAAATAAATAAATAGAAATCTGGGGTGGGGGTGGGAAGGTCTTGGGCAGACACCGACTCAGAGAGAGTGTATCAGCCCTGTGTCTCACCTCCAAGCCCAGCAGCCAAATACCCAGGCTCAAGCAAATCCCACCAAATAGGTTTTAAATCAGAAGAAATTGGCCTCCACCAGCGCAGCCTGTTACACAGTGAAACATCCAACAAATGAGCCCACTTACAGCCACCAAACCAGTTTTCAAACCTCCAACAGCCCGAAAAACAAACCCTGCTAGCCCCTTAGAAGTAAGAAAGAAAAGAAATAACCTTCTACCAAGTAAAATCCACAAGAAACCTGTGAAAACAACACAAAGCAGCTACTGTCCTGGAACACAACTGATCCTGTCCCCTTCCAGTTCCTTCTGTCCAGTGTCCAGTGTCCCCCTCCCTAATCCAAAACCATGTTTCTGTCCCTGATGTCCAGTGTCCTCCTCCCTAACTCAAACTCATGTTTCTGTCCCTGGTGTCCAGTGGCCCCTCCCTAACCCAAGCCCATGTTTCTGTCCCTGGTGGCCAGTGTCCTCCTCCCTAACCCAAACCCATGTTTCTGCCCCTGGTGTCCAGTGTCCTGCTCTCTAAACCAAACCCATGTTTCTGTCCCTGTTGTCCAGTGTCCTTCTCCCTAACCCAAACCCATGTTTCTGTCCCTGGTGTACAGTGCCCCCTCCTTAACCCAAACTCATGTTTCTGTCCCTGGTGTCCAGAGGCCCCCTCCCTAACCCAAATCCATGTTCCTGTCCCTGGTGTCCAGTGGCCCTCCCTAAACCAAACCCCTGTTTCTATCCCTGGTGTCCATTGGTCCCCCTCCCTAACCCAAACCCATGTTTCTGTCCCTGATGTCCAGTGTCCTCCTCCCTAACCCAAACCCATGTTTCTGTCCCTGGTGTCCAGTGGTCCCTCCCTAACCCAAACTCATGTTTCTGTCCCTGGTGTCCAGTGGTCCCCGCTCCCTAACCCAAACCCATGTTTCTGTCCCTGGTGGCCAGTGTCCTCCTCCCTAACCCAAACTTATGTTTCTGTCCCTGGTGTCCAGTGGTCCCCGCTCCCTAACCCAAACCCATGTTTCTGCCCCTGGTGTCTAGTGTCCTGCTTCCTAACCCAAACCCATGTTTCTGTCCCTGTTGTCCAGTGGCCCCCTCCTGAACCCAAACCCATACTTTTCTCCCTGGTGTCCAGTGCCCCTTCCCTAACCCACACCCATGGTTCTATCTCAGTGTCCAGTGGAACCCCCTCCCTAGCCCTGTTCCTTCCATGTGTGCCAACTCTGTTGTTGGTCCCACGGTGACCTTAGGCATCCAGGGTTAGTCAAAGATGCAGCATGACTGCAGCTTGCCTGAAACAGTTCTTCAGGATAGGGGTGTGTGTCTTGAAACTGCAACAGCAGAAACGAGGGTTATGGTGCTTTGAGACTGTCCTTTTGGCACATTTGACTGGAGACCCTTGCCCTCCTGCCATATACATAGGAGGGGTCTGCAACCCTCTTCGATCATAGCTGGGAGGGACACATGCCAAAGTTTTTGCAAAATCATTGCAGTTCATTTAGATTGAGATTGGGGCCTATTTATTTTTATTTTTTTATTTAAAGTGATTTTCCAGAATTCTAGAAACAAGCTTTAAAATCTAACATTTAGACACAATACAGATAATGTTTCAATACTATACAGTTTGTTTATATAAAATAGTTTGTACAGGCTTGCCCAGTAGCATAGAGGTAATGCTACCATGCACTATGGCAGTGACCCGAGTTCGGGAGTAAACAGCAGTCATCAGAGTCGGCCTGGGGGTGAAAGGATCAAGCGTCCAAGTAACTGCTCTTCTCTCATGGAGTGGGTTGCCTCTCCCACGCTACACGTGCCACCTAGCAGAAGGTGGGCATCACAGCAGTTGAGAGGCCAAGAAGGGTGTGGCACACGCTGACAGTCGCACCACCTCATAGCATGTCAGATATCCCATGGGAGGAAATGAGTGGCAAATCCTCTCGGATGGGATGTCAGACAGCCCCTTGCAGGCTGCTCACCACTGACTGGGCATGCCAACTGGATCCAACCATGCCATAAGGAGTAAGCCGTGGAAGTATATGGGTGTGTGTACCAAGGATGGTGGATGACTGGGTTGGGAGAGGCTTCCAGATGGAGGTCAGTGACACAGCAGGAAAGAAAAAAAAAAAGAAATGAAAAAAAAAGAACTATTGTTCAGGAAGGCAGTCTGAGGCTGGAGCTTGTTTCCAGCTGCGACCTGTGGGAAGGGGATTCTAAAGAGGAAAGAACTGACTGGTAGAACAAAATATATATTTACCTGGGACAGACCAGTTAGAAGCAATATCTCATTATGTTGGCTTGCACACACACGTAAGCAACATCATGTGGTAGTAGCACATTTCAGAGGTGTGTCAGTGTTGTGGCCAATGCAGGTGATGCTGTAGTGGGTGCATCCCTGAGCCGCCAATCAGTGAGCATGCTGACAATGACAACAGTTTCAGACAGAGCCAAAGAGTTGAAAGAAATCTGCCGCTGCAATCAGGTGCAATTTCGTCATTGCAGGGGCAGATGGCAAGACTCCGGCCAAGCGCATTACAGTGCACAGTAATGCACATGGCCAGAGTTATGAGCAGTTGCTTGGTGTGCCATTCCTGGTGAAACATTTCAATAAATAAAACAACTGCCAGTGCAGCTTTCCACAATGGCCACACACTCCTGCAAAGCCAACATCGGGGGGTGCCCAATCCCAATGTTGGCATGCATCTCCCCCTATAGCCACATTGTGGCACACTGAGATCCCACCTTAGTGTGCCCAGACATTTTTTTTATTTTCCCGACACCGGGATGCCCACTTCCAATGTCAGATGTCCCCCATACCCTGAGTTCAATTTCTTTGCCAACGGGGGGTGCCAAATCACTGTCAGCATCATTTTCCCTCCCCAAGTTTACCAATGGGTGCCCAATCCCTATTGGCATCATGCCCCAAACTCATGCAGCACACTGGGAGATTCTTTTAACCTACAAATAAAGAAAATGGTCCCACGGAGTCTCTTTTGTTGTTTAAAACTGTAAAAGAAAATCATCCAACGTCGCCTCCCCAGTCCCCCCCTCCGCACCCCAACCCTCCTCCTGTGCACCCACCTCCCTGCACCCCCCCTCACCCATACTTACCCTCTGGAGGTCGGCAGCAGTGATCTTCTGTGGACCAGGATGCGTCTACACTCTTCAAAGCCGGACTACGAACTGAGGATTCGGGTAAGCGCTGCATAATGCAAGTCAAAAGAGGGTTTCAACTTAGGTTGATATCTCAGGCGTTTTTAGGAATTTTGGCCCCAAATTTTTAACATAGGGTTCTTGGGACCCCACCTTGTGAACATATCACTATTGTTTCATTTCTCAGTCCAGAAAGGTGATTTTGTGGTCACTGAGTGGAATGACCTTTTGAGACAGATTAACAAAATGACAGTACCACTGTTAATGAGGTGGGGTCCCAAAATGCCCATGCTGAAAATTTGGTGAAAAAATTCAAAAATTACCACATTACAGGAGAGCGTTGAGCATTTTATACTCACGCTCGTAACTTCGCCAATTTTTAATATTTTCACTCCAGATTTTCAACAATGCCATTTTGTAACACCTCCTTATGAACAGTATAGCTGTCATTTTTCACATCCTGCCCAAAATGTGTTTTCACACCTTTGGCACAGAATGGTGCGGTCGCTGTGTGAAATCAACTTTTGGGATGGATTAACAAAGTCACAGTGCCACTCTTCATGAGGGGAGGTCCCAAAAAGCCCATGTTAAAAATTTAGTGAAAAAATTCAAAAAAATGCCCATGTTACGGGCATGCATTGCGCAGTTTCTATGCATGCTCGTAGTTTCGTAAATGTTTTATATTTTCTGTCCAGATTTTCAACATTCCCATTTTCTTCACACCCCCTCGTGAACAGTACAGCTGTTATTTTTCACATCCTGCCTGAAATGTGTTTCCGCACCTGTGACACCGAATGGCGTAGTTGCTGAGTGAAATCACCTTTTAGGATTGGGTAATGAAATGATACTGCCACTGTTCATGAGGTGGGGTCCCAAAAAGCCCATTTAGAAAATTTGGAGTGAAAATACCAACAAACGCCGGAGCATTAAGGTTTCTAGCCATAACACCCACCCTGTAGAGACTGACAGGCATCGGGGTGTGACTTGGGTTCATTGGCTGTAATGCTCATGGCATTCTACCCCCACCCTCCAGCCACTGACAGTCATCAAAGTGTGCCTTGGGGTCTTTGGCCCTAACATTCACCCCATTCTCCTATACTGCACCCATCTCAGCTTATTTCCTTATGGAATGGGGTGAGTGTAAAGACCAAAAATGCCAAGGCACACCGCGACACCTGTTGCTGTCTTCAGGGTGGGGTGAGGTTGAATGGCTTAAGTGTTAGGGCCAATGACCCAAAGGTACACCCCCAACACCTTTCAGTCTCTGCTGGGGAAGTGGAGGGTGGGGGTTGTCATGTAAGCAATAAGACACGATGGGGTGTGCATTAGGCAGTTCAAATGCACGGCTAAAGGGAAAGTAGTGAGGCACGAGGCCACAGGCCGAGTGCGTCCAGTCCCCATGCATTAGAACGGTCTAATGCACATCCCTGGAGTGGCTTATTGCACTTATAAAATGGGCCTGTGTACTCTAAATGGGGGTTCTAGTTTTAGCTGTGCGTTAGACACATCTAATGCATGGCTAACAACCAATCAGATTGTTTGAAATCCTTTGCCCATTTTATAATACCTTAATACTTCACTGCCATTCCTATTATGCATCTCTCTAACTCCTGCACTACCAATGTCAATGCCAGCAAGCCAACATTTGGCATAGACAAATGTTTGTTTTCAGTGACATCCTGCTTTTGCCCATGTTTATAGCTGGTAGACTAAAGTATGGAAAGTTTATGGAGCTAACATACTGTCTGAAATCAATATTAACTTTCACAAGTAGTGAGGTATTATGTCTTATGTCTGAAATATGTTTTGCTTTTCCCTTATGCTAATTAGAAAATCTTCTACCTGACAGTACTTGGTGTGATGAGTGGAACAGCACTCTTCCTGGAGGCTGATATAGCAAATTCTGTTCTTCCTCATACATCATCAGCACTATGAGTTTGCTGTCTGTGACATCACAAATGACCAAGAAAAGTCAATCATCCGCTGCCAGGTGGGTCACTTGTGATGACACAGTAAGTGAGGTCACAGTGCTGATGAGGCATAAAGAGGAATGGAACTAGACAGGTCATTCTCCAGGTATAGTGCTGTTCTTTGCATCACAATTAATACAGTCAGGTAGAAAAAAACTTTAATGAGCAAATTAAAAAACAAAACAAAGTAGTACAGCAATAAAAACACTCCCCCCACTCCTCTGACGATGCCACCTTTTGGCTGACACCCCTCTTCTCTTTCCTTGAATCAAGCTTGTGTAATTACGTACTAAATTGATGTGTAATACCCCAGACATTTTCTATTACTGGTTGTGTATATGCTTCAATGTTCCTTTTACTTTTAACCCTGTATTTTATACTGATATGTCTGTTTTAAACAATTAACATGGAACCTTTGGAAATTAGACCTTGACTCAAAGGTATTAATCCCAAACTGAAATAATTACAAAAATAATAAAAAAGTAACAACTGACTACTTTTAAAAACTGATAACATTTTTTGCCTACTATATTCGATGCTACTATCTCTTTAAATGAAAAACAAAACAAGGGGGTTCGCACTGGGACAGTGGTGCTGTGGCAAATATAATATAACTTAAACTGGAAAAGCCGAGCACTCACTACCTCATATCACACGGACACTGGAGACAGTAGTAGTACAGTACAGAAAGACTGATCAGTTGTTCGTCTCTTTTGCTCACAAAAGAGAAGGCAATGCTGTTTCCAAGCAATGCCTATCAAAGTGGTTGGCTCATTGCATCAGTTATTGTTATGACAAGTACAACAAGACCCTTCCAGGTCAAGTCAGAGGTGACTCCACTCGTGGAGTAGTGGCCTCTGCAGCTTGTTTCAAGAATGTTTCTGTGCCAGACATCTGCGCTGCTGCCACCTGGACTCTCGTCCATACCTTTACGAAACACTACAGTTTGGACATTGCCTCTCACCACAGAGCAGGCTTTGGGCTAGCTGTTTTTCAAGGCCTCCTGTCTTGAGGATTGCAAGGCTTCTACTACTTTCTGGAGTAGTCCCTCCTCCTGGTGCCTTTTATTTGTTCCAGACTGCTTGGGATTCAGTCCTATATGTAATTGCCTACTGCAAGAGCACTCTCGAAGTAAGGTAGTACAGTTACGTAAGAACTTACTGTAACAGTAGATCTTCGAGAGAGGCTCTTGCAGTAGGTAATACCTTTCTGCCCTCCATCCCCCTAGGCTTTTTCACCTCTTTTTCCAGGAATGGAAACATCTGCTTCTCTCTCGTCCGGGCCTTCCGGGCCTGTGGCGGGAAAGAACTGAAAGGCGGGCGTCTGGGACCGCCCCTTTATACCGACATCGCATGACGCTGGTCACCTGATGTGGGGGCGGTCTCTTGCCAGGGACTGCTAGCTAGAAATTTTTCCATGTGGTCCTGCCACCGGCTGGCATCAGTCCTATATTTAATTACCTACTGCAAGAGCCTCTCTCGAAGATCTACTGTTACGGTAAGTTCTTACGTAACTGTACTTTTTGGGTGACAGCTTGAGGCCAGGAGCACTATATTACCATCTGTAGGCTTACTATAGATAGCACATGCTCCTCCTTTAATGTGAGTAAAACCACCAGAAATGTTAAAATAAGGGTAGGCGAGCATGTTCGAGCAATTCAGAGAGGTGACTGCACATATGCTACTGCTGCACACATTGTTAAAACACAGAATAGTGCCAGTAGTGAACATAGGTTTAGTTTCCAAGCAATAAAAAAAAAACTGTTCAACCTATAGGATGGGGAAATTTCAATGATTTATGTTTACAGAGAGATAATTTTTGGATTCTAATGTTAGGTGCTAACAAACAATCAGGTTTGAATGTGGGTCTAGATATAATACCCTATCTCAAAAAGAGGTAATAATGTTTCTATTCTAGGTATAATGCAAACTTCCCCTTCCCCTTTCTATCCCTTTCCCCTTGTTAGTTTTTTTTTTTTTACAGCCTAAATCGGAAATTAAAATGAATTGCATTTATTCTAAATGTGTGTGATGTTGGGCCCACAGGGGTACTGTTTTAAATATCCTGAGTGTTTATTTCAGTGTGTGTAACTTTAAAATAATTTTTTCAATGATTATTGTTTGCTGTGCACTAATAGTTTAGCCAATCACTTGATTATGTATGTCAAACATCAGTGTGACATCATGGTGTTTTTTTGGTATTTAAGCGGTATATGTGATTTGGAATTTTAGCCTTTGATAAAGGATCCATTATGATCCGAAACACATCAGGCGTACCATGTTTTAAATAATAAATGTAAAGTTTTTACTGTTATCTCTGGTGTCCATACGATACGAGGTGGTGAGTGCTCAGCATTTTCAGTTTAAATGATATCTCTTTAAATGACTTGCTCAGGGTCAGACAGTGAATATGTGGCTGTGCTGGGATCTGAACCTGAGTCACCTCATTCCCAAGTCAGCACTCTAGCCATTACTTTTTAAAAGGTTAAGGCACATGGGGTGCAGGAGAGGATAGATTATCACTGAGTAATTCCCCCTCCCCCGTGCACCAAGTGGTTTGTGACATTCATGGTAGATTTTATTTTCATTTACTTTAATACAACCTAATGTGCTGAAAAGGGCTACAGCAGTCTAGGCAGACTGCCAAATTCAAATCCCTTGCTTGCTCAGAGTAGGGGGTAGATTGCAGAGCATGGCCTCGTGGTTGTGGTATCTGCAGATACCACCATCACAATCTGCTGATACTGCCATTGTAACCTTCAAGATCAGACTAGACAAGTACTTTTATGAAAATGAGGAGACAGGGTACTCCCACTGAGCCAGTGGGAGGGAGGAGCTCGACGGGCCACTGATCTTGTCCCCCCCCCCAAATACATAAGCATGTATTTTGTTCCTATAATTCCTCAACCAACCCAGGCTTGATGTTTTTTATCCCAACGTCTGGAACAGCTCCACACTTGAAATGCCCCCGTGCATGCATGGCGTCACAGAAACATGGTACACACAGAACCATGACTGGGATGTAAACATACCAGGATACATTATCTACAGGAGGGACAGGGAGGGTAAAAGAAGAGGAGGAGTAGCTCTCTACATAAGGGAAGGCATCAAAGCAACAGAACAAAAGGGTAAACTGGGAGGAGAGGAAGCACTGTGGGTCAATTTGGAGACAGACAATGGCATCACAGTCCACACAGGGGTTGTAAACATACCCCCCTCCCAGGGGGAGGAAATGGACAAGGAAATGATAGAAAGTATACTTACAATGGCAGAAAAAGGGGAGATATTGCTGCTGGGGGATCTGAATATGCCAGATGTTAACTGGAGTGCAGTTGCAGAAGCAACTTCTAAGAGTGTGGTTATTCTAGATGCCCTACAGGGGGCATGCCTTAGACAACTAGTATTGGAATCTACTCAAAAGGGAGCAATCTTAGACCTGGTACTCTCAAATGGAGATGGAGAGAGGATCGTAGATGTAGAAGTGGGTAGCCATCTGGGAACTAGCAACCATCGAACAGTATAGTTCACGATAAACCCAGCAGTAGAGTCAAGCCATACAAAGGCAAAAGTATTGGACTTTAGGAGGGTTGACTTTTCCAAAATGGGTGAGTGCCTAAGAAATGCACTAGCAAATGGGCAGGAAGGAGGGGTGGAAGAACAATGGGGAATAATCAAGACTGCCATCACAGAGGCAACAAGCCTTTGTGTGAAGCAAATAAAACAAAACGATGTAAGAAACCACTATGGTTCTCATAAGAGGTGGCAGGGAAGGTTCAAGAGAAAAAGAAAGCATTCAGGAAGTACAAGGAATCACAGAAGGAGCAGGACAGAGAATTGTATCAGTTAAAGCAAAAGGAAGCTGAGAAGGCAGTCAGAACTGCAAAGGCCCAAACTGAGGAAAAGATAGCCAACTCAGTTAAGAAGGTGGATAAAACCTTTTATAGGTACATCAGAGAGCGAAGGAAGACCAAGGGAGGGATAGGGAGGCTTAATAAAGGGGAGGGGGATGGGCAAAGGGTGATTGTGCAAGGTAGAGATACTAAACAAACATCTTTGCTCAGTATTCACAAATGAAGAGGGGGAGGTACCTAAATCAAACAATAGAAACACTCTGGATACAGGAGTTGATACCAGCCCATTTACAGAAGAAAGGGTTCTGAAAGAACTCTTAAAACTGAAGGTGGACAAAGCAATAGGGCCTGATGGGATTCATCCCAGAATTCTAAAAAAACTAAGGGTAGAACTAGTGACACCACTGACTACCCTCTTTAACAAATCATGGGAGGATGGGGTGGTATCTGAAGACTGGAGGAAGGCAGATGTGATTCCACTTCATAAAGGTGGGAATAGGGCACAAGCAGGAAACTACAGACCTGTCAGTTTGACCTCAGTGATAGGGAAAATGATGGAATCACTTCTGAAGGAAAGAATTGTTGAGTATCTAGAGGCCAGAGGGGCACAGGACCCAAGGCAGCATGGATTCACAGCGGGAAGGTCATGCCAGACAAATCTAATAGATTTCTTTGACTGGGTAACCAAAGTAGTAGATCAGGGAGGGACTGTGGACATGGCCTACCTAGACTTTAGCAAGGCGTTTGATACAGTCTGACACAAAAGATTAACATACAAGTTAGCCAGGTACAAGGAAAAACAAGGGAAGGAAGAATGGGAGAATGCTGAATAAGAACAAGGGAAAACAAGGGAAGGAAGAATGGGAGAGTGCTGAATAAGAACAAGGGAAAACAAGTGAAGGAAGAATGGGAGAGTGCTGAATAAGTACAAGGGAAAACAAGAGAAGGAAGAATGGGAGAGTATTGAATACTGTAGTGCAGCATGAGAGGGGTGCTGCACTTCTGAGGTGCCGTCTTTCGGATGAGACGTTAAACCGAGGTTCCATCTGCCTGGATTGGTGGTAGTTCAGGTGGATGTTAAAGATCCCATGGCACTTATCGAAAAGAGTAGGGAACTTCCCCGTGTCCTGGCCAAATTTCCCTCATTCACTAAAAATACCACCAACAGCTTAATCTGGTTCAAGGTCAGTTGGCATTCATCTGTATCCCCCTCCCCCGGGTCGTGCCTGAAAATAGGCAGGATTTGTCTAGTGCACTTACCCGGTCAACAAAAGCTAAAATAATAAAAAAAAAAAGTACAAGGGAAAACAAGGGAAGGAAGAATGGGAGAGTGCTGAATAAGAACAAGTGAAAACAAGGGAATGAAGAATGGGAGAGTGCTGAATAAGAACAAGGGAAAACAAGGGAAGGAAGAATGGGAGAGTGCTGAATAAGAACAAGGAAAAACAAGTGAAGGAAGAATGGGAGAGTGCTGAATACTGTAGTGCAGCATGAGAGGGGTGCTGCACTTCTGAGGTGCCGTCTTTCGGATGAGACGTTAAACCGAGGTTCCATCTGCCTGGATTGGTGGTAGTTCAGGTGGATGTTAAAGATCCCATGGCACTTATCGAAAAGAGTAGGGGAACTTCCCTGGTGTCCTGGCCAAATTTCCCTCATTCACTAAAAATACCACCAACAGCTTAATCTGGTTCAAGGTCAGTTGGCATTCATCTGTATCCCCCTCCCCCGGGTCATGCCTGAAAATAGGCAGGATTTGTCTAGTGCACTTACCCGGTCAAAAAAAGCTAAAATTAAAAAAAATTAAAAAAAGTACAAGGGAAAACAAGGGAAGGAAGAATGGGAGAGTGCTGAATAAGAACAAGGGAAAACAAGGGAAGGAAGAATGGGAGAGTGCTGAATAAGAACAAGGGAAAACAAGGGAAGGAAGAATGGGAGAGTGCTGAATAAGTACAAGGAAAAACAAGGGAAGGAAGAATGGGAGAGTGCTGAATAAGAACAAGGGAAAACAAGGGAAGGAAGAATGGGAGAGTGCTGAATAAGAACAAGGGAAAACAAGGGAAGGAAGAATGGGAGAGTGCTGAATAAGAACAAGGGAAATCAAGGGAAGGAAGAATGGGAGAGTGCTGAATAAGAACAAGGAAAAACAAGGGAAGGAAGAATGGGAGAGCACTGAATAAGAACAAGGGAAAACAAGAGTGTGATTAGAGAAGCACAGGCAGACACAGAGCTGGGTATTGCAGAGAGGGTAAAGGAAGGGGAAAACAGTTCTTTAGATATATTGGGGAAATAAGAAAGAAGGGGAAGCATTGTTATGCTAACAGAGGGGGGTAGGGTAATTGTCGAGGACAGGCAGAAAGCAACCATTCTTAATGACTACTTCTGCTCTGTCTTCACAAGGGAAGACACAGGGCCTCTACCAAAGAGTGGCATTAAGGCAGCTGTAAGGGAGATTCCTGAGATAAAAGAGCAAGTATTTACCAGTCAAAGGGTTCAGACAGGGCTAGCAGTCCTAAAGATAGATAAGGCCCTTTGCCAGATGGGATACATCCAAAGGTACTCAAGGAACTGGCAATAGAACTAACTGAACTCCTGGTAGGGCTATTCAATAGCTCAACTGAGGCAAGGTAGTTCCAAAAGACTGGAAGGTAGCAGACATAGTCCTGCTCCTTGGGGGTCTGGGACAGGGAGCAACTGGGTAACTACAGACCTGTCAGTCTTACCTCTATTGTGAGTAAACTGATGGAGACATGAGTCAACAAGCATTTGTCAATGCCTAATGTTGATTGCGTTGGTCTGTTGAGCTCGCTCAGTGGCCCTCTGTCACTGGCTCAGTCTGTTTGTCCCGGTGCTACAGGCTACTCTTTTGTACTGGACTGCTGCCTGTGTTGGCACCTTGTTCTGCTGAGGAAGAAATCCGCAGCTGTCCCGACAGAGCTCCATTGAGGTGGATCACTCCCCCTCTCTCACTCGCTCATTCTGTTTCTCCTGGCACTGCAGGCTGCCCTGTTGTACTGGGCTCCTGCCTGTGTTGGTGGCTTTTTCTACCCACAAAGAAATCCACAGCTGTCCCGCCAGAGCTCCATTGAGGTCGCCCACTCCCCCTGTCTCAGTCACTCAGTCTGGTTCTCCTGGCGCTGCAGGCTACCCTTTTGTACTGGGCTCCTGCCTCTGTTGGTACCTTTTTCTGCCCACAAAGAAATTTGCAGCAGTCCCGACAAAGCTGCGTTGAGCTCGCTCACTCCCCTTCTCTCACTTGCTCATTCTGTTCTGTCGGTGCTGCAGGCTGCCCTTTTCTACTGGCCTCCTGCCTGTGTTGCTGCCTTCTTATGCCAACAAAGAAATTTGCAGCAGATACAATACAACTCTGTTGAGCTCACTCACTCGCTCATTCTGATTTTCCTGCCACTGCAGGCTGCCCTTTTGTACTGGGCCTCTGCATGCATTGCTGGCTTTTTCTGCCCACAAACAAATCTGCAGCAGTCCCAACAGAGCTCTGTTGAGCTCACTCACTCCCTCCCCCTCCCTCACTCACTTGTTCTGTGTCTCCTGCTGCTGCAGGCTGCCCTTTTGTACTGGGCTCCTGCCTGCATTGGTGGCTTGTTCTAGCCAGAAAGAAATCTGAAGCAGTCCCGACACAGCTCCACTGAGCTTGCTCACTCCCCCTCTGTCACTCTAGCATTCCGTTTCTGCTGGCACTGCAAGCTGACCTTTTGTACTGGGCTCCTGCCTGCATTGCCGCATTTTCTGCCCACAAAGAAATCTGTATCAGTCACACTAGAGCTCTGTTGAGCTTGCTCACTACCGCTCTGTCACTCACTTGTTCTACTTCTCTTGGCGCCGCAGACTGTGCTTTTGTATGGGGCTCCTGGCTGCGTTGGCACCTTTGTCCACAAAGAAATCTGCAGCTGTCCCAACAGAGCTCCATTGAGGTCACTCAGTCTCCCTCTCTCATCGCTCATTCTGTTTGTCCTGGAGCTGCAAGCTGCTCTTTTGTACGGGGCTCCTGCCTGCATTGGCACCTTTTTCTACCCACAAAGAAATCCCAGCAGCCTGATAGAGCTCCATTGAGCTCAGTAAGTCCCCTTGTCTCACTTGCTCGTACTGTTTTTCCCACTGCTGTAGGCTGGCCTTTTGTACTGGGCCCCTGCCTGTATTGACGCTTTTTTTCTGCCCCCCAAAAAATCTGCAGCAGTCCTGACAGCGCTTTGGTGAGTTCGCTCACTCCCCCTCCCTCATTGGCTCTCTTGTTCTGTTTCTCCCAGTGCTGCAGGCTGCCCTTTTGTACTGGGCTCTTGTGTTGGGGCCTTTGTCTGCCCACAAACAAATCCACAGCAGTCCCGACAGAGCTCAGTTGAGCTTGGTCACTCCCCCTCTCACTCGGTCAATCTTAATCTGTCCCAAACACTGATTTCCCAGAGTGACCGTGCCATTGTCCGTCAGGAGTGCAAAAACATATTTTAGCCAGGATGTGAAAAATGACAGCTGTAGTGTTCATAAGAAGTTGTGAAAAAATTCCACTGTTGAAAATGTGGCGTGACAGTATTACAAATTTGCGAAGTTACAAGGGTGTGTGGAAACAGTTCAACGCTCGCTTGTAACACAGTCATGTTATGGAGTTTCATCACCAAATTTTCAACATAGGGATTTGAGGAGCTTTGCTCATAAACAGTGCCACTGTCATTTTCTCAATCTGTCCCAAACACTGACTTCCCACAGTGACCACGTTATTCTGCGCCGGAACTGTGAAAACACATTTCGGTCAGGATGTGAAAAATGACAGCTGTACTGCTTATAAGGAGGTGTGAAACAATGGCACTGCTGAAAATCTGGTGTGACAATATTACAAATCTGCGACGTTACACGGGTGCGTAGAAAGTGCGTAAAGCACACTTGTAACACAGTCAATTGATGGGCTATCATCACTAAATTTTCAACACAGGTATTTTAGGACCTCTGCTCATGATCAGTATCATTATCATTTTCTTAATCTGTCCTGAACAGTGATTTCCCACAGCAACCGCTCTATTCTGTGCCGGAAGTGGGAAAACAAATTTCAGCCAGGATGGGACAAATGACAGCTGCACCGTTCATAAATAGGTCTGGGAAAATGGCAGTGTTGAAAATCTGGAGTGAAAATATAAATCCGCGAAGTTATGAGCGTCCATGTCAACTGCTCAACGCACACTCTTAACACAGTCATTTTATGGAGTATCGTTACCAAATTTTCAACATAGGCATTTTAGGACCTCTACTCATGAACAGTTCACTGTCATTTTCTTAATCTGCCCTGAACACTGATTTCCCACAGTGACTGCACTATTTTGAGCTGAAAGTGCGAAAACACATTTCGGCCAGGACGTGAACAATGACAGCTGCACTGCTCACAAGGAGGTGTAACAAAATGCCAGTGTTGAAATCTGGTGTGAAAATATTGTAAATTCGTGAAGTTATGAGCGTATGTAGCAACTGCGCAACGCACGCTTGTAAAACAGTCATTTTTTTGGATTTTTTCCACCAAATTTGCAACATACAGTAGGCTTTTTGAGAGCCCACCTCATGAACACTGGCACTGTCATTTTGTTAATTGGCTCTGAAGGGTGATTCCGCACAGTGACCGCTAAACCACCTTTCCGGGCTAATTAGCGCCATGACAGTTCAAGAATTCATGAGGAGGGGTCCCAAAAACCCCATGTTGAAAATTTGGTGAAAAAATTCCCAAAAATGTCCAAGATATGCACTACAGTTGAAATAACCTTATTTACTACATTATACAGCTTACTGGCATTTCCTCAGTTCGCGGTCGGCTTTGAAGAGTGCAGACGTGTTCCCAGTGCACCGAAGATCATCGCGCCGAGCTCCGGAGGAGTAGAGGCAGCGAGGGGGTGTGGGAGGCAGGGTGCGAGTGGATGGGTGCGGGTTACAGGTGGGGGGTAGGGCAATCACCGAGGGACATGTTTCCTTTTTTTCAGGAGGAAAAAAACAAAAGACATCGCGGGACCGTTTTTCCCTTCACAGGGGCATCTGGCATGCTGGGATTATTTTATTTATTTAGTTTTTGTTGACCGGGTAAGTGCACTAGACAAATCCTGCCTATTTTCAGGCACGGCCCGGGGGGAAGGGAATACAGATGAATGCCAACTGACCTTCAACCAGATTAAGCTGTTGGTGGTATTTTTAGTGAATGAGAGAAATTTGGCCAGGACACCGAGGAAATTCCCCTACTCTTTTCGATAAGTGCCATGGGATCTTTAACATCCACCTGAACTACCACCAATCCAGGCAGATGGGACCTCGGTTTAACATCTCATCCGAAAGACGGCACCTCAGAAGTGCAGCACCCCTCTCATGCTGCACTACAGTGTCAGTACTGGGATATTAGCCCATGTGCCAGTTGTGGGAACTGAACCCACAGCCCTCTGATTTCCCGGCCTCAGAGGCGAGTGTGCTACCTACTGAGCCACTGACACTGCAGAGGCTTCTGTTTGGGGGGCCAGCAGTAGCCGACGGGTTAAGCTCCCGGTCGGCAGGAACTAAAACCGGGTATAATTATGCTGGACGATTGGGCACCCCATCAGCAGGAACAAAGTGGGGGTTACAGAATGCCGACGGGAGGGCTTTCGCTGGCAACAACAGAAACATGGGGCAACAAAGCTGTCGGGGATTAGGGCCCCCGTCGGCAAGTAAACACAGTGGAGGCGGAAGGGGGTTATATTGTTTGAGAACACAGTGGCAACCTGCCACCATGTTCACAAACAATATCAGGGGTTTCACATCCCGCCCTGCAATGACGGGTCACTCCCTCATTGCAGCGGATGGCTGAAGCTGCAATGACAAGGCAGCCCCTGATTGCAGCGGCTACTTTTTTAGAAGGTTGTGGCACGTTGACTGAACTAGTGTCAGCAGCAGCATGCCATGGCATTGGGGGATGGGGGACAAGCCTTTGCAGGCTGTGGAGGCATTGGGCACAACAGTGCCACGCCTCCACAACCTGTTTGTGGAGAAAGCTGACGCAACATGTTTCTTGTGCATGCGTGCAATCAACATAAAAAGGACTTCATGAACTACCTGGAGAATGATGGACTCCAGGACAGTAAACAGCATGGTTCTGTGGCAGGGAGGTCTTGTCAGACTAAACAGATAGTATTCTTTGATGGTAGTGGATAAGGGCCATGTTGTGATTTACTCTACTTTGAGTTCAGCAAGGCCTTCAACTTGGTGCCTCACAGGTGGTTGCTGAAGAAACTAGAGGATCTGGGTGCAGCGAAGGACACAGATGGGTGAGAAACTGGTTGAAAAGAAGACAGCAGAGGGTTGTGGTTAACAGAGTCAAATCAGAAGAGAGTGAAATCACCAGTGGGATGCCAGAAGGATCGGTCCTGGGTCCAGTCCTTTCCAATAAGTTCATCAGTGACATGGGAGAAAGAATCTAGAACAAGATGTTTCTCTTCACAGATGACACTAAGCTCTGTGAAAGGGGAGATAGGAAGGAGGGGGTTAGAGAGATGTGGAGAGACTTTCAAACACTAGAGAGGTGGTCAAAGGTATGGCAGTTAAAATTAAATTCCAAAAAGTGCAAGGTGATGCATATGGGGAACAAGAATCCAGGGGCAGAGTATAGGATTGGGCGGGGGTAAAGCTGATCATGACCTCTGAGGAGAGAGACCTGGAGGTCATCATCAGTGACTCCTTAAAACAATCAAACTAGAGTAACAAGGCCTGCAGTAAGGCCCACAGGATGCTGGGGTGTATAAAAAGGGCTTCTGAAAGAATGGCTGTGAACCACGGTGCAGGAATGGTGCGGAATTAAAACGCCAGCCAGCCTGATACATGAGACATATACCAAGAGAGAAATCCACACTCACAGAGGACAGCCATACATTTCTTTTGCTGATGCCAAAATAAAGCTTTTATTACAAAAAATGGCCCCTTGATAAAGAGTGTAAAGTCCAAGTGCCAGGGCAGTTGTGGCTGGCAGCTTTGTCTGCACCTGCATTTCAATTTTGTATAGGAAGGTGTATTGACAGCAGAAGGAAGGAGGTATTACTACCTCTCTATAGATCACTGGTGAGACCCCACCTGGAGTCCTGTGCCCAGTTCTGGAGTCCTTACCTGAGGAAAGATAAAGACAGGCTGGAGACAGTGCAGTGTATGGTGACCAGAATGATTCAGGGCCAGCAGGGCAGATCTTATAAGGATTGGCTCAAGGCACTGAATGTGTACTCACTGAAGGCCAGATGGGAGAAGGGAGATCTAACAGAGACCTTCAAGTTCCTGAAAGGAATGAACAAGGTAAATTGTGAGGAAGTATTAACCATAAGTAGTGGATCAAGAACACTGAGCGTGAGTGGAAACTGATGAAGGGAGGTTCAAGAGGGAAGTGAGAAAGTTTTATTTTACAGAAAGGGTGGTGGAGCCGTGGAACAATCTGCCAGTGGATGTGGTGGGTGCTTAAACTATCAATTGTTTCAAACACTGTGTGTTAGAACCCTGTATAGACAATAGGTCCTGAGTTTATTAGGCTTTTATGGGCAGACGGAATGGACCAATGATCTTTTTCTGTCATCATTTTCTATGTTTCATTCCTCACCCTTGATGGTACTGTGATTGAGGATGTCTCCTCTTATACATTTATTGGAGTCTGGCTGGACCTTCACCTCCTCCTCTTCCTCTTGATGCAAACTGATGCCAATCACCTTAAACTTCAACCCAAACTAGGTGTGCTGTGCAGGAACAAAGTCAGCAACCAACTTCCTACCTGCCGAGAGCTGCTAACAAAGATGATCCTCCCTATCTTGACTACGGCAGCATTGTGTACAATGCAGCTCCCAAGTCTGGCCTTGCCAAACTGGATCCCCTCTTTCACTCCATCTGCCATTTTGCCTTAGACTGCCCTCCTTGCACACAACACTGCTCTCTATACTCTTCCTTTTCCCTCCCTTATTTTGAAGCTAAGCTCCTCGCCCACTGTGTCATCCTCACCTCCAAATTATGTCTTGTCTCTCTCCTTCCCTACATTTCCAAACTATTATCTCCCCCCTCCTTCCACCTACTCCTTCCAGAATATTGCTTCCCATTCCCTCTCCTTGCCCTCCAGGAAAACTTCCATGGTCCAAGCTGCCTTCGCGTATTGTTTTCCTAAACTCTGGTCCTCTCTTTCCCTGTCCATCCATTCAGCTTTGTCCTTCTCCTCCTCCTCCTCCCTCAGGTTCCTCCTGTGTGACTTTACTACCCCCTCTTGAAACTGTTCTTGACTCTTTACCCTTTTGTTCCCCCTCTCTGTGCTGTGGATGCCCCCTAAGTTTTCCCCACAATGTAAACGCCTACCCTCCCTAGGCCCCCTGGTTTGCATGACTCCAGTGCCAACCTTCTGTACTGGCAATAATAACTCTCACACTTTGCTGGCTGGGTAGTAGTACACATCTGCTTATTCCTGGTGGCCAGTGTGACGTGGACAGCCAGTTCTGAGTGCTGTATCATTTTATTTTAATATAAAATGTATTACTAACAGTCTCTGCTGAAAATCTGGTGCTTTTGGAGTGACCTCTCCCCCAGGTTTAAGCTGAAAGATGAAAGCCATGAGTAAAAGCTGAAACAGCATGTGAGATCACACACAGGTTTTAGATACCAGGTGCTATGTGGAAGGCCTGAAGCTTACAGGGTGGAAGAAGCTTGAGTTGAGCATATCCATTTTATGATGTTTCCAGAGGAAGAAAAGCAGGTTGTGATGTATTAGTGCAAAATCATAAAGATGCTTTCATGTCCTGGAAGGGGGAAGCTTATCATGAGATCAAAGAGATGTCATTTGAAGGACATGAGTCATGCTGAGGATTGCAGAATTTAATTCTTGAAAAAGACATCCTTTTTTTTTTATTAGATATATTTTTTTGTATATTCTGACAGAGGAGGAGCTAGGTGACCTCACACAAAAAGGGGTTGGCAAATACAGTTTGCTTTAAGGAATAGTCGGTTTTACTTCAACACACACTTTTATCTAGACTCTGACAATGAAACATCTGTGAGCACGTTAAACAGGTATTTAGAAAGAGAGATAAATCTAAATAGTGTTGTAGGAATTTGCACTGTTTAAACCTTGTTCTTTTAAAATATTTGTATATCTTGTGATATAAGAGTTCTGTATTTTGTGTTTTCCATATTTTTATCTATTTTAGTAAAACTCTTTTTAGAGCATACTTGGTCTGTCTTTGATTTATTTTCATTTGTAAGAAAAGTATATATGGTTATAGCAGAAACTAGGCATAAGTTGAATGGTGATACCAAACTGGAAGGAGAGGCGTCTTAAATCTGAGGTCTTTATTAAAGTTTTTAAGAGTTCATCTCTGTATATCTGGTTAGGTGCCCACAGGCAAAGATATCTGGCCCCCCCCAAAGACAGAAATATCTGAGCCTGTGCATTGGGTATGCTAGCAAGAGGTTCCCAGTTTGAATCCCTCCAAGACTTGAGACCAAAGGTTGATCCGAACTCACAAAACAGACAAGAGGGTTACCTTGTTCTGTTAAACTGTTCACAAGACTGCGCTCAGAGGTTGGCACTATGGGAGTAGAGAGCCTGGCCTGCTGAGTGGGTTTGTGACAGCCAGTACCAACTGCACTTGTTTCTTAATTTGCATTGTTTAGATCTTTATATTGTACGACTAGTCTATCTGATCGTGCATTCATGACTGCACAACTGTAATGTATTTTATTATTTTTACAATAATGTATTTTTATTGTAGTGCATTTTATTTTTATTAATAATTTTTCTTTGTTATCTTCATTCGCACATCTTGTATTGTTTACTGCCCATCCATCCCCCCAGGATGCATCTGGAAACGAGCTGTAATCATCTCAGGATGCCTTTCCTGGTAAAACTTTTTAAATAAATATATAACTACGCAAGTAAATATACCCTATTTATAAAACAGGTAGATGAAATCGAAGGGAGCAGGAAATGCTGGATGCCTTCCAGGAAAAAGCTTTCTAGTACAGTTGGTCAAGGCACCAACTAGGGAAAGGAACACTCTTGACCTCATACTGACAGACGGGGAGTGGGTGAGGGATGTGAGGATGGAGGAACTACTGGGGGGGGAGTGACCACCAGACAGTATGGTTCCAGTTCCAGATGACTAAAGTGAGGATGGCATCTGGCACATGGGTACAAGATTTCAGGAATGCCAACTTTAAGATGATGAGGGAAGTGGTACAGGGGTTCCTGTGGAAAATTCAACTGGGTATGGACACACAACAAAGGTGGGAACTGATAAGACAGGGGATAGTGGAGGCAACAGAAACTTGCAGCAGGGCCCAGACTAAGAAGTCTAGGGAGAAGAAACCCAGCTGGATAAGTAAAGGGGTGCTAGACAGCATGAGGAAGAAAAGGGCAGCTTACAGGAGATACAGAAAATCGGGGAGGGAGGGAGGAGGATAGGGAGGAATACCTGAAAGAAGTGAAGGAAGTGACCGAGGGGTAAGGGCAGCCAAGGTAGCAAGGCAACTCAGGCTGGTGCAGGGCATAAAAAAATGGGGGAAAAAACTTCTTTATGTACATCAGGGAGAAAAGAAGCTGTAAGAACCAAATTTTAAGAATTGAGAAGGAGGGGGATGGGTGGAAGAAGGGGGTGAAAAGGCAGAAGTGCTCAATGACTACTTCTGTTCAGTCTTTACGAAAGAAAAGGAAGGGGGCACTACCCATAGTAGGAGGGAGGATAGAAACAGATGGGGGGGTGACGGATGGAGAAATCACAGTGGGGAGGGTGCTGGAAGGGTTAAGGGCACTGAGGGTAGAGAAGGCACCGGGACTGGATGAAGTACATCCGAGAGTGCTGAAGGAGCTGGCAGAGGTCCTGGCAGGACCCCTGGCAGACTTATTTAGTTCATCTCTAGACACAGGATGCATACCGTAGGACTGGAGACTGGCTCACGTGGTTTCCCTCCACAAGAGTGGACCCAAGGAAGAACTGGGGAACTATAAGCCAATGTTATCCACCTGTAATCCCTCCTGCTCTCATTGTATGCAAGTGAGCAAATTGTATTCCAACATTGTAACATTTCTCTGCATTCTGTCCCATTATTCCCTACCCCCCAGGTCGTACCAGGAGATGAGCAACTTGTTGCTCATTGTGCCTTCCTGGTGAAGCATTTCAATAAATAAAAAAGTCTAACGTCCATAGTGGGGAAGCTAATGCGGGTCAGGCCATAGCCACAGGAGCTGCTCCACGCCCGCCGTATTTTTGCATCAGCCAGAGTCTCGCCCCCTGGGCAATCCCGACCCATGGCTGTAGCCACAGGAGCTGCTCCACACCCGCCGTATTTTCACATCAGCTGGAGTCTCACCCCCTGGGCAATCCCAACCTGCGGTCGTAGCTGCAGGAGCTGCTCCATGCCCGTCATATTTTCGCATCAGGTATGCCCAGCTGAGATCACCAACAGACTTTTGGAACCCTGTCAGTATTTTAATTTGAATCTTGGAGCCTTTTTCCCTCGACCTGTGAGCCATGCCTTTGTTCTCCCGCTGTGTAAACCGTAAACTTTAGCAGACCCTCAGCCCAAGGATTTGCACTGTATTGTTTCTCCCATTAGTTGCTTACTCGTAGCTCTGAACTGTAATTTCTTTCCATTTCCTTCTCAGTCATCCCCAATTTGCAGCTCCCACGACCTTAGCTATTAATCTGTTTCACTAACTGGAAAGCTATCTCTGTCAGAGAGCTGTGGGCTTCCACTCAATCTGAATTGATTAATTATTTTTATTTTGAGCTCTCCGAGCCCCGGCTGAGTTTTATACTTGTACTTAAAACTGAGCTCCCCCGAGTTAAAGATTTTGCCTCCAGTTTGTGATCTTAGTTTATCTAGAGCTGTTGTGGCACTCACAGGATTTATTTTTCTGAATCAGTCCTCCTGTTTGTGAGCATTCTACTATTACATAATCTGGTCCACAAGGGCAAGATGTCCACCTCCCCAAAGTACCTCTCTTTCCACAATTTCCAATGCCCTGATACCCCTGCCATCCAGGAGGAAGTTAGAGCTATAAACTGGTCAAGCCTTTACTCACAACTAGACGCAATCTCGGCAGTGACTTATTTCATGAATGCCATTCTGAGGATTCAGGACAGCCACTTCCCCCTTAAGATGAGGCGGGTGCGGGGAAGATGTACACGCTGGATCACAAAGGAAATTCTAACACTTATGAAAGAACGATATCGTAAGTGGGCTGATCATAAATCTTCCCCCTTCCCTTCCTTGTGGGATGAATATAGGTGCCTGGGAAATCAGTGTAAACAGCTGGCTAAATCCCTAAAATGGAACTATTACATTAACCTCCAGAAGGACAGCTTAGGGAACCCCAAGAATTTCTGGGCCTCCCTTAGCTCCCTCACAAACTCCCTACTAACAGACCTGTTATCAAACTTGACTCCCCCTCGGGTCCGCTGACTAAGCCGTCTGAAATAGCTCAGTCTTTCAATATACGATTCACTTATCTGTCTTCCCATCTCAGCAAACTAACTGGTAACCCTCCCTCCAACCCAGGAGCCTGTGCAAACCAGCAGCCATCTCCCACCTTCCCAGGCATCCCCTGCTTTCACTTCAAGACCATATCCATGCAGGACACTATCAAACTCCTAAGGAATCTCCCAAACTGGGGTAGTTCGGGTTCGGATGGCCTTTCACCTATCCTGCTCAAACTCATCTCCCCTGCCATAATCAAACCTCTCACTTTTATTTTCAGTTTGGCTCTGTCTACCTCCTCCATGCCTGATACATGGAAATCAGCAAAAATGATCCCAATCTTCAAGCAGTGGACCCCCACTCGTCCACTAATTACTGTCCTATTTCAATCCTCCCCCACCTAAGCAAACTTTTAGAAAAAATTGTCCACTGCCAACTGCTGGAACACATCAATAAATGCAATCTTATGTGTAGCCAACAGCATGGCTTTCACAAAAATCACTGCACCACCTCTGCTCTGGCACTCTTTCCTGACCATGTCCTTACTAGTATGGATCGCAGGCATGCCACCAGGGCTGTCTTTGTGGATCTCACCAAGGCCTTTGACATGGTCAACCATGCACTCCTCCTCTCCAAGCTATACCTCCTCGGTTGCTCCACCGAGACAACAGATTGGTTTAGGAGCTACCTCTCGGGCCGCTCGCAATCAATGTGCATTGGTTCTGCCATCTCTCTGACTCTACCTGTCTCAGTTGGTGTTCCCCTTGGTTCCATTCTGGGCCCACTACTTTCTTCCATTTTCATTAATTCACTCCCAACTGATAGCCTAAACTGTAAATTGCTTCTGTATGCAAATGACCTTGTTATTTTCCACAGCAATAAGTCTCTTGCCTAAGTCTCTTCAGTCCTCACCCAGCACTATGGCAGTGCTTTAAACTGGTTCACAACAAACCTGTTATTGGTTAACGGGAAAAAGATGAAATCAAAGCTATTCGCATCCAAACCCCACCTCACCAAAATTCATAGTTCCAGCTCCTCCCTCCAAATACTATTCCCTGATGGTCTGGTTCTTGAAGATGTTGCCTCATTCAAATATCTGGGGGTGACACTTGACCTGGCACTAACCTTTTCAGACCACATCAACACTGTGGTTCGCAGGGTCAATCAAAAACTTGGGTCCACCTACAGTCTATGCCACCTGCTAACCCCAGAGGCTCGAATAGCAATTGTCCAGGGTAATCTACTTCCTATCTTTGACTACTGCTCCCCCATCTACTCTCATACATCCTTGGCCCTCAGAACCAGGCTTTCATTGGCTTACAATAGTGCCTGCCGTTTTGCTCTCATGGCACCGTTCTCAACCTATCACTGCAACCTCTACAGTTCCCTTGGCTGGCTACCTCTCCAAGGCTGCTTTGACTATACCCTTGGCTGTATTGTGGATAGTACCATCAGAAGCAGTGAAGTGTCCCCTCTCTTCCTCCTACTCAAGGCTAGAACTTGACCTAGGTGTCTCCGCTCCTCCACTGTCCTTCTCCTCGAGGTACCGAGGGTCTCCACCAGCATGGGAGGGAAAGCGCTATCAGTTGCTGCCCCTACACTGTGGAACGGGATCCCTGCTCCCTTCCACTCCTCTAACACCCATTCAGCCTTCAAATCCCTCTACAAATCCTGGCTTATGGATAGCGCCAACTGCTCCTGCCTACTGGGGTAGACTTCCCTCACACCCAACAATCTCTAACCCTGCACTAACCTGATTCCTGTGGGGGGGTTCTTATCAACTCTTCCTCAGCTGTTCTCAGGCTCATCTCTCTCCCTCTCCCTCTCAGTCTCGCTGTGACTTTCAAAGGTGTGATGAATTTGGGGGGGTGAGGTTGAGTTTCGTTGTACCCTCTTATGTCCTGACTTATGTACTATGATGCCATTTTTCCCGTATTTATTATCCCTGTATGCAAAAATATGTTTTTGACCTATGTTTACTTTGTACCATTCCTGTGCCTTGTGATTGAAACTGTTGCTTACCTATGCCATCTTTTATAACCCGTGTCGTGCCTGAAAATGGTCCCTCGGATCAGTGCACCTACCCGGTAATCAAGGACATAAATAAATAAAATTAAATAAATAAATCCTAAAGGATAGGCTAGTGGCACTACTGGAGGTGAAAGGGGTGCAGCTCTATGTACTCTGTACTGTCCAGTGTTAACATGTATCAATTCATTTTCTTTGCTGCAATGCCATGCGTGTGGCCTGGGTTGTGACTGAAAACGGTCCTTTGGATCAGTGCACTTACCTGGTTATCAAAGAGATAAACAAATAAATAACAAACAAAAAATACTGTATGTAGTACTGTTGTCCGTACCTACAAATGGACATTAGGCTGCTGAAGGGGGTGCAGCGTAGGAAGGCAGCATGGCTTCGTCATGGGCAGGTCATGCCAAACCAACCTGGTGGAATACTATGACTGGGTGATTAGGCAAATTCACAGGGGCCATGCAGTGGATGTCCTGTACATAGACTTCAGTAAAGCCTTTGATTCAATACCACATGGGAGACTTAGAATCAAGCTACAGGGCACAGAGGCGGGAGCAAAACTGGTGGGGTGGGTGGAGAACTGGCTAAAAGATAGGCAACAGAGGGTAGTGGTAGGTGATGAATATTCATCCCCTAAGCCTGTGACAAGTGATGTTCCACAGGGTTCGGTGTTAGGTCCAGTGCTGTTTGGCATATTTATTGCTGACATCTCGGAGGGCATCAGCAGCAAAATCAGCCTATTTGCGGATGACACCAAGATGGGAGCAGTGCTGGATGACCAGGGGGCTTGGCGACTACAGGAGGATCTGACAAGGCTGGAATCATGGTCTGAAAAATGTCAGCTGGGGTTCAACGCAAAAAAATGCAAGGTACTGCACTTCTGAACAAAAAATTTGAGGAGAAGCTACCATCTGAGGGGAGTGCAGCTGGAGGTAACAGAAGAGGAGAGGAGAAGGATCTGGGGGTGCTCATCATGGGGGCAAGGAACAATTCCACACAATGCAGAAAGGTAACAGCAATGGGCAACAAAATGCTGGGGTGCATTGCAAGGGGAATTACTTTGAGAAGAAGGAAGGTTATTCTACCATTATACAGATCGTTGGTTAGACCCCACCTGGAATACCTCCAATACCTGCCACCTTCTCCACTCCACCCTGGTACAGTTTGGATGCTCCCATGAAACTGCTACTTGGTTTCACAGCTCTCTTTCCCACAGATCACAGTCCATCATTATCGGCAAAGCTACTTCTGCTGCCCTACCCACACACACGCGAGTCCCCCAGGGCTCAGTACTCAGCCCATTACTTTTCTCCTTATTCATAAATTCTTTTCCCAAGGACAGCCTTGACTGTAAGTCACTCCTCTATGCGGACGATTTAGTCCTATATCACAATGCAAATTCACTTGACTCCATCTCCTCTGCCCTAAACTCGCAACTATGTTTCGGCCCACTGATGGTTTCTCTCCAATAAACTCATTGTCAATGAGAAGAAGACCAAATCAATGCTCTTCGGCTCAAAACCTTTCCTAAACAAAATCACCAAAACAAATTCCTCTCTCCAAGTGCTCACTCTAGCAAGCCCTCCATTAGAAAATGTCCCCTTTTTTAAATACCTTGGTATTACACCTGATCCCTCCCTCACTTTCTGTGAGCATGTTAACAATCACATAAGGAGAATACACCAAATGCTAGGTGCTGCCTACTGCCTTAAGCACCTTCTATCTGCTGAGGCATGCCTTGCCATTGCCCAGGGCAACCTGCTCCCCCTTCTTGACTATTGCTCTCCGGTTTACTCCCTTGTTTCCTCATCCCTTCACTCACGGTTATGTATGACTTACAACTCCATCTGTCGCTTCGTTCTTCAAGCACCCTATCCTACCCACCACTGCTCTCTACCAGGCCCTTGGATGGCTCCCACTTCAAGGCCACTTTCATTATGCCACTGGCTGCCTGGTGGACAACTCATTCAGAAACCACCATCTATCCCCTTATTCACCCCTACTGACTAACAGGGAACTCTTACGGACCCTCAGGGCATCCTCGGTCCCTCTGCTGGTTGTCCTTCACGTCTCCATCAATATGGGAAGCAAAGCTTTCTCCATCTCCGTACCCTCCCTGTGGAACAGACTCCCTCTCACCATCTGCTCGTCCACTTCCCACTTGTCCTTCAAACAGCAACTAAAGTGCTGGTTGCTATGGGAATCCACCTGCCGATGTTAGGACCTGAATTGCACTGGGGCTTCTGTTGTAAATATTGATGTAAATACTACTCCTATTGATAATGTGCTCCTGCTGTGAATACTGTTTCGTAATTATGACTACCACTGCTAAGGTGTGTGCATCCTCACACTGTAAATAGTGTTGTACTTATGTGAACTTCAGCTGCTTCTTTGTAACAAGTTCATGACTGCGGGCCATAAGCCCCTGTGTACTCTGTACTGTCCATTGTTAACATGTATCAAGTCATTTTCTCTGTTGTTGTGCCACATGTGTGGCCCAATTCGTGACTGAAAATGGTCCTTTGGATCAGTGCACTTATCCGGTTATCAAAGACATAAATAAATAATAATTAAAAAATACTGCATGCAGTACTGGTGCCTGTACCTACAAAAGGACATTAGGCTGCTGGAGGGGGTGCAGTGTAGGGCAACGAAGATGATTCAGAGTCTGGGGGGGAATTGCCATATGAGGTCAGACTAAGAGTTAAACATGTACACACTGGAGGAGAGGAGGAACAGGGGGGATATGATTGAGACCTTCAAATACATGAAAGGGATAATCAAAACAGACACAGAGGGTCTGTTCAGGAGGAGAGTGGGGTGAGACACTAGGGGCCATGACATGAGGTTGGAGGGGGGTAGATTCAGGAGGTAGGTGAAGAGGCATTTCTTTATGGAGAGGGTGGTGGCAAAGTGGAATGCAACTACTAGCTGAAGTGGTGTCATGTACCACAGTGGAATGCTTCAAGAAGGGGTGGGACAGGGCAAAGGGGAGGGTTAAGGGAGGTAAGGGGAGGGGGTGGGGCAGCTGCTGAATAGGGAGCTAGCTGTTTTCACGAGCAGCCTAGACAGACCATGATGGCCTTTTGCTGCTGCCAATTTTTGTATTTTCGTATGTTCATAAGCTGCTGATTGGCTGAGGTAGGCTGGCAGCCATACATTTACTGCAGCCTAATGCCCAGTCAAAAAAAAAAAGTACCAGTGGTGTCTGGAATTTGGGCACATCAGATACCAAATTAATTCATGACCACATCATTTATCCCTGACAGCCATCAGGAACATGGCTACAACCTTTGCTCTTCCTGAAAAGATTTCACAAGTCCATAGAAAGTAAAACTCCCTTAAATTAAAGAAAATAAACAAATAAAAAAAAAATTAAACATTATTTCCTCTCATGATCCCTTTCTTACATACATAAATTTAAAAAATGAAGTATCATTCATATACTTAATTCTTTGTATCTCTGCTGATCATAAAAAAACCCTCCGAACCTTACCATCTTGCCTGACTGATCTCTGCTTGTAACCCTGCCACAGATATAACTTGAGACCTTGACCCAATATAAGGGTTATGTATGAGGGGCTGAACATTCTGCCAGAGGAATTCTGCAGAAGTTTAAATTCCACTATTTCATAATAAAGAAACATTCTATCTACTGAACTCATTGACTCCAAACACAGGGATGAGGGGGAACTCATTAACGCTGGCAGGGGGGAAAGTCAAAAAGGACGTCCAGAAGCACTTCTTCATTGAAAGATGGTGGATAAGTGGAATGTGTTGCCAGAAGAAGTGGTAGAGGCCAAGTCAATCGGCTGCTTCAAGCTGGGATGAGGCAGGCTGATGGGTTTAGTTACAAAAAGGGGGGGGGGCAATAGAAAAGGGGAGGGATTGCTACTAGAGCACGGCAGAATAGTTATGTAGGGTGGGTAGACTGGATAACCCTAGAGCCTTTTTCTGCTATCAATGTCTATGTTTCAATGTATTTATCTACTAAATTTGCAGAAAGACAGATGATTGATAGGTGGGGAAGGACTACTTTTTACTTGTTTCTTTTAACAAAATACCTGTTTTTTTTTTAAATAAATTTTTTTTATTTGAATTGTTTCACAGTTTTCCCATTTTAAAAAGTGCAATAACACATGGCAGGGTGTGGACAAGCTGAGATAACTGCCCTTCCAGGGGCTGTAAGGCCCACCGCCTGCAGGGTCAGGCCTCACCATGCCCCAGGGTGTGGGGTTATCTCAGCCTAATCCACACCCTGCCATATCTTACTGCTTGCATATAACACACCAGCAGTGAATGCATTTGAATACATAAATGAAGTTATTTTGAGATACATATTTATTTTTACTTAGAACACATGTTATTACACTGCAAACACATAGTATTACAATTAGAACATTTCCACACAGAATCTGGAAATAGAACAGAGAACTGTTGGCCAGATAGAGTCTACAATGACAGGAAAGGCAGGTGTTAGCTAAAGCATGGTAACACACTAATAAACACATTTATTTATTTATTTGAAAAAGTTTCACCAGGAAAGACACACAGAGCTGCACTAGCTCGTTTCCAGATGCATCCTGGGGGAAGCAGGAAAATGGGATACATTCAGAATATAAAATAAGAAAAACAAAGAGCTAAAATAAACATGAAAATTGTACATAACACAAAAATTAAAACACGAAGGGCAATAAACAAAATCAAATTGCAGCTAATAAACAATTATAATGACATAGACTGAAAGTCAATAATGCTAAGCACAGAATATATACACTGCACGATAAAGGATGGAAACTGTGATTCTCAAGGGCGGAACCACACAGTTGAGTAAACAACATGAAGCCCACTTAGCCAGTACATGGAGAAGAGTCTATCTAAGCAGGGGGAGGAATAAAAGGGGAGAGTGATATAGAATAAAAAAGGGGGAAAGGAAAAATATAGGGAAGTGGGTAAGGGATTAGGTGGGGGAGAAGGTGAAGAATTAAGAGAAATGTATAATAGGAAAAGAAATGTGATTAAGAACAGGAGCGGGAAGGGGAAATGTGGTTATGAAGAAGATAGGACAGTGAGTTAGAGGACAGGGCCGAGTGGATACTTAAAATAAGGGAGTTCCAAATATTTGGAAAATGGTAACGTAATACAGATAGTGTGGTATATATCAAATACATAATGGATTGCAAAAGAATCACACATTTATATCCACACGAGTTCATAAATTAACTTGTGGCTCTGCCACTCGGGAGTTCTGGGTCTCACTACTCGCCAATAGAGATAAATGTGTTATTCCACTGGAACCCATTATGGATTCCCTATGTATCGCCATGCGCATATAAATAACTGTGGATTTATTGACTCTCCCTCCCTTGTCCCCACCCCCCGTTACATCTGTAAATGACATTACTGCTCATCACTGTATGTTTAAACTCTAGTGTGGTTTGAGTTCATTGGTATGGAAAGCCATACACTCAAATTCTCCACTGTACCACAGTTGTGATGTCATAACTACGGTACCACTATCAGATATTGTACCATAGTTATGAAGTCACAGCTGTGTCACAATGAAAAAGCCACTGTGATAGTTGTCACATGGAACATTCAAGCCGCAAAGTGACTTTGAACATGGCAAACATGGCTGTGGTATATTCTTCGTAAGACCAGACAGAAAGACAGCTCTTCACAGAATAGCAAGAGAACAAATGGACAGCGCAAAAAATGGCAACAGATATAAAACTAATAACCTCATACTTTTGTGAGGTTGGTGAGCACAGAAAGCTTTTTAAGACCACATCTTTTTTCCTTTTTTTACATAAACCATACACTATATAAAACAGGATATGAGTAACCATACACAACTTGGGCTGTTTCTATCACAGGCCCTGGCCACACTACACCGGATCCACCCCTCTGTAATGTTACAGGAGGTCCAAACCATTACCACAATGGTTTATGCGTTAATTCCGTAACGTTGAGCAGGAGGTATTTCGTATCCATTGTTGAAACCACTGTGAGGTGGTTTCAACAACGGTTACAGAACCGGACCTGCTGCTGTATCGTTACCAGCTGTAGTGTGGATGCATGACAGCAATCCTCAGCAGTGCCCATAGAGCAGCGCAAGCTGCACTGTGGGATCGGGTGCCGCTGTAACAGTCAACTGGCACCTGCAGTGTGGACCAGCAGTACCGGTCCCGTACCAGACACTGCTGCAGTGTGGACACACTGTACTGCTCACCGGCCATAATGGTTTGTAACCGTTACTGGGTGAGAGTGGTGTAGTGTGGACAGGGCCACAACTGAGATGACAGCATGGACCTCTTGAGTATCACCTGTGAGGTCCATTATGACGTCATCTCAGCCCCCTGATTGAAACACAGCCTTGTTGTGTATGGTTGCCTATACAATATTTTATATGTGTATACCATGTAGGGGAGAATAAATCTGGGAAATAAAATGGCAGTTTGAGCAATCACACCGCAACAGGTAAAATAACATTAAATCATAAAACATGTTATTTGAACTTTGATGTCACAACTGAGAGAATGATTTTACCCACTGACATGTCATTTTCACAAGCTGTGATACCACACAGCCCAGTTGCATTCATGGTATAAACAGGACATTGCATAGGTTGACCGAAAGCTATTTATCTACATTAGAGTGTGTTCCTTAGTGCTATCCTAACACTTGTGGCTCAGCTGCGCTCCGCCATTCACTGCTAGGCAGTGACCTTCTACTGTAAATTAATGGGTTATTTTTCTGTCAGCTTATGCAATACTCACTATTTCTGCTTCATGCCTGCTTTGTTACTGCTCCAATACATCAGCAACGTCGCTTCCTTAGGCTGCCGTCGAAACTGAACAATTCACCAGTGCTTCTGATCTCAAGGTGAGTAAACTAGGGATGGCCCAGGCAGCTGCGAGCCAGTTCAGGTTCTGGCCCAGATATATACTTAGAGTAATACTTGGACTCAGGACAGTAGAAGATATATGACTGTCCCCCACTTCTCTGTGGTCATAACTGTTGAGGTCGTTCTCAGTCATATACCTATCCAAATTTCTCTAAGGATGCTATGCTTGGTGACTTAATGATTGTACTTGGTAATCAATTACAGGACGTTATCACTCTCTGGGTGTAAAAATATTTCCTCATATCATTTTTGGGGACCTTATCCATAATTTGAGATTTATGACATCTCAAGTCATGGTTTATGACCTTGAAGTCAAATCCAACGTCAACTCTCAAGTTCTCACCCTGTATAATTTTGTAAAGTAGGAGCAAGTACCCCTCATTCTCCTTCACTCCAAAGAATGAAGCCCTAGGTAATCCAGTCTTTCTTCATCGTACAACTAATTCTAAATATTTGGGATTATTTCTTTGTGAACTGAAACCGAATAATACGGGCCAACTTGAGCACTCAATCATACCGTTATCCTGTCATGATCAAATGTTTCCATGACTGTCCGTGCATTACGAAGTCACACTTGCCTGAAGGATTACAGAGAAGCAAAGTTAAGGCCTTTTGGTTTTGCACAGCCTTGTGGTTGAAGATTAGACAGGTATCTGATGACCTTCAGATCTGCACACTGCCTTATACAACAGCTGATCAAACGCCCTTGTTTAATCACTCACATAAATGGGTTAGAAGGAAGACATGCAGTGTTTGATTCTTTTTTTGGTACATACTGCACATTGGTGATGTTTGTTTTGGGTGAGTTTTGGGACATGAACTAACTAGATAGGGCAGCGGCTAATGGTTATTGATCAACAGGCCAACACACAGCAGCACCACACTCTACACTAGATAACATTTTAATCTGCAGTGACTGGAAACAAACCAAACTGCTCCTCCACTGAGGGGTTTGATCCCATCATTATAATTCCTGATATTGTTCTTCTCCAACAAGGACTGTTTATTTCTAAACATTCCAGGTGCTCTTATAACCATAAGAGAGTGTGTTTTGCAAACAGTTCTAAAATTCTGACGTTCTGTGTTCAGTTGGCATGGTCCATTTCTTACACAGGGTTTATATAATTTTCTGCAAAGTAAACTATTTTGGTTTTAAAAAAGATCCACTTTTGAAAAAAAAAATCTTCACCTTGATTTGTGTAAGGGATTACAGTTAACACATGACAGCAAGTGTGGTTATAAGGGAATAATGCAACCTTGGGTGGTTGTTAGGCACGAGGCACAGCCAAGTCCCACAACTGCCCAAAAAGTGCATTATTTCCCTTATAACTGCACACCCTGGAGTGTGTTATCCCACTTATAAAATGAGCTTTTCATTTAAAAAAAATCTACAGTTCAGTACTTTAAGCGAGGTGTGCCACTGTCAGTAAATAATCTGGGGTCATGTGACATGTTTTGACCACTGAGGTTATGAGGTTTTCATGGCCCATTTTATAAAACATACGAACATACGAAATTTGCCAGCAGATAAAGGCCTAGAGGTCTATCAAGTCTGCTCTAATGTGCAGCTAGCACCCCTTATTCTGCAGCTGCCCCTCCCTTCCACCCTTCCCCTTCATTAACCCTCCGTCTTGTCCTGTCCCATCCTCGTTTGAAGCAGTCCACTGTTCTACTGCATACCACTTCAGCAGGTAACTCATTCCACCCAGCCACCACCCTCTCTGTAAAAAAGTGTCTCCTCATCTCCCTCCTGAACCTCTCGCCTCCAGTCTCATATCATGGCCCCTGGTGGCCCTCCCTCCCTTACTTTGAACAGCCCTCTGTACTCATCTTGTTTATTCCTTTCATGTATTTAAAGGTTTCAATCATGTCACCCTGCCTCCTCTCCTCTCCTCCAGTGAGTACATGTTCAACCCTTCAACCTCCCTCTCGTATGATAAGTCCCCCAGCCCTTGATCATCTTTGTCGCTCGCGCTGCACCCTCCAGTAACTTAATGTCCTCTTAGATACGGATTCCAGTACTGCACGCAGTACCCAGGTGTGGTCTAACTAATGACCTATACAGTTGCAGAATCACCTCCTCCTCCTGAGGATATATCCTTGCAATACAACCCAGCACCTTTGTTGGCCTCTTGCAGCTGCCTTCCTACATTGTGCCGAGTTGTTCATTGACCATGTAATGAGCACACCCAGATCCTTCTCCTCCTCTGTCTGGGCTAGCTGCACCCCCTAGCTGGTAACTCCTCCTTGGGTTCTTCATCCCAAAATGCAGCACCTTGCACTTTTTGGCATAAAACCCAGTTGCCAGGTGTCTGACCAGGTTTCAAGCTTTGCCAGATCATCCTGCAACCCCTGCCACCCCCTTAGGTCATCCACCACCGCGCCTACCTTGGTATCATCAACAAACAGACTGATCTTGCTCTTGATGTCCCATGATATATCTGCAATGAATATCCCAAACAACACTGGTCCCAACACTGAGCCCTGTGGAACACCGCTAGTCACTGCCCTTGGGTGTGAGAGCTCCCCACCCGCCACCACCCTCTGTTGCCTTCCCTGCAGCCAATTCCCTACCCATCTCACCAGCTTTGCACCCGCCCCTGTGCCTACTAACTTCCTTCCCAGCCTTCAATGTGGCACTGAGTCAAATGCCTTACTGAAGTCCAGATACAGGACATCCACTGCATGGCCCCCGTCCAGTTGCCTAGTTACCCAGTCATAGAACTCGACCAGGTTGGTTTGGCAGGATCTGCCACGTATGAAGCCATGCTGTCTGCTGTCCTGTAGTCCTGTGGCCTCTAGGAGGGCCACCAGCCTCTCCTTCAGGATAGACTCCATTAGCTTACCCACGATGGATGCGAGGCTCACTGGTCTGTAGCTCCTGGTTCATCCTTGGGCCACTCTTGTGAGGGCACCACCATGAGCCATCCTCCAGTCCTGAGGTACATACCCCTGAATGTAGTGAGGCATTAAATAGGTTCGCTAAATGTCCTGCAAGGACCTCTGCCAGCTCCTTCAGTACCCTGGGGTGGATGCCATCTGGGCCTGGCGCCTTGTCCACCCTCAGTGCCTTCAAACCCTCTCGAACTCTGCTCTCATGATTTCCCCATCTGTCACCACTCCCCCCCCCACTTCTGCCACTTCTCCCACCTTGGGTGTCACCCCCTTCTCTTTAGTAAATACTGAGCAGAAGTACTCATTTAGTGCTTCCGCCTTATCGCACCCTGCTTCCACCCAACCCCCCTCCTTCCTAATCCTTACTATGTGGTCCTCACAGCTCCTTTTCTCCCTGATGTACTTAAAGAAGTCCTTCTCCCCCTTCTTAATGCCTTGTGCCAGCCTGAGTTCCGGAGATGCTTTGGCTCCCCTTACTGCCCTTGTCACCTCCTTTGATTCTGTCAAGTACTCCTCCCCCTGTCCTCCCCCTCCCTGTTTTCTTGTACTTTCTAAAGGCAGCTCTTTCCTCCTTACCTTTCCATGACCTCCTTGCTCAACCAGATCGGTTTTAGCTCTAGCCTTCTTGCTCTGGGCTTTGCAGCAGGTTTTGTTGCCTCCACTATCCCCAGCTTTATGAGCTCCACCTCTGGTTAGTGTCCATACTAGATTGAATTCTGCCAGGTACCCTTTTACCACTTCCCCCATCCTCCCAAAGTCGACCCTCCTGAAGTCCAGCACTCTTGTGCCAGATTCCACTCCTTCCTTGCCCATATCCAATGTGAGCCATACTGAGCGGTGGTCACTCCCTGACAGCAGTTCCTCCACTGTAAGTTCTCTCACAAAGTCCCCATTTACCAGCACAAGGTCAAGGGTATTTCCTAACCTGGTTGGTTCACTGACCATTTGCAGCAGGAAGCTGTCCTGGAAAACATCTGCTCTTTCCCGTGCAGTCTGGCCTCAGGGAGGGGCACTCCACCATTTCTGCATTGCTCAAAGTCACCAATGATCTCCACATAGTCATGGATAACTGGGGCTCTCTTTGCAGACAATATAATACTTCTGCTCAAGCTCAAGACTTTAGGTCTCAGCCAACCAACCATCAAATAGCTTCTAAAACTACCTGAGTAACTGCACCCAGCTAGTATACATGCAAGATATTATTTCAGACCTTGCTGTCTGAAATCTTGGGGTTCCTCATATTTGGCCCTCTGCTGTTCTCCATTTTTGTCAATGAACTGCTGAAGCACAGCAGGAGATGCCAGCGACATATATACGCAGATGACACCATACTTGACTATAGTGCAATGACGATGTCCAAGGTTAATGCAGTACTCTGATCTTTATTTCAACACAGTCTCCTCCAGGTTTGTCAACAACCGCATGATCCTTAATGCAACTAAAACTAAATCTATGGTGTTTAGGTCCCAGAATTTAACACATTCAGCTGAGCCATTTGTAATCATAACATCAGACGTTAACACCACTGAGCAAGTCAACATATTCAAATATCTAGGAATTTGGTTAGCTGTATCACTTACACACAGTAGACATACTGATCACATCTTAACAACTGCAGGGCTCAAGGTCAGCACTGTCTACAGGTCTAGATGACGCCTCAGTGCTAACACGAGGAAGCAGGTGGTCTCCCATTTTCTGCTCCCTTCCACTGACTATGGAGACATCTTATACTGTTGGGAGTGCTGCCCCCCTCCCGGATCATTTTTACAACAAGTTGTGCAGGTTCATCCTCTCTTGGATGCTGTATGAATTATTGTCTGCTGCATGACCTGCATAACCGTCTATCCTTCAGTCCAGTGAGACCATACCTCTCAGCCTTAAAATTCATAGCACTAGCCTTTAAAATTCAGAACAAATGGCTAGCACGTGTAGCACTTTCTTATTTTAAAGAATAATATGTCTACAAATAGTGGGCCCCATTTATTTGGTGTTAAGGAATATTTCTATTAAGTTAGTTCAATGATTTAATAGTTCTTTTGTCCAGAAATATGTCTAACGTTATTAAGAACATAAGTAAAGCTTCATGGAGCAAGGGTAAATTTGAGTTCAAAAAATCGGTTACACTTTATTTTAAAGTAATTTAGCCACATTCCGCAAATGCCTGTTTCATGCAGTATGCCACTGCCACCCATGCTTCAGATGCTGAAGCTGCAATTTGTTTTGTTAAAAAATCTGTCATAGTCATTTTTTTGTATGTTTTTGTTTCTGCCTGCCCCCCAGTTTTCTGTGTGCGGCCACACACCCAGAATGATGTCATACAAAGGAACTGCCAATATTTTACATACAGCAATAAGGACATCTGGGTAAATTGTAAAGTTCACTTAAATGTTGGTTACTCAGAGATGCAGTCCCTTGTATGTATATGGACCGACTTCAACTAAAAATGATCTGGTCATTTATAAAAATATATAAGATGCTAATTCTGTCACTAGAGACTGTACCTGGATGTAGCATAATACAAATGGAAAAAAAAAACACCTTTTCATCATAAAAATTCAAGAATATATTAACCTGATTATCAAATAGGTACCTAATGTGGCAGTATTTGTTAGTCGCCATGTAGTTATTTTCAGAAATAATGTATTTCTGGCAAAAACATCAATATAACCACTTTTCATTGCATTTTCTTATATTCTGGAACCTAGATATAGGATACTGAAGATTTTGAAAGTTCCCACTCCCTTCCCACGTCCACCATAAAAAATGAAATATCTTGGTGTGGTGCTATCTTGTTTATCAGCAGAAACAGGTGGTAACACCCTCCTAATATATCCACAGTATAAATCTAGTATATGCATTCAAAAGGTAACCTTAACGGAAGAGATTTATAAATATTGTGAATGGCAGCCATATTTGATGACTTCAGCCATTAATTACAAAATCAGTTGTAAAAACTGCATTAAAAATATCTCAGGGAACTAAAAATACATTGGCGATGAATCAAAGGATGTCAGAAATACATTATTATCAAACAAAAAAAAAAACTATATGTATGTAAAGGAGGGATTAAAATGTGTAAGGGAGGAGGGAGACAAGGATGATACAGAAGCACTGCGGGTGCAACTACAGGATCCCAAAACTAGATCACTAAGACTGGGGGTGGTGTACAGGCCACCTTCTCAATCTGAAGGGATGGACAGGGTACTGGTAGAACAGATCAGGAGGAACTGCGGGAAGAGGCAATGGTGATAGTAGGGGACTTCAACCAGCCGGGGGTGAAGTGGGACACACCTACCACAAAGAACAGAAGGGAGCAGGTGATGCTGGATGCCTTCCAGGAAAGCTTTCTAGTACAGTTGGTCAAGGAACCAACTAGAGAAAGGAACACCCTTGACCTTGTACTTAGGAATGGGGAGTGGGTGAGGGATGTGATGGTAGAGGAACCACTGGGGGGAGTGACCACCGGACTGTATGGTTCCAGTTACAGATGGCTAAAGAGAGGATGGCATCTGGTACAAGGGTGCTGGATTTCAGGAATGCCAACTTTAAGATGATGAGGGAACTGGTACAGGGGTTCCTGTGGAAAATTCAACTGGGTATGGACACACAACAAAGGTGGGAACTGATAAGACAAGGGATAGTAGAGGCAACAGAAGCTTGCTGTAGGGCCCAGAGAAAGAAGTCTAGGGGAAAGAAACCCAGCTGCATAAGCAAAGGGGTGTTAGACAGGGTGAAGAGGAAAAGGGCAGCTTATAGAAGTTATAGGAAATCAGGGAAGGAGGAGGATAGGGAGGAATATTTGCAAGAAGCAAAGGAAGTGGCCAAGGGCAGCCAAGGCAGCAAGTGAACTCTGGCTGGCGCAGGACATAAAAAAGGTGAAAAAGACTTCTTTAGGTACATCAGGGAGAAAAGAAGTTGTAAGGACCAAATTGTAAAAATTAAGGGGGTGGAAAAAGGATGAAAAGGCAGAAGTGCTCAACGACTACTTCTGTTTAGTCTTTACGAAAGAAAGGGAGGGGGTGCTAACCATAGTAGGAGGGAGATAGAAACAGATGGGGGGGATGATGGACAGAGAAATCACAGTGGGGAGGGTGCTGGAGGGGTTAAGGGCATTGAGGGTGGACAAGGCACCAAGATCGGATGGATTACATCCAAGAGTGCTGAAGGAGCTGGCAGAGGTCCTGGCAGAACCCTTGGCAGAATTATTTAATTCATCTCTAGACACAGAATGCTTACCCCATGACTGGAGACTGGCTCACATGGTTCCCCTACACAAGAGTGGACACAAGGATGAAATAGCCGGGGAACTATAGGCCAATACGTCTAATGTCCATAGTGGGGAAGCTAATGGACACCATCCTAAAGGAGAGGCTAGTGGTATTACTGGAGGTGAACGGGGTGCAAGGTGGAAGGTAGCATGGCTTCATCAAGGGCAGGTCATGCCAGACCTACCTGGTGGAATACTATGACTGGTTGACTAGGCAAATTGACGGGGGCCATGCGGTGGATGTCCTGTACCTAAACTTCAGTAAGGCCTTCAATTCAATACCATATGGGAGACTTGGAAGCAAGCTATGAAGCACAGGGGCAGGAGCAAAACTGGTGGAGTAGGAGAGAACTGGCTAAAAGATAGGTAGCAGAGGTTGGTGGTAAGTGGGGAATATTCATCCCCTAAGCCTGTGACAAGTGGTGTTCCACAGGGGTGGGTGTTGGGCCCAGTGCTGTTCGGTATATTTATTGCAGACATCTCGGAGGGCATCAGCAACAAAATCAGCCTATTTGTGGATGACACCAATATGGGAGTGGTGGAGGACAACCAGGTTGGGTGGTAGGGGCTACAGGAGGATCTGGCAAGGCTAGAGGCATGGTCTGACAGATGGCAGATGGGGATCAATGCAAAAAAATACAAGGTACTGCACTTTGGAAAAAAAACAAATCTGAGGAGAAGCTACCATGGGGTGCGCTGGCTGTAACAAGAGGAGAAGGATCTGGGAGTGCTCATCACGGAAGCATGGAACAATTCCACGCAGATCAGAAAGGCAGCAGAAATGGCCAACAAAATGCTGGGGTGCATTGCAAGGGGCATTACTTCGAGAAGAAGGGAGGTTATTCTACCATTATACATATCATTGGTTAGACCCCACCTGGAATACTGCGTGCAGTACTGGCGCCTGTACCTACAAACGGACATTAGGCTGCTGGAGGGGGTGCAGTGTAGGGCAATGAAGATGATTCAGGGCCTGGGAGAACTGCCATATGAGGTCAGACTAAGAGAGTTAAACGTACACACTGGAGGAGAGAAGAGACATGTTTGAGACCTTCAAATACATGAAGGGGATAATCAGAACAGACAAAGAGGACCTATTCAGGAGGAGGTTGGGGAGAGACACTAGGGGCCATGACATGAGATTGAAGGGGGGGGATTCAGGAGGGAGGTGAGGAGGCATTTATTTATGGAGAGGGTGGTGGCAAAGTGGAACTCCCTACCAGCTGAGGTGGTGTCATGTAACACAGTGGAATGCTTCAAGAAGGGGTGGAACAGGGCAAGGGGAAGGGTAAAGGGAGGTAAGGGGAGGGGGGGCAGCTGCTGAATAGGGAGCTAGCTGCAATCTCGAGCAGCCTAGATAGACCAGGATGGCCTTTTGCTGCTGGCAACTTTTGTATGTTCGAAAATTTATTTTTGCTGACTAACAAATACTGCCGTTTTAAGCCAACATTTAATTTAGAGAATTATTTTGTGTTATTCATTTTTAATGTCTGACAAACCGAGATATCGCAAATTTTTTACTACAGTGTATAACAAAATAACCATGGTAAAATAAATTCATACATCCTGACTTATTTATCGCAAAGCATTTATCTGCCTCAATTAATTCAACTTTGTCTCATTAATTTATAAATAATCCATATACTCCTTACAAATGAATCATCAGTTCTTAATGCAGTCACTTGTCTGCCCACTGAGGAAGGGTGCAGCATAAACTACCCCATCACTGGGGTGAGGGACAGAACAGGGAAAAACTATAGAAAACTTGCATTACACAGAGCTGACTGAAGGACTGTGTTACAACTATGACAATCATGAGCATCTACAATGCTTTACATGGGGTGGAAGTCTTGCCACGGATGTGGAGCCCGACATAGCAGACATCATCCCTCCCCAACTGCACAGCCACCCCCACCCACATCCACCGGTGGCAGATCTAGAATTTTTCTAATGGGGTAGAAGTTTTATCAAGGGGGTAGCACACTGTCCGAAAAATGTAAAATGTTACCTTTTAAAGCTCAGATTAGATTACAATAGCTGCAGTTTTCTGGCCTAAGGGACCAGTGTGTGCCACTTTGCTATATAGCTGGATCTGCTAGTGCCCCCAACAACCCATTCACTGGGGGTAGGGGTAACAAAACTGGGTAATCCCCTCTCACACTGACGTGCCTTAATGTTGTTATAGAAGTTAAGCAATAGGGGAGGCAAATATCTCCGTAATTTAAAGAAAATACTTCACCTATTATTTTAGTTGCATTTTACACGTGCCCAGCTCCAGCAGCAATATTTTTAGTCACTACATAGTTTTTTAAAGCAATAATTTTTTTCTGACAATAACATCAAAATATATAAATTCTTCTTTTCATTTACTTTCATTCCTGAATTATGATACAGGATTTTGAAGCTTTTAAATGTCCCCCTTCCCATGCCATGTCTGCTAAGAAAAAATATATCTTGTTACAGTGGTGTGCTGTTTACCATCAGAAATGTGGTAACACCATCCTAATACATCCACTGTATGAATCTAGTATGCACATTTAACAGTGAGGTGTGAAGTACAAAAATAAAACAGCACACAAACAGTGGGGGAAACTCAAAATTACAATTTATGATAGTGCAAACAAACAGTGGGGACACAATGCAAAAATACAAATTATGATAGTCCAAACACTGGAGGCAAAAACACGGGGTGGGAATTATCCCAGTGGAGGAAGAACAGATTGGAAGGGCAGATTGTCCAGTTGGTTTTGCAGCAGGGGACAGAGAAGGAGCAGGCATATGACAGAGCAGGAGAAGAGGAGGGTAGCAGGGAAAGGAAGAGAACCAGTATTTGGAAAGGAGAGAGGAGCTGAGGGAGAGTCGCATGTCTTCGAGGGAGGGGAGAGAAAGGTTAAGGAAAAAGAGTGTAGTGATGGATGAAAGGGGCAGTTAAGAGCAAAAAGAGTGGAAAAGGGGGCTCAGCTTGGCATGGGTAGCTCTGGGAGGGCAGCACTGCAGCCATCCTGTCCTCATAGTGAAATACTGGCCTAAAGATCTGAAGGATAACCTGAGTCACAAGAGACCGGGTTTGGGAGGCAGGATGTTTTGTGGTACAGTGCACCTAGTTTGGGGCGGAGTTTGTTTTTTAGTTATCCCTGTGTCTCTAAAGTTGCCCTATTCAGCCCTAGCCCCATCACAACCATTCTTTATCACTTACCTTTGGACCTCCAGTGTCATAGCTCAGCTCCTACAGTGTGGTGGTTTCTGCAGGGGTTTGAGAGGCTACCTCTTTGGTCCTTAGGTGAAAGAGGTGGAGCAGCAATCAGGAGGCAGGTCCCAAGAGCACTGCTTGTCATCTTGCATGGTTTCAGAGTTTTTCTTTCAGTTCCAAATTGCTTCCCACTCTCAGAATGTCGGCCGTTTGGATGCGATGTGCATAGTCACATGAAATCGCATGGCTACGCACAGCACGAGCCAGTGTCCTCCCACCCAAAAAGCACTGCCACCTGTGGTCACCTAGGTGACTGCACTGCAGCAGAGCCTGCTGCCCTTCCCTCCCTGAAGGAGAGTGTCCTCTGGGATGCTTCAGCCCTCACCCTCTGGGCCACAATGTCCCAAGCTTGTTCCTGAATTTGGGTCACTGACATCATGAGCAGCAACTCTATCACTGTGCTAATGGGCGAGCCTGAGAGGCACTTTCACAGTTTATACCCCCATGGTCCCTGGCCCCTGCTTCTCTTGGAGTACCCCAAGGCACATGCTGGCTTGCTTCATGTTATCTTCTACCAGCCCTTCCATGGAGTGTAGTTTGCCCCCCTCAGCAAGGTTGGGGGGCTCTACTCCCAAACATCCCCCCTTCCCCCAAATAGTCACAGGTTTATTAGACAGCCAGCATGATGAACGTCGCAAGTGCCCAGATGTACCAGAGTCCCATTGCCTTGGAAGCAAGGGCCAGTTTTTTGTTTTTTCAGTGGATGCCAGCACACAAGGCTCAAGCATACTCATGCATGCATACAGCATGCGGTATGCATGCTGGCCAGCATCCACGCCCCAACCTGCATGCCACTGCTGTGCTGTCTCCCATGGTCACCTAAGTGGCAGCATTGCAGCAGGGGCAGTGACCCACCCTCCCTGGAGGAGGACAGTGTCCTCTAGGATGCTTGATCCTCCTCCCCCTGGCCAAGCTGGGCTTACTTCCGAATCTGGATCGCCTGCACCACAAGCAGTAGCGCTACAACTGCACTGATGAGAGAAGCTTCTGATGTATAGTGTGGATGTGGGTGGAGAAATCAAGAGTAAGATCCAGCCAAGCAGTGAAGTACTTGAAGTGGGAGACTTCTTCAAGGGATGGCACAGAGTCTCAAGAAGTCTGGGTATTAAAGAGCCTCTGCTTAATTCAAAGGTCATGGGCAACTTTCTTGGCATTGAGTGAGCTGACTGGAGCAGCACCAGTGTTGGATGTGCTCAAGTCCCGCTGAAGGGATGATTCCGGTGCAGGGACTGGGCACCCAAAGCATAAAGTAGTGTCATCCATGCACATGTGAATGTTTGAGGAGACAGAGAAAAGCAGGTCCTTCAGGAAGATGGAGAAAAGAATAGGTCCTAGAATGGAGCCTTGGGGGATCCCAGATTGAATGCTGGGGGGGTTGGGGACTGACTTGGATTGACTGGTGATGATCAGAAAGGTAGGAATTGAACCAGCTGATGGTGAGGTCAGAAAGCCCAACCCCCACCAGATTCTCAAGAAGGAAGGAGTGGGCCTTGGTGCCGAAGTCCTTAAAGAGCTATACAAAGATGGCAATAGTGATTATGTTTAGGCCCTGGTCCATTCCCTTCAGAATGGAGTCATGATCCGATCCATAAGAGGGAAGATATGAAAACCAGACTGGAAGAGGGAAGAGGAAGGAGTTAAGGAAGAGAGTTGAGAAAGGATAGACATGTCTTGCACTTTTGCGAGAGCAGGGAGAAGAGAGATAAAACAGAAGTTCCCCAGGAGAGCGAGATGCAGTCACCCACTTTGTGAAGGGGAGGGCTTTGGTTTGCTTTCAGGCCAGGGTGGGGGGGGGCATCAGTGAGATGGAGGGAGAGGCTGAGGACTGCAAAAGGTACAGCAATTATAGGGGCAGACAGATACAACAGTCTAGGGTTCAGTCTGTTAGGGCTGTGAATCATTAGGCGTGTTTACATGACTGAACCGGCACAAAAGTAAGTCGGTGCAAGAAGGTCCGTACCTTAAAAGAAGTGTCTTTACTCCGTCCACACAGTGAAGGGGAGTTGCACCATCGCAGGTTGGTTCTGTAGGAGTCCGGGAGCTCGAGGGGCAGCTCTTTGGTCATGGGAGCCTCAAGAGAGCACCAAGGGAGCATCTGCTTTGCATCACAACATGCAATGGTTCCAGTCCACACAGAGGGTGAAAATGCCTAATACCCTACGCGATCTCAACCTGGAAGCGGCTGCGGGAGCGCATCAGTGATCGGAGTACCATGATATGGTAAATGTGCACACGGGGAGCCTTGTGCCGGCGCAACATGATCGCACTACTTAATGTGGCACACTGACAAGGCATCAGAGGGGTTTAAAGAGCACAGTGCAGGGGAGATGGGGGAGAAGGAAGTGAGGGAGGAACAAGTCATTACAAACAGGCCCTTTGTATCTTTCAGTTTGAGATGTTTGGCTTGAATCAGTCTTGCCCTTAGGGTATATGTTTGAGGCACTATCCACCCTAAATGGAAATAACTTCTGTTTTGATACACTCCATACATTTATAGCTTGTTTGTTTGTTTGAAAATTGGTACTTGGAAAGTGCACACTGAGCTGAGGCTCATTTCCAGGTACAACCCGGGGGTAGGGTTACAGGAGTGAACAGTAGGGCAATACAGAATGGTACATTACGTGATGCAGATAAAGTGCAGACGTTTAACAGTAAGAATACTTAACTGGTACAAATGGGGAACAGGATAAAGCGCAATTAAAAGGCACTGCGGCAAATTCTTCTCCTGGACTGTACATATAACATTATTTTCTGTTACACAATCTCAGTTGTTTTATTTGTTTACTCTGTGGGCTGATTGCAAACCTGTTTTCCTAAGGAGAAATTGCCTCTTTTTTAACAATCCTGGGATGTGGGCTAGCTTGGAATGGGAGGGCCATTATCTTCTGTTGTGGGTTATATTTATTTATTTAGCTTTTGTTTACCGGGTGAGTACACTAGACAAGTATTATGCCTATTTTCAGGAACGACCCGGGAGAATACAACATGGGGAACGACAGTCAAGGAAACATGGCAAAGAGAGAACAGTTTTTGTCACAGTAAACAAACATGTGGGAAATACATCATTTGACATTAGGGGAAACATATAGTAAGTAGTAAGCACATTTCAGATTATACAGTCTAGACTAGCTAGTTCACTGACAGATATTTACAGGTCATCACACATAGGAGTGGAGGATTGGATTGGTCATAATATAACTTAAAACATTGTAGTACACACTCCCTAGGCTAGATGGATTGCAGACAGATACTTACAGCTCATCGCATTTATCTAAAATATACACACGTTAGACAGAAACAGGACACTTGGGAGTACGAGTTTCTACCTGTGGCCGAGGTGCAATTGTTATGGTTAGCCTATGACAGTGGAGCAATATTGGGTTTAAAAATGCCCAAGGTTTTTAGGCAGGAGTAGTCAGAAGTCATTGATACAGTGGGGAAATACCCCAGAATTCAGTGGAGTCACCCTGGGGAGGTTCTGACCAAACAGTTTGATACTTTACTCTAGGGAGGTTTGGGGCAGTCACACACTGAAGCTAGTTTTAGGAAACCCCACAGGGAATTTCGAAAACTCAGACAGGAGGGGGCGGATCGGATATCCACAGGCAGCGAATTCCAGAGTCTGGGCGCACTTATGGCAAAGTTCCGATCCCCCATGAGGGTCCAGGTGGGAGGGACTTTGAGCCTCCCTGATGTGAGAGACCTAAGATGGTAGGGGTGGGATCCAGTTTAGTCAGAAGCCGGGCCAACCCCTTGGGGGTGCCAGTTCTGATCACTTTCCCGGAAAGGCATCCCAAACCGAAATCAAGGTATCTAGCTGGGGAGAGCCAGCAGAGTTTTTCATATTGCTCACAATGGTGGGTGAGTCGGGGGGTAGCCAAGGCAAAACGACAAATGTTATTGTAGGCCTTGTACCACCGGGTGAGATATGTCTTTGGGGAGCGAGCAAATAGGTGCAGCCCATAGCTGAGGGAGGTAAGGAGCACACCCTTCGCAAGGGCAAGTCTGGCTGCCAGCATAAGATTGTACCTGGCCCTATAGGCCACACCCAGTTTGCAGTTAGCCGCCCTGCAGATGTTAAGGATATGATTACCCATGTCAAGTTGGGGGTCGAGTGTTACCCCCAGATATTTGATGGAGCTTACTATGGGTAGTGAGGATCCATCTGCGCTGGTAATGTGTAAGTGGTCTGATGAGGCTTTGATTTTAGCCATTGAGCCAAAGAGCATAGCCTGTGTCTTTTTCAGGTTCAGGACCAGCTTGTGGCTAGTAACCTAAGACAATACACTGTTAAAATCATCAGTCAGGCTCTGGTTTAGGGTAGTGGCATTCTGGGAGTGAGCCAGGATTACCAGATCATCTGCATACATGGTGGCTTTGCAGCTGGTAGTAACCATGGGTAGTTGATTGATGAACAGGGAGAAGCGGAGGGGACCCAGTACCGAGCCCTGAGGCACTCCGGAGGTCACCGGTAGGGGCTCGGAGAGGACTTTATTGAAGCAGGTATGCTGCTTTCTACCTAGTAGATAACCCATTAGCCATTTCATGGCATGGGGGAGAGGCCAAGTGACCACAACTGTGCACTAAGCAGTTTGTGGTCAACGAGGTCAAAGGCTTTGGACAGGTCGATAAATATGGCACCAGAGAGTTTGTCCTGGTCCATGGCTGTCCGGATACTTGATGTAACCGAGATTAAGGCTGTGGTGGTGCTGTGTCCCTTACGAACACCATGCTGGGCTGGGGACAACACATCATGAGAGTGGATATACTCCGAAAGCTGCTCAGCCACTACCTTTTCAAGGAGCTTGCTAAGGGTTGGGAGAATGGCAATCGGTCGATAATTGTGAGGCAGTTTAGGATTTCCTTGCTTCAGTACAGGGACTATCCTTGCCTCTTTCCAGATGTCGGGTATGGTCCCCAGACCAAGGGATAGGTTGAAGATAAAGGCTACTGGTGAGGCAATGTGTGCAGCACTAAGCTTAAGGAGTTTAGGCTCCAGGTTGTCTAGGCCAGGACTGGAGTACTGGGAGAGGCCGGCTAGGTGTTTCTGCAAGTCCTGGACTGATACAGCCCTGAGGTGGAACATTTGACGAGGAGGGTGATCCTCCCGACGAGTGGGGGGGAAGGGGGTGGGGCAGAGCCTCATCAGGTGGGAAGAGGGTTGTGAAGGCCAAGAGGTCAGAGAAGTGATTATTTAGGGAGTTGGCTATGGTATGGGGATTATTGCAGGAGACTCCATTTATGACCATGTCCGTGACCCCTGGATGGGAGGATCCGCTGACAAGGGATTTAATATCTCTCCAGCTCCTCCTGGGATCACTGGCAGAGCTTAGTAGAGCGGACTTGCAAAAGTCACTCTTCGCTGCCCTGATGGCCTTTTTGCACTTGTTCCTGAGGTGCCTGTACCTTTGAAAAATCGTGGGATCACTGGTACCTTTGGAACGAGCCCAACACTTCTCTCTCTCCCGCATCTGGGCTAGGAGATTCCCATTTAACCAGATGGTAGCGGACCCCCTCACCCTACGGGTGACCTTGAGAGCATGCTTGTCTTGCAAGGCCCCAAAGGTGGAGAGGAAGAAAGAGGTTGCTGCCGAGGGGTCAGTGGCACCATACACCCCAGACCAGTCAGTAACTCTTAGGTCCTCCAGGAACTCCCCAGGATCGAACCTAGAGTAGTTTCTGACATGCATGATTTTGTGTGGAATTTTGGGGGTGGGAATTTTCCATATACAGAAAACCGGTTAATGGTCAGAGATGGAGTCAGACAACGTACCCACTGATGAGATCCTGTCAGGACAGTTAGACATGATCCAGTCCAGTAAGGTACTGGAGGATCCATTAGCTGTCCGCCTGGTTGGCTCCTGGATGAGCTGGGTCAGGGCAAGGTTAGCAAGCAGAGGCTCAAGCTGCTTAAAATTACCACTATCCCAGTTAAGGTTTACATCCCCCAGGATTATGAGTTTGTTATCCCCAACTCTGGGACCAATTGTGTCCATGAGGTGAGTTAATCCAGGTAGCCCACCTCTTGGAGGGTTACAGGTGCACACCAGGTGCAGTTTCTTTGTATCCCCAAGTAGCAGTAGCACGTGTAGCAACTCACAGGGGGACACGTTTGTATACTGGTGGGCAAGTCAGGAGATTTTTAGGTGGCTCTTATGGTAGATAAGTATGCCACCCCCCCCTTGCCCCCAGCTCTGTCCAGTCGGGTGAATTCATACCCAGTGAGTTCACAGGCAGAGTCAGGGACAGAAGGCTTCAGCCAGGTCTCTGTCACTCCTAGGATGTTGGGTTTGTAGAGTGCAAACCCATGCTAATAGCTCATCTTGATTAGGTAGCAGGCTTCTAATGTTAAGATTAGCTATTTTTAGCCCCTTACCCATGCCCCATACGGGAGGGATTTTGTGGGTCAGATTTATTGGGCCAGGGTTGGTTTCAATATCACCGGCCAGTAGTAGTGCAAGTAGGAGGAGCCAGGGGAGATACCACCTCCTATGTGCTTGACAACCTGGGGGTTTTTAGCACAGGTACGCTTTACCCTGCATGTATACATAAGACACCAAAGATCTAGACAGCAAGTAACACAGCAGTGCGCTTCGGTGAACACAAGGATATTTGAGAAGGTGTAGTTGGGGACCTCGTAGGTGGATGACCATCCCCAGTTGTCTCCCAGTGATGTTGGGGGGGAGGTGACCATATGCAACAGGGAGAGTCCCACTATAAGACCTGCAAGACGTATAGCCCTGTGGGTGACAGCCAGCACCCTCTTTACTTTTAATATGTGAGTATCCCTATCCTCACTAGATGGATGGGAGGGGAACCACATCCACATCCTGGCAAGAGGCATAGTACTAGCCTGTGAGATAATTATCAGTCAGCTAACAAGAACCGCTGTGTAGGAAGGAGGGATGGATGTATTAAGGCGGGAAGGAAGTCAGTGAGATTTGTTTTGGTATGCGCCAAGTAAGTAAATAAATAAATAAATAAGGCCTGCACAGTGCAACTCATTGCTACCAGATATGGACGGAGGGGCTGAAATTGATTCCTGGGAAGGAGTTCTTGCCCTAGCCCTTTGTAAGCACACTTACCACCTGTCGACAGTTATACGAGGACAGAGTTTAGACAGCCATCATCCAAGCAGTGCAGGTGGAGTTAGGATTAGTAGAATAATAATAATAGCAAGGTTGTTTTGAGCAGACAGTGTAGCAGGACTGGGATAGTTAGGCCCTTCTCCTTTTGTCGGGGGTCTGGTATAGTGAGGCCGGGAGGCCCTGCTCCTTTTGTTAAGATCACTACTAGCAGGGGCTGAGACAAGAGGAACCAGCAGTATGAGAAGCACCTGTACAAGACTTAGGTTACGACACAAGACAGAGTAGGACAGTTTATCAGAAAATAGCCGCAGAAAAGTAGGCCATCGGGATAATACTGACAGGCAGTAAACAGTATTGCAGTCAGTTAGCATATACCAACATATAAAATTTCTTTGACTCTATTTAGCATATACCAACATGTAAAATTTCATTGACTCTATTTAAGATAAGAGAGTAGGAAGGGCACTAACCAGGGTAGAAAAGACAACCTAATTACCACTGATAATTAAGCAAATAATTCCCCTATTAGCCGTTTGGGTGATACTGGTTTCCACAAGATAGAAAATAAGCTAATTACCACTAACAATGAAACAGATACCTCCCCTATTAGCCGATTGGGTGAGACAGATTATAGGGGTGGAGCCAGTGAGCATTTAATGGGAGGAGGGAACGGGGTGAGTGGGTGGGCCGAAAAACCTGTTCAGCTTTCTCCTGCACCAGGGCAGGGGCTGGGAGCTTGTGCGTTGCAAGTCATCCGCCGAGGAGGCCCACCGGAGCACCAGTAGCCCACGGCACCCCCACTTGGCAATTCTAAAGTTCCTCTGGGTGGCGCAAGGTGGGGGGGACCTTTTGGAGCAGGTCAACCCTTGCCTCCCCTCCGCGAGGCATCAGCTGTGGTGCAGGTCAGTGGGACAGCTCTCCTTTTCAGGAGCGAAGCGAGAGCGTCACAGTCGACCAGTAGCCAATGGGGGATTGCGCTTTCCGCGCCAAGTTTAAACACAAAGTTCACAGTCCAGGACAAAGTCAAGTAAGGGATTTCATGGTCGCTGCTTCTGAAAATTGTCCCGAGTGCCCCCTCAGCTACCCTCCTTAAATACTGCAGCTCTCTCTCGTTTTTGGTCGGAATGCAGGTTGGAGCAGGTAAAAAACTATTTTAAATAGCAGCACTATATTATTCGAGCTGTTTGACTGGGAACCTGTTCAGCTTTCTCCTTCACCGGGGCAGGGGCCGGGAGCTTGTGTGTTGCAAGTCGTCCGCCGAGGAGGCCCGCTGGAGCACCAGTAGCCCACGGCACCTCCACTCGGCAATTCTGCGTTCCTCTGGGTGGTGCGGGGGGGGGGACCTTTTGGAGCAGGTCAACCCTCGCCTCCCCTCCGTGTGGCATCAGCTATGGTGCAGGTCGGTGGGACGGCTCTCCTCTTCAGGAGCGAAGCGAGAGTGTCATAGTCGACCAGTAACCAATGGGGGACTGCGCTTTCGGCGCCAAGTTTAAACACAAAGTTCACAGTCCAGGACAGTCAAGTCAGGGATTTCACGGTTGCTGCTTCCGAAAATTGTCCTGAGTGCCCCCTCAGCTACCCTCCTTAAATGCTGCAGCCCTCTCTCGTTTTTGGTTGGAATGCAGGTTGGAGCAGGTAAAAAAATATTTTAAATAGCAGCGCTATATTGTTCGAGCTGTTTGACTTGGAACCTGTTCAGCTTTCTCCTGCACCGGGGCAGGGGCCGGGAGCTTGTGCGTTGCAAGTCGTCCGCCAAGGAGGCCTGCCGGAGCACCAGTAGCCGACAGCACCTCCACTCGGCAATTCTGCGTTCCTCTGGGTGGCGCGAGGGGGGGGGGACCTTTTGGAGTAGGTCAACCTGGCTAAAACTAGTTTCATAACAGCAATTTTACACAACAGGATGTGGGAAGCTTCAATACTGGGTTAAGAAATAAATGACACATCTAAGAAGCCACAGCTAATACTACACATCCTGTTGTGTAAAATTGCTCTTATGAAACTAGTTTTAGCCAGGGAAGCCATCAGCAAATATAAATACAAATGGCTGTTCTGCAAGAACCAGACTCAGATTCTGGAAGAGAAGATCCAGTAACTTCTCAGATAGCAAAGGGGGCATTACACAGAAAGGGGTTAGATGAAACAAGCCTTATTGCATTGAGAAAACAGCACGTTTTAACTTGGGAGGTGGAAGAGCACTCTTTTTCTCTTCTCAGAGCTGGAGAGACAGGAAGGACTCCAGGCCAAGGTGGCTGTGTGCATCAAGGAAGGGAGTGACAATTATTTACTGCTGTGTAATCAGAAGAGAACTGCATCTTTGTGCAAGTTCTTTTACAGCCAGGACTGAAAGGCGAGTCCAACACAAATTGGATTCTGACTCAAGGGAGTACTAAGCTATTCTTCTAAGAGCTCGGGGTAAGAATGTAGAATAGAGGGTGATGAGTACTAATGCCCGTAGTCTGTGTAACAAGCTCCCTGAACTAGTGGCCTTGATGGAAGAGGGTTGCCTGGATATTGTGGCAGTCCCAGAAACATGGTACACAGAGAACCATGACTGGGATGTCAACATACCAGGATACACAATCTACAGGAGGGACAGGGAGGGTAAAAGAGGAGGAGGAGTAGCTCTCTATGTAAAGGAAGGGATCAAAGCAACAGAACTAAAGAGTAAACAGGGAGCAGATGAGGCACTCTGGGTCACCCTGGAGACAGGAAATGGCACCACAATCTGCATGGGGTTGTATACAGACCCCATCTCAGGGAGGAATGGACAAGGAAATGATAGAAGGCTTCTTAGAATGGCAGAAAAGGGGAGATATTGATGATGGGGGACCTGAATATGCCAGATGTTAACTGGAGCACCTTTGCTGCAGGCACATCCAAGAGCAGGGTCATTCTTGATGCCCTACAGGGGGCATGTCTCAGACAGCTAGTATTGGTACCTACTCGGGAGGGAGCAATCTTAGACCTGGTACTCTCAAATCGGGACGGAGAAAGAATCTCAGATTTAGAAGTGGGTAGCCATCTTGGAACAAGCGACCACCAAACAGTGTGGTTCACGATAAACACAGCCATACAATCAAGCCACACAAGAGCAAGAGTATTGGACTTTAGGAGGGCTGACTTTGGAAAAATGAGAGAGTGCCTCAGAAATGCACTAGCAAACAGGCAAGAAGGAGGGGTGGAGAAACAATGGGGAGTAATCAAAACGGACATCACAGAGGCAACAAGCCTTTGTGAAAAGCAAATCAATAAAACACAACGAAGGAAAAAAACACTATGGTTCTCAAAAGAGGTGGCAGGGAAGGTTAAGGAGAAAAGGATAGCATTCAGGAAATATAAGGAAACACAGAAGGAGCAGGACAGAGAACTTTATCAGTTAAAGCAGAAAGAGGATGGGAAGGCTGTCAGAATAACAAAGGCCCAAACCAAGGAAAGGATAGCCAATTCTGTTAAGAAGGGGGATAACACCTTTTATAGGTACATTAGGGAGCGAAGAAAGACCAAAGAAGGGATACTGAGGGCTTAATAAAGGGAGGAATGTGGGTAGAGGGTGACTGTGAAAAGCAGGGATACTGAAGCGAATATTTCTGCTCAGTATTCACAAAGGAAGAGGAGGGGAGGTACCTAAACCAAACAAGAGAAACACTCTGAAGATGGGGTCGATACCAGTCCATTTACAGAAGAAAGGGTTCTGAAAGAGCTAATAAAATTGAAGGTGGACAAAGCAATGGGGCCTGATAGGATTCACCCAAGAATTCTAAAAGAACTAAGGGTAGAACTAGTGACACCACTGACTACTCTCTTTAACAAATAATGGGAGGATGGGGTGGTACCCGAGGACTGGAGGAGGGCAGATGTGATTTCTCTTCACAAAAGTGGGAGCGGGACAGAGGCAGGAAACTACAGACCAGTTAGTTTGACCTCAGTGGTAGGGAAAATGATGGAATCACTTCTGAAGGAAAGAATTGTTGAGTACCTAGAGGCCAATGGGGCACAGGACCCAAGGCAGCATGGATTCATGATGGGAAGGTCGTGTCAGATGAATCTAATAGATTTCTTTGACTGGGTGACCAAAGTAGTAGACCAGGGAGTGGCTGTGGACATGGCCTACCTAGATTTTAGCAAGGCATTTGATACAGTCCCACACAAAAGATTAATACACAAGTTAGCCAGCCTTGGAGTGGGTCCCAAGGTGGTAGTCTGGATAAAAAATTGGCTAGACAACAGGATGCAAAGGGTAGTAGTAAATGGAGCACAGTGAAGAAAGGAGGGTTACTAGCGGGTAACGCAGGGTTCAGTACTGGGACCGGTCCTTTAATGTCTTTATAAGTGACATTGCAGAGGAACTGAAGGAAAGTATGTCTCTTTGCAGGCGACACAAAGATCTGCAACAGGGTCGATACACAAGATGGAGTGGAAAGGATGAGAAGGAACTTGGCAAGGTTGGAGGAATGGTCAAATGTATGACAGCTCAGATTCAATGCAAAGAAGTGCAAGGTAATGCACATGGGAAACAAAAACCCAGAGGAAGCATACACAATGGGGGGTGAGATACTGACAACAGTAAAAATGAAAAGGGACCTGGGGGTAATTATATCAGATGACCTAAAGGTGGGCAAGCAATGTGAGAAGGCAGTAAGGAAGGTTGGTAGGATACTGGGATGCATAGGAAGAGGCATCAATAGTAGAAAACAGGAAGTTGTTATCCCTCTGTACAGACAGTTGGTGAGACCCCATCTGGAGTACTGTGTGCAGTTCTGGAGACCCCATCTCATAAAGAACATAGACAGAGTGGAGGCTGTCCAGAGGAGGGCAACCAAAATGGTGCAGGGTCTGCACCAGAAGACATACGAAGAAAGACTAAAGAAGCTTAATATGCATACTCTTAAGGAAAGAAGGGAGAGGGGACATGATAGAAACTTTTAAGTACCTCAAGGGAATCAACAAAGTCCAAGAGGGTAGCATCTTTCAGAAAAAGAGATGTGCAAGAACAAGGAGGTACAATTTGAAGATGGGGGGGCGGCTCAGAGGTAATGTGAGGAAGTATTTTTTCACAGAGAGGGTTGTGGATGCATGGAACAGCCTCCCTGAGGAGGTCGTTGAGTCAAGAACAGTGGAGGAATTCCAGAATGCATGAGACAGACATAAGGCAGTCCTAGTGGGGGATAGGAGGAAGCAAGCTGTTGGTTAACTAGGATCTGCGGCTTATCTGTTAGGTAGGAAAATGGGCAGACTAAATGGGTCAAGCGGTCCTTATCTGCCGTCAAATTCTATGTTTCTATAGGTCAATTCAGACAGCATTTTTTATATTTGTACTATTTTGTTTAAAACCTGTTTATTTTCAATTTTTCTAGTGTGTTTCCATTTCTCCATTTGTTCACTGTATATCTTGTGAATACATAAATATTTTTTCCCGTATCTTTTCCCCTGGGCTTGGCTGAGACCTCCTTCCACCTCAGCCAATCCCAGATTCCCATTCACTGAGACCTAACTGTTTACCTTACCAGGCCTCCTATGCTGGCCCCCTAACTTGCCCCTAAGAGCTGGGTTTGCTTTCTGCCACTTTGGCTTGCTGCCCCACTGTCTATCTAGCTACCGCAGCAGAGGTAAAGGCCTGGAAGATCTCCCTGGTCATGGTGGTATGGGTAAGATGTTGAACTTGGTGGTCGGTGAGCAGGGGCTTAGTTTACCCGGATTCAGCCCCAATTTTTTGTCCCATGTTCAGTTTCTCCTTCCCCCAGGAGCATGTTGTGTCCATTGGATATTGGCATGCTGACATAGCCACATGACCTGATGCTCACTCCAGGCTCCCGCACCAATGGTTTCCCCTGCACCACCACCTATGGTCACCCAGGTGGTGGTAGTGTAAAGGAGAAGCAAGTCTCCACTCCCAGGAGGGAAGCATCCACTGGGATACTCAATCCTCCTCCCCTGGCTGGCCCTCCGACAACCCTGCCTTGTTCACAAACTCAGACTGTTGGTGTCACTGGCGATACAGCTACTGCTGCACTGGCAGGCCAACCCTTGTAAATATTTTTTTTATATACTGTATATTTATAACTGTGCAATGTTTTAATACATACAAGTTATGTATTTAATTGACTATTCCATTGATCCACCACTGAGAGCACATACCCACTGAAAAATACACTTGATACACAGCAGAGGTAAGGTGTACCTGGAGCAACTAAGAGGTTCCTATGTCCAAGAGGTCTCTTGTACTATGTAAGCAAGACCCTGTTGGGGTCAAATCGAGCAGCCCCAAGTCAATCACAACCAGGTTGGTAGCAGCACTGCTATAGGAAGCAAGCCAGACAGATCCTCACCTAAGGGGTCTTGTGACATATACATAGACCTTTTTTACACTTGTTTTTAAGATAATTAGAAATTTAGGCATGTAGGAAGTCCCTCACACCTGACAGCCACTTTAGTGGCTCCATTTGCATTGACTTCTATTTAATTCTGGGTGAAGGGGGTTGCTTGTTTCTGCTCAGTTCTTATACAGAAGGAAGCAGGCAAAGGACCATCTCTCCGCAGGAAGGCACACCACCTCAAGGGAACTGACACAAGTCCTTCCACAGAGGCAAGAGTCCTGGAGGAAATCAAGAAATTGAAGGTCGACAAAGCAATGGGGTCAGATGAAATACACCCAAGAATACTACAGAAGTTTGAGAAGGAACTAGCAGCCCCACTTACGGAGCTCTTCAACAAATCACTGGAAAGCAGGGAGGTCCCTGAAGACTGGAAAAGGGCTACAATAGTACCCCTACACAAAAGGGGCAGCAGGGAAGAAGTGGTAAACTATCACCCAGTCAGCCTCACCTCGGTGGTAGGGAAGCTGATGGAATTCCTACTAAAGGAGAGCATAGTGACATTCTTAGAAGATAGTGGACAGCTGGACCCAAAGCAACATGGTTTTACAGCAGGAGGGTCCTGCCAGACTAACCTAATCAAATACTTTGATTGGATCACAAAAACGTTGGACAATGGGGGTGCAGTAGACGTGGTGTACCTAGACTTCAGCAAGGCTTTTGACTCCATTCCACACAGGAGGCTGATAAACAAGCTGGAGTACATGGGCATTGGGCCAAAAATTGTAAACTGGATCCAAAACTGGCTCAATGGGAGGACCCAGAAGGTATTGGTAAATGGCACACTATCAGAGGAGGGTAGAGTTACAAGTACGAGTGGTGTTCCAGGTTCAGTGCTGGGACCAATACTTTTCAATGTGTTCATCAGCGACACAGCTGATGACCTAAATAGGAAGGTGTGCCCAAAGCTCTGCAATAGGGTGGACTCAGCTGAAGGGACTCAAAAGATGGAGTCAGACTTCAGGAAATTGGAAGAATGGTCAGTGAACTGTCAGTTGAAGTTCAACGCCAAAAAATGTAAGGTTATGCACCTAGGAAGACCCAACCCAGGAGAGAAATTACTTTCTAAATGGGGTACAGCTGGTGGTAACAAAACACGAGCAGGATCTTGGAGTGATCATCGCAGATTACCCAAAAGCTGGCAAGCAATGTGAAAAGGTGGCACAAAAGGCCAACAGCATCTTGGGTTGCACAGGAAGGGGCATAACCAGTAGAAAAAGAGAGGTGATTATGCCAAAGTACAGGTTCCCTGGTGAGGCCTCACCTGGAGTACTGTGTCCAATTCTGAAGGCCTCACCTTAGGAAAGGCATAGCAAGACTAGAGACTATACAAAGAAAGGTAACAAAGATGGTGCAAGGCCTGCTTCACGAACCATATAATACAAGGCTAAAACAGCTCAACACATACTTACTAGAACAAAGAGGGGATGGGGGACATAAGAGATGTTTAATACCTGAAGGATAGCAACAAGGTACAGGCACAGGATTGCCTTCAGGTGCCAATCTCAGACCAGGTGCAAAATCTGGGCATTAAGCTCGATGGCGGGCTGATGCTTAAATCTCAGGTGTTGGCTCGCCTGGATAATACACCTGGTCTTGCATGATGATCTTCTAATGCTGGTCCACGCCTTTGTGTTCTCCCACCTTGATTATTGCAGCACCTTATACCTAGGGCTACCAGTGTTTGACCTCCGCCGGCTGCAGCTGGTGCGGAATGCAGCTGCCAGGTTGTTGACCGGCTTACCAAGATCTTGCCATGTCACACCTGTGCTCCGTGGCCTGCACTGGCTGCCAGTTCGGTGGAGGAGCACCTTCAAGGTTGGATTACTGACAAGGCCCTACACGGACTGGGACCACTGTACTTGCAAGATCTCCTTTGCCCACACCGCTCCGCTGTCGATGGATTGCTGGAGATTCCCAGGGTCTGTTTGAAAACTTCTGGTGTCAGATCTTTTGCAGCTCCGACCCTGTGGAATTCTATACCTCGTCGGATGAGAGAGTGCCCAACCATGGAGACTTTTAAAGCTGCCTTGAAGACTCATTTAATTTAGCATTTCTGGAGGCTTGAAAACTCCAGCTGCTTTTATTAATTGGTTTTAGGATTATGTTTTTTATTAATCTATATTGTATTTGTTCATCTCTATGTACAGCGCTATGATCTATTTGGAATAGCATTTAAGAAATAGTTTGCTTTGCTAAACAACTGCACCTGGACCAGAGGTCATATGTGCCTAAAAGGGGGCAGATTCAGGGGCAATACAAGGAAGTTCTTTTCAGAAAGAGTAGAGCAGCCTCAGAATGGCCTCCCCCCACAGGTGGTGGTGTCAAAGGCAGTCACAGAATTCAAGCTAGCATGGGACAGTGTGGAAAATTTAACGCAGTAGTCTGATTGGGGGGGGGGGGGCAGTATACATGGGCAGACTAGATGGTCCGCATGTACCCCATCTGCTGACACATTCTGTTTTATTTAAAATCTGGAAAAGTCCACGGGCTGAAGACCCATTTACATTGGTGACCAGAACAAATTGCAAAAATATATATTAACAAAGTTACACAAGATATAATAAGCAATTGACGAAAAATATACAGCAACAATGGTACATGATCAATCAGTAAAACATTTGCATCTGTTACTGGAGAAGAGATGCTTTTTTAAGGCTGTCCTGAAAGTAGTGAGTTGCTAACACTAGTTATCCATGATGGTAAAGCATAACAAAATACAGGCAAAGTACATAACAATGATCTCTGTGTTAATACCCCGTTTTGTGAATTTGTTTTAAAATATTATTACTGTTTCTCTATTTAGGGCCCCTTATTAATGCCGCCCCTTTTCCTGCCCAATATTCATATTTATAGCTGGTCCAGACCAGCACTATTTTGCAATCCCACCAGAAAGCTGTTCCTGTGTCCCACATTCAATTCTATGGAAGCACAACAGCTGTCAGAAAATGACAAAACTGATCTACAGGAGTAATACTAATATTAGCAACTTAAGGGCTGACTGGATTGTCTGCAAGTCATTTTCTGCTGTCATCTTGTATGTATCTATGACATTTTCTCAACAACCATCACAGCTGTCTCTAGCAATAATCCCTAGCCCTATGGGTCTCACATGCACCACTGCCAGTGGTCTAATTAATAACAGCTTGGCGGGGCTGAGAGCTGCATTCACCAGCAGCTCAACAGAAGATAGCCCTCCAGGGCTTCATCATCAGCAGCAAAATCGAAGATCACTCATAAGAGCCGAGGCCTGGCATTACAACTCTTCATTACTGGCTTTTTTAGCTGTTGTTGATTGACGTTTCTTGTGAATGATCTGACCTCCTGCTGCCAGGGTAGCTCCTCTTGCCTCAGACTTACTTATCTCCTTTATTCGTGGTTAACCCCCATGCAAGGGTCATTAAAGGGAGGGTGGCTCCCAAACCCCTTAAAAGTCCTACGTTTGGTGGATGAGGGTGCTAGTCAGTGGTGTAGGCAGCCAACTTCATCCTCCCAGGTCGGGGTGCTTTTCTTGTCCTCCCCTGCCCTCAGGATACCAGCAACTACAGCATGCATGCCAAGATGTGCTGGTGCACAACAGCCAGTTTCCCTCTGCCTGCCAGGCACGCCGCACTCTGCAGCTGCACATGTAGTCACCGGGTGGCACTGGAGAAGCAGCATCAGCCTCCCACCCAAGTGTCCTATGGGACACTCAGTCCTTCTCCCCTCAGCCGGCCCTCGACTACTTGATCTTGTTCCTGAACCTAGCTCCATCACGGCTTGCATCGTTGCAGTCCTCCTCCTGGGTCAATGCCATGCCAATCAGCTAGTGGGCCCGTAGTTCCCCAGCTAGGTTCATCAATCATACTAATAATCCTCTGTGGTACTGAGGCTACAGTTGAACAGTCAGAGATGCAGGACATAACCTGCAAACTATGTCTCTCCCTCTGCCAGAGCCTGAAGTGAAGAGGGGCAAAAGCCACAATCAGAGCATCAGGTGTAAACCCATGAGTAGGACATGAATGGTGTTATGGCAGTGCCGCTCCAGTTCCCTGAGTCTGACGGGAGATTCCCGGATTGTGTGACTGTTGGAAAAGCAGATATCCCCATTCCTTAGCCACTGCACCACCCGGACGTTCCTTCCTGCAATGCAGCTTTGACGCTCTCCCCGCAGGTGTGTAAAGACTCCATGTCCTTCAGCAGTCCTTTCAATTTTGTTTCTTGCATGTTGGAGCTGGAGATGACATGGCCCCCTTCCTCTTCATTTCCACTGGAGCAGGAGATGCAAACTGTGGCAGTTTCTTCTAGTTTCCTTAATACAACTGCAAAGCTGTTCAAGCCTTCTGAAAAAGGCAGGGGCCCTCACCATCACAGCCATTAACGTGCAGCCTGTTACCAAAGCTTGATACACTCCAAGCCTTTATCAGCCAACATAATCCTGACATCCTTGCTGTAGTTGAAACATGGCTAACACCAAAAGTTCCTCATCTGGCAATTACCTTACAGAGCTACAATGTTTTCAGACTGGACCATGTCTCTAAAAGGGGAGGGGGCTGTGCCATCTACAACAAGGATAATCTCCTGAGGCACCTGATTCCAACCCCCGTCCCTGCCTCCTCGGCCCAGCTTCTACCCATTAAAATTCTTCTAGGTCCCTATCAAAAAGCCCTCACCATTGTCTCTGTATATATTCCACCTCGAGATTAAGATCTTGGCAACAAAGAAGTTCTTAACTTCGTAAGCTCCCAGCCTCCTGGCTCTGAACACATTCTGCTTGGTGATTTCAATATAAACTGGCTCGCATCTGATGTCTACACTCGTAAGGATGCCCTTGCAGCTGCCAACCTCTCACAATTGGTCACCACACCAACTCAGATAAATTACAAAACTGGCACCATTACCCTGCTGGACTGAGTTCTCACCAATCACCCTACCAGGATCTCTTGTACCTCTGTTCTCCCAGACTCTCTCAGTTACCACTCACCAGTTATATGTGAATGGTCTAATAAATTTCTAAAGCCACCCCCTATAATCATTACCAGCAGAGTTCTCCCCCGTGGTTAACTTACCCATCTCAAACAGTACCTATCCTTGCAAGACTGGCTGCCCATCTACAGGGCGATGGATGTTAACCTAGCCCTCGGCTACTTCATCACCACCTTCAATAAGGCCTGTGACCTCTTCGCTCCTTCAAAAAACCAGAAAACAAAAGCCCTCTGTAACCCTTGGATAACTGCAGAGCTCCTTTCCCAGCTGAAATCTAGGGACCACCTGTGGGCAGTGGCTAAAGCTACAGGCAAACAATCTTGACATCCAAAAATACAAACATGCCCATAATGCCTGCACAAAATCCATTCGTCTCACGAAAAGCTCATAAGGACGTCCTCACCAACACCTGGGGAAATGGTCGTGCTTTCTGGGACAATATTAAGGACATTACTGGGAAACAATCAAAATCCCCTCTGGCCATGTTAATTGTTGAAGGGTCCACTATCCTTGATCCCATGGTCATTGCAAATACCTTTAACACGGCTTTTACTGACCTCACTACTGTTCTACCACCTGATTTCTTCAAAGTCAGTCACACACCCTGCACTCTGTCAACCCACCCTCATTTCTAGTTCAGGGAGATTAAGATGAATGAAGCTCGCCACCACATCGCTTCAGCCATCTCCACCTCCAGAATCAGCAGTGACACCCTGGATCTTATGCTGCTATCACTTACACTTGACGAGGTCCTCAGTCCCCTAACTAAAATTCTTAACCTCTCTCTCTCCACACCAGTACATTCCCTGAAATATGGAAAACTGCCACTGTGACCCCGGTCCGCAAAAGTGGGGATAAGACCTGCCACTCTAACTACCGCCCGATCTCCATGTTGCCACCACTATCCAAGGCCCTAGAGTGTATTGTTGTAGACCAGCTCACTGATTATCTGGACAAATATAATATTCCGTGCACACAGCAGCACGGTTTTAGAAAAGGGCATAGTACTACCACTGCCCTGCTTGAATTTACTGGTGCAGTACATAGTTCTCTTGATAAAGGTCTTCTTACTGGGGCTGTCTTCATCGACCTCTCGAAGGCATTTGACACGGTCCATCATCGGCTGCTGTATGACCAACTACTCCTCTCTGGCCTTGCACCAGACTCAGCCTGCTGGTTCAGAAGCTACCTTGACAACTGCTCTCAAAGAGTAAAAATTGCCAATGTTATCTCGGACACCTTGCCTGTCCACTCTGGAGTACCTCAGGAGTCTATACTGGGCCCTCTCCTTTTCAGCCTCTTTTTAAACTCCCCATCACAATCCTGCTCGGAACAAATCATCCTGTATGCAGATGATGCTGTTGTCTTTTCCACGCACAAAAACCTTTCACCCCTACAGCACAGCCTCCAACTCGGATTCAGTGCCATTGAAACATGGTTCTCCAATCATAAACTAGTCCTCAATCACAAGAAAACCAAGTCTTTGCTATTCTGCAGTTCACATAACCGTTACAAGCAACACCCCCTTGCCATCTCCACCAAGCAGGGGACTGTTCTCGAACAAGTTTACTCATTCAAATACCTAGGGATTCTGCTTGACCCCAATCTCTCTTATACGGCTCACATTGACAGCATGGCTAAAACTGCCAGCACATGCCTTGGATTACTCTACAAGCACAGGCAGCACCTCACCCCAGAGACCCTGAAGATTGCCGTCCAGAACTCTGTGGTGTCAATTATTGATTATGACCTCATTATCTATGGCTCCGCCATGACGACCACCCTCTGACGTATAACAACTGCAGTTGTTAAAGCATGCCAACTCACCCACACCTATGCCCTTTACGAACAACCTGGATGGCTCCAACTCGCCAACCGTATAAAGTATCTCACGTGCTATGGTGGGAAAAATCAACCTTGGTCTCACACCCCCCCGGGTGTTCACCTTGTTACAGCAAAACACCAACCGGCCGGAACATCAGAGCTCGACAACCCCAAATTCTACAAGTTCCTCGCTGTCAAACTCATGGGAACCCAGCAGCTCCTTCACCTATAGGGCTCCTCTATGGATGAATGGTCTCAACCACACCATCTCCTCTGCCTCAACACTAGGTCTGTTCAAAACCAGGCTCCGGGCCCATCTCATTGCCTCTAGCTCCTGTGACTGCCTCTCCAAGATGATGACCTACATAGCTTTAATCCTAACTTATATACTGCTTAACCCCAGGCCCCCCTGTCCCAGCTTCTGAGGCGTCACTTCAAATCTCAGATCTTCATACCACCTCAGTCTCTCCTTGCCCCATTATAGCACTTATCCCCCCCCCGCCCTTTCTCCTATCACTCCTTCCCATTTATTTTTGACAAATTCCTCTGGCTGCGTCTTCATCCTCCCCCCTCTCCTCCCTGTTTCTCTTCCACCCCCGGGTGCCTGACCCTATCCATTCCTTATGGGCATGTGTCCTAACGGTGTTCATCTTTTTACTATAGCTGCCTCTGTTAACTACCTACACTTCTCCTCCTCCTCTACACACTACTCTTCCTATAATTGACCCCTTTCAATAGCATAGTTGTACATGAATTGTTTACTGTTATTTCACTGTTGCTTCCTTGTTGTTTGTTATTTCTGACATGGAACCTTTGTAAAAGAGCCTTGGCTCAAATGTACTTGTAGTCCTAGAATAAATAAATAAAAAGCAATGCAGTGAAGACATGTGGACATTTTAATTACCTGTTTGTACGCAAATGCTGTCACATTCCAGTTCTGTTTTATAAATGTTTTTGCTGTTTTAAGTTCAGTAATGAGATTTGTAAACCTGTTATGAATGGCTGCACAGAGGTCTATAAAACATTTTACTAAAAGGGGCGACTACTTCAGGCCCCAGTATTTAATGAATGGATTTATAGGCATGCTATACCTTTGAACGAAAGGCTAAGAAAAATGCATCCTATAAAAGGCTGTATTTTACAATTACTTTTTGTTATGTATAACATAAGTACTGGAGGTAATATACCCCATCAAGTACCATTACTGTCATATTTTGGTTGGGGGGTATTTTTTTATATGATGCAGATTCTACATCTGTAAGCAATAACCCACCCCAGGGCATGGATTTTTAGAGAATGAATGCATACGCTGCATGAGCTGGAAGGCACAAGGCCAACAGCTCGGTGCCTTTCAGTGCACCCAGGAAGTGCATTAATTCTCAACAAACCCATGCCCTGGAGTGGGTTACTGTGCTTTTAAAATGGAAACTGTTTTTACTTTAATGGAAAAAAGGTTTTACCTTTGTGAAGTTACACTGTTGCTACGATATTAGGTTATGTTAGTTAAGAAGAGTGTGCTTCCTGGGAATTCATGAATGGTCAGGTAATTTAAGACTAAGTATCCAGCATTCTGAAACCATTTTATAAATGTCATTAATTCATACTGTCTTATAAACAAGCACTCCACCTGCTTGTTTCAATAATCATAAGGTTCCAAACTAATATAAGGCAACAGCATTTCAGACCCCTCAAAGCCAGGCCAGGCAATTAAATCTTATTTGTATCTGAACCTGTTCAAATGCTTTAAGAATCCCACCCCAAAAATGCAATGAGCTGGTTGGAAAATACAGGTTACTCACCTGTAACAGGAGTTCTAGGAGTGGTATATGTTGTTCATCTACACTGTCTGGCAGCTTCCTTGCTGCTTTAAATGTTGCCGGAAGGTCTTCAAATTGGCTCCTCCCACCCACCTGGGTGGTAAAACCCTCAGCTCTGCCCCCTGCTGCCAGATCTCCCGCTGGAAGCCAGGTTGCGCATCGAAGCTGGGGAGGTCGGGTGGGTTGTGTGGATGAACAACATATACTACTCCTAGAACTCCTGTTATAGGTGAGTAACCTGTATTTCTAGGGACGTGGATATGTTGTTCAATCTACACTGTCTGGCAGACTCCTAGCAGTTCTCCGGGAGGAGGGAGACAAGGCACGCACTCCCTACTCAGGGAATAAGGACTGGAGAACCGAAGTCCCAAAACCAGCATCCCGGTGTGACTCAAGGTCAATGTGGTAATGGGAAATGAAGGTGTGTGCTGACTTCCAGGTAGCAGCCCTGCAGATTTCCTGGACAGGGACGTCCCTAGAAGCAGCAGTATGGCAGGTAGAATGAGTTCTTATCCCTTTGGGAGGCTCCATGCCTACCAACCTATAGCAGAGATCTATGCAGGAGGTGACCCACCTGCCTATCATCCGCTTGGCTGCAGGTCTGGTGCGGCTTCAGCGTAGGTGACAAACAGCTGGCGAACCTCTCCCCGAACTTCAGCCGTCTGCTCCTTATAATAAGAGAGCGCTCTTCTAGACTCCAAAGTATGGAGCCTATATTTGGCCTCCGAAGTGTGATTGGGGTAGAACACTGGCACAGTCAACACCTGGTTAAGGTGAAACTCTGACACCACCTTCGGAAGGAATTTTGGGTGTGGGTGCCTGGAGCTCTCCCATCCTTCTGGCTGACGTAATAGCCACGAAGAAGGCAGTCTTCCACGACAGGTGAGAGATATCACACCTGTGCATCGGTTCGAATGGCTTGCCCATGAGCTTAGCCAATACCAGCAGTAGATCCCACGGAGGTGGAGGTTCTCGCACCTGAGGGGATATGTGATCAAGGCCTTTGAAAAAGCACCCAACCACCTTCTGTGCCACTGACTGCTTGCCTGCCCTCGCCCGGCAAGCAGAGATGGCTGCCAGGTGCACCTTAAGGGTCGTCGACCGAACCCCTAGCTGGATCACAGGTAGTCTAGAATGCTAGACAAGGAACAGGAAGAAGGGTTCAACCCCTTGTCTGACACCAAATGGAGAATCTCTTCCATTTAAAGGCATAGCATTTTCTGGTTGACTCCTTACAGGACACCTCAACGACGTTGGGGACCTCGTCGGAAAGACCCAGGGCCTGGAACTCTAGCCGCTCAGGAACCAGGACGTCAGGTGCAGGGACTGAAGGTCCAGATGGAGTACCTTCCTCTTGTTGACTGAGATCAGGTCCGGGAGGGCTGGAAGCCACCTTGGGAGCCTGGAGCTGAGGCTGAGGGGTCAGGATACCAGAACTGGCGGGGCCAATCTGGGGCTACCATAATCACCTGCGCCTTGTCCCTCATCACCTTGAGAAGCACCTTGTGGATCAAGGGAAATAGAGGGAAGGCATAGAAGAGGCCCAGGGTCCACGGCCTCGAGAAGGCATCCCCCTGCAGTGAGCCCTGCTGGGGGTGTGAAACAGCCTCAGCTTCGCATTCTCCCTGGAGGAGAACAGGTCCACCTGAGGGGTGCCCCAATGGGAGAAAAGATCTTGTACTACCTCCAGCTGGAGAGACCACTCGTGAGATGCAGCGCCTATCTGGCTGAGGGCATTGGCCAGAGTGTTGGAGGCTCCTGCCATATGGCTGGCTGGGAGATCCGCCTCCAGGCTGATCATGAGAGACCAAGTGTGGAGAGCCTCCTTGCACAGGGGCAAGAAGTGCGTCCCACCCTGTCTGTTGAGGTTGTACATGGTCATGGTGTTGTCCGTCTGGACCTGGACCACTTGACCCCGTACAAACAGCAAAGGCGGTGAGGGCTAGTCGGACCACTCGAAGCTCCAGCAGGTTGATGTGGCATCGAGACTCCTGAGGGGACCAGAGGCAGTGGGCTCTGAGCTCCCTCAGATGGGCACCTCAACCCAGAGAGGCGGTCGTAAGAGTGACCGTCGGCTCGGGGCGGACAAACGGGATACCCTCCTGCAGATAAGCTGGAATGAGCCACCACTGTAGGCCATCCCACATCTCCTGGGTCACCGTCACTGGCTGGTCCAGAGGACTGGAGTGCTGTGACCATTGGCAGGCCAGCCCCCATCGTAGGGGACACATATGCCAGCGGGCCCGAAGGACCATGCTGGTGCAGGCCGCCATGAGGACCAGAAAGTCCTGGGCATGGCGCAATTGCCCAACTAGAAATGATTGGGCAAAGGAGCAAAGGACCTTGGCCCTGTCCGCCGGGAGCCATGCTCTGACTTGAAGAGAGTCGAGCTCTGCCCCGATGAACTGAATCACCTGCGATGGCACGAGTTCTGACTTGGCCTCATTGATGAGGAAGCCAATCTGAGAGCAGACGTGGAGGGACAGATCCCTGGAACGCTCCACCTCCAACCTGGAGGGGACTGCAATCAGCCGGTCGTCCAGGTAAGGGTACACCCGGACCCCTCAGGCGCCGCAGGAATGCTGCCACCACTGCCATGCATTTGGTGAAAACTCTGGGAGCTGGAGAGAGGCCAAAGGGCATGGCCCAGAACTCTTAAAGAGATCCCTCTGCTCGGAAGCGGAGGAATCGCTGATGAGACGGACGGATTGGGATGTGAAAGAACGCGACCTGAAGGTCCAGAGAACAAAACCACATGCCTAGTTCCAAGATGGAACGATCTGAGCCAAAGTGACCATCCTGAAGGTGTGCTGCCTTAGGAACTTGTTCAGGTCATGTAGGTCGAGAATGGGCACCAGCCCCATGTCCATTTTGGCACCAGGAAGTACCTGGACACAAACCCTGGGTCTACAGGAGGATCCGCCACCTCGCTGATCACCTCCTTCTGGAGGAGCAGGGCAATGTCGGCTCGATGAGCCGACAGAGAGGCTGCGGACCCTGTTGCCCCCCGTGGGGCGACGGCTCGATAGGTAGGGAACTGCTCAAATTCCAGAGGCAGACCCCTGCCCACCACTTCTAGCACCCAGCAGTCCATGGTGATAGCGGACCAGGCGGAAAGGAAGTGGCAGAGCCGTCCCCCCACGGGGGAAACCTTGGGAGGAGTGACGAGGTTGAGGAACGACACCCCTTAACCCATCACAGGGCATGCTTGTAGGAAGGGCCCACTGAGGGACCTCCTGGACCCTTGCCTCCAGGCTTCCTACTGGAGGAAGCAGCAGACTTGACCTTAGGGTGCCAAGTGTGTGCCTGCTGGCCCTGGTGCTGCTGGGCCGGACGTGCCACGGGGCAGAAGGGCTTCCGCTGCTGCTGGCGGCCTTTGTCCTTCTGGGCAGACGTGACCGAGTCCAAGGTGGCACTGGACTTCTCGATCCTCTGGAGATGGCCTTCCAACCCTGGCCCGAACAAGTCGGTGCCCAGGAAGGCAACGTCTGCCAGCTTATGCTGGGTGTCCGCTGTGAAGGTGGAGATCCGCAGCCAAGCTCTGTGGCACATGGCCACTGCGGCCGCTACTGATCGGGCACAAGAATCACCTATGTCCAATGAAGTTTGGAGCTGCTGTTTAGCCACCGCCCTTCCCTGATCCAGTACCTGCTTGACCGTCGTCTGAAGGTCAGCCGGGAGATGAGGAATCACCTCATTCACGGAACCCATAAGGGCATGTGAGAAATGTGCTATCAGCACAGCCGAGCTAGCCTGACGAAGGCCTAGGGAGGAAGCAGCGTAAACCTTCCGCCCCGCATAATACAGCTTTTTGGATTCCTTATCGGGCGGTTTGTCCACGTCCCGTGCGTTCCTGGAGCGCCGGAAAACACTATCGGTCACTAACCCCTCCGCAGAGGAGTGCTCCGAGAAACCGGAGAGTGAGCCGGTGGGGACTGCGTACTTTCGGACCATCCTGGCCGAAGGCACAGGACAAGATTCTGGCCGCTGCCACAACTCCCGAGTCAGGCCAACAATGGCTTCGGTCACAGGAAAGGCCTCTGTAGGGGAATACCCCCGGTCCAGTATCTCCGTGAGGGGATACTTGGCCCGTTTCAAAACGGGTTCGAGCTGCATTCCGGTGGACTCCGAGATGAGCCGAAGCAAACCTAAAAACGAGGATGGGCTCTCATCTACTGACTGACCCCCCCGCAGACTCCAGGTCAAGCGACCTGGAGAACAGGAAGGAGTCGTCATCAGACTCTGAGGAGTCTGCAAACAGCTGCCGTGCGCCTGAGCCACCCTCCACCTGCCGAGGTCGATCGGGAGTGAGGGCGACCAACAACCTGTGGGGCAAGCCCCGTCCCGACCGAGAATCCTTGGTCGGGGCCCCAGTCTTCTGTTGTGGAGGCGGGGTTCCACCACAATGGGTGGAGCAGTCGGCTTCGGCCGAACAACCAGTGCCGGAGTCGGCTCCTTGACCACTACGAGGGGTTGTTTCGGCCGCTCCGGTGACAGCCACTTAAGGGCCAGAGAAGATGACGGAGTCGGCTTATTCCCGGATAATAAGAGCTGCTGCCACATTAACTACTCGTACCGCCGATGCAACTTGCGCCGGAGCCTATCCTCCGAAGAGGACGATGAGGATGAGCGGCGATGCCGCTTTCCACGGTGCCGAGACTGCTGACGTCGGCGGGACCAGCTGGACCTGGAAGAGGACCGAGACCTTTTGGTGGGTTTCCAAGGGTGGGTCAGAGAGGGAACGAGGGAAACCTGCCCTTCCTTCGGTTCAGGGACCCTAAGCGGGGACTCTGGCACAGGCAAGTCCTCAGTAATCACCAGGGGAACCAGTGAAGTAGGGTTATCGGTATCACCAGTCGACAAACTGTCCGACGGGTTGAGAAAAATCTCGACTGCGTTGACGATTGTCTCGGCCTGCTGACCTGATGGGGACACTGTGAAGCCAGCGGCCTTAGCCACAACTTCGACCGAAGTCTAAAGTCGACAGTCTGGTGAAGGGGATCTCTCCCGCTCCCATGAATGTCGACGGTGGGACTTACCTTTTAATTCCTTCTTCTTGGACCGACTGGAATGTCCCGATGGCCCTTCTCCCTTGGTGGAGAGGGACTGGCAAAGCTCCTTAAACTAAGCCATGTAGGAGGAGCCCAAAGAGAGCGGGATAAATGCCGCAGCCAAGGAGGAAGAAGCAGCGGCCTGGGCCGCCTCCTCTTCGAGGGCGATCATCTGCACCAACTGACCAGTGGATACCGTTTTTCAGGGCACCCAAGAAGAAGTCGAGCAGCACGGTCCTCCAAGACCGAAGTTGAGAAGGAGCTGTACAATTCGCAAGCCTGCGAATCGTGACTAAGCCCCAGGCATCTTCTGCCAAGAAGGCACCGACGGAAGCCGGAGTCGATGGTCCATCGCAGTCAGCGAGGGAAGACGTAAGACCGAAGTCTTGTAAACTTTAGAATTAGTTTCGGGTTAACCAAAGAGTTTAGATCCAGGCCTAAAACACAGAGAGCTAAGGAGGGAACCTGAGCTTCCAAGCGGTAAGGAAGATCTGGCATCATGGGGCGGAGCCGAGGGTTTTACCACCCGGGTGGGTGGGAGGAGCCAGCTTGAAGACCTTCCGGCAACATTTAAAGCAGCAAGGAACCTGCCAGTCAGTGTGGATTGAACAACATATCCACGTCCCAAGAAAGTACTTTTCTCAATGCAAGATTTCCTAAAATCAAATCAATTAGGGGTGGCAGTTAAGACCCCAGAGTACTTCTCGAGAAGGGGAATTTCCCTGGTGACCGTACCAAAATTTTCCCCTTCATTTGGTATGTATCTGTATCCCCTGTTCCCTCGGTCGAGGCTGAAAATAGAGTATTGTCTAGCCCCTCTTTACCGGTCAACAAACAAAAACTAAATAAATATGGGTAAAAAGCAGGACCCTACTGAAAATTAGATACTACATCTCAGGCAGGCTATCCTGCGTAAATGCATTCTAAAATGGGTAAAAAGCAGAATCTACTGAACAGGGGTTACTGCAGGGCTATCCTGAGTAAATAAACTGCACAAGTAAATGGAAAATACAAAAAGACAGCTTGCCACTCGGTGGGGTCTTGGGTGCACACGAACAAAAGAGTATGTCCTGCACTAAAACAAAAGCCAAAGAAATCTGTGGCAACACCAAGCAGGCAGTTACAACAGCTAAGTTAATACATATGTGTACACAGGCTTAGCAAATGCTGCTAAGGGATGTCATCATTCACATGATTAATATTAACTTACAGCTTTCCCATATCTGAAGACATTGATCTGTGCCAGCCACGCTTGAGGAATGTGATTAGTTAGTGGTTGTAAAACAGGGACTAGAATGTGTGAGTCAAGCAATGGACTGTCTTACTAGCACTCGCACACTGACCCCAGTAATCGGAACAAGAGCTGTAGCAGAACCTTTGGTGTTTATCAAAGCTACATTCATCATTATCACTGCTTCATGCGGTTTACTCCACACTCAACTGTTTGACCAGGAAGCACAGATAAGTGCAGAAATTACTGAAGGTGGGGGCACAGAGGATTGTCCCCTACGATTTTAAAGTGATCCCAGTCATACCTCTCGAATGTCTCTCATGTTCCCACCACAAAACTGCTCTGTCCTACATTCATCCCATGTGGGAAAGATGCTGCCCACAGAGTAGGTGATGCTTACTTAAAGGGCTCCACTTTCAGTTTGTTCTGTAAGCATCCATCGGTAGCTTACCTGCACCAGAGTGGAAGTATTCATGTCTTAACATTTTTCTTTTTATATCTGGTGAAGGGGAAGGGATTGTAAATAAGAGCTGTCTGCCCGATCCCTTTACCCCTCCTGGTCCCCAATATAAGCCAGCTCTGCTACTGTACTGCCCCATGCTCTGACGTTTTGTGACATCGGAGTTTCTAAAGAGTAGGGGCATGCTCCATTGATAAGCAATGGACAGGTCATTTGAAACCTGGATTTTTATATTTTGGAGATCCACTGAGGGCAAATCAAAGCCACAGTTCAACTAACAAGAGCCTTGTTAGTCGAGCTGTGGCTTTGATCTGCCCTCAGTTGACCTTTACAATATTTCTTTAATTCTGGTGACCGGGTAGGCCCACTACGCCCCGAAGGTCCCTTTTTCAGGGGCGAACCGGAGTTAGTTACAGAGATAAGGCATTCATAGTGGTTTACAGGAATGTTAAACAATACTCATTTACAGGAGTACAGATAAAAGGCATACATAGTGGTATAAAAGGAGTGTTAAGCAATACACAAGAACAGGGGTACAGAATATTTGATTGGTGTACAAGACATAAATGCACCATATGTGGACAGTAGGTGGTACAGTGGTCAGATCAAGTGCAGGAACAGGTACTGGTGTCGAGCAAGTGGGCCCTGATCCTGGTTTGGATATATATAAAAATCAGCGTTTTAAATAACACTCCCATCCCCAGACGTTGAAGAGCGGGAGTGGCAAGAGGGCCAAAGCTGGCTTACATCAGGGACCAAGAAGGAGAAGGGATCGAGCAGCCAGATTTCATTTAAGATCCCTTCCCCCTTCAACTCTGGTGCAAGTAAGTTACCACTGAGGGGCTTCCAGAAATATATTCAAATGAGCATGACTGGTACTCTTCAAAACTGTTTAAGTTGAAATTCATAACATTATAATTTGCTAAATCATAAACGTTACACCTAGAACATGGAAACAGAAAATCTGTCTGCAGAAAAGGACCGCTTGGCCCACCCAGATGGTCCCTGCCTAGTCCACCTCCACAGACCCTAACTAGTCTCTGGTGACCCTCCCTCCCTCCTGTTTATTAACTAATATCCCCATGTCTATCCTGCGCATGCTTGAAGCTGCCTACTATTTTCACCTCTACCACTTCCGCTGGCAGTCTGTTCCAGGCAGCCACGAGTCTTTTTCAATGAAGCAGTACTTCCTTACATCCCTCTTAACCCCCCCCAAAACCGCTTCATTGCATGCCCTCTAGTCCTAGTGTTCTTTCTCATTTGAAAACCTGCACCATGTTCACCCCCGTGAGGTACTTCTAGGTCTCTTGTCATCTCCCCTCTTGATCTCCTCTCTTTCAGGGTGCACATGCCAAGATCCCTCAGTCTCTCCCCCAGCTGGGCTTTCGATGCAAAAACTGCACCATTTTAACTGTCCTCCTCTGGACCGCCTCCACCCTGTCTATGTCATTTTTGAGGTGTGGCCTCCAGAACTGGACACAATACTCCAGATGGGGTCTCATCAGCGACCGATACAGTGGCAACACCACCTCCCTCCTTCTGATGGAGGTACCTCCCTCCCTCTCTCTGTGCATCCCACTGGCCCTATAAACTGCTCTGTCACACTGCCCTGACACTTTGAGGCCATCAGATATGATAACCCAAGATCCCTTTACTACTTAGTGACTGTCTCAGTACCCCCCTCCCCAACCTACACTCAGCTCCTGGGTTTCTATATCCTAGGTGCACGACTCTGCACTTTTTGGTACTGAGACCCAACTGCCATGCTCTTGACCATTCCTCAAGTTTCCCCAAGTCCCTACGCATTCTCCCCACCCCCCCCTTAGAGAGGTCACCCTATTACACATTTTGGTGTCATCTGCAAAAAGGCACACCTTCCCTTCCAGTTCTTCTGCAGTGTCACTTATGAAGACACTGAAGACCAGTCCCAGTACTGAGCCCCACAGCACCCTGCTGGTCATTCTCCCCTAAGAGTGAGTGCTATTAACCACCACTTTCTGTCACCTATCCATTTATCAGTTCCTTACCCAATTCACCACTCTGGATCCCACCCATTGGCTGTTCAATTTCTTTATCAGTCTCGTGCAGCATTGTGTCAAAGGCCTTACTAAAGTCCAATTAGGCCACGTTCACGGCTCTCCCCGATCTATTTCCTGGTCAGACTGTCAGTAAAATCAATCAGATTAGTCTGACAAGACTCCCCCCTCCCGTGAATCCATGCTGCTTCTGGTCTTGTAGCCCACTGGATTCAAAATACTCTACCAACCTTTTCTTTAACAGAGCTTCTATTAACTTCACCACCACTAATGTGACACTGACTGGCTTACAGTTGCTAGCCTCCTCCTTGCTGCTGCTCTTATGCAGCAGGACCACGTCTGTTCTCCTCCAGAACTGTACCAGTTTCCAATGAAATGTTAAATAAGGCTGTTCATGGGGCAGCTGGCACCTCCCCGAGTTACTTCAGTACCCTTGGGTGTATCTTGTCCGGTCCCATAGCTTTGCTCACTTTCACAGCTGCAAGTCCCTTCGGGACTTTTTCCTTTGAAAATGGACTTGTGCCCACCCCATTCCCCTTGTTCCTGTTGCTCCCTGAAGGTCCGTCCCCCCCCCCCCGTGAAAACTTTTCATTTATTTGTTTACCAGGAAAATGGACTGGATCAAAGACCTGTTTTCAGCCATGCCTGAGCGAACTGAGCTGAAGTACCTGTTCAGAATGTCTGTTTTTCCCCCCAACCCTCTGGAAGAAAGGAGAGTGAGGGGAGATATGACCGAGACCTTTAAATACATCAAAGGGGTAAATAAGGTGCTCAAGAACAAGGGGACATGTTATGAAGCTGGAAGGGGGTAAGATTCAAGACAGATGCGAGGAAGTACTTCTTGACTGAAAGAGTGGTGGATACCTGGAACAGCCTTCCAGTGGAAGTGGATGGGGGCAAAAATAGTGGTGGGGTTGAACAATGCAAGAGACAGGCACAAGTGAAAAGGAAAGGGGGGTGGAGAAAGCTGTAGATCAAGTAGGGGCTGAGGAGAGACTCTAGGTAGGGAAAATGGGCAGACTGGGTGGCCAAACGGCCCTTATCTGCTGCCACATTCTATGTTTCTCTTCTGCACAGTCTCCTCCCACTGTTCTTCTTATCCTCACCATTCCTTCCCTTGCTTTCCTCTTCTCACTTATGTACCTGAAGAAAGTTTTATCCCCTTTAGCTACCCTTCTGGCTATCCTTTCCTCTGTCGGCACCTTTGCTCCCCTCACTGCCTTTTCTGCTTCCCTTTGTTTTACTTGGTATACCTCAGTCTTCCTCCCTCTGCATTTTATTATACCTCCTGATTGCCACCCTTTTCTCCCCCTCACCACTTCTCCCACTTCCCTAAAGAACTATAATTGTCTTTTTTTCCTTTTACTCACTTCCTTCACACAGAGACTGATTGCCTTAAATGGACACTGTAAGCTGGTTATCATAATTATAATCTATATTAAAAATGAACAAAAATATGTCAGTATCAGTCATCCAGTGCTCAGATATACATTATAGGGCAATTTAGAAGGCTGCAGGGAGTGCAGGCACTTTTGTAATAATAGAATAAAAAAGTCAAAAGCCGACAGCCCTTTAATTATGCACTTCCTTATTTTTTCCTACTGTGCCTCTACCCATACCTGGTAACACCCCCGATACAGTCTCCCATTTCTTAAAATCCACCCTCCTAAAGTCTAGGATCCTTGTCCTTGTGTGGTTTGCCTCGATTTCCGTCTTAATGTTAAACCACACTGTATGGTGTTCACTGGTACCTATGGGACTTCTGCAATATGTGCTCTATTTGTAAGCACCAGGTCCAGCACTGCCCCATCCCAAGTAGGTTCTCCGACTAGCTGCCAGAGAAAAGCTCCTTGTAGGAAGTCAAGGATGATCCTGCTCCTTGCTGCAGCTGGAAGGCTCCAATCCATATCTGGCAGATTGAAGTCTCCAACTAGCAGCACCTCCCCCTTGCTTGCCGTCCTGCTGATGGCTTCCCCAAGTAACTTATCAACTCCCCTTCCCGTGTTAGAGGTCTGTATACCACTCCTGTACACATAGCTGCCCAGTACCTGTCTCCGGGATGAACCACAGCACCTCCAGCCCTTCGTGTGCCCCTGTACCTCTGGCCTTGATTCCCTCCATCAAATATAGTACAACCCCATCCTCCCCTCCCTCTCCTGAACAGAGTAGCCCAGTATGGCCATGTCCCAGTCATGGCCGTTCGTGCACCACAAAGACATTATGGTCACCAAATCTAGGCTAGCCTTCACAATGATGGCCTGCAGGTCGCACAAATAAAGGTCCTGGTTTTCACAGTGTTCTGAGCTTGTATATCAATGTCTGATGATGTGCCCTGCCTCATGAGAGCCAGCGTCCCATATTTCTAGGACAAAAAGTTGAGAGGTATGACACAGTAGATTCACACAAAACTGCCAGTGACTTAACAATTAGGAATATAGGGTCCTTAGAACTGCTCCCAAAGTTTATTTTCTGTGCATGTTTTTTTACCCCCAAGATGAAGCATTTTGAGGTATACTTCATATGGAAGACAGTATACGAAAATAAATTGTATTGTAAATCCAACAGAGGCAAAGCCCCCCATTTTGCACTTAGTCCATTCACTGATATTCAGGGCACCACACAGTTTCAAGGACAGACCAGAAGGTATACACATTTGCTAGGAGTCGTTCAGTTCTTGGCTTCAGCACCGGTAGTTCTCTCCCACCCTCCAGGCTGTGTCTGGTAATTCTTCTCTGCATCCGCCTTTTAGATTTCTTAAGTGTCAAAGGAGAGGACTGCGTGAAGCTCAATGCCTGTTCTGAGAGCGCCATCTAGTGGGCAGAAAGAGTTAAAATTATTATAAACTTGGGCTGGTACAGTCTGAATAAACAGTTTGTTTTTACAGTGTTAGTTTACCCAGGACAGCCCACCTGAGATGCAGTATCTTGTTTTCATTGTGGTCCTGCTGTTGCCCATTTCTTTGAATGCACTCACCAGGATAGCACAGCTGAGTTGAAATACAGTATCTCATTCCCAGTGGGGTACTGCCTTCACCAATTTTACCAGTATACCTAGTGGGGTGCTGCTTTTGGTCATTTTTACAATCTATTTACTCAAGGCAGTCCAGCTCAGAAGCAACATTTCATTTTCAGTGGTGCCCTGCTTTTATACGTTTACAATTTATTTACCCAGGTTAACACAGCTAAAAATGCAATTATCTCATTATCTGTTGGGTCCTCTAGTCACTCATTTTTACAATTTATTTACCCAGGACAGCCTGGCAGAGCTGCAGTATCTTGCATTCAGGGTGGTCCTACTTTTGCCAATTGTTTTTATTTTTTAACTTTTATTCTTTGGTAAGCAGGTAAGGCACACTGGGTACAAGGTCCATTTACAGGGAGCACTGGGGAGGTTAAGTGACTTGCTCAGGGTGACACAGTATGCATGTGGAGGTTATGGGACTCAAATCCTGGTCTGCTGGATGTATTACGCTGATTCACAGCTCTTTGTTTTAGCACCTAGGCTACACTGCCAGCCCATTTTAACAATGTATTTATGCAGGACAGCCCAGCTAAATGCAGTATTTTATTTTCATTGAGGTCATGCTTCTCCCTATTGTTAGAATCTGTTTACTCAGGATAGCCCAACTGAGATGTAATACCACCTGATTCCATACAAGTTTTTATTGAAATAGGTTTATTTTTCTAACGAAGCATTGTACAACACTATCTATATTGTGTTACATACAATGGAAGGTAAGAAAACAAAACTACGCCATACTGCTTTCAGTATATTATATTGGTAAATGTTATGTATGGATTTCCATACGTGTATGGGCAAAAGCCCCCTGATCAACATAATCATTTACCTTTTTTTTTTTTTATTTCTTTCTCCCCTGGTGTCCCTGGTCAGCCTTAGTGTCACTGCAACCTTTCATCTGGCCGCCGTCCCGACCCGCGCTGGTCTCCAGTGAGGGCAACCCCCCCCCCCAATTAGCCCACGGCTTTAACCCCCCGTGGTGGGGGTCACCAACACCTCCACCGAACCGGTTCCGCACTCAGTGGTCCTCCGACAGCGCAGGCACATCACAGATGCCCACCGTCACGATGACTAGATGCCCCTTTTTCCTTGTTCAGGGCGTAATGCTGACAGTGGGCGTACCGTGCACGTGTCCGCATGCAGCACGCCTGCTGCCCCATTCTAACAGGCCGGACGTGTCAACACCCAGCTTCCCCTAGGTCTCAGGCCACACTGGTCTCTGTGCCCTAACCCACCCCGGGAGACGAGAGCTGTCCGTCAGACACTCCATCCCTTCCCTGCCGACCCCCAACAACCCGAGCTCACTCCTGAACCTGAGAGGTGTGGCGACCAGCGCCTCCGACCTCAGTGCCACCAGGCTAGCTAGTAATCACTTATCTTTTGATATAGTTACTAACTACGAGTGATGACAGGTAGGCAGGAAGGAAGCAGGCAAGTCAAGCTTACTATACAAACTGAAACTTCCTTTTTTTTTTTTTTTTCCCCCTAACCCCCTCCCCCCCAGCCTCCACTCCTTCTGGCTGCTCGCCATTCCTGTCTACCTGCCAGTCTCACCCTTTGTTGCTGTTTCCTGCTACCTAGCTGCCCAGGTTGTTCCCCATGTCCTCGGAGGGTCTGACTTATCTCTGCTGGTGGCCCCCTCCTCCTTGAGGGTGAGGAGGGGAGTAGCATTTCTGTGAGGTCCTCCGAGGTACACAGGGCCGAGGGGCAGGATTGGTGCGCTAGGAGGACAGTGGCTTGGGGAGACTAGGCAGCAGTCTTCTGGTAGGCCAAGACGGGTGCTAGTTTTTCCTTTTTCTGGGCCCCTCCCCATGTGACACTTGGGCAGCTGGTTCTGATTAATCTATGCTTTTTGTAATACCAAAATGTGTAACTGAGTGTTTCTCAAGAGACATGCTGAGACAGCCTGTGGGTTAACATCCCCCTTCACCCCAGGTTTCAGCTAAAAGATAAAAGCCAGGAAATAGTTAAAGGCTAGTAGAGACCTAAATTAAGGATCTCCTGTTTATCTAGCTCAATTGTAGCTGCCAGCTGCTAAGCTGGAAATCATAAACTTTTATGACGTTTAGAGGAAGAATACAGGTATGTCACTTAGGTGCTTCATCATAAATGCTCTTTGATGTCTGTAAAGAGCAGGATGCTGCTCATGGATGAAAGAACGAACTTGGAAAATTATAGACTTGATTGGGAAGTCATGTGGGGACATGAGTTTTTCTTGATGTTACCTATTACTTTACCTCCTGCTTGATAAGACATCCAGATTGTATAATTTTAATAAACAGAGGAGGAGCAGGGTGACGTCATGGAGAAGGCAGAGTCAATGCAGTTTTTTTAATTATGCTGTGACTGACCTTTAGACACATACATGTTTGGACTCTGAAGCTACAACATCTTTCTGCACTGTGAGATTAGAAGAATACATTAGACAAGTCTAAGTGTATGGTTGGTAGGAAATTGCACTTTTAAACCTTATTCTTTAAAGTGAGTGTACGTTTTGTGATATACTGTTCTGTGTTTTACATTTTTATTTTAAAGTAAACATCTATTTAAAGAGACTACTTGGGAGTGCCTGTGAAATTATTTCTTTGACAAGTGAAGCATGTATGGTTAAAGTTGACACTGTGCTTAGCTTACTGGTAATACCAAACTGGAAAAAGGTAAGAGTTTATTCTGAGGTCTTTCATAGAGTTTTTAAGAGCTTATTTTGTACACCTGGTTAGGTGCCCGTAGGCGAAAGATATCTGGCATCCCCCGAAGAGCAGAATTATCTGAGCCTGTACATTGGGTACGCTAGCAAGAGGTTCACAGTTTGAATCCCTCCAGAAACTTGAGACCAAAGGTTGACTTGAACCCACAAAACAGATAGGAGGGTTACCCTGTTTCTGTTTCCTGTTCACAAGACTGCGCTCAGAGGTTGGCATTTGGGAGCAGAGGGTCTGACCTGGTGAGTGGGTTTGCGACACCCCACACCCCAATGGCGTGCACTGAGGCGACGTCCTGGAGGCAGGGCCAGTCAAAGTGTGGTCACCCACGCCAGTAAGGCTCAGTACACCACCAGGTGTCGCACTCCAAGCAGTGCCGCGCAACACCCTTCCTAAGGAGGACAGCGTCCACACAGATGCGCTATCACCATCCCTGCCAGCCTCTGCTCCTGACATTGTGGGCTTGGGGCTTGAACTCTGGTTGCCAGGAAGCCATGCAGGTGCTTCACTGTTTGGCGTCATGGAACTGGCCAAAACTCTCACACTTAATCTATATATATATATATATATATATATATATATATACACACACACACACACACACATATACGTACACACGCAATCATGCACAACTAAACTGGTATTTCCATCTTGGGGATGAGATGACGAGACTCATATAATGTCATATCTGATGAACCTCTCAATGGAAACATAATTCTGCTAAGGCTCCCCATACATTATTTTAGATATAGTACACACCACAAAAGGTGAAAGCATATAAAACTTTGCCTAGATATTTCCTCCAAGTAGCAGTCAGTATTTGTCAGTGGCCAAAAAAATTCAACACATAATTTTTTAGTAGTAATTCATTTCTGCCAAAAATACCACAATATCCATTTTTCATTTCATATTATTCCTGACCCAAGAGATGTGGTTTTGAAGTTTTTCTAAAAGTTCCTGCTCGTTTGCTATGCCCATCATAAATTAATTTAAAATCCTGGTATGATTTTGTACGGTTTGCTACCAGAAGTGTGCTAGCATCATCTCAATACATTCACAGTATAAATCTAGCTTGTGGAGTCAAAAGGTAACCTCAGTGGAAGAGTTTTTTTTAAAGAGCTATTGACACCTCAAAGAAAACTAAAAAAAAAAAAAAATAATTATGTACAATTCTACTTGCATTCCATTTATAGTTTATGTATTTCTTCCCCATAATTTATTACTAAAGAAATGTGTATAAATATACGATCGTTGTCTATATTAAGAGTCAATTCTGAGTTCATCTGTCTCTACAGCTTACTTATTACTTCAAGTCATAATCCTCTGTTGTGACATCACAATCCGTTGCCATGGGAGTAACTGTGAGGTCACAAGCAGTGCTCTATGACTTCAGGTAGGGATAAAGCAATAGGAATAGATTAAAGGAAAATGGTCAACAATACAGGCTCCTGCCCCTGCAAGGCCTACCCTCCGGTTAAGTCTTTTAAGTATGTTGTGGCATTTTTCTCGCGCCGCAACATAGTTTTTTTAATAAAGAAAAGTCTGTGACCTGGAAGTATGGCGGACACTGGGGGACGCCATTATCTTTAAAGGTGTGGCGCTGCACCGCTCGTTTCGGGTTGCGGACTTTTCTTTATTAAAACAAAGTAAGTTGTGGTGTGAGAAAAATGCCGCAACATACGTAAAAGGCTTAACTGGAGGGTAAGCCTTGTGGGGGAGGGAGCCTATATTGTTGACTGTTTTCCTTTAACTCTTCAGGAGCAAAGATCCTGTTTTTATGCAAATGACCTCACTGCTAAATAATGGGGAGGTGCAACACAGAACAAATGGGAAATACAAGCTGGACAGTGCCTAAATATTATGTTTTGTTAAAGTTTTTCTGACCGGGTCACCAGCTCTTTAAATACAGAGCAAGGTGGCCATCTTTACTAAGTTGTGTTTCTAATAACAAAATTAGTAATACAAGCTGTTTTAAAACACTATTTGAGGAAATTAAAAATACAGGAACAGGCTAGAGCATGAGCAGTGCACAGTCACCGAAATGATCCAGGGGCAGCAGGGCGGATTCTATGAGGAATGTAACACATACTCTCTGGTGGTCAGAATGGAGAAAGGGAGACATGGAAAGGGGAAACTGTTTAACCAGGAAAGGCACACTAAGTTGGAGCTTGTTTCCAGGTGCGACCTAGGAGCACAAGGAAGTTAAGTGACTTGCTCAGGGTCACAGAGTATGCAAGTGGAAGCTGTGGGATTCAAACCCAGGTCTGGTCTGCTAGATGTCACCAGATTTGCAGCTCAGAGCCTTAGACCACTGCGCTATACTGCTGACATGACAGTGACACGCAAGTTCCTGAAGGTAATTAATACAGTGAACAGCGAGGGTGGTGCAGCCATGGGACAAATTACATGTGGAAGTGGTGGTGGCAGGAATGCTACATGAGTTCAGACACAGATGGGGCAGCTACAGAGGGCTGATAATTACAAGAGGAGGAGCTAGGGAGATGTGAGGGAGTGGGAGTGTTTGGAGTAGGCACTATAGCTAACACCACGCCTTAGATGGTAGGAAAATCTTATCGGAGCACTGGATGGACCCTTGGTCTTTATCTTCCGGCAATGTCTATGTTTCTGCGGTTAATCAAAAGATGTCAGACAGAGAGAGAGAGATTACTGCTAAAGAACTACACTATGACATTTGTAATCAATAAATACTGCTGCTGGACATCAAAATAAGATATGCTCTTCTCACATTCCTAAATAAGTTACCTAGCACAAAAGGGAACAGAAAACTATGCATCTCTTACCAGTTTCCTTTTTCCATGGGGTAGGCACGGAGCAGCATGACAAATGAAACACAGGAGAAGACAGAAAGGACCCCCCCCCAAAATAACAGACTGAGTTAGTTTGTAATCACAGATGAAGCTGCCAATAACCCCTATGTTCCATACATGAATGTTAATAAAAACAGGTTACTCACCTGTAACAGTAATTCTAGGAGTGGTACATGTTGTTCATCCACACTCTTTGGCATGTCCCCTTCCACTTTAAATCTTGCCAGAAGTCTTCAAGCTGGCTCCTCCCACCCACCCGGATGGTATAACCCTCGGCTCACCCAATGATGCCAGATCTTCGCCCGCTGGAAGCCAGGTGTTGTGCGTCCACAACTGGGGAGGTCGGGTGGGTCCGTGTGGATGAACAACATATACCACTCCTAGAACTACTGCTACAGGTGAGTAACCTGTTATTCTAGGATCGTGGATATGTTGTTCATCCACACTCTTTGGCAGACTTCTAGCAGTTCTCTGGGAAGAGGGAGGCAAGGCGCACACACCCTGCTTAGGGAACAGAGATTGAAGAACTGAGGCTCCAAAACCATCATCCCGGCGTGACTCAAGGTCGATGTGGTAATGGGTAATGAAGGTGTTTGCTGACTTCCAGGTAGCAGCCTGGCAGATTTCATGGATAGGGATGTCCCTGGAAGCAGCCACTGAGCAGCAGTATGGTGGGCAGAATAAGCTCTTATCCCTTTGGGAGGCTCCATGCCCGCCAACTCATAACACAGACTGATGCAAGATGTAATCTACCTTGCAACGGTCCGTTTTGCTACAAGTCTGCCAGAAGCGGCTTCAGTGTAGGTGACAAACAGCTGGTGAACCTCTCCACGAATTTCCACCATCCTCTCCTTGTAATAGGACAGAGCTCGTCTGTGGTCCAAAGTATGGAGCCTGTACTCGGTCTCTGAGGTGTAATTAGGGTAGTAAACTAGCAGAGTTAACACCTAGTTAAGGTGAAACTCTGACACCACCTTCGGAAGGAAATTCAGGTAGGGGCGTAGGACAACCTTGTCCCTGTGGAAGACCAGATAAGGGAAGTCCACCGAAAGCACCTGGAGCTCCCCTGTCCTTCTGGCAGACATGATAGCCACCAGGAAGTCCGTCTTCCATGACAAGTGTGACAAGGCACACTTGTGCATTGGTTCGAATGGCTTGCCCATGAGCTCTGCTGATACCAGCAGTAGATCCCATGGAGGCAGAGGTTCACGCATCGGAGGGGATATGTGATCCAGGCCTTTGAAAAAGCACCTGACCACTGTCTCCTGTGCCGTCGGCTGACCGGCCCATGCCCGGTAAGCAGAGATGGCTGCCAGGTGCACCCTAAGGGTCGATGACTGCAGACCCCCTTTGGAGAGAGACCAAAGGTAGTCAAGAACGTTAGCCACTGGACAGGACAAAGGGTCCAGGCTCTTGCCCTAACACCAAATGGAAAACCTTTTCCATCTGAAGGCGTAACATTTCCTGGTCGATTCCTTTCTGGATGCCTCCACCAAGGTGAAGACATCCTCAGAAAGACCCAAAGCCTGAAATTCTAGCCGCACAGGTACCAGGCTGTGAGGTGCAGGGATTGAAGGTCTGGATGGTATACCTTCCCCTGATTGAGAGATATCAGGTCCAGGCATGCTGGAAGCCACTCTGGGGGCCTGCAGCTGAGGCTGAGGAGATGTCGATACCAGAAATGGCACGGCCAGTCATGGGCTTCCAGGATCACCTTCGCCTTGTCCCTCCTCACCTTGAGAAGCACTTTGTGGGTCAAGGGGAATGGAGGGAAAGCGTAGAGGAGGCATGGGTCCACGGCCTCAAGAAGGCATCCCCCTGCAGCGAGCCCTGCTGAGGGGGGCGGACATGGAATAGCCTCAGCTTGTTGTTATCCCTGTAGGCAAACATGTCCACCATTGGTTTGCCCCAGTGGGAGAACAGGCTGTAAGCTACTTCTGGATGGAGAGACCACTCGTGGGATATCTTGGCTAAGCGGCTGAGAGTATCTGCCAGATGGTTTGAGGCTCCTGCCACATGGATGGCTAGGAGATCTGCCTCCAAACGGCTGAAGAGGGTCCAGATACACAGCGCCCCTCTGCAAAGCAGATGGGAGTGCATGGCGCCCTGTTTGTTGAGGTAGTACATGGTCATGGTATTGTCAGTCTGGACTTGAACCACTTGACCCCGGAGCTGAGGAGCAAAAGCTGACAGAGCCAGTCTGACTGCTCTGAGCTCCAACAGGTTGATATGGCATCGGCACTCCCTGGGGCTCTAGAGCCCATGGGCCCTTTTGACCCCCATGTGGGCTCCCCAGCCCATGAGAGAGGCACTGGTTGTGAGGACGACCGTCGGCTCGGGCGGACAAATGGGATCCCTTTCCGCAACCGGTCTGGGGTGGTCCACCATAGGAGAGCGTCCCACATTTTCTGGGTCACAGTGATCAGCTGGTAGAAATGACTGTAGCGCTGAGTCCACTGGCGGCCAGCTCCCACTGGAGGGGGCACATGTGCAACGGGGCCCAACGGACTATCGAGGTGCACACCGCCATGTAACCCAGAAGGCACAGAAAGTCCCAGGCAGGGTGCAATTTCCCAACCAGAAATGATTGGACAAAGGAGGAGAGAACCTTCGCCCTGTCCACTGGGAGCTGAGCTCTGGCTTGACGAGAGTCAAGCTCTGCCCCGATGAAGCACATCACCTGGGAAGACAAGAGTTCTGATTTGGCCTCGTTGATCAGGAGGCCGAGTTGGAAGCAGGTCTGGAGGGCTAGGTCGCTGGACCTCTCCACCTCCTGTTGGGTGGTACCTGCTAGGAACCAATCGTTGAGGTAGGAATAAATCCAGACCCCCCCCCGAGATGGGCCCCTGCCACCACTGCAATGCATTTGGTGAAGATCCGTGGGGCCAATGACAGGCCGAACGGCATGGCTCGGAACTTGTATAGGGTCCCTTCGACTCTTAAGTGGAGGAAATGCCGATGAGATGGACGGATTGGGAAATGGAAGCAAGCATCCTGCAGATCCAGTGAACAGAACCACATGTTTCGTTCCAAAGATGGTATGATCTGGGACAGAGTGACCATCCGAAAAGTGCATGACCTTCAGGTCATGCAGATCTAGAATGAGGCGCCAGCCTCCTATCCGCTTGGGCACCAGGAAGTACCTGGAGACAAAGCCTGGTTCTGCTGGAGGATCTGCCACTGGAGCTACTGACTCCTTGAGGAGGAGCTGAGCAATGTCGTCTTGGAGAGCCGACTGAGTCTGGACGGATATTCTTTCCTCCTGAGGGGCACAGACTCGGCTTGGAGGGTACTGCTCAAATTCCAGAGGCAGTCTCTGAATGACCACTTCGAGAACCCGACTGTCCGTAGTGACAGCAGACCAGGCGGAAAGGAACTGGCGGAGCCGGCCCCCCACGGGAGGACCCAGAGCTGGCATGACGGGAGAGGGGGGAGACAGCCCCTTCCCAGTCACTGAGCAGGCTTGGAGGAGGAGGATCCAGGGCCGAAACCGCGGCCTCCTTTACGGGCCTGGGGCGCCAAGCTTGAGCCTGCTGCTGCTGCTGTCCTCCGTGAAAGGAGGGCTGCTGAGCCACAGGGGAAGAGTGCCAAAAAGGCTTCTTCTTCTACTTCTGCTGGTTCTTCCCGAAGAACCTTTGGCAGAAGCTGCATCCAAGGTGGCACTGGACTGCTCAATACGCTGGAGATGACCAGCCACACCTAGGCTGAAAAGATCGGTGCCCAGGAAAGGTACATCAGCCAGTTTGTGCTGAGTATCTGCCGGAAAGGAGGAGGAGAGTCTCAGCCAAGCCCTGTGATGAGAGGCAACTGCAGCTGCCATCGAACGGGCACAAGAATCCCCAATGTCCAGGGCTGTCTGAAGCTGCTGTTTGGCAACAGCTCGGCCCTGATCCCAGACCTGCTTGACCGTGGTCTGCATGTTTGCGGGGAGGTGTGGGAGGACTTCATTCAAAGACTCCAAGAGGGCATGGGAAAAGTGTGCCATGACGACAGCCGAACTTGCCTGATGAAGGCCCAAGGAAGAAGCCGCACAGACTTTCCTGGCTGAATGGTCCAAGAGTTTGGACTCTTCTCAGGAGGCCAGTCAGTGTCAACAGAACTGCCAGTACGCCTGAACACAGAGGCAGTCACCAGGTTTTCAGCCGGAAGGTGCTCTGTGAACCCTGCAAGGGACTCCATGGGCACCGCATACTTGCGGTCCATGCGGGCAGATGGTGCTGGACAAGAGGCAAGGTACTGCCAGAGTTCTAAGGCTGGGCCAACAATGGCCTCGGCCACAGGAAAAGCCTCCGTTGGGGTATCCTCTCTCTTGAGGATGTCCATGAGAGGGTACTCCACCTTTTTCTGGATTGGCTCCAGGGGCAACCCCCGTCTGGGCTGGTGACATCCGAATCCGAGGAATCCAGATACAACCGTCGACCTCCCAGGTCACCCTCGACCTGCTGAGGGTGGTCCGGGGTGACAGTGACAGAAAGACGCTGGGGAAGCCCCGTGCCTGGCCCATCTTCTTTAGAAGGACCCCCACAGGCTGCTTGGTCGGTGGTTCCAACACTATTGGTGGAGAGACCGGTGTACGTCGAACCGGAGGTTTTGCTGGCTCCGTGGCCGGGGGAACCGACTTGATCAGCTCCGAAGGAGTCGGCTTCAGCCTAGGAGGTGAAAGTCAAATAATGGCCGGGGTCGGCTTGTGCCCGATCAAAATCAGCTACTGCCATATGAGGTCCTCGTAGTACCGATGGAGTTTCTGATGGAGCCTTTCTTCATCCGAGGAGGACAAGAACGACCGATGGTGTCGCCTCTTTTTAGAGCACTTGTGGCTCTTCCTCGGCCTTTCGGTCAAGGGGGTCCTGGACCTCGGGAGACACCGGCGGGACCGGTGATTTCCCGGGGTCGGGGACCACATCCTCAATGGGATTCCCAAAAGGCCGGATCTCCTTATCAGGGGAAGTAAGAACCGGAGCTCGATCGAGAGAATCGTCGACCGGAGTCGGCGACAATGGGTCGATGATGATTTGAACATCATCGATCGACACTTCGGTCGGCTGGCCAGACGGCAAAGTCAAGAAGCCAGCAGCCGAAGAGGCAATTTCGACTGAACTTGAGACTGCTGGTTCCTGGGACCGAGATCTCTCCCGATCCCAAGAGTGTCCCCATCGGGACAAAGACGATCGCGGGTCCTTTTCTCAGTTATGGGACCAAGAGGAGTACGTGCCCGCAGGACCCTCTCCCTTGGTCGGGAGAGACTGGTACAACTCTCAGAAAGAACCCGAGAAGGTGGAGCCCAGGTTGAGTGGAACAAAGAAGCTCAGAGTAGTTTCTCCAGCCCGAGCCACTTCTTCCTCGAATGCTTGCATGCGTTCCAATTGCTCTGTGGATCCCGCAGCAGTGGAAACCGCCCACTGAGCCTCCTTAGATTTCACCAGAGGGTTCCGTTTCTCCGGTCTCCCCAACTTCAGGCGTACGAGACGGTCATCGAGGACGTCAGGATGAAAAGTGAGACAAGATCGCACTGCAAGGTGTCATGGTCGACACTGAGAAAGTAGACGCCACGCGGTGTGGGCATCGGTGTGCAACATCTTCTGGCCGCAGGGACACCGGCGAAATCTGGGGAAGAATTATCTTCCATAATCGAAGGTAAGTAGTCGCGATTGCTAATGCTAACTAGACAGATTTTCGGAATAACCTATGGTTTTGAAGCCAGGGCCTACAAAATGCGCGAGCACGAGGGAGGCAACCTGAACCTTCCAGCGGAAAGGAAGATCTGGTGTCATGGGGCGTAGCTGAGGGTTATAACACTTGGGTGGGTGGGAGGAGCCAGCTTTAAGACTTCCGGCAAGATTTAACGTGGAAAGAGACATGCCAAAGAGTGTGGATGAACAGCACATCCATGATCCTAGAAAGAATATTCGTTAAAAAAAAAAATATATATATATATATATATATATATATATATATATATAGTACCTGTAGTTGTGATCTGTGGTAAGAAAGTGTATACAGTTAGTAAGCAGAATATGACTGAATACCCAGTTGGGAAATCCCTCACGGTCGGGGAAAGCAAAACAAAACAGTAGGAGTCAAGAACTTAGATTGGGTACCTATGTTATGTCTCAGTATGACTTCATAGAGTCATAGGGGAATAAGTTGGATTTTGTTCTCCTCCTGGGTCACTGTGGTGACCCCCCTTCCTTATCGGTGACCTCCCAGGTCCAACTGATCCTTCTCTGCCACTTACCTACCTACCTCCTCTTATCCAGAATTTACCACTCCATGGTGGCATACCTGGGGTGCCACCCAAAACTCCCCACTGGAAGGCCATGTTCTGCAGTTGTTAGCCAAGAAAAGGATGGATCAGTACCGCACTGAAAGACAGGAAGCGAGAGGAGGGCATGAAGATGTGTAAGGAGGTGATCAACGGGGACAGGACCTTCAAGGTGGGTAAATCTTCTGAGCCATATGGTATGTAGACTAGAGTGCCGACGGCAGTATTAGCAACCTGTGGCAGACCAGTTCAATAACTCCCTTGACACAGATGTGGTGCCACGCGAGTGTAGGACAGGTGATGTGATGTAATGTTGTTGCATAAAAGTAGGGAAGGGACGAGCTGGGCAATTACAGACTAGTCAGCCTGACATCAATAGCTGGCAAGCTGACTGATACCATTCTCAGGGAAAGGTTGGTCAATTTCATTGAAGGGAACAGGCTCCACGACAACAGGCAGCATGGATTAATGGCAGGAAGGTCATCAATTTCTTTGACAGGGTAACAAAGGAAGTGGATTGGGGACAGGCAGTTGACATACTGTATCTGGATTTCAGCAAGGCCCTTGACTTGGTCCCCCATAATAGATTAATAAGGAAGCTGGAGAGCCTGAGAACAAGATGATGAGATAGGTGGAAAACTGGCGAAGGAAGAGAACCCAAAGGGCTGTGGTTGAGGAAAGTACTCAGAGATGAGGGAGTTTACCATGGGGATTCCACAGAGGTTGATCCTCCGACTCTTGCTATTCAATGTGTTCATTAATGAGATGGAGAATAGCAGAAATGGCTAAATCTGTACCTTCACAGATGACGGCAAGCTCTGGGGGAGAGTGGACATGGGGGAAGGAACCAGGGATGACGCAGGACCTAGCAAAGCTTGAAAGATTGTCCGAAATCTGGCAACTGGGGTTCAGCGCAAAAAAGTGCAAGGTCCTGTGCACAGGGAGTAAGAACCCTAGGGCTGAGTACAGACTAAGAGGAGTGACCATCACAGGGTCCAAAGAGGAGAAAGCATGAGCAATCCAGCAAGGAGGTGGCAAGGGTAAATAGGATGCTGTGTTGTATAAGCAGGGGATTCAGCAGCAGAAGGAAAATGATCATAATGCCACTGTACAGATCCGTGGTGATGTCACACCTGATGTAACACAATGGACATTAACCTGTTGGAGGCGGCACACAGAAGGGCTACAAAAATGATTCAGGGTCAGCAGGGGCTCTTGTATGAGCAACAGCTAGAGAACCTTAACATGTACTCGCCTGATGAATGGACAGACCATGGGTACTAACAATGTCGACCCCAGTGAACTTTTTAAGATAAGCAAGAAGTAAAGCACAAGGGCACACAATTACAAACCGTCAGGATGGCAGGAAATAAGTTATGGAAGGAGGTAAGGAGGAAATTCTTTACGTAGAGAGTGGTGGCAGAGTACAGTGGGCTTCCGGATGAAGTAGTGAACCAGAAAATAGTTGGGGGATTCAAAGTGGGAATAAAGTCAAGCAGAGGGTACGTTTAGGAAGAGGGTAACATGTAAAGAAAGATGCATGAGCTCTGCATCAGGCATGTTCAACAGACAGTAAGGCCTTCCTCTGTTGGTAATTCATATGTTCAAGTTTGTTGGCAGGAAAAAAAACTCAGTTGAGCAGGCTCATTTACAAGGAGGTCCTGATTAACAACAGGGACGTTACACAAGCATATACAAAATAATATGCATTAAAAACATGAATGATCCATGAGAAAAAAAATAGGACAATAATATTTGCATCATATATACATAGGTGCACTAAAGCTAGTAGTTAAATAAATGGCTGGCTCTGGGTAACAATACAGTACCTCGTGAGGGAAGTAGAAACTACAAAGCCAGCAAGGAAAATAACGATAGTGGCACAGACAGGGTGGGATAAGGTCAGAGGGAAGGAGGGACAGGGGATGGTAGGACAGAGGTAGGAGGGGGCAGACAACAAGGTGGAGGGGTGTGTGAAAAATGAATATAACAGGGTGGCTATGTTGGCTGGGGCAAGGGCACTATAGAAGTGGCAGGGAGAGGATGTAGAGATAGAAGGTAAAGAAAGGATAGCTGTGGATAAGGGCAGGGACTGTTCAGTGATGAGTGTGGGATACAGGCTAGGGGTAGATTGTGTGGTGATGGTAGTGTAACATGGGGAGAGGAGGAAGGGGGAATGGAAGTATAATTTTCGAATGTTTCCGGGAGGTGGTGAACAGTCGAATCATCAGAGACCAAGTGCTGGCATGATCCCACATACCTGCAAGTTTTTTTCACTTTTTCATTCCCTGCCCCACAGGATTCTGACTCTGGTGTGTCTAGTGTTGTGGGCTACATGACACTGACATGCAATGCATGTCAGTACACCTTGAGTTCATAGGTGTTGCCCCTCCCTACCCACCAGCTCCTAATTGCACCCAGACCTGTAGTCACTCAGATGGCAGTATCGGAGCAGAGTGCGGGAACCCTGCTCCAATGAAGAGAATTACCTGCTTACGGGAAAGCTAGGAGTTGGCCAGACTGACCATCAGATCTATGTCCTGGAATGCTAATCCCTCGACTACTTCATGTCCCAGAATGAATTAATGTGATGGGTCAGTCATCGAGGTATGGAAATACCCTGACGCCACTGCGCACGATGAAGGCCACCATGACTGACAGGCACTTGGCAAACACCCTGGATGTTAATGATAGGTCAAATGGCATGGTTCTGAATTGATACAGGTCCCATCTACCTGAAAGAGGAACAGCTATTGGAGGAACCATCAGTGAGATGGACGAATGGGAATGTGGAAGTATGCATCCCGGAGGCCCAAGGGGCAAACCCAAGACCTCAGCCATTTTGGTACTAGGAAGTACTGAGATACAAACCCCTGCTGAGACTGGTGTTCTGGCACAGGCTCTATCACGTGCCACTAGAGCATGAGGATGACTTCACTTCACAATTCAGGGAAAGACTACTGTGCCATCAGGTCCTATAACACCGCTTCTGACTTGGGGGGGATGGTTAACATCTCAAACTTTAGAGACATCCCAATCCCATCACTTCAAATTCACTTGTCCGAAGTAATAGCGGACCACTGTGGCAGAAAGCAAAAAAGTAAACCCACACTGGTAGCTGCAACAGGGATCAGAATGGCAAGGGGATGGAGCCCCTAACCCTATCACTTTTTGCTCTTGGAGGTGACCCGGGAGGAACTTCCACTGATCTTGTCTTCACGACTTGTTGGAAGACTTGTCTAGTGGGACTGCGAAAACAGCTGCATCTGTTGCTGATGAGGTTTTTGGTGTTAAATGTATGAGCCCCAGCAGGGTCCAGGAAAGGGAATGAAGCCCTGTGGCCTCGACCTGGGCTGTTGCTTGGGACAGGTGGCTGAGATCACTGAATCCAGGGTCACGTTGGACTTCTCAATATGCGTGAGATCGTCCATGATTGAAAAGATCCATTCCCCATAAAAGGCAATCCTGCCACCCGCTACTTGATTTCCAGTGAGAATGACAAAACCCACATTCACACACACCCACAAACACCATCGCAGACACTGCCCACACCTACGTCTGCTGAGTATAGAGCCACCTTCAACCAATGCATGGTTAAGGAAATTACCAGATCACATATATCCCCATAAAAGGCACTCTGGTTGACTCTCCTCTGGAAGCAATTCAACCAAGATGGAGAGCCTCTCAAAGAGCTCATGGCCAAACTTAGCCATCAACGCCACTGGCTGAGGAATGCCAAAGGACACAGCTGCACAGACCTTTCAGCCAGGGAAATTCTGGACTCTGTCCGGCAGCTTGTCCAACTCGCCCTGAACCTTTTGCCTGACGGAATACTGCATCTTCCACTAACCCTCCGGTGATGGATGTTCCCCGTATCCAGACAGTTCACCTGAGGGGCCACATCCTTGCAGATCATATGGGGAGTGGAGTATGTGCAGCCAAACACTGAGCGCCGGGCCCAGAATGACTGGGGCAATAGGGAAGGCTACCCTAGTGAGGAATCCAGATCGCTTATCAGACATTACAGATTGCTTTGGAGCAGTGATGTACTTGACAGCAATAAAAAAGGAGAGGGGCTAGTGGTAAGAGTTTCAGGTGTCATTTAGTATCCGTTTTGCATCTCATGCAAAGATGACAATCCTACAGGAGGACTCAGACGTCCTCCCTCTTCAGGATGGGTCTGCTGCACTTGGCAACACTTTCCACAGCCCCTCAACTCCAGCTCCTGAGTCCACTTCCAGACTTGTGTCACAAGAATGGAAGTGCACTATGCTTTCACTGTGCAGTGGGAGCTCCATCACATTTTAGACCAAGGCCTAAAGAGCCCTCTGGTAGCCCAAAATACTGCTGATGGCCTCCATCTCAGAAACACTGGGCCAGACCACAGGAGTCACTCTCTAGCACCGTAAGAGAAAAGACAGGATCACAAAACAGGCAGACGATGCTCACAGTAACTCTTAAGTTATAGGAAGTTCCAAACAACTGGGCACTTGCATCCTCTGGACAAGAAGTCTTAGCGATGACTCACGATAAAAATAAATACATTTAGGCAAACTGTGCAAAACAATGCACAAGACTAACAGCCCAGTGTTTTGCACTTCTACATCTTTGTCAAGGTCACCTTAATAAAGCGTTATGGAGATGCACGAAACGTCAGGCTGTCAGTCTTCTGCATTGTTTTTCAGTTTGCCTAAATGTGTGTATTTTTACCGCAAGCCAGCACTAATGCGCCTACTCCAAAGGATGCAAGTGCCCAGTTAATGGACTTTCTCCAGCACCCCCTTGTGGCCCAGATACAAGTTGTACTTGATGAGGTCTCCATTAAGAATGATACTGGGTTGGGTCTCAAAAGAGACATCTACCAGTGCACCTTCCATCTGATGCACGCAGGCAGCTGCTTTATCCAGCATGTTAGATGTAAACTTGTTAAAGCAACGTTTTCCCCCTTTTTGAATTACAGAGACTTTTTGTATCAAAATGCACCCTTAGTTCAGTTAGTCAAACTGGAGTTCTCTTATCGTAAAGCTATTAGAGTACAACACAGTCACCGAAACATTGACAATGACATCAGAAAAAGAATGGCTTGTCCATCTAGTCTGCCCATATTACCCTATCATACCTCGGAACGTATTGTTTCTGTGAGGTCTATGCCTACCCTAGTCCCCCTTTTAGTCTCCATATTCCTGCTTCCCTCGTCCCGCTGAGTAACTGCTATACCCTCAGCTCTATCCCAGCCGTGTTTAAAGCCATTTATGGGTCTGGCACCCATCACCTCTGCCAGCATACCATTCCATGGCTCAACCACCTTTTCTGTAAAATAATACTTCCTTACAAAAGTAACGTCTGTCCCATACTGGAACTTCAGCCCAAGCCATTTGGGTGAAAACCAGGAATCCTAACTGCTAGACCATCAGGAAACTTGTATGAAGGCCCCACTGGCCACAGGAATGAGGCATATTTATTTCTGGACTTACAAAGTACTTCTAGGTAAGCTTCCATCCTGTATTACTAAACTGCTCAAGTTTGTTAAAACAACCCATTCCCTTAGCAGTTCTGCTAGATTTATTTATTTTTATTTATTACACTTTCTCTCACCGCCATGTCTCGACTGGGCCACTTCCACTGCTCTGCCCAGCCCTGTCTCCCGGGACTAACCTGATGCTCCCATGTTCCCCCATGGGAAGGGCTGCCAGAGGCCACCTCTTACCTCCAGCCAGAAGTTAAGGGTTGGTCAGGGAGCCAGGGCCCAGTCGGTGGTACGGAGCCTGCGGCAGGTGGCAGACGGCATACTGCGCAGTCGGAGGTGTAGGTGTTTCCTTATTTTTCTGTTTCCCCATCCCATGGACATCATAGAGGTTGCGTCTGATGCCGAAGTGTCAGAGTGCCGTCACTCTCCCTTAGTACTTGCACCAGCTGGCACCACCACCTCCCTTCCCTGAGGCAGGAAGCATCTGCTGGGATGCTCAGAAGAGTCCTCCCTCCCCCGAGGAGGAAAACATTCTCTGGGTGCTCAACCATCCACCCCCTGGCTGGCCCTCCAATGAGCCAGGCTCGTACCAGAACCCGGGTTTCCAGCGTCAGAAGTGGTTTAAGACCCTCAGTTTGGAACCAGTTATGGCAAAGGTGTGTTCAGATGCTTCAGACTATAAAGACTGAGGGGGTCTGGGAAGGGGCTTGTCCTGAGACATCTCTCAGACTGTTACAGTCTGTTCCAGCTAGCAGTGGAGGAATGCCTATACCAAGAGAATGCCTAAAACAGCAGACACACAATATAGTTTTCTGAATATTGCGGATTCTAATCTTATGCATGCACATAACTGTACATATGAACGTACGAAAATGCCAGCAGATTAGGCCATTAGGTCTATTGTGTCTGCTCGAGATGCAGCTCACAGCTTGATAACGGCTGTTTCCCCCTTCCACTTCCATCCCTCCCTCCCCTGATTTCCATTCCAAGTTCCCATGGACTGTACCCTGCCCATGTATCTATCCCATCCCTTCTTAAAACCTCCCACTGATTCCCTTGATACCAACTTCTCAGGTAGCGCATTCCAAGGCATCACACCACCCTTTCCGTAAAGTAATGCTTTCTCAGGTCTCTTCTATACTTCCCAGACTCCTCGTGGTTCCCCCCTTCAGTCTGAACACCCCCCTCAGTGTTTGCATTTTGTGTACTGTAGTAGCATATTTGTGTCATTGTTTGCTATATTTAATATGATCTTTGTAAATAGCTAACCCCCAGGACATTCACCAAAATAAGCTTTTGCGCAAGGAATTTTCCTGGTAAAAACAGGTGAAATAAAATAATCAAGGTCTGATGTAAAATAGTTCAGAGTGAGCCAGGCTCGAGAACTGAAAGGGTAATAAAAAGAAATGAATCCCCCCCTCCCCAGGTCCCACCGCATCTTCAGTGGGGCAGTGTAAAATGGCCCCACAAGGCACTAGAAGGAGAATACAGACTATAGCAGCCCTTCTAGGAACACTAGCTCTGGTTTCCAAACCTGCAGACTGAGCCCCTGCTGTACACAGCAATCTGGTGAAAAATGATCCTTCTGTGCTGCTGCTGAGAGAGTACGAGTACAGCAGCTGAAGATTTCAGGAATACTAAGAAGGAAGAAAGGAGAAATGCACTTGCTGAGGAGAATGAATCCCAGTGGAGCACGAACCTTTCTGTGACCTACGGCAGACTGTTAAGATCAAGGGAGTAAACAGGCCTGTCAGTGCAGTGGTAGCGCAACCGCCTGCGACACCGGTAACCTGGGTTTGGAAGCGTGCCTGGGTCATCAGGGGCACTCTCCTCCTCTGAGGAGGGAAGCTGGTGAGCTCCACTACTGCTACCTGGGAAATCACAGGTGGCAGAGGAAGTTGCAGCCACAGTGAGTGGGCATATGCCTCCCGACAGCGGCAGGGGCTCACTCTGCATGCATGCCCCACAGCCGTCCAAAGACCACAAGGTATCTGATGGGATTCAGGGTACAGAAAACGGAAAAACACCACTCAGACTGAGCATAACTCCTCAAACTCCCCAGCCCTGCGTCACCTACTGGGCACTCGTCCCAAACTGAGTATGAAGGTCTTGGGAAACCCAGACATCCCCACCACAGGGAATAAGCTGTGGAGGAATGGAGGGAAAGAAGCCAGTCCCAGAGTTGGTGGGAGATGGAGGTGACCGAGAATGTGGGCCAACTGGATAGAAGATGGCAAAAGTGAGTTAAAAAACAAAACAAAACAAAAAATAAATAAAAAATTAAAAACGACTAAGGGAGTCTGGGAAGGAGTGTGTCCTAAGATTTCTTTCAGACTGTTACAATCTGTCCCAGCTAGCAGAGGAGGACAGCTCATACCAACTGACTGCCTATAGGAGCCAACATACTAAAAGAGATAAATATATGGATAGGTGTGCATACCTACTCTCTTATGCTTACCTGCATTATTCAGATTAAGCGCACAGCTCCGCTGGCCACCAGTGGGGCGATGGTCCGGTACCTTATCAAGTGCTGGGAATCCACATCCAGGTCTATTGTATAATCTCTGCAAAAAAAGTGTGTGTGTGGGGGGGGGGAGAGACAACCCAGCTGAATTAACCATATACATTGCAACAACTTTCTGTATTTTCAGAAAAAATAATGAAACTGTGCAAGTCCGACGTTCAACATTATACATAATACTTATAAAGTTAAAAAACAACCCCTCTTCATACCTTAACCTATGCTGAACAGCTTTCAATTACTCAGAATTTAGTCTTCTTGCTGGAAGGGGGATTTAACTTTAACACCCCCCCTCACAAAAAAACACTGCTATTTTATAATACTGAGATTTCTTACTTTTCTAATTATACATTTCGCACTACCACTGTTGCATCAGAACCAGGTATCTCAGATTATTCATTTGGGGGGTCCACCTGCCCCAACCCTTGCTCAACATGCAGATGCCATATCATCTCAGCTGCAACAGTCTACACGTGCAGCCTCTCTGTCCATGGGTAGATCCAGGAATGTTAGGTGGGTGGGAGTGACAGTGCTGTATGGCTACTATGCTACCCCCCCAAAGAGCTGATGCATCATCTTCCTCACTGGGACATGATCTCATACCCCAAACGCAGGCATCCTAGCACACTACTAAGGGATGCTGTACTGCTGAGGTGTGCCGTCCTTCAGATGAGACATTAAACAGAGAGTCTTTCTGCCATTCTCTGGTGCTGTTCTGGCAGTAGTTCAGGTAGATGAGTAAGAACCCATGGCACGCGTCACAAAAGTAGGGGATTGCACTCGGCCTGATGCTACCACTTGTGACCCCAATTCACTGATGCTAGCAATACCAATTGTGATGTTGATGACCTGGGTTTAAGAATAAGCCTGAGTCGCCAGAGGGCCGGAGGGAGGATTGAGGGTTCCATAGCACGCACTACTTGCTGAGAGAGGGAGGGAGGGAGGAACTGTCCACTATCACACTGCCACCTAGGTAGCCACAGGTGGTAGTGCGCAGGAACACTTTTGAGGGAGAGGCAGATGCTTGCTAAATGTTATGCAGCAGCACGCACACTTACATCTGAAACTCCTTAAGTGCTGGCTTCTATGAGGGAGGGGAACCTGGAACAAAGGAAACAAACACCCAGGCTGGTAGGATGACGGGGCATGTTCGGACCTCGGCTCCGGTGACTGGCCATCGCCTCTCCCATCTTGGAGGTCCCTAAATAAAGGGACCAACTGGTCTCACAACCCTAGCCCCGGGGGGGGGGGACCTGCCTCTGGGGGTAAGCTGGTGAATTCAAGAAGGGTGGGGATGTAAGCATTAGAAAAGCAGGGGTACTGAGCTGGGTAGTAGTCACGAACGGGGCCACCTTGAAGAGATGAGTGCATAAAAAAGACCAGAGAGTCAGCCCCAAGCTCCCGGCCAATATTCTCAATCCCAATAAAACTTGTTCCGGCAATTGTCCACGGATGTGTAGGACTAATGATTAACAGAATGGCTGCCACTGTGCATTTACAGACTCTGCACTACCAGTATCTCTCACATTGTTTGTAAAGTGCTTTGGGATACACCATGTATGAAAAGTGGTATATAAAATGTTAACTATTCTTCATCTCAGTAAGACATCTACTCTCTCTGCCAGCCAAGAAAATGAGGGTCATGGTCTTAAGTACTTCCCCAATCCACTGAGCTAACCCAGAGAGTCTGAGGTGACCCAACAGAATAATTGTTTTTTTTTGCACTCATCCATTGCCTCGCCCCTACTAGAGTCCACTCCTCTGAGCTCACCAAGTGCCACAGCTGGCCACTAGACTCACCTCTTTCTGCCGGATACTCACATCCTGGCATTTTGGGCAGTCTATCCCTCCATTTGTTCTGGCATGTCACTGCCCTGGGGCCTCCCTTGTGACCCCTTGGACAGCAAGCTCTTGATGACAACGGGATGTTTTTGGTGCAGTATTAGCCACTGCCAAGCAATTTAGATCACAAATTGTAGTGAGAAAGAAATAATGTGACCTGTGGGAACTGAACCTAGGTCCACAAAATACCGTCCTGGTGCTCTAACCACTGAGCCATAGGCTCAAATGGTCAGACCTAACTCTTCCCAGACACACTTCTTTTCTCTGGTATTGCAAATCCTTTTGAGGGTTGTGGATGGGTAGACCAGTGAGCTGAGGGTGGTGTGGGGGAAGCACAAAGGTTGTCATCTGTCATGCTGAATCAAGCTCTTTCCCAGTTTCTCCCCACTATCCCTCTCTCCACCCATGTCCTACATGGTTGCATATGTTGCAGTGTCCACGACCCCCTCAGGAGAAAGGCATTTGTGCACCTCTCCTCCACCTTCTCTGCCAGACCCTGCTCCTGTCCATACCTAGATCATCGGCATGCCGTGTCACAGCCTCCTTGCGTGGCACCACAGATCCGGCACAGAAGTCTTGAAAATAATGAATTACATGGGTACAGTCTATCCAGGCGAACTATTCACAGTGGAAAATGGACCACAACTTAAGGGACATGGAAAGAGCGACATCACTGTTTCCTTGTGGGTGGTGCTTCACTGGGGACACACACACAAATGCCAGTTGCTGGGTAGGCAAAGGATGCTAAGCCTCCCCTCCCATGTCCAACAGGGGATTCCACTTTCATCCTAGGACACAACTTCAGGTGTCTCCACCCAACCATTGCTAGCAACTAGATTTAGGGAGCTGCCCGCCTAAGAACTGAATAGGGGACAATTTTGTGGGAGGGGGTGTTAACACAGCAATTTCCTGAGGTGTGGCATTCTGGGGTCCTATGGGGCACTAGCATGGAGAGTTTCCAGGTGGGAATAAAGCCTGGCTGCAGCTGAAGGAGGGAGGTCCTGCCTGACCAATCAAAGGAAAAAAAAGACAATGAAAAAAGTATATGATCTTAAAAAAAAACCCCACAAACTAGGAGTAAAAGGACAAATTAGGCAGAAAATATTCTCTGTTTGTCAACTGTTATCCCCCACCCTATGCATCTGTTACTGATAAGATAACACTGTCTTTAAGAAAGGAAGGGCCCATGGCTTCATCTGCAGTCAACGAAAATGGCACTTGGAGATCCAAAAGCAAGAGTGTTCCTGTGCCAGGCACTGAGCAACCTGACCAATGCAAACGTCTCACATCTGCACCCCAGTCCAGGACCACCAAAAAGGCACAACAGTGTGCTGCCCATGTACCATTAGGCAGACATAGAGGCAACCTCCTTTCTGATATTTTCCCATCTTCTTCACCCCCAATGTCTGGTGATGATTTTCCAAATGCCACTAACCATCAGCCTCTCATGCAATGAGGTTCTTGGAGAAGGGCCAGAGAGTTCTGCATGCCTTTATGCTGAGGGCAATGGAGTTTTTCTCCCCATTCTCCCTCCTCCTCACGGTGCCACCCAGACCCTCTCTGTAGGCTTCTCCCCACAAGCGGCATCCCCTGTGGATGGTGGCGAAACTATATGACCCAACACAGGGATCGCTGGTGCAGGGCAGACTCTCCCCTGGTCAGGGAATCCCAGCCATTGGCTGCACTCCCTGATTGGACCACCTCTTTCTCGCAGGCATTGGTGCACCTACCTGAAACTGGGTTGCTTGCACAGCAGCATGCTATCGTTGAGCCAGGGGGTGGCCATCGGCAGCCAAACCTATTAAGACAGAGTGCATGTGAACGAAGCTCTCTCTACCTTTGTTCATCCGTTTCTGGTTCAACCAGGATATTCTCCTGTCGCTCCTTCACTCTCAGGAAGACAAAGGAATCCAGGTTAGGTTTTGGCACTGAAAGAGAAGATGTCAGCATCAGACAGACAGTTGGCAAATGAGGGTATTCGCAGCCATTTAGAAAGCAGGCATTATTACTTAGGGCTGGCTTCTCCGAGGGGGTGTCTTTTATGGTATAAGAGACTCTGAGCATAAGGTTTTGGCAACAGGACCATGAAGCAAAGCTCAGCACATCCGTCTGCCTGTATCTCACGAGAGGAGTCTCTTACACCTTGAAGAGCAACTATCATGGTATGTGGCAGGAGGAAGGCAACCCATATTGTGAAGCTGCCTCCCATGGGAGCTATTTTATCAATATTTCAATTTTTTCCTACATTTTGAAAACATGATATCCTCCGTAAACACCAGCTCGTAACTTCCTGGTACGAACCAAGTGGCCAGCAAGTGCTGCAGCCCGGCCCTAATAACCGCAGTTTGACGACACGAAGTAGGGAACAGGGCTGCAGGCACTCTATGGATACTGTAACAGGATCAGGGAAGGGGTGCTGCCTAAATGTACTTAAGATTATCATTGCTGGCAGAGATACATTATGGGGTTAATATATACCCAGCAGACCTACGGTCCTTATTCCTTGCAAGTTGAGGATGGACTATTACTGCCTGAAAAATGGACTTGGGGAATTATGTAGAAATTAACTCAGGATTAAGAGAGCTGTACTCACTCCTTATGTACTGTTTTTATGTGCTTCTAACATCATGACAATAATATGAATAAAAAAAAAAAAGGCAAGTAGGTATTACCGGTGGTCAGAAAAAAAACCACAAATGCCACTCTACCGTAGTTGACCGTGTCATAGCTAGAAATTCTGATATGTAGCAAAAAAAAAAAGGCACCAGTCATCGGAATGTATGAATCACAGAATCTGACAGCAGAAAGAACAGGTTACTCGCCTGTAACAGTAGTTCTACGAGTGGTATATGTTGTTCATCCACACTTCTTGGCACATCTCTTTCCCCTTTAAATCTTGCCGGAAGTCTTCAAGCTGGCTCTTCCCACCCACTCGGGTGGTAGATACCTCAGCTCCATCCCATGATGCCAGATCTTAGCCCGCTGGAAGCAAGATTGTGCGCCCAAAGCCGGGGAGGTCGGGTGGGTGCATGTGGATGAACAACATATACCACTCCTAGAACTACTGTTACAGGTAAGTAACCTGTTCTTCTAGGAGCGTGGATATGTTGTTCATTCACACTTCTTGGCAGACTCCAAGCAGTTCTCCGGGAGGAGGGAGGCAAGGCACACACCCCCTACTTAGGAAATAAAGATTGGAGAACTGAGGCCCCAAAACCAGCATCCCGGCGTGACTCAAGGTCGATGTGGTAGTGGGTAATAAAGGTGTTTGCTGACTTCCAGGTAGCAGCCCGACAGATTTCCTGGATAGGGATGTCTCTGGAAGTAGCCACCAATGCAGCAGTATGGTGGGTAGAATCAGCTCTTATCCCTCTGGGAGGCTCCTTGCCCGCCAACTCATAGCACAGACCTATGCATGATGTAATCCACCTTGCTATGGTCTGTTTGGCTGCAGGAGAAGCGGTTTCAGCATAGGTGACAAACAGCTGGTGAACCTCTCCACAAATTGCCGCTGTTCTTTCCTTATAATAGGAGAGCATGTCTCAGGTCCAAAGTATGGAGCCCGTACTCGGCGTCCAAGGTGTAGTCAGGGTAGTATACCGACAGAGTCAGCACCTGGTTAAGGTGAAACTCTGACACCACCTTCGGAAGGAATTTCAGGTGGGGGCGCAGGACAACTTTGTCCCTGTGAAAGACCAGATAAGGGGAGTCCACCGAAAGCGCCTGGAGCTCCCCTGTCCTTCTGGCTGACGTGATAGCCACCAGGAAGGCAGTCTTCCACAAGTGTGAGATCTCACACTTGTGCATGGGTTCGAATGGCTTGGCCATGAGCTTTGCCAAAACCAGCAACAGATCCCACGGAGGTAGAGGTTCACACACCGGAGGGGATATGTGATCCAGGCCTTTGAAGAAACGCCCGACCACTGTCTCCTGTGCCAGTGTCGGCTGTCCAGCCCGTGCCTGGTAAGCAGAAATGGCTGCCAGGTGCACCCTAAGGGTCGATGACCGAAGACCCCCTTTGGAGAGAGACGAAAGGTAGTTGAGGATGTTAGCCACAGAACAGGATAAGGGGTCCAGACTCTTACCCTGACACCAAATGGAAAATCTTTTCCATTTGAAGGCATAACATTTCCTGGTCAATTCCTTTCTGGATGCCTCCATCACAGTGTAGACATCTTCGGAAAGACCCAAAGCCTGCAGGGATTGAAGGTCCAGATGGAATACCTTTCTCTGGTTCAGAGATATCAGGTCCGGGCGTGTACAAAGCCGCTCCGGGGACTTACAGCTGAGGTTGAGGAAATCTGGATACCATAACTGGCGTGGCCAATCTGGGGCTACCAGGATAACCTTCGCCTTGTCGCTCCTCATCTTGAGTAACACTTTGTGGATCAAGGGAAATGGAGGGAAGGTGTAGAGGAGGCCTGGGGTTCACAGCCTCAAGAAGGCATATCCCTGCAGCGAGCCCTGCTGAGGGGGACGGGCATGATACAGCCTCAGCTTGGAGTTTTCCCTGGAGGCAAACAGGTCCACCAACGGTTTGCCCCAACGGGAAAACAGACTGTAAGCTACCTCTGGATGGAGAGACCACTCGTGGGATGTCTGGCCTATGCGGCTGAGCGCATCCGCCAGCTGGTTCGAGGCTCCTGCCCCATGGATGGCTAGGAGATCCGCCTCCAACTGGCTTATGAGGGTCCAGATATGGAGCGCCTCCTCACACAGCAGACGGAAGTGCGTGACGCCCTGTTTGTTGAGGTAGTACATGGTTTGTGGTATTGTCCGTCTGGACTTGAACCACTTGACCCCGGAGCTGAGGAGCGAAAGCTGACAGTGCCAGTCTGACTGCTCTGAGCTCCCACAGGCTGATGTGGCATCGGGACTCCTTGGGGGTCCAGAACCCATGGGTCCCTGTTGTCCCCCATGTGGGCTCCTCAGCCCATGAGAGGTGCAACAGTCGTAAGAACGACCGTCGGCTCGGGGCGGACAAACAGGATCCCTTCCTGCAACCAGTCTGGGGTGGTCCACCATTGGAGAGCGTCCCACATCTTCTAGGTTACAGTGATCAGCTGGTCGAAGTGACCATATCACTGAGTCCACTGGGCTGCCAGCTCCCATTGGAGGGGGCGCATGTGCCACCGGGCCCAACACACCACTGAGGTGCACGCTGCCATGTAACCCAGAAGACGCAGAAAGTCCCGGGCAGGGCGCAATTGCCCAACCAGAAATGACTGGGCAAAGGAGGAGCGAACCTCTGCCCTGTCCGCCGGGAGCTGAGCTCTGCCTTGACAAGAGTCAAGCTCTGCCCCGATGAAGCCTATCACCTAAGAGGGCACGAGTTACAACTTGGCCTTGTTGATCAGGAGGCAGAGTTGGGAGCAGGTTTGGAGGGCCTGATCTCTGGACCTCGCCACCTCCAGTAGGGAGGAACCTGCCAAGAGCCAGTCATCGAGATAAGGGTAGATTCTAACCCCTCGACGCTGAAGGTGGGCCGCCAGCACTGCAATGCATTTGGTGAAGACCCGTGGGGCCGATGACCGTCCGAACGGCATGGCTTGGAACTCGTACAGGGTCCCTTCGACCCTGAAGCAGAGAAACCGCTGATGGGACTGACGGATTGGGACGTGAAAGAATGCGTCCTGTAGATCCAGTGAACAGAACCACATGGTTCGCTCCAGGGATTGTATGATCTGGTTCAGAATGACCATCTGGAAGGTGCAAGACCTGAGATATTGATTCAGGTCGTGGAGATCTAAGATGGGGCGCCAACGAACTGTCCGCTTGGGTACCAGGAAGTACCCGGAAACAAAGTCTGGGTCTGTTGGAGGATCCGGCACTGGAGCTACTGCCTCCTTGCAGAGGAGCTGAGCTACGTTGTCTTGAAGAGCCGACTGGGTGCAAACTGAGATCCTCTCTCCTCCCGAGGGGCGCGGGCTCATCTGGGAGGGTACTGCTCGAATTCTAGAGGCAGTCCCTGACCGACCACTTTGAGGACCCACCTATCCGAAGTGATATCGGACCAGGCGGAAAGGAAGTGGCGGGCCAACCCCCCACGAGAGGACCAAGAGCTGGAGTGACGGGTATGGGGTAGCAACCCCCGATCCGTCACTGAGCAGGCTTAGAGAAGGAGGAGGCTCCAGGACATGCACCTCGGCCTCCCTTACGGGGCTGCTGAGGACCCTGCTTGGGCCGTGGGCGCAAAGCTTGAGCCTGCTGCTACCCTCCTTGATAGGAGGGCTGCCTGACCACAGGGGAAGTATGCCGAAATGGCTTCTTCTTTCTCTTCTGCTGGTTCTTGCCCGAAGAACCCTTAGCAGAAGTAGCATCCGAGGTGGCATTGGACTGCTCTATATGCTGAAGGTGACCGGCCACTCCGGGACCGAACAAGTCAGTGCCTAGGATGGGCACATCAGCAAGCTTATGCTGAGTATCCGCCGGGAAGGAGGAAAGCCTCAGCCAAGCCCTGCGGCGAGTGGCCACTGCGGCTGCTAGAGAGCAGGCACAGGAATCTCCTATGTCCAGGGCCATCTGGAGCTGCTGTTTTGCGACAGCACGACCCTGGTCCTGGACTTGCTCGACCGTGGTCTGCATGTCCGCTGGGAGATGAGGGAGGACCTCGTCTAATGACCCGAGAAGGGCATAGGAGAAGTATGCCATGACGACAGCCAAGCTGGCCTGACGAAGACCCCGAGAAGAGGCCGCATAGACCTTACGGGCAGAGTGGTCCCTATTTTTGGACTCCTTGTCCGGGGGTCGGCCAGTGTCAGCCGAACTCCCAGTACGCCTGAACACAGAGGCGGTCCCCAGGCTCTCGGCTGAAGGGTGCTCTGTGAACACCACAAGGGACCTCATGGGCACTGTGTACTGGTGGGCCATGCGAGCAGATGGTGCTGGGCAGGAAGCAGGACGCTGCCAAAGATCTAGGGCCGGGCCAACAATGGCCTCGGCCACTGGAAAGACCTCCGTTGAGGTATCCCCTCTCTTGAAGATATCAGTGAGAGGGTACTCTGCTTTTTTCTGGATGGACTCCAGGGGCATTCCGGTAGAGTCGGAGATGAGGCAGAGGATGCCCTAGAAGGAGGAAGGGCCTTCCTCCAACCCTGCCACGGACTCATCATCCCCGGGATGTGAGTGTAGTCCAGTGACGCAGTGACATCCGAGTCTGAAGAATCGTGGTATAACAGTCTGCTACCTAAATCACCCTCGATGCACCGAGGGCGATCTGGAATGACCGTGATCGACAGACGCCGGGGAAGCCTGGTGTCTTGTGGGTCGTCTTTCGAGGGCGCTTAGGCGGCGGTTCCACCCTAATTGGTGGAGAGACCAGGATAGGCCTAACAGGGATACGGGCCAGCCCCACGGGCGGAGGAACCGATGGCTTTGGTTCCAGAGGGGTTGTCTTTGGCCTGGGAGGCAAAAGCCAAGTGATGGCCGGGGTAGGCGGTGGAGCCAGCTTTTGCCCGGACAGGATCAACTGCTGCCACATGAGGTCTTCATAGCATCGACGGAGTTTCCGCTGAAGCCTCTCCTCGTCCGAGGAGGATGAGGACCTGTGGCGTCGCCTCTTTTTAGAGCGCTTATGGATCTTTCTCGGTCGTTCCGCCGAGGGGGTTCTGGACCTCGACCGAGATCGGGGAGGCCGACTTGGTTGATCAGGAGACACCGGAATCGGCGAAACCTGAGGGTCCGGAACTGGGTCCTTGATGGGGACACCAGCAGGCTGGGTCTCCTCATCAGGGAAGACAAGGACCGGAGTCCTTTCCAATGAGTCGTCCGGCTGAGCCAGTGACAAGGGGTCGATTGGGTGAAGAACAGTCTCAAACTCGTCGGCCACTTCCTCAGTCCCCTGGCCAAACGGAAGGTCTGTGAAGCCGGTGGCCGAGGATGCGATCTCTACCAAAGTTGACAGTGTGTGCTCCTGGGACTCGGACTTTTCTCGGTCCCAAGAATGTCTTCGTCGGGACGAAGACGACAGGTCCTTCTCTCTCTCTCTCTTCTGAGAGCGGGAGGAGTGCAAGTCCGAGGGTGCCTCACCCCAAGTGGGGAGAGACTGGCACAACTCCTTGAAGGAGCCCATAAAGGCGGAGCCAAGGTTCAGCGGAACGAAGAAGCTTCGATTGGCCGGAGCTTGAGCTGCTTCCTCCTCAAATGCTTTCGTTTGTTCCAGCTGCTCGACGGATGCCGCAGCCGCGGAAACCGCCCACCTCGCCTCCTTTGATTTCACCGGCGGGTTCCTTTTCTCCAGTATCCCCAGCTTCAAACGCACGTTGCGGTCGTCCTGGATGTTGGGATGGAAGGCCAAGCAAAAACCACACAACGAGGTGTCATGTCCGACACCTAGGCAGTAAACGCTCGTTAGGTGGGGATTGGTGTGCAACATCTTCTGGCCGCAGGGGCACTGGCAAAATCCTGGGGAAGATTTTTCCTCCGTGGCAGATGCGGTGAAAGCACAATCGCTAACTCGAACGAGCTTAAGTTTCGGTTAAAACCAATGATTAGAATCCAGGGCCTACGATATGCTTTGAGAGCACGAGGGATCCTGTATCTTCCAGCTGAAAGGAAAATCTGGTGTCTTGGGGCTGAGCTGAGATATTTACCATCTGGTGGGGAGCCAGCTTGAAGTCTTCTGGTAAGATTTAAAGGGGGGAAAGGGACATGCCAAGAAGTGTGAACAAAATATCCACGCTCCTAGAAAGGACCATTCGGACCATCGAGTCTGCCCTTTCCCCCTTCCCCTAATACTCTCCACTCTTTTCAGCCCTCCCCAACCCCTCACTTCCCAATTCTACATGTCTGTCCCATGCCCTCTTGAATCACTCCACCATTTTGGCCTCCACCACCTCTTCAGGTAGTTTATTCCAGGCCACCACCACCCTCTCCGTGAAGAAATGTCCCCTCACATTGCCTCTATATCTTCCACCTTCCAAATTATGCCCCCTAGTTTTAGCCCCCTCCTTCCTTCTGAACAAGCTCCCCTCCTTTGCCCTGTTTATCCCTCCCTCACATATTTAAAAGTTTCAATCATGTCCCCCCCTCTCCCTTCTACTCTCCAAAGGGTACAGATCCAGTTCCCTACACCGCTGTTCGTATGGACCCCGTATTCCAGGTGTGGTCTCACCATGGCCTTGTAAAGAGGCATCAGCACCTCCCTCCTTCTCCTAGTTATGCCCCTCACAATGAATGTCAACATTCCATTTGCCTTCCCCGCAGCCTTGCTACACTGGCTACCCACCTTAAGGATGCTCGATATTATAATCCCAAAATCTCACTCCTGCTTTATTTTTCTTTATTTCCTCCCCTCCCAAAGTGTAAGCTGCTTGCTTGTTTTTATGCCCCAGATACATCACAGCACACTTTTTGGCACTGAATTTCAGTTGCCAAGTTTCTGACCACTCCTCTGAAGCACTTGCATATTTTATTAAAGTGCTAACTGTAATGTGCAGAACAGTGCATTATAAATATAAGGTGCAACTAAGTGCATTAAGGTGGCAGGCAAGTAAGGAATAAGACATGACGAGGTGTGGTTTATGGCTTGATAAGAGCATGCCCCAGGTGCATAATGAGGCACGAGGCGCTTGCGCCGAGTGACTGTAGCACCTGGGAAGTGCTCATATCATGCCATAAACCACACCTCAGAGTGTCTTATTTCATTTATAAAATGGGTACTGCACTTTTGTAAATAAAGTAGAAACAGAATTGTGTGGTTTAAAAGTTGAAGGTATTTATTTGACAACAAACTTAAAAATAAGCGTGGAGGATGACAACAGTAAAGCTGACATACTGAACAGGTATTTCTGCTCAGTCTTTACTGAGGAAGAGGAGGGTAATGGGTCTGAAGGGAGTACAAGGGGTGAGAATGGTGCAGAAATGGACACAAGTCCCTTTAGACGAGAAAGGGTCCTGAAGGAACTGGAAGTAAGAAGAGTTGATAAAGCAATTGGGTCAGATGGGGTGCACCCCAGGGTCCTTAAAGAACTAAGAGAGGTGGTGGCCGAACCTCTGGCTATCCTGTTTAGCCGATCATTGGAAACAGGGGAGGTACCCAAAGACTGGAGGACAGCAGATGTAGTCCCCTTATACAAAAGTGGGAACAAAGAGGAAGCAGGGAACTACAGACCAGTCAGCCTCACCTCGGTAGTGGGAAAGATCATGGAAGCACTACTGAAGGAGAGATTGGTGGAACATCTGGTTGTCAATGGACTACAGGACCCAAGACAGCATGGTTTCACCAGGGGGAGGTCATGTCAGACCAACCTCATTGAATTTTTTGACTGGGTGACTAGGGAGGGTGGATCAGGGGAGGCAGTGGACATGACCTATCTGGACTTCAGCAAGGCCTTTGACACTGTGCCACATAGAAGACTATTACACAAACTGGGGAATATGGGTGCGGGCAGGACAGTAGTGTGGTGGGTAGGTAACTGGCTGGGTGGCAGGACACAGAGGTGGTGGTAAATGGCTGTCACTCCACAGAGGGAAGAGTGACCAGTGGGGTACCACAGGGATCAGTGCTGGGACCGGTCCTATTCAACATCTTCATCAGTGACATGGCGCAGGACCTAGAAGGCAGAATTTCACTGTTCGCTGATGACACAAAGCTCTGTAACGGAGTAGACACACCAGAGGGTGTAGACAGAATGTGAAGCGACCTGCAGAAACTTGAAGAATAGTCAGGGGTTTGGCAGTTGAAATTCAATGCAAGGAAGTGCAAGATAATGCATATGGGGCACAAAAACCCTGGCACAATATATCAGTTGGGGGGTGAGGATATAGCATGCACCAAGCAGGAAAGGGATCTTGGGGTTATCATCTCTGATGACCTCAAGGTAGAAACAGTGTGACAAGGCAGCAGGTAAAGCAAATAGGATGCTGGGATGTATAGGCAGGGGCATTACCAGCAGGAAAAGGGAGGTCATAATTCCACTATACAAGACACTAGTGAGGCCCCAACTGGAGTAGTGTACAGTTCTGGAGACCATACCTACGTAAGAACATAGTCAGGGTAGAGAAGGTTCAGAGGAGGGCAACAAAGATGGTGCATGGATTGCATCACAAGTCCTATGAAGACAGGTTGAAGGAACTGAACATGTACTCCCTGGAGGAGAGGAGGAGAGAGGATATGATAGAGACATACAAGTATCTTACAGGGAGGAACAGGGTGCAGGAAAACACTATTTTAAGCGAAAAAGATGTTCCAGGACTAGAGGGCATGGGATGAAGTTGGAGGAGGGGATTCAGAGGAAACATGAGAAAGAATTTCTTCACAGAGCAGGTGGTGGACAAGTGGAACACCCTGCCAGAGGAAGTGGTGGGGGCTGAAACAATCACGGGATTTAAGAATGCATGGGATAGACATAAAGGAATTCTGGAGGTCAGGGGTAAAGTGCAACAGACTTCTAGGAAAACAAACTGAACTTACAAGCTCAAATGGGCAGACTGGGTGGGCCATATGCCCTTATCTGCCGACACTGTCTATGTATCTATGTATGTAAGATAAAATAGTTCCTAAGTTGATTCATTAACAATCACTGTTTTCTTAAACAGAACAGTTAAATGATACTGGATAAAAAAGAAAAGAAAATAGCAACAGTAGATCACATTCAAATAAATTTTAACATGTTAACTTGTTTTAAATAACAGATCACTGATAATGCTTCACTGAATGCATTCAGTGTTATGCTTTTAAATTGATGAGTGAGAAATGTATGGTTATCAAATATTTAAATACAAACGAACAGGCTGCATCTGCTGTAGTGTTAAACTAACTGCTAACTGCAATTTGAACTGTTAAAAATACATTGTGGTTAACTTATTTTGAAAAGTGGATGAACTCCACTTTTTCCATATAGCAGTTCTGGATGATGAAAGGGGCAGAGGAAGTACTCTTGCTGAACGGCTGGATCTGTACTGCGGTGTTTTATGAACATATGAAATTTGCCAGCAGATAAAGGCCTAAAGATCTATCAAATCTGCTCGAATGTGTAGCTAGCACCCCTTATTCTGCATCTGCCCCTCCCTTGTTGGGTAACGTCATCACAACGTACTTCCTGGGCTGTGACAAGTAGATTCTTGGCAGAGGGTTCAATTCCGGGTGGGATTTCTTCATTTGCTGCGTTTGAGGTGGCGATTTTCATCACGGATCTACTGCAGCACGGAGGCTTCGATGCAGCTGACGTGGAAGCTGCTGATTGCTGGTCATGGACATCAGAGCTGCAACTAGCGGAGAATGGTGGTTGTTGTAAGTTGGTTTTTCTGAGGGTTGGAGACGTGGTAGAAGAACTGCTGCTGGCTGGAATGGCTGTTTTTGTTAAAATGCTGCTCCACTTCTGGCGATCGGCTTCATTTGCTGCCCAGTAGCTTCGGAGGCTGGACTCAGAGCGATGGCCTGTGACAGACATTATTTCACAGGCATCGAGTCCAGCCTCCGAGAGTAGCTGTACAGCCATGGCTCATACACTATGATTAGTGTATCGGCGGCTCAGCGCGGCTTCTGTGCTCGGTAGGGGCATCAGGTTGGAGCAGTAATTAACCCCAAGAGGCTCTCTAGAATACCAGACATCTGCCGTGTCATAGCTGGCTGTTTTAAATCTGCGTGGATGCAAATAAAATGCTGGCAGGTCTGGTGGGAGTTTGTAAAGTTACTTTCTGAAGGATGCAACTGGGCAGGATTTGTTGTTTGGTACTGCGTATATGTAGCCGCGGTACTGCTCTCAGTTTGGATCCAGTTGTTTGTGATTTTTAGTACTCTCATTGAAAGCGAGAATTATATATTCAGCTCCTGTTTGGTCTTGCTTTATTGTGAAATTTTCTGGCTTTAATTGTCGGAGTCCTTCACGCCCCCTTCTAGCCATGCAAAGTTGAACGTCAAGCCACACTTTCTTAAGAAGGCCGCTTGGTGTTTCTGTACACAGGGCATTTGAGTTTTTCAGTTTGCTGAGATCGGCGGCAGTAATGGCAGGGTGGTGAACCGCTGTGTCTTTATGTTCACGGCGGTACTTTTTGCTGACTGCTGTTAAGATATTGTTGGCAGGTATCATGTCTGGATGAGTGACGATGTGAATACTACGGTTTCTTTTAGGACAGTTCAAATGCCTATTGATTCCTGCTCTTAGTGAAAGTAGACTAGAGAGGCTATATTCTTTGCTGTCCGACTGACGAACCTCTCCATAAAATCTTCGTAAAATCTGACAGAGTTCATCAGTTCCTATTCGTTCATAGTTTATATTTAATTGCCTGTCTTTTGCCCAGTTATTCAAAACATTGATAGCCCACTGAGTCTTTTTTTGTGTTCTCATCTTTTTGTTCTTCTAGTTTTGACAGTTCTTCTGCTGATAACATCATGTTTACTCACATTTTTACTTTTTTTCTTTTTCTTTGCAGGTGCCTTGCCTGGTTCTCTCTTAGGTTCAGAATCATTCTGGAATTTATCCATGATTTTGTCTAACTCCAGCTGGAACTGTGAGGAAGGTATGTCAGACATTGTTTCTGTTGACAGCTGTCAAATGGCAGACTACTGAGGGATTTTTCTGTCAGAAAGCAAGATGGCTGTTATTGGCCATTGACAGGTCAGGGGATTAGGGATATTGAAGCTATCCTGCCTGGTCACATGGAAGTAGTGCCAGCTGTGAGTTTATGGCTCTACAAGGACACAGCAAGATACACATATTGGCCAATCAGAGGGCAGGAATACTGGTACCCATTTTATAAAGGAAAATAAACCACCAGGGATCACCGACTCTACCGGTTTCGCACTCGGTTTCCTCAGGACTTCTCATTAATATCTGTAATGCACTATTCTGCATATTACAATTAGCACTTCAATAAAATATGTTAGTCTTTCATACATTCCAATGACTGGTGCTGACTTTTTATTGCCTGTGATCATCAACCTAGTCAACAAAGTGCACAATCTTTATTTTGTTTTTTGTTGACTAAGAAAGGAGGGCTAGAAAACACTGCCTATTTTCAGACTCTTCCGGGGGAGTGTGTGTGTGTGTGTGTGTGTGGGGGGATATAGATGCAAAGCAACTGTGAAATTGAACAAAATTTGTTAGCGGGAAAAACAAAACAACAACAACAAAAAAACATTTACTATATAGTTGTATTTTTTAAGTAATAATGTATTTCTGGCAAAAACCTAAATATATCCACTTTTCTTTTCATTTGATTTCCGTCCTGAACTAGGTCAAGGGGTGTCCAAGTTTTCAAAAATTCCTGTTCTTTGACCACACCCACTGTGAATAAATTAAGCATTCTGGTGTAATACTGTGCTGTTTAACATCAGGAATGTATGCTACTACCCTACTACTACATCCAAAGTACGAATCCAGCATGTAAAGTCAAAACGTAACCCCAATTAAAGAGATTTTTTTAAAGCGCTAGCGGCGGTCATCTTTAATCACGTGAGTCATTAATTATAAAATAAGTAGTGAAAGCTAATCTGCAAAACTCTGAGAGAACTTCAGATATACTGATGATGAATCTAATGTCAGAAATACATTAATGCTAATAAACTATATGATGGCATTTTTTGCTGATCAACAAACACTGCCGCTTTAGGCTGCTGCTGGTTATTTTAGTAAATCCTACGGATCATTCCAAACATGGCTCTGAATGCTGCACTCCTAGTTAACAGGCAGGGCTGTGTTCAGAAACGCAACAGTCACAGCAGGGCTCAGAATGGGAAGGGACACTCTCCCCAACTTTGCCCTCATATTACTTCTGCTTCACATTCACGGTTGCCGCCTACTAAACTGAGCAGCTACGGGATGTTGTAGGGCCTCACTTGACCACCTCCAACCCTAAGTGGGTTCAATAAGTGTCTATGCCAGCTAGTTTGGGCTTTTCAGGAGGGCTTCCTAGTTCAAATTACTTGGGGGGAGGAGGAGACTGAGGTCAAGTTATGTTCATAATGCTACTGGTGGGCCACTGCCAACACCAAAGCAAGGCAATAGGTGGAGTTGGTAGTGCTGGGGGGACTGCATGAAGGGAAGCGTGACAGTACAGAACAAGTATGTGGTTATGCTTTGATATACAGTACCCACAGAGAGTTTGGGGGGTTAACGACATTCAAAATGTCAACTACTCCCTTTTGAAAGGGAGAAATTCTGGTTTGGGAGTTGCTGTTTCTACAGTAGGTGCGCTCAATGACAAATCTTATGGTGGCTGGCCAAGGACGTGAGAGGAGGGCTGTGCCAGTCGCCGTATGTAGCCGTGAGGAGCGCCGGACATCAAGGTAAGTAGGGAAGGATGTAGGGAGGAGGAATGTGAGTGGGCAGGTTAGGGGCTGTTTGGGGGGAGCACTGGATACTAGGGAATGCTGTACTTATACTTGGGGATCGAGGGTGGGGGGAAACACTGGACCACCAGGGAATACTTAAAATATAGAAAACGGGTGATTGGGCTGGCCTGCCAGTGCAGTGGTAGGACAACCGTTTGCAATGCTGATGGCCTGGGTCTGGGAGCGAATCCGGGCTGTTGGTGGGTTGGGCAGAAGTAGGATCGAATGTCCACAGGACTGCTCTCCTCCTCCTCCTCCGGGGTGGGGGGACAACAGTCCAACTTGCCTGGCCTAGCTGAAGCTGGGAAAGATAGCTCAGTGCCAAGACAATCAGGGGCGTGGTAAGCGTCGCTTGCATGTTGTCGCAGGCATTGCACCATGACATCATTACTGCCGCGTCACGTCTGGGGTAAAACAGGAAAATCACAGGCGGCAGGATGACGAGGAACATCCGGTCCCTGCCCCAACCAGCTTGGCACGCCGCCAGAACCAGATCCATTTGGAGGTGGGGATTGGCAGACCCCGCCGGGGGGAGCAAACCCTGGGGGAAGATGGCAGCTGGTAAGTCCGGGCAGATGTCGGGATGATGGGGCTGGTGCGCTCTTCGGAAGGAGGGCCAACCAGGGGATTAGTGAGAGAGAGAAAAAATAAATAAACAGGCGATTGAGGGGATCACCAGGGAATACAGTGGAACCCTCTTATAACGGACATGTTTGTGCAAGCAGATTCTGTCCATTATAATGGGTGTCCGCTATATCCTAAAGTCTTAAAATATGAATCTCCTCCTCCATAGCTCACACACAGGAGTTAAAGTCAGAAAATGCCCCTCCTCTGCCAACCAAGGGTCTAGGTAACTGCTATTTGCAACATACTGGGAACTGAGCAGTAAACAAGATTAGAAAGATTTTGCTGTACAGTACCCGTGCCAACTGAGGATCAGTTGGCTGAGCAGGAAATGTGATTGGTAAGACTTTGTACAGAACCTGTGCTTACTGGGGGATCAGGAGGGCACCGGAGTAATCCCCTGAAATAAGATGTCAAGTAGCATGCATCAAGTGAAGTGATGTCTTTATAGTGCCAGACAAACCAACTAAATAAACAGGTGAAGAGCTAGTAGGCAATTTGCAGCATGTGACAGGGGTACTGCGGAGTCCATAGTTTCCACTATACATGGGTTGCATAGTATGGTATGAATGGGATTTTTCACATTACAGACATAGCTTTTGGCAAGGTTGATCTATCCGTTATATGCGAGTGTCTGCCATAAATGTGTCCGTTATAAGTGGGTTCCACTGTACTTAACATACAAAAAAATCAGGTGACTGGGAGGGGACCACAGCAACACCAGGTAGTGCTGTACTACACTACACTGGGAGATGGGATGGGGCAGATCAGCAAAGGGTGAGCAGCTGCAGTACAGTCGCCCTGCCTTTTGGGAAGGACGCCGTCCTAGTGTGCTGTTCAGAGTTGGTTTTCAGCAGTAGTAAACAGTACCGCTTGGGGGGCTGTTTACCACCACCGCAAACTTTTCAATATGCTGCTACACCTGTATTAATCAAGGAACCCTGTCATTTGCAAAGGTGCAGTGGTACTGTAGCGCCTTGACGCTGCCGGGTTTTGGGGTGGGGGGTGTCTCTGAATATGGCCCAGCCCAGAGTGGTGGCGTCAACCTGGGCTAGTGCCAGCACCAACCACTGAGAGCACTCCCTCAATCTATGTTTGAGTCAACAGTAGAGAGAACAGCTTTCACTATGCTGAAGACATCACAAAAGCTCTCAGTAGCACTGAGGCCTGCAGTTGAAATCAGAGAAACCAACAAATCGTCACAAAAACAGCAGATTTATGTTATATCTAACTCGTAAACTGATGCTGCATCATCCAAATATGCAGTGGTTTGACTCAAACTACGCAGTTTATCGCCATTTGGAGGGAGCAAGACTTTCACACCTCACTTTTGGACCCACTTCTCACGAGGTATGGTCTTGTGTCTCACACTTGAAGATAAAATTGCATATTTTGAGTCATGCCACTGCAGATGTAACCTCTTTATTTACATACATTACTGTGAAATGTTAAATGAACTACTGAAGAGAGTCTGAGCTTGAACTGTGCAAATAGAATCTGCCAATGTCCCATGACCCTCATGTACACAAGACAGCTCACCTAGTGGGGCTTAATTTTGATGATAACTTTTATGGTACTGGAGTTATCAGAGTCAGTATCTCAGGCGGGTTGCACACTTGCCTCTGAGGCCTGAAAATGGAAAGGTTGTGGATTCTAGCCACACATCGGGAACTTGGGGTAAATCCCAATACTGACACTATAGTGCAGCATGAGGGAGACGGGCCGCACCCCTGAGGTGCAGTCTTTCAGACATGACATTAAACTGATGCCCCATCTCCCTGTTCTGGTGGTTGTACAGTGTATGTTGATCAACTGATTGATTTACTGATTTATTAATGTTAAAGATCCCGTGGAATTGATTGATTTATTAATGCTAAAGATCCCATGGCATGTCTCAAAATGAGTAGGGTAATTTCCTCCTGGCCAATAAAAATACCACCAACAGCTTAAACTTAATTTTGGGGGGAAAAGTTTGCATTCCCCCCGGACAAGTGCGAAAAGAGGCAGAATTGACCAGTCCTCCTTTTCTGGTCAACAAAAACTAAATGAACAAATATAAGCAGTTGCTTTAACACAGTCCAGTCTCTCTGAGCGAGAAACTACTTACCAGATTTAAGGAAATCGATTGTTTGTAGATTGGGAGGCATGTGCTTCAAGGCAACATTCTTCAGGTATGTGTCTGTGTTCGCCATGTATCTGAGGGCAGAAAAAATATTCACAATCAACTCGGGGGCCAGGGTCCACAATTCCATGGTGACACCTCTACACACTGGGGCCATAATTTGATAAAGGATTTTAGCCAGCTCTGTGGCATCGAGTAATGACAGATCGCTCTGGTATGCTGGCGACCCGGGTACATGACCCACATTCCTGAAAGTGGAAGCTGTCAGGGAGGATTAGCACATCTCTCGGATGCTCTCCTCTCGGGGATGGGGGGATGCTGGATGCATCGCAGTGATGGGGTGGAGTTCCCTTTGATGGTGTGGGTGACTACATGTTGTCGAGCAGGTCAGCTGCATCGTGCATGAGATTATGGAAGGGCAGGGAGAAAAGGTAAAAAATGCCGCACTGATACGCAGATGACAGCCTTGCAGTCCCCCTTACATCAAAGTGACCCCCGCTGCACCATCAGTGTAGCCCCATAACCAACTACCAATGCAGTTGCTTCTGCAGGTCATGGGAGGCTCCTGGCTCCAGCGAAGAGAAAGGAAGCAGACAAGCTGCAGGTGACGTTGCACCACGATGACCGGAGTACCCCGCATCCAGGGAGAAGCAGTCCCCAGCAGCTTTCCGACGGTGGGAGGGGTGTGGTGGGTAGAGAGGAGGCGCTCGAATCCCCACAGGAGTGGGGTGCCAACAGTGGGCACAGGACAGTGGATAAAGAAATCAGGCAAAAGGAAAGGGATGTCTGACATTTAGAAAACAAAATATCAGAAGGTTCTACCCTGGTGGTGGTGTCATCCATTAGCTAATACTCTGCTCTCTTGCCTACTTCTGGTAGATGCCCAGGTGGAGGTTACAGATGCTATGCATGAGACTAAAAATGCCACAAGCCCTCTGGCTGTATGCTGGCAGATTTTGTATTAGGTCTGTAAAGATTCTGTGCCCTATATGCAAATATTTTAAGAAACCATAAAAACAGGATCAGAAATAGGTTCCAGAGTTAGGAAGCAGCCTGGAGTTGGGACAGCTGCATTTGCTGCGCTATTCTACAACACAGTTTAAACATGTTTCCCCCTTAGTTTTTTTTTACCTGGCTGTCTCGGACCTCCTTCACTAGAGTCGGAACCAACCCCCACAGCCTGCATCTCTGACGCTTACCTTCTCCCCCTTTCAACCCCAAGAGGTCACCTCACCTCCCCATGGTAGGGCCACCAGGCAAGGTTCAACCTCCCACCTCCTCCCAAGAACAGAGGCAGGGGTTCCTTGGGAAGGGAGAGGGGCAGACTGTGGCGGTGGTCGGAGCCCGAGGCCGCTTGACATCCCCCTGTCAAGACAGGGTGTTTCCTCTTTTTCGGTGTCAGCTCCTAGGACATTGGTATGCAAAGTATTCAATGCTCATGCATGCAGAGCAGAGCTCGTGACCCCCAAAGGATTGAAACAAAACACGGTTGGGTACTATTACACCATTCGCATGCATTTCAGTCCTACTAAGAAAGGAAACATAAAACAACCCAGGTATTAATAAATTTAAAAGAAGGTAAGCAATCATAAAATGTAGGGTTTCTGATGCAAAAAGAGTTGACAGTGTCCCTTTAACAACTATGGCTGTCTTCGTATTAAAAAAAAAATATTGCTCATAAACTTATAATCTTACTTCTTCAGTTTTTATTGAGATGCAGATATCCATCCATGGTCACTATATAATTTTGATGTTTCTCAACTTAATATAAAAATAGTTTTCATTCACCTAATACTCATATACCAAGTTAAAGTATTCTTATCTCAAATGACCTTTTTAAAATTATTACATCAATCAATGCAGCTATGTCTGAGTGCAGGCAGTCTTTGCTTCCAAAACTATCTCACGTTCATAAATATGAAATAATTTTATTAAATATGAACTTTGTATAAAGAATTTTTGAAAGCCAGTAACAACAGGTGAATATACAATTTTTATTTTCACATGTATCAGATTGATTATTTTTAAAGGTTTACCCTTATTTAGAGCAGCCATTTCAAAAATATTATTCATGATTTAATTTATATGTTGCAGATGGTCAATATTCCTGATAAAGCCACTTGTGATTAAGCGGAGAAACGTTTACATTATATACTGTGAATAGCTATCTGCATGTCAATAAAAACAACAGAATTAAAGGCTGGCCTGGCAGCACAGAGGGATGAGGTGCTGGATGCCTTACCTCCCGCCACGCTGGTGATCCGAGTTTGGGAACGAGCTCGGGCTGCTGGGGGTTGGCCAGGTGAGAGAGGACTGAGTGTCTGGAGAAATGCTGTCTTCTGTGGTGGGGAGGGAGGGGGGGGCTATGCCATGCTGCTCCTAGACTGCCAACACGTGGAGGCACAGCATCGAGGCAGTTGGCCCAGTTCTGTGGGGAGATGTCTAACAGCAGGCACGTGGTGCTTGCGTGCCTCTACATGCACGCACACTTGAGTCCTTCATGGTGGAGAAAGAGCAAGGAAAATGCCTGGGGCCAGTGAATGAAGCCTGACCCGACAGCCAACCCACACAGCTGCCCAGGACTGCCCTTCTGGATTGGGCTCCCGGGGGTTCCCAGAGTATGAAGGTGAGTCCTGGGGAGGTAGTCACCGGTGGGGTGTTGGTTGGGGCTCATAGTCCTGCTGGTTCAAGGGTCAGCTTGATTAAACAACAAAAAAAATAATTAAGATTATAAGTTGGTAAGTAGTGTTTTTTTTTTTTTTAAACTAAGGCAGCCATAGCTCTACAAATTTTCCGCATTTACTAAAATCACCAAGAGGCTAACCCGTCAGCGCACCAGTAGCGCTACCGCTTGCGACACCGCAGGAGCTTCAGCAAGCCTGTAGTCACATGTAGTGGGGGAGGCGTGACCGACGTTGGCATTTGCCTAAGCATTTCAGCGCAGTCACGCCTCCGGGGAGAGGAGGGAGTACTTGGGAGAAAAGCTTGAGCCCGGTCGACACACCAGCTGTGGTGCGGAAGTTTAGCCCCACCCCATAGCCACCGCGACCTTCAGTGAGGACCCGATGAGACACAGAAGGTGCGAGGGGCCTCTACTCATCCTACGCCTGGGGGGTCACCGAGGGATGTGGTGGCGAGCAGGGCAGTCGGGTAAAACACCAGAGTTGTGGGGCATAAACAAAAATTTCAAAAAAATACAAAGAGCTTAACCTGGTTCAGTATAAGTTGGTTTGCTTATACCCCGAAGATGAAAATGGGCAGTACTCTCTAGTCCTACTTTCAGGTCAACAGAAACAAAATAGACATACAAAGTGGGTGACCTGATATATTTTACTGTTCTTTGAAACCAACACAGAGCTCTACTTCAGGGGATGGCAATATTTTACAAAGCTGCTTACTTGCTCCCCACCCACACACTCACTTTCTATTTATCTTCCTTCACTCCTGTACAGACCCATACCAGACTTTGTTGGTGGCACTACCTCCCCCATCACCCTGCTATCTTCCGCTACTGTGTCTTCATCTATCTCACCCTCCACCCCGAGCTGGGACAGAGTGTCAGGCCACCTGTTGGACATACAGACGGGAGCAGGATAGGTACGGGGGATCCAGGGGTGCCACGCAGAAGCCATCATTCTGCAGCTGTTTATGGATATACCTCCAGTTTCTCCTCACTCTCCCACAGGACACCTCAGCTGGGACATCAAGGCGGGCATGCAAGGCGTGACGGCCCCACAGATGTCAAGAGGCATCTTCTCTCCCATGAATGTCCACAGTTGCACTTGCCACCAGTAGTCATCAGATGGCAGTATTGCAGTGGGACACACAACCCTCCCTCCCCAGTGGAGGACATCATCCACTGAGATGCTAAATCTTCCTCCCCTTAGCTGGTCCTCAATGGGCTGAGCTCATTCCTGAATTCTGAGCATCGCTAGCGGTGACCTGCTACTGAGCCAACGGTCCGGTGCTTTACTGCTTTTATTAATAGTTATAGAAGTTTTGTGTGAAACTGCCATCACTTGAAGAAGGGCTCTGTGTCGGCCTGAAAGCTTGTGTACTGACACTTTCTTATTGGTTCAACAAAGTATCACCTAATTTGTTCGACAGACAAGACTGGACTACCAGGTTCACTCACCAAATGTGAAAAAAATGGGGTATTATTTTATTTAGATACTGACATCCACTCTAAAAGCAATGCAAACTTTTTGGGGTGTATAAAAGTATAGCGGAGCCACTATTCATGCTGGTGTGATCTACAGACCTCCAGCACAGGAGGACAAGTTAGATAAGGTACTGGTGGAAGTCACTGGCAAGATGGCAGAAAAGAGGGAAGCGCTGCTAGTGGGGAACTTCAATTTGCAGGTTGAAGACTGAAGCCGCTCAGCTGCAGCTTCAACTAGAAGCAGGGATATCCTGGACTCCCTAGAGGGGGGCATTCCTCAGGCAACTACTCAGCGAACCCACTCGTGATGAGGCTATACTGGACCTGGTACTCACTAACAGGGACAGTGTGGCAGACGTCAAGGTAGGAGACCATTTGGGGACCAGTGATCACCATATAGTGTGGTTCAACGTAAGGACTGCTGCAGAACTGAACCACACAAGGGTGAGGGTCCTGGACTTGAGGAGGGCAGATTTATAAAAATGGGTGAAAGCCTCAAGGATTACCTGGCTGAGGTAGAGGACCAGGGTGGGGTGGAGGAACAGTGGGCGAAGCTAAAAGGGGGCACAGTGAAAGCAACAAATCACTGCATGAAACAAGTGAGTAAAAGCAAGAGGGGGAGAAAAAAAGAGACCATTATGGTTCTCTAAAGAGATGGCTGTAAAGGTAAAAGCTGAAAGGGTGGCATTCAGAAAATATAAGGAGACGCAAAGGCATGAGGATAGGAAGGTATATTAGGAGAAACAGAGTGAAGCAGGGGAAAGCAGTAAGGAGCGAAGACAAAAACTGAAAAGTCCAAGTGATAACTAAAGGGGACAAGACACTTTTTAGGTACGTACGTGAAAAAAGGAAAACGAAGAGAGGGACTGTAAGGTTAAAAGGGACGCAGGGACAATGCGGAGGGGCATCAGGAAAAGGCAGACATGAACAAATACTTCTGTTCAGCGTTCACAGTGGAAGGAGAAGGGAGGGAGGGAGGAGCAAAAAAGTAACAGGAACTCTGAAGGGAGGGAGGTGGACATTAGTCCTTTTTCACAGGAGAGTCCTAAAGGGACTCGCTAATCTGAAAGTGGACAAAGCAGTGGGGACCAGACAGGGTACATCCTAGGATGTTGAGGGAGCTCAGAGAGGTACTGGCTGCACCACTGACAGTCCTATTTGACAGCTCCCTCAAAACAGGAGTGTTCCAGAAGGACTGGAGGAGAGCAGATGTAGTCCCACTTCACAAAAGTGGTAAGGAGGAGACTGGAAATTATAGACCAGTCAGCCTGACATTGGCGTAAGTAAATTAATGGAAACACTGCTGAAGGAGAGAATAAATGAATATCTTGAATCAAATGGGTTACAAAACCTATGACTTTTACTTTTAGGTGATGTTTGTTCGTTTCTCCCCAGTCCTGCTCCCTTGCGTCACAGACATGATGCACGTGTGCGGAGGCACGCCCTACAGGAAGCCCCACCCTACCAGTCACTCCATTGCCGCTTACACCTGCTAGCGAACCGCCACCCGATGACGGTGGGAATACAGATGGGTGACCCACCCGGGAGGAGAGCTAGCAGCTGATCCTGCTCCCATCCTCCCCCTCCCCCTTGCGGCACCCTGACAGCAGGTCCATTCCCAAACCCAGGTCACCGGCGTGGCGCAAGGTGTGGCATCCAGCGCCTCAATCCTCAGCACCATGGGGCGGCTCCACCTAGGACACTATTAAAGGAGTAGGTCAAAGGTGGTAAACTGGGTAGGAAATTGGATAGGGGATAGGCGACAGAAGGTGGTGGTAAACAGAGATCACTCAGAGGAGGGGAGGGTGACCAGTGGGGTGCCTCAGGGATCTGTGCTGAGACCGATCCTCTTTAAAGTCTTTATTGGTGACACTGCAGAGGAGCTGGAGGGGAAAGGTCTGCTCTTTGCGGATGACACTAAAATCTGCAATAAGGTGGATACTCGGGGGCAGATGGGCAGAGACCTAAGAAAAATCAAGGAGTGGTGAAGGGTATGGCAGCTGGGTTTCAGTGCAAAAAAGGGCAAATAATGCATTTGAGCACAGAGATAGAGTACAAAATGGGGGGAATATTACTGATGACTGCAAAGCAGGAAAGAGACCTGAGGACAACAATCTCTGATGACCTACAGGTGGCCAAGCAGTGACAAGGTAGTGGGGAGCATTACTGGGATGCTTGGGTGCACAGGGAAGGGTATCACCAGCAGAAGAAGGAAGATGGTGCTGCCTCTATATCGATCACTGGTAAGACCTTCTTTAGAATATTGTGTACAGTTCTGCAGGCCACATTTCCAGAAGGACATAGAGTGGAGACAGTTCAGAGGAGGGCAACTAAAACGGTAAGTGGTCTGCATCAAAAGCCCTGTGAGGAGAGACTAATGACCCTTAATATGTACACCCTGGAAGAGAGGATGGATATAACAGAGACCTTTAAATATCTCATGGGGTAAATAAGATACTGGAGGGAAGTATTTTTCAGAAAAAAGGTGCATAAGAACAAGGGGACATGGTATGAAGTTGCAGGGGATAGATTAAGGAGAGATGTGAGGAAGTACTTCTTCTCAGAAAGAGATCCCTGGAACAGCCTACTAGATGAGGTGGAGGAGGCGAAAACAGTGGTGGGTTCAAGAATGCATAGGATAGGCATAAGGGAATCATAGTGAAAAGGAATGATGGGTGGGAGAAAGGGCCAGCGATCAAGTAAAGTCTACTGTGATATTGTAGGTGTGTAAAATGGGCAGGCTGGGTAGGCCAAGTGATCTTTATTGCCAACAAATTCTGTTATGTTACGCCCTTCCTCAGGGAGACAGGTACTGTTTATTGAAACATACACATGTCCATATCCCTTATGTCTTGTATTTCTATTATGCAGTCTCTGGCTTATGTTTTCTTAACTATCCACTTTGTGAATACAAGGTAGTTTTGTTAAGGCTTTTATGAAGCGTAATGCTGACACCCACATGGGGAGACCGAATCAATTTGGTTCTCTAGTACTAAAGAAAAAGTGAAAAAGCATTATGACTGAGATAACAATCCTGCATTCACAAAGAAGAAGAAGAATCAGCATTTATATAGAGCTTTTCATACACAATGTATCCCACAGCACTTTACAAGCAACGCTTTAGTTTAGTTTATTGTTCTAGGAATTATTACCTTTGAGCCAAAGGCTCTTTTACAAAGGTTCCACGTCACTAATGTACAAACAAGACATGTTACACAGAATGGTCAGCAAATTATAAAGGTTTCAATAAGCCAGTATAATATGGTACATCACAGGAAAACAAAACATTGGAGGAATGGTCAAGGTGGGAAGGGTAGGAGGAGATATGGGGAAGGGAGCAGACTTAGAGTAGTTAGAGGTACTCAGATGCCTTTGTCAAGAAAGGAGCAGAGGAGGAGGAAGAGGATGAAAAACAGTAAAAAGAGCCATGAGGGAAGAATCATTAGTCAAGGCAGTCACAGGAGCTACAGGCTGAGAGGTGAGAGTAAAGCATAGATTTGAAAGATCCTAGTGACATGGAGGATGTAATGAGCGAGCTCAGGGCATTGTACCAGCTGGGGGCACGATAGGCAAAAGATCTTTGGCCCTGTGTGGTCCGGCATCTGGGGACCTGGAGAGGCTGGTGTTCCGATCTTCTGGTGGGACGGATGCTAGTATTCGGGTAAAGTAGGTCTTGGATACACGGCGGAGTGCGACCCAAGATGGATTTTTTTGCCATCAAGCATGTGAGATACCTTATGCGATTTGAGAGTTGCAACCATCCTGTTTCAGTGTAGAGCTCACATGTATGAGTACGTCTTGCTAGACTGGTAGTGAAAGCTAATGGTTAAGAAAACATATGCCAAAGACTGCATAACAGAAATAAAAGACAGAAGGGATTATGTATGTTTGAATAAACACCATTCTCCCTAAGGAAGGAGTTTATACACCCTGAAATATTGAAGCTGTTTTTAGACTGGATGTCAATATCTAAATAATATCCCTGTTATACAAATTTGGTGAGTGAGCCTGGTAGTCCAATCCTGTTTGTTGAGCTCTGATCGTATTTGGGCTCCTCCCATTTAAAAGGTTTTTTATTCTGTGCCTATGCCAAAGGTGAGCTGAGTCAGAGTGTGTCTTGGACACATATTCTGTTCACCTGTTTGTACACGGAGCAGTACAGCTACAAACACTATCCGCGTGGTAATGTCAACATGCTGGAAGGATTCAGAAAGGCATATACCTTAACTGAAACTGAAAATGTAGCCCCTTCCCAACTGACTGCCTGAGGTGTGATTACCACAGGGTATTTACACCGGGGGGCAACAGTACTACCACCAAATAGGTAATATCTGATTACAACAGGACTCAGCGTGTTTCCTCCTGGGCATGTAATATCGAACTACATGGTATTATGCAAGGACCAGCACCCCTGATCGGCCCCCTATCTCGCAGACAGTAATACTTAGGGCACAGGCACTTATCGTATAAGCATAAGTGTCGCAATCTGAGTTCTACTGTATTTTCTACCAAAGAATCATACTGCATCTGCTATTATAATTGTACCACTTGGGAGACACCTCTATATATACACCATTGTACAATCATTAGTTAGACAATATTGTCATTTTTAGTTCTAGTACAGAACAGCAATTATTTACGTAATTATGGAATAGCTTGGCAGAAGACACCAGGAGAAAGGACTGCTGTGTGACTGGACTTCTCTGCTGGGACTATATTGCCCTCCTTCCCTCCACCCAAAGCTAGTTCTATTTTTATAGGCACAGAATTTGACTGACAACAGGAACTTCCTGTTTAGGAGCAGGAAGTGAGTGATCACAGAACCACCAAGGACCCACCATCCTAGAAAGGAAGAGTAGCTCTCCGGCCCCTCTAGCTGCTGGAGGTCTGCCTCTGAGCAAGTAAGTGGTCTACTCGAAATATAGGATATTCTTGTCTCAGAACAGGACAATCAGGAGCTTAAAGGCACACAGGCAGAAAGTAAGAGAGAGAGAAAAACAGAGGAAAGAGTAAGGATTACAAACAGTTAAGGGCTAGAAATAAGACATGATTGGAGTGGTGCAGTGCAGTGGCTGTGGAGCAGCAGTCTTCCGGGAGATGTTCTGGAGGATGGGTGTTGTCTCATCTGCAGCACCTCTGGGCTGGGAAGGAGGTTGCTCATCTCCAGGCTGAGTTGGCCAGGATTTGTGGGACCTCCTCTTCCATCCAGGGACCACCAGTGCCACTGCCGTTGCCTCAGAGGTTGCCAAGAAAGAGGAGCGGTTGGACACAGTGGGCTCAGGGAGGATAAGGGTGGTGGAACAGAGGCGCATCCCTCCCATTGTACCTCTCCACAATTCCTATGCCATTCTGGCAAAGTGTGGTTCCTCCATGGAGGCATCTACAGTGGAGACCAAGGAGAATGCTGGGAACCTCTACAAAGGAGACCCACAGGAGGGTGGCAGGGGACCCTGCAGGGGAAGGAAACAACTCCTGGTGGGGGACTCCATTGTTAGGAAGGTAGAACTGGGGGAGGAAGGGAAGGGAGGGAGGTAAGGTGCCTGCCTGGCGCCATGGCTTGCAGGGACAGGAAGCGAATCCTCAGGATTGCCGGAACAGCTGCACAGGGGAGGGAGCTGGATGTCATTGTCCACCTAGGGACAAATGACCTGGCTAAGAGATTAGAAAAGGGCAGGAAGAGTTTGTGGAGTTGGGAGGGGCCTTGTAGTCAAAGCTACGCTGCGGTAACCTTCTGGAGGTGCTACCTATCTATGGCATAGGAGAGGCTAGGTGTTCCGCACCATGGATTCAATCAGTGGTTGAAAACTGGTGTGGAGCTCAGGATTTAGCTTCATTGGGGACTGGGGTCCACCTGGGTGATGCAAGCCTATACTGGCATGATGGGCTGCATCTGTCCAGGAGGGAACCAGGATCCTAGGTAATAGGTTTAAATGCTTCATTGGCAAGCTTTTAAACTAGCCAAGGGGAGGCACTGGAAAGGAGCAGGAAAATCCTAGCCTCCCCAAATAATCACGAGTAGTAAGTCGGCAAACACCAACATAGAGGTGTCGATAGGGAGAAGGGCAGGGGTAAATGAAGAAAGTGACAAAGGCAAGAAGGACAGGGATGGGGTAAAGGGAGTAAGGCCATCAGGAAATGGAGGGTAATGAGTACCAATGCCCGTAGTCTGGGCAACAAGCTCCCTGGAGCTGATGGCCTTAATGGAAGAGGGATGCCTGGATATCATAGCAGTCACAGAAACATGGTACAGAGAACCATGACTGGGATGTTAACATACCAGGGTACATAACCTACAGGAGAGACAGGCAGGAGAAGAGGGGAGGTAGCTCTCTATGTAAGGAAGGGATAAAAGCAACTGAACAAAAGAGTAAACAGGGAGGAGAGGAGGCACTGTGGGTCACCTTGGAGACTGGAAAGGGCACCATAATCCGCACAGGGGTTGTGTATAGACCCCCATGTCAGGGGGAAGGTATGGACAAGGATATGAAAGAAGGCATTCTTAGAATGGCAGAGAAAGGGGAGATACTGTTGATGGCAGACCTGAATATGCCAGATGTTAACTGGAGCACATTTGCTGCAGCCACATCTAAGAGCAGGGCCATTCTTGATGCCCTACAGGTGGCCGGCATTAGACAGTTAGTTTCGGAACCCACTCGTGAGGAGCAATCTTAGACCTCGTGCTCTCAAGCGAGGGGCAGTGAGGGATCTCAGATCTAGAAGTGGGTTGCCATCTGGGGACAAGTGACCATCAAACAGTGTGGTTCACGTTAAACTCAGCTACAGAGTCAAGCCATACAAAAGTGAGGGTACTGGACTTTAGGAGGCTGACTTTGGCAAGATGGGAGAGTGCCTCAGAAAAGCACTAGCAAACAGGCTAGAAGGAGGTGTATAGCAACAATGGGGAATTATCAAAACTGCCATCACAGAGGCAACAAGCCTTTGTGTGAAGCAAATGAACAAATCAAAAAGAAAGAAAAAGCCACTATGGTTCTCAAAAGAGGTGGCTGTGAAGTCAGGAAGAAAAGACAGCATTCCGAGTATAAGGAAACACAGAAGGAGCAAGACAGAGAGCTGTACCAGTTAAGGCAGAAGGAAGCAGGGAGGAAGTCAGAATAGCAAAGGCCCAAACTGAGGAAAAGATAGCCAACTCAGTTAAGAAGAGGTAAAACCTTTTATAGGTACATCAGCGGAGTAGAAAGACAAAGGAGGGATAGTGAGGCTGAATAGAATGAACAGTGGGTGGGCAGGGGACAGTGAAAAAGCAGGAATACTGAACTAATATTTCTGCTCAGTATTCACAAAGAGGAGGGAAGTGCCTAATCCAATTAACAGAAGCACTCTTGATAGAGGGTCGATCCCAGTCCTTTCACAGAAGAAAGGGTTCTGCAAGAACTCCTAAACTGAAGGTGGACAAGGCAATGGGTTCTGATGGAATTCACCCCAGAATTCTAAAAGAATTAAGGAGGAACTAGTGAAACCACTGGCTACTCTTTTAATAAATCATGGGAGGATGGTGTGGTACCCGAGGACTGGAGGAAGGCGGATGTGATTCCCTTCACAAAGTGGGTCCAAGACAGAGGCAGGAAACTACAGACCTGTCAGTCTGACCTCTGTGGTAGGGAAAGTGATGGAGTCACTTCTGAAGGAAAGAATAATCCGAGTACCTAGAGGCCAGTGGGCACAGGACCCAAGGCAGCATGGGTTCACAGCAGGAAGGTCATGTCAGACGAATCTAATAGATTTCTTTGACTGGGTGACCAAAGTAGTAGACCAGGGAGGGGCTGTGGACATGGCCTACCTAGACTTTAGCAAGGCATTTGACACAGTCCCACACAAAAGATTAATAGTCAAATTAACCAGCCTGGGAGTGGGACACAGGGTGGTAGCCTGGGTAAAACATTGGCTGGACAACAGGACACAGAAGGTAATTGCAAATGGAGTCCATTCTGAAGAAAAGGGGGTTACTAGTGGGGTACCGCAGGGTTCAGTATTGGGTCCATTCCTTTTTAATGTCTTCATCAGTGACATTGCAGAGGGACTGGAAGGAAAAGTATGCCTTTTTGCAGATGACGCAAAAATCTGCAACAGGGTTGATACACAAGGAGGCGTGGAAAGGATGAAACGGGACTTGGCAAGGTTGGAGGAATGGTCAGAAGTATGGCAGCTAGGATTCAATGCAAAGAAGTGCAAAATAATGCACCTGGGATACAAGAACTCAGGGCAAGAATACACAATGGGTGGGGAAGTAGTAACAACAACAAAAAAGGAAAGGGACCTGGGGGTAATCATATCCGATGACCTTAAGGTTAGCAAGCAAAGTGAGAAGGCAGTAGGGAGGGCTGGGGGTATACTAGGATGTATAGGGAGAGGCATCAGCAGCAGAAAACAGGAAGTTGTTATCCCTCTGTACAGACAGTTGGTGAGACCCCATCTGGATACTGTGTCCAGTTCTGGAGACCCCATCTCCGAAGGACACAGACAGGATAGAGGCAGTCAGAGGAAGGCAACTAAAATGGTGCAGAGTCTGCAAGAGAAGCCGTATGAGGAGAGACTAAAGGAGCTTAATATGTATACCCTTGAGGAAAGAAGGAGAGGGGACATGATAGAAACTTTTAAGTACCTCAGTGGAATCAACAAAGTCCAAGAGGGTAGCATTTTTCAGAAAAAGAGACTTGCAAGAACAAGGGGACACAATTTAAAGATAGAAGGAGGGCGGTTCAGGGGCAATGTGAGGAAGTATTATTTCACAAAGAGGGTAGTGGATGCATGGAACAGCCTTCCTGAGGAGGTTGTGGGGTCTAAAACTGTGGGAGAATTCAAAAATGCATGGGACAGACATAAGGCAATTCTTGTGGGGGGTAGGAAGAAATAGGCTGTTGGTTAACTAGGATCTGCCGCCTATCCTGTAGGTAGGGAAATGGGCAGACTAGATGGGCCTAGCGGTCCTTATCTGCCGTCAAAGTCTATGTTTCTATGTGTGTAACTACAAATGGCCTTCACGAATACAGGTTCTATGTTTAGTTATCTTGTCTTTCTGCTAGCTCAGTATGCTTTCCCAGGCTAGTCAGAAGTTTGGTTATTTGCTATTATCCAATGATGAGAGTTTTATGTATCTTTTTAGTAGTTACTATGGTGATTATCAGGGGTATAAGACCCTTTTTACTGTACCTTTTTCTCTGAGAAGAAGAAACTTATTGCTGCTTATAGGTAAGAAAGATTGGAGGTGTTCTCACGAGTGTTTATCACTGTGATTTGGTTGTAAGCCTGTTTTATATACCAGAAATAAATCACTTATGTGCAGGACACCACTTATTTGTCATTTCTTTACTTTTGTACAGTTCCGACAAGAACCTGAGAAAGGTACTTTTATTACCTAGTTACAATGGGAAGAACACATTTGTTCACTGTCAGGACGCAGAAGTCCTGCTCACGTTTATTTATTTAGTTTCTATTAATCAGGTAAGTGCACTAGACAACTAAATGCCTATTTTCAGGCATGACCTGTTAACACCTGACTATATGCGAGGGCAAGTCCACTCACTGCTGAAGACTCAGATAGTTTCCTCCTGGACGTTTAATACCCGACTACACAAGAGGGTCAGTCCACTTGTTGTTGAGGATTCGGACACTTTTCCCTTGGATGTTTCAATATCTGAACACACGGGAGGGCCAGTTCCTCACTTTAGAAGACTCAGAGGGTTTCCTTCTGGGAAGTTACTACCTGACTGTATGGGAGGGCCAGTCCTTCCATAGGACTCAAGAGTTTCCTCCTGCATTCTCCTACCCCCCAAAAGACCCTATAAATTAATTAACAATAACAATGTACTCACTCTTTGGCAAATGCAAACTCCTCAGGAGATAGGTAAGATGGGTCTCCTTCCGAACGGGACTTCTCTTTTTCAAGAATGAATGGGAAATACTTCTCAATCTGCAAAGAAGAAAAACACCCCTGCTGTCAGGGCACCTGGACTCAGAGTACAAAGCAGCTGGTCGTGCAAAACAAACAACATGTTCAGGGACAAAGTACCTACTTCTATCAGCAGATCCCTGAAGAGCAGTTCCAGGTGAACCCCTCCCCTCTTTTTTTTTTAATTTGTTATTTTTTAGTTTCTCATTGTGCCTTACCATTGGAGCGCTGCTCCAGTTCTTGTCCCAGGATTCCACTTACCCAGTTCTGCTCCTCCAACCAATCATGGTGCCTTCCCCCAGTCTCAACCCCCGCGTCATATGCCCACCTTCCAACCAGAGCCTCGTACTCGACAACATACTCCTTGGCCTCAATAGATCACAGCAAAACTGGCCCTGGGGGAACTGACCTGTTGGCATGGACACAGACGTAACAGCTGCATGACATCACCATGCCAACAAGCAATTTTTTCTTATTTTCCCCAACTGGAAATGCAATTCATGTACATTTCTAGGGCTGGGTGTTGCACTGAATGCACTGGATGTGGTCTGCCGATGTGAATGCACACGGTGCATGTGCTCAACGTACATACAGGTCTAGTGGTGACTAAGGCCAAGTTGTGGTCATGCTCAAATATGCATCTAGTCCACTATGAGAGTTAGCAGCTCATGCATGGCAAACGGCTTCAGTGGGACCACTGTGTGTGAAGACGGAGCAGAGTGACCATTTTGGGAGACAGAGCTGCACACCATGCATATTAGAGAGGTCAAATCGCAGGCCACACCGGGTGGAAATAATATAAATCTGCCATTAAATTCTAAGTGTGGATGGAGGCAGCAGGCATTTTGATGTGTAATTACAATAACAACAGTGCAAACAGACCTGAGACAGACTAAGCAATAGCAAAAGCAGGTGCTCCGAAGTTCCACATCGCCACCACCAGTAGCAAGAAAAGGAGTGCTACAAAAAGCCTTAATTTTGAATATTCGGAGTAACACCTTTGAGCAGAGCTCATTTACAAATGTTCTACATCAGTTACAGTAGTGAATATTTACAGTACAGTGAAGACAATGAAGTAAAGGATCATGTAAGACTCGGGAAAACATATACAACATTTACATGAAAGAAAACAATAAGAAGCTTCACGTGGCTCCTGCTAATCCCTGCCACTCATTCTGGGAACTGTATCAATTTGATACCCTGGGGTCTCAGGACAACAGACCACAAACCCGGATGTATTCTGGGTTATTACACAAAGAACCAGGAGCTTGAAACCAGATAGTAACATAAGCTTTGTATTCTCAACAAAAGACAAAGGTTCAAACCCTAACAGGGCCTTAACATTTGGGCTGGCAATATAGCCTAGAGGTTAGAGTAATGAGCTGTAAATGAGCTTGGTACATCCAGCAGACCAGACCTGGGTTTGATTTTCACAACCTCCACTTGCATACTGTGTGACACTGAGCAAGTCACTTAACCGCCCAGTGCTCCCAGGTTGCCCCTGAAAACAGGCACTTGTGCCTAGTGGGCCTTACTTGGTTACCAAAGACTAAAATAATATAAAATACATTTTTATTTTCAAAATTTATTTTTCAGTTGCAAAATTTTTTTTCAGTTGGAATTTCATTAAGAGCGCTGATCCATGGTGGCATGGACTTTAAAAAGTACATTTTATTGAAAGCTTTACTTAAGAACTTACTTAAAGAGGACAGGAAATCATTTCTAGCTGGCAACTATTAATAAACTTCTTATTCTCAGAAATGATATGCATTCCCTAAACTATCCATATTTCAGTGTACCTGAATAAAATGTGACAAGAAAACCTGTATTTTACATTGTTTTGTTTTTAAGGACAGCATTCTATTACAGTTCTCACCATGGAACCAATAATTTGGAGTTTTAGCTATGTCACAGTTTGTGCACAGAACCCTAAACAGGGTTCTAATAGGCCAACAGCTTATAATAAGCATTCTGTACACAAACCGTGACATAGTAAAAACTCCAAATTACTGGTTCCATGATGAGAACTGTAACAGAACACTTCCCATAAAAATAAAACAATGTAAAATACAGATTTTCACATCACTTTTTATTCAGATAGTTAAATATGGATAATTCAGGGAATGCATATCATTTCTGAGAATAAGAACCTTATAAACAGCTGCCAGTTAGAAATGATTTCCTGTCCTCTTTAAGAGATTGCCGCAGATGACTACATTCCATCTATCGCCTGTGGCTCCCTAATAGCACTTCGCCTTGTTCATGTCTACCTCTCCCCCTGCTTGTTCTATCCATACTCGTAATCACACTTTTACCTACCCCCCTTTTGTTTTCTCCTCCACCCATCTCTCAGTTTCTTGTAATGATGCGGTAGCTGTTTTTTTAAAGCCTCTCCACTGCTGAAGCCTTGTATACCCAGTTATATATTTACTCACGGGTAGTTGTGCATTGTATGTATTCCTCAGCTCTGAACCCTCTTGTTATATTGTAACTGGCGATTATTTGTGCCTTGTATGTATTCTGCAACTCTGTTAGTTCTCAGTAGCTGTATATGTCCTAATTGTCCAGGACCATCTTGTAAATGAGCTTGCTCAAGGGTGATTTTGCCTGGTTAAATAAAGTTTGATTGATTGAACAACAGTTTGTGTTATTAGCAAATGTTCAGGTCCAGACAAGTTCCTGATAGGAGAATTTTGTGCTATGTTCACTATCTGAGCTCCAAATTACAATGCCACTTGTGGTCAAGTGGGGGTGGTGGGTTGTGGAACTCATCCCAGAGGATAGAGTCCTCAGGGACAAACCATAATCCTCCTTCTGGCTGGCTGCAACACTCCAGGCTAGGAATACGAACCCTGGCTACAGGGATGGATAGCAGTGCCCACCGCTGCCACCACTGGGCATGTCAAACAGACACGGCTTTACTATGCTGCCCACACTACAAAAAGGTGACTCAGCCAGCCCACTAGTGCACTGGCAGCACTATTGCTTGCTACGCCACTGACTTGGGTTCTTAACCAGACTCAGGTTGCTCACTGTCTGGCTGGGGAAGGGAGGATCAAGCATCCAGGAACAGCTCTCCTCCCTTGGGGGGAGGCACAGTGTTTCGCTGTTCATCTGCTGCCTGGCAGAGGTCAGGAGACAGCACAGCGGGACCACATCAAGGGGAGGGGCAGCCAGCATGCAGGCCAGCCACCACACGTGTGTGCACGCTTCACTGCATGCCAACCCCCCTTGGGGAGAAAACCTGGAGCTGGATGAGCAAGCCCTGGCCCACTGGCACCCTCTGCACGACCAACACTATAGGCCACCCACCACCAGCATCCTGGTACTGGCCAAGTGGTGGATAACCAAGACATCCAGGAGGTCAGTGACTGAGCTGGAGGGTGCCACTGGGTGAGCCAGGAAACAAGAAAATGCTTGATTTAAAAAAAGTGGTTGAAATGACAACTTCCTCTGTCCAGTGCTGCATGAAATTATGAATCGAAATGCGGTCTATCGGATCAGTCTTGCCTGCCACTGAGTGAGTGCAGCACTGTGGCGAAGCAGATCTGTCACTGAGCTAGGAAACACGACTAGAGTTGGAATCCTACCATATGCCAGGTGATTCTGTTTTTTGAGAAATGACAAGGGTTCAAACTCTAACAGTGATGTTAACATTTCTTCCATTGTTTTTTTGTTTTTTTTTGGGGGGGGCGTCCAATGTCTCAAGTGGTGAGTTATGGCCGTGAGGAGTTGGAATACTACGAACATGACATTTCCAGCAGATAAAGGCCTTATGGTCTATCAAGTCTGCTCGATTGTGCAGCTAGCAGCAGTTATACTGCAGCTGCCCCTCCCTCCCGCCCCTCTGGTGACCTTTCGCCTTACCCTGTCCCATCCCCTTTTGAAGGAACCCATTGTTCTACAGGATACCACTTCCTCTGGCAATGCGTTCCACCCAGACACCACCCTCTCTGTAAAAAAAGTGTCTAATTTCCCTCCTGAACCTTCCCCTTCCAATCTCAGATCGTGCCCTCGAGTGTCCCTCCCCCTCCTTAATTTGAAAAGCCCCTCCATGCCCGTCTTATTTATTCCCTTCATGTACTTGAAGGTTTCAATCATGTCCCCCCATCCCTCCTCTCCTCCAGGGAGTACATGTTCAGCTCCCTCAGCCTGATCTCGTAGGGTAAGCCCTCTAGCCCCTGGATCATTTTTGTTGCCCTGTGCTGCACCCCCTCCAGTAATCTAATGTCCTTCCTCAGGTATGGTTGCCAGAACTGCACACAGTACTCCAGGTGTGGTCTAACCAGTGACCTGTATAGTGGCAGGATCACCTCCCCCCTCCTGGAGGATATGCCACTGGCAATAGAACCCAGCATCCTGCTGGCCTTTACGGCTGCCCTTCTACACTGTGCCGAGTTGTTCATTGCTCCAGTTATCACCCCCAGATCCTTCTCCTCTTCCATCCTGGTTAGTTGAATTCCCCCTAGCTGGTAGCTCCTCGTTTTTTTTTTGCACCGAAATGTAGCATCTTGCATTTCTTAGCACTGAACTCCAGCAGCCAAGTGTCCGACCAGGCCTCCAATTCTGCCAGATCATCCTGCAACCCCTGCCACCCTTCTAAGTCATCCACTACTGCTCCCATCTTGGTATCATCTGCAAACAAACCGATCTTGCTCTTGATGCCTATTGAGATGTCTGCTATGAAGATCCCAAACAACACTGGCCCTAGTACAGAGCCCTGTGGCACTCCACTTGTCACCACCCTGGGAGATGAGGGCTCCCCTCCTACTACCACCCTCTTTTGTCTCCCTTGCAGCCAGTTCACTACCCATTCCTATCTTCGCCCCTGCCCCTGTGCCTTCCAGTTTACTTCCTAGCCTCCCATGCGGCACCAAATCGAATGCCTTACTGAAGTCCAGATACAGGACATCCACTACATGACCAAGTCTAACTGCCTGGGTACCCAGTCACAGTACTCCACCAGGTTGGTCTGACAGGATCTGCCTGAAACAAACCCATGCTGTCTGCTGTCCTGCAGCCCATTAGCCTTTAGAAGGGGAACCAGCCTCTCCTTCAGGATCGTCTCCACCAGCTTTCCCACGATGGATGTGGGCTTACCGGTCTGTAGTTCCCTGGCTCATCCTTGGGGCTGCTCTTGTGGAGTGGTACCATGTGCGTCATCCTCCAGTCCTGAGGTACACTCCCCGTGTCCAGGGAGGCACTAAACAGGACTGCCAAGGGTTCTGCCAGCTCCTTTAGCACTCTGGGGTGTATGCCATTCCATCTGGCCCTGGCGTCTTGTCCATCCTCAGTGCCCTCAAGCCCTCCAGTACTCTGCCCACTGGGATTTCCTCGTCTGTCACCTCCCTTCCGTGCCCACCCTCCCACCGCCTTGGATACAGCTCCCTTTCTCTTAACCATGCTTTCGGAATCAATTCCACTCCCATTTACAACAGCGGGCTGTTTGCTCCTGTTCCTAGCCCCTAATTTCTGTAAACCCTTGCCTATGTACAAGAATCTTCCTCGTACTTGTCACTTTGAAATCCTGATATGTTGATTGCACTCTTGCTTTATGACACTAGAACATCCCAACTTATGAATTTACTCTTACGCCTCCTGAACTGCTTGTCATGCTCTGTACTGTCTAAGTTACTGTCATGCATTACAGTGTTTATATTGACTGCCATGCACTGTATTGCTCAAGTGATTGTCATGCATTGTGTATTGCCTATTGGTTTGTACTCTCCCAGGTCGTCCATGAAAATAGGCGAATGTTTGTCTAGCGCACCCTACCTGGTAAACAAAAAACAACATAAATAAATAATACAGAGAACAAATTTGTACAGGGACAGGATGTTCCCAACAGGGAAATGCTGTGTGCACCTTCTTTCTGCATAGAATGTTAGCTCCAACACACTTGCATGCTGCACCTACCTTCTGTAGCCGGGACCGTAGGTAACTGCTGAGGACGTAGCGAACCCTCTCAATCTCCATCCGGTGGATAGTGGCCTTAAAGTCTCCCGCTTTGGCTCGACACAGGTTATCTTCCTGCAAGATACCCCCCAAAAACAAGACAAAATAAAAAACAATATTAGCACCCAGAGGAGGGTTATGGTGGAACTTGATGCTACAGGGACCTGACAGCAAACCAAAATGGGATCCAGGCCTCTCCTCTGGACTTTAAGCAGAAGGCCCATTTCCAAAGCGGGTACTGGCTCAGCTGAACACATTCCTATCACAAAAATACAAAGAGAGAACGTTTCCTCCCCTTTTTATAAATACCGTATGAATGAAGAAAAATGACCTCAAACAGGTTTTACTATTATGCCTGCATCATGAAAATCACAGGAAAAATGGTTGGCTCCCATTTTTTCTTCATACAGTTTTTTCTTCAGGAATCAGCAAGGCAGCTGCCCGGCCCTGTCCCCACTCCCCTGAACAGATGCTGCCTCCCTCAGTCCCCGGAGCTTGGGGCCCCCGTGGATTCCCCCGCCCCCACAGCGTGACCTGAGGAGGAGGGCTGTCTCCCCTCCTCTTGTGCAGTAATCCAGATGTGTACCAGGAACCAAGTAGCAGTGCGGTAGAGGATGAGTGGAGGGGGCTTCATTAAGCCCTCCTGGCTCATTTCTGTTTTCTCCAAATTCTCCTGGCTGCAGCAGCACACAAGTGCATGTACACACACACACACACACACACACACACACTATGGAACCACAGCCCAACCCACTGAAGTCACTCTGCGCCTGCACTACCCACAGGCCTCCACCCGGGGGCAGTCAAAGTTGGATATGGCTTATCAACCCCTCCCTAGGAGAGCAGAGCAATCGCTGGGGCACCTGCTCCTCTCCCCGCTGGCCAACCCCTGTAACCAGAGGTCATTCCTGAATCCAGGTCACCGGCATGACGGCAGGTGAAGCGCAAGCACCACAGCCCTCCACATCACTGAGATGGCGTTCTTCCATTTTGAAAATGTTGTACATTCCAATAGAAAAAAAATCTTCTCTGTTTAATTCAAATGGCTGATATCTTGTTAACTCTAGCTACATACCTATCATTTTTAAGATTTTAGTAGTTCAGTGTACTATACTGGTACTTCATTTTATGTATTTTGAATGCTGTTGTCTGTATAGGGATTACCCGATTAGTCACAGAAGGGTAGTTAATCAGACCGAACCTCTGGTATTTGAGTTTCACACCAATGGGTACTTTCTAATGAACTACTGCTATTGGACCTTCGCTAATAGGAAATATTATGGCCAGTATAAGCTGTTTGAAAATTTTAAAAGAATATTATTGTATTATTTTCTGTTTTCCCAGAGACTGTCCTATTTTTGTTTGTTGTATATTTGCCAAATACTCCTCCTTTACTTTTTATGTATTTCTTTTGTTTTATTTGCACAAACCTTTTCCTGCTCTACTAATAAACTTGAACTTAAACAAGGGAAAAGGGCTGTCTGTCAGGGGGATGACACCCTGCTCAGCCCCCCAATCCATTCCAGACCCTACCTCCTGTTCTTGGAGCCTAAGCTTCACCTCCACTGAGATACAGCACTGGCCGTAGTGTGTGGGAAGTATGCCGGGGCACAGAAGGGAATGCAGTCACAAGGGGCAAGCCAGAGGAAAAGGCAGTGAGGTTGTATGTCGCAGGTGGCTTGCAGCAGCAGAAACATGGTAATGAGGGTCTCAGGTGGACAGAAGGCAGCACTGGAGTAATGGCCGAAGGAGGTCCTCGTACATGGAAGTAAGCAGGATAAAAAATGTAAAAAAAAAAAAAAAAAAAAATGCTGCTCCTTGCCAACAGTGTCAAACACACAGAACAAGGAGTCTGAATTGGTTGATTTTAACATACATGTAGCCTTTGTTTACCGGGTAGGCTGATCGTGACACTGTTTTGCCTGAAACGGTGTCTACTTGAAAAGAAAAGGCTGCACCAATCATACAGCGGCTTTTTCCTTTCATCTGCAGGACACCGCCCAGCAAACAGCTGTTCCATGTCCCGAGCTGCCTAGATGACGTACCCCGTCGCCACCCCTCCAGGGCTGCTGAGCAGCTTACAAGACTGTGAGAGAGCCAGCCACCATGTCCACACAAATACAGGGGAGCCTATTTCCCCAATCCTCATACACCCTGCACAAAAGAACAATGGCAAATGAAAAAAAATGGTTCTTACCGCTGGTACTTTTATTACTGCCAGTGTATAAAAATCATAACTCTGAAAAGGAATATACAAGCCTCCTGTTGTTTTTCTACATTAAAATATTATTATTGTAAGCCCCCAGATGTTTAGTGGAATATAACAGCTCGTACTTCTCTTTTCAACGCCACCGCTCAGCTTCACTCAGCTTATGATATTGAGGGGGTGATGTATAATGCCCGCAGCTGTCCTAACTACGAAATAGTGGATTAAAACCCAAGACTGGGTACTGTGCATGCTGCTTGATTCTCTTCAAGCCTTAAGATTTGAGTGTACTGGGCTGTATGTTTGAGCACATACTTACAAAAAAACCTCGATCTTGAGTCATCTGGTATTTAAGACATGATTTTTCAGCCCACTGCCCATCTTGCAGTGCTTATGCATGCTACTTGTTATCTAGCATCCTCCTTTAATTTACTAGTGCTTTCATTTAATGTCCTTACTGTTTCTCAGCAAAGTGGACATGGTCAGCTAGTAGTTAGGTATTTCTATCCAGGAGTCGACTCGAGCACTCCCTTTCTGCGAGCTGAAAAAGCTTGCGAGAACTGCTGACAGTCTCTGGCAAGACCAAATGCCGATTTCAGGTCCTGGAAGCAACATACATTTTTCTTTGTTTAAGCCTACCTTCCACAAAATGAAATTGAAAGACTGAGTGTAGTAATAATGCTACTTAAAATCTATGCTGCTTCAAGGTCCTGATATCGGCATTTAGTCTTGCCAAAGTTTGTCAGCAGTTCTCTCAAGCTTTTTCAGCTCACAGAAAGGGAGTGCTTGAGTCGACTCTTGGATAGAAATACCTAACTACTAGCTGACCATGTCCACTTTGCTGAGGAACAGTAACACCATTAAATGAAAGCACTAGTAAATTAAAGGAGGATGCCAGATAACAAGTAGCATGCATAAGCACTGCAAGATGGGCAGTGGGCTGAAAAATCGTGTCTTGAATACCAGATGACTCAAGATGGAGGTTTTTTGTAAGCATGTGCTCAAACACACAGCCCAGTACAGTCAAAAATCTTAAGGCTTGAAGAGAATCAAGCAGCATGCACAGTACCGTCTTGGGTTTTAATCCATTATTTCATAGTTAGGACAGCTGCGGGTATTATACATCACCCCCTCAATAACATCATAAGCTGCGTGAAGCTGAGCGGCGGCGTTGAAAAGAGAAGTAAGAGCTGTTATATTCCACTAAACAGCTGGGGGCTTGCACTAATATTTTAACCCTTAGGCTGCCAACAGAGTCAGAATGTATAGGAATTCTGGACTGATATATCAGTCTGCGGCACCGCAAGGGTTAATGTAGAACAACAACAGGAGGCTTATATATTCCTTTTCAGAGTTATGATTTGTATACACCAGCAGTAATAAAGGTACCAATGGTATGAACCATATTTTGACATTTGCCATTGATCCATATTTTGCACCTGCCTTTCAGGACTGATTATTTTCCCGTTTTTTCCCCCCACTCCACAGGTCCTTAGGGACAATCATGGACTATAATATGTTTCATTTTTTATTTTTCTGGACGAGCAAAAATGATTCTCTGTCTGCATATTACCAGGACATAAGGTGTGTCACAGTGTAAAAGATATTGGCTGACAGCATAACGGAACTTCTAAACTCATCAGAAGAAGCCAGAAGGGGAAGGAAGGAAACATATTCAGTTCAGTGCTTTAGAGTAACTGGTAATTGCCATTTTTCTTTTAAACTTAGATTGTGGGCTTTTAGTGACACTATACTTTCTTTGTTGTCTTTACTTATAATTGTTTTTGGGCTGTTGAAAATTTAAAACATAGTGGTGGTGTAATTCTGTGCTGTCTTTAGTTGCTGCAAATTTTATCTTGGCTTGTCTGACTGCCCTGTAGTTGGGTGAAGGGTGTTAATTGTCTGGCCTCTGACCTCAGCTACGTGATAACTGGAGGTGGGGCTTAGTCAGAGTTAAAGTAGCAAGCAGAGGTTTATTTTCTCAGAAGAAGCCAGAAGGAAGGAAGGAAACATATTCAATTCAGTGCTTTAGAGTAACTGATAATTGCTATTTTCTTTTAAACTTAGATTGTGGGCTTTTAGTGACACTATACTTTCTTTGTTGTCTTTACTTATAATTGTTTTGGGCTGTTGAAAATTTAAAACATAGTGGTGGTGTAATTCTGTGCTGTCTTTAATTGCTGCAAATTTTCACCCCCTTCCCCAACTCTTAATTATATGCCCTGATAAATCTGATTGACAGGAGCTAAACACAGGGTATAGTAAGGGGTGTGAAGTAGGAGGGGCATAAGGGGGAAGAAGCCCACCCTCAGCACAAGTGTTTTGACTCATTTATTTATTTATTGGTTTCTTTTTCTTTAAAAAAAAAATTATCTGAGGATCAGTGACAGGATTTTTAGTACAGTAAATTAATAAAAAGGGAACTAGGAGAGCTTCACTAGCAGACAAGTAGTGGAACTGCAGTATAATGTGGGGAGTGGTGCAATGCAGTGGCTGTGGGGCAGCCATATTCAGGCAGACCTTCTGGACACTGAGGTGCTGCCCTATCTGCATGCATCTCTCTGGACTGCGGGATGAGGTAGCCAGACTCAGAGCGGAAGTAAACTGGGTCAGGAGTACCATCACCCCTATCCAGGGACCACCCAGTCCAATGCAACTGCCTCAAAGGATGCCGAGAGAGGGAGCACTTGGATGACAGTGGGCTCAGGGAGGGTTAGAGCAGTCAGGCAGAGGCACATCCCAGATCCTATTCCACTCAAGAACTCATATGCCACACTGGCAAATGAGGACAACCAAATAGAGGTACCCAGAGAAGTGGAAGGAAAGGATGTGGGAGTTAGCCAAGGAGGTGACCTCAGCGGGAAAGCAGTGGACCCCAGAGGAAGAGAGGCGAATCCTGGTGGGGACTCCATCATAAGAGGGATCCAGCTAGGAACACAGGAGGGGAGGACAGGAGGTGAGGTGCCTCCAGGTGCCACGGCACGGAGGGATGGAAGGAAGATCCTGGGGATCACTGGGAAGGCAAGACGGAAGGGTGAGCTGGAGGTCATTATCCACCTAGGTACTAACGACCTGGCAAATGGGGAGCCAAAGAAGTTCAGGAAGAGTTTAGGAAACTGGGGAGGGTCTCAAGCAAGTAGCTACTTCTGTTACTTTCTCAGAAGTACTACCTGTGAGAGGCAAGGAGAGCATAGGAGTGCATGCACAGGAACTTTAACTCATGGTTGAAGAACTGGTGCTGTGAGAAGTGTTTGGATTCATTGGTGACTGGGGACCCACCTGGAGGAGGGAGTTTGTTCAAGCCTGACGGCCTGCATCCATCCTGGAGGAATCAAGCACTCAATGATAAGTTCAATGCTACATTGACAAGCATTTAAACTAGCAAAGGGGTGGCAGGCCAGCAAGGAGGGTACCTCTTGCTCACCCCCACAGCTAGCAGTGGAACCAGTGAACCAGAGGAGTGGATATCTCTGCAAAGCAGTGTGCAAAAGATGGAGATTAGTGCCCAAGAGGTGGATAAGCAGAAGGGGCAAAATTCAGCAGAAGGGCAGACAGCAAGGAGAACCAGGATAAATGACAACCAAGGAATGGGCTGGAGTAGAACAGTGAAGCAGTCTAGGGAGGTCAAATCATGGAAAGCCATGTGTGCAAATGCCAGAGCCTTAGCAACAAGATGGAAGATCTGGAGGCTGTCATGGTACAGTCAGACCTGGACATTGTCGCCATCACTGAAACCTGTTGTAATGATAACCATGACTGGGAGATGGCCATACCTGGCTACAACATATTCAGAAGAGACAGAGCAGGCAGGAAGGGAGGAGGGTGGCACTGTATGTGAAAAATGACATAAGGGCCACAGAGATCCAGGAGGAACAAAATGGGAGAGATACTGTGGGTTAAGCTGGAAAGGAAAATGGGACAGCCATCCACAGGTGTGGTCTATAGACCACCAGCCCAGGAGGAAGAAACAGATAGGGAGCTGATGCTAACCATCAAAGGATGGCAGACAAAGGGTGAGGTAAGTACTGGTTGGAGACTTCAATATTCCAGACGTGGACTGGAGCATCCCAGCAGCAGCATCAACTAGGAGCAGATTTATCCTGGACCTCTTCAGGGGTGCCTTCCTCAAGCAACTGGTCATGGAACCAACTCGGCAGAAGGCAATACTGGACCTTGTGCTCACAAACAGGGACAGTGTGATGGGGGTAACAGTGGGGAGCACCTGGGAAACAGTGACCACCAGTCATTGTGGTTTGAAATCACAGAAAGAGCAGAACCAAACCACACAAAAACACGTATCCTGGATTTTAGGGGGTAGACTTTGGGAAAATGGGGAGATACTTGAAAGAGGCATTAAGGGGAATGGGACAGGAATCAGGGGTTGAGGAACAGTGGGCAGTATTTAAAATGGGGATTACAAGAACAACAGAATTATGCATTAAGCAGGTTAGCAAGAGGAAAAGGAAGAGGAGACCATTATGGTTTTCCAAAGAGGTATCAAAGAAAGTGAAAGCCAAAAAGATTGCATTCAGGCAATACAAAAAGACACAGGCAGAAGGGGATAGGGAGAAGTACCAGGAGAAGCAAAGGTAGGCAGGGAGGTCAGTAAGGGAATCAAAGCTCAGACAGAAGAACACATTGCAAAATCAGTGGGTAGAGGGGACAAAACCTTTTACAGGTACATAAGTGAAAAAAGAAAGACAAAGGGAGGGATAATGAGACTGAAGGAGGAGGATGGGAGCCGCGTGGAGGATGACAACAGTAAAGCTGACATACTGAACAGGTATTTCGCCTCAGTCTTTACTGAGGAAGAGGAGGTAATGGGTCTGAAGGGAGTACAAGAGTGAGAATGGTGCAGAAATGGACACAAGTCCATTTACACGAAAGCCGCCCTGAAGGAACTGGAAGTAATAAGAGTTGATAAAGCAATGGGGCCAGACGGGTGCACCCCAGGTCCTTAAAGAACTAAGAGAGGTGGTGGCTGAACCTCTGGCTATCCTGTTTAGCTGATCACTGGAAACAGGGGAAGTACCCAAAGACTGGAGGACAGCAGATGTAGTCCCCTTATACAAAAGTGGGAACAAAGAGGAAGCAGGGAACTACAGACCAGTCAGCCTCACCTCGGTAGTGGGGAAGATCATGGAAGCACTACTGAAGGAGAGATTGGTGGAACATCTGGTTATCAATGGACTACAGGACCCAAGGCAGCATGGTTTCACCAGGGGGAGGTCATGTCAGACCAACCTCGTTGAATTTTTTGACTGGGTGACTAGGGAGGTGGATCAGGGGAGGGCAGTGGACATGGCCTATCTGGACTTCAGCAAGGCCTTTGACACTGTGCCACATAGAAGACTATTACACAAACTGGGGAATATGGGTGTGGGCAGACAGTAGTGTGGTGGGTAGGTAACTGGCTGGGTGGCAGGACACAGAGGGTGGTGGTAATGGCTGTCACTCCACAGAGGAAGAGTGACCAGTGGGTACCACAGGGATCAGTGCTGGGGCGGTCCTATTCAACATCTTCATCAGTGACATTGCTGGGATCTAGAAGAGCAGAGAATTTCACTGTTAGCTGATGACACAAAGCTCTGTAACAGAGTAGACACACCAGAGGGTTGTAGACAGAATGAAGAGCGACCACTAGAAACTTGAAGAATGGTCAGGGGTTTGGCAGTTAAAATTCAATGCAAAGAAGTGCAAGATAATGCATATGGGGCACAAAACCCTGGCACAATATATCAGTTGGGGGTGAGGATATAGCATGCACCAAGCAGGAAAGGGATCTTGGGGTTGTCATCTCTGATGACCTCCAAGGTAGGAAACAGTGTGACAAGGCAGCAGGTAAAGCAAATAGGATGCTGGGATGTATAGGCAGGGGCATCACCAGCAGGAAAAGGGAGGTCATAATTCCGCTATACAAGACACTAGTGAGGCCCCACCTGGAGTACAGTGTACAGTTCTGGAGACCATACCTACATAAGGACATAGGGTAGAGAAGGTTCAGAGGAGGGCAACAAAGATGGTGCATGGATTGCATCACAAGTCCTATGAAGACAGGTTGAAGGAACTGAACATGTACTCCCTGGAGGAGAAGGAGGGAGAGGGGATATGATAGAGACATACAAGTATCTTACAGGGAAGAACAGGTGCAGGAAAACACTATTTTAAGCGAAAAAGATGTTCCAGGACTAGAGGGATGGGATGAAGTTGGAAGGAGGACGATCCAGAGGAAACATGAGAAAGAATTTCTTCACAGAGCGGGTGGTGGACAAGTGGAACACCCTGCCAGAGGAAGTGGTGGGGGCTGAAACAATCACGGGATTTAAGAATGCATGGGATAGACATAAAGGAATTCTAGAGATCAGGGGTAAGGGGCAACAGACTTCTAGGAAAACAAACTGAACTTACAAGCTCAAATGGGCAGACTGGGTGGGCCATAGGCCCTTATCTGCCGACCCTGTCTATGTATCTATGCATCAGTGTTAAGCTCTCTAATAATATTGGACTGAAGGAAAGTGATGCAACGAATCGCTGCCAGGATCGTCTGCACTGTTTATTTGTTGATTTATGTTTTCATTGCCATTAGTCAGTTCCTAACAATTAAATGAACGTGGGAAGTCTGGTTTAAGATGAGCTTGCTGGGCAATATGTAATTGGCATTAATCGTGTAAGTTAGTATTGGTTAGGACCATAGTTTAACACACACAATATTATAACAGCATTTTCTGATTCTTTGTTTCACAGCCATGATATCCCCTAATGTTATGTAATGTATGGCATATGTACAAGAGGCTTTGATGGATTTCAGTGTTTGTTTATTTTTCCTGTTATCAGAATTTTTTATTTTTTTTTTACTGCATTTCATAGTTGCTGTGTGGCAACTCTGGGACGTGGGTTACCTGTAAACTCAACTGAGATGGACAGCTCTTGCCTTCAGCCTGTTGTGTTTGGCGCATGGGGGAGATAACCTGATGTTAATTCATTATTCATCCCTGTTGTACCTTACTGCAAATTGACTTTCTACCTTTTGTAGTGGGGACAGGGACTTTTTACTTTTACAGCTTAAAGCGATTTACCATGTTTTGGTAGTCTGCTCCAGATTTTGAAAGACTGCTGTTTCTAAAACCTACCATAATTAATTTTCCCTCATGCAGTTCTATTTTAATCAATTAAAATAATTTTTTCGTGGATGCGATCCTGGAAGTTATCCTTGTTTACACATTGTACTTACTGCATGACCTTTGACACTCACTACCTGTGCCACGTCAGGCCAGGGAAGTTGTACTGTCTTGCTCTGCAGTTGAGCTGTGTGACCGCTGTTACCTTGTCTCTGGGAATGTCTGATTTTGGCGATCCTGTATTCTAGTGATTCAGAGCATGAGGGGGACAGCAGTAGCATCTCCTCCTATGTGGAATTTTTATTTGGGAGCAGAATGGGGCTGCTGTTGGAACTTCTAGGGGAATCAGACCCCTACAGAGATGACCCCTATGACAGCAATGACAGCCATACAGGTAGAACATCTGGCAGTAACCATAGCAGTCCATATCTTATAGAGTAGAGCAGCAAAAACGGAGTCAGAAGCACAAAATAGTCAGTAATAATCAGACGCCTCTTATGTTCCGCTGTGCACCTTGGTGGTGCTGTTGTTTTTTTTCCTGTGCTACTGTCATGCAGAGTGAATCCCCCCTTCCCCAACTCAATGCAATAACTCAGGGCTGAAATGTTTGCCAGCCGACCCCCACTGAACTGCTCACAGTAGTCGTATCTAGTGCAGCATATTGTGTTTGTGGGTTTATGCCTTTCCTCCGCTCTTCTGGCGGTACTGCAGTCCGTTTCCGAACGTAGGGAGCCATTCCGACCCCAACAGCAGGCAGTAAGTAGCACTAAGTTTCTTGGAGCACACAGCTTAGCTGCACCGTCTCACAAGCCCGGTTTTTGGACCATGATTTCCTATCAATGGAATTGCATTTAGCTAAATAAGATGCTTTCATATGTATGTCTGCCCTGTCTCTGTCTATCATGCATAATACAGGTTTGTTGGGAGCTCAGGGCTATTTTCCGTACTGGATATGCCATCTGTTGTTTCTCCTTGCAATGCATGAACCCCTTCAATCCACAATTACCCACCACCGTCACACTCACCAGCATCCGAAATGACAACAGCTGATACATGCCCATATGACACAGCCGATGCACACTGTGGCTTTGGAGGGTTACTATTTGGTCACTTTACACTTGTGCTACCCAAAATGTATATGTGCATCTTGCTCTCATTTGTTTCGGGTCCTTATTTCAGTCTGTTGGTGGAGCAGTGGACAGATTTCAACGAGTCGTCCACTGAATTATCACACCGCAAATTGTCAACCCCCCAAAAAAATATATATGTAACGCAAACCTTCTGCAGTGCATGTCCTATGTGATATGCCTCCCCTGTCCCAAGACCTACCTTGAAAATGTTCAATGCACCCCATAATTAATAAGCTATTGACACAATGCAAAACATGCCTGCCACTGTTTTTATCCCATCGATGATGAAGTATGAACACACAACACAAATTAATTGCATTTGCAGCAACATCACCATAATTATGTCTGCCACAGAGAAATGCTGCATGGACAGTAACCAACGTCGATGTTCTTCGGCAATCCAATCACAAGATATTCCCTGCATGTGTGTGGCATGGTGTGTGATGTGATCCACACTATCAACATTCCGCACCCCAACACAGACAAAATATAAGTCAACTATGTCCATGTCTAAGGTTTCTGTTTTGTATGGCTTGCAATCTACCATAGACCTCAGTTCAGGCATCCATCAGTGTTATACAGATCGGCCAGGAGTGTGAACGCATCTCAACATTATTTAGCTGCCCCCAAGTAGCACCACATTTTTGTAAAAATGAATGCCCATCAGGTGCTCCCGAATCAATGACCTAGTAAATACTATTTTCCTGCTGGATGTGTGGTTGATCATGACAGGGGCACTTTTGGTCGTTCAATACCACACACGCACCTGAAATTTTGGCATACAGACATAATTGTTCATGTATGGTGGCTCCCAGTTAAAATGGACTCCATGACCCACACAGAGATCTGCACTGGCAAATATAACCTTCATAACTGCGCACTTTTGCTCCTGTGCTGTCCAGCTGACATGAAGTCTGCATTGTGCATGTAGCTTACCAACTGCCCAAGAAAAGACGTTTCTGGCTGCCCGGATGCATAAAGTCTAACAAAAGGAATGATTTTGTGTGCTGTCAAGTCGTATGGCACAACAGGTTGTGTTTGGTTCCAGTGATGGTTCTGAACAACCACCGCCCGACTCCTTGTTCCGTGGTTCTGGCCTGCACCATCCAGCAGCATGCTACAACACATATGCCCTTTACCATAATTAGATATTTGTGGATCCTGGTGTACCTGCATGGTGTAATGCGATGTGCACACTAAAAAGTGATCATTTCCAGAGACAGCAGTCAAATAATATGCATGTTGTTTTTCTAAACACATTTGGTAAACCACTGGGTATTCCCCATGCACAGGGGCACCGCAAGCAATACACCCATCTATGTTCACACACATGTACCATGAATGCCTGCAAAACGAGTGACTATACTAACCAAATATGTTATTTGTGTATGCATTCAGATGTCAGTATGTGTCCATACTGAGACAGGTATGTGCACTCTGAACTAATGAGAATCAGAAGGGAGTAGGGACTGTTGTACAGTCTTTCAGAGCTTTTCCCAGATGAAAGGACATGCAGTGCTGTATAGTGTGACCAGTGCCTGACAACCATGCGGTCTCCTGGTCCCTTCATTCATAAAGACTTTGGTCCAACAGGTCAGTCTGCAGCTGCTCTGGCATATAAGACAGTTATTAAAGGCCTCTGTCAATGATTTCCTTTTCCCGCTGCTGCGTACATTTAGTCTACTGACCAATGTTTCCCTTGTTTGCCATTCAGCATCAATTCCGTGACATGTGTAAGCTACCTGAAATGGGGGTCTATGTATGTTGCATTTTTTCGGGGGGTATTTTTGCATGTGATACAACACCAGACAGAGAATCAGCCAGCACCACATAGCTGAGACATACAGCAGTTAGGAACAAAGTGCCTGCTTGCATCAACATGAAGTTATGTTGTGATAGGCTTATTGGGAACCTGCAGTACAACTGTTATGCCTGCTATTAAAATTGAATTAGCTAGCACCATGCAACACTTTACTGCCCAACACTGTGCATGGACTCCAGATGTGGGATGCTAAAAAAAAAAAAGGGCAAAGCATTTCCTGTTCGGAACCTCAAGGTGGTACTAGTCTGAGCACTATCTCCTGTCCGTATTAGGCTGCTGGCGGGGTTATTTCTGTGAATTTAATAAACAGTCCACTAATTCGGAAGCACTTTCTTTTATGGAAACCAGGCTATCGGTGGTGTTTGTATTTTAACAGAGCTGGATTATCAACCGATCATGACAATTCTGTGGGGAGGACAAAGTGGAAAGTAAAGGTACCACCAGAATGAACACTGTCTCTGCTGGTATAGTTACTTCATCAAATTCCAGAAACAGTACTGAAATTCAACTGCATTTTCATTTATTGCACCTCGGTTATCAGTGTAGGTTTTATTAAACAGAAACCGATCATCATCCGGCAGCTATTGTACCAACCACAGCATTTCTGCGAGGACAAAGGGGAATTTAAAGGTACCACCTCCCTCTGCTGACAACACAAAAGCCAGCAGATGCAGTGCGCACACGTGAAACTTAAATAAATAAATAAAACAGCAAGGGAAACACGGGACACTTTTTGACTTAAATTTGGCTGTTTTATTACCAAGCATACGAGCAGGAACTGCGACTGGGACTGCCATCAACTTTTGAGATAACCTGTGGCATGAAAACGGGGGACATCAGAAACTTGCTAAATCGCTTTAAACAAACTAGTCCGTGCACAATCACATCTTTTTCTCTCTCACTTTGTTTTTCTCTCTCTCAGCTACTCTCCGTTTCTCTTCCTCTCTCTCTCTAGCTGGTCAGCTACTGAGCAGAGCAATGGGCCACTAATGCAAAGTGAAAGATAGATACTACACAGTGGCCTGATTACAGGGGGTCAAGAGTTAATAAATAAAGTATATGTATAATCAAATAGGGTTCTCAGCAAAGATAACTGAAGTATCTGGGACTTACTTTATTACTGTTGCAAGCTGCATTTCTGTTACAGTATTCTATAACTGGAAAGGAGGAACAGAGTTTGACCGTGGGGAGTTTTATAATAGGCTCCCTATGGTGGCTTTGCACAGTGGGTGAACTGAGTGTTGTGCTTTGCCCTTTGCTGTATGGGACCCAGCCCAATAATTACGTTTCATGTAGTAAGATGCTAGGCAGCTCAGGCAGACATGATCTGTCCTACTCAAGTAGCACCCTGGCCTGTGACCCAGCCACTCCACCTCTGCCTGCAGCGCTTTCACATCGGGGCACCTTTTTCATCCGGCAGCCAAACGAAAATACGGCTCCTTACACTGTCCCTCGGCCCTCCCCTTAGTGAGGGCACTTTTCCACTATGCCAAGTCTGGCCCTTTCAGACATCAAACCACGACATCCTGCACAACGTTTCTGGCACTTATAACTACAAAACTCATTATATTACATGTGCTTTCTAATAGCACTTTAACAATAACAAATGTAGAGGCTCACATTTTAACTACGCACATATTCAGAAACATGCATCTATTTTTACACTCTCTCTGGACTGCTTAATTGATGGGTGGTACTTGAAGGGGGAGGTGAACGGTAATATTATTGTTTGAGATCCCCTAATGTTATTTATTTAGCACTGTTTATGTATTTCATTCCCCTTCTCTTGAAAGACATGCCACACTCGTAAGATGGCAGTTCCTGCTAGTGTCTCCTCCTTTTTTACAGTAGTAATGTTGTCGGTCTCCTATCTGGCTGAATTAACTTGCCTGTAGTGACTACTCTGGGACATTTTATTCACCTGCAATGGGGGGAGACTGCTGTGGTGATACACATTCTTTTATCCATATGGTCAATGTAAGTATAATGCTGCTGTGGGTTTAATTTTAGGGTTTAGTTCAACTTGAGAAAAGCTAATTGTTGGATACTGTTTGGATGAGAAACGGTTAAGATCAGAATTCAGAAGTGACTAGGAATCTCAAGTGAGAAAGTTACTTGTCTCTGCTGTTTTTTTTGTATGAGGTATATTGTGTGGCCTGTTCTATTTATCTCCACTCATTCTGCAGTTGAACATCTCGGGGCAAGCTTCTTAGCATGCAGCAGGAGCAGGCATCTTGGATCTCTCTTCACCATGATTCTGTTTTAAACATGCTGCACTGGCTTTAAAGGAGACAGGAAATGATTTTTACAGTTAACTTTCCATGCCAGTTATGTATTCTGATATGCTTTAATGACTTTTTGATAAATAATCTAGCTTTGGGGTGCCCTCAGAGCTACACAGAGTTCCACTCTCCTCACCAGCTGCTGCTCTTGATGTTCATATTTCTAAGACATTCTATGACATCAGAAACTCCCATTCCATGCTATTCATGTGAATGGCTTTGAAAGCTGTTTGTGATGTCACAGAATGTTCAGGCAGTAAGAAAACAGAGAGCAGCAACTGCTGAGGAAAGAGGGATTCAGGGTCCTTAAAAAGGCAACAAAATTAGATTGTAACATGGCAATAACCTGAATGGCGAAATCGGGAGCCGCGATTGGGTAAACTGCATCACAAGGGCAAAGTCGGATCGGGGATTAATCCAGCATACCCAACATGTTCAAAAGTGAAGTACCATCAGCAGCCAGACAGCTAGGTAAGCAGCACCGGGCAGAGGTGAGGATCGAGTGTGAGAGAGGCCAGTCTGGGACAGAGACAGGGAGACAAGCTAGACAGAGTCGGAAACGGGAGGGGGAGAACAAGCAGCCGCGCACTGGGAGCAATAGATAGGACAGTCCGATGAGGCAGAAGCACCATGCGCGGCAACACCATGATGGGCGACATCAGTCTCACAGAAGCAAGGAGAGTGACCTAGGCAACATGCTAATTTTCTCAATGAGCCGCACACATGGTGTGGGCAGCGGCCCACCGTGAAACCCCAATGACTGGTAGAACACTAATACCCGTGTAGACCGCTAAATTATGTGGACTGCTATGTGAGGAGCATTGTTTTGTTTAAGTAGAGCTAGTCAATGTTTTCATCGCATCAGCGTATTAATGCTGTTCTGTTACATGGTTTCGAAGTGCAGTAAAAACCTGTGCCAAACACACCGACTCCCTGTGTAATGTTGTTCTTCTCATAGTAAATACTGTCCTCGCAACTCTGTTCGGGTGGCCCATGTTACACAAGTCGTTAAGCCGCCGGCCAGTGGCATCATCCCGAATAATGCATGTGGTTGGGCTGTTATTGAGTCCTCGAACCACAACCCTCCCTACCATGCATTACTCCAGCATTAGATGCCACCTTCGTCATGGCTTAATGCTTACTTATTAATTTAACAAAAATGGTCAAATATATATAAGAATACTGGGTAGCCATTAAAAGAACAAATGGAGAGTGTTCAGAGATATAAAAACGGTTTTCTATCACCATTAAGTCAGGTACCAAGTTGATTTTAAAGTTGGAGGTAGACAGATACTAAGGCAGTTGGCAAGTAAAAGCGGCTGGAATCACAGAAAGAAGCCAATACTCAAGAGTCCAACAGCTGGGCTCTACAATCTCCTGATGTTCAGAAGAAAACAGACACCACACCCCCAGGCACAAATGTTTCACACAACATGCATTATCAAGGCATGACCGTAGAACCCAGCTTTTAGACTTGTGATGTTAAAGTTGGACTACTTCATTGTGAGACTGTAACTGGCAGTGACCCTCACTTTCTATTTCATAAGCTACAGTATTCCTCATACAACTAAGTGCGCTCTGCATTCTTCCAGCCAAGGCCTGCTTTTATTATTAATCAATATTATAATATCACCCCCAAACCCCACTTCCCTTTTTCCCCCTTTTCTGCTTAACCTGTTCCAAACCTCAACATTTTCTGCCTTCGGTCCAACATTCGTCAGCAGCAAAGAGTGCAGGTGGCAATCTGTTCTAAGATAAATAATCCAAACATTGGAGACAAAACTTGCTGACCAATGAAAATCCTTGTGTCTGAATGGATTAGTCAGTAACATGATCTTCCTCCTTATCTCCCTACACAATTTAGAAGCCAAGACACTACATCAGAATGAGTCAGGACTTTTATCCGCTTGTAATTCACTTCATTCCCAATATCTGGAGAACAGTTCTGCTCAGCCTCCGTCACTCAAACGCAGGGGTTTCAACCTTAACCTTTTTTTGCACTAGCCAGCAGGGCAAGTTGATTCATAATTCCACTAGCCTGCAGATGATTGCACTAGCCCTCAATTATAATGGTACATTTTGATCACTTACACAGGAAACAATGTAAGCCAAGAAAAACTCTGACTTATTGCACATTTGTCCTGCTCCCACATTGCCCCCCAATATTTTGTACCATGGCCTCTCTTCCACTTTCTGCCACCCCACCCACCGCCCTCCCCACCAAACCAGAGGACATCCCAACAGTAAATGTTCAGCCAAGCAGTCCCAGCTCTGCACACACAACAGCCGACATCATCATGCACCTCACAACACTGTCACCACCACCCACACGGCAATGAACAGAGCCAGGCAGAAAAAGACACTCTCAGCCCCCACCCTATAGTCAAGTGGAGACCTACACTTCTGGAAGTTTTTGTACTGTCTCAAGTGAACCAGGAGCACACCCAAGATTTCTTTGGGGGTGGGGGCTACACAAACCTAAGGGGCTTGGGAAATAGAAAACTATGACATTTTTATTTTTAAAAGCATTGATTTTAATATGCTCTGCCCCAACAATAATAGATTTTTCTTTAACATTGCCTTTTCATCAGCCCAGGGGAAACAGTACACAGGCATAATGCTATACTATCTCTAGTTCTATATAGAAAAGCCTATTTTAAGCTTGCAAATGATATATTTTATTAAGGTTTATTTTTGTACCATACATGACAACACTGCCCAGCTGAGGAGCTTGAACTTGGGGATTGCTGAGAGCCTTTAAGAGGCCCTGAAGCAGCCCTCTCCCCTCACAACACTGCCCAACTGAGGAGCTTGAACTTGGGGATTGCTGAGAGCCTTTAAGAGGTAAAGCCTCCTTCCCGCCTGTGGAGAGTCTCTGACACCTCCCCCCCCCCAGTCTGCTAAAATATTTCACAATTTCTCTCTTGGTGCCACTGCAGGCATTGAACCCTGCACCCCTGCTATTTCACTCAGCAGCTCCACCACTCAGCTATCACATCGGACTATTGTTTGTGATAGGTTTTAAGACTCTAAAAGCCTCTAACCCCCATAGTCTGCTAAAATATTTTCTGGGTGCTACTGCATTCTTTGAACCCTGCACCCTGCTGCCAAGTCAACAGCACTGCCACTCAGCCATCATAGTTGGCTATCTTTTTAAACCACTTTTACTTATTTATTTAGCTTTTGTTGACCGGGTAAGTGCACTAGACAAATCCTGCCTATTTTCAGGCACGACCCGGAGGAGGGGGATACAGATGAATGCCAACTGACCTTGAACCAGATTAAGCTGTTGGTGGTATTTTTAGTGAATGAGGGAAATTTGGCCAGGACACCGGGGAAATTCCCCTACTCTTTTCGAGAAGTGCCATGGGATCTTTAACATCCACCTGAACTACCACCAATCCAGGCAGATGGGACCTCAGTTTAACGTCTCATCCGAAAGACGGCACCTCAGAAATGCAGCACCCCTCTCATGCTGCATTACAGTGTCAGTACTGGGATATTAATCCAAGTGCCAGATGTGGGAACTGAACCCACAACCCTCTGATCTCCCGGCCTCAGAGGTGAGTGTGCTACCTACTGAGCCACTGACACTGCACTACACTACTGTATCGTGGCATATCTAAAAGCCCCTACAGCTTTTTCTGGCTCCCCCCACAACCTCTTTGTTCTTCCCCCAACGCTATCTAGGCACCATGTCTGCTCAATTTCACCTTATGTGCCTCATCCTCATTAGCACCCTGGGTTTCACCTCCCACCTGCCGCACCTCACCCTATGCCCCTTGTGGACTGCACTTTGGAGCTCTCCAGATCTGGCCATCCCCCACCTTGTCATCACACACTGGACCCCTGCATCCACCTCCCACTGGCAATCCCTACCTAGCACCCACCCAGGCCCCCCCCTGGCACCACCCCTTCTGCATCCACCAATCCCTCCAAACCCTGCCCATCCCCTGCCCCACTACATCCTCCCCTCCCTCTAAACGTTCCCTCAAAACTCTAACAACCTGCCGCCCTATGATTAGAGCCTTAGTCATCCTTCTACTCCTCTTTGGTAATATCCACCCTAATCCTGGCCCTGCCCCCACCACTCCACCTGCCAGATCCTCTGGACTCCGCATTGCCTCGCTGAATATATGCAGCCTGCCAAAGAAATCTGCAGTGCTTCAATGTTGGGCAACCCTTCACCAAGCAGACATCATTGCCCTAGTGGAGACCTGGCTCTCCAAATCTACTCCCGAGGCCTTTGTCTCACTCCCCGGATACACCCTACATCGGAAAGACAGGGTAGGAAAGCGTGGGGGTGGTTGTGCATTCTACATTGCCAACATTATTGGTCACGTGCTCCCACCCCCCAAACTCACAAACGGAGCACAAGCCCTCACCCTAAAAATCACCCCTGACCCCTCCAGGGCCCCACTATACCTCACAGTTGCCTACATATCCCCTAAGAACCAAAAGACTGCCATCACATCCCTCACCAAATACCTCTCTACCCTACCACACAATGCAGAACGGACACTAGTAGGGGACCTCAACGTCAACTGGCTTGGCCCCTCTGCAGCACCAACTAAGGACTCATTCTCGGCCATTGACATAGTCCAATTAGTTACCCAACCCACTAGACTCCACACATCTACTGGTACCCGTCACCCTCCTGGACATCCTTATCTCTAACACTCCCACAAAATCCAGGATATACAAATACTTCCGACTCCCTAAGTGACACTCACCCATCCTATTCCAATGGACCTCCTCCACACCCAAACCCGTAGCCCAAACAACCTGCAAAAGGCTTCTCCACCCAGGAGGGTTGAAAAAACTTAAACAGCTGCTCACCCAGATAGATTGGTTCCCCATTAATACAGCCCCCAGCGTTGACATTGCACTCACACAGTTTACACAGGTCTTTACCAAGGCCTGTGACCTCTATGCTCCACTCACCAAACTCCGCACCAAAAAGCAACTTGCCCCATGAATAACCCCCTCCCTACTCCAAATGTTGAGAGACAGGGATAATCTCTGGCACAAAGCCATAGAATTGGGCAGGTTGGCGGACAGACATTCCTATAACGCCACTCGCAATAAATGCACTTGAGCCATCCGTAAGGCCAAAGCAGATCACTATCAATCCACTCTCACAACCACGTGGGGGTCTGCAAAGACCTTCTGGAATAACATCAAAGAACTCAATGGGAAATCTCGCTCCCCACCTCCCTCCCAGCTCACCATAAATGGCACTGCCTCCACAGACACACTCACCATAGCAAACTGTCTACACACCACCTTCTCAGATCTCAGCACTGTTCTCCCTAGCAGTTTCTTTGACCCCGTGCACCAATCCCTGCCTCCAACCCTGCAGCATCCCTGTTTCCTCCTGCGCATAATATCCCCCACAAGCTCATCCTTATCTCAAGGGCTAAACAGCAATAACTATAAATGATCCCCTAGATGCAGGCTCCTTGACTAGTCCTCGCGTGGTCCTAGTCCCCCTAACAGACCTGCTCAACAAATCCACTATGCCTGAGGCAATTCCTAGTGCCTGGAAACAGCCGTCGTACCCCTATCCATAAAAGTGGTGACAAAGCCTCCCCTAATATTCTCTCGACCCATCTCCATCCCCAAAGCGCTAGAAAAGTGGTGGCCGCCCAACACTGAATACCTAGCCAAGTATAACATCCTATGCCCAGAGCAACATGGTCCAGCTCAGGCCATAGCACCACCACAGCCCTCCTAGAATTCACCAACTTCATGCACTACTCCCTACACGCCGCTAGCATTGCAGGAGCTGTGTTCATAGACCTATCCAAGGCCTTCGACACAGTCTGACACTCTCTCCTTCTCGACTCACTCCGCCAACTTGGTTTCTCCACAGGCCCCCTGGCCTGGTGCTCCAGTTACCTTTCCGCCCGGTCCCAATGCGTCAAAATTAACGGAACTCTATCCGACACACTAGCCGTCCGCTCCGGGGTGCCCCAGGGCTCTATCTTGGGCCCACTTCTTTTCTCCCTCTACCTAAACTCCTTACCAAAGGCTTGCTCCACAAAAATCTTACTATATGGAGACAATGCAGTACTCTTCACCTTGCATCATAAACCCACACCCCTGCAGAACTCCCTCCAACTTGCCTTCTCCCAGGCCGAAACCTAGTTTAAGGACCATAGACTGGTCCTCAACTTAAAAAAGACGAAGTCAATGATCTTCTCTCACCGCCTAAACAGAGCTAAGAACGACCGCTCAGCATCCTCCCCAGCACCCAGCACCCCTTGAGCAGGTATCCAACTACAAATATCTTGGACTCCCCTGACTCGGCCCTTACCTTCCTTGATCACGAAATAATCTCTTGCTACGCAACAAACACCCGGATTGGACTCCTTTACTGACACAGGATTGTCTCTCTCCCCACGCCCTTAGGCTTGCCATCATCTCATCGATACTGTCCCTAGTGGACTATGGGCTCCCTGTATATGGTGCAGCAAATAACACCACACTCCAGATAATCCAGGCCACACTCAACAAAGCCTGCAGACTCCTTACAGGCGCACCCAGGCTCACTCACACCTGCTCACTCTATACCGCTGCCAATATTCTCAAGCTTGATGAAAGGCTCCAATACCAGACCTGCTTAATCTCCAAGAAAATACTGCTCGGACTCTCCCCCCCTTGGGTCACCGCCTCTCTTCAGCCTGCAACCCCCACTATCCTCACCCGCAATTCAGAGAAAGACCCTCTGGTTGTGCCCAGGGTAAAAACTTCCCTTGCCCAGAGATCTTTCCACCATAGGGCACCCACATGGTTTAATGCACTCCCAAGCACCATCACTAGCGCACCCAAGATCGCCCATTTCAAAACCACTCTTCGCAACCACCTCTTCAATATCTGCTCCTGCAACTGCTTCTAATTCTTTCACTCTCTTACCCACTCTGATCCAATATTCTCTGACAAAGTCCATTATGGAATGCAACCTCCATCTTTAACACCAATCCCATGATTAGGTCCGACTACTATGTTAAGATGCCTTCTCAAGCTTATAATGCCTCACTGCTGTTATGTTGTAAATATCGTCATCCAAAGGTTATAAATAATGTCAGAAAATACCTACCTCCAAATCTTGTAAATACTGTCTGTGACAAGTGTCTGTAACACATGCTTAATGTAGCCACTGTTATACCATGTATCTCATGTTTAATGTAATTGTCTTTATACCTACTCTCTGTTTCCATCTGTCTTACATGTGACGAGGTACCTTTGCAAATGAGCCTCTGGCTCAAAGGTTGTAAACCGATATATCAAATAAATAGAAAAAAAAAGAAAATAAAAATGATCCAATGCTTTGTTTTTAGGATAAAATGACTTGCTGTGTGGGATAAGGGTGAGACTGCATGGATGGTGCTGGCTGGCATGGTCCATTTAGAAGATCTGGGGACCCCCTACATTTGCCAGTAATGGCAGCTGTGGATCTGTGAATGGTCATTTCAGAGTCTGGTCTGCAGTGGTGCCCAGGGAAAGAACAGAGTTAGGAGATTTGGAGGGGAGAGGAAGTCATGGTGAGGCTAGGATAAAACCCACCACCTGCAGAGCCGACCCTGTATACCTCTTCGCATTTTGTCGCTGAAATATTGGATACAGGCACTCAAAATGTAGGGAAATGAGGGGCACTGGTCTTAATAATATGGGTCAGATTGTTAGAGACACATTCAGAAAACTGGAAGCTAGTGACTTAACAGCACTCTACCCTTGATCACACCCAGGACAGTAGCTGAAATTCCTAACAGTGGAGTGATAATGACTCACATTGCGTCTTTTGAGGGATCTCCTTCTTAAACTGCCAGATAATTGCAGTTCTTAATGAGCTGTTAATCACACCAGGCCATCTGGAACATTGAGCGAGCTTAGCATGAGGACTAGAGCCTGCTAAAGCAGAGACTTTTTTAACTTTACTAACAGCCTTGAAAACCTGCACTAGTTCAGGCGGGCAAGTAGAGAGTTAGCTGCACTAGCCCTGGTCAATTTGCACTAGTGTTTGGGCTAGTAAAGCAATGTTAAGATCGACCCCTGCTCAAACGCGTGTGCTATATCTGAACAATGCACCTAGTGCTAAGTAGAATATTCCAACAGAATTCCATGGAATTTCAGAAAATTCCACCTAATTCTAGAAATTCTGTCGGTAGTAGAATTTCAAAATTTTAAAGCAGAATACTTTTCATGGATACGTGGGAGAACAGTCACTCCAGAGCAGTGCTGGGGAAAATGGGGCAAATGCCCTGGGTCACCTGCTATAGAGGGCCCCACATGAAACCACCGTACACTGCGGTCACAGACATAGTGCTATCCTATTCCTAAGTGAATCCTCCTCTCCCATCAGCCCAGATGCGTGTGCACGTGTAAAAACTTTTTTTTTTTTTTCCTTACCAGCAGTGGGGGTTGGTGGCATGTCAGAGACAGCAGCAGTGGGACTCAGAGTGCGGGGGGACTGTGTCACATGGTGCGCCACTACATAGTCAGGTGGTACAGTATAGCCAGCTAAGTAAAGTGTGAATGTAAACGGGGGAATCAGGAGCCATACAAGAGGTGGAAAGAATCGATGGAGACACACAGATGTTTGTGTGTTTCTCGGTGGCTAGGGACTGGATGCCAGGACATGCTGCGTTTGTCAGGTAGGATCAGGTTAGGTTTTGCAGGCCGAGCTGCCCTGTATGCATAAGAAGACTTGCTACTGATTGTGGAGGTCAGTACAGGCCTGATTTGGTTCGGAAAACAGCCATTGGTCAATGACACCACCAGCTTATGGAAAGCAAGGAGAAAGACAGAGAGAGTGAAAGCAGCCATAGAGGGGCTTGCTGCAACTGCAATATCACCTGGGCCCTGTGCATTAAGGGAGATCCCCAGAGTCTGGAAAATCATGAGTAAACTGAGACCTTGTCTTGCAACAACATCCCTCTGTATCACAACTGGGGAAGCATTTAATGGAACAGGCCACCAGTACAAGATTTTACAAATACATCTTGCAAGTTGGCATTTTGGTTTGGGAGTTTGTGTTGCAAAGCATTGCTTTACTTGATGACATGCAGCACTGCCAGCCAATCACATGTAATGTCATTGGACCTGCTACACTCTCACAGTCCGATACCCAGTAAAGCACTGGGAGTTACAAAACAGATGTAAGAGCATACACTGGTGCCAAAAAGCAGCTATTCTGTTCATCGTGTGATTTGGAGGTAAGCCCTGTTATTGGTCCGAGTCTAGAAAGTCAAGGCAGTATAGATCAGTGGTTTAAGGCGCTGAGCTGCAAACCTGGAGACGGGGGTTTGAATCCCACAGCCCCCACTTGTATACCGTGTGACCCTGAGCAAGTCACTTAACTTCCTTGTGCTCCCAGGTCACACCTGGAAACAAGCTTTGGCTTAGTGTGCCTTTCCTGGTTAAACAATTTCCCCTTTCCCTTATGTGTTACTGTGGCTGTGCCTAGAAGAGCAAGGGAAAGGGCAAACCTTGTGTAATATATATAGGCTGGGCCCAGAGAAGTACAGAAGAATCAGTCAGGACTGTACATATTACCTCACTTACTTTTCGTACATTAGTGTCTTGCAGCAGTCCTGATAAAGTCCCTGTTATTTTAAGTGCAATAATCGCTTGAATTTATATCATTTTAAAGTATAAGCTGCATGCTTTTTGAGGACTGTTACTGCAGTGAGTTGGTCCATAGGAGTATTGATCTGTTCCCTCTCACTCTCTCCGTGTGCTGTCCCACCCCCACCTTCCATTCCCGTCCTGGTAGCCGAGTGTTCAGCATTACTCTGGTAGGTGCAGAGGCTCAGCTACTCACACCAACATGGCATTCAGTAGCAGGCCGTCCCAAGAGCCCGCCCCATCAGTGCCCTGATGAGTAATGGAGTCAACCAAATAACAGAAAAAAACAACTCCCGCTCCCTCCCTCTGTGTGCTTTCCTACCCCCCCATTTCATGTCCAGAAAATACAAGACAAACCCTCAAGCTCTCTCTATGTACTGTCCCACCCTGCCCTCCTTCCTGTCTGCCAGATAAAATAAAAACCTCCCGCTCTCTCCGTGTGCTGTCCCACACCACCCTCCATTCCCATCCGCCAAATACAAGCCCCCCAATGTGCTGTCCCCACCCTCTGTTCCGGTCCACCAAATACAAGGCCCACCCGCATGCTGTCCCACCCTGCCCTCCATTCCGGTCTACCAAATACAAGGCTCCCCACTCTTCCATGTGCTGTCCCACCCTCGTCCTCCATTCCAGTCTGCCAAATACAAGAATCCCTCGCTTGCTGTCCCACCATGCACTCCATTCCATACCAACTGCACCACCAACAGCAATATCAACGGCGAACTTTGACACTGACAAATGCTTGTTTCAGGTTTGTTGCAGTACTGGTGGGAATATCCAAAGTTTGTGTTTTAATGTTCGTTACACAGGAGCCTCTACCCCAGATGTTTAGCCCTGTGTGCCCTGTTATTAGACCATTACCATGTGATTCAGCTGCTCCATGACACATTCTACGATTTCCGATTTGTTCTCTAGAAGATCGGGAGCAAACTTTTCATTCAGCCATGCCTGCAAAAAAAAAAAAAAAAAAAAACTGTATTAGAACATATTAGGTGAGTTTGTCCTGGCTTGTAGGCGGGAGACATAGACGTACAGAATGAACAAGAAGACTCTACTGATACGGGCATTACAAGTGAAACAACTAAAATGCCCCCTTTCGGCGTGTGTGGGGGAGGGGGGGGCAATTGACTAGTCTTCTCTGGGAAAGCAAAACAGCTTAGAAATAGTCTGGATGCTTCTGTTGCGTCAATGACCAGACCAAATCACCCCTGTAAAGTAACTGTGCGGTAAGGAGGCAGTGTAGTCCAGTGGCTAAAATACCCAATTGGGAACTTGGGAGTTCACAAGTTCAAATCCTGCTACAGCCAAATACTCACTAAATGACCTTGGGCAAGTCTGTTAAACTCCCAGTGCTCCAGTCCACCTCCTCACTCCAGCTGCACAACCGGGTAGCAGCAGAATTGAAAACGAGATCCTGCATCTCAGTTGGGCTATCCTGGGTAAATAGCTGGTAGTAAAGCCTAGATTAGAGCAACAAGCTGTGCGTGAGCCTGGTACACCCAGAAGACCTGTGTTTGATTCCCACAACCAGCACTTCCATACTGTGTAACCTGGAGCAAGTCACTTAACTTCCCAGTTTTTCCAAGTCACCTCTGCAAACGGGCTTTGTACCCAGTGAGCCTTACATAGTAACCAAAGAATAAAATAAACACATACGAACGTAAGTCAAACCCACCATCAAAGCAACCACATTTCCAATGAGTACTGTATTTACACAACACAACTGTGCTCGGACTGCAGTTGGTTCCAGAAGACTCTGTTACAAGCAGCAGTTAGCAGTGGGTGAAACTCCTTTAATTACCTCTTCCGGTTTTCGATGAGCTCTGCCGGGGTCATAACCTCATCATTCTCCTCGGCTGAGTTTTCAAACAGACCCAGGTCATCCACACCTGCCATCTTCTGTCCGGCATCCAAACCACAACTTCCTCCGATTTGCTGAAAATCAAATCAACAAAGTCATGTTATAAATATGCCCTTCCACTCAGAGGCCAACTGCAGGGAACAAGGGCACCCCAAGTACAGCGTGACCCTCTAAACTCATGGTCCGCAATTTATCAGGCTAGTACAGAGGCAATGTGTTCCCGTTTTCAAAAATGGCCAATTCTGTTTGGCAAAATATTGAAATCCATTTTTCCATTTTGTTTTTCCCAAAATTGAGGACAAATGAGTTTTTTCTGTTCAAAGAGCGGTCTCAAATTGGAGGATTTTACCCAAAAAAGCTGTTGCTAATGGGGTTATTTACATGATAAAGTGACGCAAATATAGTTTTTTTTCCTTCATGAAACACCGACTCCCAAGCGCTATTTTAAAAACAACTTATTACATTTTTCCCTAGTGTTTTTTGCTGAAAACAGAAAATTATTGTTCTCACTTGTAACATTTTATCATCAAATGGGCTCCGCTTTATTAGTCCCAATAGGGGCATATGTTTTCTTTTTTGAAATGTAATAGCTTTGAAATTTGTAATGATATTTTGCTTATAATAAAGCTGAGTTTAAAAAAGGGGGGGGGGGTTCAGTAATGCTTCATTCTGAAGGCTACTAGCCGTGCTTAATCGCACTACTACCAACACTTAAAAAAAAAGGTTCCCAAGTAACGTCTGCTCCACTGACCTAACATGTTACTCTGCCAACCAACATCTCACTTTCATAACTGCCAAACAAGAATCGCTTTCACAACTTCCAACCTGCAAGCTCTGCTCCAACAAAACACGTCACACCTGATTTACAAAGTTTTATGTCCCCCGGCCCAAATTTTCGGACTATTTTTTTCTTATTAAAATAGCTTAATAAATTTTCCAACGTCACCGCCATTACAGTTTCTTGCATGTTATTTTTACTACTTTAATTACCTATTTTACAAGCACAACAGGACACTCCAGAGTGTTGGTAGTAGTGCCATGAACTCACCTTCAAGGGTATGAGGCCTGGGCGTGAGCGCATGGCACTACTATCAACACCCTGTTATGTTTTACTGCTTATATAATAACTGGCGCTCAACTTTTCCAATAGGGAAACCCAGCTGTAATTTGCCATTATAACCAGCTGGTTACAACAGCGAACACGCACCGGGTTTCCCTCATATCGAGCATGCGTAGCCAGCCAGCAACCACTCTTCCACTCTTCAGTGCCGTCCACCTTTCCCCACCGCTGCACAGTTTGCCGCACTTGGACTCAGCGGCAGTAAGTTACTTAAAAAAAACAACAACAAATGAGCAGTTTTTTGAGGTGGCTGGAAAAAAAAAAAAGAAAAGAGTTTATCATGAGCTGCACTGAATCCCGACCAGTCTCGGCTCCATAGAGATATCTTTATTTTATATAACTGCTGTGGCGAAAAATGATCCCAACAATTATATAAAATAAGGGTTGGATACACTGTGTGAAACTCAAAGTTTACTCCTCTCGTGGTAGGTAGCTGAGAACCGAGCTTCGCCTCTCAGGGTTTATGTGGCATCCTACACCTTGGGGTGTTCTCGTTATAACCCCCTACCCAGCCATTATTCTATAGATTTAATTACTGCAGCCTGCTGGCTTGTCCTGGAGCATTTCTGTAAATATGCCAGCTGAGCCACTGGCAAGTCTGTGGGGCCAGTGAATTAACCCCATTACTAGCCCTGCTGACTAGCAGCTGCAAATCAACACAAACTGTAATCAGAGATAGCAACATCAGAGATAAACTGCTCCCAGTCACTAAGAATGTGTGTGTGGAGGTGGGGGGAGGAGCTTAGTCCTAAAACTGAACTGGAAAATGTATCTTCTAACTTACCTCACATGCCTCACCAGGGCACCATGCTGTACTTGCCACTAGATCACGCTTGGTCCTTACTGTATGCTGACTGCTATTTTTTTTACTTGTTTGTAATGTATCCTATTTTAGTGTATCGTACTGCCATACCTTTTTCTACTGCTGCTGTACATTATCATGTTATATTTCCAAGTATCTGCTTCTTGTAAATTCCATGTAATACTATTGTAGGTGTTGTTTTTTATGTAGGGGAGGGAACAAGGGGTTATTTAGATACACTGGGGAAAAACGAAGGGTAAAGGGGCAGATTAGCCGATTAAAACAGGGGAGGGATGGGCACAAGACCCGGGGGAGCAGACTGAGGTACAAAATCAGTACTTTGCCTCAGTTTTCACCAAGGAAAATGGGGGGGCAGCATCATACATGGGAGGAGATGGTGAAACTGAGGAGGGGGGGACCCTTACCGATCGCCGGGTCTGGGGAGAGGGGGGCCACCAATGGCAGGAGGGGGGAAGGCAAAGCACGGGGACGAGGTAGTGGAGGTGGAAATCATGGTTGAGAGAGTGAGGGAAGCCCTCAGGTCCCTTAAGACAGAGAAAGCACCGGGGCCAGATAAATTACATCCCAGAGTGCTGAAGGAACTGGCGGATGTCCTGGCAAAACCCCTGACGGAGCTTTTCAGCATCTCTCTGAGGACAGAGTGGGTGTCCCAGGACTGGAAGGTGGCGCATATAGTGCCTATCCACAAGGGGGCATCAAGGGAGATGGCAGGGACCTACAGGCCCATCAGCCTGACATCGGTGGTGGGCAAGATGATGGAGGGCATTGTCAAGGAGAGGCTGGGGTGGGGGAGGACCTGGAAAAGTCAGGGTGCCTGGATGATAGGCAGCATGGATTCGTTCCGGGGAAATCGTGTCAGACAAACCTTGTGGAGTTCTATGACTGGGTGACAAGTACCTTGGACTTGGGTAGACCGGTGGACGTCCTCTTTCTTGATTTCAGCAAGGTGTTTGACTCTGTTCTTCACGGGGGCCTGCTGGATAAGCTGCAGGGTTCCCCACTGTCTGAAAATATAGGGTGGCAGCAGTGATGATCGAGTCCAAAGGTGCATTATTTTTCTGGACCTCCTATATGCACTGTACATGTGCATAAGTGGATTTTAAGTAAAATATAGTGGACTGGTATCAGAACAGAGGTAGTAGTGCAATAAAGAATGAGAATAAAAGACAATTTTGGAGGATTTTATAACAAACAATCAGTAATGGATAAAAATATAGGGTGGTGGCAAAAAAATATAAGGTGGTGGTAAAAAATATAGAGTGGCGGTAAATAAATATAGGGTGGTGGCCCACCGCGCAAAAATAATGAATGGGGAACACTGAGCTGGGAGAAATGGGGGTAGGGAACCAGATGATCAGATGGATAGGAAATTGGCTCCAGGACCGGTTGGCTGGATAGTCTCATCCCCAAGGAGGGTCATTAGTGGGGTCCCTCAGGGATCGGTCCATGGGCCCGTCCTGTTCAATGCCTACATCTCTGACATAAGGAAGGGTATCGGGAGTGAAAAGAGTCTCTTTGCGGATGACTCAAAACTAGGGGCGGTGGTGGATGGGGAGAGGGGGTGGCCCTACAGGGGGATCTGGAGGCTCTGGAAAGGTGGTCTAGAAAGTGGAAGCTGAGGTTCAATGCAGGGAAATGCAAGGTACTGCACCTGGCAGCCAGAAACCCGGGCCAAGTGTACACCCTTGGGGGGGGGGGGGATATGCTACAAGTCTCAATGGCTGAGAGGGACCTGGGGGTGGTGCTGGATGTCAAGATGAACAACTCTGAGACTTGTAGGAGGGCAGCGGCCAAGGTCAACAGGATGCTGGAATGCATCGCTGGGGGGGGGGGATCACCTCCAGAACGAGGGAAGTGATACTCCTTCTGTATAACTGCTTGGTGAGGCCACACCTCGAGTACTGCGTGCAGTTTTGGAGGCCACACTTAAAGAGGGACATCGGAGCTCCTGGAGAGGGTCCAGAGGAGGGCAAACCAAAATGATCTGGGGCTTGGGGACAGGACCTATGGGAGAGGCTCGAAGAGCTAAATATGTACACACTGGAAGAGAGAAGGGACTGGGGGACATAATAGGGTCTTCAGGTACATTAAGGGGTAAATAGGGAGGAACAGTCAGGGTGCTGCAAGGAAGGGGGGCAACTAGAGGGCATGGGTGGAAGCTGGAGGGGGGGAGATTCAGGGGAGGAAGGAGGAGGTGCTACTTCACTGAGTGGGTGGTGGAGCCATGGAATGCACTGGCCAGGGGGCTGGTGGAGGCAGAGACAGTAGAGGGGTTCAAGAGGGGGTGGGACAGGTACAGGGGACAGGTTCTGGAAACAAAGTCCTGTGCAGTAGGAATATCCGGGGCTGGGAAGGGAGAAGCCAGAGAGGGCGAGGGGGCAGCAAGGTCACCTCCCAGGGTGGGGGCTGATCAAACGAGGAGACACGAAAGACCGTTAGGCCTATTCTTCTGGCATTTTAGTATGTTAGTATGTAATACTGTCGATTCTATATACTGTTACTGTCCCATCCAGGACCTCCCTGTAAATGAGCATTGCTCAATGAAGCTTTTTCCTGATAAAACAAATAAACAGGTGCTGGTGGGTGGGAATACCCTGCACTGGTGAAAATGCTATTTGCAGCATTTTCTGTGCATGGGCGCCATTTTCTGTTTTTTTCCCCTGCATACTGCAACACCTGCGTGATATCAGGTACAGCAGCTTCATAAAATGTTTTGCACAAGGTGACGTAAATTTGTAAAAAGATTGCAAAAAGGCAACCTGTTTGAAAATGTCATGCACGCAGCAGAAACTGGCTCATTCCCAAACCTGAGTTACCAATGTCAGGAGCAGTAGCCCTACCACTGCATTGATACACCAGTCCCTGGCTCGCATGTTTTTTTGCCAATTTCTATATTTTACTGAAATGCTTTTCCGGGTGGGACTGTCCAGAAGGGTGCACTGGGACAGTTTTCATTCTGTCATTCCAGGGAGGGTGTCAAGTTGGGGGGGCCTCCACTAAATATAAGGCACCTGATTTTCAAAAGTGGAAAAAATGTGCATGTGTGGCAAAATCAGCAGTTTTTGCCATATGCGAGCAGTTTTAAAAAAGATTACCTTTTTGTGACTTTTGCCAAATGATGCTTAGCTGGTCACCGAAATTATGAGAGCAGCTGAACTGGATGCAGTCAGTGCTTGTGATAAGGTGAGTGATGGCCTATTTTACTCACCAAATTTTAAGAAATACTCTTTGAAAAATGTTTTTTTTCTCTATATATTTTCTCCTCCTTCGTCCTGGGGTGGCTAATCAACCCAGTCCCCACCTCCCCAAGCCAGCTCCTGCCTGCCACGGTACTCACCACAGTCAGGTTCTCCCCATGAAATCCCCCTTATGGCAGGGCCGGAGAAGGGAGGGTCATCCCCTACGTGAGCCCGGGCAGCAGTGCGGGCCCAGGAACAGACGAGCAGGACCCCACTGAGCCCCTGACATTCCTTTTTTCCATTTTCTCCTTGCACCTCACTGCACAGTGTCAGACTCATACGTGGAGGCACACCCGCCTGGCATTCCCTACAGCACCCTCCCTTTCTTACCACCAGACCTTCACCTTGTGGCAGTCTAATGCTGGGCAAACATGCCTCCCCACCCCAGGAGGGGAAAGCTGTTCCTCGGATTCTCGATCCTCTCCCACCCTGGCAAACCACCCATGTCCATTCCTGAACCCAAGTCCCCAGCTTGGCAGGAGGTAAGGAGCTGGCGCCTCAGCGCTCCACGCCATCAGGCCGGTCTCCTTGAAATTCATTTTCGTTGAGTACCGGTACTCATCCAGTCCCTTCAAAATGCTCCATAGATACTTCAAAAAGGTGCTGTTTTTCAAAATCTACAGTACTTCTACTCATCAAAATCACACTTTACTCACCAAATTTCAAAAAAGTGGAGTACATTACTCTTGAACGCCACCGTTATCTGGCGCACTGGATCCAGTGGTGATCGATTATGCCTTGAGAGGGCTAATGGCAGGGCTGAGACTGAATTCCTCTTCACATTCAAGGACTGCTTTCTACAGCAGTATGTCCAACAGGGTACAGTACTAGGTTTGAGGACCCCATTGGCCTTGTTCTCAGTAGCTGGATGGGGTCATCTCCAGCATAAAAGTCAAGGAACCGGTTGGAGGCAATGATCACAACTGGGTAATTTTCTTCCTGTTGAAAGGGAAAACCACCCAGAGCTCAGCCACTTGGACCAGAAACTTTGGAAGGCAAACTTTGCTATGACCTGGCATCCAAGGTCTAGAGAGATGGCATGCAGCTTAAGAGCACATGTGGTACTGGTTACAGAATGTGCTTTAAACAGCTGCAGAGATCTGAATGCCTTTAAGTAATAATTAGGGTTGTATTTTGTCATGGAAAGTTTAAAGGGCCGAGAGGTGCCTCACAGCGCAACAGGGACCTAAGATAACTACGGTAATTCTAAACAAAAAGAAAGTCTACGGCTGCTAGAAATGGATTGGCTGCTTCCATGCCAAAGAGGAGCACAGAGTGGGACTGAAGGACTGCAAAAGAATTAAAAAAAAACAGGGAAGGGTTGGAAGTCAGAACAGCAGCAGGAGCAGCAGACAAGCCCAAAGCCTCCTTCCAGTACATAACTGGAAGAAGGTAAAGGAGGGAACAGGGCCCTTAAAAATGGTGGGGTGGGGGGGGGGACGACAGGAACCTGTGAGACAGTGACGGCTGAGATGCTTAATGAATGCCTCACTTCTGTGTTCGCCAAAGGGCACCTGGTTGGGGGACTGGGCTCACTGGGACGGCACACAGCATCAGAGGTAGTCAGTGGGTGTCAGTCCTGCCCTTGTAGCTGACTATATGCCAAATTCACTTAAAAAAAAAAAAATACCACCAACAGCTTAATCTGGTTCAAGGTCAGTTGGCATTCATCTGTATCCCCCTCCCCCGGGTCATGCCTGAAAAAAGGCAGGATTTGTGTAGTGCACGTACCCGGTCAATGAAAACTAAATAAAAAAAAAAAACAAAAAAACAACAAAAATAAAAAGATCAAGCCAAATAAGTCAGAACAGGTGGAAGTGCTACACCCCAGGTTTATAATGGAGCTAACAGAACAATCTGCAGTGCCACCTGCAGTAATTTTTCACGAGTCGGTCCTGACAGTGTGCTGTCACATTAGCACAAATTTATTTCCATGCTTCCCTACGTTGTGTTACCATTTTTTATAAGAACCACGAATCTATTAACAGCCAATGTGTGAGAGAGTGAGTTAGGGAGAGTGAAGCTGCATTAGGGATTGAACGATGTTCAGCGTCCTAAAGGGAGGGCAAAACAAAAGCAAGAACCTGCCCCCCCATGTGCAACCTATGAAGCCAGTACTCACGGGTCCCACAGCTCTCGACTGACCGATGTCCCCCCGCCCGTACACTAGATGTGCCCGAGGCTGACGATGCTGCCAAAGGCCCAAAGGAAACAGACAAGGAGAAAATGCCCTGTGGATATGCTGTGGACCAGGTATGTGACAGAAACAGATGAGGTATGGGGCTGTGAGGAAGTCTGGCAGAGGTGGGCAACGTTGTTAGAGAGGAAAAAAAAATTAAAAATAAATAGAATGCGTCTAAAACAATAAATGCCATTACTGTATTTCTTTTAACACAAATAATGCAAGTTGCCGTACATAAAATGTATTTTCCCTTGGTACTCACCCAACCAGGGGCTCTCAAACTTTTTCTTGGAACCCCCAGTATTTGCTACAGGGACTCCAGAATCCGCACAAAGAAAATGCTATTAAGAGCCCTGTGAGTTTTAACCAGATGGGAGGGACCCTGAGGAGGTCCTCTTCCACTGATCTAAGAGGCAAAGCAGCAACATAAAACTGCAGGTGGTGGCCAGCAGATAATCTCCGTATGACATGACAGCTGTTTCCCATGGAATGACAAACAAGTCATACATACTGTACCCAGTACAGCAACGCTTGTTGGTCGCGGGAGGTCAGAGTGGCAATATTTCCCAAGCACTCCCTTCCCCACCCAGTGTGAGGACCTTTAAGAGGCCACAACTCTGGATGACCTGTCACTCTCCACAGGTAGCCTGATACAGACAGACAGCTGTTTCTTATAAAATGACATGATAATGATACTGGAAGGAACCACAGTAAAGATTACTCAGTGCCATACTGTCTGTGAAAATCTTGTGATTAACACAAGTTAAAAAAAAAAAAAAAAACCTGAGGTGGTATCAAGCTCTCATTCTCATCCCCTACCACCATACTGCCTACTTAAATCAGAGTTCCCTACACTGTCTCTGGAAGTGTGAGTATATGTTTAAACGGGTGTGGTATAATGCATTTCCCACGGTCTTGTTCACAGATACCATCTAGGGACAATGATTTTTCTATTTTTAATGCAAAATACTGGTAAAAAACATAATTAAAATGTGTCATTTTTAAACCAGCATCTGGGAGTTAATTTTTCATGGAGCTGGATATCCTGCCACCAGCTCAAAGAATTGGTTTAAATCTGGCTGCTTTTGCACAAAGAAACTATAGGTCAGGAGTTCCACAATGTTTGTTTAGTAAGTTTAGCAAAAATGAATTATTACACGCAAGAGAAAGCTCTGAAACTGCTACTTTCAAACTACAACTGTGTAAACTACAGGTCAGTAGATCTTTTACTTGAGCTGGCTGGCCCTAAAGCACTAAATAATATTATTTGTAAAACACTTAGTTAATGCACTAGTTAGGGTTCAAGTTAACGCCACAAAAGTAGGGAAATGTGGCATTATGGTTTCCTCGTAGTGATCCCAAATGTTCTTCACACACTGTTTCAAAAAATCACTTCATCTCCTGTACAAAACTGCATGTGTGTGTATTCTGAATGTCTGAACTTTGTATTAGAAAGAATAATGCTTATCCTCAAGGTCTGATGTGGCTGTAAAAAGCCTTGTCCCAGTTCACTTACTGGTTAAAGAAAAAATTAAAAACTTTTTCATGCAAACAACCCCACTTGGTACCAGCTTCTGAGCACCCCCTCTTCTCCTTTGAGCCTTTTTTTTTTCAAAATTTGCTGATATGCCCTCAAACAGGAGGCAAATGGATTTTAAGGTCCTCTCAAACGGAACTAATAATTTTTGAAAATGGGAAATCACTGGCCCTACCCACCACCAGAAAAAAGTATCCAAACAGAGTTTTAAATGGGAGGATACACGTTTTAATAAAATGGGTTCCTCTAATCTGTAACGTACCCAAACAACTGGCAAAGTATTTCCAGTGAATGTAAAAGGGTTGTAAACTATTAGTATAGGTGCATAAACACTATACAATTACTAGTGAGAATTTGAAATGCTTGAATAATCATTTTGTAAACATGTGTTCCAACCGCCCAGTTGTAATCAATGTGTTAAAACTAAGCAGCTGTAAATCACTCCCTGTAAATAAAGCTCCTGAACACTACTCACACGACTGCCACAGTAATTAAAAATGCTCACTAGTTTAATTATAATCATTAAAAAGCAAAAAAGACATGGGTGGAAGTATGTAAACCAGAATTTTACATACACCCTTGGTGTGCTGGAATGCTTTTATAAACCCCTTGAACTTCACTCTTGGGGTTTATGTAGCTTTCCACACCTTGGGTGTGTGTACAATCTGGTTACACATATCCACTATTATTCTCTATACTGCGCAACTCCTCAAACAGACATACCTAACATACTAAAATGCCAGCAGAATAGGCCTAATGGTCTCTTGCATCTGCTCGAATTTCAGCACCTGCACTGAAGGCCGATTTTCGTGCCCACCCCCCTTGGGTTACACCCTCCCCAGTCGTTCCACCTGTATTGGGCCTGGTCAGATTTACCCTCCCTACTGTACATCCTTTGTGAAGAGCAGTATACAATAAAGAAACAACGTTTGGAAGAAAACATAAATTAAAAACCATGCTTTCTATATGCAATTGCCACAAATGAATCAGCCAATGTCTTCACCACAGCCCTGACCCAGAGCCAGATTTTACAAGAGTGTAGAGTGTATGCAACTGCAGCATAACTACAGGGCAGGGGATTGTATCCCCGCCACCACCTGTAGCCAAAACAGGGCAAAACAGCAAACACACTTTCCCACTAAGAAAGAAAAGAGTTAGGGATTACCACCTCCCCTGGATATCTGCCGATATAATTAGCAAATGTATAGCAAGGGATCAGGCCTGGAAAAATCACAGGAGACTACAATCCCCCACATATCTGCAACATTACCGCACCCTCTGAAACAATTGCACCAAAGCCATAAGACAGGCAAAAAACTACTATTTCCGTGATGCCCTCACCAAAAATCTTACCCATCCCTCCAAATTCTGGAAAACCGTCAAAACCCTGTTCTCTCCACCGGCCCAGCCCCCCACCCCTACCCTAAACCTTCAGGACAATATCATATCAACCCCCAGTGAAGTTGCATCAGCTTTCAACTCCTTTTTCGCGACTAGTGCCAAATCTCTCATAGACAACCAGCAACCTTGCGCGGCGCCAACAACCACTGTGCCATTCCCCGGCGTCCTCAAGCACACCCTTTCTCTGCCACATCCCACTTGCCGTCCCTCAAGCCGCCCCACTTTCTCCTTCCGCCGGTCTCCCCAACAGAAGTTCTTTCTGCACTATGCTCCCTCAACCCAAAACAAAGGCAAGTGCCCGCAAGGTCTGGACACCAGGCTCCACTTCCTATCAGCTCCTGCGATAGCCTCCCCCCTAGCAGACCTACTAAACCTCTCTTTCGCCATGGCAAAAATCCCAGCCGCCTGGAAGGAAGCTGTAATCATCCCCCTACCTAAAGGGGGCGACCTATCTGAGCCGGGCAACTACCGTCCAATCTCTCTCTCCTATCGCCATTGGCCAAGCTGCAAGAGCAGCTCGTACTCACCCAACTAACACAATTCCTTCACTCCACCTCTGTCTTCACTCCATTCCAGTCAGGTTTTCGCAAAAATCATTCCACCGTCACAGCTCTGCTAAGCTCACTAATGATATATCTTTGGGTAAGGACAAGGGCCTTGTCACCTCTGCTATTTTTATTGACTTGGCCAAAGCCTTTGACACTGTGTCCCACTCTAATCTGCTCTCAAAACTGCAACAAGCAGGCCTCTCCCTGTCCGCCTCTAACTGGCTCCAAGCCTATCTGTCAGGCAGAACGCAGGCTGTAAAAACTGCCCCCACATCTCCTCCCCGCTTCCAGTGAACATGGGGGTACCCCAGGGCTCTGTCCTGGGTCCCCTGCTCTTCTCTATTCTCTTAAACAATCTGCCGCTAGTCTGCTCCAACTCAGCGTTGCAAATGTACGTGGATAACACAGTGCTGTACACCTCTGGCCCCTCTACCGATGACACAATGTTATCTCTTCAACGGGATTTCGATGTCGTATAAACTTGGCTCAGGTCCAACCAGCTGATCCTAAACGCCAAGAAAACTGTCTCCATAACCTTTGGCACCCATCCCAAGCTATCCCGGCTGGCTGCCCCCCCTGTCTTCCACACCCTGGATGGCTCCAACCTAGACTCCTGCACCTCATTCCGGTACCTCGGGGTTTGGCTCGATCAACACCTCGATTTCCATGCCCACATCGAATCTCTACAGAAAAAACTCCACCCTAAATTAGGAGCACTGTACCGGCATAAAGGCTCCCTTCCCACCTCTGTTAGGAGGGAGCTAGTCCTCAAAATGATCCTCCCCAATTTTGACTACGGTGATGTGGTCTACAGCGCTGCCCCACCATCTACCCTGGCCAGACTGGACCCCCTCTATCACTCGTTCTGTCGTTACGCACTTGACTGCCCTCCCTCCACCCATCACTGTGACTTATACAGAGCCCTCTCCTTCCCATCTTTAGAATCTCAGCGTAAACTACACTGTACTAATCTTATTTACAAATACTGGTCGAATACCCTCCCCCTCTACCTCAGATGTGCTCTATCAACCCAACCACCCCCCGTCTATCCCCTCAGAGCTTCTGATCCTAAACAACTCCATGTACCCTACATGCGAACCTCTAAGGGCCAAATGGCCTTTATGCATCGACTGCCTAAACTATGGAATGAGCTACTTGCAGACATCAGGCTCTCAGACTCCCACTGGGCCCTCAAACCACGCCTGAGGTCCCACTACTCTGATGTATGTAACTGCCACCCACAGATTTAGCTAACTTATATAATAAGGTCTTATACCTGCTGCCTTCTGTCTAACCACACTGTGTACTGTGACTACTGCTAACTACTGTAGACCTATGTAACACTGTTGTACTGTGACTTTACTGTATCTATTCTTTGACCTATGTAACCCCAGGTCGCAACTGGAAACGAGCGGGCCCCGCTCAGAATGCTTATCTAGTAAATCTCTTAATAAATAAAAAAATCACCCCCCTGCAGCAAAACTGGAAATCAAACGTAAACAGTGATTAGATCGTTGTTTATTCGCTTGTCATAAGTACAGTCTGGGCTAGCGTAACTCACCCTCTAGCTCGCCTATGGCTATTAAGTTTAGTTACCGTCAGGGCGGGAAAACGCTGCACGGATCAGAAGTGTAGCACGTAAACGGTCCGACAGCTTTTGCCAGTGAATGTGCACCACCCAAATCAGTCCCCATTGCAAACACACAAACCGCCTCAAAGTAATGGCGTTCGGAATAACGTGACTCGGGGGATGGTGCGTGAAAATAAACTAGTAAAGAGGCAGGTGGTTGCCTAGTCTCAGAAAGCTGGGAGGTTTATTGGATCACAAAATACAGGTAAAAAACAGAGAAGAAAGCACTGTTAACCGGCGCTTCTAACAGAATAACCTAGTTAGAGTTCAAAGCACTGGGATAACTGCTCAGTGCCGTAGGAAGACATTGTGGAGATACCGGAGGATTAAGGACCCCTCTTGCGCTCGAAGGTACCGGAAGATTAAGGACCCCTCTTGCTCTCAAGGATAATTACGACAGTTTCACCGTAGCTGCAGGCTGTTGCTCCGCCCACTGCCGGCTACCAGTACACTTCCTCGTAAAGAATAAAACTAACTGTTATAATAATGAACGCAGCTGTGCAAATTACTAAATAGAACGGGAGGGGGAGGGCGCCTCAACAGAAGAAAAAAACAAATATAGTGTATATTCTAAATTGTGCGCCAGATCAGGAGGCGAAAGGAGCTGAGGTGCAGGACAATGCTGAGAATGTGCGGTACAGTCGGAAAACCGGGGTTAAGCTGTAGTAAGAATGCGGGGCGGGGCGCAGAAAAATAAAATAGTGCAGTGGTACAACCTGGAAACAGTCTTTCTGTTTCAATGAATTTGTAAAGCTAGTTAAGCCGGATGTGGTGCAAATACTGTGCAAGTTGAAAAGGTCACATTTTACATACATGCACAAGGTGTTGTTATCGTTTGCAATAAATAGGCTTTTGGTAGCATGTCGTGGTTGGGCGTGTCACTGTAGGCTGGTATCGCCGGCATGGTGGTGCCCTGGGCAAGTAGGCAAGACTCTTAGTTTGCACACACCTTCCCAAAATAGACGGGGGTTCTTGGGGTTTACATGCTCTGTGGAGAGTTTTGGGGCTTTTCTTTAAGAAAAAAAACATAACTTTTGCAATATGTTACCTACCCCTGTACGTTTTGCTCCCATAGAGTCTGAGGTGTTTGGAGACTCTGGCTGGCATCGGAGTGTGCAGCTGCAATTATGGAGAACTGGTTGACCAACATTTTCATCTGCCACCCAACCTATACACAGCCTGTGCTGCCACCAAGGGGTTCTGATTCCATCTGACCTCAAGAGCGAAGCTCGTAAGGCCCTACAAAATCAGAACCCCGAGGTGGCAGTACAGGCTGGTTGTGCACAGTAGCCCAGCCAGTATTCTCTATGTTTTGTAATATAATGGAAGAGTATTTTATATAGTGTATGGAAACCCCTTGATCGCTTATTTTGTTGCTCGTCAATGAATTTCAAGCGCTGTTCAGCCACATTGGAAAAAAATGCTGCCGCCATCTTGTCACAGTATGACTATTTGAATACTGAGATGCGCGCAGCGTTTTTTTCTATTGCTGAAAGTGCTGTCTCGTGTGCTCTGAAAAACAGCCAAGATGATGTAGTACCACAGTGTGGTGTAACTGCATTCCATGAACTTTGAACTGTGGTACAACAACATTTTGACTGTGATGGATTTCAGTGTGGGACAAGGGGTCTCCATACACTGTAATGTTGTTTCCATTGTAGTGCAGGGAGAGTGACAGGAGACAGAAACATATACTGGGTGGAGGCCAGTGATACAAAAGGAAAAAGTGTTTCTATGAAGTAGCCTGGCAATAAAATTGCCCAAATAATTGGGGAGTAGAGGAAAAAGCATATGTTCTCCTGTGACTGACAATACAGCAATGAGTATTTTAATTCTGTAAAGCAACTTTTCTCTGTTGTCAGTCACAGAGGAGAACATATGCTTAGTTTGTACAATTAGATTTAGCTGCTGTTTAATTATTACATTTTGTATTCTAATCTCCAACCCCAAAGCAACTGGCTGCTGCATTCTTTCTGTGTAGGGCTCGGGACTCAGGCGGCGCTGGACTGGTCAGACTGAATCGGGATGTGAGCCAGCAGACTGTTTACACTTTAACAAAGCAAGCAGCATGCAGCCAGCCATCCCAAATCCCCAGCAGCAGGAAAATTATTTTAACTTAAGTTAGAAATCGAGACGAGAGAAACTGCTGCTCGGACTTGACTAATGGTACTAGCAAGCACAGCACTGGAGTGGCAAAGGCAAGTAGTGCGGGTAGCAGGTGGGACGGGGCAGTGGGCAGCCAGACCTCAGGCTCCTGGCCTACATCTGGCCTGTGTTGGGATTTAGCACGGCAGAGTTGGCAAGACTGTCGGGTGGTACTCACTACTCAGAATGAGAGCATGGAGGGCCAGGCTAGGACGAAGTCTGACAGGGGCCGCCGGGTCAGAGAGAGAGAGAGTCTTAGAGAAGACTGTACATCCTGGCCGGCAGCTAAATAAAATCAGCATTGACTCAACAGCCCGGGAGACGGCTCAGCAAGATGGGCACCTTTGGGTGGGATCACAATCAGGCAGCAGCTGCAAAGGGAGGAAGCAAATTATTGAGCAAAATCAGGGGTCAAGGAGGGAGAACGACGGTGGCCGCTCCTGCACCTCCAGTTTGCTGAGCCCGGCCACCCTCTAACACTTTTGCCTTAATAACCACCGGTCTTAATCATCACATATAAATTATTTCACTCATCATAAAAAAAAAAAAAATAATAATTATTACGAACATTCAGCAGTGCAACTGAAGGCAAGGAGGACCAAGGAAGGGGGCCACGTTCGTCCTTCGTGAAAAATACTGACTTGATCAGTTTGTTGATCATCAGTCTCCCACTCCAGCTCTATCTAACTATGCTAGCTCTGCCATTGGCACCAACAGCTCTCTGCGGCTGCGTGGCATGTGCTTTCACCTTATCTATTGCCGCCACGACTGGCACTGTGTACCACCTGATTCTTCTTGCTTCTTGGCTATGGCCATTTGACCCCCGACTTGATGGCAGGTCCGCAGATGTGCCCACTGCTTGCAGCAAAAGTCATTTACTGAAGCAAAAAAAAAAAAAAACCTTTTAAGCAGCAGTGCTACAAATAGAGTGAGCCCCGCCCTTCCTACGGTACTGACTTTGCTTCTCAAGCTTTGTCAGTGAGCCTCCCCCAAGCCATGCCATGGAAAGGATAAGCCTCCCTCAAATACTGAAATAATCTTGGGAGTCCCCATGGAAAAATAGCACACTTTGCACAGTACACCTGAAATAGAGTGAAACATCTTTGAGTAATTTTAGTTGGTTCTCATTTTATTCTGTTTATTCTAACACCCATTTGTAACCCCACTCCCCAGACCAGCCTGGTTGCTCCAGTATTTTGACTGTCAAGTCATTGTTACCCCTAGTTGCAGTGCTTTCATGGGACAGACAGCTTTCTCTGTCTGTTTCCCCTGTATCTGGAATAACTTTCTTACCCACCTCTGCCTCTCCCCCTCTTACCCTGCTCTTAAGCAATTTCTCAGGTATCCTTGTGCTCCTGCTTTTGCGCCTAGTCCCTCTCTGCGTAGCCCTTGTACCTGGGCTGTTCTTCCACCAGTTCAACTGATCAATTGTTATCGCTCATAATTTGTTTGCTGTTTCTGTTTGTTTGCATTATTGCTCATTTGACTGTTTTGCAGTTACCTTTTGAATTGTAGTCACTCCCTGCCCTTCCCTGAGTACACCTGAAATGAGCCTTGGCTCAGTGTGCCTTTGGGTGGTCATTGATTTGTAAATAAATGCTTAAACTCATCTACTATTATCCTGTTTCAGTTTACTTAATCCCTACACACAAAATATCTAAAACTCTAATTATATGCAGTACTCTTTCAGACTCCCTCCCCTCCCTGTCACTGGACCTAAACTCTGACTTCCCCTCCCTCTCACGCGACCTTAGCCCTCCACTCTCTCTCCCTACCTAATCCTCTCTCTTACTCCCCTTGTCCCCCTCTCCCCACTTACATCCCTATTATCCACACTATCATTCCCTTGTACTCCCCACTCACCTATGCCAGTGTTTGACAATGCCCCTGAGGCAGCTACATATCTGTGTCCTAAGTTTATCTTTTATTTTATACAATATAAACATATCCCTCCCTCTCATCCCCTTGCTCACTCCTTCATACTCCTATCTCCCTACCGAACGTCACACTCCCTTATCTGCCAGTGCTTGACAATGCCTCCTTGGCTGCTTCACATTGTCTGTCATTAAGTGTATGTTCTGTTATATTCATTGTAAAGTTATTGCCTGGCATGCATTTTACAAGGCCTACTACTTTTTGTTTGCTTGTTCCTGTTTTCTCTGATAGTTTATTTCTTTATTTTTTATTTTATAACTTATGTTTAATCTGTTGATGTGGAACTTACTGTATGTAAAAGAGCTTCTAGCTCAAAGGTGCTAATCCAAGATCAAAATAAATAAAAGACTTGCTTGAGCCTTCCCCAGAACAGGTTGGGGCCTCACCATGTGAGAAACCCTGCATTAGACTGACTGATCACAGGGGAATTTTAGTGACACAAATGGTGAGAGGGTAACTGGGGAGAGGGTTAGGATTCTGCAAGGACTGTAGGTCCCAGGGTTAGACAGCGAACTTGAGCAGACTGGATGGACCATTGGTGTTTTTCTGCTGTAATTGTCTATGTTTAACTTGCTCCTAACCTTTCTGTTCTGGGAACTTTTTCTTTACCACACTTTTATACAGACATTACAGATAGTTGGGACTTGTTGAAACCAGACCACTTCATCTGGACTGGAGCTGATCGATAAAAGCCAGACAGGGTGCCAGTCTGGCATTTACTAATCTAGTACAGACTGGTTTTCACCATGTTCTGGGCATGGGTGAATAGAGGACTGCTGAAACGGATAAGATCAGGTAAAAGCCTGACTGTCAGACTGGATGGATAAGCAAAATTTATTTGTGTGACTTTTACCTAAAGCTACCAAACTTCCCAGTTTGGCTTGGACAGTCCCAGTTTCAGAAAGACTGTCCCGGTGTCCCAAAGCATCTGCGGAAATTGTGATTTTGTCCCTGTTTCAAAATTTAGTCCCGGCCGGTACATGCTTTTACCAGCACTTCCTCTACCATGCCTCTTTGTCATGTCTTGTATGCCCTAGAAATAAAGTACCATTAAGTGTTTGCAAAGGTGCCAACTTTTATGAATCTTTATGGGTGCTTAGGAGCTATTATTTTGCCTATATAGGTTCCCTAGTAATCCTTTTTTTGCAGGCTCCACATCCTGGGTGCTTAAGCCAACTTTGTGGGTCCTTTAGCACCCATGGAGCCGGCACCTACAAGTGTTTGGTATAATTTCAAAGGGGAGGATCTCCGTAACACATCATTATACATCACATCTGCATCGCACCATCTGCTGAAGCGTTAGAACTACGCAAAGGTTTACTAGGTTACTTTGCCCAGGTGACTTGGTGAGGTAAGGAGTTCTTGTGTGGGATATGAAAGTTAGAAGGGTTTTTCATATTTCTGACAGTCAGCTGCATCAGCACTAAGATGGTTAATTAAAGACAAATGTGTTGCTCACTAAACCTCCGGGATTTCTCTTTTTTTTTTTTGTTACTAGGCTGGTTTTTACCCATTCCCACCCACCTGCTCACCATGTGCCCGGTTGAGCCTCACAGACATTTGGTAGCCTTACTTTTACACAGTCTGGCCAGTCTGTTTTTGTTTACTAATCTGGTCCAGTTTGGTATGGGTGGTCCAGTTTTCACCCATACCCTAGATAGCTGAGCTTAAAGGGGATCATTAGCACCAAGGGTCCACCATCCAAGTATGGGGATGGCCCCAACAAACTTTTTTTTTTTAACTTGCTGTTTACTGTAGTATAGTAGATTGTAGTAGCTGACTAATTTTGTTTACCTCCAGCCTGACATTTTTGGTAACCACAGTTCCTAGAATCCCCTGCAGCTGACATCAGAGCAGAACATAAAATTAAATGCATTTTGAAAATAGAAACTAGTGGCGCTGAGGGTTGAGGCACTGGACGCCACACCTTGCGCTGCACCGGTGACCCGGGTTCGAGAATGGACTTAGGTCGCCGGGGGCTGGCAGGGGGAAGGAAGGATTGAGTGTCCTCAGGCAGCTCTCCTTCCTTCGGGGTGGGTAAGGGATATGCGCCGCACTGCAGTGACACCCAGCGGAGACTGGGTGTTTGGCAGGTGCAGGCATCAACATGGGGGGGGAGAGCCAGCAGATGTCTGCACGTTAGTGCATTGATGTCATAGCACGTGGGGCTCTGTAGAGGAAAGAAGGAAAAACATCTCCAAATCCTCCTAGATGATGACCGCCGTTGCCTGCTTCGCCACCCACCGACTAGGAAGGGGCAGACTCCGCTGTGCAGCTCGATCACTCGGGATAGAGGAGGGTTTGGGAGGTTCCCTCCTCACCCCGCCTGGGGGGTAATCCGGGCCATCAAAAGGACCTCGAGGATTTGCGAGTGTGGCACTCTAGGAGCAGACTCCGGAGCAGTTGATAGGGTTGGGGAGCCATCTTTGTGGACCTTTCCAAAGCCTTTGACCGAGTCGACCATTCGCTCCTGCGATCCACCCTTGGGACCTTGGGCTTCTCCCCCGCCCTCGCCTGGTTCACAAACTACCTTTCGGGTCGGCAGCAGTATACAAACTTTAACAAGGCCCTCTCGGATCCCGCTCCAGTGACTTGTGGTGTCCCCCAGGGCTCTGTCCTCGGGGCCCATCTTGTTTTCCCTCTTTATAAATGAGTTACCCTCGGCCTCTGCCCATGGGATCTCCACTCTGTACGCAGATGACCTCGTCATCCTGGCAAGCTCTCGGGACCAAAAGATCATAAATGCCTGGTTAACCTCTGACTTTAACCGGGTCCAGCTCTGGCTCGAGGACCACAACCTTTCCATTAACCTCAAGAAGACCCAGGTCATGTTGTTCGGCTCCTCTGCCAAGTTAAAAGCCTGCCCCACCAACAATCCTAGGAGCCGATGGAGCCCCACTGCCTGTTACTGATGTGGCTAAGTACCTGGGGGTTACCCTTGACCCTCAGCTGGATCTCACCCTGCACATCCGTAACACCTGCAAACTACAAATTGCAGCTGGGCCTGGCCTACAGAGCAAAATCGTGCCTTATCCCAGCGGCTCGACTGGCCCTAGCCAGGGGGGTCCCCCTACCCACGCTCTGTTATGGTCTTGTATCCTTTGCACAAGTCTCTAAATCCAGTCTCTCAAAATGGGACAGCATATAACAATGTATGCCGCTTTGCTCTCGCTGCTCCCCGCCTCACTCATCGATGTGATCTTTACTCCCGGCTGGAGTGGCTCCCACCGGAGTCCCACTGCTCCTTCACCCATGGCAACTTCTTAGACAACATCATCCGCACTGCCACCCCTTCTGCACTTGCACTGTCCCTCACTCCCGCTGCTCCCCTCTACCACCTAAGATCCAGTGACTCTCGGGTCCTCCTGGTTCCAAAAACCTGCACTCGTACGGGTGACCAGGCCTTCCCTGCCTTCGCACCAAAGCTGTGGAACTCCCTGCCAGCCTGCATTTGCACCTCCCCGTCGCACTCCCACTTCAGAACCTCCCTATGGGGCTTCCTGAAATCAGCCGTCAAGTGTCTCTGTGCCTAAATTTGCTTCTCCTGGTACCTACCTTCCGGGTGGCCTGTCTGTGGCAAAACCAGCACTTTGCCCCGCTGGACTCTGGTGCTCTATTACCCTGTAGTGACTGGTCCTGGATGGTAATCTACCTGATTCTCCTCTTACCCCCTGATTCTGACTTATCCTGCTGCCGTTTACCTTGGTATTCTTCAAGATCGTTGGGAGTCCACTGTCACCTATTTTTTCCTGGACTTGGCTGATGCCTATTCACATAGTTATCCATGCTATCCCACAGTTGATTTCCACTCATTGTGCTCGGTCAAATGTGATCTCTGTACGTCAACCATTGTACCTTAATCGAATGTCTCTAAAGTGCTTTAATCTATGTACCCTATTCGTATGATTTATCATGTTGCCTGAATCCAATGTATGTTAACCTTGTTTATACCTGTATGCCTGATGTTCATGTATTGTTCCTTTGTAACCCTCCTGGGTCGCGCCTGAAAATAGGCACTTGGCTGTCTATGGCGCTTATCCGGTAAACAAACGCAAATAAATATAGAGCACCTTGGACGCCTGAAGGAGTGGAGGTTAGGAGACAGTAGAAGGTGCAGAAAAATAGAAAGTAAAAAAAAAAATAGAAACTAGAGTTAGAATTGACGTTTCAGGAATTATCTGAAAGAGAAAAAAAGCACAGTTATTGGGGAGGGAAGGGAAAGAAGGGATATATATGTGAGAAAGAAAATAGTGGGAGGATCTAGGAGAAAAAGTGATGATAGGCAAGGTAATAATAGAAGCTGGAAAACAAAAAAGTGATGGGTGTGAAAAGGCATAGTAGGAGTGAAAAAGCAGAGGAATCTTAAAGTGGGGACTACTTAATAGCATAATAAGAAGGCTGAAAAGTGGTAAAGGTGGGGAAAGGAGACAGAGACATCTGGATAAAATGAAAATAGATATGTGCACATAGCTGGAATACCCATGTGAGTGTGCTCACACACTGGATGAAAGTGTATGCAGGCATACCAGCCACACACACACACGATGAGCCTATGTAACCACCCTTACTACTATGTGTACAACCACCTGCAAGTGGTGCTGACTAGAAGATGCAGGATGGTGCCTGGGTTCGTGGTTAACAACAGAGTTGGAAGTGGTGTGGTGTCCCCACCTATGGGGATCCTTATAGCAGGGTGCTTCCCCACAGGAAATAATACAACCCCCTCCCTTGGTAACAGGTATGTTTGTAACACAATCCCCTTCCCACTTATCACTCTAAGCATGCAAATAACAGCACTAGCACAATAATGGCAACATACTTCTTGCAAATAAATAGAGGTTTATTTTGGGGTTGAACAATAAGGTTGGAGACAAGGGAAGCAAACGGAAAAAAACAACACAGTCATCTTTAAATAAATACTATAACACACCCTCTATTCAGTATGACATCCGTCTGAGGCCCGCTTTTCCCACTGGTGCACCAGTTAACCCCACAGTTCCTGTGGGAACTCCCAAGCAGTCTGTGTGTGCACCCAACGAGGAGAAGACACTGAGGCATGGCCACTCGGTGTGGTACTGTTACAGTCAGGTTGGTGGCTGCAGCTGCTAAACACAAACTACCCAGGTTGACAGAAACATACAATTGCTCTTAGCTTTAACTGTTGTTATGGGCTTGTAATAAAAGTTGCGCAGGATGCCCAGAGATTAATTAACTAGCTAGCTGGATAGTTGAAATTGACAGTTGGACTGACAGTTTGTTGGGTAAAGCCCAGTACTCACGACCTTAAGATGACCAGGTAGTGCAGGTGTTGTGGGGATGTTTCTGTAGTTCAGGCAGTTGTGGATGAACTGATCTGCTGGTGTAGATGATGATCCTGTTCACTCCACAAGGGGACTTGTCTTCACCCAACTCAACAGGTAGGCAGGTAGGCGATTTTTCACCTCACAAGTGGACTTGTCTTCACCCACCCTGGCAGGCAAGCAGGCATTTGATCTTCACCCCGAAAGGGGACTTGTCTTCAACCGCCCTGGCAGGTAGGCAGTCGGGACCTCAGTAGATTGATCTCATCAGGACAAAGTTGTGTCTTTGACTGAGAGGCAGCAGCAGCAGACTACCATCTCTGATTAGAGCAGTTTTCAAGGCAATTTCTGCTCTAGGTTGGTGCTAAAGTCCTAGTTTGGCACTTTAGCTGCTGTGAGTCCCTGTTTCTAGGACTTAAAAATCTGTTCACTAACAAACTTTCAAGCTTTTTTTATTTTTATTTAAACATTTGGTAATCGGGAAAAGCACAATGAGCTGAGGCTCGTTTCCAGGTGCGACCCAGAGAAATCTGGGGAGAGGGGTACGAATAAAATAAAATAGCATAAACAAAGAAAATATAGCATAAACAATTCTCTTAACTTCCGGTGACATCGCCAAGATGATCAGACACTATCCCGGGGAGCTCTGCAACCACTCCAGTAAAAATAAAGTTACTCTTTGTCAATCGCGGAACAAAGTTAGATTTCAACGGGTCCCTCAATCGCCTACTATGGCAGAGAAAGCATCATGAACAAGAAATTCTAAATTTGCAGCCTCACAAGGTAAACTAAAGCAGCTGAATATCAGAGAAGCATTAGAGGCCCTCACCAGCCTACCACTACGTCGGCGTCAACCTTCCAGATCATCCCTGGATATGGAGGTCAACGAACCGGAGACACAAGGTGATACTGCCCAGATGTTGAAACAAATACTCAGCACAGTTCCAAAAATAGATTCAGCTCTTACTGACCTAAAGCAGGATATCTGAACCCTTGGCCAAAAAGTCTGAGCCAATGCCACAAGGGTGACAGAGCTAACAGAGGTCCAAGATGTAACCGACAGACTGCTACTCTTCCTCCTGCAGCAGGATCAAGAGACACAAAACAAGTTGGAGGACCTGGAGAACAGGTCGCATCAGAATAATTTCCGAATACATGGCATACCGGAGGGATCAGAGGAAGGATATGCCACAACAGTTGACTTCATGCTGCACCTGTTCTGGGCCACTCTGTCTCTCCCTCCCGACCTAAATATGGACATAGATGGGGTGCAAGGTCCTTGATTTCAAAGCCCTCGGATCCAGCTGCAAGACCATGCTCGTTCATAATTTGTATGGTGTATTACCAAACCAAGGAATGGATCTTACGTGAAGTGTGGAGACAAAAGGAGCTGAAATATCATGATGCCCCCATCTTCTTTCACCAGGATTTTTCCACTATGTTGCAGGCAGAGAGACAAAGACTGAGAGGGCTCATCAGGGAGCTTAAGCTTAAAAAAGACATCCAAGCGCAATTGCTGTTTCCCGCGCGCTTGCGACTTCATCTAGATTCTGGGATCAAAACCTTTCCCTCGCGTGTGAAGGTGACACCCATCCTGAAAGAAATAGGCATCACACTACTGGATTTGGAAGCTGAATTTTTGGAAAAGAAGTTGAAAATGGGAGCCTGGAACGTGGCAGCAAGAAATTCGACGAAAAGACCCGCCAGGAAGTTTGCCGCACACAACCACATCGGACAGAACCAGGCAGTTGCGGCACACAGATCAGAGAGCAACAAATTGAAGTCAGGGTTCTCCACGCTCGAAATCTCCAACGAGGTGAACTGGGACTAAATCAAAAGGTGCTGTTTATATTTAGCATCCTAAAGGAGTACAATCAAGCCCACTGTTTTATTTCGGCTGCAGCTCATGTTTACTGAATGTACCCCTCATGAAGATGCGAGGGTGGGGATAGCCGTGGGTCCTTCCTTCTTTGTACAGGGAGCAAGGTGATTTATAACTAGGTACAAACTCTATTATATTTAACCTTGAACGGAAATGTTAGATCTCGGCTGGGGGGGAGTAAATAAAGCTGAAATTTGGAAAGGGTTGAAAGGGGTTACAAGATCGTGAGACTGTTTAAACAAGAGGATCCAGGGGTCGCATGGTGTGGGGGGGGGGGGGACCTGTCACCTTTCTTTACCTGCACTGCCTATGAACAGTAATGTACCCTCAAGTAGCATATCAGCTAATCACAATCCCTCAGTATACACCGAGGGACACTGTGCCGTGGAGAAAGGAAGGCACGAAGGAAATCTATGCACCTCAGAGTGTTAAAGGAGAACAAGACATTTACAGGGCAGGGTGGGGCAAAGGGAAAAGGGGTATTAAAAGGAGCCCATTAAATGACAAGGGTCATGTTGAATATTAGGAAGGGACGGGGTTGGGGAGGACATCCGGGTGGTAGAAATTAATCGGCGACGTTTCTCACCTTCTTGGGCAGACACTCACTGAGTGTGTAACCAACAACGAACACCCCAAATTGAAGACCTCACATGGGGTGTATACTATCACTAGTCTGCCAAGATTTGTGGCCCTTGACAGAGCTGAAACACCTGAGCTGCGACGTCGCTTTCCTCCAAGAAACCCACCTCTCCCACCATGAACACATGAAACTCAGACGCATTTGGGTGGGACAGGTGGAGGCGGCATCACATGACTTAGCCAAAAAAGTGGGAGTGGCCATATTTTAAAAAAAAAAAGCCCATTCCAGATACAGGAGGTGGAGGGAGCCCTTCAGGGCAGATTTCTTAGAGTAACAGGTAGGGTACAGGGAGAAGAAATAATGCATTTAGTGAATATATATACACCCAATGTGGGAGCAGAAAAGTTCTTCCAAGAGGCGTTTCTTAGGGTGGCAGGCCTTGGGGAAGGTTGGCTTATCCTGGTAGGTGACTTTAATGCAATCATATGTCCAGCCTTGGACCGTTCATCGGGTCAAACCTCTACTAACAAAGTGGCCACTAAGAAGTTGAGGGCTCTGGTGCAGGAGTGGGGACTAGTGGATGTGTGGAGAGACTTTAACAAGAAAGAAAAAGATTATACCTATTATTCCTCTGCACAACAGTCGTACTCGTGTATAGATATGTTTTTTACCCATAAAACAAGCATAGGTGACTGCACAGTTCCACGCATACACCCATCCACGCTATCGGATCATGCGCCCATTCTGTTAGACTGTCCTGGGGCCATGAGAAAAGGATGACAATGTGGAGACTGAATGTCTCTCTGTTGAACAATAAAAACTTTGTTCAACAGATCTCCCATGCCTTCCAAAAATCTTACAACAGACTTCCCTATGACTGACTATTCCCTCTTAACATGGTGGGATACGATGAAAGCAGTGATCCGGGGACAAATTTTAAGTTTTGCAGCGGGGAAAAAAAGGATGCAAAACAAAAAGGTAATAGAGCTAAAAACTGAAATTGTGGAATTAGGGAGTCGGCACAAAACAGTCCTTGGGACTAAAAAGCTGTTGAGGGAACTAACTGTAACTAGAGAGGAGTTGTAAAGGTTAGGGAATAGGATGTCAGAGGGAATTCTGCGAATTTCTAACCAAAAGTACTTTGAGGGTGGTCCTAAAGCCACAAAGTTACTGGCTCTGAGGCTTAGAAAGGCGCAAGCTAGCAAATATGTACAGTGTCTTAAAAATAAACATAAACCTAGTGAGACTTGGAGGAAACCACAGGACATAGCGTTGAAATTTATGCAATATTATAAAGAAATTTACTCCGAGGATAAATCCCCTCAAGAAGTAGAAGGGAAGACAATGCTATTCCTAAAGGGATTGGGTCTGCCCAAACTATCTCTGGAAGCACAAAAGGCACTTTCTGCCCCAATAACGGAACAAGAAATGAAATCCACAATAACTCAGTTACCCGCAGGCAGATCCCTCAGCCCGGATGGATTCCCGGCAGAATTTTATAAACATAAACATATAAAAATATATTAGTCCCCACATTGGTCAGGGTAATGAACTCAGCACTGGAGGAAAACAAGCTCCCTTAGTCCTGGACCAGTGCCTTGATCACTGTGATCTCCAAACTAGGAAAGCCCGAATCTGTATGTGAGTCGTATTGACCGATATCCTTGCTAAATTAAAACTTTAAGTTACTAACAAAAATTCTGGCTAGAAGACTACAAACCCACATAGAAAGCCTAATACACCCAGACCAGATGGGATTTATTCTCCACAGACATCTCTCAGATAACATTAGGAGATTACTTAATGTTATTACAAATCAACAAGACACAGATATATCCCACCGTGCCCTATTTTTAGATGCAGAAAAGACTTTTGATCGCCTCAATTGGGCCTATATGAAAGAAACTCTCTTGCAGATGGGGATTAGCGGAAACTTTCTGAAATGGGTACTATTGGTCTACCAGAACCCCACGGCAAGGGTCCAAGTTAACGGGACTCTTTCGGAGTCCTTCGTGATACAGAGAGGCACCCACCAGGGATGCCGTTTGTCCCCACTGTTTGCGCTTAGTGTCGAGCCCCTGGCACAGGCCATTAGAAAAGATAGCACAATTGAAGGTATACAAATAAGAGAGGTCATCAATAAAGTTTCAATGTACACAGATGACACCCTGATCTACCTGAATAACCCAGAAGGTTCACTCCCTCCACTTTTGGAATTATTGGACTCATTTGTTCAAATATCGGGGTTTAAAGTAAACCAGAACAAATCAGAAATGCTGTTCATAAAAGGTAAAAGACAAGCAATGGGCTACCCCAATATACCATTTACATTAGATACCTGGGCATTCAGATTATGACCAGGATCTCAAAACTGTATGAACTTAACTAGGGGGAACTTAAAAGACAAGTCTTTGCAGATATAAATCGTTGGAACCTGTTACCCCTTTCATTTACAAGCAGGATAGAGTCAATCAAAATGAATATCCTACCTCACTATATATATTTTTGTTCACAAACCTACCTATCCCCTTACCAAAAAGGGACTGGAGGGAACTTAGGCACAAACTTACAAATTTTATATGGGCAAGAAGACGGCTGAGGAAACAATGGGCACTATTAACAGAATCCAATGATAGAGGGGGTATGGGAGTACCAAATATTTACAACTACTATTTGGCTGCACAGACCCTACCAATAGTAAAGATGTTAAATAGAGGATATAAAGGAGGTTGGAATCTTATAGAAAGAAATGCCCACCCTCACATTCCTCTTAATATACTCCCCTGGGTGGCTTTGACAACTGATCTTAAAAGGATAATTAATCCTTGGACCAGGCATTCTATAGCAGTGTGGATCCAAGTAAGACAAACTTGGGAAATACCTAATCCAGTTTTGGCATATATATCTCTCATGTATCTCCCCAACTTCCCCATGGCCAGGGATGACCACTGTTTTAAAAGATGGGAGGACAGGGGTTTTAGATACCTGTCACAGTTTATGCAGGGAAATATTATCAAAAGTTTTGGGAATATGCAAAAAGAGTTTAATCTTCCTAAAATGAATTTTTTAAATACCGTCAATGTAGACACTGCATCTGCAGTGAGGTGGGAATGACATGTTTAGCTAACCCGGTACTACAGCCCCTAAATATGATATATCAAAAAAGCCAAATGGGAGACTCAAGAAGATATATATATATATATATATATATATATATATATATATATATCCTCTGTATACAAGGCTGTACAGGAGGACGAGGGCTTTCCAGTGACCCAAAACATCACACAGAAGTGGCATGAGGAACTAAATGACACTTTATCAGAGAGTGACTGGAATAAAATCTGGACGGAGGTCTGCAAAACAGCAAGCTCCCTGGTGTGTAGAGAACATAGGTGGAAGCTTATATCCAGATTTTTCATTACACCTGAGACTTCAGTACACCATTCAGCATCCTCCACAAATAAGTGTTGGAGAAGTTGTGGGGGAAAGGGTACGTACTCACATAAATTCTGGGATTGCCCATATATTATTGTTTTCCGGAGAGAGATTTCACAGGCAATACAGGAAATCTTTCAAATACAAAGCTCTCTCACAGGAGCCAACCTGCTGCTTGGTCTCCCCCTCAAAGGGAATATATACCAGTAACCAGAGGTATCTTTTTCTACTTTTGGTGGCAGCAGCCTCGAAAATGGTCACTCAGCATTGGCTCACAACTCATCAACTCACCCTAAACCTCTGGAGGCTTAATGTAGAACATATCAAAGAGACAGAGGGGGTGACAATGTCTACAACTCACCACTGATAAGTTTAACTCATGCTGGTTACCTTTTTTTGACTATATTGAGAACAAGGAGGGAATATCTGTATTGGAGCAACAATTACTTCCTTGGTGATGTGTGAGGACCCCCCCCCCACCTAAGAGGGTAGTGACGTAAGAAGCTCAATATACGAGCCAGGCCCAACATACAAGAACAGGTAGCTAGAAACAATGAATAACCAATTTGCTGACTTACTGAGACAGGTGATAAACTGATATGTGTAACCAACTAGCAGTGCCTCCATTTTGTAACCACTACTTGGCTAGCCTAGGTTCAGGGAGAAAACATTCGCTCAGCTTCATGGCTAGGTTTGTACTTCTGGTCAGTGGTGTCCAAGTAACTCTTGACACAGGAAGCAATAATTGAAATGTCCAAACCAGGAATGGGATTCTAGAGTGTGGCTTTTATTCAGATCAACATGGGAATAACATACAAACATACGAAATTTTCCAGCAGATAAAGGCCTAGAGGTCTATCAAGTCTGCTCGAATGTGCAGCTAGCACCCCTTATTCTGCAGCTGCCCCTTCCTTCCACCCTTCCCCTTCATTCACCCTCCCCTTGTCCTGTCCCATCCCCTTTTGAAGCAGTCCACTGTTCTACTGCATACCACTTCTGCAGGTAATGCATTCCACCCAGCCACCACCCTCTCTGTAAAAAAGTGTCTCCTCATCTCCCTCCTGAACCTTCCTCCCTCCAGTCTCATATCCTGGCCCCTGGTGTCCCTCCCCTTCCTTACTTTGAACAGCCCCTCTGTACCTGTCTTGTTTATTCCTTTCATGTATTTAAAGGTTTCAGTCATGTCCCCCCATCCCTCCTGTCCTCCAGTGAGTACATGTTCAACTCCCTCAACCTCCTCTCGTATGATAAGTCCCCCAGCCCCTTGGTCATCTTTGTCACCCTGCACTGCACCCCCTCCAGTAACTAATGTCCCTCTTCGAATCGGGCACCAGTTCTGCGCAGTACTCCTGGTGCGGTCTAACTAATGACCTATACAGTGGCAGAATCACCTCCTCCCTCCTTGAGGTTATACCCCATGCAATACAACCCAGCATTTTGTTGGCCTTTGCAGCTGCCTTCCTACATTGTGCTGAGTTGTTCATTGACCCTGTAATGAGCACCCCCAGATCCTTCTCCTTCTCTGTCTGGGTTAGCTGCACTCCCCCCAGCTGGTAACTTCTCCTTGGGTTCTTCATCTCAAAATGCAGCACCTTGCACTTTTTTGGCATTAAACCCCAGTTGCCAGGTGTATGACCATAACAAAGCAAGATGGATCCCCACAGGGCTACACTCACTGGCAGTGCAGATTCACAGAGGTCAGAGCACATTTTCTTTACTACATGAAAACCCTCAGGTTCTGAACACATCTGGGCTCACATGGCCCGCACTGGTACTCTTCTCTGTGATTCCTTGACATGGCTCTCTAGCCAGTACTTGGACACTTTTCCATATGGCATGGAGTTTGATGGTGGCTCCCTAAACCACCGATGAGCACTTTCTAGCTCGAAAGGGAAAATCACATCCTTAATCCCACGTCTGGGTACTTTCTGCAGACACTGGCCAAGTGCCTGGGAGAAAGCTATAGGTGCCCAAACTGAACCCATAGAGGTAAACCTGGTTACTCCAGGTGGGGATCTCCCACCTCTTGTTCCCAAATCTATACCCGGCTATTCATTTGTAACAACACCTTTTTTCAAAGCTACTGGTTGTGGATGCTATCTCGAAATGTATGACACATTTAACATTTTACACTGTATTTAGGTGGTGTCCTGACTCAAAAAGTTCTGTTACTGGCCATGTCCATTCTTTAGACCCCCACTGTTTCAGATGCTTCCAAGCCATACACAAATTTAAAAGCACTGTACTTGGCTAGTCTTCTCCTGACCCCACAGTGAGCAGATACTTTTACACAACTCTGTCTTGGTGAACATAGGCTGTATTTCAGAACAGACTCACCTTGGTATGCAGGTGCCCCAGGGCTTCTTTTTCAATGAAATAACTAATTCTCTGGTACTCTCTGTACAACTTCTCTTTCAGGCAGCTTTTCTCTTTCCAAGCATGGCCAGGGGATTGCCCCTGAAATGCTGGATTTCCCCCCACCCCTCCAGGGATGGGGCACTGGAACAACACGGGGAGCGGTCTCTACCACTTCCTTCAGGTCTCTTCTGTGTTCCTCGCTAGGGTGAGAACACACAACTCACTTTCTGATGTAGCTCTAAAGCAGAGCTAGGCTCTGAGGGGCTGCCAACTTCAGCACACCTCTTCCTCTCTCCAGTACCCACTGAACACTGACTTGAATTCCCCAACGTTCTACAGTTAACCACTGCAGCCAACATACCAATGTGGCTTATGCTGCTGCGAGATTTCTATGGTGATGTCATCCCTCCAGTTCAGCTGAGACTGAGGACAGAGTGAGACAGTGTGAAACCCATTTAACCAGTGTCTCACAAACTGCCTTTCCCTGCCTGCCAGTGGTTCTAAGTGGGATTCTAGTAACCCCGGGTAACGGTGGTGGTGGTGGGGGGGTTACATAAGAAATAACAAACTTGACTCCAATTAATTTATAATCATTCTTTATTTAAAGTTTTTCCTTATTATTGACAAATTGTTACTGTAACTGAAGATTGCTGATGGAATTAATTACCAATTGGACTGACTTATAACTCTGTGTAGGATATACAGATGGACTCTCTTTCGTTGGTGTTTCCCTTCTGAACTGGAAATAATGGGAAACGAATTGGCCATGTAAAGATGTTTTCTTTCCTATGTAAGAGTTTCTTCACCTGTGGATCAAGAAAAAACAACTGGTAACATTAATTGTATGTACAATTAACTATAGATTGTGGTTACACTTTTTGTACTGTTGTATGATTTTTAGTTGTGAACTGACCAATAAAATCATAGGTATAATCAAGGTTATAGACAGTAGTCCTTTAAAGCTTGCAGATCCTGAATTTTATTTAAAATTTGAAAATCTTATCCCCAAAGTGCCTATCTACAGCATTTTTGAAACTAGTCATGTTAGAACTGCTCACAACATCATGTGGAAGATCGTTCCACAGTGCCACTGCTCTGTGACTGAACCAGAATTTACGCTGGTTTTGATTCCAAGTCTGGAGAAGGAGCTGCCTGTTATGCTTCCAGGTACTGATCCTCCCCAGATTGTGCTCAATACCAATTTCTGCAAGGAGATTATCTTCCATCACTCTAAATAGTAAACATAAATCCCCCCTGATTTTTCTGTAAAATAGGGAATACAAATTGAGGGAAGCCAACCTCTCTTGATAAGCCTTGTTTTTTAATCCCTTCACAGATCTAGTTAGTCTTCTTTGTGCCCCCTCCAACAGGTTGCTATCCTCCCTGTTCTGTGGTGACCAAACCTGTGCACAGTATTCTAAATGTGGTCTAACTAATGCACTGTAGAGAGGAATGAGCACTCTCTCATCCCTACTGGCTATGTGCCTAAGGATGCAGTTTAGATTGTGATTGGCTTTTTTAAACTGTACCCCACAGTGGGATTTAAATTTGAGGTCATTAGTAATTATAACCCCTAGATCTCTTTCTTTATTGGTAACTTCCAGTGGTGAGTTGGCTAGTTTATAGATCCTCCTTTTATTATTTTTACCGAGGTGCATGACCTCACATTTAGCAGTATTTAATACTAGTTTATTACTAAGTGTCCAATCCAGGATCTCATTCATAGCCTCCTGTAAAGCTGTCGTATGCTTCTGTGTATTTGCTACTGTCCCTAGCCTGCAGTCATCTGCAAAGCTGTACAGCCAGATGTTGGGGTTACTTAATTTTAAGGAAGTGATATATATATATATATATATATATTGTATATTAAAAAGGCAAGGGCCCAGTATAGAACCCTGGGGGACACCACTAGTGATGGGGCCCCAATTGGAAAGGACATCATTTATAACCACTCTCTGTTTTCTACCCTGGAGCCAGCCTGATACCCAATTACAGATGTTCCCATTAAGGTTGATGTTTTCCAATACAGCTAGTAGTTCATAATGGGGCAGTTTGTCAAACGCTTTTGCAAAGTCTAAAAAGATCACATTGACTGTATTACCTATGTCCAGTTCTCTGTTGACATTTTCATAAAAGGTCAATAAGTTTGTTTGACATGATCTAGACTTTGTGAACCTGTGCTGTACTGGGTCTATCATATCATGAGCTGTTAAATGTTCCTAAATTAAGTCTTTGATTAGGCCTTCCGTAGTTTTTCCGATCAGGGATGTTAGACTAATAGGTCTAAAATTTTCTGGCTTTGCTTTTCCCCTTTTTTAAGATGGGAACAATTGTAGCTATTTTCCAGTCATTAGGGACCATTCCTGAGTCTATAGATGCTTGTAGGGTATAAAATATTCTAAGTAAAAAACAACAAAAAAACAATTCTCTTAAGTAATTCAGTAGCAATTACAGATGCAATAGACAAACTTCAGTCAGTAACAGCACTGAGAGCCGTCGGAAACAATTGCATTCTCTTCAGAGATCACTCACAGAATTCTCAGAACTGTCAAAACTTCAAATGTTTTTTTAAACGGCTTAACATTCTATTGGCTAGGAAAGAGTCACTAGCTCCACCTCTGATTGGACTACTGCAGTTTCCAATCAGGTCCTTGCTGTTCTTTAAAGAAAAACTCCACCCAACGCTAAGCTAGGATGCCTCTGCAATATTGCAAAAATAGCATGGATAATCTCCAGTAACTTTTAAAACCCTCTGTAGTTAACATGGACTTTCACCTTTGTATTGCATCTATTTTGCCAGTCCATGCCCCATTCTGTGGGTCGCCATCTCAGACCGTAGTTTACTCTTCCCTAATCTTGCACAGTCACTTTTGCCCAAGAAAATGAAGTCCAATCGCCAATACCTTTCCACTGTGTGCATAGCAATCAAGCCTGCTGCTTCTGTGTTTGATTCAGTCTCCTTGGCTACTTAGTTGGCGTCAGCAAGAAGTGCCTCAACTTCTGTGATTGGCTGTAATGTGATGCTCCTGATTGGCTTGAGATTTATTTATATATATATTTTTTTACTTTCTTTCTTTATCCCCTCCTATCTCCTCTTGGATCCCACTCCTTCTGTCCGCTCATTTCCTTCATTCCACCTTCCATGGGATCTGCCCTTAGAGTGCCTCCTCTTCTATTTCCCTCCTGCACAGTGGGGTCTGTCCCTTCTTGGTGGTCTAGGATGGAACCGGAGCGGCTTTCATCCAGGGCTTGCCGAGAGGTGTTTTTCTGTTTTTCTCCCTTAATCCCCTGCCCTCTGGGCGTCCAGCGCTTGGACGGGCCCGATTGGTGGCGTACGCTGCGCAAACCTCTCATGTGCCATCAATGTCTCCCTCCCCAACTCCGGTGACGGAGCCGCCTCCATCTCTTCCTGTTGCCAGTGCTCCCACTGGCTATGGAAGAATGCAGAAACACAGATCGTTCATGGTCACCACCCTGAGGAGAGAGCATCCATTGGGGCCTTCGATCCTCCCTCTCCTCTGCCGACCCCCAGCCACCCGGTCTGTTCCTGAGCCCAGGTCGCGGCGTATGCACGTGTGGCATCCAGTGCCTCAACCCTCAGCGGCAACTGGGCCGGCGGCTTGAGAGTTATTTTGTCCCCTACTGGCCGAGTCCAATTTCTCCCAGTGTGAGATGCGGCATAAAATGGCTAACTTTGTACCCAGTGTCAATTTAGAATGAGAAGTATTGCAGCATTTGTCCCTGGTGGCACACTATCTAGTCGTCAGCCAGTACTTGTTCCCCGAAGAGTGGCTGGAAGCTGCAATACTGAACATAGGATTTGCAAGAAAGCGAGTTGTGCTCACAACAGAGGGAGGTGAACCTTACAATTGTCTTTGGTTTGTAGCAGATATTCTGCAGGTGGAGGCTACTTCTAACCGAAAGGTGAAATAAGGAACTTAGAATTATCAAGAAAGACAGTCTTTCAAGCAACAGAGGGAGGTGGATCTTGCTTTACTTTTGTTACAATTGTTAAGATTTTCAGTGCAGGAAGAGTTTAAACCCTGAGGGACGGAATACTGTTTACTGTGTCTGTCCTGGTGCACAGCTGACTCATTTTGGGGCTGACTGCTTTCAGAGCACAAATCAGCAGGCTGTTTTGGGGCTGGGGAGGTTTACCTGTGTCTGACTTGGATGTCTGGATTTTTCTCTGTTTGATTAGCAGGGTATTTTCTCTGTCAAATTGTTGCATAGGGCATTTTGCTGAAAGGAAGGCACTCATCGCAGCGGTGGGTCAGAGCTTTTAGCTGATTGTTTCATGAGGGCACAGTTTAGGCCCAATCCCTGCCCACCCTTCACCCACCCACCCCTGGAAATAGTTCCTTTATACCTGGGGTTCTGACATCATTTCCTCAACAGTGCAAGGTGCATATCACTGCCATATCCTCTCTAGCACACTGCACTGACAATATAAGCATACACATTGTATATTATACATATTTCTATATAACAAGCCAATCACACACACACACAAAAGTAGAAAAAGAAAGCATTCAGGAGGTACAAGGAATCACAGAAGGAGCAGGACAGAGAATTGTATCAGTTAAAGCAAAAGGAAACTGAGAAGACAGTCAGAATAGCAAAGGCCCAAACCGAGGAAAAGGTAGCCAACTCAGTTAAGAAGGGGGATAAAACTTTTTATAGGTACATCAGGGAGTGAAGCAAGACCAAGGGATGGATAGTGAGGCTTAATAAAGGGGGGGGGGGGGCAGAGGGTGACTGTGAAAAGGCAGAGATACTAAACAAATATTTTTGCTCAGTATTTACAGATGAAGAGGGGGAGGTACCTAAAACAAACAATAGAAACACTCTGGATACAGAAGTTGATACCAGCCCATTTACAGAAGAAAGAGTTCTGAAAGAACTATTAAAACTGAAGGTGGACAAAGCAATGGGGCCTGATGGGATTCATCCCAGAATTCTAAAAGAACTAAGGGTAGAACTAGTGACACCACTGACTACCTTCTTTAACAAATCATGGGAGGATGGGGTGGTACCGAGGACTGGAGAAGGGCAGATGTGATTCTCCTTCACAAAAGTGGGAGCAGGGCAGAAGCAGGAAACTATAGACCTGTTAGTTTAACCTCAGTGATAGGGAAAATGATGGAATCACTTCTGAAGGAAAGAATTATCGAGTATCTAGAGGCCAGAGGGGCACAGGACCCAAAGCAGCATGGATTCACAGCGGGAAGGTCATGCCAGACGAATCTGATAGATTTCTTTGACTGGGTGACCAAAGTAGTAGATCAGGGAGGGGCTGTGGACATGGCCTACCTAGACTTTAGCAAGGCATTTGTAACAGTCCCACACAAAAGATTAATATACAAGGTAGCCAACCTGGGAGTGGGTCCCAAGAAGACAGCCTGGGTAAAGAACTGGCTGGAGAATAGGACACAGAGAGTAGTAGCAAATGGAGTCCACTCTGAAGAAAGGGGGGTTACTAGTGGGGTACCGCAGGGTTCAGTATTAGGACCGATCCTCTTCAGTGTCTTTATAAGTGACATTGCAGAGGGACTGGAAGGAAAAGTATGTCTCTTTGCAGATGACACAAAGATCTGCAACAGAATTGATGCACAAGGTGGGGTGGAAAGGATGAAAAGGGGCTTGGCAAGGTTAGAGGAATGGTCAAATGTATGGCAGCTTAGATTCAATGCTAAGAAGTGCAGTAATGCACCTGGGAAACAGAAACCCAGGGGAAGAGTACACAATGGGGGGTGAGATACTAACAACAACAAAAATGGAAAGGGACCTGGGGTAGTCATATCAGATGACCTAAAGGTGGGCAAGCAATATGAGAGGGCAGCAAGGAGGGCTGGGATACTGGGATGCATAGGAAGGCATCACCAGTAGAAAACAGGAAGTTATTATCCCTCTGTACAGACAACTGGTGAGACCCCATCTGGAGTACTGCGTGCAGTTCCGGGGACCCAGTCTCGCAAAGACATGGGATGGAAGCTGTACAGAGGAGGCAACTAAAATGGTGCAGGGTTTGCGAGAAGACATGAAGAAGAGACTTAAGGAGCTTAATATGTATAGCCTCAGGAAAGGAGAGAGAGGGACATGATAGAAATTTCCAAGTACCTCAAGGGAATCAACAAAGTCCAAGGGTAGCATCTTTCAAAAAGTGTGCAGAACAAGGGCACAATTTGAAGATGGGGGCGCTCAGAGGTAATGTAAGTATTTTTCACAGAGAGGGTTGTGGATGCATGGAACGGCCTTCCAGAGGAGGTTGTGGAGTCAAAAACAGTGGTGGAATTCTAGCATGCATGGGACAATCATAAGGCAATTCTTGGGGGGGGGGGTAGGAAGAAGAAGGCTGCTGGTTAACTAGGATCTGCAGATTATCCATTAGGTAGGGAAATGGGAAGACTGGGTGTGCCAAGCGGTCCTTATCTGCCGTCAAATTCTATGTTTCTATGTTGACTCTTCATCCACACAGCAGTGAGCAAAGTCATCCAGTCACCGTTCCAGCTATTGATCTAAAGGTGAGTTGCGGAGATTGGATAATCCTGATAAACTCCAAAAAACCCACTGCCTAACTCCCTGTTGTAACTAACATTTACGGCGTCTGGTTCTCACTTGGTATTCACAGTTTAGCCAATGTAAAATTTTGTTTATTCTGTTCTCAGCAAGAAATGGTGATGCTCATTGCCATTTGACTCCGAATTCCAGTCACTGTCATAATACCAAGAGTCATGTTCTGTTTCTTACATTACTGACTATTTTCTCCCATATTTGACTTAATGTCTTTAGCTTTAGCGCCAATTGCCATCTGTACTATCTGGCTAAAAATATACTTCTGCAAACTGCAAATGCTAAACATTTTCTGGAAACATGTAGGCTGTTGTGTCAAGCTATCATGCTGCATTAGCCACATAGTACAGACAGTACTTTTATTACAGAAAATGTTTAGCATTTCATCTGAAGTTTGGAGTAGTAAATTTTTTTGCTAGACAGTACAGATGGTAATTGGAGCTCACTGGAGCTAAAGATGTTGAGTCAAAACTGGGAGCAAAATAGTCGGTAATGTGAGAAAGGGGATGTAGAGTCAAACTTTTGCTGAAAAGGGAGTTGCAGTCTGTTGACTTTTATTCAAGAAAATGTTTAGCATTTGCAGTATGAAGTAAAGTGGTACATTTTCCAGCACGATAGTACAGATGGTTATTGGAGCCATGGGCAAGCTAAATACCTAAATGTTGAACTTTAGCAGCCTGGAGCGGGAGTTGCAGTCTGTTTACTTTCAAACTTTAGCGGGCATGGGAAAGCAAAAGACTGCTAGTCAAACATTTTTTAGCAGTACGGTCGGCAAGGCTGGTCTGGTTGGTAGCTGTGCACGTCACTGTTGTCCTGAGGGATCTGGATAGTACAGTCGGTAATTGGAGCCATGGGAAAGTTAACGGCAAGTCAAACATGGGAGACAAATAGCAGACAAATAGCCTAAAAGCAACACAGTCGAGAAACATGATTTAGATAGTCGGGAACATGATTGCCAGCTATCAATCTGTAAGCAGCTCGGGAGAAGACCGAGGAGAGAGTCTGAGCAGCTGCCTGAACTGACTGTTGTGCTTCTTTGTGTTTTGTAGTTCCCACTAGTGAGAAACGGTAAAAAAGAAAAAATAAATGTGTGTGTGTGTGTATAGATTATCGAGCAGCTGCACATGACTTTCTGTGACACCTGCTGCACTGGTAATTATTTTTAATTTATGAATGGGACCATTCAGTTTTCTTGGGGGCTTGGGCAGTAAGTTGGTGACTGTAAGACCCAACATTTGCCAAAACATGGATAATTAAGACAAGGCCTTTGCCCAAGAATGGCTGTAGGTGTGGGGGTGTGGGGGTGGGGGGGGTGGAGATGGAGGTTAGTGGATAGGCAGACTTTTCTTGTGGTCATTTACATTTGTTTTCCACAAGTGCAAACATCAATGCAGGAGGACAAAAGTTAATCAGGGAGGGGGTGTAATTCGTGCCGGACATCGGGCTTCCTAAAGCAAACATGAGTTTGCTGTCTAGTGGATCCTCTGCTACTCCTGGTGTGAGATATGTGGTACCAGTATTACCTTTTCCAAGTGTTTTGAACATTGAAAAATACATGGTTTTGTAGTTCCCACTAGTGAGAAACGGTAAAAAAGGAAAAAACTGGAAAATACATAGTCTCCACTTAGTTTGTGTACTGTTCTCTATCCAACACCCCCCCCCCCAAAAAAGAGCAGAGAAAGCGCAGCTCATCCAGGGAACAGTTTTTTGCCTCGCTACCTCTCTATCATGCTGTCTGTTATGATTAACTAATTATGAGTGGTGGACAGGGCAGAAAAAAAAAGATCTGCTTGCATTCTCAGCTGCTTCGGTAGTGATGTGAGTAGCGCAGTGAGGCTCTGTCTCTATCTTTAACCACCCTCCCCACACATAGATACATAGACTCTGATGGCAGATAAGGACCGCTTGGCCCACCTAGTCTGCCCATTAAACACACCATCTCACAGTACAGTGACAGCGAAAATGCAATATTTCAGAGGCATTATTTATTTTTTAATTTTTTACAGATCAGCACAGGAGCCAGGAGGCTCATTTACTGTTATAATGTTTCCTCCCCCAGCCAGCCAAGTTACAGTAGGTGGTCCCCAACGAGTACTTGATTACTTTGGATGGGGGTGTAGGGGAGGCTGCACTCTCACCACGTCTTCATGTGGGAGGTAAGACGAGGCTCCATGGGTGAGACCTTGGATAGCTGGAGGCAGACAGGGGAGTTACTATTTACTCACACAATGCAAACGTTTTGCCTTTGATATTCATTTTCTGCCATAAAGCTATTTAATTATTGCAGGTTCTAGAGAAAAATAACATATGCGAAATCCTTATGCATCCGATGCACCCTTAACTTCTTCATCCTACATTTGTTCTCTATCCAAATATGTCCAGTTGTACCTTCTGTTTGTGGGTTTTCAAGTGTAAAAAACATAATAATAAACTGTGGACTTCTGTGAGCCTCTGTACCTTTTCAAAGTTCTGATGCCACATAGTACAGAGTGGAACAATGGAACCTGTCATGCACATACAGAGACAAACATGTTCCTCTGGCATTGCATAGCAACAAAAAGTAAGCACTTCAATATTGCCTAGTTTTAGCTTTTTAAATCTCTAATAGTATTGACCTTTGTTTTTAGTAATTATTGATGTGATGTGTTGTGTTTCACCTAGGCAATCAAGTTCACATGGCTCAAGGGTGTAGAAACAATATGCCATACTGATTTGAGCCAATGTACAATGAGGATGAGATACCGCAACACAGTACAGTTGACAGTGATGACAGCAGCGTTGACAGTGACAGTGATGGTGATGTGGAAGGATTCCAACTGCTCAATCCGCGTTTGGAAAACAGAAAGTGGTGCTTGTGCAATAACTGCACAATTATGAACACTGCACTGGAGTGCTATTGCTGCATGGAGTCCCCATGTTGCCGTGCCAAATGTAGCAGTGTCGATGGTGTTCTTTACTGCGTGTCACACAATGAAGATTTCCGACGCTTTTTCCTGTATGAAGAAAGCCTCAAATTACAAGGTTACCAACTGCAGCATTTCTGTGGACAGGATGAAAACTTCCAATGGACAAACAGGTACATGAAACTGAAACGCATAATATTTTTTACTTCATAAACTGTCAGTACTGATGTTCACCACAGAAGTCTATTGATTATCCCTTTAAACAAATTGTTTCTATGCACTGGTGACCAGAGATACACTGGCCTTTCACCAATGTGCCACAGGGTTGTGGCTCTCAATGCATGCTGAACATATGTGTGTAACCACATACGTTCACCACCTGAGGCACGATTCACCAAGCTTTGCACTGGCACAATGCTGGTTTGCCTGTGGCAAACTTGGCATTGTGACTAGAAGGCATTCGCGAAGCACACTCTGCAAACACAAACCTAGATTGTGCCAGAACAAAGCAGCACCCTCCATTCTCCCACCAAGGACATTCCATAAGTTGTTCAAGCGGGGTATCTGGCCAACACAAATTGGATGCATTATTACTTTGACAGTAATAGGCATGTTGGTTGTTTTAAAATTGAATAAGCCCATTCGTAAGAGCAAGTCTTGTGCTACAAGCTGTTGATCCCACAGTTTTGATTTTTGATGAGCCAACTCTGGTGCGCTGTGTCCTGTTCTTGCAGCCAACATGTCACCACAAAGACAGTCATGGAGATAAAGGGGTGACAAGATAGATACTTGTGTCAGTGCCATCTGTCATTGTAGTACAGTGGTTTCGGGCTCGAGCAGCAAACTTGGAGACCTGGGTTTAAATCCCACTGTACCCTCTTGCATACTGTGTGGCAATGAGCAAGTCATTTAACTTCTTTGTGCTCCCAGGTCATACATGGAAAAACACTTTGTCTCAGTGTGCCTTTCCTGGGTAAATAGTTTCGTCTTTCACTTTGCCCATAATTTCTCCTCTCCCATTTCCCATAAATGTATAAGAAGATGGTAACTGGTTTTCCAAAAAAGTGTTCATGCACAAGGATTCACATAATGTGGTTTGAAGGGTCTGTAGCATGTGTAACGTAAGAAGGATTTAATTTCTGTTATAACTATTTTGTTTGGCAATGCACCGTAAATGATAACAGCATATACCTCATCCTGCACAATATGCAGTGCAGGCATGTGGAGGGAATTGTTGATATCCTTCACAGATGACTGAAGATGGCACCCCCCCAACCCATGGAAAATGGTTCCCTGAATGACACTAAAAGATCCATGACACATGTCAGTAAACTGTGGGAGAAGTTTACAGGCCACCCTCTGACGGAGGAGTTAGACTGGGAACTAGCGGGACGGATCAGGAGGATCTGCGAGAAGGGTAGTGTGGTGATTATGGGGGACTTCGACATGCCAGAAGTGGACTGGAGTACCCCAACAACCAGGAATAGAAAGGAGCAGGTACTGCTGGATGCCTTTCAGGACAGCATCCTGATGCAAATGGTCAGTGAAACTACCAGGTTAGGGAATACCCTTGACCTTGTGCTGGCAAATGAGGAGCTTGTGAAGGAAATGAGGGTGGAAGAACTGCTGTCATGGAGTGACCACCACTTAGTATGTCCACATTGGATGTGGGCAAGGAAGGAGTGGAATCTGGCAAAAGAGTGCTGGACTTCAGGAGGGCCAACTTTGGGCTGATGGGGAAGTGGTAAAGTACCTGCCCAGAATTCAACCTTGCATGGGCACTAACCAGAGGTGGGAACTCGTAAAGCCGGGGATAGCGGAGGCCACCAGAACCTGCAGCAAGGCCCAGAGCAAGAAGGCTAGGGCAAAGAAACTGAGCTGGGTGAGCAAGGAGGTCATGGAAAAGGTAAGGAGGAAAAGAGATGCCTTTAGGAGGTATAAGAAAACAGGCAGAGGGGAGGACAGGGAGGAGTACCTTAAGGAATTGAAGGAGGTGACAAGGGCAATAAGGAGAGCCAAAGCATCTACAGAGTTTAGGGTGGCTCAAGGCATTAAGAAGGGATAGAAGGACTTCTTTAGGTACATCAGGGAGAAAAGGATATGTAAGGACTGCATAGTAAGGATTAGGAAGGAGGGGGTTGGGTGGAAGCAGGGTGCGATAAGGCAGCAACGCTAAATGTCTACTTCTGCTTGGTATTTCCTAAGGAGAAGAGGGTGGTGATACCAAGGGAAGAGGAATAGCAGAAATGGGGGGGGGGGTGACAGATGGAGAAATCATGGAGGGCAGAGTTCTGGAGGGTTTGAAGGCACTGAGGGTGGACAAGGCGCCAGGTCCAGATAGCATCCACCCCAGGGTACTGAAGGAGTGGCAGAGGTCCTTGTAGGATCTTTGGCAGACCTATTTAATGCCTCACTACAATCAGAGTGTGTACCTCAGGATTGGAGGATGGTTCATGTGGTGCCCCTCCACAAGAGTGACCCCAAGGACAAACTGGGGAACTACAGACCAGTGAGCCTCACATCTATCATGGGTAAGCTGATGAAGACTATCCTAAAGGAGAGGCTGGTGGCCCTCCTAGAGGCCAAAGGACTACATGACAGCAGACAGCATTGCTTCATATGTGGCAGAGCCTGCTAAACCAAACTGGTGAAGTTCTATGACTGGGTAACTAGGTAATTGGACAGGGGCCATGCAATGGATGTCCTGTATTTAGATTTCAGTAAGACATTCGACTCTGTTCCACATGGGAGGCTGGGGAGTAAGTTAGAATGCACGGGCAGGTGCAAAGCTGGTGAGATGGGTAGGGAACTGGCTTCATGGAAGGCAACAGAGGGTAGTGGTGGATGGGCAGATCGCATCCCTAAGGGTAGTGACGAATGGTGTTCCACAGGGCTTGGTGTTGGGATCACTGTGGTTTGGGATATTCAGACATATCATTGGACATCAAGAGCTAGATCAGTCTGTTTGCTGATGGGAGCAGTGGTGGATGATCTAGGGGGGTGGCAGGGATTGCAGGATGATCTGGCAAAGCCAGACACCTGGCAACTGGGGTTTAATGCCAAAAAGTGCAAGGTGCTACATTTTGGGGAGAAGAACCTGGAAAGGAGTTACCAAATGGGGGGAGTGCAGCTAGCCCAGACAGGAGGAGGAGGAGAAGGATCTGGAGGTGCTCATTACAGGGTCAATGAACAACTTGGCACAACATAGGAAGGCAGCTGCGAAGGCCAACAAAATGATGGGTTGTATTGCAAGGGGTATATCCTCGAGGAGGGAGGAGGTGATTCTACCACTGTATAGGTCATTAGTTAGAATACACCTGGAGTACTGTCTTCAGTACTGGTGCCCGTATCTGAAGAGGGACAATAAGTTACTGGAGGGGGTGCAGCGCAGGGTGACAAAGATGATCAAGGAGCTGGGGAACTTATATGAGAGGAGGCTGAGGGAATTTAACATGTACTCGCTGGAGGAGAGGAGGGACGGGGGACATGGTTGAAACCTTTAAGTACATGAAAGGAATAAACAAGACGGGTGCAGAGGTGCTGTTCAGAGTAAGAGAGGGGAGGGACACCCAGGGCCATGATATGAGACTGGATGGAGGAAGGTTCAGGAGGGAGATGAGGAGGCACTATTTTACAGAGAGGTTGGTAGCTGGGTGGAATGTATTACTGGCAGAAGTGGTATCCAGTAGAACAGTGGACTGTGTTAAAAGGGGCTGGGACATGGCAAGGGAGAGTGTCAGTGGAGGGGAAGGGTGAAAGGGAGGGCAGCTGCAGAATAGGGGGTGTGAGCTGCACATTCCAGCAGACTTAATAGACTTCTAGGCTTTTATCTGCTGGCAAATCTCATATGTTTGTAAAGTGGGAGTATGTGGTGCAGTCATGATAAGGCTGACACAGTCCTGTGATTCGCAGAAAAGCCACAGGATTGGCAGGCTCTAGATTAAAAATATAGCACATTCAAATGAAAGGAACACATGGCTAGCCAAGCTTTCATTTTCTACAACGGAATACCTTTTTGTATGTATGTGTGTGTTTAACTTGGAGTCTAAACACATTACTGTGATCCCAGGGTGACAAATGGAGCCATTAACTGGGACAGGTGGTTAATCTCCCAAATGCATTTCTATTATTCTTCCCTGAGGTGATAAGTTTAATTTTGTAGTATGTGATAAGCAGTTTACTTTGTATGCTTAATTTGTTAGGCCGAACTCACTGACAATTACAGTCATCAAGAGAGTGTTATTAGTGCACTTGGGCTGTTGGACAAAGTTAGAACATTGAGGTAAATTTTCCCCACACCTACAAACCAGACCCCTTCAGGCTTCTACAAAGCCTAATTGTAGGTTTTTATTTACCATGGTCAAGTAGACAGTTATGTAATGTTAACTGCAGAGGAAACATCACAAGAAAAGTAGCATTGATACATGGTTTGCACAGATTTGAAAAACAACACATCTGTGAAATATGACAACAGCCATTGATTCATGCTGTTATTTTCACCACTTTGATATTTACCAGTACATCGACTCTATTTTTTTTTTTTTTTTAGTTGTTTAACCAGGTATAGCACACTAAGCTGAAAACTTTTTTACAGGAACGACCTGGGAGCACAAGGAGGTTAAGTAACTTGCTCAGGGTCACACAGAATGCAAGTGGAAGCTGTGGGATTCAAACCCAGGTCTGGTCTGCTGGATGTCACCAAAGTTGCAGCTCAGAGCCTTAGACCACTGCGCTATACTGCCTCTGACTCTATGTGTTTGTCTGTCAAAAACAAGGTATTCATTAGTGCAATACTTATAGTATAGTATGTGCATGTACTCTACTACACATTTTTCTGACAATTGTTGCAGTCTTAAGAGTATGTTTACAGACTTTATTGCAAAGGTTTCATTCCCTAACACAATATATCTGATCCATTAAGCTACCCCTTTTCACTGTTGAACAATATATATAAACTTCCCTGCAATCAAAGCATTAAATGACAGCACTAAATAGAACCAGCTCAGTATGCATGTTATGGATAGACAGTGCTTTTTGCGCACACCTCGGCATCAATGTGACATATCATAGTTTTACAATAGCAATTACACAGTTATAAACGTTAGCCAGTACATTATATCAACAATAATGGACAAGGCAGGTGGTAATGCCACCCACCCCAAGGTTGTGATGTCAGTCACATATAGGTTGAGTAATGCAACACACCCTATGTAAGTTTGTTTTTACATAGATACATAGACAGTGTCGGCAGATAAGGGCCTATGGCCCACCCAGTCTGCCCATTTGAGCTTGTAAGTTCAGTTTATGTTTTCCTAGAAGTCTGTTGCCCCTTACCCCTGACCTCCAGAATTCCTTTATGTCTATCCCATGCATTCTTAAATCCCGTGATTGTTTCAGCCCCCACCACTTCCTCTGGCAGGGTGCTCCACTTGTCCACCACCCGTTCTGTGAAGAATTCTTCCTCATGTTTCCTCTGAATCATCCTCCCTCAACTTCATCCCATGCCCTCTAGTCTTGAAACATCTTTTTCGCTTAAAAATAGTGTATTCCTGCACCCTGTTCCTCCCTGTAAGATACTTGTATGTCTCTATCATATCCCCTCTCTCCCTCCTCTCCTCCAGGGAGTACATGTTCAGTTGCTTCAACCTGTCCTCATAGGACTTGTGATGCAATCCATGCACCATCTTTGTTGCCCTCCTTTGAACCTTCACTACCCTGTCTATGTCCTTATGTAGGTAAGGCCTCCATAAAGTGTACACTGTACTCCAGGTGGGACCTCACTAGTGTCTTGTATAGCGGAATTATGACCTCCCTTTTCCTGCTGGTGATGCCCCTGCCTGTGCATCCCAGCATTCTATTTTCTTTACCTGATGCCTTGTCACACTGTTTCCCTACCTTGAGGTCATCAGAGATGATAACTCCAAGATCCCTTTCCTGCTTGGTGCATGCTATATCCTCACCCCCAACTGATATATTGTGCCAGGGTTTTTGTGCCCCATATGATTTAGATTATGGTGTGTGGGGATGGATTTTTGAAAAGGATTTTTTCTTTTTGCTGATGTATGCCATACACAGTAGTGACCCCTTATTTAAAATACCATTTGTACTTTGTGAATGAGTAACAGTGAGCAGTTAATATTGGATTTGATGTGACATACCGATAGCTGCTTCTATGGTCGCATATAACTCAGGGGAGTCATAGCCTGCAAAGTCAAACTTTGCACTGCTTGACATTATTCAGCACAGTGACACTTTGCATTGTTAATAATTCATTCAGACTTCAGCCTCACTTTCTACATCTAGGACAAATATAGACTACTAACAAAGGGAATGCTTACTACTGGTGTGTGTGTGTGTGTGACCAGGGGAGGTCTTATGTTCAGAGTTGATGATACACTATATTAACATACTAAAATTGCAGCAGCAGAAGCTGACTGGTCTTTTGTGTAAGCTCGATAGTCATCGCCCATAGTGGGTGCTGATTTTGTTGCCACACCAGGGTTTCTTTGTCCTCAGTCTCTAGGGAGGTGCGCTGGATGAATTTTAGTGGAGCTCCTGGGAGAGTGGGGGTGGAAATACGAGCACCCAGTAGGGGTGCTGGCTACCAAGCAGAGATGACAGACCATGAGGCCTATTCTGCTGGCTTTTAGTATGTTAGTATGTTCCCCTTGTACTGGGCATCATCAGCTTCACCCTCCCCCTATACCTGTCCAAGCCACTCTTAAACCCCTCCACAGTCTCTGCCTCCAACAGTGCCTTTGGTAGTGCATTTGTGGTTCCATCACCCTCTCTGTGAAGTAACACCTCCTCCTCCTCTCCCCGAGCCCACCTCCTGCTTCCATCAATGCCCCTAGTTGCACCCCTGTTTCCTTTGGAGCACCTCAAGTGAGCCTCCCTTATTGATTGCGTTCATGTGCTTTAAGACCTCTATCAAGTGCCACTCCCTGTTCCTCCTCTCCTCCAGGATGTGCATGTTGAGTTGCTCGAGCTTCTCCCTGTAGGTCCTTTCCTCCAGGTGCCAGATCATTTTGTTTTGCCTCCTTTGTAGCCTCTCTATAGGAGTGCAATGTCCCTCCATAAGTACAGGCTCCAAATCTGCACACAGTGTCCAAGATGTGGCCTAACCAAGCAGTTAAGCAGGGGAAGGATCACTTCCACCCTTCTAGAGGTAATCTCCCTAGCGATGCAATCCAGCATTCTATTGACTTTTGCCACTGCCCTCCATCAGTTTTCAGTTGTTGGTTCTGACATCCACTTCCACCCCAGGTCCTTCTTGCCCCCTGAGACTCGTAGTGTGTCTCACCCTAGGGTATACACTTGGCCCGGATTTCTTTGAACCTCAGTTTCCACATTCTCTACAACATATCCTGATTCTCCCCGTCGACCTGCAGGGACACTCTCCCTTTCTTCCCATTCACCACCACATCCAGCTTAAAGTCATCTGCAAATACTCATTTCACTCCTGATACCCTTTCTGTACAGGAATTTCAACCTCCACATCCCCACCCCACCCCCAGTACTGTCACCCCCCCACCTGATGGTGCTGGCCTTCAGATACCTTTCTTTAAGGATACCACACCCTCCCCTGGGTCACTTCCACTCCACCAGACCAGACATAGCTCCCCATTTCATGGTAAAAACTGATGCAAAGTACTTGTTTAGTACCTCTGCCCACTCCCACTGATCCTGTACACATCCCTCCCTCACCTAATCCTACAGATCTGTCCCCTAGCTTTCCTTTTTTCCCCAATGTCCAGCATTTATTTCTGCTGTGGCTAAGTCCATTGATGGGAAATATGCCCCTCCCAAGGATCGACCCATTCTGGCCTTGCAAGCCTTTGCTGATGCCATAGTTGTTCTGGCTCAGAATGACAAAGCCGTTCTTCTGAAAGAATCGATGGCACATCCAATGAACAAAGAATCTCGCAAAACTGACACCTTGGGAAAGCGAGTCTTTGCGTCTTTCACTCTGGGCATATGTATTGCTTGCTACCAGGGCTACGTCTTTCAGTACGAGTCTACACTCTGGCATTCGCTCAGGGCGACGGTAGATGCTCTTCCAGACTCAAAGTTATAATAGAGCTTCTTCAAACCAGTACCAGAGGTATTGAATCCAATAATCCACAGCTCAGAGCTACCATAGATGCATTTGACACTGCCTTCTCCATAACACCATCAGACTTTGGTGACCTTTTTTTTTTTACTGGCCAGGTTCTACCCTCACACTGAATACCTCTGATCATGGAATCCACCAGCAGTAGCATTCTAATCCCCCCTTGCCTCTGTGCTCACCCTGTCGAATTTCTCTTCCCTGCACATCCTCGACCCTCCTTCTTGTCTCCCCCGCCAGCCAGCTCCTTGCACCTGCCACAGTCTGAGTGTCAAATGTAGTCCTCTTCCTATCGTCACTGACCACCCACTCTGCTTCAGTCCTGGGAAGCCCCCACACCCCAGCATCTTTTGTTGTTTTGCTTTTGCTTTCCCCTGTACCCTGCCCTTGACTGGGCCATCTGCCCTATCTGTTGGCCTAGCTTGGTTCTTACTCACTTCTTTCTCATCCACGTTCATCTCCCTGCCCCACCTGCCATACCCCCGGGCCTGTACCCTCACCCCCCCAAGTCTGCAGCATCATTCCTGCTCACCTGTTCCTCTTTTCCTGCCCCCCTTCCCACCTCCCTTTCCTCTGCCTGTCCAGACACCCCCCATCCACTGCTTTCTCACCCATTATGCCTCCTTCCCGTTCCTCCTGATTTCTGGTCTCTGCATCCCTTCCCTACCCTATCCGTCCCTGTCCTAGCTTTATCCTTTCCCCAAACACTCATCTCTACTACCAGACATAGGGGGTCAAAACTATTTACGAGCCTAAGAACAGAAAACCCATCCCACCACCTCATCTCAGTTGTCTCTGGACAACCACAGATGCCTGCCTACTTTGAGAGTACCTACTGTCGGATTCCCTCAGCAGGTCAGGCCCTCTACTCCCAAAGTGCCAACCTCTGATCGCAGTCTTGTGAACAGTGTAACAGACAAGGTAATCCTCTTGTCTGTTTTTGTGAGTCTGGATCCACCTTTGGTCTCAGTTCTGGAGGGATTCAAACTGTTAACCTCTTGCTAGCATACCCAATGCACAGGCTCAGATATATCTGTCTTCGGGGGGGCCAGATATCTTTGCCTACGGGTACCTAACCAGGTATTCAGAGATGAACCCTTTAAAACTTTATAAAGACCTCAGATTTAAAATGCTTCTGTTTCCAGTTTGGTACCACCATACAAGCTATATGTCTGCTGAACCATAAATATTTCTTAGCAAAAGTAAGCAATTCAAAGACAGACCAGGTTTGCTCTAAAATTAGAGTTTTTACTAAAATATATAATAATATGTTAAACATACAATACAGAACTCTTATAACTCAAGACATACATATCTTTAAACAAAACAAGGTTTGAAACAGTGCAATTCCTACAACTATATTTAGATTTTGTCTAGCTTTCTAAATACCTGTTTTCAGTGCTCTGATGTTTCCTTAGTCAGTGTCAGATACAAATGCATCTCTGTAGTGAAAGAGAATAATCTTTTCAAGCAGTATTGGCTAACCCCTTTTTAATGAAGTCATCCAGCCCCTCCTCTGGTCAAATATCTAACACAAATATATTTTTATACAACCACAGGAAGTAATTTTATTAATCTATACTATACAGCTATACAGGATGTATTAATTCTGCAAGCTTAGCATAAGTCAAGTTTCAGTGACACCTCTTTTGATCTCATGCTATACCCTCTTCACACAGGCTTCACAGGGTCATTTACAACCTTACACCTCTATGTAACATCCTAGCTTCCCTTATTTTAACGTCATAAACCTAGTTTATGATTTCTCTCTTAACAAAATTAATTTAATAACTCTGTAATTAGCTCAGAGAAACAGGATCTTTAATAAAAGTCTTCCAGTAACACATTGTCTCTAAAAAGACTGGGTGTGTGATACAGTGTTGTCAGCAGTTCTCTTTGCCATCTTTCAGCTAAAATCTGGGGGATGAGAGGTCATTCCTAGAACATTTGATTTTCAGCAGAGACAGTCATACCATTTTATATAAAAAATATTATCCAGCACTCAGAACTGTCTGTCTACGTCACACCTACCTTTTGGGCTTCCTCTGCCAGTGTCCCCATGTGCCCCCTGACTATCCACTTGCACTCCTCTCTCTATGCCTGAGGCTTCAGCACCTTTTGGGCTCCGTCTGCCAGGGTCCCCATCTGCCCCCTGAGTACACCATGCACAACTCTCCCTATGCCTGGCACACTAGCTGGTGCACTTACGTAGGCTATCCCTGGCTTTCTAATGTTACAGTACACCCATATCGCCCCCATGTCCCCACGCTGCCTTATAATCCCCTCCATCTCCTCCCTAAGCTGTGCCAGCTAGTGGAACACTGGGCAACCACCAAACTTCAGAGTGCTATGGCCATGCCATGCGCTCTCAACCACCCTCCCAAAGATGCCCGTTCTACTGACTTAAGGTCCCCCACCGTCATCCCAGCAGGTTTTTAGTTCTAAAGCACCTCTCCCCTCTCGTACTGCCAAAAACAATTCCACTGGGTTTCCCAGTGATCAGAGATGCAATTAATCTTACAAATTTTCAAGAACTGCCCAGAAGCAAGTTAAATCCTGGTGCACTGCTCTCTGATTGGGCCTCCATTTATGCAGCCTGTTCTCTCCCAGAAAGCCATTGCACACTGCCAGTTGCAGCAGCCGGGAAGTGGATTATCCCTGAGCTCTCTCTTGCTGCCAATTTGCAGCATGCAGTCCCACTGGTGTGCACACACCTCCACCGCCAATGCGGCCTGCAGTTACCCCCTCTCCTCCACCACAGCAATTACAGCTCCTCCAAGTGTGTTGTGGCTGTGCTTTCCCATGCAAGCCTTTGCTTGCAACCCACTTTTTCGGGAAGAGATTCTGGATATGTAGATCTGGACATTTAGGTGACATCTGTATAGGGGAAGGCTTGAATAGTTCTTAGTGTGACTGTATCCAACACACACAGCTTGGCATGGATAATTTGGAAGTAGGTTTCTGGCAGTATGAAACACACAACAAAATATATGCCCAGACAAGTGAAGTGCTTGATGTGATGTTGGCCACAGAATATTACAACCATCTAAATGTCAACCCTTGGGCAAAGGGACACTGGTTTCCCTAAATAAAAAAAAAAATATTTCGCTTTTCTTTCAGAGCCCATTGATGATGAGTGAGGCACTGGACAACACACCTCATGTCATGACGTCAAACCTCATTCAGGAATGAGCACAGGCTGCCAGGTGTTGCCTTTGGAGATACGATTGGCCATCTGGAGGAGGTAGGCTTGGTTGCCGTCCCGCATGACTGACCCCAGGTGGAGCCCTGAGAGTAGGGTGGATGAGGGTGCCAACAGAAGGGTGGGTGATGCTGGACTCCAATGTGTGTAGTCCTCCATGTAAGTGCATTGACATGTCACAACCCAGCAAAGGGGAAGGAAACATGGAAAATCCCTCGCAGCTGCAGGATGAAGAATGTCCATCTACAGCCTCTGTCTGCACCGGTGGCATGCCTACGGCTGTGACTAACATACTAATATACTAAAATGCCAGCAGAGTAGGCCTAATGGTCTTTCATGTTGTCTCATTTGGTCATCCTCCAAAATGGGAGCTGACCTTGCTGTCTCCCCCAACCTACTTGCGATTCTACTTTCCCAGTCCAAGATATCCCCCTTGCATTGGACTTCGCCATTTCATCTTTTCCCGTATACCTGCCCAAACCCCTGTTGAATCCCTCCACAGTCTCTCCCTCCACTAGTCCCCTAGGTAGCACATTTCATTGTTCCATCACCCTCTCAATGAAGCAGCACCTCCTCCTTTTCCGAGGGTCTCTTCTGCCTCTAGCATCTACCAGTACCCTGTAGTTGCCCCCCTTCTTCCTTCTGAACACCCTGTCTGAATGTCCCTCTAGTTATCCCCGTCATGTACTTGAATACCTCTGTTATGTCCCTCCTGTCCCTCCTCTCCTTCAGCATGTACATGTTGACCTCCTCAAGCCTCTCCCCATAGGTCAGTTCATCAAAGCCCCAGATCATTTTGGTTGCCCTCCTCTGGACCCTCTCCAGGAGTCCAGTGTCCCTTTTTAAGTGCGGCCTCCAAAACTGCACACTGCATAAGGTAAGACCACTGGGGGCAATGGGTGATGTTCCAGTGGGGCTCGGTCTAATGGGTGCAGCTGTGTAAAGAACGGAATCCTAAACTACGGTTAAAAAGAATTGCATTTGTTTCAATGTAGCAGCAGTGAAGCATTATGTGTTACACCAAGGTTGACAAATGTGTTTATATAGGATGACTATGTGTGGCATTATGAAGCAGACAATTCACCTGTTCCATTTTTATATATATAAATATATATATATATTTTTTTTTAGGGTGTTACGGTTTGTGGCATATCGTGGCTACATTACCTGGATCTATGAGGGACGCAGGCTTGGATACAGACATCGTGTTGTAATTCCATCATGTGTTGTGAATGCCATATGGGAACAGTTTCCATCAGATGAAGAGGACTATGTTGGCTTTCTGCCCTTCGAAGGATTCTGGGTATATCCAGAGACAGTGAATGGCTAAAGTAATACATGTATCTAGGTGTTGGGTTACTGCATGATTGCCAGGGAGCACTGTGCTCCTTGTGCCCACATGCATACATTGAGTTTTGCTCGACAATCTCCTGTTTTGTTTTCCCACGATTACACACGCACCTATTTGCACAGACTGCATCATTATTGAGCTTATGGTGCCTCATTGTGAGTACTCCTTTGTGTAAAATAAAAAGACAATAAAACCAGTCGCATAAGAACTGTCGCTTGACTTGTCTGTCCTCCACTTGGGACATTATTGAATTTTAGTAACTGTTGATACACTACAGGAAAAGAATAGTACAAACTGTACTTCGGAAATGGGACAATGCTAACTCATGAAGTAAGGTTTGGTTGTAACATGAACAGTTGTGCCTAATTAAAACATCAGTTCCTAACAATGTGCTCTAATGTGTGCCCTAGATGGTGGAGGGCTTGCACCAGAAAAGATACGAGGAGAGGCTAGGCTAAAGGACCACAGTATGTACTCACTGGAGTATAGGACACAGCGGGGCACATAACTGAAACTTTCAAGTTCCTCAAGGGCATAAACAAGGTGCAGTTGGGGGACAGTATGAAACTGGAAGTGTGTAAATGGAGGTAATATGAGGATTTATTTTGACACGAAACGGGTTGTCGACACTTGGAATAGTATGCCAGAGGAGTTAGTGGCGGCAGACACTGGAGGGGGGTTACGTATACATGGGATAGGCTGGAGGGATGCATGAGAGCAGAGGAAGTGATGAAAAGCCATTGAATACCCAGTGTCAGTGGCCATATACAGTGTATAGGACCTAAGGGCAGACTGGATGGGACTAGAGGTCTTTATCTCTTAAGAATTTCTGTGTTTCTAGTGTGCCATTTTTTCATCAGTGGTGGTGGAAAAACACTAACCATGGAGAACTGCATTTATAAAGTGGAAATATAGCAATGCATGCCATGTCCTGGATTGACTTTAGAACGAGAGGTTCGGGGGGGGGGGGCAGTAAACACAGGCTGGTGGAGTATCTAGCAACATGAGTGAATATATATTAGGTAAAGGTTGGAGGACCCCAAAAAAGGACTCCAAGCACTAGTTGACAGATGTGCCCTCTTCCCATTATCAGTAACCAAGGATCACAGTTTTGTTTTCACAACTCGGTGGAGCCTCTGTGGTGAGACAGGAATTTAATGGCAGTAAATCACTGCAACCACCAAACTGAATGTTCGTGGTGGGGAGACACCAGATCACAAGGTTCATATTCGTTTCACAGTGCATATTCGTGCAAAAACTGCCACAGTGGCGGTGTTTGTAGCTCACCATGACAGACTGGGTATATGTTGCTGTACTGCCGAGTTGTTACGTGGACAGGGATACCAGAGAAAGACCTATATGTCATATATTATTATAGTGAAGTATGTTCTGCAGTAACAGGGCATAGGGGGTAGATTCTTTACTATGGACAGACTGTTGCATTCGAGTTCTAATATGGCATCGAGGGGGCACATTGGATAACACAGCAGATTACAAGAAGACTCATGTGGGTCCAGCAGTTGAAACCTGCAATTGCCTGCAAGCCAAACTAAGGAGCATTTATGCCCAATTTTGCTTAGTGAACTATGCATGGTGTTGCCATAAACCAACCACTTTGTTCTGTCTGCTTGTTCCATAGGCATTTGTTGCTCACAGTTGAGTTGCTTGTTGACACATGTTTTGCTGTTCCCTACATCTACACAACATCTTTGTGTCCAAGCTTCAGCCAACTTGCTGTCACGAGGGAAAAGGTAGATGGAGACTTCATTAGGTGATGTACCAGTGTATGTTGTGCAACCAAAGGCCAAGCAATATGGCATCTGGAAGGATTTATTTGTATCCATCTGAAAAAAGAGTAAACAAAAGTTAAGTCAAACTGACATGATGCAAGTAAACAGATATTGCTATATGTCAGCAGAAACCAACACATGGGTGATAATGCAAAAGTGTCATGGCACACAAACACTTGTAAACTAAGCGATTATATGGAACACGCATGGTAGATATGGCTGTTAATAACTACTATGATGGCTATAAATAGGGGTTGTTGGAATCTCAAGCTTCCCAATTGTGATACACTACATGATGGCCAATTTAGGTAGACATTTATTGATATAGTTTCACAATTTGGAATTCAACCTTAAACATAAGTTGTTTGCAATTACACATCAATATTTATTGGCCTACAGATCACCCTAAGCATATAAACATAAGCAACCAGGGGTCAGGTTGATGTTATTTTTTGTTTTATTAGCTCTGTGCGGTGCCTCCATTATGTAACCCACTACCTGGCTGCCTGGGTTCGGGGACAAAACTGTTGCTCAGCATTTTGGCTAGGTTTGAAACCTCTGCACAGGGGCACCCAAGAATCTCCGGACACAGGAAGCAATAACTGTAATGTCCAAACCAGGAGTGGGATTCTAGAGTGTGGCTTTTATTCTCAACAACAGCAGAACAATAAAACATAGATGGACTCCCATGGGACTGCACTCCTGGTAATGCAGATATACAGAGACCAGAACACATTGTCTACACACTGTAACCCTCAGGTTTAGAAACACACTGGGCACTAAGCCTGAACTTCTACTCTTCTCTGGATTTCCCTGGCCTGGCACATCCGACCAGCCTTGGACTACTTCCCTGCATGGCACATCCGGCCAGCAACTGGACTACTTTCCATATGGCATGGATATTTACTGGTGTCTCCCTCTACCACCCATGAGCACATACTGGCTCCATAAAGGGAAAATCTTCCAGCTAATCCCACGTCTGGGTACTTTCCCGAACACTGGCCAGGTGCCCAAAAGAAAGCCAAAGGTGCCCAAACTGAACCCGTAGAGGTAAATCTGGTTACTCCAGATGGGGGGTCTCCCACCTCTTGCTCCCAAATCTATACCCGGCCATTCATTTGGAACCAAACGCCTTTCTTGAAACATACAGTTGTAGAATGCTGTCTCGAAATATATGTCACATTTAACAATCTACAATCTCTGGAAAAATAGTGTCCTGACTTGAAATGTTCTTTAACTGGCTATGTCTATACCTGTAGACCCCCACTGAATAGATACATTTTTAGTCACACACAACTGTAGTACTGTACTTGGCTGTCCTTCCTTGACCCCACAGTAGCAGATACTAAGCACACTGTCTGGTGAAAACATAGGCTCTCTGGCAGAGCTGACTCACCCTGGTTTACAGGTGCCCCACAGGTTTCTTCCACAGGAAAACCAAACAAATTCTTGGTGCCTCAACTCACATCATCAAGGCAGCTTCTCTCCTGCCACCAGGGCCAGGGGATTGCCCATGAGAGCTGGTCTGGATCCCTCCCATCCCTCTCAGGGATGGGGTCCTGGAACAACTGGGACATGGTCTCAACCACTTCCAAATGGTATCTTCTGTGTCTCTAGCTAGGGCGAGAACACACACCCACAACGACGGGTAGCTCTGGTCAGAGCTGAGGACTTTGAGGGACTGCACACTGCAGTGCACTTCCTCCCTCCACTGAGTCTCCCACTAGACTGATTCAAAACCTCCCAACGTTCTATCTCCTAGCTGCAATATTCCAGCGTGGCTTATGCTGCTGTGCAAATTCTATATGATGTCATCCCTCCAGCTCAGTTGAGACTGAGAACAGAGTGAGACAGTGTGAAATCCATTTAACTGGAATTTCACAAGCTGCCTTCCCTGCCTGCCACTAGATCTAACTAGGATTCTTGTAACCCTGGGTGACGGGTTACACATAAATGGCAATAACAGAGAGGTAAACATAACAGCATCACAAAACATTGTCACGTAACACACATGCTGCACAATGGAGGAGGTATCATGTGTGGTAGAGTAGCGCAGGAGCAGTGGGAGGAGATGCCCAGTAGGAGTTATGGGTTAGTGGAGAATAAGGTGAAAGGGAAACTAGGCCCAGCTGAAAATTTAGGGAGGTGGTAATGGGGTTGGGGTTGGTGCTTGATGGGATGGAAGATGGTGTGAGTGTGAAGGTAGAGGGTGGAGGAGGAATGATGAGTTGATAAGGGGAAGGGGAAAGTGGTGATGGCAGAAGGGAGGGGGATTGGGTTGAGTGGAATGGTTGTAAGGAGCATAGCTTCAGACCAGTTTGAGGGTTGTCCCATTTTTACCACATGACCACCCCAACACACACATACACACAACTCCGGACTGTCCAGATGATGGTCTATAGTTCCCCACCAGCTTTAAGGCCCCGAGACAGCTTAGACCACCTCTCGCAGCACCCAGGCCAAATTTAGTGCGCTGGCTGACCACACTGGTGCCTTCTCCCTCGAGGGGGGGCTCACCCGATGAAGGGATACGCCGGGTTACCTAGGGGCCTGCAATGTGGGGGATATGCAGCTGTGGTAGGGCACAAGAGCGGCAATGAATGTACCTCGGAGACCTAAAGGGAAGGCCACTCATGGAGTGTGGGATGGGAGCAGAAACAAAGCAAAAAAAAAAAAGAACCACTCCATCCTGAACCACTGACAAAACATTTTATAGTCCTTTAATCTTTTCTCATAGATCTGTGCTTGTTTACATGCCACCATTTTAGTTGACCAGCAGTTTGTCTACACCCTTTTTGTGCCTTGTCTGAGAGGGGGACTGATGTTTTTATTTATTTATTTCAGTACCTGGAAAACCATTTGAAATCAGAGCTCTTTACGTAGGTTCCACGTCAGGACATTTCAGTACAACAGACAGGTGAAATTATACAACGGATTGCAGAAATACAAAGGTAAACAAGCTGGATTATATATCAAACACAATGCAGGTCACAGGAAAACAGACAATTACAGTACCCAATGGTGAAACCAGTCAGTTGTCAGCAAACAAGAGGTTGTCTGGAGCGTTGCTAAGTGCTGAAGAAAAAAAAAGGAGAGGTGAAGGGGAGGGGCCTGAGTACAATGTGCAAAAGGAGAGCGTAATATCAGTGTAACTGGTAGGTTACCCCAGGGGTCGGGTTGGTGGTATTTTTGTGTTATTAGCGCTGTGCGGTGCCTCCATATGTAACCCATTACCTGGGACCTGGGTTTGGGGAGAAAACAGTTGCTCAGTATTTTGGCTAGGTTTGACTTCTAGTCAGGGGCACCCAAGTAACTCCGGACACAGGAAGCAATAACTGAAATGTCCAATACCAGACACTGGGATTGTAAAGTGTAGCTTTTATTCACAACAAAAAGGAACAATAAAGCATAGATGGACCCCCACAGGGCTACACTCCGGGTAAATGCAGATTTATCCAGAGCTCACACACATCTTCAGTACTGTTAAACCCTCAGGTTTAAGAACACACAGGGCACACTGCTCTAACTCAGCTCTTTTTTGTTTTCCCTTGCTCGGCCCCCTTGCCAGCACATTGGACTACCTTCCTTCCTTCCATGGCTTGGCTCCCTTGCCAGCCCTTTGGACCACTTTCCATATAGCATGGATATTTGTTGGCAGCTCCCTAAACCAGCTCTGATCACTTCTGGCTCCATCAGGGAATCTTCTTCAACAATTCCATTTCTGGGTACTTTCCTCAGGCTCTGGCCAAGTACCTGAGAGAAAGCAACAGGTGTCCCAAAGCAAACCCGTAGAGGTGACCCTGGTCACGCCAGATGGGGGTCTTCTACCTTTGTCTCCCATAAATCATACCCGGCCATTCCTCTGGACTTTAACTCCTCATCTCTGAAAACACTTTATTGTGTAGATTCTCTTTAAATGTATGTCACATTTAATCTACCGTTTCTTCCATCCCACATGTGCTGAACTTGAAACATACTTAATGAGTGGCTCTGTCCATTTCTCTAGACCCCCACAGAGTTAAGCAGTCCAATTCCCACAACTTTTAAAACTGTACTTGGCTGTCTTTTGCTGACCCCGCAGTAGCAGTCACTTAACTTCATCTTGTCCCAGGTGAAAACACATTGGCCCTTTAGCAGAGCAAACTCACCCCTTGGTTGCAGGTGCCCCACAGGCTTTTTCTCTTCAAAGAAATCTCAACAAACGCCTGGTGCCTCAGCATGAACCTAGATTTAGGCAGCTTCTTCTTCCGCTAGCCAGACCAGGGGATTGCCCCTGGAAGCAGGTAGAATCCTTCCCCCCATTCCTGCAGGGATGGGGCCTTGAACCGTTGTAAGCGGTCTCTACCACTTCACTTGGTTCTTCTTGTGTTCATCTTCAGATGAGAACACACACCTCAAACAAAAATATAGCTCTTTGTCAGAGCTGAGGGCTCTGAGGGCCTGCAACTGCAGCACACCTCCTCCCTCTTCAACACTCTACTATAGGACTAACTTCAAATTACCCAACATTCTATCCTAACCTCCCTAGTTGCAACATTCCAGTGTGGCCTATGCAACTGTGACAGTTCTAAAATTATGTCATCCCTCAGTCTCAGCTGAGACTGAGAACAGAGTGAGACAGTGTGAAATCCATTTAACTGGAATTTCATAAGCTGCCTTCCCTGCCTGCCATTAGGTCTAACTGGGATTCTTGTAACCCTGGGTAACAGTGGGGTTACACTCACCCTGGGCCAGGAAAATGACTGTCCGCAGTCATTAGTCACCCGGCTTAGGCCATCTCACCCTATGTGTTGACTACGGGGAGGTAGCGCTACCTTCTCCCCTACTACGTGCTAGCACAGGCAGACAACACTAAGGGCCTAGAGGCCTTTGGCTGACGCATCAACCTCTACTCTACCCACTGACTATGGGTACCTAGTGGCCCTGGTAGAATTGTCCAGAGCATAGTCCTAATAGATCAGTACTGCAACCCCTACTGCAGGTCAGGGCCACAGCCTGTCTATCCCCCTCCCAAACCCTTTAGGGAAAATCTATCTGCCTCTAATTCAAAATTCCCAAAACAAAACAAACAGGGGACCTCCCCCCAACCCTGTACATCATGCAACCACACACCAGGAGCTAATACCATACACTGTGCATTACTCCCACACTCCCCCACAACCATACCTGTGGAAGAAAAAAGTTGCACACAGTAACCACAACAACAAGAGTACTTTACACACTACACTCTAAAGTACTACTGAGGAACTCCGCTGAGTCCCTTCTCCTCTTCTTGTCTTCTTCAGGAACACCTGCAAGAAAAAGAAGACAACACACACTCATAATCTGCATACACAGTCTATCTAAACCCCTACCATCAAAACACTAGAGAATTCCAAAAAAGATTTTTTTTAGAAAAGTAGAAAACAGTATAAACATTAGAAAACAGTAGAAAACAATTACATTATTTACAATACACAGTTTATGTGGGGATGGAGTGCCCTAATAGTCCCATCTAGTGACCACAGTGCCCGAAGGCAGGTCCATTAAAGAGTCTCTCCTGGGCCAGAGCCCGGTGAAGCACATTTCTAGCAGGCCAAAGTCCCGAAGGGGAGAGTATTTGAGGACAGTTCAAACATCTGGAGTCTACTAGTGTAGGGTGTGTACTGCAGTGTCACAAGAATAGAAAAGTCTGGACTTACCAGTCCCTTGTAGAATGTAAATGGTACCACAACTGGTCCTCAGCCGAAGACTCTCCCTGGCAGCATTCTTCTGATACAGTTGGGTGGACATCTTCCAGAAAACGACAGGAGGGCACATCTGGAAACTGCTGGGTTGATGTCATCTAGGAGATGGAATCTTGTAACAGGAAAAAAGAAAACAGCTGGTCTGTAGCCATCTGATACCTAGGCGATGAGTCAGGATACAGCTGGGCTGGTGTTCTCTCTGGGTTTGAAGTCATCTGGTGGGTCACGTTGATGGATTCTGGAAAGCCAGCACACTGTAGAACTGTCGAAGGTGGGGCACCTGAATCCTAAACGTCCAGACTGGTGTAACAACATAGGTACAGCAACGGCTGGAATGGCAGCATTGGCTACCACTGCTCTGCTTTCCAGTTGGTAGGCATGGGCACATTCGCAGGATGTTCTTGACATTGTGGGAAATAGTACAATGGGTCAGGTGCATGAATTATTACCTCGTCTGGGCGCTGATAATTCACATTATAAAAGGATTCATGTCCCTTGCTGTCCATGATCCAAACAGTGTCTATGAATAATGTCCTGCCCACTTTCCATTGTTTTAGCTTTTCTTGCAAGATTCTGTCTCTTACAAATCTGCTGGCACAATGGTGCACATGTGTCATGGCCTCTTCTATAATCCAGGATTTCCTGCATCTTTCTATCTCCTCCCAGATCCTTCAAGGAAAGGTAGGAAAGTACATCCCAAAGATTTCATTCACTTTCCTAAGAACCAGTCTTTCCTCTTTACTAGCTTTGGTCAACTTGAGACCTCTGGCCTGGCTTGGGGGCAGCCAGTCCTGGTTCTGCCAGCTACGCATACTCAATGCGACATAGAATGGATCTTTAACTCTTCCTGGTGGGGACAGTGCTGCAGAGTCACCACTCTCTTCTACCATCAGTTCGTCTGAGGCAAGAGCTTGAGGCTGTGGACCAGTTCCTTCTTCACAAGGCCACATAGGTTCCCCCTTTTCTTCTTCCTCACTGAGAATCTGTGCCCAAGAGTGAGTAGTCATTCTCACTGCTGAGACTGTCTACTCTTCGCTGGGCGTGGAGGTCAAAACCTCCCATTCAAAGGCCTCCCTCGTCTTGTCTTCACCTATAAGACTTGGGCTAGGCCCCTCGCTCCAAGGGTCTAATGATGCTCTTCCCGAAATGTCTCTCTGTGACTCAGACTCTGAAACATCAGCACATTGGTCGGTCTGTAAATCTCCACCCTCTTGCTTCGTGCTACACTCTGACGGGCCTTCTCCAACAGGCTCCGCCTGGTGCTGTGTGCTGCCAACTGCAGATTCTTGAATTTTTGTCCATGTGGGAGCCAAATGAATCTTGGGCACTTTGGTCAAACCATATTTCTCTAGGCACCCAGAACAGTAAGGTACCATGACGAGTCCCCTCCAGCATTTAAGCATCACACATACTACTGGATATCAGGAATCGCACATGAGGAAGCGGTCGTTCCCGTGGTAACATCTCAATGTCCCGCCAACTTAACTTCTACTGCTATCACAGGCCAGGCATGATCCGGGTAGCGGACTGGTCCTGAAGCCATAAATGCAGAGAAAAACAAACAACGCTCACTGTTATTGCAAGTCCCACATCACCGAAAACTTTTTTTTTCTTTCAAAATGGCTCCTCTGCTGCTGTGTTTACATACTACCCCACCCTGTAATGGCGGCGGCAGCACTCCTGATGCTTCAACGTTCTGTAAATGGGTAAAGCCACTGCGCATCCGATTTACACACGCTACTGATAACATTGCTCAAACTACACAAACTTGCACTGTTCTCTCTCTTAGCACATTTATATGATTTACCATGGACTTTTTACTTGCTGAAGACACTGCTCTAGCTTACAGTTCCATAAAGCCTCAGTATTTCATAGCACAGGATTACCTGTATTTCTTGCTGCATCTCTCATACAACTCACAGTCTCTCACATGGCTCTGAAAATTATGCTGTTGCTGAACCTAGAATTATGCTCACAGTCTATTGCTTAGACTTCTTGTTTTAGTTTCTGTCAAACTTGGCACAGTCCTTCTTTGCAAAGCGACTACACTGCTACACACAGATTCAGCTGTCTTTTTGGTAAAATCACACAGTTTGAGCTATTTCTGTTGGATGGTACTCACTGTTATCAGTAGCTGTTTTGCTGCGATGAAAAAACGGCCTGCAGCCAATCTTGGAGGCCTCTGGAAGGAAGCGGGCTGGCAGTCCTGCCGATTGTCCCTCGGAACACCACACTCACAGTCCAGACGATCGAGATGCAGGTTGAGCCCGAATTTAAACAGAAAAGTCAGATTTTAACCTTTTACAGTGCTTTCAATCACCACGACGTTTCTCCTAACAAGTCAGTTCGCACACTCCACTCACTCTCCCTCTTGAATGCTGTGCAGTCGCTCTAGAACTGGCTTGGGGCAGCACTGACTGCAGTCTTACTAATCACTTGACACCATGCAAATGAGCCTCTTTCCTCTCAAGTGCTCTTCTCCTCACGGCGATCGTCAAGCAGGCAAAATTTAAACTGCAAACCACTTTTTTTTTTCAACTGCAGCTCCTCGACGGGAGCACCATTTCAATAATTTTTCATGGCATTTTAGTCAGTGACTACGCTTAGTCCATGCACAAATTATTTCAAATGTCTAGGGCACAAATCTTCTTTTGCCTCCCACAGTTTTCCACACTTTTCTTTGTCACAAACACTTTTAAAAGCTGGAAAATGCTGTAATTTGATGCAGGACAAGGGCATACTCACTTGGGCTTTACTGCTCTTTGGTAAACAGTTGGCAATATCACAACAGCACATAGACAGCAGCTCACAGTGGCACATTTAGTCTTCATTGCTTCAGCTTTTTGGGCTACCTACTGCCAGACAGCCAAAATACTAGCCACCATCCGAGCAACCTTTCTTGCGTTTTCTCCCAAATTGCAACAGAATCCCAGTGGTGCCTCTATTTTTGTAACCGGTGGATTACCCCAGGGGTTGGGTTGGTGGTTATTTTGTGTTATTAGAGCTGTGCGGTGCCTCCATATGTAATCCCCTACCTGGGACCTAGGTTCGGGGAGAAAACCTTTGCTTGGTATGTTGGCTAGGTTTGACTTCTAGTCAGGGGCACCCAAGCAACTCCGGACACAGGAAGCAATAACTGAAATGTCCAATACCAGACGTTGGTATTCTAAAGTGTGGCTTTTATTAACAACAAAAGGGAACAATAAAGCATAGATGGACCCCCACAGGGCTACACTCCTGGTAAAAGCAGATTTCTCCAGCGCTCACACACATCTTCAGTACTGTTAGACCCTCAGGTTTAAGAACACACGGGGCACACTGACCTAACTTGACTCTTTTTTGTTTTCCCTGGCTCGGCTCCCTTGCCAGCACTTTGGACTACCTTCCTTCCATGGCTCGGCTCCCTTGCCAGCCCTCTGGACCACTTTCCATATAGCATGGATATTTGTTGGCAGCTCCCTAAACCAGCTCTGATCACTTCTGGCTCCATCAGGGAATCTTCTTCAACAACCCCATGTCTGGGTACTTTCCTCAGGCACTGGCCAAGTACATGAGAGAAAGCAACAGGTGTCCCAAAGCGAACGCGTAGAGGTGACCCTGGGTACACCAGATGGGGGACTCCCACCTTTTGCTCCCATAAATCATACCTGGCCATTCCTCTGGACTTTAACTCCTCATCTCTGAAAACACTTTACTGTGTAGATTCTTTTTAAATGTATGTCACATTTAATCTACTGTTTCTTTGATCTCACATGTGCTGAACTTGAAACATACTTAATAAGTGGCTCTGTCCATTTCTCTAGACCCCCACAGAGTTAAGCAATCCAATTCCCACAACTTTTAAAACTGTACTTGGCTGTCTTTTCCTGACCCCACAGTAGCAGTCACTTAACTTTGTCTTGTCTCAGGTGAAAACACATTGGCCCTTTAGCAAAGCAAATTCACCCCCTTGGTTGCAGGTGCCCCACAGACTTTCTCTCTTCAAAGAAATCTCAACAAACTTCTGGTGCCTCAGCATGAACCTAGATTTAGGCAGCTTCTTCTTCCTCTAGCCAGACCAGGGGATTGCCCCTAGAAGTAGGCGGAATCCTTCCCCCCATCCCCACAGGGATGGATCCTTGAACCTTTGTAAGTGGTCTCTACCACTTCACTTGGCTCTTCTTGTGTTCATCTTCAGGTGAGAGCACACAAATCAAACAAAAATATAGCTCTTTGTCAGAGCTGAGGGCCTGCAGCTGCAGCACACCTCCTCCCTCTTCAACACTCTACTATAGGACTAACTTCAAATTCCCCAACATTCTATCCTAACCTCCCTAGCTGCAGCATTCCAGTGTGGTTTATGCAGCTGTGACAGTTCTAAAATGATGTCATCCCTCAGTCTCAGCTGAGACTGAGAACAGAGTGAGACAGTGTGAAATCCATTTAACTGGAATTTTACAAGCTGCCTTCCCTGCCTGCCACTAGGTCTAACTGGGATTCTTGTAACCCCGGGTAACAGGGAGGTTACATCAGCATAGCAGTGGGGATCAGAGGGAGGTGACTAGATTGGAGGCAGAGGGAGAGGGTGCTAGGTGTGTGGGGGAAGCAGTAGGGCCTATTCAGGGGAAAGAGGGAAGCATACCATCATTGCTTTAAATCCAGTTCAATGTCAGTACTTCAGCAGATTACTAGCGGTGCCTATGAGGCGACGGCAGGATGTAAGCACAGAGTTTTACAATTCACACACAAAATCTGACATACTGACAACCAAGCCACAGACATATGGATTATATGAGGATGTGGACTATGTGTGCCTCTTCTCCACAGATTTATGCAAACTCATGTTCAGAAACACATTTTATGTTTCTTTTTTATATTAAATTTTGTTTCCTCCACCTCCGTGTGGGGCCAGCCACAGCAACCACCAGTCACTGGCACCCGCATCCCCGGACCAGGCCTGGTGTACGCCTCTATGCACCTAATCACACAGGCCGGCCCATAAGCAGGACACCCCCCCCCCCTTAGGGGCCTGTGCCAGCATCCTGGTGACCACGTCTGTCGGGTCTGGGGGAGCAGGGCTCGGCCATTAGCCACCACAGTCGCCCTGCAATTTTTTGCCATTTTATCCAACCCCTGAGGGAGCTGGACATGCAGTGGAGTCAGATGCACCTACATACAGACACCCGCTGTGCTCACTCTCTCCCTTAGTATGCCCACAACTGACAGTGCAACTAGCCTTCACTAGGTGCCGCTGCAGCGCGGTGCATGTCCTGTACCCACCCCAGAGGAAGGAGAGCAGTTGTGGGATGCTCAATCCTTCAGCTCCCCTGCCAACCCTCAGTGGCCCGAGTCCATTCCCGAACCCAGGTCGCCAATGTGGCATTCAGCATCTCAACCCTCCATGCCAGCACCGGCACATTTTCTATTTCTGGTTGTCACTTGCTGCAAATGTGCATGAACTGTACATGGGAACAGCAAGGGTCAAAATTAGCACTGGCCCAGTAGCCAAATGCTGGTAGATTTTGTATCGGACTAAAAAGATTTTCATTTGACTAGCCTTGAGGGCTTATACTGGGGAAGGCATCCTTTATCCTTCAAAAGATTATTCTCCACCCTATTCCCAGAGTTCTGCAACTGCTTCCATAAGGCCTAATCTCCCATGCAACCTACATCCCCCCTTCCCTATTCCATTCTGTTTAGTTCTCCTTCTATTATCCAGTCAGATGCTATATTCTTATAAAAGCCATGAAGGCCCTATTATTTGTATACTATCCCTGCTATATTACTTTTTACAGGTTAAGTGATTTTTACTGTGCCTTGTATATATGTAATTTTTTGTTTACTACCATTTTATGTCATTGTACTATTGTTTATGTTATTTTCTTGTTCATGTAAAAAAAAAAATACTTGTACTCTGATTTGTATGACCACTCAGGTCCATCTTGTAAATGCTCTACGCTCAATGATGTTCGCCTGACTAAATAAAGATTTTGATTGATTGAAGGCAAACCTTTGGTGTGTATGCCAACTTGGCCAGTGGAAACGTCTGTGGGACTAGTGGATTTTCCCAGTCACTAGTCCTGATGGCTAGTTGCTGCAAAACTTAATTTTGACCCCTGGAACAGAGGTTTATGTTCAGCATTGACACATTATGGAGTGGAGCACAATATTTGGGTGACATACAAGGGTAACACACAGTTGTGTATGTGGGTTAACCCAACACTGCTCAATCACAAAGTGACAGATTCGCAGTGTTGGGTGGAAAATATATACATCACGATACAGTGCACAAACTGACAGGCAATAAAGTATGGAGGAAACTGTATACATTATGATGCATTGAGTGGGGTGTTCACTCTACATGCAAGCATTCTGGTCCAGATACACACAGATGCAGTATACTGGTTTTGCTGCGAACAGTTGTTTTGCTGTAGAGGTGGGGGGTGTCTCTTGTTGGTGCAACATAGGAGTTTTGTTGATTTATTGCATGTAGTGAAGGTATATTTGGATTATTTTTTTTTCCTGGTGTGTGTTGGTTGTGGGGGAAGGTTGACTCAAGCTGACATCTCAACCTATCTCATTGCATTCCTGTCTTCAATAATGACATCTGGATCCTGTCCAGTGTAAAATGCCATGATAAAAAATTAGCAAGGGCTAGAATCTACATAAGGAGAACTCACTAAAATACAAAAATACTGAAGATGGGATCCTCAGGAAATGCAGCAGCTAAGCAGTGTTCCTAAACAGCTGACTGATCATCTTACACAGGGTTGGGACTACCTGAGCTCATCTCATCAGTTTCCCATTCCAACACGCACTCACACAAGTAACAAGCATTTGTCAATGCTAAAAGTTGGCTTGCTGACATTGGCACTGGTAGTGCAGGAGGAAGAGATGCATAATAGGAATGGCAGTGAATTATTGAACTAACGCCACCCCCACCCCCACCCTGCAGAGAGTGACAGGCATTGGGGTGTGCCTTTAGAGCATCGGGCCTAACGCTCACGCCATGTCACCTCACACTACCCTGCAGACACTGACAGGTGGTGCTGTGTGCTTTGGGGTCTTTTGGCCTTACACTCATTCCATTCCATAAGAAAATATGCTGAAATGGGTGTGGTATAGGAGAATGGGTTGAATGCTAGGCCCGAAGACCCTTGTGAGTGGCTGCAGGGTGGGGGTGGAATGGCATGTGTATTATGGGTGACAATCCCAAGTCACACCCCCCAATGCCTGTCAATCTGTACTGAGTAGGGTATTATGGTTGGAAACCTAACACCCCAGGCGTTCATTGGTATTTGCTCTCCAAATTTGCAAAATGGGATTTTTTGTGACCCCACGTTACTCATCCGGAAAGGTGGTTTTACACAGCTGCTGCGTCATTTGGTGCCACAGGTGTGAAAGCTCATTTCTGGCAGGATGTGAAAAATGACAGCCGTACTGTGCACGAGGTGGTGTGAAAAAATGGCAATGTTGAAAATCTGGAGTACAAATAAGAAGAGCTGGCAAAGTTACGAACATGCGTAGAAACTGCACAATGCACACCTGTAACACAATCATTGTTTGGATTTTCCCCGACAGATTTTCAACATGGGTATTTTTGGACCTCTCCTCATGAACGGTGGCACTGCGATTTTCGTAATCAGTGCAGAACAGTAATTTCCCACAGCGACCGTGCTATTCTGCATTGAAAGTGCAAAAACACATTTTAGTCTGGTTGTGAAAAATGACAGCTGTACTATTCATAAGGAGGTGTAAAAAATGGCAATGCTGAAAGTCTGGAGTGAAAATATTACAAATTTGTGCAGTTACAAGTGTGGATGGAAACTGTGCAACGCACACTTGCAGCAGTCATTTTTTAGAATTTTTTCCCAAAATTTGCAACATAGACTTTTTGAATGCCCACCTCGTGAACAGTGACACTGTCGTTTCATTAATCAGTCCCAAAAACTGATTCCATGTAGTGACCACAAAATCACATTTCGGGACTGAATAAAGCCATGACAGTGAGTGAATTCATGAGGAGGGGTCCCAGGAACCACATGGTGAAAAGTTGGTTCCAAAAGTCAAAAAAATGGCTGAGATATATACCTAAATTGAAAAAACCCATTTATGCCATTATACAGATTACCGGCATTTCTTAAATTTGTGGTCAGCTTTGGAGAGTGCAGACGTGTTCCCGGTCCACCGAAAATCATCCACTGGGCTCTGGAGGTAAGTATGGGGTGAGGGGGTTGCAGGAGGGTGGGGTGCACAGAGGGTGAGTGTGGTTGTGGGAGGGGGCAAGAAACTCAACGAGGGACCGTTTTATTGTGTTACAGGGTTTTAAAAAAATAAAGATGACGGACATCTTGCATGCTGTGGTGGGCTCCCAGCATGCCACCTGGATGTTTGTTTGGGGGGGAGTGAGCAGATGGGGGCTGGGCACTCCGTCGGACATACTGTGTGCTGGGCACATAGTACATGGGGGGGCATCATGCCGACGGGGATTGTGCTACCCCATGAGCAAATGAATTGGGGAAGGGCATACCGATAGGGGGATTGGGCACCTACGTTGGCTTCCGCATATGTACATTTCATGGGGACTGAGAGGTGACTGATAACAGCCGCTGCTTGCTAACAATATGTAAATTGCTGATGACAGCCGCTGCTTGCCAACGCGTATGTAAATTGCTACACGTTACCACCGTTGATTGCAGTGGTGGTTTCCTTTCAACTGTATGCCACTGCATCTGAAGTGCTGTCATAAAATGCTCAGCCATTCATTGGTGCGGTGTGGTCCCACCTGCAAAATGGAACAGGGCATTGGCAGAACGGACGGCACACTTCTAAAAGTCGTATGCTGCCATTATGTTGCTTGCGCGTGCACACAAGTCATCATAAAAAACATGCAGCCACTGGCAGCACTAACACCATTCCAATGAGAAGACTATAGCATTATAAAGCAGCACTAAAAATATTTGCTTAACAAGGGGGTGAATAATCAAAGTTCTAGTCAATACAATACTAGCTACCAGACGAAATCATGGAGAGGGCTCATGGAAATCATATAAACACAAACCTTCCTGATGCATGCTCAGCCCTTGGATGACACCAGCTGCAAAATTATTTGATTTGCCTAACAGCTTTGTATTGTATTCAGGACATATTAGATTTAATCAAAAGTACATAACCTGTTGACTGAAAAAGTGGCAGCAGATTCTGTGTAACTGTTTACTGTACAATTGCTGGTGGCATGCATAAATGCAGAGTGAGGGCACTGTGCATAATAATGTAGATTGAGGGAACACAGCAACTCTGTTTGCTAAATAATGTATGCAATTAATTTTCATTGATAAGCACTATGAAATGTAAAAAAATGCAGACATAGGCTAATAAACAAGTAAAGTTTATTTGATGTGGTGTTCAGTGATTCATGGGAGCATGCCCTGTGGAGGTGATACTTTTGCAGAGCTAGAGAGGTAGTGGAACCCAGTGTAGTGCTCAGTACTAAATGTAGTTGATTCCCATCTGTGGATAATACAGAAAGTATAGAGCTGCTGTGGATGTTTTGGTGTGCTGTCTAAGGTGAATTGTTGCTGCGGGAATCTGACTTACTTTTTTATTTATTTGTACTACACTCAAGATGACGTGTGTACTGCCTCAGTGATTGAATTCATGACTGAACTCAGACAGCTGGATCATCATGACCAACATAACATACCACTTTAGAAAAACCTGTCCTTTCCAATGTGAAACAGTGTAGACAGCTTGCAGACAGCCTTAGCTGCTGTTGAAAACCTGATGTGTACTCTGTTATGCAGAGGGGAGAGGGAAGTGTCAGTTAGCATTGTTGAGGAGCAACCCCTAACTTGTATTACACATATATGAACTACATGATGTTTCCAGGCTAGTTTATGTAAAACGTTCACATTCTGCATATTATTTCCTTTTCTATTCTACTCTAACAATCTATAAGGTGATGCTCACTGGTTGATACTTAGTACTGGTGCAAAAACTGAAGGGGGACAGAGGAGTAGCCAGCTGAGTGCAGACACAACCACTGTAAACAGTGACCTGATTAAAACACACACACACACAGAGCAAAACATAGCAGGACAAGGTACTGATATCAGAAAATAAGCATGATTACACTCACCAAAAATCTAGTAGCGTGTCTCCTCTGGAAGAATAGATCCAGAAGCAAATGATACCTTTTAATGGACCAACATAGATGTAACAACAAGAACAAAGTGCTCTAGCTTTCAGACCAACCAGTCCTTCTTCAGAAGCTAAACTGTTATATTTATGTTGGTCCATTAAAAGGTATCAAATCATTTGTTTCTGGATCTATTCTTGCAAGGACCAATGCGGCAACTACTAAATCTAGATTTCCTCTGGAAGAAGTATTCTCTCTCTGACTGAGCTGTGACAGACCCTGTAACAAGACACTGGCAGGGGTGATAAGACATCACACCAAAGGGCACTCTGGGAAGACTGCTTGGGACAAGAGGCCATAAAAGAAACCAGAATGGCAACCTCCAGGGGCAATAAAACAGACAGGGAAAGTTAGAAAAAAAACTGTTCTCACAGCCAGAGGGGGGAAAAAAAACACTGGGAAGAGGCTATAACACAGAAAAAAATAATAATACATATATTTTTCTGATTTTAACGTGGAGTTTTCATTTAAGCAGACCACATCCGACATGGCTGCCCCCATATAGTCCTGTTCCTCTTTGGAAAATACCTTTTAAAATACAGCACTTTGGGCTACAGCATTGTATCCTTCTGCCCCTACTGGTGGTTACTGGGCTTAGGGGCATAAGGAGAGGACAGGATCCCAGTTGGAAGCTCTGTTTTGTGAGCTCCCCAGGCAGGAGCATGTCTCTGTTTGCAGCAGCTCCTATGCCGCAAAGGCTCATGGGACATGTAGTCCCAGTGCCATATTGTCCCTGTTTCTCTCTCTTTCCCCAACTCCATGGAGGCTTACAGGTCAGGAAGGGTTTAAATTTTATATTTCTTTATGTCCCCAGCCCCTTACTACATGTCCTTGGGGGCTGGGGAGGTTACAGTGAAAGCGGCGCTTCTACTGCTGCGGTGCTGGGCCTATCGTTGACTTTTTCCCTGCTCCTTGTGCTGTTTTGCACCAGTTCAAGGGGGCTGGGAGCTTAGAAAGTGTGTGGCTCACCAACCACACTGTTGGGCTCATTGAGGTACTGTACCAAAAACTGTTCAGTTTGTTCCCTGGCCCTGGCACCATCCTGGAGAGGGCTGAGGGAGCAAAGATGCATGCGGCCCCAGCTGCAGGAACACCAAAATGGGAGACAAGGCAGCAGGATCTTAGGTTAGATCCCAATCACTTATATAAACTTTAACATGCACTGAAGGCTATTGAATCTCCCATTGCTACAGCCGTGCGCAAATGTCAACTGCAGAGGATTCTGGGATTTGTAGTTCAGGAAAATTGTCAACCTAGAAATAAGCTAAATTAGGCTGACGCAATCTACTACACTGCTGTAAACCATACAAAGAATGCTTTTGCACACAAAGTACAAATTGTGACCAGCCCCACGGTTGGGTGTGGAGTTGTTAATGCTAATTGTTACCCTGTAAAGAGGAAATGTGTTGCCCCAAAAGAAGACATTTAGATGAAGAGGAGAGGACAAAAAATGTTTTCCTTCATAGCCACTGGAAGGGCAGATATCGCCCAACACCCCAAACCCTATAGGGTCTTAAATTGCTTAGAAAATGAACTGTGATGGCCCAACATCCCATTTTCTAAGCACAATAAGATTGAAGTGTTGTGTGGGAAATGCCTCATAAATAGTACTGTGAGAGCAGCCATGAACAGAGCAGAGGGATTGCAGTGTAAACTGCAATCCGAAACTATGAGCTGCATACCAGCCCTGTTTTTTTTTTTTTTTAATTTTTTTTATCAGGCAGTGTTGCCTAATAATCTTAGGGGTAGAGAATGCTGTCAGCCAATTACAGACCAGCATTTCTCTTTCTCATTTTCTCAGAGATCTTAAAGACAGACTAGCAGTTTCTCTGCTGTGGCCAGTATAGAAACCTGGCTGAAGAATATTCAGCGTTATACTAAGGTGTTCAAATGAGTAGGAAGAACTACCACATCTGGACACATAGAACTACAACATCTGGACATATAGAGCTGCCACATCTGGACACCTTGAAGTGTTTGATTTCCACCAAAAACAATTAACAACTCTGGTCAAAGCACCTTACAAGAGGGAGATTTTTCTAAACTCACAAGTGATATGCATAAGGGCATGTACCATAAAAAATTTGCCACCCTGTAATTTTCTGGCATGCTAGCCTGGCATGTGAGGAAAATGGCAAACCCAGTGAAAAATCAGTCTGTACGCAGCAGCGGTGGAATGTGTGGGCTCAGGGAGGGGGTATCGCCAGCATCAGTTCTGTGAATCTGAGGCAGTCAACGACTTCTCAACCCGGTGACAGTTGAGAATGAAAGGGGCATACTTCTCAACCTCCTGCACTGCAAATCAGGGACAAGTGGGCAAAATCAGGATGCATCTTAAGAAATGGTAATAGCAGCCCAACAATTATGCCATAACGTTTGGCTTAGTGTAAAAGGCATTTTCTGAAGGAGTTCTAGACTGTAGCTCTAACGTCTGGCATTATCTTATGTTTTGAATCCCTATTCTTTTGTAACAGAAATCCCAAATTTAGGAGGGATGGAAAACATTTTTGAGGCAAAATCAGGAACATCCCAAAAAATCAAGGACAGTTGAGTGGTATGGAAAGAGGTCAAGAGGAGTAAGCAAGCAGCATTCTTATTGGTGAGTGGGGTTCATGAGCTTGGTCCCAAAACATTAAAAAATGACTGTTAAAATAAGCAGCTTTCTCCAGTTTTATTCCACAATTTTCAAGTTGTGCAATGCGAATTGCATCCTTGATTTTTGTAATTTTTTGTAGTTTTTGGCCAGGAAAGGCACACTAAGCTGTGACAGCCTGTTTCCAAGTGTGTCCTGTGGGGTGGGCTACATGGACCTGTTTTATTGATGGGGGAATAGAAACATAGAAGTTGATGGCAGAAGGGGACCACTAAGTCCATCTAGTCTGCCCATTTGTTTTAGACCTGTTTTGACACTCTAATTGCCCTTTGTAGTTAGAGCTGCCTTGTGTCTATCCCATGCATTTTTGAATCCCCCCACAGTGTTGGCCATGACACGAAGGGAGCTCCCCTACTCTTCATTTCCACTTAGACAGTGACCAGAGGTGGGCAGAAGGGACCTTGCTTTATTGCCTCATCTGAAGGATGGCAGCTCAGCAGTGCTGTATCACCCCCCCCCACTTACTGCAGTACAGTGTCAAGTTATGGGTATTACCCAAAGTACCTGGTGTGGGGCTAGAACCCAAGACATTTTAATCTTTCTGGTCCTGTATAATGCAGCAGAATTTAGAGGTATGTAGCACTAAGGAGCCAAGAAAAGCAGTGTGGCAGTGAGCAGCAGAAGACCTCTGGAACCCAGCAGAGGCACTGAGTGTCCCTGAATTATACCAGCCCCAAGAAAGAAACAAGGCTGCAAATAAGGAGCAGATATAAGCTGCTCCCTCCCTTCCCCATCATCCTCCTATAGGTTCAATGGGCTTTCTGAGCTTCCCATTCAACCCTAGAAGGTTTTATTTTGTCCTTTTGCTTCCCCAGCCTGCTATATCCACCTTGAGCATGCTCCTTAAGCACCTTCATCTGGCAGAAGTGCCTGGGGCCCTTCTTAGCCTTGACCCCATATAAGGGCGTGGGTCAGGTAACCTGGAACCAAAACTCCAAAGACTTCCTGTCCCACCCATCAGCACCTTCTTTAATCTTTCCAGCTCCAAAACCTGCCTACTGTTTGGAAGAGTGCTATGGTCACACCTCTTGCTATAGGTTGAGTTAGAGAGGATGTTGGCAACCCTGGTCTGTCTCCATCAGGTTTGCACTGCCCAGACTTCTACAGAAATGTGCCCATGTCCAAATCTCTCACCTCCTCCTCTACAACTCCTGTCCAGTTAGATATCTGGCCTGAGAATTGCACTGCCACAGCACTCCTGATGGTGTTCTTGCTCACACAGAACAATGCACAGTGCCCTTGGTCACAAGGAACATTGCACCATGACTTTTCTCATGCTGAATAATGCCCCATGCCCTTGCTCACACTGAACAGTGCACTGTGCTGTTGCTCACACAGAGCAAAGCATCATGCCCTTATGTACACTGAGTAATGCACAATGTGCTTGTTTACACTGAATAATGCACCATGCCCTTGCTTACACTGAATAATGCACCATGCCCTTGCTTACACTGAATAATGCACCATGCCCTTTGCTTACGCTGAATAATGCACTGTGCATTTGCTTACATTGAATAAAGCACCATGCCCTTGCTTTCATTGAATAATGCACTGTGCCTTTGCTTACACTGAATAATGCACCATGCCCTTTGCTTACATTGAATAAAGTACATGCCCTTGCTTATACTGAATAATGCACCATGCCCTTGCTTACACTGAATAATGCACCGTGCCCTTTGCTTACACTGAATAATGCACTATGCATTTGCTTACACTGAATAATGCACTATGCCCTTTGCTTACATTGAATAAAGCACATGCCCTTGCTTACACTGAATAATGCACCATGCCCTTGCTAACACTGAATAATGCAGTATGCCTTTGCTTACACTGAATAATGCACTGTACCCATACTTACATTGAATAAAGCACATGCCCTTGCTTACATTGAATAACGCACTATACCCTTGCTTACACTGAATAACGCACTATGCCCTTGCTTACACTGAATAATGCACCGTGCCCTTTGCTTACACTGAATAATGCACTATGCATTTGCTTACACTGAATAATGCACTATACCTTTGCTTACACTGAATAATGCACTATACCTTTGCTTACACTGAATAATGCACTATGCCCTTTGCTTACATTGAATAAAGCACATGCCCTTGCTTACACTGAATAATGCACCATGCCCTTGCTAACACTGAATAATGCAGTATGCCTTTGCTTACACTGAATAATGCACTGTACCCATACTTACATTGAATAAAGCACATGCCCTTGCTTACATTGAATAACGCACTATACCCTTGCTTACACTGAATAACGCACTATGCCCTTGCTTACACTGAATAATGCACTATATCCTTGCTTACACTTAATAATACACCATGCCCTTGCTTACATTGCATACTGCACCATGCCGTTGCTTATATTGAATAATGCATCTGCCCTTGCTTACACTGAATAACGCACCATGCCCTTGCTTACATTGCATAATACACCATGCCCTTGCTTATATTGAATAATGCACCATGCCCTTGCTTACACTGAATAATGCACCATGCCCTTGCTTACATTGCATAATGCACCATGCCCTTGCCTTACACTGAATAATGCACCATGCCCTTGCTTACACTGCATAATGCACCATGCCCTTGCTTACCTTGAATAATGCACCATGCCCTTGCTTACACTAAATAATGCACCATGCCCTTGCTTACACTGAATAATGCACTATGCATTTGCTTACACTGAATAATGCACTATACCTTTGCTTACACTGAATAATGCACTATGCCCTTTGCTTACATTGAATAACGCACTATACCCTTGCTTACACTGAATAACGCACTATGCCCTTGTTTACACTGAATAATGCACTATATCCTTGCTTACACTTAATAATGCACCATGCCCTTGCTTACATTGCATACTGTACCATGCCGTTGCTTATATTGAATAATGCATCTGCCCTTGCTTACACTGAATAATGCACCATGCCCTTGCTTACATTGCATAATACACCATGCCCTTGCTTACATTGCATAATGCACCATGCCCGTGCTTACACTGAATAATGCACCATGCCCTTGCTTACACTGAATAATGCACTGTGCCTTTGCTTACATTGAATAATGCACCATGCCCTTACTTACACTGAATAATGCACAGTTTGCTTGTTTACACTGAATAATGCACCATGCCCTTGCTTACACTGAACAATGCACCATGCCCTTGCTTACATTGAATAATGCACCATGTCCTTGTTTACACTGAATAATGCACCATGACTTGCTCACAGGAAACTGTGCACATTACTCTTGCTCCCATCAAATAATGCACCATCCTCTTGGTCAACGGAACAGTGCCCTATGCTCTTATATACATGGAACAATGCACCATGCCCTTGCTCACAAGAAACAATGCACCATGGTCTTGTTCACATGGACCACTGCACCATGCACATATTCACACAGAACAATGTACCATGCCATTGATTATACATGGAACAATGCACCATACCCTTGTTTACATGGAACAATGCACCATGCTGTTGCTTACATGGAACAATGCACCACTCCCTTGGTCACACAGAACAGTGTATCATTCCCTTGGGCACATGGAGCAATGCACCATCACCTTGCTCACATGGAACAGTTCACCATGCTTTTGCTCACATGGAACAATGCACCATGTCCTTGCTTACAAAGAACAAAGCACCATGCTCTTGCTTACATGGAACAATGCACCATGCCCTTTCTCACAGAGAACAAAGCACTGTGCCCTTGGTCACACAGAACAGTGCACCATGCATTGGTCACATGGAACAATGCAACATGCCCTTGCTTAGATGGAACATTACCCCATGCTCTTGCTCACAAGGAACAATGTACCATGCTGTTACTCAAACAGAAAAATGCACCATGCTCTTGCTGACATGGAACAATGCACCGTGCCCTTGCTTATATGGAACAATGCATCTTGCTCACAGAGAACAATGCATCATTTTCTTGCTCACATAGAACAGTGCACCATGCTCTTGCTTACACAGAACAATGGCCCATATTATTGCTCACATGGAAGAGTGCACCATGCTCTTAGTCACACAGAACAGTGCACAGTGCCCTTGCTTACATGGAACAATGCATCATGATGTTGCTCACATGGAACAGTGCACTGCTGTTGGTCATACAGAAGAGTGCACCATGCCCTTGCTTACACGAAACAATGCATCATACTGTTGCTCATATGGAACAGTGCACCATGCTCTTGGTCACATAGAACAGTGCACCATGCCCTTGCTTACATGGAACAATGCATTATGCTGTTGCTCACCTACAACAGTGCACTGTGTTCTTGCTCACATGGGACAATGCGCCATGCTCTTGCTTTCCATGAACAATTGCCAAAGTTCTTGGTCACTTGGAACAATTCACCTTTTGGGCTACTGGACCAACTGACCCAATGTGCAGGTTCCCACTGTCAGTACATTGTAAAGACCTAAGAATAATTGCATGCTCCAGTCTGACATTTTCACTAATGTGATGGGCCTCACATGAAATTGTTCTCTCAAACGCGGATGTGGATTGTCATGTAAATTACCTGCTACCTCATGCAAACAGTGATGGACAGATAAACTCTACACATCTGATCAGCAAACAAAGAAGAATAGGGACAAGAGAAGACTGCTAGTTATCATCCGTGCTGATGCCCTAAGATCGATACCTGTCTCCTTTTGGATGTTGGTGCACATGGGGCTCATGAGGACCGGACTGCATACACAATGGCATGGTGTCCTCGAGTCTGACCAGTGTCCACCCACCCACTCTACCTGTGTTGCATTTTCTTTCATCGTAACCTATGTGGCATTAGTCAGGTATTAACAGGGTTTTACGTAACGCTAAAAATTGATTAGCGTTTTGCTCATAAAAGTTCTAAAACATTGTGAAAATGCATAGCACTTACCTCACTGTGTTTAACAAACATAACACTTCTAGAAAACCTATATAAATGCTTTCTGTACAGTTAGTATTGTCTCAAGAAAAAAACTGCTCATCAATTATTTAAAACCCTGTATTAACATTGTGGCCGGGGTATCAATCCTCACTCCCCAGAGGAGGAGAGTGTCTTCTGGGATGCTCAACCTTCCGCCCTAAGGACGTTAGCTAATTCTCAAACCTGGGTCAGTGGTGTTGCAAGTGGTAACCCTAACGCTGTGCTGACGGGCCAGCCAGGAGTGGCTTATTATACAGGTGTGTTTTGATGTCCCTGTATTCCTCGGGAGAGATGCCATGCCTAGGTCTGTGTTGTTTACCCTTCTTTAGCCATACTGTTTTGATACCTTAAATAATACTATCTACTGTACAAGTTTAGCTTCCTTTTTTATCTGTTTATGGCCCCTTCTCTCCGACAGCCCCCAGCTGCTCGATGCAGCCCTGTAACCCTGGTATATCCTAGGTCTTACTGGAGCCTCCCTGTGTTCCCCCAGAGCTTTCCTCCTCTGGCAGAGGCAGCGGGCCCCCATATACCTGTGCCACAAAAGGATCCAGTGTGGGAGACTGTGTCCATGTAGCCAGGTGTGGGGCCGGGGAGCTGGTTGGCTTCATCCAGCCACTCAAGGTGTGTCCACTTTTCCTGCTGGGTTACCCAGGATGTTATCACCAAGGGCATAACAAACATGTACCCACACAAGCGTGCATCATGTGTCACCTGCTGACATCCTCCAGCCCATTAGCTATGCTGGCTGTACTGCCACCTGTGAACCCCCAGATGTCAGTATAGCAGTGGAGCTGGCCACTCTCCCTGCCTGGAGGAGAAAAGCATCCTCAGGGATGCTCAATCATACTCCTTCCAGCTGGCCCCATTACCCGAGCCCACTCCCAAACTTGGTCACCAGCATGGGAGAGGTAATGCATGAGGCACTGCAGCCCTCTGCATCACTGGGCTGGCTAAGTTTAGCTTTCTTTTCTGTCAGAGGTGGGGATCTATCTCCCCTCTCCAGGGGAATAGTCCAATTACCGATGCTCTACAACATCCAGTGTCTGAAGTTAGGGCTCAATAGTCAGGAAGGAGGACAGGAAAAAATGAATTACTCTCAGAGCTACTCTGATACTTGAGAAATTAATACTACAAACTGCAGCATTTATTCTGTGGAGTAAAATATGGTGCAGTGTCAATACTGCCATAACTATGCAGAACGCTGTTTTGCTGATTTTTTTTTTCTAAGCTCTAATCTTTTGTCTGCTGGTCCTTCTGTCCTCCCTGGTCTAAGTACAGTCCCAGAGAACTGTGCTTAGCCCTGGGAGAACAGCGAGCCAACAAATGTCTGATCCGGAGATTATAAAAGCTTTAACATGCACTGCAGGCCAGCCCGGTGGCACTGAGGGTTAGGCGCTGGATGCCACACCTCGCACCACGCCGGTGACCCAGGTTGAGGAAACGAAACTAGGTCCCGGCGGGGGAAAGGATTGGGCATCGAGGACTGCTGTCCTCTCTCTTGGGTGGGGAATCCAGGTACTTGCCCAGCATCGCAGCAGTCCCAGTGGCGACAGAGGCACTGCAATGCACAAGCGCACGATAGAGGGATGCAGAGCTGCGGCGGGCATGCCTGGCATCATTGCACATCCAAGCTCTGCTGGGGGGGAGGAGTGGAGGGATGCAACCAAGAAAATCCCCGCTCCCGGAGATGGGCGACGGCACCACCCCATCAACCACACTCCACTGGCCGGACTCACTCAAATGCTGGGCCAAGCCCAGCCTGGCCTGAATTCAAAGATGGAACACCCTGGGTGGATAGGGCGGCCCCACCTCAGGGGGCTCAGAGCCGAGAGGATAGCCAGGCTGGTACCAGGAGATGAGGAGTTTCAGGCCTGGAGGTAGAGCTGAGGGTGAGTGGATGCCCAAGAGAGTTCTCTGGGGCTAACCGGAGCTAGAAAAAGAAATGTAAAAAAAAAAAAAAATGCACTGCAGGCTGTTCAGTCTCCTACTGCTTCAGCCCTCCTCTGACATCAGCTGCATGGGATTCTGGGATTTGCAATTACAGAAAATGATAGCTTGGAAGTCAGCTGCATTAGCCCGGTACTATCTACAGTACTGCAGTAAATAGTAGGCAATAAATTGTTTTGCACACAAAGTGAAAACTGGGGCCAGCCCCACACTTGGGTGCAGGCTCTTAGTGCTGACTGTTCCCCTTTAATATCCTTATTTTGTTTATCGTTTTCCCCCCATCCACCACATGATGGTATGGCTGCCACAGCTGCCCCTTTGGTCTTGTCAAGAAGGCAGGCAAGTGGCCACCTTGGCAACAGATGCTAATGTCACTTGTTGCCCAGCTGGCAGGCGGTGCCCAGTTGTTAGGTGGGTCCGCACCCTCACTGCCTGATAGCTGACCGCATCGCCTCTTGCAATGGGGTTTGGCTGCCCCCCCGAACATCCTCAGTGTGCGATTCCAGAACTCACATGAACCTCTGTCTCCCAAAGGGCAGCAGAATGGGCAGTGCCTGTGGGTCAGTACGATTTAATGTTCACTTCCAAACCACACACCCTCAGGACAGCAGAAGTGCTTCACTTCACCTTGCAATCCTGAGACCATGTGATGGCATACTGAAAATATTCTGAAGCAACACTCTGTAACACTTTCTTTTAAATTCAGCTTTTTTCTGTTCCCCAACTTGCCCAATCACACTCCACGGACTTTCCAGATGGCACATCTTCAGCCTGTCACTGACCTTCTCAAGGACTTACAATTTATCCCCCACTTTCTGAGGACCACAATAGCGGTGGGAGGCCTGCTGTATCAGTCATAGAAACATAGAATTTGACGGCAGATAGGGACCGCTCTGCCCATCCAATCGGCCCAGTTCTTCCTACCTACACTATTACTGCAGACCATGCCCAATCTACAGCTCTTTCTCTCTCCCTCCTTCCTTCCTTTCCACTATGATTCCCTTGTGTTTATCCCATGCATTCTTGAACCCCACCACTGTTTTTGGCCACACCATCTCCGCTGGAAGGCTGTTCCAGGAATCCACCACTGTGAAGAAGTGGTTCCTAACATCTTGCCTGAATCTACCTCCCCCCCCTTTGGCTTTATAGCATGTCCCCTTGTTCTTGAGCACCTTTTCTTCTGAAAAATACTCCCCTTCTATACCTTATTTACCCCCATGAGGTATTTAAAGGTCCCTATCATGTCCCCCCCCTCCCATCTCTGTTCCAGGGTGTACATATTGAGGTCCTTTAGACATGTGAAGGCCTGTGGGGGATACTTGTATGATGGCAAGCCAGGTTTTTTTTCCCTCCAGCTCCTTCACAAGGGTACTGGCATGTAATGATGTGCATGTAGAGGTATGTGTGAATGCCAGTGTCCAGTGACTGCCCCCTCCTTGTGTACAGTCCCGCTGTGCTGTCTTCTGGCCTCTTGTCAGGTGGCAGATGAACAGCGGAGTGCTGTGTCCTCCTACTCAAGGGAGGGGAGCTGTCCCTTGGACACTCGATCCTCCCTTCTCACAGGCCTCCGAGCAGTCCAAGTCTGTTCCTGAGCCCGGGTCACTGGCATTACGAGCGGTAATGCCACCACTGCGTTAACAGGGCAGCCCACTATAAAACTCATTAACATATATTAGAAATGACAGACTCTGGATGCTGCGCTAATGGCCCAGTGGTATTGCATCATACTGCCATGCGGGCACACAACCCTGGTTTCAGAAGCAAGTCTTGGCTCACTACAGTCATGTGCGCCAAGTCTGGGGAGCAGCAGATAGCATTCCTGGTCGGTGGAGGGTGGTACGGGATTCCACTGCAACGACACCCACCATCATCAGAATGACTGCCACTGGTATTCTGTGGCTGCGTGCCACCTATAAGGCTGTGCTGTGGGGTCACCAGTGAGCCCAAATGTGAAATGGACATCCAAGAATAAGACCCTATATAGAAAACTAAATCAGAGAATTCTTTTTGGTCACTCATATGTCAGAATGGGCTTCATAAGTTAGATGTTTCTCACAAGTTACAGTCCCTTCCTGGCTCAAACCAATTTGATTCAGGGTGGGGGTGGGGAGGCACTTACACTTTGAGGGAAAAATGTTTTAAATAATCTTTTTATAAATGTATTATTTGCAGTAACTATACAGGTATGTTATATATCTATTCTTTACTAGAGTTGTTTCTCATATGTTGGCCTCAAGGCAAGCACTTGAAAGGCCCCTCTCCCTTCTACGGGGGATGTAGATATGACTGGCACTTCCACTAGCTATGGCCAAAAGCGCCCCACCTCTTCATCTGAGGCAGAAACTGAAGGAATTTCAAGTCACTCTCATAGTGTGGAAGCATTTTATTGAGGGTAGCTGTTGTATACATTTCAGCTGACCACTGGAGAGCGGACATCCTGTTTTCACTCCTAAAGAAGCAGCTGAAAGCTCCACTTTGTCCTATCTTTTTTTGCTACTGTATTGATTTCAGCTTTGCTGACTTTGAGGTTCTGTGGATTATAGGCCACCTGATTGCCTGCTAGCCAGTCAGAGGCACAAGTTGCCTCCTAGTGAGCTGACACTTAAGTGGATAAGTAGCCTCTGTAAAAGCATGCTTTATGTCAGTTAATGCTGATTACGAGGGCAGGGTAAGGTCAGTCCAAGCAGTTTATCCAGAGTGCAGCTTTGTGACTACAACTGGCTTTTACTTCACTAAGTATGGGCCATAATAAGTTACATTTGTTTTATATAAGCAGGCTAAACTCCAATCATGGTAATCTTTCCTGTCTGAGTGGTCCTGCAAAGGACTACGATAAGGAACATGTATTTTGTGATGGGGACTGGGATGTCTAGTTGGAGAAATCTTTTGTCCTATAAAAGTGTCACCTTGTGCAGGTTTAGGTAGAAGGACGTAAAATGGGCCAAACAATACACTTATACCACAAGATGTGTGTCCAAGTAGATGCAAAACATATTTATAAATCACTTTTAATGAAGAAAAAAAGAAGAGATTGTATGCTAGTTTAAGAAGCATAAAATGTTTAATGTATACATTTGTGAGACTGATGGACTCTACTCTCAGAATGGTGGAGGTTGGAATGGTCCAGCAGGCAGCCTGCAGGCACAGATGTACGCAGGGGAAAAAAAGGCGGAAGAGGAGCATGTCTCCAATTCAGTGCGCTGATTGGCTCTTGGATCTGAAGTGATTTATAAGTTGCATAATGCGGGTTTCCCAACCTGTGGTCAAATCTACACCTTTTAAATCTATTTCTGGAGCACCCTTTCCCAAAACCCTGCACAAGCATTGAGGTAAGAAAGGAACGGGTCATTAAGAGTTGGCTGTCTGACTGCGCTGGGGATTTTGGGGAGTGGGGGATGTGGTATGGACCAAAGTGTTTTCACAAGTGACACAGCTATGAAAGGTAGTGTCATCCAGGTGTTAGGGCAATGAACAGTGCACCATGCCCTTGCTTAAACAGAACAAGAGTTAATCATATTGAAGAATACCTTGGAGGAAACAAGATTACTAAGGTGAGTAATTTTATCTTCTAACCCCAGGAATCCATTAATATGTTTAGCTCTTGCAGTCAGCCTCCAGTGTTGAACTACATGGAGAATGAAAACCTCAGGAAAACTGCTAGTATTGGGGATTTCTCTTTTGTCTAACTTTTTATGCCCCCTTCTCTCCAGTCTGCCCCCACTGTCTGTTCCCCCCCAACCCCATCGCCCATCTTCTTTTGGACTTACCCTTTCCACTGTTCACCCCTATGTGGTTTACCCCTCTGACCATAGTTGGACTTAGAGCTGACCATGGCCCCTTAAGTCAGTTCAAGCCTGCCACTGAGAAGGGTACCATGGTAGATGGTGTGGGGTCTGCATAGGAGGCTGACGTCATCCTGCTGCTGAGGTGGTTTCCACTATGGGAGGTGTTGCATACGTGGACAGCAAGGTGGGTGTGTGCACGCAGCGTGTGCAGACCTGGCAGTGCTGGCAACCCGAACATCCCCTTCCCCTCCTTGAGAGACCTGTTCTGCATTGCCACCTGCTGTCACTCAGGTGGCAGTATGGCAGTGGAGCACGCCAGTCCCCCCCTGTCCAGAGAACGAGCACATCCTATGGGATGCTTGATCGTCCCCATCCACCCAGCTGGCCCCTGATGCTCTGAGTCCCCTCTCAAACCAAGGTCATCAGCATCTGTAAGTATTCAGTGATTTGAACACCAACTGGTCCTTCCCCACTGCAAAAGTCTAGAACATCCAGTCCTTTCTTATCATGCAACGCATCTTGGAGCCTACTTGACTTGACTCCTCTTCAAACCACTCTCTTAATTGACTGGATTTTTTTATCCACCCCCACAATATAGTGTAAGTTGGAATACTCATGGGCACAGTCTATGACAAACCTATGGTCAACTATGTAACCAAGGTTTGCTGCCCTTATTCCCACCAGAGTTCATCCAGTTCTGGTACAACAGGTCCTTAATGTGTCTGCCTTGCTGGTACACTTCCACAGCCCTGATCAATCATTCATTTCTATCTTTACTGAAATAGACAATGCTCTTTTCAAATTTGCCATTAAATTTCTAGCTGCCCAAGGCAGGGGTGTCTTTCGTTGCAAGGTCTGTGTTAAATGTCCTCATCTTCCTTGGTTCTCAGTCGAGTTCATCCCATATCTAAGAGCTTGTGATTCTGCTTAGTGCCTTCACAAGGAAGGCCTCAGGCTCCCTTGAGAACTTGCCATGTATACAGATAGCTTAGGAGCACCTGCATGAAAGCTACTGTACGAGGCTAGTCAAGTCAGAATATTTTGCTTCCAACCTCTGGAATAACCTTAACAGTCCTTCTGTATTCTTCAGGGTCATCCACTCCTTATTTTTACACCTACCCCCTTCTCAGTTATCAATTCCAGTCTATAAACGGGGTAGTTCCACAAGGTTTGACCCCCTCAGAGGTCGCTTCCTCCTCCAATGACATTTTCTCCACCTGAGCTTTCTCTCACTGCTCCCCTCTCGCTCCTACCAGACTCCTCCTCTTCTCCCTCCTACCTTCCCCCACCTCACCTGCTGTTGCACTTTCATTTCTGTTGACACTCAGCCCCTCTGAATGCAATAATCACTATTGGCTTGACTTCAAATTCTACCTCTCCGCTCTTGCAGTGGCCTCCCCATCTGTGCTCTCCTTAATATCTCTTTCCTCACAAGCACAGTTTCTGGTGTTTCGAAGAGTGCTAAAATCATCTCCTTTCACAGAGGTGGTGACCCTTTACCTCTGGTAACTACCACTCCGTCTCGCTAACCCCTGCACAGCTAAAGTTCCAGAGCACTGGTACTCTCCCAGCTCTCCCCTCTTCTACCTTTCTTTTGCCTTTACTAATCTGGCTTCGGGAAGTCCCACTCCACTGAGCCATTCCTGCTCGTGCTGACTGACACCGTCTTAAAAGGAACAATGGCCTAGAGCCTAATCATGTCTCTCTTTCTTACCCTGGCTATGCCTTCAACACTGTTGGCCACCCTGCCCTACTAGAAACATTTACAGAGGCTAGTCGATCCAACCTCACAATCAAATGGTTAATTTTATAGATGGAAAACAGGTCCCAAGCAATTATAGAAGGTGACTCTCTCTTCTCCCTCCTCCCAATTGAGTCAGGTGCACACCAAGACTCTGTCCTTGGTTCCTATCTTGTTCATGATTTTTCTAAACTATCTCCTTAAGCCATGTGTCTCTTCATACATGTATGTGTGTGGATGATCTCATGTTGCTTGCCTCTGGTACCTTGACCGTTGAACTGGCTGTACTGCTCTAGCTTAACTGCAACAATGTCCAACGTTAGTTTGGTGCTAACCAGCTTGCTTTGAATGATGAAGAAGACTACACTATATGGCGACTGACCAAATCCCGTTACCCCCGGTCTTCACGACCCTGGATGTCTCCCCATGGGGGGAAGTTTTCTCTTTTAAATATTTGGATGACATTATAGACCAGCGTCTTGACTTCTCCTGACACATCAATGCCACCATCATCAAGAAATGCCTTTCATTATGGGAACAAATCATGTACCCATGCCTTGCTCATTTTGAGACTGTTGTTAAAATAGTTCTCCTGCCATTTGACTATGGAGGTGGGATGTATAGTGCTACTCCTAAAACTACCCTGACTGAGCTCCCTCTTCCACTCCTTCTGTTGAAGTGCCCTTCATTACACTCCACGTGTAGCACTACCCCTCATTCTGAAGTCATAGGTGGGCATGCCCGGGTCGCACTTGACTGAGGAAGTTATGGGAAACCTTGGGATGTTCTTTGCCAGGCTATAAAAGGGGGCACTGCAACAATGAAGGGAAGAAAGCGAGAGCAGGGGTGAGGTTTAAAAAGTTAGAGCTTGGCTGGGCAGGTTGGTGGCTCCTTGATTGGGAAGAAATGTATCTGGAGACCCCGGAGCCAGGCCTAGGCCAGGAAGTGTGTGGGAGCAACCCACCGACTGTTCTGTAGTTCTGCGGAAGGATCTACATGTCATATCTCCAAAGGCCGCCAAATGCTCTGGGTTCTTCGAGTGTCCTTCACAGGATGGAAAAAATGAAACTCAGAATCAGGTACAGCTGGTTGCTCAGGAAATGTATTACAAAAGTAACATTTAGAAACTAAGACTCCAGTCTTGCAGAGGAACTCTGAATAGGTTCAGGGTACAGGTTGGCACTTGAGAATTGTTGAGTGCACCTGGCAGGGGATCTCTGTTGCTGCTGGTGTTGATCCCTCTGTCAGCACTTGAAAAAGGTAATGCAGGATTGTTCCCCTCTGTATTGGCTGGGAAGGGAAAAGGACTACTATAATGGACGTTCTCTGACCCAGTGCACACTTGGATGCTTGAAATCAGGACTTTGCCTGAGTGCAGTTATGAGTCGTAAGCACCTGTGTCCTTGAATTGGCTATGTTTGGAATTTAACTTTTGGTAACAGAAATGTGTGTATCCCCTTCAGGGCTCAGTTTACTGGATCAGATCAAGTTCATCTTTGTTCTAGGGTTGACCTGGATGCAGGGGTTTAGGAAGGTATACTCCATGTGTTCCATGGTGTACAAATTTATTTAAGGTGGGCAACAAAAAGGTTCTCAGCTGCTGCTTTTGTCCATCAAAACACAACACAGAAGAGCTGATCCTTTTTGTAATTTCGTTCACAGGAGTCAAAACGAGAACGACTGGTCACTGAAACTGTTATTGCATCCCAGGGACTATACATCATTACAGGCTCTGGAGTGGTATGTGGGTGTCTGAGGCAGCAATATGTGGCAGCTGTATTTAGCCATGCATCAGGGGAAAAGCAACCAGTGTCATAATGTACAGAGTTTTTTATTTATTGTTCCAAATGGGGCAAGAAACATGGTCATGGCGTGCACATTTATATCGTCTGACTACACTCCTGCCTGGATGATCTCTGGTGTGGTTCAATAAATGCATAACCGGTCTGTTTTCAAATGCAGTCTGTTTTTTCTCCCTGTCATCCGAGACCAATGCAAGAGGTTACTGGATCTGAGGTGAGTGGGTTAATCTATGCATCTTAAGCCAAAAACACAGAAACTGAGCAGTCTAACCCATTGGGGTGCAAAATATATAATTTTTGTAAAAAAGTAGATGAATACTACTACAGATAAGGTGCAAAACAATTGGCTGACAAAACAGACAAAAATGAACAAAATAAAGTGCAAAAACTACAAAGGTGTTAAAAATGCATCTTGACCATCCCCTGACACTTTGAGGGTGGGCCCTCTTCCTCAGGGGGTCGTGGTCAGTACACAATGAGTGTAACAATCAGCTACATGACATAGACATCAAGGCATCCCCTTGAAATGTTACGCAAACAGACATGCTAAGTGACAGTAAAGTACTTAGCAAACATTACTTCCCGAAGTGCATACGCAAGTCATGACAGAATTATAGGAAGAAATCATTCCAAAGTAGGAACATCATAATGATGCTGCCACAGTAGCACTCCAGTAAGGTAAGCATATAAGTTTAAATGTCATGGCATCATGTGAGATACGCATACAAAAACTGGTGAAAAGTGAGAATGTGCTGAATAACATACAGTATGTGCATAAAAGTAGACAGACAATATTCAAATAATTGTTACTGATTAGTATAGCATTTCACTTCTTATATGGAAATGGCCACACTGAAGTAAGTAAATATGGGAATGCCTCCTTGGTGAAATACACTTTGTTCTGCTGTGTTTCAGGATAATTCATAAGCCCAAAATGGCAGTCAGCTCTATCTGTAATGACAGCAAGACCAAGATTAACATCACACGTAATAAATTTCATTTGAAACACGCATCCTTACAACAAGAAAAAAAACTACAGGAGGACCCGACAAAGGCATTTTTCTGAGGCACCACCTATGCCAATTCCAACATGAACCGCAATGGGCTAACTGCAGGTCCTCCAGTTAGAAGTGTAGAGTAGTGACAGCCAACAGCCTAAGTGCACTAAAGAGGGTACACGGGGGTTAGGGGCATGGGGTAGGGAGGGAGGTTGGTGTTTCTAAGACAAGGACAAGTGGTGAGGGAGGAGAAAGGGAATGTAAAATGAAAAGGAAGAAAAAGGAGTGGTAAAGAAATGATGGTTAAAACAGTGCCCAAAAGTTTCAAAAATTAAAAGCAATGGCAGTCTTGACCCAAAAGGCTCAGGAAATCTTACAAGGTGGGATAAAGGCTGGTGGGAATAACAGTCATTCATTGATTCAGAAAGGGTTCCCAAGCCACATGTTCATTGAACCCATTTGCTGCAAGAGTTCTAAGTTTAAATATCCACTGCACCTTACATGCCAGGGGCAACTGGCTGATAAGGAACTGCAAGGGAAAAAGGATTGCATCAGAGAGTCCACCAACATAGGAGTCCTCCCCCTCATAGTCTCATCAAGGGCATCAACCGACTCTGATCTGGCTACCCTCATTAAGTTACTAATTTGGGTAGTCCCCCATCCGAGAGTCCTGGTTACACACAGCTTCTTTTTAATCTCCTTCTCCCTCTCTGACACACTCTCTCTCACTCTTATGCGCTGTCTCTTTCTTTCACACACACACACACACACACACACACACTGATTCTCACATACTCTCTCTTTCTTACTGTCTTCCCCCCTTCAGTTTAACGTTGCTTTAATGGCATGACCAAAATAGAGGTATTACCAAACTTAATAACATTAATACTGTATAAAAATTGCATGTTGCATACTATCTAATTCATATATTAAATCTGATATTGTGCAAACAGAAAGCTGTTAGGACAGAGTGCTGCTTCAGAATGTCTGATATTGTGACATGTTGTGATTTTGTGAAATACTCTGCAGCTAACTTTACTGTTTTCATATATTCAGCCAGAATAATATGCATTTAAGCCTCATATTTCAATGTATTAAATGTATGATCTTTCTGAGACAACATTGAAAAACAGTGCTGTCTGATATCTGTGTATCTGGCACAGTTCAGAGCAGCTCATTTTCAATGTCACCCACATGGCACTGCCTATGCAGCCTTTTCTTCTGGTTTCCAATTGTGTTTGTATAGTGGAATACTGGCTTTCAATGAAAGGTCTACCTGCATAGCATTAGATAAGTTACATATATTTGAACAGTCTTAGAATATCTTTATGAAAACATATATATATATATTAGAGGCAAAAAACTCAGTTTAATGCATTAGTTAGGGTTGTTCCACAGCGACAAAAGTGAGGAAATTCGGTGTTAGGGTTGAAAACCCCCCTTGGACCCCCCCCCCACCTGGCACTGGGGTGCGCATTGGGATCGCTAGCCTTAACTCTCACCCCATGACATGTGTAAAGTAGCAGAAATATAGGAGAATGCATGCAAACCAACCGAAATTGAAGCAGATTAAGCTGTGAATGGGATAACTGTGTACAGGCTTCCAGGGAAGTTCCCCATCTTTTCTCAACAAGTGCCATGGGATGTTTGACATCCACCAACCACCAGAAAAGGCAGAGAAAACCTCGATTTAATGTTTCATCTGTAGCATGGCACACGCTGACAGTACTGCATCACCTACATATTGCACTTGTGTGCCATCTTTATAGAATGAGCCCAATCCCAGTGTGGGACAAGAACCCATGACCTTATAGCCCAGAGGCAGATGTGCTACCAACTGAACCACACTGACACTTCTTAACTACTTATATAACCGCATGTATTCATTCTCTAAGAGGCATATAATTTGAAGTAACTAATTATATTGGAAACTCTATTATTGATACACCTCACATTGCAATAGATGGGAAAGTTAGATAAAATATTTTATTTAGCTGGCAGTATAGCCTAGAGGTTAGAGGAATGAGGTGAGAACAAGCTTGATACAACCAGCAGACCAGACCTGAGTCTGATTCTCACAAGATCCACTTGCATACTGTGTGACTCTGAGCAAGTCAGTTAAACACCCAGTGCGCCCCTGAAACCAAGCACTTGTTTCTGTATTCTTAGATTTTCCTTTCCACAAAACCTTGACAGTAAATCCGTGTTGCTCAGGGATCTACATGGACATTAATCCCATAAGTGTCTATTTCGTGGGGGTTGCCACACACTTAAAAACATTACATCCTTCTGACATTATGCGCTTAGTTAACATCTGCAGGGTAACCTTGTGCCCTTCCAGTGATCAGTTAGCCCTGACTGAAATTTCAGGTGAGGGTCTGCTCACCCTAGCCCCAGCCAGCCTCTGCCATCCCTTTGGGGTTACACAAATTCGGATCCTTCAGTCTCACTGGGTATTGCTAAAAGCATCCACACATCAAATCTACATTCAGCATATATTAGTGGTGAGGCTGGGGCCCTGAGTGGTATATTCTAGCCTTACCTCTGGGCACATACACCACCAGATAACTCCCAAGAAGAACTAGTCTCTGTTTCTGTACTCACGGTTTTGTTTGTCCCTTTTTACAGACATCAAACAGGTGGAGAAAACTCACTTCTCCCTGTTGCTTTTCCATAGCTTTATCTCTGACACTGGGCAGCTGAACACTCTTCTTGTTCCTCAGGGGACTGCCCCTTGGAAACACTGAAATTTCTCAGTCCCATTTCTCTGACAGAAATGACCCATAGGGATCCTGTATCCCCTGGTCTCCACCACTTCTTGCAGACAGGTTGCAGTTTCACTCACTGGGGTGAGAAAATGAAGACCAGAGGTCCTTCAACCAGTCAAAGGGAGGCTGGCAGGCACCTCTACACTGCTGAGCTCCTTCTTCACAGAGCTCCCACACTGAACTGCTCACCCACTGATTTACTCTGACTCCCATCCCAACATTCTAAACTGTCCCCAGGCAGCTGATTCCAAAGTGGCTCAGGCTGCTGCGAGAGTTCTAAATGACATAATCCATTCTCTCCTCAGGCTAGCTGAGTAAACAATGATGTAATTTGTAGAGAGCTTCTAATAAACTCCCTACCAGCAGCCCACTATCTTCCTATGTCTTAACACGGTTCCATATGAACACATCGACAATGATGTTATCAACATGCCTGACAGCAACGGGAACAATGACAACTGTCAGCATTGTTCCCATTGGGACAAAGTGTTTTTTTGCAGGTGGCTTTGCCCCCACACCCCCAAATAACCAACTTTGAGTTGGAGTTGATTTGGAATGGGGGAGCAAAACACCGGGTGTCAGTGAGCAGCAGACCATCACAGCGACCTGGCAAGATTTGTTGCTGTGATTGTCTTAGCTGTTAACATGTCATCGTACTGACATGCTACCGTCTAACACTGATGGGATTCTAGTAACCCCAGGGGACTGGGTGGTTACATCTACCAGTTTCTATTTCAAAGCTTATGATCACTGACTCTGCATTTTGTCATTATTTGTCTGTATTTTACATTATTAAAATTAAGTATCTGGTCATAGTGAGATTTTGGTTTAGTGACTGGTATTTTGATCTGGGTTTCCAAATTCATATATTGTTTTGTTTTTTATTCTCTTAAGACAGAATTCACTAGTTTATTTTGGGAATTACTGGCAATTATCTGGAAATTACTAATTTCAATATTGCTTAAAGTTAAAGTTTTTCCCCAAGGTGGTGGTCCCTGTGTCTTTGGGCCTAACAGTAAGTTCTCCTCCCTGCCTACTTGTTTACAGCATAAGTTGGAAGGTTGAAGACCCCCCTCATCTAATGCACTGAAGGGTTAATTCAGCCAGTGAGAAGCCCTTTGGAGCGTGTTTGATAGCTTAGCCTGTAACAACTGAGGAAAAAGGTTTTGCTAACAAAAATGGCCCTTCTTCCAGTGTTTCCAAGTGGGCCTTCAAAAAAAAAAGGATACCGTTAGGAACCCCTTTTCAGTAAACAGTCATATAATACACCAACAACATAAAAAAGTGGCACATTTACTTACTGTTAAAGACAAGACACCCAGGTATTTTTTTTTAATTCACAGTTTTTTTCTACACACCTGGCTGTGGTATTCAACCTGGCTCCACTTCCCGCCTATAATCTCTGCTGCTTTACCCTGGAGCCCCTCCAACTTGAGTCACCTCCATCCATGTTGCCAGGCTCTCTGGAGTTGTCCCCTTAGGCAGGGGTTTCCCTTTTTGTGCAGCTGCCGTAGTCAGAGAGAAAGTAATGATTCAGTGGCAGGGCAGTGATGAGGGAGGGGATTGGTCATTCCCACATCTACAGGGATGCTATTGGGGCAGGCTCTCATGCTGTACCAGTGAGAGAGATTTTCATCCCCTTAAGGTGCACTTTCCTTCCTCTATTACATGTGCACTCACAACTGCCCATGGGCGGGGGAGTTGCAATGTACGGTTACTCACGTCACCACCAGAGGCACCTCAGTACCACCCCTAGGTGTTACTTAGTGAGTGACACTTCAGACTACCTACCCTTGAGAGGATAGCATCTATGCAGATGCCCTTAACCCTCCATGCCGGCCTCTGGTCCTGAGATCCTGTTGATGGGGCATTACCTGTGTCATCCACACACCTGAAAGCTTGGCATCATGAAGGCAGCTAAACACCCAGATATTTTAGTAGAATATCTTCGCCATTGTATACAGTCGCCTGATACACCAACGCATTGCAGAATGATCCACATCACCAGGGCTGGGGGTGAATGTTCTTGGTCCTTTGTATCCTTTTCAGGTCTACTGAGCCTTCTCCATCCTCAGGTAGTGGCACCTGCAGTGGAGACCTCAGTCAGACAACCAGAGGTTGTTTTCCCTTATGTCTGGCCTTCCATCTAATTTCTAGCTACACCCATCTCGGCAGCCCTGGGGGGAGGAGCAGGATGTTGTGAGGTCATGCCTGACTTCCAGTGCTGCCTCAGCTTCACGGCAGGAGGCACTGAGGCAAAAGGAAGAGCTGTCTTCCTGTCTCCACAGTACTTTCTGAACTGGTAAAATCTATATCAGTATAGCTATATATTTTTTTAATAGTCTTCCTTTATAGCAAGTGCAGTTACTGAAGTGGAAAATCATTGGGGGGGGGTGGGTCTGCTGTTTTGCTGGATTGTAGCTCTGATTTGGCAGCAATTTTGTGGGAGGAGCAGGCTCGGAGGGCTGTTAAACTGTACTTTTAAATTGTTGGCTTACAGCATCCAAAGTGAGGTGTTTTTGCCTGGCAAGGGTTAACGGAGCTCTTGGTGAGGTGTAGATGTACTGAAGAGAGCCTTGCTATGGAATGGGGGACGAATAGGCTGATTGTTTTTGCTCCTTAGGTACTCAGCATTTGGTGTAGTACCTGCCCACCCTCCACCTTTCCCATGCAACCCGGGCTCATCCACATTTATAGGACTCTGGGAGATTGAAACGTCCTACCACTACACAGGAAATGACTACAGTTAGCTAAAACAGCCTCTCTGAGATTGTTAGTCCAGAAGGGAGAGTCAAGGATAGCACCAGCATAAAGCTAGTATTTACAAAGGAGGCAGAAAAGAAAGTGGGAGAGATGGGGTAAAAGGGGGAAGTCAGATAAGATAGAAAGAAAAAAGAAGAGAGAGAGAGAGAGAAGACAAAAAAGGCTTTAGTGGACCATTGCTAATTCAGGGTAAAGGAGACAAGCAAATACAGAGGGTCAAGGCAGCTAAGGAGAAAGTCAATAGAGAAAAAGGGGACAATGATGGGTGTGGTGCAGTTCAGTGGCTGTGGAGCAGCAGTGTTCACAAGGACCTTCTAGATATTGCGGTGCTGCCCCATATGCAGGCACTTCTGGGCTGAGGATGGAGGTCAACAGTCTCCAGGCCAAGCTGGCTAGGTTACAGGAGGCTTTTGCACTCAGTCAGAAGCCACCTCATCAGATTCCACTTTCTCAATGGCTGCCTCACAGAAAGAGTGGATGGACTACAGTGGGCTCAGGGAGGGTGGGGTTCACAGGCACATCCCCCAACCGGTGGAACTACGAAACTCATATGCCATGCTGGTGGAGCAGGAAGGTCCCACAGAGCCTCCCAACATAGTCACCGGGGAGGATAAGCGGGCTGTTCATGATGGAGCCCCAAGGGTGGGCAGCAGGAGACCTCAGAGGAGGAGTAGGAAGCAAATCCTGTTTGAAGACTCCATTGTGAGAGTAACAGAGTTGGAGATCTGCAGTGAGGGGAAGGGAGGTAAAGTGCCCACCTGGAGGCACAGCTTGGTGGGGGGGCAGATCCTAAGGATTGCCAGGGCAGTAGCTGAGAGGGAGGAGCTGGATGTCATTGTCCGCATGGGGACAAATGACTTAGCAGGGGAAGTGGTGGACATAGGAGCAGTGAAGGAGGACTTCAGGAACTTAGGAAGGGGCTTAAAGCAGGTAGCACGCTCCGTAGCTTTCTTGGAGGTACTGCCTTTCTATGGCAAGGGGGAAGGAAGGGACATCCATACCAGGGAATTCAGTGAATGGTTGAAAGTGTGGTGCAGACAGAAGGGTTTCGGCTTCATTTGGGACTGGGGCCCCACCTGGGGAGATGAACGACTGTACAAGCCAGATGGCCTACATCCATCCAAGGGGGTACCAAAATCCTGGGTGAATAGGTTAAATGTTTCCTCTGCGACAATTTAAACAAGCCGAGGGAGAGGCAAAAGCAAGCAGGCAATACTGTGTTGCCCCGCATAGGAAGAGGCGGTCACAAAAGAGGATATTAGGGTCAAAAGATTACCAAACCCTCCCAAAATCCTACATAGGTAACATGGAGAAGAAAATAAATAATGGGGCAAAATTCAAAGAGGGTAGTCAGAAGGTGTAAGGGGGAGGTGACCGAACATGAAAAACAATATGTACAAATGCCTGCAGCCTCGGAAATAAAACACCAGACCTGGAGGCATTGATGGTGGAATCGGACCTGGACATAGTGACTGTTACAGAAATATAGCACACAGAAAACCATGAATGGGATATAGCCATACCAGGATATGCCAGGATTTTCAGAAAAGACCGGGAAGGAAGAAAGGGAGGAGGGGTGGTCATGTCCGTGAGGGAGGGAATCAAAGCAACTGTGATTCAGGGGCTGCAGGAGGGAGCAGAGGCACTATCAGTCACCCTACAGACAGAAAATGGAACCAGCATTAGAACAGGGGTGATCTACAGACCTCCAGCACAGAGGGAAGAGACAGACGAAACAGTAGTGGAAGCCATCTACAAAATGGCAGCCAAAGGTGAACTACTACTACTAGGGGATTTCAATCTGCCAGATGTAGACAGGAGCACCCAGACTGCGAGCACATCCAAAAGCAGAAGCATCCTGACCGCACTACAGGGGCATGCCTGAGACAGCTTGTGGCTGAACCCACTCGAGAGGGGGCTATGCTAGACCTGGTGCTCGCCAATGGGGACAGGGTCAAGGATGTTGAGGTAGGCAGCCATGTAGGTACCAGCGACCACAGGATGGTGTGGTTCAATGTAACTATAGTGGAGTAGGCCAACCACACAGAAGTCAAGGTCCTGGATTTCAGAAGGGCCCACGTTGACGAAATGGCTGAATGTCTCAGGGAAGCCTTGGCAAAAGAGGTTGGGGGGAGTGGGGAAGCAGTGGTCTGTTCTGAAGGGGGCCATAACAGAAGCAACAAACCTCTGTGTTAAACAGCAAGGCAAAAGTGAGAGAAAGAAACAACAACTTTGGTTCTCTAGGGAAATGGCCAGGAAAGTGAGGGATAAAAGAAGGGCCTTCAGGAGATACAAAGAGATACAAAGCGAAGAGGACAGAGAGCAGTATCTAGAGAAGCAGAGATAGGCAGGGAAGACTGTCAAGAGCGCAAAGATGCAAACAAGAAAATATAGCACAGGCTGTGAAGAAAGATGACAAGATGTTCAGATATTTATTTATTTAGCTTTTGTTTACCAGATAAGCACACTAGACAGTCAAGTGCCTGTTTTCAGGTGCGACCCGGGAGAATTACAAATACAGGCAATAACAGTACAGAGTCAAGGCAGGCAACCAATAAGGGGCAGTCAGGTACAGGTTAAATAATACAGAGTCAAAGCATGGCAGTCAACAAGGAACAGACAAAATATCAGCGAGAGGAAGAAGACAGAGTGGGATTGTCAGGATAAAGGAGGGAGGAAGGTGTGCAGAGGAGGACATAGAGAAGGCAGCAGTACTGAACAAATACTTCTGTTCGGTTTTCAAGAAAGAAGGGGAAGGCGAAGGCCTTCAACTCAGCAAAAAAAGCAACCAGGGAAGGGAGGTAGACACCACTCCATTTACAGTAGAGAGAGTCCTAGAGGAACTCAGGAACCTGAAAGCAGATAAGGCAATGGGGCAAGATGGGATTGGCCCCAGAATATTAAAAGAGCTCAGAGAGGTGCTGGCGGCCCCGCTGACCACCCTGTTCAACAGATCACTGGAGACCAGGGCAATCCCGGCAGACTGGAGGAGGGCAAATGTGGTCCCTCTCAACAAAAATGGGAGCTGAGAAGAGGCAGGCAACTACAGACCAGTTAGCCTGACCTTGCTGATGGAGAAGTTAATGGAGGCACTGTTAAAGGAGAGGATTGTGTCATTCCTTGAATCTAGTGGAGCACAGGATCCAAGGCAGCATGGATTCACAGCGGGAAGGACATGTCAAACAGATCTAATAGATTTCTTTGACTGGGTGTCCAGGGAGGTAGATGTAGCCTACTTAGACTTCAGCAAGGCCTTTGATGCCGTCCCACATAGAAGGTTGGTTAACAAGTTAGACAGCATGGGGGTGGGCCCCAAGGTGGTGAACTGGGTCAGAAATAGGTTGAAGAACAGAACACAGGGTGCTGGTGAATGGTGTTCACTCTGAGGAGAGGGAGGTGACCAGTGGGGTGCTACAGGGATCAGTCCTGGGACCAGTCCTCTTCAGTGTCTTTATAAGTGACATTGTGGCGGGGCTGGAGGGGGAGAAAATGTATTTTTGCAGACGACACTCAGATCTGCAACAGGGTTGACACTCCAGAGGGGACAGAAAAAATGAGAAAGGAACTAAGCAGGTTAGAGGAGTGGTCAGAACTGTGGCAGCTGAGATTCAGTGCGAAAAAGTGCAAAATCAGGTACTCGGGGAGCAGAAATTCAGGGGAAGTATTCAAGATGGGGGGGGTACTGGCAGCCACCAGGCAGGAACAGGACCTGGGGGTACTCATACCGGATGACCTAAAGGCAACCAAACAATGTGAGTAGGCTGTGGGTAAAGCCAGTGGGATGCTGGGGTGCATTGGGAGAGGTATCACCAGCAGAAAGGAGGTGGTTATGCCACTGTACAGATTGCTGGTGAGACCTCAGACATCTCTGGAAGGATATAGACAGACTGGAGGCAGTCCAGAAGAAGGTTACAAAGATGGTGCAGGGCCTGCATGAAAAACCTTACAAGGAGAGGCTAGGGAAACTCAATATGTATTCCCTGGAGGAGAGGAGGTGGGGGGGACATGATAGAAACATTCAAGTATTTCAGGAGTATAAAGGTACAAAAGGGCAGCACTTCAGGGGTATAGACAAGATACAAGAGGGCAGCATCTTTCAAAAAATATTGATGTGCAAGAACAAGGGGGCACAAAATGAAGTTAGAGCGGGGAGGTTCAGGGGCAACATGAGGTACTTTTTCATTGAAAGGGTAGTGGATGCTTGGAACAGCCTCCCAAAGGAGGTGGTGGAGGCAAAAAAAGAGAATTCAAGAATGCACGGGATAGACATAAGGGTACCCTAGAGACAGGAAAGAAAGGGTGATCTGCAGGTTAACTAGGATCTGTGGTTTGAAATAGGTAGGCAAAATGGGCAGACTGGGTGGTCCACACGGTCCTTATCTGCCATCAGCTTCTATGTTTCTATGTTATACAGTATGTTACGATTCCATGCAGGTACAGATACAGACGCATGAGGCCCTTCCTTCAAAACTTTTTTTTTTATATATATATATATATATAGATATTTTGACCCCAAATTATCAACCTAGTCTTTTATGACCCCACCTCATGAACAACTGTGAAATTTCAGGCCAGATTTGGAAAATTTCACCTTCCTGGTTCATGAGAGTAAATAAAAAAAGTTCTGTTGAAATTTTCAGGTAACATTCTTCTAAAGCAGCAGTACTATGTGAAAAAAAAAAAAGGCGCTTTTTTGACAGTTTATTCCCTGTGCTCTGCTGAGCATTTCCCTGTCACTCTTTCTCACTGGCATTGTTGTAGCACCTCGTAATTTGCTCTGTTGTCCTTTGTCTTTGTTTACATTTCTGCTACTGGCCTCGTCGAACTGGAACCCCCTCTGCTGCCAACTGCACATAAGTATGATTTGCAATACTACACAGGGGCATCGGAAGTATTCAACACAGGGTCCCACTGCAGTAACCAAAAGACAGGATGCGATGTGTGGGGGAAGCGCAGCTGAAAACAAGTCAGCCACCATATTTTTTGTGGCACCACACGGGTGTAGGTTGTTTTTTTTACGGGGGGGACAAAGAGTGCTAAAAGTCCTGCTTTTCATAGTAAATCCAAAATCAGTAGGCTGGGGGTGGCCCCCAGAAGCTATAAGGTTTTTGATGCATTCTAGTGTATTTTGACACCATTTGGCTACTTTTAACACCTTCTTTGCCTCATTACAAGCAACCAATATTCCTATCAAAATAAGTAGCTTTTTATTTTCTTTAAAAAATTGTCAAAACTAAAGCAACTTCTTGATCAGTATCAAGGAGCAGAAATCATCTCTTATCCAGAAAATTCAGCCATAAAGTATTTACGTTGGTAACCATATTACACATCACATAGGATTTACACGTGCTGTTAAAATAAAAAAAGGGTAAGGGAACGGACCATTTTGGAGATGAGATCCCTATGCAGCAGCAACCAAACAGTCCCAAAAACAATGGTGCATAAAACAAACCCATTTATACGGATAATAGTCAATCCAAAACATGAACCACCGAGTGTGAACCAGAGTTTAAAACCGAGGATGACTGCTATCCATCTGCACAAAACCCACTGCAAAAGGGATGTAAAAAGCCCTACTTATGTCAGCAAATCCAGCACAAGTATGAGCATGGTCAGTGGAGAAATAAAAAAAGCTGCAAATAACCAAGCCTGTGCACACAATAGTGCCCCAAACCACACCGCACCACCCACAACAGAAGGGAAGACAGTGCAAGAATATTAGACATGCCACCAACAGCTTAATCTGGTTCAATGTATGTCAGTTCTCAGCTGGCATCCGTCAACCCTCCCGGAGGGGTGCTCTATGCCAGCTGAGGGCCCTCCCTGGGAATGAGGCTGACAACAGACAGAATTGTTTAGTCCTCCTTTCCCAAAGAATAATGAATACTACAAACATTCAGTCAGATCTGGGAAAACAAGTTGAATGTGCAAGTTTTCTATAGCAAATGAACAGCTAGATTGAAAGGACGTACTAAAGTGGCAAGCTGCTTTTTAACCTGGTGAGCAGTGAGCACATTTCCAAACCAGTGAGTGAATGAAGGAATGATGACTGTACAGGAGCAAGACCGGCCCAAACATTGTTTCAGCAGGAAGGGAAGTAATAAAAGGATTTCATGCATACATCCAATGACCCTTCTAGAGTACTCCCATAGAATCCACTACCCCACCCCACTACCCACTAGTACCATATAGACATAAACACTTCTTTATCACAGTAAATTTCCTCTTCAATATTTATTTATTTAAGAGTTTTACTTGGAAGGCAAAATTCTTAAATAAATATTGATGAGGAAATCTACTGTGATATGAACCAGTATATTTCATATATGTTCAGGATGGAATTATTGTACGTATAGTTTGTAGTGTACTCTCAGCTAACTGCAAGGCAGAATGATGGGGAGTTAACATGAGATAATGACCCCACCCCTCACATGCATAGCAACATTAGCCATCATTGTCATTGGCAAGTTGGGGGGGGAGTAGTTCCATCCAACTTAGACCCAGGCCAGTCCCGACTATCAGTTTTAATTTCATTTAATTGTACAATAACTGAACTTGGGTCGGTTGGACTGGATGGACTGAGCCTTTTGGTAGTCGGTCGGTTGTAAAGGTGAACTATGAAGCCCAGGCCTCGATCGGAGGAGTTGGTTTAGGTTACCAGAAAAATCAGTGAGGGCCTGGATGGACCAGTCAAAGTGCCAACAAACAGCCAAATGACCCTGTATCAAAAAATGTGAAAGAAAACATAAGCAAATCCAAGCATTTTAAGTTTTTAGAGCCAAGCCAGGTTACATACATAGTACTGCTAGTACTACTATCTAACGTTTACTAGTCTGGGCAGCAGTGGCACACAAACACAAAACACAGCAGCCTGATAACAATAACATAGCTTTTTTTTTTGTTTTAATCTGTAGGACTGGAGCTGAAGGTACATACCTATCTGAGTCGGACTCGTGTCAGTATACTTTCCACTCTGCTCCTGTCCTTCTTTCTGGCTGGCAGAGAATGCAACATTCCGGTGCCCTGGACTGAAACTTTGGAAACAGAAATAAAAAAAAAAAAGCCAAGCCCTGCCCAGCAGCAACCAGCATTACAGTTGCCCCTGTCGATCCAGTCCCAGATGACTGAGTGAGTTTGATTTTGTACATTTGGTCCAGCTCCTCTTTCTTTGGTCCAGGCTCCAGACCATGGGCCAACTCCTCCGACACAAGTGTTGCATGACTAAAATAAGGATGGACTGAGTGAGTGACTTGAGGAATATTTTCGAATTGAAAAAAAGGAGCAGATCTGCAGATGTGCTTTTTTATGACACATTTCAGGCTATGCTTACGCTCCTTGTGCCGCGAAGGAGACTTGAGTATGGTATGGCCACTGCTGTTGGCTGACAATTGGAGTGTCAGGTTTGACACGCAGCCAATCAGGACAGTATAAAAAATGTAAGGTGCATTGAATCGGGACAATTTAAGGAAAGGCACCCAACACACACACACGTGTATACACACACACACACACACACATATGTCTTGTCCCGGTTCCCCAGGCCAGGAAGGAGAGAGAAAATAAATTAAAAAAATAAAATGGACAGAAAAAAAGTCCTGGTCACATTTCTCGGAGCCTGCCCCATAATCTACACCACTGGTGCCACAACAATTGAAATGAATTTTAAATATCTAAAAAACTAAAGATCACTAGGAAAAAAAAACATTTACAGACTAGAAATCTCATCTATGGCTGCATGCTTAAAGCCAAAAAAAAAATGTTTATTATCACTTCCTTGTTAGGTAGTACTGCTGCTTTAAAACAGCCTTGTTAGAAACAAGAGTTGTTTTTCTATACAAAGACAGCATTCTTCTTTTGTGAGCAGATTTTCTTCTTTCGTATGGTCACACAAAACAAGATCACAAAAGAATAAATCTCTTAAAGCTCAAGAAAGAAGAATCAGCCTCATGAAGGAAGACACTAAGAAGAAATTTCATGACAGATAAAAGAACAATCTCACCTCATAAAAGAAGAATTCTTCTGTCATGGGCTTCTTTTCATATGAAAGAAGCTCACAAAATAAGAACATTCACAAAACAAGCTCACAAAACAAGAAATTTCTTTTATCAGATTAAATTCTTCTTTCATGAGCTAAGATTCCTCTTTCGTGAGACTCACGAAAGAAGAAGTTTGACTTACAAAAGAATTGTGAGCACTCACCAAGCTTTCCACTTAGGATTTTAGGGATGTCCCAAGACTATATTATAGGGTTGTTTTTCCAAAAACATACTCCAGAATCAAGCGAAAAGGGTCCCGTTTAGCCAGATTCATCTGTTTATTTTTCTCCAGGGCATCACTTTTATGGGTTTTCAACTTTTTTTTTGGAAAAAGTTAAAAGCAAGATGGCAGCCATATGAAAGAAGATTTTTTTCTCATGAAAGAGTTTCAACTTATGAAAGAATCTTCTTTCGTGAGCCAGAAATTCTTGTTTTGCATCAGGCATATAAATGAAAAACCCTAGTATATGAGCATGCACAGTACCAACATTTCAAATCCTTATAACTCAGGAACCGAGTAATATTTTTTCACCAAACCAGAAAAAGGCATCTTTCTAGAGCAAGCCCATTCTACCCTGAAAATTTCAGAAACAAAATTTTAAACTATCTGGGCTATGTAGGTGAGAGAAGAAAAACAGCCCAAACCCCCAATTTTTCCACTTTTCACACTATCCTCTCAAAATCCAGACATCTGACTGTCACAAAACTTGTCAAATCAAGAGACCTCATCCCCCAAGACTGTGCATGAAAAATATTATGTAATTCTGTTTAACAGGGGGCAAAGTTATTAAGATGCAAAGTTAGGGGTTTAACCCTTGCTGTGTTGCAGACTGATGTATCTGTCCAAAATTCCTATATGTTCTAATTCTGTTGACAGCCTAAGGGTTAACATTAAACACCCTACTCAACCTAACTATGGGGCACTACAGCACATATACATATATATATATATATATATGTATAAAATATGTATAAATTCAACTTACAGCTTCTCATTCCTCTTGTCTCCAACCATCTCTGTTCTGATAATGGCCTCCCCTGGCCCCATCACCTACCTGCCCTGGAACTTACCCCCACCACTTGTCAAGGACAACTGTATGGTGGGTGGGTGCCATTTTCAAAACACAGAAAAGGTCTGCACTCTAATGGCCACACCGAGTATTGTAGTCGTGGTCTCAGTTCCACTAATATGTGTTTATTTTACAATACACATTGCACTTTTGATCACAGTTTGTGACTTTAGTGATTTTCTGGGGCCATTGGCGTGTGGACCTTTTTTGAGTTGGGTCATTTCGTATTTGGAGTAGCCACCCCTTGTCCACACCCTACCTTGCACCAGAGTGTGGGCTGCACACCATTTTTTGCCTTATTTGGGTGCCATTGTCACCCTGCCAGCTGAGGAATTTTTCCGCCATTTCTCCCCGAGGTTTGCTCATATGCAGCAGCGCACACGCATGTGCTCGCACATGGAGTGCTATCGGCTTCTGTATTTGGGCCCTCTACCCTAGTGTGTGACGTCTGCTGCTTCACCACCCAGCCTCCACTAAGTGGTGAGCATGCAGGAGTATGTGTTGTTCCCCAAAGGAGGAGAGCCGTCCTCCCCCGGCAGGCCACTCAGCAATCCGAGTCTGTTGACAGACCTGAGTTGCCGACGTAATAAGCGGTAGCACTTTTACAGTGCTACTGGGTCAGCTGTAGCTATGCAGAATGCAACTGAATAATGAATCACATCCCTGTCCCCCACAAATCTCTGCCCTACTGTACTGTTATCCCAGTAGGACCCTGGGCACACTGTGCACTGCCCTACTCCTGTGCAGTGTGCCAACTGTAGTAAAAGGAAATTAAGTTTGTAATTTCACTGCTGACATCCTGATTGTTAGTCAGAGATCTCGTTAACAAAAGTACAGGGAGCTGAAAAGTTGCTTGTGTGTCATTTGTCCAACTGTGATGCTAATCCCATAGTCCTCACCAGCTCATTACCTCTGTATCTAATAGGATTTCACTGATCAATATTTTTAGACCCAGATCCCTTCCCTGGACACTGAGCCCCTGGAAGATGTCCATGGAGGAAATAGGCTTAGAACTGACGTCAGAGGCAGAGTTGGATATATCTGTCTGGTGTTTGCAGTAGGAAGGCATTACAAGTTGTGTCAGAGGAAGGGACCTCGCACTCCCTCGGCCTCAGTGTGTGAGTGAGCGTGTGAGTGTGTATGTGCACGTACATGTGAGTGTGTAACGGAGGAAGCATTACGGAAAGCAGCCAATATGTTGATGACCAAAGCTTTGCTGGCAAGGAATTTAGTCACTTCTTTGAAGAAGCAACCTGCTTGCTTCGTCCACCAGTCTGGTGACTGGGGAAACTGGGGGAACACCAATGTTGCTGTTGTAAGTATGCCTTCTTGTTTAAGAGCCTGTCGTAGAGTATTTGTCATAAACTATAATTAACTGGTCATCAGTTTTTTTCACTGGGAAGAGCCGGTTGTTCTTTTCTGTTATAACCAGCTGGTTATAATAGGAGACACACACCGAAGTCAGCATGTTCTGCTGTCTTGGGGCAATGCGTTCATTTTCTCTCCTCCTGACAGCTCATCCAACAAAAATTGATGCAGCTGATAAATGAGCTCCGATTTCCACTATCTCAAGTTTTGGCCAGTGTAGTTAAGGTACAAACAGTTTAAATATATAATTTACCTTTGTGTGAAGAAGCTGCTTTCTGTCCAGAATCAAAAGGCTAATTCGCATCTTATGAGTTTGTGCTTCAATGTATGTCAATTACCAGATCACCACTGCAACCTGCTTCTGGAGTATGAAATTGACCTTTTCCCCCAGAAAGTTCAACCACTAAGTTTTAAGCACTGATGCTGGACTCAGGGCAGAACTGGTGAGGGTACAGTGGACCTTCTGCCCCACCCAGGGGCCATCAAGTCTGCCACAGCTCCCCCAAGAGGATACCTAGACAGAGGCAGAGTGGATGGACTATGGTGGCCTCTGGGAGGGTGGGGGGACAGGGTGCAGGCTTCTTCCCCTGCATAACACCTTTGTCTTACTTGTGGAAAGGGGCAACCAAGATGAGGTACCCATCACAATGACAGTAGAGGGGTAGAGGTTCTCAGAAGTGGAGACCCCAAGGAGGAAGGGAGAATCCTCCAACCAAACAGGAAGCAGCTGCTGGTGGGGGATTCAGTTGTTAAGAAGACAGACTTTAAAACTGGGAAGGGGGATAGGAAGGTGAGGTGCTTGAGAGGTGCCTCAGTTGGGAGAGATGGAGAGTGTATCTTGTGGATCGCTAGGGCAGCAGGAGCTGGGAGGGAGTTGTATGTCATTGTCCATACTGGGATGAATGATATAGCACAGGAAAATGTAGGAGTAGTGAAGGGAAATTTCTGGGATCTGGGGAGGTGTCCAAGCAAGTAGCATGCACAGTGGCTTTTCTGAGGTGCTATCTGTGTACAGCCAAGAAGAGGAAAGGAAAATCCACACCCAGACTTTTAATGAATGATTGAAGACATATACAGTAGGAAGGTTTGGGATACATTGGGGACTGGGGGAAAACCTGGGAGGCAATATAGTGCAGTGGTTTAAGGCTCTGAGCTGCAAATCTGGAGACCTGTGTTTGAATCCCTCAGCCCCCACTTGCATACTATGTGACCCTGAGTAAGTCACTTAACTTCCTTGTGTTCCCAAATCACACCTGGAAACAAGCTTTAGCTTAATGTGCCTCTCCTGGTTAAACAATTTCCCCTTCAGCCTTCTAGGAAGGGGTCAATAGTCATTGATAGCAAGTTTAAATGCTACATGGAGGGGGAGGTGTTGAAACCAGAGGAGGCAACAATTGCCTCCCCCATATGGGTATAGTGGATGGTACTGTGATTGGAGCAGCATGTTAGGAATGGAAGATCATAGCAGAGAAAACTCCCCTGTAGCAGATGTGCACAAAGACCAAGACAGGGATGGGAAAGAAGAAAATGGGACTATAATGCAGGCATGGGAGGACATAGGATTAAAGGGGCCCAGATATGGTGAAAGTGACAAGGGAAGGGGTGAATTAAGGATTAAGCCAGGCAACAGAACAGGCAGGAATGGGACAGAGAAGCAGGGTAGTAGATGGGGGGCCGGGGGATTTGGCAAGCGATGTGCATTAACGCAAGGAGCCTTGGTAACATAATTATAGACCTGAAAGTTACCTTGGCAGAGGCTAATCTAGATTTAGTGGCTAAAACAGAGTCCTGGTGAACTGAGCACCACAACTGGGAAATGAAAGTACCAGGCTACACTCTGTGCAGGAGAGGCAGAGCAGGGAGGAATAGAGGAGTGGTTATATTGTATGTGAGTGAGGGTTTCAAAGCCACAGAGGTACAAGGGCATGAAATGGAAAATGAGGATCTAGAATTACTATAGATCAATGTGGAGGCAATCTCTGAATCCAGTATACACACTGGAGTAGTGTACAAACCTCCAGCACAGGACCAGGAGATGGATAGGGCATTTGGGGAGACCATCAACAGCATGCCAAGTAAGAGGGAGGTGCAGCTAGTTGGCAACTTCAATCTGCCAGATGTGGAGTGGAGCCTTCCAGCTGGGGTTTTGGCAAGGAGCAGGGCCATCCTTGATTCCCTACAAGGGGCTTTTCTCAGGTAGTCACTCAGAGAACCCACTAGAGATGAGGCAGTGCTGGACCTGGTGCTTACAAACAGGGACAGTGCTGAAGATGTCACAGAGGGCAGTCACCTAGGTATCAGAGATCATAGCGCAGTATGGTTTAATGTTAAGCAGCAGCCAGATAACCGCACACCAAAAAATGGGAACAATACTTGGGAGCCCTACAAAATCCCGACATGTGTCTGTCCCACACACAATATCCTGACTCGATTTGCCCAACAGTCAACTGCCCAACAAGTTTAAAAGCCTGACAGTCAGTTGCCTGACAATTGAAATTTGTGTGCTGGAGAGGTGATTATACTTTATTATAAAATGTGGCATGAAAATCCTGTAACCTCATTGGTCAAAACACCTCACATGACTGTGGCATAGCCCATAATAACCCATGGCTGAGAAATGGCATTTATAAAAAACATACTTAAACACATTTAAAATGTATTTTACACTTCAGTCCATTATATAATCACAATAAGGCACTCCAGGGTGTGGGTTATTGGAGGATTTACCCACTTCTTGTTTGGTTAAGTCACTTGGCTGCACCTCGTGACATGCCACACAAGGAGGAAGTAAGTCCCAATAACCCACCCTGTAAATACTGCTATTATAGTGATATGGGGATGTGGGGTGAAGCCCCCTGCAACATGTAAGTAACATAAAATCACCTCTGTGGCACTAACACTTCAATTGTTGGGCAGTTGACTGTCTGGCTTTTACACTTGGGCAGTTGACTGTCGGCCAAACAGAGTCGGAATATTGTGGGTTGGGCAGACAAATGTCAGGAGTTTGTAATAGATCCCAATACTCAACCACTAGGAAAGTGAATCAGTGTTTACTGAACAAGCATCACCATCACATAAAAAACACACCATTTAACATATCCCCAGCACTTCAAACATTTCTGTACACATTTGTGTACAGCTTTGTTGAGTGCCTGTCACAAACCATAAGCCACTCTGTTAATATTATCATTCTAATCTGTAGTATTTGGGTTAGTGTAGGCCACTGAGGAGTGTCTGATACATATATAACCTCTTTAGAGAGTAGAGGAATCATCTGACAACAATCTGACTTGTTTGGAAGGGGGTGCCATTTGGAAAGGATGTGTACATTTTTTAATGTGGGGGTGTAACTGTTGGAGACTGTGTACAAAATAGAAATTTCTGGCTACACCCCTGCATGCAGTGAACCTGGAGAGGGGGAATTCAAGAGTGATGGGAGGAAATATTTCCTCACTGAAAGGGTAGTCGATGCCTGGAATAGATTGCCAGCGGATGTGTTGGAGGCCAGAACAGTGCAAGGCTTCAATCAGGCATGGGATAGACATAAGGTAGATTAGATAGGATGCAGGGAGGTGTGGGGGTCGACAGAGACCAGATAGGGTCTGCAGAGACAGAAAAGATACAGAACATCTGGGCAGACTGGGTGGGCTAAGCAGTCGTTTACTGCCATCAGATTCTATGTTTCTTTGTGTCAGTGTTTGCCTGTGTTACAGGACAGTCAACTTAGTTTCCCTCAATCAAAACCATTTTCCAATCATGGTTGAAAAAAGATATTTGGCTATTAAACTTGGAAGGTGTTAAGGGAGGGGGAGGAAAAAAATTGATGACAAGCAGTTGTGTAAAAAAAGATGTGGGGCGGGTGGAAATGGAAACAAAAATGTTATACACAATGGAGGTGCATGATGCTTGAATAAACCCCTCAGACTTCACTCTTGGAGGTTTATATAGCATCACACATCTTGGGTGTGTATACAATTCTTGTTAGGCACATCACCCTATGCATTATTCCATATATTATCTGGTCTGAGTCGGAATTGAATGAGGCGCTACCTGGGGTGGATCACATGCAGTCCCCAGAATCCCACACTGGAGCCAACAGAGGTGTATGTGTATTAAGGGGGAGTCAGCTGGCAGAGGAGAGTAATGTGCTCGGCATTCAAAGTGCATGTGAATGTGGTGCCCATCATTGGTGACCCCCCCCCCCCACACACACACACACTTCTCGCTGATGAATCATGGAAGGTTTTGCTTTTTGCTGTGATGGCAGCCTCTGGCCTACACTCTCTAGTATAAAAAAAAAAAAAAAAGGGGGCTGAGGGATTCAGGGGATCAAAACATGAAAAAAATAGCAAAAAAATCTAGTATAGTGTAGTGTAAGGAACCCTACACTATACCTGTCTCTGTGGATAAACAATAAACAGAGCAATTCCAAGTCCCCAGTGCTGTTGGTACCTAAACTTTCACAAACAGAAACTTGACCACAGTATAATGTAAGGACGCCTTCACTGTTCCTTCCTGTACTATATCTGTGTGCACTATAACTGTGTCTGTACTGTAACAGCCTGCACTGTACCTGTCCCAGTGGATTAATGGAGGACTTCCAAATCCCCACTGCTGTCAGTGCCTTACCTTTCACCAGCACTTATTACATCACAATGCAGAGAAGCATGTTCTGTTCATTCTCCACACTGTATGTAGCCCTTTGAATAAACAAAGGGCTTCAGTCTCCAATGCTGTCAGTCTCTCACCTTTCAGAGAGCTTCTGTCTGCAGTGCCATCAATCCCTCACCTTTCAGAGGACTTCTGTCTGCAGTGCCATCAATCCCTCACCTTTCAGAGGACTTCTGTCTGCAGTGCCATCAATCCCTCACCTTTCAGAGGGCTTCTGTCTTCAGTGCCATCAGTCTCTCACCTTTCAGAGGGCTTCTGTCTTCAGTGCCATCAGTCTCTCACCTTTCAGAGGGCTTCTGTCTGCAGTACCATCAGTCCCTCAGTTTTTAGAGGTCTTCAGTCTTCAGTGCTGTCAGTCCCTCAGTTTTTGCCAGCATTAAATGCATCACAGTGTGGGAAAGCCTGTACTGTACTACACTGCTGCACTGCCTTACCTGTGGTCACTTGTTTCCTGCAAAGCATTTTCTTTGCATCTATGGGTAACCAACCAGCTAAAACACATATTAGAATCAGTATTTCAACTCGGGATCTGGGTTGAAGTGGCCAAAACTAAGACTCCTTGTATCCTGAATGGTTGGCCCAAACAAGAACCACTCTTAAAAAACTGATTCAGCAAATGCCACGTAATTCACATAAAAGGCGGATTGGTGTGTTTAAAAAGAGATTTAGAAACAACCTAAAAACTGGTTTGAATTAGGCAAGGAAGGAAGACATTTGATTCTACATATCACCCTCCATATATCCTGTATCCCAAAGTGCTTTACAATCCATGAGTGGGAGGGGGAGAATGTTGCTTCCGTTAGGGTCACAAGGACGTTCAAACAGCACAAAAAGAGAGATTAGAAAAAGATTATAGAGAGGTTAAGCACAAGAAGGTGAAGTGACTTCCTTGCTCAGGATCGCACAGTGAGTAAATGGCAGTTGTGAGATTCAAACCCATGTGAGATTCAGACCCAGGTCTCTAGGTTCACAGCCCTGCACTCTTAACTACTATGTGAGATTCAGACCCAGGTCTGTAGGTTCACAGCCCTGCGCTCTAACTACTAACACCGAATTTGAAACAAAAAAGGTTTGCCCATTCCTGGTTTGGGCCATTAGGTCATTTTTCAGACATAGTCTATAAAGAAAAAGTGAATATAGATACAATTTTCACAAGACTGGATGCAGATGTATCTGCCGGAACACAACAACCCCCTCTAGTGGCCATTCGTTGTAGTACAGAATGTAACATCTACTTCTAGTGGCTGTTTGTGGTAGTGCAGAATAAAACTATTAGCCCTAGTGGCTGTTTGTGGTAGTGCAGAATAAAACTATTAGCCCTAGTGGCTGTTTGAGAAAGTGCAGAATGCAGCCATCCTCCATTGTGGCTAGTTGTAAATTGTAAAGTAAAATGTAATGACTCCTGTAGTGGTTATTTTCAATATTGTAATTGATGCTTATTAGTTATTGATTACATTCTTATTAGTTGTTGATTACATGCTAATGATGTGGTATTTAATGCAATTATTGGCAGGTATAATACTGTAATGAAGTTTAATTCATAGGGTATGAAGGATGAGTTAGTAATGATATACGTATTTATACAACATCAGTGGAAATTAAAAAAAATGGCAAAATAACAAGTGATATCTTTACATCTAACCTTAATGTGGAACAGTCATCAGAAAGGGCCCCAACATGCACTTTGTGTGCAAAAATATTTTGGCTTACTTACTGTTTCCTGGAGTATAGTAGCTTGTATTAGATTGGAGTGGGGGCAGAGATAAGGGAAGGAAAGGGAGCAGGAACATTGTTTAACCAGGAGTAGCGCACTAAGCTGAAACTTGTTTCCAGATGCGACCTGGGAACGCAAGCAAGTAAAGCGACTTGCTCAGGATCACACAGTATGCACCTGGGCAGCTGTGGGATTCAAACACAGGTCTCCAAATCTGCAGCTCAGAGACTTAACCCACTGCGCTATACTACTTCATATTAAGCATGATCAAGTACGGTCTGCAGTAATAACGTAGGTAGGGAGAAATGGATAGACTAGGTGGACCAAGTGGTCCTTATCTGCCGTCAGAGTCTATGTTTCTATGTAGACTGACATCTTCTGTTACTGCAAATCCCAGAATCCTCTGCAGCTGACATCAGAGCAGTAGGCAGCAGTGGGAGATTCAATAGCCTGCAGTGCATGTTAGAACTTTTATCTTCTCCAGTCAGATGTTTCCCAGTTCTGCTTTTCTCCAGGGGCTAAAAACATCCCTCTGTGACTATACCTAGCCCAATGAGGACAGTGGGACCCGGCAAACAAAAGATCAGAGCTTATGTAAACTCTAATATGCACTACAGGTTGTTGAATCTTCCACTGCTGTGATGTCAACTGCAGGGGATACTGGGATTTGTAGTAACAGAAGATGTCAGCCTGCAAGTAACAAAATTAGTTTGATACAATCTACTATAATTCACTAAATAGTAAGTAAAGCAAAATGCTTTTGCAGACAAAGTGCATAATGGGACCAGCCCCACACCTGGTTGTGGGGCCCTTTGTGTTGACTATTCCCCTTTAAGATATCATAATACCCCCGTCACAAGTTCTGTCTTGAAAGTTGGGTATGTTGCAGTGGAATAGTGGACCAATCAGAGAGCAGCTTTCACAATGCTGTTGATATCACAGTAGCCATGTGAAGCACAGAAACCAGCAGTTGAAATTGAAGAGAAACAGTTAAATGTCCACACAAATGGCTGGCCCAGTGATGTGTAGTGCTGAGACGCTGGGCACCTTACCTCCTGCCACACTGGTGTCTTAGGTTCAGAAATGGACCAGGGTTGGCAGGGGGACAGAGGACTGAATGTCCATAGACAGCTCTCCTTCTTCAGAGAGGGGTGCAGGACATTCCGCTGCTTGCCTGCCACACTGGTGACCTAGGTTCAAGAATGGACCAGGGTCGGCAGGGGGGACAGAGGACTGAATGTCTATAGACAGCTCTCCTGCTTCAGAGGGGTGCAGCACTTTCCACTGCTTGCCTGCTACCAGTAGAGGCTGGGTGGCACAACATACGGTCATGTCTCTAAGGGCAGGGTGCAGGTACTGAGCAGTGCAGTATCTTCATGATGCATGCCCACTCCATTTCAAGTGTGCCGACTTTGGGATAGAGAAGCAGGAAAACAAAGGAAAAGGCAACAGCTGTGCATTAGAAAGCCCCGTCTGCCCCTATACACCCCATCACCCTGCTAACGGTCCGAACCCAGGGAGTGGACCTCCCTCTTCATTTCCTTTTTCATAGGTATAAATCCATTAAAATAAGAACTCCATAACTTCCTCAGTCCAGGGATGGCCACAACCATCTCATGCACTCCAGCAGGCTTCCTGTGCACTCATTATGCTAATGAGTGCTGCCGAATAATGACTGAGGTCAGCAGCATTTATTTGCAGAGTGAGTGCACAGGAAGCCGACTGGAGCATACGGGATGGCTGCATGCATCCCTGGATTGAGGAAGTTAAAGTGCTCTTACAATAATGAATTTATACCTATGAAAAAGGTAATGAATAAATTTACATTATGGTTAAAACCTCTAATCAAGTTTGTTTTACAGCACTATGCAAAATAACGGCCTTTTGAGATGTTTTACTTTAAAGAGCTACTGACGCATGAAAGAAAACTTTGTAAAACATAATAAGTAGGTAAAATTCTGCTTGTATTCCATATATATTCTAGATTTCTCCTCACCATTATTTATTACTGAGGAAATGTGCATGAATACGTGATTTTTATCCCTTACAGTTCCTTTAACGTTAATCTCCTTCTATAGCTTACTCCCTACTTCAAGTCATAATGATCTGTTGTAACATCACAGTCTGTTGCCATGAGAGTAACTGTGATGTTGCAAGCAGTGCATAATGACCTCAGGTAGGGAGACAGCAGCAGAAATAAATGAGCTCTTCAGAAGCAAAAATCCTGTTTTCATGCAGTTGACCTCAGCAATAAATAACGGGGAGGGAGAATAAAGAACTGATGTGAAATACAAGCTGAACTTGATCTAAATACTATGTTTTGTTAAAGTTCTCCTAATGTTGTCAGCTGCTCTTTAAACAATACTTTTTGCAATATTTCTAAAATATAATTATTTTCTGCAATGGTTCATTCGGCGTCACTTTTTGGGGGAGTGAACAGCAGCAAAAGCAAAAATGAATGGCAAGTAACGCAACAGTGACCCCATAAAAATGGTTCATGAGTATGGGTATAAAATCATTGTAACGTTTCTTCATGATCACCACAGACATCAATCTAGGATACTGGCTACTGCTCGCGATGCCAGGAACCTGGGCTCTGGAACAAGCTCATATTGCTGGGGGCCGGCATGGGGAGGGAGGACTGTGCATCCCATGCTGGGGGCCGGCCTGGGGAGGAGAACTGAGCATCCCATATTGGAGGCCAACCTGGGGAGGGAGGAGTGAGCATCCCATGCTGGGGGCTGGCCTGGGAGGGAGGACTGAGCATCCTATGCTGGAGGCCGACCTGGGGGGAGGAAGACTGAGCATCCCATGCTGGGGGCCAGCCTGGGGAGGGAGGACTGAGCATCCCATGCTAGGGGACGACCTGGGGAAGGGAGGACTAAGCATGCCATGCTGGGGGCTGACCTGGGGGAGGGAGGACTGAGCATCCCATGCTGGGGGCCGGCCTGGGGGAGGAAGGACTAAGCATCCCATGCTGGGGGACGACCTGGGGGAGGGAGGACTGAGCATCCCATGCTGGGGGTCAACCTGGGGGAGGGAGGACTAAGCATCCCATGCTGGGGGCCGGCCTGGGGGAGGGAGGACTGAGCATCCCATGGTGGGGGCCGGCCTGGGGGAGGAAGGACTAAGCATCCCATGCTGGGGGACGACCTGGGAGAGGGAGGACTGAGCATCCCATGCTGGGGGCCGACCTGGGGGAGGGAGGACTGAGCATCTCATGCTGGGGGCTGGCCTGGGGGAAGGAGGACTGAGCATCCCATGCTGGGGGCCAGCCTGGGGGAAGGAGGACTGAGCATACCATGCTGGGGGCCGGCTTTGTGGAGGGAGGACTGAGCATCCTGTGCTGGGAGCTGGCCTGAGGGACAGCTGAGCATCCCATAGAGGTGGATAGTGTGTCCTAAAGCCCTGTATAGACATAAGGTCTTGGGGTATGATGGGGTGTATGGGAAGACTGGATAGACCAGTGTTCTTTTTTTGCCGTCATTGTTTATGTTTCTATGATCAGCTCTGCTCCCTAAGGATGGGGGGATATAGCATCACATTGCTTGACTGTCACCTGATGGAGTTTTTGAAGTAGTGTAAGCGAACACGCCTTGGAGGGAAGGGCATGCCATCAGAGGCAATAAGCACCATTGGGTAACTCCTCTTTGTTACAGAGACTGAATAACCCCCCAATTGATGCAGCCTACATAAGATTTAGTGTGTAATTATTATATGTGCCAAGTGCAGCCTTTTGTTGTTTTCCCAATAAGCACCATTTGCATGCATGTCCACTTGACAGTGCTCTAAAACAGAGGAAACACAGACCAGTTTGATCTGGCACCCCTTGCAGGCCAATGCATGCCCAGCATGGCAGGTCGCCCAGCACCATGTGAGGTCCTTGAGAAGTGGTGGGTAACCAGTAACTCAGCAAGAAGGTCTGTGGCGGAGCTGGGGGTGTCCTGGGGCAGACGTCAAAGGCACAGAAATACAAGATGGAAAAAAGAATAAAAGACACCAGTCAAACCCACAGGTGTTAGGAGTAATGTGTTGCACAGCCATGAGGGAAACCCCAGTGTGTTCTGCAATCCTGGCTTCCAGCCCCAGGTCAAAGGAGTGTAGGGACCACTGTGGAGGCAGCACTCTCAGACACAGGGTCACGGCCTTCCCGCTGTACTGGTGCTCCTTCTGTAGGGGTTCAGTTTGTGTTAGGTGACATGACCAGTGATCAGAGAATAACATACCCCCTTGCCTTCTCCCCCAGGCTTGCTTAGAACACTGGAGAGTGGCAGGGACTACAAAGGGGGAGAACAATTTATTAACCAGAAAAATAAGTTTGAAATATGTAGAATAATTAACTACCAAGGGTGAAGAATGGGTGGATCCTTAATGCCTTGTGGGTTCTCTGACATCATGCAAGCTCAAGTGCTAAGATCGAGCACTCCTGTTATCACAGCACCGACAAGGTGATTAAGAATCAGATGATTCTTAAAATTTGAGGTTTATTTATTATGTGTAATACAAGGGTGCCCTTGTTTTGTAAACTGAATAAAGGAGGAAACAAAGATATTGTTTCTGGAGTCTATGTGATAATGGCAAAGCAGAAACAACGCTGACAATAACAGCGAATTTAAAATAGCGACTGCATAGCTAGCGACCGCCAATAAAAGTGGTTGGTGCAAATCAGTACAACACCACTGGACTGACTTTTTGAGGGGGGATTTGCCCCCCCATCCCCCGTACAGCCAAGAACCCGATCCCTTCCACTTCCCAATTCCTAGACCACCCCTCACCCGCACTCTCACATTTTGTGATGTAAGTATAGGGCACGCATGGCAACAAGCACCATGGATTTGTATAGGGTCACATTTTAAACTAATTTTGACTATTTTAGAGGGCTGAGTTGAACAAGTCAAGCCCACTGCTCAAACTATGGAAGCTTGATTTGTATTCAATTAACCCTCTAAAAATAGTCTACAACAATGATTTAAAATGCAACTACTATAAAGCCTATAGTGTCATCACTACACTTTCCCTATGGCTACATCACAAAGCATTGATATGTATTAAGCGTGTCTAGAAATTGGGACGTTGAAGGGGTCAGGCTTTCAGCTCCACGGAGCCAAAATATGATCCCTTCCATCCCAAAATACAGGCACAATTAAATTAATCCTTTAACAACATTGGACTTTGGGGCATGTAAGGGAGTTACAGTGGTTCTAAGGTGGGGGGATTAAAAAAATTGAGATAAGGTGCTCTTCAGTGCCTTCCTCAGTATCATTAATAAAGACGTTAAAAAGCACTAGTCCAAGCGCTGATTCCTGTGGGACTCCACTGGTGACCTCCCTAGTACTGAAGAGCTTTCCCCCCACTACCATGCTCTGGATCCTCCCCACCCCCAGTCAGTTTAATAACCACCTGGTCAATTTCTCACCTCCCCCCCAGATCCACCAACTTCCTAATCAACCTCCTGTGGGGCACACAAACAGAAGCCTTGCTAAAATCCAGGTATATGATGTTCACCGCTTGCCCTTTGTCCACTGTCTTAGTCAACCAGTCTAAGAAGACTTGTCAGATTTGTTTGATATAAGCTCCCTCCCATAAATCCATGCTGCCACCTGTTCTGGAGGTTGTTCTACCCCAGGTACCCTACTAACCTTTCTTTTAAGTATGGCCTCCATGAACTTGAACGCTATTACAGGGTACCTAAACAAGCAGTTTTTTAAAACTGCAAACTCCAAAATCTGGCTTCATAGCAAGGTAAAGTAAAGGCTGCTATTTACATTTATGCTAAAACTGCATTTATGTAAATAACATAAATGCAGTTTCATAGCTTTTGAAAAATGTAAACATCAGCCTTTCACTTTCAAAAAACAGCCTTGGTTTCTCCCTAAGATGTCTGCCAAGTGTGTTAAGTGATGAGTCATGATGACATCATCTGAGACAGAGACAGAGATCCACATATATTTCTATAGTGCTAACTAGTTCTTCTTTCCCTCTTTGTTTTGAATTGTTGTACCAGAATGATCAACACCATGTATCAACTCATGTATTATTTTGATCAGTACACATGTTGGGCTATGATTTTGTTCATTTTGTTTACTTTAACTTGCGTAAAATGTTTTGCAATCCAGCTTTTTCTTTGGCAAACTGCATTACAGTACAGCACTTCAAATACCTGATGATCTAGTGGTTATATGATGCACTGAATTTTGCTTTTTGTTAACCAGGAGAGACACACTAAGCTGAAAGCTTGTTTACATGTGTGGCCTGGGAGCACAAGGAAGTTTAATGACTTGCTCAGGGTCACACAGTAAAGTACTGGTCTTGTTCAGTTCCAAAGCTCATGCTGTCTTGTTAATCCACAAATAAGGCTTTATTTTTCCATGTGAACCCCCTGCACCTAGCCTGCCTTCTGTTGGACATCCCACCATCCATACCCTGTCCTTAGTACTGCCTGGGGCCACATATGAGCCTGCGGTCTCATGAAGAGAATTATCACACCTCAGATTGTAATCTTGTATCTCAGAGAGTTGTGCACACCTATTCTGATACGCATAATCAGCTGGCACTGTAAAACAATGCTTCCCAAATCACTCTCCAGTCCACATTCTCAATGTTTGACTTCTGCTTCCACAGTAAAAATTGAATGGATCACCACCCTTCTGCACAGTGATGGTAGTATGTACAGTTCCCTGTTGTGTTTTTTTTTCCCACCTCATTAAACAACAACTAGGTCTTCCTGGAGGGCCAAGCAATAAGCATCATGACCCACTAAAAACACTGCTGTTCATGCCCTCATAAGGACTGCAGTTACAATGGATAACCATATTATTAGCAGGAGAGGCATACTAATACCTTGAGGGAATCCACCTGACTTCCAGTGTCAGTCTACTTCTTTACCTGTGATCTGCAGAACCCCGCAGGACATTTCCCTGCAATTCTTCTCCAGTACTTTTTTGTGCTCTACTCTATAATGTGACTTGGCTGGCTACCACCCTTCCAAATCTTGAATGAGCTATACACAACTCCCTCAATACTGTCCTAACAAACATCAACACCCCCACCCCCACCCGAGGGTAATCTCCCTACACTGAATTCAAGTAACAGTTTAGGTGCAGCACTGCCACTCTGAGTATTTGTCATCGCTGGCTACTGTCATCCACAGTCAGGTAGTGATCACGATACTGGCAGCCCTACATTTCAGATCTCACAGTGATCTGCTCAGCTTCATCCTTCATGTCTTCAACTAACCTGAATATAGCTTTACCCTGCTGGAATGGTCTCTTCAGTCCCTCTCTGGCATTCATTCTTCTCATCTGCTCCCCACACCAAAAACTGGTGAGTTCACTACCCTTCCACATCATGAATATGTTTAGTATGGTCTCCCGTGTTATATTTACATATTAATAATAAACGTGATCTTCTGGTAAGCCAGGCTGATAGCAGCATGCCGCAAGTGGAAAAATAGTTATTCCTACCCATATAAGATCTAAGTCACCTATGATTAGGCACTGTTATATGACATGCATAATGATGTGCACACCCATGATTTAATAGTGCCTAATCAAAGGTAGCCTAGATCTTTTAAGGCTAGGAAAGCCCATCATTCCCCTTGTTCCCTGCTGCTTTGAGCCTGACTTACTGGAAAGATATGTTTATATTTAATATGTCAAAATAAAACGGGGACTGTACTACTTGCATTCATGATGCAGGCGGGTGATGAGCTTACCAGTTTTTGGTGTGAGGAGGAATAGTGAAGAATAAATACCAGAGGGGGACCAAGAAAGCCGCTTGCAAGGTACTGCTATATTCAGGAAAGGGAAAACAGAAGAAGAGAAATATGAGCAGATTACTGTGAGAAATAAGATGTGGGGAAGCCAGCACCTTGATCACTACCTGACCCCGTTTTCCTGGCCAACATTCCCCTTCCCGTAAAACCAGTTCATGCAATTGTCCAAGGCTGTGTGTGGATATTAATGTATGAAATGGCTGCCATTACACGTTCAGTCACTTCACTACCAGTCTAGTATTGCTTGTAAAGCACTTTGGGATACAGAGTGTATGAAAATCACTATATAAATGCTAATTTGTCTTATTATTATTTCCCATGGAAAAAGAAGACAAGACAAGCATATATTTGAGTTTGAAAAAGTATGAACTCTAACATTAGACTGCACAAGAACTTTACTACAAAAAAAAGTGGTGGCTCTAGGGGGTGGTGAAGGGTGTGGCTGCACTCCCCTATATAGTAACGTACTTGCTTGCTGTTGCATTTCACTTTGTTGAAGAAGTCTGAGTTATTGATTGTACAAATATTTACATTCAAACTATGGATTATATTTGTAGGTTCTGTCAAAAATCTACTAGAAAAGAATAATAGCAGAAAATATAAAGGTTTAATACAAATGTTAAAAAGTGCATATTAAGCATACACACCACCCCAGCACCCCCACTGTAGCATTCTGGATCCACCATAACCACTAGACCACCAGGTTATTCAAGATTTGTACTGCACTGTGGTTTGCCACAGAGAAAGTCGGTTGGATTAAAACACATTTTCAGCATGTTAAAGTAAACAAAATGAACAGAACCATAGCTGACATGGCATTATACAAAATAATGCACATGGTTTTGATTCATTAGGTGAAACAATTCTATACAAAGGGAAACAAGAACTAGTTTGCACTATAGAGAGCCATATATCTCACTGACTTTGGCTCAAATTATGTCATCACATAACACATTTGGCGGCCATTTTAGGAAGCAGGCAAGACAGTTTTTTTGAAATTGGAAGGCTGATTTTACAATTTTCAAATGCTGTGGAACAACATTTAGGTCCATTATGTAAATGTAGTTTTAGCATTAATGAATACAGCAGCCTTTCCTTTAGTCACTTACAGAGACAGATTTTTGAATAGTTTGTTGTCAAAATGTTGTTTAGGTATCCTTTAAGGTCAAACTGACTGGTCTGTAATTCTCTTGGTCATCCGTGGAACTGCTCTTATGAAAGGGCACTAAATGTGCCATTCTCCAGTCAAGAGGTACCACCCACAGCTCCAGTGAACTATTCAAATAAACTTTTATAAACTAAAACTTTTTTTGGTGAGTGTTATTCTAGACTCCTCGGACAGCAGACTCCTTCCTGTTTTTTCATTTTACAGGGATAGAGGGGATAGGGACCACATTGACAACAATGTCCAGGTCTGAGACAAATCCATTAGCCAGGTATGCAAGATTTTTCAAGGAGCCCAGATCACTACACCCTGGTTTGTCTCCCCCCCCCACCCCTATCCAGCACCCCTACTGACAAAACGGCGTTATGTCTAAAGGCAGGAATTGCCAAAGTGCTTCTAGCTATGGGTCCCACCATGTGGGAGTTTTGCTATAGCATTTTAGGAGCAGAAATGATGGTCTGGACAAAGCTTAGGACAGGGACTAGTGGACCCAACTGGCAGCCAGAGAATAAAGGAAAGAGAATGAGGAGGGCATCCAAAAAATAGTAACTTTAGGAAAAACAGAATCCACCAAGTGTTCAGGTTCTGGTTCCCGCCTTTGTATTTCTGTCTCATCATATTGAGATCCTGGAGGGCAGATCCCTGCTGGTTCCTGGGGGAGTGATTCACCCACAGTTTGTTCACAGCTGCCCATAGTAAACACAGTAAAGTGACCGCATTCGTATGAGTTCATTTGTTAGTATCTTCATGTCTTTTCAGATTTTCTCAGGCTCGGGATGCTGGGATGGCACAGATACCCACGAAGCTGCCTAGTAAGTCTATATCTATTTTAAATGATGTGAAAGAGAAGTATACAAGGAAATAAACTCATTCAGGGAACTAACCAGATTATCAACCCGCAGGCCCAAAGGGTGAGTGGCTTTATGATCTGGTTATCCCTCTCGATGGATTTATATCTGACTATAAGAGGCATTGCCAATCTTTTATTTCATATATTTGGAAGATCACTGTTAATTTTGATTGCAGTTGTGTAAACAGAGAAAGGCTGTACAGGAAAATGAGTGTTAACCACTTCTGTGAGGAAAGGTTCCATTAGTGTAATCTTTCTGTGTGTCTCCCTGTCTATTTATTTGTTTCTATCTATCTATCTATCTATCTATCTATCTATCTATCTATCTATCTATCTATCATCTATCTATCCTGTACATAACAGCTGTAAAGACAAATGATGCAGAAGAAAACTGGGGGATACCACTAGATACCAGGAGTGCACGATACTTGGTGAGTGGGTGAAAGATGTCTGAACTACCAGAAAGGTGGCTTGAGTATCAAAGAAATGTAGAGGTAATTGCCCAGAAGTGGGCCTAAAAGTAAGGGATGGGTGGGATGGAAGACTGCTTCCAGTTGGCACTGTCCACACTCACGTCAGCTATGTGTGACCAAACACCTTGTGACTGATGCTGTAGAGAAAGGGAAAAGGGAAATTGTTTAACCAGGAAAGGCACACTAAGCCAGAGCTTGTTTCCAAGTGTGACCTGGGAGCACAAGGAAGTTAAGTTACTTACTCATAGTCACACAGTATACAAGTGGGGGCTGATGGGTGTTAAACCCAGGCCTTCAGGTTTGCAGCTCGGTGCCCTTAACCACTGCTGTATAATGCCATGCCATGCTAAAAACAATTCCAGCCCTAGGGTGGGCACCAAGGCACAAAGGATGGTCATTGTAGCTACCAGGGAGGTCACTGAAACACAGAGGGGATCATTTGGGCTCCCAGGGTGGCCATTCCTGCTCCAGGGTTGGCACTGAGGCAGAGATGATGGTCATTTGACCAAAAAGTACCAAAATGTGCGAAGTCATGCACTTGGGGCATAGAAACCTAGGAGTATAAAATGGGGGTGGGATAAGGGGTAATGTTGGTCATTAAGCAGGAAAGTGACATTGAGTTTATAATGGCTCGTGATCTTAAAGTCACGAATAACTGTGACAAAGTAATGGGCAGGGCCAGTGGGATGCTGGGGTGCATAGGGAAAGGTAGCACCAGTGGGAGAAGGGACGTGGTTCTACCACTGTATACAGTAGGCCATTGGTGAAACCACACCTGGAGCACTGCATCCAGTTCTGGAGGCAGCATCTCAGGAAGGACATAGACAGGGTGGAGGCAGTCCAGAAGAGGGCAACTAAAATGGTGCAGGGGTAGCTAGCCCGGTGGCGCCGAGGGTTGAGGCGCTGGATGCCACACCTCGCTCCACACCGGTGACCTGGGTTCGGGAGTGGACTCTGGTCACTGGTGGGTCGGCCGAGGGGAGTTAGGCTTGAGCGTCCCATGACAGCTCGCCTACTCTGGGGAGGGTTGAGGCCATAGCCCGAACACTTGTCTGACTCCGGGCGGAGGCTCGGAGTACTGCAAGCCCCTAATGTTAGGGGGAGGGTGGCTGCTATACAGCGTGATGTCAGCGCTTTGCACCTTGACGTCAGGGGTCCTACACTGTAGGAGCAGGAAAAAAAGTGAAAATGCCTGCCATCGCCGGGAAGACGGAGCCTCCAGAGACATGCCCTCGATGTGCCTTCACCCGCCCGATGGCCCCTGGACCGACGAAAGTTGATTGATGGGGTAAGGGGGCTCTGCCCCATCCCCACTTGGGGGTAAACCGAAGCTCCATGGAGATCCAGGGGGTCATACGGGCAGGGTGGAAGGTAGAGGGATGTCTACCTTGGGGCTTATGAAGGGTCAGGGATGGCAGGCTGGAAGGTGGATAAACAGTAATTTAAAAAAAAAAATGGTGAAGGGGTTGCACGAGAAACCATGCAAGGAGAGACTGAGGGATCTCAACGTGTACACCTGGAGGAAAGGAAGAGGAACATGATAGAGACCTACAAATACCTCATGGGGGCAAACAGGTTTCAAATAGGGAGCCTGTTTCAAATAAAGAAGTACAACAGAACAACAGGGCATGCAACAAAGCTAGAAGGGGGGAAGTTTCGGAGGGACAGAAGGAAATATCTACTTCACCAAAAGAGTGGTGGATGCTTTGAACAGCCTGCCTTCAGAGGTAGTGGAGGTGGGGGGGGGGGGATGAGATCAGTGGGAGGTTTCAAACATGCATGAGAAAAGCTTAGGGGAATAATAGTAAATAAGCAAGGAGGGGGAGGGTCTCCTAAAACGAGTAAGGGTCCATGGAGACACATTAGGCAGGAAACATCTCAGCAGACTGGGTGGGCCAAGTGGTCCTTTTTTGCTGACATATTCTGTTTCTATTCCAGCCCTCAGGGTGGGAATTCTGTCCTGCACAGTGAGTACTCCAGCCTTAGGATGGATATTGAAGTGCAAGGTGTAGTCATTCTGGCCATAGGGTAGGCAATCCACCACTCAGAGTGGACATTTCAGAGTCAGCATTCAGGTACAGAGGGTGGGCATTTTGGCCCTTGAGTGGGCTCTGTGCTCACCAGGGTGGGCATTCCTGTTCCCAGAGTGGGCATTGTGGCATTAAGATGGGCATTCCAAAACAAATGCCAGTCATTTCAGCTCTCAAAGTGGTTATTCTGGCCCTAGGTTGGAAATTAAGGAACAGATGATGGTCATTCTTGCCTTAGGGTGGGCAGTGAGGCACAGATGGTGGGCATTCTGGTCCCAGGGTGGGAATTTCCACCCTAGGTTGAGCATTAAGACACAGAGGGTGGTCATTTCAGTCATCAAGGTGGACGTTGAGGCACAGAGAGTGGTCATTCCAGCCTTAGAGTCATTGTTCTGGCTCTAGGGTACATATTCAGGCATGACATGTGGGCATTCTGACCACCAGGGTGGGAATTCCAGCCCTGGAGTGGGCACTGAGGCATGATGGGGTGGGAATTCCAGTCCTGGGGTGTGCACTGAGGCACAGTGGGTTGGGATTCTGGACCCAGGATAAGCAAGCTGGATGTAGGGTGGGCAGTCTGTCATCCAGGATGGGCATTTCACCACCAGGGTGGGCACTGAGGCACAGAGGTTAGCCATTCTGGCAACCAGGGTGGGTACTGAGCCATAGAGTGTAGTCATTCTGTCCCTAGGGTGGGAATTATGGACCTGGAGTGGTTGTTCCAGTCCTGAGGTAGGCATTCAGGTACAGAGTGAGCATTCCAGAACTAGGGTGGGCAATCCAGGCCTAGGGTGGGCATTGAAGTACAGGGAGTGGGTATTCTGGCCCTAAGGGTATGAATTACCCCCTTTGATGGGCATTCTACTCCTACGGTAGGTCTTCTGGCCTATAGGTGACCAGTTGTACACTCGCAGGGTCATTCCAGTAGGTGTGGTGTCTTTGGCTGGGTCAGAGTAGCTATTAAGATAGGTGAGAGGGTCATCTCTGAGATAGTGTGGCTGTTTCCAATTGGTTACAGATTTTACCATGACCCTGTGTTTGGTAAATCTGCGTAATGTGGCAGTTCCAGATTTTACCAGTTCTACCCATTCTATCCATTCCTTCATTTCAGAATTCACCCACATTCCCATGTTGCTGTACTCCGCACTGATACTCAATATCCAAAGATTATCCTTGCTTAGAGTGAAATGATGCAGGATCTGAAGTGGCTGAGTGGGCATGGCATGTTGCAGAAGCAGTAGTAACCAGTCCCGACACAATCAGTTCCTCCCCACAGACACCCTCCCCCCCCACCATTCAACTGTTGAACATTGCCACATTGCTAATCAGTGTAAAACAAAGAGAAGTTTCCAATTCAGCAATAATAGGCCTATGAACTGAATCTGAATATACTGTTTGTGATTACAGCACTGAATACCAGACCCCCCCCCCATATACACAGCACTGCCCCTCTCGTGCCTGTGCCAACCAGTGGTTAGAGCATGGAACACTGGACCAGCTGGTCCCAGGGAGGCAGATGTAGCCTAGAGGTTAGATCATCAAGCTGTAAACCTGAAAACCCAGCTAACCTATGTTTGAATCTAAAATCTTCATTTGCACACTATGTGATATGAGGAAGTCACTTAACCTCCCTGTGCCCCTGAGACACACCTGGAAATGAGCTATGACTCAGTGTTCCTCTCCCATTCAGAACATAATAAAAAAGGTTCAAACCCCATCACAGTTAGTGGCATGACCTTGCGCAAGTCACTTAATCACCTAGAGCTTCAGGCCCTCTGGACTATAAAACTGAGGTGCAGTAGAAGCAAAACCCTTCGCCCACCCTAACACTCTTTAAATTAGACTTTGAATAATTAATGAAATTTGTACTTGTGATTGACTGTTCAGTACGTTAGTTCAGTTCACAGAAGAGAAACAATAACACCCCTCAGTTATTCCTTCCACATAGTTATTATTCACGTGGATTCTGCATCAGTGTGGATGTTTTTTTGTGGCAAATTACTGGCAACTCACTACACATAATGGATACATATATGACAGTGGAAACATGCACCATGTAATCAAAGCTGATTTATTTAGAATAAATTGGCAGAATAAGGCCATGAGTGAGTTGGAGTTGTCAACATTGCAGTTTAACACGAGTCCCAGATTTGGGTGGGAATGGTCCAAGAAGCTCAACTCTGGTACCCACAGTCTTGTAGGTTAAGAGATCTTGGTTTCTCTTCCACATTGTTCCGTGTTCTGGTCTTTGGTGCCTAGTTGGGATATCCTGGAACGCTAAAAAGAAATGCTGAAGGACCTGCCTGCCTGCATGTGAACTTTGGATGTGATCAGATTCAGTTCTGGTTTCATAACTCCTCTGCTATTGTATTTCTCAGCACCCTTTTTCACCTGAGCCAAAATGGGGCCAAGTTCCAGATGTATGCCCCCAACCAGCAGCAAATGCACGTGATTGATCATACCCGGAACCAACCCATGTCTGGGGAGAACAGGTAACCAATGCCAAGTTGAGAAAGAAAGATTTCCAGGTGGGCAGTGGTGGTGGTGGGGGCTCAGAGGAGATGTCTGGATGAATGCTATCTGTAGCATGGGGTCATTGGGCATGTTGCTCATACTCTAGGCTCTTGTGTTCAAGGACACTCTAAGTTATGATTTATTTATATTTGGACGAGCAGTAAGAAGCAGAGTGTTCACTTTAAACAGAGTAGCCAGGGCAACACTGTACGAGAGCTGTTACAGAGATTTTCTGGTTTCCAGAAAATATTCACATCATCAGAACTCAGTCACACATAATTCATCCCAAACTGAAATGTCAGGACCTACCCATTTTTTTTTTATTATTACTGAAGACACTTGTTAAATCAGGATCATTTCCCCATAGACATCAGCTGTTCCTGCTACTTATTCCTGATATGAAGTCTTAATCCTCTGCTTATGACATCACCACCTGATGCCATGAAAATAATTCTGATGTAAGCAAAGGAGTATGACTTCAGCTCTGGAAGAGCAGAAAAAGCAGAAGACGCCCAAGGAGCAAAGAGCCTGCTTTCATGCAAATGTCTTTAGTCACAGAGAATGGAATATCCTGAAACTGAAATATTTTTCATAATATTATGAGTTTTTAAGTTTTACCAATGCCAGATCATTGTTCTGCTAGAAACCTGATGATGATGACTAAATAAATAAAAGGAAGCTTTATCTGCACTATTGGGCGATTCCAATGTTTGTCACTCAAACACATTACATTAGTAATGATTTGAACAAAATACTGGACAGGAAGTTGGTTCCCACTTTTGGTGACCTATTGTTGTGGATGAGGACATTCCTTAAAACGAAAAGTTTTCCACATTTTGTCTGGGCCTTCTGTTTTATCCCTCTTTCACACTGTACAGTCTCTCGTCTCGTCTCTGTCTCTTGTATGGTTCTCTACCTGGGACTTCTGGTAAGTGCAGGTTCTCATTCCACTGGCCAATCTGGCTTACCTCCCCCCAAGGCAGGGAAACACCCTTTCTGACTGACCAGGTTGTAGTTGGGGGAGAAGAATGGATCACAGCTGCTCTTCACCCTCCATGTCAGCTTCTGCTCCTGTCATCCCAGGCTCAGGGTGTGAATCCAGGAAACCAACGTGCCCTAGTGGTTGCATACTGCTAGGCACCATGAAGCTGGCTGGTTCCACCATTATGATAGCTGAATGGGTCACTGTAGCACACATTGTGAAGAGGATTATGGGTAATGTATTGGTATATGATTTGTTCTATTTTAGGCCTCCAGTAAATTGTGCTGAAGACTACAAAACTCATTACAGTTGTTAGCTTTCCAAGTTACCAACAAACAATATATTTCTGACTCGAGACTGACATGCCCCATCATTTCTCATCCTCAGGAATGTAATGACTGAGTCTGCCCGCCTGGCCCGTGGCAAAATTCAGGACCTATCCCGGCTCGATGTCAACAGCTTTGATGCAGTTATTTTCCCTGGTGGCTTTGGCATCACCAAAAATCTGTAAGTTTCTTAGTCTGGGGCAGTCCGGTTAGAAATGGTGTACCTCTAATACCTCAGACAGAGGGTAAATGTACATATTAGCTTTCAGGAATTTATTTTAGGGATGCTCCCAGTTTTGATTAGTTGGCTGATTTATAACCTGGATGATTGATAGACTGGATGACTTGCTGGTTGGTTGACTGATTGTTGATTAGCTGGTTGATTGGCTAGTTAACTGGCTGAGTGATTGCCTTGCTGATTGGTTGTTTGGCTGGTTGATTGGTTGACTGGCTGGTTTAATTATTGACTGATTAATTGGCAGGTTGGTTGATTGACTGGCTGATTGGGTGCTTGCGTGGTGGATTGATCAATTGATTAACCAACTGATTGATTGGCTAGTTACTTGATTGATTGGCTGGCTTGCTGGCTGGTTGAGTGATTGATTGACTGATTAATTGATTGGTTGATTTGACTGATTTGCTGATTGGCCTATTGGTTGACTGACTGGGTGATTGATTTGTTTTTATTTTGTAAATATAAATTTTATTAAATCTTCATAGGGCATCCATTTACAAATCACATTATTAAAAGATATACATTCATACTATATCGGGAAACAGGATGCGGTACATCTGGCATAACATTAGGAAAAGAACCACATTACGAAACCACCAGTCCCTCCCTAAGGTACAGCATGGGGGGGGGTGTATATTCATGTTCGTTAGCTCAACATTTGTTCCTGTTCCCACAGCACCTTCCATCATTTGTTAAGGAGAAACTTATACCCTTGTGGATGCGGGGGGTTAGTACAGGCCACCCCCAACTTAATGGGGGAGGCGGAGTGGGAGATAGTCACAAGGCTGTCCAGTGGGGTCCATTGGTTCTTGCTATAGCTGCACGGACTGACTATCTGTCTAATATGTGTCTGCAGACAGGGGACCACCTGTATGCTGAGCAAACCAAAATTCAGGGGATCAGTGAAGGATCTTTGCTTATGGTGTGAACAAGCCAGCAAGTCCAACGAGTGTTACATACCTCTAAACAATCGTTGAGGGAGTGTGTGATACTCTTCATGCAATATACCAGTTGGGCCATCAGCCATCAGTCCTCTGCAACTGATATTGTGGGTGTCAACCAGCACTACATGATAGCTTTTTTGGCTAGAGTGAGTAAAATTCCCAGTAGGCAGCGAGAACTAGGATCTTACACACCTCTGGGACACTGTAGTTATATATAGAGGAGGGTTAAGCTGAATATGCATGCCAAACAACTCTTGCAATTCTGCCTCCAGTGAATGAAGAAAAGGCTGTAATAGTGGACATGACCACATCACAGGCAGGTGCATGGCCATAGGCTCGCCATATGTTCTCCAGCATCCCGACCCTTTGGAGAGCAGGTAGTGTATGTGCAATCATGAGAGTTCTGAAAAACCTGGTAAGTTACTTCTAAGCATACTCCCTCCACTGAAGAGAGCTGGTGACTCTCACAGCAGCCTGACATGTCTTCGACCATGCCTGTCTATCCACTGAAGTGCCAAGCTCCCGTGACTGTTTGATTGTGATAATTATCGTGTTAACGCCTGATGAGACCTAAATCGCCTGATGTAGTTGAAGAATGTCATGTGAGGTTGGTCTCTGAGCTAAAAAAAAATGATTCAGTATGTAATTATAGGGGTATATTGGCCTGGAGATTGGACACCAAGGGGGAGACTAGAGATATGATGCCATATCTGCAAATATCAATAAAACTCAGATCTTGCAGGTGGTACTGTGTCTGTGTGGCCTGAAACACTTGGATGTGTGGTCCCTAAAAAAATTGGTAGATGTACTGAAGAGTGCTTCTTTCCCAATTTTGGAATCAGTGGTCAACAAGGAGGGGCATTAAACCCACAAGCTGTGAAATAGGACATAGCAGTGATACGAATGGGGTAAAATGCAAGCCCTTCTGAATGGAATGCCATAACTTAACATGGTCCCTCAGCCAAGGGTTCAGGTCCCTGCATTTGGACTAGGGGCATCAATTGATAATACATACACTGTGCAAATTGATTGATTGATTTACTAACTGATTTATTGGACCAGTAATTGGCTGAACGGCTGTTTTATTGATTAACTGGTTGGTTAATTGTCTGGCTTGCTGGTTGGTTAAGTGACTGATTCATTGGCTGGTTTATTGACTGACTGGCTGCTTGATAGACTGATTATTTGCTTTATGGGCTGGCTGGTTGATTTACTGACTGACTGATTAATCCATTTTCTCCTGGCACACCCTCTTATGGGTTAGAGACACCATAAAATACAGAATCAACATTATACAAATCCTCCATCCTGATTGGTTGGCTGACACCTTTTCAGCATAGTAAATCCTCCAGTGTACCCACTGGAAAAGGTGCCAGCCACCAGTCTGCCACACAAGAACCTATCCCTTAAATCACTCTGACCGTCACCAGCCCAAGAGTAGCAAACACTGTGATGGACAGCAAGCGTCTACAAAAATCGCCATATTCCATTCCCACTAAACAACGGCAATCAGCCCTGCCCAAACAACTTATAAAAAAAAAAAGAATTCATCACACAACACTTGCCCATCTCCTCCTAGTATTTTTTTTCTTTTAAACTATCTTCCATCTCAAAACTTCGTGACTCCCTCGCTGCTTCAGGATATCTCCCTCTCGTATCCTCCTCCACTCACCTATCACTTGCTCAGTCTGCAACAAATCCACCCCTGCTCCGATACATTTTCTCTGCATTCCCAGTCTTCATCTTTAAATCTCAGCAGTAAAACAAAAAATGCCAAAACACAATCAATCCAACCCTCCGGCCATATCCACATTGTAAACTCGAACCCGGAAGCTTTCCGATCACAACCCATTACGGCTCGCTCCACTGAGATTTTTTCCCATAATGCTGTTTCACGGCTCGGCATCTCTCCACTCCATACAGTGCAACTGTAACCAGGTACTGTTTTTTCTAGCTCACTAACAAATATCAAAAAATAAAACAAAAACACATAGAAAGCCACTGTATCGCCAAAAAATGAACTATTGCATAATAGCAATATACCAATCCAGGGAGTGGGTACATGGGTGGATTTACCACTTCTGGTGTGGTTAAGTCACTCGACGTGCTTCATGACCATACCACACCAGGTGTGGTACCTCCACCCATGTACCCACTCCCTGTCATGGTATATTGCTCAAATACAGGCCACATCATTAAAACTGTGACTTCTAACACTCCAAACCACCTTCCTAAACAAATAAGTTAACTTCTTCTTAAAAGTTGTTACTGCTGAAGACAGTTTAATGTTCAGACGGAGATAATTCCATATATGGGGGGCTGCAGCAAAGGCCTTGTCCCACAGAAATCTTTATGGAAGCTTTCCTGAGGATAAGTGTCAGCTGTTTGCACCTAGATGACACTAGGGACTCAAGAATGGCAGCAAAACTTTCTCAAAACTTTCCTTTGCCCTATGCTGACTTTTGGGAACTAGGCAGGAGGGGGCTGCCTGGCATACTAGTGGCCAATACCTGGGTCATCAAGAGTGAATCAGCAGAAGGAGGGATCAGGCATCTACCCAGGAGCTTACCTCTTCCAGGTAGGGAGGATTCTTGATCACATCATCTGGCTGCCTTTGGGAGGCCCATGAAATCAGGCGGTATGTGTGAGGTGGAGCGCTGTTTTGGTAGGCACTGTCAAAATGTCTTTACAGCAAGATTGACATATTGGACATCACCCCTCTATGGTGCCTGAGGCAGGGAGGAAAAGGTAGAAAAATACTGGCTCCAAAAAGACAGATAAAGTAGCCCCATGTACATGGGTAATTCCACTGGTTAGTTCCTCTTTCTGCCCTGCCATTATCCCTTGCTGAATTCGGTCTCCTGGGAATCATCACTTGGATGGGGAGCACCAGGATGGGTTATCAGGATGGGGTAAGAGATCTGCTGGATGAAAGGGGGCTCTATGTAGGCCATTAAAGGGAAACATCCACCTTAAATTGCCCCACATTTTAGTGTGGGATACTTCCCCCCCATTAGCCTTTTCACAAATAATTTTACCTTTATTGTCACAAACATGCTCCGTGGGTCAGGCCCTCTTCTCCCACAGTGCCAGCCTTGAAACACAATAGTGTGAACAAGAGACAAACAGGGTAACCCTCCTGTCTGTTTTAGGTCTGAATTACCTACCAGCCTTGAGTCCTGGGGGTCAAATGTGAACCTGATGCTAGCACACCCCATTAATAGGCTCAGATATGTATTCTCTTTGGGGTAATGCAATGCAGTCCTTTGCCCAGTGGCACCCAGCCAAGTTATCCAAATGCACCCTTACGACTCAATATGAGACCTAGGTATATTCTTACCTTTAGCAAAATAGTAACACACCCTTTTCTTAAGCACTTAACAGTAGTCAGAATATTTAACACTTTTCCAGCATTCAAATGCAAAAGAAACTGAGAAGCCACAGGCAGAATTTCAAGGAAAAAATTGCTTACTAAAGGTTTAAAATAGATAAAATACCAAATACAGAACATATAACATCAATACTTACATCAACAAAATAATTGGGAAATTACAGAACAGAAAACCTCCTGCAAAATACTTAAAAGTTCCAGCTGAATTATATCTTTCTAAAGTGCCTAGTTACCAGTCCATAGACTGTGCGTGTCTTAGATTTTCAGAGAGTTCTTCTGCACTGACTTCTCAGATGCAGGCAATATTCAGAAGTCAGTTTTCTCCACCTCCTGGTGATGTCCCAGCATACATGTCACTGTTAGATTCTGCCATAAACTTAATTTCTACTGTGGAAATCAACAGTTAGCAGTTTTTGAGTTTGTCATGGTACAGAGGTGCAGGCGAACTCATTGCTATAAGAGGTGCTATACAGGGGTGTGCCCAATGGAGAGCTCCATTTCTAGGGGCAGGTCAGCAGCAGGCAGATCAGTTAGCAGGCTGGTGATGACTCCCTTTCAGCTATTGTGGCAGAGTTGGACAACTTTTCAAAGACAGAGCTGCACCAATAGTGGCGCCGCTCGGTCCTTTGATGTTGCATTCCTGGTTGCACGTACACACTGCTGTAGCTTAAAGCAGTGTGAACGCGCTGAGCCCAGGCTGTCGGCATGCACCCTCACCCACTGTTGAAAAACAAACAAACCGACGGGTGCCCAATCCCCCTGTCGGCATGCCCCTTCCCAGTTCATTTGCTGACGTGGGAGCCCACTCCACGTCAACATAATGTCCCTCACCTCCAATTTGTTGTGTGCCAAGAGGGGGTGCCCAATCCCCCTCGACTCTTGTCCTTCACCCCCAACACTTGGTATGTGCTGATGGGGGTGCCCAGTCCCTATCGACTACAGCCCCCCCCAAACAAACACTCAGATGACATGCTTGGAGCCCACCCCAGTGTGCCAAATGTCCCTGTAAGAAAGAAAACCTTCCCGTGATGTTTTAAATTTTTTTAAAAACCTGTAAACATGAAAACGGTTGCTCGTTGAATGCGGTGGCCCCTCCCCCAACCCATTCCCACCTTATGCGTACCCCACCTCCCCACACATCCCCACCCCATTCTTGCCTCTGGAGCCCAGCGTAATGATCTTCGATGGACCAGGAACACGTCTGCACTCTTCAAAGCCGACTGCAAACTGAAGAAATGCCGGTAAGCTGTATAATGGTTTAAATGGTTTTTATTTTCAACTTTGGTGCATATCTCATCCATTTGTGTGAGTTTATGCACCAAATTTTCAACATGAGGTTCTTGGGACCCCATCTCATGAATTCAATCACTGTCATGTGGTTATTCGGTCCCAAAAGGTGATTTTGTGGTCACTGCGCAGAATCACCTTTGGAACTGATTATGAAACAACAGTGTCCTTCTTCATGGTTAGCTCTAAAAAACTATGTTAATTTAGTGAAAAAATTCAAAGAATGACTACGTTACAGCGTGTGTTGTGAGTTTCAGCACACACTGGTAACATCGCGAATATGTCATTTTATTTTTTTTATACATATTTTCTCCCCCCTCAAGCTCTGGTCGGCTTGGACATCCCGACTGCCCCCTCCAGCCCAGACACCAGACATCAGGCCGACCTCTTCGTTACCTCCACAGATTACCCCCCATGGCGGAGTGGTGAGGAGCTCCCGTTCCTTACCTTGACTCACCTGAGCAGGATCCAGATGAGGGCGCTATCCGGGTGAACTGCGGGGCGACCATGCTGCCCACCAGAGCCACTTTTCCATTTTCCTCCTGCAGAGTGCTGGCATGCAATGACGTCCGGGCACATCGTGCCGACATCTGCCGCACTCTGCCCCCCTAATAGCACCGCTCTAGTAGTGCCCCTGGTCATCACCAGGGGCTGTACAGAGCAGTGGCTCCCTGGATCCTTCCCTGGGATAGGAGAGCATTCATCTGGATGCTCAATCCTATCCCTCCCCTGCCAACCCCTGGCGGCCCGGGCTTGTGTTCAAACCCGGGTTGCCAACATGGTTTGAGGTGTGGCATCCAGTGCCTCAACCCTCAGTGCCACCGGGCCGGCACAAATATGTAATATTTTCACTCAAGATTTTCAACATTGGTATTTTTTTACATCTCCTCATGAACAGTACAGCGGTCATTTTTCATATCCTGGCCGAAATGTGTTTTCATATTTCCGGCGCAGAATAGCACAGTCGCTGTGTGAAATCAGTGTTCAGGACAGATTATGAAAATCACAGTGACACTGTTCATGAGCGGAGGTCTCAAAAACATATTTTGAAAATTTGGTGACAGAAGTCCATAATGATCGTTACGAAGCGCAAGTGCTATGCAGTTTCAACGGCACTTGTAACATCACAAATATGTAATATTTTCATTCCAGATTTTCAACATTGGTATATTTTTATGCCTCCTCATGAACAATACAGATGTCATTTTTCACATCCTGGCGGAACTGTGTTTTCTCACTTCCAGTGCTTAATAGCACGGTCGCTGTGGGAAATCAGTGTTCGGGACAGATTAAGAAAATCACAGTGACACTGTTTATGAGCAGAGGTCCCAAAATGCCTATGTTGAAAAGTTGGTGACAAAAGTCCATAAAATTACTATTTTACGAGCGTGTGTTGCACAGTTTCCACACACACTCGTAACATTGAGGATTTGTAGTACGGTATAGTAGCTTATTTTCAGTAGTCCTAAATATTTGCTATATTAGCGTAATGCAGTCCATCAGCGAATGCCTAGGACCAGTGAAATTTTCAGTGCTGAACTTAATGACCCGCGCCTGCCCGACAGAACCATAGCATCGGTAGTAGTTTCAGACAATGACTTCCCCATCTGATTCCCTTACTTGCCCCCGCTTATAAAAACTCCATCAAAACACCATTATTTTTTCAGCGCTTAGTATCTACTTTGTACATAATGAATTGTTTTGATTGCTTTTACTGATTTAAAACACTATTACTGAATTTGTTTTCTTAAAATGGTACCTCCGCACACTGCATTCACTCAGTTTCCCACATGGTTCCATTCACCACACCAATTTGCCCTTGCAGTTCTCTGTTCAGTCCCATCAAGAAATATCCAGCTGCTTTGTTTAAATCCTTTATTTATTTGTGGAAAATTATTTTAAGGAAACAAAAAATGGAAAAGTACGAACAACGATCACGCTGTATGCAGCATTCTTCCGTGTTCGTCAGCATTCCACGTGGTTATTTGTGGGCGTTCATTTATCTAGTACATCATCATCTGGAATTCACCACAATATAACCCAGACAGACCATCTTAGGGTAGCTGGTTCATTCCACTGGGGTTCAAACAGACGAGGCATACTGACGAGTCCTGGTAGGATGAAACACGTGTCTATGTCATTTGTTAGCACCCTTTGCAAATTGTGTGAGAGACCTTTTGGCACCATGCAATTCTGCTTAAAGTTGAACCAGCATAACATTCTGTGGTGATTTGCATATGCAGCCCATGATGCTTTGCATTGTGTGGGCATGTGTGATTTTGTATCATCTGGAATTAATGAGCAATGGGCACCTTCTCTGGGTACTATTGATGATACAACACCACTGAGCTGTAATGCTGATACATTACTGCCTGCTTTTGTTTGGCCAGTGGTGTGCTAGAAAATTCATGGGCTACAGATGCAGCAACATGAGGCTGTACTCCAGAACTGGATGCAATAACGTCTGCATCCACATCGGCAACATACAAGTGGTACTGGCCCTTTCTTTTGACTCCAGTGAGCCAGGTAACGATTGATATTTTGCTTCATTGCTGAAAATGCAGCGCAGATAACTAGCTGTTTTTTTAGGTGTACAGACAGACACCGCAGAGTTGAATGAGGCAAGTGGCAGGATAGCATCAGAGCGCTAATTAATAAGAATGCGAATGCGGATGATCAGCTGATACCGTGAAATAAAGTCAACGTGACATCAAGGTACTATACAGTATTTTCACTCAAGAATTTCAACATTGTCAGTTTTGCACACCTCCTTATGAACGGTACTGCTGTCATTGTTCACATCCTGCCCAAAATGCGTTTTCACACATCTGGTGCACAATGGCGTGGTTGCTGTGGGAAATCAACGTTCAGGACACAGTAAGAAAATCATAGTGACAGTGTTCATGAGCAGAGGTCACAAAATGCCTATGTTGAAATCTTGGTGAAATTATTCCATTAAATGACTGTTACAAGTATGTGTTGTGCAGTTTCCACGTACATGTTCAAGCATTTTTAATATTTTCACTCCAGATGTTCAACACTGCCATCTCTTCACACCTCCCTATGAATGGTACAGCTGTAATTTTTCACATCCTGCCCAAACCGTGTTTTCGCACATCCGGTGCAGAATGGCGCGGTTGCTGTGAGAAATCAATGTTCATGACAGATTAATAAAATCACAGTGCCACTGTTCATGAGCAGAGGTCCCAAATGCTTTCATGAGGTGGGGTCACAAAAGGCCATGCTGAAAAATTGTAATGCAAATACCAACAAATGCCCAGGACATTAGGGTTTCTAACCATAACGTCCCCCCCACCCGCACCCATGGTGGGGCTCCAATACCCTCATCTTCTCTGAACTGCAGACATATTGTCACTCTTCAAAGCCAGATTATGAATTGAGGAAACAGGTATGCACATCACTGTATTTCAACAGGAATGTGAACTTAGTGGCATAACTTGTTCTTCCTGCTGGGAACTCTAGTTCTACCATTCGGTACGTACCAACAGCAGTCCCAACTATGAACTCTGGCATTGACAAATGCTTGTTAAAATATGAGTCTCTTTGCACAGCCCAGTGTCGCTGAGGGTTGACGCGCTGGACACCACAACTCGTGCCACACTGGTGACCCAGGTTTGGGACCGGACTTGGGCTGGCAGGGTTTGCAGGGGAGAGGAAGGATCGAGCATCCCACGACTACTCTCCTTCCTCTGGGGAGGGTTGGAGCACTGCAGCGCACTGTAGCAGTGACTGGCAGAGGGCAGTAGCACTACAGCAGCAAGCAGCAGAATGGGGGGAGGGCACGTCGGTGTAGGCACGTAAGTGCCAGGATGCCATTGCACATCCTGCTCTCCTGGGCAGAAAACCAGGCGGAAAATGATGGAGCAGAATCTCGGCGGCTGATGGCCGTGCCCGCTGCCCCCAGTACCCGAGAAGAACCTGCATACAGAGTGTCATGAGTGATCAATGGCCGGGTCTGTGGGGGTGCCAGACTGGGCCTGGGGGGTGTGGGTGTTGGCGGCTGGAGGATTGCGGGGGATCTGCTCCATGGAGGAGGATAAACGGAAAGAAGATTAAAGAAAAATGAGTCTCTTTCATCAAAGCCTCTCCTTTGATCTCTCTGTTGGTTTCCTGTTTTGCAAGAATGATTTATGTTTTTCCATTTTCATACGAGTTTGCTACAAAGTTGTCTCTTTCCCTCAGGATCATAAAATTCAAACTTTTAGCTTTCAAATGCATATTTAATTATGTCTTATCACCTGGCATCTGGCAGGAAGCCATTTGTTAAGGCAGGACAGGAAACCTTTAATTAGTTTTCCCCCAATCAGCTTTTATGACAGCCTGCTGCTTCAGCACACTGTCCTCTCTGAGGTCAAAGGTCAAGCCTTCTCACTTACTGGTATGTCTTAGGCAATCACATACACACATTTATTTATAATACAAATATTATACATATATTAATAAGCAGATGGCAGAGCGTCACAATGCTGCGCTAATTTTATTTTACTGGTTTATCCTACTGTCTCTGCTGCCTGTTATTTTATAACAATTACCTATAGGGGCACATACCAAAACCTCTGGGGATCAGCCACAGGGGTGTGTATAGTTTTTATTAATAAAAGGAGCTGTTAATAGCTCCTCTGTGCTCTTTACTGATGCCAGTGCCACACAGAGACTAAGTATAGACTGCCAGTATAGTACAGTATCCTATATTCAATCAATCAATCAATCAATCACTTTATTTAACCAGGCATATATTATGACTGCTCCCTGCTGGCAGGACCCCCCGCTAAAAATGAAATATTGCATATCGGGGGTGGGGGGTGGGGGTGTCATCCAAAGTAAAAATAAACTATAAAGAAGTTCGATGCTCCCAGTCTGGACTGGTACAAGACTGTTAGCGCTACCTTCAGATACACCATTACCTGAGGATTCAACCCACAGCTGTGAGAGATATCGCCAAGCATCACCCTCTACTCTCACTGTTGGCCCTGCAGACCACCTTCCAAATCCCCAGAAACCTAATCTCTCTTATTTACCAAGCCATTCAAGGCACACAACCTTATAATACAAATTATCTTGTTGACAGGGTGGGGTGTGGAATTGAGGAAGGATCCAGACCTTAAATCTTTTGAAAGGGGTTGTTCCAAGATGAGTCAGGTTACATTGTCCCATATCTGGAAAGAATATGAGTGGAAGCACCTGGTACTGTATTTTAGGGCCCCAGTGGTCATGCCCCACTTGGGGCATGGATTAAGCGCTGCCTGCTGGTGACAGTCAATCAATCAAGTCTTTATTTATCCAGGCGAACACCATTGAGCAGGCTCATTTACAAGGTGGACCTGGCGTTACACAAGGTCAAGAATAACACTTTTATGTACAGATAATAAATAGACATGATTATACTGAAATAGAAAAGAAAAATACAGAGAGCAATAAGAAATATTTCAGGTATAGGGTTAACAAGGTTAGGGAGAATGGTATGAGAAGGGGAATTAAAACATTCTGAAACAGCCAGCATATTAAAACATTTTCAGACAGCACGGCATATCATTGGTCGGGACATACACAAACTTAAGGGGCAGATATGGAGGGGAGGGGTACAGGACTGCAGCTGTTCTAAGAGGGGTGCTACGGTAGATGGGCTGGGGACATATATGTTAGGAGTCTGAGGGTAAGAAAGGTAGTGGATTAGCAGAAAAAGGGGGGGGTATAGGTGTGGGAAATCTAGGGCAACCCACACATGTGGTATGTGGGCATGCCCCCTCCTGGCAACTTTGTACTGATATCTAGAGGTAGCCATCACAGAAGTGCTAGGGGTTGGAATTATTTTATGCCCAGAGATCTGTATTTTATTTCAGTACCCTGACTCCTAAAGGGCAGATAGATTAAATACTTGTTAGGTATCATGCTCGTAGCAGCTCTGCAGTGCATCACCAGGAAGTGGCTTACTCCACAGACACCTACTTTACAACATTGGTGGGATGCAGTGAATAACACTTACACTATGGAAAGAATTACATTTAACCTAAATGATAGGGTGGAGCAATTTATATCCCATGGACTAAGTGGATTATGTATGTTACACAGCATGTTGCCACCTTTGTCCCATAGACAACTGAACAAAGAGAGGAAGGATGGCGGAGGTCTTTGGCCAATTAAGGCTGATGGGAGGAAGACATTAAGGAATTAGCCTAGTTTCTGACCCCCAGGACCTATTCCCCATGCTCTATTTCAAAGTCCAGGCAGGTACACAAGCTATTTGGAACCATCAACGGGTATGCCGGCACCACACTGTTCTGCCAGGGAGTGCGGGGTCCCGAAGAGTCTCACTGTATCATGAGCAGAGTGTTACTAACAGCAATGCCATCTAATTGCTCTGCACAGATTGTTTTTTCTGTGTTGCAAGGCATTATATTAAGTATTTTAAATGCCAAAAAAATATATATAGGAGTTCGGTGCTGAGGTGCGCTGCTACCCCAATCTAAAAAAAAAAAAATGGAGGGGCGCATTGTATCTTTCTACACTATGCATGCACACAGCATAGAAGCACAGGGTAAAAGAACTTCAGTCTTGAGTGCCGTATGTACCCTTCATTTTACCAGCACTGATTTCACTGTCACACACAAACACAGATGCAGACATGCGACACACACACACACACACACACACACACACACAAAAACACACTGCTAGATGTAGTACCTAATTGTAGCCACCAAGGGGCAGCAGCTACCTAGGTTTTTAATTTTCTACTACTATATTCAGGTCTCTGCGTGAGGTGTGTTAGCAGACTGAGCAGAGGAAACTGATTTTATGCCTAATGATGCCAAGTTAATACACAAGCAATGATACATTTATTAAAGAGCACCAAGTGTGCTCACTGTCAGGTATCCACCATGAGGACAAATATCCACCAAAGCTCACATTTACAGCCTATTCCCAGAGGACTTAAACAGTCCTGTTTCCTATTTCCAGAATTTGTTTTTCATTTTTTAAAGTGAGGAAGGAATGGTCATTTTGCTCTGAGGAGCTTGGCTACCTGATCTCTTCCTTTTCCTGGTGAAACAGAAGAAATAAAAGAATAATAGATAAATGAAATAGAAAAATGTGGGCACTAAGACTGTTTAAGGTGTCAGCGTGGCTCATTTGGTAGTACATCTGCCTTTGGGTCAGAAGACCATGGGTTCTAGTCACACACCAGAACTGGGCTCATACCATAAGCGCTAGTACCCGAGTGCAGTATTAGAGAGATGATGCATTGCTGAGGTGTGCTGTCCTTCAGATAAAATGTTAAATTGAGGTCCCTGCTGCCTTTCCTGGTAGTTGTTCAAGTGGACAATAAAAATATCATGCACTTCTCAATACGAGTAGAGGAATTTCTTTCTGGCTGCTACCAACAGCTTTACCTGGTTCAAATTCAGTAGAATGAATTTCTACTCCCCCCCCCTCCCCATGGGACAAGGTAGAAAATTGTAATGCTAGTCCTTCTCCTCTTCTGGTCAACAAAAAACAAATAAAAGTAAATAAAGTCCTGTGGAGGTAGGCTGCTAGCGTGTGTGTGTGTGTAGTTAAAGCACTGAAACGAGCACCATTTAAAGAGTGGTACATTTAGCAATGTCAATTAGGAAGATTGACTTAACAATGAAAGAAGGTTGCAGAAAGGAAGAGGAAGGGAGTTGAGTAGCAGGTGGATATTATAACACAGGTGCCTAGTAACAATAAATATTGTAAAGAAAGGAGACAGTTTGCCTTCGGATGCTTCATTTGTTCCTATAGACACCATATGGCGTCGGGACCATCCATTGCTGGAATGGACCCAAAATGCCCACCGGGAGCAAATGAGTTAAAAATAAATGTTGTGCTTTTATTTTTCCTCAAATGTCTCATGCATTTTGTTTTCTTAAATTAAACATGATCAACGAGTGTGCATTACTAAAAGACACATAATGTTTCATTTTATTTCACCAACTACTTTTACAAATGAATAAAATGGGATCCTTTTATGGTGATATTAAAAAATCCATATTGGAAAGGCAGGCAGCATATTTCAATGGGGAACAGAAAATCTGTTTGCAGAATTTTAAAGATCAATAATGCTTTCTTCCAGTAAAATATGGATGTTACAGAAATATGTGATTATTTTTTTTTTATTTTGTTTATCCCTACTGATATCAGTTACTTCCGCCCTCCCTGAGAGAAAGGGACCTGTGGGGCCATCCACTTTGCTAGAATGGTACATGGAAAGGGACATCAGCGTTGCTAGATTGGTACCTTTGGAGAGAGAGACGTCACTGTAGCTAGAATTGTACTTTACAGAGGGATGTCGAGTTTGCTAGTATGGAACCTTGGAATGGGATGTCCACATTGTTAGAATGGTACCCTGGAGAGTGACATTCACTTTTCTGGAGTGGTACCTTAGAATTTGATGTCCAGTTTGATGGTTCAGTACCTTGAAGTGGAACATCCACATTGACAGAATGGTACTTTGGAATGGGATGCCCACTTTGTTAGAATTATACCTTGGAGAGGGATGTTCCCTTTTCAAGAATGGTACCTTGCAGCAACACATCCACTTTGCTTGAATGGTTCCTGGAGAGGGATTCCTCTTTGCTAGAACTGTACTGTGCAGTGGGAAGTCCTCTTGAAGAGGGACTTCCACTTTACTAAGATGATACTCCAAAGAGGGACACCCCTCCCTTTCATTTTCTTTGTATGAAAACCTTTTTTTATTCCCTCCTTGTCCGTATCCTACTATCACCCTGTCCCATCACCACAGTAGCCCTGCTTACCTGCTATCAGACTGATCCGACCATGTGAGTTGGTGCCACAGGGTCCTTGCTTGTTCCAGTCCATTGACCAACTTATGGCAGCTCAGATTCAATGCAAAAAAGTGCAAGGTAATGCACATGGGAAACAAAAACCCAGGGGAAGCATACACAATGGGGGGTGAGATACTGACAACAGTAAAAATAGAAAGGGACCTGGGGGTAATTATATCAGATGACCTAAAGGTGGGCAAGCAATGTGAGAAGGCAGTAAGGAAGGCTGGGAGGATACTGGGATGCATAGGAAGAGGCATCAATAGTAGAAAACAGGAAGTTGTTATCCCTCTGTACAGACAGTTGGTGAGACCCCATCTGGAGTACTGTGTGCAGTTCTGGAGACCCCATCTCCGCAAAGACATAGACAGAGTGGAGGCTGTCCAGAGGAGGGCAACCAAAATGGTGCAGGGTCTGCACCAGAAGACATATGAAGAAAGACTAAAGGAGCTTAATATGTATACCCTTGAGGAAAGAAGGGAGACAGGGGACATGTTAGAAACTTTCAAGTACTTCAAGGGAATTAACAAAGTCAAGGGGTAGCAACTTCCAGAAAAAGAGATGTGCAAGAACAAGGGGGCACAATTTGAAGATAGAAGAGGGACGGCTCAGAGCTAATGTGAGGAAGTATTTTTTCACTGAGAGGGTTGTGGATGCAGTGCTCCCAGATCAGCCCAAGCATTTTCCTGTAGCAGACCCTCATTTTTCCTGTATTTTCCCTGTAAAACCTTGATGAAATCCCTGTAGGTTTTCCTGTATGCCCCCGCCAATTTATTATTGCTATTGGCATCACTAGGATGGTAAATAAAATCACTACACCACATATTCTGTCTGTTTTAAGGGTTCTTATTTACTTTAAGAATTAAAACTGACCCAAAACATTACATAATTACATGACAGCTAAAGATATTTACAGGTAACATGAAAACAAGCAATGGTGGGGAAGAACTGACGTACAAGGAAGCACCGATACTGAACAGGTGGTATAAAGAGATAAACACAGGCATATATTTGCATCGTATAAAGTCTTAAAATGGTCACCCAGGAGTCACATTGTGCAAAGTTACTTATGAGCACCTGTCCTGAGGAGTGATGTGCAACGTTTCTTGAAGTCACGTAGCATCCATCCACGATGCAAATATATGCAGTCACCTTTAATATTTGTCCTTGCTTCTGCAGTGTTCCAGCATGGTCTTTGTTGGCTTAAATTTAAAGCAGTCCTCTTCTGTTTTATTGAAGGAAACATGCAGCAGTGCATTCAGTGTGTTTCCTTTCATACAGCTTCTGTCCTTTGTTTTGGTACGGTTGACATCACTAAATAAGCGCTCCACATCTGCATTTCCATGGGGCAGATGTAGAGTGCAGATATAAGCCTGCCAAGTAGGGGAACCTCAAGACAATTGGATTCCTGGGATTTTCAGGTTTTCTGATGTGCTGCCAATACTCGTCCAATTGGCAAGGTGGTCTTTTCCTCTGGGAAGGTCATCATTTCATATTCCAATATTTCATCATCAAGTTGATCCTAGACTTCATCATTGGTTCCAATAATGTTGGGAAGCAGTCTGCCAAAGCTTTAATTTAGCACTTGAGACATGTTGTTTCTCTGGGTTTAGTGCCTCCAGATGTTTATAGATGCCACCATCATAGTCTGCAAATGGCATTCTTCTTTCACTTGCTGGCATGCCTCAATCCAAAATCCTTTGCTAATGAAAGAAACTGTAGAACTGTTTCTTCTTCCCTCCTCCTCTTGTAGTTGCTGTACAAATGACTTGCAATTAGATTTTCCAAAAGTGACTTGGTCCAAAGGAAGGTGGTAGTCTGTGTTTAGGACATCAATGTCTTGAATTTGTGCAACTTCTCGAATAGTAGCAGTGGTTAGGAATTTTGACAGCAGTTTTTTGTACATAACCTCCAGCTCATGGAGAAGAATGTGAATGTTTGGTTTTTCCTGCTGGAAAAGAAGATTGAACTCTAGAATGAGTGGCAATGCAGGATGCATGGAACAGCCTCCCTGAGGAGGTCGTGGAGTCAAGAACAGTGGGGGACTTCAGGAATGCGTGGGACAGGCATAAGGCAGTCCTAGTGGGGGGGTAGGAGGAAGTAAGCTGTTGGTTAACTAGGATCTGCAGCTTATCTGTTAGGTAGGAAAATGGGCAGACTAGGTGGGCCAAGCGGTCCTTATCTGCCGTCAAATTCTATGTTTCTATGTTTCTATTGCAGGTCTAGTACCTGGAGTGGCAGGTTCATGCCAGGTTCCTCCTATTTGCATATTTTCATTATCCTTTATTTTTAAATTCGACAAATCCCATGCAGGGAAATGTCTCTTTTTTCAGGAGTTTCTAAATCTTCTTAACACAAACTGGTGTTTATGTTCTCGGTTTTAGTGGTTATTTGTGTGATTGTCATGTGTGTGTGTGTGTGTGTGTGTGTGTGTGTGTGTGTGTGTGTGTGTGTGTGTATCGTGTAGCTATGGAATGTGTGAGGCTGTATAACAGGTGGGTAACTGTGTCTAGATTGTGGGTGGATATGTGTGCATGTTTATGTGTGGGTACATCTGAAATTGTGTTATTTTGTATTAAATAATAAGGCATGACCAGGGGCTAGGTTACTGGGAGTTACTGTAACCCTTGGTGGTATCATGAGGTACGAGGCAAAGCCAAGTGCCTTGCAACCTTATGGTTAGATTTACAATGCTAACCCAACCCCTGAAGTGTGTTAAAACTGCATTTTTTATTATTGTATCATTTCAATTCTAATTATTCTATTGTACGTGAGGATTTTCAGCTATTGACAGACTACTTTTAGAATATAGTCAGAATGTTCCAGCCCCAGTTGTTTTATTGCAGTATGTGTTGCTTCAGTGTGCATGAGACTATATACTAGAGGGGTAACTATGGTGGGTAACTGAAGTGTGTGTGTGTGTCAGTGTGAAACTGGTGTGTGAATCTGTTTGCATGAGAAGAATGGTATAACTGCATGGATGTGTTTGTGCATGTATGTGTATATTTGCGTATGTGTGTATATTTATGTATGTGTGTATATTTGTGTATACGTATATATGTATTTATTTATTTAACTTTGGTGACCGAGTGAGTACACTGGCATAAGAAGCCGTTTTCTGGCATTACCCAGGTGCAGTAGCACGGCGACAGCAGAGATGCATAATACAGTAGATGTAGCAATATTTACAGTATTCAATTACATTAAAAGATGTTTACAAAGGTGTTTATATACATTGCATAGTGTACACAGAGGTGAGACAACCTTAGGTAAACTGAATACAGATGTACAGTAGCGACCAACCTGGGGGGAGTATGATGAGGGTACAGGAAAAGAGGAGGAGTTCACAATACAAGGAAGGGGTAGAGTGTCTATGGCAAGGATGAGGCTAGGGTACTCCGCACAATGGGATTCAATGACTGGTTGAAAAACTGGTGCAGAGCTCAGGGATTTGTCTTCATTGGGGACTGGGGCTCCACCTGGAGGGATGCAAACCTATACTGGCACGATGGTCTGTATCTGTCCGGGAGGGGAACCAAGATACTGGGTGATAGGTTTAAATGCTTCATTGGCAAGCATTTAAACTAGCCAAAGGGGGAAGGCAGTGAAAAGGAGAAGGGAAATCCTAGCCCCCTCAAAAAAATCAGGGTAGTTAGTGAAGTGAGCACCAAGATAGAGCTGTCGATAGGGAGAAGAGCAGGGGTAAATGGAGAAAAAGACAATGGCAGTAAGGATAGGGGTGGGGCAAAAAGAAATAAAGCCATAAAAAAATGGAGGGTAATGAGTACCAATGTCCGTAGTCTAGGTAAAAAGCTCCCTGAAATGGTGGCCTTGATGGAAGACGGATGCCTGGATATCGTGGCAGTCACAGAAACATGGTACACAGAGAACCAGGACTGGGATGTCAACATACCAGGATACACAATCTGCAGGAGGGACAGGGAGGGAAGAAGAGCAGGAGGAGGAGGAGGAGGAGGAGTAGCTCTCTATGTAAGGGAAGGGATCAAAGCAACAGTACTAAAGGGTAAACAGGGAGGAGAGGAGGCACTGTGGGTCACCCTGGAGACTGGAAATGGCACCACAGTCTGCATAGGGGTTGTATACAGACCCCCGTCTCGGGGAGGAAATGGACAAGGAAATGATAGAAAGCATCCTTAGGATAGCAGAGAAAGGTGAGATATTGCTGATGGGGGACCTGAATTTGCCAGATGTTAACTGGAGCACCTTTGCTGCAGCCACATCCAAGAGCAGGGCCATTCTCGATGCCCTAAAGGGAGCATGCCTCAAGCAGCTAGTTTTGGAACCCACTTGGGAGGGAGCAGTCTTAGACCTGATACTCTCAAATGGGGATGGAGAGAGGATCTCTGATCTTGAAGTGGGTAGCCATCTGGGAACAAGCGACCACCAAACTGTGGTTCACGATAAACTTAGCTGTAGAGTCAAGCCTCACAAAAAGTTAAGGTACTGGACTTCAGGAGGGCTGATTTTTTCAAAATGGGAGAGTGCCTCAGAAAAGCACTAGCAAACAGGCAAGAAGGTGGGGTGGAGCAACAATGGGGAAACATCAAAACTGCCATCATAGAGGCAACAATCCTTTGTGTGAGGCAAATAAACAAATCAAAACGAAAGAAAAAAAACACTGTGGTTCTCAAAAGAAGTGGCAGGGAAGGTTAGGGAGAAAAATATATCATTCAGGAAATATAAGAAAACACAGAAGGAGCAGGACAGAGAACTGTACCAGTTAAAGCAGAAGGAAGCGGGGAAGGCAGTTAGAATAGCAATAGCCCAAACCGAGGAAAAGATAGCCAACTCAATTAAGAACGAGGATAAAACCTTTTATAGGTACATTAGGGAGCAAAGAAAGACTAAGGCAGGGATACTGAAGCTGAATAAAGAGGAAGGTGGTTGGGCAGAGAGTGACAGTGAAAAAGCAGGGATACTGAATGAATACTTCTGCTCAGTACTCACTGTGGAAAAGCAGGGGGAGATACCTAATTCAGTCAATAGAAGCACTCTGGATAGGGGGGTTGATATTAGTCCTTTCACAGAAGCAAGAGTTCTGAAAGAACTGTTAAAACTGAAGGTGGATAAAGCAATGGGGCCTGATGGGATTCACTCCAGAATTCTAAAAGAACTAAGGGAAGAACTAGTAACAACACTGACTACCCTTTTTTTTTTTGTATTATTTATTTTCTCCCCTACTTGCATCCACGCCAACCTTTCCTTCCTGTGAGCCAAGGCTTCTACCGACCCATCCTGTCCCCTGAGCCTCCACTCTCAAATGACAGCCATCTCCCTGGGTAACCTGGTGTATCCCTTCGCCAGACGGGTCCCCCCTCCGAGGGGAAAGCACCTGTGCCAGGGGGCGTGCAGGGACCACACATCATCTTGGCCCAGGGAGACGCTGCTGAGGTGGAAGGCTTTGGAGGCATTGACGGGCTAGGAGAGCCAGGCAGCCATCATCTGGTGTGACATGGAGTGTTTTTTACACTTTTCTATGTACGGCCATCCTTAACCATCGCGCAGTGCTCCTGGTCTCCACCAGAGGCCGCTGCTGACCGACAACTTCTCAACCCACCCCCGGGAGAGAAGAGCAGTCCCTACAGATGCTCAATCCTCTCCTGTCCCTGCCAGCCTCTGGTGACCTGAGTCCATTCCTGAACCCGGGTCACCGGCGTGGGTCCAGGTAAGGCACCCGCGCCTCAACCCTCTATGCCACCGGCCCAACTGACTACCCTTTTTAATAAATCATGGGAGGATGGTATGGTACCTGAGGTCTGGAGGAAGGCAGATGTGATTCTCCTTCACAAAAGTGGGAGCAAGACAGAGGCAGGAAACTACAGACCCCTGTCAGTTTGACCTCAGTGGTAGGGAAAATAATGGAATCACTTCTGAAGGAAAGAATTGTTGAGTACCTAGAGGCCAGTGGGGCACAGGACCCAAGGCAGCATGGATTCACAGTAGGAAGGTCATGTCAGACAAATCTAATTGATTTCTTTGACTGGGTGACCAAAGTAGTAGACCAGGGAGGGGCTGTGGACATGGCCTACCTAGACTTTAGCAAGGCATTTGACACAGTCCCACACAAAGATTAATAAACAAATTAACTAGCCTGGGGTGGATCCCAGTGTGGTAGCTTAGGTAAAACACTGGTTGGACAACAGGACACAGCAGGTAACAGTAAATGGAGTCCACAGTGAAGAAAGGAGGGTTACTAGTGGGGTACCGCAGGAGTTCAGTAATGGGGCCAGTCCTTTTAATGTCTTCATCAGTGACATTGCAGAGGGACTGGAAGGAAAAGTATGTCTCTTTGCAGATGACACAAAGATCTGTAACAGGGTTGATGCACAAAGGTGGGGTGGAAAGGATGAAAAGGACTTGGCAAGGTTAGAGGAATGGTCAAATGTATGGCAGCTTAGATTCAGCACAAAGAAGTGCGAAGTAGTGCACCTGGGAAACAAAAACCCAGGGGAAGAGTACACAGTGGGGGTGAGATACTGACAACAACAAAAATGGAAAGGGGCCTGGGGGTAGTCATATCAGATGACCTAAAGGTGGGCCAGCAATGTGAGAAGGCAGTAAGGAGGGCTGGAGGGATACTGGGATGCATAGGGAGAGGTATCACAGGAAGTTGTTGGCCCTCTGTACAGCAGTTGGTAAGACCACATCTGGAGTACTGTGTACAGTTCTGGAGACCCCATTTCCGCAAAGACATAGACAGGGTTGAGGCTGTCCAGAGGAGGGCAACCAAAATGGTGCAGGGTCTGCACCAGAAGACATGTGAAGAAAGACTAAAGGAGCTTAAGATATATAGTCTCAAGGAAAGGAAGGAGAGAGGGGACATGATAGAAACTTTCAAATATCTCAAGGGAATCAACAAAGTCCAAGAGGGTAGTATCTTTCAGAAAAAGAGATGTGCAGAACAAAGGGGGGCACAATTTGAAAATGGGGGAGGCCGGCTGAGAGGTGCAATGTGAGGAAGTATTTCTTCACAGTGAGGGTTGTAGATGCATGGAACAGCCTTCCTGAGGAGGTCATAGAGTCAAAAACAGTTGGGGAATTCAAGAATTCATGGGACAGACATAAGGCAATTCTAGTAGGGGGTTGGAGGAAGTAGGCTGTTGATTAACTAGGATCTGCAGCTTATCCATTAGATAGGGGAAATGGGCAGACTAGGTGGGTCAAGCGGTCCTTATCTACAATCAGATTCTATGTTTCTAGAGTGCTGTATACAAGACAATGGTTTGTGCGTGAGAAGAGAATGGTATTAGAGCATGGGTGTGCGTGTATGGGTGACTGTGTGTGTGTGTGTGTGTGTGTGTGCATGAATGAAAGTGATGTTTGTGGGAATTATTGGTAAAACTGCATAGGTGTGTTTGTTCATGCATGTGTGTATATGTATATGTGTCACATGTGCATGAGAGAGTGGTGTGTGTAAGGCAGTGATATGTGCGTGTGTGTGTGTGCGCCCGCGCATGCATGCATGTGTGTATGTGTGTACGTCTAAGAGAGTGGAGTGTGTGTATGAAGAGAATAGCATGACTGTGTGTGTGTGTGTGTGTTATACATATATAATCACCTACTTTGTATGGGTGTGTGTCTGTGCGAGTGCATATGTGTGTGTGTGTGTGTGTTTTGTTGCTGTGGGTATGTAGTCATGTACTTTGTATGGGTGTATACGTGTGTGTGTGTGTGTATTGCTGTGTGTATTTAATCACCTAGTGTGTGTGTGTATGTGTTGTGGGTATATAATCACATACTTTGTATTGGTGTATGTGTGTGTGTTGCTGTGTGTATTCAATCACGTATTCTGTGTGTGTGTGTACTGGTATATAATCACCTCCTTTACTCTCCCTCAGGTCTTCTTACAACAATGACGGGAAAGACTGTAAGATCAACAGTGATGTGGAGAGAATTCTGAAGGAGTTCCACCGAGCCCGCAAGCCCATTGGGTCAGTACTAGAGCACTGATGGTACTCCTAAATGTCAGTTTAAAGTACAAACACTGTTTTAACTATCACTGTCCACCCTTAAGCTATTGTCAGTGAAGGGGAAGGACTCTAAAAAGAACTTGGAGTAATACTACACTGCCTCCAGCCTCCTTATGGGTCTTTTTACTACCATCACAACCTATCTTAATACATAAAGATTTGCTGGGGGATATAGTTATGCTGTTTTAAAAATTATCAAAGCCTTACTGGAACCTGTAAAAAGTTTCTGATTAGGTTCTTTTACAGAAAACTTGTGCTGGTTCTGCGTGACTATGAACTGATCTGAACTGGTTTTCCTGTTCCTCCTCCCAATCTGAATCTTGTATGTACTGTACAGAGAAAACGGAAGAGATTTTTAGAAATTGCTATTGGTGGCCATTTTGTTTGTCTTAAGTCATTAATTACAAAACTAGTGAAAAAGACTGTTTAAATAATATCTGAGGGAATGAAGGATGTCACAATTACTGTACATTATTGCTGAAAAAGTTAATGATGACATTCTTTTGCTTGACAAAATACTGATTAGCAATTCTGGGTTACACAAACAGTGGAGTAGTGTTTAGCAGTTTACATAAATTCTTTTTGTTTTTCGACACCTGTTATCCCATAAGGTCAGGGAGCAGTGTCTGCTATATGTCAGTTTATTTTTATCAGAGAACGAGTGATGTTATACAGTGGGTGTTCGGAACAGTAAAGAACACTGATGAGATCTTGAACTGAGCAATATTAGAGCAGCAATGCCTGAGAGTGGTGAGAACCATGACCTGTACTGTTTTATTCTAGTTCAGATTGCCCAATATATCCCAACTTGTGTGATACCCTTCTTTCCCCATTTTGAATTTGCTTTAGCACCTTTTTTCACATCAGAAATAATAAAACAATTGTTCATTTTATTATGGATCACGTCAGGTTTTGATCCGTGTTCCCAGCTGTTTTGTACACTTGTCTCGTAACGTTAGGGAGCAGTGTGTGCTGCATACTACTGTCACTCATTATAGTCACAAGAATAGTGATCTTGAACAGCAGCCGATGACTTCAACAGAACTTTCACAAAACATAATGTTTAGGCACAGTTCATTGTATTGTATTTCGCATTAGTGCTGTATGTCTCTTCTCCATTATTTATTATTGAGTACATTTGCATGAAAATAGGATCTTTGCTTCTAAAAATGTTGTCTAATCTAGTTGCTTTCTCCCTACCCGAGGTCATAATGCACTGCTTGTGACACCACAGTTACTCCCATGGCAACAGATTGTGATGTCACAACAGAGGAGTGTGACACCGCGAAGTAGGGAGTAAGCTATGGAGGCAGATGAGTTCTAAGGGATAAAGATTTTGTATTCATGCAAATTTGCTCAGTCATAAATAGACAGGAGGAGAAATTCTGTGTAATATATATTTAGAATACAAGGTGAATTGTACCTAATTGCCATGTTTTTCAAAGTTATCTTGGAGGCGTCAGCAGCTCTTTAAACAATGAGTGTTCAAAAACAACAATGAATATTGATGAAAACTTGGTCTGAGCCATATTAAATGGCGCACTACTTTCATTATTTCTGCTGTAGAAAAGTGGACTTAGAATGGGGAAAGAAGGGTATCCTACAAGTCAGGAGATAAGGGGCAATATAAAATAGAAGGGACAGGTATAGCTCATAATTTTCACCACATTCATGCACTGCTGCTTTAAAAGGAGCACTTTTTTATTTATTTGTTTCATAACTAGGATTACACTTACCTTTGAACCAGGGGTTCTTTTACAAAGGTTCCACATCAAGTGACATAAGCAGAGCAAGACAAAATAGGCAAAGAAAGGAATGGAAATAACACGACAGAAATTAAAGCAGAGTTCGGAAATACAAAAAGCAGCAATTTACAAGGTGAATTTTCGGTTATGAATACATATATTACAATAGTGTCTTGTGAGAAAACAGTTTGACATGAAAAATCCAAATCAAAGTACATCAGAGAAATGACAGCCGGCAAAAAAAATAACAGACTTTGTCAAAATAACAGTTAATATAAGAAATAGGAAGGAGTGGGCTTAGGGGAGAATAGGGTTAGGGGGCAATAGAGCAAGGGAAGAGAGGAGAAACGAGGCAGAGGGTGTAGTAGGAGTTGGGAGAGGAATAGGGCACAATAGGGGAGGGTCTAGGGAGGCAGGAGCAGTGCAGGAGAACTAATGGGGTCAGTCACACGCACTCAGAGTTATAAAGTGACCCTGAAGCTTGGCTTTGACAGCTCTAAGTTAGGGTTCAGATTATTTCAAATGTAAAATAAAGTTCTAAAGCAGACTTAAAGTGGGGGTTAAAGGTTACCATACAAGACAGGAGCGAAACAGCAATCTGAAATAGAATTAAAAAACAGGTCAGAATTTTCATCACTAACGTGTACTCCTGCTTTAAAATATTCTGGAGATTGGTAGCAAAGTAATAATGCTCTAGCCAGTCTGATGGCCTTAGTGCAAACATAAGGTAGCTGCTCGCACCATAAAAGGTCCTCAGTGCTAGAAGTTTTGCAAAGCATATTAGTTTGGGCTACCTTTAAGCTTGGCTGTTGGGTCCAACCTGGGATGATCCAAACGTCAGGGGGGGCGCTAATGTCATTACTGGAAGCCAGAAACAAACACAAGGTTAACCTTTTCTCTTTGGTCTACTGTTTTTCAGGCTTTCCTGCATGTCTCCCATCTTGGCCTGCCGTGTACTTCCTGGGCTAGAGGTCACCATGGGCCATGAGCGGGACGAGAGCAGTCGCTGGGGCCGGTGGCCATACTACAGCATGACTCAGGCAGTGAAGAACATGGGAGCCAAGCACATGATCAAGGAGCCTTACATATCCTTTTAGTCAGGGACAGTTTGGCAATCTCAGAGCACCACTGCATTTGCAGGTGCATTTTCAGACGATAGACTTACCAGACTCTCGGGGTCTGATTTGGCATGCCACTGGTACGGAGCCACGCCACCAGCTGCAGTGGTCCGATTCCTGCTGCCCAGCACGAGATTCTGTAACCTTCACAGAGTTTTTTACAGTACAGTAGTTTTGTATAGCACCTTTCATATGCATGCATCCCAAAGTGAGATAGATACTGGTAGTGCAGGGAGCTATAAAATAGAATAGCATTTTGATTTATATAGCACCTTTATATACACTGTATCTCAAAGTGTTTTACAATCAGTGAGTTAGATACTGTTAGTGCAGCGGCCTGTAGACTAGAATTTTGATTTATATGGCACATTTCGTATACACTGCACCCCAAAGTGCTTTACAATCAATGATTTAGGTACTGATAATGCACGGGCTGTAGAATCAAATTTTGATTGTTGTACATCTTTCATAGGCACTGTATCCCACACTGCTTTACAGACAGTGAGTTGGATACTGGTAGTGCAGAGGACTGTAGGAAAGGAAAGAATCTGGATTTATATGGCACCTTTCAAATACACAGTATCCCAACGTGCTTTAAAATCAATGTGTTAGATACTGGTAGGGCAAGAACTGTAGAATGGAATGGAATATAGAGAATAATGCATGGGCAACTATAAACAACAAGGCTGTAGCACATGGTAGAACGTTGTATTCGTTGAAAATCTAGCTTTCCATAGTGTTGTTGTACCATTGATGTGACGTCATGATGTTGTTGTACCATTGTGAGTACGTCACATTGATGGTACAACAGCACTACCACATTTGCGCATGCATGAATCGTGGTTGGCAGAGACGATAAAATGGGCTCTGCAGTTAATCGGAGGCACAGACGGGCAATAAAAAGATTTCAGTAAGTTCTGTTTTTTTTTTTTAAAAGAGTGGCTGGCACACAGCAGGACAGCCATCTTTGTTTTTAAATGATTATGATCGCATGGGAAGGAGTTCAGTCAGTGTATTTACGGTCACAGGCAGGGGGTCACTGACATCACGACGCGACCGTCGAGGCAGTCAGTTGCTAATTTGTGTGCTGTTGTCCATACACTATAAAAGACAGTGGATGGGCAACAGTAAACAATAACACTGTTGTTTTACTTCTCGAGGTTTTCATGCCAACTGAAAACCTCTTGAGCTTTGCTCTTGAGGTTTTCCTGGTTGTCAAGACAACCTCTTGAAGTGAACAACAGTGTTGTTGTTCACTGTTGCCCATCCACTATCCTCTATATGTTTCTGTCAAGGGATTCAGATGACATTATAGGGACTTCAAGTGCGAAGCTCAAGAGGTCCCTGATGACATCATAGGGACCTCAGGAACAAAGATCGAGAGGTCCCTGATGACATCATAGGGACCTCAGGAACAAAGATGGAGAGGTCCCTGATGACATTATAGGGACCTCAGGAACAAAGATCAAGAGGTCCCTGATGACATCATAGGGACCTCAGGAACAAAGATCAAGAGGTCCCTGATGACATCATAGGGACCTCAGGAATAAAGATCAAGAAGTCCCTGATGACATCAGAACCCCAAGATGAAAATATGGTCAAGCTGTGCATGGTTGCTCATGTGTTACTTTGTATAACATATTTTGTTTGAAATATAAAATAAAAAAATGTTCGGTTTCATTTTTTTATTATTTTAAAAAAAAAAAAAAAAAAAGCTCACCTAAACCCAGATACTGAAAACCAACTCGGGTGAGGGGTGTTTTTTAAAATGAAACAATGGAAGGTTTTGTGTTGGGTGAGGGGGCTTATTCTGTGTGTGTGTGGAGGGGTTAAATGGCAGGTGTCTTGAGTTTCCATTGTAATGAAAAAAGTTGCCCACAGAAGGGTACAACAGCATCCTGTGACCTTTGAACTGTGGTAAAGCAGCTTTTTATATTTTAGCTTTTTATTTAAGATAGAAATCCATTCGGAATAAGGGGTAGCCATATACTATATTGATTTATACGGTGCCATTTATACATGCGATATGCCAAAATTACAGATTATGTTAATCAAAATATCCTACATATTGGGAACCAAAGACATGATATTTTACTTGGGAGTGAAGTTGTAGAGGGAGTTGGGTGGTTGTCCAAATCCCCAGCTGTGCCCTCTGAAAACTGGTGATGTTTCTAAACTGTATAAGAAACAGAGCTGCTCAGTGGGATAGCAGAAGGATACTGTGCCTTCGTGCCAGTGGCCTGGCTCAGCAGCTGTAATCAGGTGATGAGATCCTGGGATGTGTAGCTGAGTTCACAGTAGCTCAGCACCAGGGAGGAAGGATGCCGCAACCTATTGAAGTACTGTCTGGTGGTGTATCTAGTGAGGCACACACTGGCTTTGCATGATATCGGTGAGGTGGGAGGGCTTGAGTCAGAGGAAAAAATGTCCGTCTATATTTATTTATTGAAAGAGTTTTACCAGGAAAAGCTTACTGAGCTAAAATACCTCATTTCCACAGGCATCCTAGGAGAGGGGGTACAAGGGGGAAAATAGTACAACAGCACGTATAAAACAACAGACAGCAGTAAAATATACATGATGGCCCCTTGACACTCTCTGACCCAGTGCCCCCACTGCCACTCTGGTTCTCGACCGTTCAGTAGGGAGCCTCTTCAAAGACACAACCGAGGAGGGACAGCTGTGGGAGACCATGTAGCAGTGAATGCTGGGTGATAGGGTTGGTAGGTTACACAAGGAATAAGCCCGATGCATTGGATCTGGATAGGGATGATAAAAAACTTTATGAAAAAAGAAATGTTCAAGAAACAAATTCAAGGCCAGCCTCATAGCACAATGACAATGCTGCTGATCTCCCAGGTTCTGGAACGCTCCCTGGCCATCAGGAGCTGGTTGGGGGAAGCAGGATAGAAAGTCCTAGACTGCTCTTCTCCTTCCGGTGCGTGGGGTTATGTGCCACGATGCACGAGTACTGCTCGGTGGAGGCTGTTTTGTAGTGCAGTCATGGGCACTGCAGAGGCAGGGGTGGGATGTGACCAACACAGGCAGTGCTGCATGTATGTGCCCTATGCACAGTGGTTTACCAGGGAAGGGAACTAAAAAGGGGGAAAAAATTAGGCAGCTAGCAGAACAGATGAAGCCTTGCCTCCCCCCCCCGCCCAGTTCATAGTCTGTCTTTACCCTCATGGCTCCCAGAATGGCACCTGAGGTTCACCATCATCATATGTGGCAGGATAAGTGGGTGGGGATGCTATGGAGCTGAAGGCAGACCCCCACCTTGGGTGGCAAGCCGATGGGATGATGCAGCAGTGTTACGGGTGCCCTAGGAGTCATAGAAACATAGTGATGACAGGAAAAAAAAACAGTTCATCCAGTCTGCTGGAGTGCCCTATTTAGCCCCAGGACATATTGTCCCTCCAGGGTCCTGACCCTCCCCAACCTCCCCTCCCTTCTCCTCTCTGAGTCTGCCACCCCATGCAACCACTATAGTCTTCATTCTGTCTCAGCCATGTTTGAAACCACATAACAGTTTTTGCACCCACCACCTCAGCTGGCAGACTGTTCCATGATGCAACCACCCTTTCTATAAAGTAGTGCTTCCTCATGGCCCTCCTGAACCTCCTTCCTGTTAGTTTCCATTCATGTCCATGTGACAGTAAGCTAATATTGAAGCTAGATGTTCCCCCTGAATTTCATCTTATTACTCCCTCTAGGAACTTGAAGGTCTCTATCATATTTCCCCTCTTCCTGCTGGTCTCCAGTGAGTACATGGTCAGTGCCTTGAGTCACTCCTCATAGGCCCTGCCCTATTGGCTCTGAATCATTTTTTTTTACTCTACGCTGCACCGTTTCCAGCCTACTCCTGTCCTAACTAAGGTGAGGACTCCAGAACTGGGTGCAGCACTCTAGGTGTGGCCTCACCGAGGATCTATACAGGGGAAGTATTACTTCTTCCTTTCTGCTATCCATACCATACCCCCTCCCAAAACATCCAGTATTGTACTTGTCTTGCTATATGCCTTGTTGCACTGACTCAATTGCTTTAGTTTAGGGAGTCATTTGTGATAATTCCAAGGTTTAGTGCCTTGGCACAGTGCTCTGCCTCACTCCACCCATTCAGTACTCCATCCTAGGTTTCTTGTTCCCTAGGTGCATTACCTTGCACTTTCTGGCATTGAATTTCAACTGCCAAACTTTAGACCACCCCTCTAGCTTTTGTAAGTCTCTCTGCATTTCCTTTATTCCCTCATCGCTATCCACCCTCCCATAGAGCTTAGTGTCATCTATAAAGAGACACAACCTACCCCAGATTGCCTCACCAATGTTGCTGATAAAAATATTGAAGAGGACCAGACCCAGGACAGATTCCTGTGGTATCCTGCTTGTGACTTCCCTTAATTCTGATTTAACCCCATTAACCACAGCCCTCTACTGCCCACCTTTATCCAGTTACCTACCCAGTTTTTTATGACCTTAGTAGTTCCCAGATCCTCCATCTTCTTCAGCAAGCATCTGTGAGGCACTGAGTCAAAAGCCTTGCTGAAGTTGAAGTAGAGCAAATCCACAGCAAAACCAATCTAATTCCCTTGTCACCCAGTCAAAGAAAACTATCAGGGGTTAGTTAGACAAGACCTCCCTGCCACAAATCTGCGTTGTTTACTATCCTGGAGACCATTGTTCTCCGAGTAGTCCATGGAAGTCCTCTTTGATCAGTGATTCCATTAGTCCAATCAGCCTGCAGGAAGCCCTGCTAGGAGCAGCCTTGGCAGGACTGGAGGTGGCTCTGGTGGTGGTCCATGGATGTCCCTTCCCATAGGTGCCAAGTATACATAAATAGAATAAATAAAAAAAAAAATATTTATTTTTCAAAGGTCTTGATGGCAGTGTCAAAAGGTAAGGGAGACCGTTCTGGCCTCATTCTCAGCTGCAACATGTGGAAGTGTAAATCACTGTGTAAACAGCCTTCCTACTGTGCTGCTATTGCACACATTGTGACTAAAAGTCTGGACAAGTTGATCGGGGGGGGTCCCTGCAGGCCTAAATCAGATTGTATATGATTTGCACTAGATATCAGTGTGTGCAGAGGGTTACACAGCTGTTGCTTGAAGCTGGACTCCCATGGAGGTCTGTCAGTGGCATAACACACATGGCAGTATTCCAAGCACAGAGGCCATTGGCAGAGGTGCAACTGCCTTAGTTGTTCCCCTCATCTGCTCATGTTTAGGTCTACTTAATTTTCCCTTTGTATTCATGTGGTTCTGAGAATCAGGCTTGATATTTCTGCTAGGAAATGGCTAGTCCCTACCAACCTGGCACCTATCATGGTTAAAACTCCCAATCATTGGATTTGAATGATCCTACAATGTCCCACCAGTTTGCTGGGCGACCACATTAACAAAGTAGAAACGCTTGGCTTTGTCCAGCAGGGCAACAGTGGTTACCAGAACCAGATTTTCAAAGGCCAGGCAAGTCTTGGTTACTTCATTGCTGTCTGAAGGATTACTAAAGCCACAGTTTTCCTGCTGTAGGTGGTCAGTTGTCAAAGACTTGGGGGGGGGGAGTGTCATCAGGTACTCTGCACAGCAGCACCCCCTGCTGGCTGTCCCATGAAGCAGTCATAGTGTTAGACTTGAAGACAGTGGCTCAGCTGATCCCTTAGTTGGAGCATTAGTGCTGAAGGTAACTGATCTATAGAGAAGACAGACCCTGAGGTGGCCAGCCATATTGGGCTTGGAGACAAGGTCAGGCCAAAGTCAAACATGTCCCCCCTCTGCGTAGGTGACTGGTATGACCAAGGCAGCTGCATATCCTCTGAAGTAAATAAGTTATGAAGAATACAGGTAAAAAAAAAAAGAAAAAGATTTCTGGCTTTTTTTCCTTGACTTGTCTTTATCACGAAGCTCATGTGGACGAGAAAAACAAAGTCATCAGCACTCCTGCCTTCATGTGGGAGACTGACTACCATTACCACTACATCTTTGATGGGATCGGTAACATGGTGAAGCATGTCCTCCGCATGTCTGGGAAGTAACGCAGCTCCTCCAGCCCTGCTGCCGGCCACCGGGCAGGCCTCCTGCCATCAGAGAAAGTGCTCCTGCATGGAGGAGGGAGGGGTAGCAAGATGTAGCTGGGAACTAGCTGAGGCAATGACGATGAACATTAAAATGTTGCAGTAGATTTCAGGGGGTTGAACTGTCCTAATTCTCCACATCTGCTTGAGCTTCCCAGACTGGCCATCGATGATTGTATAGGACTGTTCCAACCCTACTGGGTGCTGTAGGGCTCCAGTAGCAGGTTTTGATACTAAGAAAGCCTTTTCCAAGTCTGTGTATCCACTTTGGGTGCTAGAGGTCAAAGTCAAAGGCATACGTGGGCAATTGATTGGTTCCCAGAAATGAAGTAAGATTGGACCTCCTTACCCATGAATGAGTGGGTGATAGGTAGGGTCAACTGTATGTGTAGTGTACTAAGTAGCTACGAACTGCATGGGAAAACAGGCCCGAGCCTGTTCTCTGTTTGTCTGAATGATTTTACCACAGCCTGTGGCTCCTCATACCTTCACATTTTTGCAGATGACAGTGCTAGTCACTACTGGCCCTTCTCCTCAGACATGACTATGTTGCTCCAGCATGAATTTAACAGTGTCCAACACTTGTTCTGTGCCATTCAGCTCACCCTAAATGCCTAAAAGTCCATCTCTGTGACCTTTAGCACCAGGCAGTGTCTGGCTCAGATCTTCCCCCTCCCCAGCATCACAGACCTTGATGGCTCCAAACTGGAGGCAGTCTCCTCCCTTAAATAACTGAGTCTGTGACTTGACAGCCATCTTAATTCCTCTGCCCATCCTGCTGCCATACACGATTTCACAGCAAACTCCTCTGAGTCCCCAAGAATAGCTTATAAATGAATACATATGTTGATCAGGCTGAGAGTCCGAGGGCAATTCTTTTCTGGAACTCCAGTGCCCACTGGGTTTGAGAGGCTTCAAGAGAGGAAATGTAGAAGGGTCTGCATGGGGGTACCCTGCTGACCTACAGTATACCATGAAGCTCCATGATGTCATTAATGCTAGCATCAGCGTGCAACTAAAGCAAAACTAGGTTAAATTTAACCCTTCACTCCAAGTAGCATTTTCCATATTCTGGGTGAAATGGAAGGGAGCTGTGTTTTAACTCAGCCTGGAACAAAGCTGGAATTAGTGTCAAACACAGCAAAGGCTGGCACGTTCACAAGTTGCTGACAATTTATAGAGTTGCTCACTGCTTTAATAAAGACTGATGATAAAAACTATTACTGCACCTGCCTATTTTATTTATTTATTTGAAATTACTCCAACTGGGGCAACCCCTTGAGCTGTGGCATCTTATTTTCATGGGGTCCCAGGGAAGATAGCAGCAATAAACAGGTTAATGTATTCCTACAGAAGTAGTTACATGCAGGCTAAATTTATACAGGAACAAAAACTGTAAAGGTACATTTATCCAAACAGTAATCAAAGCAAGCTAACAAAGCGGGGTCACTGCAAACAAAGAGTATGCGAATTCTTACACAGAACGATCATGGTTGGGGAGATTGGGATTTTGAACCAAGACAAATACAGGGAGTTCTAAGGTGGATGGAAAGACTGGACTTGAAATCTTGCGAGCTGGAAGCATTCCTCAGCTGCAGAGGGGAGTTTGTTCGAGGTGCCTGATACTGCAAATGCAAAGGCCTTTCTAGCAAATTCATGCATCGTCCTGTGAATTGAGAAGATAGGTGCTGCTGTTGAATGGAGTAAGTAGGCACTGCTAGACCGTGGAAGGGAGGCTTGGAGATAATCAAGGCCTTTGCTTCTACAGAGTTGTGCAACAAAGAAAGCCAGTGATAGTCATGACTGAGTGAGGGACTTGGCCAGTTCAGCTGGTCATACAGTAGCTTGATGGATAGACCACCCATGGGAAAGGGTGGACTGTGCAACTTTAATAGGGCCTCCAGTGGATGCCTCTCATGGTATAAGAGACACTGATGAGCTTTGGGCGAGTGGACTGCAAAACGAAGCTGAGTGGTTCTGTCTGACCAGACCTCGTGAGAGGAGTCTCTTGTACCATAAGAGACATCCCTCGAAAGCTCTATTATTTTATTATAAATCACTTGAGTTGAGATTTATAGTAGGTTTAGAGTCCCTGTGGTGTTTTCAACAGCAGCATGCAATTATGGTTGACAATACTGATATTACTGAGAACACGAAAAAGAGTAAACAGCATTGTTTTCTGCCAGTGGTCTGATGAGTGGTCCGATGATGGAAAAAAGAACGGAGGGAGTATGGGGCCACTCATGTTATACAGGTGACGCCGACATATGTCAACATGTGTTGCCCGGCTAGGCAAATGTTTCTGAGTGGTCCTCACAATGGCTTATGGTTGCAAAGGTGTGGCAAACTGGATAATTTATCATGAAGAAGATCTCTAGTGTTTTGTCTCCTAGCTTATACATAGCATACACGATCAAGTATGTGTGCAGCCTGCACAGAGGAGTGGCATGGCGTTACAAGATTTTGAAGATTTAGTTTAGTTTAGTTTATTGTTCTAGGAATTACTACCTTTGAGCCAGAGGCTCTTTTACAAAGGTTCCACGTCAATTAGGTATAGTACAAAAAAGGTTACATAGATAACACAACAATTTGTGCTGTGTCAAGAGCGAGAAAACATATACAAATACATATCAAAATCATTTGTGCAAAAGGACATGAGATATCAATAATCACATTATTATTACAAGAAAGTGGTCATGCCAGATTAGGAGAAACAAATAGGGAAAAAGTCCAGAACAGAGAAGGTAAGTGAAAGGTGTGGGGAGCAGACAATAGCAGGAGAAAAGGTTTCCCAAACATGTCTTTGTTAAATAATGGAACAGGGTGGGTAGTGAGAAAATAGGAGGTTTAATCAGGGCAGTCACAGGAGCTGGAGGTGGCAAGGTGAGAGAACAGCCTTGATTTGAAAATACCTGAGAGGTGGGGCAGTAATATGAGTGCTGAGGGCATTTAGCCAACTGGGGCATGATAGGCAAATGATCTTTGTCCCTGAGAGTCGGCATGGAGGACTTGCAGAGGCTGGTGTTCTGATGCTCTAGTAAAGCGGTGCTAGTGCTCGGGCATAGGGTCTTGGATACAAGGTGGAGTGAGGCCCAGAGTGGATTTTTGCCATCAGGCAGGTAAGGTACTTTATCGGTTTGAGAGTTGCAACCAACCTGAGTCAGCATAGAGTTCACATGTGTGGGTACGTCGATGTGCACCAGTTAGCAGCCGACAGGCCTTATTTAGGGATGTTGTAATGTGACTAAGTGCTGTAGTAGTGGCAGATCCGTCTATAACTAAGCCATAGTCAACGACTGAGATGATAGAGGATTGGATGGCAATCCTCAGTGCAGAATGGGTAAGGAGCTGTCGGTTCCGATACAGAATCCCAATTTGCTGATTAATAGTTTTTGCTGTACTATCAATGTGAGTTGCAAAGGTTAGGCCTTGATCAAAGTTGATTCCAAGATATTTGAAAATTGGCACTTGTTCAAGGGTATTTCCAGGTATGTATTAATGGTGAGTGGGACTTGCCATTTCTTGTTTTGCGGGTTAGAGAAGAGCATGGATTTAGTTTTTTTGTGGTTTAGAACCAGCTTATGTTCAAGGAACCACATCTCAACTTTGGAAAAAGCATGCTGAAGGTTGAGGCGTAAGAGGTTCGGATCTTTATGAGTGGCAAGAATCACGGCATCGTCGGCATAGAGGATTATTTGTTCAGGGCAGGATTTGGGGAGGGACTTTAGGAAAAGGCTGAAAAGGAGGGGGCCCAGGATGGATCCCTGGGGAACTCCTGAGCGAACCTGTTTTGAGTCTGAGAGAACTCCAGCTACTTTTACAGATTGAGAGTGCTGAGCAAGGTAACTTTTTACCCAGTCACCAGGACCCTCCGAGAGCCCTAGGGATAGTAGTTGTTTGATAAGTAGGCCATGGTGTACTGTATCAAATGCCTTGGTTAAGTCAATGTAGACTGCTCCAATTAGGTTTCCTTTGTCCATGGCATTGTGGATTGCTCCTGAGAATTCAAGTAGGGCAGTCGATGTGCTGTGCCCTTTCCTAAATCCATGCTGCTGAGTGCATAGGATATTGTGCTTTTCCAGGTAGTCTGAAAGTTGGTCCACCACCAAGCATTCAAGGGCCTTAGAGAGAGGTGGTAGTATTGATATCAGGTGATAGTTACCAGGCAGTGACTTTTCACCACTTTTGTGCACCGGAGTGACAACTGCAGCCTTCCATTTCCTAGGGAATTGGCTGTAGCAGAGGGAGAGATTGAGCATTTTTGTGAGGGGGAGCAGTACTTTCTCCAGAGTGAGGGACAGAAGTTTAAGGTCAATAGTGTCGCTGCTTGCTCGGGACTTAGAAATGGCCTTCTTTACATATTTATAGACTTCATGTGCCTTTACTAGTTTGAAATGGAAGGGTGGTTTGGTTGAGAGGCAGTAGTAGAAGTAGAAGTGGAGGGTCAGCATCAGTGAAGAAATCAGATGAGAGGACACCACTAAGGTCCGTGAAGGTATCATTTAGGTTGTTTGCAATGATCTCTGGGTCTAATTGTAGTGGTTCCATCCACATTCATTATTGTAGGAGAGGATTTGGACTGCTGACCCATGATATTTCTAATGTTGTTCCAGAAGGATTTCCATTCACCCCAGGAGTTGAAGAGGGCATTCTTGAAGTAGGAGCTCTTCATCAAGCAGATCTGTTTAGTACAGTGGTTGCGAGCCTGTTTATATTTTTGGATGTCCGACAGAGTGCCAGTAGCATTTGCAGTGGCCCAGAGGTGATCCCTACTTTTGAGTTGTGCCAATAGCTTCGCTGTGAGCCAGGGATTTGTGAGTGCTTTGATTTTGCGCTTTTTTACTGGTGCATAGGTGTCACAGGCAGTGTTGAAAGTAGTAATAAAGTAATCAAGGGCTAGGTCAACATCTTGAGTTTTGTAAATCAAGGACCAGTCTATCTGCCTAAGACAGGTCTTGAGATGAGTAAGGTTGCCATAAGGTAGGACTCTGCTATAGATGATTTTTGGAGGCGGCTTACGAAACTTATTTGTCCAGGTACATATTATTGGAGAGTGATCACTGAGCGAGTCAGGGAGAACACTTACATTGGTTATACGGGTAGGGTGGCTGGTAAGGATCCAGTCAATGAGGGTGCTGGTCCCTGATTTGTAGTTTTTCCTGGTAGAGGAGTTTACCACTTGTGTTAAATTTGCTGCTAGGACAGCATCTTTGTTTGACCCTGCACCAGGAGCAAGCCAATTTATATTAAAGTCCCCAAGGAGAAGGAGTTCGATGTCAGAAGATGGTGTACTTACGAACTCGAGGACAGTCTGTAGGCCAGAATCAGGATCTTTTGGTGGGATATAGACAGCAGCAATCGTGAGGACTTTGTTTTGGGCACCAAGTAGTATCTTGATAGGGAGGAGTTGCACTGAGGTTTCTGTGGTGGTGTAAGAACCAGGGAGACAGGTCGGGTAGTCCTTTATGTAGATTGCACACCCACCACCCCTTTTCAAGGTCCTATCCAGCCTGAATATCTTGTAGCCTTGTATAGAGATGGCATGATCCGGAGTATTAGGTGTCAGCCAAGTTTCGACGATGGCAAGGATATCCAGGTTGTGTTGGCTGGCAAAGATTTGAAGGGAGGCCAGTTTTGGGAGGAGACTGCAGATGTTTAAGGTAGCAATTTTGAGCCCCCCTCCATTTTGGCAGGCTTTGTTGTGCTGTAGGAGACAGGGCCAGGATTTGATTGGACACTTCCTGATATCAAGAGGAGGAGGAGGAGTAGGAGTTTAAGAGACAGTTGCTGTACTTCGTAGTCAATAGAATTACACTTCTGAGGCTTATGCGGCTTGGACCAGTGCAGGCGTCTAGGGTCCCAGAGCAAGGAGGTTGTTAGTAATAGAGGATGATATGCCCATTTATCCTTGTTGTAGCTTGTCAGTTGCACCCAGTCGCTTGCGGATAGGTACCTGGTGGTGAAGTCAAAAGCCAAAAGAATGATCAACAGCTGAGGTCCAGAGTCACTGAAATGTTAAAATTCCTGAAGGTGATTAACTATGCCTGCACATATGCAGGATGTGAAATCCCTTTGTCTGTATGCTTCTTTGTCATTCAAACAGGTTGCTGAAAAGCCCACATACAGATCATGGAGCAGGTCAGACGAAAATGTGGATTCCAGCAGGACCCAGAGTCACCAAGTTTGTCAGATGTAGTTGCTTCACTTATGTTTTGCTTAGGATAGCTTCCAAAAAGTTGATTTTATAATGAAAATAAAGATACCTGATGATGATTTTTGCAGAAATCCAGTCCAGGAGACTTTCACGGCTGTAGTGAGCAAGAATGGTATAGTTACCACAAGCAGAAGAACATGTAAATCCACAAAAACTAAGCTACAGACACAGACAAACACAAGCAGCCACCACACAGACCCAGGGGGCGTGTTAAATGCGGTTTGCATTTATTTGCAATAATTCATATAATACAAAGGCAGGTTATGAGAAAAGAATAAAGATTTGCTTCAGCATAACAATGGCAAAGTATGGTGGGAAAAACGGTTTAATACTCTTGTACAGGGGTGTGTTTCTTCCGCAACCTCACCCCAAGGTATCCTGAATTTACCCATTCTCACTCTGACCAAACACATCTCCCACACTGAATAGTCCATAGGCTCCCTTCCTGTAGGGTACCCGCACAAGATGTGGCAGGTTGCCTGGCGGAGGTTATCTGGAAGAACCTTGGATCTAATCAGGACTCTGAGAAGGCAGCAGAAGGTTGGGAATAGCAGCAAGGGGGTGGCATGGAGAAGCCTCAGCCCATTTTGATCCGAGGCCATACTGTTGAGAGCGTGACAGTTGTGTGCGCATGATATATCATCCAGTCAGCACTCGCTGCAGCCAGGTTCCTTTCCCATCTCAAGGATTCAGACAGTTTTTTATATCTCAAGAATCTCCTTAAAGGGGAACACACCTTGTACACCCTTTAGCATCTAGCTTTCTAAATATGGTCAGTCCTGTTGATTGCTTTTCCTACATGGACCAGGAGAATACAGTTGTCTATATTATTATCAGAAGCCATCTGAATGGGCTGTAATAGGGTGAGGTGGCACACACACACACACACACACACACACATGACTCTGGGTGAAATTACCCTCATCCTGCTGTTCTCTCTCTCTCTCTCTCCTGACGTCAAGAGCCATGCTTCCTTCTGGTGGTAGCAGGGAAGCCCCCTAACAGGCATGAACTAGAACAAATGGAGAGACTGACTGCCCAGGAAGCCTGGAAGTGAGGGCTGGTATTGACAGCCAAGTCCAGCAGGCAGAGGGGTCTTGTAGGGTATGAAGCAGTAGGAGCGCTAAGGGGCCCAGATTTTTTAAAAAAACTTTTTTTTTCCAGGAAAGGCATACTGGAGTGACAATCCATTTTCAAATACATCCAGAAACGGGCATTAAATACAGAGTAATTATATGAAACCTTTGCATAGTTTTATGAATTTTTATTTTGTTTATTTTCCTTATTTTTAATCTTGGATCTATCTCCATTGTTACTCATTTACCTTTCTTTACTTTCCTCAGTGGCCATCTAAACCCCTCCTGTCAGGCTCACAGGGCATTATCCTGCCATCCAGCCAGCTGGTCATAAAACCCCTTAGAGGAAAGCCTCCCTCTCACTGGTTGGCCCTGGAGATGTCAGTCCCTCACAGCTATTTAGAAGTTGCTTTGATTGGTTGAAGGAAAATGGGGATTACCCCTGAGTGCGGAGCATGAGGGTGTGCTTGGCTGCATCATGCATGCTAGCAGCACCCCTCTCCCCTTTTTTAGACCTCTCAATTCCCCAGGCATCGCCAATAAGCGTTTACAAGTTTCTCCTATAGGTGCAGGTGTGGCTGACGATGCACAGTCACCCACAGTTCAAGGTCACCTCTGTTCCCACTATATGAGGCACTGCTGCAGTGTAATGCTCAGCTCCCTCCCACCAGGGTCAGTGTACAATGCCTCCACACCGATCTCCAGACCTAAACTGCCCATAGTGGGGCAGTTGGACTGAGACTTAGTCCCAGGTCTCCTATGTGTGGTTCCAGGTACCACCAGTTGGCACCAATGGGCCAAGAATTTTTATTATTTAAAATCTCACAGACTAAGAAAAGCCCATTGAAACTTACAGGAAAAATAAAAACTAATTCCAGGAGCCTCGGGGGGAGGGGGGGTACAATTTATTTAACTAGAGAATAATACATAGGCAGTAGTGTAATACAAATTTGTTTTTTAATTTTTGCACACCTGAGTTGTGTGTTGCTCCGCAAACCACTAAAGCTAAGCTCAGGTGATTTGTAAAGCAACACATACTGAGGGTGATGAAAAAATAGGTAATTGCACTGCCCATTATTTTTTTTAATTATTACTAGCTGTGAAACCAAAGGTGCAGTGTTGAGTTTAACTAGATGTGAAGGCACTCATATGTAGCATTGGTTCAGTAGGCAGTATGTGGCACTGAGCACCTGAATGCAGATTACGCTGTTTAGTTCTTAGAAGCGCAGTTACACTCCCATTGCCAGGGCAACCATGGTGTCTTTGGAGCTGGAGCCGCTAGGGAGATGCATATAACAGAACGTTATGGCACCAGAGCAACAACTCTTCAGTAGAGCATGAGAAGTATTTTTATGGCTACAAGAGTGTTTCACGTGAGTATTAAAAGGCAATTCTAACTGGCTGCTCAGCTCTCGGTGATCTATAATAGTTTTAAGCTTGTTATTTTAGCAGAGAACTACTCTTTAATTCAAAGACTATGCCTGCAGTTCCATGGGTGGGAACAACCAGCCACACCCCCTGCCTGAGTATTTAAGTTGGCTCTTTCCAGCTTGACACAGAAACACTGTTTCTTTGCTGCAGTCGGAGCTCACCCCCCTTTTCTCCCAGTGTTTGTCTCCCACCATCCCTTTGTGATTTTGGACTTTCTGCTTGGTCTGTGCCTCTCCAGCTTCTAGGTCACTGTTTTGCTTTCTACCGTCCTGGCTGCAGTTTGTGCTTCTCTCAGTCACCTATTCCTGTCACACTCCTGTTCTCATGTACCTTGTGTTTCTTTCAGGTTTTGGTTCTGTTTGGCCTTCATCATCAGTTGATTTTGACTTTTGCTGTTCAGGCTCCCATTTTACTGTTTTTTTTCCATACATTTAGCAATCTGTCAGTTCAACTACAATCCTTAAATGTTTACACCTGGCTCCTAGCCAGGGCAGCCACTTCCTTCTGGGCTCTGTTGTTGTTCACTTCAGCAGCTACTGCTCCCTAGTTTTCAGTTCCCATATGCTCCTGCTTTCTCTAGCAGTTCCATTTGTTGTTTCTACTGCCTCAACTTACCTGATTTGCAGTGCATCAGCAACTAACGCTCACCTCCTTTATGGAACTGATTGGCATGCATTCGTCATTTAGTCCAAGCTCGTGTCATTCAGTCTTATTCAGTGTCCTAGTTATCATTTGATGTCTCAATCAGCTGTTCAGACTTACCTGTGTTTCATTTATTCCATGTGCTCATGGCCGTTCGGCTTCGCCATTGGCCTGCCACAGCTCCTACGTTCAGATGCATGCCAGCCAAAACCATAGCATGGCTTCCAGGGCTATTGCCCTTTAAGCTGACGGTCTCGCTCTTCCCCATTGAAGTCTACATCCTAAGGGGTGGGTCCCTTGACATAGGCAGGGTCCTTCTCTTTCTGCCTTTTGGGTGAGAATGCCCTACACTCTGGCGGAAGCTTTAGCCATGCAGGTTGTCTTGGCAGCACCTCATGATGTAGCAGTTAAGACTTCAACTGTCAGAGGGTAGGGCCTCTAAGTCCTTGGGAGCTCCTTTAGCTGTGCAGACCACAACAACAGCAGCACCTTCAAAAGCTATTCCCCCTACAGCTGTCTAAGGTTCACCTTGTCTACACCTCCTTCCCTTCCTCTGCCCCTCAATGGTGAAGATCATACAACTCCAAGTCCCTGCCCCTCAACAGCTGAACTCCTATGCCTTACCCCTCAAGTGTTCAGCTTCTTCTCTATACTTCCCCTCATGGAGGACAGATAAGTGCCTTTCAGTGGTTGTTGCCCTCTTCCTCCTGCCTTGGGGGGGGCTCCTTTGTGGGGAACCTCCTTTAACTGCAGAGATCAGCTTGTGGCTTTCCCGTTACAGGAAGAGTGAGAGCCCTTCCTATAAAAAATCTTCCCCCTGAACTGAGTCTCTAAATTGCAGTAGCTGAGTCATCACTAATTTATCCCAAGCCTGGAAGGAGGTTGACCAAGGCCTTGGATCCTCAGAGGTTCCCCCTCATGTTTTTTATTTCCTCTCCCCTGTGCCGAAGGTCATACAAGTTAGCAAGTCTCTGCAACAGGTGATCCATCATGTAGCACATTCATATTAGTATAGTATTTATCCTGGTAGGTTTCCATTGTGATTTGGGGTTGGATTGTAGCCCTCCTTCTACTGTCATTCCCTCTCTCCTTATGGAAGTCATCATGCCTCTTCTACTAACAGTTCCAATATCTGTCTGCCATTGCTCAATTCAGTCCTGTCTGTTTCCAGTCATCACCAGTTGCCATCAGTCTGTCCCGACTCGGGCTCTGTGGTCACTACTTGCTGCTCAGAACTTTCTGGGCTCCTTCCTAAGGTACCCTTAGCCTAAAGGAATTATGTTCCCACAGCACCTCTGGGGTGGAACCCTCCTCAAGAAGGTTCCTTTGCTTTCACTGTACTCCAACAGGGAGGTAGTTCCCTGTGGAACAGAGAGTGTGAATGGCCAAATATCCATGTATGACAGTCAGCAACACATTCATTCAAGTACTCAAGTCTATCAACAAAGTTGCACAAGCATAACTTCTCACTAAATTGCATAAACCCATTGAATTAAGAATAACAACCGAGAAGCCGGTAATTTCCTAGGGAAAACAGCTGGGTGGGAGGGGGATGGGTGTGCTGAGGGCTACCAGCTGGCCATTACTTTAGGAAATAACCAGCTTCAAGGTTGTTCGGGTCACCACAGACAATAGCGTGGATAGTGGAGTCAATGAGGGAGCTGTACGGACCTCTAAAGCTTAATAAGTTAAAAAAAGTTTAATCCTAATAATAACACTCACTTAGCATACATTTCTGGCACACAACATGGATTGACAGCTGGACCAGTCATTTCTAAAAGACTAATGACCAATCCAGTTGCCAATCAGGAGCCTCACTAGGATCATAAATATTTAATGAGACTTATAACCCCAAACCCCAAACACTTTGGCCTCTAACAGGGCAAATGCAGAACTTACAGAAACACCATCCATCTATGGTTGTTGGAACCCACTGAAGTTCTGAGTTCTGGTTCAGAACTTTTCAAATAGTTCTGAGGTTCCAATCTTCTTTAGAAGGCAGTATAGCTATAGCAGATGCCTCCTCTAAGAAAATTCTAAACCTGGCCCTTTTGGCTGCTAAAAAGGCCATTACTAAAAAGTGGTATTCAAATTCTCCCCCCACCCTGGACCTCTGGCTGCAAGTAATGATAGATTTATACAAGATGGAGAGTCTTACAGCCTTAATTAACAAATCACAAGAGGCTTTTGAAATCCAATGGAGAAAATGGGTTCTGTATATAATGTCTTCTAGGTCCGACTTTACTCCTTAAAGCTTTACTGAAAGTATTTCCCCTAATTATTTTTTTTTCCTTCCTTGTACAGTACTAACTCTCTGGTTTTGAAATGTTTAGCTGTATTCCCTAGCTTTCATTCTCGTCTAGCAAATGAAATATTCTGATTCACCTGATGTATGTGCACATAATAATATGTTGTTTCTTTTTATATTATTTTTCTTCTTGTCAATCCTTTTTCCTTGTTTTTGTAAATATTTTTTATTACCCTCCCTTGTATATCTTGTTATTAAAACTCAATAAAGACTGAGAGTTTAAAAAAAAAAAAAGGCAGTATAGCTTAGTGGTTAAAGAGCTAGTGAAGCCAAAATGGGCAGACAGGAAAATAATACAAATTTTAAGTAGTAATCATTTGTAACTGCATGCCAGTCAGCATCTTGCGGTAGTAGCAGATTTCAGAGGTGCATCAGCGAGGGCAATGCAGGGCATGCATTAGTAGGTGCATCCCTCATTTCCCAATAAGCCAGCATGCAGGCACTCACACAGAAAACATGTAAAGTGGTCAACACTTGTAAGGAAAGTGCCGCTGCAATGAGAGACAAGCTCATCATGCAGCGGCACAATAACATGCTTCCTGACGTGCCTTTCCTGGTGAAGTATTTCAATAAACATGGCAGCAGTAACTGCCGCTGCCACCTGCTGCACAGTGTCTACACAGCCGACTTCAGGGGTGCCCAATCCCCCTGTTGGCATGCTAAATCACCCCCCCCCAAGATTGTGTGGCACACTAGGAGCCTTCCCCAGTGTGCCTCCTATAATGAAAGCTGATCGTAGGCGGCATGTTCCAGACCCCGCCCCCATTCTGTGCCACACTGGGAGACCACCCCAGTGTGGCCAACATCACCTCCCCAAAGTCATGGGGCACACTGGGAGCCCACTCCAGTGTGCACAACAACACATGTAAAAAAAGAAAACTGTCCACGGTGTTCCATTTTTTTTCTTTTTTTTTAAATACCTGAAAAAAAGAAAACAGTCCCTTGCCGTGGGGTCCACTTCCCCAACCTGCACCACCCTCTGCACACCCCACACCCCCCTCACCCCATACTTACCTCTGGAGTTCAGCATGTTGATCTTCAGTGGACCGGGAACACGTCTGGACTCTTCAAAGCTGACCACGAACTGAAGAAATGCCGGTTAGCTGTATAATGGCATAAATGTTTTTTTTTCAACTTAGGTGGATATCTCAGCCACTTTTTGGAATTTTGCCTCCAAATTTTCAACATGGGTGCTTGGGACCCCATCTCATGAACACATGCACTGTTATCTTGTTACTCGGCCTCGAAAGGTCATTTCACAGTCACTGTGCAAAATCACCTTTCGGGACCAGTTAATGAAATGATAATGCCACTGTTCATGAGATGGGGTCTCAAAAACCCTATCTTGCAAATTTGGTGGGACAATTCCAAAAAATAACCATGTTACGAATGTGCGTTGCGCAGTTTCAACGCATGCTGGTAACTTTGACAATTTTTTATATTTTCACTTTAGATTTCCAACATTGCCTTTTTTCAAACTTCCTTATGAACAGTACAGCTGTTATTTTCCTCACTGCCCAAAATGTGTTTCCTTTGTGTAATTTTCAATAACGCAGTTGCTGTGGAAAAGCAATGTTTGGGCCAGATTAACAAAATCACAGTGGCACTGTTCATGACCAGAGTTCCCAAAATGACTATGTTGAAAATGTGGTTATACAAATCCCCAAAATAATTGCTTTATGGGTGTGCATTGTGCAGCTTCTACGCACGCTCGTGATGTCACCAATATTTCATATTTTCACTCCAGATTTTCAACAATGCCATTTTTTTATACCTCCTCATGAGCAGTGCAGCTGTCATTTTTCACATCCTGCCCAAAATGTGTTTATGTACCTGTGGCGCCAAAATGCACAGTTGCTGTACAAGATCACCTTTTGGCAAACAAACTCATAGTGCCACTGTTCATGAAGTGGGGTCACAAATGGCCCAAATGTTGAAAATTTGGAGTGAAAATACCAACAAATGCCCTGGGCATTAGGGTTTCCACCTGTACTGCCCCACCCTGTACAGACTGACAGGTGTCAGAGGTATGACTTGGCATTGTTGGCTGTAATGCTCACGGCCATTCCACCCCCGTAGCCAGTGACAGGCATCGAGGTGTGCCTTGGACCCTTCGGCCCCAACGTTCACCCCATTCTCCTACACTGCACCTATATCAGTATATTTCCTTATGGAATGGGGTGAGCGTAAGGCCCGAAGACCACAAGGTACATTGCGGCACTTGTCGGTCTCTGTGGGGTAAGGTGAGGTGAAATGGCATGAGTGTTATTGCCAACAACCCAGAGGCACACCCCAATGCCTGTCACTCTCTGCATGGTGGGGCTGGGGTTGGCGTCAGTTCACTACTTCACTGCCCATCCTGTTGTGCATCTCTCTAACTCCTGCACTACCAATGCCAGTGCCAGCAAGCCAACACTCAGCATTGACAAATGCTTGTTCTTTTTCCTTTTGCTCAGCAGAAAGTCTTCTATGTGATAACATTGTGCTGGATGTGTGGAACAGCTCTTAGCCTGGCAGCTGACATACCTAACTCTACTGCTCCACACTACATCATTGGCATTATGATAACAATGACATCACAGGTGAATGACCTGGCAGACACTCACTTGCTGTTCCCAAGTAGCATAATGTCACAATGCTGATGATGTAGTGTGGGGCAGTAGTGCAAGACATGTCAGCTGCCAGGCTAAGAGCGGTTTCACACATTGCACCTACTAACATCAGGTAAACAATCTTCTAATTAAAGGGAAAAGAAAAGTACCGCAGATATAAAAGGTAATGGTTGGCTGCTTTTAAAATCTAATATTAGTTTTAGGCAGTACACTAGCTGTTTAAGGGCACTGAGCTGCAAACCTGGAGACCTGGGTTTGAATCCCATCAGCCCCTACTTGCATGCTGTGTGACCCTGAGCAAGTCACTCAACTTCCTTGTGCTCCCAGGTCACACCTGGAAACAAGCTCCCACTTAATGTGTCTTTCCAGGTTAAACAATTTCCCCTTTCCTTTAGAACTCAAACTTTTGTGTAGAGAACTGGAGATAAATTACAGAGAGAGTGTTGGGGGGAAGAGAGATATGCTGAGAGGAGGAAAGAAAGAAAGAAAAAAATTGTCTTCAAAGCACACCACTAATCTGGCTAACTGGAGCACCTTTACTGCAGCCACATCCAAGAGCAGGGTCATTCTCGATGCCCTACAGGGGGCATGCCTCCGACAGCAAGTGTTGGAACCCACTCAGAGGAGCAATATTAGATCTGGTACTTTCAAACAGGGATGGAGAGAGAATCTCAGATTTAGAAGTGGGTAGTCATCTGGGAACAAGTGACCACCAAACAGCGTGGTTCACAATAAACACAGCTGTAGAGTCAAGCCATACAAAAGCAAGGGTGTTGTACTTTAGGCAAAATGGGAGAGTGCCTCAGAAAAGCTCTAGCAAACAGACAAGAAGGAGTGGTGGAAGAACAATGGGAAAAACTCAGAACTGCCATAACAGAGGCAACCAGCCTTTGTGTAAAGCAAATTAACAAAACAAAATGAAGGAAAAAGCCACTATGGTTCTTAAAAGAGGTGGCAGGGAAGGTTAAGGAGAAAAGGATAGCATTCAGGAAATATAAGGAAACACAGAAGGAACAGAACAGAGAAGTATATCAGTTAAAGCAGAAGGAGGCAGGGAAGGCAGTCAAAATGGCAAAGGCCCAAACTGAGAAAAAGATAACCAACTCTGTTAAGAAGGAGGATAAAGCCTTTAATAGGTACATCAGGGAATGAAGAAAGACCAAGGGAGGGATACTGAGGCTTAATAAAGGGGAAGGAATGTGGGCAGAGGGTGACAGTGAAAAAGCAGGGATACTGAATGAATACTTCTGCTCAGTATTCACAAAAGAAGAGGGGGAGGTACCCAAACCAAACAATGGAAACACTCTGGATAGGGGGGTCGATACCAGTCCATTCACAGAAGAAAGGGTTCTGAAAGAACTCTTAAAACTGAAGGTGGACAAAGCAATGGGGCCTGACGGGATTCTCCCAAGAATTCTAAAAGAACTAAGGGTAGAACTAGTGACACCACCATAGGTGCCGGAACCGGTGGGGCGGAAGGGGCGGTAGCCCCTCCACTTTTTATTTCTGTATGGCAAAAACTAGTAGAAAAAGTGCTCTTTGTTCCCTTATAAGTGCCCTTTTGATTCTCATCCCCCTCAGCTTTTACCATCTACCGGCACCCTTGGACACCACTGACTATATTTTTTAGCAAATCATGGGAGGATGGCGTGGTACCCAAGGACTAGAGGAGGGTGGATGTGATTCCACTTCACAAAAGTTGGAGCAAGGCAGAAGAAGGAAACTACAGACCTGTTAGGTTGACCTCAGTGGTAGGAAAAATGATGGAATCACTTCTGAAGGAAAGAACTGTTGAGTACTTAGAGGCCAGTTGGGCACAGGACCCAAGGCAGCATGGATTCACAGCAGGAAGGTCATGTCAGACAAATCTAATAGATTTATTTGACTGGGTGACCAAGGTAGTAGACCTGGGAGGGGCTGTGGACGTTGCCTACCTAGACTTTAGCAAGGCATTTGACAGTCCCACACAAAAGATTAATATATAAGTTAGCCAGCCTTGCAGTGGGTCACAGTGTGGTAGCCTGGGTAAACAATTTGCTGGACAACAGAACACAGAGGGTAATAGTAAATAGAGTTCACTCTGAAGAAAGAGGGGTTACTAGTGGGGTACTGCAGGGTTCAGTACTGGAACCGGTCCTCTTTAATGTCTTTTATAAGTGACATTGAGGAGGAACTAGAAGAAAAGTATGTCTCTCTGCAGACAACACAAAGATCTGCAACAGGGTTGATACACAAGGTGGGGTGGAAAGAATGAGAAGGGACTTGGCAAGGCTAGAGGAATGGTCAAATGTATGGCAGCTTAGATTAAATGCAGAAACGTGCAAAGTAATGCACCTGGGAAACAAAAACCTAGGGGAAGAGTGCACAATTGGGGTGATATACTAACAACAAAAATGGAAACTTACTCGGAGCTAGTTTATTTATTTATTTAGTCATATCAGATGACGTAAAGGTGGGAAGCAGTGTGAGAAGACAGTAAGGAGGGCTGGGGGGATACTGGGATGCATAAGGAGAGGCATCACCAGTAGAAAAAGGAAGTTGTTATTCCTCTGTACAGACAGTTGGTGAGACCCCATCTGGAGTACTGTGTGCAGTTCTGGAAACCCCATCTTTGCAACGACATAAACAGGATGGAGACTGTCCAGAGGAGGGCAACTAAAATGGTGGAGTGTCTGCACCAGAAGCCATGCAAAGATAAACTAAAGGAGCTTAATATGTATACTCTCGAGGAAAAGAGGGAGGGGGGGATATGATAGAAACTTTCAAGTATCTCAAGGGAATCACCAAGTCCAAGAGGGTAGCGTCTTTCAGAAAAAGAGATGTGCAAGAACAAGGGGCATTATTTGAAGGGGGGATGACTCAGAGGTAATGTGAGAAAGTACTTTTTATGGGGAGAGTTGTGGATGCATGTAATGACCTTTCTGAGGAGGTCATGGAGTCAAAAACTGGGGGGGGAATTTAAGAATGCATGGGACAGACATAAGGCAATTCTAGTGGGGGGTAGGAGAAAGGCTATTGGTTAACTAGGATATGCAGCTTATCCATTAGGTAGGGAAATGGGCAGACTGGGTGGGTCAAACGGTCCTATCCGCTGTCAAATTCTATGTTTCTATGTAATCTTATTTCACTGCACATGCAGAAAAGCATTAGAAAGCCTATGCTCCATTCAAAATGAAAATGCCAAGAGTCAGAAGTTTCATTCTTTGCAGTTTGGCACAGCTACATACACAGGTATATAGCAACATGTTCAACTGTATTTGTTGTACTAAGACCTTTTAGAAAATAATCCCTGATAATTTGTTTTCTAAACTGATGTCTCCTGTCTTTGAAATATGTGAACAGAAATGCATTTTATTTAAAATTTAGAATCCTCAGTACTTGGACCCCATGGATGTTTTGATTCCGCAATAAGGCGTGCTTACGAGTGTCATGCTGGGATAATGTCAGCTAGTCAAGAAGCCATTTATGTGTTTAGGTTCTTAAGTGGGCTATCTTGTGATCACAAGTATTACCTGTGAGGTTGTGCTGGGATAACATCATGGGTGAAACTGACTCTCCACCAATCAGCTTTCAGCATTTTTTCTATCCATTTTAAAATTCTGAACTAGAACGAAAAGCCTTGGGTTCTAAAAGGGTTCTAATCTTTTTAGAACTAGTTCTGACATCTCTACATCCTTCTCTGTGTGTGGCCACAGCACTGCCTGCCTGTGTTGCGGGCGTAGTTCACCAGCTGTCTCTCGCTCCTCCCCCCCACACACACTTGATGCCCTGCCTCTTGATTGTCTTTGGTTAGGCTGGAGTTTATTTTATAAATTTTGGCCAGAAAAGGGCGCACTAAGCTGAAGTTCATTTACAGGTGCAGACCAGGAGCACAGGGAGGTTAAGTGACTTGCTTGGGGTCATACAGTAAACAACATGAAAGTGGAGGTTATGGAATTCAAACCCCATCTGCTGGATTTCTTGGTTCACAGCTTGGTGTTCTAACATCTAGATTATATTTCCTTCTTCATTTGGGAGGGTAGAGACCATGGCCCCGAGTGCATACCTGATTCCCATTTGCAGAGGGCTGGAAGCATCACTTCCAGCCTTGGGTTGAGTTGGACCAGGAGAGTTTTGAACCCAGCTAATCTGAATCTCCAACCCACAATGCTGCACATCCCTTTCTGACTTCTGGGTCCACTGCCCCTTCCCTCACAAAACTCAAATGTTTCATAAGTCACCCACATGCCCCCAACCTCCCCAGTGTAACAACATGGTCACCTCGGTCAGCACTACTAACACAGATGCTCTTCCATTCCCTGGGAGGCAAAGAAGAGTTACTCTGATCTCAAGGTGCTGGAGGATCTGGGTAGAAGTGACAGTGGCTGACAGCAAGGGGTGAGTCCTTTGAGCAGCAGGGCTGCTGGCCTGGAAGGAATGGAGTGGCAAGAGGCATGGGAGGCACAAAAAAATAAGAGAAAATTGGAGGCCTCTCTAGAGGGCACTGGCCACAGCACATTATGTTACTGTCCAGGAAAGCCAAGTTTGCATCTCCATTCCAACTCCCCATGTCCCAGGCTGCTGGAATTTTGGGAGTTCTGGCCGGTGAAGCCCCTTCCTCAACTGCTTACATCTCCTGTGGTCAGAGGAATGATACTAAAATCACAGGTGACCACACAAAGCCCCCCCCCGGCCGGTGTCAGCAGAGCAGGCATAACATAACACATAGGGAGGTGGGATGCGCCAAACATGGGAACAATCCTTGGCTGCTGTTAATGACGGTGGACACAGGCAGTCATGTCAAAGGTCCTGGCACTACCCACTGCTCCACTTGAGCTCTCTTTGAGTAAACATAACTCTCCTCCTGAATTGTCCATACCCAGACCGTACATCATCACAATATGGGGGGGGATCCTGCTGAATGCTTGGACAAGAATTGTTGAGCCTGGGAGTTACATGACCAGTGTTCATGTTCAGATGGGCAGTTGCCCAAAGATATGACTTGAATAAACAGAGGTGATGAAGGAATCAGGGAAGAAAGTGCAAATAAAAAATAAATAAATAACTGTCCCTTGGTGTGTTTGCTATGCACTTTGTAAGTTAACATTAGGCACATTTGTTGTTCCTTAATAAATCTCTTTTGGTGGCATAGTGGCAGCTCTTTGGGCTGCTAGTTTGGAGGTCAGAGCTCAAGCTCAAACACTAGAATTGCATAACTGGTGCACTGATACAGCAGTGGGGTTTCTGCATGCAATGCTGGTGACCTAAGTTCCAGAATGGGTTCGGACTGTCAGGGCCAGCCAGCAGGAGGAAACTTGAGCATCCCAGAGGATGCACTCTTCCATCTGGGAAGGAGGGTAGATGCTGCCACTATCATACTGCCATCTGGGTGACCACAGATGGTAGAGCAGTGGCAGCACAGTAGGGAGGGGGACATTGGATGGGCTCCACCTGTTGCACAAGCTGCATGCATGCTTGGAATCCCCTAGTGTCCCAGCGTGTAGGAACCAAGGAACAGGAAAAATACATCTGTCTTGATGGAATGATCCTGTGTGTGCTCAGGGCCCGACCCCCACCACTGTCCACTGGATGCAGCACCTAAGAACTCCAGCCTCTGTGACCATGAGGAGTCAGGAGTTTAGATCTGGCATATCCAGACCCCCATGGTGGGGAGCTTTATGCTGAGGGACTGAAAGTTGCTCCAGGTAAGTGGCAGCCATGCCAGAGGGTGGGGCTGGGCACATCCTGGGGGAGGAGGGCCACAGCAAGAGAAGCATGAACAGTAAATTACAAAAGAAGCACTGGAATTTCATTCCAAGGTTAGGTGGGGGTGCCACAACCCGTCTCTGGAGGACAGTAGATGTGGACTGCCTGGCATACTGCACTCCCTGCTGGTCAAACAAAGGATTGGCATTCACCTAGGCTGCAAAAGCAGCTCAGCTGCTCTCCTGGCAGAAGTAAAGGTGTAGCTGTGGCAAACCTGATTGGTAGTGGTTGGCACAATAGAATAAATACATTTATGCAATGTATGTGAGAAAAAATGGCGGTTAAATAATTTATATGGCCAGGTTCTACATTCTAAATGAGAATAATATTCTCTCAGCGTAGATTCTTCCACACATTCCACACATCGGTACCCTCCCTTTTCTGAAGTAGCTGTTGGATCACAGTCAGACTCCAACATTTATGGACCAACTGGAACTCTACCATTTCTCCCATTCAACAACTGGTATAACTGAGTCACCATACGAAGTTACATGGGAACATAGAAACATAGAATTTGACAGCAGATAAGGACCGCTTTGCCTACCTAGTCTACCCATTTCCCTACGTGATGGATAAGCTGCAGATCCTAGTTAACCAACAGTCTACTTCCTCCTGCCCCCATGCATTCTTGAATTCCCCCACTGTTTTTGACTCCACGACCTCCTCAGGAAGGCTGTTCCACGCATCCACAACCCTCTCCGTGAAAAAATACTTTCATTACCTCTGAGCTGTCCCCACTCTATCTTCAAATTGTGCCATTTGTTTCTGCACATCTTTTTTTCTGAAAGATGCTACCCTCTTGGACTTTGTTGATTCCCTTGAGGTACTTAAAAGTGTCTATCATGTCCCCCCTCCTTTCCTCTAGGGTATACATATCAAGCTCTTTTAGTCTCTCTTAGTATGTCATCTGGTGCAGACCCTGCACCACTTTAGTTGCTGTCCTTTGGACAGCCTCCATCCTGTCTATGTCCTTGTAGAGATGGGGTCTCTAGAACTGCATGCAGTACTCCAGATGGGGTCTCACCAACTGTGTGTACAGAGGGATAACAACTTCCTGTTTTCTACTGGTGATGCCTCTCCCTATGCATCCCAGTATCGCCCCAGCCCTCCTTACTGCCTTCTCATATTGCTTGCCCACCTTTAGGTCATCTGATATGACTACCCCCAGGTCCCTTTCCATTTTTGTTGTTGTCAGTATCTCACCCCCCATTGTGTACTTTTCCCCTGGGTTTTTGTTTCCCAGGTGCATTACTTTGCACTTTGTTGCGTTGAATCTAAGCTGCCATACATTTGACCATTCCCCCAACCTTGCCAAGTCCCTTCTCATCCTTTCCACCCCCCCTTCTGTATCAACCCTGTTGCAGATCTTTGTGTCATCTGCAAAGAAATATACATTTCCTTCCAGTCCCTCCATAATGTCACTTATAAAGACATTAAGAGGTTCAGTCCCAGTCCTCAACCCTGCAGTACCCAGCTAGTAACCCCCTTTCTTCAGAGTGGACTCCATTTACTATTACAGATGGATCAGAAGCCTGTTCACAGTTACTACCCCTGCACTGCACCCAGAGGGTAGGCCGCAAACAAGGTTGAGGGGCCTGGGCTTGTTAAATCCTTAACTTGGGGTTTTGGATTGGAAGGGGAAAAGAGAATAGCATGGTACTTTCACCTAGGTCAAAACTACAGTACTGCCCCCAGGATGTGGAAACAACCCACTCCTGGCAGGTTATGGGACACCGCCCTGGGATCTATCAGTGCCCACACTATATTTTTTGTAACTGTAGCTCTCTAGTAATTTGTTCACACACCAAAATTGCAAAATTAACAAGACTATTTATCTAGATTCTGCTTCTGTCGAGGGAAAAGGGGGTCATGCATTTAGCAAATAGGTTGCAGTCAGACTGTGAACAAGGTAACTCAGGTAAGCAACAGCATGATCTTACAGGCTCCAGAGATGTGTCACAGGCCCTCTCAGCACCCCCACACACAGTACCCTATTTGCAAGCTGTACTGTTGGGCCCCCAACTACACTCAATAAACACAATTCTTAATCAGGACTGTTACTTTCAAAATATTCACTTTACTGCAGTTTGTACCTACTGGGTACCCAGGTTAAATAACTGTTGCTGGCTGAGGTCGCGGTGTCTGGGATCTCGTGGTGGTGCACTTCAACAATTTAAACAAGGTTGTAAACAATAGCGACCTCACTGACTGACTTTCGGCTAGCACTTTTTTTAACAAAAAACTTGTATTCCGACAGGGAAAAACTGTAATCCAAGGGGAATGTATTGATTGTAACTGGCTGACTAGGCCAGTACTCACACGTCTGATGACATTAAGCAGCTTGGGTTGAAGCAGGATCACAGGAACAGTCCTCCACAGCAGGCGTCAGGTGCAAGCTAGCACTAATGACCTTTGGTGGGTAGCGCAGCTGGATGGTAGCAGGCCTTGGTTGGGGCCTGGCTACTCTCCGCAGTGACCTCTGGCTTAGCTCTTGTAGCGATGTGGCAGTGAACAAGTTCCAGGTAAGGCCTAAACCAAGGTGCTCTCTGTCTCACCCATGGATGCATGCATGATCAGAGGAAACAGAGTACCCAGAGACTCAGCTTCTGATCTCACCTTTCCCTGCAACACATTAAACAGAGGTAGCAGGGGCTATCTCCTACCTCTGACTCCAGCAACAGTCTGCTAGGAGTCTCCTTTGCAACTATCTCTGTTTCTCTACAGCACTTCTCAGCAGCTCTCAGCAAGCAGCTACACAGCAATTAGGCTTTAAGCCTGGCTGGGGCCTCTGTTCTCTCCTCCTCAGCACACCTGACTCCTCCTCCTCCAAATGCTTGAGCAAGACTACCTGAAATGCGTCCTGTGGTGGGAAGGTTTCAGTACAGGACCCAGCCATTCCAGATCCTGACTGGTTGTCAGTCATAGTTCTGCTTTCTTACTGCTGCAAAAAGGGCACCAAGCACTCTGCCACTCTGGCTCACAGGGTGCTTCAGGAAAGTTCTTGGTGACCCTCAGACTCCGGTTGACTGGCTTTGAGGTCAAGGGTCGGCAAGATGGTGATGTCCATGTCTTTTACACAGGCACTTACTGCTAAGCTGCAGATTTTTAAAGTTCTTCAGCCCAAATGCTGCAATACTTGGATTTAGCCTTGTTGGTGCTGTAATCTGGTTGCATCAGTGACAGCAGTGGCGATCCGGTAGGTCCTCTTCCAGTGCAAGGGCACTCCTTTTGTTGGCGGCTCAAGGCACGGATTATTTAAACAGCTCCACTCCCCTCTTCACTAGCTGGCTTTCAACACCAGTTCCAGTTGGCGGTCACAAGCAGCATTGGTGGATCCACCTCAAGCCTCTGGTGGCTCATAAAGTAAGCCCTACCACAGGGGTGAGTTACACTGGTGTAAACAGCAGTGCATCATGGGCAAATTAACAAAACAGTTACACAGATTTTGTTTAACATGATCAAATAGTACATAGACGTAAGTGAATTAAACGTGACCTAAAAACAAACAGCACTGCATAAATCAAACATGCAAGAAAGGCAGTGCTTGGATTCAGAAAGCACAAACTGTAATGTACTTTAAGCACTTATTGTTACAATGTTTTGTATTGTGACAAAGTATGTAACTGTGATTAATCATGTTAAGTGAATATTATGTATTGTTTTTACAATGTTTAATGTCAGGCATGGCTGAAAAAGTGCTGCGACCAGTCCATCTCCTGGTTAAAAATAAGAAATGGAAATGAAATGGAATGGAATACATTTTTCATCCATAGTCACTGACCTCTCATGAGGTTATCCGAGGTCACTACAACTCATATGTAAGCTATAACCCATGACATTCATAAAAGTGTATGGGGGGCATTAATACACGCCTCAAGTGTATTGTGAGGTACAAGGCCAAGTAACCTATAACCACCTGGTACTGCACTAATGCCCCCATACACCCATGGCCTGGAGTGGGTGATTGCACTCAGCAAATGGGTTATTTTTAATAATTATAAAATAAATAAAAATAATTTTAATAGCTTGAAAACATGATAAATTTAGTGGTATCCTGCCACATTGCAAAGTAGTCCCAAACAATATATTACTTTTGATAGTGTATATTAACTGTTAACGTTCTAAGTAAATTCTCAAGGTGTTTTACTTCCCCCTGATTAGTAACTCAGCCTACTTTGTGAATCATGTTCCATGGGCTCAGAGTTCAGGACCCCCGACCACCATCCCAACTTATTTCAACACTGTGTATTGTTACTGGTTTCCTGACAGCTGCGGGGGAGCTGTAGGGCCGGCTGTGTAGGATGATGTGACAGGCCTGCTCTGCCCCTATGCCTATTCTCACTCACACATCTCCAGAGGCGGAGCCAGGTTTGGGAGCATTTGGGAGCCGGGGGGGCCATTCAGTCAATCACAGGCTCCACAATGGGCACTAAACAGTGAATAAAGATGGTGGCGGGGCGCCACTGCTCACACTGGGGTAGCAAGGAGGGGCAACTGCCCCACCCCCAGCTCTGTCACCGCACTTCTCTGTTGTTGCTGTCTGATACACCGATAGGCTTGTCCATGGGCAAGTTTGGTACAATTTCCAGCTACATGAGTTAAATACAGTTTCAAAAACTAGGCACTTAGTTTTATTTACTAAACTAGTTTATTTTCAGAAATGAGCACTGTAAAGTTGTTTAACCTGAGTTTGAAAGGTGTGGCAGCTGCAGAGGCTGCAGTGACACTGATGCTGATGTGCATACCCAGTATCTCAGCTTGACTTTTCAAACTCAGATTAAATAGTCTTACAGCGCTCATTTTTATGTTGATTGTGTGCAAGTGCAAGAAAGATATTGCGGCATCTTTTGCAAGAATGAGGTTGTGGAGGCACGGCACTGTTGTGGCCAATGCCTCCACAGCCTTTAAAGGCTTGGCCTGCTGTCCCCAATGGTGTGGCATGCTGCAACCTTCTAAAGTTTTAGCCGCTGCAATTAGGGGCCGCCTCGTCATTGCAGTGTCATCAGCTGCAATGAGAAAGAGACCCTTCATTGCAGGGCTGTTGCTGACGGGGAGCCCAGTCCCTATCAGCTTGCCTCCCCATTTCTTGTATGCAGAGGGGGGTGCCCAGTCCCTCGACATATCCCTCCTCCTTCTGTGTTTGCCGATGGGGTGCCCAATCCCCATCGGCATATCCCCCATTTCTTGTGTGCCGAGGGGTGCCTAATCTCCCCGGCTCATGAGCCCTCTAAGCATGTGGGACAACAGGGTGCCCAATCCCTGTCAGCTCCAGTGCCCCTACCCCCAAAACATGCAGGTGGCATGCTGGGAGCCCACCCAGCGTGCCAAAAGTACCAACAAAAAAAAAAGTCCCACAATGTCTTTTTTTTACTCCTAAAAAAGAAAATGGTCCCTCGCCATCTGCGCCCTCCCACAACCCACACCCTCCCACTGCATACCCCACCTCCCCTCACTCCACGCTACCTCTGGAGCCCGCGCAATGATCTTCAGTGGACCAGGAACACGTCTGCACTCTTGAAAGCTAACGCAAACTGAGGAAATGCAGGTAAGCTGTATAATGGAATAAATAGTTTTTTTTGAACTTTGTTGCATATCTCAGTCATTTTTCTGGAATTTTGGCACCAAATTATCAACATGGGGTTTTTGGGACTCCTCCTCATGAATTCTGCCACTGTCATGGCGTTAACCGGCTTTCACAGTCACTGCGCGGAATCACCTTTTGGTACCAATTAATGAAACGACAGTGCCAGTGTTCATGGGGTGGGCTCTCAAAATGCCTATGTTGCAAATTTGGTGGAAAAAAATCAAAAAAGTTACTGTTTTACGAGTGTGCGTTGTGCAGTTGCTACGCACACCCGTAACTTTGAGAATTTGCAATATTTTCACACCAGATTTTTAACATTGCCATTTTTCACACCTCCTTGTGAACTGTACAGCTGTCATTTTTCACATCCTGGCCAAAATGGGTTTTCGCACTTATGGTGCAGAATAGCATGGTCGCTGTGGGAAATCAGTGTTCGGGACAGATTACAAAAATGACAGTGACATTGTTCATGAGCAGAGGTCCTAAAATGCCAGTGTTGAAAATTTGGTGATGAAACTCCATAGAATGATTGTGTTACGAGAGTGTGTTGCGCAGTTTGCACTCACACTCGTAAGTTTGCAAATTCATAATATTTGCACTCCAGATTTTCAACATTGCCATTGTTCTGCACCTCCTTATGAATAGTATAGCTGTAATTTTTCAGATCCTGGCTGAAATGTGTTTTCGCACTTCTGGCACAGAATAGCGCAGTCACTGTGGAAAATCTGTGTTCGGGACACATTATGAAAATAACAGTGACACTAGTCATTAGCAGAGGTCCTAAAATGCCCATGTTGAAAATTTGGTGATGAAAGTCCATAAAATGAGTGTGCTACGAGCGTGCATTGCGCAATTTCCACACACGCTCGTACCTTTGCAACTTTGCAATATTTTCACTCCAGATTTTCAACATTGCTGTTTTTCCACACCTCCTTATGAACAGTACAGCTGTCATTTTTCACATCCTGACCGAAATGTGCTTTCGCTGTTCCGACGCACAATAGCACGGTTGCTGTGGGAAATCAGTGTTCGGGACATAGTAAGAAAATCACACTGACACTGTTCATGAGCAGAGGTCCTAAAATGCCTATGTTGAAAATTTTGTGATGAAACTCCATAAAATGACTGTTATGAGTGCACGTTGTGCAGTTTCCATGCACCCTTGTTACTTCGCAAATTAGTAATATTTTCACACCACATTTTCAACACTGGCATTTTTCCACACCTCCTTATGAGCAGTACAGCTGTCATTTTTCACATCCTGGCTGAAATGTGTTTTCATGCTTCTGGTGCAGAATACCGCAGTCGCTGTTAGAAATCAGTGTTTGGGACAGATTAGGATCGAGCGAGTGAGAGGAGGGGGAGTGACCGAGCTCGACTGAGCTCTGTCAGGACTGCTGCAGATTTCTTTGTGGTGCAGGAAAAGGCGCCAACGCAGGCAGGAGCCCAGTACAAAAGGGCAGTCTGCAGCGACAGGAGACACAGAACGAGCAAACGAAGGAGGGGGAGTGAGTGAGATCAACGAAGCTCTGTTGGGATTGCTGCAGATTTCTTTGTGGGCAGAAAAAGGCAGCAATGCACGCAGGGGCCCAGTACAAAAGGGCAGCCTGCAGCGGCAGAAGAAACAGAACAAGCGACTGAGAGAGGGCGAGTGAGCAAGCTCAATGGAGCTCTATCGTGACTGCTGTGGATTTCTTTGTGGGCAGAAAAAAGTGGCAATTTAGGCAGGAGCCCAGTACAAAAGGAAAGCTTGCTGCACTGGCAGAAACAGAATCAGCGAGTGAGGAAGGGAGAGGGAACAAACTCAACGGAGGTCTGTCATGACTGCTGTGGATTTCTTTGTGGGCAGGAAAAGGCAGCAACCCAGGCAGGAGCCCAGTACAAAAGGCCAGCCTGCAGTGCTGGCAGAAACGGAACAAGCGAGTGACAGAGGAGGAGGTGAGTGACCTCAATGGAGCTGTGTCAGGACTGCTGCAGATTTCTTTGTGGGCAGAAAAAGACACCAACAGAGGCAGGAGCCCAGTACAAAACGGCAGCGTGTAGCACCAGGAGAAACAGAATTAGCGGGTGAGACAGGCGGAGTGAGCGATCTCAACGGAGCTCTGTTGGGACAGCTGCGGAATTCTTTGTGGGCAAAAAAGGTGCCAATGCATGCAGGGGCCCAGTACAAAAGGGCAGCCTGCAGCAGCGGGTCACACAGAACGAGCGAGTGAGGAAAGGGGAAGGAGTGAGTGAGCTCAACCAAACTCTTTTGGGACTGCTGCGGATTTCTTTGTGGGCAGAAAAAGGCAGCAATGCAGCCAAGGGCTCAGTACAAAAGAGCAGCCTGCAGCGGCAGGAGAAACAGAATGAGTGAGTGAGAGGGGAGAGTGAGTGAGCTCAACGGAGCTCTATCATGACTGCTGTGGATTTCTTTGTGGGCAGAAAAAGGCGACAACACAGGCAGGAGCCCAGTACAAAAGGCCAGCCTGCAGTGCCAGCAGAAACGGAACGAGTGAGTGACAGAGGGGGACAGAGCAAGCTCAACAGACCTGTGTTGGGACTACCGCAGAGTTCTTTGTGGGCAGAAAAAGCCACCAACAGAGGCAGGAGCCCAGTACAAAAGGCCATCCTGCAGCACCAGGAGAAACAGAATAAGCGAGTCAGAGAGGGGCAGTGACCCACCTCAACAGAGCTCTGTTGGGACAGCTGTGGATTTTTTTGTTGACAGAAAAGGGTGCCAACACAGGCAGGAGCCCAGTACTAAACAGCAGCCTGCAGCACTGGGAAAAACACAACGAGCGACTGACAGAGGGCACTGAGCGAGCTCGGACCAACCCAGTACAAAAGGGCAGCCTGCAGCAACAGGAGACACAGAACGAGCAAGTGGGGAGGGGTAAGTGAGCTCACTGGAGCTCTTTTGGGACAGCTGCAGATTTCTTTGTGGGCAGAAAAATCAACATTCGGCATTGACAAATGCTTGTTTTTAATATGAACTAGTTCAGGAAGTGCAACTTAGTGTCTAGTTTTTCAAACCATATGTAACTCATGTGGCTTAACATTCAACTAATTCAACTCAACATTCAGTAGTTCATTGCTTCATTTACCTTTTAAATATGGCATCTGTTTTGTGAAGCAGGGGAACATAATGTAGGGATTGCACTTTCACTTAAAATACAGTTTCATGTGAAAGTGAATATAGTTCAGGGGGAAGTAAGAGCGTATTAAGGATTAATGAATGCTCATATGACCTGCTCTAACCAAACCAGAACTTGGATTTCAGTTGTATTCATGAACCCATTTTATAAGGATAAAAAATATATCCAACACTGTCATGTTGCATATCCATTCTATAACTGAATGAAACCTTCTCTCAGGACTATTGCCAGCCAAGCATATGTGGGGAGGGGGGGGGAGTGGGGTCTGTTGGGGTACTTCAGTGGATATGTTAGCCATAATGTATACCAGACTTTATTATGTAAAATGGAGTTAATTAGCAATGTTATGTTTTATTTAGGTGTAACCCCCCTACAAATGGGGGTTCCCAAAAAGTCTTCCTTGAGCTTGCCTAAATGCTCACTGAGAGGCTGGTGTCCTGCATTTTAGTAGTTTAAATGTGATTACCAGAGCCTGTATAGCCTCTGTGTACTTCTCTTTAAGAGCTGCCTGATTGCATCTTAAGTAATCTGAGAAGGTGCTCTGTTGAAAGATGTCACTATTTACAGAAAATCATTTAGAGTGATAATGATAATGCAGTTTGTCTAACCTGCTTTCTTTGTAGCAAGGACTGTTTTGTTTGTCTCCACTGTCTTGATCCTGGACTGCAAATTGGACCAAACAGTACTGGTGGGACCTAAAATGTAGCTGGACTACAGGAGCTGTCTGAATTCAGAATCTGTAGAAACTGTAGTTTGAAGCATTTTTGTGCCTTTTTTGCAACTGAAGGGGGAGCTGTTGCTTTGACTGACAGCCAAATCAACCAACCAAATCTTTTGGATCGTGGGGAAGTCCCGGGCTGCTTGCAGTTTTCAGTTAGTTCTGAGCTGGAAGCTGAAGAAGAAGGAGCTGAAGTAATTCTGAGCAGCAATCCTGAGTGGATTCACATGGGAGAACTGGGAAAAAGCTGAGTGTTTGGCCTGTATGTCTGCCTGCTGCTCCTGAGAGGGAGAGAAGAGAATTATTTTGGACTAAATCCAAGTTTGTGTGACTAACATAAGCTACTGAAGTGGGCCAGGCTCAACCTGAAGAAGACCGAAGATTTTGTTGAATGCGATCGGCCTGTCAGGAGTTCCAGCTACTCTTAAGCTCCCGGTGTTTGCAGAACCTTTGCGATTGTGACCGGGGAGTGCTTCGCCTGGTACAGTAGAATTCCCATACATGTAAATGTGCTACAAGCTGCTAGTGGGTTGTGAGTTAGTTCCCCACTGTGTGAACTGTGTTCTGCTTGCTGGAAGCTGTATCCAGCCCAAAATGGACTGCACCTGAATTTGTCTCCATGTGGTCTGGGCCTTGCCAGACTGGCCCCCCCCAGACTACCCACTGCACAGAGAAGCCATCGACGAGAGACCTGTCTGGGGACCAGCCCCCTGCTCCACACTTGAACAGGAATGATGCCTCTGCGATTCGTGTGTGCCCTGCTTCTCCTGGCATTCCAGATCAACCTCCTGCAGTCTCGATTTTCGTCCAGCCTGTGTCCAGTCTTGAGTATCCTGAGTAAATACCAGGGTAGCTCCCTGCAACAACAGCTTAATCTGAGTGTGTCATCTGATTGTCTTGTTGTTTTGTTTCCTTTACGAACTGAGCCCTCTGGCTCTGGATTACAAATATTGTGTACTGTGCATGTTGTGTTTTCCATCACAGGGCCCCAACCAGCAGCAACCCCGGGCAACGGTCCTGGCTAGCCCATCTGTTCCTCACCTGGGTACCCAGAGGTGGACTGGGGGGGGACTCAAAGTGCATGCATAACTGCTTGATTGATATAACCTTTAAGCTAATTAACCTGATTTTGCCCCTCCCTTGTTCAAGTCCCCTGAATAAATCAGATCTAACTTTTACTGCATATAATCTGACTGCAGTTCCAGTTTGTGCTCAAAGTACTGTACTGTTGCTATTTGCTGTGTATAACCTTGTTTTACAGGGGGTCCCCAGGGTCGAGCCAGAGGAACCAGCCCTGGTGGTAAGTGCAAACAGTGTGAGCACTTGTGTGGTGTACCAGGGGTATTGTGAAAGTGATTATTGTACAGTGTTCAGGCCACTAGAGGGGAAAGAGGGGGGCTACAGTGTCCCGGAGGACTGTGCCCAGGTTAGCTTGATCATTACCAACCCTGACCTCCAAGTGGTGGCACCCGTTTCAGAACTCAGGCCCCTTAACCTGCTACTAGTCAAGCAGGCAGGGGTAGTAGCCCTTGGGATAGCACCACCTAGGGGTTACATCTTGGAGGCACCGCTGGGATTAGCGTCCCCTAGTGGCCAAATTTGTGAATTGCTGTTAAAAATAAATGGCTACCCCTACCCCAACAGAAGTGGCTGTACACCAGTAGGTGGGGTGGTGTACTGGGCAGGAGATCGACCCACAATATTCTATACTTATCCTGGATATTCCCCTTGGTACCAATAAGGACACTGTAGAGGGAGTACTTTCCAAGGTTGAATGTTTACAAAACCCTCTGGTAGTGGTTCAACAGGCTAATCTGCTCGCCCAAAGTTTCATGGCGTTAGTAGAGTGTAAGGACCCAGTAGACAATTCCAAAGTGCCACGGACTATCACCCCCGAAGGAGCCCTCACTGCCTGGAGAGTGATAGCTAAAGACAGTAAAGACCCCTGAGAGAATGAGCCCCCCCCCACTATCTGAGACTTTTGAGGAGAAATTTACTAAGTTGTTGCTGGAAGAAGGGAAAACTGTGGAGGACTTAAAGAAACTATTCCTGCCACCTGGGGGTGTTCCTCCCCCAACACCCCCTCCTGCTCCAGCACCCATTATTGCCCCTCCTTCTGTGCCCATGACAATGCTGGCTCCTATGTCTGTACCTGCCATTAGTCACGACTCTTACGGAAGGTTGAGAATCTTCTCCGGCACCCTCCCCACCCCCAAGGGGAGGATGATTGGGAGACCTGGATAGATTGTATTGCCCCTTTGGTACCTGAATGGCAGTGTGCGGAGGCTGAGAAATGGAAAAGGATCATAGAAAGTTTGAGGGGTCCCATCCTAGAGGTCATTAAATTTCTGAGATCCACAAAACCTGATGCATCTGCCCAGAAATACCTATCTATGCTCAAAGCCAATTTTGAGAGCATTGAGTCAGGGGAGAAATTGATGTGGAAATTTTGAGGTACAAAACAATGGCCAGGGGAAAGTTTGTCTGCATGTTACTCATCTGGAAAGAGCGCTGCAGAAGGCTTACCAAAAAGGTGGGATAGCCGCCAGTGACTTAAACCATGTGAGGTTGGAGCACATAACTGCAACATGCACAGCATTCTAAATTGCAGCTCCTTCAATTAAGGCTCCCGGATAGAAGGGGTAACCCACCAGACCATTGTGACTTGATAAAAGAACTCTGGCAGGTTGAAGATGAAGAGGGGGATTGTAATTCTAGGATGAGCACAGGCCAAGTGATCACTGCATCAGAAGGCCCTTCCGAAGTGGGGACCAATGAGGGTGTGCCACCGTGGGGTGAACTTCTGAGAGAGTTCAGGGAAACAAAAAATAGTCTGTTTATGAAGGCCACTCCTGCAAGTACAGGCACCGACCCTTATCCAACTGCAACTGCTGTGGGGGTTGGGGTGTCCACCCAGGGATCTCCTGCTGACAGCAGCTCGAAACTCAATGTCTTGACTATGGAAGTAAGAGAATTGATGAGATGTCTCCAAATGCTCACCACACAGCAGACAGAGATGGCACCAAGGTTTTCAGTTGGTAGTACCACCGCCCCAGCTCCCAGTGTGATGCCTCGGCCACCCCAAGTCCCAGAAAACATATTTTCCATAACTGTGGGAAAGATGGGCACATGAAGAGAGAATGCCACAAAAGACCATGATAAAGTTGTATATAGGCTTCAAGGCGAGCTTCAGAGAATGAATCAGCAGTCAAGGAGTGCCCAATATGACCGCAGTGAAGGTTCAAGAAGTAGTAACTCAAATCCCTAAGTGGCTAAATCATCTGTCCAGGCCCCTGCTGCTGCCCCACCAGAGTGGTCCAAAACAGTGGGCTCTTCAATGGAGACTACCATGGCTGTAAATGGTATTCCTACTTGGGTTGTGCTGGAGAGTGGGTCACAAGTGACCATTGTATTTAAGGATTGGTATGGCAAACACTTATCTGCTGTGCCCTTACAATCCCTGGAAGGCCTACATGTGTGGGGGCTGAGTGACAAGTCTTATCCCTACCTAGGATATGTCTGCCTCTGGTTGTCATTTCCTGCAGCTATAACTGGTGTAGAGGAGCAAGTCAAGACACTGGCCTTAGTGTGTCCCCCTACTGGACTGTATGATGGGGTTCCCCTGTTAATTGGGACCAAAACGCCCATATGTTTGGGAGACTGGCACAACTCTGTCACAAGAAACAAGGGTGACGGACTGGGAGGGCCCTAAGAATTCCCACTCTGATCAAGAGGGCCTATGATTTGCAACAGAACCCCAAGGGAGTGGACCAAGATGAACTGGTAGGGGTCGTGTGGAAGAAGGATCCCGATTCAATGGTACTGACCCCTAATGCCCAGTGTACTGTTCAAGGGGAGGTCCACCTCCACAAACATGTCAAGAACAAAATACTGATGTTGGACGCACCAGGCAATGGAAAATTGCCAGAAGGATTATTGATTAAGCCCAGCATCTTGCCAGCTCATGCTCATGCCTATGCACAACAAGTGATGGTGCAGATTCATAATGTGTCAGATCGGGAGATCTGGGTGAACAGAGGATGCATCCTAGCTATGGTATACTGCACAGACACTGCAGCCACACACACCCTGGCAAGACAGATAGAGTGATTCCTGACTTGTTTGATTTTGGTGACTCCCCGTTGCCAGCTGAGTGGAAGATGAGAATTAGCCAGAAACTTGCCCAGAGAGATCAAGTGTTTTCGTTGAAGTAATGGGACATGGGATGTGTCCAGGGTGTGGAGCATCACATACGCCTGCACGATGAATGGCCATTTCAAGAGAGGTCTCGACACCTAGCCCCTGCAGACATAGACGATGTGAGAAGACACTTGCAGGAAATGCTCACAGCTGGTGTGATACAAGAATCCAAGAGCCCATATGCTTCTCTCATTGTGGTTGTGTTTAAGAAGAATGGAACAGTGTGAATGTGTGTGGATTATTGGACCCTCAACAGGCGGACCATCCCTGATCAGTACACCATGCTCTGTATACAAGATGCTCTGGATTGTTTGAATGGGAGCAAATGGTTCTTAGTGTTGGATCTTCACAGTGGATATTACCTGATTACAATGGCTCCGGAGGACCATGAGAAGACAGCCTTCATCTGTCTTTTGGGGTTCTATGAATTTCTCAGAATGCCACAGGGGATATCGGGCACCCCAGCCACTTTCCAGCGACTGATGGAATGAGCGGTGGGAGACATGAATTTGCTGGAATGCCTGTTGTACTTGGACGATGTCATTGTGTTTGGGAGCTCCCTAGAGAAACATGAGCATCGACTGTTCAAAGTACTAGACTGACTGGAAGATTTCGGACTCAAGCTGTCCATTGACAAGTGCCAGTTTTTCCAAACCTCTGTGAAGTATGTGGGGCACATAGTGTCTACAAAGGGGATAGAGACAGATCCTAGTAAAGTTGAAGCCTTGACTACTTGGCCCCAGCCCCACAATTTGAAAGAACTACAATGTTTCCTGGGATTCTGTGGCTACTACCACCAGTTCATAAAGGACTATTCCAAAGTGATTCGGCCACTCTTGAATCTTACCAAAGGTTACCCTCCTACCAATCAAAAATATAAAAAAGGGGCCATCAAAGGAACAGACAAAGCATACTTCTGCCCAGGTGAACTTTTCAGGTCCTGTTGGACCCCTGACTGTGAAGTAGCTTTCCACGAAGTCATATACCAGCTCACCTATGCCCCCATCCTCTTTTATGCTGATCCCACCAAACCCTATGCGCTGCATACTGACACCAGTCTGCAGGGTCTAGGAGCTGTACTGTATCAAGACCATGAGGATGGTTTGAGACCAGTGGCATTCACCAGTAGGAGCTTGACCCCGTCAGAGCGAAACTACCCTGTAGACAAGTTGGAGTTCCTTGCGTTAAAATGGGCCATTGTCGACCAGTTTCATGATTACCTCTGTGGGGCGAAAATATTGGTGAGGACTGACAATAACCCATTGACCTATGTACAGACTTCTGCTAAGTTAGACGCCACGGGGCACTGGTGGCTTTCTGCATTGTCAACATATGATTATGCTGTCGAATACAGACCGGGCCTGAATCATGTTGATGCTGATGCCCTATCCCAGAGGCCCATTTCCAAGGGCGACTGAGTCAGGCTGTCTGAACCTGACATCCGAGTATTGTGCCAAAAGCTTGATAGGAATTAACAGCTGTCTACGGACACAGCAGACTGCTTAGCAGATTGCTTCGGCCCCTCTGACACCGGCATACCGGCTGCGTATTGCCACTTTTCTGCTCTAGATATTAGTGCACTACCTCAGTTTGACAATGACAGCATTCAGTGGTCTCGATCCCAAGATCCTATGATTCAGCCAGCACTTGACGCCCTTCTTGCAGGAAAAGATGTGTCCAAGTTGCGTTCCTCTGATCTGTGAACCACTTTATTGTTTAAAGAAGGCCCCAGGTTGAAGCTGCTTAATCAGTTGTTGTATAGAGAGACAGTAGATTGGGGTGGCCAGATAGACAAACAACAATTGGTCCTGCCCATAGCCTTCACAGATTTGGTACCGAGGTCCCTCCACAATCATATGGGCCACCTCGGAATCGACTGGACCCTTGACCTAGTATGATCTCGATTCTACTGGCCCAAGATGGGGGCCAATGTTGAGCACCATGTAAGGACTTGTAGTCGCTGCCTGCAGAGAAAAGCCCTGTCTCAGAGGGCTGCCCCCCCCCTTATCAGCATTACTACCAGCACCCCACTGGAACTAGTCTGCATAGACTTCTTGAGTTTAGAGCCTGATCAGTGAAACATTGGCAATGTTACGGACCATTTCACATGGTATGCACAAGCTTTTCCCACCAAAGATCAAAAAGCATCTACCATGGCCAAGGTGCTAGTGGAAAATGTATTCGTCTACTATGGTGCCCCCCAGCGAATTCACTCTGATCAGGGCCAGGACTTTGAGAGTCGGCTAATTAAAGAATTGCTCTCTCTATGGGGGGGGGGGTGAAAGTCAAGAACCACCCCTTATCACCCACAGGGGGATCCTCAACCAGAATGCTTTAACCGCACCCTGCTAGACATGCTAGGCACCCTCCACCCAAAAGATAAGCATAAATGGAGCCAGCAGATTAACACCTTGGTACATGCATACAATTGCACGAAGAATGATGCTACTGGGTTCTCTCCCTACTGCCTCATGTTCGGGAGAGAGGCCCGGCTGCCTGTTGACGTCTGTTTTGGGGTTTCTCCCGATGGGGTCCGAGCCAAAGATTACCTGCAGTATGTTCAAAAACTTAAAGTTCAACTGAACCATGCCTATCAACTGGCCCAGACAATGGCCACCAAAAGAAATCTAGCCAACAAAGACAGACATGATAGAAAAGTAAAAGTTCAAGAGCTTAGGCCTGGAGACCATGTGTTGTTGCAAAATTTAGGATTGCATGGCAAACACAAAATTGCTGATCGATGGCACCATATTCCCCATGTCATAGTTGGAAAGTTGGATGATTTGCCAGTGTACAAAGTGCTCCCAGAGAATAACTCCAAAGCTGTCAAGACCGTGCACCGTAACCACTTGCTACCTATTGGTCAAGTTATAACTGAGGCTGAACCCACCGAGGTTGATTTCCCCTGGACCAGTGACTCGTGCTGCTGCAAGAAAGAAACAGAGTCAGCCTGCCCCTGTGGTTGCCGATTTAAGACTCCCCCCAGCATGCCCAGAATGATAGTGACTGCCAGTCTAACTCGGATGACAGTGAGTGTGATAATACCTATTACCCCTCATATGATGTTTCGTGGAAATCCTATGTTGAATTATGGGGATGAAGCTGGGCCTTCTGGACTGCCTAACCCCACAACATCATCCTTGGAGCCAATGCTCCCTGAAGGTGAAGTGCAAAGTACAGTATCATGTCTGAGGATGCTGAGTCTTTGTATATTGTGGAACTGTATGATTTGCCCGAAGGAGAGGCTGATGATGTGAGTCTTTCTAGTGACATGCCAGAACTTGAGGAACACTGTGAGAGTGCTGACAACCCCCCTTCAGTACCAGAGTGTCTTCAAAATGAGCCAAGTGTTGTAGAAACAGAGACTACAGAGCAAGGGGCTGATAGCTGATAGTGCTTCCAGCTTGGACATTCCCCTTCATGCAGAGGCACCCCTCACAAGTGATGAAAGCTCCAAGACCATTGCTGAAAGTACAGAGACTGTGGTTGTTCACCCCAGAAAGACTTGCTGAGCTGTCAAGACAGTGGTGCGCTTCAGTTACGATTCCCCTGGGAGGCCAATGGATTTGCCTCTCAATGTAGTCTACAAAGGTGTTTATGTCTCTCAGAGCTCACTGCCCAAATTGAGCTTGATGGCCCATTCCAGGTTACTTGTTCTGCCCTCTCACCATGGTGTCCCTGACCCATCCAGCACCAAGTTAGCTGATAGGGAAGGGACCCTCTTGCATTGTTTAGAGTACAAGAAGTTATTACATGATTCTGTATAGTAATGTTCAATTTACCTGTGTGAGATATGCATAATATATTGTCAGAATGGAAATGATATAGTGGAATACATTGAAATATATAGTAAAGTGAAAAGTTATGCCAATTAATGAATCAGATAGTAATTGTATAGCATACTAATGGTATACATGTCTTGTATATGTTGCATTTTCAAGGTTATGATGGTACAGACTTGACGTGGACACCAAGTGTGCCCAGGCAGGGAAGGGTGTAACCCTCCCTACAAATGGGGGTTCCCAAAAAGCCTTCCTTGAGCTTTCCTAAATGCTCACTGCCAGGCTGGTATCCTGCATTTATGTGTACTGTCTCTTTAAGAGCTGCCTGATTGTAGCTTAAGTAATCTGAGAGGGAGCTCTGTTGAAAGATGTGACTATTTATTGAAAATCATTTAGCGTGATAATGATAGTGTAATTTGTCTAACCTGTTTTCTTTGTAGCAAGGACCGTTTTGTTTGTCTCCACTATCTTGGTCCTGTACTGCAAATTGGATCAAACAGTACTGGTGGGACCTAAAATGTAGCTGGACTACAGGAGCTGTCTGAATTCAAAATCTGTAGGAACTGTAGTTTGGAGCTTTTTTGCACCTTTTTTGCAACTGAAGGGGGAGCTGTTGCTTTGACTGACAGCCAAATCAGCCAACCAAATCTTTTGGATCTTGGGGAAGTCCCAGGCTGCTTGCAGCTTTCAGTTAGTTCTGAGCTGGAAGCTGAAGAAGAAGGAGCTGAAGTAATTCTGAGCAGCAATCCTGAGTGGATTCACATGGGAGAACTGGGAAAAAGCTGAGTGTTTGGCCTGTATGTCTGCCTGCTGCTCCTGAGAGGGAGAGAAGAGAATTGTTTTGGACTAAATCCAAGTTTGTGTGACTAATGTAAGCTACTGAAGTGGGCCAGGCTCAACCTGAAGAAGACCGAAGATTTTGCTGAATGCGATTGGCCTGTCAGGAGTTCCAGCTACTTCTAAGCTCCCGGTGTGTGCAGAGACTTTGCCATTGTGACCAGGGAGCACTTTGCCTGGTACAGTAGAATTCCCGTATATGTAAATGTGCTATGAGCTGCTAGTAGGTTGTGAGTTAGTTCCCCACTGTGTGAACTGTGTTCTGCTTGCTGGAAGCTGTATCCAGCCCAACACAGACTGCATCCGAATTTGTCTCCATGTGGTCTGGGCCTTGCCAGACTGGCCCAGCCAGACTACCCACTGCACAGAGAAGCCATCAACGAGAGACCTGCCTGGGGACCAGCCTCCTGCTCCACGCTTGAACAGGAATGATGCCTCTGCGACTCGTGTGGGCCCTGCTTCTCCTGGCATTCCAGATTAACCACCTGCAGTCTCGATTTTTGCCCAGCCTGTGTCCAGTCTTGGGTATCGTGAATAAATACCAGGGTAGCTCCTTGCAACAACAGCTTAATCTGAGTGTGTCAACTGATTGTCTTGTTGTTTCGTTTCCTTTACGAACTGAGCCCTCTGGCTCCGGATTACAAATATTGTGTACTGTGCATGTTGTGTTTTCCATCAAAGGGCCCCAACCAGCAGCAACCCCAGGCAATGGTCCTGGTCAGCCCATCTCTTCTCCACCTGGGTACCCGGAGGTGGACTGTGTGGGGGACTCAAAGTGCATACACAACTGCTTGATTGATATAACCTTTAAGCTAATTAACCTGATTTTGCCCCTCCCTTGTTCAAGTCCCCTGAATAAATCAGATCTAACTTTTTCTGCATGTAATCTGACTGCAGTTCCAGTTTGTGCTCAAAGTACTGTACTGTTGCTATTGCTGTGCATAACCTTGTTTTACAGGGGGTCCCCAGGGTCGAGCCAGAAGAAACAGCCCTGGTGGTAAGTGCAAACAGTGTGGGCACTTGTGTGGTGTACCAGGGGTATTGTGAAAGTGATTATTGTACAGTGTTCAGGCCACTAGAGGGGAAAGAGGGGGGCTACAGTGTCCCGGAGGGCTGTGCCCAGGTTAGCTTGACCGTTACCAACCCTGACTTCCAGGTGGAGGCACCCGTTTCAGAGCTCAGGCCTCTTAAAGGGGCACTGTCAGCTTTAACCCTCCATTTTTTCCTACACCCCATCAGTGTGTATCTTGTCACCCTCCTATGAAATGGTACTCTAGAATCACCCTCTATGTCTGAAAATTCAGACTTTTTATCTGCTTTGCTGTTTTTTACATTGTATGTTTATTGCCCGGGACGAGCTGAAATCCCACACCTACCGGAAGTAGAGAGAGCTCAGGAACATGCATCTGCCACGAGCGCTGTTCAGACTGCATATTTTCACAAGCATGGTTTAAAAACATGCTCTGCCGGTCTCTACAGTAATCCAAAGTGTTGGTGGGGTTGCAAAAGAAACTAGACCCTGTAAATTCTTCTAATAACATCTGAGCAGAGACTGGCACATGTGCAAAGCAATCGCTCTTGGCATGTGGGATCTTTACAAGTCTTCTTCAGTGCTGGGCTGTGAACAAGGTCTCCTCCCAATAAATGTACATCCCTATCCCCTGCCACAGTGTGGTGTCCCCCCTCCCCTCGGAGTCACTGTAAGTAACACAACATAACCCAAACCCCTTATCCATAGTGTGCAGACCCCCACCACCACCATGCCCGATCACTGACTGAAATAATAACACCACAGTCCCGTTTTACATAGTGTAAGGACCCTCCACCCCACCTGATCATTGAATGTATAAATAATAAAATCACATTCCCCTTTTCCATAGTGCATGGACCTCCCTCCCCACCCAATCACTGAGTGTAATAATAACAAAATCACATTCCCCTTTTCCATAGTGTAGGGAACCCCCAATCTGGCCGATCACAGAGTCTAATAATAATACAATCACATTCCCCTTTTCCATAATGCATGGACCCCCCACCCTGCCCGATCGCTGGAGTGTAATAATACTAAAATCACATTCCCCTTTTCCATAGTGTAAGGACCCCCCACCCTGCCTGACCATGGAGTGTAATAATAATACAATCACATTCCTCTTTTCCATAGTTTAGGGACCCCCCAACCCGCCCGATCACGGAGTGTAATAATAATAATACAATCACATTCCCCTTTTCCATAGTGTAGGGACCCCCACCCAGCTCAATCACGGAATGTAATAATAATAAAATCACTTTCCCCTTTTCCATAGTGTAGGGACCCCCAACCCGCTCAGTCACAGAGTGTAAGAATAATAAAATCACACTCCCCTTTTCCATAGTCTGGGGACCCCACCCCCACCCTGTTCAATCACGGAGTGTAATAGAAATAAAATCACATTCCCTTTTCCAAAGTGTAGGGACCCCCACCCGCCCAGTCACTGAGTGTAATAATAATAAAATCACATTCCTCTTTTCCATAGTCTGGGGACCCCACCCCACCCTGCTCAGTCCGCGAGTGTAATAGTAATAAAATCACATTTCCCCTTTTCCATAGTGTGGGGACCCCACCCCACCCTTCCAGTCACTGGGTGTAATAATAATAAAATCACATTCCCTTTTCCATAGTGTAGGGACCCCACTCGCCAGTCATGGAGTGCAATAATAATAAAATCACATTCCCCTTTTCCATAGTGTAGGGACCACCCCACCCCACTCAGTCACGGAGTGTAATAATATTAAAATCACATTCCCCTTTTCCATAGTGTAGGGACCCCCAACCCGCTCAGTCACAGAGTGTAATAATAATAAAATCACATTCCCCTTTTCCATAGTGTAGGGACCCCCACCCCGCCCAGTCACTGAGTGTAATAATAATAAAATCACATTCCCCTTTTCCATAGTCTGGGGACCCCACCCCCACCCTGCTCAGTCACGGAGTGTAATAATAATAAAATCACATTCCCCTTTTCCAAAGTGTAGGGACCCCACCCCGCCCAGTCACTGAGTGTAATATTAATAAAATCACATTCCTCTTTTCCATAGTGTAGGGACCCCCCCACCCTGCTCAATCACTGAGTGTAATAATAATAAAATCACATTCCCCTTTTCCATAGTGTAGGGACCCCCAACCCCGCTCAATCACTGAGTGTAACAATAATAAAATCACATTCCCCTTTTCCATAGTGTAGGGACCCCCCATCCCGCTCAATCACTGAGTGTAATAATACTAATGTAACTCCTTTTTTACCCAGGGTTACTAGAATCCCAGTAAGACCTAGTGGTAGGCAGGAAAGGCAGCTTGTGAAACTCCAGTTAAATGGGTTTCACACTGTCTCACTCTGTCGTCAGTCACAGCTGAGACTTGAGAGATGACATCATAATAGAACTGTCTCAGCTGCATGAGCCACATTTGAAATCTTCAGCTCAGAGTAAGTTTAGAACCTTGGGAATTCAAAGTCAGTCTTCAGTTTGTCCTTAAGCAAACAAGAAGGACACCAGTAGTTGTCTGTTTACCCCCCTCCCTCTGGGGGGGGTGAGGAAAAGATCTTTGTGGGTTCCAGGGGCAATCCCCTTCTCCCACCCTGGGAAGAAAGCTGCCTGTTTTAATTTAAGTTCAGTCTGTTCATGTATAACAGCATAGGTTACAGTTTTTCACCTGTGGGGCACCTGCAATGAATGGGTGAGTGTTTGGCCCCATTGGAAGGGGCAAACAACTTCTTTTCTTCAGTTGGATTTCAAGTATTGGGGACTGCTATTTGGGAGGACTATGTCAACTAGGACAAACAAATAGAGCAGTCATCTGTTTAAAGTGTTAATGGATTTAAAGTTCATTGTAGAGGGGGTGCTTCAGGTCATCCACCGTCAATCTACATTTAAGTCTAAAGTTCTGTGTGTCCAGAGAAATGGCGGGTATGGGCTGTGGGAGCTGGAGGTGGGAAAATCCCCATCTTTAGTAACCAGGTCCACCTCTGTTTCTTCTGTGTTTTGCTACTTGCCTTATCGCTTGGCCAGTGATGGGGTGGGTACCCAGGCGTGGGTGCAACGAAAATCTCTCTGGAGTCGCAGACTCTAAGTGGTGTAGGGAGCCACAGGATGGGAAAATTACTCCTTGTTGGATGGGAGTCTCCTTGTTGGATGGGAGTTTCAATTTGGAAGTACGAAAACAAAATCTCTCTAGGAGTCGCAGACTTCAAGTGGTGTGGGGAGCCACAGTTTGGGAGCCTCCTTGTTTGATGGGATGTCTTTCCAAGTAGAGTTTGGGTTCATTCGCCAAGTGGACCGTCAGTCGAGTGGCCGGCAGGGGAGCCGGGCCAGTCGGGCTGTGTATCCAATGCGCATGCAAAGTCCGGGCTGAGTGCCTGGTGGGTCCAAAGCCAGACAACTGTTGTATTGTTTTCATTCCTCAAATGGACTGCTGTGTTTAACCTCTAATCTGCATTACAGTTACGTAGCCCTGTGGGGGACCATGCAGTGCTTTGTTTATGTTCAGTGAGTTAATAAATAAAGCCACACTGAAAAATCCCAATTCTGGTTCTGGACATTACAGTTATTGCTTCCTGTAGTTGGATTTACTTGGTGCCCTGTGCAGAGTAGCCAAACCTAGGTCTCTTGTGCCAGGTAACCTCATCCTTCCCTGTACCCGTCGATACCATATGTATATCCATGTTACAAAAATGGGCATATACCTTACAAAAATGGAGGCCCCGCTTTGGATTTGTTTGGGAAGGAAGGTGCTTGGGCAAGTAGGCTAGCGTTTGGCTATCTGGCGATCAGTAGCCAAAAAAGTTGAAGCAATTTCCTAGTGTGTGCTGTGAATCTTGTGCTGCTGTTTAAAAATGCCAACTGTTTACCAAGGAGCTGTAAAGCCAAAGTGTGTGTCCCTGTCCTGCATCAACATAGTTTACAGCGTTTGTCAGTTTTAAAATAAAGTTCTGTGAAGGAAAGTGTGGAAAACTAGGGGTAGCAACAGAGAAATTATGCCCTGGACGTTGGAAATGCTTTCTGTGCAATGCTAGAGACTGCAGAGTTACATGGTTGAAATGGGCTCCTGCCGTGGAGTCAGTTGAAAAAAAAAAAGTGCATCTTTTCGGTTTAAATTTGCCTGCTCGACGATCGCCGTGAGGAGAGGAGCCCTCGTGAGGAAGAAGAGGCTCATTTGCATGGCGTCGTGAGGTTGGTCAGTTTGCCATTAGTCCCGCCCCTCAGCCAGCTCTTATGTGTCTGCTTCAGCATTCGAGAGGGAGACAGAGAGTAGTGCTTGTACTGCCAGTGAAGGAGCGTTCGCGAAGTGTTCAAAGCACTGTAAACAGTAGAAAAGTGACTTTCCAGTTAAAAATCGGGCTCAATCCGCTTATCGATCGTGGGATCAGTGAATTGTGTGGTTAATACTACGATCGTGGAGACTGCCCGCCCGTTTGCATTCTGAGGCCTTCAAAATCTGGCTGCAGGCCGTTTTACCCCATCGCAACAATCTGCTTCAATAACAGTGAGTAAACGATTTAAAACTGCTCAATCAGTGATTTTCAGATAATGCCATATAAAATGTGTGTGCAGCTGTATAGTCGCTTTGCAAGTAGTGATTGTGTGATGTCCTGCTGGCAAGTGCAAGTCTGTAAAGCCATTAAATGTGTGCATAGCAATGAAAGTAGCCTCAGTTTAAAGTTTGCAGCCAGACAGAGACTGTGGGTTGTAAAATAAGTGCAACACTAGTAAAGCAGGCAATCCTGTGCTGAAACCTGAAGTTTTAAAAGGGACTGTAATTAAATGAATGTTGCCAGCAAGTGAAAAGTCCAAGGAAAATCCTGTAAATGTGTGAACAGCCAGAACAAACAAGTTGTGCAGTTTGAAATAAAAGTTATTAGTAGCTGATGTAAATCAGGTGCGCAGTAGCTTGACCCAGAGTCTGAATGTTGATGCAGGAGTGCTGCGCCGCCATTACAGGTGGGGTAGTAAAGTAAACACAGCAGCAGAGGAGCCATTTTAAAGTTACAGAGTGTGTTCATTAAGTGGGACTTTCAGTTACAGTGAACTTTTGTTTGTTTTTGCAGTTATGGCCTCAGGACCAGCTCGTTACCCAGATCATGCCCGGTTTCAGTAACAGCAGCAGTAAATAGATTGAAGATATTGAAAATTGGTGCTATACAGGGCAACTCCTCCTGATGTGGCAATTCCTAATTATCCATGCGTGTATGCCAGATGTGCTTGAGTGCTGGAAGGATGTCTTCATGATTCCTCACTGTGCTGGTTGTCTACAAAATATGGCGTATAAAGTGCCTCAAATTCGTTTGGCTCCCACATGGACACAACTTCAAGAATCTGCAGTTGGCAGCACACAGCATCAGGCGGAGCCTGTGGAGGAAGGTCCCGAGGAGTGTGGCACAAAGTTAGAGGTGCAGAATTAGAGACTGAATCTGAAATTGAAGCATTGGATGCTGGATCTCAGAAGCAAGTTCAGATAAAGCATCAATAGTCCCTGGGTGGGGGCCTAGCCCAAGTCTGAAGGTGAAGATGAGATCGGGAGGCCTTTGAATGGGAGGTGTGACCTCCGCTCCCAGTGATGAATGGATAGTCTCAGGGGTGAGAACTACTGCTCACTCCTGGGATCAGATCCTCAGTGAAGAGGAAGATGAGGGGAACCTATGTGGCCTTGTGAGAAAGGAGCGGTACACAGCCTCAAGATCTTGCCTCGGAGGAATGTGTTCAGAAGGTGGTGATGCCACTGCCTGGCTTCACCAGAGAGAAAGAAGAAGTCAGGGATCCGTTTTAATTTCATTGAGGATCTGAAGCTGGCAGAACCAGGACTGGCCACCCCCAAGCCAGGCCAGCGGTCTCAGATTGACCAAAGCAAGTAAAGAGGAGAGACTGGTTCGTAGAAAGGCCAATGAAATCTTTGGTATGACCTTTCCTACCTTTCCTCAGAGAGTCTGGGAGGAGATTGAGAACTGCAGGAAATCCTGGATCTGGGATGAAGCAATGAAACATATGCACCCTGGGGCTAACCAGCATGTAAAGAATAGACTATTCCACGAAAAGTATACACAGTGGAAGAGAGGCAGGACACTGTTTATGGACAGAGTGAGAATAGTGGACAGAGAGGGACGCGAAGTCTCCCACTGTGTGAATTATGTGCGTCTAGATGGAGTAATAATTCAAGCCCCTGACCCCCTCTACTATTGGCCTCAGTGCAAGGACCTCCCAGTAATTAAGCCCGTGCCTACAAAATGGAGAGCCGAGCAGTGGTAGTCAATACTGCCACATCTACACTGTGAAAACTTATTGAACTGCCAATATGAATAAACAAGAAATCAGGTGCCCCATATTCTTCAGTCCACAGTGTACTGCCCTATTCAGCAACCATCTACTGGTACCACCAGATGACTTCAAATCCAGAGAAGACACCAACCCAGCTGTTTTCCTGTTCAATAGCCATATATGTCCGGATGGCCTTCGGACCAGCTGTTTCTCTTTTGTTCCTGTTCTAAGGTTCCTTCTCCAGTTATGACATCAGCCCAGCTGTTTCCAGATGTGCACTCCTGTGGGTTCCCGGAAGATGTCCGCCCAGCTGTTTCAGAAGAAATGCTGCCAGGGAGAGTCTTCGGCAGGGACCAGGTTTGTGACGTTAGAATACTTCAAGAGGCTGGTGAGTCAGAAAAATTATTTTTATTCTATCTTTATGACATTGCAATACACACCTTACACTACAGACTTCAAACAGTGTGTGAACTGTCCGCAAAGACTCTCCCCTTCGGGATTATTGCCTTAAAGAACTGTGCTTCACGGGGCTCCGGCCCAGGAAAGACTCTTTAATTGATTGGCCTTCGGGCCTTGTAGTCACTAGTGGGACATTTAGGGCATTCCATCCCCCCCAAAGGTGCATTGTTACCAATGTCATTGTACTTTAATGTAAATACTGTTTTCTACCTTTTCTGAAAAAAAAAAAATCTTTTCTCTTTTTGGGATTGTTCAGTGCTTTTTCTGTGTGGTAAGGGTTGTTGTTGTCATTGTTGTTGTTTAGATAGACTGTACATGCAGATTGGGATGTGTTTTTTTTGTTTTTGTCTTTTCTTACAGGTGTTCCTGGAAGACAGAATAGAAGACAAGAAGAGGAGGAGGGGCTCATCGGAGTCCCTCGTCAGTGCTTATGGTGTAGAATTTAAATGTACTGTGTTATTCTTGCTAATGGTTGTAGTTACAGGCTGCCCAAGGTCGGGGAGGTCCCCGGGTTTCTGTTTTTATTTGGGAATATTATGTTAGAGGCAGATAGGTTTTCCCTAGAGGGTTAGGGGGGGATAGACAGGCTGTGATCCTGAGCGGCCGTAGGGATTGCAGTGCTGATCTATCAGGTCTATGCTCTGGACGGTTCTACCAGAGCCACTAGGTGTCCATAGTATGTGGATAGAGTAGAGGCTGATATGTCAGCTATAGGCCTCTAGGCCCTTAGTGTTGCCTACCTGTGCTTGCACATGGTAGGAGGGGGCCTGACCACCCCCCCCCGTAGGTAGCACATAGGGTGGGATGGCCTAAGGCTGGGTGCATAATGACTGGGGACAGTCATTTTCCTGGTCAAGCGGAGTGTAACCCCTTTGTTACCCGGGGTTACTAGAATCCCAGCAAGACCTAGTGGTAGGCAGGGAAGCCAGCTTGTGAAACTCCAGTTAAATGGGTTTCACACTGTCTCACTCTGTCGTCAGTCACAGCTGAGACTTGAGAGATGACATCATAATAGAACTGTCGCAGCTGCATGAGCCACATTTGGAATCTTCAGCTCAGAGTAAGTTTAGAACCTTGGGAATTCAAAGTCAGTCTTCAGTTTGTCCTTAAGCAAACAAGAAGGACACCAGTAGTTGTCTGTTTACCCCTCTCCCTCTGGGGGGGGGTGAGGAAAAGTTCTTTGTGGGTTCCAGGGGCAATCCCTTCTCCACCCTGGGAAGAAAGCTGCCTGTTTTAATTTAAGTTCAGTCTGTTCATGTATAACAGCAAAGGTTACAGTTTTTCGCCTGTGGGGCACCTGCAACGAATGGGTGAGTGTTTGGCCCCATTGGAAGGGGCAAACAACTTCTTTTCTTCAGTTGGATTTCAAGTATTGGGGACTGCTATTTAGGAGAACTACGTCAACTAGGACAAACAAATAGAGCAGTCATCTGTTTAAAGTGTTAATGGATTTAAAGTTCATTGTAGAGGGGGTGCTTCAGGTCATCCACCGTCAATCTACATTTTAAAGTCTAAAGTTCTGTGTGTCCAGAGAAATGGCTGGGTATGGGCTGTGGGAGTTGGAGGTGGAAACCCCCATCTTTAGTAACCAGGTCCACCTCTACGGATTTCTTCTGTGTTTTTGCTACTTGCCTCATGCGCTTGGCCAGTGATGGGGTGGGTACCCAGACGTGGGTCGCAACTTGAAAATCTCTCTAGGAGTCGCAGACTCTAAGTGGTGTGGGGAGCCACAGGATGGGAAAATTACTCCTTGTTGGATGGGAGTCTCCTTGTTGGATGGGAGTTTCAATTTGGAAGTACGAAAACAAAATCTCTCTAGGAGTCGCAGACTTCAAGTGGTGTGGGGAGCCACAGTTTGGGAGCCTCCTTGTTTGATGGGATGTCTTTCCAAGTAGAGTTTGGGTTCATTAGCCAAGTGGACCGTCAGTCAGTGGCCGGCAGGGCGGGCCAGTCGGGCTGTGTATCCAATCGGATGCAAAGTCCGGGCTGAGTGCCTGGTGGGTCCAAAGCCAGACAACTGTTGTATTGTTTTCATTCCTCAAATGGACTGCTGTGTTTAACCTCTAATCTGCATTACAGTTACGTAGCCCTGTGAGACCATGCAGTGCTTTGTTTATGTTCAGTGAGTTAATAAATAAAGCCACACTGAAAAATCCCAATTCTGGTTCTGGACATTACAGTTATTGCTTCCTGTAGTTGGATTTACTTGGGTGCCCCTGTGCAGAGTAGCCAAACCTAGGTCTCTTGTGCCAGGTAACCTCATCCTTCTCCGAACCCATAGATACCATATGTATATCCATGTTACAAAAATGGACATATGGGTTACACTAAAATCACATTCCCCTTTTCCATAGTGTAGGGACCCCCCTCTCCGCTCAATCGCTGAGTGTAATAATAATAAAATCACATTCCCCTTTTCCATAGTGTAGGGACCCCCCATCCTACTCAATCACTGAGTGTAATAATAATAAAATCACATTCCCCTTTTCCATAGTGTAGGGACTCCCACCTGTCCAGTCACTGAGTGTAATAATAATAAAATCACATTCCCCTTTTCCATAGTGTAGGGACCCCCAACCCGCCCAGTCACTGAGTGTAATAATAATAAAATCACATTCCCCTTTTCCATAGTGTAGGGACTCCCACCTGCCGAGTCACTGAGTGTAATAATAATAAAATCACATTCCCCTTTTCCATAATGTAGGGACCCCCTACCTCACTACATCACAGAGTGTAATAATAATAAAATCACATTCCCCTTTTCCATAGTGTAGGGACCCTCCACCCTGCCCAATCACTGAGTGTAATATTAATAAAATCACAATTCTCTTTTCCATAGTGTAGGAACCCCTACCCTGCTCATTCACGAGTGTAATAATATTAAAATCACATTCCTCTTTTCCATAGTGTAGGGACCCCCACCCCACTTAGTCATGGAGTGTAATAATAATAAAATCACATTCCCCTTTTCAATAGTGTAGGGACCCTCCCACACCGCCCAATCACTGAATGTAATATTAATAAAATCACATTCCTCTTTTCCATAGTGTAGGGACCCCCCACCCCGCTCAATCATGGAGTGTAATAATAATAAAATCACATTCCCCTTTTCCATAGTGTAGGGACTCCCACCTGCCCAGTCACTCAGTGTAATAATAATAAAATCACATTCCCGTTTTCCATAGTGTAGGGACCCCCCAACCCGCCCAGTCTCTGAGTGTAATAATAATAAAATCACATTCTCCTTTTCCAGACCCCCACCTCGCTCAGTCATTGAGTGTAATGATAATAAAATCACTTTCGCCTTTTCCATAGTGTAGGGACCCCCAACCCACTCAGTCATGGAGTGTAATAATAATAATAAAATCACATTCCCCTTTCCTTTTTTTGAAATGTATTTTTATTGGTTTAGCTGTGTGAAGTACACAGTACACTACCTTCACAGGTAGGCTTACAGAAATATCATAGACATTACACATAATGCATTACATCACTATTGCAGTAAGGAGTTGATAAGCCCCCTATTCATTGGTACATCATTGGGGGTGATTGCTAAAATGAGAATAACATTTCCAACGGTCAGGTTTATAACCGGCTCTCACTGCCATGAGCAGGGATTACCAGCACATCCTTTTAATACTATTGGACACTCTGTATATCTGGTAAACATCCCCATTCCAACCTCGTTAGATAGTCATTTATATAATAAAGCATTACTCCCCAGAAGTGAAATAGCCGAATAACCTTTGCTACAATTCATATTTTATTTATTAATTTTTTTAGCTATCTGTTTCTACCTCTTGGATCCAGGTTGGCTATACATCCCAACAGACCTACCGGCCCACACCCTGACATCAGGCCACCTCCGCTGTTCCCCCATGGCTTGCCCTCCATGGCGGGGTGGTAAGGAGCGTTCCCCTGAGCTCAACTCACTTTGTACGGATCCAGACGAGGAAGTACCATTCAGGGTCGGGTTGCAGAGGTCAGAAGCTCATGCTCCCCAACCAGAAACCTTTTTTCCACTTTTCTTCACCCCCTTGAGATGTGGTGTGCAGTGATGCTGGCGAAGGGAGCACACACATGTCCGCATGTGCTCCCTCCAGGTGTCTGCTGCATCCCTGCCCCGTTTCTGCAGCATTGGCACACTGCTCCCCAGCCTCCACTAGGTGCCAGTCAAGAATCGACCACCGGCATCCCCCCTCCCCGGAGAAGGAGAGCAGTCCTTCAGGCACTCGAGCCTTTTCCTCCCCTGCCAACCCCCGGCGGCCTGTGCTTGTTCCTGACCCAGGTTGACAGCATGGAGCGAGATAAGGCATCCAGCACCTCAGCCCTCAGCTCCACTGGGCCAACTTACCATTAATATTTTAACAGAACTTGAAAGCAGATATGAACTCTATTAATAGCAGTCGGCCACTAAACAACAAACAACCTTCATTTAATGTATTTACCTCTAGTATTATACATTTCTCTGTTCATTGCACATGTCCAACAATTTGATGGCACCAAAAAAACAACCCACAGGCTGAAGAAGAAAAGTATCATGCCTGTAGGACATGTACGTTCTCTGGGGTCACCATCTTAGTTACCTCCTGCTTAGTCCACCCGACCCCTTAGCCAATAGCAGAAAAATTATAGACTTAGCAACACAGTTTCAATTGTTGCCCACAATAAGTTCCATGGTTGGGGTGGTGGTAGACCAAAATTGTAACTCTTGTTTCAATTTAAATCACAACCAAAACAACTGTGTCCCGTAAGTTTCTACTCACTGTCCCCAGAGTCCCTTTCAGAGTTTTCTTTTGCCCCAAATTCCCATTCTATTTGGTCCATCAGTTTGGTAGCCATGTTTTCCATAGTGTAGTGTCCCAACTCCCCAGTAGGCAGTAACCCACCCCAAGGACACCCATCCCATCCTGGTGACTGGCACAGCCCTCCTTACACTGCCACAACCAGCCTCTGACTGATCAGTACCTGAACACATGCAGTAAATATCATGCTGGACACTACACTATGGAAAACATGGCTACCTAACCTCATAGTCTTCAGGTGAAGCTACCTCTGGCTGCAAGCTGCAACACTGGGCTTAATTTTCCTAGTCAAACTATCTCTTGTTGGGAACTGCAATACTGAACATAGGATTTGCAAGAAAGCGAGTTGTGCTCACAACAGAGGGAGGGGAACCTTTCAATTGTCTTTGCTTTGTAGCAGATATACTGCAGGTGGGCTGCTTCTAACTGAAAGGTGAAATAAGGTATTTACAATTATCAGGAAAAGACAGTCTTGTTACAATTCTTAAGATTTTCAGTGCAGGAAGAGTTCAAAGCACAGCTCACTTATTTTGGGACTGACTGCTTTCAGAGCACAAACCACCAGGCTGTTTTGGGGCTGGGGAGGTTTACCTGTGTCTGACTTGAATGTCTGGATTTTTCTCTGTTTGAGTAGCAGGGGATTTTCTCTGTCAAATTGTTGTGTATAGTATCTTGCAGACAGGAAGGCACTCATCGCAGTGATGGGTCAGAGCTCTTAGCTGATTGTTTTGTGAGGGCACAGTTTAGGCCCAACCCCCCCTGGAAATAGTTCCTTTATACCTGGGGTTCTGACATCAATTCCTCAAGAGTGCAAGGTGCATATCAATGTCATATCCTCTCTAGCACACAGCACTGAAAATATACGCATACACATTGTATAATATATATATATTTCTATATAACAAACCAATCACTCACACAGCACACACACACAACACAAAAAAGTACAAAGTCATGTGGGGAGTAGTGCAATGTAATGGCTGTGGGGCAGCAGTCTTCGGGAGTCTTTCTGGAGGCTGAGATGCTGCCCTATTTGCAGATAACTCTCTGCCCTGAAGGAGGAAGTTGCCGTCTTCAGGCCACACTGGACAGCAGTAAGAAAACCTTCCCCCAGGCCAGACTGGATGGTAGGAAGGGAACCCCCCCATCCAGGGAGCACCAGAGCCACCACCACTACCTCAGAGGTTGCAAAGAAAGCACAGCAGTTGGACCACTGTGGGCTCAGAGAGGGTGAGGAGGGTGGAACAGAGGCACACCCAGTCAGTTGTTCCACTCCACAATCCATACACCATTCTGGGGGAGCACAGCTCCCCTATGGATGCACCCACGGAGGAGATTAGGGAGGCTGAGGACACCTGTCACAAGGGAGGCACACAGGAAGGAGGCAGAGGATGCCACAAGGAAAGGAAGCAGCTCCTGGTGGGGGACTCAATTATTAGGGGGATAGAACTGGGGGGAGCAGGGAAAACCGAAGTAAAGTGCCTGCCTGGTGCCATGGCTTGTAGGGACAGGAAGCGCATCCTCAGGATCACGAGAACAGCTGCACGGAGTCTGAGCTGGATGTCATTGTCCACCTAGGGACAAATGACTTGGCTCAACATGAGCTTACAGCAGTGCAGAAGGACTTTGTAGAACTGGGAGAGGCCTCAAGACAAGTAGCACACACAGTATCCTTCTCAGAGGTGCTGCCTGTAAATGGCATGAGTGAGGCAAGGGTACTTTGCACCATGCAGTTTAATGAGTGGTTGAAAAATGGTGTGGGGCACAGGGTTTGGCTTCATTGGGACTGGGGTTCCACCTGGAGGACACCAGCCTATACTGGCAGGATGGTCTGCATCTGTCCAGGAAGGGAACAAGTCTTTTGAGCAATCGGTTTAAATGCTTCATTGGCAAGCTTTTAAACTAGTCAAGGGGGGAGGCACTGATAAGCAGCAGAAAAATCCCAGCCTCTCCCTACAAAACAGGGTACTAAATGGGAAAAAGACTGAGGTAGAAAGGTCAGTGGGGGATGCTGCAACAGAAAGTAAAGCCATCAAAAAATGGAGAGCAATGAGTACCAATGCCCGTAGTCTGAGTAACAAGCTTCCTGAATTAGTGGCCTTGATGGAGGAGGAACATCTGGATATCGTGGCAGTCACAGAAACATGGTACACACAAAACCATGACTGGGATGTAAACATACCAGGATACACTATCTACAGGAGGGACAGGAGGGTAAAAGAGGAGGAGGAGTAGCTCTTTACATAAGGAAGGAATCAAAGCAACAGAACAAAAGGGTAAACAGGAGAAAGAAGCACTGTGGGTAAATTTGGAGACGAGCAATGGCACCACAATCCGCACAGGGGTTGTATACAGACCCCTTCTCAGGGAGGAAATGGACAAGAAATGATAGAAAGTATACTTAGTATGGCAGAAAAAGGGAGATATTGCTGATGGGTGATCTGAATATGCCAGATGTTAACTGGAGTGCAGTTGCAGCAGCCACTTCTAAGTGGGGTTATTCTAGATGCCCTACAGGGGCATGCCTTAGACAACTAGTATTGGAGCCCACTCGAGAGGAACAATCTTAGACCTGGTTCTCTCAAATGGAGATGAGGAGAGGATCACAGATGTGAAGTGGGTAGACATCTGGGAACTAGCGACCATCGAACAGTATGGTTCACAATAAACACAGCAATAGAGTCAAACATACAAAAGACAAAGGTACTGGATTTTAGGAGGGCTGACTTTGTCAAAATGGGTGAGTGCCTAAGGAATGCACTAGCAAATGGGCAGGAAGGAGGGTGGAAGAACAATGGGGAAAAATAAAACTGCTATCACAGAGGTAACAAGCCTTTGTGTAAAGCAAATAAACAAAATGAAACGAGGTAAGAAACCACTATGGTTCTCAAAGGAAGTGGCAGTGAAGGTTCAAGAGAAAAAAAGCATTCAGGAAGTACAAGGAATCACAGAAGGAGCAGGACAGAGAACTGTATCAGTTAAAGCAAAAGAAGCTGGGAAGGTAGTCAGAACAGCAAAGGCCCAAACCGAGGAAAAGATAGCCAACTCAGTTAAGAAGGGGATAAAACCTTTTATAGGTACATCAGGAGCAGTAAGACCAAGGGAGGATAGTGAGGCTTAGTAAAGGGAGGAGGGTGGGCAGAGGGTGACTGTGAAAAGGCAGAGATACTAAACAAATACTTTTGCTCAGTATTTACAAAGGAAGAGGAAGTACCTAAAACAAACAGTAGAAACACTCTGGATACAGAAGTTGATACCAGCCCATTTACAGAAAGAAAGGGTTCTGAAAGAACTCTTAAAACTGAAGGTGGACAAAGCAATGGGGCCTGATGGGATTCATCCCAGAATTCTAAAAGAACTAAGGGTAGAACTAGTGACACCACTGACTACCCTCTTTAACAAATCATGGGAGGATGGGGTGGTACCCAAGGACTGGAGGAGGGCAGATGTAATTCCCTTCACAAAAGTGGGAGCAGGGCAGAAGCAGGAAACTACAGACCTGTTAGTTTAACCTCAGTGGTAGGAAAATGATGGAATCACTCTGAAGGAAAGAATTGTTGAGTATCTAGAGGCCAGAGGGGCACAGGACCCAAGGCAGCATGGATTCACAGCGGGAAGGTCATGCCAGACAAATCTGATAGATTTCTTTGACTGGGTGACCAAAGTAGTTGATCACGGAGGGGCTGTGGACATGGCCTACCTAGACTTTAGCAAGGCATTTGACACAGTCCCACACAAAAGATTGATATACAAGTTAGCCAGCCTGGGAGTGGGTCCCAAGATGACAGCCTGGGTAAAGAATTGGCTGGAAAATAGGACACAGAGAGTAATAGTAAATGGAGTCCACTCTGAAAAAAGGGGGTTAGTAGTGGGGTACCTCAGGGTTCAGTATTAGGACCGGTCTTCTTCAATGTCTTTATAAGCGACATTGCAGAGGGACTGGAAGGAAAGTATGTCTCTTTGCAGATGACACAAAGATCTGCAACAGAGTTGATGCACAAGGTGGAGTGGAAAGGATGAGAAGGGACTTGGCAAGGTTAGAGGAATGGTCAAATGTATGGCAGCTTAGATTCAATGCTAAGAAGTGCAAGGTAATGCACCTGGGAAACAAAAACCCAGGGGAAGAGTACACAATGGGGGGTGAGATACTAACAACAACAAAAATGGAAAGGGACCTGGGGGTAGTCATATCAGATGACCTAAAGGTGGGAAAGCAATGTGAGAGGGCAGCAAGGAGGGCTGGGGGGATACTTGGATGCATAGGAAGAGGCATCACCAGTAGAAAACAGGAAGTTATTATTCCTCTGTACAGACAGCTAGTGAGATCCCATCTGGAGTACTCGTGCAGTTCTGGAGACCCAATCTCCAAAAGACATAGACAGGATGGAAGCTGTCCAGAGGAGGGCAACTAAAATGGTGCAGGGTCTGCACCAGAAGACATATGAAGAGAGACTTAAAGAGCTTAATATGTATAGCCTCGAGGAAAGGAGGAGGGAGACATGATAGAAACTTTCAAGTACCTCAAGGAATCAACAACATCCAAGAGGGTAGCATCTTTCAAAAGAGGTGTGCAAGAACAAGGGGCACAATTTGAAGATAGAAGGCGGCTCAGAGGCAATTTAAGAAGTATTTTTCACAGAGAGGTTGTGGATGTATGGAACGGCTTCCAGAGGATGTTGTGGAGTCAAAAACAGTGGTGGAATTCAAGCATGCATGGGACAGTCATAAGGCAATTCTAGGGGTGGGGTAGGAAGAAGTAGGCTGCTGGTTAACTAGGACCTGCAGCTTATCCATCAGGTAGGGAAATGGGCAGACTGGGTGGGCCAAGCGGTCCTTATCTGCCGTCAAATTCTATGTTTCTATGTTTCTATGTTTCTATGCGCTCATTGGTTGTCTTGATAAAGCTGGCCGTGGCAGGATGAGGAGGGCTATACCAGTCTCTGGGATTTGGGGGGTGTGGGGTGGTGGTTTACTGACTAGCGGGGTGGGGGACACTTCACTATGGAAAACAGGGACTTGTTCATTTTCTGTATTTTCTCAGTAAGCGGGGCAGGGTGGGGGGTCCCTACACTATGGAAAGGGGGACTGTGGTTTTATGTTTATTATACTCAGTGATCAGGCAGTGGGGGGTCCCTACACTATGGAAAAGGGGACTGTGGTTTTATTATTATTTCATTCAGTGATTGGGCAGGGTGAGGGGGTTCCCACACCATAGAAAAGGGGACTGTGGTTTTATTATTATTATACTCAGTGATCAGGCAGTGTGAGGGGTCCCTACACTATGGAAAGGGGGACTGTGGTTTTATTATTACTACACTCAGTGATCAGGCAGTGTGTGTGTGGGGGGGTCCCTACACTATGGAAAGGGGAAATGTGGTTTTATTATTATTACATTCAGTGATCAGGCAGTGTTGGGGGGTCCCTGCACTATGGAAAGGGGGACTCTGGTTTTATTATTATTACACTCAGTGATCAGGCAGTGTTGGGGGGTCCCTGCACAATGGAAAGGGGGACTGTGGTTTTATTATTATTACATTCAGTGATCAGGCAGTGTTGGGGGGTCCCTGCACTATGGAAAGGGGGACTGTGGTTTTATTATTATTACACTCAGTGATCAGGCAGTGTTGGGGGTCCCTGCACTATGGAAAGGGGGACTGTGGTTTTATTATTATTACACTCAGTGATCAGGCAGTGTGTGGGGTCCCTACACTATGGAAAGGGGGAATGTGGTTTTATTATTATTACATTCAGTGATCAGGCAGTGTTGGGGGGTCCCTGCACTATGGAAAGGGAGACTGTGGTTTTATTATTACTCCCAGTGATCAAGCAGTGTGGGGGGTCCCTACTCTATGGAAAGGGGGACTCTGGTTTTATTATTATTACACTCAGTGATCAGGCAGTGTTGGGGGTCCCAACACTATGGAAAGGGGGACTCTGGTTTTATTATTATTACACCCAGTGATCAGGCAGTGGGGGGTCCCTACACTATGGAAAGGGGGACTGTAGTTTTATTATTATTACACTCAGTGATCAGGCAGTGTGTGTAGGGGGGTCCCTACACTATGGAAAGGGGGACTGTGGTTTTATTATTATTACAATCAGTGATCAGGCAGTGTGGTGGGTCCCTACACTATGGAAAGGGGGACTGTGGTTTTATTATTATTATACTCAGTGATCAGGCAGTGTGGGGGTCCCTACACTTTGGAAAGGGGGACTGTGGTTTTATTATTATTACACTCAGTGATCAGGCAGCGTGAGGGGTCCCTACACTATGGAAAGGGGGACTGTGGTTTTATTTTTATTACACTCAGTGATCAGGCAGTGTGGGGGGTCCCTACACTATGGAAAGGGGGACTGTGGTTTTATTATTATTATACTCAGTGATCAGGCAGTGTGGGGGTCCCTACACTTTGGAAAGGGGGACTGTGGTTTTATTATTATTACACTCAGTGATCAGGCAGTTTGGGGGGTCCCTACACTATGGAAAGGTAGACTGTGGTTTTATTATTACTACACTCAGTGATCAGGCAGTGTGTGTGTGTGGGGGGTCCCTACACTATGGAAAGGGGGAATGTGGTTTTATTATTAGTACATTCAATGATCAGGCAGTGGGGGGTCCCAACACTATGGAAAAGGGGACTGTGGTTTTATTATTATTACACTCAGTGATCAGGCAGTGTGGGGGGTCCCTACACTATGGAAAAGGGGACTGTGGTTTTATTATTATTTCATTCAGTGATTGGGCAGGGTGGGGGTCCCACACCATAGAAAAGGGGACTGTGGTTTTATTATTACTATACTCACTGATGAGGCAGTGTGGGGGTCCCTACACTATGGAAAGGGGGACTGTGGTTTTATTATTATTATACTCAGTGATCAGGCAGTATGGGGGGTCCCTACACTATGGAAAGGGGGACTGTGGTTTTATTTTAATTACACTCAGTGATCAGGCAGTTTGGGGGGTCCCTACACTATGGAAAGGTAGACTGTGGTTTTATTATTACTACACTCAGTGATCAGGCAGTGTGTGTGTGTGGGGGGGCCCTACACTATGGAAAGGGGGAATGTAGTTTTATTATTATTACATTCAGTGATCAGGCAGTGTTGGGGGGTCCCTGCACTATGGAAAGGGGGACTGTGGTTTTATTATTATTATTACTCTCAGTGATCAGGCAGCGTGAGGGGTCCCTATACTATGGAAAGGGGGACTGTGGTTTTATTTTTATTACACTCAGTGATCAGGCAGTGTGGGGGGTCCCTACACTATGGAAAGGGGGACTGTGGTTTTATTATTATTACTCTCAGTGATCAGGCAGTGTGATGGGTGCCTATACTATGGAAAGGGGGACTCTGATTTTATTATTATTACACTCGGTGATCAGGCAGTGTGGGGGGTCCCTACACTATGGAAAGGGGGACTGTGGTTTTAATTTTATTACACTAAGTGATCAGGCAGTGTGGGGGGTCCCTACACTATGGAAAGGGGGACTGTGGTTTTATTATTATTACTCTCAGTGATCAGGCAGTGTGGTGGGTGCCTATACTATGGAAAGGCGGACTCTGATTTTATTATTATTACACTCGGTGATCAGGAAGTGTTGAGGGGTCCCTGCACTATGGAAAGGGGGACTGTGGTTTTATTTTTATTACACTCAGTGATCAGGCAGTGTGGGGGGTGCCTATACTATGGAAAGGGGGACTGTGGTTTTATTATTATTACACTCAGTGATCAGGCAGTGTGGGGGGTCCCTACACTATGGAAAGGGGGACTGTGGTTTTATTATTATTACTCTCAGTGATCAGGCAGTGTGGGAGGGTCCCTACACTATGGAAAGGGGGACTCTGGTTTTATTATTATTACACTCAGTGATCAGGCAGTGTGGGGGCCCCTACACTATGGAAAGGGGGACTGTGGTTTTATTATGATTACACTCAGTGATCAGGCAGTGTTGGGGGGGCCAACACCATGGAAAGGGGGACTGTGGTTTTATTATTATTACACTCAGTGTTCAGGCAGTGTGGGAGGTCCCAACACTATGGAAAGGGGGACTGTGGTTTTATTATTATTACACTCAGTGATCAGGCAGTGTGGGGGGTCCATACGCTATGGAAAGGGGGACTGCGGTTTTATTATTATTATTACACTCAGTGATAGGACAGTGTGGGAGGTCCCTACACTATGGAAAGGGGGAATGTTCTTATTACTTTTCTCTCAGTGATCCTGGCTGGGGGGGGGGCTGGCCCGGTGCATTCTGCCAGGCACAGCCATGCAAATGAATCCATAATGGGCATGCAAATGGCCCCTTTGCACCATGCATGCCTAATGGGCTCATTTGCTTGTTTAGGCTGAATATCACCCATGGGGGCTGCGGTGCATACAGGCATGTTCCACACATTCCCCTTTGGGTGGTGTTCATCCCCGCTCCCTGGATGCGCTGCGCCACATGTTGTGGATGCTTGCTATGCACCATGCACCCAGGGTCTGATGTTCATACAGAATGTGTGATCTTTTCTCATCATGCATTCTGTTTAAATATTGTAACAGAGCCAGCTGATGCATCCTTTTTGCAGGACACACTGTTAGGTGTGCGCATCCACCTGGCTCTGAATATGGGGCCCTGAGTCCTAGGTACAACCCAGAGGTGCATACCCTTAATGATGGGCGATGGCAATATTTCCATATTTACAGACCTTAGTTTTGCAACGAGGGACCGTGGGAGGGCCTTTGATGCCTTGCGTTCAACCTTGCCATCCTGTGGAGTGACACATGCTCTGCAGTATCCCACACGGCTTACAATTATTTACTCAGGCATACATCATTCAGATCCCAGAATGAACAAGATCATCCTAATGTGGGGGACTGAGACTTTGTGACCAAATTTCCATAGCTGTGAGTACCAGAAAGGGTGTTGGGTGAGCAAGAATGTGGCAGAAGGTAGATAGTGTCAAATCCTTAATGCTGCCCATTTTACATAGGTTCAGTGGTCCCTATTGTTAAAGGGAAACTCCAGCAAGCCTACAAAGTGAAGCAGCTGCTGCACAAATACCCGATTAGGGCTTGTAGCATTAAAGCAATGTTTTATTTATCTCCTGGGCTGTGAAGTTTACATTGTAAAATCTGTGCCACCCATAATCTATCCAGAGCCGCTCGCAGTCATCTTGCACAGCCAGGCAGCTTCTGTAGTACATATTATGCTGATGAGGGCTATCAACCAATGGCAGAGTTGGGAGCCCTCATTTAGCATAACCCACATGATGGAAGCTGCCTGGCTGCACGAGATGGCCTCGGGCAACTCAGGAGAGATTATGAAGACGTGGATTTTATAACATAAACCTCACAGCCCAGGAAGTAAATAAAATATTGGTCTAAGGCCACAAGCCCTAATCGGCCGTTTGTGCAGCAGTTGCTGCACTTTGTAGGCCTGCTGGAGTTTCCTTTTAATGTTGCGATAATGTAGGGGCACTGAGGGTCTGCCCTCTCTATCTAAAATGGCCCTGACTGCATAGCTGCACTGCTAATAGCTTTCCCTGTATACACTCCTCCCCACTCACAAATTCAGGCTGTTGATTCATTTATGCTGTGTTTTTTCCAATGTGGAACACTCTTTGGTCCTGACTGCACTGGTGGTCTTCAAACGTTATTGTCAGCCTAAAACCCTTTTAAGACAACCAAACACAATTTGCTTCCACATCAGTAATGTTTTAAAATCATGTTTCAAACCAAGTTTAAACCCTGATGAAACAAAAGTTTTAGCTTGGCTTTGAAAATGGTTTTAAACAGTTTCCCAGTCTTCCTATTGTCTAGAATGTTTCCTGTCCCCTGAGACAGTGATGCATCCAGGACCATTGATTCAGAGAGTAATAACTGCTGCAGCAGCAATCTTCTGTTAGGAGCCTGATATTGTAGCTTCAGCTATAGAATAAAAGAATAATGCATGACAGGGTGTGTGTCGTGCTGGGATAATGTCACGCCTGGGGTGATTAGGCACGAGGCTGCAGGTCGAGTGCGACTAATCGCCCCCAGAAGTGACGTTATCCCAGCAAGACACACACCCTGGAGTGCATTATTCCTATTATACAATGGCACTTGTGTGTATAAATAACAAAGAGACTTTTTGTTTTGGGTTTAAAACTGTTTATAATGAGTAAAAATGAAGTAATGTCCTTCCACAAGGTTAAATAGTTCCTTTTTTTTACATTTTTTTGAAATATTTAAATATTTTAAGTTAATAAATATTTCTGAACTGTAGAAATATTAAAATATTAAAATGACTTAAGAGATAATAAATTGCTAACTGTATTGAAACATTTTTAAGTGTTCAACCATTAGAACATTTATTTTTTAACTTTTAAATGCAACAGTTAAATTCTGTGAGTAATTGTTATTTGGATTACATACAGTCTATGGTTTGTAGATATTGATGACACACATACTGTTTCCTTGAATGAAGAACTGTGTGTTACTGGTGTCTTGCTGCTGTGTTTGGGTTTTTTCTTTAGAGGAGGTTATGCTGTGCTGCAGTTCTGTTGATTGAGGTTGTGTTGCAGCATTTCCAGAGGTCGTCGGTAGGTGTTGAAGCATGTTCACATCGGGAGGCACTGATTCAGTTCGGCAGTGACCTGTGATGTCTGGCATTGCACCGGATAGGATCGAACTCCATTGTTGGCGTTCCTGTAAAGTCGGTCCCCAGTAACTGTGCAAGGAAGACTCTTGTTTGTGCCCTGTTACTGAAATGATTTGTCGACTCTCTAAGCCGGCGTTGCTGAGGATCTGGATGGCAGTTGCACGCAGGCTGTGGTTTGTGTAGCTGTTAGGAAGACCTGCAGCACGGCAGATTTTGGGTAGCATTGTAGCAAGGTAATTTATTCCGACTGGTTCCATGCTGTACCAGATTTCTTCATCTTGCCATGGTTTTGTGGTTTGTCTACGGGGATGCATGTACAGGCAAGGAGCTTTTGGTGGGAGCTTCGAGATGTACTTTTGCAGGGCCGCTACGGGGCACTGGGGATGACCTGGCAGCTCGAACATTGCTCCTCTGTTCCTGTCATGGTCTTTTTCAAGAGTGTCTCCATGATTTTTGGTCTTTTCATTAAAGCTTAGGGACACATAGTTAAGGCCATCTTCAGATGTGTGGAACTCAAAAGAATTTGGTTGCAGTTTACGTTGGCCTTCACAATAACGTCTCGTGAAGTGTATTTGGAGTTCAAGCCAGATACGGCGCAGCAGTCCCTCGTGAGTCTGTGTGCTTAGAAGGGGGATTCACGGAGAAGTCTGAGGTCTGTTTTGCTGAGGGGTGGGTGGTGTTTTGCTTTATCTTTCCCCTCTCGTCTAAGGTTTTTGATTTGTGCAGAAAAAACATTGTTGGCACTTTGGAAATCAGGATTTGTTAAAATATTAATATTACGGGTTAAAGGTGGTTCATTTAGGAAGCGGTTGATGCCTGCTCGTAAACCGATTAAGCTGCTGATTCCGTATGGCTGACCATCGGAGTTACGGACTAAATCATAGAATTTGCGGAGAACTGTATTTAATTCAGCGGCATTTATTGTGGCAAAGTCTATTTCTGTACCTGTTTCTGACAGCCAGTCCTTCATGGCATTGACAGCCCATGTTGTTTGCCGCTTTGTAGAGAGCTCGTTTCTGTCACATTCCAGCTTGTCAAGGTCGTCGTCAGGAAGCTGGATGTGTCTTCATTTTTCTGGTTTCTTTTTGAGTTGCTCAGGTGGTGCTGTGTTTTCTTTTTCATAGGAAAACCACTTCTGGATGTCTTCCATTTTGAAGAGAGTGAAGTTTACCTCAGGATATTTCAGCATGTGAGTAGTGGGATGTGTCTCTGAAGGCTGTCAGTCTGTCAGCTGTTGTGTAGGGATATTCAGGTTGTGTTCAGGTTTTGATGTGGATGGCACTATACCGGTGATGATATGCCAGGATAACATCACAGGTACTTTGCCATTCCAGCCAATCAGAGATGAGGAAATTTTCTTGCTATTGTATAATTCTGTGTAATCTAAACTTTCTGTTTTCTAGGTATGTATCATTTTATCTAACTACACACAACCATTAAAAAGCACATAAATCACCCAAGGTTACAGATGCTATAATTAGTGAAGACTCTAGCTGTTTCCTTGCAGAATCGCCCACCCAATTATCCCTCAGGCATTTGCCATCTGTAAATGTAACTCTCATTAGAGCTCCCTGGACAAGGAGAGTTAATTAACATCACAGCTCTACTATTGTAAACAAGCAGCTCTTATTGAATTAATGGTCCTGGATGCATCACTCTCACATGGGACAAGAGCCATTGTAGGAACAAGAAGAGCCATTAAAAATGCTAATATGCCAGCCCATTGGGGCAGTGGTTGCATTTCCACTTGCGACACTGGTGACCCAGGTTCGGGAACGGACTCAGGTCGCTGGAGGGCCAGCTGGGGAGAAGGCTTGAGCATCTGACGACTGTTTGTCTTCTCCAGGGAGGAGGGTGGGGATGTAGTCTGGTGCCTGCTGACCCCTGTTGGAGTCCTAGGGTATAGCAGTGCACCATACAACTAACTAGGGGGCTTTGCAGATGTCGGCGTAAGCCTTGACGTCATGGCATGCCGTCCCCCAAGGGAGAAAAGGGAAAATTCTCCCCCAGTCGACCAGATGATGACCATCTGGTCCCTCTGCCACAACGAGTGCCCTGATCAGGCCCCAGAGACCACCTCAGCTGCAACCGAAGGGCTAAGTGTTGTACTGGATGGCCCCCGCTGGCACCTTTCTCCTCAGAAGAGGAGAACCCATCCGGTGAAGGGTTACACCGGAGTACCCTGAGGGTGGCTGCCATTTGAGGTGGAAGATGGTGGCAATGGGCAGGAGTGTGAGCAAGTGGTAGGGGAACAAGACCATTGATGGCCTGAAGGAGAGGCTGATAAGGGGAGACATGGGGATAATAAAAAAATAACACACACACACACACAAAAATGATAATATGGAGATCCCAGAGGCCATAAAACCAGAAAGCAAATAAAAAAAAAAATCCTTTCAGTAAATAAGGGGAAGGACTTATTAAGAGTACACCTATAAATCAAAACACTCTGTACAACATTTTTTTTTGTAAATTTTAACTTTGGTTTTCCTTTAAACATTTGATTTAAGTCTGAAATATTATAGTGCATCGCAGCAGGTGTGTCAATGTTAGAGGAGAGTGCTATATTCACAGATCACTTTTCACACCAGCCACAGTTGTCCTTCATGCCTTGGTCTTAAATGACCATGCATGGGCCACAGTAGGCATGACTGTTGTGCGCTACATCAGGTTCCTGTGTACACAAGCCTCAGTGACCTTGTATATATATACTCCCTGCTTGGCACCAACTGCTACACACCCCAGGAGTTACGTGCAAAACAATAGGCTTAGATGCATTATCCCTGCAACAGCTCAAATGTGCATGACACTTTGTTGCATAACAGGGACACAGACACTAATGATGTTAGCAACTAATTCTGTTTCTGCAGGACCCTTGTAAAATATCTGCACGACTAGCTCCCTGAATCCAGCTAGAGTAGGGGGTACCATAGCAACTATGCCAACTTGGCACAGGATAAGAGAACGGAGCAGCGCATAATAAGACACCAAATGACTGCTGTTGTAATTAAGATTGTTTTATTTATACAAGAAAAATTTTAGCATACATTTACGAAACATAGATTTACACACAGCAGCAGACGGGGGAGACCAACTTGGCCCAGTCTTGTGCCCCCCCCCCCCACACACAATTCTGTATTGTGGGACTAGTCAACTCATGTCCCAGGAACCTCGACTTTGCACTCCCCTTGGTCACGTAGTCAGTGGGGACTGTCAGCTCAACCTCTTCATTCTTCTTCTCTCCCCTTGCCTGCACCACTTTCTTGGCAACCGGTTTGGGATTCAAGTCTGCAAGAGACTGGTTGTTCGTCATGGTAACCCTGGCCATGCCACAGTTATGTTCAAATACTAGGCCTGGCCCAAAGCACCAACAGCGATATTTTGTTTTTCTGCAGCAATGCCTCGTGCAAGAAATTAACCTCCGCCATTTCAATCCTAGAGTTCTAGGGTGCTGCCATTGTGTTATGTCTTTCATGAAGAACACTGCTGTCTCCCCCCTGTCATCTTGTATGACTATCTCTTTCTCACTCGCGTTCTCTTTCTGTTATTCGGCCCAGACAAGAAAAATTAAATCAATATGGCTGCTAGGGCAAGATTAGTCCAGGGGAAATGTAATAGGAAGGAGCAGTCAGACATGCCTATAATATTGATTGACACTGCAATTCATTACAAGAGAATAGGACTTTAATAAATATGGAGTCAGCCAGGCATGTATTGCTTCCCTCCTTTTCTACCACAGATGGGAAATTGTACTGTTGTCAGCTTTCCGTTGTCAGGTATGAATACAAACATCCTATATGTGTGCTTCACTCCACCGCTCCCCCCTCAGATGGTATAAGCAGAAAAGTCCCCCAAACCCTGAATTATTTTTATTATTGAAGACCTCTTGATTAAAACAGGATCTTTTTTTCCATTAGACGTCACCTGTTCAGGTTGTTTATTCCTGCAGTGAGATCATAATCCTTTGTTTATGACATCACAAACTATTGCCATGGAAATGAGTTTAATGTCACAGGTAGAGGAGTGTATGACTCCTGAACAGGGAAAGCAATAGGAGCAGAAATCTGAGGGGGCAATAGTCTACTTTCATGTAAATGTCCTTATTGATAAAGAATGTAATAACTCCAAACTAATTATTATTTGAAATGTTGTGAGATCCGAGTTTGGGAGATGCTGAATGTTTGCAGAAAATGGGAAAATCCTTTTACATTTTTTTTTTTTTTGCCACCTTTTACCGTGGCTTCCCATGGCCCCACTCCTACAGGCTCTCAAGTTGGTTCCTGTCTGTCCGCTCTGGAGGCATCAGCTCCATTGCTTATCACCCATCAGACTCTGCTCAGGTCTGACCCATCAGGCACACTGACTGGCCGGACTAGTCCCAGGCCAGGGTCAATCCAGGGACGTCTGCAGAGGGGCAGGAATGGACCGGGGCTGCACAGCCTGGAGTGGCATAGGGAAACCTATCCAAGGCCATCATCTGAGGCTGTGGTTTACCATTTTCTGGGGTCCCACCCATCACCCAGGGATGCATCCACAGCAGAGTCCTGGGGGCAGGGGCATGCAGCATGGGGTCACCCACCCCAAGAACACCTCCGTCCTGCCACCACCAGGAGCCACCAGCAAAGTGGCACATAGCATCCCAGTCACACTGTCCAATGGACACTCTGAACTCCCTCCTTGCCGGCCTCCACTCCTGGTACCTGGGATCGGGGCATGAACCTAGGTCACCAGCTAGCCACAGCGATGCCCCATCGCTCGGTGCCATGGAGCCAGCTATTGTATTTTTATTGGTAGCATGCACTAGCAGTAGCAAATCAAATTAAAGTTCCTCAGACTTACCGCAGGGGTGTGGCAACATACCTTTTTAATTGCTGCCTCCTTCCTGAGCTCTTGTGCCTAGTGTTGGTCAGATAGTATCCTAACAGGCAGTAGCAGCTCTAGCCACAAATGGTTACCAGGGCACAGCTGGGGCACAACAGATGACAGCCAGGGCACTGATATATTGTTACTATGTGGGGAAGTTCTGCATCATATGGGGCACCAACAGGGGCACAGCATTTTTTTACCAGGGCACATGCCCTGGCAGGCCCTGGTGTAGAGCTGCCCATGCTAACAGGTAGGACACCATCACTTTGTTCAGATTTTGGATGGCCTCGGATGGTAGGCATCTGACCAAGTTTGCAACCTCCTCCGAGGATGCCTGTGGATCCAGATAGGATTGGACAGGTCCAGCAAATGGATCCAGGTATCAGATCCTGCTATCCAGCTATCTGTGGTGAGACTCGATGAATCTGACCACAGATATGTGGATCCACACTTAGATACATAGCAATCAGACTCCGGATACAAAATCTAACATTGTTCAGATTACTGTTGGATCCAGAGGTGGATACTAGCACTATCCGAGCACCACTACCAGTGCCCACAATACTTTGGTGATGTTGTTTAAAGGAGACCGTTCATTCATGCACAGTGGCCATCAATATTTGAAAGATGCTGAAAAACTCTGTCAAACGAGATACTGGGCGCACCCACATCTGGCAGCAATCCTGAGATATGGATGGCTATGTACGTTCAATATTAATACATTGCCACCATTGTATGGAACCTTGTGATGTCATGGATGAACAATGTGTGCTTGACTACATATACTTGGTCACAGCACAGGGAGAGAATTAATGTTGAAACTGTTTTGTTTCTTGGTCTTTCTCTTGCAACCACGTGCTTAGCAGCAGTATTTATTAGCCAGCGTCTAGTTTTTTTTTTCAGCAATAATGTTTTTCTGGCAAAAATATCAAGATAACCATTTTTCTTTGCATTTTCTTTTAGTTCTGATCCAAGATACAGGATTTAGAAGTTTTTAAAAGTTCCCGTTTGGGTGCCATGCCTGCTACACAAAGAAATGAATGAGTCAATCAAATTTTATTTCTACAGCTCAATTCACAGGGTAACAAAGAGCTTGACAAATAATTAAAATCAGATTGAATACCTTTGTACAGTACTGTTCTGTTACCATCAGAAACATATGGCAGTGCCATCCTAATATGTCCACATTTGGAATCTAGCGTGTGCATTTAACAGGTAACCTCAATGGAATCAACTTTTACAGACTGTGAGTGGTGGCCATCTTAAATGACGTGAGTCATTACTTACAAAATAAGCTACAACACCTGTATTAAAAATAGCTGGAAAAAAAACTAAAAAGACACAGATACATGTTGGCTAAAAAACTATATTATTAATTTTTTTGCTGACTAACAATATGTGACAGGGTTAGTGGATAATTCCTGCCCTGTTTTCCTGTTGTTTAAAGAGAAATCTCGCAGCATACCTTCTGTACCTTGCATTATCTTTCTCTAAGTTTGCCTTACTTTACATTCTTTCTTGCCACTTTATGCTCTTAAAAACAGTTATAAGATGTGTAGAAGCATTTTTAGTGATTTTAGGCTGTAAGAAAATTAAAGCAGTTGTCATGGCTACAAGTTTCTTCTGATCTGTTCTTTCCCTTTGGATACAATGTGCCCCATTACATCTGCATCTTGTCTTCTGGGTAGAAAGGTACTTTGTAGAATTGTTACAAAGTGAGCCTTTATGGAACATTTTGTCCTGCTGTATTTTTCTTTTATATTTTTATAAATCAAGTGTTGCGTGAATACAGAAGATGTACAGTAATATACAAGAGACCCATGATTCAGGCTAAATTGAGGTAGCCTGGTGCATTCCTCTCAAGCCAGAGAAAGATAAGCATTTGTCAACGCCGAATGTTTGCTTGCTGGCATTGGCACTGGTAGTGTAGGAGTTAGAGAGATGCATAATAGGAATGGCAGTGAAGTATTGAATTGAAGAAAATCCCAGCACCACCCTGCAGAGACTGACAGGCATTGGGGTGTGCCTTTGGGTCGTCAGGCATAATGGCCATGCCATTTCAACACACCCTACCCTGCAGACACCGACAAGTGTCACGGTGTGCCTTGGAGTCTTTGGGCCTTATGCTCACCCCATTCCATAAGAAATACAGTGAGATGGGTGCTGTATAGGAGAATGGGGTGAACTTTGGGGCCAAAGAGTCCAAGGCACACCTCGATACCTGTCACTGGCTACAGGGTGTGGGTAGGGTGGAATGGCAGGAGCATTACAGGCAACAATCCCAAGTCACACCCCTGATGCCTGTCAGTCTCTATAGGGTGGGGCGTTATGGTTGGAAACCCTAACGTCCCAGGCATTCGTTGGTATTTACACTCCAAATTTTATACATGTTTTTTTTGTGACCCCCACCTCATGAACAGTGGCAATATCAGTTTGTTAGTAGAAAGCTGATTTTGCACAGTGACTACATCATTTGGCACCACTGGTGCGAAAACACATTTCAAACAGGATGTGAAAAATGACAGCTGTACTGTTCATGGGGAGGTGTAAAAAATGGCAATGTTAAAAATCTGGAGTGAAAATATAAAAAAACTGAAGTCACGACCATGCGTAGAAACTGTGCAACGCACACCCGTAATGTAATTAGTTTGGGGATATTTTACAGCAGATTGTCAACACAGGCATTTTGGGACCTCTGCTCATGAACAGTGTCACTGTGATTTTCTTTATCTGTCCTGAACACTGATTTCCCACAGCGACCACGCATTTCTGCACCGGAAGTGCGAAAATACATTTCGGACAGGGTGTGAAAAATAACAGCTGTACTGTTCATAAGGAGGCAAGGAAAAATGCCAGTGTTGAAAATCTGGACTGAAAATATTACAAATTTGTGAACTTACGAGGTTGCGTGGAAACTGCACAATGCACGCTCGTAACAGTCATTTTATGGACTTTTGTCACCAGATTTTCAACATAGCCATTTTAAGACCTCTGCTCATGAACAATGTCACTGTGATTTTCTTAATCTGTCTCGAACATTGATTTCACACACCTACTGTGCCATTGTGCGCTACATGCATGAAAACACATTTTGGGAGAGATGTGAAAAATGACAGCTGTACTGCTCATAAGGAGGTGTGGTAAAATGGCAATGTTGAAAATCTGGAGTGAAAATAGTAAAAATTCGGGAAGTTGTGAGTGTGTGTGTAGGAACTGCGTAATGCATGCTTGTAAAACAGTCATTTTTGGGAATTTATTCACCAAATTTTCAACATAGGGTTTTGGGGGACCTACCTCATGAACTGTGACAAAGATGGTTCCACACAGTGACCGCAAAATCACCTTTCAGGACTGAATAACAAAATGACAGTGACTGAGTTTACGAGGTGGGTCCCCAAAAACCCCATGTTGAAAATTTGGTAAAAAAATTCTGAAAAATGGCTGAGATATGCACCAAAGTTTTAAAAAAAAAACATAAATAACATTATACAGCTTACCGGCATTTCTTCAGTTCGTGGTCAGCTTTGAAGAGTGCAGACATGTTCGGTCCACGAAGATCATCGTGCTGGGCTCCGGAGGAAAGCACAGGGTGAGGTGTGGGTGTGGGGAGGTGGAGTGCGGAGAGGGTGAGTGCGGTTGGGGAGGGGAAAGATAGTCAATGAGGACTGTTTTTTGATTATAGTTTTTTTCTTTGGCGAAGGCAGCGGGACATTTGCCATGCTGGGTGGGCTCCCAGCGTAGCAGCTGGAAGGTTATTTTTGGGGGTGCAGTGGAGCAGATGGGGGTAGGAATTCCCATCGTCTATACAGGCGTTTGCCACGCTGGGGTGGGCTCCCAGCGTGGCAACTGGAAGTTGTTTTTTTTGTGGGGGGTTGGGGACAGTGGAGTCGACAGAGGATTGGGCACCCCCCATCGCCATATGGATGTTTTCCACACTGGGGTGGGCTCCCAGCGTGGCACCTAGAAGTGTCTTGGGGGGCAGCAGACGGACGTTTGCCATGCTGGGGTGGGCTTACAGCGTGGCACCTGGAAGTGTGTTGCAGGGAAGTGGAGCTGACGAGTTGGACTTCCGTGACTGTCCCAGTGTATGGGTGGAGCGCATGAGCACGCTGGGTGGGCTCCCAGCATGCACATATGTGTTTGTGGTGGGATGAACTGTCTATAACAGTTCAGATGCAGTGCTGACATAGGCAATTTGCATGCTGCCATCGGCAGCATGCAAATTGCCTGCAGCTGCGTTTTCCTTAGAACTGTATGCCACTGCATCTGAACGGCTGTCATAGACAGCTCGGACGTTCATTGGCGCGGTGCAGTCATGCCTGCAAAAGAGAGCAGAGCACTGGAAGTGGGGGAGGCACACCTACGAAAACTCGTATGGTGGCACTATGTTTCTTGCACATGCGTGCAAGCAAACATAAAAAATTTTTCCTTTTCAGGAGATAGACTCTCTAATAGTGTGAGAGACCTCCTAGGGAAAGAAGTTGCCTCGCCAATAAACCCCTAGAAGAGGCACTAGAAATATCTGTTGACTTGAGACTTTCTAGTGTTACGGGCTACTACAATAAATATATATATATATTATATATCTATATCTATATCTACATATATATATATATATATATATATATATTTATATACATAGAAACATAGAATTTGATGGCAGATAAGGACCGCTTGGCCCACCCAGTCTGCCCATTTCCTACCTAATGGATAAGCTGCAGATCCTAGTTAACCAGCAGCCTACTTCTTCCTACCCCCAACCCCTAGAATTGCCTTATGACTGTCCCATGCATGCTTAAATTCCACCACCGTTTTTGACTCCACAACCTCCTCCTGAAGGTCGTTCCATGCATCCACAGCCCTCTCTGTGAAAAAATACTTCCTTACATTACCTCTGAGCCGCCCCTCCCATCTTCAAATTGTGCCCCCTTGTTCTTGCACACCTCTTTTTTTGAAAGATGCTACCCTCTTGGACTTTGCTGATTCCCTTGAGGTACTTGAAAGTTTCTATCATGTCCCCTCTCTCCCTTCTTTCCTCGAGGCTATACATCTTAAGCTCCTTAAGTCTGTATTCATATGTCTTCTGGTGCAGACCCTGCACCATTTTAGTTGCCCTCCTCTGTACAGCTTCCATCCTGTCTATGTCTTTGCAGAGAGTGGGTCTCCAGAACTGCACGCAGCACTCCTGATGGGGTCTCACCAGCTGTCTGTACAGAGGGATAACAACTTCCTGTTTTCTACTGGTGATGCCTCTCCCTATGCATCCCAGTATCCCCAACCCTCCTTACTGCACTCTCACATTGCTTGCCCACCTTTAGGTCATCCGATATGACTACCCCAGGTCCCTTTCCATCTTTGTTGTTGTTAGTTAACTCACCCCCCATTGTGTACTCTTCCCTGGGTTTTGTTTCCCAGGTGCATTACCTTGCACTTCTTAGTATTGAATCTAAGCTGCCATACATTTGACCATTCCTCTAACTTGCCAAGTCCCTTCTCATCCATTCCACTCACCTTGTGCATCAACTCTGTTGCAGATCTTTGTGTCATCTGCAAAGAGACATACTTTTCCTTCAGTCCTCTGCAATGTAAGCTTATAAAGACATTGAAGAGGACCGATCAATACTAAACCCTGCCGTTGTATATATATATATATATATATATTTGCAGAAACCTTCATTAATGCACTAGTAGGGTTGTCTACGACAAAAAGTAGGAAATGTGGCATTAGGGTTTCCAACACTAACACCCCACCCCCACCCTGCAGGCAGCAACAGGCGTGGAGTGTGCCTTGCAGCTGTCCACCTTAATTCTCACCCCATTCTATGAGTAAGTAAGCTAAGAAGGGTACAGTATATGAGAATGGGGTCAGTGTTAGGCTTGACAACTGCAAGGCACACCCTACGCTAGTTGCTGCCTGTAGTGTTGAGGTGAGATGTTAGGGTTGGAAACCCTAAGGCCACATTTCCTTACTTGTGTCACTTTAACCCCAACTAGTGCATGAACAAAGTTTTTTGCAATTAATTTCCTGAGTTTTTGAGATAGTATAGTTGTGTCCTTATTTGCCTGTGGAAGTGCACGCTCCCATTCCTCCATAATTGTTTCCTTATGTGAGTGTGGGAGCACAGGCCATCCAGGCCCTGCACTCCCATCCATCTATAACTTTTGAGCCCTGCACTCCCATACCTCCTTAGATGCATATATGTATCTCAAATGCACATAACTGTGCTATTGTTACATATTTTGACCCCAAATTGTCAACATTCGCTTCTTATGATCTCGTTTCACAAACAATGGTGGTGAAAATTTGCAAAGCCATACTGAAAGGTAATTTCATCAAATGGCCAGAAATTGCCTTTCAGTCTGGGTTTGCATAATTATACAGATATTGTTCATGAGGTGGGGTCTCAAAAAGGCCATACTGAAAATTTGGCATAAAAATATGCAAAAATGGCAAAGCTATGCATCAAAGTTGAAAACCCCATTAAAATACATTGACATGCAGTAGTCTCAAATCCTTTTTTGCAAGTAGAAATCCTTTTACGTGAATCCTTTTTCGTACTCACAAAAAAAGATCCTATCTTGCGAAAAAGGATTTTTAAAAAACTAAGTCTCACATCCCTTTTCGTGAGATAGGATCCTTTTTCATGAGTATGAAAACACAAAAAAGGATCCTATCTTGTGAAAAATGATTAAAAAAAAACAGCTAAGTCCCAAATCCTTTTTCACGAGTAGAAATCCTTTTTTGTGAGAACAAAAAATGACTCATGAAAATTATTAGCGAGTCATGAAAAAAGGATTTAAAATACTAAAACAAAATTGCCTCGCAGGGTCTTTTTTTCCACCAGAAAACTTCAGAAGTCATCTAACAGAGTCCCAATGATCAAGATACAGATACATGTGTTGGAGTCTCTGGAAGAGTTCAATTTTGATGTGTTTTTAAGTTTTTTGTGTTTTAACGGACAACAGGATGGTGGCTTGTGAAACATTATTGGCCCCTCACAAAAAGGAATCCTTTTTTCATGAGATCAAATTCCTTTTTCATTCCAGGAAGCTATCCTGGAGAGTGAAATTCTCATTGAAAATAGTGGTGGGAACTTAAATATTAAATAACTTTGGAACAGATTAATATTTTTTTACCAAAAAAGAGCAAGGCAGTTCTGTGACTCAAGCTCTTTGTACCATAAAAATGTCACACCAAAATCCAGCACTGTCTGAGTGCAAAGCAATGAGAAAAAAACTGCAAAAAGGGGTACATTTTAAGGGTTTTGCACTACCGCTACCGAAAAAGTGGAGCAGTTATTTATTACCATCACCCTAGGCCTCATCAAACAAATAACTATAGGTTGTATTTACCTTCCCCTTGATATAGCTTCTGCATCCTATGGCAAATTCTTTTCAAGTCTGGATACCATTTCCCATGGTGACATCACCCTCTGTTGAGACTTTAACCTCAACTGGCTAGGCCCCAATTACAGCCATTACCAAACTGCCCTACTAGATGCTAAATTTGAGCAAATGATTGATCTACCCTCCCGACTTAATATGAAATCTGGCAATCATAGTCTGTTAGACTGGATCCTCACAAATAAGCCGAACTCTATCAAAGCTGCCGGTATCCTCCCTGACGCCCTAAGTGATCATTCTCCCACCTTCTGTGTTTGGAAGATTAACTCCCCCAACCAGCCCCCCAAAATTCTCAGAACAAGGGACACAACAAACTTTAATGTAGATCACTTCAGACACAGTCTTGCTTCTGTTGACTGGTCCCCTATAACTTTCCTCCCTGACATCAATCAGGCATTACAATATCTAATTAATACACTTACCGCCATCCTTGATGTCCATGCCCCAATTATACAAAAGAAGAGCCAAAGGATTTCACTCCCCCTGGCTCACCAAGGAGTTAAGGCACCTCATGCGTTTATGCGATAAAGCATGGAAAGTTTACAAGACTACCAGTTAACAGTTGGACAGGATGACATACCGCCAACTGCGGAATACCTGTAAGGCCACAATAACCAAGACCAAAAGGAACTACCTTCTGTCCCAACAAGAATCACTACTTGGGAATCCCAAAAGGTTTTTGGAAACAAATCAATGCTCTATTAAAGGGTAGCGAAAGAGTTATCCCCTAACAAATGAAATGGAATGACTCTGTATTTTCCACACCCCAAGATATAGCAGTCGGCATAAACTGTTTCTTCTCTGACCTCGATTCCTACAAATCAGGATTACCACCAACTCCTCCAAACTGGAGTGCCCAATGTGCTCCCAGTCCGGTACCCCCTCACCCTCTTTTCCATATAAAGTTAACCACAAGAATCGAGGTGCTCAAACTACCAGGGTTTCAATCCCGAAAGCTCACCTGGGTTTGACTCTTTACCACCCAAATTCCTAAAGTTAGGGGCATTTGAACTTGCTTATCCAATTACATGCCTAATAAATAGATCGTTCATCACACAGACCACACCGGACATATGGAAGATAGGGGTCATAGTTCCTGTACATAAAGGTGGACCGTCTGACCCCATCGAGAACTGTCATCCCATATCCATATTATGTCCCATAGCAAAAATACAAGAGAGAATCCTCTATAAGCTACTATACTCCTATCTTGAGCAAATCAGTGCCCTCTCAGCTCACCAGCATGGTTTCTGGAAAAAACATGGGACCGACTCAGCTCTCTTGAGGGTCACAACTGACATACTTCAGGCCATGGATATGGGCAAGGATACAGGTGCCATCTTTCTAGACCTCACAAAGGCATTTGACCTTGTAAATCAACCACTCCTCATGTCCAGGCTCAATCTCCTTTGCCTTGATGACACTTCTCTTTCCTGGGTAACCAATTATCTAACAAACCACCACCAGTGTGTCAAATGGGCAGAAGCGTTGTCTCCCCTATCTCCCGTCACTGACGGTGTCCCTGAAGGGTCTGTCCTTGGACCACTATTATTTTCCATCTTCATTATCAATCTACCTCTAAATTGTAGGGGGGGTTTCTGTCCAGCTCTATGCTGATGATGTCATACTTTACTGCTCCTCCCCTAACATCTCCTGTATCAACTCTGATCTAGAAGCGGACTTCCATTCACTAGAAAACTGGTTCAAGGAGAACCAACTTGTCCTCAAAACTAAGAAAACCAAATCTATGCTTTTCTGCCACTCCACCTCCAACTGGCCTCCTCTATCCCCACTAGTAATTAAAACCTCTGCCGGCATCCACTTAGAAGTGGTCAGCTTGTTTAAATACTTATGAATTACATTAGATAAAAATCTATCCTTTGAATCACACATAACCAACATAGTCACTGCAACGAACCAGCAACTTGGCCTCCTATACTGTACTGCCACTTACCTATCTCCCCAATCCAGGAGAACTATCGCCATGGCCACACGTTTCCCATGTTTATTCTATGGGGCCCCAATGCTAATCTCTGCTAAATCATCATCCCTCGCTAAACTAAAATCGGCTTACCACAGAGTAGTGCGCTTCACTGTTAAGGTCCCAGCTCGTGCCCATCATTGTGATGTGCTTTCCACCCCCTGGGATGGCCGTCCTTCAAGGCCAAACTGGACTACCCAGTTCTCTGTGCCTCCTTTAAGCTTGTTCACCTTCCTGCCCTGCCAGCCTTGGAAAATCTTCTCACCAGAAAACCCTTCTCTAGGGTCCTTAGATCCTCCCAGCTCCCTTTTTTGAGTCTCCACACAACAAGACTAGCAATAGGTAAGCAATCCTTCCCCTTTGTCACACCCCAGAAGTGGAATAGCCTCCCAAACACACTATTCTCCTGCAAGACTCTTCCTGCCTTCAAAAGAAACTTCAAAGAGATATTTTTCCTGCTCCCTAAGTGCAATGGTAACTGCAACTGATTCCCGCCATCTTCTGGGACACTACGCCTCCCAGATGACAACCTTTGGCTACAGGCCCATAATCCCTCCCCACCTATTGCTCAAGCACTTACAGAAGCTATCCTGTTACCCGGATACTAATGAAAATGCTGCACCTGAAAATCATGTCTCATTAATGCTGTTCTGTGTTTAATTTATGCTATTACTCTGTTACTGCACCCTTGAATCATGTTAACTGTACTCCTATTGATGTTACCTAGCTCTTGAAATTTACTGCCTTGTATTGTATCTGTACTGTATTGTCTAATTAGATTGTTTCTCAACTGTATGTACTGTAATACTGGAACATTTTGTTCCCCAGGTTGCCCCTGAAAAAGGGACATTGTCGTCTCAGTGGACTCACCTGGTTGAAATTCAAATAATAAATAAACTATCTGGATCTCAGAATCTGCAGATCCAAGCAGAACAAAACTGGGCATATCAAGAGATCTACCCCCTCAAGACAGCGCATACCAAATGTTGTGCAAATCCCTTAAATGGTTGCAAAGCTATTAAAGAGCAAACATTGAGGTTTAACATTAAAGTGCCCACTCAACCCTAACTATTGGGGTGTGACCACACCCCTATAATATTAATGGCAAAAAACTTTGTTAATGCACTAGTTAGGGTTGCAGTAGAAATAAGGAAATGCAGCATTAGGGTTTTCCTAACCTTTGACCCCTAGCTGCGGGCAGCAACAGGTTGTGGGTGTGCCTTGGGTTGTTAACTTAACGCTTACCCCATTCCATGAGTAAATAAGCTGAGATGGATACAATATATGAGAATGGGGTGAGCATTAGGGTTGACAACCACTGCGGCATGACAAAGAAATGAAAAAAAGGGTAATTTTTAAAATGTTTTTCACAATCAGTATCTCCACACATACGCATTCATCCAGAATGGAACTTGTCATTTCAAGAGACATTCAGTCCCTGATGGCACATGCGACATTTCATTCAAATTGGTTGAATTGTTGTAAAGTTATTAAAGTGAAAAATTTTGAGTTTAACATAGAAGTGGCCATTCAATCCTAACTGTAGAGGCACAACCGTGCTCCTATAATATATATTCTTTGCAAAAAACTATGTTAGTGCATCATATAGGGTTCATGATTAAGCAACAAAAGTAGGGATACATGATGTTAGGGTTTCCAGCCCTAACATCCCTTCCCCATCCCTGAAGTGAATGAAGAGTGGAGTCTTCCTTTGGGTTGTCAACCCTAATGTTCACCCCATTGCAGTAACAGAAAAGCTATGATGTGATAGAGACAGATGTGTATGTTTCACGAGTGCATACAACGGGGTGAGCATTAGGGTTGACAACCTCAAGGAAGACTTCACCCCTCAGGGGTGTTATGGTTGGAAACCCCAATGCCATATTTCCCTATTTTTGTCACTTTATCCTGAACCCTAACTGATGCATTAACATTGTTTTTGGCAAAGAATTTCCTTACTTTTTGAAATAGCGTAATCATAGCTTTATTTGCCTGTAGGAGCACAGGGCTCTCCAGGCTCTGTGCTTTCACTCATCTTTAGTTTTGAGATAGAGTAATCATATCCTTTTTTGCCTGTGGGAGCGCAGGGCTCTTTGGGTCCCGCGTTTCCATCCCTCCATAGATGTGTATACTGTATATATGTAGCTGTGGAAGGGCCCTGCACTTCCATTTATAAGACAACAGTGATGAAATTGCCATCATAGACATGTTATTACCCCACCTCATGTACCTGGTACACAAAATGTTCAAATTCCTGCCAAAACGTAACTCTGTGCAACTGCAATGCTGTTCTGTGCCACAGGTGCAAAAACACATTTTGGCCAGGATTTGAAAAATGACAGCTATGACATGCATGAGGCTGGGTAATAAGAAAGCTATACTGAAAATTTGGGGTCAAAATATTTAACTTTTCCAAAGTTATGAGTGTGCATAGCAAAATTGCAATGAATGGGCATAACTTTGCCATTTTTACATATTTTGACCCCAAATTTTCAGCATAGCCTTCATATGACATTACCTCACGAGCAAGGGCAGAACAAATTTTCAAATTCCGTCCAAAAGGTGAATTCACCAACCAACCGAGAAATCACCTTTCGGGCAGGAGTTGCATAATGTCAGTCATATTGCCCATGAATTGGGATCCCCAAAAGGCCATGTTGAAACTTTGGGGTCAAACTGTCAAACAATGGCAGAGTTATGTATAAATTTTGAAACCCCCATTGAAATACACCGAACCACATTTACCTTAGTTTCTCATACTGCAGTTGTTGGTTCCAGCAGCAAGACATGTCTTCAATTGGAGAGTGGATCTCGAAACTGGGACTTGTTCTGGTGAGTTAGGGTGTGTAGGGGTGTACTGGGGGGTGTGGAGTGGTAGGAGCTGAGTAGGAGGTGTGGGTGGGGGGCTGATTGGTGAGGGACTTTTTTTTTTGCAGGCTAAAAAACAACATTGAGACGGGCTTAAAAATCCTACATCTAAACACCCGCAGCTTGTTGCAAAAAAATAGACCAGATTCAGACAATGGTGTGCACTCTAAAACCAGACATTCTAATCATCTCAGAAACTTGACTAAAGAGCACTATCCCTGACCACTTGGTCTCCATTCCTGGCTACTCACTGCTAAGGCAAGACCGTGCTAGCAGAGGTGATGGTGTGGCCATTTATGTCCTAGCCTCCATTCAATATTCCATCATCTATTCATCCTCCAATCCTGATACACATGATGCCCTAACTATCCATGTGACTCTCCCATTCACTCTCCCAATCTTCGTTGCGGGCATATACTGCTGCCCAAATGTCAATCCTTCGGTCGCGCTAGACCTCCTAACTTCCATCACTTCCCTTGTTCACTCTGGGGAACTATTCATCCTAGGTGACTTCAATATAAATTGGTTGTCACCTAAAACTACCAAAACTAAAAAATGAAATTGGAGCCCTAAACCTCTCCCAACTGATCTCTGAACCCACTTGCCCAAACCACAAGACGCAACAATACTCCCTACTCCACTGGGCCCTTACCGCCCGCCCCCATCACGTCATCACCTCTGGTATTCTCCCCGATGCTCTCAGTGACCATAACCCAATATACATAGTTAGGAAAGTCCACAGAACTACATCACCACACAAAACCATACAACTATGCTCTTTTTTTATGCACCTCCCCCGACATGCCACTCCTTCAGAGTGCCAGTGCCAACCACCACCCTCCGACACCCTACCACCTTCTACCAGCACCCCTATAGCAGCCTACCTGAGAGTGGCCCCAGTATATCCCTGTACCGGGTAGGTCCCGCTCCTCCAGGAGGAAATTGCCTTGCAGCCCCTATTCAGCTTCTCAGGTGCTGCAGGGGCTGGATCTGGGCTGGCTCCGGGGCTTTGGGTGTTAGGGGCTTCTGGCGCTTGTCATCTAGGCCTTGGTCGGGTGGTGTTTTTCCATGTTCTGGTGCCTCGCTCACTGCAGTTCTCGGCCATGCATGAAGCACGGAGGGTCCTAGGACGAGAGCGTGCAGGGGGCGTGTCAAGGCCACACATCTCCCAAGCACACTCACCAATACATCCTCAGGTCTCCTGGCTGAACCCACCCCACCGGGAGGGAGGCATCCAATGGATGCCTGTGAATCCCCTCCCCTGCTGGACTCTGCTCCTGACACCTGGGCTCGGGGTGAGAACCCGGGTCACCAATGTGCTAAGCGAACCCCTTTGCTTGGTGCCATGGAGCCGGCTTTAACTACAGTCTTTAAAGTCTCTTGACCTTGAACCTCTCCTGAGTAATCTTGCTACTTCTGACTGGTCTCCGCTAACGTCCATCCCCATAGTTGATAAGGCCCTTGCTTACTTCTGTAACCGCACCCTACAAATGGGGGTTCCAGAAAATTCTTCCTTGAGCTTGCTTAAATGCTCACTGCCAGGCTGGTGTCCTGCATTTTAGCAGTTTAAATGTATTGCCAGAGAGTGCCTGTATAGTCTCTGTGTACTGTCTCTTTAAGAGCTGCCTGGATTGCAGTCATAATTAATCTGAGAGGGAGCTCTGTTAGAAGATGTACTTGTTTGCTGATCATTTGTTAGAGTAGTAATAATATTGCAGTTTGTTCTAACCTGCCTTCTTTGCAGCATGGACAATTCTGTTTGTTTCCATCATCTTGGTCCTGGACTGTCAGAACAGGCCAATCAGTACATTTGGGACTCTAAAATGGAGCCTGCCTACAGGGGCTTGGTGGGGCCAAAACTTGTAGGAATTGTAGTTTTGGGCTTTTGGCACCTAAAATAACCTGGATAGGGAGCCCTTGTTGTGACTGACAGACAGATCAGCCAACCGAAACTTTTGGATCTTGTGGAAAGTCCCACACTGCTTGCTGTTTCAGTTAGATCTGAGTTGAGAAGTGAAGAAGCAACAGCTCGAGATAGTTCGAGCAGCAATCCATAGTGGATTCGCGTGGGAGAACTGTGGAAAGGCCTGAGTTTGACCTGTATGCCTGCCTGCTGTTCCTGAGAGGGAACTTGTGCTTTTTTTGGACTGAATCGGAATTTGGAGAGCGAATTAAGTCACTGATTTGTGACCAGGCTTTAACCTGAAGAAGACTGAAGATTTGCTGAATGTGATAGTCCTGTTAGAACTTCCAGCTACCTCTGAACTCCTGGATTGTGCAGAAACTCTATAATTGTGACTGGAGAGCCATTTGCATGGTACAGTGGAATTTCCTTACATGTGAATGGTAGGTAGGTAAAAATTTATTTTTAAACAGGTAATACATGTCATTTGGACCAAAGTTCAGTTTACAAGACAGACCTGTGCAATCCCTATCTAAAACACATACAATAAGGTTCCATGTTAACACATACACAAAACGCATCAGCATAAATATTTCTGATATTACACAAAAGTATAAAAATACTTCCTTTGTCTTTGCATAAAGACAGAGATCTTATCTATTATTATTATCTTATCTTATGTATCTAATTTTACAGTACATTGAAAGGAGTAATCAATAATTACAGACATGAGTATTCAATTCTTTTATAATATGAATAAATGTAAAATGATTAGTAATTTCCCTTACATCTGCAGAAAGAAGATTCCAAAAACTAGCAGCTTGATGAATTAAAGTCCTATCCCCATATTTGTTTCTTGATTTTTCTATGATAATCTTATTTAAATGAACTAATCTAGTTAGTAACCTTTTTGAATGTTGCTTCACTGGAAACAGCAATAATGAAATTGGAAGATTTAGACAAGAATATTTCATTTATGAATTAAGATTAACCAATGACAAATATATTTTGTATCCAAGGGCAACCAATTTAATTTATTTAACAATAGACAATGATGAGTGCGATAATTCCCCTTTAGTACATATCTGGCCACTCAGAAATAAGTTTTATCCAGCTTGGCCAGGAGTGTTTTATTAGTTCTTCTGTGTATCAATGTGCTGTGCTTATAGTGGGTTGTGATTTGGTTCCCCACTGTGTGCTGAACTGTGTTCTGCTTGCTGGAGGCTGTATCCAGCTCCATGGACTGAATCCGTATCCATTTCCATTTGCCTGGGCCCTGCTACACTGGCCCAGCCAGAATACCTGCTACGCAGAGAAAGTCATCGATGAGAGACCGGCTCAACACCTTGAACAGGAACAATGCCTCGGTGATTTGTGTGGGCCCTGCTTCTCTGGGCACTCCAGCTCAACAGCCTGCAGTCTCGATTTCATCCTGCCTGTGTCCAGTATTGGGTATTGTGAGTAAACATCAGGGTAGCTCCCTGCAACAACAGCTAAATCTAAAAGTGTTGACATCTGATTTGTCTTTTTGCCTTTTCTTTCACGAACTGAGCCCTCTGGCTCCAGATTACAAATAGTGTATGTTGTGCATGTTGCTTTCTTCCATCACAGGGCCCCAACCAGCTGCAACATTCCTGGCTAGCCCACCGTTTTCCTACCTGGGTTCCCAGAGTGTGTGACTGTGTAGGGACTCTGAACTGCATGCATAGCTGTCTGATTAATATAGCTTTTAAGCAAATCAATTTGATTATGCCCCCTCCCTTGTCCAAGTCCCCTGAATAAACCAGATTTAACTTTGTTTGCATTTAACCTGACTGTGGTTCCAGTTTGTGCCAAGAGTATTGTACTGTTGTTATTTGCTGTGCTTAACCTTGTTTTACAGGGGGTCCCAAGGGTCAAGCTAGAGGAACCAGCCCTGGTGGTAAGTGCAAACAGTGTGGGTAATTGTCTGGTGAATAAGGGTCATTGTGAAAGTAATTATTGTATATTGTTCAGGCCACTAGAAGGGAAAGAGGGGTGTTACAGTGTCCCGGAGGGCTGTGCCCAGGTTAGCTTGACCACTAACAACCCTGACCTCCGGGTGGAGGCACCTGTTTCATTACCCAGGTCCCTTAGCCTGCTACTAGCCAAGCAGGCATGTGTAGTAGCCCTTGGGATAGCGCCACCTAGGAGTTACACTTCAAAGAAATCTTTCTTGTAAACTGGAACGGCTTTGCTCCACTCAAACAAACTAGAGTCAGAGGTAACCACTTACCTTGGAAAACCCCTGAACTTCTGGCCTGCCTCAGGGCTACACATCGAGCCTGGAAGCGTCATAAAGCTACCCAGCATCCTAGTGACCTTGTGAACTATAGTATGCTCTGAAATGCTTGCACCAGGGCTACAAGGTTATCTAAGTCCGCATATTTCAAATCTGCCTTCATCACCAACATAAATGCCCCTTCAAAGTTCCTGAAGGTGGTCCATGCCCTATTTACTCCATCATCTCGCCCCGTACATAAAGTAAATAGCTCATTAGTGTCTGACCAAAAGACATTGAAAATGGAAACACTGATTCCCCTTACATCCTTCAAAAAGCTGTACACCAGCCTAATCCCACATTCATGCAATTGCTTCCACAAGGCCTAGTCCTCCCACACCCCACCCTCCCACCCCCTCTCCCCACCCCTCTTTAAAGCTCCTCCTATTTCTTCTATCATTCCTCTTGTCCTTTCCACATCAAACCTCAAACTTTTATGCCCACCCATGTACCATTATCCAAGCCTTATCCCTACTAGACTGTTTGTTTATCTCCTTTATTAGGTTTTTGTTTACTGTCCTCTGCCTTGTATATATGTAAATATTTGTACATCTATCTCACTCATAAATGATTGTATTTGTGTTTATTCACTATCATGTTTTTGTATACACTCTGTAACCTCTTTGTTATGACCACTCAGGTCCATCTTGTAAATGAGCTATGCTCAATGATGTTTGCCTGAATAAATAAAGATTTTGATTGATTGATTGATTGATTGACCCACCAGCCGTAGCTGTGGGATTTAACTCCTACTATACCTCCTGTGCCACTAAGCTACTGAAATCCCTCCCCTCTTCCCCGTCCTGCTCCCCACCTTCTACCAGTGTGCCTCCATCATCACCCTCCCACCTCTCCTTCTCTTTCACTACTGTAACCCCAAATGATGCTCTAAGTGCCCTCCTCACAATCAACCCCTCTAAAGGTGCCTCCCCTGATGGCCTTGACCCAAAACTCCTCTCCCTCTCTGCTTCGGCCATTGCCTACCCTCTCTCAATAATCCTAAATCTCTCAATCTCTACTGCCTCAGTCCCCTCTTCATGGAAACATGTAGTGGTCCTCCTTCTACCCAAAGGGGGTGACCCCCCTCATCCCCTGGCAACTACTGCCCCATTTCTCTCCTCTCTACCCATGCCAAGCTTCAAGAACACATTGTCCTCTTCCAGTTCACCTCTTTTCTATCTGACACCTCCTTTTTCACCCCTTTCCAGTCCAGTTTCAGGAAAAACCACTCAACCACCACCTCTCTCCTATGGCTCACAGACCCCATCCTAACCAGGATGGACAATGGCCAAATTACCTCTGCCATTTTTGTCGACCTGACCAAGGCCTTCGATACTGTCTCTCACTCCCTTCTCCTCGACTCAGATCAGCCAATCTGGTTACTCTCTCCACCTCCAACAAATTTGAAATTTCCTCCCCCCCTCAAATCCGGCACTCATCCTCTGCCTACTCCATCAGCTCTGCCCTCAATAATGACATTGCTCCTAGCTGCTCCTGCCATGTCCCTCCCTAATTCCCTCCTCTAAGCCCTGAACAAACTCTGCCCCTCTACCGTCACCTTCATTTTACCCTGTGCACATCCACCCAAATTCATAGCTCTTCTCCTCTTTCCCCAAATTGCTTCCCCTTACTGGCTGCCTTCATCTCTCACAGAATGTAAGGGGCCCAAATGGTCTCAATGGGTCCCTCTCCTACCCCCCAAAAGGGCTTGTATCTCTCATCTACTCCATTCCCCACCATCCTGAAGGGGTCTCTCTGGGACACTTCCTTATTCCCTTCTCTCTGGCCCCACCAGCCCCCTTGCAGGGTTTCCTCGCATCCTGCAGTGGTCTCCAGGGACACGACTCTTCCCCCACTGACCTCACCACTGACTCTCTTCCCCCCCCCTTTTCTTTCACGTAAGGACTTGTTTCTTATTAATTCAGCACTTATTATTGTCCACTCTTTCTACCTATCATGTGCAATACTGTTGTAACACTGTTTGTAACATCTGCCTTACAACTGCATGTTAATGTTGAACTTATAACTTGAATGTTTAATGTCTCATTCCTAATGTACCCCTTCTCCCCAGGCCACATTGGGAGATGTGTGACTTGTCGCTCAGTGTGCCTTCCTGGTGAAACATTTCAATAAATAAATAAAGACGGCAATCAGAAAATAGGGATGGGGGAGGGACCACTGGACTACCAGGGAATATATTTTGGACATGGGGACTGCGATTGGAGTATGGAGGGAGAGGGACCACTGGACTACCAGGGATTTATGTTTAGTAAACAGGGATGGCAATTGGAGAACAGGGGACGGGACCACGGGACTACTAGGGAAGATATTTTTCACAAAGGGTCGGCGATCAGAGAATGGGGAGAGGCGAGTGACCATTGGATTACCAGGGAATATATTTTTGAGATGGGGATGGTGATTGGAGAATGGGGGAAGGACCATTGGACTACATAGGAATATATTTTTGACATGGGGATGGCAATCAGAGAATGAGGGATGGGGAGGGAGCACCGGAGTGCCAAGAAATCTACTTTTGACTTGCAGATGATGATCAGAGAACAGGGGAAGGGAGAAGGACCATTAGACTACCAGGGATACATTATAATGGAAATCAGCAGTTGGGGTGCCACTAGACACCAGGGAGCCATGACAGTTTGAACTGTCATGAACCTTTACTGTTCACAATCTTTTCAGTTTGAACAGTAAAATCTGAACTGTAAAGAACTGCGAATGGGTATTTTGGGATCGATTGATCCTTAACAAAGCGAGTGATGGGCGATATGATTCTCTCCCCAAAAAGACATACTTGCCATCAAACTAAACAAGTGAAGGAGACCTAAATACAGGTCTTGGTCATTCCTTAGCAATGAGCATGTCTTTAGAAATCAGTTTGTAAAACAGATAAAAAAACAAGACGGTGGACAGCACAAACAGTATTTCTCTGAACAGGAACAGTAAATCCTTAAAGGGACACTGTCAACCCCATTTGGCCTCAAAGTGTCCCTAGTTTAAAAAACGCATTTTATGATTGTCTCTAGAGACTGCTGATGTAGCTGGTTGTTTGATTCAGACTCCTTTTTCCTTTTAAAGAAACTAAAAAACAGAGTGTCAACCATACTGGTGTTACCACACCAAAACATGTTTGTTTACAATTCTTGACCAACTACAACTGCATTTTTCCTGGACTCAGGAACACCTACAACACTATCTAACCACTCATTATGCAGTGGAAGTAGATGACACTATTGTATCACTAGTGACTGCACTGTTTGAGGGTGTTTGTAATGTTCAGGAAGTATGCCATAAGCTTAATTATGAACTGGGGATCATAAATGGACAACACTGATTGGCTGAGAGGTTTTTGAAGCAGTGATGATATCAGGCTACATCATAACGGCTTCAAAAAACCTCCAGCCACCAGTCCCCTCACTCCCAGAGCAACATCTATCCGTAGCCGGGCGAGTCAAACTCCTGATCGCTGCTATTAAAAAGACACTGAAATCCTCACAACTGTCCCTCACATGTCACCCACTTTCTAAAGGAAAAAAATCTGTCACCCTGCTTCCTTTCAGAGCGCCAACTACTGCAGCAGGAAAACAGTCACCCTCCCCCGCTCTCACTGCCACTGGCAAGCAATACTTTTTTTTATTTTACTGAAAAAACAATCCAAACACATTTCCCCACCACAACATGCTGCCTCACGTGAAAGGGCAGTTAACAGAAATCTGCAACCCGCTCCTTGAGAATCTTCCCATTGAGATCACAAATATAAATCATGATGGCTTACGGACATCATGAGAAAAAAAACGTCCATAACCTTGAGCAGCTGCGGTCCTTGTCGGTGGACAGTCTTCCAGTACAACAATTGTGGTATACTTCAGTACAGCAGTTTAAAAACAAAAAACGGAGAACACAGCATAAACTGACAAAACAGACCCCCAGAAGCATACTATTTTGTTTTTCTTTTAGACTGGATGTAAGGGAGGGAGGTAGCAGAACACAAAGGAAAACATCCCTACACTACCTACTACCAGCTCCTACAATAGCGCCACCTGCTGACCGCAACCTTAATAGAACTATTTTATGAAACAGTACTCCTACACAACCCTTTAGAAAGCTTTTTTTATATATTTTATTTTTTTGCCAGTTTATTATTTACACAAATTTTGTAATCCAGTTCATAATAGCACTAATGCACCCCAGAGTGTGGTATATCATGGGATATTGTCACTTCGTGGATCGTTGGACACACTCAGCCTGCGCTGTCATGCCCAACCACCCGAGGCGTGATGATATCCCATGATATACCACACCCTGTCATGCAATATTGCTGAAGTGAACAATTTGGAGCAAAACAAGGCTGTGTATAACTATACAATATAAATTAGTGATCACTGAAACAAGAGAAATAGGTTTATTCCATAACATAGTCAGCCCACCATTGAAAACAGCTGTGAACGAGTCTTTATCGGCGCTTGTACGCAGTATGTCCTCAGGACATACTGCTGATTAAACCGGTCGGGCTTTCTGGTTCACAGCTGTTTCATTGGTGGAGCATTTTATATTTATGGAATAAAGCCTGTTTTATGCTGACTTTGGTGAGTGCTGGTCTTTGCAGTTGGACATTGTTCTTATCGATACCGTGCACCATCCTGAGAGCATGTGAGCTGTTTTTGCCTTTGGAAAATGTGTATAACTATACATTCCCATGCATTTCAGTTCTAATAAGCAAGGAAACAGATTAAACAACCAGCAACATCAATGAATTTTAGAGAAAGTAAGCAATCAGAAAATGTGGTGTTTTACCTTGAAATAATATGATGCAAAAAAGGGTGACAGTGTCCCTTTAACAATTAACAGTTTGAACTGTTTTCATTTACCTGCCTGACTATCTGCTATCACAAAATCATTAACATTTAAAAATGGTGAGATGTGTTTTCACAAAACTATCCAAAGGCACACCCTTGGCATAGACCTAATCATCCCTGAAAATTTCATGAAAAAAATTAATTTCCTCTTGGCTGTAGATGAGAGCAAAATTTCCATGTTAAGTATAGGGAAAAATAAAATTGCATATTTTTTCACTTTTTACCACTACATATTTCAAAAACCGTGCAAGATGCCGATATAAAACTTTCCATGTTTTGAGACACTGACAGAATGACCACACATGCAAAGGTCTGAGTTATTTCATCAAAGAATGCCAAAGTTATTAAGGTACAAAAATTGGAGTTTAACATAGAAGTCCTTGTACAACCCTAACTACCGCATCCCTATAACATATATCTAGCTACCGATCTGTCTGTCTGTCTGTCTGTCTATCTATCTATCTATCCATCCATCCATCTCCATCCTTCCATCCATCCATCCATCCATCTATCTATCTATCCATCCTTTGCAAAAAACTTTGTTAATGCTCTAGTTAGGGTTACTGCAACAAAAGTAGGGAAATGTGGTGTTAGGGTTTCCAACCCTAACATCCCACCCCCACCCTGCAGATAGAAACAGGTGTGGGATGTGCTGTGGTTGTCAACTCTAATGCTCACCCCATTCCATGTGGAAGAAAGCTGAGAGGGTGCAGTATATGAGAATGGGGTGAGCGTAAGGGTTGATATGGGGTGTTAGGATTAGGGTGGGGTGTTATGGTTGGAAACCCTAGCACCACATTTCCCTACTTTTATCGCTGGAATCCTAACTACAGTATTAACAAAGTTTTTGCAAAGAATGTCCTTACTTTTTGAAATAGTATAATTGTATCCTTACTTCCTGTGGGAATGCAGACCTCCCATCCTTGCATAATTTTTGAGCTATTGTAATCATATCCTTATTTCCCTGTGGGAGCGAAGGGCACTCTGGGGCCTGTATGCCCATCAGTGCATAATGGTATCAGGATATTTGCATGTGGGAGCACAGGGCTCTTTGGGCCCTATGCAAGCAGTCATCCATGATTTTTGAGATATTGCTATCATATCATTATTTCCGTGTGGGGAATTCACAATAGTATCCATATGTGAGTGTGAGTTCACAATAGTATCCATATGTGCATGTGGGAGTGCCATAATTTTAAAGATACTGTATTTGTGTCCAGTCCCATGGTGCTCAGCACCCAAGAAACACCTCACATTGCAATGTTATCCTATGGGAAGCACAGTAAAATTTGAGACTTGTATAACTGCACACCAAATGAATATCTTTCATCAAACCGGCAAAAGACACATCTGTGGTGCAAGCCCTTTGTACTCTGAAAATTTCAGACAAAACTTGCAAGCCATATCTTCACTGTGGAGTGGCAAGGAAATGACTGCATACATTTCACATTACAATGTTATCCTGTGGGAAATTAACGAAAATTTAGACTCTCACGACTCAAGAGAAAAGTAATCTGCTTTCACCAAAATAGAAAAAGGCATGTCTGTGGTTTGTACCCTGAAAATTTCAGACCAAAGTTCCAAACCATTTCTTTACTTTGAAGTGACAAAAAAACAACCATATAAAAATTATTTTTTCTCAAATTGTGAAACAGGATCCTGTTTTGAACTTTCTTTTTTCTCAATGTGCAGAAAAGGAAAATATTTTTCGTAAATTGCGAAACAGGAACCTGTTTCATGATTCTTTTTTGCAAATTTGTAAAAAAGGATTTCAGCATGTTTAAAAAACACATTTCCAGGTGATTTATGGAAATAGCAATTCCAGAATCCAATAGAATGGGGCGCGATTAGTGGAACACATGTGCTGGTTACTTCCAAAAACATCACATTTTTCTTCTTTTTAAGTTTGTTTCCATCACTAAGAAAAAAACAAGATAATGGCAGCATGAAAAAAGGTTCCCCGTTTTTGGCACAGGATTACCCATTTGCGACACAGGATGGCCCATCCTGTTTCGAGGCTCACATCTAACTTTTCCCATTGAAAATAATGGGAAATTTACAAATGTAATAACTTTTGAATGGGTTAATATTTTTTCACCAAGTCTCCAAATAGCACATATGTGCCCTAAGACCTTTCTACACTGACAATTTTAGACCACAACCCCAAGCCGTTTTTGTGCAGCGTTGTGACCAAGAATTTTTCACAAAATGGTAATATTCACATTTTTTTTACACTCTGTATCTTCGCACCCACACATCCGATTTGGCACATCAAGAGTTATTTGGTCTCTGATGGTGCATGGAAAATTTCATGCAAATTAGTTGAACAGTGTGAAGCTATTAAAGTGCAAAATGTTGAGTTTAAGATTGAAGTTTTAACTCTATTAAAGGGGTGCGACTGTGTCCCTATAATATATATGCTGTCCTGCATTGAAGGCCTATTTTCTAATTTTTGTATCCTGAAGGATCATCCTCCTTAATAAATGGCATACAGAATTCAGGGTGTTAAAAGTAATTTTTGTGTGTCTGCCTCATATTTTCTCACCACTTCACAAGTTGAATCCCTCTTCTAAAACCATATGGAAAAAAACCAAAAACAAATACTGCTGCTTCAACGTGCCTAACCTAGTGCAAAGCATCATGGGTAGCACTATGCAAGTCACTCTGTAATACTTGGCAATATCTGATACTGCTAGACAAAGTAGGCTACAGCTCATTGAATTGTTTCCCACACCACGTGGGTTTATGTGTGATACAAGGATTGGAGATACAGTCCATCCAGTTTTTGCTTAAAGCTCGCAAATGTGGGTATCTCCACAATTTCCCTTGATAATGAATTCCAATAATGTATAGATCTTATAGTGTAAAAGTTAAGTCTCTTGACAGTATTTACCTTCGGGTTAATCAATTGTTTATTATGGGTTCTAAGGTTATTTTGTCTGCAGTTATATCTCAGCCCACACTGGTTCAATAGATACTAATTTTTAAAGATTTTATATAGAAGCAAGATGTCTCCACTTTTCCTTCTTATTTCTAAACGGAATAATGCCAATACCTTAATTCTTTCTTTATAACTTACTGCTTTGAGCCCCCTAATAGATTTGGTGAGTTTACGCAGTTTTTTTTCAAGCAAATTTATATCTCGTTTGTGATACGGCTCCAAACTGGAGAACCAAAATCCAAATGTGGAATGATATATGTTTTGTAAGGCAGGCTGATAAAGTTCAAGGGGGGAAAACCTTCACAGCCAGTGCTGCTGCATGACTGGCTGATGTACCGTATTGACGAATTGTTACTTTGTCTCTGGCATGTTGTTTGCCTTTGTAATTCTCCCGGGTCGCACCTGAAAATAGGCACTAGACTGTCTAGTGTGCTTACCTGGTAAACAAAAGCTAAATAAATAAGTATGTGTGCTGCTCTAAATCTGAGTGTTCCGTGTGAGAGCATGTATTGAAACCACAGTGCCACCGGGCTGTCTCATGGTAAAATTTGCAGTAAGCTATAAGACATAAGTCCTGCCCATTCACATAGGACTACTAGGTTTAAGCTGTCAGCCTCAGATATAGTGAGGGTCAGCAAAAAGAGGGAGGGGGCTGAAGCATCCTATAAGTCACACTCCTCCCTGGGGAGGAAGGGTGACGTGATCAGCAGCTTTGCCACCACCTGGCTATCTACAGGTAATGGTGCGGCTGGAAGCAGTGCTGTGAATGGGGAGCATGCATCCATGCAGGAACCTGAGTCCTTAGGGTAGGGACCGCCTGTGAGAACATGAAAAATGGAGGTCCAATTGGGCGGGTGAAGTAGGGCCCACACCCCACATTCTTCACAAGGCCACCTCTCTCCACCTTCGGGAGGGGGGGTCACCTCAGGATTAGATTGATAAACCCTGCTGTGGAGCTGCAGGCAGACCCCAGCCCTAAGGTGTGGTCACAGTGGAAGGTTGACTGTGTGGCCCTGGCATCCCCAGAGAGCTGCACTGAAGTGAGTCCTGGGATGGGAAGAGGCATGGTTAGGGTGGAAGAAAGGTATAATTAGATGGTTAAAAAGTTGTATAAAACATGTTAGGGGATTACCATTTGCTATCTGAACTAGTAAGGCTGTGAGATTACAGGTTTTGAAACTGTCAGGGGGTGACTGAAAGAGCCCCCCCCCAAAAAAAATCCATCTATAAAGGGATTCTGGTCAATAGGGATTTGATGCTTTCTCTCCAGCAGACTGACAGGAAAATAAGACAATATTGTGTTTTTCATACAGTCCTGCCTCATCTGTCTCTGTGGCACCTTTATCATTAAACAAAAAACATTCCCTTATTTCTAATACCATCACCTCTCTCCTTATGCAGCACTTCAGAAATGATTATAGCAGGATAAAAAGTGATTAACCAGGTGATTTGAAACCTTTAAATACATGAAAGGAATAAACAAGACAGGTACAGAGGGGCAGAGGGGCTGTTCAAAGTAAGGGAGGGAAGGGCCACCAGGGGCCATGATATGAGACTGGAGCGAAGAAGGTTCAGGAGGGAGATGAGGAGACACTTTTTTACAGAGAGGGTGGTGGCTGGGTGGAATGCGTTACCTGCAGAAGTGGTATGCAGTAGAACAGTGGACTGCTTCAAACGAGGATGGGACAGGACAAGGGGGAGGGTTAATGAAAGGGAAGGGTGGAAGGGAAGGGCAGCTGCAGAATAAGGGGTGCTAGCTGCACATTCGAGCAGACTTGATAGACCTCTAGGCCTTTATCTGCTGGCAAATTTCGTATGTTCGTATGTTCGTATTAGCCGGTAGCCTGGGGAGGCAGAGGTGGTGGAGGGGGAGGACAAAAGAGATGCAGGGAACAGAGCCCACTGATTGTGCTGCAGATCCTTTTTCTATTTGAGATTCAGAAGCCTACTGCGCCACAGCAAATCATTCTCACTTTGCTTTAAGTACTGTGTTAGAAAGGGAAGCTAGGACCAAGGGAGGGGACAGTTGTTAAATCACTGAATGAAAGAGATGGTATAAATAAGATAGAAGCAGATTAGAGAAGAGTGCAGATTGAGTCATCCATCATTAATCAAAGGCTTGAGTAGCAGTGGTGTGTGACAGCAGGCACAGACACAGAGCATCTGTGTGTCTGTCTCATAGTCATATTAAACTATTTTTCTTTCATTCCCACCTTGTAACCTGCAATGGCTATGGAACCTGCAATAGGGCTGGAGCATTCTATCATGATGTCTACAAGCCGGTAGTTATCTGGGGCAGTAACAGCAGCATCTTTTGATTTCCCTCTTCCTGTTAATGCACTCACTGTAACACATTGGTTACTGGGGCTGGCAGTATAGCCTAGAGGTTAGAGTAAAGAGCTGTGAATGAGCTTGGTACATCCTGTAGATGTAGGTTTGATTCCCACAACTTCCACTTGCATACTGTGTGACTCTGACCAAGCCACTTAACCTCTCCAGTGATCCTGGGGCACCCCTGAAAACAGGCACTTGTGCCTAATGGGCCTTACTCAGTTACCAACAAATAAACAGAAACCAGGAAACTGCCATTTACATGCAACTTTCATTACTGGGATACACCTCAAAAAATTTCAGTTTCCTGGTAACCAAAACTGCATGTAAACATAGTTGGCTCCATATTCAAAAATTCAGGGCAGCGCTGCACAGCTGAGATGTGCCAGCACAATATAATGGTATATTCAAAAATTGCACTGTAATATGCAACCACGTATGTTCGGCTGAATATCCTGAACATGTGTGTTTGCACAGTGGGAGAAGCATGATGCAGCAGGTGACCTGGGACCTGTGCAGAGCACAGGGAAATGCGTGGTGCGCACAATTGCAATATTCAGCTGTGATATGCAAATGACCTCATTGCACATTCGGAGCGCATTTCCCACATGCGTAGCTCATTACTAGAATGTGTTCAGACCATTTGCATACCCAAGGCATGTGCAGTTCCAGCTTTGCAAGGCTGTCCCACCACTCCGCAAAGGTGACTAGGAGGTACTGCAGCCAAGCGGGCAGGTGTGATGGAATGTTTGTGTGTGTGTGTGTATACTGCATTGGCCTGGGTACAGTGCTATTACCCATAGCCATGTACAGGGTTGGACTGGGGTACAGGGGACCCACCTGGACAATGGCTACAAGAGCCCACCTGGACATGCAACAGGGGAGGGCATAGGGTGACACAATCTGATCGGTATACCACATGCATGTGATACACCAGCTCCATGTGCAGTGTACAGTCACCTGCAGTGCCCCCCCCCCCCGTATGACAGAAACATGGTGATAACTGCGAAATGGCAGTGTGCAGAAGGTGGCCAGGTACCCGAGTGGGTGGGTCCCACCTGTATGCATCTATGGTGTACTACCGTGGGTGTATGCCACAGGTCAGTCCCTGGCCCCTGCCATGCTGCCACTAGTATCACCAGGCTACTTGGGCACCATTGCCCCAGACATTACCCTGGGTGCATGCCACTACTGGGTGGTGCCCTGCAGGCCACATGGGTGCAGGCCATGGCCCCTGGTACTGGCCTGGCCCTGTCCATCTGCTCCACTGGTGTGTCTGGGGGGCACCTGACAGCACTGGCATGTGGCAGCTGGGTGTCCATGTCCTGGGAGTGGTGTTGGGGATGACTCTCTGGATGGTGCCCATAGTGTGCTGGCACCTGTGGCTTTGGGCACTTGCGTCCTGGCATGACTGCTGTGTATGGCTGCCTGGAGCACATCCTGGTGCACCTGAGGACTGTCTCAGGGTCACCTGTTTGCAGTTCTGTAGCCTGCTTGTGGGTTTGCTGGCCGATTTAGGCCATCCCCTGACATGCTTAACTTTGCACGGAGCATTTTGGAGATGCGCGGCAGATGCGCCGTACATTTTAACCGAATATACGGATCCGCAGCATATTCATTTACACACATACTTTTTTTTATGCTGCATGCATTATATCTGCATGATCACGCATTCAGAAATCTGCAATGCATCTATCCTTTTCGAATATCCTGGTTCCGTGCAGTTTCTAGGATGTGACGCACATCTCCATTTTGAGGTGTGCATCTCCTTTGAAAATGTGGGCCAGTGAGTGGAGAAAGGCTGCTGATCCTGCTACATATGGTATTATCCTTATTTACAGGTCTAATTCAATATTCAGTAGCCTAGCAAGGCTTCTGATTGGATATTGGATTGGTTATTAATGTCTTAGAAATGACCAAACCAGCTGATGCTGTGCGATAAACAGCATCTTAAACACAAGATGTACATGTGCTGTACTGTTCGTGCCACACCATTGAAATGGCAAAAGTGAGGTTAAAAAAAAAACTGTAAAAATTAACGTTGTTTTGTGATTAGACTTCTAGTGTTATGGGCTGTTGCATTTCCAGTATATGTATATGCTGCCCTGCATTTAACAACTATTTTCTTATTTTTCTTCTAACCACAATAACTACCTCAAAGCCAGTCATTTCCTTGGATTAATGATTGGATGGAGAGAGGTGGCTGAAAGCTGTGCTGCGGGCAACCTACCTTCCTAACCAGCCATTAATCCTCAGAAAGGACCAGTTTCTTGGTCATTATTGTTTCAATACTTAGGGCTTTATCCACAAAGGTATGCTAAAAAACTACGTAAAAGGTGTTCATAAATGCACACATTAACATATTCATGGAGGTCATGGGATGGGCCGACGTGTGTGCCGGACTGTGCAGGGAGGCATGGAGCATTAACAGGCTGTACCTTTGGAATGTTCTACACACGCACAGCCTGCCCCTTGTCCTCACCATACAAGGAGGTGGAACATCCCCTGCCAATCCAACACATCTCTCTCTCCACTGAAAATCAGGTGGTGGATGGTGCAGATTCACGTGCCGCAATAGATCCATTGCTGTTGATCATATTGTGTCACGGACTTGGTATACTTCAGTATGGCACAGCTTGCTAGTCATGTGTCTGATGTACACCACTGGCTGCCATCACTACACATACAAACCCTAGAGGTGTTGGGTGCTGTCCACTGCTGGGCACTCTGCACTGTTTGTGCTGTGTCTCACAGTACAGGAACTACATTGTTACGGATTGCATGTACATCATTGGCTGTTGTCACTACACACCATACAGGTGCTGGGTGCTATCTATAGCCAGGTATTCTGTGCCTCACAGTTCACATACTGCATTGCTGTACAGACTCCATGTACATCATTGACTGTCATCGCTACACACTGTAGAGGTATTGGGTACTGTCCACTGTTGGGTAAACAAGTAGGGGAAAAGGCACTGTGGGTCACCCTTGAGACAGGAAATGGCACCACAATCTGCACAGGGGTTGTTTACAGACCCCAATCTCAGGGGGAGGCAATAAACAAGGAAATGATTGAAGGAATCCTTAGAATAGCAGAAAAAGGAGAGATAGTGTTGATGGGGGACCTGAATATGCCAGATGTTAACTGGAACACCTTTACTGCAGCCACGTCCAAGAGCAGGGTCATTCTTGATGCCCTACAAGATGCAAGCCTCAGACAGCTAGTTTTGAAACTCACTCGGGAGGGAGCAATCTTAGGCCTGGTACTCTCAAATGGAGATGGAGAGAGGATCTCAGATTTAGAAGTGGCTAGCCATCTGGGAACAAAAGACCTCCAAAACATTTTGGTTCACAATAAACACAGCTGTAGAGTCAAGCCATACAAAAGCAAGGGTGTTGGGGAGGGCTGACTTTGGCAAAATAGGAGAGTGCCTCAGAAAAGCACTAGCAAACAGGCAAGAAGGAGGGGTGGAGGAACAATGAGGAAAAATCAAAACTGCTATCGCAGAGGCAATAAGCCTTTGTGTAAAGCAAATCAACAAAACAAAAAGAAGGAAAAAGCCCACCCATTATGGTTCTCAAAAGAGGTGGCAGGGAAGATTAAGGAGAAAAGGATAGCATTCAGGAAATATAAGTAAAGACAGAAGGAACAGGACAGAGAACTATATCAATTAAAGCAGAAGGAGGCAGGGAAGGCAGTCAGAATAGCAAAGGCTCAAACTGAGGAAAAGATAGCTAACTCTGTTAAGAAGGGGGATAAAACCTTTTATAGGTACGTTAGGGAGCGAAGAAAGACCAAGGGAAGGATACTGAAGCTTAATAAAGGGGAGGAAATGTGGGCAGAGGGTGACAGTGAAAAAGTAGGGATACTGTACAAATACTTCTGCTCAGTATTCGCAAAAGAAGAGAAGGGGGAGGTACCTAAGCAAAACAATAGAAACACTCTGGATAGGGGGTTGATGCCAGTCCATTCACAGAAGAAAGGGTTCTGCAAGAAATCTTAAAACTGAAGGTGGACAAAACAATGGGGCCTGATGGGATTCACCCCAGAATTTTAAAAGAACTAAGGGTAGAACTAGTGACACCACTGACTACCCTTTTTAACAAATCATGGCAGGATGGGGAGGTACCTGAGGACAGGAGGAGGGCAGATGTGATTCCACTTCACAAAAGTTGGAGCAGGACAGAGGCAGGAAACTACAGACCTGTTAGTTTGATCTCAGTGGTAGGGAAAATGATGGAATCACATCTGAAGGAAAGAATTGTTGAGCACCTAGAGGCCAGCAGGACACAGGACCCAAGGCAGCATGGATTCACAGTGGGAAGGTCATGTCAGACGAATCTAATTGATTTCTTTGACTGGGTGACCAAAGTAGCAGGCCAGGGAGGGGCTGTGGACATGGCTACCTAGACTTTAGCAAGGCATTTGACACAGGCCCACACAAAAGATTAATATGCAAGTTAGCCAGCCTTGGAGTGGGTCCCAAGGTTGTGGCCTGGGTAAAAAATTGGTTGGATAACAAGACACAGATAGTAATAGTAAACGGAGTCCACTCTGAAGAAAGGGGGGGTTACTAGTGGGGTACTGCAGGGTTCAGTACTGGGACTGGTCCTCTTTAATGTCTTTATAAGCGACATTGCAGAGGGACTGGAAGGAAAAGTATGTCTCTTTGCAGATGACACAAAGATCTGCAACAGGGTTGATATACAAGGTGAAAGGATGAGAAGGGATTGGGAAGGTTGGAGGAATGGTCAAATGATGGCAGCTTAGATTCAATGCAAAGAAGTGCAAAGTAATGCACCTTGGAAACAAAAACCAGGGGAAGAGTACACAATGGTGGGGGTGGGTGGTGTGGGTGGGGGTGAGATACTAACAACAACAAAAATGGAAAGGAACTAGAGGGTAGTCATATCAGATGACTTAAAGGTGGGCAAGCAATGTGAGAAGGCAGTAAGGAGGGCTGGGGGAATACTGGGCTGCATAGGGAGAGGCATCACCAGTAGAAAAAAGGAAGTTGTTATCCCTCTGTACAGACAGTTGGTGAGACCCCATCTGGAGTACTATGTGCAGCTTGGGAGGGTTGTGCCTGTGGTTCAATGTGGGGAACAGCTCCTCCCACAACCTCTACTTAAGCCCTACTCTAACTGCACCTCCCTTGCTTAAGGAGTGTTGTTCCAGGGCCCCCTGCATGGCTCATGCGGCTGTACTCCTTCCGTGTGCTTCTCTGTGCTTCCTACCTGTTTTCCTCTTGTGTTCATTTTCCGCTCTCATCCCCTCATTCCATGTGTGTTCTCCTGCCTTCTGTCTGGCATTTTCTCTTGGGCCCCACAGCACTCCCCTTTTCATTCTCAGCTCCTTCGGGTGCCCTGGGGTTTCCTTCCTTTTCGTCCCGTTTTTGGGTGGTTTGATTTCTTTGCCACACGTCTGCTGAACTCCCAGCTTCGTTTCTTCCCTGCTACCTCTGCATCATGCCACTTTCCCACGCCATATTCCCATTCCTGCTTGGCCCTACGACAGTCCACACACTGTCTGTCCTCTTCCCCCTTCCATTGCACTCTTCCTTCCTGTGCTCCAGTAGGCATCCATTCCTGTCCCAGCTATGGTCTCTGGCTTCCAGTACTACCCGACCTTCCTGTTTCTGACCAGCCATTCTGCCTCACCTCGCTACTCCGTGATATGGATGACTAGTCCCAGCTACCCTTCTTAGGGTTCTCCTGCAGTCAGCATTTCCCTAATCGACTCTTTGTTCTGAATAGCCGCAGTTCCGGACTCAGAAACACCTCTCCACTCCACTGCATACCAGGTAATTTCAGCTTGCTATCTCAGTCAGCTTATGATGGGAGAAGGGAATGGATAGGGAGGACAAAGTATATCCAATTCAATAGGCAGCAGCAGCCATGGCCAAAACCTGAAAGCGCTGATATTGTAGCACCTGCTCAAGACTGTTACCCATAGCTACACATGGCATTTGTCCTGCTATATTGCATCACTATTAAATCAGAGTGCTTGCATCTCCTGCTCTATCATTACTAGTGCCACAACTGCACCGCTCTGTTGAACAAGGCCTTCTTCTTCATGTGGGTATCGGCTTGCTGTGCATTTCAAAACCCCTCATGTACTTCTGTAACTTTCAGGTTTCCCCATTATGCTCATCTCAGTGAACATTGATGTTATTTCACCCTGACTTAGTACACGTCCTAGGTTCTGCATAACCAAGTTTCTCTCAGTCATGGGGCCTGGAGGAGGAGGGCTATGCATGCCCTCTCACATGTTTCTAGCCCAGTCTTATCATGCCAATGCCCCACTACATTCAGCCTCTTCTCACGTCATTCACTTAGCCCCAATCCTGGATGCTCTTGCCATCCATCCCCTCTGGCTCATCGACGCTAGTCCTTCGGAACTCATAAGGACATATCCCGCTTCTCAGATCTATCGCTGTTTCCTTCTCTGCCCCTTGCATAGTACCTTTTCACACCATACTCCTCTATGTTTTGTGTCTTCCATCTCATTCTATTATGTGTTATCATATTCCCTTCCCACCCTATTACCCATATCACTGGCAACTCTGCTCCATTACCTTATCCCTGTTTCCCTGTCCTAATTCTACCCCTTCTTCAGCAGCATTATGCTTCACCAGCCTATACCAGCAGTATTCTGGACTCTGTCCCTACCTCATACCTTCTGAGGTGCTGAGTGAAGGTAGGCTTCCCCCTGTCTACTGGGGATGGGATTCTATCATGTTAACTACAGTACCTCCTATTCCTTACCAACCAGATACCCTCTGTCCCTAACTCTGCTGGACACATCGAGTGAAGGTTAGCTCACCCCGACTACCAGGGATGAGACCCATGTCTACATTATATGGACTGTTACATTACCTTCTCTACCTCATATCAGTTGCTGCTTCCCTTCGGGAATGGAACTACCTCCTGCTTACCATTTTGACTTCCTCTGTCCTTAACTCTGCTTGACAGTGTCGCGTGCAGGTTCACTCACCCCGGCCACTAGGGATGGGAGCCATGTCTATGATCTACAGACTGTTACCATACCTTTTCTGTCTCATACCAGTTGCTGCTTCCCTTCGGGAATGGACCTCCTACACACTATGTACCCTCATCCTTCTACCCAGGCCTGGCAGCCCCAAGTTACTATTATCCTCCTCTGCTGTCCCAGATGGTTGCCTGAGTCTACAATCTACTGCTTTATTTATGTGTTCGCAACCTGATACTGAGCTGCCGCTCCCTTCTGGACCATTATTTTGCCTGATTTGCTTCTCCATCTTATCTCATCTGTAGCCTAGACTCTTCATCCCATCTGCTGACTTCCACTGCCGGGAGCCTGATTCTGACATGCACTGTCTCCACTATTTGCATTTACACTGATGCAAATTGTCATTTCCATTTAGAACCGGAACATCAACCAGGTTACCTCATCATCCTGCATTCACTAGCTGCATCCAGTCCGGCTCCTCTTGCCTCATACATTATGTCTAGATGCATGTCCCTCTATTCCGCTGCTTCACATGTGTTATTCTATGCCTGCTACCTGATACCTTGACCCTTCGGGACCTGGACCTCCTACTGCTCGTGGTCTCCATTTCTCCTTGCTACAGCCGTTCTTCCAGCCTCACAACACAAGCAGTGCAGGGACTACCTTGCCTGGTCCTTAGCTGTGTTCACTGTCTGCTTCTCTAGGTTGACTGCCTCATGGACTTCCTTGCTGCAGGTCCCCTGTCTGGCTGCTGTACCAACTTGTTTTCTTTTGCAGATTTGGAACCTTGTCTCTCTTCCCTCCAGCACCTTCTTTCATTTTCCTAGTCATTTCTGGCCTTTGTCAGATGTGGGACTCTTGTGTTTCACCTGTCGCTCATGGCGCTTGACTTGGCACCTTGGCCTTCCATGGACCATCATCTGATACCTTGTTTCATCTTTCCTGCAATTTGCTGCTGTTTGCCTGGACCTGACTCGGTCCTGTACCTTCCTGCTCTGGATGTCATCCGGCTTTGCCTAGCTCATGGCTTCCTCTGCTTATTCCTTCAGTTCCTCAGGATCCAGTCCTGACTTCTTTCCCATTTTGCATGGCTGCCTTCTAGTCTTCTCCTTGCTGGCTTGGGGCTTTGTACTGTTCTCTGACCAGTACGCCTACCCAGCCATCTGCTCTTCCATATGATCCATCCCCTACTCCTACTCCAGCCCTTCCAACAGTACCCTTCCACTACTCATTGGATCATTAATTCATTACTCTGGAGCAATACAACTGCCAGCAAACATTCCTTGGCTTAATGCCTCATAGACTCTTACATCATTATGGAGTTTTACACAGCCCAATCACTTCTTCACAATCATTCATGGAATCCTGTTCAGCTGGACAATAGGAAGATCTTCTCTGTCTCTATTGGATATACCCTCCGATTCCTGTCCATTCAATCACTGTGACTTCCCTGTATGCCTTATCTCATTGGCTATCCTCATACATGGAAAGGAGTTAAATCCTTCTGTTATACTCTGACTTTGTAATCAGCATTGCTTCTACAGATACTGGAAATCGCAAGATAACCCATTCATCTATGGACACCATCCATTTTCCTTCTGCAGCCTTTTCTTCCAATATCGACTCTGATGACCAATTTACTCGATTCTCACTCCTGAACAGTCATTACTCATTTTAGGAAATTCACAGATATCTTCCAGAATATTCATCATGGGATCTCCACCGCCTAGCTGATTACTGACTCCACGCCATCCAAACCATCAATTTCACTCCAGTTGCCGCCATTCACCATACAATCATTACAGCTTTTACCTACTACCTTCAGCCGGGCTAACTGCTCTTCCAGTGGACCCTTCAGCCTCTTCTTCTCAAAATACCCTCAGTAGTCTCTACAGTAAAGACCGTCACTGAGAACTGGCTCTCCTGAATTCTAACCGTCAATCCATAACAGTCAAGACATATTCTCCAACTCAGCCTTGCCTCCCAATCGGCATTAATCAGCCGTAGCTCTAAAATCATATGGCATCCTGCACTAATCAATCTCACTACCAATCCAGCCTGAAGACTCTTCCTTACATCTGCCCCCAAGCTTCTCACAAGTACTTTGGCATCAGGAGTACCTGTAAACTTAACCAATCTATGCCACCACAGTGCGTCTCCTAAATGATCACAGGCAGTTTACCAACAGAGGATCTGAATATAAAGTCACGAACATCATGACCAAAGAAGCCATCCATTCTTTATATCGAATTTCCGATCATTCCCCATGTATATTAGGCTACCATATGGACTACACCGCAAATCGTCCTCGGTTGCTCTGCTAATCACTTATGACATTACTCTCATCAGTCACTCAAACTCTCCTCTACTCAATTTACTTACCTAGCGACTTATCGCTCACTAATTACCTCCAGATTACCTCAAATATCAAACCTTATACGAATTGAATCAGTAACCCATAACTTTACAAATCATCACAAATACCACAGTGTACTGTCTGGTCTTATATCGATCAAATCATGCTCTCCTGACTCATTACGCCCCTTCATCCCTTTGGACGTGCATCCTTTGTTACCTTGGAAATATGGACTACATTAGCCCTTTTTTAACTGGATCTGCTCCACACATAGGATTCTACCATCCCTATGGAAAAGAAGTACCATTCATCCTCAGGATTCATTCAGTCTGTATCATTCTTGGATTGAGAATGAACCATCATCTCCAGGCTCTCAAAGACTCTCTTTTACTCATTTCTACTTCATGGATGCTTCCTTGGCAACTCCTCATTCATTACTGAGTTCCTTACCTCCAAACCATACCTTTATATTCAAACCTTTTACAAATTGGATCATTCACCAATGACTTCTTGTACCATTGCATTTCCACCATTCCCAGTTTAATACCTTACTGATCCAGTCATGTTCCCTTTGCTTATTACACTCTTGCAATTCTGTGGGACAAACGCCATTTATCATCTTGGAAATTTGGACTTCCTTCATCTTCCTTCACCCGGATTTACTTTATACTTAGGGTTCCATCACTCATTCAGAACAAATCTACTCTTCAACCTCAGGATTATCATGCAATCTGCATCATCAATGGATTGAGGATGGATTATCATCTCCCCAAGCAGCTCACCAACCTTAAATTAACTATAGTTACTAGAAACTAGGTTCTTCTCCTTTTAGTATGCCCAGAGAATGGGCAGACCTCTGGCCATGGGTCCTCAGATGTTTCCTCCACCTGGGGGGTTTTCCTCTCCTGAGTGCCAAGGGGTCATACTCTCCGTGAGTTGGAGGGGGTATCTTTTTGGGCATTCTATTCCCTATAAATCACTACCTACATACCTACTACTCAAGGGTGGGAATAGAGTTAAGCCTCGAAAAGTATTGTAAGTTACACAAGCACTATATACCCTGTCTCTCCTCTTTGCTATTCCCCAAACATTGAATGGGAGGGCTGTGCCCATGGTTCAATGCGGGGAATAGCTCCTCTCACAAGCTCTACTTAAGCCTGATGCTAACCGCACCTCCCTTGCTTAGGGAGTGTTGTTCATCCACCACCATCCCCCTCCTCCTCTTTCTCCAGTACTCTTCTCACCCTTGTTCCTGAGCATTCTATTCCCTACAAATCACTGCCTACATACCTACAGTACACGTCACATTAAACTGTTCCTCCAATTAGTTGATTTAGCATTTCTGACTGAGTTGCATACGTGTTGCTGGATCTAGCACAAAGCTCTGCACAGACTGTTTCTTAAGAGTTAAAATTCAGTTTTGCATTGCTTTGTGACTGGACTAAAGGAGTACTTCAAATAAGCTGCAAAAACATTTTACAAACATTGCTCTTGAGCTGGTTAAGCACTGAAAAACAATGCAATATGAGTTGCCAATGCATTTCCAACTGTAAAAAACAATGCTAAATCAACTCATTGGTGAAACAGTTTAATGTGACTTGTACTGTACTACTCAAGGGTGGGAATTGAGTTAAGCCACAGAAAGTACTACAAGTTACACAAGCACTATATACCCCACCTCTCCTCATTGCTGTTCCATAAACATTGAACTGGAGACCCCATCTCCGCAAGGATATAGACAGGATGAAGGCTGTCTAGAGGAGGGCAACTAAAATGGTGCAGGATCTGCACCAGAAGACATGCAAAGAGAGACTAAAGGAGCTTAATATGTATACCCTCGAGGAAAAGAGGGAGAGGGGGGACATGATTGAAACTTTCAAGTACCTCAAGGGACTCAACAAAGTCCAAGAGGGTAGCGTCTTTCAGAAAAAGAGATTTGCAAGAATAAAGGGGTGCAATTTGAAGATAGAGGGGGACGACTCCGAAGTAATGTGAGGAAGTATTTTTTCACAGAGAGAGTTGTGGTTGCATGGAAAGGCCTTCCTGAGGAGATCGTGGAGTCAAAAAAACTGGGGGAATTCAAAAATGCATGGGACAGACATAATGCAATTCTAGTGGGGGTTAGGAGGAAGTAGGCTGTTGGTTAACTAGGACCTGCAACTTATCCATTAGGTAGGGAAATGGGCAGACTAGGTGGGCCAAGCAGTCCTTATCTACCATCAAATTCTATGTTTCTAAGGGTACTCTGCACTGTTTGTGCTGTGTCTCTCAGTACAGGCACTGCATTGTTGTACAGATTGCATGTACACCATTGGCTGTTGTCATTACACATATACACCATACAGGCGTTGGCTGCTGTCCATTGCTGGGTACTCTGCACTGTTTGTGCTGTGTTTCTCAGTACAGACACTGCATTGTTTTACAGGTTGCATGTACACAACTGGCTGTTGTCATTATACATACACCACATACAGGCATTGGCTGCTGTTCATTGCTGGGTACTCTGCACTCTTTGTGCTGTGTTTCACAGTACAGGCACTGCATCGTTGTACAGGTTGCATGCTTGTGACAAATCTTTTAGTGTGTCTCAACACATACAGTCATGTGATTGACTTGCACATGTGGCCCATCTGTAGCTTCACTGTTGATTCTGTTATTCACAGCCCATGTGCTGGCTGTGTGTTGTGAGCACTGCATGCTAACATGTGTTCCCTTCCACAGGGACCTCCAGGGACACAGGCCGTGCCCCCTTCAGAACTGCAGGTGGACAGCTGGGACCAGCTCCTGTGTGTGTGTAGTTGAGGGCAGACATTGCTTCTCTTGCTACAGAAATGGAGGGGCATTTCAAGTGGTTGCTGGTGGTGGTGGACCACAACGCTACCACATTGCACAACCTTGCAGAACTATTGTGAGCACACAGTGGGGCACAGCAGCCATGGGAGGGGGCTGCAGAGGGAGGCGGAGTCACTGAAGGACAGTAAGGGCCGGTGTGTCTGGACAATGGGCCTCTTTTGTTTGTGATTATTTCTTTTCTGGGTTTTGGTTGGGCATGGTGTTGTTTGTGTAGGTGGGGTTTTACTTCAGACTGAGGTAATGTTCGTTTTTCCTTTTCTCTTTTTACAGGCTACACCAACAGTATAATTTTTTTCCCGATGTGTTTATTGTTCCTGTTTGTTCTGATTAAACCCCTTTCTTCTTAATAAAGCTTTATCTGTGGTTCTTGGGTGTTCACGTTGAGTTGTGCTATGTGGTTTGCACTGAGTGTTTCTGTGGTGCACTATTCCATTTATTTAGCATGGCACTGTTTCATTTGCGCTGTGCATTATGTTCAGACATTTTTGCACTTATGCATTCCATTGTGCTGTGTCTGAACAATAGCCTTTATAAGGCCACATGATATTTTAAGCATGATAATTCACCTTTGCATGCTGGTTTGCAGGGCTTTGGATATGGGGCTATGGATGCTGGGACATGGGGAAAAGCGGAGGAGCTGTAGTAATTACAAAAGGCATTATGAATGCTTCCCTTCTGACCATGCATGCATTAAGGAGACACTTTGAATGCTCATGGGCAAAAGTGTGTGTGTGTGTGTGTGTGTGTGTGTTGGGGGGGCTGCCTCCCACCTTGCCCACATGTTCCAACACCTATGTATGGGGCCCCTTGTGTATTAATAAGCAGATGTCTGTCACATTTGAAAAAGAATAAAGCATGTGGGTGGCAGAGTGAGTCAACTCTGGGTCTGTATTTTTATGTTGCTTGCACACATGTGCAAGAAACATAGTGTCATCATCCGAGTTTTCGGAGGTGTGTCAGCCCCTCTTCCAATGCAGTCAGTGTGTTTGCAGACACGGTCCCAGTTCTCCAATGAGTGCTGCAGCTGTCTATGACAGCTCCAAAATGAAGTGGCATACAGTTGAAAGGGAGAGCTCTGTTTCATCAAGCAGAGCTCTCCCCTACACGCACACACACACACGCAAGCACGCATATTGCGTGCTGATGCGCCTCCCCCACGCACACACTGTATGGCCGACGGGGTACCATCCCCATCGGCCCATGCCCCCCAACAGGTGTCCAGGTGCCATGCTGGGGAGCCCACCCCAGCGTGGCAGCAACTGTTATAGCCGACGGGTGCCCAATCCCCCCAATGCATATCTTGTTTTGCTCCTGTACACCTATATTATGCCTGTGCATTTCTGCATATTGTAACCAGTGTCCTCTGCTCTCCCGGGTCATGCCTGAAAATAGGCAGGTCTGTTGCCTAGCGCACTTACCTGGTTACCAAAAGCTAATAAATAAATAAATTCCCTCCTGACCTTTATGAGCACTCTCTGTATAAGACAGAATAGTGGGGGAGGGATACAGAAACCTCTCTGTCCAGTCCAGAGCTTGGGCATTGCCTGGGACTGTGCCCTTTGCTGGTGGCCTCCGACAGAAAAGTGGGAGCTGATTGTTCTCCCAAGACATAAACAGATCTAATTCTGTAATGCCCCATCATCTGAAGACTGTGGCCAGCACCTGCTGATTCAGTATCCATTCATGGCTTCCCTGGCTAATTCTGCTTAGGGAGTTTGGCAGGACATTGTCCTTTCTTGGCAGATGTACTGCAGAGATCTTTGCATCTAGAGTCAGATCCAAGATCTTCATTGCCTCTATGCAACGGTCTTGAAGATCTTGTTCCTCCTGCTTGTTTATGTGATACAAATGTTTGTTGTGGTGTTGTCAGTTCTGATCTGAGCAGACTGACCTTGCAGCTGGGAGAAAGATTGCATTTTACCAATATTGCTCTGAGTACCAGGAGGCGGATGTGCTCCTGGATCTCCTGTGGGCTCCAAATGCCACTTACTGTGAGGTTCTTCAGGTGTGTGCCCCAACCTAGGAGTGAAGTATCTGTCTGAGGATACTTGTTGGGGATTGCTGGAAGGACTGTGGAATACCTTGAATTCAGTGGGCTACAAGACCCAAGGCAGCATGGTTTCACAGGGGAGGGGTTATGTCAAACAAATCTGATAGACTTCTTTGACTGGGTGACCAAGGTACTAGATCAGGGTAGAGCAGTGGCTATAGCCTACCTAGATTTCTGTAAGGCTTTCAACACCATTCCACATGGGAGACTAGTAAGCAAGCTGGTAGCTTAGGAGACAGGCCAAAGGTGGTAAACCGGATAAGAAATTGGTTGGGGATAGGTGACAGAGGTGGTGGTTTATGGAATTCACTCCAAGGAAGGGAGGGTGACCAGTGAGGTGCCTCAGGGATCAGTGCTAGGAGCGGTCCTCTTTAATGTCTTTATAAGTGACATTGCAGAGGAACTTGAAGGGAAGGTCTGCCTCTTTGTGGATGACACCAAAATCTGCAATAGAGTGGACACTCCATGGGGGAAGGGGGGGCAGAATGAGCAGAGACCTGAGAAAACTAGAGGAGTGGTCAAGGGTGTGGCAGCTGGGTTTCAGTGTAAAAAAAAAAAAAAAAAAGGAAAACAATGCACTTAGGGCACAGAAACCCAGGGGTGGAGTGGTACTGTTAACCACCAAGCAAGAGAGAGATGTGGGGGTAATCCTATCAGTTAACCTAATGGTGGCTGGTGCGACAAGGCAGTAGGGAGGGTGAGTGGGATGCTAAGGTGCATAGGGAGAGGTATCACCAACCGAAAGAGGGAGGTGGTGTTGCCTCTGTATAGATCGCTGGTAATACCACATCTACAGTACTGTGTCCAGTTCTGAAGACCACATCTCTGGAAGCACATAGACAGAGTGGAGATGGTCCAGAGGAGGGCAACTAAAATGGTGCAGGGTCTGCATCAAAAGCCTAATGATGAGAGACAGAGGTCCTAAATATGTACACCCTGGAACAGCGGAGGGAGAGGGGAAGATATGAGAGAAACCTTAAACACCTCACAGAGGTAAATAAGGTACAGGAGGGGAGTATTTCTTTTAAGAAGAAGAGGTCTTCAGGAACATGGGGACATGCTATAAAGCTGGAGTGGGTTAAATTCAGGAGGGATGTGAGGAAGTACTTCTTCGTAGAAAGAGTGGTGGATTCCTGGGACAGTCTTCCAGCGGAAGAGGTAGCGGGGCAACAAATAGTGGCAGGGTTCAAGAACGCATGAGATAAGTATAAAGGAATCATAGTGGAAAGGGGGAGGGAGAAGGAGAAAGAGCTGTAGATTGGGCGCTGTGTGCAGTAATAGTGTAGGTAAGGAGAAATGGGTAGACTAGATGGGCCAAGCGGTCCTTATCTTCCATCAAATTCTGTTTCTAGGTAGGGGATGCCCTCAGACTTTTTATTTATTTATCAAAGCATTTTACCAGGAAAGAAATACTGAGCTCAAACAGCTTGTTTCCAGATGCATCGGGCTAGGGGAGAGGATTTGATAAGAAAACATAATATACAGCTGTGTCCGTGGCACTGAGGGTTGAGGCACTGGATGCCACACCTGGCGCCATGCTGCTGCCCGGGCTCAGGAATGGGCCTTAGGTCAGTCGGTGGTTGGCAGGAGGAAAGGATTGAGCATCCCTTCCCTCCTTCACTGAAAGAGGTCACACTGTGCGCCGTTGTTCTGACACCCAGCTGCATGCTGCGTCGCGCAGACGCAAGTGGTAAGGCCTATACCCAGGGTGACTGGCTGCCTCTGCGGAGGTGGAGGCAGCCACCACACCCATTGCATGGGTGTAAGGGTGCAGGAGAAAATGGAGGAAAAAACGGAACCTGGCAGGGCCTGTGATGGCCCCGATTGCTCTTGTGTGGCCGCCCCCCCCTTGATTCTGGATTGCTGTGTTCTGGGAGTGGGAGCTTGCTGGCACTCTTTGCCCTGGCCCTGCTGTGGGGAGGAAGCCATGGGGGAATTTCAGGGGGGGCCGGGAATAGACAGGAGCGGTCAGTGGAGCTGGAGGACGTACCTCTCCGAGGGAAGGGTCATAGCCCCATCAGGTCCACAAAGGCACAGAAAAATGTCCAAAAGAAAACCCATAATATATATTTATAAATTCACACAACAGTGGAGATACAGAGTAACAAGGAATAAAGAGGGCGATAATATATATACATAAATATATATATATATATATATATATATAAATATATATATATATATATGTACAAAATAAAGAGACAGGGTGAAAAAGCAGCTTAGTAGTGATGGTGTGTGTGTGTGTGTATGTATATATATATATATATATATATATATATATGCATATTCATTACAACAAAAGTCTGTTAATGCATCAGTTAGGGTTCATCGACAGCAACAAAGGTTTGGAAACGTGCTGTTAGAGTTCTGTCCCCAACTCCGTATCCACACACACACACACACACACACACACACTTGCAAGCAGGGGAAGGGCAAAGGCAACACAACCAGCCAGAGACAACCAGCATCAGGTAAAACACACAGTATGTCATCCACATATAGTTTATCGGAAATGAGAGTTTAGATATGCCTACCAACAGCCACTAGAATGCATTTTTTTTTTCCTGATAGAGTGAGTCAGTCCTAATAACAAATGGTAGTAATAATAAAAGTAATGTTTTGTAGTATAGTTTACAAGTAAGATGTCAAAGCAACAGTTGTAACATCCAAAGCTAACCATAACATACTGCTAATGAGTCTTTCTAGGTAATACAGCAGTATAACAACGTGACGCTGCTAGTTTCATGCCTGAGCAGTATTATGTATGTGTCCGCTCTATCCTGCAGCGAGCCAATTGTTGAATTATGACAAATAAAAATCAGTCTTTTGAAAATGTATACAGATTATGTCTCATTGTATGAAGAAGATATGCCAGCAGTAATGTGTCATCATACTGTGTGGCAGTATAGAGTCGAGCATACTGTATTTGGTTTTTTATTACATAGTGTTATGTGAAATTTATTTATTTATTAGCTTTTGGTAACCGGGTAAGTGCACTAGGCAACAGTCCTGCCTATTTTTAGGCAGGACCTGGGAGAGTACAACAAAATAACACAGTGATGACATCAGCAACAAGAGAGTAAAAATAACACAGTCACAACAGTATGGGAGGAACCCATAAGATATAAGCAGCTAACAGTACACAATATGCTGTAACAACTAGATGAAATAAAATATCAAAAGCTAAACAGTACACAATATGTTATAACAAACAAAAGCTAGATGCAACAAGGTAGGTTACGCCTGGATGTCCTCAAAACAGGAGAAAGAGGGAGGAGACACACAGTTGCAGTTACAGATTCCAAGTGCATAGAGGTGAGAGAAAAGTGACCTCTTAAAGGAGTGGTGGGAGGGGGAGAGTTTAACCTGGGTGGGAAGTGAGTTCCAGAAATTAGGGGCAAAATGAGCAAAGGTCTGTTCACCCATTCTAATAGCGCACAGATGGACTGATAGCAGTAGCAGCAAATTAGTACAGTGTTGTGATTGTGTGCTTACAGATGTGACGAGTGGTATCATGTTTTACAATCTTGCATGTGTCTTGCGTGTGTGTATGTGTGTGTGAGGGGGTGGGGAGAAATGCAGAATTAGGGGATTGAACCCTAACAGCACATTTCCAAGCTTTTGTAGCTGTGCTATGAACCCTAACTGATGCATTAATGGAGTTTTTTGCAATGAATTTCCCTTCTTTTTGAGAAAGTGAAATGTAACTGATATGTGTAAGTGAGAGTGCGGACCTTCCGGACCCTGTGCTCCCTTCACATTGAACAATTTTTTGTAATGGTATGCAAATGTGGGTGTGCAGGCCCTCTGGGATCTGTGCTCCCACTCACACATATCGTAAGTACGGAGCCATACAGCAGCCCTATAGGGCAAGGAATCCTTGTTTATTTTATTTATTTATTGAACATTTTGGAATTACAGTCCTTTGAGTCAGAGACTCATTTACAATGGCTCCACGTCATATGACAATTTACATAGTAAGAGACAGACGAAAAAATAGAGAATACAGTAAGTACAGGACAACCAGGCCATAATTGCTACTGTGCCACTAATGTGCCAATTTCTCAGCAACCGTAGTAGCTAAAAAAAAAAAAAATTCAAGTATCGTAATCATGGCAGCAAGTACTCCATGCAATATAAATTGACTGAATCCGTATTTCACATCGTTTATGAGATACAGGCACCAAAACGCACTGAAAATGCACCCTTGGAACCCTTGGTACATGTGTTTGCCAATATCTCCGTAACTGTAGCAGGTAGGAAAAAAATTCTACTGCTGGTGTAATCGAATGTTTACAAAATTGTTTCTGCTGTGGTTAGCAAAAAATCCGTAGCTCGCTTCATTTTCGAGATACAGGCACCGAAAGGCATCATGGCGCTGCAATGGTATCCTATGGGAAATTTCTAAACTCGAATGCTATAACTTTGGTCTCCTTGAATGTTTTGGCACCAAACTACAAAAGGCACATCTGCAGGACCAGGGCATCACCCTGAAAATTGCAGTCCAAAAGACCCAACCATTCAGTTGCAGGGTGATAGCAAAGATTTTTAGCTTGGCAGAAGACACCAGGAGAAAGGACTGCTGTGTGACTGAACTCTCTGCTGGGACTAAAGTAGAAGAACTTTTGTATTTGACCTTTAATTTAGGGTAAAAACTAGCATACAAAAAAAGTGTGTGTTTGGGTTAACTGAACTGAATGGGTATCTGAAGAGTTATCTAGGTGTAAATCTCAGGTGACTGAAAGGACTTAACTGCTGTGAGGTTTAAATTACTTGTAGAAAGATCTGGTAAGTAGGGGAGTGGCTTAGCTAGAAGGAAGCTACATTTAAAGACTGCTTAGAAAGTTTCTGCTAATAGCTTGGCAGAAGACACCAGGAGAAAAGACTGCTGTGTTACTGAACTCTCTGCTGGGTCTATATTGCTCTCCTTCCTCCCTCCAGCCCCCACCCAAAGCTAGTTCTGTTTTTATAGGCACAGAATTTGACTGACAACAGGAACTTCCGTTTAGGGGCAGGAAGTGAGTGATCACAGAACCACCAAGGACCCACCATCCTAGAAGGGCAAGGGTAGCTGTCCGGACCCCTCTAGCTGCTGGAGGTCTGCCTCTGAGCAAGTAAGTGGTCTACTGTGAAATATAGGATATTCTTGTCTCAGAACAGGACAATCAGGAGCTTAAAGGGCACACAGGCAGAAAGTAAGGAGAGAGAGAAAAAAAAAAAGAGTAAAGAGTAAGGATTGCAAACAGTTAAGGGACCAGAAATAAGACATGATTGGAGTGGTGCAGTGCAGTGGCTGTGGAGCAGCAGTCTTCTGGGAAATGTTCTGGAGGATGCAGTGTTGTCCCATCTGCAGGCACCTCTCTGGGCTGAGGGAGGAGGTTGCTCATCTCCAGGCTGAGTTGACCAGGATTTGTGGGACCTCCTCTTCCATCCAGGGACCACCAGTGCCACTGCCGTTGCCTCAGAGGTTGCCAAGAAAGAGGAGCGGTTGGACCACAGTGGACTCAGGGAGGGTGAGGGTGGTGGAACAGAGGCGCATCCCTCCCATTGTACCTCTCCACAATTCCTATGCCTTTCTGGCAAAGTGTGGTTCCTCTATGGAGGCACCCACAGTGGAGACCAAGGAGGATGCTGGGAACCTCCACAAAGGAGACCCACAGGAGGGTGGCAGGGGACCCTGCAGGGGAAGGAAACAACTCCTGGTGGGGGACTCCATTGTTAGGAAGGTAGAACTGGGGGAGGAAGGGGAGAGGGAGGTAAGGTGCCTGCCTGGCGCCATGGCTTGCAGGGACAGGAAGCAAATCCTCAGGATTGCAGAGCAGCTGCACAGGGGAGGGAGCTGGATGTCATTGTCCACCTAGGGACAAATGACCTGGCTAAGAAAGGGATTAGAGAAGTGCAGGAAGAGTTTGTGGAATTGGGGAGGGGCCTTAGTCAAGTAGCATGCACGGTAACCTTCTCGGAGGTGCTACCCATCTATGGCATAGGAGAGGCTGGGGTGTTCTGCACCATGGGATTCAATCAGTGGTTGGCAAACTGGTGTGGAGCTCAGGATTTGGTTTCATTGGGGACTGGGATCCACCTGGAGGATGCAAGCCTATACTGGCATGATGGGCTGCATCTGTCCGGGAGGGAACCAGGATCCTAGGTGATAGGTTTAAATGCTTCATTGGCAAGCTTTAAACTAGCCAAGGGGAGCACTGGAAAGGAGCAGGAAAATCCTAGCCCCCAAATAATCACGGTAGTAAGTGCAAACACCAACATAGAGGTGTCGATAGGGAGAAGGGCAGGGTAAATGGAGAAAGTGACAAAGGCAAGAAGGACAGGGATGGGGCAAAAGGGAGTAAGGCCATCAGGAAATGGAGGTAATGAGTACTAATGCCCGTAGTCTGGGCAACAAGCCCTGAGCTGATGGCCTTAATGGAAGAGGGATGCCTAGATATCGTAGCAGTCACAGAAACATGGTACACAGAGAACCATGACTGGATGTTAACATACCAGGGTACATAACCTACAGGAGAGACAGGCAGGGAGAAGAGGGGAAGAGTAGCTCTCATGTAAAGGAAGGGATAAAAGCAACTGAACAAAAGAGTAAACAGGGAGGAGAGGAGGCACTGTGGGTCACCTTGGAGACTGGAAAGGGCACCACAATCCACAGGGTTGTGTACAGACCCCCATGTCAGGGGAAGGAATGGACAAGGATATGATAGAAGGCATTCTTAGAATGGCAGAGAAAGGGAGATACTGTTGATGGGAGACCTGAATATGCCAGATGTTAACTGGAGCACATTTGCTGCAGCCACATCCAAGAGCAGGGCCATTCTTGATGCCCTACAGGTGGCAGGCATTAGACAGCTAGTTTGGAACCCACTCGTGAGGGAGCAATCTTAGACCTCATACTCTCAAACGGGGGCAGTGAGAGGATCTCAGATCTAGAAGTGGGTTGCCATCTGGGGACAAGTGACCATCAAACAGTGTGGTTCACACTAAACTCAGCTACAGAGTCAAGCCATACAGAAGTGAGGGTACTGGACTTTAGGAGGGCTGACTTTGGCAAGATGGGAGAGTGCCTCAGAAAAGCACTAGCAAACAGGCTAGAAGGAGGTGTGGAGCAACAATGGGAATTATCAAACTGCCATCACAGAGGCAACAAGCCTTTGTGTGAAGCAAATGAACAAATCAAAGCGAAAGAAAAAGCCACTATGGTTCTCAAAAGAGGTGGCTGTGAAAGTCAGGAGAAAAGATAGCATTCCGGAAGTATAAGGAAACACAGAAGGAGCAGGACAGAGAGCTGTACCAGTTAAGGCAGAAGGAAGCAGGGAGGGAAGTCAGAATAGCAAAGGCCCAAACTGAGGAAAAGATAGCCAACTCAGTTAAGAAGGGGGATAAAACCTTTTATAGGTACATCAGCGGGTGTAGAAAGACAAAGAGAGGGATAGTGAGGCTGAATAGAATGAACAGTGGGTGGGCAGAGGGGGACAGTGAAAAAGCAGGAATACTGAACGAATATTTCTGCTCAGTATTCACGAAAGAGGAGGGGGAAGTGCCTAATCCAATTAACAGAAGCACTCTTGAGAGGGGGGTCGATCCCAGTCCTTTCACAGAAGAAAGGGTTCTGCAAGAACTCCTAAAACTGAAGGTGGACAAAGCAATGGGTCCTGATGGAATTCATCCCAGAATTCTAAAAGAATTAAGGAAGTGAACAGTGAAACCACTGGCTACTCTTTTAATAAATCATGGAGGATGGTGTGGTACCGAGGACTGGAGGAAGGCGGATGTGATTCCACTTCACAAAAGTTGGTCCAAGACAGAGGCAGGAAACTACAGACCTGTCAGTCTGACCTCTGTGGTAGGGAAAGTGATGGAATCACTTCTGAAGGAAAGAACAGTTGAGTACCTAGAGGCCAGTGGAGCACAGGACCCAAGGCAGCACGGGTTCACAGCGGGAAGGTCATGTCAGACGAATCTAATAGATTTCTTTGACTGGGTGACCAAAGTACTAGACCAGGGAGGGGCTGTGGACATGGCCTACCTAGACTTTAGCAAGGCATTTGACACAGTCCCACACGAAAGATTAATAGTCAAATTAACCAGCCTGGGAGTGGGACCCAAGGTGGTAGCCTGGAGTAAACATTGGCTGGACAACAGGACACAGAAGGTAATTGTAAATGGAGTCCATTCTGAAGAAAGGGGGTTACTAGTGGGGTACCACAGGGTTCAGTATTGGGTCCAGTCCTTTTAATGTCTTCATCAGTGACATTGCAGAGGGACTGAAGGAAAAGTATGCCTTTTGCAGATGACACAAAAATCTGCAACAGGGTTGATACACAAGGAGGCATGGAAAGGATGAAAAGGGACTTGGCAAGGTTGGAGGAATGGTCAAAGTATGGCAGCTAGGATTCAATGCAAAGAGGTGCAAATAATGCACCTGGGAAACAAGAACCAGGGAAGAATACACAATGGGTGGGGAGGTAGTAACAACAACAAAAAAGGAAAGGGACCTGGGGGTAATCATATCTGATGACCTTAAGGTTAGGAAGCAATGTGAGAAGGCAGTAGGGAGGGCTGGGGGTATACTGGGATGTATAGGGAGAGGCATCAGCAGCAGAAAACAGGAAGTTGTTATCCCTCTGTACAGACAGTTGGTGAGACCCCATCTGGAGTACTGTGTCCAGTTCTGGAGACCCCATCTCTGCAAGGACATAGACAGGATAGAGGCAGTCCAGAGGAGGGCAACTAAAATGGTGCAGGGTCTGCAAGAGAAGCCGTATTAGGAGAGACTAAAGGAGCTTAATATGTATACCCTTGAGGAAAGAAGGGAGAGGGGGGACTTATGATAGAAACTTTTAAGTACCTCAGTGGAATCAACAAAGTCCAAGAGGGTAGCATTTTTCAGAAAAAGAGACTTGCAAGAACAAGAGGACACAATTTAAAGATAGAAGGAGGGCGGTTCAGGGGCAATGTGAGGAAGTATTATTTCACAGAGAGGGTAGTGGATGCATGGAACAGCCTTCCTGAGGAGGCCATGGGGTCAAAAACAGTGGGGGAATTCAAGAATGCATGGGACAGACATGAGGCAATTCTTGTGGGGGTAGGAAGAAATAGGCTGTTGGTTAACTAGGATCTCGCGGCTTATCCTGTAGGTAGGAAATGGGCAGACTAGATGGGCCTAGCGTCCTATCTGCCATCAAAGTCTATGTTTTATGTTTTTTTTTTTTAAATACTTTTACAATCACGAAAGTTTTGCAAAAGTAGTATGAAACTTTTGCATTTGGGAACGATTTCAGCAGTTTCTTTCATGATCTGTGTATTTATTTTTTCTCCAATATGTAAAATCGGCATTTCTGGGGTTTTACCCCAAAAAAGATAGGGCTGGCATCCTCAGGACCTGACTAGGTAAACCCAACAGTCAGTGTTTGGCATGAGGGTCTCAAATTTAAATGCCAGGCATTTTTCTCTTTCACTAACTGAAAACAAGATGGCCACAGCACGAATGTAAAAGGGCCATTTGCGAAAGTAAAATTGCATTTGCAAAACCTTCGTGAGACGCATATGTTTTTTACCCATTGACTATAATGGGAAATTTGTTTTCTGAATAACATTTGAACGGTTTAATATTTGTACACCAAATCTTTGAACGGCACATTGGTGACCCAGACTGCATCTTCCCTGAAGATTTCTGACTGAATGGACAAATCATGTGGGCTGCAGGCACAATCAAAGAAATACACAAAAAGTAAATTTCTTTTGCATTTTTTGGCATTCTGTAGCTCCACAATTGTGCATCCGACTGTAATGCAATTTGCCAGGTCCAGAGATCTGTAGAACCAGACCACGCATGCAAACATTCAGGCAAATCTGTTGTATGGTGGCAAAATTATTAAGGTGCAAAATTTGAGGTTTAACATTAAAGTGCTTACTCAACCCTAACAATACTGGCACTACCACACCAGTATAATATATACAATAATGCAAGGGGAAGTGTGGTTAATGAGGATTTTATGCACACCCAAGGTATGTGATGCCCAATAAACCCCGAGGGCGAAGCCTGAGGGGCTTGTTCTGGCATTACACATCGAGTGGTGTATAAAAATCAGAATTTTCCATACTTCCTCATGTTTTATTTGTTATATTTACTGTTTTTAAGGGAATTGCAGTTTTCTGTTTTAGAGTAATTAGTGACATAGCAGTGTTTTACTGTTTTGTAAGTTTATTTAAGCAGAAAAAGGAAACCGTTTTAAGTGATTTTGCAAAAAAAAAAAATTATTTTTTTTAATATTTTTTGGAGGCTTGGAATTTATTTGCAGTTTGTTTTTGGCTCTGAGGAGAAAGTTGGTCACTGAGGAGGAAGCTATTTGCCGTGTGGTGGTTTTGTGTAAAGCAAGGGAAGGGAGCTGCAGATCTTGTCAGCTTACCTCTAGTAACCATTACAAGCTTTGTGGTTTTATTTTAAGTTTTTTTTCCCATTTTGCTTTTGTGCCTCAAAATCAACCTGTTTGATTGTTTTTGGTTACTGCAGCAAGGAGAGAGCACAGTAAGAGAGCTGGGAGCTTAATGGGTGTGAAGACATAGGTTCAGGCAAGATTTCTGTGTTAAAAAGTAGTTTTAGAGGGTATTAATTTGGTGCCTGGCTTGAGGGTTTCTCAGACGGAAGATCAGAGTGTGAGTGAAGGCAGCTGAGGAGCTCCTTAGGTGGCATCTTGTGGGTTGGCAGAAATGTTGTGGAAGGTGCTTGGGCAAACTCCGTTATTCCCAGTTTGTTAGTCAAATGTGTGAATAACGAAGTTTGCCAGCCACTGCTGGCGGGTGATAAATGATGTCAGCCAGTAAATATACAGTATTTACAAATAACTGTAGTAGTAGTAATTCAGGTAACAGTGTGGCTTTCATTCTTTCACCACTCTAGTGTCCATACCAATGTTTTTTTGTGATTGGTACTATTTTGGAGAGAGGTCCCATCTTTGAGACCACTAGTCTCTTAAGTGGTTCTGAATGTCCCCTCATCTGGAACATGGCCCATGGCACCACTGCTGTAGATGCAGCCATGTGGCCCAGTAGCTGTAGAAAATCCCTTGCAGGCCTTGGCTAGCCCAATGTGAAGGATTTTGCTGTGGCAACTAAATTTGCCACCCATCTCGAGGGAGGAAGGCTTTTCCCTGCAGAGTGTCCAGTTCTGCACCTATGAAGTCTACTACTGAACAGGTTCTGTTTGGGACTTCTGAAGGTATATCAGGAACCCCAGGCTTTCCAACGTGCTTTTTGCCTACTGCATAGAGCACTTGGGCTCTTGTTCTGTTTTCCCTGTGATTAGCCAGTCATCCAGGTAGGGAAACACTACCACACCTTTCCTTTTCAGATGTGTGCCCACAATGGCTAAGAACTTAGTGAAGACCTTTGGTGCTGAGGTGTGGTCAAAGAGGAGAACCACAAACTGGTACTGGCAGTTTCCTAGTCTGAACCTGAGGTATTTTCTGTGGGTAGGTCTGACTGGGATGTGAAAATAAGTATCTTTCAGATCCAGTGACCCTAGTGAATCAAAACAAACAAATACAACAAGTGAAACAGTGCAAACACCGAGGTGGTGCTCAGCTGGAGGCGGCTAACCTTGGACAAAACTGCAGCAAATCAAGCTAAGGAGCACTCTTAACAATGGAATATGCTGCAAATGCAAAATATGTTATTCAACAAAGAACCAGGACCCCTGCGCTTCGACACTCCTGCCTTCTAAAGAGGGTATAACATACTGGACAAACAGATCTTAGTTAATACAGATTGATGACATCATAAGTCTGCGACACACAAGTATTTCCAAATCACATTACAATTAAGTTAATTCTGTGTTGTCAATCCATATAACACTAGTTCAAATGAATATGTTTAAATACAAAAAAAGGCTTTATACGTAGTGTCCTTAAAAACAGAGGAAGTGAAAAAATGAAAAATAACAAATTAACAACAAGTTTCCTTTATCAGGTTAGGATAATATGATACAAGCCTATTATTCCTGGCTAAACCTATTTCAAGTTCTTCAAGTATATCTGTTAAATAGGTGCATCAATACCTAAACTAAAGTGACACTGATGCATAAAGGGGAGCAAAACTCCCCCATTGAGAAACTGAGAAGCACCTCTTAATTCTTAATTCCAGAGACAGATTTAGGTAGAGAGAGAGAGAGAGAGAAGAGACCAAGATAGAGAGATATGGTGGGAGAGGGAAGAAAAGGAAGGGGTTAGGAAGCAGGTGGGGAAGGGGAGAGGTGCGGACAGTGGAGGGAAGGGAAAAGTAAAGGGAGGGAGAAGGAAGGGAGGAAAGAAAAAGGGAGGGTGAGGAGAGAAGGGGGTTTGGATAGGAACGTGGAGATGCTTAATATGTGATCACCCTAATTTTGCTTCCATCAAGTAATGGGAGAAGGATGCTTCGTTACAGGAGGGGATCTACAAGAGCATCATCTCCTGGTATCTTAAGAGAAAAAAGACAAAAAAAACATTAGTGAAAAATGCAAAACAAGGTCTTGCTTATTTTCTTCTATCTTTCAAAGATTTTTAAGAACCCATTGATCATTGAGACCATCTGGTTTTGCTGTTCTGGGTTTGTAGATCCATCTACTTTCTTGTTTCAATAACTCATTTACTCTGTGTCTCCCCCATACTTCAGTAGGGCTTGCAAATTAAGTCCCATAAATTTCAGACTCTTAGGGTCTGAGTTGTCTCTGTGCAAAGTGTAGACCCACTGGTGTATCTATCTTAACATTGATAATGTTCCTGACATGCTCTTGTATTCTTAAGTTCAGGGCCCTTTTCATGCACCCTGTGTATGCAAGATTGCATTCACATCACAACACATAAATGACAAAGGTGGTGTCACAAATTTACAAAATCCCTTTTATTATATTTGTAACCTGTGTTTGGATGTATGAATTCAGAGCCTACTTTATAATAGCTGCAAATATTGCATCTTTGACACTTGTAGTTTCTTTTGGCTTATTGCCCAACCACATACTCTTCTCTGGTTGTGTCACTCTACTGTGTACTAACTTATCTCTTAAATTCTGCCCCTAGAGAAGGTAATACGAGGTTTGGTCCCTACCACTTTGTGCAAATTGGTGTCTGAATGTGGCAAATGCAAGTTCCTATATACAATATTTCCAATCTGCCCTGACCAGTTATTAAATTCTGTAACAAATATTATGGGGTAATTGTCAGGGGAAGAGTCTTCTGCTTTTCTGAGAGTCTCTTCTCTTGATTTAGAATAGGCCTTGATCATAGCCTTGATTAGTAGATCTTCCCTATACCCTCGGGTGGTGAACCTTTGTCTAAGTTCTTCAGCCTGACTGAAAAAATCTGCATCCTCTGTGCAGTTTCTCCTCAGGTGCAGGAACTGACCATACAAGATGGATTCTTTCAAAGTTTTAGGATGGGCACTGTCTGCCCTCAGAAGACTGTTGGTGTCTGTAGGTGCTGAGGTGTGGCCAAAGGGGAGGACCACAAACTGGTACTGGCAGTTTCCTAGTCTGAACTTGAGGTATTTTCTGTGGGTAGGTCAGACTGGGATGTGAAAATAAGCACCTTTCAGATCCAGTGATCCTAGTGAATCCCGTTTGCAAGGATAGTATTTACTGTGCCCAGTGTGACTATCTATTTTTTTACATGTTTTTTCTCTCAGTACCGGCGGGACTTGATGGCGGCTATACCGGCCATCCGTGCTCCGTCTCCTCGACAGCAGGGATCATGCTGTGTGGCACTGGGGGCTTTTTGCATTATTTTCTTCTTTCTCTTTGTGGTTTGTCTCCAAACATCACCCCTGAGAATGCCGGCACAAAGGATAGAAGTCCAGACTGTAGACATGCTAATGCACATCTCAGCCAAACACCTAAAAGTGTCCTCCCCTCCCCACACCATGAGTCCCATGCCTGCCTCCGTACATTCACAGGCAGTGGCAATGGGATGATGTGACAACCTCCCCATGGAGGAGGAGAGCGTCAGCCTCCTCCCCCCAGCCAGCCCCTGATGACCCAGGCTTATCCCCCAACCTGAGTCGCCGGTGTCGGGAATGTTAGTACTACCACCGAACTGGTGGGCTGGCCAATGTGACAATCTTGAGTCTTTCTTTTTCGATATACTTGTTCAGTTATATTAGGTCTAAAATGGGTTGCCACTCCCCATTTTTCTTGTGGGTCAGGAAGTATCTTGAAAGCAGGCCCTTGCCCCACTATGAGGCAGGGACCTATTCCACTGCTTTTGCTTGTAGCAATTTAACTTCCAGTTCCAGTAGAATTCTTTCTGTGGGTGAATGGGCTGGAATTTTCTTTTCTACCTGTAATCCCCTTGTTTCCAGGGGTTACAAGAATCTCATTAGAATTAGTGGTAGGCAGGGAAGGCAGCTAGTGATTTTCCAGTAAATGGATTTCACTCTGTCTCTCCCTCTGTTGTCAGTCTTAGCTGAGAGCCGGAGGGATGATGTAATTTAGAACTCTCGCAGCAGCATAAGCCACTGCCAGCTGTTGTGAGAGAGGGAGATAGAATTCTGTAGTCAGTTGGTGGCTGGAGTCTGCAGAGTGTAGTTGCAGATCCGGCAGCACCTTTGATATAGAGCTGCAGTGTTGTTTTCTTTCTCTCCCTAGTGGAGTTCAGCAATCTTCTAGCTTGTGTGAAGCGGTGGAAACTGACTCCAAGGGACTGTCCGGTGTTTCATCCCAGGAGGGATGGAACAGGCTGCCAGGATGTTGGGAGCGATCCCCTAGATCCTGCCAGGACATTTGGCGAAGCTGCCTTGTGTACATCTTCTGTGGTGCTTTTGTTTTTGAGAAACTGCCCGGTTGGTACCTGCATTTTAAGGGTGGATTCTCTGACAAAGGGACCCTGTCACCCTAAACAGTTTATAAGTTGGCTGTCCTCTGTGGAGTCCAGTAAGTGACCGTCCAAGTGAACAGAACTTTTACCTTTGGCACCCCTGTGGTGTCCTGTGAGGATGTTAAGTTTGAAATACATTTCCAGAGAGCATCTTCCGTTTTTTGTACAGTGTGAGGTGCATTTACCAGAGGGATGGCCGAGTATGAACTAGGAAACAAAAAGTGGGAGACTCCCCATCTGGAATAACCAGTGTAGCACTCCGGGTTCTGAAGGGCACCTTTGTTCTTTTCTGTCAGTGCATGTAGCCAATTCTACCCCAGTGAGTAGGTTTTCTCCAGTTCTACCCCAGTGAGTGAGTTTTCTCCAGTTCTACCCCAGTGAGTGGGTTTTCTCCAGTTTAGCCCATGTATGTGGCTTATGTGAGTGTCGAGCCTTTAGTGCTCTGTTGTGGTCTGTGTACCACATCTGATCCTATGCAATATTGAAATTTGGTGTTCTATACCTCAGATGTCTGCATTTACCCTGTGTGTAACCCTTGAGGTTCTATCATCGCTTTGTGCAGTTCCTACTATGTATGGAATAAAGCCACACTCTAAAATCCCAACCTGGTGTGGACATTTATGTTATTGTTCCCTATGTGTGGAGCTACTTGGGTATCCCTGTCCAGAAGTGCAAACCTAGCATAGCCCTGAGCAAATGTTTTCTCCCAGGACCTAGGTTGTGGCCATGATATTGGTCCCACCAGGTGTGTGCCAGTAGTAGCCACACTTGGTTTGTGTTGTTTTGATGATGTCTACTTCATCTGCATATCCCACCTAGTCTAATGGTGGCAAATTGATGTAACCCCACCCTCTTTCCCCTAGACTTGGGAGTTGTGCCTACTGGTTAAGTAAGAGGCTGGTGAGTGGGTTACAAAATGAGAGCTTGTCCAGCATGTTGTTTAATTTGGGGAGAAAACAGTGGCTAGTTTGCTTGGGGTATGGCTAGCGTTTTGTCTGTCTGGCAGTGTGGAAGCCCAAAAACTGGAAGCTTTGCGCAAAAGGATCTGCCTAGGATAGTGCCATCCATATGTGCCACTGTGTGCCTGCTGCTCAAGTGCTGCTGTGCGTTTGTGCCGTCATTACCAAAGGACTGTAAAGCCAGAAATGTATGCCCTTGTCCTGAGTCAAGAACATTACAGAACTTTTAAAATTTCAAGTTTTAAGTGCCAAAAGTAATGTGGACTTTAGGAAACAGAGAGATAAATGTGCCCTGAAAGTTTCATGTACTTTGTGTGTGAATTGGGGGAGTCGCTAAAGAAATAGCCAAGTTCTAGGTAAGGAAAAGGTCAAAAACGGCACTCTCGCCATGAAATTTTAATTAATTTTTTTATTTCAATCTAGGATTACAATACCTTTGAGCCGAGGCTCTTTTACAAAGGTTCCACATCAGCGTGTGCAACAGCCATCATTTTAGTTACAAACATATAGTCATTTCAAATTTCAGCGAGTTCAGTTTGCAGTTAAAATTTTGCCCAGCTTAACGATCGCGTGGAGGAAGAGTGCAAGGAGAGAGAGAGAGAGGCTCATTTGCATGGCGTCGAGTGATTGAGTGCGACTGCAATCAGTCCTGCCCCTAGCAGCTTCAGAGTGCAGCCCAGTGTTCGAAATTAGAGAGCGATAGTGTGTGCAAGCTGGTCTGCCAGGAGAAACCATCGAGGGACTGTGAGCATTCTAAATCAGTAAATACAGACTTTTCTGCTGAAATTTGGGCTCAACCCATCATCCAACTGATTGGGCAGTAGCGTGGTGTTCATAGTAACAATCGGTGAGATCGCCAGTCTGTTTCAACCCAGAGGCCTTAAAGAGGTTGGCTGTAGGCCAAGAAATTTCCATCAGAGCAAGCCAGCTACTGATTCAGTGAATACTATTCAGAATAACTGTACACAAACTGTGTTGTGATTTTAAAAGCCATACTAGATCTGTGTGTGAGCAGTGAGATTATTTTGCAAAGAAGGACTGTAAACCAACAAACAAGAATTCTGAGCACAGACTGTGGGCATGTATTATGGATTCAGCAACAGTATAATATTCTGAGCAAGCAGAGACTGAGTTGTATGAGAGGCTGCAACAAACGGGCAATCCTGTGTCAAGAAATACTGTGGCTTTGTGACTTTAAGCAAGTGTAAAAATAGACTTGAGTGCTAATCAGAAGTCCCGCTACCCAGAAATCATATGAGAGTGCTGAGAAATGTGAAACCAGTGCAATCATTACGGTTTGAGCAGAAATCAGTAGCAGAAAGGTTGGATGCAAAGTTTGTTCGAGTCAGAAACAGATTTAATGCAACAGGAGTGCTGCTGCCGCCATTGCAGGGTGGGGCAGTAAAGTAAACACAGCAGCAGGGAGCCATTTTAAGAGACTGTTCAATGTATTGTGAACAGTGTAATAACAGAATTTTCATGTGTTTAAATTACAGACATGGCTTCTGGAACATCCCGCTACCCAGATCATTCCTGAGCTATGATAGCAGATGAGGTTGCTAAACTAATTTAACAGAGCAAGTTTTCTATGGTGAAGGGTTGCCTCACATGTTGCAGTTCCCAACTACCCTGTGAGAGTATGCTTAATGTGCCTCAAGGCTGGAAAGTGTGTGTTTTAATTCCTTATTGTTCTGGTTGCCTAGTGAAGAATGGTCTGTCAAGGCACTAAGAATTTGTCTGACTCAAACCTGGAACAAAGTAGGAAACCCTTGTAGCAGCACACAGCACCAGGTTGAACCTGTTGGGAGAGGCCCGTAGAGTGTGGCACAAAGGAAGAGAGTGTGGATTTACTGCAAGGCCAGATATCTTGTGATGTTTCCTCACCTGTGTCTCGTATGGACAGTGCGGAGTAGGATTCGTGGACCCATGGATAGAGGGTCCCAGCCTAGTTGGGAGGACGATGTTCAAGAAACTTTGGATTGGGAGGTGTCTACCTCCACACTCAGTGAGGAGTGGACTGTCTTGGGAGTGAGGACGACTGCTCACCCTGGGCCCAGGTCCTAAGTGAGGAAGAGGAGGATGAGGATATGTATCTTCATGTTGAGGTCCCAGTGAGCAGTCTCAAGCTCTTGCCCTCAGAGCAGCCAGAGAGAAGTTGGTGACTCCACTACCCTGCCTGCAGAGATGGCCAGGGACAAGTTCTTTCGTTCTTTAAGTATGAGGCACTGGATGAGCCAGGACTGGCCACCCCAAGCTGTGCCGAGGGCTGTGTACTTATGAAGAGTAGTAAGGAGAGAGACTGGTTCATAGGAGGGCTGACGCCATATACAGGAGGTCCTTTCACCTTTCCTCATAGAGTCTGGGAGGAAAGTGAGCAGAACAGGCAATCCTGGTTATTGGAAGAAGCAAGCAAGAATCTGCATCCAGGTGTGACCCCTTGTGTCAGAGATAGAGTTATCAGTGATAGACTGAAATTCTGGAAATTGGGCAGGACATTGTTTATGGACACTGTACGATTTGTGGACAAAGCAGGGAATGAGACATTCCACAACATCAACTATGAATGCTCAGATGGGGTCATAGTTCTTGCACCTGACCCAGAGTGGTACTACCCTTAATGGTGCCACTCTCTGTGAATGTGCCCATGCCTACCCCAAGGGAAGCAGAGCAGTGACAGTGAAGCGTCTGCCATCCAGTAGTTGCCGTATCCATAGATTCTGCCAGACTGGTGTTCCAGGATCCAAGGTGCGTCCAATATTAGTCATCCCAGCAGTGTGCCTTTCCAGTTTCATGGCCTGGCCTTCCAAGATGACCTCAGCCCAGCTGTTTTCCTGATTCATTGCCTGGTATGCCAGATGACATAAAATCAGCTGTTTTTCCTGTTCCATGGTTCGATTTCCAAGATGACATCAACTCAGCTGTTTTCCTGTTTCATTGCCTGTTTTCCGGAGGACATCAACCCAGCTGTATCCGAATGGTGCTGCCAGAGGGGGAGAGTCTTCGGCTGGAGAAGTAGGTGATCCTGTTTGTTTGAACCTCAAGGGACTGGGTACGTCCAAACTTTTTCCATGATCTAACTGACTTTGCAATACACATCCTATACCTGGCAGACTTTACAAACTGTTTGAACTGTCCACAAGGACTCTCCTTTGGGCTACAGTGCATTAAGAATTGTGTTTCAGCGGGCTCTGGCCCTTGAGAGACTCTTTATGGACCTTGCTTTGAGCAACAATATTCTGTCACTAGATGAGACTTTGGGGCATTCCATTCCCCAAAAAGTGTATTTTGTATAATGTCAGTGTTTTCACTTTTATATTTTTCTGTAAAATATTTTTGGGATTCTTTAGTGTTTGATGGAGGGTTGTGACACTATGGTATGCATATTTGGGGTGTTTTTGTTGTGTTTTCTCTCAGGTGTTCCTGATGAAAAAGAAGAGAAGACCAGAGGAGGATTTGGGAACTCATCCGAGTTCTCCTGTTCTTTAGAGTGTGTTAGAATTGTGTAAGTAGTTAAGGTGTTAACCATTGTTGTTTTCTTCCACAGGTATATGTGTGGGGGATGTGGGAGTGTAATGCTTTGTATAGTGTTATTGCTCTGTTGTGTTTTTGGTTTGCAGGTACCCTGGGTTGGGGGGAGTTTCCCCTGTGTGGGTAGTTGGGATAGATAGGTTTTCCCTAGAGGGTTAGAGGAATAGACAGGCTGTGGTCCCGACCGGCTGGAGGGGCTGCAGTTCTGGTCTATTAGGGCATGCTTTGGGCAGTTCTCCCAGAGCCACTGATTCTCCATAGTAAGATCATAGAGTAGGGGCTGATGCGTCAGCCAATAGCCTCTGGGCCCTTAGTGTTGTTTGCCTGTGCCTAGCACATGGTAGGGGAGACGGTAGCGCTGCCTCCCCATAGGTAGCACATAGAGCAGGATGGTCTGGTGCTGGGTAAGAGAATGACGGCAGACAGTCATTTAACTGGCTAAGAATGGGTGTAACCCCCTTGTTCCCAGGGGTTACAAGAATCCCATTAGAATTAGTGGTAGGCAGGGAAGGCAGCTAGTGATTTTCCAGTAAATGGATTTTACTCTGTCTCTCCCTCTGTTGCCAGTCTCAGCTGAGAGTTGGAGGGGTGATATCAATTAGAACTCTCGTAGCAGTATAAGCCACTGACAGCTAGGGTTACTACCTGTCCTGATTTTCGCAGGACAGTCCTGATTTGGGCAGCTGTGTCTTGCAAAAAAACATGAAAAATACTAAATGTCCTGATTTTACAGTAGAAAAAATACTTTCTAACTTTCCAATAAATGTTCTAGAAAACTACAATAGCTTAACTAAAATACCTTAAAATGATGATAAACACTAGAAGCAACTAAGAAACTACAATACTTAGCCTTAATTCTGATTATATAGAGAAAACAAGTCTGTTGCATTGGTCGAGGTTACGTACTGTCCTGTGAAAAATCATGTTTCAGTAAGAAATGTCCCACTTTGGGCTTCTTAAAAGGTGGTAACCCCACTGCCAGCTGTTGTGAGATAGAGAGGGAGACAGAATTTGTAGTCAGTTGGTGGCTGGTGTCTGCAGAGTGTAGTTGCAGATCCAGCAGCAGCTCTGATATACAGCTGCAGTGTTGTTTCTTTCTCACCCTAGCGGAGTTCAGCAATCTTCCAGCTTGTGAAGTGGTGGAAACCGACTCCAAGGTACTGTCCAGTGTTTCATCCCAGGAGGGATAGAGCAGGCTGTCAGAATGTTGGGGCAATCCCTAGATCCTACCAGGGCATTTGGTGAAGCTGCCTTATGTACATCTTCTGTGAGTTCTTTTGTTTTTGTGAAACTGCCCAGTTGGTACCTGCATTTTAAGGGTGGATTCTCTGACAAAGGGACCCTGTCACTCTAAACAGTTTATAAGTTGGCTGTCCTCTGTGGAGTCCAGTAAGTCACCGTCCAAGTGAACAGAACTTTTACCTTTGGCACCCCTGTGGTGTCCAGTGAGGATGTTAAGTGTGAAATACATAAATACATTTCTAGAGAGCATCTTCAAGCTTGGTACAGTGTGAAGTGCATTTACCAGAGGGATGGCCGAGTATGAATTAGGAAACAAAAGGTAAGAGAGCCCCCCAATCTGGAGTGACCAGTTTAGCACTCTGGGTTCTGAAGGGCACCTTTGTTCTTTTCTGTCAGTGCATGTGGTCAATGCCTGAAGAAAGTTCTACCCCAGTGAGTGGGTTTTCCAGTTCTGCCCCAGTGAGTGGGTTTTCTCCAGTTTACCCCATGTATGTGGGTTCTGTGAGTGTCGAGCCTTTAGTGCTCTGTCGTGGTCTGTGTACCACATCTGATCCTATGCAATATGGGAAGTTGGTGTTCTGTACCGCAGATATCTGTATTTACCCTGTATGTAACCCTTGGGGGTCCATCTTCGCTTTGTGTTGTTCCTACTGTGTTATGGAATAAAGCCACACTCTAGAATCCCAACCTGGTGTGGACATTTATGTTATTGTTCTCTATGTGTGGAGTTACTTGGGTCCCCTGTCCAGAAGTGCAAACCTAGCATAGCCCTGAGCAAACGTTTTCTCCCCGGGACCTGGGTTGTGGTCATGGCATTGGTCCCACCAGGTGTGTGCCAGGTAGTAGTCACACTTGGTTTGTATTGTTTTATAATGTCTACTCCATCTGCATATCCCACCTAGTCTAACGGTGGTAAATCAATGTAACCCCCACTCCTCTCTTTTCCTCTAGACTATGGGAGGTGTGCCTACTTGTTAAATACGGGGCCTGTGGGGGGTTACCAACAGTTTGGGGAATTTTCTGAGCAGCAGGAACAACCCCCTAGCCTGCTACCTCCAGCACCCACTTGTCTGGGGCAATGTTTACCCCCTTCCTGGAAGTAGTGGGCCAGTCTTTCCCCACTGGCGATGGTTGGGCAAACTGGGAAGAACTGTCAGGGGTTTTGTTTTGGCTGAGGCTTGCAGCTGGTGCTGCTGTAACATGCCTGGGGCCCCCCTGACTCTGCCCCTATAGTGACCTCTTTGGAGTTGGTACTCATAGGGAGCGTGGGGTCAGGGATAGTGGTCCCTACCCCTGCCTCCCCTACCGTAAGGCCCGTAGGAGTGTTTGTAAGTGGTTTTGTACTCATCCACTTTCTTCATGCATGCCTCTGTTTCATCACCAAAAAGTGAATTTCCTTTGAACTGAAAATCCATGGCCTTGGTCTGAGTGCCGTGGAAAGGATGGTTGCCCTTAGCCAGAAGAATCTCCTCAAGGACATTACGGGTTAAGACCACGACATGGAACCATTAGTGTCCACGACCTTGTGGAACTAGTATCTGGTGGCATCCAGAGCTGACTTTGCTGTGGCAGCCATATCCTGTGGCAACTCACCTTCAGCCTTATCAGCTAGTGCCAGCATTATATTCCACAGCTGCTTTCTGTGCTGGGGTACATGTGCCAGAATAAGCTGCCTGTCTAATGAGCAGTGAAGCTGTTGTATAAAACTTTTCTGGTCACAGTATTCAATTTTCTGGAGTCACTATGAGGAAGCTGTGCAGAGAAGGGAACCTTAGCCTTCTCACAGGCTGCCACCTAGACTACACATGGATGATCAGGGTGGACATACAGGTACTCCACTGCCAGTCTGTCCACCTGAAGGTACTCCACTGCCAGTCTGTCCACCTGAAGGTACTCCACTGCCAGTCTGTCCACCTGAAGGTACTCCACTGCCAGTCTGTCCACCTGAAGGTACTCCACTGCCAGTCTGTCCACCTGAAGGTACTCCACCGCCAGTCTGTCCACCTGAAGGTACTCCACCACCAGTCTGCCACCTGAAGGTACTCCACTGCCAGTCTGTCCACCTGATACTTTTTTTTTCAATCTTTTTTATCTATACCTACAGCTAAAGTAGGTGTAGACATGATTTTTGAAGCAGCTTTTTGTACTGATTTGTGTATGGGGACCAGCAGCCTTCTTATAGAAGCTAGCCCCATCATATCCATAAATTCTGCCGCCTCCTCCTCCTCCTCCTCCTCCTCCTCCTCAGTTTCATGATGAAAGGAATATAATGAGTAATCATATGTAGGCCTTGGAGGAGAGCCAAACTCCTGCTCTGGTGAATGACCTGGTTTAATAGGTTCCCTTTCCTTCTCCCCTTCATAATACATTTCCTGGGGGAGGAGGCATGTACATAACATTTCCTATGCCTTGAAAGGTCTGGAAAAACTTGGCACATTTTTGCCATGTCCACGATTAGGAATATTTTTATTTATTTATTAAATTTATTTATTTCATAATTCGGAAATAACCTTTGAGAAAAATGTTCTTTTTCAAAGGTTCCACATCAGATAAAGTACATGACAATACAACAGGAAATTACAATAACAGTGGTCTCAACACACAGTCATGAACTTACATTGGAAGGACATCAGTGATACAATTACACAAGTAGTAAATATTCAAGTAAAAGGGAGAAACAACTACACTAAAGATTCATGGCAATCGGAGATACAGTTACAATGGAACTAAAAATACAATACAAATACAAATAATGTACAAACAGGAGAACACTAGTATAAGGAACTTACAGGCAAGGCTCCAGATAAGGTGTGTACTGGCCTATGTTACTCACCTCATTTTAGGAAATACTCTTCAGAAAATTTTTTAATGAGTACCAAAACTCACCCAACATTTGTAAATACTCCACGCACCAAAGAATAATGCTTCATAACATAACTGGTGATTCAAAAGGAACATTTTTTTGCCAGATTTACAGCACTTATATGCATCCCACTTTTGTTTTACTCACTATGTTTTAAAACTGGTGAGTAAATTCTTACTACCAACATTATCTGGAGCATTGTTGGCACCTGAAATTTTATCTAGAAAAACCCTACATTTTTAAATAAATGTACTCAGTCCACTCTAGCAAGACATTTGTACACATCTGAATTTCTTTTTACTCACCTCACTTTCAAAATGAGAGTACAGGTACTCATCCCAAAAAATCTTATCTAGAGCCCTGCTTACAGGGCAAGAGTGGAGCAGCCCGGAGGCAGGTTTTGTCCAGGATTCAAGGATGAGGAAAGAAGAGGAGTTAGGGCTGGGGAGGTGCCTAGGGAACACAAAGGGGAGGCTGGGTGAAGAAGGCAGAGAGGTTGCTCAGATGGTACCTAGAGGGGACCACTCTAATAAATAAGCACAAGGCACCGGCAGAGGAAAAACTGTTAAAATAAGTGCAAGGACAGGGAGGAGGTGGAGGAGCGGAGAAGGTAAGGAGCCAACCCCACCATCCACCATACAGTAGCCAGAGGTGCTTGAGCAGGGACTGTCCAGATTACCTGCATACACAGGCACCAATGTCAGTGAGGTGATGATTACCTGCATACACAGGCACCAGTGTCAGTGAGGTGATGATTACCTGCATACACAGGCACCAGTCTCAGTGAGGTGATGATTACCTGCATACACAGGCACCAGTCTCAGTGAGGTGATGATTACCTGCATACACAGGCACCAGTCTCAGTGAGGTGATGATTACCTGCATACACAGGCATCAGTCTCAGTGAGGTGATGATTACCTGCATACACAGGCACCAGTCTCAGTGAGGTGATGATTACCTGCATACACAGGCACCAGTCTCAGTGAGGTGATGATTACCTGCATACACAGGCACCAGTCTCAGTGAGGTGATGATTACCTGCATACACAGGCACCAGTCTCAGTGAGGTGATGATTACCTGCATACACAGGCACCAGTCTCAGTGAGGTGATGATTACCTGCATACACAGGCACCAGTGCCAGTGAGGTGATGATTACCTGCATACACAGGCACCAGTCTCAGTGAGGTGATGATTACCTGCATACACAGGCACCAGTGCCAGTGAGGTGATGATTACCTGCATACACAGGCACCAGTCTCAGTGAGGTGATGATTACCTGCATACACAGGCACCAGTCTCAGTGAGGTGATGATTACCTGCATACACAGGCACCAGTCTCAGTGAGGTGATGATTACCTGCATACACAGGCACCAGTCTCAGTGAGGTGATGATTACCTGCATACACAGGCACCAGTCTCAGTGAGGTGATGATTACCTGCATACACAGGCACCAGTGTCAGTGAGGTGATGATTACCTGCATACACAGGCACCAGTGCCAGTGAGGTGATGATTACCTGCATACACAGGCACCAGTGCCAGTGAGGTGATGATTACCTGCATACACAGGCACCAGTCTCAGTGAGGTGATGATTACCTGCATACACAGGCACCAGTCTCAGTGAGGTGATGATTACCTGCATACACTGGCACCAGTCTCAGTGAGGTGATGATTACCTGCATACACAGGCACCAGTCTCAGTGAGGTGATGATTACCTGCATACACTGGCACCAGTCTCAGTGAGGTGATGATTACCTGCATACACTGGCACCAGTCTCAGTGAGGATGATTACCTGCATACACAGGCACCAGTCTCAGTGAGGTGATGATTACCTGCATACACAGGCACCAGTCTCAGTGAGGTGATGATTACCTGCATACACAGGCACCAGTGCCAGTGAGGTGATGATTACCTGCATACACAGGCACCAGTGCCAGTGAGGTGATGATTACCTGCATACACAGGCACCAGTCTCAGTGAGGTGATGATTACCTGCATACACAGGCACCAGTCTCAGTGAGGTGATGATTACCTGCATACACACGCACCAGTCTCAGTGAGGTGATGATTACCTGCATACACAGGCACCAGTGCCAGTGAGGTGATGATTACCTGCATACACAGGCACCAGTCTCAGTGAGGTGATGATTACCTGCATACACAGGCACCAGTCTCAGTGAGGTGATGCTTCGGTTCCAGTTTAAAGTCGGGAAGGCTGTTGATGTTAATTATGGACAGGGATCCCATTAAGCCAAAGGGAAGCCCTATATGCAAAGGGACTTCTGGCCTAGAAGTTTTCCAAATGGGACGGCAAATGAGCACCAGTAGAGCCTCTTGTCAAATAGGAAGAGTGACTAGCATGTGACATGTGTTTGAGGCAGGGAGGCACCTTCCCAAGTAGTATTTTCTTGCCCAGGAGGCATGTCTTGATACTTTATTCTGTTGTTGAGATTAAGCCAGTTTGTTTGTTTGTAGAGTGAACAAGAGTGCGTTAGGCTGTCAACCCCATGGTAAGTCTACAGGCCTTATTGAGGGCTGTTATTACTTGCTTGAGTGCGTGTCTCAAGCCAATCTATAAACTACCAAGCCATAGTCAATTATTGACAGGATGGAGCAGGAAACTGTAAGATGGAGGGCAGCGGGTGTAAGGTATTGTTTATGCTGGTATAGGATGCCAAGTTTGATATTTACCACTTTTTGACCAGATCAATATGCAAAGCATAGGAAAGGGTGTCATTAATGATAACCCTGAGGTACTTGAAGGTGTGTACCTGTTCTAATGGAGCAGCCTTATTGTTAACTATTGTCAGGACTGGGTATGATTTCTTGTGCTGACGGCTCGAAATCAGCATCGTTTTAGTTTTCTTATAGTTAAGATGCAATTTCTGTGAACTGAACCAGTCCTCCAAGTAGTGGAAGGTGGTCTGTAACTCCTTCTGTAGCTGCTCAGGCTGTGTGCCACTGTTCAGAATGACCGCATCATCGGCATACAGAATGATTTGCTCTTACAAGCTTCAGGAAGTCTGTTTAAAAACAAACTGAAAAGGAGAGGTCCCAAAATGGATCCCTGAGGGACTCCAAGTCTGATTTGCCCTATTTGTGGAAGTCACAGTCCCAATTTTGATGCACTGTGATCTGAGGGAGAGGTAATCCTTAAACCACAGTACAGCCATGAGGAAATTCCCTTGTTCAGCAGTTGTTTTAGAAGTAAGGGATGGTTGACGGTGTCAAATGCCTTAGTGAGATCTATAAATTAAGATCCCACTAGTTTACTACCATCCATGGCCTTGTTCACAGCCAGAGAATTCGACTAGTGCAGTAGCAGTGCCACGTCTCTTACAAAATTCGTGCTGCTGCAGGTATTGAAGATCATATTTCTGAAGATACTCAGAAACCTTATCAGCAACGATTCTCTCTGGCACTTTCGAGAGGGGGAAAGAACTGAGATTGGCTGGTAATTAGCCATGCTGGAGCAATCCCCACTTTGTAGCATGGGGGTAACCAGCGCTAGTTCCAAGCAGCTGGGAATTTTGCCATGGTGAGTGATTTGTTAAATATTATGGTAATGGGGACAAAAAGCTCTTCAAGTGCTACTGCCACTAGCTTCATGTTGATGTTGTCGCTACCAATTCGAGTTTTACCAAGTACCTTCCTTAAATAGGTTCTGGCCTCCCTAACTGTCACATGCCTAAAGTAAAAGGTAGGATAGTTGGTGTTGCCATTTGAGGTACACATGACTGGTTCAGTGTGATTAAGGTAGCCAGGAGTGAGAACTGCACTAAGATCAGTGAATGCTGAATTAAAGGATTCAGCAATTGTGTGTAGATCCAGCGAAAGGGTACCATTAACATGGAACACTGTAGGGTGCTTCCTGTCCTCTTTTCTCAAATGATCCTTGATATTTTGCAAAATCCTTTACCATTCCCCAGTTACTATCAAGCTGTTCTTTATAGTATTTCACTTGGCAAGCCTGGTGAGGTCATGTACCTTATTTCTAGCAGCCCTGTACTTTTGGTAGTCAGCAGGGTTGCCAGAGTTCCTAGCCAGGCTCCAGAGATTATCTTGTGCCTTCAGTTGGTCCAGGAGGTCCTGAGTGATCCACCCATTTAAGGGATCCCCTGATTTTTCTTTTCCTCAGGGGGGCAAAAATATCACAGAGCTCATTGAAATTATCAACGAAAATTTCAGTGCCTGATTTATATCCTGGAGTCTGTCTAAATGGGACCCGTCAACTTTTGCTAAGGCAGATTTGAAGGTGTGGGTATAGGCCCTCTTAACACGGCTATGAATAGTGATGGGGGGGGGGGACTTTTCCTTCTTTATTCACCTGTTTACACATGACTGGTGAATGACCGCCTACGCAGTCCAGGAGCACTGCTACATTTTTGATCCTGGACGGACAGTTAGATAGGATCCAGTCAAGTAACGTGCCTTTGCCAGACTTATGGATCAATCTAGTATATTCAGATACCATCTGTGTAAGATGCTCACTAGCAATCTGGTCTTTTAATGTGTCGGATTCCTTACAGAGCCAATTAATACTGAAATCATCTGTGATGATGATTTCAGAGTTCCTCTTGACTTTTGAGATCTCTGCCAGGACAGTGCCTAGCCCCAGCCCCCCCTAGCTTTACCAGGTGGCAGATAGACACACGTAATTGTGAGAGACTTTTTTTTATCTCCCGCTAAGGAGATCAACTGCCAGCAGCTCATATTCACCAGTGATGTCCGACATAGGCGACACATTGCCCTGTATAGATTCCCCTTACATAAATGAGGCAGCCCCCCCTTTCCTGTTCTATCAAGACTATAGGTGCCATGACCCTGCATGGCAATGGAATTATCTTTAGTTTTAGGGGTAAGCCATGTCTCTGTCAGGCATATGATGTCTGGCAGTGTAACCTGGTCCATGCATACAGCTGGGCTATTTTTGGAAGCAGGCTGCAGATGTTAATTGCAGCAATTTTTAATCCATAGTCCTTATTCCGATCTTGCATCCTGTCAGTTAAAGGTCCAGGGTTGGGATGTACATCCCCAGAGTGTAAAAGCAGCAAAAGAAATGAGATTCTTACAGCAACGACAATTAACTGTTTGGTCCATGCCCTTTTCTGTGGGTATTAGGAATTTTAGCATGCCAGCTAGGGCTGACGGTAGCAGCATTTAGTTGGGCCAGAACAAGGATGCTGCTACTGATAGGGAACATGCTTATGTGGGCTGGAGGGGGTGATGGCAGAAAGGCCAAGTGTTCAACATGCAATCCTGTTGACGTTCCAGTCAGCAGCTCATTAGGAAGGAGGGTGGCAGAGCTGAGTTCAGTGAGAGGAGATGTGGTAGGGAAGAGACACTGACTCACTATGGGAGTGAAGGCTAACAGAAATAGCACAGAAATTATGGAAGTACTATCCATAGTGGCTGCAGTGAGCTTAAATGCAGGAAATTGCCCTCTCCCTGCTTTGCCCCCTCCTACCTGACTACCCACTTGTCCCTCTCCCTTCCTCCCCAGGCATTTCCTGACTTTCATCCCTCCCCTCTCTCCCCTTTAGAGCTCTTACCCTCACCCTCTACCCTCCGACAATGGCCTTCCTGCCTGAATACCCCTTTCCTCTCACCTGCAGCGCTTATTTCTAAGATTGCCCTTGAAAGTGCAGCTGCAACAAAATTCATTCACTGGTTAACAATCCAATTTAAAACAAGCGTGAGCAGCTTTTACAATCAAATTACTGTGCAACAAACTGAATTAACAAAAAAACTGTATGGGCTATATAGCAGTCTGCTAGCCATGGGAGAGCAGGTTTAAGATGAACTTCAGGCTAAACAGCTGGTTTCAAAAAAGTGAGAATACATCAAAGCCAGGTTTACAATATGCTTCAGGCTAACAGGAGGATTAAACTTCAAGCTAAACGGCTGGTTTAAAAAAAAAAAAAAACATAAAAGCTAAGTTTTAAAATAAGCGTCAGGCTAACAGAAGGTTTTCTTTAAAAACTCAACTTGAAGCAACTAAGCACCTCACTAAACTAGGCAGTCTGGGCATCAAATTGGATAGCAGAGCTTCTTGATTGGGAAGAGAGCCTGTAGACGAGCTGGAGGTGCGGCGGCCAATCAGCATTCAGCTGAAAATGGCGGGCTGAATTTAAGCCATGCTGGAGAGGAGCCCCCGAGAGGAATCATACCTGGTAGGGCTTCTGGTGTCTGAGAGAGCGAGCGGCAAGAATCAGGAGCAGCCACAGCCACCTGGAGTAGAGGGAGGGATCTGGTAGGGCTTCTGGTGTCCAGGAGAGTGGGTGGCAGGAGTCGAGAGCAGCCACAGCCACCTGGAGTAGAGGGAGGGATCTGGTAGGGCTTCTGGTGTCCAGGAGAGTGGGTGGCAGGAGTCAAAGCAGCCACAGCCACCTGGAGTAGAGGGAGGGATCTGGTAGGGCTTCTGGTGTCCAGGAGAGTGGGTGGCAGGAGTCGAGAGCAACCGCAGCCACCTGGAGTAGAGGAAGGGATCAGTATTTGTTTGTCTTGTGTCCATTGCCTGCTGCTTTCCTTTTCAGGAGAAGTGTTAAGGACATTCTTTGTTTTGCTTTTCTTGCAGACACAGTTTCCAGTACCTGCTGTGAGGTTCCTTTATTTGTATTTTTGCCATCAATGGATTTAGGGTTCCTCTTTCAGATAGCCCTGGTATCTTTGCCATATTATCCTTTTCTATCTAATGGCTGAACAGCTTTATCTTTTTTCTCTGTCCCCTTTGACAGCGACTCCTGGCGTATATGAGGAGACAGATCCTCTAAGGCATGCTTTCCACCATCATTAGGAACTCCTTCAGAGCCTTTATTGTGCTTTGGGGACATAGAAGCAGACTGAGAAGCCATGAATTCTTTTCTTTTTAGCCTTTTCTTTTTTGGTTCTAGGGCAAAACTTTTACAGAGCCCACAAGTTGTAACTTGCAATCTGGTGCCTGCCAACTTCCTCTCCCGGTCGCATGCCTGCAATACTAACTGCCTATGGTGCCCTCTATCTCTTATTGTTACTGCAGCCAGCTGCCTATTCAAGCTACTCATTATATGACTATTATCTCAAAGTATGTTATAACTGAGTATCTTTATTTTTTCTTTTAGTTGTTTTGGTTGTTTATTGTGCATTATTTTACTACCTCTGTATGTATATTGACCCTCATCCTTTGATGTGGAACCTTTGTAAACGAGCAGTTTCTGCTCAAAGGTATTTGTAATCCGAGAATTTAATAAATAAATAAATAAATAAATAAAAGAACTTTAAACAGAGATACAGTCTACCCTTGCCAGGAGCTGAAAACAACTAATGCCATTTTCAAAGCCTGTAGGTCCTGTACTGTTTTCTTAGGTTTATCAGTCATGCTAAACACTGAAGACCTTCAAAGAACAAATGTCGGTTCCACAAAACAGTTTGAATAATCCCCAAATCTCAATGAGCAAAATCAGTTCTGACAAGAAAATACATTTCGGTTCCCTATACCAGGAACAAGTAATTTAAAGAAAAATGCAAAAAGTTATTTTAGAGAAGTTTTCTTAAGCCAGATTTAAAGAGAAAAGAATGGATTGGACCAGTTCTGTTTTATTTATTTATTTTTTATTTATTAGAGTCTAAATTACAACCTTTGAGCTAGAATTTAATTTAAACCAAATCAATTTAAACCAAAACAAAACAAGTAAGAACAGACATAAACATCAGAGTTATATCAGTTAGGATGCAAATATCTTACATACAGTATGTACACTTGTCTCGAGTTAAACATGGCTAGCAAACTAGGACAGCCAGTGTATCATGTTGCAATGCATAAGCAGTGATATGCACATAGTTTTAACATCAAGGTTGCAAACAATTTTTAGGTAGTAGTAGTATTAGCAGTATTGTTTTGAGTTAGAGATCGAGAGAGGAAAAGTTGAGAAGGTTTAGAATCGAGAGAGGAAGATTAGGATGGTTTAGAGCCAGAGGCTGTGGAACTACCGTTTCTAGGCTGTGGAACTACCATTCCTATTATCATGGAGAGGGTGAGGGGTGGAAAGAAGGGGTTTCTGAAATTTAGTCAAAAGGAGGAGGGGGATGGAAGAAAGAGGAGTGAGGGGTAAGGTGAGGGGGTGAGAAGGAGTGGGCGTGGAGGGGGAGGGGGCTGGGGGCTGGAGGGTATGAAAAATATCTGGGCGATGTAAACAGGGTGGTACAGGAAGAAGTGGGAGACAGCTGAGGCAGATCAGGGAGGAAAGTGCAGGAAGATATCAGGGGAGAGGCCAAGATGAAGGGCATGAAAGATATCTGGGTGATGTAAAACGGGAAGGGGGGTGAGAGAAAGAGTGGAATATGACTAGGGCAGATTGGGGAGGAAAGCGCAGGAAGATATCTGGGGATATCCCCTCTTAGTGGGAACTGCAGCTAAAGATTCAAACTGCTAGTAGAAAAAAGCCATTTTTAAAAGCGACTTTCACACAAATTTATTAAACTAGTATAAAACAATTTGGTTCCCCTCAGGTGGAACCACTACTATGCTGCAGCCTTCTCGGATTCTGGGAAATGTTCAGAAACCAGGAAAACTGCTAATTTTGACAAAAATATATAGTCTTAGAAAATAACATCCTACTACTGCAGAGTTATCGAGAACTAACTAATCTAAAGTAACTTTAATCCATTCTTATCGGTAGTGCCACATGGCACCGGACCCATCCATTGCTTAACCCAATCCAAAATGGCCGCACAAGATAGAATGAGTTAAAAAAAACAGTAAGACCGATCTGGAGACCAAAAATACAGGAGCTGAATTCAGGGCGACTGTTCTTCCAATATGCCTGCCATTGTGCCATGTATACTTTGCTCTGCCTTTCATTTGCATGTGCTCAAGGCCTCTCTTGGTGATGATGCACAAACTGCTTTGTGCCATGCAGGGGTTTCCACAATGGCAACTGCAGCCCCGAGTACATCTCCAGTGTGCAAAGCTCTGTTTGCTCAGCACACAGTCACTTTGCTCTGCCAAAGTCTTTGATTATGGGGTTAATGGACTTCTAACAGAGTGTTTAATGGAGTCAAGAAGGCAGACATTTTGGCAGAGAGCTTTAATTCAGAATGTAGGATTGCCAGGGTAGGACTGGGATAGGGGGACTGTCTTGGGGACCCATTGAAAGCTGTGGAAGCAGCTGCATAAATGTATCCCTCCGTGTCCATATCTAATATGTTATGTTTCACTTCCAAGATAGAGCAGTTGATAGGGAGAAGGACAGGGGTAAATGGATAAAAAGGCAAAGGCAGTAAGGACAGGGATGGGGCAAAAAGACATAAAGCCAATAAAAAATGGAGGGTAATGAGTACCAGTGCCCATAGTTTAGGTAAAAAGCTCCCGGAAAGGGTGGCCTTGATGGAAGAGGGATGCCTGTATATCGTGACAGTCACAGAAACATGGCACACAGAGAACCATGACTGGGATGTCAACATACCAGGGTACACAATCTACAGGAGGGACAGGGAGGGAAGAAGAAGAAGAAGAGGAGGAGTAGCTCTCTATGTAAGGGAAAGGATCAAAGCAACAGAACTAAAGGGTAAACAGGGAGGAGAGGAGGCACTGTGGGTCACCCTGGAGACTGGAAATGGCTTCACAATCTTCACAAGGATTGTATAGAGACCCCACCCCCAGGGGGAGGAAATGGACAAGGAAATGACAGAAGGCATCCTTGGGATGGCAGAGAAAGGGGAAATATTGCTGATGCGGGACTTGAATATGCCAGATGTAAACTGGAGCACCTTTGCTACAGCCACATCCAAGAGCAGGGCCATTCTCGATGCCCTACAGAGGGCATGCCTCAAACAGCTAGTTTTGGAACCAACTCAGGAGGGAGCAGTCTTAGATCTGGTACTCTCAAATGGGGACGGAGAGAGGATCTCTGAGCTTGAAGTGGGTAGCCATCTGGGAACAAGCAATCACCAAACAGTGTGGTTCATGATAAACTTAGCTGTAGAGTCAAGCCACACAAAAGTGAAGGTACAGGACTTCAGAGGGGCTGATTTTGTCAAAATGGGAAAGTGCCTCAGAAAAGCACTAGCAAACAGGCAAGAAGGTGGGGTGGAGCAACAATGGGGAAACATCAAAACCACCATCACAGAGGCAACAAGCCTTTGTGTGAAGCAAATAAACAAATCAAAATGAGAGAAAAAAACACTATGGTTCTCAAAAGAAGTGGCAGGGAAGGTAAGGGAGAAAAAGATAGCATTCAGGAAGTATAAGGAAACACAGAAGGAGCAGGACAGAGAACTGTACCAGTTAAAGCAGAAGGAAGTGGGGAAGGCAGTCAGAATAGCAAAGGCCCAAACCGAGGAAAAGATAGCCAACTCGGTTAAGAAGGGGGATAAAACCTTTTATAGGTACACTATGGAGCAAAGAAATACTAAAGCAGGGATACTGAGGCTGAATAAAGAGGAAGGTGGTTTGGCAGACAGCGACAGTGAAAAAGCAGGAATACTGAATGAATACTTCTGCTCAGTATTCACAATGGAAAAGCAGGGGGAGATACCTAATCCAGTCTATAGAAGCATTCTGGGTAGGGGTGTTGATATTAGCCCTTCCACAGAAGAAAGGGTTCTGAAAGAACTCTTAAAACTGAAGGTGGATAAAGCAATGGGGCCTGATGGAGTCACCCAGAATTCTAAAAGAACTAAGGAAGAACTAGTAACTCCACTGACTACCCTTTTAATAAATCATGGGTCGATGGTGTGGTACCTGAGGACTGGAGAAGGAGGCGGATGTGATACCACTTCACAAAAGTGGGAGCAAGGCGGAGGTAGGAAACTACAGACCTGTCAGTTTGACTTCAGTGGTAGGAAAATGATGGAATCACTTCTGAAGAAAAGAACTGTTGAGTACCTAGAGTCCAGTTGGGCACAGGACCCAAGGCAGCATGGATTCACAGCAGGAAGGTCATGTCAGACAAATCTAGTTGATTTCTTTGACTGGATGAGCAAAGTAGTAGACCAGGGAGGGGCTGTGGACATCGCCTACCTAGACTTTAGCAAGGCATTTAACACAGTCCCGCACAAAAGATTAATAAACAAATTAGCCAGCCTGGGAGTGGGTCTCAGGTTGGTAGCCTGGGCAAAACACTGGCTGGACAACAGGACACAGTGGGTAATAGTAAATGGAGTCCACAGTGAAGAAAGGGGGGATACTAGTGGGGTACCACAGGGTTCAATACTGGGGCCAGTCCTTCTTAATGTCTTTATAAGTGACATTGCAGAGGGACTGGAAGGGAAAGTATGTCTCTTTGCAGGTGACACAAAGATCTGCAACAAGGTTGATACGCAAGGTGGGGTGGAAAGGATGAAAAGGGACTTGGCAAGGTTGGAGGAATGGTCAAATGTATAGCAGCTTAGATTCAATGCAAAGAAGTGAAAAGTAATGCACCTGGTAAACAAAAATCCACGGGAAGAGTGCACAATGGGGGGTGAGATACTGACAACAAAAATGGAAAGGAACCTGGGGGTAGTCATAGCAGACAAACTAAAGGTGGGCCAACAATGTGAGAAGGCAGTAAGGAGGGCTGGGGAGGATACTGGGATGCATAGGGAGAGGCATCACCAGTAGAAAACAGGAAGTTATTGGTCCTCTGTACAGACAGTTGGTAAGACCACATCTGGAGTACTGTGTACAGTTCTGGAGACCCCATCTCCACAAAGACATAGATATGGTGGAGGCTGTTCAGAGGAGGGCAACCAAAATGGTGCAGGGTCTACACCAGTAGACGTATGAAGAAAGACTAAAGGAGCTTAAGATGTATAGACTCGAGGAAAGGAGGGAGAGGGGGACATGGTAGAAACTTTCAAATAGCTCAAGGGAATCAACAAAGTCCAAGAGGGTAGCATCTTTCAAAAAAAGATGTGCAAGAACAAGGGGGCACAATTTGAAGATAGAGGGGGATGGCTCAGAGGTAATGTGAGAAAGTATTTCTTCACACAGAGGGTTGTAGATGCATGGAATGGCCTTCCTGAGGAGGTCATAGAGTCAAAAACAGTGGGGACTTCAAGAATGCATGGGACAGACATAAGGCAATTCTAGTGGGGGGTAGGAGGAAGTAGGCTGTTGGTTAACTAGGATCTGCAGCATATCTGTTAGATAGGGAAATGGGCAGACTAGGTAGGCTAAGCAGTCCTTATCTGCCGTCAAATTCTGTGTTTCTATGTTTCAGTAGTTCCTCGTCTACATTTATCCTTCTATTTTATGCATCTTTGTCATGCTCTGTATATATGCCTTTACTATCATGTATTACCTTGTTGATTTTTTTCTGCATTCTGCATATAATTTAGTAGAAGGAAATATTTAGCACCCTACCATTAAACACAAATGCCACATGATAAGAAAGATTCTACCTTATCATTTTATTCAAAACTTAATTGTGTTTAGAGAAGCCAGACATCTTGGCTGTATGCATGTAACCACATCAGTAGTACATGACATCACATTGAACAAACACACTTAACATTTCACCCCAAAGGCTACTAGTGAAGCCCAGTAGCCTCTGGGTGAAACATTAGGTGTGTTTGTTTTCGATATGACATCACCTGCATGCTGTCGGCATGGTTATATGTGCACAGCTGCGATGTCTGGCTTCCACTTTGAGCACACCAAGTTTTGACTAATAATAGTAAGATAGAATCTTCTTCATCGTGTGGTGTCTGTGCTTCACTACAAGATGCTGAATAGTTCCGTCTACTGAGTTTCTGGAACAGCTGAGCACTGCAGTGCTTTCCCGTTAATACAATACAATATGTGCCTACTCGTTATCTGTTCATCACCCTTACAGAATTAACAATATTTCTTTTAACTTCTGAGCTATTCCTGTAAATATGTCTGTTTTCTCCCCACATGTAGTAACCTTTTTTCTTCTCTTATGTGTCCCTGTTGCCTTTCTTTCATGCCTCTGATGTCATTCCAGTTTGTTCTCCCTAATGGTCATAGAGACACTCAAGTGGTCCCAATTAGCCTGGGGTACACGGTGGGTTTCCCGCCCTGTTCCTTTGTAGGCTAGTCTGAACCTGAGGATTACTTGAGACATACCATTTCTAAAAAAAAAAAAAAAAAACACAGATAGGAGTAGCTCAGCTATTTCAGCCTGAGGCAACCCCTTGCTGCATGGGTATACAATGGAGAACTGTCTGAAACAACAGAAAAGGTACAGCTTTACCTAGGCACTACAGACATTCCTGATTAGTGCTTTCAGACAGTAACATTTGTTTTTTTAATTCCTCTAATTGCTTTTTTAGTGATTTAAACAGTGACCTTCAGCTTTCACTTTCTATTGCTGGCAGCCACCATTTCATGAGTAGCAGTGAGCTTCCTGAGCTCACTTTATGCTAATATGACCTGCCAACCAATAGCAGAGCTCAAACAGGCATATTAGCATACAGTGAGCTCAGGAGGCTCACTGCTGTTCATGAAATGGCTGCTGCCAGCAACAGGAAGTGAAAGTTGTTGTTAGCTGTTCTAAATCATTTAAAAAGCTGCTACTGTCTGATAGCACTAATTGAGAGTTTCTGTAGTGTCTAAGGAAAGCTGTCTTTCCATTGTTTTCCTTTAATACTAACCAACTGTTTACACTTCTCTAAGTATGTATGAAGAAAATAAAGACTGACCTCTAACTACCTGACATGAAAACATAGTTTTATTTTTTTCACCTAATTATATAAGACTAAAATCTGACACCATGTACAACACATAGGACCCTAAATGACCCCGGTTATTGTTAGACACCGTGCCTGCATTGTGTCATCACGATGCTGCAGTAGAGATAACGAAGACAACATTTGATGACAAGTGGCATCTTGAATCTTTAAGGGACCAGAGTGAGACAGTGAGTAATCTAGTGTTCATCAAAAGTGAGATCTTTCAGAGCCAGTGTTACCAGCAAGCTCAGGCGAGGAATCGAGCAGGTGCCCAGTAATTCATTTAGTTTAGAAAATGGGCAAGATTCTTCGTGCTGTCTGATTGGCCGATGGGCACTACAGGGGGGCACATTAACTTCTGATAGACGCCTCATTGAAACAAGTACCAATTGGGTGTCAGACATTGAGAATAAATATTGGCTGGCACTCAATTTTCAGCCATCAGCTGCCATTTTTACCTCTCGCTTACTGTTACCGAGAGAGTTGGGGGCGAGTTTGTGCCAGTAAAATCCCTCAGAGGAACCCCCTTCCCATCTTTCAATTATTTTAATAGCCCCCCCCAAAAAATGCAAAACGAAGCTGGACAACCTGTTTCAAGCTGGTGGCAGTGCAGCTTTTTGAAATACCAGCGCGTGCTTCTGTATGGCAACGAAACTCACTTGTGCTGCTTACCAGCGCTGCTTGCCTCACACTGACCCTGACACAGTCTCTGTTCCACCACCAAACTACAAAAATTGACCCCACAACAGGAACCTTTATTAAAAAAAATATGCCTCGTACTGCCCTGTTACCTGACAACGTGACATTGAGAACAGCAGTCCCCCACTGACTCACGAGACAACCACCTTAGCGGGTCAACGGACAAGGCTACCGATCTCCACCAAACAGTTTTCCCTCCTAACAAGCCTGACATGTTAAAAAATAAACAAAAGTTGCACCTTGCTTCTGATGTTCCCTCCTCGTTCAGTGAACATGCCCACAGCACGTAGCTCATTTGTGTCGTTGACTGATTTAAGTGGGCTCCTCTGGTTTGGTAGGCAGGCTCACTCGCTCTCGCTGGACAAACTGGACACTTCTCGTCACACTCCCAGTCCTCATGGAAGGCAGCAAGGATCGGGAACTCATAAAACAAAAATAAAAAAGCAGAAATAACTGACTCCTGCAAGTTACAGCAGGCACGAAGTTCCGGGAAACTGAACAACTGGCACCTGTTCACGCTCACACTCCCAACTCGCCCTTCGTTATCTCTCCCTTACCTTACTTAAACTGCCTCAAAAAAAAAAAAACTGTGGGAGTTAAGCATTTTAAAATAAAAAAATACTCCTTGTTAGCAATCCGTAAACAGTGGTGTGTGTGTGTGTGTGTGCGCGTGGGGGGGATAATTACAACAGAATAGCTGGGAGGGTGCAACAGCAGATGGAACAGCACAAAAACAAAGGCCTATTTTACCAAAAAAAATAGTTTTCTGCTGTTTCTATCCAATTTCAAAATAATATCCTCTTTTATTCAATAACCTAATTAAAATTTACACAGATGCCCATTTTCTAAGCGCAATAATACCCTCCAGGGTGGGCGGTATGGGCAATATCGGACCACCCAGGGGCTATAAGGCCCTCCACCTGCGGCGTCGGGCCTCATTACACCCCTGGGCGGTCTGGTACTGCCCAATACCGCCCACCCTGTCGGGTATTATTGCTTGCTTGTATATTTCCTTGGGGGGGGTGATTTCATGCTGGGTAACATTAGGTTTTCTAATTAAATACAACACAAGATAAGCACAAACAGTGAGCAGTTAATCACAAATATCATATATTTTATGATTTGTATTTCTTTGTTATTACCCTGTCAGTTTGCCTGGCTCTCTGTGTTCTACTTATAATATGCCTATTTTGTTCTCTCCTAGGTCTTACCTGTAAACAGTTATTCAGTTGTCTAGTGTATGTACCCAGTTAACAAACAAACATACAAATAAATACATAAGAAAACACAAGATGCACATACCCATATAAATGCAAAGCTTCATGGAAGCATATGCAAGTGCCCATGAATTCATTTGGACTGGCTCAGCTTTAAGGAGAACTGCATGGTGCCAGAAGGCCTCGTAATACAATCAGCAAAGGCTGAGAACAGCAGACACAGACGTGTGTTTCATCCTCATTTGGACTCATTAGTGTGCCATATCTGTACCTCAACCGCCCAGGAAGAGATAGCCAGCCACCCTATAGGGGATCTTATTGGTTTGGGTCTTAGGGCCCAAAGTAGAGAAGAACAAAAAGAACCCCAGAGCAAATGCAAATGCATACATACATACATACATACATACATAACTAGAGCAGTACCAGCTAGGATGCAGTGCAATACCTCACAGCATTACTGCAAAATGCTGCAGTATGCTGCAGGGAACAGTGCAATTTCATAGCAATAAAGCCATTTTGTCATGCAGCGTTTTGTGATGCCATTTACTGCAAAGTACTGGGTAGCATGTCAATACAGTGATTCATTTTCAGCGAGTCAGTAACAGCAATGCAGTAATAGCGACTGCAAGTATAGCGATTGCTGCATTACAGTGACAGACACATTCAGCGATAACTAGTCCACAGCCTACCTCCAAGGTCCAGGTGTGCCTCGGAGGATGTTTTTTTAGAAATGAGGGGTTTGGGGGGGTGTAGCCCTCTCCAATAACAAGTAGACCGATTGCCTACAGGTACATATATGTAGAGGTTTTGTTGTTATGTACTTGTGAATGTCAGGTAGAGTGAGTGGGTCTGGGAGTGAATGGCAGCAGAAAAATGTGAGTACAGTGAGCAGGAGCTGGAATTGCTTAAATGCTCACTGGAGTGATTTTCAGTTGCAGATCTGGATATAGTAGCTGAGAAGTGCCCTCGCTGAAGTTGCCAGTTGCTGTATATTTTGCGTTGCTATTAAAGACTTGCTGTATTTGCACTCTGTATCATTCATGTGCTGAAATGACATGGAACCAAAGTACTGCATTGCTTCCTGACGGGCTCAGCTATAAATAAATAAATAAAATGTGCAACGCCTGCATACTTTGGTTTTACATACACTGCTGAGTTACATTGTTGATTACTAGAGCTTTGTAAATTGCAAAGCAAACATTTGCATTTATTTACGGGAAAGAGTCAGCACTAAGAACCCACACCCAAGTGTGGGGCTGGTCCCAATTTTCAGTTTGCATGTAAAACAATTGTTTTCCGTACTGTGTATTGCTGTATATTAAATTGTATCTGACTGACCCTGCTCAGTCCCACCCTGGCAATTTCTGTAAGAGATGCCAGAATCCTCTGCAGCTTGCATCTGAGTTGGGACACAGCTGCAGCAGACGGATCAATAGCCTGCAGTACATGTTAACGCTTTTATAAGTTCTAATCTTCTGTTTGCTGGTCCTGCTGTCCTCCCGGTGTGGCTGCAGCCCTGCTCTGACATCAGCAGCAGGGGATTCTGGGAACTATGGTTACAGCAAATGTCAACAAGATCAGCTAGATATAATCTAATATACATAGAAACATAGACACATAGAGGTTGTCGGCAGATAAGGACTGTAAGGCCCATCCAGTCTGCCCATTTTTTTTCTGCCTTATAAATGTGCCATCGGCCTTTGCTCTGTCAATGGCCTTTCTATTCATACTCATCTGTATTGCTCCCTTATGCCTATCCCATGCCTGTTTGAAGCCCTGCACTGTATTCATATCCACCACTTCCTGAGGTAGGCCGTTCCATGCATCCACCACCCTTTCTGTGAAAAAAACTTCCTCACATTACCCCTTAATCGGCCTCCCTCTAATCTCATGCTGTGTCCTCTTGTCCTGCCTTTTTTTTCATATTGAAACATGTTAGACTCTTTCACCTTGTTAATGCCCTCAAGGTGTTTGAATGTTTCGATAATATCACCTCTCTCCCTCCTTTGCTCTAGGGTATACATATTGAGCTCCGTTAATCTGTCCTCATATGTTTTCTGATGCAGTCCCCGCACCATTTTGGTTGCCCTTCTCTGGACTGCCTCAATTTGATTAATGTCCTTGTGAAGATAGCTTGGCAGAAGAAACCAGGAGAAAGGACTGCTGTGTGACTGAACTTCTCTGCTGGGACTATATTGCCCTCCTTCCCTTACCCCTTCCCAAAGTTAGTTCTATTTTTATAGGCACAGGATTTGACTGACAACAGGAACTTCCTGTTTAGGGGCAGGAAGTGAGTGATCACAGAACCACCAAGGACCCACCATCCTAGAAGGGCAAGAGTAGCTCTCCGGCCCCCTCTTGCTGCTGGAGGTCTGCCTCTGAACAAGTAAGTGGTCTACTGAGAAATATAGGATATTCTTGTCTCAGAACAGGACAATCAGGAGCTTAAAGGGCACACAGGCAGAAATTAAGGAGAGAGAGACAAAAAACAGAGGAAAGAGTAAGGATTGCAAACAGTTAAGGGGCCAGAAATAAGACATGACTGGAGTGGTGCAGTGCAGTGGCTGTGGAGCAGCAGTCTTCCGGGAGATGTTCTGGAGGATGCGGTGTTGTCCCATCTGTAGGCACCTCTCTGGGCTGAGGGAGGAGGTTGCTCATCTCCAGGCTGAGTTGGCCAGGATTTGTGGGACCTCCTCTTCCATCCAGGGACCACCAGTGCCACTGCCGTTGCCTCAGAGGTTGCCAAGAAAGAGGAGTGGTTGGACCACAGTGGGCTCAGGGAGGGTGAGGGTGGTGGAACAGAGGCGCATCCCTCCAGTTGTACCTCTCCACAATTCCTATGCCATTCTGGCAAAGTGTGGTTCCTCTATGGAGGCACCCACAGTGGAGACCAAGGAGGATGCTGGGAACCTCCACAAAGGAGACCCACAGGAGGGTGGCAGAGGACCCTGCAGGGGAAGGAAACAACTCCTGGTGGGGGACTCCATTGTTAGGAAGGTAGAACTGGGCAAGGAAGGGGAGAGGGAGGTAAGGTGCCTGCCTGGCGCCATGGCTTGGAGGGACAGGGAGCGAATCCTCAGGATTGCCGGAGCAGCTGCACAGGGAAGGGAGCTGGATGTCATTGTCCACCTAGGGACAAATGACCTGGCTAAGAAAAGGATTAGAGAAGTGCAGGAAGAGTTTGTGGAATTGGGAAGGGGCCTTAGTCAAGTAGCACGACGGTAACCTTCTCGGAGGTGCTACCCATCTATGGTATAGGAGAGGCTAGGGTGTTCCGATGCCATGGGATTCAATCAGTGGTTGAAAAACTGGTGTGGAGCTCAGGGATTTGGCTTCATTGGGGACTGGGGGTCCACCTGGAGTGATGCAAGCCTATACTGACATGATGGGCTGCATCTGTCCGGGAGGGGAACCAGGATCCTAGGTGATAGGTTTAAATGCTTCATTGGCAAGCTTTTAAACTAGCCAAGGGGGGAGGCACTGGAAAGGAGCAGGAAAATCCTAGCTCCCCCAAACAATCACGGTAGTAAGTGTGGCAAACACCAACATGGAGGTGTCGATAGGGAGAAGGGCAGGGGTAAATGGAGAAAGTGACAAAGGCAAGAAGGACAGGGATGGGGCAAAAGGGGTAAGGCCATCAGGAAATGGAGGGTAATGAGTACCAATGCCCGTAGTCTGGGCAACAAGCTCCCTGAGCTGGTGGCCTTAATGGAAGAGGGATGCCTGGATATCGTAGCAGTCACAGAAACATGGTACACAGAGAACCATGACTGGGATGTTAACATACCAGGGTACATAACCTACAGGAGAGACAGGCAGGGGAGAAGAGGGGGAGGAGTAGCTCTCTATGTAAAGGAAGGGATAAAAGCAACTGAACAAAAGAGTAAACAGGGAGGAAAGGAGGCACTGTGGGTCACCTTGGAGACTGGAAAGGGCACCACAATCCGCACAGGGGTTGTGTACAGACCCCCATGTCAGGGGAAGGAATGGACAAGGATATGATGGAAGGCATTCTTAGAATGGCAGAGAAAGGGGAGATACTGTTGATGGGAGACCTGAATATGCCAGATGTTAACTGGAGCACATTGCTGCAGCCACATCCAAGAGCAGGGCCATTCTTGATGCCCTACAGGTGGCAGGCATTAGACAGCTAGTTTGAACCCACTTGTGAGGGAGCAATCTTAGACCTCGTGCTCTCAAATGGGGCAGTGAGAGGATCTCAGATCTATTAGTGGGTTGCCATCTGGGGACAAGTGACCATCAAACAGTGTGGTTCACGTTAAACTCAGCTACAGAGTCAAGCCATACAAAAGTGAGGGTACTGGACTTTAGGAGGGCTGACTTTGGCAAGATGGGAGAATGCCTCAGAAAAGCACTAGCAAACAGGCTAGAAGGAGGTGTGGAGCAACAATGGGAATTATCAAAACTGCCATCACAGAGGCAACAAGCCTTTGTGTGAAGCAAATAAACAAATCAAACGAAGAAAAGCCACTATGGTTCTCAAGAGAGGTGGCTGTGAAAGTCAGGAAGAAAATATAGCATTCGGAAGTATAAGGAAACACAGAAGAAGCAGGACAGAGAGCTGTACCAGTTAAGGCAGAAAGAAGCAGGGAGGGAAGTCAGAATAGCAAAGGCCCAAACTGAGGAAAAGATAGCCAACTCAGTTAAGAAGGGAGATAAACCTTTTATAGGTACATCAGCGAGCGTAGAAAGACAAAGAGAGGGACAGTGAGGCTGAATAGAATGAACGGTGGGTGGGCAGAGGGGGACAGTGAAAAAGCAGGAATACTGAACGAATATTTCTGTTCAGTATTCACAAAAGAGGAGGGGGAAGTGCCTAATCCAATTAACAGAAGCACTCTTGATAGGGGGGTCGATCCCAGTCCTTTCACAGAAGAAAGGGTTCTGCTAGAACTCCTAAAACTGAAGGTGGACAAAGCAATGGGTCCTGATGGAATTCACCCCAGAATTCTAAAAGAATTAAGGAAGGAACTAGTGAAACCACTGGCTACGCTTTTTAATAAATCATGGGAGGATGGTGTGGTACCCGAGGACTGGAGGAAGACGGATGTGATTCCCTTCACAAAAGTGGGACCAAGACAGAGGCAGAAAACTACAGACCTGTCAGTCTGACCTCTGTGGTAGGGAAAGTGATGGAGTCACTTCTGAAGGAAAGAATAGTTGAGTACCTAGAGGTCAGTGGAGCACAGGATCCAAGGCAGCATGGGTTCACAGTGGGAAGGTCATGTCAGGCAGATCTAATAGATTTCTTTGACTGGGTGACCAAAGTAGTAGACCAGGGAGGGGCTGTGGACAGGCCTACCTAGACTTTAGCAAGGCATTTGACACAGTCCACACAAAAGATTATTAGTTAAATTAACCAGCCTGGGAGTGGGTCCCAGGGTGGTAGCCTGGGTAAAACATTGGCTGGACAACAGGACACAGAAGGTAATTGTAAATGGAGTCCACTCTGAAGAAAGGGCGGTTACTAGTGGGGTACCGCAGGGTTCAGTATTGGGTCCAGTCCTTTTTAATGTCTTCATCAGTGACATTGCAGAGGGACTGGAAGGAAAAGTATGCCTTTTTGCAGATGACACAAAGATCTGCAACAGGGTTGATACACAAGGAGGCGTGGAAAGGATGAAAAGGGACTTGGCAAGGTTGGAGGAATGGTCAGACGTATGCAGCTAAGATTCAGTGCAAAAAGTACAAAATAATGCACCTGGAAACAAGAACCCAGGGAAGAATACACAATGGGTGGGAGGTAGTAACAACAACAAAACAGGAAAGGGACCTAGGGTAATCATATCAGATGACCTTAAGGTTAGCAAGCAATGTGAGAAGGCAGTAGGGAGGGCCGGGGGTATACTGGGATGTATAGGGAGAGGCATCAGCAGCAGAAAACAGGAAGTTGTTATCCCTCTGTACAGACAGTTGGTGAGATCCCATCTGGAATACTGTGTCCAGTTCTGGAGACCCCATCTCCGCAAGGACATAGACAGGATAGAGGCAGTCCAGAGGAGGGCAACTAAAATGGTGCAGGGTCTGCAAGAGAAGCCGAGGGAGGAGAGACTAAAGGAGCTTAATATGTATACCCTTGAGGAAAGAAGGGAGAGGGGCGACATGATAGAAACTTTTAAATACCTCAATGGAATCAGCAAAGTCCAAGAGGGTAGCATCTTTCAGAAAAGAGACTTGCAAGAACAAGGGGACACAATTTAAAGATAGAAGGAGGCGGTTCAGGGGCAATGTGAGAAGTATTATTTCACAGAGAGGGTAGTGGATGCATGGAACAGCCTTCCTGAGGAAGTTGTGGGGTCTAAAACTGTGGGAGAATTCAAGAATGCATGGGACAGACATAAGGCAATTCTTGTGGGGGGCAGGAAGATATAGGCTGTTTGTTAACTAGGATCTGCGGCCTATCTTGTAGGTAGGGAAATGGGCAGACTAGATGGGCCTAGCGGTCCTTATCTGCCATCAAAGTCTATGTGGCCTCCAGTGCTGCATGCAGTACTCCAGATGGGGCCTAACCAGTGTCTTGTAAAGAGGGATTATTACCTCCCTCTTTCGACTTGTGATACCACTACTAATGTACCCTAACATCCCCCTAGCCTTACCTACTGCTTTAGTGGTCTGTTTGGATGATTTCAGGTCATCGGTGATGATGATGCCCAAGTCTCTTTCTTCCCTTGTGACTGCCAGTAACTCCTCTCCCAGCCTATAGGTGGCTTCAGGGTTTCTCTTCCCTATGTGCATGATCTTGTACTTCTTTGCATTAAACCCCAGTTGCCACTTTTCCGGCCATTTTGCTAGTTTATCCAGATTACTTCTCATTTTGCCCACCCCATCTGGATCATTTACTCTGTTGCAGATCTTGGTGTCATCTGCAAATAGACAAACCTTACCCTCCAATCCATCTGCAATATCACTGATGAAGATATTGAAGAGGTCTGGCCCCAGGACTGAATCCTGAGGTACCGCACTTGTGACTTGCATCTCTTCTGACTGTATACTGTTTATCACCACTCTCTGTTTTCTGCCCGTCAACCAGTTTGCCACCCAGTTGACCAACTTCTGACCCACCCCGAGCCTACTCAGCTAATTAATCAATCTTCTCTGTGGAACAGTATTGAAAGTTTTGCTGAAGTCAAGGTAGGTGACATCAACTGCTCCCCCTTGGTCTACCACTCTGGTTACCCAGTCAAAGAAATCTATGAGATTAGTTTGACAGGACCTTCCTTTTGTAAACCCATACTGTCTTGGATCCTGTGCTCCTATGGATTCCAGGTGTTGCACTATCCTTTCCTTAAGGAGTGCCTCCATAATCTTCCCCACTACTGAGGAAAGACTGCCTGATCTGCAGTTCCCCTGCCTCCTCCCTGCTACCACTCTTGTGGAGCGGGATCACATGAGCCCTTCTCCAGTCTTCTGGGACCTCTCCTGTGCTCAGAGACTCACTAAACAGTTCTGATAATGGCTCTGCTAGTTCCACCCTTAGCCCCTTTAGTACCCTGGGGATGTATGCCATCAGGTCCCATTGCCTTGTCCACTCTGAGCTTATCAAGCTCTTGTAGGACCCTTTCTTTTGTGAAGGGACTAGTGCTTACCTCCCTTCCTCCCCCCTGTGTCCATGGTGCTGAGCTGTGGATCCTGCCCTACCTTCTCTTCTGTAAATACTCGTACCTGCAAGATCTCCTTATTCCCTACTGTCCCTCTCGCTAACTCCAATCCGCCAACGAGGGATTGCTAGAGATTCTCAGGGTAATGCTTTAAAACATCTGGGGCACGTGCATTTTCTTAAGCTGCCCCCACCCTGTGGAATTCTCTACCTCGTCAGATACGCAGCTGCCTGACCGTCGAGAGTTTTAAGTCGGAGTTAAAAACTTATTTATTCCGAAAAGCATATGGAGAGTGATCTTATTGTGATTTTATTGTGAATTTTATTGTGATTTTGTTGTTATTATTGTTATTCTTGTCATAGTTTGTAAATTCTAATGTTTGCTTAATTGCACAGCGCTTTGGTTTTGAAAAGCGCTTAAAAATAAAAATTTACTTACTTACTTTCTTAAATACTGAGCAGAAGTATCTATTTAGGGTAGATGCTTTTACCTGGTCCTCCTCCTCATACGTCCCCTTATTTTAGTTATTTTTATTTAGTTTTTGTTTACCAGGTAAGGTGCTCTAGCCAAAAGACTATTTTCTGGCATGACCCGGGAGGGTACAGAGACAAAACTTCCAGTAGATACATATTTGAACATATATAATACAAGTAACATATTAATGTTTGAAACATTTACAGTGGTAAAGTATGACAAAAAGACAATACGACATTTACATTTACATGTAAGAGACAGCAATCTGGTCATTTTTGATGTAACTGATCAGTATGCCAACAGTGAGGAATAAAGTGTTGTGAAAGCAGGTAGTGGCCAGGCAGAGATTGGTGAAAGTGGGGATAGAGAAAAGGTGGAAGAGGAGGAGGCAATAGTTTGGAAGGTATATATGGTGGGGTAGGGTAGTAGCCAAGCATAGTTCGGTGATAGGGGAGATAGAGAGAGAAGGTGGAGAAAGGAGGCAATAGGTTGGGGGGATAGATATGGTGAGGTAAGTGCAGGTAATCCAAAACTGATTTAGTTGGTGAAAGAAGAGGAGGGCTGTGAAGTTAACTTGAGAAAGCACAAACAAAGAAATTCTGATAGAAGGGAAAAAGTAAAAATTGAATGAAGATGGTACAAGAAATAAGGAGATGAGATTGAGGAAATGCTGTTTGTTGGAGTAGACCCCAGGGTCCCAGGGGACAATCAGAGATAGGGGTGGGATTTGAGAGTTTGGGCTATGGCGGTTTGAAGCAGGAGCATGCACAAGAGGAGGAGAGATAGTGGTGTAGTTCTCTCTTAAAAGAGATGGGGGATGTATTTTAACGTAGAGTTCAATGGAGTGTGTTCCAGAAAAGTGGTGCATGACAGGCAGAGGCACGACCACCTTTCAAAATACGATGTCTGGGAATGAGAACAGGGACATGGTCCGCAGAGCTGGATCTGTGGTAGAGAAAGAGACCGGCCAGAGGTTTAGGTGAGTGGGATCTGATGATGCTGTCAGTGATGGATCCAAGTGCATAAGACCTTAGTTCTTGAGGAGGAAGTCAACCCAGATCTGAGTAGAGGAGACATTGATGTTTCAGATGGGGGGAGCAAGATGCAAAGTGACAAATATTATTGTAAGTAATATCCCACTTTCGTAGACTTGAGTTGCAGGCAGAAACATACGTGGCAACCCCATATGTGAGAGAGGGAAGTAGTATTCCACGGGCAATGGCCAGTCTTGCTGGGGGGGTGAGTGCATAGCAAGCACGGTAGGCAATACCAAGTTTGGAGTTTATCTGCTTACAGGTAGCTTGAATGTGAAGGTTGAAACTCAGATGGGTCTAGAGTGACCTCTAGATATTTGAAGGAGTTTACAACACCTACAGATATGCCATCAGGGGAGGAGACTCTAAAGAGTGTTTGGGCATCTCTGAGTTTGAGACTTGAGCCAAATAACATTACTTGGGTCTTTGATTTATTTAGAATAAGTTTGTGATTTGTAAGCCACTAGTGGATAAGTTGAAAGTCACAAGAGAGTCGAGAGTTTATGTCATCAATACTTTTGGAACTGGTATACAGTACAATATCATCCGCATATAGTAGAGAGGAAGTTTTAAGGAGATTTGAGGTAATGCTATTGATAAAAATTTAGAAAAGCAGAGGACCTAAGATAGACCCTTTGGGGACCCCAATATTGATGGTAACCTTGTCGGAAAGGGTAGAGTTAAATTTCACATATTGGGACCTATCAGTCAGATAGCTATTAAACCAGTTCACAATGTTTGATGAGAACCCTAGAGAGTTGAGAGTGGCAGAGAGGATGGAATGGTCAATGAGATCGAAAGCCTTGGTCATGTCAATGAAAATGGCCCCAGTGAACAAGCCAGAGTCCATGGCCACTAGACTATCGGACGTAAGTTTAAGCAGGGCAGTATTAGTACAATGACCCTTGCGGAAACCATGCTGAGCATCAGTTAATAGGTCATGTTTCAGAAGAAAGTCTGTGGTTTGGATGGCAATTAGTTTCTCTAAAATTTTGCTGAGAGCAGATAGGATGGCAATGGGTCTGTAGTTGGTAGGATCAAGCGGGTCACCTTTTTTAAGCACAGGAGTAACTCTGGCCGACTTCCACATCTCAGGGACAGAGCTTTGACAGAGAGAGAGAGAGAGAGAGTAAAGATGAAAGCAAGGGGAACAGCTATGTGTGGGGCAGCTAATTTTCAGAGCTTAGGTGCCAGGTTATCGGACCCCATGGCTGCATACTCGGAGATGTTTCGCAGAAGTCTGAGAACCTCATTACTCTGGATGGATTTGAAGTGGAAAGTGTGCCCAGTGGATTTCGATTGTATGAACAGGATTTGATGGGGTAGGAAAGTGGAGGTGTATTGAGTAAGGTCAGCAAATTGCTTGTTAAAGAAGTTAGCAGTGGTGAGGGTTGTTACAGTGGATGCCTTTTAGGGACATATTATTTGGTGTAGTGGACTGGCTTGAACCCAGGAAGAACTTAATATGGGACCAAAATTTTTTCGGTTCCCCCTGGGAATCTAGATCCTTGCAGTAGGAACTTTTTGCTTCCTTGATTTATCTTTTGCATGCACTTCTCAGTGTTCTGTAGGTGTGAAAGTCTTCTGGCAGGCCAGATTTCTAGTAACAAAGCCAGCGTTTGTCTCTCTGTCGTAATTTGGAGAGGAGGTCAGATTTCAGCCATCAGGTCTGCCTATTTCTTACTCGCCTAGTCACAAGATGGCTATGTTTTTCCTGTAAGTATAGGAATTTGGTCAAAAAGATATCTAGAGCAGACTGAGCTTCTAATGAGCTATAGAGGGAGGACCAGTCAGTGCAAGCGACGTCAAACGGAAAGGCCTGAGGGTCAAAATTCGTATAATTATGGAAGGTAATGTAACGGGGCTTCAAAGGTTCAGGTCTGCCTTTTCCCCAGATACAGAAGGTGGGGAAGTGGTCAGTTATGGCGTCAGGCAGGATGCCAGAGTCAACTATGTTCTCAGGGCGGTTAGTCATAATCCAGTCCAGCAGTATACTGATATTAGATTGAGGAGCAGTTCTGGTGGGTAAGGAGATAAGCTGATGCAGGTTGTAGCTTTGCAGTGTAGTCAGGGCTATCATTTGTGAGCCTCCAAGCCATTTTATATTAATGTCACCTAATAGAAGAACTTTACTATTTCCTGAGTGGGAAGCGGTTTGGTCAAGTAACTCATGCAGTCCTTTTTGGCCATGGGTAGGGATTGTAGGCACAGACAATATGCAGCTTCTTTGAGCCTAGAGAGAGGACATGAAGAACCTCACAGTGGTCAAGGGAGATGATCTAACAATAGAGAGCTGGAGGTGAGACTTGAAATACATAGCTGTACCACCCACTCTTTTTGTGGGCTGGTCTGTCATTTCTTAGGAGATTATAAGATGGTAGGAGCACAGAGAGTCAGGGGTGGATGATTTCAGCCACATTTCAGTGGGGCATATAATATCTGGCTTATGGAGTGCGGCCCAATATTCAAGTTCAGCCAAGTGCCGCACAAGGCTCCTAATATTGTGGTGTGTAACAAGCAGACCTTTAGTGTATGGACTAGGAGGAGCTGTGGGAGTTTGAGGCCCTGGGTTGGGTTGTATGTCCCCCGAGAGCAGAATGGCCAGTAACAGGAGATATCAGAGCTTGCGATGCAGGAAGAATGATTGGGTACGAGCTTGGATGGAGCTGCATTTGTGAGCTTGGGCAACCAAGTGGACCCATGTCTTGCTAGGAAGTAACGATGTGGGATCAAATCAAAATGCAGGTCCCACTAGAAGATTTGAAAATGTGAAGTCACATTGTTGATAGTGAGGGAGGATGGATTCAGCATGAGGGACATAGGTAATTGACAGGTGTAACAAAGGCAGTGTGCCTAAGAGGAGGAGTAGTAGCGATTGATAATTCATTTTTCAGGCCCTGAAACTAGCAGCTCAAGATATGGAGTGGGACTAAAAAAGACTAGGAGATTTGTGAGGAGGAGGGAGATGCAACTTAGAGTGATCGCTTATTCAATGGTTAGGAGTCAGATTAGAAGTGTAGATGCTTGCAAAGGGGCTGAGGGAGAAGCAGCAAACCGACAAGGAAAAGTTAGAAACTTATGGGCAGTTTGAGTTAGAGAAACTGAAAAGCAGCCAAATAAAAATAGCCCTAAGGGTTAGGAAGACAGGGATAAGAGCTAACAGGTACCTGAGAGGCCTGAGGGGAAAACTGCAAGGAGAGAAAAAAGGGAGAAAAATAGATAAGATAGAGAGCTTGAAAGGGTACTGACAGTCTGGATGATACAGAGCCGTGGCAGAGTCAGGTAGCAGTGAGGCACACTATGTGAAAAGACAGTATTTATGAGCATCGTTTAGTTTAGAGAGGTTGGCAGGTACATAATGAAATCAAAAGAGAGGCAAAAGAAAAGTACTGGAGGTTTGTGGTTACAGTTGGGATATTTGGGGTAGGTCAATGAGCGGGAGTGAAAGATACAAGCACAAAGTATAGCACTTACGATTTGACCTAAGAAAGTGCCACACGGTGGTGTGCAAGGGAGGAGTGAGAGAGAGAGCAAATAGGGTTAGAGAGAAGGAGAGGTGGGCGGTGACAAGTAGAGTATTTAATAGGAGGCCTGGGTGGGGGTGGGGAGGCAAGAAAACTGGGTCTGAAAAATTGAGTCCAGGAGCCTACAAACTGAAGTAAGGGCAAGGAAACTATCAGTCCAGAGAGACCGCTTGCAGGCACCCCAACTCAGAAGCCTTAGCACTACCCGCTGTCCAATTAGGAGTCACCAGCTAAAAGGCGACCAATCGGAAAGGCCACTATCGGCTCCAAGAGAAAAAGGATTCAGCTGCTGTACTTGTATAAGGTCCAGAGATCAGGACCAGGAGGGTGGCCAGGAGCCAGAGATTCCTTCGGTGATGGCAGCGGAGTCAGGTAAAATGGATGTGGAGGAGACGCCGAGTCCGGGGGCGACGCTCAGGGTGTGGTGCAGCCTTGTGTAGGGGTCCAGAGATCAGGACCAGGAGGGCAGCCAGGAGCCAGAGATTCCTTCCGGTGATGGTGGCGGGCGCACGTAAAACAGCTGTGGAGGTGCCACTGACTCCGGGGGTGCCGCTCGGGGTGCTGTGCAACCTTGTGTAGGGGTCCAGAGATCAGGACCAGGAGGGCGGCCAGGAGCCAGAGATTCCTTCAGTGATGGCGGCGGAGGTCAGGTAAAATGGCCATGGAGGTGCCCCTGAGTCCAAGGGCACTGCTTGGGGCACAGTGCAGCCTTGTGTAGGGGTCCAGAGATCAGGACCAGGAGGCCGGCCTTTGATCTTAGCAATACCCCCTCTGGACTTTCTCCTTTCACTAATGTATCTATGGAAAGTCTTGTCACCTTCTTTTACTGTTTGTGCTAGTGTTTCCTCGGTTTGGGCCTTTGCCTGCCATACTGCCTTCCCTTAGGGAAGTTTGGTATGCCTCCCAATCTTCATCCTGTTACGTTCCCTTATATTTCTTGAAGGCCAGTCTTTTGGCTCTGACCTTTTGTGCTACTGTTTATTGAGAACCAAAGTGGTTTCCTTCTTCTTTGCACTTCCTTTATTCTGTAACACAATGGGATGTTGCTTCAAGTATTGCATCTTAATGCCTTCCCACTTTGCGGTACCGCTCATCTGTATTTCTTTTTGCCGGGCTAGCTCAACTCTGTTGGCCATCTTATGAAAGTCAGCTCCTCTGAAGTCCTATATTTTTGCCTTGGAATGGGATGATTTAGTTGTAGTGGCCAAATTGAACAATACCATGTGATGGTCACTGGCCCCCAGGTGACCTTCTACCTGGAGATCTGTGATCCTTTCCCTGTTAGTCAGTACTAGATCTAGGATAGCCATGTCTCTTGTGGGTTGTTGTACCAGTTGTTGGAGGCCCTCCCCCTGCAGGGAATCCACCATGTGTCTAGTTCTGGCAGATGTTCCTGCTGGTATTGATCAATCTGTATCTGGCATGTTGAGGTCTCCCATTATCAGAACCTGCACTTAGCTGTCATGTTTTGTATATCTTCTAACAGTAATGTGTCTATGTCCTCCCAGTCTGGGGGGCCTGTAGACAACCCCAGTTCTTATGGCTGTCCAACTTCCTGTTTCCAGGGTGACTGCAGGAAAAGTGAGTAAAAAAATGTTTGGCACACAAAGTGCAACTGGGACTTGCCCCACACTCTGGGGATGGGGTTCTTAGTGCTGACTGATCCTGTTTAATGTGAGGCACCCTGAGTCAGTGGATAGAGTGCCGATCAGTTAAATCTTCTACTGCTAAAACCACGATGAGGAACAAAGAGAAAGGCTGCTGGCATCTGCAAATTTGGTGCAACAGGCTCCCACAAGAGTAACAACAATTTAAAAGGATAGCCCCAAAGGACCGAGTGGGAGTGAGGGAGCAACCAAACCAGTTATTAAAATTACTACAGGGTGCAAAGAAGACCTTAAAAATAAATATTGAACTTTGTACTTGCACATAAGTTATATCCATCTGGTATGTATAATGTATCTCTAAAATTGATGCATCTCTTGTTGCTTGATAAGTGATGTTGATTTTCCACTCAATTCTCGTATCTGCACAGAAGTTATAGCAAATGCATCTTACGCATATTTTATATTGACTTATAAATGGCTTTCGATCACAAAACAAATTCTGGAAACTTCATTGGTTAAAAAGCATCACCAGACCATGCATTAAATCCCTGGATATACACACTTTGTTATCAACCTATTTATTTTATTTATGACTTTGATAACCGGGTAGGTGTACTGGTCCAGTAGACCGTTTACAGGCACAACCCAGGCTACAATGCACAAGGAAGTACATTACAGAGCAATTCTATTTAAAAGGCTACATCTGATGTAGTATTTTTTATTTATTTACTGAAATGTTTCACCAGGAGGGCACACTGAGCTACAAGTAGCTTGTCTCACTGTGCGACCTGGGGGTAGAGGTCACATGGGGATAACACACAGAGTGATACAGAAACACAATATACACAACTGGAATGGCATACAATTAAGAATTAAGTGCAGCATGATTATACAATGACATTCAAGCGGAAGGAAACAAGAGGGAGGAGCTGGCAGGCAGTGCATAAAATGGAGTGCAAACAGATTGGCCTAGGTGAGCTGGTGGCAATAGCACAACAGAACAAGCTACAGTTCAACAGAAGTGCAAATTAAAATTAAAATTCAAGTGCAAGTTAGGTTTGGGGGCTAGCTGGTTTATGTAGAGGAGTACAGTGGAGGAGGAGTGAGGTGGGGGTGTGGTGGGGAGAAGAGGTGGAGAAAGGGAGGTGGGAAGCATGCCAAGAATTGATCTCTTCAGGATGCTGTGAATCCTGCCAGGGGCAGAAACAAGGCAAAGTTAGAGGAGAGCGCAAGAACGGACCCCTTCAGGATGCTGAGAACCCTGCCAGGGGGCAGAAACAAGGCAAATATAGAGGTGAAGGAGAGAAGAAATAGATGAGTAGGGGTGGGAGATAGGTATGGAGTTAGTGCTGAGGAGGGGAGGGAAGGAATGGGATTGGGAGGGAAGCATACCAAGGACTGACCCCTAGAGGATGCTGAGAACCCTGCCAGGGGGTGGAACAAGGCAAATAGCAAAATATGCAAATAGTACATAGCAAGATTACACATAGGTGAGTACAAGGCAACAGAAATAAAAACTCCAGTTAGGGGAATAATAGAGACACTATATACATCACAAGGCGTTACAGATAGACATACAGTAGGTGCAGGGTTGCAGTATCCTCAGGCAGACAATTAGGAAAACCCCACTTCATTTGAAGGTTCCTAATGAGACCTAAATGCCTAACAAGAACAAGAGGGATGAGGAGAGAAGTTAGCAGAATAGGAAACAGAAATGACAGGTGAGTGGAAGGGATGTTAGCTAGAGAGACAGTTGCATCGACCTTTGTCTTGAAGCCAGGTTTAAGGTTAAGTTTGAAGTTTTGATGAGTGTTGGAAGATCGCAGAGAGGCAGATAGCCCATTCCACAGAGAGGGGGCTGCCACAGAGAGAGCTTTCCCACCCATATTGGTGGTAGTTTTAGGTACCTCTAGGGTGGGAGTAGCAGAAGAGCAAAGGGACCTAGTTGGGGTTCTAAAGTGGAAAAGGGTAGACAGGCGAAGTACTGCACGTCTAGGGTGGCTTCAAGAAACAGCTACGGGTATAGTCAAAGTGACCCTGTGAGAGGCCAATCAAGGGGCGATAGAGGTTGCAGTGGTGTGTAGAGTAAGGGGCTGATAGGGCAAAGCTGCAAGCACTGTTGCAGACTACCGAGTCTAATCAGAAGGGTGACTGAGACTCAAGAGTACTGTAGATTGGGGAGCAGTAATCAAAGCTAGGGAGGATTACCCGTGGCGATGTGAGCGAACCTCCTTGATTAGGTAGGAGCTTTTAGATGATAGGCCGCTCCAGCTTCATATTAACCCTTTACCCACTCCTCTGTCCTTCCTATACACCCTGTACCCGGAGTCATCAGCCCCAATCCTGGTGTTGGCTGGCCCACGCTCCTGGATGGCTGCAACATACACCATCCCTATGCTTAAGAGAGCGGTAGCTCAGCTACTTTGTTACCCAGGCTTCTCATATTCAGGGAGACTACTCTTCACCCAGCTTCCACCTTCTCCTTGCCTCATGCCCCCTCATCCTGACTTTCCCCACCCTGCACCCTCTTACCATCCCTTCTGTTTTGGGGGGTCAGCTCATGCAGCTCTCCTACCTGATGACTCTGCACACTTGTGCATGCTACCCTCTCCCCCTTCCTAGTTTAAAAGCCCCCTGGAAGCTATGTATTCCTCCAGCTTCTGCTTCAAATCCCCCTGCCCAGTCCTGCTCAAGTGTAACCTGTCTGCTGAGTAACCCGTGACATGGGTGACTGAGATTGAGCACATACAAAAACGGCAACTCAATCGCGGCGCATGTCTTTGGGGCTACTGCATCAGGAGGGTGACCAGATTGGGGTTCACGACATAGTGACAGGATGTCACTATGGACACACACATGCATGGGGGGTGGGGGAGGAGCACACCCAGTGATGGGTGGAGGGCTTTTGGGGGTGGTGCCACGGTGAGCTGCCGAGCTGGCACTGTGGCATGTGGGTTCAGGGCCGGGGGTTCACAGGGTGCTGGGTCTCAGGTCCAGGTACAGATATATGTTTTGCTGCACCCAGCCCCAATATTTCTTTTTCATGGATTTGAACCTCCTGGAGTTGAGAATCCTATAGTAGAAGAGGTGCGGGGGGCAGCACACCCCTCCACATCAAAATGTAAGTCCCCAGAGTCAGCTTGCATGCGGTGGAGCTACATCACTGAAATTGATTTTCGGCGATGTGATGTTGCCCTAACGGCGATTGCCTTTCAGTGGTCGCCATTATGACATAGAATCGTCTGCAGCACATAGGTCACTGTTGACCCATATGTTACTCTAGTCCCCCACTGACCCATATTCATGTGAGCAACACCACTCCACTAACCAAGAATTAAACTCCATAATCGTACCCTTCCTCACCCTGGGTACTGGAAGCATTTCTGGAAAGGCCACCGAGCACCCAACCTCCATGCACAACTTTCCTAGTTCTTCAGATCTCTCCCTAACCAACTCCACCTGATTCTCCACTAGGTCACTGGTGCCTACGTGCACCACCACATGAGGTTTTTCCCTTCCCCTCCTGACATACTTAAGCAGTCCCACCCTACCCGCTGTTAAGCCTGGTATGGACTACACCCATATAGGAATAAGAAAAGCATTGTCAGATGGGGACCATGTGATCCATCTAGTCTGCCTGAAAAAACGACCCCCTCCCTATGCAGCCTTCATCCTAGCTTGTCTGCTATGTCTGTCCCATGCGAGTTTGAATTCTCTGATCATCTTTGATGCTACCGCCTGCTGGGGCAAGCTGTTCCATGGGTGTATCACTCTCTCCTTAAAGAAGTACTTCCCGAGGTTGGTTTTGAACCTTCCTCCCGCCAGCCTCATATCATGGCTTCTTGTACTTGCTGCCGTGTTCTGCTGAAATAGATTGCCTGCATGAACTGTGTTAAATCCTTTCACATACTCAAAATTTTAAATCATGTCCCCCCTTTTTCTTCTTTGCTTGAGGGAATATAGGTTCAGCTCCCTGAATCTTACTTCATATGCCCTATGATACAGTCCATGCACCATCTTAGTAGCCCTTCTCTGCACTGTCTCCAAATGGTCAATGTCCTTTTTGCGGTGAGGTCTCCAGAACTGATCACAGTACTCCAAGTGTGGCCTCACCAAGGACCTGTACAGAGGCATGATAACCTCCTGTTCTAGGGACATGGATATGTTGTTCATCCACACTCATTGGCAGTATCCTTGCCGCTTTAAATCTTGCCGGAAGGTCTTCAAGCTTGCTCCTCCCACCCACCCGGGTGGTATAACTCTCGGCTCCGCCCCATGACGCCAGATCTTCCTTACCGCTTGGAAGCTCAGGTTCCCTCCTTAACGCTCTGCGTTTGTGACTGGTTCCTATTTCTCCGCTTATGGATTTAAAAATAATATTTTGCAAAAGACTTCAGTCTTCGATCCCTCGCGCTGCGATGGATAATCGACTCCGGATTTGGAGATGCCCATGCGGGCAGAAGATGTCTCGGACGGATCCACACTCCACGCAGTGTTCTACTGCTTAGGCCTTGAGCACGACCCCGCAGGCTTGCGACCTGTGCTCATCTTTCTCGCCTACGTCCTCGAAGACCGTGCTGCCCGATTGCAACTGGGCCGTCCCGAGAAGCGTTTCCCTCCGGTGAAGTCCAAGGAGGCCCGGTTGGCGGTGTCCGCGGCGGCGGGCTCGGCGGATCAGCTCGAGCGGATGGTCGCCCTCGAAGAGGAGGCGGCGCGGGTCGTATCTTCCTCGGCCGCGGCATTTATCCCGCTCTCTCTGGGTTCTTCTCACGGCTTCCTTTAAGGAGCTTTGTCTGTCCCTCTCCACTAAAGGAGAAGGGCTCATCTGCTGGACCTTTTCTCGGTCCAAAAGAGGACAAGGTAAGTCCCTCCGTCGACGCTCTTGGGAGCGGGAAAGGTCCCTCTCTCGGGCCGCCGACCGCCGGCTTCGTCGACTGCCGCTTCGCCACTGGCCTCACGGTGTCCCTCTGGCCAGGTCAGTTGACCGAGACTCCACTGATGAAGTCGAGATTTTTCTCGACCCATTGGACGGGCTGTCGCCTTTAGCAGCCGAGATTCCCCTCTCCCCGGTTCCCCCGGGAGGAGTTGAGGATCCCGTGGGCTCGCCTGTGCCTCCGGTTCCGGAGCCCTCGGATGGACCTTCCGAGCCGAAGGGAGTGTCGGTTCCGGCCGACACCTCCCTGCACCGACCCCGGAAATTCCGGGACTCTCGGTCTCGGTCTCGGACCTCTTCGCGGTCCAGCCGTTCCCACCGTCATAGGCGGTCTCGGTCTCGGCACCGCGGTAAGCGGCGTCGCCGCTCGTCCTCGTCCTCCTCCTCGGATGAGGGGAGGCTTCGGCGTAAATTACGTCGACGGTACGAGGACCTTATGTTGCAACAGCTCCTCCTGGCCGGGAATAAGCCGACTCCGGCGCCTTCCCCGGCCATTAAGTGGCTGTCACCGCAACGGCCGACACAACCCCTCGACTTGCCCGAGGAGCCTATACCCAGGCCGGTTGTTCGGCCAAAACCAGCTGCTCCACCGATTGCGGTGGAACCTCCGCCTCCACAGCCACCAATTGGGGCTCCGACCAAGGATTCTCGGTCGGCTAAGGGTTTACCCCATCGGCTGTCAGTTACCCTCACTCCCGACCGACCTCGGCAGGTGAAGGGTGGTTCAGGCCAGAGGCAGCTCTTCGAGGACTCTTCCGAGTCCGAAGATGATTCCTCCTTCTTCTCCAAGCGACTGGACTTGGAGTCTTCAGGAGGTCAGCCAATGGACGATAGCCCGTCGTCCTTCCTAGGACTGCTTCGGCTCATCTCGGAGTCTACCGGGATGGAGCTCGAACCCGTTTCCAAACGGGCCAGGTATCCCCTCACGGAGATTCTGGACCGAGGGGATTCTCCGACGGAGGCCTTTCCGGTGGCCGAGGCCATAGTGGGTCCAGCACTGGAACTTTGGCAGCGCCCTGCTTCCTGCCCTGCGCCTTCGGCCAGGATGGCCAGGAAGTATGCGGTCCCTACCGGTTCCTTGTCCGGTTTTTCGGAACACCCCTCTGCTGAGGGTTGGTTACCGCACAGCTGCCGGCGCCGCAACGCCAGGATGTGGACAAAACCTCCTGACAAGGAGTCCAAGAAATTGGACTATGTCGGGCGTAAGTCTACGCCGCGTCCTCTCGGCCTCGTCAGGCCAGTTCGGCCGCCCTCATGGCACATTTTTCTCATGCCCTGTTGGGCTCCCTGGATGAGTCATCCTCATCTTCCCGCCGATCTGCAGACTACGGTTAAGCAGGTGCGGGACCAGAAGGGCAGGGCAGTGGCCAAACAGCAGCTCCAGACTGCTTTGGATGTAGGGGACTCATGTGCCAGATCGGTGGCGGCCGCGAGTGGCTATGCGTCGGCGGGCTTGGCTGAGGATATCCACCTTTACGGATACCCAGCATGTTGGCGGATGTTCCCTTTGGGGACTGACCTCTTCGGCCCTGGGGTGGAAGGTCACCTGCAGAGGATCGAGAGGTCCAATGCCACCTTGGACTCGGTCTCTTCGCTCAGAAGGACAAAGGCCGCAAACCACAGCCTAAGCCCTTTCGTCCTTCTGTGCCCCGGCGCCCCGGCCCAGCAACGCAGGGCCAGCAGGCCCGGCCTTGGCATCCCAAACCCAAGCCGCCGGCTTCCTCTAACAGGAGGCAGGGAGGAAAGGGCCCAGGATCCCTCGGCCGTCCCTCCTCAAAGCCTGCCCAGTGGACGGGCTGAGGGGTGTCGCCCCCCATCCCCGTCTTGCCCCCTAGGTCCCCGTAGGGGACGGCTCCGCACTTCCGTTCCGCCTGGTCCGCTGTTACCACGGACAGGTGGGTCCTGGAGGTGGTGGGAAGAGGCCTGCCTCTGGAATTCGAGCAGGCACCACCCTTCAGAGCCGCCGCCTCGGGAGCCTGGATCCCAGCCTCACTGGCGGCTCGTCGAGCCGACATCGCCTCCTCCTCCAGAAGGAGGTGGTAAGAGTGGTGGACCCTCTTTCAGACCCAGGGTTTGTGTCCAGGTACTTCCTGGTTCCGAAGCAGACGGGAAGCTGGCGCCCCATTCCATCACCTAATTCTAAACAAGTTCCTAAGGTCTGAACCTTCAGGATGGTCACTCTGGCTCAGATAATACCATCCTTGGAGCGCGTGGTTCTGCTCTCTGGACTTGCAGAAGTGGCGTTTTCGCGTCCCTATCCGTCGGTCTCACCAGAGATTCCGTTCCGAGCCGAAGGATCTCTCTTGAGTTCCAAGCCATGCCCTTCGCTGTCTCCAGCTCCCAGGGTCTTCACCAAATGCATGGCAGTGGTGACAGCATTCTTTGGCGCCGAGGGTCGGGTGTACCCTTACCTGGACGACTGGCTGATAGCAGCTCCCTCAGGAAGGCGGAGTGGTCCAGAGATCTGGCCCTCCAGGTCTGCTCCCTCAACTGGGCCTCCTTATCAACGAGGCCAAGTCGAACTCGAGGCAAGCAGGTGATTTTATTCATCGGGCGCAGTCGACTCTCTTCGAGCCAGAGCGCGGCCCCGGGGACAGGGCCAGGTTCTTCCTCCTTTGCCCGATCATTTCTGGTTGGGCACTCGCCCTGCCCGGACTTCCTGCGCCTCCTGAGTCTCATGGCGGCCTGTACCTGGCGTGGTCCGTTGGGCCGCTGGAACATCGTCCCCCTTCAGTGGGGACTGGCCAGCCAGTGGTCCAGCACTGCGATCCCTTGGACCAGCTAGTCGGTGACACAGGGGATGTGGGCAGCTCTCAGTGGTGGACCGTTCCAGATCATTTGCAGGAGGGCATCCCGTTAAGTCCGCCCGAAGCGCCCGGTCTCTCTGTCGACAGTGCCTCTCTGATGGGTTGGGGTGCCCATCTGGGGAACACGAGACTCATGGCCTCTGGTCCCCGGGAGTCCGATGCCACATCAACCTGCTGGAGCTCGAGCGGTCCGCTAGCTCTCACCGCCTTTGCTCCGTTCCTCGGGTCAAGTGGTCCGAGTCAGACGGACAATACCACGACCATGTACTATCAAAACCGCCAGGCGGGCCGCGCTCCATGCTTCTATGCAAGGAGTCTCTCCGCATTTGGTCACTGCGGCGCAGCCTGGAGGCGGATCTCCTAGCCATTCACGTGGCAGGAGCCTCCAACACCCTGGCCGATGCCCTGAGCCGATAGGGGCTGCATCCATTTGAGTGGTCTCTCCTGCCGGAGGTAGTACAGTATCTGTTCTCCCTTTGGGCACACCTCCAGGTGGACCTGTTTGCCTCCATGGAGAACGCCAGAGCTGAGTCTGTTTCTTGCCGCCCCCCTCAGCAGGGGCTCGCTGCAGGGGATGCCTCTCGAGGCAATGGACCCCGGCCTCTTTCCTTTTCCCCCATTTCCCTTGATCCACAAGGTGCTTCTCAAGGCGAGGAGGGACAAGGCCAGGTGATCTGATAGCCCCAGACTGGCCTCGCCAGTTCTGGTACCCAGATCTCCTCAGTCTCAGCTCCAGGACTCCTGTGCGCTTCCAGCTCGCCGGACCTGCTCTCAGTCAATCAGGGAAGGTGTTCCATCGGACCTTCAATCCCTGCACCTGGACGGCCTGGTTCCTGGCGGCTAGAGTTCCAGGCTTTGGTCTTTCCAGCCAGGTCCTCAAAGGTAGTTGAGGCGTCCAGTAAGTCGACCAGAAAATGCTATGCCTTCAAATGGAAAAGGTTTTCCATTTGGTATCAGAAACAAAGGCTTGGACCCTTCCTCCTGTTCCTTGGCAAGCATCTTGGACTATTTACCTGGTCCCTTTCTAGTCAAGGCTTGAGTCGGCATTCTAAGGGTGCCTGGCAGCCATCTCTGCTTACGGTAGCGGGCCGGGAAGCAGTCGATGGCGCAGGAGAAGGTGGTCTGGCGCTTTTTCAAAGGCCTTGATCACATTCCCCTCAGTCTTGGGAACCCCACCTCCGTGGGATCTACTGCTGGTACTGGCAAGCTCATGGGCAAATATTGAGACCTATGCACAGGTGTGCTCTCTCTCATCTGTAGTGGAAGACCGCTGGGTGGCTATCTGCGTCAGCCAGAAGAGATGGGAGGCTCCAGGCGACTTTCCATCGGGGAGTCTCCCTCACCTGGTCTTCCACAGGGACAGGGTTGTCCCTCACGCCCCACCGAAATTCCTTCCAGAAGGTAATTGTGGAGTTTCACTGTAACCAGGTGTTGACTCTGCCAGTGTTCTACCCCAATCACTCGGGCCGAATACAAACCCGCCTCTGGACCCTAGAGGCATTATTATAAAACAAAAGCTGAAAGCAGAGAGATTACGCCAGCTGTTTTGTCACTCACGCTGACGCATCTGGCAGACCACCAACCAGCGGACGAAAACAGGTGGTAACCTCCTGCATATCTCTGCTATAATTGGGACATGGAGCCTCCAGAGGATAAGAGCTCATTCTACCCGCCATACTGCTCCGGTGGCTGCTTCCAGGGGCGTCCCTATCAAGAAATCTGCAGGGCTGCTACGCAAGTCAGCAAACACCTTCATTACCCACTACCACATCGACCTTGAGTCACGCCGGGATGCTGGTTTTGGGGCCTCGGTTCTCCAGTCTCTTTTCCCAAGTAAGTATATGGGGTGTCGTCTTGCCTCCTCCTCCCGGAGAACTGCTAGGAGTCTGCCAATGAGTGTGGATGAACAACATATCCATATCACTAAATACAGGTTACTCACCTGTAACAGGAGTTCTAGGAATGGTATATGTTGTTCATCCACAACACCCTGACCCCTCCCGGCTTGACGCACAACCCTGAGCTTCCAGCGGCCAGATCTGGCGCATGGCGGGAGCGAGAGTTATACCACCCGGTGGGTGGAGGAGCAAGCTGAACCTTCCGCAAGATTTAAAGCGGCAAGGATACTGCCAATGAGTGTGGATGAACAACATATACCATTCCTAGAACTCCTGTTACAGGTGAGTAGCCTGTATTTTTCTACTAGTAATACCTCTACTAATACAGCCAAGGATGCCCCCGCTTTCTGTGCTACTTTCTCACATTATTTTCCTATCTTTAATTCATCCAACTGTGTTGTTCATCCCTCCTTCCCCACCTGATCCTCTTAAGTATACAGTACCCTAACACTACTACTCCACCCTTCTCTTTCCCCCATTGCCTGTATCTGCCTGCAACCCCTTTCCCTCCCTTGGCGCTTGCCTCCCTGCCCATCAGCTTTACTGGACCTTCCTGCTGGGCCTCCACCCCTTGCCTGCCACCCTCCCAGTGACTAGTGCACCATCAGTGACCCCCCACCCCACCAAGTGCCACTCACACTCTCCCTTGGCTGCACCCCACCACTGACCCTGCCCTGTCACCCCTCCCCTACCCATATCTTTTGAACCCACCCCCTTCTCCCCATTAGGACTCCTATCCCCAGCATTCTCTCTACCCTGACTGTTGCCTTCCTCACTCTTGGGAGTACCATCTTCCCCCTCTGTCACCAACATCAGAACCGCGTACCTATTATTTAACCATACCCTCCTCCTACCGACATTGTCACTGCTGCCACCCTGAAGCAGCCTGGGATCCACAGTTTGGCCCGGGCTCCGCTTCTTCCCCCCCATTCACCTCAAACTCTGCCTCCCTGTATGCCTGAGGTGGTGCCCCTCCTCCCCTCGCTCTGCCCATCCCCTTTCTTAACCTTTTTATCTCTCCTGACAACCAGTTGACCTCTGCCTGCAGTACTCTCAGCCTGCGGCAAATGGGACATTCCCGTAGCCTCCACAGCATACCCATCCATACGAATGCCCCACAGCCACTGCAAACCCACCAGCCTGTCACCCCTGGACCCCTGCTGATATCCTGAAATAATAATGTCTTTAGTTTATAAACACAGTAACCCTTGGCAGGACATAGGTTTCTTCAACATTAATGCACTTCCCAGGTGCATGCAAAGTACTCTGCCTTTGTTACCATACTTACATATTCTAACAGTCTAACTACAATGAAAATAAAACCTTTTTCCATTAAAGGAAAATTTTTCTCATTTTATGAGCTCAGTAACCCACCCAGGGCATGGGTTTCTTTAGAATGAATGTACTGGTCACCCGTAAACAGGTGTTTGACCCATGGACTTTTCCAGATTTTAAATAAACAAAACAAAGAAATAAACTTATGGAGTGCATTGAAAGACACTCAGCTGGTGGTCTTGTGCCTTCCAATTCACCCAGGGCATGCATTAAGTCTCTAAATACGGCTTGGGTGGGTTATTGCAAGGCTACTGATTTATGGTGATTAAATGACATTCTGTTTTTAAGTCTTGAAATTCCAGGAATTGCACTGGCGACTGTAAATCTAATTTCTGGATTTTACTGGGATTCTATTGTCATTACTTCATATGTGTATAAACAGCATACAAGAAGGCTTAATGTACAGAGCATTAATTATTATGTCTGTCATGTGTTGTGTCTGTTGATACAGGTTGTATATTGTATTTGCTGTGCTTGTATTTATGTACATATTCTGTGTAACTGTTTGTTTTATACTTCGAGACTCATTGAAAATGAGCCTCAGCTCATTTAGGCTATCCTTTCTAATTTTCAGAATACATTTTCCTACTACTACTATTTATTTAGTTGTTTAACCAGGAGTAGCACACTAAGCTGATAGATTTTTTACAGGAGCGACCTGGGAGCACAGGGAAGCTAAGTGACTTACTCAGGGTCACACAGTATGCAAGTGGAAGCTGTGGGTTTCAAACCCAGGTCTGGTCTGCTGGATGTCACCAGATTTGCAGCTCAGAGCCTTAAACCACTGCACTATACTGCTACTATTGAAAGTAGTACAGGAAGCAATTATAAGAAAAATATAAGTTCTATAGATTTTCTGATCTAGTATAAAAAGCCAAATTCCATAAAATTCTTTCTTTTAACCCGTGTGCAGGCATTCCAGATTCTGGAATTTACCGTGTTTTCGGTAAAAAACAAAAACCAGTGTCCTTTATTATTGCTTGCTTCTCTCTTTGCCTTTAATCTGTGCTGTGCTTGTTGTAATCTCAAGACTGCTTGTTTTATACTTGTGCTGTGTTTGTACTTTTCCTCGTCACGTCAGAAAATAGGCATTGTTTGTCTAGTATCGTACCAGGTAAACAAAACTAAATAAACAGCCTGTGGCATCCATAGCATCAATGCATCTAGCAATACATGTATGGGGGAGACAGCTGGCCAATAAACCTCTCAATGTCTCTACCTGCAAAGGTTGACTTATTATTATGCATCCAGCAAATTCTGGAGATTAGGGAAGCACAGCTGGGAGAGGCTGACCCTCAATACAGGAGGAAGAGGAGATGTAATTGGAACAGAGATGAGGTGTGGGAGGTGAGTCCATTTTAATGTGGAGGTTGGTGGAGGGTTGAATAGGCTGCCAGAGGAAGTGGTCTGTGCAAAATCGTGGGAGGGGCAACTTAGATGAGGCGGGATATACACAAAGGTTTGGTGAAGACCACACTTGGATGGGAAGGGGGATGGGGAGAGTGAAAAGCCCTTAGGGCTCTCTCATTCAACATAAATTAGGTAGGAATGGGCAGACATGAGGGGCCAATGGGCCCTTTTCTGACAGCAGATTCCATATTTCTAAGTTTCCAACAGTATTGTACCCTTCCACCCCCAGGGCACACCTGGAAATGATCTGTCTGCTTCTCAGTTTGTCTTTCTCGGTCAAACATTGAGAATAAAACAGTACATAAGCTATAACTGCAGTAACACACTTCAGTATGAGGGGTTGTATGGAATATATATGTGCCTCTCAGGTGCATGCATATTTTCCCTTATGCCTGTACACACCGTTACTTAGATCACTCTGCAACAATTAGACAACCAGGGGAAAGGATGAATTAATCAGGAAACTAGGGTAATACTGGAAAAAAAACTGCCACCACTAGCACCTAGGGATGAAATGAAGGCAAGTGAGCTGGTTTGGGGAATTTCTGGGTCAGGCATTGAGTGACAATTAATTACAAATGGACATATTGCCAGCTCTGTGATGCCGAAGGGTGGAAGACAGTGCTGGCACACTAGTGACCTTGGGTTGTGCCCTGTGTCAGGAGCAGAGTCAGATAGGCAAGGTTAGGAGCATCTGCGAGGACACTCTCCTACTGGGTCCTAGGAACCACTCATTTAGTGACACCTAGGGGAGGCATGCAGTGTATCACTGATGCAGTCGGTGGCCACGCAGTGTCAGGTCCCCCCAAGAGCAGTTGCATGTGAGCACCTTGTTAATTATTATGGTGAGGCAGGCTAAAACAGAGAAAAGAAGACACCCGCTGGATGCACAACTTCTGCTGCTGAGGGTCTGCCATGTCCAGTGGGGCATTGGATCATGCCATCTCCCCCCCTCCTGCCACCTGCCACCAACTTAGTATACTGTTCATCCTGTGCACAGCCTCAGTAGTGCATAACAGGAGAATCCCATCTCGAGGGTCCAGCTGAAGAGAGTGGGGGGATGTGGTTCTCAAAGGATCTGGGCAGGCATGAGCACTGAGAACATCACAGAGACCAAGAGTGGTAGCCGGATCAAGCAGCTAGACTGAAGAACACAGATCAGTGAGTAGGAATTAAGAATGAATAAAAAACAAGCTTGTTTTCTAGATTCACTGCCGGGGAAGGGCAGGAGGTGCATGTACTCAAACATTAGAATTACCAGCCCTGCTCTCTATGTCCCAGTTGATCGCAGATAGGAACACAAATGTTTCAGCTTGTGCCCCAGGCCATTGATGACCACCTTTCAGTTAGGTCCCTCGTTCACTGTGGAGCAGCACCCTTGTGCAGGCAACGGGTCTGCATTTATTTATTTATTTTATTTTTTAATTTAGTCTTTGGTAACCGGGTAAGGTCCACTAGACACAAGTGCCTGTTTTCAAAGGCAACCTGGGAGCACTGGGAGGTTAAGTGTCTTGCTCAGAGTCACACAGTATGCAAGTGGAGGTTGTGAGAATCAAACTCAGGTCTGGTCTGCTGGATGTATCAAGCTCGTTCACACCTCATTCCTCTAACCTCTAGGCTATACAGCCAGCCCAAATATTTAAATATTGTCCTGGCACATAAAGAATAATGGATGGTCTTCGGATAATAACCACGCTGCAATCACTTTGAGAGGTTGCCATGACAACATGTATACCTCGAGAGCACACCACAGATGTTTACTGCTGTCATGGCAACTCAAGAAGTGATTGCAGCATGGTTATTATCCGAAGACCATCGATTAGCTTTTATAGTGTATGGGTTCCATGTACTATGAAAGCTAATTCCACTGACTCTGATTCTGTTTGGCTCATTACACACTGTTAATCCATTCGTCTTACCTATTGGAGTCAACTATCAGGCTGTGGGTTCTCAGAAATCTTGTTTATTTAAAATGATAGTCAACTTGCACAAATGATACAGGATTAAGATAACTGCATGTTCAAACACCAAAAAACACTTTTAAGACTCTGCTAGCTACTATTTTAAAACAATTAAGCCCCCAAAAAAAATGAGTTTTAAACAGATACAGCCACAGCAATCCAGTTGGCTGTGCTGGTCACATGATGACTTGAAGTGCTGTATCATAGGATACATCACCACGCAGTCTTCACGTATGTAAGTCGGCCCTGTTGTGCACAGGAGATTGCTGCCTGTAAGGACTGAGAGCTGCCAAAGGTAACTAGGAGGGAAAAAAAAAAGATTTTTAGTCAAAACAAAATGAGGAAATGTGGCTTCATTGGGGCAGAAGGGTAACACCAAGGGACGCGCATGTGCAACGGTACCAATGTTGTTATGCCATTGCTGTGACGTACTCAAGAAAGGTTAACTCACAATCAGACATCCTAAGGTAACACAGTGGACCTTGAGGAAAGATTGCCGTATGTTGTAACACCCTTCCTTAGTCATCACGGTGGCCGGACAGGTAGGAAGGCGACGGATGAGGGGTGGGTGAACTAGGCTACAGGATGTCACTATACGCACGCGTACATGAGGGGGTAGGAGCAAGCACAGTGAGCATGGACTTGGGAGGGGTGGATAGGCTGTAGGAGTCGTGCTGTGATTGTCAGTTGAGCTGCGTCATGAGTCGGGATTGGCTAGTGGTTGGGATGGCTGAGGTACTGGGTTCAGGTCCGGGCAGTGGTGCAATTTTTACTGTGCCCAGGCCAAACCTTTTATTTTTACTGCTTTCACCCCGATGTGTGCACCCCTTGGAGTTGAGAATCTTTAAGTAGGGGTGTGGCAAGCCCCCTCACAGAATGCAGTAAAATGCCCCCCCGCCACAGAATGCAGTAAAAATATGTCCTGGCACCAGTATGCTGGTGTGCCAGGGTTGTCAGAGTGCCAAAAATGTGTTCAGCACTCTGACTGAGTGATAATGGTGGTTGCCTTTAGGCGTGCGCCATTATCACATAGACCCATGTCCTAGTGATGGTATAACATGGTTATAATCTGGTTGATTTCAGTTAATAATCTCCTCTCCCATACTACATTATAATGGTTTCAAAGTAGCTGTACTAGTAATTGAAAGCAGTAGTACTAGTTATTAGAAGCAGTAGTACTGGTTATTAAAGGCAGTAATGCTAGTTGAAAACAGTCATGCTAGTTTTCATCATTTAATTTTTATTTTAGAAATCTTTAATACATTTACAAATAAGGCACAAAGCAATATACATGCCAAGCTTCTGTCAATAATACATCACATCTGCTGTTATAAAAGTTAAGAAAACATTCTGAGTTAGAAGAGATTAAGAACATACTTATCCATATAAAAGCATAAAGCAGCGTTCTTAAATTTAACAAACAATAACCTAAAACTAGAACTAGATTCTAATTATAGGATATGACATTTTCCTTGAAAAATAAACTTATTCAAAGCAGTATTACTAAAAGCAACAATCCTGAACAAATATTTTAAGTATTCACAGAAGAAAGGGAAGAAGGACCACCATTGGGTGATAGGGACACCAGTGGGAGAGAGGTGGATACCAGCCCATTTACAGAGGAAGGAGTCCTAAAGACATGGCGGGAAGGTAAGAGAGAAAAGGTTAGCTTTCAGGAGGTACAGGGAAACACGTATGGGGACAGGGAACTGTAGCTGGAAAAGCAGAGGAAGGTGGGGAAACCAGCCAAGAGCACAAAGGTGCAAATGGAGGAAAAAAATAGCCCAGGCAATTAAGAAAGGAGACAAGACCTTTTCAGATACATTAGTGAAAGGAAGAAGGCAAGGGGTGGATTGGGAGGTTAAAAAGGGAGGAGGGGTGTGCGGAGGGGACCTAGAAAAGAACAATCCTGAACAAATATTTTTGTTCAGTTTTACAGAAGAAAGGGAAGGAGACGGACACTACTGGGTGACAGGTGGCACCAATGGGAGAGGTGGATACCAGCCCACTTATGGAGGAAAGAGTCCAAAAGGAGCTGGAGAATCTGAAAGGGGTCAAGGCTATGGGCCGGATGGAATACATCCCAGAATATTAAAAGAACTTAGAGAGGTGCTGGCAACACCACTAACTGCCCTGTTCAACAAATCGATAGAGACAGGGGTAGTTCCAGGGGACTGGAGGAAGGCAGTAGTCCCTCTCCATAAAAGTGGGAACAAGGAAGAGGCTGGCAACTATAGATCAGTCAGCCTGACCTCGGCTGTGGGGAAATTAATAGAGTCACTGCTAAAGGAAAGGATTGTGATATTTCTTGAATCCAGTGAAGCACAGGATCCGAGGCAGCATGGATTCTGGGTGACTAGGGAAATAGATCATTTTCTGGGAGGGGCAGTGGATGTGGCCTATCTAGATTTCAGCAAGGCCTTCGACACTGTCCACATAGGAGGTTGGTAAATAAGTTGGGCAGCCTGGGAATGGACCCTAAGGTGGTAAACTGGGTCAGAAACTGGTTGAGTGACAGGACACAGAGGGTGGTGGTAAATGGCGTTCAATCCGAAGAGAGGGTAGTGACCTGTAGGGTGCTACAGGGATCCATGCTGGGACCAGTCCTCTTCAATGTCTTCATAAGCGATATTGCAGAGGGGCTGGAGGGGAAAGTATGTCTCTTTGCAGATGATACTAATTTCTGCAACAAGTTGGCATTCAGGGTAGTGGAAAAATGAGACGGACCTAAACATGCTTGAGAAGTGGTCGAGTGTGGCAGCTAAGATTCAGTGCAAAGAAGTGCAAAATCATGCATTTTGGGCACATAAATCCAAGGAGGAGTATAGATGGAGGAGGAGATACTGTTGGCCACTAATCAGGAAAGGAACCTGGGGTAATCATATGTAGTGACCTCAAGGTAACCAAGCAAAGTGAGAAGGCTGGGGAGAGCTAGTGGGATGCTAGGGTGCATAGGGAGGTATCACTGCAGAAAAAAGGAGGTGGTTATGCCACTGTACAGATCACTAGTAAGACCTCATCTGTAGTACTGTGTCCAGTTTTGGAGGCTGCATCTCAAGAAGGACATAAACAAAATAGAGGCAGTCCAGAGAAGGGCGACAAAAATGGTGCAAGCACCGCAATAAAAGTCATATGAGGAAAGCCTGGAGGACCTCAATATGTATTTCCTGGAGGAGAGGAGAGAGAGGGGATATGATAGAGACATTCATGTGCATCAGGGGTTTAAACAGGGTACAGGATGGTAGCATCTTTCAGAAAAGAAGATTCATCCCAGAATTCTAAAAGAGCTAAGGGTAGAACTAGTGACACCACGGACTACCCTTTTTAACAAATCATGGGATGATGGGGTGGTACCCGAGAACTGGAGGAGGGCAGATGTGATTCTCCTTCACAAAAGTGGGAGCAAGGCAGAAGCAGGAAACTACAGACCTGTTAGTTTAACCTCAGTGATAGGGAAAATGATGGAATCACTTCTGAAGGAAAGAACTGTTGAGTATCTAGAGGCCAGAGGGGCTGGGACCCTAGGCAGCATGGATTCACAGCGGGAAGGTCATGCCAGACAAATCTGATAGATTTATTTGACTGGGTGACCAAAGTAGTAGATCAGGAGGGGCTGTGGACATGGCCTACCTAGACTTTATAAAGGCATTTGACACAGTCCCACACAAAGATTAATATACAAGTTAGCCAGCCTGGGAGTGGGTCCCAAGATGACAGCCTGGGTAAAAATTGGCTGGAGAATAGGACACAGAGAGTAATAGTAAATGGAGTCCACTCAGAAGAAAGGAGGGTTACTAGTGGGGTACACTGAGGTTCAGTATAGGACCGGTCCTCTTCAATGTCTTTATAAGCGACATTGGGAAGGACCGGAAGGAAAAGTATGTCTCTTTGCAGATGACACTAAGATCTGCAACACAGTTGATGCACAGGGTGGGGTGGAAAGGATGAGAAGGGACTTGGCAAGGTTAGAGGAATGGTCAAATGTATGGCAACTTAGATTCAATGCTAAGAAGTGCAAGGTAATGCACCTGGGAAACAAAAACCCAGGGGAAGAGTACACAATGGGGGGTGAGATACTAACAACAACAAAAATGGAAAGGGACCTGGGGGTAGTCATATCAGATGACCTAAAGGTGGGCAAGCAATGTGAGAGGGCAGCAAGGAGGGCTGGGGGTATACTGGGATGCATAGGGAGAGGCATCACCAGTAGAAAACAGGAAGTTATTAACCCTCTGTACAGACAGCTGGTGAGACCCCATCTGGAGTACTGTGTGCAGTTCTGGAGACCCAATCTCCACAAAGACATAGACAGGATGGAAGCTGTCCAGAGGAGGGCAACTAAAATGGTGCAGGGTCTGCACCGGAAGACATATGAAGAGAGGCTTAAGGAGCTTAATATGTATAGCCTCGAGGAAAGGAGGGAGAGGGAGGACATGATAGAAACTTTCAAGTACCTCAAGGGAATCAACAAAGTTCAAGAGGGTAGCATCTTTCAAAAAAGGTGTGCAAGAACAAGAGGCACAATTTGAAGATGGGGGTGGCTCAGAGGTAATTTAAGAGTATTTTTTCACAGAGAGGGTTGTGGATGCATGGAATGGCCTTCCGGAGGAAGGTTGTGGAGTCAAAATCAGTGGTGGAATTCAAGCATGCATGGGACAGTCATAAGGCAATTCTGGGGGTGGGGGTAAGAAAGAAGTTGGCTGCTGGTAACTAGGATCTGCAGCTTATCCAGTAGATAGGAAATGGGCAGACTGGGTGGGCCAAGCGGTCCTTATCTGCATCAAATTCTATGTTTCTATGTTTCTATGTAAGGTGTACAAGAACAAGGGGGCATGATATGAGGCTAGAGGGGGTAGGCTCAGGGGCAACGTGAGGAAGTTCCTTTTCACAGAAAGTAGTGGATGCTTGGAATAGCCTTCCTGAGGTGGTGGTGGGGGGCAAAACTGGTAGGGGAATTCAAGAATGCATGAGATAGACATAAGAGTACTTTCGTAGTAGGGAAGAGAGGGTAAGCTGCAGATCAGCTAGGGTCTACAGTATTGCATTAGGTAGGGGAAAAGGGGCAGACTAGGTGGGCCACACGGTCCTTACCTGCTGCCACCTTCTATGTTTCTATGTTTACTACACGTTGAAAACACAGTAATACTCTAGTTAGTTAAACATTTTACTTTACAGTATCTACCTAGATATGCTTGCCTGCTTTTTCAGCTGCTGGTGTCTCCCTCCCCTAAAAGCACAGGCTAACCTGTTCTTCCCAAGTCAAAGAAACTCTACTCCTCCCCCACTTTCCTGAAACTCCGAAAATTGCACCCACAATTTTATTGTGGAATCCGAAATTTCCAACATTCTCTACAACAACTGACATGTTCCACAATTTCTTCCATTTCTTTGAGTTTTTGCATCCAATTGTGTAAACATGATTAACATTTTCAATAAAGACTCTCAAACATATTGACAATGTGGCATGTATACTTGGGTTTATTTATTTATTTAGATTTAGGTTTCACCAAAACAATGCAATGCAAGGTGGGAGAGGTTTTATGTGACACCACTTTCATTTGAATCCTTGTCTGGTTTGGTTTCAAAATCCACTGTCCAAGCATAAGTACATTTAAGTACTTAAACATTTGATTTGCATTGAAGCAGTCTATCAGAAAACTTTTGCTGCTACAGAGACTGAAACAATAGGTGAGAGAAAATGTGCAAATTATCCCATTAACCTAAATGAAGCGCTAACTACAAAGTCTTTTTGTAAGTGGTAGGGTAGGTTTTCTTTGCAAACATACTTTTTTTTTCATTCAGACTAGTTTTGATTCAAATACCTGAGGATTCTGGATGGCCCTGCTGATTATAAACTTGATTATGCTTCTGAGAGAGTTGGTGACAGTGATCCCTCTGTCAACAATCTACAACATAGATACACTGATACTGTCAGCAGATGAGGCCTATAGGCCCACCCAGTTGCCCATTGTGCTTGTAAGAAGTCGGTTGTCCTTACCCCTGACCCAGGATTCCTTATGTCTATCCCATAGATTCCTGTGATTGTTTCAGCTCCCACCACTTCTTCAGGCAGGGTGTTCCGCTTTGTCCTCCACCCTTTTCATGAAGAAATTCTTCCTCACGTTTCCTCTGAATTGCCCTCCCTCCAACTTCATCCCATGCACTTTAGTCCTGGAACATCTTTTCATTGAAAATACTGTATTCCTGCACCCTGTTCCTCCCCGTAAGGTACTTGTATGTCTCTATCATATCCCTCTCTTCCTCCTCTCCTCCAAGGAGTACATATTCATGTCCTTCAGCCTGTCCTCTTAGGACTTGTGATGCAATCCCTGCACCATCTTTGTTGCCCTCTTCTGAACTTTTTCCACCCTGTCTATGTCCTTATGTAGGTATGGTCTCCAGAACTGGACATTGTACTCCAGGTGGGGCCTCACTAGTGTCCTGTATAGTGGAACTATGATCACCATATTGATCCTCACATGCAAAGACCGCAATAAAAACCTGACTGGAGGTCTGAAAACAAGCTAATAAAACAGTGATAGTGTATTAGAATATTTATCTTCAAATAAAATAATTGCAGCCAGAGTAAAACAAAGGTAAATTACAGGGTACTCACGCTAGTGTATGATGTAGTAAAAATACATTGGTATGATTTAATGTTTATGTGATTTGAAAAATATTGTACAGCACCCACAGTGCCAATTCTGAACAGTAAACATTTTAACAACATAAACTTTTTTTTTTTTTACTGGGACTTGAGTATCCATTCCACCACTCTGGTTATTTTTTTCTTGTACCAAAGTGAGTGAATAATTGACAGAGCACTGTAAATAGTAGTTGATCAAACATTATTATTCTACATCTAGAAACACAAAATTTGTTGATTCTGGATTTATTTAATATTGATTGACTGTGGCTAACAAAACAGAATCTTCTTATCATTGTGTGAGGCAGACAGTTTTACATTTTGGAAGATCGGCAACACATCAGTCAAGTTAGTATTCTTTTCAGGAGCACAGACATCCATTCCTTCATGTTTAAAACATATTCAAGTGGAAATGTATTTATTCAAAAAGTTATGATAACTTACATGTGCTGCAGAAAACAATAACAGATTTACTGTAGTGACAGGGGATGTACAGTAGAACTCCAGCAGTTTCCTCACAATTGTTGCAAAGAAGTACCATCATTTTGGGTAACTTTTCCATAGCGTTTGCCTTTGATTTGACATGGAACCTTTGTAAAAGAGCCTCTTGTTCAAAGGTATTGTAATCCGAGAAATAAATAAAATAAAAAAATAAATGTTTCAGTGGCCCTAAAACTAACAGGAGAGTTTTTTTTTTTTGTCTTAAAGCTTCTAGGAGCTCCTCCTTGCCCCCATCTCCTGTCTGACTAACAATGCAGGACAGGATCTGTAAGTGCCTGAATGAACAGCTGCCTTTTTCATGTGTTCTGGTCTCATTCTACTTTATTACCTTCTGAGAGGATGGATGTTTTTTGAGTACAGATGTTACCTAATCCTAAATTGTTTTCTATTGATGGCTTATCCTCTGGAGCTATAAGGGAACTGCTTGCTTTGTCGTCTCCCATGGCCTACCTGAAAATAGGTAGGAATTTCTCTAGTGTGCATACCAGAGTAATAAAAACAAAATAAATAAATGTAGTCCATACCAAAGAGCCATACAGTATCCATATGATAAAAAAAAGAAAATAATTTAACCCTTAGGCTGCCAACAGAATTAGAACGTATAGGGATTTGGGACTGATATATCAGGCCATGGCCATGCAAGGGTTAAATATCTCAGAACTGCTTTTTGGGGGATATTTTAAACATACGAAATAGTGGGAAATTATGTCTCATACGTCTCATGCGAAACTGTCTTAATATCTGCTAGTCTAGTGGCACCCCCTGTCTCTGTGCTAAACGTTGATACCTTATACATAACATGTACAATCCCTAAACCTATGTATGTTAATACCTATCTATGTACCCGCATGACTAAATAAGTACTCAGCTAAAGCTACTCCACTGTTGCTCCTGTGTATCCCCACTCCTTTATATGTATTTACTTACTATCACCCTATACAATACTACTATGTATGTATTCACTGAATCTATAAATGTATTATCCAAGCCTACTGTTCAATGTCACCAAGCTATGTACTCTTTGTAACTAATTCCAGGTCACCCCTGAGACAGGGATCTCTGGTCTCAGTGGGCTTACCCGGTTACCAAAATCTAAATAAATAAATAAATAAATATATGAAAGTATGGTTAATACATTTTCAGAATATAAAAGACAAAGAACTTCTGCGCCAAACACTGAGGCAAGGGTTACCCAAAAGGGCATCTGGCTGGGAAACCAAGTTTCAAGAAAATACAAAATCACACATGCCCACACAATGCAAGCATCATGGGCTGCATATGCAAATCACCACAGAATGTTATGCTGGTTCAACTTTAAGCAGAATTGCATGGTGCGAAAGGCCTCTACTTTGGTTAAAGGGTGCTAACAGATGACATAGACACGTGTTTAGATCTACCAGGACTTATCAGTGTGCCTCGTCCATTTGACACCCCAGTGGAATGGACCAGCTACCCTAAGACAGTGTGTCTTGGATATGTTGTGGTGAACCCATTAAAATAAAAAACTATTTAAAAGACAAAGAACCTCTGTGCGCAAACACTGAGGCAAGGGTTACCCCAAAGGACATTTGGCTGGGAAGCCAAGTTTCAAGAAAATACAAAATCACACATGCCTATATATATATATATATATGTGCAACCAGTTGTGCATATGTAAGCTAACTATTAAAGGGATACTGTCAGCTTTTTGGGGGTGTTTCTCTTCAGTGACTTCTTAAGGTGTCTGTTGCCCGCACATGCCTACAAGATACTATGCTGGATCCCTGCTTTTTAAGAGAAGTATCATTGTGTTGAAAAATTCTTAAAATATAATTTCTAGTGAACTAATCTTTTGGTCGACGCTTGAAGTCACAGTGTATTCCCGATCACACGATCCAGAGCACAGTATTGTGCAGGGATGCCAGTAAACTCATGCCTGCACAAGTTCTTCATTTTTTTGCAATACGTGGTAAGTGAAGTTCTTTAAAGCAACCATTATTCAAACATGGGGAAGTGACTGAGAAGTGAAAAATTAACATTGCAACATACAGTACATAAAACATGCTTTGAAAACGTGACTCTGGGCATGCGCATTAATGTTGACTGAAAATGTCAGCTTGCAAGTCAGCAGAATCAGTCTAATACAATCTACTATATTGCGGCAAACAATAAGTAAAAAAAGCTGTTTTTGCACACTGTGTGCAAATTAGGACTACCCATATGTGGACTCTTAGTGCCGACTGTTCCCTTTAAATGCCTCCCTAGGACCCTCTTGAAAACAAACACCTACATGAGGTTAGCCTGGTGTTGAAAATGTCAAATAAATATAACAATTAATACATGCATTACAGACATACAAAACTTGCCAGCAGATAAAGGCAGGTGGTTTAACAAATCTGCTCAAATATGCAGCTAGCACCCCTTATTCTGCAGCTGCTCCTCCTCCTCAATCTCCCTCCCTTGCCCCTCCCCTTGCCCTGTCCTGGCCTTTTGAAGCAGCCCACTGTTCTACTGGATACCACTTCTGCGGTAATGCATTCCACCCAGCTGCTACCCTCTCCATAAAAAGTGTCTCCTCATCTCACTCCTGAACTGTCCTCCCACCAGTCTCATATCATGGCCCTGGTGTCCCTCCCATCCCTTACTTTGAACAGTCCCTCCATACCTGTCTTGTTTATTCATTTCATGTACTTGAAGGTTTCAATCTATATCCCCTGTCCTCCTCTCCTCCAGCGAGTACATGTTCAACTCCTCAGCCCCCTCGTATGGCAAGTCCCCTAGCCCCTGGATCATCTTTTGTTGCCCGCGCTCACCACCTCCAGTAACTTAATGTCCCTTTTCATGTCCCTTTTCAGATATGAGCACCAGTACTGCATGCAGTACTCAGGTGTGTTCTAACTAATGATCTGTACAGTGGCAGAATCACCTCCTCCTTGAGGAAATACCCTTGCAATGCAACCTAGCATTTTGTTGGCTTTGCAGCTACCTTCCTACATTGTGCTGAGTTGTTCATTGACCCCATAATGAGCACCCCCAGATCCTTCTCCTCTGTCTCGGCTAGCTGCACTCCCCCAGCTGGTAACCCCTCCTTAGGTTTTTCTCCCAAAATGCAGCACCTTGCACTTTTTGGCACTGTACCCCAGTTGCCAGATGTCCAACCAGGTTTCCCGCTTTACCAGATTATCCTACAACCCCTGCCATCCCCCTAGGTCATCCACCACTGCTCCCATCTTGGTGTCGTCAGCAAACAGACTGGTCTTGCTCTTGATGCCTAATGATATGTCAACAGTGAATATCCCAAACAACACTGGTCCCAACACCGATCCCTGCAGAACATTGTTTGTCACTACCCTTGGGATGAGAGCGCCCCACCCACCACCACCTTCTATTGCCTTCCTGAAGCCAGTTCCCTACCCATCTCACCAGCTTTGCACCCACCCCTGTGCCTCTAACTTACTTCCAAGCCACCCATGTGGCACCAGTAGAATGCCTTATTGAAGTCCAGGTACAGGACATCCACTGTGTGGCCCCCATCCAACTGCCTAGTTACCCAGTCATAGAACTCACCAGGTTGGTTTGGCAGGATCTGCCACTTAGGAAGCCATGTTGTCTGCTGTCCTGTAGCCCTTGGCTCCAGGAGGGACACCAGCTCTCCTTCAGGATAGTCTCCATCAGCTTATCCATGATGGATGTGAGGCTCACTCAGTCTGTAGTTCCCTCAGTTCTGAGGCACACACCCTGAGTGTAGTGAGGCATTGAAAAGGTCTGCCAAAGATCCCACCCAGGACCTCTGCCAGCTCCTTCAGTACCCTGGGTGGATGCCATCTGGCCTGGAGCCTCTCCACCTCAGTGCCTCAAACCCTCCAGAATCCTGCCCTCCGTGATTTCGGCCATCCATCACCCCCTTCCTCCCTTCCTGCCCTCCCTCCCTCCCCTTAGTAAATACAGGGCAGACGTAATCATTTAGCACTCTGCCTTATCAACCTCTACTTCCACCTACCTCTCCTTTCTATTTCTACTGTATTTATTTATTTATTTATTTATAGTCCTACAGCTCCTTTTCTCCCTGATGTACCTGAAGCAGACCTTCTCCCTTCTAATGCCCTGTGCCAGCCTGAACTCCTTAGATGCTTTGGTTGCCCTTACTGCCCTTTGTCACCTCCTTCAATTCCTTCAGGTACTCCTCCCTGTCTTCCCCCTCCTGTATTTTTTGTACCTCCTAAAGGCAGCTCTTTTCCTCCTTACCTTTCCATGACCTCATTGCTCACCCAGCTAGGTTTCTTTGCCCTAGCCTTCTTGCTCTGGGCCTTGCTGCAGGTTCTTGTTGTCTCCACTATCCCCAGCTTTATGAGCTCCCACCTCTGGTTAGTGCCCATACTAGGTTTAATTCTGGCCAGGTACCTTTACCACTTCCCCATCCTCCCAAAGTCAGCCCTCCTGAAGTCCAGCACCCTTGTGCCAGATTCCACTCTTTCTTACTCATATCCAATGTGAACCATACTGAGTGGTGGTCACTCCCACCAACCAGTGGTTCTTCCACCCTCAGTTCCTCACAAGCTTCCCATTTGCCAGCACAAGGTCAAGGGTATTCACTAAGCTGGTTGGTTCACTGACCATTTACATCAGGAAGCTGTCCTGGAAGGCATCCAGTGGTACCTGCTCCTTATATTCTTGGTTGTTGGGGTACTCCAGTCCACTCCTGGTATGCTGAAGTCCCCATGATCACCACACTACCCTTCTTGCAGGTCCTCCTGATCTGTCCTGCTGGTTCCTGTCTCAACCCCTGTGTCTGAGAGGGCAGCCTGTATACCACTCCCATCCTGGAGAGTCCTATTCTTGAATCCTGGATTTACATCCACAGTGACTCTGTACTACCTTCCTCCCCTTCCTCCTGTACACATTTCAGTCCTTCACTCACATATAGTGTCCCCCTCCTTTCCCATTTGCTCTATCCCTATGAAATATCCTGTACCCTGGTATCGATAGGTCCCTGTCATTGTATTGGGTGGCCCATGTTTCGGTGATGGCTGCCATGTCCACCTCCCCTCTGCCATGACAGTCTGTAGCTCTGCAGTTTTCTTCCCAAGGCTCCTAGCATTCAGGATGACCACCTTCCACCCCTTCCTGCCCCCTCCCCTCCTGCCCTCCTTTACTAGCATCACCACTAGTACTTGCTCTTTGTGCTTTGTCACTGTTATGGGGGTTAAGCTTATATGGCTTTCCAACCTGTGGTCTCTGCATGTCCCTTGCCCACTTGCCCCCCCCTGCTCCTAGTTTAAATTCCCAACTAACTCTGTGTACGCCTCCATCCTCTGTTTCAACACTTTCTTTCCCTCCTCACTCAAGTCTAGTCTATCCTCGGCATAGAGACTACTGTACTCCCAGGTCCCACCCCACACTCTCACCCCCACCAGCCCATACCCTTTAGCATGACACCAGGTTCTAGCCATCCATTAAATTCTCTATTCTTAGCTTTCTGTTGTGTTGCCTGGGTACTGGATGTCCAGTATCTCTGAGAAAGTTACTGATCTTCCTGCCCCCACATATAATTGTTTTAGTTCCTCAAACCTCCTCTGGACTATATCCACCGTCCTGTCAGCCAGGTAATTTATCCCCAAATGTACAATTAAATAAGGCTTCTCCTGCCCCTTCTAGCATATTTTAGAACAGACTGTCCAACCTTTTACTGTCATTCCATCACGGCCTCCACCCAAATGCAACTATGACTCTCCTCTTGTTACCTCCCATCGGAGTCCTCTTAGTATCGAGTCCTCTAGCATTAAGATTCCACCCTCTTACTAACTGCTTGCTTCCTTCCTCCCCACCCCTTGCTTTCAGCTCCTCCTCTTCCTCCTGAACAGTAGATCCCCTTCCACCCCATTGTAATTCTCCCAGCAGAACATCCCTCTCCAGTTTCATCCAGAATTCTGTCACTTTGTCCTCCAATCTCATCACCTCTCTCTCTCTCTCTCCATTTCCTTCTAGTACTGCAAACAATTTTCTGAAGACCCTTCTCCATGCCTGCTTCCTACCTCCCTCACATTAGCCTGTTCTCCTCCTTTTGACTCCATGACTGTTGCCACTTCTCCTCCTCCCCTCACCAGTCCCTATCTCCTCCTTCCTCTTGTCTTTTTTGTCCATGGCCTGGGTCCTCCTGTCTCTGCTTCTCTTCTTCTGAACCTCTCCTCCCCCTTTTTGGCCCAAACTGACCTCTCTCCTCATCTCCCCATCTTCCTCTCTCCAGTGTTGGGCTATAACCTCTTCCAGTCTGCCTTGCATGTCTTAGCACCTCCTGCAGACATTTGATCTCCTTTTCAAGTTTTCCTGTTTGGACTCACATTAAACATCCCCCCACCCTCTATGCAATTTTTAGAAAGATTAGCGCACAGCAGTTGTTGCAGCCTCAACACCCTACCCATTGCTCTCATCGCCCACCAGTGAACCACCACCCTTCCAGATGAAGGATACCCAATGCTCCCCAAGACTCCCTCCCCCATCATTGCAAAACATTCTTCTCCTTTCTCAATTTCCCCTTACCCTTTTGTCATACACTTTACACAGACTGAGCAGCTGCCTTTAAGTTTGTATCCCCCGTCCACTCCCAAAATAAACTGCACTCAACAATTGCACAGCCTCCTTCTAACTCCTACCCTCCTTTTCACAATCCAAACACCAGTGCAAACAGGTAAAATGAAAGCACTTTATGTTGCAGTTACTTCCTTCCCAAAATAGCAGTCACCTCTTCACTGCTGCTGTTCATTCCTGGACATCCAGTTCTGCTATGACAGGTGCATGTCCTTGCCCTATGGGAAAGTGATGTCAGAACCCTGGTATAAAGGAAATGATGTACCTGGGGTGGGTGGGCCCAAGCCCATACCCTCCAAAACAATCAGGGTACCTGTGGCCCCTGGCCAGACAATTAGCACCCTTCCCCACTATGCACTAAACTTTGCAGCTAGTGAATAGAGCAAATAACAAGCATTTGTCAATGCCGAATGTTTGCTTGCTGGCATTGGCAGTGGTAGTGTAGAAGTTACAGAGCTGCGTAATAGGAATGACAGTGAAGTATTGAACTGAAGCCAACCCCACCACCACCCTGCAGAGAGTGACAGGCATTGGGGTGTGCGCTTGGGTCGTCAGGCATAACGGCCACGCCATTTCACCACACCCCACTCTGCAGAGACTGACAAGTGTCACGTGTTCCTTGGGGTCTTTGGCCCTTATGCGCACCCCATTTCATTAGGAAATACGGTGAGATGGGTGCGATATAGGAGAATGGGGTGAAGTTTGGGGTCGAAGAGTCCAAGGCATACCTCGATGCCTGTCAGTGACTGCAGGGTGTAGAATGGTATGAGCATCACAGGCAAGAATCCCAAGTCACACCCCTGATTCCTGTCATTCTCTAGAGGGTTGGGCGATTCAGTTGAAAAGCCTAATACCTCAGGCATTTGTTGGTATTTTCACTCCAAATTTTCAACATGTTTGTTTTGTGACGCCACCTCATGAACAGGGGGAATGTCAGTTTGGTAGCCGAAAGCTGCTTATGCACAGTGATTACGGCATTTAGCACCACAGGTGCAAAAATATTCCGAACAGGATGTAAAAAATGACAGCTGTACTCTTTCATGGGGAGGTGTAAAAATGGCTATGTTGCAAATGTGTAGTAAAAATATTTAAAAAAATGGTGAAGTCACGAGCGTACATAGAAACTGTGCAACGCACACCCGTAATATAATTAGGTTGGGGATTTTTTATAGCAGATTGTCAACTCAGGCATTTTGGTGCCTCCGATCATGAACAGTGTCACTGTGATTTTCTTTATCTGTGCCGAACAATGATTTCCCACAGCTACCACGCATCTCTGCACTGAAAGTATGAAAACACACTTCGGCCATGTTGTGAAAAATGGCAGCTGTACTGTTCATAAGGAAGTGTGGAAAAATACCACTAGTGAAAATCTGGACTGAAAATATTACAAAGTCATGAACTAACGAAGATGCATGGAAACTGCACAATGCTCACTCGTAACACAGTCATTTTATGGACTTTTGCACCAAATTTTCAACATAGCCATTTTAGGACCTCTGCTCATGAACAGTGTAACTGTGATTTTCTTAATCTGTCCTAAACATTGCTTTCGCACACCAACAGCACCATTGTGCGCTACATGTGCGATAACACATTTTGGGTGACATATGAAAAATTGCAGCTGTACTGTTCATAAGGAAGTTTAATAAAATGGACATGTTGAAAATCTAGAGTGAAAATATTAAATTTGCAAACTTACGAGCATGCATAGGAACTGTGCAACGACGTAAAAGTCATTTTTAGGAATTTTTTCACCAAATTTTCAACATAGCCATTTTAAGACCTCTGCTCATGAACAGTGTCACTGTGGTTTTGTTAATGTGTCCCATACATTGAGTTTGCACACCAACTGCCATTGTGCGCTACATGGGCGGAACACATTTTGGGCGGATGAAAATGACAGCTGTACTGCTCATAAGGAGGTGGGAAAATGGCAATGTTGAAAATCTGGAGTGGAAATATTGAAAATTACAAACCCACGAGCGCATGTGGAACTGTGCAACACACACTCGTAAAACAGTCATTTTTAGGAATTCTTTCACCAAATTTTCAACATTGCCATTTTAAGATCTCTGCTCATGAACAGTGACACTGTGATTTTCTTAATGTGTCCCATATTGACGAGTTCGCGACAACGACTGTGCCATTGTGCGCCATATGGGCGGAAACACGCTTTGGGTGAGATGAAAATGACAGCTGTACTACCTATAAGAAGGTGTGGAAAATGGCAATGTTGAAAATCTGGAGTGGAAATATTGAAAATTCGCAAACCATGAGCTGCAGGAGGAACTGCGCAACGCATGCTCGTGAAACAGTCATTTTTAGGAATATTTTCACCAAATTTTCAACATAGCCATTTCAAGACCTCTGCTCATGAACAGTGTCACTGTGATTTTCTTAATTTGTCCCGTACATTGATTTCGAACACTAACTGCGCCATTCTGCGCTACATGGGTGGAAACACATTTTGGGTGAGATGTGAAAATGACAGCTATACTACCCATAAGAAGGTGTGGTGAAATGGCAATATTGAAAATCTGGAGCGAAAATATTGAAATTTCAGCGAACTTACGAGCCCGCGGAACCGCGCAAACGACGCCAGTTAAACAGTCATTTTTTTGATTTATACTAAATTTTCAACATGGGGTTTTGGTCTCTTCATGAATGATGTCACTGTTATGGCGGTATTCGGAGTTGAAGGGTGATTTCGCAGTCACTGCGCGAAATCACCCTTCGGCCCGAATAACGCCATGACAGTGACATCATTCATGAGAAGGGGTCCCAAAAACCCCATGTTGAAAATTTGGTGCAAAATTCCCAAAAATGGCTGAGATATGCAATAAAGTTGAAACTCCCCTATCTAGCCCATTATACAGCTTACCGGCATTTCCTCAGTTCGCGGTCGGCTTTGAAGAGTGCAGACGTGTTCCCGGTCCACCGAAGATCGTCGCGCCAGAGTCCGGAGGTAAGTATGGGGTGGGGGTGGGGAGGCTGGGTGCGAATGGGTGGGGTGGGGTTGTGGAGGGGGTCGGAGACGACTGCTGGACTGTTTTTGTCTTACAGGTAAAAAATAAAAAGACGCTAGGACTGCTTGCTACGCTTGGGTGGGCTCCAGCGGGCACAAGGACTTTGGGGCGTTCAGCTGACGGGGATTGGGCACCCCGTCGGCACAAGAAGGAAAAACAACACCCTCGTGGGATCGCTTTGCCACGCTGGGGTGGGCTCCCAGCGTGGCACAAGGACTTTGGGCGTTCAGCTGACGGGGATTGGGCACCCCGCTGGCACAATGACTGATTGCCACGCTAGGGTGGCTCCCAGCGTGGCACCAACTACTGGAGGGGGGAGGAGACGATGAGTTAGCCGACGGGATTGGGCACCCTGCCGCCAACACTGGCGGTAGGCGCGACGCTTGCGGGTTGGGCCGCGCGGAGCAGCTTCTTTATCGCTGCTCACTGAAGCGTAGCTCCCCCTTTCAACTGTATGCCACTGCATTTTGGAGCGTGTCATAGACAGCTCCAAAATGCATTGGCTTACAGGGGCCGCGCCTGCCAGCACACTGCCTGAATTGGAGGAGGAGGTGACACACCTCCGAAATCTCCGATGATGGCACTATGTTTTTTGCACATGCGTGGAAGCAAACATAAAAATCACAACCCCACTAAAAGCACAAAAAAATAGGGTTGATACCAGAGGAAACAGGTCTCCTACTCAAAGAAACAGCGTCACCAACAACACACCAAAATAGGCTTGAAATTAGAAGATATAGGTTTCCAATTCAAAGAAACAGCCCCACCAAAAGCTCCCCAAAAGAAGAAGTTTGAAATCAGAAGAAACAGGCCTCCAATTTAAAAACCCTTAGAGGACTGTGGGCATATACTGTATATATACATCCAGAATCTCAGTATGTTCAAACATATTCAGTTCTCAAAGGGTTAAAGAAATACCAGCCCCAGTTAAAGCACACCAAAATAGGTTTCAAAGTTTCAACAGCTCCAAAACAGTTCCCTGCTAGCCCCTTTTAAGAAGTAAGAAAAACTCAGCCTGCTACCGAAAGGAAGCAAGATATAACAGCATTGTTTCTGTATTACCTACATGCTTATTTTATATATTTTATTTTTATTTCATTTCTTTCCCTACTATTCTTATATTTAACATATCCTAAAAAAAAAACAATTTTGGGAAATGTTATTATCATCTTAAAGATCCTGACTAAGGACAGCTGTTCCCTTTGACACCTGTTGCCCAAACTTTGACCTGCACCTGTTTTGCATTTACCCTGCATCACACTGAGCATAGATGAGCATGCTTATTTTATTTTTATTGAAATTTCAGATTAAAGACCTTTGAGCTAGACAGATCGTTTACAAATGTAACCCCTAGATGGCACTATCCCAGGGGCTACTACCCTTGCCTGATTTGCCACTAACAGGTTGAGGGGCCTGGATCCGATGGCGGGTGCCTCCACCCAGAGGTCAGGGTTTGCACTAGTTAAACTAACTTGGTCACAGCCCTCTGGGACACTGCAACCCCCCTTTCTTCCCACTAGTGGCCCACACAGTATATCAGAATTACCTTCACAGTATACACTTACCCCCAGGACTGGTTCAGGCACTGGGACCCCCTGTAAAATAAGAAGATACAGTGCAACAATCACAGTACAGTATTTTAACGTAGACAAATACCTCAGGCAGTATAACTTTGCTGAAACAAGCAGCTCTGATTTATTTAGGGGGATATAACAAGGACAGGGGGAAATCAGGTTAATTAGCTTATCACTTTACTCATCTATTTATGGCTCTGTGCACAGGCCTATCCCTACCAGTTACTGGCCCTGGGTACCCAAGCCCCAGTGGTTAGTCCAAACCATGGCAGCTGGTAGGGCCCTTTCACACAGAGAAAAGAAAAATTAGTTAAACAGTCAGCAGTACAGTAATTCCATTTGGATTCAATGTGGCAATTCAACAGGGAGCGACCCTGAATTAGTACTCACGACTTCCAAACTTTTAAACTAGTCAAAGGGGGAGGCACTGACAAGCAGCAGGAAAATCCCAGCCTCTCCTTACAAAACAGGGTACTAAATGAGAAAAAGACTGAGGTAGAACGGACAGTGGGAGATGCTGCAACAGAAGGTAAAGGCATCAAAAAATGGAGAGCAATGAGTATCAATGCCCGTAGTCTGCGTAACAAGCTTCCTCAATTAGTGGCCTTGATGGAGGAGGAACATCTGGATATCATGGCAGTCACAGAAACATGGTACACACAAAACCATGACTGGGACATAAACATACCAGGATACACTGTCTACAGGAGGGACAGGGAGGGTAAAAGAGGAGGAGGAGTAGTTCTTTACATAAAGGAAGGAATAAAAGCAACAGAACAAAAGGGTGAACAGGAGGAGAAGAAGCACTGTGGGTAAATCTGGAGACAGGCAATGGCACCACAAACGCATTAGGTTAGATACAGACCTCTTCTCAGGGGGAGGAAATGGACAGGAAATGATAGAAAGTATACTTAGAATGGCAGAAAAGGGAGATATTGCTGATGGGTGATCTGAATGTGCCAGATGTTAACTGGAGTGCAGTTGCAGCTGCCACTCAAGAGTGCAGTTATTCTAGATGCCCTACAGGGGCATGCCTTAGACAACTAGTACTGGAGCCCACTCGAGAGGGAGCAATATTAGACTTGATTCTCTCAAATGGAGATGGAGAGAGGATCACAGATATAGAAGTGGGCAGCCATCTGGGAACTAGCACCATCGAACAGTATGGTTCACAATAACACAGCAATAGAGTCAAGCCATACAAAGACAAAAAAGTACTGGACTTTAGGAGGCTGACTTTGCTAAATGGGTGAGTGCCTAAGGAATGCACTAGCAAATGGGCAGGAGGAGGGTAGAAGAACAATGGGAATAATAAAACTGCCATCACAGAGGTAACGAGCCTTTGTGTGAAGCAAATAAACAAAACAAGACGATGTAAGAAACCACTATGGTTCTCAAAGGAAGTGGCAGTGAAGGTTCAAGAGAAAAAGAAAGCATTCAGGAAGTACAAGGAATCGCAGAAGGAGGTGGACAGAGAACTGTATCAGTTAAAGCAAAAGGAGGCTGGGAAGGCAGTCAGAACAGCAAAGGCCCAAACCGAGGAAAAGATAGCCAACTCAGTTAAGAAGGAGGATAAAACCTTTTATAAGTACATCAGGGAGCAAAGAAAGACCAAGGGAGGGATAGTGAGGCTTAATGAAGAGGAGGGAGGGTGGGCAGAGGGAGACTGTGAAAAGGCAGCTATACTAAACAAATATTTTTGCTCAGTATTTACAAATGAAGAGGGGAGGTACATAAAACAAACAGTAGTAACACTCTGGATACAGAAGTTGATACCAGCCCATTTACAGAAGAAAGGGTTCTGAAAGAACTCTTAAAACTGAAGGTGGACAAAGCAATGGGGCCTGATGGGATTCATCCCAGAATTCTAAAGAGCTAAGGGTAGAACTAGTGACACCACTGACTACCCTTTTTAACAAATCATGGGAGGATGGGGTGGTACCCGAGGACTGGAGGAGGGCAGATGTGATTCCCTTCACAAAAGTGGGAGCAAGGCAGAAGCAGGAAACTACAGACCTGTTAGTTTAACCTCAGTGATAGGGAAAATGATGGAATCACTTCTGAAGGAAAGAATTGTCGAGTACCTAGAGGCCAGAGGGGCACAGGACCCTAGGCAGCATGGATTCACAGAGGGAAGGTCATGCCAGACAAATCTGATAGATTTCTTTGACTGGGTGACCAAAGTAGTAGATCAGGGAGGGGCTGTGGACATGGCCTACCTAGACTTTAGCAAGGCATTTGACACAGTCCCACACAAAAGATTAATATACAAGTTAGCCAGCCTGGGAGTGGGTCCCAAGATGACAGCCTGGGTAAAGAATTGGCTGGAGAATAGGACACAGAGAGTAATAGTAAATGGAGTCCACTCAGAAGAAAGGAGGGTTACTAGTGGGGTACCGCAGGGTTCAGTATTAGGACCGGTCTTCTTCAATGTCTTTATAAGCAACATTACGGAAGGACCGGAAGGAAAAGTATGTCTCTTTGCAGATGACACTAAGATCTGCAACAGAGTTGATGCACAGGGTGGGGTGGAAAGGATGAGAAGGGACTTGGCAAGGTCAGAGGAATGGTCAAATGTATGGCAGCTTAGATTCAATGCTAAGAAGTGCAAGGTAATGCACCTGGGAAACAAAAACCCAGGGGAAGAGTACACAATGGGGGTGAGATACTAACAACAACAAAAATGGAAAGGGACCTGGGGGTAGTCATCAGATGACCTAAAGGTGGGCAAGCAATGTGAGAGGGCAGCAAGGAGGGCTGGGGGATACTGGGATGCATAGGGAGAGGCATCACCAGTAGAAAACAGGAAGTTATTATCCCTCTGTACAGACAGCTGGTGAGACCCCATCTGAGTACTGTGCAGTTCTGGAGACCCAATCTGCGCAAAGACATAGGCAGGATGGAAGCTGTCCAGAGGAGGGCAACTAAAATGATGCAGGGTCTGCATCGGAAGACATATGAAGAGAGACTTAAGGAGCTTAATATGTATAGCCTCGAGGAAAGGAAGGAGAGGGGGGACATGATAGAAACTTTCAAGTACCTCAAGGGAATCAACAAAGAGGGTAGCATCTTTCAAAAAAAGAGGTGTGCAAGAACAAGAGGGCACAATTTGAAGATGGGGGGGCGGCTCAGAGGTAATTTAAGGAAGTATTTTTTCACAGAGAGGGTTGTGGATGCATGGAACGGCCTTCCAGAGGAGGTTGTGGAGTCAAAATCAGTGGTGGAATTCAAGCATGCATGGGACAGTCATAAGGCAATTCTAGGGTGTGAGGGTAAGAAGAAGTAGGCTGCTGGTTAACTAGGATCTATTCTGCAGCTTATCCAGTAGGTAGGGAAATGGGCAGACTGGGTGGGCCAAGCGGTCCTTATCTGCCGTCAATTTCTATGTTTCAAACAAGATAGGGTCCTTCAACGTCAGCAGGGCTACTCTTGAGCTCCACGAGACTCCTCACACATTTATATGACAAACTGCAACAGGCAAAAGTCCTTAATGGCAGCAGGATTCACTTGAGCTACACAAGCTTCCTCACACATTTATATGGAAACAGTAACAGGCAAAAGTCCTTTAATGGCAGCAGGATTCACTTGAGCTACACAAGCCTCCTCACACATTTATATGGTAAACAGTAACAGGCAAAGTCCTTTAATGGCAGCAGGATTCACTTGAGCTACACAAGCCTCCTCACACATTTATATGGTAAACAGTAACAGGCAAAAGTCCTTTAATGGCAGCAGGATTCACTTGAGCTACACAAGCCTCCTCACACATTTATATGGTAAAAGAAAGTACTATACCAGGCAGGCTGCTTCTATCCTGATCGCAATTACTGCACATACCCGGAGAACACACAGCAGATTCAGTTCCTGACAGACCGAGCGCAATTCAGCAATTTCTCCAGTCTTCTACAGGGTGAGCCTGGTTTCTACTCTTCAGATATCCTTTGATTCTCTTCGCAGGATGGATTCAGTCCTAAAAGCAGTTACACAAGCTGCAGACCGAACTCGGGCCTTACACGATTTCCCGACTAAAACTGCAACAAAAGCACAGGGCTCCTTCTCTCTCACTGCCAGAGCTCAACTGAAACTCCAGCAGACAAACCGGCACTTCCTCCCAGTTCTTGGCTGGATTGGCTGTCACCACATAGACTGCCCTGTTGGTCCAAAAAGGCGCCAAGTCCAAACTACTTCTCCTAGAGTCACTGCCCATACAATCCTCTTGCGGCTGGCTCAGATTACGAGTCCAAGTTCTGATTCGGCCCAAGGCACCATTTTAGAGCTACCTTAACCCACACTGATTGATCCAGTTCAGCAGTTCAAAACTAGAATGGGAACTAGGCAAACACAGTTCTGACTGCAAAGAAAGCAGGTTAGACAAACTGTATTTTCATTATTACTCTAAATGATTTCTGGCAAACAGTTACATCTTTCAGATAGGTTCCTTTGCACCTAGTGACTGCAAATGGAGTGACTAAGGCAGCTCGAGTGGTACTCAAGCAGAGAAACACACAGTCCCCCATACAAACGAATTATGTCTGCAAGCAGACAGCTCTTAAAGAGACAGTACCAGAGGCTCTAAAAACAATCACAGATAAATGGCTTAAACGCCAAACACCATTCAGGCTTGGAGCATTCAAGCAAGCTCCTGGAAGTCTTTTTGGAACCCCCATTTGCAGGGGGGTTACACCTTTCCTGGCCTGGGAAAGCTTGACGTTCGCATCAAGCAAGTACCCCCATAAGTTTCAACTACAACCATATACATTTGCATTAGGCTCACACATGTAATCATCAGTCAATATATCATTTTACCAAGAACACATTTCTGAAACATTGCAGTACGTCACTCTTTACACAGTATTACACACATTGTACCATACACTCAAGTTATTACTCTTGTACATGAAACCTGAAGAGAGGGGCCCTTCCTATCAGTTACCTTGGGGCTGGATGGGGCAAGGCACCATATTAGAGGGCAACACAAGTAACTTGAGTTAGCACTGACGCCAGTTTGGGCAATGAGCTCGGGACACATACACCCTTTATGGACAACATTGAGAGGCAAGTCCACAGGCCTCCCAAGGGAATCATAACTGAGGTGCACCACAGGCTTTACAGCTCGACCAGTCTTCTAGGGGAACTGTTACAGTCTCTGCACTCTGAGCCTCATTTTCAGCATTGTCCTTACTTGTCAGGGGAGTCTCCATGGGGTAGAGAGGATAGAACTTGGGGCACTTTCAGCTCAGGAGTTACAGTTTCTGAGTCCACAACATTTGGCTCGCATGGAGAGCTTTTGGACACTGGCAGTGGACTGTCAGGGCACTCAAAATACTCTTCTTGTTCTGGTGTATCACCAGTCTGCCCCAATCCATCATTTTCCTCCCTGAAAGCTCAAACAGTTCAACCATGCACAATGATTCCATTTCATCTGATCTGATGCTTTGCACTTCACTTTCTGGAAGCACTGGCTCCAGGGACTAGTTGGGGCTTAGACAGTCCAGAAGGCCCAGCTTGCCTCCAGTATTGACTAGGGATTGCCCCAAACAATTGACTCAGTTTGTAAAAAGAATAGTATTCAAAGTCACTCTCACTTTCTTCTGATATGGACTGACAGTCATGCTCAACTGGGACTTGTGGAGGGGAACACTTTAACTCTGCTTCTGTAGGTGCAGACTTCTTTGATCTTTTCTTAGCAGCAGCTCTAGTCACTGGTCCAGAGGGGCATCTTCTGGGGCTCAGACTCAATCAAGATTTGTCCAATGGGCAGTAAATGATTTCTATGCATTGTTTTTACATCTTTGAATTATTCTCAGGCCTTACTTTGTACACTGGCAGATCATCTAGTTTGCCCACTACAATGTGAGGGAGATGGTGCCATCTGTCAGCAATCTTGTGTTTGCCATGCAGTCCCAGATATCTTAGCAATACCCAATCTCCTCCTGGAGTTCCTGTGCTTTCACCTTTATCATACCTTTCTTTGTTGGCCAGATTTCTTTTGGCAGCCATGGTTTGAGCCAGTTGGTACGCATGAGTTAGCTGGGCCTTTAACTTTGCACATACTGTAAATAGTTGTCAGCTTGAAACCCATCAGAGAGACCCCAAACACACAAGTACCGGTAGTCGAGCTTCTCTTCCAAACATCAGGCGGTAGGGGAGAACCCAGTGGCATCACTTTTGTGCAGTTATAGCATGTACCAGGGTGCTAATTTGTTGGCTCCATCTAGGCTTGTCCTTTGGGTGCAGGGTGCCTAGTATATCTAGCAAAGTGCGGTTGAAACGCTCAGGCTGTGGGTCCCCTGGGGTGGTAAGGAGTGGTTCTGACTTTCGCGACTCCCACAGAGAAAGCATCTCTTTGATCAGACGACTCTCAAAGTCTCTCCTTGATCAGAATGGATTCTTTGTGGAGCCCCATAGTGAACAAAAAGTTTTCTACAAGTACTTTGGCCACAGTGGATGCTTTCTGGTCTTTGGTGGGGAAAGCTTGGCATATTTCGTGAAATGGTCAGTGACCACCAGCACATTACTGATATTTCTTTGATCTGACTCCAAACTCAGAAAATCAATACAGACCAGCTCCATGGGTGCACTGGTGGTGATGTTAACAAGGGGCAGCCCTCTGGGGCAACGCTTCCTCTGTAAGCAGCGATACAAGTTTGAATGTGTTGCTCCATATCAGCCCCCATCTTAGGCCAATAGAATCTGGATCTCACCAAGTCAAGTGTTCTGTCTATACCAAGGTGCCCCATGTGGTTGTGCAAGGACCTCAATACTGAGTCTCGAAAGGCAGTGGGCAGCACTAGTTGTTGTTTGTCTACTTGTCCCCCTCTGTCTACTGTTTCTCTGTATAACAGTTTATTAATCAGTTTCAACTTAGGACCTTCTTTGTATAACGGTGCAGTTCTCAAATCAGTGGAGCGTAATTTGGACACATCTTTTCCTGCACAGAGGGCTTCTAAAGCTGATTTGATCATGGGATCATGGGACTGAGCCCGCCGAATACTGTCATTGTCCAGCTGAGGCAGTGCACCAATGTCTATTGCAGAAAAGTGACAATAAGCAGCAGGTATGCAATTCTCAGAGGGTCCCAAGCAATCCACCATGCAGTCCGCTGCGTCCGTGGACATTTGTTCCTCCCTGTCAAACTTCCGGCAGAGTGCCCAATGTCAGGTTCTGCCAATCTGACCCAGTCATTCTGGGGAACAGGCCTCCGGAGAGAGCATCAGCATCTATGTGGTTCAGACCTGCTCGGTATTCGAGAGCATAGTCATACGTAGATAATGCAGAAAGCCACCTATGGCCAGTGGCATCCAACTTAGCTGAGGTCTGCACATAGGTCAAAGGATTATTGTCAGTTTTTACTAGTATTTTAGCCCCATACAAGTACTCATGGAATTGGTCAATAATAGCCCACTTCAAAGCTAGGAACTCTAACTTATGTACAGGATAGTTCTTTTCGGATGGGGTCAGGCTTCTACTGGCAAAGGCCACTGGTCTCAGGCCATTCTCGTGCTCTTGGTACAACACAGCCCCCAACCCTTGCAAGCTAGCATCAGTGTGCAGGACGAAGGTTTTCTTGGATCGATAGGCCAGCACTGGAGCATGTAAGTTGGATATATGATCTCATGAAAGCAGTCTCACAATCAGGAGTCCAGCGGGCCCCAAATACTTCACTCAGATGAAAATATACTCTTTCAGTCTTGAGGGACGCTGACTTTTGGTATTTTTTGTGGGTTGGGGGATTTGAGTAAGGTTAAATAAAGGGCGGATCACTCTTGAATAGTCCTTGATGAAACGCTGATAATAACCACAGAATCCCAGGAATCTTTGCAGTTCTTTTAGATTTTTGGGCTGTGGCCAGGTGGTCAAGGCCTCAACTTTACTTGGGTCGGTCTCTATTCCCTCAGTGGATACTATATGTCCCACATACTTTACTGATGTTTGAAAGAATTGACACTTATCAATGGACAGTTTAAGGCCAAAGTCCTCCAGTCGGTCCAATACCTTAAATAATCTGCTCTCATGTTCCTCCAGTGAGCTGCCAAACACAATAAAATTGTCTAGGTATACCAGGCACTCTAGTAAGTTCATGTCCCCTACTGCACGCTCCATCAATCGTTGAAAAGTGGCTGGGGCACCTGAAATCCCTTGAGGCATCCTCATGAATTCATAGAAGCCAAGCGGACAGATAAAGGCTGTCTTCTCATGGTCCTCTGGGGCCATCGGAATCTGGTAGTACCCACTGCGGAGATCCAACACAGAGAACCACTTGCTCCCGTTTAGGCAGTCCAAAGCATCCTGAATGCGGGCATTGTGTACTGATCAGGGATAGTCCGCCGGTTTAAGGTGCGATAATCCACGCACATCCTTACTGTCCCATTCTTTTCCTCACTACCACAAAGGGGGAAGCGTAAGGGCTTCTGGATTCTTGTATTACACCAGCAGCTAACATCTCTTGCAGATGCCGTCTCACATCATCTATGTCAGCAGGTGCCAGGCATCGAGACATCTCATGAAATGGTCTTTCGTCATGCAGCCGGATATTGTGCTCAGCTCCTTGCACGCATCCTACGTCCCATTCCTTTAAAGAAAACACCTGGTCTCTCTGGACAAGCTTCTCACTGATCCTCACTTTCCATTCAGCTGGCAGCAGGGAGTCGCCGAAATCAAACAAGTCAGGCGTTACTCTGTCATTCTTCCTTGAACTCTTACTGCTGGGTAGCACTGCAGTGTCTGCACAATGCACATTAGCCAGGATGCAACCTCTATTTACTCGAATGTCTCTTTCAGACACATTATGAACTTGGACAATTACCCTTCTGGCATAAGCATGGGCTCTAGCGGGCAAAATACTAGGCTTGACCAGCAGTCCCTCTGGCAATTTTCCATCGCCTGGTGCATCCAACATTAATATTTTATTCTTAACATCCTTTCTGATACGGACCATTCCCTGTAAGGTACACTGGGCATTTGGCGTCAGGATCAGAGACTCAGGATCCTTCTTCCATACAATCCCGACCGGTTCCTCTGGTTCTATTTTTTCAGCATCTCTCTGTGCCTCATAGGCCTTCTTAATTAAAGCCGGAACTCTTAAAGCTCTACTAGTCTTTGACCCCTGTTTTTCATAACACAACTGTGCCAGCCTTCCGAACATATGAGCATTTGTTCCAATCAACAAAGGGACACCATCATAGAGTCCAGTGGGGGGACACACTAAGGCTAGGGTCTCTACTTGTTCGCCACTCCAGCCACAGAGGTGGGGAAAGACAGCCAAATTTGGATATACCCGAATAGGGTAGGCCTTTCACTTAACCCCCATACATGCAGTCCTTCTAATGGTTGTAGGGGCACGCCTGACAAATGCTTCTGATACCAATCCTGGAACATAATTGTCACTTGGGAGCCACTGTCTAATACAGCTCTTGTAGACACTCCATTCACCTTTACAGTGGTCTCCATGGAGGGACCCACTATTCTGGACCAGTCTGGAGAGGCGTAGTGGAGGCCTGGGCAACTGACCTTGCCACAAAAGGATGTGAGTTAGCATTTTTGGTGCCCTCACTGGGATCATTTCTGCACCTCTTAACCACTGATTTGTTCTCCAAGCCTCCTTGTAGCCTATATGCAACTTTGTCAGTGTCTTTTGGGACCGCATTCCTCTTCATGTGCCCATCCTTCCCACAATTATAGCAAAACATACTTTCTGGAGTTTGAGCTGGCGAGGCGCACACTGGGAGCCAGGGCGGGGTATTACTAACTGGAAACCCTGGTGCCATCTCTGTCTGCGGCGTGATAAGCATTTGGAGACATCTCGTCAGTTTCTCCACTTCCATGGTCAAGGAATCGAGTTTGAGCTGTTATCAGCAGAAGATACATGGTGGGTACCCACCCCATAGCAGATGCAGTCGGATATAGGTCAGGGCCCTGACTTGTAGGCGTGGCCTTCATAAAGGGACTGTTTTTGAAATCCCGGATCTCTCTCAACAGTTCGCCCCATTGTGGCTTATCTTTTTCCTTGTCAGAGCACTCATTGACTGCCAACCTCTGCCCCTGAGCTTCACTTGATGGGTCACCCTCAGTCACTCGGGTCGTAGCCGCAGCTATTGGTGCAGGTCCCTCCCGAGGTCACCTTTTCTCAACTCCTCGAATTTCTCTCATTAACTCATCATAGGAGGGTGGGAGTTCCAGTCAATTTGCCAGGCGTAACTGAAGCAACAGCAGTTCTGAGAAGGGGGCAGACTTAAGGATCCTGTCCAGCCTGGTTCGGTCCAGTTCAATCGCTGGCAAACTACCTCTTTCTGAGGCATTCTTGCAACAATTTTTCCAGCCGAGATACATACACAGACAACAACCCCTTGGTACTGTTGTGCATTTCTTACTCTCCACCATAGGTCCTCATCAGAATCTGGGCTCCCATACACATTCTCCAAGGCCTCAAGATAGGCCTGTGCAGTCACTTCAGGTTACTGGCCCATTTAGCATGGATGGTAGCCAGGGCAGGACCTCGGAGGCTCTCACTAACCCTCTTCGCCGCTTCCCGAGCATTGCCATTCTAGCACTTGGGGCAACATAGTTCATCCAGGTCTCCCAGTCATCTTCCCTTGGGGGTGGGAGGGTGCCAGAGAAGATCCTCAACCTTCGTAAGAGTTGTGACTAATGGCAGGTGCAGAAATAGGAGCCTGCATTGGTTCAGCCACCATTATGGGCACTGGAGCGGGAGAGGGTGTTGGGGAGGAACACCTCAGGTGGCAAGAATAGTTTCTTCAAGTCCTCCACAGTTTTCCTTCCCCAGCAACCATTTAGCAAATTTCTCCTCAAAAGTTTCAGACAGTGGTGGGCCTCATCCCCCGGTCTTTACTGTCCTTAGTTATCACTTTCCAGGCAGTGAGGGCTCCTCTGGGGTAATGGTCTGTGGCACTTTGGAGCTATCTATGGATCCTTAAACTCTACTAGGGCCAGGAAAGTGTGTGAGCAGATTAGCATGCGACCCACCACCACAGGGTTTTGTAAACCTTCCACCTTGAAAGTACTCCTGTACAGTGTCCTATTGATACCCAGGGGATGTCCAGGATAAGCATAGCATTTTGGGGGTCGATCTCTCCCAGTACACCACTCGACCAGCCGGTGCACAGCCACTTCTGTCGGGTACCCATTTTTTCTTAACAGTGGTTCAGAATATGGCCACTAGAGGACACACAATCCCAGCGTGAGCCTCCAAGATGTAACCCCTAGATGGCGCTATCCCAAGGGCTACTACCCCTGCCTGATTTGCTACGAACAGGTTGAGGGGCCTGATCCGATGGCGGGTGCCCCACCCAGAGGTCAGGGTTTGCAATAGTTAAACTAACTTGGTCACAGCCCTCTTGACACTTCAACCCCTTTCTTCCCACTAGTGGCCCACACAGTATATCAGAATTACCTTCACAGTATACACTTACCCCAGGACTGGTTCAGGCACTGGGACCCCTGTAAAATAAGAAGATACAGTGCAACAATCACAGTACAATACTTTAACATAGACAAATACCTCAGGCAGTATAACTTTGCTGAAACAAGCAGCTCAGATTTATTTAGGAGGATATAACAAAGACAGGGGGAAATCGGGTTAATTAGCTTATCACTTTACTCATCTATCTATGGCTCTGTGCACAGGCCGATCCCTACCAGTTACTGTCCCTGGGTACCCAAGCCGTAGTGGCTAGTCCAAACCGTGGCAGCTGGTAGGGGCCTTTTCACACAGAGAAAAGAAAAATTAGTTAAACAGTCAGCAGTACAGTAATTCCATTTGGATTCAATGTGGCAATTCAACAGGGAGTGACCCTGAATTAGTACTCACGACCTCCAAACAAGATAGGGTCCTTCAACGTCAGCAGGGCTACTCTTGAGCTCCACGAGACTCCTCACACATTTATATGAGAAACTGCAACAGGCAAAAGTCCTTTAATGGCAGCAGGATTCACTTGAGCTACAAGCCTCCTCACACATTTATATGGCAAACAGTAACAGGCAAAAGTCCTTTAATGGCAGCAGGATTCACTTGAGCTACACAAGCCTCCTCACACATTTATATGGTAAACAGTAACAGGCAAAAGTCCTTTAATGGCAGCAGGATTCACTTGAGCTACACAAGCCTCCTCACACATTTATATGGTAAAAAGAAAGTACTATACCAGGCAGGCTGCTTCTCTATCCCGATCGCAATTACTGCACAATACCCGGGAGAACACACAGCAGATTCAGTTCCTGACAGACCGAACGCACTCAGCAATTTCTCCAGTCTTCTACAGGGTGAGCCTGGTTTCTACTCTTCAGATATCCTTTGATTCTCTTCACAGGACAGATTCAGTCCTAACAAGCAGTTACACAAGTTGCAGACCGAACTCTGGGCCCACACGCTTTCCTGACTAAAACTGCACGCCGAAAAAGCACAGGGCTCCTTCCCTCTTCACTGCCAGAGCTCAACCGAAACTCCAGCAGACAAAACCGGGCACTTCCTTTGAGTTCCTCCCAGTTCTTACTGGATTGGCTGTCACTCACAATAGACTGCCCCTGTTGGTCCAAAAAGGCGCCGAAGTCCAAACTACATCTCCCAGAGTCACTGCCCATACAATCCTCTTGTGGCTGGCTCAGATTACGAGTCCAAGTTCTGATTCGTCCAAGGCACCATTTTAGAGCTACCTTAACCCACACTGATTGGTCCAGTTCAACAGTTCAAAACTAGAATGGGGAACTAGGCAAACACAGTTCTGACTGCAAAGAAAGCAGGTTAGACAAACTGTATTTTCATTATTACTCTAAATGATTTCTGGCAAACAGTTACATCTTTCAGATAGGTTCCTTTGCATGCCTAGTGACTGCAAAATGGAGTGAATTGGCAGCAGCTCGAGTGGTACTCAAGCAGAGAAACACACAGTCCCCCATACAAACGAATTATGTCTGCAAGCAGACAGCTCTTAAAGAGACAGTACCAGAGGCTCTAAAAACACTCACAGATAAATGGCTTAAACGCCAAACACCATTCAGGCTTGGAGCATTCAAGCAAGCTCCTGGAAGTCTTTTGGGAACCCCCATTTGCAGGGGGGTTACACAAAGATTCCACGTTATAGGGATACAGATAGTTTGCAATTACATACAAGATACAGTAGTTTAAACAGTCAAGTCCAACAATTAAAACACTGTTTCATTAGACATATAATGGACAAGAGATACAGAGTAAATACAAATTGCATATGGATGCGATTGCATATGGTTTTGGTGCTTAGTGTGTGCGTGGGTGGCATGGGGGTGTGGCTGAGCAGGTGTGACATCCCTGAGGCATGGGGCATAGGCACTTCAAACGGAGTGTCGAGTCCACTGCAGAAGTAACCTTAAGAAGAACCTAAGAAGGGGACAAAATTATGTTTCACCAGCTACTGTTGAAGGATAGCCCTTCATTAAAGTAGGTTTGATTATTGGTTTTAGTATCTTCTGATGCTTTCATAGGAGAAACATAGAAACATAGCATTTGTTGGCAGAAAAAGACAGCTGGGCCCACACAGTCTGCCTAGTTTTCTTCCCTGCTTATTCTGTTCCAGCAGATCTTAATTGGTCTCTGGCAACCCGCTTCCTCCTTTTTAATTATTAGTATTACACTGTGTCTATCCCATGCATGTTTGAAACCCTGAATAGATTTTGTCCCTACTATCTTTGTAGCAGGCTATTCCAAGCGTCCGTCACTCTTTTGGAGAAGTAGTATTTCCTCATATCACTCTTACATCCCCCGTAGCTTTGTTGCATATCCTCTTGTTCTGGTGCACTTTGCATTTGAAACAGGCTCCCCACCTGTACTCTGGTTACTCTCTTGAGGTACTTGTGGGTCTCTATCATATCCACCTTCTCCTTCTTTCCTCCAGGGTGTACATATTGAGATCCTTCAGTCTTTCATCATATGGTTTCTCATGCCAGCTATGTACCATTTTTAGTTGCCCTTCTCTGGACTACCTCTACCCTGTTGATGTCTTTTCTTAAACGAGGCCTCCATCCAGGTATGGTCTCACCATACTATCACCTCCTGCCATCTGCTTGTGGTACTTCTCTCTATGCACCCCAGCAAACCACTGACCCTGTTCACTGCCTTGTCACACTGCCCTGCAACTTTGAGTTCATCCGATATTACAATCCCTAGGTCCCTTTCCTTCATAGTAAGCAACACTACTTTCCCTCACCATCTCATACTAAGCGCCTGGATTTCTAGGAGCTAAGTATAAAATGGTGGCGGTGGCGGGTGGTGGTGGAGGGGGAGATTACTGTCGGTCACTAAGAAGGAAAAAAAAGTTGCTATTGACAAGAGTAGGGCTTGCTACAGGGGAGACTGACATGTTCGCAACAAGATCAACGGCAGAAGTTGAAGTAACATTAAGTTGCAAACTGCACAGTTTCTAATTAAATAACAAATATTACCAAAATTTAGAAAAAGTAAAAACACAAAAACGATATATATATATATATATAAGATGTTTACATTGTCATGCAGTTTTACAGTATGTATCAACACAAAAACAATATTGATACAATCTGTTGATACCCAAAATAGTATCAATATGACCTATTTACCATTTTGTGGCTGTGTCACGGCTAAAAAACATGTATCGATAATATACTCAAAAAGTGGTTTCAGACTGTATAGCTTCATATAGAACAGTATCCACAAATAAAACCTGTATCAAGAGGACTGATTCTTTATGACCCAAGCTTTCATTTAAAAATAAATGACATTTGTAACCCCAACAGTTCCAAAGTTAGATCTTTCAAAAGGTGATTTTTTTTTTTTTAACTCTATTGCATTTTAACAAAGCGATGACATATAGTACATTCTCCTGTAAGGCACCATACAATACAGCTCACAAATATATCCCAATATACTCGAGGATATAAAGTCTATACAGTCTTACATTAGGAAGTGGGGGTAAAACCTAAAAAGAAAAGACTATTATTGAAATATTAATATCCAGCAAGCTGCAGCCCATGAAGGCTTTTGGGGATCAAGTCTAAAATGTTGAATATCCTGCAAATGGTAACAACTCAGCACCCAGTGTTGATGTGTCCCCATGTCCAGAAAACGGTGCTCCTAACATAGCTAGCACTAATAAAGACAGCCTGCATACCCCTAATATTATTATTTAAGCAAGAAAATTAAGTAAATCCCAAGGAAGCAACGCAGCCCTCTGTAATTAACACTCTGCTCAGTACTGAACCAAAAACTACCCAGTAAAGAATTCAAACATTTAATACTTAAGTTTTAGCAATTAAGGTAGTCCCAGAGAAAAATCAAGTCTCTTCATCTGATTCTAGTCTTTGTTGTACTTCCGTAGACTGAAATTTACATGCAATGGCTTCAGCTTTTTTTCAGTTTCCACAGGGTCGCTGAACTGGAAAGTACGACTTCCATAGTGAATGCAGAGTCGAGCCGGCATCAGTAAGGAGTGAGTAACCCCTAAGCATCTGAGCCATGCTCGAACCGCATCAGATTTCTTTTGTGGGCCCAAGTAGCAAAAGATAAGTCGGGAAACAAGTGGAAAGTCACTTTGTTGTAGGTAAGATCCTCCACGGATCTGGCAGCCTGGAAAATAACATCTCTAGTAATGGAAATACTAGCGGTCACCAGCAACATCACTTTTGGAGCTTCACTGCAAGGTCCAGCCGCCCAGTGAGTAATCTGAAATGCTTTACAAAATTGACCGGCCATAGCGTCCCTAGGCAGGTTAAGTACATCAGGCAGCCAAGATTGTAGGAAGGCTAAGAGGTTTGCTTCTTCACTTCCTTCTGGGAGACTGATGATGCGCACATGCACGGCCCGATTTGAATTCCGAATGCCTCCAGTCTGTATCGCAATTGTGCGTTTTCTTGTACTAACTTGTAAGTTGTGGCCATGGCCTGAATAGCTGTTTTCTCTACCGAAACTGCGGTCTGTGACACTGCCTCCAGCTTCGCATCTTGCTCTACGTATCTTTGAAGAATTAATTTGACCTTCAGGTTGATCACCTGCATAGAGGCCTGTAGAGCTCTCCAGGGGGGGGTCCACGCTGGCAATATTCATTGAGGTAGTTACGGCCTGATCGGCAGCTGCTGATGAACTTTAGGCACTGCTCCCACGTGCCTTCTGATTGCGGCCCATGGTATTTTTTGGTATCCAATGATACCAGACAATGTAAACTTTCCCTTACTCACAATAATACCACAAAATTCTTACTGTAAAAGAGGTTTTTAATGTTTTTATCGCTGATATGCACAGAGCTGCTTTAAAGTGCATCTTGCCTGTAAGCTGCTCAACAGTGCCCCCCTTTCAAAAGTTAATTTCGATAAAATCAGAACATTTTGGAACCGTTAGTGCTTAAAACTTTTTTTTTTAAATGAAAGCTTGGAGTCAGTTAAGTTGATACATCAACATACTGTATATGATGTTACTACTCCTTCCACGTATTAATATATGAAAGCCATGCCACCACATCCAGCATCATCACATAGGAAACACCTGGTTTTCCTACCCTCCATCTCCTACCTAGATTTGCCCCACCTCCTCTTCCTCTCTGGCTTGCCCTCAGAAGCCAGACCATCAGAGTGGACAGGATTCCCCTGCTGGACATCATGCTCAGTGCAGAGGTGGAGCGTTGGTTGGCAGTGCGGTGTCTGTGGAAGTAGGCCAGCTTCATACTGCCACAGCCAAAGGGAGTTCCACTTTTCTTCCCCTCATTATAGGATGCCAGCATTCTGGATTTGCTGACACTTGTGCATCAGTGTGCTTCAGAGCTCAGTCAGCATCCTCCATGCCTGTACTCCAACTCAGCTAGCCCTGCCACCTCTGATCACCAGGGTGGTGGTAACACAACAAAGTCTTTGGAACCTTCCTCCCTTAGGAGAGTGGCCTCAGGGACAGTTAATCCTCCTCCCCCCAGCTGGCCCTCTGACACCTCCAGTTTGTTCTTGAACCTGGATCACTGCTATCGTGAGCTGTAGCACTATCCCTGTGCCCAGGCCAGAGTTCTTTAGGTTTTTATTTGTACAATTTTTTTCACTTCGGTCACTGGCGTTGGGGCATCTCTCAGGCAGGGCCCACTCAGCTGCTTCTCTACTGTCCTGCCTGAACTCCTTCCCCCAACTAAGGAATCGGGTGTTGGTTCCCCCCTCATGGACCCCACACGGGGAGCTGAGGACCACAGAGAGTCAAGTCTGGGGGTTGGGGCCGACACTGGAATGTGTGGGAGTGGCCCTGGAGTATCCACCGTCACCTCTGCACCAACTGGGGTTTTCCACCTTGTGTGTTTCCTTGAGACATTGGACATGAAATGACATCCCTATGAGAGACATGCCCTCACATATGTCCTCCAGCACCTCCCCTGAAACTACACACTCCTTGTGGTACCTCCCGGTCTCCATTAGGTGTCACCACAGAACGAGGCATCCTGCACACCCACCCCAGGAGAGGAAAGCAGTCTGCTGGATGCTCAATCCTCTCCTCCCCCTGCCAACCCCCGGCAACCAGAGTCTGTTCCTGAACTTAGGTCACCGACGTGGTGTAAGGTGTGGCATCCAGCACCTCAACCCTCAGCGCCACCGGGCCGCCCCCAGAGTTTTGTAGCTGTTTTGAGTTTTATTTATTTATGAATGTATGTCTTTGGTGACTGGGTAGGTGCGCTAATCCAAGGGACTGTTTTCAGGCACGACCTGGGCCATAAATAATGGCACATTTAACAAAACAGAATACAGGAGGAGTAACATGGCCACAATGCAGGCCATTTATTTATTTTTTTTTTATTTAATGAAGAATCAGATTTACAACCTTTGAGTCAGCAACTCGTTTACAAAGGTACCTCGTCAAGAAGGGGGGGAGACAACAAATAGTGAGGTTATAGGACAGGGAATTACAAACAGGTGAGATACAAAACACCTGGAGTTACAGGCAACAACTATACAAGTACAGTACAATCATAAGTTGAGTAATATACATAGGTTAACTTGCATATTATACATCATATTACGATCAATTAATTAAAAGCGACGTAGTTTCAGACAGAGCCCAGTCATCTAAGGAACCAGGGGAACAGGGCAAAGGGTGGTTAGGTCATCTATCGACATTTGCAGCATCGACTGTCAATAATGTGTTGACGGAGGGTGTTTTGAACCGCCAACTCGGGATCTTAGAGATAGCCTCAGGAAGGAATTGAACCAAGGGGGTTTTATGATGGAAGGATCTTTGACAGCGAGAGGTCCTAGCCCTGGGAACTATGAAAGTGGCTACGATGGAGTTCGGGTAGGCAGGGGACGGACAGCCAGCTGCAGTGGAGCAGAGACCTCTGGCGGGCAAAGCCCTGACAAGGATTTTTTAGCCAGTAGGCAGGTATGGTATATTACTCTTTCATCAAGATTGAGTAAATTGGATGTAGAGTATAGCAGACAGGTGTGAGTTCTGCTGTTGGCACTTGTAAGGAGCCTGCAGGCTTTGTTAATGGAGGTCTGTACCTTAGATAAGGAGGTGGGGTCAGCCACAGCGTAAATAGGAAGACCGTAGTCGGCCAGAGACAGTACCGAGGAGGTAATGGCTAATTTTAGCGCAGATTCCGGGAGGCAATCTTTGTGTCGGTAAAGGAGCCCGATCCTGGAGTTCATGGCAGATGAGACAGGTTTTTAAGTGAGCGTGGAATGTAAGGCGGGGTCAAAGGTGATGCCCAGGTACTTGTAGGATGTTACCTGTTCTAGAGTAAGGAGCTTGCTGGTGTTGATGAGAAGGGGAGTGTTCTTAGCACTGTTTTGCCAGTGTGAAAACAGCATGGACTTAGTTTTCTTCAGGTTCATGACAAGTCGATGATTATTGAACCAATTTTCAGCTTGGAGGAAGGCGCTTTGCAGTGTGCCTCGGAGTAGGAGCGGGTCAGGGTGAGATGCTAGGATTATTGCATCATCAGCATAGAGCAGTATTTTGCTGGAGCAGGAGATTGGGAGAGAGTTTAGGAATAGACTGAAGAGGGTGGGTCAGAGGATGGAACCTTGCGGTACCCCAGAGAACCGGCAGGTTGGAGAGAGTCCCATTTAGTATAACTCTTGGGACCTGTTTTGCAGGTAGCTAGAAAACCACTTCATTGGGCCAGATGAGAGTCCTAGTTGGGATAGGGAGTTTAACAGCAGGGGGTGGCACACCGTATCGAAAGCCTTAGATAGGTCTATGAATACTGCCCCTGCTTGACAACCCTTGTCAAGTGCGGAGTGTAAGTAGTGGGAGAATCCCAGAAGGGCGGTGGTAGTGCTGTGGCCTGGATGAAACCCATGTTGCTCAGGACATAAAAGGTTGTACTTAGATAGGTATTCTAAGAGCTGTGTAGATACTATTTTTTCTAAAGCTTGATGGATGGGGGAGGATGTGGAGATGGGCTCTGTAATTGTTTGGTAGCATGGATCCCCAGACTTATGGATGGGGATTACTTCAGCGTGCTTCCAAGCATCCGTGAATTGACCAAACATAAGGATTTGTTTAAGATAAGCGTGAGGGGAATTAGCATGACATCCAGAGTAAGGCGAGTATCTTGGAGTCAAGAGGGTCGCTACTAGGGTTTTGGGAGGTGAGGGACTTTATGAGAAAAGGTTTGGCATCACAGGGTGAGACTGCCTGGAAGCAGAAAAGTGGCCTTGAGATGTGGAGGAGGTGGACGTGGTAACCGGTCGGTAGAAGGGCAGGGAGGACTGCGCTTAAGTCCGTGAAGGTTTTATTAAGGCAGTCAGCAATACATATTAGGTCAGTCGAGACAGCCCCATTTATGTCAATCTGAGACAGCGGGGGACGGGTTTTACCATTCAGTTCTTTAATGTTGTCCCAGAAGGCTCTGGATGAGCCCCAGGTGGACGTCAATGCAGCCTGATAGTATTTAGCTTTTGCCTGCTTGATGGCCCAGGTGCACTGGTTGCGGGCAGCCCTGTAGGCTTGTCTGTCAGCCACTCTACCAGAGTCATTTGCAATGTGCCAGAGATTATCCCGCTTTTTTAGTTGCTGGATCAGAGCAGGGGATATCCATTGACAATGAGGTGCAGGGAATTACAGTACAGAGGGTACTAACAAAAATGAGAATACAATAAAGTACAAGGTGAAATTGTAGGCTAGCGACAAGTCCATATACATCATCACAGGAAGATGGAGAACAATGCAGTGTAACCCCCCTACAAATTGGGGTTCCTAAAAGCCTCCTAGGAGCTTGTTTAAGTGTTCCCCTTGCCTGCTGGCATTCGGCGTTTAAGCTGTTAGAATGGCACTGCGAGTGCTCGTAGAGCCTCCACATACTGTCTCTTTAAGAGCTGTCTGCTTGCAGACATAACTAATGCTTTTCCCGGGGGGGGGGCGCTGGTGTTTCCCTGCTTGAATCCTGCCTGAACTGTGGAGTAATCGCTCCCTTTTGCGGTTGCTGAAGGCGTAAAGGGAGCCTATCTGAAGGATATAACTGTTAACCTGTAATCAGTTAAAGCCTTAGTAATATTGTAGTTTGTCTAACCTGCCTTTATTGCAGGTGGGACTTTGTGTGTGTTGCCCCTCCATTTTGGACCTAAACTGCTGTACTGGGCCATTGGAATAAAGGGAGCTATAAAATGGAGACTGTTTGGGGCAACCAGAATTCGGACTCTCCTGGGAGCTGGCTTACAAGGGGAATGTATAGCTAGTAATTCTGGGAAGTGTAGCTTTGGACGTTGGCGCTTTTTTGCACCAACTGAGAGAGCTTTGGAATGATTGACAGCTGAGTCCACCAACTGGACCTGGTGGTGCCCGAAGGGAATGCTCTTTCTTGTGACGTGACTGGGAGGTCAAACCAATTGTGTCCATGGGAAGAGAAGGAGCTCTGTGCTTCTGCGGAGTATAGTTTCGCACGGGAAGCGCGTGAGAGGCCCTGCAGTCAGTCGGTTTCCATTGCAAGCTTGAATCGGACTGAATCCGAGGTGACTGAAGGAAGGAAGGCTGAAAAGTGGAAACCAGGCTCACCCTGTAGAAGACTGGAGAAATTGCTGAATCACGCTCGGTCTGTCAGGAACTGAAGCTGCTGTGTGTACTCCCAGGTATCTGCAGTAAGTGTTATTGGGACCTAGGAGCGGCTGCCTGGTATAGTAATTTCCTATACATATAAATGTGTTGAATGCTTGTGAGGGATAGATATTCCAATTTCTCTTTTCACCGTATGGTGTAAGCTGAAAGCCGAACTGAATTTAGTTGGACTAAATCCGTCTGCTAGTCAAAGCAGTTGAGCCTGGCCAGTAGAATCGAATCTCTATGCCTTGTTTGTCTGGCAATCCAGAACAACCATCTGCATCAGGTTCTCAGCTTGGGGTAGTGTGAGTACAAATCATGGCATTCCCCTGCGACCTGTTAGCAATCACCAGTGTGTCATCTGATTTCTTTTATTTCATTTCTTCAAGGACTGAGCCATCCGGCTCCGGATTACAATTGGGTGTTGTGCATATCTTTTTCTACAGAACCCTATCCATCTGCACCTGCCGGCCAACCCCGGGCAATGGACCTGGTTAGCCCCCCAACCTAGGTACCCAGAGTGTGACTTTTAAGACCCTGTATAAGTGCACAGTACTGTGATTTAATTCTGCCAATCAGCTTGCTCTCCCTCTCCCGTGTTTCATTCCCCCTAAATAAATCAGATTTGATGTTATTGACTTTAAACTGTCTGAAGTTTCAGTACATATATAGCAGGCATTACATTGATTTGTGTGTGTTGATTAACCTTATTTTACAGGGGGTCCTCAGAGACGAACTTCAGAATCAGTCTCGAGGGTAAGTGGTACCTTATGATTGAATCGTGTGTCCATGTGGGGCATTGGTACTGTAATTCCTATGCATTGTGTGGATCATTAGAGGGATTAGAAGGGGGTCTCAGTGTCCCAGAGGGCTGTGGCCAACAGACCAAACTAGACCAACCATCACAAACCCTGACCTCTGGGTGGAGGCACCCACCATAGAACCTAGGCCCCTCAACCTTTTGGTAGTCCAGCAGGCAGGAGTAATAGCCCTTGGGATAGCGCCACCTGGGGGTTACAGCAGTAAGGCAATTTTTTTTTTTAACCCAGGAGACACACTAAGCTGAAAGCTTGTTTACAGATGCGACCTGGGAGCACAAGGAAGTTAAGGGACTTGCTCAGGGTCACACAGTATGCAAGTGGGGGCTATAGGATTCAAACCCAGGTCTCCAGGTTTGCAGCTCAGAGACTTGAACCACTATGCTATACTGCCTCCCAAATTACTAGGTAAACCTCATAACGTATCAGAACCGCACTTAACAAACCATGTCATCTAGTCAACGGCATACACCGCCTCACCCACACCTGTGAGCTACACTCTCAGCAGGGGTGGCTCAACCTTGATTGCCGCATTCAGTATCAAGTTTGCCTTCTGGCCAAGAAATCTACTGTTGGACTTACCACTCTGCGACAACAAAGCCTCAACTGTCCAAACACCACAAGATGCATCAGGGGGTAAACAATTCAATCCTAAGCGTCTTCCTCCACCGAACCATGCAAGGTCAATGATATATGAGTACCGTGCACCGCTATGGCTCAATGTGCTTGACGTAGGCAGTACAAAAGAAGTAAAGCTATGACCATTTCAATCTAAGCTCCGTATGGCCCTAGCCTCAAACAGCAACTGTGATTGTGGGACCTGATCCTCTTCCCAACTACTCTCCTCTTATCAGTCTTCCACCTTCATACTTGCCCTCTAATCTTGCTCCCCTCCCTACTTTCTGTTCTACCCACTGGCTGTCCTCCTCCTCCTCCTCTCCCTCTCATTCCCCCCTTTCTCCCCTCCACCCATGCTGTCCTGTTTCCCAGTGACACACCTATTCCCTCATCCCCTCTCCTCTTCCTCCGTTTCCTTTCCTTTGCCTCCCTTCCTCCCACCCTCTCTGCCCCTGGCTTTTCCCATACTCTCCATCCTCCCACCCACCCCTCTCTCTGCGCTGATCATTCCTTTGTCCCCTCCTCTGCCCTCTCTGGCCCCTTTCCAGTCCCCCATTTTTCATTTCCCTGACCCTCCCCATCTCAGGTCTTAGTCTCTGAGAGCAGCTACATGCAGGAGCACAGAACTGACCACACGGAGTTGTAGAGGGAAGTTGTTTTCGGTGGATAGTTACTGTTTTCCAAGCCTAAAGGCTTCCAAATACTAAAGAACCGCATTTGTTCATACTTCTAAACAAGGTGGTTTCATATTGTCAGGAGGTGGTGTTGGAAACAGAGGATCAGGGAGTTGGAGGCCTCAGCCAGACATCCCCCCCCCCATCCCCAGTCGGACACCTGCCCACATCCAGAAGCTCCCTTCAGGAGCAGGGGAAACACGCGAGCGCCACAGAAGGTAAAGAGACCTCCTTCCCTGGAAACAGCACTTGAGGAGGGTGTTAGCTCATCTACCCTCCCACCCAAATTTGAGCCTCCATTTATTGTCCCCATCCTATGATGTCACACCCTGGCACTCTGTTTTCAAAGTCCCCATTTCTAACATACTAACATACTAAAATGCCAGCAGAATAGGCCTAACAGTCTTTCGTGTCTGCTCGTTTGGTCAGCCCCCACCCTGGGTGCTGACCTTGCTGTCCCCCTCACCTTCTCTGGCTTCTCCCTTCCCAGTTCCGGATATTCTTGCTGCATTGGATTTTGCTTCCAGAACCCTTCCCTGTACCTGTCCCACCCCTCTTGAACCCTCTCTCCACTGTCTCTGCCTCCACCAGCCCCCAGGCAGTGCATTCCATGGCTCCACCACCCTCTCAGTGAAGTAGCACTCTCCTCCTTTCTCCCTCCTCCAGCTTCCACCCATGCCTCTAGTGGCCCCTTCCTCCTTCCTTCAAGCACCCTGACTGTTCCTCCCCTATTTACCCTCTTCATGTACCTGAAGACTCTATCATGTCCCTCCGGTCCCTTCTCTCTTCCAATGTGTTACATTTAGCTCTTGAGCCTCTCCTCATAGGTCCTGTCCCCAAGCCCCAAATCATTTTGGTTGCCCTCCTCTGGACCCTCTCCAGGAGGTTAATGTCCCTCTTAAGTGTGGCTTCCAAACTGCACGCAGTACTCCAGGTGTGGCCTCACCAAGCAGTTATACAGAGGAGTATCACTTCCTCCTTCTGGAGGTGATCCCTTAGCGATGCATCCCAGCATCCTGTTGGCCTTGGCTGCTGCCCTCCTACAAGTCTCAGAGTTGTTTATCTTGACATCCACCACCACCCCAGGTCCCTCTCAGCCATCGAGACTTGTGGCATTCCCCCCCAGGGTGTACACTTGGCTGGGTTTCTGGCCCCAAGTGAGTACCTTGTATTTTCCCTGCATTGAACCCTCAGCTTCCACTTTCTAGACCATCTTTCCAGAGCCTCCAGGTCCCCCGTAGGGCCACCCTCCCCTCTCTATTTGCAGGTTATACTTAACGGCCACTAGAGGGTTTAGTCCTCCTCACCTCCTATCTCACCACTATCACATATCCCAGCACAGTCTTCTAGCACTAAGCTATACACTCTTCTCATAGCCTGGTTTTTCTTCTTCACTACCACCACCTTCACCACTTTCACACCTGCCCCCACATCCTACCCACTTCCTAGCCAACCACCCGCTCCCCCTGCGACCACTAGGAGTCGCTATTGCGCACCCTGTTTCCAGCTCCTGACCCTGCCAGCCCAGCCACCTTAGATGTCTGGATCTCTACTCTACCACAGCCCAAAGACAGCCGTCCCACGGGGGTCTTGAACCTGCTACCCTACACACCACAAAGTCCGCAACCCTACCATTACTTACTCCAAAGTGGCAGCTCACCCTCACTGAGCACAGCCCTGACCCTCTATCCCTTTAGTCACTTAATCGCCACTATTGGCAACATCCGCATTTCATCCATTAATACTTCACATTACCATCTCAGCCTTCCTGGTGCTCGCCTCCCTCCAATTGGGAATGCACACGTAGTCCACCGAGATCAGCACCTGATGACCGCCTGAGCCATCCCGCCCCCCCCACACTCTCACCATAGATCTTGCACCCGCACCCACCTCCTGCCAGCCCTTCAAACTTATCTGACCCTTCAGGCCATCCCTGGACTCACCTCCTCACCACCATTCCAGCCCTCCACACCCTACCCATCCCCTGTACCCCAATGGCTCAGCCCAATTCTCGATGTCAAGCCAGGGTTGCCAACAACTACTCCCCACTAAATAGAATTCTTATGCTATTATTGCTACTCTCAGGCAATGTCCACTCCAACCCAGGCCCCATCCCCACCTGCACACCCAGGACATCGTTCAAAGGACTCTGCATCACCAACTTGAACATATGCAGCCTGCCTAAAAAATCTGCAGCGCTCCAGTGTTGGGCCACTCTACACCAACCAGACATCATTACACTAGTGGAGACCTGGCTGTCTAAATCCACCCCGACTCCTTTGTCTCACTCCCCGGGTACACCCTATACCAGGAAGATTGGGTGGGAAAAAGCGAGGGTGGCTGTGCGATCTTCATCAGAGATAACGTCATTGGCCAGGTGCTCCCTGCCCTCCAGCTCAAAATCGGAGCCCAGGCGCTCACCATAAAAATCACCCTGGACCGCTCCAGGGGCCCACTATACCTCACAGCCTCCTATGTTCCCCTGAGGAACTAGAAGCCAGCCATCTCATCCCTCACTGGTTCTCTCTCCACTCTCCCACACAAAGCTGAACAGACACTAGTAGGGGACCTAAATGACAACTGGCTTGGTCCTTCAGCTGCTCAAGCTAAGGACTCCTTCACCGCCCTTGACGTGGTCCAATTAGTCTCCCAACCTACTAGACTCCACCCTTCTACTGGCACCAGCACCCTCCTGGACATCATAATCTCAAACTGCTCCCACAAAATCCAGGACATAAAAGTTCTCCCTGACTCCCTAAGCGACCACTCTCCCATCCTATTCCTGTGGACCTCCTCCACTCCCAAACCCGTAGCTCAAACCACCTTCCGAAGGTGTCTCCACCCCGGGGAGGGGGGGTTAAGCAAACTCAAGCAATTTTTCACCCAGTCACCCAAATGGACTGGTCCCCCATTAAAATAGCACCCAGTATTGACACTGCGCTTGATCTGTTCACACAGGCCTTCACCAAGGCCTGCGATCACTATGCACCACTCACCAAACACTGCAGAAAAAACTAAATGCGCCATGGATTACCCCCTCCCTACTCCAAAAACTGAGGGAAAGGGACAATCTCTGGCACAAAGCTATAGAGTCTGGCAGGTCGGCTGACAGACAAACCTATAATGCCGCACGCAATAGATGCACGTGGGCCATCCACAAGGCCAAAGCGTACTATTATCAAGCTACCCTCACCTCCACATGGGGGTCCACCCAGACCTTCTGGGGTAATATCAAAGAACTCAATGGGAAATCACGCTCCCCACCTCCTTCCCAGCTCTCCATAGACGGCACCATTTCCACTGACCCACTTACCACAGCAAACTGTCTCAACACCTCCTTCACTGATCTCAGTACTGTACTCCCCAGTTGCTTCTTTGACCCCGTGCCCGAATCTCAACCCCCTACCCTGCAGTGCCCTCATTTCCTCCTGTGCAAAATATCCACCCATGAAGCCCGTCCATACCTGCTAAATGCACTAAACAGCAATAGCCCAAGCAATGACCCCCTAGATGCTAGGATCCTTCGGCTAGTCCTCGATGATGTCCTAGTCCCTCTAACGGACCTATTAAACACATCCCTTTGAATGTGGCAATTCCCCAGTGCCTGGATACCTGCTGTCATCGCTCCAATTCATAAAAGTCCTCCCCCAGTAATTATTGACCCATCTCCATTCTGTCCCCACTCTCCAAAGCTATAGAAAAAGTAGTTGCCACGCAGCTCACTGAATATCTAACCAAATATGCCATATTATGCCTTGAGCAGCATGGCTTCCACACTGGCCATAGCACAACCACAGCCCTCCTAGAATTCACCAGTTTCCTAAACTTCTCCCTAGACTCGGGTAACATTGCTGGAGCTGTGTTCATAGACCTTTCCAAGGCCTATGACACTGTCTGCCATCCACTCCTACTTGACTCCCTCTACCAAATTGGTTTCTCCAGTAGCCCCCTGGCATGGTGTGCCAGTTACCTCTCTATCCGGTCCCAAAGTGTCAAAATAAACGGACCCTGTCCGACACCCTACCTGTCCGCTCCGGGGTTCCCCAGGGCTCCATCCTGAGTCCACAACTCTTCAGTCTCTACCTAAACACCCTGCCCAAGGCCTGCTCCAAAAAAATTCTACTGTACGCAGATGATGCAGTGCTCTACGCCTAGCACCATAAATCTGCTCCCCTCCAGGACTCCCTCCACTACACCTTCGATCAGGCAGAAACATGGTTCGAGGACCGTAGACTGGTCATAAACCCAATTGATGATTTTCTCCCATCACCAAAACAAAGCAAAGAGTGCACCACTCCTCATCCTTCCCAGCACTCAGCACCCCTTGAACAAGTATCCACCTACAAATACCTAGAGCTTGCCCCCGACTCTGCCCTGACTTTCCATGCCTGCATAAACACCCTCGTGACTGCCACAAACACCAGGAAAGGACCTCTTTTATCGGCACAAGAACTGCCTCCCACCCTCCGGTAGCATGTGAGGTTGCAGCCTGAAAGTCGGCGCCGTCTGAAAAGGTGATGCGATGTAGGCGAAAGCCTAAAGGCGAGTGGGCAGGGAGGGCGACCGGATGTGGGGTTGTGGGCAACCCTAGCGACAGGATGTCACTATATGTATGCATGCAGCGGGGGTGGGAGATGTGTGGCCTGGGAGGAGGCAGAGGGGATGTAGGAGGTGGTACTGTAGTCAGTTGCCAAGCTGCGCCATGGCATCAGGGGTTGGTCTCCGCTTTCGGTGCGTGGGGTTCCGGGTTCAGGTCTGGGTCCGGGCGCTACTGCATTTTTGTTGCACCCGGCCCAGAACTTGTATTCATTTTGCTTTTGCCCTCCCAACATGCACCTCTCCCAGAGTTGAGACTAACAAGTAGGGAGTGCGGGGTGAAGCCCGGCTGGGTGTGTGTGGGGGGTACAACCCCTCAGAAAGCAAAGTATTTAAATCCTCGCACCGTTCTTCCACATGCGCTGAGGATGTCAGGGTGGCAAAATTGTTTTCGCCGCACTGAAGTCTTGATAATGCAAGTCGCTGTTCGGCGCTCACTATTATCACATAGAACCCCTCCTTCCTGATGCCCTTCATCTTGCCATCACTTCCTCAATACTGTCTCTAGTGTACTATGTTATTCAAACAACATTTAGCAAGTGCAACGTCAGTTCCTAAAATGCAAACAATGTACATACATCCTACTAAAATCCCCAAATAAACCACTGTAAATATATACCATATAACATTGTCCCTACTGGGGCTTACACTTCACCACCCTATGGAACACAGATTCGTACTTCGGTATGCTCCAGTATGACTCCAGTTAGACTCCAGCGCACACACTGTTCCTCTGCACTTGCCCGCTGCTGCACTCACCTCAGGTATGCTGTTATAGTCCAAATGAACAGTGCTGCCACCATCACGATTAGCTCCTGGGTGAAACAGATAAGCAGGAACAGGTGTTTCAAGTTAAGTGCACAGCAATACGTACTACAAACTCACCCCACAAGTAAAGTGCACCAACAGTAGCAGTGACTGGTTGCCATAGCAACCAACAAGTCAGTACCTAGATCAATACGGCAGTCAATGAGCAATGTGGCAGCAGTATACTCGTGTGTCCTCCTCCCAACACTCACCTACGCTGTCCCAATACTTCAGGGAATGGCCAAGCCTGAGTTCAATAAGTTACAGGTCTTGTACAACAAGGTGGCCCGCTTCACCACTCAGTTCCACTCTAGGAGCCACCACTGTGATTCTCTAGCACTTCTCAGCTGGCCTTCATTCGTAGCCCGTCTCAGGTACCCAGTGCTCTGCCTAGCACATAAGCTAATTAGCTCAGCACCTCCCCCAAGCCTCGCAGGGCTCATAACTGCCAAGTGAAATCCTTACAACCTATGGACCTCAGGCCAAACTCTTCTCGAAGTCTCTAGGGTAAGGACCAAGACAGGGGGCATGTCCTTTTCCTACACTGCCCCTTCCCTATGGAACAACCTTCCTCCTGAGGTTTGGGAAGCTCCATCACCTGCAAGCTTCCAAACAAGACTCAATACACACATGCTTGCCATGAGTCAATGCCAATGCTGTTACCTGACACTTCCACACTACCCTCCTGCCTGAGCACTTACCTCACTCCTACCTGAGCTGGGAGCCCTAATCCTTCTCTACTGGCTCTCCTCCCAAAATACTCTACTCGGTTATTATTGCGACCCAGGTGTTGCTCTGGCTCTCCTCCATTGTTTCACTTTTGCTAATCACTGTAACCTGCTATGTAATATGTCATTGCTATATATATATATATATGTTCACCTGTTACATGCTATAATCCACATCTGTACTAATTGTATATCCTACTAGTCAAGTAACTTCCGGGTCGCCCCTGAAAAAGGGACCTCCAGGGCCCAGTGAGCCTACCCGGTCATCGAAATTCAATAAATAAATAAATTCTAGAGGGAACATTTGTTGAATAAAGTGACTTGAAAGTACCGTTGTTTGCACAGTGCACTTGCGTCCAACCTCACCACGGAGCCTGCCACACTCCAGTTAGACTCCAGCGCACACACTTCTCCTCTGCACTTACCCGCTGCTGCTTGAACGCTGCCGCTCTCACCTCAGGTATGTTGTTATAGTCCAAATGAACAGTGCATAGGCCTCCCTGCTGTCTATTCTTATTCGCATTTCGGACAATAGAACTGATGCTTTAACATGCTATGGCAACCTAGATAAGTGTTTTCATAGCTTACCTAATTTTAGTTCTGACGCTCACCGTATTTCCTGAAACATCCTATATTGCTAACTGCCTTATTTTCTTAACTGGGCCAAGTGACCTTGTTGTCCTGGTTATACTACTGTGTGATACCCTCACCCCAAAGCAACTGTCTACATCTGCAAAAGTGCATAACTTTACCAACGGAACCTGTTCTAGCATTTTCTGCTCAGTATTTTGTACTCCTCATTTGATACTTTTACTGGTTATAACATTGCCCTACTGTAAACTGAACATTTGATGACTGTGTATATGTAACCTCTGTATTTTGAATTTGTACATATGTGATTGCTATGACGTGGAACCTCTGTTAAAGAGCCTTTGGCTCAAAGGTACCATCCTAGATAATAAATAAATAAAGATAAAATATAAACATAGACTTTGACGGCAGATAAGGACCACTTGGCCCATCTAGTCTGCAACTGCAAAAAGGCACGCCAATAACAAAATCAAGTAACAACCAGGTGGATATTCAAAATTCAGTGCAACAGTCCACAATAAGCAAAGTGCAGTGGAATAGACTATAGAGAGGGGAGAGAGGGCCAGGTGGGGGTGGGAAAGAAGCTGGAATAGAAGGGTCTGTTGCAAGGGTGGGGGGACCCCACAAAAGGTGGGGGGAGGGGGAAAATCATCCCAGCTTACACAGATGGACAGTGACATTTGGTTTCCAGTAGTAGCCAGTCTTTAAAGTGACTTTTGAAGGATAAGTGGGAGGAGGGTGAGTGGAGTGATATAGGGAGCTTGTTCCGTAAGGAGGGGGCGGAGATGGAAAAGGCTTTGCTGCCCATAGTAGTGGAGATTCTGGGAACTACCAGGGGCAGGATGAATGATTCACAGAGGCACCTAGTAGACACTTTGCCAGTGAGTAGGGATGAATAAGGGGACAGTGGACCATCTCTGAGTATAGTGTCTATTAGGCAGCCCAAAGCATAGTCGAAGCGTCCTTGAAACAGGAGCCAACCAAACTATGTGTATAAGTCACAGTGATGGGTTGAATAGGGTGTGAGGTGATGAAGTGGCAGATGCTGTTGTAAACTGATGTCAGCCTGGAGCGCAAGGCTAATGATATGGGGGAGCAGTCATCAATGAGGTGTAGAAGGTTGCCTTGCACAATTGCTAAACGCGCCTCATGGGACAGGAATTGTCTTAGCTGGTAGGCGGCTCCTAATTTCTGGTTAACTCTATGCACAGAAATATTAACATGATCAGTGAATGTAAGGGAGGGGCCCATGGTGACACACAAGTATTTGAAACTAGAGACATTTTCGGGGGGGGCAACAGGTGTGAGTACAAGCAGAGAGGATTCTGCTTTGGAGACCTTGATGAGGAACAGTTTTAAGTCAAATAATATTGTGTTTGCCTTTTTTTCATTTATCAGGAGCTTTTTGCAAGGAAACCAATTGCAAGCAGCACCATAATTACGGGCAAGGATGGAGAAGATGTTTGCAAGTGACTTGTCACTATGATATAGAAAAAGGTCATCTGCATAGAGAAGTACCTCACAGGAGAGACTGTCTGCTGGGAGTGCACTGATAAATATAGAAAACAGTAAAGGGCTAAGGATGGAGCCTTGCAGGACCCCAGTAGAGACAGGCAGGGCAGGGGAAGATGCAGCTCCAATGGTAACTGACTGGGACCTGCCCTCGAGATAGCTCCGAAACCATGAGGAAGTCTCCAAGGAGCAGCCAAGATGGTGGAGAGTAGTGTGGGAGAGGGTGGTCGACTAGGTCAAATGCCTTAATCAGATCCATGAATACAGCACATGTGGCCTTACCCGAATTCATGTTTCTGATGACATGGTCAGTGAAATGGGCTAAGGCTCATGTGATGCTATGGAGCTTGTGGAAACCATGCTGCTGGGGGCACAGCAGCAAATATTTTCCAAGGTGCTTAGAAAGCAGGGAGTGCACAATTCTCTCTAGTAGCTTGCTCAGGTGGGAAGGCAGGAGATGGGCCTTGTAGTTATCGGTAGAAAGGGGATCACCTGCTTTAAAGATAGGAACAACATAAGCATGCTTCCAGGAATCAGGCATGGTGGACGGGAGAGGGCAAGGTTGAAAAGGAAGGTGAAGGGTTTAATGATTGCAAGAGAGATGAGCTTAAGGAAGGAGGGGAAGAACCCATCACTGCCAGGGCTACCCCTGGTAGGAAGGAACTTTAGGAGCTTGAGGTAGTTTTGGGCTCTTCTGCTGGGAAAGTTTCTCACTGGAGACTGATTATCCAGGCAAGAGGCTTGGCCTCTGGCAGCAAAAGATTTTCGATTGTGCATCAGCCAATATGATGGATGGAGGATAACTCACTTGTGAGGAATGTCTGAGCACTGGAAAGGTTGCAGGTATAATCAGCTTTACCAGGTGAGTAAATACCATTCTGCAAGGAAAAGAACATCCCACTGGTATCCCTGTGCTCCCACACCCCCACAATGCAGTGCATAAGGGTATATCAGTTCAGATTAGCACCCCCACTTCCTTTTCTTGCTGTTTGCCACAGGAGCATGTTTTGTTTGTGTTTGTTTGGGCCGTGGCCTTGCTGTTATTTGACCGACATGGTTTCCTACTGCCAGTGGCTCTTTTGAACTCCCGGCTGTGTTTTCAGCTCATTAGATCACTTTCGCTTTTGTTTAAACTTGCTATTTCAGTTAAACAGGCATAAAAAGCATGTTTTTATTGGAGTTCTCATTTTCTTTTTTCTTCAGCATTTGAACCTGCATCTAGCTAGCATGCCTAGAGGAAACTCCAAGAAATTGAAGACGAGCATCCTGGCAGAGGTCAGGAAACTGCTAAAAAAGGCAATTAGACATAAAGATTACAGCGCTTCAGGAGACTCTCAGGTTGATGCTTCTACATCTTGCATGCAGGCCATTTTCATGGCCCAGGTAAGCTCGATGCAGTCTGAGTTAGTAGGAGAGAAGCTCTGTGGTGAGGTCTGGAATCCCCAAGAAACTTCCTTTTTGGAAGGAATTCAGTTTCAAAAAAGAAGCAAAAAAGAAAACAGCCAAAATAGCCCCATAAGGGTAACGGCAAAGCGGTTCAGATATTATGCTGCTTCTTCTGATTTTTCTTCAGACAGTGAAAGTGATTCTGATTCTGTACAATCATGACATTCTAATTATGATTCTGATTTTGACAGAGAAGGGTACTCCTTTGAAAATAGTCCAGGCATGGCTGATCCTCATATAGGGGGAAAGGGGAAATTGTTTAACCAGGAAAGGCACACTAAGCCAGAGCTTGTTTCCAGGTGCAGCCTAGGAGCACAAGGAAGTTAAGTGACTTGCTCAGAGTCACACAGTATGCAAGTGGGGGCTGATCCTGAGGGCTGATAAGATTGAAACCCAGGTCTCCAGGGTAGCAAGACAGCCCATTTGATCCTGAAAGCTGAAATTCCAGCATTCTTCAGTTTGGACTCCTCATGAGAGGGCTATGAAATATATGGTCAAAAGAATGAGAAAGCCTATTGATAAAGATAGATGAAAAATGAAGATTGAATGCCCTCACCCACAATTAACATAGAAACATAGAATTTGATGGCAGATAAGGACCGTTTGGCCCACCTACTCTTCCCATTTCAGTACCTAACAGATAAGCTGTAGATCCTAGTTAACCAACAGCTACTTCCTCCTACCCCCCACTAGAATTGCCTTATGTCTGTCCCATGCATTCTTGAATTCCCCACTGTTTTTGACTCTAGACCTCTTCAGGAAGGCTGTTCCATGCATCTACAACCCTCTCTGTGAAGAAATACTTCCTCACATTACCTCTGAGCAGTCCCCCTCAATCTTCAAATTGTGCCCCCTTGTTCTTGCACATCTCTTTTTCTGAAAGATGCTACCCTCTTGGACTTTGTTGATTCCCTTGAGGTATTTGAAAGTTTCTATCATGTTGCCCCTCTCCTTCCTTTCCTCGAGGCTATACATCTTAAGCTTCTTTAGTCTTTCTTCATATGTCTTCTGGTACAGACCCTGCACCATTTTGGTTGCCCTCATCTGTACAGCCTCCACCCTGTCTATGTCTTTGCGGAGATGGGGTCTCCAGAACTGTACACAGTACTCCAGATGTGGTCTTACTAACTGTCTGTACAGAGGGCCAACAACTTCCTGTTTTCTACTGGTGATGTTTCTCCCTATGCATCTCAGTATCCCCCTAGCTCTCTTACTGCCTTCTCACATTGCTGGCTCACCTTTAGGTCATCTGATATGACTACCCCCAGGTCCCTTTCCATTTTGTTGTCAGTATCTCACCCCCATTGTGTACTCTTCCCCTGGGTTTTTGTTTCCCAGGTGCATTACTTTGCACTTCTTTGCATTGAATCTAAGCTGCCATACATTTGACCATTCCTCCAACCTTGCCAAGTCCCTTTTCATCCTTTCCACCCCACCTTACGTATCAACCCTGTTGCAGATCTTTGTGTCATCTGCAAAGAGACATACTTTTCCTTCCAGTCCCTCTGCAATGTCACTTATAAAGACATTAAAAAGGACCGGCCCCAGTACTGAACCCTGCGGTACCCCACTAGTAACCCCCTTTCTTCACTGTGGACTCCATTTACTATTACCTGCTGTGTCCTGTTGTCCAGCCAGTGTTTTACCCAGGCTACCACCCTGGGACTCACTCCCAGGCTGGCTAATTTGTTTATTAATCTTTTGTGCAGGACTGTGTCAAATGCCTTGCTAAAGTCTAGGTAAGCCATGTCTACAGTTCCTCCCTAGTCTACTACTTTGGTCACCCAGTCAAAGAAATCAATTAGATTTGTCTGACATGACCTTCCTGCTGTGAATCCATGCTGCCTTGGGTCCTGTGCCCCACTGGCCTCTAGGCATTCAACAGTTCTTTCCTTCAGAAGTGATTCCATCATTTTCCCTACCACTGAGGTCAAACTGACAGGTCTATAGTTTCCTGCCTCTGTCTTGCTCCCACTTTTGTGAAGGGGAATCACATCCGCCCTCCTCCAGTCCTCAGGTACCACACCATCCTCCCATGATTTATTAAAAGGGGTAGTCAGTGGTGTTACTAGTTCTTCTCTTAGTTATTTTAGAATTCTGGGGTGAATCCCATCAGGCCCCATTACTTTATCCACCTTGTTTTAAGAGTTCTTTCAGAACCCTTTCTTCTGTGAAAGGACTAATATCAACCCCCCATCCAGAGTGCTTCTATTGACTGGATTAGGTATCTTCCTCTGCTTTTCCATTGTGAATACTGAGCAGAAGTATTCGTTCAGTATCCCTGCTTTTTCACTGTCGCTCTCTGCCCAACCACCTTCCTCTTTATTCAGCCTCGGTATCCCTGCCTTAATCTTTCTTTGCTCCCTAATGTACCTATAAAAGGTTTTATCCCCCTTCTTAACTGAGTTGGCTATCTTTTCTTTGGTTTGGGCCTTTGCTATTCTGACTGCCTCCCTGCTTCCTTCTGCTTTAACTGGTACAGTTCTCTGTCCTGCTCCTTCTGTGTTTTCTTATACTTCTTGAATGCTATCTTTTTCTCCCTTACCTTCCCCACCACTTCTTTTGAGAACCACAGTGGTTTTTTCTTTCATTTTGATTTGTTTATTTGCTTCACACAAAGGCTTGTTGCCTCTGTGATGGCAGTTTTAATGTTTCCCCATTGTTGCTCCACCCCACCTTCTTGCCTGTTTGCTAGTGCTTTTCTGAGGCACTCTCCCATTTTGACAAAATCAGCCCTCCTGAAGTCCAGTACCTTCACTTTTGTATCGCTTGACTCTACAACTAAGTTTATCGTGAACCACACTGTTTGGTGGTCGCTTGTTCCCAGATGGCTACCCACTTCAAGATTGGAGAACCTCTTTCCATCCCCATTTGAGAGTACCAGGTCTAAGATTGCTCCCTCCCGAGTCGGTTCCAAAACTAGCTATCTGAGGCATGCCCCCTATAGGGCATCGAGAATAGCCCTGCTCTTGGATGTGGCTGCAGCAAAGGTGCTCCAGTTAACATCTGGCATATTCAGGCCCCACATCAGTAATATCTCCCCTTTCTCTGTCATTCCAAGGATGCCTTCTATCATTTCCTTGTCCATTTACTCCCCCTGAGATGGGGGTCTGTATTCAACCACTGTGTGGATTGTGGGGCCATTTCCAGTCTCCAGGGTGACCCACAGTACCTCCTCTCCTCCCTATTTACCCTTTAGTTCTGTTGCTTTGATCCCTTCCCTTACATAGAGAGCTACTCCTCCTCCTCTTCTTCCCTCCCTGTCCCTCCTGTAGCTTGTGTACCCTGGTATGTTGACATCCCAGTCATGGTTCTCTGTGTACCATGTTTCTGTGACTGCCACGATATCCAGGCATCCCTCTTCCATCAAGGCCACCATTTCAGGAAGCTTTTAAGTAGACTACAGGCATTGGTACTCATTACCCTCCATTTTTTTATGGCTTTATTTCTTTTTGCCCCATCCTTGTCCTTACTGCCTTTGTCTTTTTCTTCATTTACCCCTGCCCTTCTCCCTATCGACTGCTCTATCTTTGTGTTTACCTCACTAGCTACCCTGATTTTTTTCGGGGGGCCTAGGATTTCCCTTCTCCTATTCAGTGCCCCCCCCGGTTACTTTAAATGCTTGCCAATGAAGCATTTAAACCTATCACCTATGTAAACCCCCTACAAATGGGGGTTCCCAAAAAGTCTTCCTTGAGCTTGCCTAAATGCTCACTGCCAGGCTGGTGTACTGCATTTTAGCAGTTTAAATGTGATTGCCAGAGAGTGCCTGTATAGCCTCTGTGTACTGTCTCTTTAAGAGCTGCCTAGATTGCAGTCATAAGTAATCTGAGAGGGAGCTCTGTTGAAAGATGTAACTATTTGCAGAAAATCATTTAGAGTGATAATGATAATGTAGTTTGTCTAACCTGCCTTCTTTGCAGCAAGAACTGTTTTGTTTATCTCCACTATCTTGGTCCTGGACTGCTGAACTGGACCAATCAGTACTGGTGGAACCTAAAATGGAGCCGGACTACAGGAGCTATCTGGAGTCAAAATCTGTAGGAATTGTAGTTTGGGGCTTTTGGCACCTTTTTGCACCTGAAGGGGAAGCCTTTGTTGTGACTGACAGACAGATCAGCCAACCAAACCTTTTGGATTCTGGGGAAAGTCCCAGGCTTGCTGGCAGTTGAGTCAGATCTAAGTTGGGAGCTGAAGAAGTAACAACATGAGACAGTCAAGCAGCCATCTGAGTAGTTTCAAGCAGGAGAACTGTGGAAAGGTCTGAGTTGTGGCCTGCATGTCTGCCTGCAGCCCCTGAGAGGGAGAGAAGATAATTATTTCAGACTAAATCCAAGTTTGTGAGAACGGAGTAAGCCACTGATTTTTTACCAGGCTCATACCTGAAGAAGACCGAAGATTTTGCTGAATGCGATCAACCTGTCAGGGTTTCCAGCTGCTTTTGAATCCCCGGTTTGTGTAGAGACTTTGTGATCGTGACCGGAGAGCGGTTTGCCTGGTACAGTAGAATTTCCTTACATGTAAATGTGCTGTGAGTTGTTAGTGGGTCGTGATTTGGTTCTCCACTGTGTGAACTGTTTTCTGCTTGCTGGAAGCTGTATCCAGCCCAAAACGGACTGTATCCGAATTTGTCTCCATTTGGCCTGGGCCTTGCTACACTTGCCCAACCAGACTACCCGCTGCACAGAGACAGCCATCGACGAGAGACCTGCCTGGGGATCAACCTCCTGCTCCATGCTTGAACAGAAACGATGCCTTGGCGAATCGTGTGGGCCCTGCTTCTCCTGGCACTGCAGATCAACCACCTGCGGTCTCAATTTTCATCCGGCCTGTATCCAATTTTGGGTATCGTGAGTAATCATCAGGCCAGCTCCCTGCAACAACAGCCTAACCTAAAAGTGTGTCATCTGATTGTGTTGTTGTTTTCTTTTCACGAACTGAGCCCTCTGGCTCGGATTACAATTAATGTTTGTGGTGCATGTTGTTTTCTTCCATCACAGGGCCCCAACCAGCTGCAACGTTCCTGGCTAGACCACCGTTCTCCATCTGGGTATCCAGAGTGTGTGACTGTTTATGGACCCCGAAGTGCATGCATAATTGTTTGATTGATATAGCCTTTAAGCAAATTAACCTGATTACGCCCCTCTCTTGTTCAAGTCCCCTGAATAAATCAGATCTAACCTTTTCTGTATTTAATCTGACTGTGGTTCCAGTTTGTGCTAAGAGTACTGTACTGTACTGTTGCTAGTTGCTTTGCCTAACCTTGTTTTACAGGGGTCCCCAGGGTCGAGCTAGAGAAACTGCCCTGGTGGTAAGTGTAAACAGTGTGGGTACTTGTGTGGCATTCAAGGGTATTGTGAAAATAATTATTGTGTGCAGTGTTTAGGCAACTAGCAGGGAAAGAGGGGTTTACAGTGTCCCAGAGGGCTGTGCCCTGGTTAGCTTGACCACTACCTACCCTGACCTCTGGGTGGAGGCACCCGTTACAGAACCTAGGCCCCTTAACCTGCTACTAGCCAAGCAGGCAGGGGTAGTAGCCCTTGGGATAGCACCACCTAGGGGTTACACCTAGGATCCTGGTTCTCCTCCTGGATAGATGCAGACCATCACACCTGTATAGGCCTGCATCTCTCCAGGTGGAGCCCCAGTCCCCAGTGAAGCCAAATCCCTGAGCTCTGCACCAGTTTTTTAACCAGTGATTGAATCCCATGATGCGGGGTACCCTAGCCTCATCCATGCTATAGACAGGTAGCAGTTCCGAGAAAGTTACAGTGTGTGCTACTTGTCTAAGGCCCATCCCCAACTCCACAAACTCCTGTTGCACTGCTCTAATCCTATTCACAGCCAGGTCATTTGTCCCTAGGTGGATAATGACATCCAGCTCACTCCCCCTTGCAGCTGCTCCCACAATCCTGAGGATTCGTTTCCTGTCCTTCCAAGCCATGGCGCCCAGCGGGCACCTTACCTCCCTTTCCCCCCCTCTCCCCCAGTTCTACCCCCAACAATTAGTCTCCCACCAGCAGTTGTTTTCTTCCCTGTGGGGTCCTGTGCCACCCTCCTATGGGTCTCCATTGTGGAGGTTCCCAGCATCCTCCTTGGTCTCCACTCGGGTGCCTCCATAGAGGAACCATGCTCCGCCAGAGTGGTGAATGAATTGTGGAGAGGTACAACTGGAGGGATGCGCCTCTGTTCCACCACCCTTACCCTCCTTGAGCCCACCGTGGTCCAATCACTCCTCTTTCTTGGCAACCTCTGAGGCAGTGGTGGTGGCCTGGGTGGTCCCTGGGTGGGGAGCAGGTTTCCGGAATCCTTGCCAGGTCGTATGGAGACGAACAACCTCCTCCCTCAGACCAGTTAAAGCATAAAGTGGCAATAGCCTCAGAATGAAACAATCATTTTATACATTTTTGGGGAAATAATGGCAAAGTCCCAAGAAAGGGCTAGACAGAAGCCTTAAGGATTGCCAGGATCAGGTCCTGGATATGTCTGGACCTCTTGCATTATTATTGGATGAGGCCAAGAGGGCCAATGATGAAGGGAAACTGGCAGACCCAAAAATTTTAAGGGGGGGTGGACCCAGAGAGCCATATGTTTCATGGGCAATGTCAATTCTGCCATTGTGGCTGAGAGATATTAAGCAGCCCTATTGAGATTTCATCCCAAAGCCATTTAATTGGCATGGAAAGACACGGGTTCAGCAGCAGAAGGGCAACTGTTTGGTGACTCCTTGATTACAGAGATGAGCAAAAAAGTCAAAGTTTATCTCTATGAGAAAAGCCCAGGCATCTTACAAGTATAGCAAAAAAGCATGTGTTTTTGGCAGAGCCATGAGTGGCACAGGCCGCAGTGTCAGCCACAACTTGCCCTCCCGAGGCTTCCACAATGAGCATGGTTTCTAAACAGGCCTGAGCAGAGGTAGATTCCAGCTGAGACCACCCTTAAGAGGTTACAGCAGTGAGAGGCAAGGTTTCAAACTGTGTTCAGTGTCGATGCGAATGGTATTTGGGTTTGTTACAATGCGTTAAAAGCTTTAAAACGTTTTATCAAACCCAGTTTGTACAGGGCCTTACAGTTTCATTTTTTCATAACCCTCTTTGGCCCTGTACACACTGGGTTTGTTAAAACATTTTAAAACTCTTAAAACATTTTAACAAACCCAAACACTGTTCGTGTCCACACTGAACACAGTTTGAAACCGTTTTTAAAAAACGTGTTTAAGCCTTGCTAGGGACCTAGTCTTAAAATGGTTTTAAACAGTTTCAAACCTAACATGCATTACCTTGTAGTGTAGACAGGAGACTGGGAGTTCACCCACCTATATCCCTCTCACCTCCGGATTACCAGACCTGGGTGATCGCCACATTATTTTGACAATCTGTAGTCTGCTGAGCATTTTATGGAGGAAAAGGATATAGCCCTAGAAGGGTGATCTCAGGCTGGAAGAAGGGCTCCAGCTTAATCAACAGGTATGGTTAAAAACCATGAAACAAGGACCATGCCACACGTAACCACTGTGCCACGTTTTTAGCAAAACCGCACACCAGGAAGAACTGGCACCAGTATTGGCTAAAAAAATAACATAGAGAATAAAGTATATGTTGGGGTGTGTAACGAGATTTTACACACACCGAGTTGTGGGATGCTACATAAAACCTGAGGGCAAAGCCGAGGGTTTGTGAAAGCATCCTCAACGAGGGTGTGTGTAAAATTGAATTGACACACATCCGACCATATTGTATTTTATATAATTGTTGGTTTCCTTTTCGCCTCAGCAATTATATAAAATAAAAGCTCAGCATCCGCCGTGGCTTTGCAGGTGCCGATTTGAATCGGCGATTTTAAAACATTTTGTTTTTGTCCTGGTTTGTGAGGTTTTCACTGTGTAGGGGGGAAAGAGAACTTACCGCTGAGTTCATCTGGCAGTGGCAGTGCTGTTTAGGGAGAGATGGAAGCGGTCAGTGGTCTTGAGTGGTGGCGCTGCTGCATGAGGATGCGGACAGCAAGGGAAACCGTGCGCGTGTTTGCCGTTATAAACACTCCTTTATAACGGCAAATTACGCCACGGTTTCTATGGAAAAAGGAAGCTGGTTATTGAGGGTTAATAATAAGATGGTGCTATATTGACCGCCTAGGGCGTAATGAGGCCCGACGCCGCAGGCGGAGGGCCTTATAGCCCCTGGAAGGTCCGGTATAGCACAATACCGCCCACCCTGGAGAGTATTATTGCACTTAGAAAATGGGTACTGTAAACAAAAAAAATTGTAAAAAAATGTAAATGAAAAATAAGTTTAAAGTAAGTTTTGAAATAAAATAGTTCCTCCGCCTGCAGTTGACTATTTTGTCTGAAGACATTTTTCTGCAGTATCTTTTCCTTCCCTGCTCCTCTCCCCCAACCCCAACAAATCAGAAGTGGCACACTTTAAAATAATAAAATGTTAATGGTTTGGGGGCTGTTTCAGTTTGTTTCCTTATGTTTTTAAAACACAGTGAGAAGCACAGAGTTGGTCTGGAGACTTGGATATGCGGTCAGGAAACTGCCGGTTTGTGATGCTCAGAAGACAGAGCGGGCCGGTAGCAGGGTCAGGGGCAGCTATCGGACTTGCCTGCTGACAAGCAAGCCTTCTGTGCTAAGGGCTGAAGAAACCGTGAGTTAAGTCTGGACAGAATAGGTCCTGGTACATTACGCTACTGATTTGCGACTAACTATGAAGTCCGCTGTAACTCGTTTTTGTCAGACACAGTAGGTTAGACTGAATCGAAGTTGTATTTCCGGACTGCTTGGCTCATCGGGAGTGGGCACTGTGCGTTTTCATTTTTTTTTTCCCCTTGTACATCAGAAGAAAGACGTGCTGGCTTGGCAAGTAGCTGAGTGAGACAGTGAGAGAATGCAATGTTCGTTAGCGCTACAGTGCGTGACAGCAGCGGTACATTCTCAGTTTTCTGTACTGCAGATGGACATTCATCTGCAGTATGGAAAACAAAGAAAATACCGGTGCTCTCAGGCGCGGTAGTGCTACCAAACATAGAGCTCTCTTTCTCTCCTCACTGCTGTGCAGAGATAATCAGATTATCCCGATTGGACTGGATTTTTGGTTTTCTTTATGTGTGCCTACATACTGTATTTAAGCCAGACTCAGGAAGACAGGAGTTTGGTGGCCGCCAACACGCGTTAAGCGTGAGGAAAAATGGTGGCGGCTTGAAAATTCAAACTGGACCCTTGATTGTCGTTATGCGGTCAGTTGGCACTGGTACTTGTTGTAACCTGGGCTCTGTTGTCTGATACATGCCCAGCTTGCCAAGGGTCTCAGCCAATCAGAGTCCAGGGATTTTAAGTCCATTTTCTAATAAATAATAAAGAACATAACAATACTCACTACTAACAATAATAAAAAGGTGAGTGAGCAGCCACAGCAACACCCACGGAAAACCGCGTACTAACCCTCTAACCAGTTTTGCAAAAAACCTTCATTACAAAGGGAGGTGGCTCTGTTATATAAATTAAATTAGTTGCAGTAGTGCATTAGTAGTAAAGGAGACCTATAGTAATTTTGAATTTTGTATGTTATTAGGCACAAAAGCATGGACTCTCTTGTAAATGATATCTACATGTTTTACATGGGTGTTTGAATTTACGCTACTCTAGCCCAAGATGTGTTTTTATTTTTGGTGCTGCATACAGTATCTAATTTAAGTAACAGATCCATGGATACTTTTTGTTTTTCATGATTTTGCTTCTGTCTTTAACATTGTTTACAGTCCTCACTATAATAAGTTGAATAGCCACAGCTGTGGCATTTATTGCAACCGAAGACCCGTATGTGTCAGGATATTTAATTATAAAAATGGGAGGGCTAGCCTGAGGTTCAATGTGGGTGAATAAACTCCTCCCACACACAGTATTTAAACCAGCCTCTCCCAGCAACCACTGCTCTAGTGTTTGGAAAAACTAGTTCTCCTGTGTGCTGTATTGCTTTCTGCTTCATTTGTTTTTTTTGCTTTTCCCATTTGCCCTGTGGAATTGCTTGCTTGATTTGTGCTGGTCTTCTGCTATTGTGCTCTCCTGCTTTGGTATGTATTATTTTGCACCAGCTCCTGCAGTGTTTTTCCTTGTGTGCTTATCTTATCTGTTTCCCTGAGTTTTTATGCTTTTTGTGTTGTTCTTGGGGGGAGGGGGCAGTTTTCCTAGCATCTTGTTGCCGTTTGTTTGCTCTGTTTCTCTTGTGTCTGTCTCAGTGTTCCTGCTCTTGTTATTGTATGTTTCAGCTCCTGCTGCTGTGCTGCCTCATGAGGTTGCCTTACTCCTGGGGGGGCAGAGGACTGTGGATCCTGGCACGGTGAGGGTGGATGGAGAGGTTTCTATGCCTGGTGGGAGGCATAGGACTATGGAGCCTGGCACAGTGAGGGTGGTTGGAGAGGTTCACGCTGGCATGGAGAGATGAAGATGACTTGGTTTCCTCCACCATGGTGGGGGGGCATATAGGACTATGGAACCGGCATGGTTAGGGTGGATGGAGAGGTTCCTTCACCTGGGGGGGCCATAGGACTATGGATCATGGCACAGTGAGGGTGGCTGCAGAAGTTCTCTCTGGCATGGAGAGATGAAGATGACTTGGTTTCCTCCACCATGGTGGGGGGAGCATAGGACTATGGATCCGGGCATGGTGAGGGTGGATGGAGAGGTTTCATACATCTGGGGGGGGCAGAGAACTATGGATCCTAGCACAGTGAGGGTGGCTGGAGATGTTCTCTCTGGCATGGAGAGATGAAGATGATTTGGTTTCCTCCACCATGGTGGGGGGGGCACATAGGACTATGGATCTGGGCACAGTGAGGGTGGATAGAGAGGTTTCCTACACCTGAGGGGGGCATAGGACTATGAATCCTGGCACAGTGAGGGTGGCTGGAGCGGTTCTCTCTGGCATGGAGAGAGAGAGAGATGAAGATGACTTGGTTTCCTCCACCATGGTTTGGGGGGGTGCATAGGACTATGGATCTGGGCATGGTGAGGGTGGATGGAGAGATTTCCTACACCTGGAGGGGGGCAGAGGACTATGGATCCTGGCACGGTGAGGGTCTCTGGAGTTGTTCTCTCCAGCACGGAGAGATAAAGTTCACTTTGTTTCCTCCACCATGGGGGAGGGGCACGGGAGTTGGGATTCTGGCACGGGAATGGGGTCTGTACATCTTTCCTTCAGCATGAGGGGGCCAGAAGACTATGGATCCAGGCAGAAGGAGGGGGGTCTGGAGATGTCTCCTCCTGCATGTGGAGGAGCAGAGGACTTGGGATCCTGGCTAGGGTAGGGGAGGGTGGTGGTGGTGGAGATGTATCCTGCAGCATGAGGTGGTGGCAAAGGAGGTTGGTTCCTGGCATAGGGTATGGAGGCTCGACATGTGTCCTCCAACCAGCAAGTGCACAGCAGAAAACACAGATTGCCACAAACAAGATAGAAGCAGAAGTCATACAAGTGAAAAAGAAGTACCTTTCCAGAAGTAGTCAGCCTCTGTAAAATTATCAGAGCAAATCACGTTATGCTTTCTGGCCTCAAAGTGGTCAACATCAATATCTACACGCTGCAGTGCCAATAACCACTATCTTTTTAGTTCAGGATCAATTGGCAATCGATGGAAGCTGACTGGCTGGCCACATTTTATTTTGCCAGATGTGTTGGCGCACCCAGTGGCCATTCAGGTTGGCATAACAACACACAAGAGAACAAGTTAGCCAAGATAACAAGTAATCCAGGAATGGATGAACAACGAGTGCAGACAGTTCCATGAGGAGTCTCAGTGCGGTACTGCACTTGGCGGGACAAGGAAAATATCACATGACATGCTTGGGATGCAGAAAAAACATTGATGCTACCGGAAACAGAACAGCAAACAAAAACATCAACACACCACCACCCCACACAAAGCTCAGTTGAACACAGCTATAAAGGTGGACAACAAATAACTATCCAGTCCTCCTGTCACCCGAACTGCTCTGCCCATATGTTGATATTTTGGGAGTAATGGGAACATAATGAAGCCCATTCTGAAAATATAGCAAGGTTACATGAAATACAGAAACAGGGCTTCCTTGCGTACAGAGACAAGACAGAACTGATTACATGGTGCATACAGTTCTTTTGTCATTAATCACAGAACTTGAAATGACCAATGCAAATACACAAAGACCCATTGGATGCATTCCACACACACACAGACTGACAGTGACAAAATACTGTTATCACTGTCAGTATTCAAACACAGTGAGAGCATTTGTCTTTCAGCCTGTAACCGGAATGCAAATGGAAGGTAAAGCAGCAAAAATAAACTGCTATACTTCAAAGTGCAACTTAGGAAAAAGGCAAGCTGTCATCATTGAACGAATCAGCGTGCTGGTGCCGGGGGCAGGAACTTCACTGAAGGAGGATGGGAAGGGTGAGGGATGACATTGAAGGAGGAACCAAGCAACGGACGCACATGGGAACAACACAGCATGACCAAGCAAACCGCACGTGAACACGGTCTGCAGTCTCTTCCTGTGCAGTGCAGCATGCGAGATGGCGGTTCACACACAGGCAACGGTGTGGTGCAGTGCACAGAATCCAAGAAAAAGCAGCAAAAAAAGGTAAGTCACATAAATGTGACCCTGATAGAGTTCAGCTATTCAGGCCATCAGGAAACTAAATTAATAATCTCAGGTCCATTGCACAGCTCCTTTAATTGAGTCCGCCTGTTTCTGGCTCTACTGCTTAGCTTGTAGCATCACTACAGCCTGTCTGTCCATCAAGTTTACTATTTTCCTCAATGCAAACTTTCATTCATCAGTATTGGGTTTACAGTTGGTTCAGTGCTCTGCTCGATTTATTCAGTGTTTGCTCAACCAGAAATGCTTGCTGTTTGGTCTCTATATCAGCTAGCATACTGCCCTCTGGGATTCCAATTTGCTCACCCATGTTATTTGCACACTGTTGGTCTCAAACCTGACTCTTCCTCCAGACTCCTACCAACCCTCTGCTTCCTGCAGTTGTTATTGTATGTTTCAGCTCACACTGCAGTTTGCTGCCTTTGTGCTCCTTATCAATTAATTGCACCTGGTCCCGGCACTCCTCCTCAGCCTGCAGCTCCTCTGTTTCCAGCTCTGCTCATGAATTAGTCAGCCCTAGCCCCTCTAAGACATATGCTGCATTGCTATACTGCCCATTTCTGTTATTACATGGCTGCCTGGTCTCCTCCACACAAGAACCAAAGGCTGCTTGCTCCCGGCTCTCTGTTTTTCCTACAGTGGAGGACTGTGGTGTCTCAGCGGTGCTTGAAAGCCTGGGTAGCCAGAGCATGCTTTAAGTAAGTTAATTGTCTCCCTTGTTCCTTTGCTGCTCCTTGCCTTCACAACGTTCAGTTATCTATGCCCTGCATATATCCTTACACCTCTCGGCCTACATGGCCTCAGCAGTTCATGCATCCTCTGCCCAACTGGCTTTTAACATATTCCTGCTGGATCATATCAGTGTCCTATTCCTGCTGACTCCATAGCATCACCCATTTGTTGTTTCCTGTGTTTTTCTCCTTCACAGTCCTAGCTGGCCGAGCATATCTGTGATTTGGCTTCTCTACTCTGCATTATTATGTTGACGACTGCTGGATCTTATGATACCTTTGCTGCTCAGTTGTTTGGCTTCCCTAATACCAATAAAAAAAATAAAAAAGTATATTGCTTGTCTGGGTGCATCTTGATCGTTTTCAGTGGCTATTTCTCTTGTTCTGCTTCTGCTTGTGGTTCATGGTGCCTTCCCGTGGCTTCCTGTTTATCCTACAGCGGAGGACGTGGGTGTCTTGGTGGGCTGCCGTGGCTCCTTGTGGTCACCCCTTCGTTTTCCCATAAACCCCGGCTCTTGCCTTTTTGCTTGCTCCCTCCTGTTCCCCCTTCTCTCCTGCTTATCCTTGTTTTTTCTGCTTTGGTTCTTCCAGCATACTCCAGCAGTCTACAGGCCTGTTCCTAACTCTACCTTTTGGGGTAGTGAGTGCAGTTAGTCTGCCGTCTACCAGGAATGAGGGTCCCATTGTAGCTTGTCATGTATACAGGTCTCTGTCCTCCAGCTACTGTATCATAGTTCGGCAGTGGATACCATCGGATGAGAGTCTTGCCAGCAGTTTTATTAGCCCCTAGTTTAGTTCAAGCAGTACTGGGTTAAGCCATATTAAGAAGTTTCCTTGAGGCAGCCTCACCTTGGATGCCAATCCTCGTGCTTGTGTGCCTTGTTCTTTTGGTCAGACTCTGTCCCTGTGTTTTGTTGCTCGTGCCTGCCATCGGGTACCATGGAGTCGGGAGTGCCTGCCTTTGTTCTGCTCTAGTTGGCCTGTACCAGAGTTAAGTCAGGCCGCATATGCCTAGTTTCCTTTATTGTGTTTGGCCTGCGCCTGATCCTGAATGGGCAGCATGCTGCCTCTCCTGTTTCTCCCTCAAGTCTGGTTCCTCCTTGTTCCTGGACCTGCATTCCCATGGCCTTCTCCTCCACAGATGTTCTGGTGCTTGATCCTGATGTTTCCTCCACAACATCAACAGCTGCCCTTCTTGTGCCTCACCACCTGGCAGGTAGCACTCAACGCACTCTGCCCTTTCATGACCACTTGGACTGTGTCCCATCTGGCAATTGGCCTTCCCCACCATGGCTTTGCTTACCCCGCTTCTGCTCGCCAGCTGAACTTTCTAACCTCCTCTTTACCAGTGTGCTTTCTACTCCAGCTCCAAGCGACTCAGCAGCCTACCTCCCATCTCAGGGTGGCATGCATTCCTGGCTCCAGTGGCTTCCTCCATGGCTGCTCTCCTGTATCGCATGTCCTCTTTGTGGCCCATTTGGGATCTCAGCCACATCCTGTCTGCCATTCCTCAGCTGACCTTCCTTCTCCAAGCAACCTTCCACCTCCTCCGGCTCCTCCAGCTTGCTTGCTCCTGCTCCAGCAGTACCATGGATTTCTAGCCCACTACATTGTCTCCTGCTGTGCTTTTTCAGTAGACCTCAAGTCCAAGGATCCCAGTCCTTTCCTTCTACAGACATTTCAGGATTTTTCCTGACCTAGTCTTCATGTGATGGCCTTGGCTCCATTTTTGGACACTGAGTGGACTTGGTTTCAACCCTGTACTGCCTGGTAGATCTTAGTACCCATTACGGCACTTCCCTTTCAGTATGTCCTCTGCTCAGCGAAACCTTTACAGCGAACATGCCGACAACATCGACAGTTTGCTGTAAAGTCCCGCCAGACCCGGCGCACTCTCCCCGGTCCTCCACCTCCTGAATCAAATTCCAACTTGGAGTTGATAATCCCTAAGTTGGGGGTGAGGGGCAGAAACCCCTCTGCACGGGGGTTTGAGGGGGCAAAAGCCCCTGATGAACAACAACTGTTTCTCGAGGTGGATTTATGTCAACTGCAAATTACGGTCGACATAAATCCGTTGCTGTAATGTTGGGCAACAAATAATTTGTCGAACCAGCATCATAGAGCCCTTCCCTTTCTATGACTACCTCGAGTCTTTCTTGCCAAGGTGGCAGTTGCCATCCCCTTTCCAATACCAGACTGATATTAGCCATCCTGGACCATGAACTGTTTTGGCACCCCTTTTGCCAGCCATCGGACCTTCACTAGCTCCATCTCAGGTCCCAGGCCTTCTGCTCCATCACCTCCTTCTCTTCATTCTGGATCCAGTCATACCTTGTGGAATCTTGGGGTTGTCCTGCCCCTGGCCTCTTTCCAGACTTTGTACATTCGTCAAGTTTGTTGCAGCTTCCCCACCTGCACTGTCTCCACTCCACCAGCAACTTTCTGCCCATCTGCGGCTTCTGCCATGGTGCCCACACTCTTCAGTGTTTTTCCTCTTGCCCTTTCTTTTCCAGCGGGGCATTTCCCCATCCATCCATGCCTCTCCACATTCCCGGTTAGTGGCTACCTTTTGCTTTCCTCCTCCTGGTACTCCATTGCTCACCTCTTTTTGGGGTTTCAGCATGGACCTCATACTGGCATAGCTGGCATTTCATCTGAATCTACATCTGCCACAGTCTTCAAATCCGCATTACACAAGATTGATTTCTAACAACTACTTCAGAAAGGTTCGGGCATGTGGCACCACTAACAATGCACTCAGTCATTAGGGTGCCAAGTCCCAATGTGTAGCCCCTCTTTTTGTGGGGCTGTGCTATGCCCTCTTTCTAAATATTCCAACCCGGAAGGGTGAGAATTTGGCCATGTGGCACCCTAATGATGGGCTAAAGCCGTCGGCTACATGGTTGGAAGTGGTTCAGAAACAGCTCAATAGAAAGTTCATTATTGCGCTATACTAACAGCTGCCATTTTCTCTATCCTGTTTCAATGCCATTGGCATAGCAGCCAGTAAGTTTTTAGGCAAAGCGTCACTTCATGGATCTCTCAGCTCCTCATGCTCTTCCACTCCATAGTATCAGCTCCTTAATTCCAGCCAATGACTATTCCCTTCTACTCCCACATAGGCAATGCCAGTACACTAATTATGCATCTGGGCTCAGGAGCTTGGCTTCCAATGCCGATATCTCAGAGTTTTTGAACTACTGCCACTCCATCCCAAGCCTTGGCAGCAGAACGGCACATACTGGGAAACTATTTAGTATTTTATTGTCTGTCTTTCTTGAATGTAGGAGCAGCCCCAAGTTGTAAGATTAATTTGCTGCAGCACTCTGTTGAGCCTCACCTAATGATTATCATAGTCCAGCAGAGTTCCACTTCTTACACAATACTCTTCTCATTAACCTTCGGACTCCTTCCTGAAGCAGGTATAAATACTCTTGACCAGTTTTCACATCCTTAAATATTCCATTAGCCTAAGGAAAACCTTGAGCCCTGGATTCGGTACTTATGGCAGCTCATCTACCAGCAGTCAGACTTCTTCATCTTCAGTATTAAGGCCTATTCCTATTCAGCTCGATCATCATGTACAAGCAGGAGCTACTTCCTTGCTAGGTTACTACAAATTCAAATTGAGTATCATACCACAGAGCAGTTCATTTATCTCTTACTCATTAAATCTAGCTTCATCAGTTGACAACTCCACAACTTCATTCAGTCATCAGCTGCTGTAAAATCCAATCTAGTTATGTGGTCCCTATTTCTCACCCATTGAAACATTGCTCCATGTTTAAAAAGACTTCCACCCCAGGATTTATATCGCTGCATCACCTACTCATGGACTTGCTGCCATTTTTGACTTAGCTTGGTTTTCAGCCCCTTAGTTTCTAGACATTCAGTCCATGCCAGATTTGTCCTCCACTGCTTCATTATTCTACATCTATCCAATCATAGCTGCTGCCTCCTATGGGTTAAGTCCTGGACCTGCATTCAGTTTCCATGTTTTCAGATAACCGAAGTACCAAAACTTTATAAATAATGGACAATCTTCTTCTTTGCTCATAATGATGTTTACAAGTAAATTGACCTGCTCTCATTATACATAATCTCACTCTTCAATGTTTCACATACCCTATCATGTCAGTAAAGCAGCTGCTGCTTGTCCGCTTCCAATTTCAGGCACTCCACTGATCATTTCCAGCAGCGGATCCAGCGATGGCATCTCCACCTTCTTTCCAGGATCTACTCATGCCCTAGAATATGATCGACATCATGTAAAAAACTTAGCCTTATCCACCAGATTGACATGTGCCAAAGCTGGTCTAACTATGTAGCTTTGCGCCTCACAAGCAGAGCACTATTCATAGTTACATTGCTCATCTTCTAGCTTTCATGACTTTTTGCCATATAGCCTTACATCTCTCTCTGGCACCGTGCAACAATTCACTGCAGTAATCGGTTTATCCATTCTCAACATACTCATTGCGCTCCATCAGTTTGTCTAATCTAAAGTTAAAACTTCACTTGCTGGGTTTAGAAAGTGGTGTTCCCAAATTCCTCAGAGACTGCCAATAGAAGGCCCACTAATGAGACGTCTCTTGGACTTATTAGATTCCAAGCCTGTCGATTCAAAGACTAACCTGATGATTTCCATCGCTATATGCATGGCATTCTAGAGATTTCTTAGACCCAGATAACTTTCAGTCCATACTCCTACTTCATCTACAAATTCTCAGGATATCCAGTCTCTCTGATAACAAGACCTCTATACACTACTACTGCCTTCATCTAAAACAGACCAAAGAATCGGAGCAGCACCTTCAGCATCCAGACATAAACTCCCTATCCATATTATCAAGAAGCTTGGAAGGTTGAAAGTCATCAGCTTATGCAACATACATACCAAATTGAATTAAAGTTAGTTCATCTCCTCCTGGTATGCCTAGAGGAAAGGCGGATCAGTAACCATGGGTTCTCAGAGGTTCCCTCTCCACACAAGGGATATTTTCCTCTCCTGCACGTTACTGGTCACACTTTTCGTGAGTCTTAGGAGACGATCAACACCTTTCTGGGGTGCTGTATTCCTACCAGCTATCCAGCTCAGTGTCTAAGAAATAGGAGTAGAGTACAGCCACAAACAGAGTTGCACAAGCATAAACATTTATTCCACAAACATTTAATGGGAGGGCTAGCTCGAGGTTCAATGTGGGGGAATAAACTCCTTCCACACACAGTATTTAAACCAGCCTCTCCCAGCAACCACTGCTCGTGTTTGGAAATCACCCACCAGCCTCCCCTTTCTCCTCCTTTTCACCATCCCCCCCCCCCCATGTGGGGGATGCTCTGTTCCTACCAGCTATCAAGCTTAAAGTGTCTAAGAAATAGGAATAGAGTACAACCACAAACAGAGTTGCATAAGCATAAACATTTATTCCACAAACATTGAACTATGTTTATTGCTATCATAGGCTATCTTCAACATATATTTATTTTATGTGTTTGCTGCTGGTTGTTTATATTTTTAATAGCATAGGGTTTTGAGGTGCCTATATCTTTAAACTATACAGCTTTATTAGTGGCAATGGCAGCATACAGCCCCCTCCCTCTCTGATGAATCTTTTGGGCGAAACTGGTTAGACGGTTAGTATGCAGTCTTCCGTTGGTGTTGCTGTGGCTGTTCACTCACCTTTTGTGAGTATTGCAATGTTCTTTATTATTTATAGTGCGTAAGTTATTTTTTAGTGGATACTGTTGCCTGTTCTACATCACAAAAGACTGTCTGTCTTCAGGATCCCCTCAAGGTACATAGTATGCCAATGGGACTCACCTTAGCACTGTAACACCTTCCTACCCTAAACAAACTACCAGCACTTTCTCTGCGAAAATATGGCATCCGTGTTACAGAGCCATGCTTAAAAACATTAGTAAGGATGCATTGTCACTGTGTTCAAACACGGTACAGGACAGTGTGGAAGGACTTCTGTACTGTGTTAAAAAACGTTTTTAATACCATTTTTAAAAACAAACCCCCAGTGTGTACAGGGCCTTTGTGCCACAGTTGTATACATAACCCAATTTGTTCCCGTCAAATTGTATAACATTGTTTGCAACACCCAGTTGCACACATAACCCGATCTGTGACCCTTGTACACATAACAATGTTTATCGACCCCAGTTTATACAGAACCCTATCTGTTGCCCCAGGTGTTTCAATAAAACTGTTTATGGTTACAGTTGTATACCTAATACTGTTTACTGACCCACAGTTATATAAATAACCCTGTCTGTTGCACCAGGAGTATACAGAATCCTGTTTGTCACCCCAGTTGTATACATATACATAACTCTGTCTGTTGACCTCACAAGTTGTATACACAACCCTATTCATTGTTCTTCTAAATTGTTACATGTATGACACTGTTTGTTGACCTCAGACGTATGCATAACCTCATCTGTTTTTCCAGTTTCATGAATAATCCTATTTGTTGCCCATGTTGTATATGTAACCATGTTTATCGCCCCGTTGTACGCATGTTTGCTACTCCAAGTTTCATACATGACCATGTTTGTTGACCCCAGTTGTATATATAAACTGGTTTGTTAACCCATTTCTATACACAACTTTGTCTGTTGCTCCAGTTGTGTATTCCAGTATAACCCTATTTGTTGCCGCACTTCTATACATAACCCTATCTGTTGCGCCAGAGTTGTATATACAGCATAATCTTGTTTTTCACCCCAGATGTACACATAATCCTGTTTGTTATCCCAGTTGTATACTTAACCCTGCATGCTACTTGAAGTTACATACACAACCCTTCTTTCTGTTCCTCCATTTATATTCCTACCATTATTTGTTGCCCCAGTTGTTTAAATAACCTTATCTGTTGCCCTAGCTGTATACATAACCTAGTCTATTGCCCCAGTTGTATATATTATTATAACCCGGTTTATGGCCCCACTTATATAAAGAACCCAGTCTGATGCCCCAGTTGTGCATACCGTTATAACCCTGCTTGTTTCCACAGTTGAATACACAACTCTCCTTGTGGCCACCATTTGTATACATGACCCTGTCTGTAGATTCACTTGTATACATATGTCTTGTTTGTTGCTCCAGAATTGTATGCATAACCTGGTCTGCTACTTCAGTTATATACATAACCCTTTTTGTTACTCCCAGTTGCATACACAACCCTATGTGTTGCCCTAGTTGTATTTATAACCCTGTTTATTGCCCCAGTTCTATTCACAATCCTATTTATTGCCCCCAGTTGTATACCTAACACTGTTTATGACCCCAAGTGTATACATAAATCTGTTTGCTGCTCCACAGTTGGTATACATAACCCTGCTTGTGACCAGCAGTTCAATACATAACAGTATCTGTCATCCCAGCTCCATACATTTTTTTTAATTTTTGGCCAGGAAAGGAACATTCAGCCAAGTCTTATTTCCAGGTGTGTCCTGCCTGGGAACACAGGGATGCAAAGTGATTTGCTCACAGTCACACAGTAAGCAACTGGTGGCTGGGGCATTCAAATCGAGTTCTCCAGGTTTGCAGCTCAGTGTTCTTAACCACTACGTTATACTGCCTACCCTCACATACATAATCCGATCTCTTGTCTGACATGTATTCATAACTCTATTTGTTGCCCCAGTTGTATACATGACCCTGTCTGTTGCCCCAGTTGTGTATATAACCCTGTCTGTTGTACCCCACTTGTATACATTTCCCATTCTGATGACCCTTCTAGTTGTATATATAACCCTGTGATAAATTACCCACCATCATGTGTAGGGTGCACATGTTCCTATACCCATGATCTATGTGGCATTCCATAATAATCTCAGGAATCCTGGTTCTGTACCCAAAGTCTTCCTTTAAATGCCAACATTCTTCAAAAATATCTTACAGTGAGGATATCACTTTTGGGAAAACTTTGAAAAGAAAATATATTTTCAACCCAGCTCACTAGTACCAAAGAACAAATGGAATAGCGATGCAGAAAATCTATAACATAGATGTTGAACTGTCCCTAAACAGTATGGTTTTTGAAGTTTTCTAAAAAGTGGTGACCTGGTTTTAAGAACAGTCAAATTGCTCTGAATCTATGATGTCTTCAGACAGATGGGTCGGTGCCCTGGACATGTGAAAATGCTTTTATTACCTGTTTCTCCAGAATCTGTACATCACATTAGCTGAGTGCATCTTGTAAGATCTCAACTGACCTGGTCTAGGCAGAGATGTGTTAACCAGTCAGACTTGATTTAGCAGCACCGGCCATTTGAGAACTGTTCCCACCTAAGGCAACGTCATTTTATTGAAAAAGTCAAGATTTTGTGTTAAATGATAGTTGTGGAAATTTTGACCTATACTTTTTTATTTTGTTTTACACTGCCACCTATCTCCTGACTTGTATAACACTCTTCTTTCCAAATTTTGTGTATTTTGTGTCTGATTTAACACACATTTTTCATTTATAATTGAAATAATAAAAGGAGTGCTCCTTTTATTATGGCTTAGACCAGGTATTCATTAGTATTCTATAGTGTATGATGGAACGTCATTGTGTATGGACATCCATACACTGTAAAAAGTCATTCTGCTGTAGTAGTGACGTAGCTACTAACGCAGAATGACTTTTTGTTCTGTGCTAGTAGCTATGTCACAATGCAACCACCCCTATCAGCACTGTTCATAGGACAGGAGGTGGTTGAAACATCGTACGTGTGAGTTGTCCGGCGGGTGGATGGCTTAGAAATGTGGGCCCTGGACAACAGAGACTGGCTGCCTTAGGAAGAAAAAAGTAAGTGATTGTGTTTTTTTGGTACCATACACTATATAGAAGAGTATATGGTAGCCCAAATATCAATTTTGCTATTCCTAAACCTCGTGGGTACTATGACTTCAGAGAGGCTTCTTGTGTTTTGCTCTCGAGGTCCATGACATCATAGTAACCACTCAGTATAAGTATAGCATTGTTGTGTATGGGCAACCATACACCATTCTATATTTGTTGTTTTTATGTTTGCTTGCACACATGTGCAAGAAACATAGTGCCATCATCCGAGTTTTCAGAGGTGTGGCAGCCCTCTTCCAATTCAGTCAGTGTGTTTGCAGGCACGGCCTCAGTTCTCCAATGCCTGCTGGAGCTGTCTATGACAGTCCAAAATGCAGTGGCGTACAGTTAAAAGGGGGAGCCACGCTTCAGCGAGCAGCGATAAGATATTGCTTGCTCATGTGTGCTCCCCCTACACACACACACACACACACACACACACACACACATACTGCGTGCTCGCCCCCCACTGTATAGCCGACGGGGGTGCCCAATCCCCCATCGGCTGTGCTGCGCCCCCCCGCCCAAACAGAGTTTTACATGCCACGCTGGGTGCCCACCCAGTGTGGCTACACATGTAGAGTTGACGGGTGGCCAATCCCCGTCGGCCCCACCTATCTCCCCAGAGTACCAGGGTGCCAGCTGGGAGCCCACCCAGCATGGCAACAGATGCCTGTCACAGGCGGGGTGCCCAATCTCCCATTGACTCCGCCCCCCCGCCCGTCCTTGTGCCATGCTGGGAGCCCACCCCAGCATAGTAAGCGTCCCGTCGTCTCCTCCTTTGTAAAAAACAAACCTGCAACACAAAAATGGTCCCTCGCTGTCTGCCCCACCACTGCGCAACCTGCCTCCCACCCCTTACCCCCATACTTACCTGTGGACCTCGTGCGATGATCTTGCGTGGACCGGAACACGTCTGCACTCTTCAAAGCCGACCGTGAACTGAGGGAAATGCCGGTAAGCTGTATAATGTAATGAATAGGGTTTTCAACTTTGCTGCATATCTCAGGCATTTTGGAATTTTGGTACCAAATTTTCAACATGGGTTTTGGGACCCCTCCTCATGAATTCTGTCACTGTCATGGCATTAGTCAGGCCGAAGGGTGATTTCGCATCACTGCACGAAATCACCTTTGGGACTGATTAATTAAATGACAGTGCCAGTGTTCATAAGATGGACTCTCAAAAGCCTATGTTGAAAATTAGTAACGTCTAAAATGATTTATTTCTGATGTGCATTGTACTTTTGTTCTCATGCGCTCATGGGTTCTAAATTTTCAGTATTTTCACTCTGGATTTTCAACATTGCTATTTGACCACACTTCCTTATGACTAGTACAGCTGTCATTTTTCACATCTCCCCCAAAATGTGTTTCCGCGCATGTAGCGCACAATGGCGTAGTCAGTGTACGAAATCAATGTTCGGGACACATTAAGAAAATCACAGTGACACTGTTCATGAGTGGAGGTGTTAAAATGGCTGTGTTAAAAATTTGGTGAAAAAACTCCCAAAAGTGACTATTTCATGAGCATGTGTTGCACTGTTCCTACGCACGCTTGTAAGTTCGTGAATTTTCAATATTTTCACTCCAGATTTCCAATATTGCCATTTTACCACACCTCCTTATGAGCAGTGCAGCTGTCATTTCTCACTTCTCACCCAAAATGTGTTTCCGCACATGTAGCGCTCAATGGCACGATTGGTGTGTGAACTCAATGTATGTACACATTAAGAAAATCACAGTCACACTGTTCATGAGCAAAGTGTTAAAATGGCTATGTTAAAATTTGGTAGAAAAAATTCCAAAATGACTGTTTCTACGGCGTTTACATTGCGCTGATCCCTAGCATGCTCATAAGTTACTCAAATTTTCAATATTTTCACTCCAGATTTTCAACATTGCCATTTTTCACCTCCTTATGAGCAGTACGGCTGTCATTTTCACATCTCGCCTAAAACATGTTTCCGCCCAGGTAGCGTACAATGGCTAGTCGGTGCTGCGAATCAATGTATGGGACACATTAAGAAAATCACAGTGACACTGTTCATGAGCAGAAGTCTTAAAATGGCTCTTTTGAAAATTTGGTGAAAAATTTTTTAAAAATGACTATTACAAGTGAGCATTGCGCAGTTTCCACGCACCCTCGTAAGTTCATGAATTTGTAATCTTTTCATTCCACATTTTCACCAGTGGCATTTTTCCACACTTCCTTATGAACAGTACAGCTGTCATTTTCATTGTCATTGCCATTGTCAGAAATGCGTGGTCGCTGTGGGAAATCATTGTTCGGGACAGATAAAGAAAATCACAGTGACACTGTTCATGACCGGAGGTCCCAAAATGCCTGTGTTGACAATCTGCTGTAAACAATTCCCAAACTAATTACATTACGGGTGCACCTTGCACGGTTTCTACACACGCTCGTGACTTCACCATTTTTTTTTTATATTTTCACTGCAGATTTTCAACACTGCCATTTTTTACACCTCCCCATGAACAGTACAGTTGTCATTATTCACATCCTGTTCAGAATGTGTTTTTGCACCTGTGGTGACAAATGCCATAGTCGCTGTGCAAAAGCAGCTTTCGGCTAACAAACTGATATTGCCACTGTTCATGAGGTGGGAATCATAAAAACCCATGTTAAAAATTTGGGTGAAAATATCAACGAATGCCTGAGGCGTTAGGGTTTCCGACCATAACACCCCACCCTGTAGAGAATGACAGGCATCAGGGCTATGACTTGGGATTGTCACCTGCAATGCTCATACCATTCACACCCACCCATACCTGCAGCCACTGAGAGGCATGAGGTGTGCCTTGAACTCTTAGGCCTCAAGTTCACCCCATTCTCCTATACGCACCCATCTCACAATATTTCCTGTGATGGAATGGAGTGCGCATAAGACCAAAGACCACAAGCACACCGTGACACTTGTCGGTGTCTGCACGGTAGGGTGTGGTGAAATGTCGTGGCCGTTGTGCCTGATGACCCAAAGGCACACCCCAATGCCTGTCACTATCTACAGTGTGGTGATGGGGTTGGCTTCAGTTCAATTCTTCACTGCCATTCCTATTATGCAGCTCTGTAACTCCTACACTACCAGTGCCAATGCCAGCACGCAAACATTCGGCATTGACAAATGCTTGTTTAACTCCCATTGTTTAAAATCACTTTTCTTGTGACTATAATGAACTAGCATATAGCAAACACGGCTCCCTGACCTTATGAGACAACAAGTGAGAATACTGATGAAATCCTGGTTTGAGCCATAATTAAAGGAACATTCATTAATTTTATTATTTCAAATGTGAAAAAAGGTGCTAAAGCAGACTCAAGATGGGTAAAGAAGGGTCAGGACATAAGAGGAAACTTAAAATAGAATAAAAAGGTGTTTGTCAAAATGTTCACAATTATCATGCACTGCTGCTTTAAGATTCCAATTCTTGAAACAATCCTCTTGTATCCCTAAGACTCATTAGTGTTTAGGCAAATTTGCAAATTGTATGTGTCTAAAATAAAGCTAAAATAAAGAATTTACTTCTCATAACATCTTGGACTGTTGATGTATATTATAAATAAACACTTATGTATATACAAGAAGGAAGAGCAGTTGGTTTGGAAAAGAAGATAAAAATTGCTAAAAAAGTAAAGCAAAGGGTTAAAAAGGAAGAAAGCCATGACAGTGGCTCAGCAGGTTGTATACTTGCCTCTGTTGCTGGAAGATTGTGGGTTCTAGCCCCACATCAGGAACTTGGAGTAAAATCACAGTACTGACACTGCACTGCAGCACGAGAAAGTACTGCACTTCGACGGTGCTGTCTTTCCAATGAGATGTTAAACTGAGGTCTTATCTGCCTGTTCTGGTGGTGGTTCAGGTGGATGTTGAAGATTTCACTGCACTTCTCAAAAAGAGTAGGGGAGTTTCCCAGTATCCTGGCCAAATATATCCCCATTCATGAAAATATCACCAACATCTTAACCTGCTTATTTCTCTCCTGCTGTCCCTGCAAGATTGAAAATAGGCAGAATTATCAAGTCTTCCTTTCCTGGTCAACAAAAAAGATACGAACATATGAAGAAACCAGCAGAATAAGGACATTCGGTCTATCTAGTCTGCTTGTATTGCAGGTGTAACCAAGGTGTGTGTTGCCTCCATTTTGTAACCCACTACCTGACTAACCTAGGTTCGGGGAGAAAATATTTGCTCAGCATCATGGCTAGGTTTGTACTTCCGGTCAGGGGCATGCAAGTAACTCCAATCACAGGAAGCAATAACTGAGACTGTCCAAACCAGAAATGGGATTCTAGAGTGTGGCTTTTATTCACTTCAACACAAGCATAACAAAGGTCAGAGCACATCTTCTTTACTACACAATACCCTCAGGTTCTGAACACAACAGGGCTCACACGGCCTGCACTGGTACGTCTTCTACTTGGATTCCTTGACATGGCACCCCGGCCAGTCCTTGGACACTTTTCCATAAAGAATGGAGTTTGATGGTGGCTCCCTCAACCACCCATGAGCACTTTCTAGTTCTAAAGGGAAAACATCCTTAATCCCACATCTGTGTACTTTCTGCAGACACTGGTCAAGTGCCTGAGAGAAAGCTATAGGTGCCCAAAGTGAATCCATGGAGGTAAACCTGGTTACTCCAGATGGGGATCTCCCACCTCTTGTTCCCAAATCCATACCCAGCCATTCATTTGGATCTACACCTTTCCTCAAAACTACTGGTTGTAGATGCTATCTCGAAATGTCTGACACATTTAACATTCTACTCTGTATTTAGGTGGTGTCCTGACTCAAACAGTTCTGTTAGTGGCTATGTCCATTCTTTAGACCCCCCCACTGACTCAGATACTTCCAAGCCATACACAAATTTAAAAGCATTGTACATGGCTAGTCTTCTCCTGACCCCACAGTAGGCAGTTACTTTTACACAACTCTGTCTTGGTGACACATGGGCTCTGTTTCAGAGCAGACTCACCATGGTATGCAGGTGCCCCAGGGCTTTTTCCCATAAAACACAGATTCTCTGGTACCTCAGTACAATTTCTTCTGTTAGGCAACTTTTTCCTTTTCCAAATAGGGCCAGGGGATTGCCCCTGAAATGCTGGTTTTCCCCCCATCCCTTCGGGGATGGGGCACTGAATCAACTCACGGAGCAGTCTCTATCACTTCTTGCAGTCTATTCTGTGTTCTTCTCTAGGGTGAGAACACACTACACTACTTCTGGTGTAGCTCTATAGCAGAGCTAGGCTCTGAGGGGCTGCCAACTGCAGCACACTTCCTCCTTCTCTTGAGTCTCCCTCTAGACTGACTTTGAAGTCCCCAATGTTGTAACCTAATCCTGCAGCCAACATTCCACTGTGGCTTATGCTGCTGTGAGAATTCTATGGTGATGTCATCCCTCCAGCTCAGCTGAGACTGAGGACAGAGTGAGACAGTGTGAAACCCATTTAACTGGAGCCTCACAAGCTGCCTTTCCCTGCCTGCCACTAGTTCTAAGTGGGATTCTAGTAACCCCGGGTGACAAGGGGGTTACACTCACCCTCAGCCAGGAAGATGACTATCCGCAGTCATTATTTACCCGGCCCAGACCATCCTACCCTCTGCTACCTACAGAGAGGGGTGATCAGGCCCTCTCCTACCATGTGCTTGGCACAGACAGGCAACACTAAGGGCACAGAGGCCATTGGCTGATGCATCAGCCTCTACTCTATGATCTTGCTATGGTTACCTAGTGGCCCTGGTAGAATTGGCCAGAGCATAGCCCTAATAGATCAGTACTGTGGCCCCTACTGCAGGTCAGGACCACAGCCTGTCTATCCCCCTAACCTTCCAAGAAAAACCTATCTGACCAGAGCCCAAATTACCCCAAAAAACACAGGGGAAACTTCCCCCCCAACCCTGGACAGCTGCAACCAAAACACAAGGGTGCTTACACTACACTCTAAGCATTACTCCCACACTCCCCCACAACCATACCTGTGAAAGGAAAAGTTAGTATAGTAAACAACACCGCACTTTAACCACAACTACTTTAAAGCACCTGAGGAACTCCAATGAGTCCCTAACTCCTCTTCTTGTGTTCTTCAGGATCACCTGCAAGAGAAAAGACAAAACAACCCCTAATCTGCAAACACAGTAACTATCTAACTCCTACCATCAAAACACTGGAGAATCCCAAAAATATATTTTTTTAGTAAAATAGAAAAATGGTATTAACAGTAGAAATAGTAGAAAAACAATGACATTATTTACAATAGACATTTTGGGGATGGAATGCTGTAAAAGTCCCATCTAATGACAACAGTGCTCAAAGGCAAGTCCAAAAAAGAGTCTCTCCTGGGCTGGAACCCAGTGAAGCACAGTCCTGGTAGGACTGTAATCCTGAAGGGGAGAGTCTTTGAGGATAGTTGAAACAGTCTGAAGTCTGCTGTGTGTAGGGTGTGTACTGCAATGCCATTAAAATAGAAAAGTCTGGACTTACCAGTCCTTTGAAGAATGAAATCAATATGGCACCTGGATTTCCAGCCGAAGACTCTCCCTGGCAGCATTCTTCGGGTACAGCTGGGTGGACATCTTCTGGAAAACAACAGGATGGCACATCTGGAAACTGCTGGGCTGCCATCTAGGAGATGGAACCTTGGAACAGGAAAGGAAAACAGCTGGTCTGAAGTCATCCGGAATCCCAGGTGATGAATCAGGATACAGCTGGGCTGGTGTCCTCTCTGGATATGATATCATCTGGAAGGCCAGGCGATAGAATCTGGAAAGCCAGTACACTGAGAGGCTGACAAATCTGGGGCACCTGTATCCTGGAATGCCAGACTGGTGGAACAACATAGGTACGGCAATGGCTGGATGGCAGCACTGGCTACCACTGCTCTGCTTTTCATTTGGTAGGCATGGGCACATTTGCAGGAAGTTGGTTGCATTGGGGAAAGTACCACAATGGGTCAGGCGCAAGAATTATTACCCCGTCTGGGCGCTCATAATTCACATTATAGAAGGTTTCATGTCTCTCTCCATCCACGATCCGAACAGTGTCTATGAATAGTGTCCTGCCCACTTTCCATTGTCTGAATTTCTGTTGGAACACTCTGTCTCGGACATACCAACTTTCACCGGGATGCACATGTTTTGTTGCCTCTTCCACTATCCAGGATTTCCTGTTTCTTTCTATCTCCTCCCAGAATCTATGAGGAAAGGTAAGAAAGGATATCCCATAGGTCTCATTTACCTTCCTACGAACCAGTCTTTCCTCTTTACTACACTTTGTCAACTTTAGACCTCTGGACTGGCTTGGGGGCAGCCAGTCCTGGTTCTGCCAACTACGCATACTCAATGCAATGTAAAATGGATCTTTGACTCCTCCTCCTTGTGGGGACAGGGCTGTGGAGTCACCAATCTCTCCTTCTGTTTGCTCCTCCAGGGCAAGAGCCTGAGGCTGTGGACCTGCACCTTCTTCATAAGGCCACATAGGTTCCCTCTCATCCTCTTCCTCACTGAGGATCTGAGCCCAGGAGTGAGCAGTCATCCTCACCCCTGAGACTATCCACTGTTCGCTGGGTGCAGAGGTCGACACCTCCCATCCAAGAGTCTCTCTCATCTCATCTTCTTCGATGAGACTAGGGCATGGCCCCTCTCTCCACAGATCTGCTGATGCTCCCTCCGCACTGTCTCTCTGTGACCCGGACATGGATACATCAGCACTTTGCTCTGCATGTAGATCTACACTCTCTTCTTTTGTACCACACTCTGCTGAGCTGCCTCCAACAGGCTCCACCTGGTGCTGTGTGCTGCCACTTGCAGATTCGTGAAGCTTTGTCCACGTGGGAGCCAAACGAATCTTGGGTGCTTTGGTTAGGCCATGTCTCTCTAGGCACCTGGAACAGTGAGGAACCATGAAGACATCCCTTCCAGCCTTTAAGCACATTATGCACACTCTTACTGGATATCCAGGAATCGCCACATGAGGATGCAAACGTCCCCCATATCTTTTAATGTCTTTCAACCTGTTAACTTCTTCTACCATCATAGCCCGGGCATGATCCGGGTAACGGGCTAATCCCGAAGCCATGACTGCAGAGAAAAAACAAAACTCACTGTTATCTCAAGTCCCACTCTGTTGGGAAAACTTTTACTTAATGGCTCCCCTGCTGCTGTGTTTACTTTACTTTACTTTACTACCCCACCCTGGAATGGCATTGGCAGCACTCCTGGCGCATCAACATTCTGTTTCTGACTCAAGCCACTGTGCATCCGATTTACATGCTCTACTGATAAAGTTCACTCAAACTGCTTAAACTGCACTGTCTGCTCTCTCAGCACATTTACATGATTTTACTGGACTTTTAATTTGCTTTAAATCACTGTTCTTTACTTGAAGTCCCTAAAGCCACAGTATTTCATTGCACAGGATTGCCTGTATTTCGTTGCATCTTTCATACAACCCACAGTCTCTCACTTGGCTTTGAAAATCATACTGTTGCTGAACCCACAATTATGCTCACAGTCTAATGCTTAGAATTCCTGCTTAGCTTGATTAACTTGACACAGTCCTTCTTTCCAAAACGATCGCACTGTTACACACAGATTCAGTTGGCTTTAGTTAAAATCACACACAGTTTGAGTTGTTTCTCAGGTTGGTACTCACATAATCAGTAGCTTGCTATTGCGATGGAAAAATTCGGCCTACAGCCGGTCTTGGCGGCCTCTGGAATGAATCAGGCTGGCAGTCCTGCTGATTGTCCCTCCAAACACCTCGCTTTCTTCCTAGATGATCAACATTTAGGTTGAGCCCGATTTTAAACAGAAAACTCCAATTTTATTATGTTTCACGTTTTCAGTCACCGCGACGCTCCTCCTGGCAAGCCAGTTCGCACACTACTCTCTCTCTCCCTCTCGAACACTGTGCAGTCACTCTAGAGCTGGCTTGGGGGCAGGACTGACTGCAGTCTCACCAATCTCTTGCCGCCATGCAAATGAGCCTCTCTCTTCTCGTGCTCTTCTGCTCCATGGCGATCTTCGAGCAGGCAAAATTTAAACTGCAAACCACACTTTTTTTCAACTGTGACTCTTCAGCGGGAGCACCATTTTGACCATTTTTCATGGCATTTCACTCAGCGACTCTCTCTGTCCATACAACAAGCACTTCCAACTTCTAGGGCACACATCTCTCTTTGTTTCCCACAGTTTTCCACACTTTTTCTTGTCACACAAACTTTAAAAGCTGGCAAAGGTATTTTTGATGCAGGACAAGGGGCATACTCAATCTGGCTTTACTGCTCCTTGGTAAATAGGTGGCACAATTACAGCAGCACATGAACAGCAGTACACAGTGACACATTTGGGTGGCAATGCTTCTGACTTTTTGGGCTACCTACTGCCAGACAGCCAAAACGCCAGCCATAATCTGAGTAAATCTTTCTTGTTTTTCTCCCTAAAATTCAAAACAAAATCCTCAGCAATGCCTCTATTTTGTAACCAAGGTATGCGGTGCCTCCATTTTGTAACCCACTACCTGGCTAACCTAGGTTCAGGGAGAAAATATTTGCTCAGCATCATGGCTAGGTTTGTACTTCTGGTCAGGGGCACGCAAGTAACTCCAATCACAGGAAGCAATAACTGAGAATGTCCAAACAGAAATGGGATTTTAGAGTGTGGCTTTTATTCACTTCAGCACAAGAATAACAAAGCAAGATGGACCCCCACAGGGCTTCACTCACTGGAAGTGCAGATTTACAGAGGTCAGAGCACATCTTCTTTACTACACAACACTCTCAGGTTCTGAACTCAACAGGGCTCACACGGCCCACACTAGTACTTCTTCTACTTGGATTCCTTGACATGGCACCCCAGCCAGTCCTTGGACACTTTTCCATGAAGCATGGAGTTTGATGGTGGCTCCCTCAACCACCCATGAGCACTTTCTAGCTCTAAAGGGAAAACATCCTTAATCCCACATCTGTGTACTTTCTGCAGACACTGGCCAAGTGCCTGGGAGAAAGCTATAGGTGTCCAAAGTGAATCCATGGAGATAAACCTGGTTACTCCAGATGGGGATCTCCCACCTCTTGTTCCCAAATCCATACCCGGCCATTCATTTGGATCTACACCTTTCCTCAAAACTACTGGTTGTAGATGCTATCTCGAAATGTCTGACACATTGAACATTCTACTCTGTATTTAGGTGGTGTCCTGACTCAAACAGTTCTGTTAGTGGCTATGTCCATTCTTTAGACCCCCACTGTCTCAGATACTTCCAAGCCATACACAAAGTTAAAAGCACTGTACTTGGCTAGTCTTCTCCTGACCCCACAGTAGGCAGTTACTTTTACACAACTCTGTCTTGGTGACACATGGGCTCTGTTTCGGAGCAGACTCACCATGGTATGCAGGTGCCCCAGGGCTTCTTCCCACAAAACACAGATTCTCTGTACAATTTCTTCTGTCAGACAGCTTTTTCCCTTTTCCAAACAGGGCCAGGGGATTGCTCCTGAAATGTTGGTTTTCCCCCATCCCTCTGGGGATGGGGCACTTGAACAACTTGGGGAGCGGTCTCTACCACTTCTTGCAGTCTCTTCTGTGTTCTTCTCAAGGGTGAGAACACACTACTCTACTTCTGGTGTAGCTCTATAGCAGAGCTAGGCTCTGAGGGGCTGCCAACTGCAGCACACCTCCTCCTTCTCTTGAGTCTCCCTTTAGACTGACTTTGAAATCCCCAACATTCTAACCTAACCCCTGCAGCCAACATTCCACTGTGGCTTATGCTGCTGTGAGAATTCTATGGTGATGTCATCCCTCCAGCTCAGCTGAGACTGAGGACAGAGTGAGACAGTGTGAACCCCATTTAACTGGAGCCTCACAAGCTGCCTTTCCCTGCCTGCCACTAGTTCTAAGTGGGATTCTAGTAACCCCGGGTGACAAGGGGGTTACAGAGGGTCCTCAACTTATGTTACTGGTCCTGTCCCCCTGGTCCTCCCTTCCTTTCCATCTGCCCACCCATGCGCCATACTTTCCCCTAATGCCTATCCCAGCCTCTCTTGAAGCTGCCCACCAATGTCATTGAGACCATATCCTCCAGCAGCATTTTCCAACTGGCTACCACCCTCTTCATGAAGAAATGCATCATAATCTTCCTCCTATATCTCCCCCCCCCCAGCTTTAGACTGTGTCCCCTCATGGTTTGGCTACCACTTAGCTTGAAGAGACCCTCCTTATCCATCCTATTTATCCCTTTCAAGTACTTGAAGGTCAGGCATGTCTCCTTCCTCCTGCTTCTCCTCCAGGGAGCACATATTCAGGGCCCTCAACCTCTCTTCATATGTTTTATCCTGCTAACCCACAGTCATCTTAGTTGCCCTCCTCTGGACTGTCTCCAGCAAGCTGATGTCTTTCTTAAGGTGTGGGCACCAGTATCTTACTCCATACTAGATAGATAGATAGATAGATAGATAGATAGATAGATAGATAGATAGATAGATAGATAGACTGACTGATTGATGCAGTGCTCATGGACAATCAGATTTCAACAACCAGAAAATAGAGACTCCCAGGGTAGTTACAGGGGCCTAGCATGAACAGTGAAATTACAAACTGAAGCAAACACTTATATCCCCAACAGTTACAGGGAAAGAGTTGTCTGTTGACATGGAAACAAATAAAATTTATAGTATATGAGGGTGTAGTTTTCCTTTAATAGGATACTGTTGTACTATAGGCAGTTGCAGCGGAGCATACTGAAAAGTGGAGGGTCTAAACTGTACAGACCAGGAGATGAAGCAATATAGCATGTCAGCCCAGGGCACGGAATAAACAGTTACCTTCTTGATTATACTTCAGTCAACCAACCTTTCTTTTTATAATCTCTAACAAGCCATACATTTGTATGGCTGAGTACTTCATGATCTATTCACAGAAATATATGTATGATTCATGAGAATCCAAGCAGAACAGGTCTGGATTAGGGGGCATCAGCTAATAGATGTCGGATTCGGATACACTGGATTCCTAGAGTTGGGATTTTTGGATATAGATGAAAAAAATCCTAGTCAATAGGATTCTGATTGGATTCCAGGTGGATTCAGATTCAGAAATTTGAAATCCACTCCACAAATCCAAAATTCACAGTTTACATTGTTTGAGACTCTGAATTAAGATACTCTGAAAAGTGAAAATGGACAACCAGATTGGATTCTGAGATATTCAGATCCCCTCTAGTCAGGATGTGCAACATTTGGGATTTTGAGAACAGAAAGGAAACACAGTAAAACAAAATGTAATTTTAAGTTTTCCCCCCCAAATATACTTCCTACAGTCAGGTGCAATCTGACAGTTTGTTGCATAAAGAGAAATATTAGTGGTAGGAACAGAGAGGTGTTGATAAGGGGGAATGGAAGATCGGGGAATATGTTGAGAGATTGAGAGAATGGGGACTTTATTCTCTGGAGAGGAGACTATTTAGGGAGACATGATTTTAGAATAGAAAGCTAAAAGGGATACGGGGCTATTTGAATGCTTGAGATGAAATTTACAAAAAATTGCGCTATGCACAAGATATCAGTACCCATTAACAAGAACATTTTACTGCCGAACAAAGGAGGCATTGGTGCACACATAAAGTGGCTGATAATTGAAGGGAATATAATTCCTCAAACTGTGGAACTTTGGGCACATTTAAAGATAGCCCATTCATTATTACTGGGCGGCAGGCCACCACCCCACCATTCTAAATATTTTTTTTTTAAAACAAAAATCCATCTTTATCTTTTGCCACTGCACACTACTGCACCAGCACTCCTGTTTTGATCCCGTTTAAGCACATGCACAGAATGCATAGGAGTTAATGGCGCCACGTAATGAACACCATCACTATCTCTTCCCTATATTTCTTAGCAACAGTGAACACTGGAGATGGTAGCGTGCACAGTGACAGAGTGAAAATTAGCACAGTAGCATGAGTGAGTACTGAAAGCACTTCATGGGTTCATCATTTCTGTAGAATAGAGAATTTTGATTTAATCTTTATCACTGTGCTCTTCCAATCATCCCTTGCTTCCCCCAGCCCTGTCACCACTGCCACCACCACCACTACCACCAATGACTTGCCTTGAGGCTTAGCCCCAAGGTGGAGAAAGTGGGGCACCCCAACCCCTCTATACTCACCAAATCTGGTGGTCAGCTGGGGAGTCAGACAGTGCATGGAGTAAGCTGGACATCATCCCTCCAAAGACACTTGCTCCAAAACTGTCAACTATGGTCACCCAGGTGGCAGTATTGCAGCAGAGTCATTTACCTGTCTTCAACCATGAAGGAGAGCTTTCTCTGGGATTTGCAGTCCTCCTCTCCTACTGGCCCTCTGACAATTGAGGCTCATTCCTAAATGTGGGTTGCCCCAGCGTAACAAAAACCAGTGCTGCTATGGCACCAGAGGGCTCGCCTCATGTCAGTGATAATTAAGTATGATCAGTTATTATACAGTATATTTTCTTTTGTGTGGTATAATAGCAATAACACACTCCAGGGGTGTCATATCATAGGATATTGTCACTTGGGTGTATGTTTCATTCGGTCTGCGGCCTTGTGACTCATCGTGCACCTGAGTTGTGACAATATCCCATGATATGCCACACCCTGTCATGTAATATTGCTTAATTATAAAATGGGTTGGAAAAATCCTCTGCTGTGATTGGTGGAATCTAATCACATGGCCATGCGTTATTCCGGCACAACAGAACAGGTCAGAAATTTTGAATCTCATTCCATGGTTCTAAAATTAAAAATATGGAAAGCGATTTTATAATCACAATGAGGCACTCTAGGGTGCATGTAATTGTGGGATAACAGCACTTCCTGGATAAGTAAGGCACTTGGCTCCACTTCTGCCTCACTTCCTGAGGTGTGTCGTTATCTCACAATAATGCACACCCTATCATGCCTTATTACTTAAAGGTGAACATTTATTAATAGGACTCATCATAGTTTGAAATCCATGAGATCTTTTTTTTCTCTCCCTTTCACACTCCTGCTGGCCCCCATCTGCTGTGCCCCTCCAGCCCTGTCACCCTAGTGTCCCCTGGGACTCACCTGACCTCCTGTATTCCTCCACAGCTTTCCCTCTCTGGTGGGGCTGGTGGGAGCCCCCCACACCCACGCTATACATGGATCCAGTTTGGAAGGCAATATCCAAGTAGTCAGATGTGGGATCTGTGGGTAGGGTCAGCTTCACCAAGCCACCAGGGCTCCGGTTTCCTTTTTCTATTTCCCTTCCCTCAGGGTGTCCTTGTATGGGCACACCAAGCACCCACGCATGCAAGTGTGCATGGTGCAGCGTCCGTCGATGTCCTTGCACTCATGAGCCACTTCATCTGCACTGCCACATGGGGTCACCCAGGTGGCAGTAATGCAGTGGAGCTGGCTGCCATCCCTCCCCCAGAGGAGCAGCACAGCCTCTGGGATGCTTGATCCTCCCTCCTGACTGGCCTGTGATGATCCACGCTCATTTCGAATGCAGGTTGCCAGCATCCCAAGCCATAGCACTATAGAACACACATAGAAACATACATAGAAGTTTTTGGCAGATGGGGACCTTATGATCCATCAAATCTGCCCTTGTTTTCCTACCCCCTCACTTATGTTTGAGTATCATGCAATGTCTGACCCATGCTCACTTGAATTCCCCCACCATCTTCGCCCCCACCATCCCCTCCGCCAGGCTAGTCCATGGGTCAACAATGCACTACATGAAGAAGAATGTCCTCATATTGCTCCTGAATCTACCTCCCTTGAGGCAAAGGTCATGCCTTCTTATCCTGCTGTAGTCTTTTACCTGGAAGAAGTTCTGCACCTGTACCTTGTTGTTGCCTTTAAGGTATTTGGTAAAAAGAGATTCTAGCCGTATTGGTCTTTGGAAAACAGGAGATGCTGGAAGGTTTGATGCCTTTTATTGGACCAACGAGTCTTGTACAAAGATGGAATTATACAAAAGCTTTCGGGGCCTCGCAGGTCCCTTCTTCAGGTGAATGACAAAACCGAGCAATATAAGTAGTATTTATATATGCTGTGGAGAAGTGTAATATTCTCTTCTACTTATATTGAAGGCTTATCTGCACATCTTGTCCGAGATCAGTGCATTCCACTGGATCACTTGTGCTTATGGTCTTACACATGAATACAACTCACAGGTCCCTTGCCTTCAATCACAGATGCCCAACTGCATGGAACTCCCTGTCAGAATCCCTACACCTGATAAACCAGCCCCTTGCCCTCCAGTACAAAAGACACAGAATGGTTATTTTCTGTCTTCTCTGGGCATAAACCATGCTGCCATCCTTGCAGAGGCGTAATATAGATAGCAACAACTGTGACTTTCCATCCCTATACCCCTGCACTGGGCCTTACCTTGCATTTGAAGCTTTGTTACGCCTATGTAAACCTACAATGCCTTTTAAGCTGGACACTGTATCTATCACTGTTTATGTATGTAACATGTTTGCTCGTCATCAGAAGTTTTGCTTTAACAGAACACTATTGTAAACCAGTTCTGCTCAGTGGGTTTTATCCAGAATAAAACTGAACTGAATTATGCACAGTTCTACGCACAATAAAACTGAATTGAATTATGCACAGTTCTACACACACACATGCTTCTTTGATTTTGTAAACATTACACACAACTTTGCTTGGCAGTGTGCAAAATGTGTGGGAGATAGAAAGTATACCTCCTGCTATCCCCAGTCTCTACTGTCCTATTGGCCCTGCTAGGTGCTGCCTGGCTAGGCTTTTTCCAGTGGGTCCTGGGACCTGCAGCATTGATCCTGATGGCGGTGGACTGCTGCAAGAGCTCCTCTCGAAGATTTACTGTTACAGTAAGTTCTTACGTCACTGTACTTTCAGAAATGCATTTTTTTTCTGAAAAACTGTAAGAGAAAATTTTCGGCTAATTAACAAATACTGTGTCTTTAACTCAGTATTACTTGGGCGGCCATTTTGTGTCAGGTAAACAATGGATAATTCGGACTTCATACGAAGCTATTGGAAGTAGCAACAGTGCATGTTTCAAGGCCAACAATTATAAAATAAAATACCAGAAAATATTGAACCTATACCTTTTAACTCGTTTTAGGTTGCCATTTTTCTTGTCTTGTTAAATGCCTTTTTTCTCTGTTTTTAGGCCAATCAGCAGGGTTTTTTTTTGCCTGAAACAAAAGTGCTTTTTTATCTAATATGGCTATCTCCAGATTTTCATCAATATTCTCATCTTTTCTAATAGTTGTAACATCATGTTTTACTGTGTTTGTTTTTGTTTAGTTAAACAGAGCTTATACAAAACCCATAATAAGAGTCTATAGACCCTTGACGTTTGCTTTAGTCTCTTGATCTGAAAAGCACGGGGCTGGCAATGACCTGCTCTTTTTCAAACTACCTTTCCATCATTTGGATATGAATAAAGGAATTTTCCCAGAATGGGACTCCTGCAGTGTCTCATTCTGAGGAAAAGATGGCCAACTCTGTTAAGAAGGGGGACAAAACCTTTTATAGGTACATCAGGGAGCATAGAAAGACAAAGGGAGGGATAGTGAGGCTGAATAGAATGGTCGGTGGGTGGGCAGAGAGGGACAGTGAAAAAGCATGGATACTGAACTAATATTTCTGCTCAGTATTCACAAAAGAGGAAGTGGGGGAGGTGCCTAATCCAATTAACAGAAGCAATCTTAATAGGGGGGTCGATCCCAGTCCTTTCACAGAAGAAAGGGTTCTGAAAGAATTCCTAAAACTGAAAGTGGACAAAGCAATGAGGCCTGATGGAATTCACCCCAGAATTCTAAAAGAATTAAGGGGAGAACTAGTGAAACCACTGACTACCCTTTTTAACAAATCGTGGGAGGATGGTGTGGTACCTGAGGACTGGAAGAAGGTAGATGTGATTCCCCTTCACAAAAGTGGGACCAAGACAGAGGCAGGAAACTACAGACCTATCAGTTTGACCTCTGTGGTAGGGAAGTGATGGAATCACATCTGAAGGAAAGACTTGTTGAGTACCTAGAGGCCAGTGGGGCACAGGACCCAAGGCAGCATGGGTTCATAGCAAGAAAGGTCATGTCAGATGAATCTAATTGATTTCTTTGACTGGGTGACCAAAGTAGTAGACCAGGGATGGGATGTGGACATGGCCTACCTAGACTTTAGCAAGACATTTGACACAGTCCCTCACAAAAGATTAATTGTCAAATTAACCAGCCTGGGAGTCAGTCCTAGGGTGGTAGCCTGGGTGAAACATTGGCTGGACAACAGGACACAGAAGGTAATTGTAAATGGAGTCCACTCTGAAGAAAGAGGGGTTACTAGTGGGGAACCATAGGGTTCAGTACTGGGTCCAGTCCTTTTTAATGTCTTTATAACTGACATTGCAGAGGGACTGGAAGGAAAAGTATGCCTCTTCGCAGATGGCACAAAGATCTGCAACAGGGTTGATATACAAGGAGGCGTGGAAAGGATGAGAAGGGACTTGGCAAGGTTGGAGGAAGGAGGAATGGTCAGAAGTATGGCAGCTTGGATTCAATGCAAAGAAGTGCAAAATACTGCACCTGGGAAACAAAAACCCAGGGGAATATTATACAATGGGGGGGGTAGTAACAACAACAAAAATGGAAAGGGACCTGGGGGTAATCTTATCAGATGACTTTAAGGTTAGCAAGCAATGTGAGAAGGCAGTAGGGAGGGCTGGGGGTATACTGGGATGCATAGGAGAGGCATCACCAGCAGAAAACAGGAAGTTGTTATCCTCTGTACAGACAGTTGGTGAGACTCCATCTGAGTACTGTGTGCAGTTCTGGAGACCTCATCTCCGCAAGGACATAGACAGGATAGAGGCAATCGAGGAGGGCAACTAAAATGGTGCAGGGTCTGCACAGAAGCCATGAGGAGAGACCAAGGAGCTTAATATGTATACCCTTGAGGAAAGGAGGGAGGGGACATGATAGAAACTTAAGTACCCAGTGGAATCAACAAATCCAAGAGGGTAGCATCTTTCAGAAAAAAGATGTGCAAGAACAAGGGTACACAATTTAAAGATGGGGAGGTTCAGGGCAATGTGAGAAAGTCAAGGACGCGTGGAACAGCCTTCCTGAGGAGGATGCAGGTCTAAAACTGTGGGAGAATTAAAGAATACATGGGATAGACATAAGGCAATTCTTGTGGTGGGTAAGAAGAAATAGGCTGTTGGTTAACTAGGATCTGCAGCTTATCCTCTAGGTAGGGAAGTGGGCAGACTAGGTGGGCCAAGCGGTCCTTATCTGCCATCAAAGTCTATGTTTCTCTTTCTGCCTCTGAAACTGCAGCCCCCATTCCTTCTCCCTGCCTCACATTCAGACCACTGTCAGGCAGATTGCTTTCTCCTGCAGAGTCTTCCAGCTTTGGTCTAGCTGCACCCCTTCATCTGCTCATCCTCCTCCCCCTCTGCCCCCAAAACTCTTCTCCTCTCCCCTATATTTCCCTCATTGTAGCCAGCCCAGCAAATGTTGGGGACAGTGTGGTTTACTGAGGGACACTTAGCCATAATGTATACCCACACTCTTCCTATTCAGCAACTTTACACATGTGAGATAGCATAGCAAATCAGAGGATAATGTATGGGGTTGGATTAGTAACCACACTGTAATCACTTTGAGAGGTTACCATGATAACTGTAAACCTTGAGAGCATGTTTCGAGAGATTTCCATAAATTTGTCATGGTAACCTTTGAGAAGCAGTTTGTTGGTACATTAATAAAAACCCATGCATTCGCTTTATAGTGTATGGGTCAGTAGACCCAAAAAGAAACTCAACACAACTTAAAAACAGCTGTTTCTAAATTAATCCATTTGTAAAGATCTGGTTGGTCGGTTCTCACTGTCACAAACGCACTCCGCAGGTCAGACCCTCTGCTCCCACAGTGTCAACCTCGAAGCGCAATAGTGTGAAGAGGTGACAAACAGGGTAACCCTCCTGTCTGTTTTAGGTCTGAATCACCTACTAACCTCGAGTTCTGGAGGGAGTCAAAATGTGATCCTTATACTAGCATACCCAGTTAACAGGCTTAGATAAGAACCCTCTTCAGGAATGCAGTACAATCCTTCGCCAAGGGGCACCAAGCCAGGTTTCCAAAATGTACCCTTACAACTCTATGAGAGACCTAGGTATATTCTTACCCTTTAAGCAAGCTTAGTAACACATTCAAGCCCCTTAACAGCTGTCAGACTTAAACACAGGTTTAGCAATCACACGTAAAATAACTGAGAAAAAAGCACAGGCAGTATACTAAAGAAAATGTTGTTTACTATAAAAAAAGAATTGCAAAATAGGTAAAATCAAACACAGAACAATTATATTAACTTACAGTCACAGTAAAAGAAAAATGTGAAGTTACAGAACACAAACTCCTACCACAAATACTTAAGTTCTTTCCTATCTAGATGTTGCCCTTGAGTGCTTTTCAAAAGCCCAGAGAACTGTCTCTCTCTTGAGTCCAAAATAATATGCCCTGTTTCCCTCTGATGTCTGTTCATTTCAGGATCCATCTCCCACCCCTATTGGTGAGGTCACAGCCTAGACCTTCCCAGTTTCAACTGCTTAACATAATTATCTACAAGGATGTATTTTATTAATGTGAACATCAGCAACTAGCAATTTCCCAAATTATGAGTCTTTGATTACAACATTGTTCTTTGAACTGTCTGCTGGTACCTGTTTCTCAAGAAGATCTATGGTTACAACTTATAACGTGGTGCTGTTATCAAATAGCCTGTTCTTGCAGGAAATCACTAAAGTTTATGAGGCCTATATCCTGGCAGATGGCCAGAAGCTTTAATTAAAGACAGAACAGGAAACTCTTTATTCAGTTTCTCTTCACTAGTCAATTTAACACATCCTGCAGCTTTCTCACACTGAAACCTTCTGGGGTCAAAGGTCACTCACTGAAGCAGCTAGGCTGTTTGTATCTAGCAGACATTCACATTTGTTTATAATACAGATATTATAACATAATAATATTAGAGGGCTTTTCCCATTACGGACACCATGTGGTGTCTTGTTGCAGGGGCTGCTTGGAGACGTCTACTCATTGTCTTCCTGACCATCGATAAGGGCGGGGCCCAGTGGCAAGTTTCATGACTGATATTCAGCACAATAACTTGCAGGTAAGTAGAATTGGGGACAGAAAAATAAACCTTTTTTCGGTCAGAGATTTCGCTACTTGAAAATGCTGTTGGTGACATCACGATCGCTAGTTACTGCAAGCTCAAACTGACACAGTGGAACTCACATTTCAAACGCTTGCAGAGGCTAGTGATCAGCATTCTGAAAAAAGAATAGTGATGAATGCTGGCACTTCGTTTTGTAAACCCATCGCTATGACATACTTAAGAGAAGTTTACAACTGACGCCATAGCGATGGGATTACAAGGAAATAATGTATTTGATTTTTACCAGTAACAAGCCTCTCCCATATGTTATAATGTTCTCTGTGATTTAACATAGGTTTGTTCGTAAGGTACCTAAATTGTCCCAACAGCACAGTACAATTTTATGTGAACCTAAAATAATGTCTTCCAAAATTCAAACCTTAGAAAATGTTAGTTTTGGCTAGTTTGATGAAATGTGTTACTCATTAAAAAAATGTGTATGATCAGCATGGAAGGGCCGCAGAATAGCAGCTACAGCCTCTGGCAATTAAAACCTGAATAATCTTAAGGCAATTGTAATTTTATTGCTCAATAGTGAACCTGGAAATGCTTCTTAATGTCTGTGTGCCACACAAAGCCTTTGAAAATACTGGCAGCATGGTTGAAGGCACTGATGGAAAGCAATGTAAGTGGCAGTGGTGCTACACATGGCTGTTCACCCAGGCAAAGATCCCTCTCATCGCTTTCTTTGGCAGATATCGACCTGGAAGATAAAGACCTAATGCCACTGGTCAATGCAGCCATACATAACATGTTAAAAACTATGTATAAAGTGCAGTCTGCATTTGTGGATCTGCAAATGTATTTACGCAGCCTAGACAAGAACTTGTCCATGACAATGCCGCTTTTAAATGACCTGACAGACACAGTGGGGGCCCACGAGAGACAACTTCTGTACATTCTGCATCAAGAGCAGAAACTAATGGTGCATGCAGGGGGCAATGAAAATAAAAGGTGGCTTAACAAGTTCAGGATACATGGGCTGAACCAGGGACTGGAAGGGGGTTTGCCAAAAGCCCTAAAACTGCCTAAAGACCTGCCCCTAACCATAGAGAGAGCCCACCGAACGCTCAGGCCTAAGCCAGCAGACCCTGAGGCTTGACCCCCTTCTTTTTTCAGATAGTTTTTACTGAGGAACAGCTGTACAGAAAAACATGACATTCAACACATCAGGACTAGGTATAGCAGGTCTTCTTTTTGCAATTTTACAGGCATTTGTGCATACTAACTAATACGCTACCGTTCTATCTAAAAAAAAAGGAAAAAATAGGATGCATAAGTATAAGAAGAATGTAATAAAAACAACAGTAAGAAACAGTGTAGTCTTGGGATTCAGTTGCTTAAGTGAAAAAGGTTAAGGTACCTCAGAACTGCACTAATCCTTAGGCTTCTTTATTTTTTTTTTTTATTTTTATTTAGTTTTTGTTGACTGGGTAAGTGCACTAGACAAATCCTGCCTATTTTCAGGCACGACCCAGGGGAGGGTGGATACAGATGAATGCCAACTGACCTTGAACCAGATTAGACTGTTGGTGGTATTTTTTTTTTTTAGTGAATGAGGGAAATTTGGCCAGGACACCGGGAAAATTCCCTTACTCTTTTCGATAAGTGCCACGGGATCTTTAACATCCACCTGAACTACCACCAATCCAGGCAGATAGGACCTCGATATAACATCTCATCCGAAAGACAGCACCTCAGAAGTGCGGTACCCCTCTCATGCTGCACTACAGTGTCAGTACTGGGATATTAACCCAAGTGCCAGATGTGGGAACTGAACCCACAGCCCTCTGATCTCCTGGCCTCAGAGGCGAGTGTGCTACCTACTGAGCCACTGACACTGACTGATTCTAACCAAGTCATCCTTGATAATTATTTTACAATCTGCTGAGGATATAGAGACAAACCTGGCCCTCATCCCACCAGTTCTCAAATCACAGACCCCTCCAATGTAGCCTGGTCACACTCTAGGGGTCTAGAGCTAGCTCACATGAATATTAATAGTTTAAGGCCTAAAATCCCTGCGCTTGAAGCCTGAGTGAATTTATACTCTCCCGACATCCTTGCTGTCTCTGAAACTTGGTTGAAACCCTCTGTTCTGTTGAAAGAAATAGATATTCCTGGCTATTATGTCTATAGGAAAGACCGAGCTAGAAAAAAAGGAGGGGGGAGTCATCTTCTATGTAAGGAATACCCTTCGTGCTGCCAAAGTCCCTCTACTCTCCATCGACCCTTCTGAAGCATGTGTACTAGTTAAAGTAATCCTAGGCACTATTAAACTGTTATATGTAGAGTACAACTACAGCCCTCCTGCAGTAGTCAGACTGGCCCTGGATGAGCTCCTGGGTTGCATAGGGGAGCTTACCCTTGGTGAGCTTATCCTGCTGGGAAACTTTAACCTCAACTGGAGAGACAAAGGCACATGTACCTTTAAAAATATACCCAGGGACTCTAAGCTGTACCAAGTCACCAGGCAGCCCACCCAACTAAATGCCAAATCTGGGCGGCGCTCCTTAAACGACTGGATCCTGGTTAGTAGAACTGACCATGTACACACAGCAGCTACCTTCTCTGGTGCACTGAGTGACCACTCCCCAGCGTACTGCACTTGAGCAGCGCTTTCCCCAGGATCCTGCCATAAACAATGTACACTAGGGATTACTCCAAAATGGATGGTACCACCGTCTTTGAAGACTTTGCCTGGATAGACTGGGCGGACACTGGTTCATTTGTGGATGTCAACCATGCACTGGGCTTTCTGATGAATAACTTCAGTAATGTGGTGAACAAGCATGCCCCCCCAGTACAGAGAAGGGTTAAGGACGCTTGCTCCAAATAGTTAGTCATAGCCTTGCACACCTTAATGAAACTGAGAGATCATGCCTTGGGAGCATACAAGTCCTCAGGCTGTCAGCAAGACAGATTTAATTACAGGTGGCTCAGAAACTCCTGTAAGTCTGACTAAAACAGACCAAAATGAATTACCTGAAGGGCCTACAGTCTGATAATCTGCAGAACCCAAAATGCTTTTGGAATCAGGTAAACAGTCTCCTTAAAGGCAGACTGGAGCACCTAACCCTGAAATTCAGTATAGTGTGGATGCTCTCAGTGACCCGCAGCAGATTACAGAAGCATTTAATAATTTTTGATGGACTTGAATGCTTACAAGGACCCTCCTGTTCTAACCTCAGAATCCCTCCCCCAACCGTTCACCCAAACTTTCACTTTTGGCTGCTTACGAAAAATGAGGTTCTGAAACAATTACTAAAATATAAAATGGACAGGTCCACACGACAGACTTGAACTTCAGCTTTAACAAATCACTGCCCCAGTTCTGGCACACCCCTTGAACAAACTATGCAATCTGTTCTTGCTTCAAGGTGTGGTACCCCCAAATTAGAATGTAGCACGTGTGGTTCCTGTCCATAAAGGCAGAGCCAGTGAACCCATAGCAAAGCATCGCCCTGTTTCCATACTTTGTGCCCTGGTGAAAATTCAAGAGAAACTAGTTTATAATCAGTTCTTAGCCCATATTGAATCGCACTCTCTGTTGGAAGGCTAAAGCCTGTAGTTCAATGGGGTGGAGCAACTAGCCATGCCCCTTCTCAGCCTATTTAAGGGCTGCTTTTCCTCGCTCTGCCCTCAAGCATTTTTCATTGTGGCCGGAGGCTCTGCCCTCCCTCTCTCCCCTCTCTCCCCTCTCCATTTTCTCCTGCTGTGTGCCTCCAGCCTCCAGCTTGCTCCTATGCTCGTTTCTTTGTGTTTGCTGTTCATCTTGTGGTTGTTTGGTTCATGCCGCTTGCCTCCAGCTGCCCTGCTTCTTTTGTTCTCACCGTCTGCTCCCCTTTTTCCTGGTGCCACTCGCTCTACAGCTCTCCATTCGCCCTTCCCTCTCATCCCTCCGTTTGTTTCTCTTCTCCTGCCTGCTGCTGTGGTGGCTCATTTCCTTGGCTGCCCCCTACCAATCCTGTCTCATCTCCATTACCCCCTGCCCCCACACTGCTCTTGGCGTGGTGCATTTGTTTCCCTGCTTCTCCGCCTGGCGGTCCCTCATGCTCCTTCGGCCACCTGCTGCTTCCTTGCATCCCCACTCCTCCTCCTCAGTCTGTTGGTTCCCATACCTTGTCCTTGTATTTCCTTTCTCCATTGTCATTTATTTTCTTTTGGGCTGTCCATTGTGCTGCCACTCTCTTCATACTCCTGCTTCCGGGTTCCTGGCGGTGCCACAGCGGTGGGGAACTCTGACCTCGGCTGCACTACATGAGTGACTATAATTGCCACCAGGCTTCCTATTCCAAGTTTTTCTGCTGCTGTGGACCTTGCTCGGCTATTACATGCTGCCTAGTGAACGTACTTCACTTATCATCGGGGGCTATTCCATCACCATCACCTACCCCAATGTCCCCATTTTCTATTGGAGGTTTTCTTGCCCTACCACTTACAATTATTTGCTGTATATTTCTTTTACTGTTGTCCTTCATTCAGGACCCCTCACCATGGATTCACTCCAGTCCACGTCAGTCACAATTCAAGGCAGATCAGCCCCGATTATGGTGGCCTCGTCAGCCAGCTACTACTGCTGGCATTTATTCCAATTACTTTTCTTAATAATTTTTTTGCCAGCAGCCCAGCTCTGGCTCAGGCCATCAAACCACTTTATTTCTCCTCATACTTATTTACCTGTAGCTGCCTGGGGTAATGGTGTCTAGTTCGTGGCTGAACTATATTTCCCATGGTGGGGGACTGCATAGCCGCAGCAAGCATCGTGGTTTTGAGTAGCAGGAGCAGCTTCATATCCTTTGTGTATTATTTCAGCCACTGGTTTGCTCGGCCTTCTACTATTGCTCCCTATGGCCTTCATGGCACTAATGCAGATTGCAGTTCCAGTCAATACTCTTACCCAATGAGCTACACCATAACAGTGACCCTAACCATACCAGCCTTCATCAGATTACTGCACTCCCCACTCGTGCCTATACCTCATCATACCACCCTTCTTGTACCAGCCTTCATGATCCTACCACCCTTTTTGGCATTATCGCTTTGGCATTTCAAGTCTAATTGCCTCAAACTTCACCTCCTATCATACCAGCTCACCTCCTACTATAACGGCTTCGTAGCCTCCTCCTATCTAACTGTCGGCTTTGGGCTTCACCTGATCTTACCGTTTTCTCACCCATAACATGCACTTCAATTCACCCCTAATTTGGCTTCCTAATGGACTTGGTCAGCTTGCATTAATGTGGTTAACAAATGCTATCTGCCCTAACTAGACCCACATGAGGGTCCACATTGCTCAGTGTGACTTACGTACATATCTCTCCACGTCAGCTATCATCCAGTCATGACCCACATACAGATCCCTTGCTACATTATGACTACCTCTCCACATTTTGGAGACATGCTAACCACATCCATTACTTCCAGTTCTCAGGGCTAGCCCTGTGTCAGCCAGTCTCTTTCTGCGCTGAAGTCTGCATCTTAAGCATGCGAGAGTTTGGGGTGGAGTCCTTCTCACCTGACCCGTAATGGGAGTGTCCACACTCCAGTAGACCTTCAGTCATCAACCGTACTGATGGCACCTCTGGATCTAGCATTTAAGACTTCAGCGGTCGAGGGGTGGGGCTCTCAAGGGAAGGGCCCCTTTAGCTGCCCAAGCAGGTTCGGAGGCACCCTTTAAAGCTATTCTCCCTACAACTGCCCTTGGTTCACCTAGTCTGTTCTTAGATCAGTAGGCTGGATGAGCACCTCAGCGGTCGTTACTCTCCTCCTCCCATCTTGGAGGTTGGCACTGAGTGATCTGGTGTTGCAGGTTTGCTCATAACCCTCCATGACATTCCCGTTAAAGGATGAGTGTGAAAGTGTTCCCTGAAATTGCAGTTCCCCTGGATTGGTCTACCAAACTGCAGTAGCAGAGCCATCACTAAACAAAACTCTTCCAAAGCCTGGAGGAAGGTAACCTAGGCCTTGGATCCCCAGAGATTTTCTCATCAAGGGTTTTCCTCTCCCTGTGCCAATGGTCATAATACCTAGATAGCATAGTTATATTCCCTAGGTCATGTAGTTAGGTTTCCGCTGTTGGATGGAGTGGGTGGCAACCCTTTAATTGTCCTTCTCTCCCTCTGGCTGTTCTCCCTCTCCTTAGGAAGCCATGCCTCCATTTCTTACATTCAGACCCACGAGTGGTTCACCATTCACCTGTTATTCCTGCCTGTCCTACTCAAACCAGACTACTAACTGACCCACGCTACCTACTGACCTATGTACAGGTCTTCGATCCCAATAAGTATTCATCACCTTGTATGCTTGCTCAACACTCTTTTTGGGCTCCTTCCTAAGGTACCTTTAGCCAAGGGAATCACTCCTGCAGCACCTCTAGGGGTGGAACCCTCCTCTAGGGTTCCTTGCCTTCATACCCCTACAGGATGGTATATCCCATGCATACAGCGGTGAACAGTCAAAGTTTATCTATGTTACACAAGCACAACACTATATCGGTTGCATAGGCACATTGAATTGGAAGACTAAAGCCTGTAGTTTAATGGGGTGGAGCAACTAGCCACACTCCTCCTCGGCCCATGTAAGAGTCACTCTTCTTCATTCTACCCTCAAGTATTTTTCATTGTACTCCATCCAACCCTCCTCCTCTAGGTGGCATGCTTCTCTCTCTCCCACAGGCTTCTTTCTAGGTACCTTAGCCAAGGGAATCACTCCCATGGCACCTCTAGGGTAGAACCTTCTCTATGGTTCCTTGCCTTTGTACCTCTACAGGGTGCTATATCCATGGATAGAGATGCAAACAGCAAAGTTTATCTATATTACATAAGCACAACACTATATCAGGTGCGTGGGTATATTGAACTCATAGATGTCAAACATGGCTTTCGAACATCATGGCACTGATGCTGTACAGGTGTGCTTCACCTCAGATGTCCTTCCGGCCATAGATAATGGAAAACATGTAGGAGTAGCATTCATTGATCTAACCATGGCCTTTGACCTGGTGGACCACAAACTCCTCCTGACCAAGCTAATGAACTTGGGTCTTGACCTCCTCTCTTGTTGTTGGTTCAAAAGTTACCTCGTGGGTCAGAACTAGTCAGTCAGGTGGGGAGCCTGCCTTTCTTCACAATGTTGGATCTCCAATGAGGTGCCATAGGGCTCTATCCTGAGACCTGTTCTTTTTTCATTACTCATCAATGGACTCCCTTCCAAATGCAGTGCAGCCAAAGTGCTTCTTTACGCAGAAGATGCAATGCTTTATAGAACCGGCCCTGACCCCAGTGTAATTAATTCTGAACTCAACAAGGACTTTAGAGAACTGGAAGCATGGTTCATCTCTAACTATCTTGTACTCAGTGCAAACAAAAACCAAGGCCATGCTACAGTACTTTGGATAAGGAAATTTGGCTCTGACTATAGTGAGCTCTTGAAGATCACTACCACAAAGGGTACCCGGCTATAGGTTGTGGACGCTATAATGCACCATGGTGTTTGGCTAGATCAGGACCTTTCCTTCAGATCTCATACTGAACAAATAACCAAACTCCTCACACAGAAGCTGGGTGTACTTCATACTCAGGGCCCATTTCACTACCAAAGCTTGACTATCTGTAACTACCAGTGTTCTGATCCCCATACTCCTGTATGGGACCCCTATACTCTTCACCCTGAAATGCACCAAACTCAACAAAATGAAGTTGTTATATCACAGTATCGGTAGATTAACTCTGGGTGCTTGCAATAGAGAACACCACTGCAATGTCCTTGCCTCCTCAATTGGCCCACCCTGGAAGAGAGACTTAACTGCCCTACCTTATGCTTGGCCTACAAGATGCTAAATGGCTACTTCCCTAGTCTCGAAGATGTCCTGGTCTGTAAGCTCCAAAGGAGGCACCTTCGGTCACCCTTTTTTCTTTTACTGGAGCTCCCCTAGGGCCATTGGTGGTGGAACTGTCTGAAAAGTGGTAGGACCAAGGATGTGAATGGCAAATCCACCTGCCCCCCCCCCCGGTTGAACACCTTCACACATAGAATACGTTCTTGCTCACCCAAATTTGTAATCTGTGGCCCCAATTGACAGCAGCTTTCAGTGCCTAGTTCTTTGATACCCACCTGAAGACCTGGCCCTTCCTTTTGATTTTAAAGTTTGACTGCTGTGCCTTAACTCAGGAGGCCATGAACCCAGTCCACCCCACCATCACTTTTCAACATTCTGCTGACACCTGCAAGCCACAAGGAGTGATTAGAAAACAAAACTGCTTACTGCACATGCTGCATACAGCTAGGCCCACCTTCTTTATGAAAGTGGTAGGGTCATGCAACATAGTGCCCCCCGTGTTCTGGCACCTGACTACAACAGATTAGTACTCCTCCTCCCACAGCCTCTCAGCTTTGGAATAAGCTCCTCGCCATATCCAGATTAGCCCCCTCTCTTATCCTTCAAAGACAGCCCAAAGAACGTCCCTCTCCTAAACATAGCTGTACCTGCCGCTGCTCATTTCTTGTTAAGTCTTCATCACCTTTGATGCTGAGAGTCATCCTATGCTGTCTGAGCTTTGTCCTATTCCTGCCCACTGACCTGCACTATGCAAATAATTGTATTTCTGTTTCTCAGTTATTGAGAGATACGTATTCATTACTATCATTGTTGTTGCTGCTCTTTGTTGTCATGTGATGCTCTCACCTGTTGCTACCATTGTTATTATTACTGGTCTATGTTTCATAAGATGCTTACTGTTGTTGTGCACAGAACCTTGTTACTGTGTCCGATTTCTGTACTGTATGAAATTAATCTGTGTCACTCCTGGAAAAGGAATGCATGTGTCAGTGAGCCTACCTGGTTAAGAAAATCCAATAAATAAATAAAAAAAAAGCTGGGATTCTGATATTTACAATGAAGCCTAAGAACACTGGCGGAAGGGATCTGAAACAACTATAAATCTGTCAATCCTAGAGCTAGTCAAGCTGGCCTGGTGGTGCTGAGGGCTGGGCGCTGGACACCACACCTCATGCCATGCTGTTGGCCCATGTTCGGGAATGAGCATGGGCTGTTGGAGGTAGGCAGGAATGGAGAGGATCGAGCATCCAAGGACTGCTCTCCTGTCCCAGGGAGGGAGGGAGGAGGACTGGCACTCCTGCTGAATGATTACCCGCAGGTGGAGGCCAGAGGGTAGTGCAGGTCAGAGGGGCCAGACGTAGACAGAGTGCTGTGGGACTTCTGGGCTGTGCGCATGCCTCTATGTGTGCACATCCTGCATGTGCACCCCAGCAACATGGAAGGGAGAAAAGAGGAAAAACACCTCTGGCTGCAAGATGACCAGCCTCCTGCAGGCTCTCGTCAGGTGACGGGCAGGAGTAAGTCCAGATGATACTGGAGTGGACGGGTCTGGAGGTCAGTCAAAATGGGGCAGCTGGGGGCAGAAAGGAGGATAAAGTGTCTATAAAAAAAAAAAATCTTAGAGCTAGCCAGATATGTTAGTTTCACATACTTGGATGAGACTCAACCCCTTCTTTCATAATAAAGATGCTGACTTCCAGTCAAAGATTTCATTCTCAGGGCAGCCTGGCAAGCACAAGTGGTCAGCATCAACTAACAGAGGATTTACTTTGATCATCTGGACTACAAGCCAAGAGGCAAGCTGTAACAGCCATGATTACAGAGCTCAGAGACAAAACAGAGATAAAAAAACAGCGCATTTTCCCACCAAATTAAGTCTTTGGGGACAAGGGAGCAGTGGCATATGACTTGTTGAACAAAGGCCCTACCCTTTCACAGAAAGATTAACATCTCCTACCCAGAAGTGGTGAGTGAGGATGGAACTTGAGACCTAGCTATAAAGAACTAAGTGGAGCAACACCCTGACAACTTATGTTGCAAAGATCCCCCCCAGGCAGAGGCAAGGTGCCACATCCAAGTCCAAGTACCACCCCACCTTAAGGAGCCATTCACTGAAGATCTAAAGATGTGCCCATTTTGCCAACACATGGACTTAAGTCACCTACCCCAAAATATTCCTGTCCCCTCCATACATGATGTGGGCTCGGAAAATCTGCAGAATGCCCACTATGTGCAGGATGTGCACCACTGGATTACCCGAGACATCCACAGTGGGGATGAGTGCACCCTCCTCCTGCTACTATGTGGGTGGTCTGTGTGTGGACCAGGGATGTGGACTGATAGAAGCTGGATCTCAAAACAAACTTTACGGTGTAGATGATAGGTGCAGGGGCAGCCGCTAGGCTCTGCCATTGGGCTGTAATAGCGTTATGCACCTTTCCGCCTGCTCACACATCACAAATACCAGGAACGATCATCCTCTGTCCTGCAGCCTCCAGTCCTAGCAGCCTGAGCAGTGGCAGGGGGCATCATCAGAACCAACTCAGACTTTTATGAAAATAAATGTTTGGTCCAATGGGGATATGGCAAGTCCTCGAGGATCGCCATACCCCACCAGGCCTTCACCCTGTGCAAACAGGAATCCATTTGTTGATAAGCTCAAGTATTCAGTTAGGTATTTCTGGTCCGGACCTACTCCGCATACTTCTGCCCTAACACACAACTCCATACCTGCAAACAGCAGGGGGCAGGGGTTGTGGATGCCCGCAGACATGTCGGCAGTTGTAGTTGAGGGGCAACACACACCAGATATGCAGAAGTCATGCATATCTGGAGTGCCTTTGAGGATCGTGCCCCAAGTCACTCACCTCACAGGAGGGGGTGGTAACAAAAGTATACTGTGTAGTTGTAAGAAATACAGATGATCCACAAAATGAGAGCCTTTGTTGTGTTAACATTAGCAAAGTATGAATAGCTGTTGAGCATGAAATGCTGTTTTTGAAAGTTGTACATCCTGGAAAGGTTTAAAAATCCCAGATGTTAGAACTGTATGTCAGAAATAATCTAAACATTTTATTGTACCAAGGGATTGTGAATCTACATTTTACTGCTGGAACGAGGAAGAAAATAATCAAGAAATAACACTAATACATAAAATGATGTTAAATGGTGTTATTTAAAAAAGTCCAATTTGTAAGAATTACTGATTACTTCAAAATACAAAGAAATATTTTATCATGAAAGAACTGATGGTACAAAAGTACTTCTGAGTTTTAGAAAGAAACACCATCCCACCTGCAGCAATCAGGGGCAGCATATTTTCTTCGTGAAACCAGGAAATGTTCAGAAAGAATGAGATGAGATGAGACTATGTGCCTAAGGCCCCGTCCACACTACACGCTTGCGCCCAGTAGCGGATGCAATCCATTACGACGCTGGTGGGGCAATCGTCCACACCACCGGTGATGTCCGTTACGGGACCGACACCACGGTCCACACTTCAGGATCCGGGCGACGTTACAGTGGCCCCAATCATGTAGCTCATGCTGTGCTTTGTGCCCTGCAGGGGACCGTTACCGGCAGTCCACACTACCGCCAGTAATGGTACCAGGGCGGACTGTTTTATAATGCTTGTTGAAACCACCTCACATGTGGTTTCAATAACGGTTATGAACGCCTCTGTAACGCTATAGGTATAAACGCACGTCCACATTGATGCGGGGTTTACACCCTCTGTAATGTTACAGAAGGGTTTTCGGGCTGCACTGTGGACAGGGCCTAACAGGAATGTTGCAGCAGTTTTGGTTCTGATTAGGAAAAAAAGATTCTAAAAGTTTATTTTCAAAGAAAGAAATGTGAAAGCCGTGTTAGTCCAGTCAACAATGTAGAGAAAAAAAAAACAACAAATATGTTGCAGGTGATACCTTTTATTGGACTAACAACATTATTTTTAAGACTAGCTTTCGAGAGATAAAATTCTCTTCCTCAGGTCAAAGTGGAAACAGCTGAGCAGTATGACAGGTATAAAGGTTGGATGTGGATTCGAAACCTAGACTAGCAGGTTACAGATCAAAGCATTGCAGTCAATTTGCACCTCTTACAAACAGGAAGAATAAGGCCCTGTCCACACTGCAGCCCGAAAACCCTTCTGTAACGTTACAGAGGGTGTAAACCACATCGGTAACGGCGTGCGTTTACACTGGTAACGTTACAGGAGGCGTTTTTGTAACCATTGTGGAAACCACCTATGAGGTGGTTTCCACAACGGTTATGAAACCGGTCCCGCCCTGGGACCGTGACCGGTGGTAGTGTGGACTGCTGGTAACGGTCCCCTGCAGGGCACAAAGCACAGCGCGAGCTACATTGTGGATCGAGCGCCGCTGTAACTCGTGGATCCCTATGTGTGGACCGGCGGTGCCGGTCCCGTAACGGACACTGCCGAGGTGTGGATGCACTGCACCGCTCCGTGGCCATAACGGATTGCATCCGTTACCGGGCGCAAGCGGTGTAGTGTGGATGGGGCCTAATTTTCACTGGAGTGTCTCTGTTGGAGAGATCAGTTTGTAAGATCAAAAGGCTACTTAATTTACTCTGACTCTGGACCATCAATTAACATTTCTAAAAAGTCAAGACAGAAAAAAATACATACCATTGTCTTAAGAAGATACCTGTTAAAAGAGCCAGAGGGTGCTGATGTGGAGGTTTAAAAAGAAACTCTGAAGCACTGCTTTACGCATAATCACTGGTAGTGTATTAAAAAAGTAACATCTTTATTAAGTCCTTTTTCTTTAGTGTCAAAATATTGTATCATTTTTATTTCAAATGTTTGCTGATCCTGGCTGTTTTTGAAGTTCCTTTTTAACACTCTGACAGTAAAACACTGGTGGAGTGAGCTGGTCTAGAAAAATGTTCCCCTACTGGCGTATTTTCATTTTTATGGGTAACTGTGAATCTGTGGTGATTCATTCTTGTTTTGAGTTCCTGTCTGGTTTTACCAGTGTATCAGCTTTCCACCCTTCCATTAAATTCCAAATAAATTACTCTAAGTGTTTGCATTTCCTGGATACCAGAGTCCCCCCTCCCCAAAAAAAAGGAACACTGCAAACATATTTTTATTTTATTTATTTATTTAAATTTCAGATTCAACACCTTTAAGCCAGAGGCTGTTTTACAAAGGTTCCACATCAGGATACATAGATAGTATTGACAGCATAAAATACAATGTAGAAAATGTGTATATACAGGTAACAGTATAATGAGGCAATAGCAAAGATCAGTGGCACGTTATACACATTCAGGGTTAGGACCCAATAAAAGTGAATAAAAAAAACCAAACAATGTGAAACAGTTATTAATGCAGCCACTACGGCAATTGTCAGGTAGAAGCTAATACAGTATAACCTAGGAACTAACTTTAAGTAGAACAGGGCAGGCAGGGCTTATTGGAGAGATTATGGAGAGGCCCCGGGGGGGGGGGGGAGGTTGGAGAGGAGGGAGGGAAGAAAATGGGGATTCCATCTTCTGCACTAGCGGTCTGGTGCTGAGTGCAGCCAGCCGCAGGGTGCACCCCAGCCTGTCCTCAAGAGCAAGATTCCAGGATTCTCTGAAGGGGATTCCATCTTCTGCACTAGTGGTCTGGTGCTGAGCATAGCCAGCCGCAGGGTGCACCCCAGCCTGTCCTCAAGAGCAAGATTCCAGGATTCCCTGAAGGGGATTCCATCTTCTGCACTAGCAGTCTGGTGCTGAGCACAGCCAGCCACAGGGTGCACCCCAGCCTGCCCTCAAGAGCAAGATTCCAGGATTCCCTGAGGGGGATTCCATCTTCTGCAGTAGCGGTATGGTGCTCAGCACAGCCTGCTGCAGGGTGCACTCCAGCCTGCCCTTAAGAGCAAGATTCCAGGTACACTTCAGGAAAGCAGCAACAGTCCAGCTTGCTAGCCATGAACCCAGTTGGTGGATGGTGCCTGAAATTATAGGCAGATTCAGCACTCCATCTCTCCCTGACTGGCTTTCAGCTCTTGGAGATTTGAACTGCTTGGTACAGTCCCCTGCAGCTCATCTGTCTGCTGCCTAAATCTCTTTTTTCCTAACCTCTGCAACTAAATCTGTGATGTGTCTTTGTGCCCACTGCTGAATTTGAATTGTTAGTGTAGGAAACTACAACCCCTTTTTACGTTCGCTTGCACGTATGCGCAAGGAATGTTTTGGGAGAGTAGCACACTTTGGAGGTGTGCCTCTCCCTTGCAATCCAGTGCTCCGTTGAGCAGGTGTGGCGGTCCTGCACCAATGGGTGCGGGAGCTGTGTATGACAGCGGTGGTCTTTGCTTCAAAAACCACCTCTGTCATGGCAGCATCCGCTCACCCCCTGCATCACGTGCTCCCCGCATCGCGGCCCCCACAAAAGCTTTGGTGCCACGCTGGAGCCCACCCAGCGTAGAAGCGTGTTGCGATGGGGTGCCCAATCCCCGTCGGCTCACCACACCAAGCCATCCCTTCTGCACCTGAGGGAGCCCACCCCAGTGACAACAGCGTCCGTTTTTTGCCGGCGGGGTGCTTGTCCCCGTCGGCTCTCGGCGGCCCCCGCGTGGTTGCCGACGGGTGCCCAATCCCTGTCGGCTCTCACCCCCCAGCCATCTTCTGCCACGCTGGAGCCACCCCAGCAGCAGCATCCCATGTAGTCCGTTTTTTTTAAAACCTGTAAAGAAAAAAGCGATTGCATCAGTCTCCCAGCCCCCCTCCCACAACCGCACCCACCCACTGTGCACCCAGCCTCCCCACACCCCCTCAGCCTCACGCCCTCGGGCTTCGGCTTAGAGTCTTGGTGGACGAAATCGTCTGCACTCTTCAAAGCCGACCATGGAACTGAGGAAATGCGGGTAAGCTGTATAATGGGCTAGATAGGGGTTTCAACTATGCATATCTCAGGCATTTTTGGAATTTTGCACCAAATTTTCAAGCATGGGGTTTTGGGACCCTTCTCATGAATGATGTCACTGTCATGGCGTTGACCGGGCCGAAGGGCCGATTTTGCAGTCACTGCGTGAAATCACCCGCCGGGCTGGTAACACCATGACAGTGACATCGTATAGCGCCATATATTAAATGCAATCTCATCAACATGTTTGTTCTAATGATAGTTGTGCCGTTCATACGCAGGCGCAAGTAAGTTACGTACATTTTCAATATTTTCTCCTCCAGATTTTCAACATTGCCATTTTACCACACCTCCTTATGAGCAGTACAGCTGTCATTTTTCACATCCTGCCCAAAACATGTTTTCACCCATGTAGCGCACAATGGCGTAGTCGGTGTGCGAACTCAATGTATGGGACACATTAAGAAAATCACAGTGACACTGTTCATGAGCAGAGGTCTTAAAATGGCTATGTTGAAAATTTGGTGAAAAATTTCCTAAAAATGACTGTTTTACGAGTGTTCATTGCGCAGCTCCTAGCACCGTAAGTTTGCGTAATTTTCAATATTTCATGCCACATTTTCAACATTGCCATTTTACCACACCTCCTATGAGCAGTGGCTGTCATTTTCACATCTTGCCCAAAACGTGCTTCCGCCCATGTAGCGCACAATGGCACAGTCGCTGTGTGAACTCAGTGTATGGGACACATTAAGAAAATCACAGTGTCACTGTTCATGAGCAGAGATCTTAAAATGGCTATGTTGAAAATTTGGTGAACAAATTCCTAAAAATAACTGTTTTACGAACGTGCGTTGTGCAGTTCCTACGCCCGCTCATAAGTTTGCAAATTTTCAATATTTTCACTCCAGATTTTCAACATTGCCATTTTACCACACCTCCTTATGAGCAGTGCAGCTGTCATTTTTCACATCCTGCCCAAAACGTGTTTCCACCATGTAGTGCACAATGGCGCAGTCGGTGTGCAAAATCAATGTATGGCACACAGTAAGATAATCACAGTGACACTGTTCATTAGCCGAGGTTTTAAAATGCCAATGTTGACAATTTGGTGAAAAAATTCCTAACAATGACTGTTTTACGAGCGTGCATTGCACAGTTCCCACGCACGCTCGTAGGTTGCGAATTTCAATATTTCCACCAGATTTTCAACATTGCCATTTTACCACACTTCCTTATGAGCAGTACAGCTGTCATTTTCACATCCTGCCCAAAACGTGTTTCCGCCTATGTAGCGCATTAATGGGGTAGCAAAAGGTCATGCTGAAAATTTATTGTGCAAATACTAGCAATCGTGACAGGGCATTAGGGTAAAGCACCATACATGCCAAACACCACTGCAAATACCTGCAAGTGAACGTTCGGCATTGACAAATGCTTGTTTGAATAGTTAAGAGAAGGAAACTATAGCATTTTTGGAGTGTTTCAACTGCCTTAAGCTATTTAAGTATTAACAAAGTTTGAAGTTAAAACTGCTTTGTCTAACTGCTGAATTGTGTTTCTCCCATCTGCCCCCAACCCCACTCGCCTCTTCCTCTGTATACTGGTGGCTGCTGGTGCTAATACCAGCCACTCCCACAACCATTCTTCCTCGCTGGCTAACTTAGCACCCTTAATTTCTCACCTTTTATAGAATTCTGTCTCCTCATTTAGCCTGCCTCCCAAACTCTGAAGCCTTTGTTCTGTTGGTACAAATAAGCTGATTTCTCCCTTCTCTTTTCTTTTCTCTTCAGGATTCCATGAGGTGGATTCTATCTTCTGCACTAGCAGTCTGGTGCAGAGTGCCCATTTCCCATTTGCAGTTTATACTGATCTGCCACTAGAGGCATCTTATTTTTCCTATTAATCCTCCAACCTTGCCTCTGCCTTTTTCCTGTTCTAATCACCATTATCCCCTGCCTTGTTCTCACTTTGAGCATATTGTACTCGGAAGAAAAAAAAAAAAAAAAAAACTACTCCACAGCGGCAGTCACACTCACTGAAGGTCAGTTATTCCCCTTACCCCCCAATAGAAATAGCAATGGGCACCACAGCTATCACACTCAGCCTGCTCATGGTTACCTTTCTTGCTCTGCCCATGTCCCATCCTGCCCCCCTACCCTCCACCCTGAGCCCCATCTCTCTCTACCACCCCACTGCAGCCAACCCCACCACCCTGGACACCCCTATTTTTCCACAGCATCCACCTCCAACCAAATACCCCCTCCCCCCCGGGACACCCTGGGCCCACCCCTTCCTTGCCATTCCTACCCTCTGCACCCTACCCATCCCTTGTACCCCCACTGGTAGGTCCTCGCATCGGTACCTGGCAAAGGGTCCTGGTCGCCACAGACCACTCATCAGATTAATTGCTCTACTCCTTCTGCTCTCCGGCAACATACACCCCAACCCCGGCCACGTAACTAGCCACCACACCCCACTCTAGTACTAGCCTCAGCATTGCATCCATGAATATTTGCAGCCTCCTAAAAATCCACCGCTCTCCAGTGCTGGGCTGTACAACACCATCCTGATGTTATAGCACTACGAGACCTGGCTCTCGAGAAAAACTCCTGAGTCAGTCATCTCCCTCCCCTGGCTGCACTCTGTTCAGGGAAGACCACATATGCAAACGTGGTGGCAGGTGTGCAGTCTTTATGCATGACACACTTTTAGGCCATGCTCTTTCTGCCCCCAAGCTCAGTTTTAGTGCCCAAGCCCTCACCCTCAAGGTTACCCCTGACCCAGCCAGGGGCCCTCTTTTTCTCACAGTCTCTTACATACCCCCGAGGGACCAGGGACCAGCTGTCCACTCCCTCATTGATTACCTCACCACACTCCCACACAAGGTGGAGCAGCTCATCCTAGGTGACCTTTATATCAATTGGCTGAGTACCACTGCCCCCATATCAGGGACTCCTTCGCTGCCCCAGATATGACCCAACTAGTTACCTCACCCACTAGATTTAACCAGGCAGGCAGCTCCAGCACCCTCCTAGATGTAATTCTGTCAAACCGCCCCCATAAACTCAGGGATATTAATGTGCTACCAGATTCTCTTAGTAATCACTCTCTTGTCCTCTGCTACTGGTCATCCCCCCACACCAAAACCAGTGTCCCAGGTCACCTCGTGCCGGCGCTTTCGCCCCGGGGGTCTCAGAAAGCTAAAAACTCACCTAGCCCAGCTTGACTGGTCCTAAATCCTACTTGCAATGGATATTGACTCTGCCCTAGCCTATTTCTCCAGTACCTTCAGCAAGGCCTGTGACCTTTTCGCCCCCCTGACCAGAATCCATACCAGGAAACACAATACCCCATGGATCTCTCCATCCCTCGTCCAAACACTGAAACAAAGAGATAATCTCCGGGCATATTGCTGTCGAGACAGGCAAACTGTCTGACAGAGAAGCCTATAATGCAGCATTTAACAGGTGTACCTCGGCTATAAGGCAGGCTAAGGTCAGATATTATCAAGCCACGCTTGAATCCACTTGGGGCTCATCCTGTGCCTTCTGGGACAATATGAAAGAGCTCAATGGAAGACCTGCTCCCCCAACCATCACTACTCTCCATAGACAGTACCATCACTACTGATCCTACCCACATAGCTGAGTGCCTCAATATGGCTTTCTCAGATCTAAGCTCTGTCCTTCCCAACTACTTTTTAGACCCTATCCCAGCCTCCACCACCCCACCTCAGATTGCCCCCCTTTCTACCTGCGTGCCATATCACCTCTTGAAGCCAGGCCTCATCTGCAAAAAGCCTTAGCTAGCAACAACCCCAGCTATGATCCCCTGGACTCTAGGATTCTCTGAATAGTCCTAAATACTATACTAGCCCTCTCACCAACCTTTTAAACCGGTCACTATGTCTTGATCAATTTCCCAGTGCCTGGAAAATTGCAGAAATCACACCTATCCATAAGCGTGGAGATAGAACATCCCCTAACAATTTCAGGGCCATCTCCATTCTCCCTCCTCTCTCCAAAGTACTAGAAAAAATAGTGGCCATTCAGCTCTCTGAGTATCTGGCCAAATACAACCTGCTGTGTCCAGAACAACATGGATTCTACCCTACACACAGCACAACTACAGCCCTCCTGGAGTTTTCCCAGCACCTCCACTCTGCTCTCGACTCTGGTCATGTTGCGGGTGCAGTGTTCGTTGACCTCTCCAAGGCCTTTGACACTGTCTGTCACCCCGTCCTACTTGACTCCATCCACCAACTTGGCTTCTCCCCTGGCCCACTGTCTTGGTTCACCAGTTACCTCTTTGCCAGATCACAGCACGTGAAGGTAAACAACACCCTGTCCAGTACCCTGCCCATTCGTTCAGGGTTCCATCCTGGGCCCCGTTCTGTTCAGCCTATTTCTCAATACCTTCCCCAGCTCCTGCTCGGGCAATATGGTACTCTATGCCGATGATGTGGTTCTCCTTGCCTCCCACCCTGACCCCGCATCTCTACAGGAATCCCTGCAGCACACATTCAACCAAGCTGAAAAGTGGTTCCTTGACCACCAGCAGGTCATTAACCTCAAAAAAAACAAATCTATGCTTTTTTCGCATCACTAGAATAAGGCTAAAAATGCCCCCCTCTGCATTCTCCCCAGTAATGCTCACCCTCTCGAGCAAGTGTCATCCTACAAGTACCTGGGCATCACCTTCGACTCGGCTCTTACATTTCACACCCACATCAATACTCTGTCCTCAGCCATAAACTCTCGGATTGGCCTTCTCTACCACCACAAAACTGCCTTCTCAAACCGCTCTCCGACTGTCCATCAATTCCCCGTCCCTGTCCCTAGTGGACTCAGGCCTACTTATCTATGCAGCGGCCGACAATACCACCCTCACCAGAATCCAGACTTCAATGTACAAGGCCTGCAGGCTCCTGGACCGGTGCAACCCTCTGCACTCATACTTGCCCTGCTCTATTCCACCGCCAATCTGCTCACCTTGGAGAGGCGCCTGCGCTACAAACCTGCTTACTTGCCAAAAAATCCCTGCTAGGATTCCCCACCCCCAGGGGTCACCGCATCCCTGCGGCTTGCAACCCCACCCGTTGCCATTCATAGCTCAGTTAAGGCCACCTTTCTGTTGCCTCGTACCAAGACCTCCCTAGCCCAAAGGTCCTTCCACTACTGCGCCCCCACAAGGTTCAACTCCCCCCGCTCTCTGTCACTAAGTCTACCAAAATTGGTCCCTTTAAAGTTGTTCTCCATAACCACCTCTTTGGTGCCCAAACCTGTAGTTGCCCTTAATCAACCTATTGTTGGGGCCCCTCTATGTTTCTTGCCCATAGCCTTGACAATGTCCATTGGACTGCTCCCCACCCCCCTTTTTTAATATGATTGCTATTTACTTATGTAACTTTATCCTGTAAACCATTGTTATATCGTGTTCTTTTTGTTATCTGTATTGCACCTGTATGTTACCACTGTTGTATCTCACACTGTAACCTTGTCTACCCTCCCTGTGACGAGGTGTCTTTGTAAAAGAGTCCCTGACTCAAAGGTTGTAAATCCGACTTTCAAATAAATAACATAAAAATTAAAAAAAGACTGTCCAGAGGGAGTATGTGAAAAAGTCAGGAAGAACAGGGTGGTGGGGAGGGGGGGAGGTAGCCTGCATCAGGGGAGAGATAGAGAACAGGATGTGTGTGAGGAAGAGGGATGTAGGAGGGCGGAGTCGGGAGGGGGGAGAAATAGGGTGGGATGTAGAGGAAGTGGCAGACTAAGTGAAACAGTCACACTCTGTTCTGGCTATTAGTGTCAGCTGTAGTTTATGTTTAAAGAGGCCAGGGGTACATGAATTGGTGGTATCACTGCTTAGAGAGTTAAACATTTTAGGGGCTCTTCCAGCAAAGGATCTCTGGCCTTGGGAGGTGCGACAGCAGCGAACCAGTAGTATAGTGTGCAATTTTCTGAGCTTCTAGTGTTGCAAATGCTGATGGCTTGGCTGAGGAGATTCTGGACCCCAGGGAGCATGAGACCAATGGATGCTTTTTTTACTATGAGGCAGGTTTGGTATGTGATTCTTCCCTGTAGTTGTAACCAATTTGCCTGTTGATAAGGGTCACATGTGTGTGTGTGTGTGGTGGGCCAGTCCAGTTAGCAATATGCAGGCCTTATTCAGTGCTAATGAAATCCATTGTAGTGCTGTAGCTGTGGCTGCTCCATAGATGATAAGCCCGTAATCTATGATGGAGATAATGCAGCTTTGAATTGCTAGGTTTAGGGCTTCGGGAGTCAGGCTGTGCTTATGTTTGTAGAGGAGGCAGATGCAGATATTCACTGATTTAGCGACAGTGTCGATATGACTGGAGAAAGACAGGGTACTGTCCATGTCACATCAAGGTACTTGAAAGTTTGCATCTATTCCAGACAGACACCAGAGCAGTTTTTAATAGTTAGCTGTTGATTTTTAGGTTTGCTTGCACACATGTGCAAGAAACATAGTGCCATCATCTGAGTTTTCGGAGGTGTGGCAGCCCTCTTCCAATTCAGGCAGTGTGTTTGCAGGTGCGGCCACAGTTCTCCAATGCCTGCTCGAGCTGTCTATGACAGCAGACAAAATGCAGTGGCTTACAGTTGAAAGGGGGAACTACACTTCAGTGAGCAGTGATAAGATATCGCCACTCATGCACGCCCCTCTACACACACACACACACACACACACACACACACACACGCATGCATACCTGCGTGCTCGTCTCCCCACACACACACTGTGTGGCCAACGGGGAGTGCCCTATCCCCCGTCGGCTGTGCTGCACCACCTCAAAAACAGCATTCTATATGCCATGCTGGGTGCCCACCCCATCGTGGCTACACATCAGTATAGCCGATGGGGGTGCCCAATCCCCCGTCGGCTCCATTGGTCCACCCCCCCAGAGTACAGGGTGACACGCTGGGAGCCTACCCCAGCATGACAACACATGCTATATCGCTGACAGGGGTGCCCAATCCCCCGTCGACTGCCTTCACCAGCTGTCCTTGTGCCACGTGGGAGCCCACTCAGCGTAGCAAATGTCCCGTCCGTCGCATTTAAAAAAAAAACACCTGAAACTCAAAACGGTCCTCGGTGTCTCTGCCCCCACCCGCCCCACCCACTGCGCGCCCTGCCTCCCACACCCCTCACCCCATACTTACCTGACTCCGGGCGCGACGATCTTTGGTGGACCGGGAACACGTCTGCACCCTTCAAAGCCCACTGCGAGCTGAGGAAATGCCGGTAAGTTGTATAATGGGTTAGATATGGGTTTTTCAACTTTGCTGTATATCTCAGGCATTTTGGGAATTTTTGCACCAAATTTTCAACATGGGGTTTTTGGGACCCTTTCTCATGAATGCTCTCACTGTCATGGTGTTAATCGGCCCCGAAGGGTGATTTCGCAGTCACTGCACAAAATCACCTTTCAGGAATGAGTAATGAAATGACACTGCCACTATTCATAAAGTGGGCTCTCAAAAAGCCTATGTTGAAAATTTGGTGGAATAATTCCTAAAAATGACTGTTTTTCGAGCGTGTGTTTCACAGTTCCTACACATGCTCGTAAGTTCACGAATTTTCAATATTTTCACTCCAGATTTTCAACATTGCCATTTTACCACACCTCCTTATGAGCAGTACAGCTGTCATTTTTCATATCTTGCCCAAAACGTGTCTCCGCCCAGGTAGCGCACAATGGCACAGTCGGTGTGCGAAATCAATGTATGGGACAGATTAAGAAAATCACAGTGACCCTGTTAATGAGCAGAGGTCTTAAAATGGCTATGTTGAAAATTGGTGAAAATTCTAAACATGACTGTTTTACGAGTGCACGCTATGCGCAGTTCCTACGCACGCAGTAAGTTTCGAATTTTCAATATTTTCATTCCAGATTTTCAACATTGCCATACACTTCCTTATGAGCAGTGCAGCTGTCATTTTTCACATCTTGCCCAAAACGTGTTTCCACCCATGTGGTGCACAATGGCGCAGTCGGTGTGCGAAATCAATGAATGGGACACATTAAGAAAATCACAGTGACACTGTTCATGAGCAGAGGTCTTAAAATGGCTATGTTGAAAATTTGGTGACAAAATTCCTAGAAATGACTGTGTTATGAGTGAACATTGCGCAGTTTCCACACACCTTCATAAGTTCATGACTTTGTAATATTTTCAGTCCAGATTTTCACCAGTGACATTTTTCCACACTTCCTTATGAACAGTACAGCTATCATTTTTCACAACATGGCCGAAATGTGTTTTCACACTTTCAGCGTAGAGATGCGTGGTCACTGTGGAAAATCATTGTTCGGGACAGATAAAGAAAATCACAGTGACATTGTTCTTGATCGGAGGTCCCAAAATGCCTGTGTTGACAATCTGCTGTAAAAATTCCCCAAACTAATTACATTACGGGTGTGCGTTGCACAGTTTCTATGCACGCTCGTGACTTCACCAGTTTTTTTAATATTTTTACTGCAGATTTGCAACATTGCCATTTTTTACACCTCTCCATGAACAGTAAAGCTGTTATTTTTCACATCCTGTTCAGAATGTGTTTTGCACCTGTGGTGCTAAATGCCGTAGTCGCTGTGCATAAGCAGCTTTCGGCTAACAAACTGATATTGCCACTGTTCATGAGGTGGGGGTCACAAAAAAACCATGTTCAAAATTTGGAGTGAAAATACCAATAAATGCCTGAGGTGTTAGGGTTTCCAACCATAACACCCCACCCTGTAGAGAATGACAGGCATCAGGGGTGTGACTTGGGATTCTTGCCTGTAATGCTCATGCCATTCCACACCCTGCAGCCACTGAGAGGCATTGAGGTATGCCTTGGACTCTTCAGCCCCAAAGTTCACCCCATTCTCCTATACCACACCCATCTCACTGTATTTCCTGATGGAATGGGGTGCGCATAAGGGCCAAAGACCCCATAGCACACTGTGATACTTGTCAGTGTCTGCAGCGTAAGGTGTGGTGAAATGGCGTGGCCGTTATGCCTGACGACCCAAAGGCACACCCCAATGCCTGTCACTTCTCTGCAGGGTGGTGGTGGGGTTGGCTTCAGTTCAGTACTTTGCCATTTCTGTTATGCAGCTCTGTAACTTCTACACTACCAGTGCTAGCAAGCAAACATTTGGCATTGACAAATGCTTGTTATATTTGTTATGTGTGCCATGGAATAGCATAGTCGTAGTTTTTTTGCAGTTTAGTACAAGTTTCTGTGCTGCAAACTAGGGCTCAACTTCCGTGAAACTTTTCTGGAGTTGGTGTTCCAAGTGAGTGGAGTCAGAGTTTAGTGCAAAAATCACTGCATCATCCACATATAGGATAATGCGCTCTTTGCAGGCAGCAGGGGAGTTTATTCAGAAATATGCTGAAGAGTACAGGTCCCAGAATTGACCCTTGGGGCACTCCAGACCAGACAGGTTGTTTGGAAGAGAGTGCTTCACCAATCCTGACTTGTTGCAGCCGGTCTGAAAGATACTGTAACTTTGAAACCATTTAAGGGTGTCATGTGATAGCCCTAGATTTTCCAGGTGTTCTAGTAGTAAAGGATGATTAACTGTATCGAAGGCCTTAGTAAGGTCGAGGAAGCTGGCACCAGCAAGCTGTCATTAGTCAATAAAGCTACCAACAGTCCCTATTTTCCCAGGGCAGTCCCTATTTTAGGCAGCATGTCCCAGTGTCCGCACAAGTTTTGCAAAATGTCACTTTTGTCCCTTTTTGCTTACATGTCCCAGTTTTGTCCCTTTTTTCTGTTGACTGCTAATCCTTGAGTGACAGTTATTTTATCAAGACTTTAGTGCTGTTCGAGCTGGACAGCAGTTTGCAACTTCAACCCTGTGCCTGTGTTGCTTCCAAGCATATCAGTGGAAGTACAGTAACACATGTTCCTTCCTGTTAGATTAGACTGGGTAGTAGTGCAAACAAGTGCATGTGGACATCTGTCTGCCAGCAGCTGAGAGAGACTCCAGACAGAGAAGAGACTGGAGCAGGGAACTAAGGTACGCACAAACCTGTAGGGAAGTGTGTGAAAACAATCTGATGTGGTAGTGGGCGTCACTGAAGTGAAGTTTGCTCAGCAACTGAGGTGAATGTAAACAGGTTGGATGGGACTGTCAGGAAGAGCAATACATGCAACACAATTTAATGCAGGTTTGCTTCTAATGAACTTTCTGTACATCATGATTTGGAACTTGCTGCAGCAGAATGATGTATTGTTTTAATCTGAATGTTTGCTACTGGTGTTACTGTGGGGCAGCATGGCCATAGCAAGCAGTAAAATGTAACTGACTGTCCATGGCGTTGTCTGCGGCAGTGCCATAAATCACGGTGTTGGGGGGTCATGTTCAGGATGGACCGTCCAGTTTAGGCCTCGGAAAGTTGGTAACTTTATTAGTCAAGTGCCTGGTGGATGTGACCAATGAATTCAAGCAGAGCAGTGGTGGTGCCGTGGCCTTTTCGGAAACCATGTTGCTGCAGACATTGCAGATTATACTTCTCCATGTACTCCACTAATTGGTCCACAACGATTTTTTCAAGTACTTTGGTAGTGGAGGAAGGATGGAGATAGGCCTGTAATTTCCATGTAATGCCCTGTCCCCAGAATTGTGTATTGGGGTCACTAGTGCAGACTTCCATTTGAGCGGTAACTGGGAGAGCTTGAGGGATTGGTTGATTATTTTGGTAAGGTGGCGAGGATGGCATCAAGGGTGAGGGCAATGAGTTTCATGTCCAGAGTGTCCGCACTTTTTCTGGTCTTCCCTAGTACCTTGAGAAGATATTTCTTGGCTTCTCTTTCGGTGACTGTCTTGAAATAAAAAAGTAGGTGACTTAGCTCAGTTTCTGGGTGATCCTGGGGTGCAGTGGTGTGTGAGGGGTCGAAAAAGTTAGCGGGGACTACGTTGCTAAGGTCTGTGAATGCATGATTGAAGGTGTTAGCAATCGTGGCAGGGTCCAGGGTGATGGTGCCATTTAGTTTTAACATGTTCAGTGTTACTTTGGACTCTTTCTCCAGGACTTGAGATAGGTTGTTCCGGAATTTCTTGCCATCCGACCAAGAGTTGGACAAGGCACTCCTATGGTAGCTGGCTTTTCCTGGCAAATGGCTTTGGTACAGGCATTCCTGGTGGCCCTATATGCTTGTATATTTGCTTGCATGCCTAAATTCTTGTCCATCCCCAGAGGTTGTCCTGTGCTTTCATTTGTTGAAGGAGATTGTACGTAATCCATGTATTATCAAGGCCCTTAACTCGTTATGCTTTGTATGGGGCATGGGTGTTGCATGCTGCATTGAACTGGGTGATAAAGAATTGTAGTGCAGTATCTACATCTGGGGCAGTATCTAGTATACAGAAAACCTACAGATAGATGCAGTTACCTGCACAGCTGGAGCTATCATCCTTCTCATACCACATCATCCATCATACACAGTCAGGCCATCCGGTACCACCACATTTGCTCAAATCAAGATGACAGAGACAGACACCTTATTACACTAAAAGAAGCTTTCAGACAGAAGGGATATAAAACCAGCTCTATTGACAGGAATATCCATTCTGCACTCTGTAGGCCTAGGGAAGAACTACTACGGTACAAGTCACAGAGGACATCTGATCGCACACCTCTGGTAGTAACCTACAACCCAGAACTGGAAAAAATATGGAAAATAATTAAAGATCTACAGCCACTACTGTCTGAAGATGAAACTCTAAAATATATATTTCCCACTCCACCAGTGCTTGCCTTCTGCCAACCACCAAACCTGAACCAGAAACTGGTGCAAAGCAAACTTCCTCTGAGGTCCAACTATGTGACAAAGGTAAAACCATGCAAAGCACCTCGCTGCAAACTATGTACACATATCTCACCTGAGACTTGTGTCAGTCATAATGGAAAAACATTTACAATCCAAAACTCATATACCTGTTCTTCTAGCAATGTAGTATACATGATACAATGTAGAAAATGCGAGGAAGGCTGCCATATTGGTGAAACTGGACAGGAACGCAGAACAAGAATGAATCACCACAGATTCAGTTATCATAAATATGAAAATACACCAGTGGGGGAACATTTTTCTTTACCAGCTCACTCCACCAGTGATTTTACTGTCAGAGTGTTAAAAGGGAACTTCAAAGACAGTCAGGATCGGCAAACATTTGAAATAAAAATGATACAATATTTTGACACTAAAGAAAAAGGACTTAATAAAGATGTTGCTTTTTTAATACACTACCAGTGATTATGCTTAAAGCAGTGCTTCAGAGTTTCTTTTTAAACCCTTACATCAGCACCCTCTGGCTCTTTAAACAGGTACCTTCTAAAGACAGTGGTATGTATTTTTTTCTGTCTTGACTTTTTAGAAATGTTAATTGGTGCTCCAGAGTCACAGTAAAATTAAGCAGCCTTTTGATCTCTTGCAAGTTGATCTCCCCAACAGACGCACTCCAATGAAAATTAGTCTTCCTGTTTGTAAGAGGTGCAAATTGACTGCAATGCTTTGATCTGTAAACTGCTAGTCTAGGTTTTGAATCCACATCCAACCTTTATACCTGTCATACTGCTCAGCTGTTTCCACTTTGACCTGAGGAAAGAGATTTATCTCTGAAAGTTAGTCTTAAAAATAATGTTGTTAGTCCAATAAAAGGTATCACCTGCAACATATTTGTTTTTTTCCTCTACATTATTTTCAAAGAATATCTTTTTTTATTATTATTTTAGCCTATTTCGTCTCTCTAAATGGCCCCCATCTGGAGCGCTCCCCCCAGCTTTGTCACCCAACTTCCTTGGGACTTACCTGTCTCTATTATGTCTTCTGCCACAGGACTTACCAGAGGGGCCCACTCATTGGTATGAAGCCGGCGAGGGACCAGGCCATCACAGCTCTGCAGTTAGTTTTTTCCCTCCATTTCCTTTGTAGCGCATGACATATGGTAATGATGCAATTTGCACCCTGCCTTCACAGGGTCCAGGTGTGGGGTCCCCCTCTCTTACAGTGTTCTCATGGTGTTACGCCCAGATTCCTACAGGTGGATACTGATCCACAACACATAGGTTCCCCTTCTCCCTGAGGGAGGAGAGCTGTCCTTGTGACCCGCAATCTCCCAGTCAGCCCCTGAACATCCTTTCTTGAACCTGGGTCACCAATGTGGCAGGGGGTGAAGCACCCAATGCTTCAGTCCTCACTCCGCTGGGCCATCCATTTTCCAATAAAATCAGTGCATTTGCAAATCACCAACTTCCAGCTTGTTAATCTAATTTTTTCTTTCTAAGTTTTTCTACTCACTAGACAGCTATGATGTCATGCCCTGGATGATGAACTCGGGAATAATGGCCTCAGTCCTTATCTGCTGCCCAAGGTGTTATCATTCCCTGGTACAATTTATTTATTTTATTTACCTGAAATTGGTAACAGGAAAGGTACACTGAGCCAAGGCTCGTTAAAGGTGTGACCCAGGTACAACATCTGCAGCATCACATTATCGCTATAATAGTTCATCATTTTTGAAAGTTGACACTACTCATAGGCAGTACAGCAATATTCTAAGGATCTGTGCCCCACAATAGAGCATTGCCATGGCTGATGGGTCTTGGATGTCATCAGTAGTGCTGGGCAAATGTTTATTACGCTTCTAAAATTGTACAAAATTGTCAATTTCACATTCACCAGCTTTTGCAATATGTCCCCAAACTACAGCATAATTTTACCAATGGCTTGTGATACTGTTGGGTGGTGCTCTAACACTCCATTCCATTTGAGAAACAGAACTAAGTAGACTGATAACTCTATATAACAAAATTGTGCAGACTGCTGCTGATGCTCTACCTATTCTATACACTAAACTGGCTCACCCTGGAAGCGAGATTGGATTACCCAGTACTCTGTCTCATTTTCAAATTGATAAAATCACTGCTTCTCCTAATCTAAAAGACATGTTGAGCCTAAATCCCAGAGGAGGCTCATATACTCTTCAATCTGGACTTTGCTCGAAGTGCAAGGACTAAGACTAGTTTAGTATGAGGTCATTTGCCACCAAAGCCCCATTCTCTGGAACAATCTTCCTTAAGAGGTCCAAAACTATTCCTCCTCTGCTGGCTTTAAGAAAGATTTCAAGGCCTATCTCCTAGGGTGTCCTCAGTGCACTTATAACCGATGAGGAGGCAATGTGAGTGCACTGTTGTTTCTCACTCTAGTTCACTCTGGGTTGCTCCTTACAAAAGGACATTTGCCTAAGTGGCCTTACCTGGTTAACAACATTTAATAAATAAATAAACACTTTATTTTTCCAGAAAATATAATTTCCCCCAGATTGTGCATTTTTAAATATGTGAATTGTTAAAAATGCACAATTTCAGAAAATAAGAGCCATTTTCCAAACTGCATTTATGTGATCATTTGTTTTAATGTGCAATTTCAACCAAAAATGTGATTTTTTGCTTCTGTTTGTGATGGGCTTGCCCGCCAGCTGGCACTTCAGCTTCTCACAGTGTGGGATTCTGGGAGTCTCACGTGCGTACTGGGGCTTCTACATGGCCGTGCAATGTGGTGCTGTCTGCCACTGGGCCAGTGCCAAAAATGGGACTTTTTGTTCTTTTATTTAAATCTTTGCTGAAAAGAAAGAAAGAAAGAAAAAAGAAATTTGTGCTGCTTTGCAACTGTTATAATGTTCTCATTTTTAGAGATTAAATTTATACTTCAAACTGCTCCATAAGAAAACATAGCTGAATAAACAATGATGTGAAAAAAATGTGTTTTGTTCTGTTTTCTTTTCTTGGACAGCATTCATACAGTTCCTTTCACGGAACCAGAAATGTGGAGTTTTGACCATGTCATGGTGTGTATGTATAGAATACTAAGCATAAGCTGCTGTCCTATCCGAATACAGTTGAAAGTTTAGTACACAAACTATGACATAGTTAAAACTCCACATTACTTGTTCCACAAAAGGAACTAGACAGAATGTTACCCATAAAAACAAACAAGACAAAATTCAATTTTTCACATTAACTTTTGTTCAGACACAGTTAAATAGGGATCTTTGGGGAATGAATATCATTTTTGAACACAAGAACATTACACAGAGCTGCCAATTAACAATAATTTCTATCCTCTTTAAAATCTGATTAACACACAGTGTAAAAGCATTTTATGAAATGGGCATCCAAATTCAAGCTTTCTCACTGGCCAGTTCCTGTGTGATAATACGTCTGATGCACAGGAAAAAAGTCCAGTAATGCCAGTGTGCACTGCTTCAGGTAAATCTGTCATTTAGAATGCTGGCAAAATAAAACTCAGCCATCTTGTTTTTTGCCAACTGCGAGTGAAATTTCAGCCAGCATTTTTTCTTGCGTGCAAAATAGCAAAATACTTCCCTAGAAAGCTTTAATTTCGCTGCCCATTTTATAAACTCAGTTCTCAAAGACATATTTCGCACTGTCTCACTGCAGCACATAATAAAGAAAAAAACAACTGCCACGATCTGCCCACTCAGTCTCTGTTCTGATCAACTGCCGACTAGCCAACTGCTCACTACTTCCTTCCCTTAAACTCTCAATTTTTCTATTTCTGTCTAATCGAACAGTGTTTTCTCAGTTTTGAGTCAGAGACAAATACAAAATTGACAGTGTCAGGAAAAATAAGTAGTGAGCATCTGATAGTGAGCAGTTCATCAGATGCACAGTAAGTTGGCTGATGCAGAGACAGATTACGCAACCTTTTTTTTCCTCACACAGCCTCACATAACAAAAGCCTTACTGCTTTTATAAAGCTTGAATTTAGATGCCCATTGCTGCTCTGCCTTTCCTCACTTTTGAACAATGAAATGGAAATGAAAGCGGAGTGCTGCTGGTTGGAGTGTGTGTGTGTGTGGGGGACTACCATAACAACACTAAGTTACAACTCGGCAGCCTTCCTAGAACACAAGTCCTCAACCCCAAAAAAAACACTGTAAACTAAAGGCGGAGGAAAGGAACTATTTTATTTAAATTTAAGACAAAAGATTCATTTTTTTATCACTTAATGTAGTTATTTTTACTTTTCACATCCCTCTGTGATTTAAAAACCCATTTCATAAGCTCAATAAGCCACTCTAGTGTGTATGTTAGACACTTTAACACATGACTGGGAGGCTGGATGCACTCAGCCTGCGGCCTTATGCCTCACAACACGTTTTAGTAGTGTGTTAAAACTGTTTAGTGCACACCCTGCCATGTCTTATTGTTTACATAGACCTGTGCAGAATGCAAATTCCACCACTGGAATTTGTGTGGAGTGGCAATTCTGCTTCTAAATGCTTTTCGGAATTTCTTTTGGAAATTTCATGGATTTCTAAAAAGCCTTTCTTTGCAAACCACTGAATAACTTTCTGTGGGTAAGGTCAACTACAGAACAATTTTGCACAGATTGGGAGAGAAATCCACAGGTTGTGTAAACCACAGGTTACTAATCCACAGATAACATGCTGCTCTTGAAATTTCAGAATTAGGCAGAATTTCCAGAAATTCCATGGAATTCTTTTCCACTGAAATTTGAAAACCCATGCGGCACTAATGCATGACTTTTCTTTACTTTTGCTATGATTTCCATGACTTCTGGTGTTTTGATCATGACAGGGCCATGATTTCATCTCTTCATACATCAATATTTTTTTTCAGACTTTTTGTCTGGAAAAGACACACTAGACAGAAGCTTGTTTTCAGGTGTGACCCTGGGACACAGGGTGGTTAAGTGACCAGGATGCAGTATTCGATGGGACAGGTTAAGCTGGACACTACTACTGAGAAAAGGGACCTGGAAGTCATCATAAGTGGCTCCCTAAAACAATCCAGCCAATGTGGACTACAGCAAGGCAACCAAGATGTTGGTGTGTATTGGGAAGGGTTTCAATAGCAGAAGAAGAAGAAAGTTATATTATTTCTCTATAGATCACTGGTGAGACACTATTTGGAGTACTATACCCAGTTCTGGAATGCCTAGCTAAGGAAATACAAAGAAAGGCGGGAGACAGTGTAGCATAAGGTAACCAACAAGTATTTGTCAATGCCGAATGTTTGCTTGCTGGCATTGGCAGTGGTAGTGTAGAAGTTACAGAGCTGCGTAATAGGAATGGCAGTGAAGTATTGAACTGAAGCCAACCCCACCACCCTGCAGAGAGAGTGACAGGCATTGGGGTGTGCCTTTGGGTCATCAGGCATAACGGTCATGCCATTTCACCACACCCCACCCTGCAGACACTGACAAGTGTCACGGTGTTCATGGGGTCTTTGGCCATAAGCGCACCCATTCCATTAGGAAATACGGTGAGATGGGTGGAGATATAGAATGGGAGTGAACTTTGGGGCTGAAGGTCAAAGGCATACCTCGATGCCTCTAACTGGCTGCAGGGTGTGGAATGGTATGAGCATACAGGCAAGAATCCCAAGTCACACCCCTGATGCCTGTCATTCTCTACAGGGTGGGGGCGTTATGGTTGGAAACCCTAATACCTCAGGCATTCGTTGGTATTTTCACTCCAAATGTTCAAATGGTTTTTGTGACCCCACCTCATGAACAGGGGAATATTAGTTTGACCAGCAGCTGCTTATGCACAGCGACTCTGACATTTAGCTACTACAGGTGCAAAAACATTCCGAACAGGATATAAAATGACAGCTGTACTGTTCATGGGAGGTGTAAAATGGCAATGTTGCTAATCTGCAGTAAAAATATTTAAAATGTGAAATCAAGCTACATAGAAACTGTGCAATGAACACCCGTAATATAATTAGGTTGGGATTTTTACAGCAGATTGTCAACTCAGGCATTTTGGTGCCTCTGATCATGAACAGTGTCACTGTGATTTTCTTTATCTGTCCGAACAATGATTCCCACAGCCTCACATCTCTATGCTGAAAGTGTAAAACACACTTAGGCCATGTTGTGAAAAATGACAGCTGTACTGTAAATAAGGAAGTGTGGAAAAATGCCACTGGTGAAAATCTGGACTTAAAATATTACAAAGTCATGAACTTACGAAGATGCTGGAAACTCGCAATGCTCACTCGTAACACAGTCTTTTATGGACTTTTGTCACCATATCTTCAACATAGCCATTTTAAGACCTCTGATCATGAACAGTGTAACTGTGATTTTCTTAATCTGTCTAAACATTGCTTTGGCACCAACAGCACTCATTATGCGCTACATATGCGAAACACATTTTGGGCAGCATATGAAAATGGCAGCTGTACTGTTCATAAGGAAGTGTAATAAAATGGCAGTGTTGAAAATCCAGATGAAAATATTAAATTCGCAAACTTACGAGCATGCATAGGAACTTGCGCACACGCTAGTAAAACAATCATTTTAGAATTTTCACCAAATTTTCAACATAGCCATTTTAAGACCTCTGCTCATGAACAGTGTCACTGTGATTTTCTTAATGTGTCCCATACATTGATTTGGCACATCGACTGCGCCATTGTACGCTACATGGGCGAAAACACATTTTGGGCAAGATGTGAAAAATGACAGCTGTACTGCTCATAAGGAAGGGTGGTAAAATGGCAATGTTGAAAATCTGTAGTGAAAATATTGAAAATTCGTGAACTTATGAGCGTGTGTAGGAACTGCGCAATGCACGCTTATAAAACAGTCATTTTTAGGAATTTTTTCACCAAATTTTCAACATAGCCATTTTAAGACCTCTGCTCATGAACAGTGTCACTGTGAGTTTCTTAATTTGTCCCATACATTGATTTAGCACACCAACTGTGCCATTGTGCGCTACATGGGCGGAAACACGTTTTGGGTGAGATGAGAAAAATGACAGCTGTACTACTCATAAGAAGGTGTGGTAAATGGCAAAATGTTGAAAATCTGGAGTGAAAATATTAAATTCGCAAACTTACGAGAATGCATAGGAACTCCGTAATGCAGCTCATAAACAGTCATTTTTAGGAATTTTTCACCAAATTTTCAACATAGCCATTTAAGACCTCTGCTCATGAACAGTGTCACTGTGATTTTCTTAATTTGTCCCGTGCATTGATTTCGCACACCGACCACCCATTATGCGCTACGTGGTGGAAACATCATCTGGGTGAGATGAAAATGACAGCTGTATTATTCATAAGAAGGTGTGGTAAAATGGCAATGTTGAAAATCTGAGGAAAATATTGAAAATTCACGAACTTACGGTATGCATAGGAACTGCATAGCGCGGCAGAAAACAGTCGTCTTTAAATTTTTCCACCAAATTTCAAAATAGAACTTTGAGGCCCACCTTATGAACACTGGCAGTGTTGTTTCGTTAATCAGTCAGAAAGGTGATTTCGTGCAGTGACTGCATGAAATCACCTTAGACCGAATAACGCCATGACAGTGACAGCATTCATGAGGAGGGTCCCAAAAACCTCATGTTGAAAATTTGGTGCAAAATTCAAAAATGCCTGAGATATGCAACAAAGTTGAAAAACCCTATCTATCCCATTATACAGCTTACTGGCATTTCCTCAGTTGGCGGTTGGCTTTGAAAAGTGCAGGCGTGTTCGGTCCACGAAGATCGTGCGCACTCGGACTCGGTAAGTATGGGGTGAGGGGGTGTGGGGAGGCAGGTGCGCAGTGGGTGGAGTGCGGGTTGTGGGGGGCGGGAGACTGCGTGGGACCATTTAATTCACAGGTTGTTTTTAAAATTGGTAGCGGGGCGTTTGCCATGCTGGGGTGGGCTTCAGCGCGACACAAGGATGGCTGGTTGGGGGCCATGGAGCTAACGAGGATTGGGCACCCGTCAGCAATAACATTTCGTTGCCACGCTGGGGTGAGCTCAGCGTGGCACCCAACTACTCAGGGGATGAGAGGACAGTGGAGCTGGCGAGAGTTACGCACCCGTCGGCTATACTATGAGTTGCCACTGGGGTGGGCACCCGTGACAAGTGGAAGGCTTTGGGGAGGAGGCGCAGCACAGCCAGCGAAGTTGGGCACCCCGTCCAGCTATCACGTGTGTGCCGGGGGCAGCACAGTATATGTGCATGCGTTTGTGTTGTGTGTGTGTGTGTGTGGGGAGCTGCACATGAGCAGGCGATATCTGCTCGCTGCTCACTGAGCGTAGCTCCCTTTCAACTATCACGCCACTGCATTTGGAGCTGTTATAGACAGCTCCAGCATGCGATGGCGGACTTGAGCTCGCCTGCCAACACACTGACTGAACTGGAAGAGGGTGACACACCTCCAAAACTCAGATGATGGCACTATGTTTCTTGCACATGCGTGCAAGCAAACATAAAAATGATTCAAGGAGGCCAACAGGGCACATTCTTTGAGGATCAGCTTAAAGCACTGAACAAGCACTCTCTGGAGACCAGAAGGGAGAGGGGTGATATGACAGAGACCTTCAAGTTCTTGAAAGGAATGAACAGGATAAACTGTGTGGAACTAGTTAACAAGAATAGCAAGTCAAAAACACAGGAACGTGAGTGGAATCTGGCAGAGAGGAGATTCAGAAGGGACGTGAGAAAGTTTTATTTTACAGAGAGTGGTTAAGCCATGAACAGTCTGCTGCCAGAGGTGGTGGTACCAAAATCACTGGTGCCTTCAAGCATGGCTGAGACAAGAGTAAAGGGATTTATAGTTACTATAGAAGTGGTAAGGCAGGAGGCAAGGGGGAAGGAGGGACTGTATTTCTGGCTGTAATGTGCCCCTTCAACTCAGCATTTACCACCTTATACCCCTAGACAGGGAAGGGGGCTTACATATAAAAGCATTTAAATATGTTCACACAGTCACAGTAATGAACTACAAAAATGTCATACATGCTGGACTGCCTTCATGGCATACACAGTTTATTGAACAAGTTATACATGTATATGCATGACAAGGTACCACCTATATGCTCCCTGGCAAATGTTCCACCATTTTGACACCTGTAATCCCATCTCTTCCAATAACACTGGTGTACTTTGAGTATGTGTGCTCTGTTTTCTGTTGCAGGAGGCCCATCCCATCCTAGAGTACTGAAGAATACCTCAGACTGTGATCTTACAGGACGCCTTGAAGCCTAGATATAAGGGATCCAAATTGGAGATGATACCTGCATGACTAACTAACCTCAAACCACTACAAGGAGTAAGTACTCTTTTAGTTTTGATCACAGTTGACCCATGCCACACACCTGCTGCCTGTAATTCCCACATCATCTACCACCCTCACCCCCCCCCCCCGGAGACAGCAGCAGGGTATTTCCTTTATTTCTGAATGGGACTCAAGCCAGGCTGAGAGTCTGTGGGTGCACAAACCTTCTATCTCCTCTTGTTCTACCTGGGGGTATTGGAAATGATGTACAGGAAGCCGACCGATGCACACCTGGACAAACACCCTGTTCGATGCACTACTTATCAAATCCTGAGAGGGTGAACCATAACTCTTGGAAGCCATGGGATTAGATGGTCTGATGATCTGAAACTACACACCAGCTCCCCCCCTTAACGGGGCTTAGGGCCTATGTTAGTTACTAACCTGTCAATATAATGTACTGAAATACAGTCTGGAAGTGTGTCAGCTCATGCCATGTCAATAAAGTAAAGTGTGTAATTGTTGCTATTGTTACTGTACCCTGTACCAACCTGATACACGTGGTTGGGGCTCTGCTAGATGTAACCAATCTAGATCCCTACTGTGGCTCTACTGTTCAGATTTTCTGACAACTCAATGAAAAGTTACTAAAAAAAACAAAAAACATTCAAATGAAAATATTTTAGTTCAATATTAGGGTCTCACTTCACTTTAAGTGTCAGTTTCAATGTAACAGCTGGGTAGGCAATAATTAATTAAATGCAACAGACATAATTACATTGTAGTTACACATTTGTTGCATGCAACAGGCACCCAAGGGGTTGGATTACCTTAAATAATCTAAGCCTAGGGGCTTAAGGCATTTGGCTTTACCTCATGATTCATCATTTCCCCTAGGGTTGGATTATTTGACTTTATAACACTTTTGACCTTTTTACAAATGTTGTAAGTGCAATAATCCACTCTGGATGTGCGTCAGCGCTACAATAACATCACTTCCACAACCAACCCAGGGAAGTTAGTTATTGTAATATTATGAAATGGGTCACAAAAACCAAGTAACCTCATTGGTGAAAAAGTATCACGTGATCTTTGATTATTTTTCTGACAATGGCACACCTCCCATGAACTACTTTGTTTTTTAAATAAATGAAAGTCTGATTTATACCTAACATAAAAAACTCCAGGGTGTGGTGTCATAAGGGAATTCTGCACTTCAGTGGTTGCAGTACTAGGCTACACCTCATCCTTGACAGCAACCCAAGGTTTGTATTTTCTCCCCCCTTTTTCTATGTTCCCACCCGCACGCACTGGCTGATCTCTCCTTCAGGTCTTTCAAGGACTGTGCTCATCCCAAGCCGCTCCCTTCCATCCACCACCCCGCACTGCAGCCAACCCCAGGGTAACCCAATGTATCCCTTGCATCAGGTGGGTCCCCTCCCTCCAGAGGGAATTAGCCTTACCTGCCTGCTTCATTGGCCCTGAGTGCTGCTGGGGCGGCCATCAGTGGTCTGGGAGCTCCAGTGGTGAGGCTCCAGGCGGCCATCATCTGCCCGACCAGTGCATCATTTTCCCTCTTTTCCTCGCACTGGAGCATGATGTGCCAGGCGTCAAGGCATTTACTGACATCTGTCGCCCCTAGGCAATGGGGCCCAATGCACTGCTGATCTCCCGACCTCTGCCAGGACTCAGCAGGTGATGGGCCTCAACCCCTCCCTCCCCCCAAGAGAAGGTGAGCAGTCATCGGATGCTCAAGCCTTCTCTCCCTGGCTCACCCTCCAATGCCCGAGTCCGTTCCCGAGCCTGGGTAGCTGGCATTGCAGCAGTGAATCTTTCCGCTATGCCAGAAGGCCAACCACCTTATTGTTCCCTTTTAACTGCTTGCACTGTCATGTGTTGTCCCTTACTTGAAGCACACTCAACTGTGGATTATTCCTTGCATTACCCACCCACTAGTCATGCTCTAATGCTTAACACTGCAGTCTTCTGTGTCAGAAATCAGAACAGAATGCCTTGGGGTGAGATCTGAGAAACATATTTTCTGTAGATTGGGGGACTGCTGTAGAACAGAAGTCTAGTAAACTGCAATCTGATAAAATGTGTACATACTGGGTACATCAGCAGCTCACCGTTGGCAAGATAAGATCACACCATGGGATGGCATTCCATCAGCAGGCCTATCTACATCAATAAGTGAGTTTGCTGTTTAACAACATTTGGAGGCATTTAATTTAGTTGTCATGATTTATACATCTTTAAGGCCACCTGCATTGTTTAAACTATCAACTACCAGACTGTAAAGGTCTTTTCTGATGTCACACAGGACTCCAACAGGGCTTTCTCAATCTATTAAGTTGCACCCCCAGTAAGAGGCACACCCTTCCAACCAATCAGAACTGCAGATGATGCCATGGTATGTCACTACCTTAATTAATGTAGTCACATTCATCACTGATAGCATGATGAAACAATAAACACCCAACACGGAATGATTGTTCAAAATCACACCATGTCTTCCTCTTTGGAATTAGAGCGATGCTTTATGATGCTATAAATACAGTCCAAACATGGAAATGAAAAAGGAGAGAAACTTTACAATCTGCCCAGGTTATAAATCAGTGTTGGGGGGGGGTCATTCAGTTTTACTATTCCAGAATTTCCCAGATGTAAAAGCTAACGAAATCATCATAACAGTTTCACACAGTTGGAGAGTGTAACGGCTATGTATACAATTACTTTAAGAATAAAAAATTGCCACCTGTAAATGGCATTTATTTTCATTAATAATGCTCCAGGAGTGAACATATACATAATTTATTTCCACTCCAGGAATGTCATAGTAAATGATTCCACACCAGGAGCATCATCATCAGTTTTCAGAATCCCAGTCAGAATCCCTAAACGATGTAAGTCCTTACCTGGGTGTATTTGGAATGTTTGCAATACTTCTATTCTTTTGATTCCCATCACACATTAACTTTAAAGTAACAGTGCTTGTTAAATGGGAAAAAACAGAGCTATACTTTTTTATTCGATTTTAGATTGCCCGAATAATGATACCATTTTTCCCATTTTGAGCCTGCTTTCACACTTAAAAATTAAAAAAAAACAATAATAAAAGGAGTGCTTCTTTTAAACCAGCAGTACTACCTAATCAGGAAGTGATCAATTTCCAGTTTTTGTTGCGCTACAGAAAAGATGGCGGCTGCCTATCTTTTACTGCTGCTTTCAACATGGCGGGTGCAAGAAAATGTAAACAAAACCAAAGGAAAACCAAGCAAATTACGGGGAGATAGTACAATGCCGGCGGGAAAGAGTACCAGGTACATGCTCAGCAGAGCACAGGGAATTAACAGTTAAAAAAGCACAGATTTTTTTTTAAAATTGTACTGCTGCTTTAATATGGCTTGTTCCAGGTTTTTATTAGTATTCTCTGTTTTTTTGGAACACTCCTTGCTTAATATTACTTGTCTTTGTGACTATAAGGAACTAACATGCAGCAGACACTGCTCCCTGACCTTACGGGACACTATGTGTACAAAAACAGCTGAGAATACAATGAATGCCTGGTGTGAACCATATTAAGAAGAGCACTCTGTCACGTGGATAAGCAGAAGACCTCAGGCTCCAGTGCTGTCAATCTAGCACCTTGTATGAGTACAGAATTCACACACATGACAGCAACAAAACAAACTCTGGTCAGAGCCAGTACAGCTGTGGAGAGCTTTAGGAGTGGCGAGGCAGTGAAAAGAATATCATGGGTGCTCTTGCTACACTGGAGTCAGCTGTAATACTGCAGCAATTACAGTACTGTGCATGCATAATACTTGTCTTGCACATGTGCAGTTTGCCGTGGAGTCAGACTTGCACAACATGGCAGTGCTGACATACCTTTGTGTAACAGCCCAGTCCCCTTGGGTTACTAGAATCCCATTAGTAATAATATTAGGCAGGTAGGAAAAGACAGCTGATGGGGAGCTCATTAGGGGTTTTCTACAAAATGACATTGTTTACTCAGCTAGCCTGAGAGAAGGATGATTATGTCATTTAGAACTCTCACTGCAGCATAACCATTTTAGTCAGCTGCTCTCGAGAAGCTTAGAATGTTCATCAGTAAGTTCAAGTGTGGCAGTTAGAGTGGTAGGAGGTCTGCCACTGGGGCTCTGTCAAAGGAAGCCCTGGTATTTCTCACCCTAGTTTGGTAAAATCTCCAGTTTGCCTGCAGGACTCTTTGGTTTCACTCCAGAGGGGTGAGAGGAATGCAATTCTAGTGGCTCAAGGGCAATCCCTGAAGTTCCTAAGTTCACAGCTGCCTTAGAACAATGAGTAGAATCTGACAGCTACCAGAGAAAGAAAGGTGCCTTCTGTTCTTTCCATGACTGAGCAGAAGGAACAACTAATCTGTGAGTACAGAATTTGAGACTGTCTCTGAGGTGTGTGTGCCCTAGATAAGGCTAGATCAAACCAGTCAGGACCCCTTTCACCACAACTGTGCTGCATTTAAAGTTAAAGTTGGGAGTCTTTAGCAATTCATTGGGGATTGGAGACTCATTTGGTGTAACCTTGAAGGCATGGCAGAGGCTGTTTGGGGCAAAGGGTGGGAGGAATGCCATCTGGAGTTTTCAGGCAGGGCTAAGTGGTTTGTGGATGGGTACCACTGTTCTCTGGGAAAAGACCGTGCATCAGGAGGATTTTAAAGTGTGTGGCACATCCCACAGATATACACTTTGGAACAGAGTTAGAGATGTGTTTGTGGAAAATAGTACTGCCTAGCCAAGTGGCCTGCAAAAGAGAGTGTGCCTGTATTGCAATGACAAACCTTTGGGGGACCACCTTTGCTTTAAGTAACATCTGTAAATAAAGCCATACTGCAAAATCCCAGTTACTGCTTCAGACATTCCACTTGCTGCTTCTAATGTGAACGTTATTGGGGCCCCTCAGCAGTTAGGTCTAACATATGCCTAGCATCCTCTCCCTTGGGCCTGGTTGTAAATAAAAAGGTTCATTTTGGCATGTACTCCCACCCTCCCATCCTCTAGATAATCAGCCTGGTATACGCTCCAACACTAGGGGTGGTACCATGAGTGTAGTTCTGCCAAAAGAAAATTGTATACCATGCAGTTGGCAGTAGTTCTTTTAAGGGGGGGTGCCAACTAGCCAAAGGTGACTTGGGGGGGTTACATACATATGCACAATACTCGTGCATGCACACTTTAAGTTAGTGCCACCATGTTGCACACAGCGGCCATCACTTCCGCAGTTGCAGAAAAGAAAGGTAGTGCACCAGGAAGTGGGTATGTTTAAGCAGCCCGCAGAGGGAAGGGCTTCATAAACAGAAATACTGGAAACTACGCTGGAGTACTGTGGCAAAACATCAGATAGCAGTCCAGTCATGTGCTTCCACTGTGCTCTTATATAAATCTGATGATGGCATAACATCTGTGGAGCTTGGCCCACACAGCTGTAAAAATCAGTCTCAGAAGGAGACTAATAACAAACTAGAGATCTGGTCTGGGACTTGCTCATCATCACAGTCACTTTCTCATTCTTTTCTAAGCAGTCATTTCTGGTAAATGTGCCTTAACCATATTTATCTCAGTGCCGGTAGACTACTTCTGGTTTTCCCCTGATTGTATTAGGTGGGGGTAGTAGCAGTCTTGAAGTGGTAGCTGCTGGTGGTGGCATGCTCTAAAAAGTGGTCCCATGCTTGTCTGCACATTTTGAAATTACCCCTTTCCTTGTTTTGCCTGTAAAATACTGACTCCTTTAACACAAAAAACAAGGAGCCAGTTATGGCCTCCACCTCCCTCCCCCCGTTCCTCTTCAAGTGAGGAACGTGATTAAGGGTTTGCATCAGATATACAGTGGCAGCCATAGATGCATAATATTGTTAAACAGTAATCAACTGTATATAAAAGTTTTTTTTTTTAGAATGTGTGCTTTCGCAATGTTGTCAATACAACTCCACCCATTTTGTACTCTGCCCCTGGATTTCTGTGCTCCAAGGGCATTATTTTAAATTTTTGTTTTCAGGACAAAAAAGGCTATTCAAATGATGGTAGTCACTAATCTAAATTCTTTATAGTTTTTTTTTCTAATTGCCATCAGAAATGTGAATTTTGTAAAACCAAAAATGGAACTACAGGTAATAAGATGACCATATTTTACAAAATATAAGGAATTCAGATTAGTGACTACCCTCATTTGAAATGTCTTTTTGTCCTGAACAGCTTTCAGACTGGTTGTTTTTTTGCACCTGGAATAGTTTTAAAACTATTTAGATTTGTTTGGAATGTGTGCACATTTGCTAAGAATTCTGCACAGTGGTTTAGGAAGATTCTCAATGAAAAGCAGTTTTAAGTTCTGTCTCCAACATTCTAAACACACAGTGGGTCTGAATAAGTTAAAGGGTCAGGAATTGATTACTTATGTGCAGGTGTCTGAAATGTCTCTATTTTCATAAATTATATTCATACCTCTAAAGTATCCCTATTTAATTGAGCCTGAATAAAGCTGAAGCTGTCAGTTGTGTTTTGTTTTGTTTTAGATTTATAGAATTTATTTAATACAACAGCAGATTAGATACATATGGACACATGCTGATACATGGACATATTAGAATAACAGTATCTCAATTATAAGGGGGTCTGTGTTAGGTTTGGGTTTTGAATATACACATACACTAGTCACGTGTTACAGAATTGCAGATATACCATGTTTAAGACAGTATAAATTTGACTATTCCTGAGTAATATGGACTTCGTGTACACAGCGTTTAAGAAAAATGTATCTGAACAGTACACTATGTAAAATTTGATTGACACCACTGTGTGAAACAGCTGCTGAATGCTTAATTTACACTAGGGCAGGCTTTCTTCAACCTATTCTTTACTTACACATACTGTAGATATTTTCATATGTATAGGACGTTTAACATTATTTACTATGTATTGCTGAAAGAGCTACTGACGCCAGAAAGAAAACTTTGAAAAACATAATAATTAGGTAAAATTCTGCTTGTATTCCATATATATATTCTAGATTTCTCCTCCCCATTATTTATTACTGAGGAAATGTGCATGAATACATGATTTTAACCCCTTACAGTTATTTTAAAGTTAATCTGCCTCTATAACTTACTCCCTACTTCAAGTCATAATGCTCTGTTGTGACATTACAGTCTGTTGCCATGAGAGTAACTGTGATGTCACAAGCAGTGAATTATGACCTCACGTAGGGAGACAGCAACAGAAATAGATAAACTCTTCAGGAACAAAATCCTGATTTCATGCAATTGACCTCATCAATAAATAATGGGAGGAGGAATAAAGAACTAATGTGAAATACAAGCTGAACTTTATCTAAATATTATGTTTTGTTAAAGTTCTTCTGAACCAACAATAGAGTTGCAGCAGTTGGTTTCCTGCTACATCAGTGACCTGGGTTTGGGAACAGACTCGGGTCACTGGACAGCCGGCTGGTGGGAGAAGGATGAAGTGTCCGAGGACAGCTCTCCTTCTCTGGGGAAGGGTGTGGATGTGCACCGGCACTTGCTGACCTCTGGCGGAGGCTGGGGACACAGCAGAATGTCAGGCTCAGTGAACAAGGGGAATGGCAGACGTCGGTGTCAGCCTTGATGTCAGGATGTCACTCCCCCAAGAAAACCAGGGAAAATGCTTCCTGGCAGCCCAGATCATGGTCTCCAGCCCTCCGCTGCCACTGAACCCATGACCGGCACAACTCAGCGACTCCCTGGGCCAAGTATAGAGTGCACTGGCAGGCCCCACTAGTGCCTTCCCCCTCAGAGGAGGGGGCCCCGTCTGGCAAAGGGATATGCTGGGTTACCCAGGGAAGCCGCAGTATGAGGTAAGTGGCTGGTGTGGGGATGGGCAGGCAGTCGGGAAGGGCCTAGGGGTCTGAAGGAGTGAGCAGCCAGGAGGTGAGAGGCGCATAAAAAATAAAAGTTCTCCTGAAGGTGCCAGCTTCTCTTAAGCTTATTTTCCTTGTGGTTTTAATCATTGTCATTTACTAATGCTAGCACAGCTTCACATAGAGGGTTTTAAAATGAAGCTTCAGTTGGTTTATTGCTTTTCTCTGGGAGTGAACTTTCAAGTCAGTGTCTTTTGACCTTGGGATAGCTTTCTTTTGATGGAACTGTTACTGTCTTTATATGGGTATGTTGTTTTTTTTTAATGCTGTTTTAACCAGTGGGGTTCTTAACAACTTTTCATCTCTTTTTTTTTTTTTTTTTGGATGATCTGGGTTTTGAGAAAGTATGTCCTTCTAAAACAACTGCCAGTGTTTTCTGATGAATGATTCTGTGTAATCCAAAAGCAAAAAAAAACACCTGTGTTCTTTTGTAACAACTCTGTTGGTCCAATAAAAGGTATCAAATCATTTGTTTCTGTGGATCTTGTGTTATAAGGACTAATACGTCAACAAGTTTTTCTGTGGCTTCACGGTTTCAGAAATGTTAGCAGGAACTTATCAACACAGTGCCCATGGTTCTGAAACCATGACGTGACATAGTCAAAGCTCCAAATTCTTGGTTCCATGAAAGGAACTCCACAGAATATTGTCTATACAAAGAAAACAATACAAAATACAACTGACAGCTTAAGCTTTTATTAAGGCACAGGGGATCCATTAGAGGCATAAATGTAATTTATGAAAATAGAGACATTTCAAACAGCTGCACATAAGTAATGAATTACTGTCCACTTTAAATTAGGCATGACAAGAGATGAACAAGGTGGTCTGTTTAAGAATTTCACTTAACTGGTATAGTAATTTGCAAAACTGAGGCTGTTTAGAAGTGCAATAGGAGTTATGTTAAACAAATGTAAATATCTCCAAAAGTTTACAAATTACAGATAAAAACCCAGTATGACAATTGTTCAGGACAAAAAGGCCTTTCAAATAAGCCTATTCATTTAGTTGCACTATTAAACTGTGGCCATCTGATTACCTCGCTTTTCATTTTTCATAGGAGTTATGCCAGACAAATGTGACTATCTCTAAAAGTATACGCATTACACATTAACCATCAGTATGAAAGTTGTTCAGGACAACAATACCTTTCCAATGAGCCTATTCATTAAGCTGCACTAATTATGTATTTTTAAACTATGGCCATCTGATTACCTGAATTTTTGTTTTTCTTCACAATTTTCACCTTTTGGATGGCTATATTTAAACAAATCTAATGAATTCAGATTAGTGACTACCCTCATTTGAAAGGCCATCTTGTCCTGAGCAACTTTCATGTTGTTGTATATTGGTAATTTGTATACTTTCTGAGATATTTACATTTGTTTGGCATGACTCTTACTGTATTCACCCAGAGAAAAACATGAGGTTGTTTGGAAGACCATATTTTACAAAATATAACAAATTCAGATTAGTGACTGTCCCCATGTGAAAGGTCTTTTGCCTTGAACAATTTTCCATAGTTGTTTTGTGTACCTTGAATAGTTTTAAAGATATTTAGATTTGTTTGGAAGGTGTTCACATTTGCTCTCAGAGAAAAGCAGCTTGAGTTCTGTGACCATCATTCTAAAAAGAAAGGCGGGAGTATTTTTAACTGCCATAGGGATTTGCAGTGTTATGGAAGGATACACTGAATACTACTAAAAATGTGCTCCCAGAAACCCCATTTCAAGCTAAGTGATATGGCTGTGAAGTAGCCCAAAGCCATGAAAAGAAGCACTCCTTTTTAATTTTCAAATGTAAAACATAAAGTGCCAAAGCAGACTCAAAATGGGGAAATTGTATCCTACAGGCATCCTGGGGAAGGAAAGTGAGAAAACACCATACTGGATGGGATGATGGATTGCTCCCCAACTGGATCTTGCTGGGGGGATTGGGCAGCTCCCTCTACCCTGCCATGAGGAGTAAGTATGGGGGGATTCTCATGGCAAGTTGGATGGTGGGAGACCAGCTTGGAGGGGTACAGCAAGAGAGCAAGATGCATAAAGACAATATTAAATCAAGGCTGGAAAGACAGTACATCCATTAAACAGCAGTGCAACAAAATTGGGCAAGAAATTTGACCCTACTCTTTTATTCGCTATAAAACATTCCAGGCACCTTGCAGTTTTATTTGGTGGTGACACTTTCTAGTTCCAAATTTTAGTATTTTATAACTGTTTTAATTTAGTTTTTTCTCAACAAGCCTTTGTGTGAAGCAAATAAACAAAACAAAATGAAGGGAAAAAACTGTGGTTCTCAAAAGAGGTGTGGGGAAGGTTAGGAGAAAAGATAGCATTCATGAATGTAAGGAAACAGAAGGAACAGGACAAAGAATTGTCCTAGTTAAAGTAGAAAGAAGCAGGGAAGGTAGTCAGAATAGCAAAGGCCCAAACTGAGGAAAAGATAGCCAGCTCAGTTAAGAAGGGGGATAAAACCTTTTATAGGTTCAATAGGAAGTGAAGAAATAGCAGGGGAGGGATAGTGAGGCTTAATAAATGGGAGTGGGGGTGGGCAGAGGGTGACAGTGACAAAGCAGAGATACTAAACGAATACTTCTGCTCAGTATTCACAAAAGAAGAGGAAGGGAGATACCTAAACCAAATAATAGATGCACACTAGTTGGGGGGTCAATTCCAGTCTGTTAACAAGAAGAAAAGAGTCTTGAAAAGAACTCATAAAACTGAAGGTGGACAAAGCAATGAGGCCTGACAGGATTCACCTAGAATTCTAAAGAACTAAGGGAGAACAAGTGGCACCACTGACTACCCTTTTAATAAATCATGGAGGATGGTGTGGTACCTGAGGACTGGAGGATGGTGGATGTTGTCCTCCTCACAAAAGTGGGAGCAAGACAGAGCAGGAAACTACAGACCTGTTAGTTTGACCTCAGTGGTAGGGAAAAAGATGGAATCACTTCTGAAAGAAAAGAATGTTGAGTACCTAGAGCCCAGTGGGACACAGAACCCAAGGCAGCATAGATTCACAGGGGAAAGGTCATGTCCAGATGAATCTAATAGACTTCTCTGACTGGGTGACCAAAATAGTAGACCAGGGAGGAACTGTGGACATGGCCTACCTAGACTTTAGCAAGGCATTTGACACAGTCCCCACACAAAAGATTAATAAACAAGTTAACCAGCCTGGGAGTGGGTCCCAGGGTGGTAACCTGGGTAAAAAATTGGCCGGACAACAGGATACAGAGGGTAATAGTAAACAGAGTCCACTCTGAAGAAGGGGGGGTTACTAGTGGGGTAGAGCAGGGTTCAGTACTGGGACCGGTCCTCTTTAATGTCTTTATAGGTGACATTGCGGAGGGACTGGAAGGAAAAGTATGCCTCTTTGCAGATGACACAGAGATCTGCAACAGGGTTGATACACAAGAGGGGGGTGGAAAGGATGAGAAGGGACTTTGCAATGTTGGAAGAATGGTCAAAAGTATGGCAGCTTAGATTCAATGCAAAGAAGTGCAAAGTAATGCACCTGGGAAACAAAAACCCAGAGGAAGAGTACACAATGTTGGGGGTGAGATACTAACAACAGCAAAAATGGAAAGGGACCTACAGGTAGTCATATTAGATAACCTATAGGTAGGCAAGCAATGAGAGAAGGCAGTAAGGAGGGCTGGGGGATATTGGGATGCATAGGGAGAGGCACCACCAGTAGAAAACAAGACGTTGTTATCCCTCTGTACAGACAGTTGGCGAGACCCCAGCTGGAATACTGTGTGCAGTTCTGGAGACCCTATCTCCACAAGGACATAGGATGGAGGCAGTTCAGAGGAGAGCAACCAAAATGGTGCAAAGTCTGCACCAGAAGCCATATGAAGAGAGAGACTAAAGGAGCTTAATATGTACTCCCTCGAGGAAAGGAGGGAGAGGGGGACATGATAGAAACTTGTGAGTACCTCAAGGGAATCAACAAAGTCCAAGAGGGTAACATCTTTCAGAAAAAGGGATGTGCAAGAACAAGGGGGCACAATTTGAAGATAGAGGAGGGACGACTCGGGGGCAATGTGAGGAACTATTTTTTCATGGAGAGGATGGTGGACACATGGAACAGCCTTCCTGAGGAGGTTGTGGGGTCAAAAACAGTGGGAGAATTTAAGAATGAATAGGACAGACATAAAGCAATTCTAGTGGGAGGTAGGAGGAAGTAGGATGTTGGTAAAACTAGGATCGGCAGCTTATCCAGTAGGTAGGGAAATGAGCAGACTGGGTGGGCCAAGCGGTCCTTATCTGCCATCAAATTCTACGTTTCTATGTAAAAATGAGATGGCTACTATATTTATCTTAGAAACAGCACTGTAGACCTGGCAAGGGTTAGGATTGAAAACATAAAATTACTCCTGGTGTACCTAATAAAGTAGATTTGACAGGGATGCTATTATTTTTGTTAACTGTGTCTGGAAACTACCTGTTTGGAAATACTTTCATTGCACTGCTGCTTTAACAATGATCAGTCAAACAAATGTAGACAGAAGCACACCACACACACACACACACACACACACACACACACACACACACACACCCTTACAAACATGTACATTACAGCTAGGAGTCACAGTTTTTGCACCAGAAGGGGCTTTATCAAACTTGCACTACTCTGTGTTGTTTCTGCTCCTGGAGGGCTTTCTTGATGTTACTACTGGTAGTGATGTCTCCCAGTCACAGAAGGTCTTGATCAATGTTGCCACCAGCTGCACTGACCCCCTGTTGGACAGTTATCTGAACTGCCTCCCCCACCCAAAAAAAATATATGACCTGGTCCCAGCTGTCAGTACAATGTCATGGTGGGTAAACACCACTCCCAGGAGCAACAGAGAAATCGAGCATGAGCAGCATGGAAAGCAGCAGAGAGTGATATGAAGATGTTTCTGTTGGGGACTTCCCAGTGTGTATTGGACATATGTGCTGGTAGCTACCCTGCTGTTCCAACCTTACCACTGTTCACCAACTGTACAAATATGCTGAACCGCAAACTGGGACATAGGTGACTCACACATACAAAAGACAACATTAATCTATATAAAAGTAACATCAACTTGCTATAGGTACTAACAGTCCCCAAAGGAAATGATTTGTGATGTGAACAAAATATACCTGGCGTTTTATTATATAAGTAGATGGAACTAAGAAGGCGTGTCTTTGCCAATCAAGAGTGTCTCCTCCTCTTGACTTAGAATTTGAGAACCAAGAAATGAGTACCTCTGGAACCCTAAGAAGCTAGGTGTGATGCTCTTAATAAGCCAAGAGACATCTCCGGAGGCCCTATTTGTTATTTTTTTTCCAATTCAAATTCAATTTCAATGGGCAACATGACCATTTCGGTAAAAAGTGAAAAAGATGCAAGGATTGGATAAGGATACATCTGAAGGCAGGATCATGTTTACTGATCAGCTCGGTGTCTGATTTCATTTTCTGTCAGTGTTTTATCCTTTTTAATTACATATCGTGTTCTTGAATAACACTCGCAACATTTTAAGTTACCAATCATGCTAGTCAAATACCCAAAACTAGCAATAAACGAACTAGAGACTGAGGCCCCGTGTTCAGGCAAGACATTTGCAGTTACGGGGTAACCGCTTTTATGTGGACTAGCACCGGTTCCATCAGGAAGGCATAGTCATAAGTTGGTATCTGTCCTGTGACTGCTGCCTGCCAGACTGTGGCACACCCTGAGCCCTCTGCTGGCAACAGACATCTTGCAGCAAAGGGAATAGCGTGTTCCAAATGTAGTTATTTGAAACATATTCTACCAGGTAAGCAAAAAAGCCAGGGTTTGTTTCTAGCTGTGACCTGTGGGTGGGAAGGGGAACATATGATAGCAGAGGTAGTACATACTTACATAGTGGAAACACTAAAGAGAAATCATTTTTTTGAATAAGACTCACACCATTTTAAGTTTCAGTTGTCCAATAAAGTCAGGCAGCAATGTCTGCCGCACGCTAGTTCATTTTAGTCACAAGACAAGTGACATTAATCAAAGGGTATTCCAAATTATAAAATGGTGTGTGAAAATCCTATAACCCCATTGGTCAAAATATGTCACATGATGGTGGGTAAATCCTGCATAACACACGGTGAGGAATAGCATTTATAAAAAAACATAATTAAACACATTTTAAATTTATTTTACATGGGTCCATTGTGTAATTGCAATAAGGCACTCAGGGTGTGAGTTATTGGGTGATTTACCCACTTTATCTGGTTAAGTCACTCAGCTGCACTCGTGATTCTCACCACACAAGGCGGTAACTTACAACCACACACACCTTGTTGTGCCTTATTGCTTAAACAACAAAGAATACTTAAAAAACCTGGACCCAAAGGAGTGTTCCTTTTATTATTTATTTATTTTTAAAAGTGCAAAAACAGCCTCAAAATAGGAAAAAAAGTATGACTCACACAGGAGATAAGGGGCAATCTAAAATAGAAAAATATATATGTCATAATTTCCATGTTTTAACATGCACTGTTGCTTTAAAGGTAACTTGTCATGAAAATCAAATATATAATGTATTCAAACATTCCAAATATGCCCAGGTAAGGACTTTCATCATTTAGGAATTCTGACCAGTGTTTTGGAAACCGATGAAACTCTTGGTGTGGAAATATCCAGTATTATAAAATGGCAAGAAAAATCCACTGATCCGATTGGTCAATAGTTCCAGACCTATGCAGTAATTGAACAATAACCGCATGTGTCTGGAAACTGTTTTCTAGGCTAACCTAGCTGCATAGAACTCTTACAACACTTCTTCAGAATTCTCAGCTCGCTCTAGGAAAAAAAAAAAAAAAAGAGTTCAACTAATGAGTGACTTACCTGTCAACCAATTTGACCTCTTTGATGGGGCAAACCCACAGTAGGTTATCCAAATTTTACACACTCCCATGATAGGTTATCCACATTTTTCAGCCCCACAGTAGGTTATCCGCATTTTACATACCCACAGTAGGTTATCCACATTTTACAAACCACAGTAGGTCATCCACATTTTACACCCTCTACAATAGGTTATCCTCATTTTAGACAAGCCCACAGTAGATTATCAATTTGGTCAACAGAAAAAATAACTGTCATAGAACTTTCAAAATCCTGAGTTTAAAATTCCAGTTGTATAATCAGTTAGCCAAAAGTATACTCAGAATAACCAGCTTCTGTGGTTGATTAAATACCTCAGCATGTAATCACCCACATCAGCTGGTTATTCATTCATACTCCAGCTAACTGAATGTTACCACTTAATGACACTCCTGGAATGGAAATAAATGATTTATTTTCCCACCTGGAGCAACATCAATGATCCAAATGGATTTGCTCCATTGCTCCTGAGAGACATATTCAGAGGACTGCATGGTAATGACAGTTCACCTATATTAGTTTGATAGTAATTTTGTTGATGCCAATTAGGGTTCGGGCAAGGCAGCCGCCTGGCATAGCCACCCAGACATTGCACCTCCAGGTGACAGCCCCAAAGCTCCATTCCATGGCCCCAAATCTAAATATAACCTCCTCTGGTGGACATGCCCTAAAGGGGACAGAAATTGTGTTGGCGCCAAAGACTGTGCAAGTGTAGGCGATCTAAAATCAAGATCACCCCCTGTCACCGTCACCCTTGTTGCGACAACCTAACTGTGGCACTGTAATGAAGTCACCCCACTAATGGTATATGGCTAATGACCAGATATGACATATAAGGCACTAAAAGGCAATTTGCATGTCATTATGTGGCCAACAGCAGTTCTTTGTGATGCCCTCATGTGTGTGTATGTATGTGTGAAAGTTTGTGCAGCATTTTGGCCACTGCACCCATCCTCACTCAGTCCCCATACACCAACATACGATTGAAAGGTAATGACTGAGACCTATAAGTACCTCACTGCAGTGAACAGGGTATTGGAGGTGTCTCTTTCAGAAGATGAGCACCAGAATGGGGGGCATTCTATGAAGTTGGGGAGTTTTGGAGGGATGTGAGAAATACTTCTTCACAGAAAACCGTGATGGGGGTATATAGTGGGAAGCTTCAAGCATCCATACGAAGGGCACATGGGTATAATGAGCAGAAGTAAGGGAGGAGGAAGGGAAACTTGTGACCAAATTTGGTCTAGGTGTATGTAATAGGCAGGGGAAAACAGGGCAGACTAGATGGGCCTATGGGACCATTTCTGCTGACACAGTTCTTGTTTCTATGTGAATTCCTGGTAGACTAATGGTACCCCCACAACCCTCATCTCTGTTGTGAAATGAAATTACTCTTATAGTCCAGTGGCACCTCCTTTCCCACCCCAATCACCATTATAAAATAATACCCCCCCGGGGAAATTTGTAGAAGCAGGACCCTATGGGAAATGAGATTATGCATCTCTGCTGAGGTTTTCTGGATAAATAAAGTATAAAACAAAATTACCACCAGTTGCTTGCCTCTTTGCCCTCAGCCCCCTCCTCCCAGCAGGCAGTGGAGACAGTGTGGTCTAGTCATTAAAGCACTATCAAAGGAAGAAATTGGCCACCCCGGTACTGGTAGTATAGTGTGGCAACAAAATGACCAACTCTCGAGAGTTTGTCTTTTGTGCACTGGGGGGGATACACATGTCCTTTTGCACTTGTTTTTAACCTGGATATTTAATACATTTTGGCTTTTAACTCCAACAGCAAGGAGTGGGCTCGGTCCTTATAATATAGGGTCTGGTGGTAAGTGCAAGGCTTTTTTCTTGCTGCCTAGACATTAGAGCACTGCTAGGAAGCAGAGATTACAGGTTCAAAACCTGATAGAGCCAAATACTCACTATGTGACTAGCGACTCTGAGCAAGTCACTTAATCTCCCAGTGCTCCTATGCACCCAGTTACAGAAATGGGTAACAGGAGGACCCCACTGGAAATGCAATGTTGCATCTCAGCTGAGCTATCCTGGGCAAATACATTGTAAAAACAAGTAGAGCAAAACACCAATGGAAACAAGATGTTGCATCTCAGCTGGCGTTTCCTGGGTGAATAAAGTGTAAAATCAATCAATCAGTACATAACCCACCTTGGTCAGGCTGTAGAGACAGCATGGTCTGCTGATTAGAGCACTGTTGGGAACTGGGAGATCATGGGCTCTATTTTTAAAGCCCGGGGAATGATGCAAGGTGCCCTCATTAAACATAAATGTCGCTAATGGCACCTTGCATCTAAAGATGCGGCATTCCCAATTTTTGAATGCAGTTTACATTGAAAAGGGAAGCTGCTACACCACCCTTGTGCCTCAGATTGGGATGCGCCAGGTCACAAGGGGGCTTGCACCACACCCCTTTTTCAAGATTTTGCAAGCCCTGCTGTGGATGCAGTGAGGTCCCTTAACTTAGACCAGCCAGGAGGTGGTCTAAGCAACTTGTGACAGTGTCATACACTGTGGCAAATAAGGGGGGGTTCTGAATGTGGGGAAGGGGCAGAAGGGGCAGAAGGGGCTTGGGAGATGGCATGGGGAGTGGGGGGCAGCTGGGAATGAAAGGTAGTGATGTGGCACCCGGCGGGGTGTGTTTGCTTTTGTATTAATTTTGTAAATGTCCATCAGTTATCAGTAGTGTACAAAGTACAGTACCTATCATGCATACTGTGCATACAGAAACAGATCTAATCCAACACATGCAAGGAGGGCCAGGTGATAATTCCACATAACAAGGCATTGTAGTGTGCCATAACACAGCAGGGGGTGACACAGGGCTTGTGTCCAGCCCTGCGTCAAACCCAGTACTGTACCAAACACATTGCCGCAGCTTGCGCTCGATTCAAGAAGGTTACATGCATTTGCGACACTTTACCCACTTTATGATGGCTTGCACCAAATAACTGCCACAAACCCCATAAAAAGCTGGTCTAACTTACGGCAAGTGGCGCATGGGATCATAAATCCTGACTGCAGGCCAGGGAATGCCACAAGCCCAATATGCTATCTTCAATACCACGGGGCTTGCAACATTCCCCAACATGTCTCTGAATCGAGCCCTGGGAGTTGGCACCAGGACCTGATTTTTCTAAAATTGGGCCCAGGGTCCCTGGCGCACCTGGAGTTTACTGCAGCCCTAGATTGCTGCAACTTGCAGTGATCTAAGGGCTTTTGGAAAATTGCACTTCATAAGTTCGAAACCTGCTAGAGCTGAATGCTCATTGCATGACCATGAGCAAGTCACGTAACGTCCCTATTCTCTAGTACACCCATCTGTGGAAATGGGTTAAAGAAGGACCCCACTGAAAAAGAGATGAGGTATATTAGCTGGCCTATCCTGCCTACATAAATTGTGAAAAAGTAAGAAAAAAACAAAACATTGCTGACAGCTGCTGTCCTCTCTTGGCCCCTGCCCCCTTCCACAAGTGTGGTCTAATGGTCAAAGTACTGTTGGGAATCAGGAGATCACAGGTTCAAACCCTGATAAAGCTAAATACTTACTGCGTGACCATGAGCATGTCACTTAACCTCCCAGTGAAGTGCTCCTGTCTTCCCACAGCAAAAATGAGTAGAAGCAGGACCCCACTGGAACATAACAACATAGAAAATGGTGATAGATAAAGCCCTGACAGCCAATCCAGTCTGCCCAAAATGCCATGTTACATCTCATCTGGACTATCCTGGGTAATAAACACATTGTAAAATAAATAGCATAGGAATCCTTTAAATTAATTTTGCTCCCTCATTACTAAACACAACAAGTTGCTTGCAAGCAAACACTGAGGCATTGACTAGTGCTTGTTTTACTGTTTTCTTGTTCAGGCTGTAAGTACATATCTCCCAATGCCCTAGTTCTGGGTATGAGCTCCTAGTGCAGATTCCCCCACCCCTGTTATTAGTTTGCCTGACTGGCATACCTACACAGATGGCATGGAACACAGTAATCACCAATCTGCAATCTGAATGCTTCTTCCCAGGCTGCCTATACATAAGCCCCAGCCAAAACGTATTTGGATGGACTGTCTGCAACCCAACACACCAATATTATCACTGACATCAGCAAAACCAAATTGCTCAGACTGACTGTAATAGTAAACTTTTGCAAATGTAGAAAAGAGTACACATGACTGCAGGAGGTACTGAATAATTGTCAGCAGCTAAATAAACAACACGCATTTGTCAATGCCGAATGTTTGCTTGCTGGTATTAGCATTGGAAATGCAGGAGTTGAACAGATGCAGAGTAGGAATGGCAGTGAAGTATTGAACGTCACGCCAACACCATTTCCACCCTGCCAAGATGGACAAGCATTGGGGTATGCGTTTGGTTGTCGCCCATAATGTTTATGCCATTTCACCTCACCTATCCTGCAGACACCAACAAGTGCTGAGGTGTGCCTTCAGGTGTTCGCTCTACAGTCACCCCACTCCATAAGGACATACGCTGAAATGGGTGAAATATAGGAGAATGGGGTGAACTCTGGGGGCCGAAGAGTCCAAGGCACACCTCAATGCCTGTCACTGGCTGCAGGGTGGGGGGGTGGAATGGCATGAGCATTACAGTCGGCAATCCAAAGGCACATCCCTGATACCTATCAGTCTGTACAGGGTGGGACGTTATGGTTAGAAACCCTAATGCCCCAGGGGTTTGTTGGCACTACAAATTTTCAACATGGCCTTTTTGTGACCCCCACCTCATGAAAGCATTTGGGACCTCTTCTCATGAACAGTGGCACTGTGATTTTGTCAATATGTTCCGAACTTTGAGTTCCCACAATGACAGTGCCATTGTGTGTCAGATGTACGAAAACACAGATTGGGCAGGATGTGAAGAATGACAACTGTACCATTCATAGGGAGGTGTGAAGAGATGGCAATGTTGAAAATCTGTACTGAAAGTATTAAAAATGCTCAAACTTCTGAGCGTGCATGGAAACTTCTTGCTTCCATACATATAACACAGTCATTTAGTGTAATTATTTCACCAAATTTTCAACATAGGCATTCTGTGACCCTTCTCATGAACACTGTCAGTATGATTTTCTTAATCTGTCCGAACATTGATTTCACAGCAACCACGCTATTCTGCGCCAGATGTTTAAATGCATATTTGGGCAGATGTGAAAAATGACAGCTATACTGTTCACAAGGAGGTATGAAAAATGCCAATGTTGAAAATCTGAGAGGAAATACTGCAAATTTGTGAAGTTACAGGGTGCGTGGAAACTGTATAATGCACGCTTGTAACACAATCATTTTATGGATGTTTGTCACCAAATTTTCTATGTAGGCATTTTAAGACTTCTGCTCATGAGCAGAGTCACTATGGTTTACACGAACCTACAAATCTGCCAGCAGAACAGACCAATTGGTCTATCTAAGTCTGCCAAGCCTGCAGCTAGCACCCTAGATTGCAGCTGCCCAACCCTCCCCTCAGTTCCTCCTCCACTTGTCCCAGCCCGTGCCCCCCGACTCTTGCTTTATCCCACTCCTTCTTAAAGCTATTGACTGTCCTACATATTACCACCCCCCTGGCAGTGCATTCCAACTAGACACCACCCTATCAGTGAGGTAGTGCCTCCTCACTTCCCTCTTGAAATGTCCGCCTTCCAGCCTTAGTCCATGCCCCCTCATCTCTCTTCTACTACTCAGTTTAAACACCCACTCAGTGCTAGGTTTATTTACCCCCCTCAGGTATTTAAACACTTCAATTATATCTCCCCTTTCCCTCCTCTCCCCCAGCGTGTAGATGTTCAGCTCCTTCAGCCTAACTTCATATTCCTTTCCTTCCATCCCCTTTAACATTTTTGTTGCCTTCCTTTGTACCCCCCTCCAGTAACTTATATCTCTCCTCAGGTATGGCCTGCAGTATTGCACACAGTACTCCAGGTGTGGTCTGAGCAATGATCTGTAGAGAGGTAGGATCACATCCCTGAGTCTGGATGAGAACCCCTTGCAATGCAGCCCAGCATCCTGTTTGCCCTCGCTGCTGCTTTCCTGCACTGGGATGAGTTCATGCTCCGAGGTTATCAACACCTCTAGGTCCTTCTCCTCCTCTCGATCACCAGCCTCACCCCCCAACCAATAGTCCATCTTCTGGTTCTTAGCCCCAAGTGCATCACCTTACACTTCTTTGCATTGAATCCTAGCTGCCACTCCACCGACCATGTCTCTAGTTTGGCTAGGTCCCCCTGCAGTTTTTCCCATCTGTCCTCTTTGTTCACCACCACCCCCAATTTGGTATTATCTGTGAGCATACTAACCCTGCTCCCCAGTCTATGTGCTATATTGGAAATAAAGAGCCCAAATAGCACTGGGACCAGCAGTAACCCTGCGGCACCCCGCTTGTCACTGCTCTGGGTGCCGAGAGCTCCCCACCACCACCACCACCACCCTCTGCACCCTCACCTGTAACCAGTTCTCTATCCATTTAGTCAGCTTTTTTCCCACTCCCACTGCCATCAGCTTCCCCACATCTCCCATGAGGCACTGTATCAAAGGCCTTACTGAAGTCAAAGTACAGGACATGTACTGCATGGCCCCTTTTCAACCCCCTTGTCTCCCAGTCACAATACTCTATTAGGCTGGTTTGACAAGACCTCCCTGAGATGAACCCATGTTGCCGCCCATCTTGGGGCCATTACTCTCTAGGAATGCCACCAGCCTCTCCTTCAGTATTGCTCCATAAGCTTATCCACTATGGACACGAGACTGACTGTCCGATAATTTTCTGGCTCCTCTCTAGGCCCACTCTTGTGTATGGCCACCACATGGGCCACCCTCCAGTCCTGGGGCACCCCATTTCAGGGAGGTGTTGAACAGATCTACCAGTGGCTCAGCCAACAGCACCATCTCCCTCAGCACCCTGGGGTGGATGCCATCGGGACCTGGTGCCTTGTCCACCTTTACTACCCTGAGCCCCTCTAGCACCCTATTCCCTGTGATCACTTTGTCCGTCACCTCCTCCTCCCTTTCCCCACCCCCCAGGCCATGCTGGTAGTGGACCATCCCTCTCTTTAGTGAAATTGGAGCAGAAGTACTCATTTAGAATTTCCACCTGCTCCTCCCCCTTTTCCACCCAATCCCTCCCACTTTATCCTCACAATATGTTTCTTGCACTCTCTTTCCTGACACACCTAAAAAGTCCTTTCCCTCCCTTTACACCATGTGCTAACCTTAATTCCCTGGAGGCCTTAGTTTATTTCACCTCCCGAGCCACCTCCTTGACCAACTCCCATAAGCCTCCTTATCCTCTCCCTTCCCTGTTCTTCTGTACTTCTGGTATGCAGCTCTCTTTGCTCTCACCCCTTGAGCAATTCCTTGTTCAGCCAGAATGGTTTCTTAGCTCTGCTCTTCTTATTCCTGGCCTGGTGCAGGCTACTGTGGCCTCTGTTAGCCCAGTCTCTATGACTCCCCACTTTTTGTTCTGCATCCATCCCTGGCCTTATATTCTGGAGTCTCTCTCACAGTATTGCTCCCAACCTCCCAAAGTCCACCCTACTAAAGTCCATCACCTTAGTGCCGGTACCTCCTGTCTCCCTGCCCAGCACAAGAACAAGCCACACTGTTTGGTGGTCATGACTCGCTAGTGGATTGTCCACCCTTATCTCCCTCACCACCTCCACATTTACCAACACTAGGTCCAGAGCCTTGTAGGCCTTGTAGGCCCACTTACCAATTGCGACAGAAGGCCATCCTGAAATGCATTAAGGAACACCTGCTCCCCGGTACTGCTAGTGGCCTGGGCACTCTAGTCAACCCCTGGTAGGTTAAAATCCCCCATTATCACCACACTCCCCCCTCTACACACCCTTCGTATCTGCTCTGCCAACTCCCCATCCAGTTACCCGGATTGGGCTGGTGGTCTGTACACCGCTCCGAGTCTCAGTTTTCTGCCCTTGGAGTTCAGAAGTTGCACCCAAAGCACCTCTGTCCTCTCCTCTTCTCCCTCTCCCCTATGCATTTGATCTCTTCCCTCACATAGAGTGCAACCTCCCTTCTAACCCCTGGTCCCTCTATATATCCTGTATCCAGGGATTGCCAAGTCCCAATCATGGTACTGTGGCCCAAGTCTCTGTCACTGCAGCAATGTCCACCTTCCTCTGAAAGGAGCACCTAATGCTCTGCAGTTTGTTCCCCAGGCTTCTTGCATTGAGAGAGACCACCTTCCACCTGAACCCCTCCTTCTCCTCACTCTTCTCCTTGGTCTGTGTCCCTCCTCCTGGTAGTCTGCACCCATTCTCCTCCTTATTCTTACAGAGTGGTGGTGCCTTCTGTATTACACTTAGACCTCACTGCCCACCCCCTCCTGTGGTTACTAGGCCTCCACCTTTACCTATATTTAGGGGGGTGAGCTCATTAGGCTCCCCTGTCTGGACCTTTCTACCAACTTCAGTCTTTTCTCCCCCACAACTAGTTTAAATCCACCTTAGTTTTTTTTATCATGTCACTATTTCTTCTCTAGCGGAGCAGGCTCTAGCGACCTCTGGCTGCCGGCTCCTGCACTTCCTGACCAGGTCTTGTGCACAAGACAAACTTGTCTTTCTACTGGTGTCGGCAGTACCCCTTGGGGTGCTCCGCTCTCATGTCTGGAGGGACAGGCACGGCCATCAGCCAGTGAGATTGCCCCACTGTTTTCCATCTCCTCCCTGGGAGCTGGACATGCAATGGCGTCAAAGGCATGTAGTGTTGCCGCCTGCTGCACTCCCCCCTCTTAAGCACACAACTGCAGTGCAGCCAGCCTCCACCAGCCACCACTGCAGCATGATGCCATACACCTACCCACCCCAGAGGAAGGAGAGTAGTCATTGGATGCTCAATCCTTCCTCTCCCCAGCCAGCCCCTGGCAGCCCGAGTCTGTTCCCGAACCCTGGTTGCCGGTGTGGCACGAGGCGTGGCATCCAGTGCCTCAACCCTCAGCACCACTGGGCCTAAATCCACTTTAGTAGAGATATACCCCTGTAATCCCACCTTTAATACTCCCCTCCTGCTCAAGTGTAGCCTGTCCCCATGTACAAGACACTATTCCCCAGACCCTACTCCAGTTAGTCACTAACCCACAGTTTATTTATTTATTTATTTATTTTTTATTCACTCTACTTTTTGTCTGCTGCCTGCATCAGTAGTTTCAACCTGGTCATGGTCCCCGCCATCCTCTACTCCCATATGAGCCGCTACTCCCGTTGTCCCCTTGGCTTGCACCCAGGGAGAGCTGTGTCACTGACAAAGTTCATGGACAATGGTCAGGTTGGGAGACAGCTGAGATGTATTAAGGAGGCGGCAAGGGGCGTCATGGGGGCGCTGGCAGTAGTGATTTATTTCCCTGATTTTTCTTGGGGCGGGACATGCAAGACATCCTGCATCCGCCCCACCCCTAGGATGTCCAGACGCTGGCTGCTCTTGGTACCCCGGCCTCCTGAGAGTCCCTCAAACTGCGGACATTTATTTATTTTTATTTATTTATTTAGCTTTTGTTTACCAGGTAAGCATACTAGACAGTCAAGTGCCTATTTTCAGGTGTGACCCGTCAGAGTTACAAAGATACAGGCAATAACAGTACAGAGGCTAGCAACAAGTACACAAGGTACAGTCAAAATACAAGCAAGAAAGACCAGCAGAAACAAAGTACAGAGACTTGGGTCCAACTGTCAGGCATGGCACAGACAGGTATAAGCAAACAACAACAGTCAGGTAACAGGCAGTGAACAATTTCAATGCAGTTCAGTATGAGGCAAGACACCAGGGAGGGCAGCCAGGGAAATTAGAACCAGTGTCAGCAGCAACAATATTTGTGATATTTGTGTATTTGTTATTTTTGGAATAAGTACACCCACAGCCAGGATTTTTATTACAGGCACTTCACGGAGGGTAGGACTACAGGGGACAGAGGCAGCTTGATTCTTGTTTTTAGGTAACCCCAGAGGAGGACCTGAAGCAACTGTGAGTGACGCAGTTCTTACATGGGAGGTAGGAGGTTCCAGGTTTTGGGGCAAGAGCATGAAGGTTCGATCTCCGCATGGAGTGAGTCTTTGATACTCAATACTCCCTACTCTCCCCCAGAGAGAGAGAGCCGTCGAGGATGCTCCATCCTTCCCCCTGCCGCTCCTTCTGATGACCCAGGTCCGCCCTCGAACCTGGTTGCTGAGTCGCAAGCTAAATCTAACTGCTGCGCCAATGGGCCAGCCTTAACCCATCATTTTTGTGGCACCAATCCCTCAGCCACTTGTTGAACTCCTCGATCCTAACCTTTCCTCCTCGTGCTTGCACATGGTACCAGAGTACCTCCGAGAATACCACCGACTCCCTACCCCCTCACACTGTCTGCCCAACTCCTCAAACCTCGCCCTCACTACTTCCACAGTCTCCCTCGTCAAGTCATTTGTACTTAGCAACACTAAATGAGGTTCCTTCCTCTCCCTGCTGCACACTTGAGCAGTGCATGCCCTGCCCCTCCTGCAGTCAACCCGGGTACAGCTTCAACCCAAATATGGCTGTGCCTTCCCCCTTTCTACCCTATCTCACCCCTTTCAGTATAGAATCTCACAGGATGAGTACCCCCTTCCCTTACCCCCTTTGCCTTCTAATGCCCCTATACCACCTCAGTATCCGTTATTCCCTGCCCCTTACCCCCGCCAGCTGCACCCTCTGTGACTTCTGCATCTGCACCCCTACTTCCGCCTCATCCCTTTCTCTGCCTTATTCCTCCCATTCCCTTGAACCCCTTCCAGCCTGACTACTTCCTACTGGGCTTCCATGTGGCCCACCTCCTCTCCTGCTGATTTCCAACCCCTCTCCTATCCCCATTGTTGTCAATTAACAGACCCCATTCCCTTTGACCCCAAAAGCGATGCCCCTTCCATCTTTTCACCTTCCCATAGCCTTCTCTCCTCCAGTCACCCCTCCTTCCTTATTAGCCACCCTTATACCCTTTCATCCTCGCTATCTCTTCCCCTACCTGTTGCCATCCCCGTCATGTCCCGCTTGTCCTCCCCCATCAGTATGTTCCTTCTCCCCTCCTCCTCGCAGAGGACTCGAATCTATTCCTAGTCGATACCCTTCTACATCTCTTCCCCTACCAGTTCCCCCCTACTTGTTCCCCTGTGCCCCCCAGTCCCACCCCTGGTCCCTCCCTACCAGCAGCCATCTGCTCTCTCCCTGGTACTCCTCGTGGTCTCTTCCTCCCCATCAGGAGGCCCCCTCTCCTCAGGCACACTCTCCCTTCTCCTCCCTTTTTTACTAGTGCCTCTGATACTGGGGTAAGTTTCAGTCCCTAGTTTTTCTTCCCCTGTCCCTTCCTTGCCATCCCCTATCCCCCCCCCGACAGGATGCTTACTATACTCATCTGCCCTGCCACTTAGACTCCTCCCTAACCTCCACAGTTCCTCCCTCAAACTAGCCAGTTGTCTACAGACCATACACACCCCCATCCTCCAAGCCCAGTCCAGGATCATGGTGGACCCACACCCTGTACACCCCACCACCCTTTCAAAGATGCCCGCCCTATTGATATGTGGCACCTACCCCATTTTGGCCCCCATCTTATGTTACAGGCTCTTACTCCCGGTTTCTGTACCCTATCACAACTGTTTCCCCCACACTAGTCCCCCATTGCCTCTTGCCAACCGGGTTAATTCAGTCTCAAATCTCATCTGTTAGATACTGTATTACTGTAGCAATCCTAAAGCCTCCTTGTCCATTTTTCACCCCTCAGCTACCATACTTTTTGTTCTCCGCCCTCACATAGTTTCACTTAGCCCAGTTAGAAATCCTATTGCACTCCAAGTATTACTCAGCTCAGTTAGAGAAATAAACAAAACAAATAAATATGTATTATTACAGAAATCCTAACAGTATAGCTCAGTACTTAGCTCAGTTAGAGAAATAAACAGAACAACTAAATATGTATTGTTACAGCACTCCTCAAGGTATCCAATCATTGCTTTGTTTCCACCTCAGAGACCCTGCTGTAATATAGGACCACGCAGGACCCTGGGCGGGAGAGTGGGCAACTCTAAAGTCCTGACAGTGCTCCGGTGAACTCGCTCACTCCCCCACCCTGACTCGCTCATTCTGTTTCTCCCGGCACTGCAGGCTGCCCTTTTGTACTGGGCTTCTGCCTGCATTGGCACCTTTTTTCTGCCCACAAAGAAATCTGCAGCAGTCCCGACTGAGCTCCATTGAGCTCGCTCACTCCCTCTCTCTCACTCGCTCGTTCTTAATCTGTCTCAAACACTGATTTCCCACAGCGACTGCGCTATTCTGCGCCAGAAGTGCGAAAACATATTTTGGCCAGGATGTGAAAAATGACAGCTGTACTGTTCATAAGGAGGTGTGAAAAAATGCCAGTGTTGAACATCTGGAATGAAAATATTAAACATTTGCGAAGTTACAAAGGTATGTGGAAACTGCACACTGCAAGCTTGTAACACAGACATTTTATGGACTTTCATCACCAAATTTTGAACATAGGCATTTTAGGACCTCTGCTCATGAAGAGTGGCACTGTTGTTTTGTTAATCAGTCCCAAAAGGTGAGTCCATGCAGTGACCACGAAATCACCCTTTGGGACGAATAACGCCATGACAGTGACTGAATTCATGAGGAGGGGTCCCAATAACCCATGTTGAAAATTTGGTGCAAAATTCCCAAAATGTCTGAGATATGCACCAAGTTAAAAAAAATACAGCTTACCGGCATTTCTTCAGTTTGCGGTCGGCTTTGAAGAGTGCAGATGTGTTCCCGGTCCACGAAGATCATTGCGCTGGGCTCCGGAGGCAAGTATAGGGTGAGGATGTGTGTAGGAGGCAGCGTGCACAGATGGTGGCTGCGGGTTGGGGAGGAGGCATGAGACACCACGAGGACCGTTTTCTTGTTTTCAGGAGAGGAAAAAAGACATTTGCGGAAGATTTTTGTTTTCAGGTTTGTTTTGCAAACTAGGGGTGGGCTCCCAGTTTGCCACCTGCGTTTTGGGAGAGGGGGGACTGAAGCCAAAGGGGATTGGGCCCACCATTGGTAAAGAAAAACTGTTTGGGGAGGCATGATGCCGAGGGGGATTGCGCACCCCCCTCAGCACACAACAAATGGGGATGGGGCATTATGCCGACGGGGAGTGGGCTCCCCCATTGGGAAATGAACTGGGTTGGGGGCATGCTGACAGAGGAATTGAGCACCCCCATTGGCTTTCATGGGGCTCTGAGACGGTATAGCCACCTTCTTGTTGATGAAATGTTACACTTGGCAAGTAGGTACTGCCCTGCAATGATGGGTTACTCCTCATTGCAGCGGAATAACTGATGCTGCAATGGCGAGGCAGCCCATGACTGCAGTGGCAAAATCGTTACAAGTTGGTGGCACTCTGCAGAACCAGTGTCATCAGGACACTGGGCCTGCATTGGTTGAGCACTGCCAAGCCCAACAATGCAGTGCCGGCAGGCATTGGCTGCCACAGTGCCGCACCTCCACAACCCACTTCTCTCCTAAGCTGCCACATAATGTTTCTTGCACATGTGTGCAAGCAAACATAAAAAAATCTGGCGGATAAAAATAAATGTGATATTTTTTGCTAGCTTGTGGTATATTCCCTACTCATTTATCTTAATTTGTGGTTTAAGGGGAACTCTCAGTTCCCTTCCCTTAATGTTGAGGGACCTAGAAGTCCCAATTAAGCAAATCTGCTAAAGAAATAGACATAGAAACATAGACTTTGATGGCAGATAAGGACCGCTAGGCCCATCTAGTCTGCCCATTTCCCTACCTACAGGATAGGCCGCAGATTCTAGTTAACCAACAGCCTATTTCTTCCAACCCCGCACAAGAATTGCCTTATGTCTGTCCCATGCATTCTTGAATTCTCCCACAGTTTTAGACACCACAACCTCCTCAGGAAGGCTGTTCCATGCATCCACTACCCTCTCTGTGAAATAATACTTCCTCACGTTGCCCCTGAACTGCCCTCCTTCTATCTTTAAATTGTGTCCCTTTGTTCTTTAACAGTGGAATGGCTGATGCTGCAATGACGAGGCAGCCCATGATTGCAGTGGCGAAATTGTTACAAGTTGGTGGCACTCTGCAGAACCAGTGTCATCAGGACACTAGGCCTGCTTTGGTTGAGCACTGCCAAGCCCAACAATGCAGTGCCGGCATTGGCTGCCATAGTGCAGCGCCTCCACAATCCACTTCTTTCCTAAGCTGCACATAATGTTTCCCAAACCCAAAAAGAAACACACAAAAACAGATTTACTAAAGTAAGTAAAATAATTTTTAATCACTTTCATGTTATACCCTTTACATTTTATCTGTTTGATCCTATGTCACTCCTACCCTCTGCATGTCATGCTACCGAACTAAATGTCCCAGTGTTCCTCTCAGCCTGCCCTTGGATAACGCGAGTGATGGGCTAAGCCATGGGTGACGTCGATGTGCCAGCACTTAGTTATTTAAGTAAACACTCTGAAATGGTATTTGCTCACCTGGTAAAGGTGATTATACCTGCAACCTTTAGCATGCTCAGGAATTCCTCACATATGGGTTCTCCTCCATCCCATTGGTCGATGCACAAAAGTAAATCTTTTGGATAGCCAGAGACCAAACCCTCCGGCTACGTCCATAGAATCCAGTTAAATAATTTTCCTAGCAGCAAAAAAGAAAGACAAAGTACAGGAAAAAACAAACCCAAAAAAAGAAACACACTAAAACAGGTTTACCAGTAAAGGTACCATTTTAGCATAAATAAAAGCAAACAACAACACTAAACCAAAGTGGGTATCAATCAATCAATCAACCAATAATTAGTATGCAAAACCACCTGTCAAATACAAAGACAGTGAAGCATATTTTATTTATTTATTTAAAATTTGATGGCCGGAAAAGCACACAGAGCGAGGCTCATTTCAGAATGCGACCGGGGCGAAGAACGACACAGCAAGGGTTACAAAAAGTACAAAATGCAGACTGAAAAACAAGTATAACAAATAAAGACATAAAAAAAAAAAAAACAGTCACAGCACTCTACCACTTCTGCACTTAAGAGAAAACAAGGCCACAAGCAAATATTTTATATATTCACCAACATTTATTCACCAACGTAGTAAAAAGAGCTCAAGGTCACACGCCTGGAGGTAACAGTATCTCACAAACAACCTCTAATGTTTCAACCTAACTGTTTTTGTCAAAGTTGAATACATTAAGTACAGTTGCAGGTCAATTATAGAGAGGCAGAGTGAGAACAGAAGTATATGTCTGAGCGGATAAACAAGGTAGTAATTTTATAATGAGAAAGAAGCCAGAGTACTGGGGCTTTTGGTCATGAGAATTAAGCTGAGGACTGCAGAAGCAGTTGCTGTGGCTGGGAGAGGAGATGCTTAAGTGCAGGACTGGCAGGAAGAGGCAGGCTGTGGGAGGAGGATAATACGGGGGATGCGACAGGAGGAAAACTAAAGTATGCTGGGGACATATTACAAAGGAGAGAAGGAAAGCAGAGTTTGAAGAAGGGTAGGGATGGCTGGGCTACAAGGGAAGAAAGGGTGCACAAAGAGTGGAAATAAGTGTGAGACGGACTAAGCAGTCACGGAGAAGTGAGATGAGCAGACTGGCCTGAAGAGGTAACAAACAGGAACACAAAGCATTAGGGTGGTGCAGAGAGGGACACTGGAGCAAGGCTGGAAGGGAGAGTCTGAGAAGCCTTTTGAAAAAAAGGAAGGAGGAGGATAGACGAAGGTCAGGGGTAAATTGTTCCAGAGAGAGGGAAAATGGTATGTAACCCTAGGGTGGTGCTATCCCAAGGGCTACTACCCTGCCTGCTGGCTACTAACAGGTTAAAGGGCCTGAGCTCTGAAAGCAGGTGCCTCTACCCAAGGTCTGGGTTGGTTTGGTTACGCTAACCAGGCCACAGCCCTCTAGGACTCTGTGACCCCCCCTATCTCCCACTAGTGGCCCACACAGTACACAGAAGTAACCTTACCAATACCCTAAATATGCAAACCACCCACACTTGTACTTGGCACTTACCCCCAGGACTGGTTCCTTCAGTTTGACTCTGGGGACCCCCTGTAAAATAAGGTGATGCAGTTCAACAGCAACAATGCAATACCTTCAGCATAAATTGACACCACAGTCAATGTAAATTGCAGAAACAAACAGATCTGATTTATTCAGGGGTCTGTAACAAGGGGAATAAACAGGTTAATTAGCTTGAACACATTTATCATGACACTACACTGTACATGCACTAAGAGTCCAACTCAGTCACACTCTCTGGGTACCCAGGATGGGGAAAAGGCTAGCCAGGACCGATGCCCAGGGTAGGCCAGTGATGCAGCTGGTTGGGGCCCTGTAATGGAAAAATAACATGCACACACACAATTTGTAATCCGGAGCCAGAGGGCTCAGTTCGTGGAAAAAAAAGCACAAGACAATCAGATGACACACCTTGATTTAAGAAAAGTTGCAGGGAGCTACCCTGATAATTACTCACAGTACCCAGGCTAAACACAGGAGGGCTGATGGATGAAAATGTCTGGATGCCAGAAGAGACAGGGCCCTCACAATTTGCTTCGGCGCTAGTCTTGTTCAGGCATGGAGCAGAGGCTGGTCCCCAAGCTGGTCCCTCGGTGATGGATCTTTTCTGTGCAGCAGGGTAGTGAGACAAGACCCTCATGGCTGGTCCTATCTGTGTCAGGCAGCACGGATTCAGTCTGAGATTTTGCTGGGCAGCAGTTTCCAGCACTGTCACACAGCTCACAGCAATGGGAAATCAGATCGCAATCCCATCCAGCACATCGCACATTCATATGTAAAGAAAGTTTACTGTACCAGGCCACAACGTCCTGACAGGCCGATCGCATTCAGCACAATCTTGGGTCTTCTACAGGTTAAGCCTGGTCCCACAGCAACAACTTGCTTTGTTCTCACAACAGTTTAGTCCAATCAAAAGTTCTCCACACCTTCTCAGGGTAGAAATCAGGCTAGCAGGCCTACAGTCAGGCTTTCCACGGTTCTCCCACGCAAACTACGCCACAACGGCTGCTCGAACACACACAGCAGTGCTGCTCCTTCAGCTTCCAACTCAAATCTGTTCTTTCGGTCCTTCTCTGCTCGCTGTGCCCATAACTTGGAGCACAGCGAAATGTTCGGAGACATGGTCCGAAATAATACTCTCCTCTTCTCTCCAGATATGAGAGCTGAAGGCAGGTGGGCCAGACTCAGCCTTCCCGCCAAGTCCCCACGCTACCCCATGGGGCAGCAGCTCCATGAGCTGCTCACTCTTTCAGCTCCATCTCAGTTCTGCCTCAGCAGTGCCTCCTCAGATCAGGCAGCTGGGGAATTTTCCTTGGGTCCAAAATATCCTGTTGGCTGATTTAGCTGTCAGTCACAACATGCTCTCCCTATAGGTACAAAAAGGTGCCAATTGTCCAAAACTACAATTCCCAGAGTCTGGCACCACGCAGTCCCCTTTTAACAGGCTCCATTTTAGAGTCCTCCAGTACTGATTGGTCCAGTTCGGCAGTTCGGGACCAAAATGGTGGAGCTTAGCAAAAACAGTCCATGCTGCAAGAAAAGTAGGTTAGACAAACTATATTTTCGTTATCACTCTGCATACTTTCCAGCAATTAGTTACATCCTCCAGCTGGGCTCCCTCTGTGCATTTAACGACAGCAGAAATGGAGTGCTGAATCAGTAGCCCAGGTGGGACTTGGGCATAGGAACACACAGTCCCCCGATCAATTATACTGCAATCAGGCAGCTCTTAAAGAGACAGACACAGAGGCGCTTAGGCACTCTCATACAACTGCTGTTTAAAACAGCGGAAACACAGGACACCAGCCTGGCAAAAGGCATTTAGGCACACCCAAGGAAGGCTTTTCAGTGACCTCCATTTTTAGAGGGGTTACACCAGGAGAAAGCAGATTGACTGGAAGCAGAGTGGGGAAGGGGAAGTGAAAAAGTTCAAGGGTCCCTGTGACAAAGGGAGTAGTTAGAGGTGGCTGCCTGGGAGAGGCAGGAGGAGAGGTAGGAGGGGAGAGAACCAAACCAGAATTGCAGCAAAAGATGCACAGTAAACCAGTCTCCTGTGGGACAGTGGAGCAAGTTATAGGGCAGAGTTAAAAGGCAGTGGCGGGTAAGAGGAGGGGAAGCAGCGGCGAAGCTGCAGAAGGAGTTTAACAGAATATCAAGTTTTCCTAAAAAGGCCTGAGAAGCCATGCCATACACCACATTGGCATAGCCAAAAGTGGGTAGTATCATTTTGGTGACAAGCTCACTATGTGTGGGGCGGGGGAGGTAGTTTTTGTGCCGATAGTGGGCACCTGGTTTAGAATGAAGTTTGGTGTAGATAGTGTCAACGTGTGTGGAGAAATCCAGGTGGGAATCTAACCAAACCCCTAAATATTTTAAAGCTGTAACATTGCGAGACAAGAACCATCCAATGTGGAGAAGGTAGGAGGGTGCTGAAGGGTGGCCAGCTTCTCTCTGGGGCCGAAAGTCATGGCCACTGTTTTTTTTACATTAAGTTTCAGCTTGTTTTCCACAAACCAGGACTAGACTCTATTAAAATCATCCTGGTGGGGGCTCTGCATACTGTTTTCAGAGGGCTCAGAGAGGAAAAGGATAGTGTCGGCATACATGTGAATTTTGGCAGATGTGCAGACTGAGGGAGGTTATTAATAAAGGGAGAAATGGATAGGGCCAAGTATGGAGCCTTGGGGACACTGGGAAGGATTGGTGGCAGGGGTGAAATATACGCCTAATGAACCAAATGTACTTTTGATGAAGATAGTAGTGGAACCATTTTACTACAGGAACATCGAGGCCAACAGAACTGAGAGTTTGTAGCAAGAGAGGGTGGAAATGGAATCAAAAGCTTTCACCAGGTTGATGAAGATGGCTGCTGTAATCTCATTCTTGTTCATCATGGAGGGTATTGAATCTGTGATGCAGAGTAAAGATATGGTTGAGTGATGCTTACGGAAGCCAGACTGCACAGGAGAGAGAGTGTTGGAACTAGCCAGGTAGTCAGAGAGCCTTGAGTGAATGAGAGATTCTTGTAGTTTAGCAAGGGAGAAGAGGGAGATAGGCCTATAATTACCAGAGGTTGAAGGATCTCCCTTTTATGGAGAGGAGGGACTTTAGCTGATTTCCAGGCCTTGGAAACAGAGGAAGTGGAGAGAGAGGTTTAGGATGTGTGTGAGTGGGGCTGCAATTGTGGAAGCAGAGACATGGAGAAGCTTTGGGTGGAGACCATCAGGGCTGGATTTAGAGGTGTTAGGTCAAGGACAGCAGAGTAGACCCAGGAGGAGTGAATGGGGAAAATGTTAAGTGTGGGGGTTTCAGGTGAGACCAAAAGGGCTGATGGGGAGAGGAAGATGGGGTCCAGGATCGGGAGGGCACAGGAGACAAAAACTTATTGAAGATATTTGCAACTAAGGCAGGGTCAGGGATGGGGACCCATTAATAAATAGGACTGGTGAGGAAAGTTGGGTAGAAGGGTCTAGGAGGAGTGGAGAACCTTCCAGAATGATGCAGGAGAGTGGATGATCTTGCTGCAGGTGACACCTGAAATAATTAGCCTTGGAGAAACGGATAGCCTTAGTGCAATTATTCCTGAGGGTTTTATATGCTTGCGTATATCAGTGACACAAGCATAAACAAAGACAGGTGCATAAATGCAAAGCAACAGCATATGTAATCATATATGAAGCCCTCAGCTACCTGTACATATGAGGTAGGGGCCACAGACAACAACCCAAGCCACAAACCCAAGACTGTGAGTCGGGATAGACCTTATGATGATTCCAGCTTCAACAAGGCTGGGATATTGGGCAGAAACCAGGAGGAACCTGAGCACTCTAAAGGTTGCAGGTATAATCACCTTTACCAGGTGAGTAAATACCATTATCTCCTGCAACCTTTATAGTGCTCAGGAATTCCTCAATATGGGACTTTGTAGCAGTACCCTGAAAACACAGGAAAGTCTCCAGGTGGGATCAAAAAACCCCAAAGCCTAGCCCAGCATAGCTGCACCCTGAAGCACCGCTCACTCAGAGAAAGCTCTATCAGCTGAATCCACATCCAGCCTATAGTGGCAAATAAAAGTATGGACCGAAGACCAGGTAGCCACGGCACAGATATCCTGTTCTGAAGCTCCCCCCCTTCACCGCCCATGAAGCCAACAGAACCCTAGTGGAATGAGCCCGAATACCTTGAGATGGGGCCTGCCCACCCCTTGATAGGCCACAATAATGGCTTCCCTGATCCATCAGGCAGTAGCCTCTTTTGAGGCCACTTGGCCCTTCTTCCATCCCAAAAAGAATACAAACAACTGATCCAATTGCCTGAAGCTTTCAGTTATGCCCAAATAGTCCTTAAGGACAAAACCATGTCCAGGGCATGTGGGTTGTCCCCATGCTGGGGTAGACTTGAGCAAGGCCGGCAAATGGATAGGCTGTTCCAGATGAAAAACAGAAACCACCTCAGGGACAAAAGAAGGGACAATAGCCAAGGATACCCGGCCTGCATGAAAAGTGAGATAGGTCTCCTGACAGGAAAGAGCCTGCAGTTTACCCACTCTTCTGGCAGAGCACAGGGCAGTGAGGAGCACCATCTGTAGAGTCACCCAACAAGGGGAATGAGGCATAAACAGGGGCTTATGCAGCCTCTTCAGATCCAAATTTAGTTGCCAGTGTGGACATGTAGGCCTCACTCGGCAGGAGGTGAGCAAACCACATCAGGATGTGCCCCAATCTGACCCACCCTAGGGAGAGGGCCCTGTACCACTGAATGGCCAAAACTTGAACTTTCAGTGAGGAATAAGCCCAAACCCTTATCAGCCCCATCATTAAGAAAATCCAAAATCTGTGGAAGTCCTGCCACTGAAGGTGACAAGCCTTTTGCAGAACATCATTTACAGAAAATCTGCCAATGTCTCTTATAAGTCTTGTTTTGTAGAGGCCTTTCTAGACAACAGGAAGCATTCCACCACCCTGGGAGGGTAACCCTCATTTAACAGTATCTTCCTTTCAGCATCCACACTGTCAGGGACAGAACCTGAGGACTGTGGTGAAGAATCGGCCCCTGATACAGAAGGTCCAGGCGCTGGGGCAGGCACCAGGGAACATCGATCAGCACTGCCCTGAGTAGAAAATACCAGGCCTACCTTGGCCAGTCTGGAGCCACCACCAGCACCATTGATCTCATGGTTCTGATCTTGGAAAGAACCTTGGCAATCATTGGAAAGGACAGGAAGATGTAAGCCCTGTTGAAGGATCAGGGGGGCCACCATCATGTCGATTTCCTCAGCACTGGTGTCTGGGGCATGGGAATGAAACTAAGGCAACTGGGCATTGTTGGAAGAGGCCATCAGATCCAGCTGAAATGGCCCCTACCTCTGTTCGAGCTGGTGAAACATCTGCGGGTGCAATTTCCATTCCACCTGGTCGAGCATAACCCAGCTGAGCCAATCTGCTTGCGCATTCAGCTTCCCCTGCCAGATACATGGCTGAAAGCATCAGCAAATGCTTTTCCACCCAACGCCAGACCTGGAGCACCCCATGGAGCATGGTGCTGCTCCTGGTGCCACCCTGCTTGTTAATGTACACCATGGAGACCTGGTTGTTCATCCTGATCAGGTCTGACTGACCCCAAATTTGTGGGGTGAAAAAGGTCTATGCCCTTAGAAAAGCCCTAATTTCCAGGACATTGATGGTTAGATTGGTCTCTGCTATAGACCATTTTCCTCGTGCCATGTGATGCTCCAGCATTGCACACCATCTGAAGAGGCTGGCATCCATGGTAATTCTTGCCATGTATTGCAATGATAGGGAAACCTCCTTCAACAGGTTGTGGCGATCCCCCCACCATTGAAGGCTAGTGAAAATGGCAGGATCTGGATCGAGTATGTACTCAAAGCTTTGTGTGACTTGGTTCCAGGCATCCAGAACATACCGCTGGAGAGGGCGCATGTGAAGCCAAGACCAGGGTACCATGGTAAGCACTGATGACATCAGACCCAGCAGGTGAAGATACGTCTGTACTGGCCAGCGAGGCCGGGCCCGTACGTCTCCCACAAGTGCCAATATGTTGACCACCTTGTCCTCCATGGGAAATATGAGACCCTGTTCTGTGTTGATCCCGGCCCCCAGATGATTTATCTTCTGGGAAGGCTACAGATGACTCTTGCCCCAACTGATCACTCAGCCATGCTGCTGTAGGCACTGGAGCACCAAGTCTGTGTTCCTTCAGGCTTGCGCTGGAGATCTCACTTGAATGAGCCAGTCATCCAGATATGGAGTGACGTGTACTCCCCATTTGCGAAGGTCCACAGCCAACACCACCACAGTCTTGATGAACACTCTGGGGGCTGATGCCAGCCCGAATGGGAGGCATGTGAATTGAAAATGATCCCCTTTGAGCTGAAACATGAGATAGCAGTGGTGGCAAGGGTGAATCGGGATGTGCAAGTAAGTGTCCTTGAGGTCTATCAATGTGAGAAATCTTCCAGCTGGACAGCTGCCAGCATTGAACTGGAGCATCTCCATCTTGAACTTCTTGTAAACCACAAACCTGTTGAGGAACTTGAGGTCCAGCACAGGTGAACCCTCCCCTGATTTCTTGGGGACCATGAAGAACATAGAGTATAGTCCTGTGTCACTCTGCTGGCAGCATGGGGACTATCACCCCATTGTTGCACAGGCTGTTTATGACTTGCAAAATTGTACCCTGTTTGGAGAGGTCCAGTGAAGAGGAGGTTACTAGTCTGTGAGGCAGTGTCTTTTGAGTAAGCTCTATGGCATATCCTTGTGACACAATTCCCTGACCCATTTGTCAGTGGTAATGTGGGCCCACTGTGCAGCAAACAGTCAAAGGTGTCCTCCCACTGGAGGACTGTCTGCCAAGCCCCCACCATTTTCATTGGGCTTTCTCTGAGGAACCGCTGCTGAACTGGGTGCCGTTTAAATTGCCCTTTCATCTTGAATTGCCTTTTGACTTGGATTGGTTGAACTTTGGCTGAAAATGGGACTTGGCTGAGCCACCTCTCTGGTTTTGACCATAGGCTGACTTTGCCTGGCCCCAGTTGCCTTGAAACCTTGGGCAAAAAGGACGTCCCAATGGCAGGTACAAGTCTTTTTTTGTCCACCATTTGTTTAGTCCCAGCCCAGTCCTCAAGGAAAGGGGTCAGAGTGTCGCCAAACAAGTGGCCACCCTTGCAGAGTAACATCATCAGTGTCACCTTGGACTCAACATCCACCTGCCAGAGCTTTAGCCATAGGGCCCATCTGGCTCGATTAGTCAGGACTGTGGCCCTGGCACCAAACTTCATAATGTTGGAGGAAGCATCCATGATGTACCGTGCCACTTGTATGATGCAGTCGGCCTGCCCCACCAGCAGTGAATCCTCTGGGAGGCCATTAGTGACCACTCCTGCCCATCGAAGTAGGGCCTTGCTGGTATACTACACTACCATATCTGTGGACAGGGTCAACCCAGTGACCTCATGGTCCTTCTTTAAGGAGTTCTCCACTTTCTTGTCCATGGGATCCTTTAGAGCAGCAGTGCTCTCCACTGTGATGACCGTGTGCCATGCAAGGGCTGAAATGGGGGTGTCTACCTTTGGGACCATATACCAAGCTGCCTGATAAGGCTTGGCAAGGGGGTATGACTTCTCGGTGGCCCTCTTCTCCTGGATCCAAGCTGGTTCCAGTGCCTCCTGCTCCTTGGTTAAATGGCATCCAATGCTGTGCAGGTCGGAGGTAGTGTTCTCCAGCTTGGGTGCTGTGAGAAGGGGGATCCATTAGGTATGCAGCTGCTTTGACTCCTCCGAGACCTGGAGAACCTCTCGGATCAGATGGACCAACTCCGCAATGTCTTACCTGGACAGAGCTTGGCCAAAACCTGATCACAGTTATAGCCCTCATTGTCCTCCTCTGATGACTCCACTGGGTCTTCTACCTGCCTAAGCTTCTTTTTTAGGGTGGGCAGGCTTGGTCTAGCCCTGGGTGCTTCCTAGTGTTACCTTTCTGGCCCCTCTGGTTGTTGACTCTGCAACTTGTCCAGCCACTGGAACAGCAGCTCCACTTGTGCCACATTCAGTGCCAGTGGCAGTGCTGGCGGGGTGTTATTGTCTTGTGTGGCCAGGGCATCCACTGTCTGCTGGTTGTCTGACTCTGACACCGTGCACATGGCACATACAGGCTCCCCCGCTTGAGAGTCAGGGAGATTTGTTCCACATTCTATGCAGGCAGGCATGGCTGTGTAGAGGTTGAGGCTGGCTGACCTAGGGGGACAGATAGAAAAAACTGGGTCAGAAACATGTCTTCATGGACTCCAGTATCAGCAAGTCAACCAACGTCAGCAGGAGGGACATTGCACTTCTTGATGTGTGCCCCTTTAAAAGCAGTAGCCTCTCCTAAGATGGCTGCTCTGTTGTTAACATCCACCAACAAGATGGCAGTGCTCTCATGAGACCCTGAGGTTTCAACACATTCCCTGTCAAAATCCCATGAGACCTGAGTCTTGCAAGATCCCATCCCAGTACAGCCAAGTGTCCCTAACACTGAAAATTCAGTGGCCCTCTGTGGCCCAGAGAGCATACTCCCCTCCCCCTTCCTGGCCATCGCTCTCCGGTGATGTGGGTCTTGATTTTTGACCTCCACGAAAAAAGCACCCAGTCCCACCCACCCCAAGTCTTGCGAGAGCCACCAAGACTACTGGGGCTTGAGACTTGAGGCAAAAAAAAACTGGCGCAGACATCAGAATGTGCGTGGGAGATGTCCCTGTGTCTCCCCCAGTGGCACTGTATGGTGTGAGTTGCATGACTTGACTGTGCCCCTCAAGAGGGGCTGTGGGGCAAGATAGTGCTGGATGGGTCCGAAGACCTGAAGACCAGCTGATGGACCTCCACAACATCTACCCTGCACCATGCAGTATAAGCAGTTATGGTAAGGGGGGGAGAGAGGAGACCGATGGGGACAGCTCAGTGACCCGCTCTGCAGAGCAATCTGGTCGAGATCGCCAGCAAGCCCCATAGATCATCTCCGGACTACCCTGGGGTAATGTGCAGCCAGGAAAAAAAGGGAGCAGATGCTACATGAGGGTCTGTGTCCCACCACTGGAAGACATTGGGGACACTACATGAGGATCCCAAACTGGGACAGGGGACAGGACCGACACTACCAGCGGTCTGTGCTGTCTGTTTCCTGCCCCTCTGTCCAGCTGCAGGTGTATTTCTGTTCCACAGATCAGTTATTAAAAATTGACACATGTAAAAACTCAGTAAGGAAAACAGTTTAGCAAGCAACCTAGCACTAATGCACCTAGCAACTCGATAAATTTTCTAAATGCCTAAGCATAGGAAAAGAGAGGGGTTTGAAAGGAGCAGTAATGAAAACTTTTTTATCTTGTAGTAGGGAGCAAGTGATAAACATGACCGACCTCCAGACATGCACGAAGAAAACTGGGTTCTATGGTTGTAGCCAGAGGGTTTGGTTTCTGGTTGTCCAAAAGATTTACTTTCATGCATCGACCAATGGGATGGATGGAGGAGAACCCATATGTGTGGAATTCCTGAGCACTCTAAAGGTTGCAGGGGATAACAGTGCATTTTTACACTTAGTCTACCAGTACCATTCATGCTGTCTCACCTCCCAACACTGCAGTCCACCCAGCTATGAAATGGGCAGGAGCAGGACCCCATTGAAAAAGAAATACTGCATTGGGCTGGACTATCTTGGGTGACGTGCAGGTGACCCTGGACAGGAGGACTTCAGTTGGAGCAATAGATGTAGATCTATCCAAAGTGTTTGATTCTTTGGACCACGATGTGCTCCTGTCCAGGGTGGCCTCACTGGAAATGGCAGGAAACAGTATGAAATGGTGAAGTGCCTACCTAAAGGGAAGATCACAGTTAGTATCAAAAGGAATTTTTTCTTCAAAACTGGTACCTGTTGTCTCTGGGGTCCCTCAGGGTTCCATATAAGGTCCCCTTTTGTTTAATATTTGTTAACAAGTTGTTTCTCAGATCCATCCATTATGTAACATTTATATGCAGACAATACAATTATTTACACGTCTGATGTACAGACTAGCACTCAACTATAAAAAAACAAAGATCATGATCTACTCCAGCTCCCTTGGTAAGCATAAGGTCTTCCTCCTCCCTGTCAAGAATGGCAGTGGTGACACACTGGATCTTGTACAGCACTTTAAAGTACTGGGTATCACAATTGGCTCCACCCTGTCCTCGTCCAGCACACAGATAATACTACAAAGGCCATCAATTCCAGATTTGGGATATGCTACTGTCACAAACAGAGCCTAACAAATGAAGCCCTGAACCTGGACATCAATAGTTCAGTTGTGTTCCTCATTGATTATGGCCTGGCCATATATGGGTCAGCAACAGACACTGCCCTCCGCCGCATCTCTATAGCACTAAATAAGGCCTGCTGCCTCCTCATAGGTGCTGCAAGACTCATGCACACCTGTGAACTCTATGCTTGGGCAGGTTGTCACCAATTGAAGAACAGAATTAAATACCAAACCTGCCTACTTGCCAAAAAAGCCTCACTAAATCTGCTGCTACCAGGAGATCAGAACCTGCTCACATGACATGTGAGTACTAGGCTGACCAGAAGCTCCAACAGTCAAATCTTTAGCAAACCAAGATGCCGCACTGCTTTGGCACAGCGTGCGTTCTCCTACCATGCACCTCACTGGATCAGTGCTCTACCCCCTGCAGTCTCTGGAGTAGCAACTATTGGTTCCTTCAAGCGTAAGCTTCATCAGCACTGTATTGCCAAGGACAACTGTGACTGCTTCATCTAACTTTTGGTGCATACAAGCTGAAGTCTTCATCAGCACCTCATTATCAAGGACACTTGTGACTGCATCCACTTACCCCCTTGTCATAGTAATCACCTGCTGCACTTCAATGCACCTCTTGACCAGGGGCACCTCCCAACCTCAGCACTTCACTGATCCCACCCCGCCCCTGCCTACCCCTCACATCTCACCACACCTCTCCCCTCCATTCCTCCACTATGTCACCTTTGTCTGTTACCTTCTCTCGTCTATCTTCTCCAGGGTGTTCAAATGCATGGGCCGAAGGCATCGTTGTACAATGCCTCAACAGTGTCTACTTGTGTGAACCTTTCTGCAACTTACCGTACCATCTCTGTAAATGTATAAATTGCTGTTCTCTGCTATTTTCTGTTCAACTGACATGGAACCTACAAAAGAGCATCCACTCACAGGTGTTATCCAAGAACTCAATAAATAAAATTAAAATAAATAAATGATGTCAGAGTACAAAAAAATCCAAAATAAAAATTACGGCAGGCATGTAATGAATTAGAGGTGTTCTTTGACCACAGTAAATAGATACTTAATCCCCAAAAAACACAAACAATGTTGTTTTCATGTAACAATGGAGTGACTGAGAAACAATCACTAAGTATTGTTACCCTGAGGGGATCCCTGATACAACAGGTCCAATCTTGTAAGTATTTGGGCTTATGGCTAGACAGTTCCCTGAGGTGGGATGTACAGATTCTTTCTCATAAGTGACAAAGAAACTTGTAGTCAACTCTATGGTAACACCAATCTTTGACTATAGAGATATATTGTATGCAAGTGGGACCAAGGGAGACCTGGCGAAGCTGGACGTTTGTTACGGCAGACTCGCCAGGTTCATCGTTGATATCCTCTGTCCGACACACAGCTGTCAATTATATGACAACTTGGGACAGCAAAAACTGAGTGAACGAAGGCAGGAACACTTCACTGCATTTATAGATAAGGGACTGGATGAAAAACTCCCAAATTATACATCCACCAACTTAGTATGTAGAGAAAAAAAAAGGCTTCTTAAGATCTGCACTCAGTATGGACTTGGAAATTTCGAGATGTAATTTAGATCCAGAAACAAATGATTTGATACCTTTTATTGGACCAACATGGATGTTACAGAAAAGAACAAAGTGCTTTAGCTTTCGAACCAACCAGGTCCTTCTTCAGAAGCTTTGTGGCAGTTTTTTCAAATATCCCATATTATTAACACCAGATTATATAGAAAAAGCAGAAATAATTCTCATTGGTTTAACATATACATTTAAAACATAATAGAAGATTACGTCAGAGAAGCTAATTAACACCAGTATGCCTTTAACTGAGGAGCCTCAGAAGGGCAAAGGTTATCAAGAATTCTCTACAGCCAGAGTTCTTGTCACATAAATTTTAAAATGTCTCAGTATGCCAAGAAAGCATTCTAGTGATAAAAAAAAAAACCTTGGAGTGGCATTCTCTCTAATACATGTAAGATGAGCTTACAACTTACTTTCCAATTGTCCTGGTATAATAAAGGACAGATAATGAGAGACAAAATCCTGAAATTAGGTATAACTGCAAGTTGATAGCAAGCCTCAAATTAACCTACACATATAAACATGGTGCATGAAAGTATCACTTGTAAGTGTAAGTGCAAAAATAAATAAATAAATAAATTTAAAAACAATATATACTTGTCAAGGACCCCAAGAAAACGAGACCATGAGCCTGATAAATGCAGATTTCAACACAGAGTCTGTATAACAAACATGCACAGAATCAGTCTAAGCAATCTAAATGAAAACCCAAAGGAATTACACCTTTAATGAACCCCCAAGTAAATGAGATATGGTCTTAATATGAGCAGTTAAAAATGTGACAGTGTGAAATCAATCCACTGACAACTAATAGAAGGAAATAAATGCACACTATATGTGAAAACTAAGTGTTCTAGCCATAACAACTGCCCCATGCACACTCCACCCACACATATGTGTGTACATACACCACACAACCCCCCCACACACACACACCTGCACACCCACACAACCACAACACACAACAAATAGAGCAAACACATTCCACACACACCACACAAGCACAACAAACAAAACACACATACACCATACCACAACACACAAAACACAACACACACAAACACACATACATACATACATACATACATCAGTATACACACACACACACTTAAACGCACTCACCACAGTGTTAAGGTGAAAAGTCAACAATGTAGATAACCATAAACTTACAAAATCAAAGGCCGCTGAAGAACTAAACTGTTTATGTCCATCTTTTAAAGTAAAGGTCTGTGTAAGTTTAAGTAGAATAATGTGTCATGTACCCAACATCAATGTTCAATCCATCCGCCACCATATTGAGAAGTAAAATAAGTCTAATTTCAGAAGCCGTCTCTGTTGTGTACTGTTGAAATGTCCTTTTAAGACCATCACAGACATATCTGAGATTGAGTGGTCATCCTGGGAGAAGTGCTGGGCTACTGGTTTCTCAATCATCTTGTGATTAATAGAATGTCTGTGTGAATTCATTCTAGTGCGGAGTTGTTGGCTTGTCTCCCCCACATAACCTGTGCGAGGACATTTCTTGCATTGGATAAAATAGACCACATTACTTGATGTACATGTATAATTCCCCTGTATCCTGAATAGTCTGTTTTGTGATGTAACCACACAGTCTGAAGTGGAAATGAGGTTACATGTCTTACATGTCGTTGATGACAGGGTCGTGTACCATATGATGTCACATGATTCTGTTCTGGTTCAAGTTGACTCTTAATAATCAGGTTGGCTAAATTAGGTGGTTGTTTAAAAGATAGTAGTGGTAGTTCTTGAAAATACAGTTAAGGGTTTCATCCTCATTTCATCTAATTTAGAAATTTGGGAGATTCCATTTATCATGTAGGCACTTTAGCTTGGAATAGTATTCCACATAAATTAAGAATGTCTACTGGGAAAAACCCTTGGAAGGGGATACAAGCTTGATGGTATACAGCATTTAAATCTAGACTGTGTTGCACAACTTTGCATAATGGTTGTATGCAACTTACTGGAATGAGTATGTTGCAGAATGATGCATTGTGTAATCTCTGTCCACTTGTCTAACTCTTGTATTTATATAGGTGTTTTTTTTTTTTTATTAGTCGTTGTATCTATTATACACTTGAAACAATGTAATTGAAATAGAGCCTTTCCTTCTGTACTGTGGACCTTATTGTAAATGAACTTTTAGCTCAATCAAGCAAATCCTGATTCATAAGACTTTTTATGAATACAATATTTTACTACTACTACTACTCACACACACATATATATATATATGGAGAGAGAGAGAGAGAAAGGGAGAGAGCAAAGCAGCAACAATAATAAAGGAAATAGCAACAGCCATTGCAATTTTTTTTCTTCTGTGGTTACATTCATTTACAATGAAAGAATGGGGCTGATTTATACTCTGTTTAATTTAAGAATCTTTCCTGCCTGTTGAGAATAATAAGTTAAAAAAATAGACTCTAGGTTCCTCATAAGTCATTAGAGTTTTAACATGTTCCCTCAGAGGTGGAAACAGATATGTTCTGTATTCAATTTATCTCCCAGCAGTCAATCACGGCTCCTTGTGTACAGGAGATGACATGTATTTCAAATAGTGGTAGTGGGGGAGGGGGGACCTGTTCTTTCTGGACCAGTCATCTGTTCCTTGGAGCTGTGCTTGCTGCTTTCTCAGGGGCTGCCCGCTGTGGTACAGTTGGTTACTGCTGAGACTTAAGTCATCTTTGGTCACACCTTTTATCACCTCCCTGCGCTGATGCTGCTCTCTTCACAGCCTGCAAGTCAGAGGTGTTGAGAATGTGGATACCAAGTTCCCGGAAAGTGGGTGGAGGGTTTGTCTTTCCATCAAGATTTTTTAATCCTTAGAATGATCTTGGGGAGGGTTTTCTATTTTGTAGCTATACATAGAAAGCAATCTCTGCCCAGTAGTAATATCTTTGGAAACCTTTTTGATGAAAATCACAAGTTGTGACACAAATATGGCTGCCAGCTAAGGCAATGTTAGGCACAAGCAAAGCAAGTGTCTACTTGGGGCTCCAGCACCGCATGGGTACTTTAAAGAATGTAAACTTCTGCAGTGATTGCAATGGTTGAAATGTATATGTTTAACTTGTATATAACGTTGTATTTACTTGTATATCATTGTTTGTAGTTTTTATTACATTGTATTTTATCAGTTGTGTGTCTTTCCCTGCTGTAATACTCTTTCCCCAGGTATGACTGGAAATGGGTCCTTGGTCCTGGTTCATTTGCCTCATAAAACAAAATAAAACAAGATAAAAAACCTAAATCAATGAAAGGACAAAATTAAGTAGAACTCTGCTCACTGCAAAACAAAGTGGTAATAGAAAAATGTTGTGGTCATCCTTGTGCTGTGAACTTTTGGATGTAAAGTGGGACAGAGTGTAGAAGATGAGTGGTGGGAGGGAGAAGAGAAATCACAAGTGTGTATGCTTGGGGCACCAGAAGCCAAACGTGTAAAGCCAAGACAGTGCCTAAAATACATAATGTAGTTTTCTTATTATAGAATGTACTGTATTGCTAAAGAGTGACTGATACAGTAGCTGGAGCACTGGAACTAAAGCTATAAGATCCAAGGTTCAAAGCCTACCTCAGCCAAAGGTTTACAGTGTGACCTTGAGCAAGTGTCTTGACCTCTGCTATGTTTCAGTCTCCCCTCAGCTGTAAAGAAACGAGGTAGAAACTAAAGGTACACACAGTGTGAATTTCTGCTGGCAGGATTCATGTGGACTTCCAGCATCAACACCTGTAGGTCACTAATCCTATTATCAAGACTCCTGGAGTGTATGCACATAGTCCTCAAGGCCTCCTCATATGTACTCCTGCAGTTTTCCCTAACCTCCTTCCCTCCATCTCCCTCTGGTTTTGAACCCCTATCCCCCCCTTGTTTTACTGTACTTCCCATGGCCCTCCACTCCTTTGCATCTATCGACCCTCATACTCCCAGGCCTGTCTCCCCTCACTTGTGCTTTTTCCTTGCCCCCTACACTTTCCTGTACCAAATTCCCCGAATACCTTTTCTACTTCCTCCCTCTCCTTATTTGTTTTCTGCCTTGTCCTCCCTGTACGTTCTCATGCTAGGGGAGCAGTGTCTGGCCCCCTTCAGTTGTGTAGGAAAGCTTAAATTCAGCTATGCTGCCTACCCCCTCACCTAGTTTAAATGTGTTCAAAAGCACTCTGCAAATCTTTGTCCCAACACCAACCTTTGTGCCCTTCTCATTGTGGTGTAGTCCATCTCACTTGAACTGCCTCCAACCCCTCCAGGTGTGGCTCCAGTCCCCTAAGAACTGAAACCCTCTTCTTTATACCACCACTCCAGCCAAGCATTAAACTGCTATACAGTACTTTATCCTGCTCCCAAAATTATAGCATGGCAGCGGGTAGTACAGTACCCTCAAAATGTTATCATCCTTCCCCTTTGATTCATGCTTAAAGCACAGAAGCACTACTCATCCTCTTCCACACTCCTCCCACCCAGATTGTTTGTGCCTCCATCCACCACTACGTCTGCCCTGCCCTCCTTCCCAGTCAATGAGATCCACCACCCTGGACCTGAGTATGTCCACTGTGGCCCCATGATAAAAACAAACCAATCCGAGCACAGACTTGTGCACAAAACAGTTAACTGAGGATCTGCATTTAAATGGCATGAAATGGCAGGAAAACAAGAATAAAAGCGATCACTGCAGGGAGCTCCAATATAAAAAGTTTATTTGGTAGACATCAGAAATTCCCTGTAGCTTTGAGGGACCAGCCTCTCTTCATAGGGAGTGAGATCAAGCACTTTGACTCCACCCCTTGATGAAGAGGATGATCCCTCAAAGTGCCGGAGAATTTCTAATGTCTACCAAATACATTTTTATATTGGAGCTCCCTGCAGTGATCACAATTTTTCTTGTTTTCTTAACAACAAACCAATTCCTGACCATCTGGGATTAAACCCACCACCCTTCCTCTCTTTTAAACTACTGAGTTCCCAATAAGGTGTACATTTCTTTGACCCCCCTTTGAGGTTCCCTATCCTCCCTAGCTCATTCCAAATGGACAGTGCCCTTCCTTTCTTGCATACTAGTATCCAACACCTCAGTGTGTGAAACTGGGACACTTTCCTCAAGAAAAGGTAGATACCTGTTGGAGGTAGTCACACTACATTCCATTTGCTTTCCATCCCCTTCTCCTGGCTTCCCATCCCTTTCTTCCATCTTCCCCTACTACTGTGTATCCATGTCCACAGGCCTGAGAGGCCATCTTTAGTGGCTGAGACTACAGCATCTGTATCAGTCTACTGGCTCTGTCTTTTAAGTGATGTATTTCAGCCCTTGCCACTTTGAGCTCAGTCCTTAGGGCTTGGAAACTCCTACAGTCTAGACAGTGGTAAGTTTCCCTGAGCACTGTCTGGTTTACCACAGCCCCTACACTCCACCCATGCCCCCCCCTTGGATGGTCTCACACCTGGGGGGGAAGCTCCATACATAGCTCTAGTGGTGGCTTCTTGCAGTAGAGGTGCCTTCACTTACACCGTCAGGCAACCCCCAGGCAGCCTCTATGTGCATAAGTCAGTGGGTGGGCTGGGAGAAAAAACAGTGAAAAAATAACACACTGGCATGCTTGATGATGGCCTTCATAGGTCCCTCTCATGCCAATGAACCCACTCAGTGTACCACAAGTGGGCCCTTCTAGCTGGCACACCCACTAGTCCACTCCTCTGAGCTGCAGGAAGTCTCTGGCAGGGACAGGTCAGCAGAATGTGGCAGTCTGGAATAGGAAGTGCTCCACCAGGGCCAGAGGAGGCCCATAACAGGGAAATATCAGTCCATGGGATGCGAGAAGGCTGGAGATCTAAAAGGATCCTCACATGTGAGTGAGATTTGTCACTCTTACCCCTTCTAATTTCTGCTGCAACAGCTCCTTCACCCTATCAAAATCAGCCCTCCTAAAATCCAATATCTTTTTCTGGGACAGATTTATCTCTGTTTCAAATATGGTAACCAAAGTTTCAAACCATATTATGTAGTGGTACTAGCTCCACTGGTAGCAGCAGGCATACAAAGGTATGTTCATGCATGCAGCTTTCATACTGCATAACATGAGGGGGCAATAAGATACCCAAAATCAGACACAGATACTGTTATGGGCCAGCTTCTAAGCAACAACAACTTTGCCACTTCTTGGTCATGCTTGTTCTCTTTGTTTTTAGCCAGAAGCTAGCTTGAAGGAGGGGGACTGGCAGAAGTGCAGACTTGTAGGAGGAGGCATTGGAATGCAGATCAACAGCATTGCATCTTAATTGGACAGGGGGCACCAATCAGGTTCTCTTTGGCTTGCATCAGAACACAGCTCCGAGTCTGGTTGGTATGCTGATGTAGGGGAGGTGGGCTATCTCATGTTTGATACAGATTGGCTATGGTGTCAGCTGATGGGGGCTTCAAAATGCCATGCTGAACTGTTTGCACACATTATACTTGCAGCAGAGGCTAAATAGGATTGGATCCCATTAGCAGCAATGTATGGAGGACCAGTACTAGAGAAGAGGAGGTCCCACAATGGCACTGAGGACTCAAAGAGGCAGAGACTACTTACACTTTGTGGCAGAACTAGTCAACAGAATGGTAGATCAGAGGACACACATGACAGTTGGCAGGACCAGTTAGAGCCAGCAGTTAATAGGACAGACTCAGAGGACCCAGTGCAGGCCCAGTGGCCCACTCTAGAGTGACACCCCGACTGCAAAACCTAAAAACAGACCATTACAGGGACAGTTGCTGCAATGACCTGTTTTCACAGATGCTTTTCTCCCAGTGTTCTGCCCCCTCCCCAGAACAACTCCAACCTGGAGTTGATTATATTGAAATTCGTGTGTGTGTGGGGGCAGAGCTCAGGGGGTGCTTGGGGCATAGCCCCCTGCAAAAAACACTTCCTTTTGTGATGGCACAATACCGGTGTTGGCATTGTGCTGTCGCTGTGCGGGAGGTCGGCAAATTTACTGTTGACCACAAGTGGTGCTTCCATGCAGGCCAGGATCAGAGCAGCAAGAGTTGGACTGGAATAGCTGCTACAGCAGAAGGACCATCCAGGGACAAGAGACACAAAAGTGTAGTTAAGTGTTCTCTGCTACTGAATACCATCATCATTCACAAATGACTAGGCAGTCCAAGGCACAATTTGGCAGTGATTTTAGGCAGACTCACCGAGCTCAGGACAAGTCTCTCACAGCTCAAAAATTACAGTCAGTAATTCCTTTTTTGGAAAGGTTAAAATAGGAAGGGATTAATAGTTTCAATGTGCTTATGCAACTTGGCATGATGTTATGGTTGTGCGACTTGGATACATTGTGGCTGTTTGTCTCTCTATCCGTGGGACATACCACCTTGTAGGGGTATAACGGTGAGGAACCCTGTAGGAGGGTTCCACCCCTAGAGGTGTCATGGGAATGATTCCATTGGCTAAAGGTAGCTTAGGAAGGAGCCCATGGAAGAGAAAGACAAGCTGCTGGAGGAAGAGAGGGAGGATGGTGGGCAACGAAAAAAATTATCCTGGAGCAATCGGGAGGAGCGGCCTTTTAAAGCAGCAATGCAATGAAAAAAGTTTATTTGTTTATTTGTTTATTTAGGGAATCAGAAATACCTTTGAGTCAAAGACTCCTTTACAAAGGTTCCATGTCATGTATAATGATTACAGAGCTAAAACAAACAATTTGACAGAAAATAAAGTAATACAGGGAAATGTTACAGACTTAATCACATGGGTCTATGTCATATGCAATTAGGACAGAGTTCGCAATACAGGTAGTGCATACTAACAGTATAATGAGTGTTACAGGGTAGGGCGAGTAACTTTAATAGTCATAGAAGTCTAGCACACCTAAGCTGGTGCAGAGGGTGGTTTGTAGGTGTTGATGAGGGTTACACCCTGAAAAAAAGGCAGCTAGAGGAGTAGGAGAGAGGCAGGCCAGAGGCCGTTGTCAAGATTGTCAGGGCAGGGCCTTGGAATCATTTACAGCTGCAGATGCTTGTGGCCCGAAGGTGTGAACCCAGGAGTGCCTTGAACTGTCCAATTCCTGTTCAAGACCGAGTAGTGCAAGGTAGGGAGTTAAACCAAAAGGGTGCCCGGAAGCAGAAGGATCTTTGGAATTGTGTTATGCGACAGGAGGGAATGGAGGCGTAGAGGTCAGAGTTAAGTGTGTGCTGGGCTTTTGGTCAATGGTGAGTAAGGGGTAAGGGTTGCAGGGAGAGCCCCAATGAGATTTTTTAGCTAGGACACAAGTGTTGAATTTGATTCTATTGTCGGGTCGAGCCAATTTGTATCCTGATATAATCTACAGGTATGGGTAAGTCTATCGCACCTAGTAAAAGCCGGCAGGCCCTATTTAAGACAAGTCTAAGGCTATCCAGAGCTGAGGAGCTTGCCCACCAAAGGGAGAAGTCCATAGTCAAGCAGGGGAGAACAGAGGAGAATGCATGAGCTTAAGGGCCTGATGGGTTAAACAATGTTTAAAGCGGCATGGCCAGCCTAGTCTAATGTTTAGCACCTTCGACCAGATGTCGAATATGCTCATGATAAGTAAGGCCAGGATCCAAGGTTATGCCCAGATATTTGAAGGAATGGGCAAATTCCAAGGGGGTCAGAGACCCCGATAGTATTTGAGGGAAACTACCTATCTTGGAATTTAACTGATGCGCGAAAAGCATGCATTTGGTTGTTTTATAGTTAATGACAGGGCGTTTGGAGGTGAGCCAGGTTTCGACCGCTGTGAAAGAGGACTGGAGAGAAAGCTGAAGCTGAGAGGGATCTGGGCTGGAGGTGAAGATGACAGCATCATCTGCGTAGAGTAATAGATTGGAAGTGCAGGTAGCAGGAAGGGAGTTAAGAAATAGGCTGAAGAGGAGGGGCCCAGTATGGACCTTGAGGTACACCCAGAGTACAGAAGATTTGGAGGGAGAGTATTGCCAATTTTACTTGAAGAGTTCGATTAGAAGATAGTTGGCAAACCAACCTACTGCCTCATTAGAGAGAGACCAAGATTGAGAAGGGAGGTGAGGAGTAGAGTATGGTGGACGGTATCAAAAGCCTTGGTGAGGTCGATGAAGATGGAACCAGTGATGTGGCCTTTATCCAGAGCTGTGTGAATGTGTGATGTTAGTTGGAGCAAGGCCGTAGAAGTGCTGTGGCCTTTGCGGAACCCATGTTGTTGGGTGCAGAGAAGGTCATATTTGTTGAGATGGTCAGTAAGTTGATCTGAGACTATTCTTTCTAAGGCCTTGGAGAGGGTGGAGAATGGATATTGGGTGGTAGTTATTTGGGGCCAGGCGGTTTCCCACCTTTGAATATAGGGGTGATAATGGCTGATTTCCAGATGGCGGGAATTTACCTTAGTGAGAGAGAGAGGTTCAGTATGTGGGTGGAAGGAACAAGCACTTCTTTAAGGGAGAGTCTGAGGATTCTGAGATCAAGTGATCAGCGTTGGAGGTGGCATAGGCTAAGGCGGCAAGGTAGGGTTCAGCAGCCGTGGCCGAGATCTGTCAGAAGAGAGGGGAGCACGTGGGTGCGGGGGGGCTTGGAGCTAGGGATCATGGAAGTTAGGGGAGAACATGGCTGAGATTGGAGAAGGTGTCACAGAAGACGGAAGCAATAGTAGAGGGTCAGAAGAGAGGGACCCATTGACAGGACCTGGGAAGGGATGGGATTAGGGGCTTTCCCGCATATTTCCTTAATATTGTTCCAGAACTTACGGCCACTACCCCATGACGAAGTTAAGGCAGATTTATAATATTCAGCTTTTGCCCTACGAATGTTATTCCAAAAAACTAATTTTCTGCTATGATTATGAAAAATATTGACAGAACTGTTGATTTTGGTTTTCTGGATACTTCCTATGCTGTGTACTGTACATTTGCATTTCTGTCTGGATTCTTACCCTCCTCAGCTCCTCAATATTATTTCTATGCAAAATAGAGGCATATATTTTTTCTTGAGAAATAATTATTTTAAAACATTCATAAAATTCTTAAATGATAACAGAAACTGAAACTTGTACCACCAAAATAAACTGCAAAACATCTGGCATTGATTAGGAAGAAAAAAGGCAGGGTTAAATTTTAGCCCATTTTCGTTGCACTGCTGCTGATTGGGGCGGTTAGTTGCTCTGCCCGTTGAACCACAGGCATAGCCTTACAGTTGTTCATTTGCTGATGGCAGCAGTATTCTGGATTGAATATGGAGAGTAACTTGAGTGAATAACTTACTAACTACAAACTGAGATTCTTTTCAGATTGAAACCAGAGGGAGCATATTTGGGGGATCCAAAATAAAGAATTGGGACATGAAAAGCTGAATCCAGAAGGACCACATTCTGGTGTGGGAAGGGGCTCCAAAATAAAGATTCCAGAGATGAGCCAAAGGAAGTGTATTCCGTGTGTGTGTGGGGGGGGTCTGCAAAATAAAGGACTGGAACTGAAGAGGTCAGATCCAGTTGAGAGCATGTTCCAGTGGGGGAGGCGGAATGTCCAAAATCCAAAGTAAAGGAGTAGAGAGGTTGGAGCCAGCAGAAGCATATTTGGTGGAGGGTAAGAAAATTACTAAGTATGAACTAGGAGGGGCTTCTTTTGGTTTTGAGGTATTGGAGTATGAAGAAGCATATTCCTGTGCTGGTGACGGGGGCTCCAAAATAAAGGATTAGAGAGGATGGAGCCAGACAAAGAGTATTCTGGTGTGGGGGAATCCAAAATAAAAGGTGGTGGAGTGGTTGGAGCCAGAGAGAAATAGTGTGTGTGTGTGTGTGTGTGTGTGTGTGCACTCCAAAATAAAGGACTGGGAGAGGCTGAAGTCTGAGGGAGTCTATTCTGGTGTGGGCTTATAAAACAAAGGATTGGAGAAGCAAAAAGCTGAATTGGAGGGAGCCTCTTCCAGTGTGATAAGGGAGAGGCAGGAAAGCTCCAAAATAAAGGACTAGAGTGACTGGAGCCAGAGGGTAGATATTTCAGTTTTTTTTAGGGGTGGGCCTCAAAATAAAGGTTTGGGAGATACTGGTGAATGAGGGAGCATATTCCAGTTAATATGGCTCCAAAATAAAGGGCTGGAGAAGATGGAACTGAAGACAGCATATTTGGGGGGGGGGGGCAATAAATTGCTAAGTACAAACTGGGAAGCACTCCTTTTAGTTTGTATTGGTTGGAGCTGGAGGGAGCTGATGTAAACAAGCACTGTACAGGAGCTACAACTGTATGCTACTATAAGAGGAGGGGGATCTGTGGCACAGACTGGGTGGCTGAACTACCATAACTTTGGAGTTTGCAACACAGACAGTGCAAGATTGATGAAGGTAATACCATTGTGTGCTAACTTCAGTCCAACAATTTATTGATGCTGGGGAATGAAATTAATTTAAAACAGAAGCTTCATACCTGCTGACTGGCAAATAAGTAAAGTAATTTATTGTGGCGTACAAGGGGATATGATGGAAAATAGTGTAAGGAGGCAAGGCAGACTGTTGAAAGACAAAATGCAGAAAGAAATCATTTAAAGTGTCATAATTTTCAATGCTGATGACTGTCAGTGAATAAAACGTGAAATTAGTTTTTTATGGTGGTGCCTGTGGAGTACTTATCAAAGTAATAAAAAAGTAAAAGAGGCAAAAGCAGTTAAATGCCACTGGGGAGGGAATTTTAAGTGAACTCTCATTCTCTGTGTGTATTCAATAGTTTTTACATCCTTTCATTTCTTTCTTTCTTATTACTTGATAAGCACTCGTTTCTCCAGCCATCACCATAAAAATATAGTCATTTTCAATTTTTGTACTACTTAATTTAAAGAAAGCGCAGGATTTCCCCTGCACTTTTTATTCACACCTCTTTCGATTTACATCCTTTAGCTCACATCAGCTGAATGCTGAGGGGGATTCTAGAGATGAATGTCATTGATTTCATTGATATTACAGAGCATTTGAAGACTAAAGTCCATAAGCTCGCCACATTGTACTTATAAATAACCTTTTATTCCTTTGTTAGTACAATATTTATCAAACTTTGTTTTGAATTCCAATATGGCTTTACTTTCTACCACCTCACAGGGCAATGCATTCCATATTTGTATTACCCTATTATTATTATTCCAGTGTCTCCTTTTATTTGTATTAGTTCTTCCTTAGCCAATTGATGGCCATGTGTTCTTGTATTATGCCTGTAGTACGTATACACTAGTCCCATGCTATCCCAAAGATAAGTGTCCCTATGTGCCCTAAAACACACATATCCCCTCTCATCCTTCGATACTCCAGTGAATACAGCCCCAATGACTGCAACCTCTGACTATAACACTGTCCTTCCAATCCCTTTACAGTTTTTGTGACCCTCCTCTGCACTCTCTCCATTACCCCCACATCCTGCCTTTTGTAGGGTGCCCAGAACTGCACACAGTACTCCATATGGGGCCTCACCAGCGCAGTGTACAATGGGATTACGACTTGCCTTTCCTTACATTTAATATGTATTTTGACATAATGTACTGTACTACTAGCCTTTTTCATAGTCTTTTTACATTGCATGCTGAAAACCAAGTTACTACTGATATTGATCGCCAAGTCAATCTCTTTCTGTGAGATCTTTAATGCTGTGCCCCCCAAGAAGAATTTATACTGTTTATTATTTTTACCAAAATGCATAACGAAACATTTGTCAATGTTAAATATAGATTGTTTTTGGGAGGCCCAAATTTCCTCTTTGTTTAGGGCAGCTTACAAAGTGTTATGTTCAGCTATACTATTTACTGTACCCCCTAACCTAGTATCATCAGCAAATTTTGATAGCTAAACTCCTGCATCAACCTGCATTGTTGATACATATAGATTAAACAGCAGGGTCCCAGCACAGATCCCTGAGGGACACTGCTGGTCACGCTGGCCTGGCCAGAGAACTCTCCCCTCACACATACCCTCTGGCTTCTATTCACCAACCATGCCCTAATCCATAGTGCAGTCCAGTTTGGGAGATCTAATTGCAAAATGACTTTTACTAGCTCCTCATGTGGGACCTTATCAAAGGCCTTCACAAAATCTAGAAAGATGACATCAACTGGATTTCCCCCATCAATAGACTTACTGACCTTGTTACAGAATTCTAAAAGGCTAGTCTGGCATGACCTCCCTTTTGTAAACCCATGCTGAGATTTATCTACCTTGTCTACGTTTATGAGGAAGTCAGTGATAAAGTCCTTTAGTATGCCTTATAATATCTTTCCCAACACAGAAGCCAGGCTTATGGGTCTGTAGTTAGTCACCTCCTGTCATGATCCTTTCTTATGTATAGGGATAACCATGGCCTGTCGCCATACCTCAGGGACATCCCGGTTTCAATGGATTTTGAAACAAATACGTCATTGGGTCTACCACAACCTCTGCCAATTCCTTAATCATTCTTGGATGGATTCCATTGGGTCCCTATGCCTTATTTTGTTTAACTTGCTTGAGTCTTTTGAGTACATCAGCACAATCTATCCTATAGCTAGAATTAATCTGCATTGTGACTATTGCGTCATAGAAACATAGAAACATAGAAGTTGACGGCAGATAAGGACCGCAAGGCCCATCCAGTCTGCCCATTTCTTTTTCTACCTTATAAATGTGCCATCGGCCTTTGCTCTGTCAGTGACCTATCTATTCATAGTCATTTGTATTGCTCCCTTATGCCTATCCCATGCCTGTTTGAAGCCCTGCACTGTATTCATAGCCACCACTTCTTGTGGTAAGCCATTCCATGCATCTACCACCCTTTCTGTGAAAAAGAATTTCTCACATTCCCCTTAATCGGCCTCCCTCTAATCTCATGCTGTGTCCTCTTGTCCTGCTATTTTCTTATATTTAAACATGTTAGACTCTTTCACCTTGTTTATGCCCTTAAGGTGTTTAAATGTCTCGATCATATCACCTCTCTCCCTCCTTTGCTCAAGGGTATACATATTGAGCTCTGTTAATCTGTCCTCATATGTCTTCTGATGCAGTCCCTGCACCATTTTGGTTGCCCTTCTCTGGACTGCCTCAATTTGGTTAATGTCCTTGTGAAGGTGTGGCCTCCAATACTGCATGCAGTACTCCAGATGGGGCCTAACCAATGTCTTGTACAGAGGGATTATTACCTCCCTCTTACGACTTGTGATACCCTACTAATACACCCTAACACCCCTAGCCTTACCTACTGCTTTAGAGGTCTGCTTGAATGATTTTAGGTCATCAGTGATGATGATGCCCAAGTCTCTTTCTTCCTTTGTGACTGCTAGCAACTCCTCCCAGCCTATAAGTGGCTTCAGGGTTTCTTCCCTATGTGCATGATTTTGCACTTCTTTGCATTAAATCCCAGTTGCCACTCTTCTGACCATTCTGCTAGTTTATCCAGATCTCTTCTCATTCTGCCCACCCCATCTGGATCATCTACTCTGTTGCAGATCTTGGTGTCATCTGCAAACAGACAAGCCTTACCCTCCTAGTCCATCTGCAAGAGGTCACTAATGAAGATGTTGAATAGGACTGGCCCCAGGACTGATCCCTGAGGTACCCCACTTGTGACTTGCATCTCTTCTGACTGTATACCATTTACCACCACTCTCTGTTTTCTGCCAGTCAACCAGTTTGCCACCCAGTTGACCAACTACTGACCCACCCGAGCCTACCTAGCTTATTTATCAATCTTCTATGTGGAACAGTGTCAAAAGCTTTGCTGAAGTCAAGGTAGGTGACATCAACTGCTCCCCTTGGTCCACCACTCTGGTTACCCAGTCAAAGAAATCTATGAGATTAGTTTGACAGGACCTTCCTTTGTAAACCCATGCTGTCTTGGATCCTGTGCCCCATGGATTCCAGGTGTTGCACTATCCTTTCCTTAAGGAGTGCCTCCATAATCTTCCCACTACTGAGGTAAGACTGACCGGTCTGTAGTTCCCACCTCCTCCCTGCTACCACTCTTGTGGGTGGGATCACAATGCCCTTCTCCAGTCTTCTGGGACCTCTCCTGTGCTCAGAGACTCACTAAACAATTCTGCTAATGGCTCTGCTAGTTCCTCCTTTAACTCCTTAAGTACCCTGGGATGTATGCCATCAGGTCCCATTGCCTTATCCACCCTGAGCTTAGCAAGCTCTTGTAGGACCCTTTCTTTTGTGAAGGGGTAGTGCTCACCTCCCTCCCCTGTGTCCATGATGCTTGAGCTGTGGGCCCTTCCCTACCTTCTCTTCAGTAAATACTGAGCAAAAGTATCTATTTAGGATAGATGCCTTTACAGGTCCTGCTCCTCACATGCTCCCTTTTCTCCATTAAGCTTAGCAATACCCCCTCTGGACTTTCTCCTTTCACTAATGTATCTATAGAAAGTCTTGTCACCTTCTTTTACTGTTCGTGCCAGTGTTTCCTCAGTTTGGGACTTTGCCTGCCTTACTGCCTTACCTGCTTCCCTTAGGGCAGTTTGGTATGCCTCCCTATCTTCATCCCGCTGTGTTTCCTTATATTTTCTGAAGGCCAGCCTTTTGGCTCCTGACCTTTTCTGCTACTGTATTTGAGAACCAAAGTGGTTTCCTTCTTCTTTGCACTTCCTTTTCTGTCTAACACAATGGGATGTTGCTTCAAGTATTGATCCTTAATGCTTGCCCACTTTGCCTGTACCTCCTCACCTGTGTTTCTTTTGCCAGGGCTAAGCGTAACTCTGTTGGCCATCTTATCAAAGTCAGCTCCTCTGAAGTCCCATATTTTGCTTTGGAATGGGATGATTTAGATGTAGTAGCCAAATTGAACCATACCATGTGATGGTCACTGGCCCCCTCCCCTGCCTAAAAGAAGAACCACGGACTAAAGAACAAGGAGGTAAGAGCAGAAACAATCAGTCAACAACAAATGCAGTAACCCTGAAAGCTTATCCTAATGTTAGATAAAACTGTAAAACCTGTAAAGCACCACCTGTAATAATTTCAGAGAAGATATACCCTGTAAGAAACACTTTGCTCCAGAGAAAAATAAAGCAGTAACAGAAGATATACCTTGCAAAAGACAATTTGAATCAGAAGATTACAGCAGTAATCTGTTAGCACACACCTGTAGCACCTTGTAATAATGCAGAAGAAGGGTACCAGCAACAACAATTTGAATCAGAGAAAAAATAAAGCAATGAAATGTTAGCAACAAACAGTAGCAATCCCTGTGAGTAAAAAATAAAAACACCACCACACAGTAAATCTGCTTAGCCAAACTAAGTCTTAATCCTTCTCCCTTGCTCTGGTAAGTTTCTCTACTCTGCCTTTCAAGCAGTCTTAGAAGGAAAGAGCTCAGGTGAAGCTAGGTGCCTTGGCCAGCAAACCAAGTCTTCTACCTCCAAGATATCAACTAACCTGACTTTTTAACCCTTCTTTCTGTTGGAAATTACTGACAGTTTGCCAGCTCCACCCCACATACACACCTAATCCTTTGGAAGAGCTGTGGAGGAAAAGCAATTAGCTCCTTCAATATGAGAAGGAGACTGAAACACCTCTAAGACAACAAACCTTTTCTACAAAACAAGAATAAAATAAAACACAGTGTCAAACAGTAATTTTGCTTAGCCCAATGATAAAAAGTCACAAAATGTAAGCTCCACCTGTAATACAGTAATTTCAGAGAGATACCCGTAGAAACACTTTGCTCCAGAGAAAAATAAAGCAGTAACAGAAGATATACCTTGCAAAAGACAATTTGAATCAGAAGATTACAGCAGTAATCTGTTAGCACACACCTGTAGGCACACCTTGTAATAATGCAGAAGAAGGTATACCAGCAACAACAATTTGAATCAGAGAAAATAAAGCAATGAAATGTTAGCAACAAACAGTAGCAATCCCTGTGAGTAAAAATAAAACACCACCACACAGTAAATCTGTTAGCCAAACTAAGTCTTAATCCTTCTCCTTGCTCTGGTAAGTTTCTCTACTCTGCCTTTCAAGCAGTCTTAGAAGGAAAGAGCTCAGGTGAAGCTAGGTGCCTTGGCCAGCAAACCAAGTCTTCTACCTCCAAGATATCAACTAACCTGACTTTTTAACCCTTCTTTCTGTTGGAAATTACTGACAGTTTGCCAGCTCCACCCCCACATACACACCTAATCCTTTTGGAAGAGCTATGGAGGAAAAGCAATTAGCTCCTTCAATGTGAGAAGGAGACTGAAACACCTCTGAGACAACAAACCTTTTCAACAAACAAGAATAAAATAAAACACAGTGTCAAACAGTAATTTTGCTTTGCCCAATGATAAAAAAGTCACAAAAATGTAAGCTCCACCTGTAATACAGTAATTTCAGAGAAGATATACCCTGTAAGAAACACTTTGCTCCAGAGAAAAATAAAGCAGTAACAGAAGATATACCTTGCAAAAGACAATTTGAATCAGAAGATTACAGCAGTAATCTGTTAGCACACACCTGTAGGCACACCTTGTAATAATGCAGAAGAAGGTATACCAGCAACAACAATTTGAATCAGAGAAAATAAAGCAATGAAATGTTAGCAACAAACAGTAGCAATCCCTGTGAGTAAAAAATAAAAACACCACCACACAGTAAATCTGCTTAGCCAAACTAAGTCTTAATCCTTCTCCCTTGCTCTGGTAAGTTTCTCTACTCTGCCTTTCAAGCAGTCTTAGAAGGAAAGAGCTCAGGTGAAGCTAGGTGCCTTGGCCAGCAAACCAAGTCTTCTGCTGGCTGGAATGAGGCGTCCAGATGAAGAGAAGAGGCTCTCTTTACCTCGAAAGTTATCAGGCTGGAAATTCGGCTTCCTCAGCTCCTCATTGATCCTCATTTTACATTGGATTTACCCAGAATAGCACAGCTAAGATGCAGTATCTTGCTTTCTGTGGGGTCCTGCTTTTATCCTTTTTATAATGTGTTTACCTGGGACAGTCCAGCTGAAAGGCAAGTTACATTTTCAGTATGGTCCATCTTTTACAATGTACTTTTTCCCCAGGATAGAGCAGCATAGATGCAGAGTTTTGGCTGGAATGTGGACTTACATTAAAGACTGTGGAGAAATAGTTACTAAATTCCTCGCTAATACAATATTATCTGTTATAGTCTCCCCATTGCTGACTTTTAGGGGTCCAACAGTTGTGCTTTTCCCTTTTTTACTATTTATATATGTATAAAAGTATTTATAATTATCCTGCACTTTAATAGCTAGGGTGTACTCGTTATTCCTTTTTGCCCAAAAGATACCTCTTTTTGCCAGCTTTTGTCTATTTTTGTAGATCACCCAACTGTCCTCTGTGGTAACCCGTTTTACATGGTGGTATGATTTGTGTTTCTCTTAATTAATGTTTTAGCTGATTGGGTCATCCAAGGTGGAAGGCCTTTTTTTTTGCCCCAATGTATTTATTTGTAACAGGTACAGATCTCTGAACCAAATTGGTTATTTTATTTGTTAGTTTATCCCATAATTCAGCAACAGGCTGTATACCAAAATATGTTTTCCAGTCCCAAGCCACCAATTCATGTCTCACCATTTCAAAATCTGCTTGATTATACCTTTGAAGTACAGTTCTGCCCATGCTTGTTCCCAATGTTCCTACGTACTGGAAGGTGATTGTAGAATGGTCACTAGACCCCAGTGGGGGGTTTACGTTACAATTAATAATATTCTCACCCAGGTCACCGAACACCAGATCCAGGATATGGCTGCCCCAGGTCACTGAACACCAGATCCAGGATATGGTTACCCCAGGTCACTGAACACCAGATCCAGGATATGGCTGCCCCAGTGCTTGAAACAACAAATTGGTCCATCCCAGCAAGGTTAGAAGTTTCCAGATATCTTGAGTCTGTGCTTGAACTAGCTTTTAATATATAGAGAATAATGGATGGGGAAGGGTTTGATATGAGAATTTAATGCACACCCGAGTTGTGGGATGCTACATAAACCCCCGAGGGTGAAGCCCAAGGGGTTTATCAAAGCATCCCACAATGAGGGTGTGCATTAAATTCTCATATGAAACACCCTCCCCATCTTTTATTTTTTATAATAACAGGCCAGCAATTTTTCTCCAGCAGTTTGTCAGATGGGTTGGCCCCTCCCACATACAGAATGCTGGCCAATGAGGCAGCAGCATAGTTTGACTGGCATGGCTCATGAATGTCATAACAACCAGCTGGTTGTTATGGAAAATATCAACCTGGTCAGTACATTGAGAAAAATTACTGACCAGTTATTATGTCCCATTTAATACCGGGAAGGTTAAATCCTACCAATATAACATTCCCGGCTAGGGACAGTTGGTTAATAACAGCTATCATATCTTCATCTTCTTTTAGCTTAATGGATGGTGGCCTATATAGCACTCCAAGGTTGATCTTAGCTGCTTGGGGTTGGGGGGGGCTAATCTTAACCCAAAGGGCTTCCAATTCCAGCCAACTAGTTATGTCTATTTGCTCAGTAGAGATCATATCTTTTATATACACTGTCACCCAACCCCCCTTAGTTAGGGACCTATCCTTGGTATAAAGTGTATACCCTTGGATTTGTTTATCCCAAGTATCCTTGGGCTGCCACCATGGCTCTACAATAGCACAGACATAAATATTATGACTATATAATATTACTTGAAGCTCATTGAATTTATTATTTAAGCTCCTAGCATTAATGGACATAAAATTCCACCCTGTGCCTAGTTTAGCTGGATTTAGTACCCTCACGTCCCCCCTCCTGTGGAGTTTAAATGATGATATGATGTATGTTATCTTTTAAATGTTGGGCCAGTACACGCTTGCCCATTTTGTTAAGATGCAAACCATCCCTTGCATATAAATGTACTCTGAGGAATTTCTGCCAGTGATCGATATAAAAATATCCTTCTCTTGCGGTCCATCTTTTAAACCAACCATTTAATCTATATATCTCCTGGTTTATTGTTTCACCTGCTCTAGGAATGGGTAAAATCCAAGAAATCCAAACTTCACATCCTCTATTTTTTAGTGCAGCACCAACTTCTTCAAAATCCCTCTGTATATCTGTGATCTGTCATTTGTATGGTCCAGTGAAATAAGGGAGACAACTTTTCAAAATGTGAGACAGTGTCTCATGGCAGTGGTAATGTGGGCTGCATCATCAAATATAGAATTATAATTGTTTATACATGTTTGGGTTTTTAATAGAATCTTCTGTGCTAAATACTATAATATTGTTGTTTGGCAAAGCAACAAGGGTTTGGGATGTGTTTGTTAGACACTGGTAGTTTCTAGAAGGTGACAACCAGGGGTTTTGTGGTGTTTATTTTTATTGGACCCATGTACTTGTTATTTTGTTCAGGGCATCTACCCATCGTCTATCTCTTCAAACAATAACCAGCTGGGTAGCTTGTGTGTGTGTGTGTGTGTGTGTGTGTGTGTGTGTGTGTGTGTGTGTTGGGGAGAAAATGTTAGACATTGCAGATTGCTCATTAAAACATGACCACATTCATTGATCATCACAAAACAGATAAGCACAGGGAACAAACCTTTTTTTATCAGTATTTTTTAACCCCCATTTTTTGGGGGGGAGCTGGCAGGCAGGCCCCCCCCCCCAGGGCACTCACATCCATCTGAGGCCAATGTGCCCATCACAGGGAATGCCACCAGGGACCATCATGGAGCCTGCCAGCTCTGTTTTCTCCCCACCCTGTTGTGGCCACACGTTCCTGTGTGGAGGCATGTGCATGCAGCAGTCCTGCAATGCCCTCCCTTCTTGCTGCTGTTTTCCCTGCACTGCTCACAGACCTCCACCTGAGGGCAGCCGTGTGGCAGTAGTAACAAGGTCCCTCCCCGGGACAGGAGAGCTGCCTCATGGCTGCTCAATCCAGCTCCTGCCCCCCCCACCAACCCCTGATGACCCAGGCTCATTCTTGAACCTGGGTCACTGGTGTGGCACGAGGAGTGGCGTCCAGCGCCCCAGCCCTCAGGCCCCTGGGTCGGCCAGGGAATAAAACTTTAACTGCCAGTATAGCTAACTCCTGGAATAAATGCTCCCCTGTTTCCCGAGTTTCTGTCTCTTTGACAGTATTTAAGTGACAAATTTCTCAGGAAATTTTTCACATATATCATTGTTTTGAATCTGTGTGATTTTTCAAAGTTTTTGTTACTGTTGTGTTTATTATTTGTATAATTACCGGCTCTCCCTTTTTCCCATAGGGAAACCGTGGTGTAATTTGCCATTATAAAGGAGCGTTTATAGCGGCAAACACGCGCATGATTTCCCTTCCTCTGCGCATGCTCGTGAAGCAGCGTGACCAGCTGAGACTGTTCACCGCTTCCGTGTTACTGGAAACAGAACCGCCATAAGAACGGCGGTAAGTCATTTTCTTTTCTCCCCCCTTATACCCAGGAAACACAGAAAACCTCAAGAAACGGGGAAAAAAAGCAGCAGTTAAAAATACGAAAATCTCGGCACCGGACTAAAAGGACCGATGTTAGGATACACTGGGAGGGTACACAGAGCTGTTTATTTTATATAATTGCTGAGGCAAAAAGGGAAACCCGGCAATTATATAAAATAAAAAATGGGTCGGGGTGTAAAACTCGATTTTGCACATACCCTTGTTGTCTGATGCTTTTCACAAACCCCTCGGGCTTCGCCCTCAGGGTTTATGTAGCATCCCACAACTCGGGTGTGTGTAAAATCTCATTACACACCCTGACCCATACTTTATTCTATATGTATCGTACTTGTACTTTAATAACACAGGCCTTTACCTGTAAACATATCATATAGCGCCAGTGTAAATGTTCTTGTATAAAAATTAAAAAAAAATAATGTTATCATCATCATATCATTATCAGCATACATTAATTAGTTAATTAATTAATGTATTAAATGTATTTTGCCAGGCTAACATACAAAGATTCTGAATTATCTCATTTACAGATGTAACATGGTGGGGGAGAGGTACTGGATCACATATCTGTTTCAGTAAAAAAACAGGAACATTAATATTGCAATAACTATACATAGATATTGTATTAACAAGACAATTTAGACAACAGTGCCAGGCAGATCAGGGCAGCAAATACAGCCATGAAACTGCAGATGCTGTCAGGTGGAGTCACAGTAAGATGCAATATTAATGTAGAGGGATTGTTTGGATGATGCTATGCTAGTGGATGGGCTGTTACCAAAGGCAAGAAGTCTTTAGGTTAGTCATGTCCCTAAACCCAGCCAAATCCAGCCCGGATGGCCTTGACCCTAGGGGTCCGATTCCAGAAAGCATGGCACAAGTCACCAACAATTGTGACTTGTGCCAAATGCCAATGCGCTGGGGACCCTGCACTTGATTCCGGAACAGCCAGGGTCCCTGGCAGCTACATCTGTGACTTGTGGCACCCCTAGTATTGCACCAAAGGGAGGGCGCAGTAAATGCCCACTGACAAGGCGCAAGTCCCCCTCCAAGCCCCCATTGCCACGTAATGCCCCACAGGGCCAATCATGATTATGTCCCCCCAGTCACTGAGTGCTACCCCGCACAGCTAGTCATGCCCCACCAAGCCCCAGTCCCCAAGGTGAAAGCCCCACAGAGCTATACTTGCCCACCCCAAAGCCCCAATCACAAGCTCGACGGTAATTGTGCAATGATTGCTGAAATGTACAACCATTATCCCTGGTAGTTTAGTGGCCCCAACCCGGCAGTGCTAGTCCACCCCCCCACCCCTGTTCCCAGTCAGTGACTGGCACATCCCATCTCTCCCCTTCACGGACAGTTGCCACCCAAGCTCCTTCCTGAACATGTACTACTGTATACAGTACATGCTCAATAAATGACAGCTCATTCATTGAGCACATACTGTATACAGTAGTATGCACTCAGAGGGAGCTCAGTCAGTGGCTGGCCATGGAGGTGAGAGGTGGGATGAGCCAGTCGCTGACTGGGAGCAGATGTGCGGGGGGTGGACTAGCACTGCTGGGTGAGGGGTGGGGTCCACTAGACTACCAGGGCATATGGGCGTAATATTTTATAGCTACCAGCATGCTGGTTATTGGGGATTGGGCTTGGAGACTGGGGGCATGTTCAGCTCTGCAGGGCTCTACTCGAGTACAGGGGGAGAGACATGTTCAACCCTGTGGGGCAATGCTCAGGGTCAGGGCTTGGGGTGCCAGCAGCCCGCAGAGGGCTTTCCTGGGTATATGCCAATGGGTACAAGTGGGGGGGGCTTATGTAGGATCATGGGGGATGGCTGTTGGGTGCACATGGCACAGTGATGCACCCTCGGTGGACGCAAAGTACACTTAGACCAGCTAATAGCTGGTCTAACTGTACTTAGACCAATGTCCTCAGAGAGTTCTCTTGGAATTGCAAATGTGCTGTTCCAACATCCACCCTCCTGGAATAGGGTGTAACTGCTGCCATAAACCCCCTTGCGCCATGTCACGGGGGGTTTCTGGCATAAATAGTGGTGTAGGACCACATCGGTGCAGGCAGCCTGCAACTTGTTGCAGGCTGCGCTTTGGAATATCAAATGTCATTGTTCATGGTGCAAAGTGCTACTTGCACCATTTCTTTGGGTGCAAGTCACTTTGTGGCATGCGTAACTATTCTGGAATCAGGCCTCAGATGTCTCGGGATCTCAGCCCCTCCATAGTACTACCCCTAACACACCTACTTAATCTTCCCTTTATCTTCTCCACTGTTCCCTCTGCCTGGAAACTTACCAAAGTCTTACCTCTTCATAAAGGTGGTGACCCATCCTTCCCTGGGAACTACCGGCCCATCTCTCTCCTCCCTTCCTTAGCAAAGATTCAAGAATCCATTGTCCACACAAGACTTAACCACTTCCTTAGATATTCTCACCCCTGTCCAATCAAGCTTTAAAAAATCTCATTCCACTACCTCCCCCCTCCTCCACTTCACCAACTCTGTACTCTCAACCATGGACTAAGGTCATATAACAGCTACAATATTCATCGACCTTGCAAAAAAAGCCCTTAATTCTGTCTCCCACCCTCTCCTCATAAATAAACTATATGGTGTTGGTCTATCTATCCCAGAGGTGAATTGATTTAATTCTTATATCACCGGTAGGTACCAGGCTGTGCAGGTCAGTAATGTCCTTTCGCCCCCCCCCATCTTCTCTGGCATTCCCCAGGGTTCCATATTTGGTCCAGTCCTCTTTTCTCTTGTTATCAATGATCTCCCCTCTGTCTGCTCCACCACCAACATACACATGTATGTGAATTGCACTGTCATCTACCTATCTGGCTCCTCTATCACAGACATCCAGACCCCCCTCCCAATGCGACTTTCTTGTGGTAATAAACTGGGTCCAAGATTTCTGCCTCAGAATGAACAGTAAAAAACTGTATCCATAACATTTAGTTCAAAGCAAAAACTAACGAGGTTGTTATCACCTCCCGTGATCTCTACTCTGGCTGGCACTTCCTTGATGTGGTTCCTACCTATAAATACTTTGGGATTTGGCTCAACCTATCCCTCAACTACTCATCCCACCTTGCTGCCCTGCACTCTGAACTTGTCCTTGACTGAATATGCTCCAGAGTCTACAGGCACAAGGACGGTCCCTCCCTCCCAGTCAGGCGTGACTTAATAACCAAATGGATCCTCTCAGCCATAGACTATGCTGATATTTATAGGTTTCCAGAGCAGGGAAGACCGAAGTCCATGATGCTTGCCTCTTATTAATATCCCCTGATGTTATTACTAATTAGGTACCTATCTAATTTTTGCTTGAATTCCTCGCAGGTTTTGCTTGCCACCACCTCTACTGGTAGGCCATTCCATACCTTTTATACTCTTATTGAAAACCAGGCTTCATTTTAGTAGACCAATATTCCTTGCCTGTAATTTGAAAGTGGTGTCCTCTCATGTTGTAGTTTTGAGTTTTGATATCAAGGCCCATGTCTATACCTCAGCTCCTACATCCTCCCTAGTCATACTTGATGTGCTGTTTAATGCTTTCTGTCATTTTACCTCCATTTCCCCTCTCCTGACTCACCACTGTGATCTTTATTCTACCCTCTCCTTCCCTTCCATTCAGCAGAGGCGATGAGCCCACTGCCTTACCTTCATCTCTAAGTACTGGTTTATATCCCTTCTGTCCTACAGTATCTCTCACCTCTTCTTGTTCCAGCCACCCCCTCCCTTTACCCCATGTGCTCTAGTCTCTCCTGTACTTTCGCCCTCCCTCGAGTCAACACTTCAGCCGATCAACTCACTTTCTCCTTTTGTCTCCCTTCCCTTTGGAACAAATTCCCCCCAACATTCGTCTTACCCCATTGTTTCCAGCATTAAAGCATAGAAACATAGACTCTGATGGCAGATAAGGACCGCTTGGCCATCCTAGTCTGCCCATTTCCCTACCTACAGGATAAGCTGCAGATCCTAGTTAACCAACAGACTATTTCTTCCTACCCCCACAAGAATTGCCTTCTGTCTGTCCCATGCATTCTTGAATTCTCCCACAGTTTTAGACCCCACAACCTCCTCAGGAAGGCTGTTTCATGCGTCCATCACCCTCTCTGTGAAAAAATACTTCCTCACATTGCCCCTGAGCCATCCTCCCTCTGTCTTCAAATTGTGTCCCCTTGTTCTTGCACATCTCTTTTTCTGAAAGATGCTACCCTCTTGGACTTTGTTGATTCCACTGAGGTAGTTTCTATCATGTTCCCCCTCTCCCTCCTTTCCTCAAGTGTATACATATTGGGTGGGATATTCAAAAGGGTTGCGCCTGCGCAAGACCAAAAGTGCGCCATTCTGCGATATTCAGTAGGAGGCAGATCGCCTCCAAAACATGCTGAGCAACAGCGCAATGCAAAGGAAGGCATGCAACCGACATGGGTGAGCCATGATAAAGAGCGCAATGCGAATTGAAAGACTTCTGATTGCGCAAGAGTGAACTCTGGAAATTGCGCACTAGCGAAATAAGCCAAAAATAAAAGGCTCAAGGAAGCGGCGAAGAACGCTACAAGGATGCCAAGTGGGTTAGAGAGAGAGAGAGACTGACAGACAGACAGTGACAGGCTAGGGCAGGCAAGGCAAGCATTGTGGGCCATAGGCTGCAGAGGCTAGTGGGGGATGCCCGGTGCAGTGGAAGTAGCAGTCAGGACAGCGGGGGTAACACAGCAACACCAGCCACGGGGGGCAGAAGCCAGGGAGATGGACAGTGCCAGCTTCCACATGGAAGCTGTAATGAGGGGGGTGAGAATGCAAGCTGCAGGGGGATGAGGCCGTGGAAGGACCCATCGGTGGTACGCCCCCAACAGGCAGTACCGTGCCCGCCTCAGCTATGAGCTGTATACAGATGTAGAGATCGTGGGGCTAGTACCGCCTGAACAGGGCAATACTGAGGCGGCTTTGTGAGCTGTGCAGTGATGTGATGCAGGCACCCTCACGACGGAGTCACGCTCTGTCAGTGGAGACCAAGGTGACAGCCTGCATGTGCCTGCTCACCACGGGCACCTTCCAGAGGCCAACAGGGGACACCACAGGCATCACACAGTCAGCCACGTCACGCATCCTCACCCAATTCCTCAGTGCACTGCTGCCACATGCTGCAGAGCACATCCATTTCCCCAGCACCACAGCAGAGCATATAGCAAACATGCGGGAGTTCCACAGGGTAGCACGTATGCCTGGCATGCTAGGGGCCATAGACTGCACCCATGTGGCCATTCGCACGCCACCTGGCCCCGATGGGGCAGCGTATAGGAACCAAAAGGGCTACTCCAGTGTCAACTGCCAGGTGGTGTGTGATGCCACTGGGCGAATAATCAATGTCTGTGCCACACACCCTGGTGGAGCACATGATGCCTTCATATGGCATCAGTCACACTGTGCCATCAATTTGAGAGTGGGGACATCCCCACAGGACATCTAGTGGGTGAGTACACATGTATGGAATGCAAACTTGGGGCAAGGGTGGGAATGCCACAGGTGCCATGGTAGTGGCACACAGGGATATGGGCAAAATGGACCTGAACATGACACTGATCTCCACTATCTTCACACAGGTGACAGCGGGTACCCACTCCATCCCTGGCTGCTCATACCGTACCGGCGCCCCATGACCCCATCGCAGCAACACTATAATGAGGCACATGCTGCCACACGCAACATCATAGAGCGGGTGTTTGGGATGCTCAAGGCACACTTCCGATGCCTAGACACCTCCGGCGGTGCCCTACAGTACAGCCCCCCAAAGGCCTGTGGGATATTCCTGGCCTGTTGCATCCTGCACAACATGGCCAAGGACTGTGGGATAGCCGTACAGATTGAAGAGGGGGACAGCGATGGGGACGCCAGTGGCACCAGTGTTGATGTCGATGAGCAGCCCCCCCTAGGACGGCAGGACCCCCGACTGATCCAGCAGGCCCACCTGCACCGGGACACCATCACAGAGGAGCACTATGCACAACACAGGTAAGTCAAGGGGACATGTGCAACCAACACTGTCCATGCGCAAACCACAGGCACACAGGGTAACACACCAGAGGTGCATGATGGCCAGGGGAGTGGAAGGGTCCAGGCATACAAACACACCATCAGGGAGGGGTGAGCACTCATATGGACACACACACATGGCACAGAGCATACATGGGCAGATGCACAGCACAGCAGAACCGACAGTGCTAACACACAGCACCACCGACCACCCCCACCACCTGTACTGTCCAAGTACATGTGTCAGATGCTGGGCACCCTTGCACCTTGGTGTACAGTACAATACAGGCATCATCATGCACACGCACCTGTGGGCAACAGTTGGGAGAGTGTGCAGGTGGTCCGTATATCGGCGTGTTGAGCAGTGCACCCAGCAGTGCACTGCCCACCATGACACACATTGCACACAGGGCAGCACCAGACAGAGCCAGCACTGGGAGACAGGTCAGTCATGTAGCACTGTCCTGTGGCCACCGCGGATGCATGGGCGGCCCTACCGTGACCCAACAGCACTGGCAGGCTGAGCAGGGGCCACATGCGGTGGCACTGTTGGACCACCAGGGGTCCCACTGCGTGAACGCGACCTTGCCCGCACAGGGGTCTGCAGCATGCCGAACACACCTGCACCAGGGGTGCTCAGGATGCCCACAGCAGAACCCGGCATCAACAGGCCTGGTGTCGCACAATGCCGGGAATGGGGAGTGGAGCATGAACTGTGTGGGGTGTGCGCTACAGGGTCACCTGACTGTGTGCCCAATGCGTCCACGACAGAGACCACTGCCTGGGTCAGCCTGTCAATGGCGACGGGCACATCCATCCGCATGTGGACCATCTCTGCATGGTCCAGAGCACACTCCCTGCTGTGCTGCTCCACAGCCACACACAGTGCCTCCACGGACATTGCAACCCGCCTCTGCTGCTGTATTGATTCCCGCAGCAGGCGGGTGTGCTCGTCCAATGGGTACTCTGCCACAACGGCAGCCTGTCTCCCAGGGTGTTGAAGGTCCTGATGCACAACACCCCTTGAGGGTGGGCACTGTTCGCCAGGACCAGGAATGGGCGTATCACAGGGCGGCGGGCATGTGCCACCGCTGGACACTGTACCACCAGACCTGGTGGGTGACTGCTGCTGCTGCCCCTCCAACCGCTGTGCCACAGAGTCCACTTGTTCCACCGCTGTGGCCGCAACAGTGCCAGACATCTGCACAGCCACCAGTGCTGCCCCACCGGTGCTGACAGGCACAGCCTAGGACTGTGCCGACATGCTGGCGCACACGTTGGAACCAGCAAGGCTCAGGGGCACATGATGGCCTGCTGTGTGTCCGTCATGGGACACACACATGTCACTGCCCATTGCAGTCCTTGCATCATCAATGGTGCAGGGACATGCTACAGCCACAGTCACAGCGTGATGGCATGCTTGCATGCCAGACTGCTGAGACACAGGCTGTGCACCCCCCACACCCGAATCACCGACACCAGGGTTGACAGCCCTGCGTGCATGCTGGTGTAGTGCATGCTGGCTGGCGACAGAGGTGGATGGACCCTCCTCCATGTCCAGCAGGTCATCCTCACTGCCTGGTCTCACCACCACCATCTCCTGGAGACGAACAGGATCTGCAACAGAAAGAGAGGACATGTGAGTGCATGTGACCAACCTCCCCCCCCCAACACCACCACCATGTCATACCGTGCAGTGATGGGCTTCCACCTGTCTGGAATCCACCTCCTGGTATGCCCTCAATCGCACTGCACTGCCTAGTTGCAGCCCGTCAGTCCTCAGCCGGGGTCAGCTCCACCACCGCTGGCTGGCCCCCGCCAGTGCCAGCGTGTGCCGCCCTGAGGGCCGCCACCTTCTCCTTCACCCTCCTGCAGTCTGTCCCAATCTTTTTCTTGCATTCCTGCACAGAGCGCTGGTGGCTTCCGTGCAGGTTCACTGCCCGGGCTACCCCCTCCCATGCAGCTGCATGGGCCTGAGGGGTGCCCCGGCTTCCACGCAGTAGTGCCTCATCCTCCAGGTAGGCCTGGAAGAGGGCCTCAGTCTCTGCCGTGGTGAAGTTGGGCCTCCTCCTTCGCCCACCATCCTCACCCTCACCTTGTCTCTGCTCAGTCATGGTGATCTGTATGGGTGTAAGTGGACACCTGTCACTGTGCAGTCTACAGCATTATCCCATGCCCATTGTCCAGAACATCCCACAGCATGCAACTCACCTCTCACCTGCAGTAACCGACTCTGTCCAGCACAGCCCACTGTCGCACTTTTATAGTGCAATGCATGCAAATTAGGAGAGGAGCAACTGTAATGAGATGCAAATCGCACCACTGCACCCTTGAATGGCTGATCAGATGATTTGCATGTGTCGGCTGAATATCGCGCCATTGCGCTTTTCGCAAGATGGTTGATCCGGCTGAGCCAATAGCGCAGATCTGTGACTGTGCGGTACACTGCATTGCGCATGCCCAGGTAGCTTACGCAGGCGTCTGCCGCGCTGATGACGTGCTGTGGAGATCGGCAATTCTGGCCATGGCCACCATTGTGCCAGTGGCGCTACAGCACTGGGCACTATATGGCACTGTGACACTACTGCGCAATAGTCCACTGTGGCACTGGTACGCAGGTGGTCGGTCGCGCATGATGCGTATACATCAGATGGCGTTGTGCGTGGCCTTGCGTCATAGACCCCTGACCTGGTGTCCGACCTTTGCCCCCTGCCGCTGTTCGGCTGCCATGTGTACGGCCCTATTGCGCTGTCTGGTGACAGCGCTATGTGGACTGACAGCGCTGTTCGAACAGCGCGATTGGAACCTATGGTGGTCTATTGCGCAACATCTCCACGTGGGGTTGCCGCGCAGCGGGTGCCATATTGCCTGCTGTAAACTTGGTAGCATGGCACGCAGGAGGGCAGTGCAATGGAGCCCCGTGGAGGTGGCCAACTTGGTGGCCCTGGTGGAGCCCCACTATGGGGCACTGTAAGGTGAGGTGCACCTCACCATGGCTAGGACCCAGGTCTGGCAGCAAGTGGCCAGTGACCTGGTGGGGATCACTGGGCAGCGCCGGTCTGCTAAGCAGTGCTGGCACAGATACAGTGACCTCCACAGGAGGGAGCCTGAGCTGCATGAGCGGCTGCATTCACGTGCCAGGAGGGGCGTGGTGCCTAGGCCTGGTGGGTGTACCGTCTATGCACCTGTATTCTCTGTAGGGGCGTGAGTGTGTTTTGGTGGATGTGCATAGGTGATGGCTCTGACATGGTTGGCTGTGTCAGTGTGTGCAGGTGTGAGATGCATGGGGCTGGCTGTGTGGGCAGGCACTCTCACTGGGGCAGGGGCAGTCAGCTTTGGGGTCACACTGATGTTTTTCTCAACATATGTCTCCCACAGGCTGGGATGTGAGGATGCAGGCACATGCTGCAGAGGGTCGTGACAGGGCCCCAGTGCCAGTCGGTGGTGCAGCAGGAGTGGGCCACAACAACAGCAGCAGCAGCATCAGCAGACACACCTTCTTGCGGAATGTGAGTATCATTACATCATGGATGCTATTGCATGCTGGAGGGAGTGGGCATGACCACCAGCCATGCACAACACAGCCATGCATGACACAGGCGACATTCATCACTGTCCAGTGTCACTGCACGTCTGTGTGTGCATCACTGGTGGTCCATGCATGCACTGGGCATATGGCTGTGTAACTGGCATCGCACCACATTGCCACGTCACTTGACAGCCTTGTTTGTGCTGTGATGGACATGGGCAGTGTGTGTGTGCAGTGGTGCACATAGCTGGTGCTGCCTGTTTGTGATGGCCATGTGCATGTTCACTGTGGGTGGGTGCATGCCATCACAGGTGCGGGACATTGGTCTATATGGCTTGCAGGTTGGGTGGTGTTCAGGGTTGTGGTCAGTCACAGCCATTGACTGTGTTCCCATTTTCCTAGGCCTCAGTGTTCTCAGGAGGATACAGCGGGAACTGCATGGGCTGATGCAAGTGTCCTTGGACAACCAGGCCATCCTCAGGGACATCCATCGACATGGCCTGTGGAGGAGGCATCGCCAGGCACAGTGGCACTGGGCGGAGGAGGACCAGCCTGCTGGGCCTTAGGCCAGATTCCCCTTCCCACTTCACCCATCCCTCTCACCCTGCCTTCCCTCTCCAAGTTGTTCATCCTACCCTTGCCCACCCCTACCTTGTACCCTCACCCCTTGTAAATAGTTATGGTGTTGTTGGTTTTGTAATTTACAGTTTTATAATACATTTATATTTTGTTATGAATACTGTGTTGGTCTCTGATTTGCAGCTGGCTATGGTTGCTCAGTTGCAGTGGTGTGCATGCCATCTGGGGTGGTATGGTCCTGTATGTGTGTGTGTGTGTGTGTGTGTGTGTGTGCGTGTGTGTGCGTGTGTGCATGGGGGGTATCTCCAGCATGGCAGTGACTTTCTGTTGGTCTTGCCGTCTGCTGCCACCCACTGCTGGGTGCACAGGGTGGGTCTGGCTTGTATGCTTCTCTGCTGCACGGGGTTGACGTGTGCCGGGGGGGATGCATGGTGTTTCCTGCAGTGCCAGTCACTGCACATGGGTGGTGTCTTGGGGTCACGGTGCAGGGTGTGCTGTGCGTACGGGGGGCTGATGTGCACTGTGGTTGTCAACCCCCTGTGTGTGGCACTCTCAGCCTGCCAGTGGTTGTGCTGGGGCGTCATGGCTCTGCTGTGCATTGTTGGCTTGTCCCCATGGGCCAGTAGATCATCCGTCCCACCCCCAGTGATGCTGTGCTTGGGGTGTGCAGGTGTCTTGTTGGTTCTGCAGTGTGTTCCTGTGCCCATGTGTGGCATGGCTGGCGGTGGGCCCCAGCCTGCCTCCCTGGTTGTGCACTTCCATTGCTCTGCTGGGGGGAGCGCTGTGCTTGCGCTATGGCACCTCTGGACTGCTCAGCTGGGCTGCCCTTGTTGTGTATGGCGCAACCTTGCTGCTCTAGCTTCCTTCCTGGTTGCGCTATGGGCGCAGTTGAGTCACGATATTCAGGCGTTGGCTGCTTGCGCAATTTGTTCTGCTCCATGTTTGAATATCGGCGTCTGTTGCATATGCGCAATTGATTTGTCGCTTGTTCCTGCTGTTGCGACATTTTGTGAGCGCAGTTTGAATATCTGGCCCATTAAGTTCTTTAGTCTCTCCTCATATGGCTTCTCTTGCAGACACTGCATCATTTTAGTTGCCCTCTCTGACTACCTCTATCCTGTCTATGTCCTTGCAGAGATGGGGTCTCCAGAACTGAATGCAGTACTCCAGATGGGGTCTCACCAACTGTCTTTACAGAGGGATAACAACTTCCTGTTTTCTGCTGGTGATGCCTCTCCCTATACATCCCAGTATCCACCCAGCCCTCCATATTCACTTCTCACACTGCTTGCCAACCTTAAGGTCATCTGATATGATTACCCCAGGTCCCTTCCATTTTATGTTGGCACGCTTGCGCAGCCAACATCTTGTGGCAGTGGAGATTTGGAGGCGCGGTCGCTGATGGGTGAATGCAGGGAATGCACCAGTAGGTGCGTCCCTCATTCCCCAATCAGCATGCATGCTGGTGCCACACCATGCATAGTAATGTGGTGAGTACATCTAAGGAAAGGTCCGCTGCAATCCGAGCAAAGCTCGTAACACGAAGTGGACCCTTCCTACATGCTTGCCAGCTACTACCATGGCGGCTAAACTGCTGACTTTGGGGGTGCCCAATCCCCCGGTTGGCTTGCCCTGCAAACTATGTGCCGATGGGGGATCCCACTCTCTGTCGGCAGAATGTGTCTCCCACTGGTTTGTTGTTTTGCCGATGGGGTGCCCAATCCCGTCGGTATCCGCCTCCCTTTCCTCTGTAATGCTGGATGGGGAGCCCACTCCCCATCGGCATGATTCTATCTTCTGTGCTGATGGGGATGCCCCATCCCCATCGTCTACTGTACCCCAAAAAGAAACCACCTGTAAAAAGAAACCGTCTGCAATGTGTTTTGTTTGTACCTGCAAGCAGAAAACGGTCCCTCGTAGTCTCCCTACCCACCACCTGCACCCACCCACTGTGCACCCTGCCTCCCCACACCCTATAGCTACCTCCCGAGCTGGGCGGGACGATCTTCGGTGGACTGGGAACAGGTCTGCACTCTTCAAAGCCGACCGTGAACTGAGGAAGTGCTGATAAGCTGTATTATGGAATAAATAGGATTTTTTCAACTTTGCTGCATATCTCAGGCACTTTGTGGAATTTTTGCACCAAATTTTCAACATGGGATTTTTGGGATCCCTCCTCGTGAATTCTGTCACAGTTATGATGTTAATCAGTCCCAAAAGATGATTTTGCAGTCACTATGCAGAATCACCTTTCAGGACTGATTAATGCAAGGACAGTCACAGTGTTCATGAGGTGGGCTCTCAAAAAGGCTACGTTGCAAATTTGGTGGTAAAATTAAAAATAATGGCTGTTTTATGAGCGTGCGTTGTGCACTTGCTATGCACGCTTGTAACTTCACGGATTCACAACATTTTCATGCCAAATTTTCAACATTGCCATTTTTCTACACCTCCTTGTGAGCAGTGCAGCTGTCATTTTTCACATCCTGGCCGAAATGTGTTTCCGCACTTCTGGTGCACTATACCGTGGTCACTGTGGGAAATCAGTATTCGGGGCAGATTATAAAAATGACAGTGACACTGTTCATGAGCAGAGGTCCTAAAATGCCTATGTTGAAAATTTGGTGACGATAGTCAATAAAATGACTGTGTTACGAGCGTGCATTGCGCAGTTTGCATGCACACGTGTAACGTTGTGCATTTGTAATATTGTCACTCTGGATTTTCACCATTGCCATTTTTCCACACCTCTTGATGAACAGTACAGCTTTCATTTTACATATCCTGCCCGAAATGTGTTTTTGCACATCCGGCGCAGAATAGCAATGTCACGGTGCGAAATCACTTTTTGGGACAGTTTGAGGAAATGACAGTGACACTGCACATGAGCAGAGGTACTAAAAAGCCTATGTTAAAAACCTGATGCCGGAACTCCATAAACTGACTGTGTTACAAGTGTGCATTGAGCATTTCCAACGCACCCTTGTAACTTCGCACATTTGCAATACTTACATGCCACATTTTCACCACTGCCATTTTTTTATGCCTCCTCATGAACAGTACAGCTGTCATTTTTCACATCCTGCCAAAAATGTGTTTCCGCACTGCACTACCAAAGCCAATGCCAGTGCGACAACATTCGGTATTGACAAATGCTTGTTGTTGTTGTTACTACCTTCCCCCCACATTGTGTAATCTTCTCCTGGGTTTTTGTTTCCCAGGTGCATTATTTTGCACTTCTTTGCATTGAATCCAAGCTACCATACTTCTGACCATTCCTCCAGCCTTGCCAAGTCCCTTCTCATCCTTTCCACTCCTCCTAGTGTATCAACCCTGTTGCAGATATTTGTATCATCTGCAAAGAGGCATACTTTTCCTTCCAGTCCCTCTGCAATGTCAATTATAAAGACATTAAAAAGGACTGGACCCAGTACTGAATCCTGCGGTACCCCACTAGTAACCTCTCTTTCGTCAGAGTGGACTCCATTTACAATTACCTTCTGTGTCCTGTTGTCCAGTCAATGTTTTACCTAGGCTACCACCCGTGACCCACTCCCAGGCTGGTTAATTTGATTATTAATCTTTTGTGTGGGACTATGTCAAATACCTTGCTAAAGTCTAGGTAGGCCATGTCCACAGCCCCTCCCTGGTCTACTACTTTCGTCACCCAGTTAAAGAAATCAATTAGATTCGTCTGACATGACCTTCCCGCTGTGAACCCATGCTGCCTTGGGTCCTATGCCCCACTTTCCTCTAGGTACTCAATTCTTTCCTTCAGAAGTGATTCCACAATCCCTACCACAGAGGTCAAACTGACAGGTCTGTAGTTTCCTGCCTCTGTCTTGCTTTCACTTTTATGAAGGGGAATCACATCTGCTTTCCTCCAGTCCTCAGGTACCACACCATCCTCACGTGATTTGTTAAAAAGGGTAGTCAGTTGTGTCACTAGTTCTCCCCTTAATTCTTTTAGAATTCTGGGGTGAATCCCATCAGGCCCCATTGCTTTGTTCACCTTCAGTTTTACGAGCTCTTTCAGAACCCTTTCTTCTGTGAAAGAACTGGGATTGATCCCCCCTATCCATAGTGCTTCTGTTAATTGGATTAGGCACCTCCCCCTCCTCCTCTTTTGTGAATACTGAGCAGAAGTATTCGTTCAGTATTCCTGCTTTTTCACTGTCCCTCTCTGCCCACCCACCGTCCTTTCTATTCAGCCTCATTATCCCTCCCTTTGTCTTTCTACGCTCCCTGATGTACCTATAAAAGGTTTTATCCCCCTTTTTAACCGAGTTGGCTATCTTTTCCTCAGTTTGGGCCTTTGCTATTCTGACTTCCCTCCCTGCTTCGTTCTGCCTTAACTGTCACAGTTCTCAGTCCTGCTCATTCTGTGTTACCTTATACTTCCTAAATGCTATCTTTTTCTCCCTAGCCTTCCCTGCCCCCTCTTTTGAGAACCATAGTGGCTTTTTCTTTCGTTTTGATTTGTTTATTTGCTTCATACAAAGGCTTGTTGCCTCTGTGATGTCAGTTTTGACGTTTCCCCATTGTTGCTCCACCCCTCCTTCTAGCCTGTTCGCTAGTGCTTTTCTAAGGCACTCTCCCATCTTGCCAAAGTCAGCCCTCCTAGAGTCCAGTAACATAGAAACATAGAATTTGACAGCAGATAAGGACCGCTTGGCCCACCTAGTCTGCCCATTTCTCTAGTCTGCCCAGTACCCTCACTTTTGTATGGCTTGATTCTGTAGCCGGGTTTATTGTGAACCACACTGTTTGGTGGTCACTTGTTCCCAGATGGCTACCCACTTCTAGATCTGAGATCCTCTCACTGTCCCTGTTTGAGAGTACAAGGTCTAAGATTGTTCCCTCATGAGTGGGTTCCAAAACTAGCTGTCTGAGGCATGCCACCTGTAGGGCATCGAGAATGGATCTGCTCTTGGATGTGGCTGCAGCAAACGTTCTCCAGTTAACATCTGGCATATTCAGATCCCCCATCAACAGTATCTCCCCTTTCTCTGCCATCCTAAGGATGCCTTCTATCATATTTTTGTCTGCCCTGATGTTTGTTGCTTGCACTGTTTTGTCCTCTCTGTGACGAGGTATCTTTGTAAATGAGCCTCTGGCTCAAAGGTTGTTAAACTGATGTTCTAATAAATAAAAATAAATAAAATATCCTTGTCCATTCCCTTTCCCTGACATAGGGGTCTGTATACAACCCCTGTGCAGATTGTGGTGCCATTTCCCATGTCTAAGGTGACCCACAGTGCCTCCTCTCCTCCTTGTTTACTTTTTTGTTCCATTGCTTTTATCCCTTCCCTTACATAGACAGTTATTCCTCCCCCCTTCTGCCCTCCTTGTCTCTCATGTAGGTTGTGTACCCTGGAATGTTAACATCCCAGTCATGGTAATCTGTGTACCATGTTTCTGTGACTACTACGATATCCAAGCATCCCTCTTCCATCAAGGCCACAAGTTCAGGGAGCTTGTAGCCCAGACTATGGGCATTGGTACTCATTACCCTCCATTTCTTGATGGTCTTACCCCTTTTTGTCCCATCCCTGTCCTTATTGCCTTTGTCATTTTCTCCATGTACCACTGCCCTTCTCACTATCGACATCTCTGTCTTGGTGTTTGCCTCACTTACTACCCTGATTTTTTTTGGGTGGGGGCTAGGATTTCCCTGCTCCTTTCCAGTGCCTTCCCCCTTGGCTAGTTTAAATGCTTGCCAATGAAGCATTTAAACCTTTCACCTAGGATCCTGGCTCCCTCCTAGACAGATGCAGACCATTATGCCAGTATAGGCCTGCATCATTCCAGGTGAACCCCCAGTCCCCAATGAAGCCAAATCCCTGAGCACTGCACCAGTTTTTCAACCACTGATTGAATCCCATGGTGTGGAGCACCCTAGCCTCATCCATGCCATAGACAGGCAGCACCTCTGAGAAGGTTACCATGCATGCTACTTGTCTAAGGCCCTTCCCCCAACTCCACAAACTCTTCCTGCACTGCTCTGATCCCTTTCTCAGCCAGGTCATTTGTTCCTAGGTGGACGAAGACGTTCAGCTCCCTCCCCCATGCAACTGCTCTAGCAATCCTGAGAATTCGCTCCCTGTCCCTCCAAGCCATAACATCAGGCAGGCACCTTACCTCCCTCTTCCCTTCCCTTCCTCTTCCAGTTCTACAGCTTAGATGGTGTCCTGTAGCCTCCTACAGTTTCCCCTAACAAACATACTATCATAGTTATAGCCCCCCGACACCCCCCTTCCTACCAGCTTGCCAGACCTCATCTGAGTTTATTAGTCTTATTGGTTTATCATCTGCCACATTATTTGCATTCTGCACCTATGCTATGCAATTTTGTGTCCATTGTCATTGCACCCTACTGCTCTCTTAATTCCAATGATTGGTATCTTTGCATTTCTGTGTACCTGTAATCCTTTGCTATTGTTCCCTCCACTGTGCCCCCGGGTCACACCTGGAAATAAGCCTTGGCTCAGTGTGCTTTTCCCAGTTACCAATCATTAAATAGAATAAAATAAATACTGGTAAAATAAATTCTAAACCTCGAGAACCAAACCAAAGGGCTGGAACTAACTAAATGAGTCTTTGGTGAGGAAACCTTTTTTGCTGCCACATAACTATAGCCCCTGAAGAGCTGCGAAGCAGCAGGGCCATCTGCTGACAAATGGAGGGAGCTACAGTGTTTGTGAATGACATGCCTGGAAACTGTGATGAGGCTAAATTGTAGTTGTACATGGATAACACAGTGATATATAAAAGCCACCCTGTTCCAATTTTGCTTAATTCCTGCTTTGGCGAGGATTTCAAATACTAGTAAATGGTTCTTAGTGAATAAATTGACACTAAAAACCAAAAAGACTAAAGCCATGCTGTTGGCACAAGACATCTGGGTGCCAAAAGAAAAAAAGGCTACTTAGGCTGCACACTGCTGTAGGATCCCAACTTGATGCTGTAGGCTCACTGAAATATTTGGGGGTTCAGCTTGACCAGGAGCTTAGCCTTAAGTGTCACGTTGAATACTTGCCCAAAACATTTCATCAAAACTTGGACTAATGTGTGGAGTTATGGCTCGCCTTATGCAAGAAGCATGACTAGCCATCTCGAATAGTATCATCCTCCCCGCTTGTTGCATGATGCCCAGTCAGGAAACTGAGCTAAGCAGCTTGTAGTACTATATAACAAAATTGCCAGTTTGCTGTGGATATCCTGTATAGGTGCCTCACTGCAATGTGTACTCTAGCTAAAATAGCCATCCCTAGAAGGAAGTTTGGATTATCCTCTGCTGTTTGTTTATTTATTTATTTAAGCGTTTAACCAGGAAGGCATGCTGAGCAGGCTACTGCTCGATTCCAGATGCATCCTGGGGGGAGGGCGTACAAGTATGTAGTTGAAAGACAAGTATAATACAAGTGTGGATGTATAATGGGATGCCTTGCCCATAGAATAGTAAAAGGCCCCCCCCCACCTATGCTGCACGACATGAAGCCTGAACCTCAGAGGAGGCATTTCCATTCTTCTTTCCAGCACTCTACTAGATGTTACTAAAGCCAAGGCTGGCTCCGCGGTAGCCTGTCCTTTGCCTTCTTAACCCGCAACATTTGGAACAAACTCCCTCCTGAGATCCAGGACTGCAAAACCCCCAAGTACTTCAAGAATATCTGGCCTTGTTGTCTCCTATGTAGAAACCTGTAGTCTATACTTGTGCTTGTTAAAGTTCCTGTACTTATTCTACTGTTTTATCTACTGTTGTATTTAGTAATGTATGTTAATTCTCTGCTACTGTACAAACATTGTATGCATGTGTACCATCTCCTTCTGTTCCCTCCCCCCAGGACGCATCTGGAAACGAGCAGGTGTCTGCTCAGTATGCCTTCCTGGTGAAACTTTTAAATAAATAAATAAAATAGCTCTCTGGCTTGGCAGAAGTCACGGCAACTGCAATCGTGGAATGCCTTCTGATAGAATGATGGTTTAATCTCCAAATCTTGTTTATCTGCTTTGATTTCTCTTGATATTTTTATTGTAACTGGCTGTAGAGTGTATATGGCTAGGTTTTCTCTTGATTGTTCACCAGTGTTATTTAAACTCACGGGCCCAGATATTCAAAAGGGTTGCACATGGCACAACAGTGTTTCACCATGTGCAAACCACTGATACACCGACGTGATATTCAAGCGGAATTGTGCCTTGCATAAATCCAATGCTCAGAGCGCATCAGTAATGTATGCGGCTGGGTAGAGGTATGTCCATGCATACTCTGCATCCCGATATTCAGCCGGGATGTGCTGAGGTCCATCATGTACAACCCCTACTTGTGCCGCACACGGTTGATCAAAAAAGGAACAGCGGCTTTATTACCACCCACAGGTGAGCTGCGGGATGCAGGGTGCAACACGGCAGCTGCCAAGTGTGGGTGGCCACCCGAGCTCCGGCTGCACCTGGCAGCATCCCATGCCTGATCTGGCATATATACAATATGACCCTCCAAAATCCCTGGTGGTCCAGTGGACCCCCTCCCCACCACCCACCCACTGAGCCCCCACGCCCGCCCCCCAGGTCAGCGGCGGGCAGCGCCCACCCACCTGCCATCCCACCGCCCACTGACTGACACCGTAGGTAGGGCTGTACACCCATTGGTCCACAGTGTGAGCCAATGGGTGTGCAACCTAAATACTACACATTCCAGATATGTGAATGGATCCATTCACATATCTGGAATGTGTAGTACGGTAGGTAGCAAGCCCATTGGCTCACGCCAGGACCAATGGGCGACAGCCCCACCTATGGTGTCGTCGGCAAGGGCAGCAGGGCGGGCAGGCAGGGCGCTGCTGACCCGGGGGAGCGGGTGGTGGGGCCCAGTGGGCGGTGGGAAGGGGGCCAGGAATATTGGACTTTATTATATTCATACATAAGCCCGTGATCGGGCTGACAGCGGTCCACTGGACCACCAGGGATATAGGATGCAATTTTATTTTACAAATGCCCATGATCGGGCTGTAGGGCACATTGCCGCGCTGTGCAGGGGGCGTCGGTCCCCAATGGCTGCTGCCTGGCAGGGCGCCAGGTGCAAGTCACCAGGGATCGGCACACCTGCATGCAAATGGAGCCATAATGACATGCAAATGGCCCCATTTGCACCTTGCATATGTTATGGCCCCATTTGCATGTGCACTTTTGAATATCATGGTTACTGCACATAGCACAATGGAACTTGCACTAGTGCATCCCCCTGCTTCACTCTGGCGACTTGCGCTGGTGCAGTGCCACTGTGCCATGCACACTGTGGGTAGCCAGGGTTCGATATTCAATGATGCTGTGCCATGGCATAGCTCCGTTGAATATTGCCCAGTCAACACCCCTGTGCAGCTAAGTTGCGCTGCATCCAGGCTTGCACCACAGCATGGCGCGGTTTGAATATCTGTGCCGAGAGTCAGACTGTGTTCAGTATTGATTTGTTTTGTACTCCATCCTTCCTGTATACTGTAATGTTTTCTGCTGCCTTGATTGTCTACTGTATTGTAACCTCCTGGGTTGTGCCTGAAAATATGCAGTTTATTGTCTAGTGCACCTATACAATTAACAAAAACTAAATAAATAAACCCCTAATGCATATCTGCCTATTTGTCTATGTACTGCTGAATGTGTATGAGAAATGGTTCCATGTCCAAAGTTTTTGTTCAACAGTATTGTCTTTACAAAAGTGAAACAACCTAATAATTGTATGCATCAAAAAACAATATTTATTTAAAATCCACAGCAACATATTTAAATACAGTGGACCTTCATTTTCATATTTCACCTTAAAAATGCAGACCTAGAACATAATAAATAATGTTGTCTAGTATACATCTGAAGGATAAGTTTTCTGATGAAATATTAATCTTCTGAATATCTTTAGTAATCACTTTAGTAATTAATATCAATTACTATCAATGTGCAATTTGTATGAGCGAATTTGGAAAGTTTGTCCTTCGCTAACACAGCTAGTAAGCCTGAGTTTAAACAGGATACCTCTGAACCTTTCTCAGTTTTTATCTTACAAAGAATTCATATGAACAGCTGTAGTTGCACCACTGAGCAGGCTTTAGGAGTGAGAAGCTGAAAGTTCATGTGAAATCCTCGTAAAGTAAAACTGGGAAAATGTTCACTAGGTACTATAACACTGCAGCCAGGCCACTGGACCAGGCATAATTATTTGGTCAAGAGACTGTTCCCACGATCTGGGAAAGTCAAGAAATAAGCCTAGATCCCCAGAAGATGACATAAAGAAAGTGGCAAAACATTGGGGTTTTGTAAATAAGTGAAGAGTCTACCAAGTTTCCAAGTGCATGGGCATTTTTTGGCCTAGGCGCCCCTCCTCTCTCTGTTGATGTAGACTTACTCACAAATTATCCATTTTAATTGTACTGTATCCAATTTTTATTTTCAGACTTATTTCCCATCTTTTTTTTAATTTATTTCCTTACTAATTGCTGCTGATTTTTTAAGGTCTTCTCACCTCTGATTCAAGCCTTCTTCTGTGAACTGGTACTGTCCTTTCTAGTTCACCTGGTAATAATAAAAGCTCATGAGATTTTGTATTTCTTGTTGTCATTTGTATTTCTAGTTCTCATTTTATCTAAAATGAGGTCTGAATATAAAAAATAGCTTAAACACTTTAAAATTATTCCAATTGCCTTGTTTGGTAACTAGAATATTTACCATACTTAATATAATTAATCCAAACTGAGTACCCATCAATTATAACACCACGTTTCAGTAAGTTTATTTCAATGTTTTGGTGAATAGCGTATGAAGTCAGTAGTGCTTGTGTAACGTAGTTTACTTTTTTGGCTTTACTCAATTTCCACCCTTGGTAGGGAAACCGGGTAGTGAGTAGGGAATAGAAAGCCCAGTATTAAGGGTGAGCAGAGAGGATGGTGGGTGTTGCATAACACGCCAAGCAGGGGACTGCTGAAGGAGGCTGGCCTTCAAGGGGAATGTGGGAGGAGCTATTCCCCCACAATGAACCTCGGGCTTTAGCCCTCCCATTTAATGTTTTGGTGAATAGCATATGAGTTAGTAGTGCTTGTGTAATGTAATTTACTTTTTGGCTTTACTCAATTCACACCCTTGGTAAGGAAACCGGGCAGTGGGTAGGGAATAGAAAGCCCCAAAAGAATTACTAATAAATGTCTGAAAGAGTAAGATTATGTCCTTCAACTCATGGAGAGTATGACTAGTAGCACACAGGAGAGGACCCCCCCAGGTGGAGGAAACCTCTGAGGACCCATGGTTACTGACACACCTGTCCTCCAGGCAAAACTAAGAGGAGATGAATCTAGGTTCTAGCAACCATATTCTAAGACCTGATGAAGGTGAACTGCTTGGAGAGATGACGGTCCATCTTAAAAGTCCATTGGATGATGCATTCTGGAAGGACGATTCGAGGTTGAAGAGGTAGGTCTATTCTGAAGGAGCATCTGGATCCTGAAAGTGGAGTAGATCCAGTTGAAAAAGGTGGAATGCAGTCCAGGTTTCCAAGGTGATGATAGATGATATCCATAGGATTACAGAGAAAGTAAGCATGAAGAGCACGATTTGATAAAATGTGCTGCCAGACTTTGAACAGTGGGAAGTATGATAGGTTATGAGTTCATAAGGTAAACAATCTGTCTTTGTAGACGATTTGACATTCTCATTAGAGTCTGAAGGTTTGGAGTTAAGTGGTGAGCAATAAGTTGCAATATAGACATCCATGAAGAAGATGAAGGAGTCAGACAGAATCTCTAGGTACCTGTTAGGAGGGGTGACGTGGAAGTTTTTAGAGCAATGAAGGAAGGTTGGTATATGCAGCACAGATTGTAACTGAATGTATATGGAAATTATTAGAAGTTCAGTATGACAAATTCAAGAGTTGACTTGGGTATTGATGCCATAATGATAGTTGCATAGGCTTCTGCTGGTCTGCCAGAGAGAAAAGGAGATAATGGTATTGCTATGGCATACTTGCCAGTGACATGAGCTGAGGTGGCCATGACTGTTTGCCTTATAAGTTGATCCAATGTCTGAATGCTGTAGGAAGCCCAGAAACAGGTATTTGAAGGAGTCTATAGACTGATGTGCAATGGGAGGTTGAGGTGGTGTAAAATGCCGTGCCTAGCATTTAAGTTGGATATAGGCCTGTTGAGAGGCATGACTTGGATAATGAGACAGCCAGGTCAGTAATGGACATGCAGATTGAGAAGTCAATGAAGCCTGCTCTCGGTGAAAGTCTTCACTGGAAGGAGTATGGGAGGTGAATCATAAGAGATGAGCTAGAAGGATCAGTGGAGGGCAGCTGACTTGATTGATGGTAATATGATGAAGGAATGTAGATAAATGTATAGTATGGTGACATCCAGGAGCTAGAAAATAGTTGCTCAGATAGTCTATAAGACATGTTGTCCAAGGGATGTTGCTAGAAGGAGTTTTCCTCAGGTGAAATGAACAAGTGCTCCATAGAGCAGTGGATGAGTGCTATTAGGATGGCCATGGTAGGAGTATGAAATAGATTAACAGGATGAATAGTTGACTGGGTAGGAATACTGGCTGGTGATAGGTATGAAATTTCCAAAAAAGCCATAGCACATGGGAAAGAACCCCAAACTGCTAGGGCGGCATGGAGAAGGCAGCCGACCAAGGATGGAGGGAAAGTTCAGAGTGGATGTCTGCAGACTGGAGGAAGGAGTCCTAGAAGAAGACAGCATAGGCCAAGCTGTAATGACATTGCATGTGCAGGAAAGAACAGGACTGGAGTAAGCACCACAGCAAACCAAATTAGGATGTAGCAAAGCCACTGCAAGCTATGAGTGGTGGATTCATGTAAGACCAAGAAGCAAATCCAGGTACCAAGTGCTATGGAGTTGAGGTACAAGAGTTCCACATCCACAGAAGATGGCTAACAGCAAATGCAGAGAACAGAAGGCACTGCGGCAATGAGGCATGAGGTTCCAACCCCTGAAGGAGAAGGCAAACTTGCATGGCAGACAGGAAGGGGTGACCAGTAGCAAGGAAGTCCAGGAGGCAGTCAAACTAAATGGAGGTGGAGACTGAAAAAGTTGGCAGAGTCCAAGTCCAGCATGCAAGGAAGCCAAGGTGGGGATGAGTACGAAGAGGCCATGGAAGTGAAGGATGTAGGCTGGCAAGGTAGAATGTGAAAGGCAAATGGGGTACAGTGGTGGTCCCATTCCTGAAGGGAAGCAGCAACCAGGTAACATGTAGAAAATGCATAAGGCTGAAACAGTCAATTGCAGACACAGGATCCCATCCATGGTATTCAAGGCGAGATGATCTTCACTCGATGCCACCAGGCAAAGGTAGGATGGTGAAGGCAAATAGAATAAAGTGGTCCCATTCCTGAAGGGAAGCGGCAACTGGGTATTCAGACGGAGAATGCAGAAGGTCAAAACAGTGGATTGGAGACACGGGCTTCCATCTCTGGTACTTGGTGTGAGATGACCTCAAGTCAAAGCCACCGGGCAGAGGTAGAAAGTTGAATGCAAATGGGGTATAGTGGTCCTGTTCCTGAAGGGAAGTGGCAACCGTGTACTGGGTAGAGCATGCATAAGGTTGAAAAAGTCGAATGTAGACTCAGGCTCCCATCCCTGGTAGTCAAGGTGAGATGACCCTGACGAGGCCACCAGGAATAGGTAGGATGTTGAAAGCACATGGAGTAAGAGGCCATGTTCCCAAAGGGAAGCAACAACTGGTAACAGGTAGAGAATGCATAAGTATGACATGGTAGATTGCAGACATGGCTCCCATCCCTGGTAGTTGGGACAAGCTAACCTTCACTTGATGCCACTAGACAGAGTTAGGGACAGAGGATGTCAGGTTTGTAAGCGGTAGGCAGTAGTGAGTGTAACAGAATCCCATCCGTGGTAGACAGGGCAACCCTACCTTCACTCGGTACCTTAGAAGGTACAAGTTAGGGACGGAGTCCGGAAAAACCACTAGTATGGGTTGAGCAAGGAAAGGGCAGCTGGCTGTGCAGTATATGAGGTAAACAGATAGGCAGTATAAGGGGAAGGCAGCAAATCAGAGTGGGAGAATGTAAGGAGAAAGTCATCAGGTATGTCAGTAATGGAGTTAGAGTAATCCAGGATGAAGTATGCTGGTAGTGATGGAATGCAACGAATGATTGAAGGCTGAGTAGGCTGGGTAGCACAGGTCAGGATGGGAGCAGGGGTATAAATGGAGATGGAATGCAGCTGTGAGGAGCGAAACGCTCAAAAGAGAATCAGGGGAGCATGGCACAACACAGAAACATAAACATAGACTTTGATGGCAGATAAGGACCACTTGGCCCAACTAGTCTGCCCATTTCCCTACCTATTAGATAAGCTGCTGATCCTAGCTAACCAACAGCCTACTTCTTCCTACCCCCACTAAAATTGCCTTATGTCTGTCCCATGCATTCCTGAATTCCCCCACTGTTTTTGACCCCATAACCTCCTCAGGAAAGCTGTTCCATGCGTACACCATCCTCTCTATGAAAAAATTACGTCCTCACATTGCCCCTGAGCCGTCCCCCCTCTATCTTCAAATTGTGTCCTATTGTTCTTGCACATTTCTTTTTCTGAAAGATGCTGCCCTCTTGGACTTTGTTGATTCCATTGAGGTACTTGAAAGTTTCTATCATGTCCCCCTCTCCTTCCTTTCCTCAAGGGTATACATATTAAGCTCCTTTAGTCTCTCCTCATATGGCTTCTGTTGCAGACCTTGCACCATTTTAGTCGCCATCCTCTGGACTGCCTCCATCCTGTCTATGTTTTTGTGGAGATGGTGTTTCAAGAACTGCACACAGTACTCCAAATGGGGTCTCGCCAACTATCTGTACATAGGGATAACAACTTCCTGTTTTCTACTAATGATGCCTCTCCCTGTACATCCTAGTATCCCACCAGCCATCCTTACTGCCTTCTCACATTGCTTGCTTACCTTTAGGTCATCTGATATGACTACCTCCAGGTCCCTTTCCATTTTTGTTGTTGTTAATACCTCCCCACCCATTGTGTACTCTTCCCTTGGGTTTTTGTTTCCCATGTGTATTACTTTGCACTTCTTTACATTGAATCTAAGCTGCCATACTTTTGACCATTCCTCCAACCTTACCAAGTCCCTTCCCATCCTTTCCACCCCCGCCTTGTGTATCAACCCTATTGCAAATCTTTGTGTTGTCTGCAAAGAGGCATACTTTCCCTTCCAGTCCCTCTGCAATGTCACTTATAAAGACATTAACAAGCATTTGTCAATGCCGAATGTTTGCTTGCTGGCATTGGCAGTGGTAGTGTAGAAGTTACAGAGCTGCGTAATAGGAATGGCAGTGAAGTATTGAACTGAAGCCAACCCCACCACCACCCTGCAGAGAGTGACAGGCATTGGGGTGTGCGTTTGGGTCATCAGGCATACGGCCACGTTTCACCACACCCACCCTGCAGACACTGACAAGTGCCACGGTGTTCCTTGTGGTCTTTGGCCTTATCGCACCCCATTTCATTAGGAAATAAGGTGAGATGGGTGCGATATAGGAGAATGGGGTGAACTTTGGGGTCAAGAGTCCAAGGCATACCTCGATGCCTCTCAGTGACTGCAGGGTGGAATGGTATGAACATCACAGGCAAGAATCCCAAGTCACACCCCTGATTCCTGTCATTCTCTATAGGGTTGGGCGTTATAGTTGAAAAGCCTAATACCTCAGGCATTCGTTGGTATTTTCACTCCAAATTTTCAACATGTTTGTTTTGTAACCCCACCTCATGAACAGGGGGAATATCAGTTTGTTAGCCGAAAGCTGCTTATGCACAGTGAGTACGGCATTTAGCACCACAGGTGCAAAAATATTCCGAACAGGATGTAAAAAATGACAGCTGTACTCTTTCATGGGGAGGTGTAAAAAATGGCTATGTTGCAAATGTGTAGTAAAAATATTTAAAAAAATGGTGAAGTCACGTGCGTACATAGAAACTGTGCAACGCACAACTGTAATATAATTAGGTTGGGGATTTCTTACAGCAGATTGTCAACTCAGGCATTTTGGTGCCTCCGATCATGAACAGTGTCACTGTGATTTTCTTTATCTGTGCCGAACAATGATTTCCCACAGCGACCACGCATCTCTGCACTGAAAGTGTGAAAACACCCATCGGCCATGTTGTAAAAAATGGCAGCTGTACTGTTCATAAGGAAGTGTGTAAAAATGCCACTGGTGAAAATCTGGACTGAAAATATTACAAAGTCATGAACTAACGAGGATGCGTGGAAACTGTGCAATGCGCACTCATAACACAGTCATTTCATGGACTTTTGTCACCAAATTTTCAACATAGCCATTTTAAGACCTCTGCTCATGAACAGTGTAACTGTGATTTTCTAATCTGTCCTAAACATTGCTTTCGCACACCAACAGCACTAATTATGCGCCGTATGCGAAAACACATTTTGGGCGACATATGAAAAATTGCAGCTGTACTGTTCATAAGGAAGTTTAATAACATGGACATGTTGAAAATCTGGAGTGAAAATATTAAATTTGCAAACTTACGAGGCATGCATAGGAACTGTGCAGCATACGCCGTAAAAGTCATTTTAGGAATTTTTCCACCAAATTTTCAACATAGCCATTTTAAGACCTCTGCTCATGAACAGTGTCACTGTGATTTTCTTAATTTGCCCTGTACATTGATTTCAAGATAATCGATCGCGCCCATTGTGCTACAAATGGGCTGAAACACGCTTTGGGTGAGATGTGAAAATGACAGCTGTACTGCTCATAAGAAGGTGTGGTACAATGGTAATGTTGACAATCTGGAGTGAAAATATTCAAAATGTACAAACTAAACGGCGTCGCGTAGGAACTGTACAACGCCGCGGCTCGTAAAACAGTCATTTTTTGAATTTTTCACCAAATTTTCAACATAGCCATTTTAACACTTCACCTCATGAACAGTGTCACTGTGATTTTCTTAATTTGTCCTGTACATTGAGCTCGCATACCAACTGCTCCATTATGCGCTACATGGGTGGAAACATGTTTTGGGTGGATGTGAAAAATGGCAGCTGTACTTCTCATAAGAAGGTGTGGTAAAATGGCAATGTTGAAAATCTGGAGTGAAAATATTGAAAATTCACGACCTCTGACGTCTGCGTAGGAACTGTACAAGCACACTCGTAAAACAGTCATTTTGGAATTTTTTCACCAATTTCAACATAGCCATTTATCACCTCACCTCATGAACAGTGTCACTGTGATTTTCTTAATTGTCCCATACATTGATTTACTAGACGACCGACTGCCCATTGTGCGCTACATGGGCGGAAACACATTTTGGGTGAGATGTGAAAATGACAGCTATATTACTCATAAGAAGGTGTGGTAAAATGGCAATGTTGAAAATCTGGAATGAAAATATTGAAAATTCGCGAACTTACTGAGCCTGCGAGGAACTGCTGCACTGCGCTCCGTAAAACAGTCATTTTGGGAATTTTGGCACAAATTTTTAACATGGGGTTTTGAGACCACTTCTCATGATTGATGTCACCGTCATGGTGTTATTCAGGTCCGGCGGGTGATTGCCGTCACGCGCGAAAATCACCCTTCGGCTTGAATAACGCCATGACAGTGACATTAATCATGAGAAGGGGTCCCAAAACCCTGTGTTGAAAATTTGGCAAAATTCAAAAAATGCCTGAGATATGCAAAAAGTTGAAACCCCCTATTTAGCCCATTATACAGCTTACCGGCATTTCTCAGTTCGCTGGTCGGCTTTGAAGAGTGCAGATTTGTTCCCGGTCCACCCAAGATCCACACCGGAGTCTGGAGGTGGTGGGGGTGGGGGGGTGGGAGGCTGGTGCGCAGGGTGGGTGCGGGTTGTGGAGGGGGCGGGAGACTCGCCGTTAGACTGCTTTTCCTTTACAGGTGACAAAAGGGAACCGACGACGGACGCTTGCCACGCTGCTGTGGGCTCCAGCGTGGCACAAGGATGTTGGGGGCCGCTCAGCCGACGGGGATTGGGCACCCCGATGCGCCTATGAATTGCTTGCCACGCTGGGGTGGGCTCCTGCATGGCACTCACTACTGAGGGGTGGAGGACAGTGCAGCCCGGCGGGGAATTGGGCACCCCGTCGGCTATGATGGTTGCCCGCTGGGTGGGCACCCAGCATGGCATTTTGGAAGCCTTTGGGGCGGAGGCAGCACAGCCGACGGGATTGGGCAATTCCCATCGGATATACCGCTGCGGTGGGGCGCGGACGCTTCGGCGGGCTGCCTGTGTGTGGTTGGGGAGCTGTGCATGAGCAGCTATCTTTATCGCTGTTCACTCAGCGTAGCTCCTGCTTAACTGTATGCCACTGCATTTTGGAGCGTGTCATAGACAGCTCCAAAATGCATTGGCTTACAGGGGTCGCGCCTGCCAGCCCACTGACTGAATTGGAGGAGGAGGTGACACACACTTCCGAATCTCCGATGATGGCACTATGTTTCTTGCACATGCGTGCAGGCAAACATAAAAAGGACCGAAACCAGTACTGAACCCTGCAGTACCCCACTAGTAACCCCCCTTTCTTTGGAGTGGACTCCGTTTACTATTACCCTCTGTGTTCTGTTGTTCGGCCAATTTTTACTTAGGCTACCACCCTGGGACCCAGCTCCCAGGCTGGCTAATTTGTTTATTAATTTGTGTGGGACTGTGTCAAATGCCTTGCTAAAGTCTAGCTGGGCCATGTCCACAGCCCTCCCTGGTCTACTACTTTGGTCACCCAGTCAAAGAAATCTATTAGATTCATCTGACATGACTTTCCCTCTGTGAATCCATGATGCCTTGAGTCCTGTGCCCCACTGGCCTCTAGGTACTCAACAATTCTTTCTTTCAGAAGTGATTCTATCATTTTCCCTACCACTGAGGTCAGGCTAAAAGGTCTGTAGTTTCCTGCCTCTGCTTTGCTCCCACTTTTTATGAAGAGGAATCACATCTACCCTCCTTCAGTCCTTAGGTACCACACCATCCTCCCATGATTTATTAAAAAGAGTAGTCAGTGGTGTTACTAGTTCATCCCTTAGTTAGTTCTCTTAGAATTCTGGGGTGAATCCAGCAGGCCCATTGCTTTATCCACCTTCAGTTTTAAGAGTTCTTTCAGAACCCTTTCTTCTGTGAAAGGACTAATATCAACTCCCTTATCCAGAGTCCTTCTATTGACTGGTTTAGGTACCTCCCCCTGCTTTTCCATTGTGAATACTGAGCAGAAGTATTTGTTCAGTATCCCTGCTTTTTCACTGTCACTCTCTGCCCAACCAACTTCCTCTTTATTCAGCCTCAGTATCCCTGCCTTAGTCTTTCTTCACTCCCTAATTTACCCATAACATGTTTTATCCCCATTCTTAACTGAGTTGGCTGTCATTTCCTCTGTTTGGGCCTTTGCTATTCTGACTGCCTTCCCCGCTTCCTTCTGCTTTAACTGGTACAGTTCTCTGTCCTGCTCCTTCTTTGTTTCCTTATACTTCCTGAATGCTATCTTTTTCTCCCTAACCTTCCCTGCCACCTCTTTTTAGAACCACAGTGTTTTTTTCTTTCATTTTGATTTGTGTATTTGCTTCACACAAAGGCTTGTTGCCTCTGTGATAGCAGTTTTGATGTTTACCATGGTTCCTCCACTCCTCCTCCTTCTTGCCTGCTTGCTGGTACTCTTATAAGGCACTCTCCTATTTTGACAGCCAGCCCTCCTAAAGTCTAGTACCCTCACTTTGTATGGCTTGATTCTGAGGCTGCATTTGTCGTGAACCACACTGTTTGGTGGTCACTTGTTCCCAGATGGCTCTGCACTTCTAGATCTGAGATCCTCTCTCCATCCCCATTTGAGAGTACCTGGTCTAAGATTGCTCCCTCCTGAGTGGGTTCCAACACAAGCTGTCTGAGGCGTGCCTCCAAAGGGGAGCAATGAGAGATGGGGGTAGGGCTGAAAGGCAGAGAATCGAAAAGGGGAGGAGCTCCAGGAAGGAAACAGCAGGGGAATCATAGGGAGACATATACCCCTTCTTCACATATGTATCTACGGGTTCGGGAAGGATGACGTTACGTCACAAGAGACCTAGGTTTCTTACTCTGCACAGGGGCACCCAAGTAAATCCAACTACAGGAAGCAATAATTGTAATGTCCAGAACCAGAATTGGGATTTTTCAGTATGGCTTTATTTATTAACTCACTGAACATAAACAAAGCACTGCATGGCCCCCCAAAGGGCTACATTACTGTAATGCAGATTAGAGGTTAAACACAGCGGTCCATTTGAGGAATGAACACATTACTACAGATGTCTGGCTTTGGACCCACCAGGCACTCAGCCTGGACTTTGCATGCACATTGGATACATAACCCAACTGGCCCGGCTCCCCTGCCGGCCACTCGACTGACGGTCCACTTGGTGAATGAACCCAAACTTTACTTGGAAAGACATCCCATCAAACAAGGAGGCTCCCAAACTGTGGCTCCCCACACCACTTGAAGTCTGCGACTCCTAGAGATTTGTTTTCGTACTTCCAATCGAAACTCCCATCGCAAGGAGACTCCCATCCAACAAGAAGTAATTTTCCCATCCTGTGGCTCCCCACACCACTTAGAGTCTCATGACTCTAGAGAGATTTTCAGTTGCTACCCACGCTCTCTGTCCCTCTCTCTCTCTCTCTCTCTCTCTCTAGCACCCCGTCCACCGCTGACTTTCTGTCTCTCTCCCTCTCTCTCTCTCTCTCTCTCTTCAAGCACCACGTCCACTGCTCACTTTCTGTCTGCCTCTCTCTCTCTCTCTCTCTCTTGCACCCTGCCCACTGCTCGCTTTCTGTCTCTCTCTCTCTCTCTTCTCTCTCTCTCAAGCACCCCGTCCACTGCTGACTTTCTGTCTCTCTCTCTCTCTCTCTCTCTCTAGCACCCCGTCCACTGCTGACTTTCTGTCTCTCTCTCTCTCTCTCTCTCTCTCTCAGCACCCCATCCACTGCTGGCTTTCTTTCTCTCTCTCTGTTCTCTCTCTAGCACCCCATCCACTGCTGGCTTTCTTTCTCTCTCTGTTCTCTCTCTAGCACCCCATCCACTGCTGGCTTTCTGTCTCTCTCTCTCTCTCTCTCTCTCTCTAGCACCCCGTCCACTGCTGGCTTTCTGTCTCTGCCTCTCTCTCTCTCTCTAGTACCACATCCACTGCTGGTTTCTGTCTCTCTCTCTCTCTCTCTCTGTAGCTCCCCGTCCACTGCTGACTTTCTGTCTGTGTGTCTGTCTCTCTCTCTCTAGCACCCTGTCCATTACTGGCTTTCTGTCTCTCTGTCTAGCTCTCTCTCTACCTCTAGCACCCCGTCCACTGATGGCTTTCTCTCTCTCTCTCTCTCTCTTGCACTCCGTCCACTGCTGGCTTTCTGTCTCTCTCTCTCTCTCTGTCTCTCTCTCTCTCTCTCTCTCTAGCACCCCGTCCACTGCTGACCTTCTGTCTGCCTCTCTCTCTCTCTCTCTCTCTAGCACCCCGTCCACTGCTGGCTTTCTGTCTCTCTCTCTCTCTCTCTCTAGCACCCCGTCCACTGCTGGCTTTCTGCTCTCTCTCTCTCTCTCTAGCACCCCGTCCACTGCTGGCTTTCTGTCCTCTGTCTCTCTCTCTCTCTCTCTCTAGCACCCTGTCCACTACTGGCTTTCTGTCTCTCTCTCTCTCTCTCTCTCTCTCTCTCTCTAGCACCCCATCCACTGATGGCTTTCTGTCTCTCTCTCTCTCTCTCTCTCTCTCCCTCTAGCACCCCGTCCACTGCTGGCTTTCTGTCTTCTCTCTCTCTAGCACCCTGTCCACTGCTGGCTTTCTGTCTCTCTCTCTCTCTCTCTAGCACCCCGTCCACTGCTGACTTTCTGTCTCTCTCTGTCCTCTCTCTAGCACCTCGTCCACTGCTGGCTTTCTGTCTCTCTCTCTCTCTCTAGCACCCTGTCCACTGATGGCTTTCTATCTCTCTGTCTCGCTCTGTCTTTCTCTCTAGCACCCCGTCCACTGCTGGCTTTCTGTCTCTGTCTCTCTCTCTCTCTCTCTAGTACCCTCTCCACTGCTGGCTTTCTGTCTCTCTGTCTCTTTCTCTCTCTAGCTCCCTGTCCGCTGATGGCTTTCTGTCTGTTTCTCTCTCTAGGGTGCCCTTTATTTGCAGCACAGTTGGGGGACACTGTGTATTATCGGTGGGGGTGGACGGGGACAGGAAATCTGGGTGAGGGCTAAGCAGCTGGCCGATCAGCAACATGGAGGAGCAGTCAGCCTCTCCTGAGTCCCCACACTGCCTCCCAATCAAACTCCAAACTGTCCACCTTTTCTTTTCCCGTATCTGTGGAGCACACTGTGCTCCATCGACTGTCTCCCACCCATCGACTGCATCCCACTTCATGATTTTACAATAGCTGGCTGCCTTTCACGTTTGGTTTTGTAGGACAAATGAGTCCCGATGGCACTTCACTGAGTCACTCTACGAAACTGTGGATTAAAAAGGGGATTTAATCCACAGGCACACAGACCGACTTCACCAATTGGGTTGCAGGTTTTTGCCAACCCATATTATAATGAGACTCAATCCCTCTTTATGAAAAAAAAATCAATAAGGAGTCAGATTGTCAGACTGAAAAACTTCCAGGAAATTCAAACTAAGAACAGCGGAACATTTACAAGCAATAGAGAGAAAGGATCAAAGAAATGCTCTCGCCGTGCATGCTGTGCATAAGGGTCCACAACATATCTTCACGTTTTTGGGGATTGAGAAAGTGGCTTTTCCCCTGAGGGGAGGAGATATGAAAAGACTACTGTTATAGCAACACAGCTATTGGCAATATGTGTTTGGGGCTATAAACAACTATATGGGATTAAATGGCAGGTTTCAATTAAGTCTGTTTTTTAGAATATTTGGACTGTTAGTATCTACATGAATTTAAAATCATATTTAACTCCATAAGGGTTAAGGCTGGGAGAACTCGATGACGTCCTGACCCTTATTAAATAAGAACTGGAACACAGTGAAGTTCTGATTTGTTCTGCTTAGTTTTGATTTATTGAAAATATTTGAAAAGATGCAAAAAAATGCATAAAAGTTGCCAAAGTCGGTCACATTTGACACAGAAGCCTAAAGGAAATAATTTTATGGATTATTTGTATAAAAATTAATGTAAAATCTGTTAAAAAGCAAATCAATCACTCACTACTAGCCCCTTCATGGCTAGGCTGCAATGGTGGCATATCCTGCTTGGGTTCATGATATGAGTGTGCTGGGCAAGACAGAGAGAGAGAGAGAGAGAAAGATAGACAGATGCAAATACCTATATCATTAGTATTCTAACCTGTACAAAACTAAGATCCCTCTAACTAACGTGATGTCCTTCTGATGTCTCCCACCCACAAGCCAGGGACAAATTTACTGTCATAACTCATGACTGTACATAGCACACTGACAGCGCAGCAGTCCACCACCACTGCCGTCCAGGATTACCTGACTGACTCCTATAGTACAACTACTGCTAGGTGACCAAATTCAGCAACTGTTAAGTGTGCCTTAGAATTTGAATTGGAGATGCAGACACATCTGGTGCATAGCTGCACGCAGCACAGTCCCACACTGGGGTTGGTTAATGCTTATACTCAATGTAACATGATATACTATAAAACTAATGACAATAAGGAGGAATAATGGGGAATGAGTGATGATGATGACTCTTGTGTGTAGTTGTGCTTTTCTTGTGTTGTAGTGTAAACAGCCTGCTACGAGTCACAAAGTCAGATTTTATCCCCTGGGCCACCCACAGCAAGCAACACAGGCGCATCAACTTGTATGTTGTTTGTCCGAACAGTGTTTTTTTTAAAATGCAAAACAAAAAAGAGTCGCTGTTCATTATGTGGTGCTCAATGTAACAGGAACAACAGTGAGGTAAAAAACATTGGTACACACTCATGCTGGGCACAGACATCGAAAAAAATACAAAGTGCTCAAGTCTTTTTACATAAGTTTAGCTGTTCCACACCTTAGAAGACACGAAATGCCAGAAAAAAAACCTCAACATTTCACACAGGCTACCTTGCGCTTTATCAAGAGAATAACGCGCCACAACATTTGCTTCATGCAGCAATGTACTTTGTATTTGCACATATGTAAACAAAAATTTTAAATGATTGACAATTATATATAAATGTGTTAATTAATCTGTCTATTTAAATGTGTAACACCTGTGCAATGCTGCACTATATAAGAGGTCAAATTTTGTGGCACATTATTCTCTTGATAAAGCACAGGGTAGCCTATGTGAAATGCTGAGGTTTTTTTCCGGCATTTCGTAACTTTTAAGGTGTGGAGCACCTGAACTAATATTAAAGGACTAGAGCACTTTGTACTTTTTTGTCAGTGTCTGTGTCCAGCAATTTTGTTAATACATGAAATCATTAATAAACGTTAACAAGTGATCATGCTTGGATGGCACAAAAAGATTTATTTTGCCAGCCTGCTGCCCTTGCCCTGTACACACAGCCACACTAAAGCCAGGAAAAAAATGTATTTGAGATTTCTGGGACTGTTACATTTCTCATGGGCCCCGCTGCAGCCTCTGACTCTCTCTCTCTCTCTCTCTCTCTCTCTCTCCCTTCTCTATGGCACAAGTCAAAGATTTATTTTGCCAGTCTGCTGCCCTTGCCCTGTACAGACAGCCATGCTGAAGCCAGGAAAAAACATTTGATTTGGGATTTCTGGAACTGTTACACTTCTTGTGGGCTCCCCTGCAGTCTATGTCTCTCTCTCTCTCTCTCTCTCCCCCTCTGGACGAAATCATGAATGAATTTTAACAAGTGATTTTGATTCGTGATTGGATGGTACAAGTCAATGATTTATTTTTCTAGCCTGCTGCCCTTGCTCTGTACACACAGCCACAATAAAAAGGTAGGTAGGTAAAATTTATTTTTATACAGGTAATACATGTCATTTGGACAAAATCCAGTTTACAAGACAGACCTGTGTAATTTCCTATCTAATACATACAATAAGGTTCCATATTAAAAACTAACAGAACACTAAAGACAACAAAATATAACTAAAATAAATCCTTATAAATTATTCTAAAAGAAAGACTTAACAGTTTCCACAAGTTACAATAGATGTTCAACAATCACAAGTATGGGTATTTAACTCCATTATAGTATGAATAAATGAAGAATGATTTGTAATTTCCCTTACATTTACTGGGAGAAAATTCCAGAAACTAGCAGCTTGATGAATCAAAGTCTGATCCCCATATTTATTTTGAGATTTTCCTGCAGATATTTTATTTAAGTGAACTGATCTAGTTAATAACCTATTTGAATAGTGTTTCACTGGAAACAATAATAGTGAAATTGGATGGTTCACCGATAAACATTTCATTTTAAGAATTAAAGTTAACCAATGGCACCAATAATTTGTATCCAAAGGTAACTAGTTCACTTTACTTAACAGTGAGCAATGATGTGTACGATAATTCCCCTTTAGTACATATCTAGCCACACGATAGTACGTTTTGTCCAGTTTAGTCAATAGTACTTTGTTGGCTTTCCTATATATCAATTCTCCATATCTTAACACTGGAATAATTAACTGATCAGCCAGCTTTTTCCTATCTATTGTTGTTAAACATTCAGTACTTCTTCTTAGTGCCCCTACCCTTTTGTTCACTTTTTTGACCAGTTCTAAAATATGACTAGAAAAGGACATATGCTCATCAAATATAACCCCCAGATAACTATAATCCTTAACCTGTTCTAATTTAACTGAATTTCCTGTGTAAACACAACGTTTATTAGTAACATCACCACTTTTTTTTATTGGAAATCTCATACATTTTGTTTTTTTTCCATTCATAATTAATTTTGACCTGGTGAGCCATACCCTCAATCCTCGCAAAATCAGATTGCAGGTTTGATTGTAATACATTTTTTTTTCTCAGATGCAATAATTACCGTATCATCTGCATATAATTGAATCTCTGTATGCTCCGTAACTTGTGAAAGACTATTTATGAACATTAGAAACATAAGGGGTCCCAAGATTAATCCCTGGGGAACACCTCTATTAACACTTCTACTCTCCGATAAACATCCCTGCACCTCTACCGTCTGAGATCGATTACCCAAATATGATTTTAACCAATTTAAAGGGTCATCCCTAATACCTGTCTCCTGCAATCTCTCAATAAGCAAGGGGTGGTCCACCAGGTCAAAAGCTTTTGAAAGGTCTACAAAAATGACTGCTGTCTCCATATTATTTCCTAAAGACCTATTTAACAGGTCACTAAATTCCAAAAGAGCTGTTGTAGTCAAATCATTTTTTCGAAAGCCAGATTGTTTTGTTGTTAACAAACTATATTTGTCCAAATAATCCATGATCTGTATGGAAACAAGTTTCTCCAAACTTTTTGATAATAAAGGTAGTAAGGCTATAGGCCTATAATTATTAACTTCCGCCACATATCCCCCTTTATAAATTGGTTTTACTCTACTTTCTTTCCAAGATAAGGGGAAATAACCTATTTGAAGACTCCAATTAAATAAATGTGTAATAATTGATGCTATATTAGAAGCTGCTAACTTCAAAAATCTACTTTCTAGACCATCATTTCCAAAGGATTTGTAAATGTTTATTTTTTGAAGTACTTTATAAACATTAGTAACAGTCAACATTTTGAATCTAAATGGGGAGGTCCAGTACATGAAGATTTTATTTTAATTTGTTCCGGGTCTAATTGATAAGGAATTTTACAATTAGGAAGATCAACAAAAAAAGTATTTAGTACATTACAAATATCCTTTGAATTTTCAATAAAAATATCACCATATTTTAACCTAGATATTTCTTCTGAAGAATTACATCCTGGTTTGGTCAATTTTTTAATCACTCTCCAAAACTGTCTCGGATCAGTACTCATATCAATTTTATTTTTGTAAAAATAAATTTTTGAAGCCTTAATTAACCTTTTACATTTATTTCTACCAACTTTATAAGAGATCCAATCCCTTTCCAACTTTGATTTTAATGCTTTTTTCCAAATTCTGTTCTTAATTCAAATTTGTTTTAATATTCTGTCATTAATCCATGGTAATTTACTAGACTTTTTTTTTGTTTTAATTCTAGGTGCATGTAAATATGCTCTAATATGGATTTGGCCCTTATGCACTTCCGGAATACTTTCCTCTCCGCCTGGGATAAACATGCCCCCATTCGCCGGACTCGAGTCCGTAGTTCTCACCTACCCTGGATAACCCCTGAGCTGATTGCCTGCCAACAAGCCCGCGACAAGGTCTGGCGTAACTATAAATCCTCACTCCTCCCAGATGACCATACTGCCTACCGCATGCTCTGCAATAGATGCACCAAGGCCATCCGCCTAGCTAAGTCGGAATATTTTAATAACACATTTAATGCTAACATTAGCAGCCCATCTAAATTCTGGAAAGTCATTAACTCCCTTTTCTCCCCCACAACAACTAGCCTTCCCCCTCTTCTCCTTGTCCAGGGGACTCTCCTTTCTGACCCCCAGAAGGTAGCCTCCGAGTTCAATTCCTACTTCACTACCAGCACCCTGACTCTCCTTGACTCCCTTCCACCCACAACCACTCCTTCTCCTCAGTCTTCCTTCCCCCGTCCATCAGGGTTGAACCGCTTCTACTTCAGACACATTTCCCCCACTGAAACCCTAGATGCCCTACACACCCTAAACTCCTCCAAAGGTAAATCCCCCGATGGTCTAGATAACAAACTGCTCTTCCTATCTGCTCCCACCATCGCTACCCCTCTTGCAGCCCTACTAAACCTTTCCTTCACTACCGAGTCACTCCCCTCAGAATGGAAGCACGCCACTGTTCTACCCCTCCCGAAAGCCGGGGACCCTACCTCTGCATCCAATTACCGCCCCATCTCCCTCCTCCCCACCCTCGCTAAACTCCAGGAACACCTAGTGCTATCCCAACTCTCCCACTTCCTCTCAGAAACTAACTTCTTCACCCTTCCAGTCCGGGTCTGAAACACCACTCACCACCTCCTCTCTACTAAGACTCACAGACCATATCCTCACTGGGATGCATAAAGGGCTAATCACTGCTGTTATTTTCATAGACCTAGCAAAGCCTTTCACACCGTAGTCCCATTCTCTCCTACTATCCTGCCTTTCTGAAGCTGGGTTAGCCGAATCCACCACAAACTGGTTCAGTGCCTACCTACTAAATAGAACCCAATCCATCAAAATAGCTGACCATATCTCCTCCCCCAGTCACCACTGGTGTACCCCAAGGCTCTGTTCTTGGCCCCATCCTCTTCTCCATCCTTCTAAATGACCTGCCAAACTCGTGCTCTTCCTCCGCCATTCACATGTATGCAGACAATACAGTCCTCTTCACCTCCGGCCGGACCCATGAAGAAATCACCTCCAAACTTCAAACTGACTTCAACAAAATCCAACACTGGTTCCTCAGCAACCAACTCTCCCTAAATGCTAAGAAGACAAACTCCATGACTTTTGGCACCAGACAGCGACTATCCAAACTCACCTCCCCTCTGAGATTCCACACCTTAAATAACACCATCCTCGAAGAAGTACCCACCTTCAGGTATCTAGGGGTTTGGCTTGACCGTCACCTCTCCTTCTCTACTCACATGGATGCCATCATCTCTAAATTACGCCCCAAACTTGGTGCCTCTATCATGAATCGCACTAGTCCCACTTCCTGTCAGACGAAATAGTCCAGAAAATGATTATACCCTCCTTCGATTACTGTGACGTAGTTTACAGCTCCGCTGTACATACCACCCTAGCCAGATTAGACCCCCTCTTCAATGCATTCTGCCGCTTTGCCCTCAATGCCCCCCCTCGTACACACCACTGCATGCTTTATCGTTCCCTGTCCCTGCCTTCTTTAAGTAACCGGCGCCTAATTCATTGCGCTAAATTCACTTCTAACGTCTGGCTCAGCTCCCTCCCTCCCTACCTCTCATCTGTCCTATCCTCCCTCCTCCCTCCCACACCCTCAGGTCTGCTGACACTAGGCTATTATTCATCCCCATCGAAGGACCTCCACCGCCAATCCGCCTCCTCTTACCTCCTCCCAAAAACTGGAATGACCTGCCCACCCAGATCCGCAATTCTTCATCCAGACTCTCCTCTCCCATGTCCTCTCTAATTTCCTTACACCCAACTGCTGCTGCCCTGACCTCCCCATCACCTTCTCCCACCCCCGCTGCGTGACCAGCGGCCCGGCTATCGCCTAATAGTCTGGCTTACCCTATTACCCCAGCGACTTACACTCTTTCTTTACTCTCTTTACTCACTCCCATACTGTCAATTTCCTTCCTCAACCCATGCTCCCACCCCACCTAACCTCCCCTTCACACCTCCTCACCCCACACCCTCCTTTCCCTACCTCCATCTTGTCTCTCCTACCCCCGCCTACCTGGTATATCCCCTCTTGCTCAACTTCTGCTACTGGCACCCAAGTTCTGTTTACTCACCCTGTTCTGTAACTTGCACTTATGTCCCTCATGCTGCCTCATGTATACTCTGATTTGTATTCCAAACCCTATGTTCATGTTCAGCTCTGTTCCTAACTCGCATGTAACCAAGATGCTGTATTAACTGTCATTGTTTGCTACTGCTGTGTACTATACTGTCTCCTCATGAATACGCTCAATTGTAATACCTTCCACCTATACATTGACGCTGTAATATACTACTGTTAAGCTCAATTATTTTTTTGTTTACTTGCTCCTCTGTAACCCCCCCCCCCCCAGGTCGCACCGTGAGACGAGCATCTTTTTGCTCAGTGTGTCTTTCCTGGTAAAACATTTTCAATAAATAAATAATAATAAATCACATACTTCTCCAAAGGTCTGAGTTAAATATTCAACTGCAGTATCAATGTCTGGGATTAGTTTGCAACGATCCCATTTTATTTTACTTATGCTATGCAAAAACTGAGACTCTGAAAATTTTCTAAAATCTCTTGACCAGTTTTGAGTTTCATAAACTAATTTTTGTTTAAACTGGGACCGTGGCACAGTAACCCAGATCAAACTATGATCTCCAAGACATGGGGGTAAAGTACTCATTGCATCAGTTTCAGTTTGAGTAGAGACCAATATTAGATCTAATATGGATCCATTAGTTGAATTAGATGTATATCTAGTAGGGTTTTTTATCAGTTGTTTTAGTCCCAAATTAGTTACTATATCTTTTAAGTGTCTCCCTCTCGGATTTTTCCAATCACAGTTCAAGTCGCCCATCAGAATTAAAGGTCTACTTCCTGCTAAATCAGTTATTTTTGTTAATATGAATTCCAAATCTGAAATATTGGCCTTTGGAGGTGAATAAACAATTGAAATAATCAATCCTAGATGTCCTAGATAGACTGCCAAAAATTCAATGTTGTTTGTGCCATTTATGCCCCTCTACAGGTCCTTGGTGAGGCCACACATGGAATACTGCAAAAGCCAGGAAAGAAATTTATTTGGGATTTCTGGGACTGTTACATTTCTTGTGGGTCCCACTGAATTCTCTCTGTCTCTCTCTCTCTCTCTCGTGGAAGGCACAAGTCAAAGATTTATTTTGCTAGACTGCTACCCTTGCCCTGTACACACAGCTACACTGAAGTCAGGAAAACAAATTTATTTGGGATTTCTGGGACTGTCAAATATCTCATGGGCCCCCCTGCAGTTTCTCTCTCTCTCCCTTCCCTCCAGATGGCATAAGTCAAATATTTATTTTGCCAGCCTGCTGCCCTTGCCCTGTACACACAGCCACACTGAAGTCAGGGAAAAACTTTCATTTGGGATTTTCTGCAACTATAACATTTTCTCTTGAGCCCCCAGTAGTCTCTCCCTCTTTCCTCTGGATCTGGAATGGCACAAGTCAAAATTTTGTCAGCCTGCCCTTACTCATGTACACAGCTACATTGTCTGAGGCCAAGAAAAGAAAAACACTTTCATTTGGGATTTTTCTGTAACTGTAACATTTATTTTGGGCCCCCAGTAATCTCTCCCTCTCCCCTCTGGATTTGGATTTGGAATGGCACAAGTCAAATATTTTACCTGCCTGCCCTCCCTTGCTCATGTGCACAGCTATACTGTCTGAGGCCAAGAAAAGAAAAAAAACTTTCAGTCTATGCACCATCTTAGTACCCCTTCTCTGCACTGTCTCCAAATGGTCAATATCCTCCTTGAGGTGAGGTCTCCAGAACTGAACGCAGTATTCCATGTGTGGCCTCACCAAGGACCTGTAGAGGGACATGATAACCTCCCTCTTTCTACTAGAAATACCTGCGCTTATACATCCAAGGATGCCACCTGCTTTCTGTACTGCTTTCCCACACTGTTTTCCTACCTTCAATTCGTCGGTAATGATTATGCCGAGATCTCACTCTGTGTCTCCTCAAGTTGATGTCCTTCCAGTGTGTACTTTTTTCCAGGGTTCCTCTTTCCCAAGTTCATTACCTTACACTTTGTGGCATTAAATTGTAACTGCCAATCCCTGGACCAATCCTCTAGCCTTCTAAGGTCAGCTTCCATGTTGTCTGCTCCTTCCCTTGTGTCCATCTGTTGCAGAGTTTTGTATCATCTGTGAACAGGGAAAACCTTCCCTTTTAGTTCATTCACTATGTCTGCTATAAATATGTTAAATAGGATCAGTCCCAGTTACTGATCCCTGCGGGATGTCACTGGTCACTCTACAATCCCTTGACAATGATCCGTTGACCAGAACTCTCTGAGTCCTATCATTCAGCCAGTTACTGATCTAGCTGGCTATCTTTTGTCCAACTCCTGTATGTTCCAGCTTGTTGGTTAGCCTTCTGTGAGGGATGGTGTCAAAGGCCTTGCTGAAATCTAGGTATACAACATCCACCTCCCCTCCTTGATCCAGTGTTCTGGTGACCCAGTCAGAGGTCAATCAAGTTGGCTTGGCAAGAGTGTCCTGCTGTGAAGCCACGTTGCTTTTGCTGCATTTTTCCAGTATCTTTTAGGTACGCCACGATCCTCTCTTTTAGATGGGACTCCATCATTTTCCCCACAAGTGAGGTCAAACTGACAGGGTGGTAATTTCCTGCATCTTCCTTGTTTCCGCTCTTGTGTAAGGGCACAACAGTTGCCTGTTTCCAGTCCTGAGGTATTTTCCCACTGTTTAGTGACTTGTTGAAGAGCTCAGCTAGTGGTGTGGCCAGTTCCTCTCGAAGCTCCTTCAATATCCTAGTGTAACCCCCCTCCCAAGCTGGGAGCTCACCTGGGGCTCCTTCTGCCACCCGGGAGCTCCTACAGCCAGCTACTCACTTCTTTGCTGCCCCAGCCTGCTTCTGGACTTAAGTGGACCGGGGAGCACCTTGACTTTGTTCCAGCGCCTCCGTGCACCTCTTCTTGTGCAGCCGGCGAGCAGCTCGCATCCTCGCTCCTCAGTCTGATCCTGGACTGCTGCCAGGGCCAGGGAGTGCAACAAACAGTTCTCGGCACCTCAAGTGCCTGATAGAAGGAGTAGCCAGTGAGCTGCACACTAGTGTTGCTCCCCTGCCCCCCCTGAACTGCTGCACAGTGGGGCAGGGAGCCAAGGAAGGCTGTAAAGTGTTTCTGGCACCTCAAGCACCCACCAGGAACCACGGCAGAAGTGCCACTCTACCAATTCTCTCCCCAGCCCCACTGGACAGCAAAGGGAGCTGGGGGAACAAAACCAACAAAAATATAAACTTCTAGAGAGACTTCCAACCCAATCCTTGCCTCCAGAGGGTTGGGAATCAGGGGACAACATGGCACCCACTGGGACTACAAGTCCCATGATGGATTGCACCCAGAACTGCTCTTTGCCTCACAGATCCTCCTGGGGAGCCCATAAAATGGAACTTTCGATGGCGCTCCTGTCCCCCAAAGTGCCCCCTGGATCTAACGACCACCAGAAGGGACCAGGAGGGTCCTAGTCATGCAGCCAGATGCTGCCAAGACTGTTTCCTTTTATTAAAAATGGACTTTGATGAGCAATGTATTGTCTGTGGTGGTCATCTTTGTTTATGTTGCTTGAAGACAGTGTGGAATCCTATTGGTAGCTGCAGTACCTCCAGTCAGGACTTGGAACTTGAGGCTAGTGTGGACCAATGAGGTGTTGAGATTCAAACCAAACATTTTGGGGTTGACAATGTGACCCTGGGTCTTTTCTGTGAGAGTGTGGAAGAAGAAACAATTTATTTTGATGGCTTCTGTTGCTGTCACAGAACAAACCTGAAGTAGTTTATGCCAAAACAAACTAAGGCCATTCTCTACTTGTTTCTAATTGTCTGGTAAATCCCAGAGACAAGGGGATTTACCTCAGCCTGGACCAGACTGCTGATATTTGGTAATCCAGATATCAGTGACTGCTGAAAGATGTCTTTTATTTGTGCTTGTGTGAGGTGACCAGTTCACTGCCTCACTGTCCTGACACAAGAGACTGAAATTCCTGCCAGGGGACCTAAACACCGAGGTCCTGCCTGCCTGTTCAACTGCTGGCCTACATGCTAGGTGGATGAAGACAAGTCCCTCTGTGAGTTGAAGACTGCCTACCTTCTGCCAAGGTGGGTGAAGAAAAGTCCCTCTGTAGGGTGAAGACAACAGCCTGGAACAGAGAGAAATCGGACTAAGAAAGCCCACTCAATGGCAGTGCAGCGGCCAGCAGAAGCCAGCAGAAGCCCAGAGAGGCTAGATAAACAAATACATTCACTACTTACTGGTTTCTGGCACACACCAACCCATTAAAGGGAATAATTGCCTGACATGTTTCGAACCCTCCTTTGAAAAAGGACCAGCACAGTTCGAAACATGTCAGGCAATTATTCCTTCAATGGAAGTTAATAAAGTATTTTTTGCTGAGAACCTTGGTGTGAAAACCTTTTTGGGTCTCTCTAATGGGTTGGTGTGAGTGTACCAGAAACCAGTAAGTAGAGAGTTTCTAGTGTGTTTCTAGAGCACCACCTTCCGAGTGCATACTTCTTTTTGTTGCAGTAAACAAATAAATATACAAAAATAAAGTGGCTACCTGGGGTAACACAGGGCAACTTAAGGCAGGCCATGATGTTGTTGCTGAGCATGCTGGCTGATGCAGATGTCTCTAGGACATCCTGACGTCAGCAGTGGAGGCAGAATCAGCCAGTTTGATGAAAAGAGAGTGGGGGGGGGGCTGCGTTTCAGCGGCTTCCAATGGGAAAAACACAATTCAATTTAAAAAGTGGGAAGTAGGGTAGCTGGGGAATCGCCAGCCCTATCTACCCACATCATATTTGTACAGTGCCACCTCAGAAAGAGGGTAATAAGGGGCATCAAAGTGGGGCAAAGACAGCAGTTGGGAGGAGCAACTTGAGACACTCCTGCCTCTGCGGGAACTCGAGCTCTCTCCTGATTGGCTACCAGAGGGCTTGGCAGCTAAAAGCACCAATCGGGTGCCAAATAGGGTGGGCTAAAAGGCTGAGTAGGAAGAGGAGGAGGATGAGTTCGAAAGGGCTTTCTCTCCTCCTTAAGAAGCTGACAGGATCGCTGTGGAAGGGCTTGGCCACAGGCAACTCCTCTGAAGAGAAAAAAAAGAAGAAAACACAGGAAAAGTTTAAAGTGACAGGGTAGACAGTTAGGGGTCTACCACTGCCTAGTTAGAAACAAGTTTTTAGTCAGGAAAAGTAAGTTAATGTAAATATTTATTTATTTAGTTTTTGTTTACCGGGTAAGGTGTCATAGCCACAAAATATGACTATTTTCAGACACGACCCAGGAGGTTACAATACAAAATTGGCAGACAAAACAAATAACATGTATAGTTCGGAGGTAATCAACCATACAAGGAAAAATCTACATGATGTTCTGTGACGTAAACAGTATTACTAATATGATAGAGACAATGGCAGAAAAATACACAATAGTACAAAACATAATTTTCATACAATCACAGTGCAGTAGTGTTTTAACACATAATCCATGGTAAGTGCTACATATAACAGTAACAAGAGGTTAGAGCAAAACTGACATTTTGAGAGCTGAGGAAGGGGATGTCAAGCACCCTATGGGGGTTTAAAACAGGAACATAGGGCATGTTTAACAAGGATAGTGTGATGCATCTCTTTCTTTTAGAGTGTTGGACCTTGCCAAATAGACCAAAGGAGGAGTGAGAGGAAGTTCCAATAATTTTCTTGAGTTAAATCAAGACACCTTCAGAGAGTTTATTATTTTATAGTTGAAAGTATAGGGAGGTTTCACCTTTCGACCAGGACCGAAGAAGATCAAGAGTGCAGCAAGACTTCAGGAAGACAATGTCTCATCCATAATTGGCCAGGGCAGCACACCACAGCAAGGAACTACGTCATCCTCATGAATTTTGTCTTTTGGGGTTGAGGTACTACAGACTGTGGCAAACAATAGGCTGAAATGTGTCCAGGACATTTACTGTTCGTCTCGGGGGTGAGGGTGAAAAATGTGTGGTATAAAAGGTTTTAGATGATTTGTCAGGGAAAGAAATTGGTATTCATTTGTGCAAATGTGTTTCACTATTTAGGCTGTGCAGCTGTGTTCCTAGCCATTTACCTTGTCACTGAGAGAGCCACTGATGAAATAAGAAAAAAACAGTCATTTATAGTCTGCTAAATAAACTGGCTCTAATTTTGAAAGAGAATTCTGCCTCGTAGTATTTCCTACAGCACTATTATTATTGTTGTTTTTTCTAACCCCAGTTAATATCTGCCAGCCTTGTAACTAAATTCCTTGCAGCTAGCCGGACTCCATCACCCAAGTAGGTGAAAGCAGGGTATGGGCAGGTGTTATAGTACCTATCAGGAACACTGGGTGTATATTATCTGGTCCAGGACTAGTATTGTTTTTTAAAGTACCTAGAACTGTTAAGAATACCACTACTCATAGTGCAGTTTAACCCCTGCAAGGTATATAGTTTTTTTAAACCAAGGATGGAAATGAGAAAGGAAAATGTGGGCGCACCAGAATTTGAACTCCGGACCTCTGGTATGCCATTCCAGTGCTCTAACCATTAATAACACTAGAGAAAGGAATGTGTGACTGTGAAATAGGAAGTACTTCGGATGCTTTAACCAGTGGGCCTGTAGCTTAATGGTTAGAGTGCTGGAACAGCATACCAGAGGTACGGAGTTCAAATCCCGGTGCACCCACATTTTCCTTTCTCATTTCCATCCTAGAACTGTTAAGACATCTTTCAGGGAGATGGAGTACATATTGTCTGTGTTATCTCTAGTTGAGTCATTAACGTTAACAGCTGTTTTTTTTGAAAATACAGAACAGAAATATGAATTGAAGAGATCTGCCGATTTCTTATCTGTTGTTACTTCTTTATCCTCATGAACCAATGGTCCTACTCTTCCATTTGTTCCTTTTTTACCATTTATGTAAGAGTATAAAGCTATCTTATTATCTCTAGTATGTGCTATCTTATATTTATCCATTTTTCCTGTAGTATTGATTTTTTTAGGTTGTATTGTGCAGTTTTATACAGTTTGATATTTTCTTCACAGTATTTTTCTTAAGTTTGTTGAATAACATTTTTTTCATTCTAATGAGTTTTTAATTGAACTATTAAACCAAATGGGGACCTTGCCTTTTTTATTATTTTTTTTTGTCTAGTATAAATGTTTTCTCCAGCTGGACAGTTTCATTTTTTTAATTTTAACCAGGCTTGGTCAGTTGTAAAGTTATGAAAACAAGTAGCACAATCAGTTTGTTGTAAATATTTATTAATTTCAACAAAATTCGCTTTAGAATAGTTCTTACTAACAGTATCATTCTTGTAAACAGCATTTTCCAAAAATATTTCAAATTGCACTGCATTATGATTACTATTACACAAAGGTTCCCATTGAACCATGTTTCTGTAACAGTGACCCAGTGTAACTGTGCGTCTGCCACTACAGCTGTGAAATCAGGGATTTTGTTTGGCAGACAACGAGCATTGATGCACATTGCCTTCTATCCCCTTCTTTTTTGGTCAGTTGCATTGTTGATTTGTTTTGGTTGTGTAATTGTGTCGGAATGCTTGGTCCGAGTATGTTTGGTGCAATGTTTGGTTCGAGTATGATTGGCGCATCCTTGTGCTGAACTAGTTGGTAATGGGGATGGGGCATTTGGCAATCCTTTTTGCACTAGGGGTGCCTGTGCCACCCCCCCGTCCACTAGTTTAACTGACCAATATGAACATCAAACTTTTGCCCTAGCACTCAGGTCCCCTCCTTTGAGAGGTATAGGCCATTGAATTCAAAGAACTCCCGTTTCCAGAAGTCCTGCCGTTTTCCAATAAAATGGTGTGTTTTTTCCTTGCACCAGTCCTTTAGCCAGGTGTTTAGCTCGGAGGTGTCCCTTCCCTGATCTTCTCCCTGCTGTCTTCTTTTTTCCAGACTGGCAGAATTTTATAGAAAGTGATAGTAGATGAAAGGGAAGAAATCTTTAAACCCAGCCTGGTGAGATTATGTTTTGTTTCCTGCACTGACTTACTGGTTAGGTCATTTGTGCCTATGTGGAAAATGACATGTGGGTCTTGATCGATGCCTCAAACGATTCCCTCTATGCGATTGGTGTCCCTCCATGCAGCTAAACTGTCTGAGGCCAAGAAAAGAAAAAAAACTTTCATTTGGGATTTTATGTAGCTATAAAATTTCTCTTGAGCCTCCGGTAGTCTCTCCCTCTCTCTTCTGGATCTTTATGCCACAAGTCAAAGGTTTTGCCAGCCTGCCCTTGCTCATGTACACAGTCACACTGCCACACTGCCACACTGCCTGCCTTTTACCCCCCCCCAGCAGCACCCAGGCCACTACTATCTCCCCAATCCCTCTGGATTCCTCCTTTCTCCAGTTCTGACCTGTCACCCTCCCTCAACGATCAGTCCCCCCTGCACCAGTAAATCAAGTCCTTTCTCTTTCCTTTTCTTCCTCCCTCCAAATAAATATATATATATATATATATATATATATATATATATATATATATATATATATATATGTTTTCGTGTTTTTTTTTTTGCTTTTTAGCAACTACTTCTGGTGGCTGCTGCAGTGATAAGCAAGGTGCTCTTTCCACCCATACTCCTCTCGTCTAGGCTACGTTGCACACTTAGCACGGTTTATATACCGTGAATGCATCACGTGACCATCTGCTGCCTGATTGGATGCTGCCAGCCCCCCTGTACATGGAATGAGCATACTGATGGCATCCCCATAGCAACAATACACACAATGGCACAAATGGCACTTCCATGGACCCGGAACCGGACTTCTGCAGCAAAGTCTGTATTTGTCTGGGTCCACGAATTGCAGATTAGATCCAGGGGTCTGGGTCTTCTACTGAACAGTCCACCCAGCCCTAATATGGGTAATGCTGTTTAGTATCTCTAATTATGTCATTCCTCCCCCAAACCCCTAACCCACTATCCCCCCATTTATGCACTTGAGGGGTTAGATTATAGGAAGACAATATGTGATTACATTTTGATACATATATATTGTACATATTTGTTTTGCATGTGTTTATAATATATTTTTTAAAATGTATCTTTTTTAAGTGCAACCCCCCCCCCCCCAGGGGATATGTAACACCTTAAAGCTCAGAGTCCACTCAATAATGTCTTATTGTGTAGCTAGTTGGTAATTATCTAGTTCAGGGTTTCTCAAATGGTGACGCCAGCCTCCCTAGGGAGGCCCCAACCTGTTCCAGGGGAAGCTCAAGCAAGTCTGAAAAAGAACTATATTTAAATTTAGAGTTTTAGGTATTTTGTGTGAAGGGATGAGGCAATCTGAAAAAGGATAATAGTAAGTGGATGTATGTATTTATTTACAAATTGGTGACCAGGAAAAAACACTCCGAGCCAAGGCTCATGTCAAGTGTACCTTGGGAAGCATAGTGAGTGAATACAATTTAAAAGGCAACTATAAAACAAAGCAATACAAAATGAATAATAGTGCAAACAAATAGGAACAATGAACAATAATGAGAGGTAACGATTGATCAATTAGACCGGTGGCTGAACAGTCCAAATACAGAGCTTAAGCAGAGACATTGTAGGAGCAAGAGCAGGAGGAAGCAAAAGGATCTCTGAGAGGATACTTCAGAGCAGGGGAAGAGGGAGACAGGTGGGTAGAAATGTTATTCCAGATAGAGAGGAAACAGACAGAAAAAGCAGTCTGACCAATGCAGGCACTGCAGCAAGGGGTAACAATGGTGTGAGAGTCAAAACAGTGGAGCAAGTAGGCTGGCCTTAGGGGGTTACAAGGAGTGGTACAATAAGTTGTATAAAATGAGAACTAACTACTCAAAGGAGTTTCATTTTATTCCTGAGGTACTGTGCCAAGATGCTATTTTTTTATGGGGAGGCCCAAGGCTATTTCAATGTTTGGGGGAGGCTCAAGATCTTTTCCATGGCTTTTGGGAGGCTCACCATGACAAAGTTTGAGAACGAATGATCTAGTTCATGTTCTGTTGATTGGCTATGTTAGTTAGGAACCCATGTGTCTAGATTAGGATGGTTAGAATTGTTACAATTGTGTGTATACCATTTGTCTGATACTTGTCTGTGGCATAGGCTTGGCACGGGTGCCATGTGTTTAAGGGGAGGGGGGAGTGTAACTTCCCCTTAGTGGGCTTACCTTTTGCCCTTCAGGGCTGCCCCATTCTCCTGTTTCCCCGTAATGGTCCTTGCCTCCTGGCCAGTTCCCGATTGCTCCTGGAGTCTCCATCCAGCCCCCCCATGTGTTCTTGAGTTATTCAGGGCCAGAGGAGCTAAGCCATGGGGTCATTTCACTGCCTGGAGTTTCAAATGAGTGGTGGCAGACCCCGTATGCGCAGAAGAGCCTGGTACTTTTCCAACTGCAATTGCAGTGGAACAGAGGCAGTTTTGGATGTCCCAGTCCCTCTGTTAAGTTAATCGGAGGCTGGAGACCTGAAGGAGGCAGAAGAGGAGCCTCCAGGCATTTTCCTTAAGAGTGCCAATGAGAGCTAGAGAACTGGGGGAATTTAAATATTAATAAGGCAGCAGTGAATATACAGTAGGAAGCCTACCTAGTGTGGGGAAGGAGGGAACAGGGCAAATCGGTGCTAGCAGCAGGCTGGGGTAATAAGTAAATAAAAGAATTTATGCTAGCTGCACCCAGGCGTTTAAATTGGAACATATGTGTCTGCCAATGGAATTGTTTTCAGCAGTCATATTTGCAGCCTTGTGACCACAGTTTAGCCAATCAGACTGCCAGGATTTGCCAGGGGACTTGTGGGACAGAAAAACGGACTTATGGGGGAAAAGGCTGGGGAAATATTTGGTGCCCTTTTACACAGCCAATCCGGCATCGAAGGAGGTTCATGCATATTCATTCTGAGAAGGGATAGTTAATTCAGCCAATCAGGAGTTGCCAGACAGCTCCCAAAAGACAAGGGGCAGGATTCATAAAACTTGAGAAATACTCACAGCTGCGGGTAAACCTCGGCACAAGTCGGTTGTGACTTGCGGATCTGCAGGTTACCTGCAGCGGCGGGTATTCACAAAGGTGGAGCCGGATTATGACCAGCTCCATGATCTACAGCTGCTTGAGGGTGGTGTTGCCAGGGAGATGGCTGCAGCAGCATGAATAGGCTATGGCTGTTGGAAGCAGCCTTAACACCCTCCGCAACTGCTGCGACTGTGAATTGCCACCGCCACAGCTGCGGGCGATTCCAATCCGCAACAGCAGTTGCAGAGTGGAATTTAGAAAGAAACTCATTGTGCATCCTGCCCAATGACTTTTGGTTCTGAACTCAGTTTGGTGGGAGCCCCTTCGGGGGGGGGGGGGCTCCAGCCCCTTGGAAGAAATGGGGCTACAAGGCTTGGGAGAGACCTGCCTGGAGGTTGCCAGCCACTTATCCCCCAGGGCCTGCAGGCTGCCTTTCCCCATTCAGGAGGGATTTTGGTAAAGGAATCCAATTTGCAGCTTCAGTGGCAGAGTCTCCCTAATACGTGGAGGCTTGCAAGCATGGCTGTGGTTGCTCTTCAAAGAAGAAGTGCATCAGTAAGCTGGGGGGGCGGGGGGAGCTACACCACAGCGGCAAAAGATTTTGCCTAAAGATTCAGAAGGATAAGTTTGTCTGAGTTTGAAAGGGCAGTGAGAAATTCTACACCTGAATGGTGAGAAGCAAGGATAAATGGTTCAAGGGAGGAAAAGGGTTCTGTCTGTACCCTGGTTGGACTTAATATCACAAGGAAAGGGGAAGTGCATTTAGCTAAAGGTATGGAAAGAACTGATTCTGGTTTGTGGAAGAAGAGGCTTATGGAAAAGGTTTACGGAAACTTGATATGGGAATCTCCCTGATATGCGAAGACTTGGCCAATAAAACCAGGTAGTCTTCAGAAGAAGAGAGAATCCCTTTTGGGTTGTTAGCACCTGCACGGTGAGGAAAAGTGATTTGCGGCTTCAAGAAACTGGTTGATGAAAGGTGTGTGATAAGTGCCAAGTTCAGGGTCCTCGGAGGAGCCCAGTTTGAATTTTCCCTAGTCTCACTGAGACTGTGTGCTCAGTGAGAGTTCCAGAGACTGTGATCTGATTTGAAAGGGCCACGGCTGCCATGCTGGCAGTGTGGCTGAAAGGCCTTCTAGTAGCCGGATGTGACTAAAATTCAAGAGTTTAAAAATCTATTCATCTACCACCTAGAGTCAGGTAGGGAAACAGCCAACCCTTATTGAGTGGGGCCGACTGGGCCACGTGGAGCCATGGGCATGTGCCTTGGTGCTAGGGCACTCTGGCCCCACTGAGGGTGCCAGACCATGGGGTCACTCCTGGGTCTGGGTTCACTTGTGGCCTGGAGAGCCTAGCATTTGCACTCTACATCTGGCCTGGAAACAGGCTGAAGGGGACAAGCTGCTAGACCTTCAAGCAAGTCAAAATATCCAAGCTGTAGAGTGATGGCTCCAACTCTTAAGCTTTTTTTTAAAGATCCAAATCCAGAGTTCTGCTGTACCATCTACCCCAGAGTTTCAGTCCCAACACCATCCTGAGACTGTCTGCAGAACCGTGAGTAACTGCAGGAATTGTCCTGCACCTGGGGGATTGTACATAGTTGTTCCAGGTTTATGCCCAATGGCGTAGTAAAAGCCTTAACATAATCCAAAGAGAGGTAATAGTTAATTTAATGTGTTCTAAGCGTGTCAATGCTGGCCGACCAGCTGCACCACAGGCCTGCAACAAAAGCAGTACTGGGTACCCGAGGACAGATTTGGGGGCAGTATCTGAAGCTGGGAACTGGTACCAATTGGGGTTTGTTTTAATGGTAAAGATCTGCAACAGTTAGCTAATCAGAGGGCTGGTGGCTGCAAGTATTGAAACACGTATTTGAGTTTAAAGGGGAGATGATTGTTCAAAAATGCCAACTACTAAAATGCCGATTGTCAAAATGAAAGTGAAGCTTAAGCTCTATTCTATTTACCCTTTCCTAACCCTCTCCATGTAAATAAATGGTGTTTAATTGTTTTGGAAGAATTCTGACTCGCGAGCATTTTATTAGCACAAGTCTTTAATTCACAGTATCAAAAATGTGATGTTTGGTTTAATTTGATCTATGTGTTGGGGTGACTGTGTGGGGTGGGGGCGGGGGTTGGTGGGTTGGTACAGTATCCCAGGGGGTTGTACTGTAAATATCTTACCCATTTAAAATGTACTCTGGGTGGAGGCACCGTGCTTATATATGTGCTTATATTTATTCTAGCTTTGGAAAGAACCCCCTGTAACACCAAAATGGGAAGACAGACCCCTTAACTTTGCTCTGGTCAGCAAGGCCTAGGCAGTAGCCGTCTTGATATACAGTGCCAGGGCTACATAAGCAGCATGCATTAAAGTAAGTACCACTTTAAGTGGACATTGTATAAAAACAACAGGTAACAAGGTCTCAATTCATGCCTTGAGAAACAGCATAGAGCTCATAAACATTTGGCGGCTGAATGGGAGTACTGCTGGTCCATGAATGTGATTAAAGACTTTGGAACCAGACAAACAGATGTTTGTATTACTTCTGAGTATGCCTTAGCATGGAATTTTTGCTTTTAAATTGTGTCATAGTGCTGGAGCTTGGCATTTCATTGAGTTAATAATAATAATAATAATAATAATAATAATAATAAAATTGATTTGATTAAGCGCCTTTCAAATATTTCAAGGCGCTGTACAAAGCATCATAGCATCAACGTAACAATACATACACTGACAATACAACCAATAAAATATTTAAAATAAACAATTAAAATACAACAGGAAATGCCTGATTCCATAAAAATGACTTTAAAGCCTTCTTAAAACTATCCACTGTTGTACTTTCTCGGAGCTGGCGGGGCAGAGAATTCCAGAGGGTGGGAGCCACAAAACCAAAAGCACGGGCTCCAGAAGACTTCAAATTACCTTTGGTATCCGCACACCTCGTCAGCTGAGCCGAAGCTGTCTCAGAGGGTAGGCACCAGAATCTCTTTCAGGTAGTCGGACCTAACCCATGTAGGGCTTTGTAGGTCAGAAGACCCACTTTAAGGGTGATCCGCCACTGTATTGGCAGCCAGTGCAGAGTTCGCAGCACAGGCGTAATATGGGACCTTCTAGACACCCCAGTCAACAAACGTGCTGCTGCATTCTGCACTAGCTGCAAGCAGCGGATATCAACCCCAGCAAGCCCTAGGTACAGGGAGTTACAGTAATCAAGATGAGATGTCACAAAGGCGTGGACCAAAACCAGAAAATCGCCTGGTGGAACCAAGTGCCTAATCCTGGAGATGTTTCTAAGATGAAAAAATGAAGTCTTGACTACTGCAGACACCTGATAACGAAGGGTCAAGCCAGTGTCAAGCTCCACACGCAGGTTACACACCCGTTCAGAGGTAGGGATCTGGTCTACCCCAAGAACTAATCCAGAGGGGGACCCTATCCCTAGACCCTCAACCCTGAGACCGGGGTCCACCACCATAACCTCAGTCTTTCCCGGGTTCAACTTCAAACCACTGGTATTCATCCAGTCTTGGATATCAACGAGGCAGTTATTCAGCACTGAGATAGCACTAACCTGGTCAGGTGCAAAAGACAGGTAGAGCTGGGTATCATCAGCATAGCAGTGAAACCTCAGCTCATACCATCTTACAATGTCTCCGAGGGGTAGCATATATACTGCGAATAACATGGAGGAAAGCACCGAACCCTGAAGGTACCCCACAAGGTAGAGAGAAAGCCCCGGATGAACATAAACCGGAAACCACTCCCTGTGTTCTCCCCAGGAGGTAAGATGAAAACCATCTGAGGACCACACCTGAAAGCCCACAGATGGACCTCAGACGTTTGAGCAAAACCCCATGATCCACAGTATCAAAAGCTGATGATAGATCAAGGAGAACCAGAATAGATCGGTGTATCCGATCTCTCGCCATCAGGAGATCATTGAGCACCCGAACCAGAGCAGTCTCGGTGCTATGCCTCTTACGAAAACCTGACTGGAGAGGATCTTATAAACTATGGATGGTCAAATGGTTATCAAGTTGAGCCGCCACAACTTTTTCAATAACCCGGAGATGTAATTTATGCAGCCGAGGTTCTTTGTTTAGTTCATAAATATTGGGACGGGGGCAGCACGAGCCACAATCTGTGCAACAGTGCTTCGAGCTCCCTTCGCAGTAGCTCTCCTTTAACTTGTCCCAAGATACAGGGTGTGTTCTGAGTGACTGGAGGACAGCAGGTATAGCACCACTGCACAAGTTAGGCTGCAAGGAGAAGACAGGGAATTACAGACCTGTCAGCCTCACATCAGTGGTGGGCAAGGTGATGGAGGTGCTAATAAAGGAAAGAGTGGTAAAATACTTAATGGACAACAAACTATTAGATGAAAAGCAACTTGGATTCACTAGTGGTAGATCTTGCCAAACAAATCTGATAGAATATTTTGATGGGGTAATGAAGATGGTTGATCAAGGAGGGTAGTTGTTGTTGCCTACCTGTACTTCAGTAAGTCCTTTGAGTCTGTCCCTCACTGCAGGCTGGTAAAAAAGACAGAGAGCCCGGAGGTGGGACAGAAAATAACTAGATGGGTGGGAAAACTGGCTGAAGGATAGAAGTCAGAGGGTGGTGATAAATGATGTACATTCTGGGAGTAAGAAAGGTTACGAGCGGGGTTCCCCAGGGGTCTGTACTAGGACCAATCCTTTTTAACATATATATTAGTGATATAGCAGAGGGAATTCAAGGAATATGTCTGTCTGCAGATGATGCAAAGTTATGCAATAGGGTCGACATTGAAGGAGAGGTTGAGGCCATGAGGGATTTGAGTATACTAGAGAAACAGAAACATGGCAGCTGAAGTTCAGTGCAAAGAAGTTTATGGTGATGCATACAGGGTGTAAAAATGGACTGGCCAAGTACTCACTGGGGGGAGAGCACATAAAGCAAACAGAACAGGAACGGGATCTGGGGATTATAATATCAAACAACTTTAGGGTAAGTGATCAGTGTAGTAAGGCAGTTTGCAAAGCAAATAGAATGGTGGCGTGTATAGGAAGGGGCATAACTAGGAGGAAGAGGGAGGTGCTGATGCCATTATATAAGGCCATGGTTAGACAGCACCTGGAGTACAGTCCTGGAGGCCTCATTTAAGAAAGGACATAGATGTAATAGAAAAGGTTCAGAGAAGGGCAACAAAGATGGTGTAGGGTATGCATGGGAAACCATATGAGACAAGATTAAGACCATTAAATCTGTATCCACTGGAGTCTAGACGAGAGAGAGAGAGAGGAGATGTGATAGAGACATTAAAGTCCATGAAGGGGATAAGTAAAGTGAGGGAAGGAAGTCTGTTTAAAAGGAAAGTCGGAGTTAAAACAAGAGGTCATACTTTAAGATTGGAAGGAGGAAGATTTAAAGGTAATGTAATGGGGTGTTATTTCACTGAGAGGATGGTTGAACCCTGGAACAGATTACTTGAGGAGGTGGTAGGTGTCAAAACGGTGGAGGGATTGAGGACAGAGGATAGGCTCCTTGTGCACCGGTGACAAGTAGGGGAGGGGGGAGATGGGCAGACTGGATGGGCCAGGATGGTCCTTTCCTGCTGACACATTACTATGATACTAACCTTCCCTACAAAAGGGAGGTTAGAGATCGGACGGTAGTTGGCTAGGTCATTCGGGTTGCCATCTTCTTTTTCCTTCTATCGGATGGTACCATGCTGGCTTCCACTGCATGTGTTCCCTCCTTCAGGGGTCTGTTAAAGTGGGGTGAAAGGACATGAAAGGGTTGCAGTTCTACCTGGGGCACCTCTCTGGGTCCTGCACCATGGTGGGAAAGGGTGGCTGGGACCTTATTTTGATAAGATGAACAGATTCTTAGTAATGTGATGACTCACATATTTTTTATTTGCCATGATGTTAACTGATGTTACATAAACAAAGAACGAAGCAGATACAGAAAGGGGTAAGAGGGCCCTATTAAGACAGAGATGGCCTGAACTGCATCCTTTCTCCTCCCTGAGGATGGGGGCCTTTCATAGTGACCCCGATCATTTTATCAGCCTGAAGATTAATTGCTGTGTTATTCAACTGGTTATGATGAGTCAGAAGCACAGGATAGGCCTTCTTTATATAGCTTTGACTATGATTCGTGAGTGGGGCTACCTCCCCCTGTATATTACAAGACCCCCCCATTCCTGGTTCCTTCCCCTTTTGGGGAGAGGGAATTCACTTAACTAGGTTCCCTTACTGTGCTGGGCTCATACATGATTACATTCGCAGGCACTGCCACTTGCTTGGCCGTTCTCTCTCCTCTCCCCGCTGAGCTGTATGAGCTGGGGCCCAGTGGCCCACCAACATGCATGGACCCTTGGCACATTACCCCCGTGGGCAGCCACTTGCACCCCTGGGATGATCCGTTCTGCCCAGATGGTGCAAGACCATTGATTGCACTTGTTTTCTTGTTGCACTTTGCACCCCTCCCTGTCGGAGGTTGGATTTGTATTTGTTTGTGCGTTCTATGTTTGTGCTATAACTGCTAAAGGTATGACACACACAGTGTCAGTCCTAAACATCAAACCTACAGTATGTGGCTAGGAATCCATGGACCTTTCTTGCCTGACAGCCTACTAGTGGTATAAATCTACCTCTCTTCTAACAGTACTATGGCTCATCTGAAAATTGCATCCAATGAAAGAAATGAACAACCCTGTAAAACAGATAACAGATTCTGTCTCAACTAAAGCACTTAGGCAGCATGATAGCTGCGAAACAAGAAACACATATGTCCTCTGCAGAGCATTTCAAGCTGCAAAGAGCATGGGTGGGGCAACTTTTTGCACCTCTCATTCCATGCAGAAAAAAGTGTAGGATAGTTATACTGATTCACAGGTCCCTGTCATTGAGGGTTAAGTCCGCCCTACTCCAAAGGGTGGTATATATTTAGTCAATGCAGTCTATCAGAATCAGTCTCTGTCCATACTAAATGCTTATGCCCCCCAACACAGACTCCCAAGGGTTTATAAGAGCTCTGCAAAAGCTGATACTAGATAAGGCAAATTAATTAATTTTGCTAGGCAGTTTTAATTGGGTTATAAACCCTAAGATAGACAAGTCCCCTCCTTCTGACCAACACAAACTCTGAAAAGGTTTGAAGCACTGAATGACATGAGTAAACTGATGGGGATCAGAGATGTTTGGAGGTTTTTTCATTGATACACAAAATACTTCACTTTCTGTTCTTATTCACACAGGAGCTACTCACACAATGGATCTCTGTTCCATGCCCAGCAACTGGCTACACGTAATAAGAGAATGTTGTATACATAACATCATGCCCTTCTCTCCCTTATAGTGGTAATTCGTCCTGTGATCACGCACAGATTGTGGCATATGAATGTGGGCTTCCTGGCAAAAGAAGTCAGCTCAACCAGAGTTAGTTCAACTTTGTTTAGAAGCCAACAGGTATGAAGAAACCACTCTTATATGACACAACAGTGGAATGCCATGAAGGTAGTGCTAAGAGGCATACTGATCTCCCTAACCAGTGCAAAGAGAAAATTAGTGGTATAATATCAGAGAATAAAAGCCCAAATTAAGGATCTGGAAAAACACATAAGCAACAACCTGCTGACACACAGACTCTCCAGTGTTTCACCAAAGTGAGACAAGAACTTAGGAATTTAGAAGTACACAAGGCAGAGGGTGTACTAAGACACAGAAGGTAAAAATATTATGCAAATGGCAACTGAGCTGGGCATCTCCTGGCCACACAGTTGTAGAATCAACAAGCAGACAGGCATGTCGCTGCCTTAGAAAAACAAATCTCAGCCCCCCCCCACCATATACCTGCCTTAAGACATAGCCAAAAGATTTGCTCTTTTCTATCAAGACCTCTATACAGACAACCCCCCACCCATTGCACCATTAGAGTTGAACACTTTCTTTGCTGGACTACAGATGCCTCACTTAGCAAAGCAAGGCAAAATCTTTTTAGACAGTTACATAGAAACATAGACTTTGACGGCAGATAAGGACCACTTGGCCCACCCAGTCTGCCCATTTCCCTACCTACTGGATAAGCTGCAGATTTTAGTTAACCAACAGCCTACTTCCTGCCACCCCCCACTACAATTGCTTTACGTCTGTCCCATGCATGTTTGAATTCCCCCACTGTTTTTGACCCAACAACCTCCCCAGGAAGGCAGTTGCATGCATCCACCACTCTCTCTCCGTGAAAAAAAAATTTCCTCACATTACTCCTGAGCCATCTCCCCTCTATCTTTAAATTGTGCCCACTTGTTCTTACACATCTCTTTTTCTGAAAGATGCTACCCTCCTGGACTTTGTTGATTCCCTTGAGGTACTTGAACGTTTCTGTCATGTTCCCCCTGTCCCTCCTTTCATCAAGGCTATACATATTAAGCTCTATCAGTCTCTCTTCATATGGTTTCTGATGCAGACCCTGCACCATTTTAGTTGCCCTCCTCCGGACTGCTTCCACCCTGTCTATGCCCTTGCATTGAAGAGGTCTCCAAAACTGCACACAGTACTCCAGATGGGGTCTCACCAACTGTCTGTACAGAGGGATAACCACTTCCCTTTTTATGTTGGCTTACGTGCATGTGCAAGCAACATCTTGTGACAGTGCGGGTCTTGGGGGTGCGGCGGCTGTTGGTTGAATGCAGGGCACGCATCAGTAGGTGTGTCCCTCATTCCCCAATCAGCCTGCATGCCACCGCCACACCATGCATTAATAATGGGGCAAGCACATCAAAGCAAAGGTCTGCTGCAATCTGAGCAAAGCTTGTCATATGCAGCGGTCCTTTGCTTGCCGTGCTCGTTGCCATTATGACCATGGCTGGTGAGCGGGCGGCCGCCTGTATTTCCCGACGCCAGGGGTGCCCAATCCCCTGCGGCCTTCCCGTGATTGTGTGCGATGGGGAGCCCATCCCGTTGGCATCCCCCTGTAAATGTGGAATGCCGAGGGGTGCCCAATCCTCGGCTCGTCACCTTACTTTCTTTTGCCCACCAGCGGGGAGCCACTCCCATTGGCATCACCCCCAACTGTTGAATGCCGAGGTGCTCAATCTCCCTCGCTCACGCCTCCATTTTGTTTGCCGGCGGGGTGCCCATTACCCCGCCGCATTACCTCATCCCCCCGTGTTGTAGTGCCGACGAGGTGCCCAATCCCTGTTGGCTACTGACACCCCTCCGACAAAACTCACTTAGGTGGCACACTGGGAGCCCACTCCAGTGTGCCAAATGCCCTGTAATGCAAAAACTGTCCCGCAATGATTTTCCTTTTTTTACCTGCAAAACGAAAACCATCCCTCATAGTCTAGATGCCCCCCGAACCCACCGAACCCACCCACTGTGCACCCTGCCTCCCCTCACCCCCCCATACTTACCTCCGGACTCCGGCGCGACGATCTTCCGTGGACCAGGAACACGTCTGCACTCTTCAAAGCCGACCGCGAACTGAGGAAATGCCGGTAAGCTGTATAATGCAATGAATAGGGTTTTTTCAACTTTGCTGCATATCTCAGGCATTTCTTGGAATTTTGGCACCACATTTTTAACATGGGGTTTTTGGGGCCCTTCCTCATGAATTCTGTCACTGTCATGACATTAATTGGCCTCGGAAGGTGATTTCGCAGTCACTGCACAAAATCACCTTTCGGGACCCATTAATGAAATGACAGTGCCAGTGTTCACGAGGTGGCCTCTCAAAAAGCCTATGTTCCAAATTTGGTGAAAAAAATCCAACAAATGCCTGTTTTACGAGCATGCATTGCGCAGTTGCTATGCAGGCTCGTAACTTCGTGCATTCACAATTTTTTAACGCCGTATTTTCAGCATTGAAATTTTTGTGCACCTCCTTGTGAACAGTATAGCTGTAATTTTCCACATCCTGCCCGAAATGTGTTTCCGCACTTTCGACGCACAATTGCGCAGTCACTGTGGGAAATCAGTGTTTGGGCCAGATTATGAAAATGACAGTGACACAGTTCATGAACAGAGCTCCTAGAATGCCTATGTTGAAAATTTGGAGCTGATACTCCATAAAATGACTGTGTTACGAGTGTGCATTGGCAGATTGTACGCATGCTCGTACCGTCGTGCATTTGTGATATTTTCACTCTGGATTTTCACCATTGCCATTTTTACACACCTGTTGATGAACAGTACAGCTGTCACTTCACATATCCTGCCCAAAATGTGTTTCCTCACTTCCGGGGCAGAATAACGTGGTCACTGTGCGAAATCACTTCTTGGGACACTTTGAGGAAATGACAGTGACACTGTACATGAGCAGAGGTGCTAAAATGCCTATATTTAAAATTCGGTGCTGAACGCTCACAAACTGGCAGTGCTGCAAGCGTGTCTTGCATATTTCCCACGCACCCTTGCAACTCCGCAAATTTCATATATTTGTATGCCACATTTTCAGCATTGGCATTTAATTACACCTCCTTATGAACTGTGCAGCTGTCATTTTTCACATCCTGCCCAGCACGTTTTCCCACACTGCACTAACAAACACCCACAGGGACACCCTAATGCCTCTCACTCTCTGCAGGGTGGGGGTGGGTTGGCATCAGTTCAATACTTGACTGCCACTCCTATGCTGCATCTCTCTAACTCCTGCACTGCCAATGGCAGCAAGACTACATTCAGCATTGATAAATGCTTGTTCTACTTGTGATGCCCCTTCCTATGCATCCCAGTATCCCCCTGACTCTCCTTACTAACTTCTCACATTGCTTACCCACCTTTAGATCATCTGATATGACTACCCCCAGGTCCCTTTCCATTTTTGTTGTTGTTCGTACCTCCCCTGCTATTGTGTACTCTTCTCCTGGGTTTTTGTTTCCCAGGTGCTTTACTTTGCACTTCTTTGCATTGAATCTAAGTTGCCATATGTCTGACCATACCTCCAACCTTGCCAAGTCCCTTCTCATCCTTTCTACCCCCCCATGTATCAACTCTGTTACAGATCTTTCTGTCATCTGCAAAGAGGCATGCCTTTCCCTCCAGACCCTCTGCAATGTCAAGTCAAGTCATGTTTATTTATAAAGCGCCTTTCGAAATCAAGGCGCTGTACAAAAATATATAGAACAGCAAAATCCAAGCATTAAAACAACCATGACTAAAAAGAATAAGCCAGGGTAAAAAGATATGTCTTTAAAGCAGTTTTAAAACTGTCAACGGTTGGGCATTCTCTTAACCAACGAGGTAGAGAATTTCACAGGGTTGGAGCCGAAAAGGCAAAAAGCACGAGATCGATAACTTCAAATAAACCCTGGGAATCTCTAGCAATCCCTCGCTGGCGGAACAGAGAGGACGGAGGGGGCAATAGGGAACAGAAGATCTTTCAGGTAACTGGGTCCCTGGTCGTGTAGGACTTTAAAGGTTAGTAAACCTACCTTAAAGGTGATCCGCCACCGAACAGGCAGCCAGTGCAGTTCATGGCTATTGTAGCATGTGACTGGTTCTAGAGTCCCAGTCAAAAGTCTGGCTGCAGCGTTCTGCACCAGCTGAAGGCGGCGGATATCGAACCCTGGCAGCCCTAGGTAGAGATTGCAGTAGTCCAGGCGGTAGTGACAAAGGCGTGGACCAAAGTTGGAAGGTCCTCCCGGGGAATCAGATGTTTCACCCGGGTGATATTCCTCAGATGGTAAAAAGAGGATTTGACAACAGCTGACACCTGAGATCTCAGGGTCAGACCATCATCAAAAATAACGCCCAGATTTCGCACCTGTTGAGAGGTAGAGAGCGGTACGCCACCAAGTATTAAACCTGATAACTGTCCAGCACCCAAACCCACCCCAGGACGACCTGGATCCACGACCAATACCTCAGTCTTATCCGGATTGAGCCTCAACCAGCTCGAACTCATCCAAATTCTGATCTCATCCAGGCAGTTATTAAGTACAAAGAGTGCATCACTCTGATCGGGGAGAAAGGACAGGTACAGCTGAGTATCATCTGCATAGCAGTGAAAACTCAGACTGTATCGCCTGATGATTACTCCCAATGGCAGCATATACACTGCAAACAACATGGGAGCTAAAATGGAGCCCTGTGGTACCCCACACGGCAGGGAGAAAGCGTCAGAGGAATAAATTCCGGTGACAACTCTCTGAGACCTGCCAGTGAGGTAAGAACAAAACCACTTGTGGACTGTACCAGACAGCCCACAAAAGACCCGCAGTCGCTCCAATAGCACCCCATGGTCTACAGTGTCAAATGCAGCAGATAGATCAAGAAGGACCAGAATGGTACAAGCCTTTGCGATCTCTGGCCATTAGAGGTCGCTCAATACCCGAACAAGGGCAGTCTCAGTACTATGCCTTTTCCTGAAGCCAGACTGGAGAGTATCATAGACATTATGAGAAGTAAGATGATCATCCAGTTGCAATGCAACCACCTTTTCAATAACCTTACCAACAAATGGCAGGTTAGAGATAGGCCGGTAGTTAGCTAGACAGTCTGGGTCCAAGGGGAATTTTTTTAGGAGTGGTCGAACTACTGCCTCATTAAGGGGGTCAGGAAAAAAAAACCCTCCAAGGATTTCCAGATAATGTCAGCAAGGATTGGGTAGATAACTTCTACACAACCTACTAACAGCGGTGTAGGACCTGGATCCAAACTACAACTAGTTGGACGCATTGTTTGGATGATCTTCACAATGTCCACGAATTCCGGGCAATGAAAATCTAACCAGACAGACCGAGGATAAGACACCACCAGTCGTCCACCACAATCCCCCGAAGGAGAGGTAGGACCGATGCCGGCCCTGATGCTGGCAACCTTATCTGCAAAGAAGCGAGCGAACTCCTCGCATCTAAGCTGAGAAAAGGCTTCTCTAGGCTGAAGACAGACTGGATTGCACAGTCTGTCCACAGTCCGGAAAAGCTGAGCCAGTCGATTCTTTGCAGCAGAAATCTCTCTGGACAGGAATTCTGCCTTCTTACGAGTGATTTCTGATAGGTAGCTATCATAATGGGCCAACAATCTAAGCCTGTCAGCATCAAGGCCTGATTTCTGCCAGGATCTCTCCAGCCTTCGGCCTACTGGCCTTGATTCCTTCAAGGAGCCATCAAACCATGGACTCCTTGGACGGATGGTGAGAGGCCGAACATGAACAGGAGCAATTTTGTCCAGAGCATCTCCCACAGCCTTATTATAGGCTAATACAAGACCATCTGGACTCATGCATTCACCCAACAAACTCGATAGATCCAGCACCGCCATTAGGTCATTGGGGCCAATACCCCTTAAAGGGCGGTATTGGACCATCTCCGTAGGGGCAGACCTATTAGAGGGGGCCCTGAAACTGAACCTTATGGTGTAATGGTCCGACCAACTGACTGGTTCCACCCCCAAGTCAGTGATCTCCATGCCCAAGAGAAAGACCAGATCTAATGAATGACCCCCCTATATGGGTAGAGGAGGTAACAACTTGTGTCAGGCCCAGTGTATTCATCAACTGGAGGAGATTTTGACCAAAATGAGATCGTTCATCGTCGACCCAGGCGTTGAAGTTGCCCAGGAGTATTAATCTGGGAAACCTCAACACCAGGTCGACAATGAAGTCTGCAATCTCCTGAAGGAATTCGCTACCGTCACCTGGTGGACGGTAGACGAAGAGAATCCCACAACCTGCACCCTCGCCCAGGATATATTCAGAAGATCTGGTGTTCCCCAGTGGCACATCCACAAGGCCCAGTTCAGATTTAAACATAATGGCCACACCTCCGTCCCTACGATCCAGCCTTGGACGGTGTATCACCAAGAACCCGGCTGGAGTTGCCAAGGCCAATATAGGGCCAGGATTTTCATCCAGCTAGGTCTCGGTTATGCAAGCCAGATCAGATGACCCAATAAGATCAGCTATAATAGCTGTCTTGTTTTTTATAGATCTGGCATTGCACAACACCGCCAAGGCAGGATGAGCTGTCGAGGAAGACCTCGGCACCTGTCCGATTTCTTCGGGACTCTTGGGTATGGGGACAAGATAAGAGCGACCTCTATCCTGACCCCATTTTGCCCCAGGACGTCTTCTGGACCCTAAAACCCCAATCGGCCTCCTCTTTCCTGTCCCCTACAAGGCCCAGCTTTCCACCTTCGTCCTCACCTCTTCAGAATGCACAGTGCTCAACACCTAAAATAGGTGTCGGATGACAATGGTGGGCACTCAAAGGGACGTAGTTCCCTGAGCCTAGTGGGGGAATAGTGCCCAACCGTCATTAATTAAAACAAAAACAACAAAAAATAAACCTTCAAATATCAAACCTATAAATAACACACTCTATAAATAACACAATCTCCTCACTCTCTCTCACTGATGGAGGGCAAATAAAACAGAATAAACTAACATAACCAAAACAAACCCCAACTCAAAAATAGCCAAAGTAATAAAAATAAAATAAGAATCCAATAATCTTAAAACACAATAAAATATACTACTGGTTATTAAACAAATTTGTGTTTTAAACAATGCAGCACCTCTCACGTGCAACACTGCAAGAGATGTTATATAGTCTCCCAATACCACCTTTCACATGGCAGGGAGTCAATTAAATAAATCAGATTTGTAGTGAAACAAATTAAAATAAATAAATGTACATCACTCCACCACCCTTAGTCCAGGAGTTGGTAAAAACCAGGGAAAACGGTTCTCCGGCAGTCCAAAAGTGAATAAAATCCAGATAAGGTCATTAAGTTCTCAGCAGGTAAATCAAAAATGTTCAAAACGAACAAGGGAGCCCAAAGGTGTCCAACAGATCTTCCAACGGCTGCTCTTCAAAGACCAACAGTTCAAACAGTTAATTATCCAAAGGCAGCAGAATACTTCAGGAGACAAAATATGTTTCTTCAGGGAGCAATACCCCCACTCAGTCGACGACCTGCGGCTACAGCTGTCTCACAAGTCAGCTCAAACTGCCAACCCTAAGACAGGTTAGAAGAGGCCCTAGTCCCCCCAGCTCCCTGGGAAGCACCCAGGGCGACTCTTGCCCGGTCAGAGACCAATAAGTGGACAGCACTCCCCACAAGTTCGAAAACAGATCTCCTGTTGTTGCAGTTTATAGGTCACAGGCAACCGTCCACTGAACCACTCCTTCCATGCCAAAATTCACACATAGAGTCCCAGAAATCCACTACAGACAGGCAGGCAAAGAGAACTCTATGTGCTGGGGGCCAAGTCAAAAATATTCGCTGTGACAAAGGAACCACCAACTGGGATCCACATATCAGTAGACCCCCTGGGGAACCAAAGAGGACCCTGAGCCCACCGGCCAACTCCCCGGCCGGTCAACAGCTCAGATCCCCCAGGCCACAGCAAAATTCGACCCCCAACTCCCCAGCACAAATAAGGGAACCCCTGTACCACAGTAGTTTGAGTTATGATTCAGCACAGTTCCTTAACTGCAACTCGATCCTCCAAGATGTTCAGAAATCCCCAAACACAGTTCAGCACTCCAGTTCCAGTTCCCAGTCCAGACTTCCCCTCCAGAAGAGGCAAAAACAACACATCCAGCCATAAAGAATGGCGCAAAATCCTCCCCGCTACTCTCCGACTCCACAGTCTGCCACACTGCGGCCAGGTAAGCGGTCAGGCAGACGCCAAAGCTCCCTGAAGGGGGGGGAGCAGCACCGACCAAGGTAGAGTCCTCTCACGCAACTCAGAGGCACTCCAACACAGTTACTACTCTGGAACAAACAAAAATCCTCCCCACAACTCCCCGACTCCACAGCCTATCACACTGCGGCTGAAGACACACACGCTACCGAGAAGCCGAAAAACTCCGTTACTCGATACTCGGCAAACCGCAACTCGGTACTCGGCAAACCGCAAACGTCTCTTACCCTAATCTAACTCACTTCTTCAGCCCTAAACTAGTCTATAAACACACAAAATAAAACGAATAAAAAAATAAACGTAAAATAAACATAAATAAAATTAAACAAACAAACGAAGCTAGTGCTAGTGCTCTGGCTGGCTCAGCTCAGCCGCCATCTTTTTGAAAGAACTGAATGCCACCTATAAAGATGTTAAAGAGGACTGGATCTAGTACTGAGCCCTGAGGTACTCCACTAGTGACCCCCCTTTCTTCGGAATGTGTTCCATTCACTATTACCTTCTGTGTCCTGTTGTACAGCCAGTTTGCTACCCTGGCTACCACCCTGGGACCCACTCCCAGGCTGGCTAACTTGATTATCAATCTTTTGTGCGGGACTGTGTCAAATGCCTTGCTAAAGTCTAGGTAGGCCATATCCACAGCCCCTCCTTGGTCTATTACTTTGGTCACCTAGTCAAAGAAATCTATTAGATTCGTCTGACATTACCTTCCTGCTGTAAAGCCATGCTGCTTTTGGTCCTGTGGCCCACTGGCCTCTAGGTACTCAACAATTCTTTCTTTCAGAAGTGATTGCATCATTTTCCCTACCAAAGAGATGTATCGCAGAGGATGAGGTTGTCAAAGCCATCCTGAACTTCAAAAATGGAAATTCCCCAGGGCCTAGTATACTCTCTGGAGAGTTCTACAAGGCCTCTAGGGAGGACATCATTACCCTTCTGACTATAGCAATAGAGTAGGACATGACAAATAAGGAGCTTCCTGGTGAGCAGAAGGAGCCGGTCATCACAGTTTTTCCAAAACGAGGTTAAAACCTGTTATGCTGTGGGTCATATTGCTCTATTTCTTTAATCAGTGTGTACCAGAAGATTATGACCCCTGTACTGACTGAGCACCTCCAAAAATTAATCGGGAAACTCATAGCTTGGAATCAAATAGGATTTATCCCCAAACACCAGTCCTTTAATAAGAGAATGTGACTTCTAAATGTGATGCATGCAGTCAAACATTCTGGCCATCTCACTATACAGTGAGAAGGTATATGACTGCATTAACTGTCAGTTTTTCTCTTTGCCCTACACAAATTTGGCATAGGATCTAAATTTCTATCTTGGATATATGCCGTACATACGAGATCATGAATCAGAGTGAGAGTTAATGGGCTATTGTCCCCCTTTTTTAGATCTACAATGGGGCATCTGCCAGGGGTGCCCATTATCCCCACTTCTCTTCACCCTGGGAATTGAACCCTTAGTCATAGCCGTAAGGGGATACAAGACCCTGGTCTAGTATAGAAGGATCCCTGGCTTTAAATCAGCAAATGAAATAGTTTTTTCCAAAAAACCTATTTACCTAAATAACCTATTAATCTAAAAACCTGTTAATCTAAAGAATCCCCGTTGCATGAGAAGCTCATCCAGTCCCACCTTTCTTGTCCCTTTCTGCCTTACTGCTCAAGCCCAGCCAGCTAAACAGTCTCCCCTCTGACCTCCAATATGAATCTGAATTAGGACCCTTCAAAATCAAACTTCGGCTTCGCCTTTCTGAACTTAGCAGCTGTGACTGCCCCCACCTAACTTAATCTGGACCTATACCATTTCCATTCACTTACCAACTCCTGCCACCTACTATCCCTGGGGTTGTTGTTCATTTTGTTTCCTCTATCACTTCCTAGCTTTTTTCTTTTGACAAGGTCATCTACTCGGATGGCTCATAACAAATGAATAGTACCTGTAACCCGTTACTATCTCTTATACTTACTGAAGCACTTACTTTGTGTTATGTTTATTGTTAAATCATTCAATCTTCTGTACCATGTATACAGGGCCGGTTTTAGGACTTTGGGGGCCTCCAGCAAACTCTATGACTGGGGCTCCACAGATAGGGCGCCCCCCCCCCAGTAATCTTTCTACATAGTATTTAAATTTCGTAAGATGTATGCCAATGCATAATTAGGTGCTAAATCACATTTGGAAGCCTAGAAACAAGCCCACCACATTTGTAAAACTGAAAAAAAAGTTATTCAGACTAACTAGAAACCAAACCAAAAGTAAATTCTGGGGAACAAAAAAAAAAGAAGACGGTGCTGTACAAACAAACCAGCAACCCAGATGGACATCCCAGTATGATAAATCCAATCAGTCTAAGCTAGCGTCCCGACAGGCCTAGCACAGACCACATATGTACCAGCCATTCTAAATACTTCACAAATATTCCAGATCACCTTATCACAGAACTGTTCGCTTTGTTCATGTATTAGGCTTACATAATAAAATGCTCATTACAATGAACAGTACGCAGCAAGCCTGTCTAGGGGTGGAGAGAGATGAGGGCAGAGTACACAAAATCATAAGAATCTGAAACCAGTAGATTTTCAACTCTTGAGTCCCAGACTGTCTGCTGAAGGAATCCACCTTGGTGGAGCACTTTTTTTTTTTAATGCTCACTCTCTCAGATTAGCTTGTGCATCCTGTTATCACCGATAATCCTTAATGTACTAGGTACAGACCTCTGAGCCACAGGGACGCGGGGCTTTATAAATTAAATTTGCATTACCTTTTGGGAGTACAGGTTCAGTGTATGACCCACATATTCAATCGCCATCTTTCTGCACGGGGTCCTCTGGTCCAGGTCACACTGCATTCATTCCATGTGCTAAAAAACTAAATTAGAATTGGGACTTACCAGATTTAAAAGGATATCTGTAGACCGAATTAGAAAGGATATGCAGCTCTTTCAAGATCAGGAACCAGGTAGTTGGCTTCAGATACAGTGTGGTCTCTGGTCTTCTCTGGTCTTCTCTCTCTCTCTCTCTCTCTCTACTCCAGGCTCAACTCCAAGTTAGCAACTCGCCGACTCAACAACAGAATTCTCTCCGATGCTCTGGAACTGGTCCTCAGCTGAATAGTTCCAAGAGCGCTGGAGGGATCATCTTTATGGAACAGTCACGGACCTGAGTGGGGACCAAACGTTTCAGGTCTGAGGTGGAGGAGGTGCAAAAACAGCAAGGGACTGAGTGGAGCCCTGTGATTGGCTCCAACAGCACCTCCGCATCACAGTGATGTGCAGCACAATAGGGGACTGTGTGGAAGCAAGCATCCTTTTTGCAGTCTCAGTGGGACAGCGTGTACTTGCACAAGCGGCAGCTGAGTGAGAAAGATTGGCGGGGCCCCTGACTTCTTTGTGTCTGTGGATGTGGGCCATGCAGCAGAGTGACCTTGCGGCTGGTCAGTTGCCAAATCCCAACTACAAACTACTTGCCAGACTGAGTTGCTTCTTGCCTAACTTGTCTATGCCTAGGGTCAGGGAAAGGAAATCATGTGGGCAGGCAGGCAGTCGGAGGCTCAAGGGCATGGACAGCATTACGGTGACCTAGCTGTGGCAATACATTGTAGGACCAGACTAATATGAAAAAACATATAAATGAAAGGATTGGAAGGTATGTAATGCTGTGCTGGGCTGCTGCTTTTCAATTTAAAATGAAGGTTTTTTTGTGTGTGTAATTTTTAATATGTGGGACTTGGGAGTGCAGCAGGGATTTGGGAAGGGTCACTGCTTTATCCTTACATGCGGGGGTCGGCAGGAGCCTCCTGCGGCCGTGGGGTTCGCGGGTGCCTAATGCTGGCCTTGCATGTATATGTCTAATGTATTTCATTCATTAATGACATGGCGCCTTTGTAAAAGAGCCACTGGCTCAAAGGTTTTGTAATTCTGAGATTTTAATACATAAATAAATAAAAATATTTCAGCTACAATTAATAAAAATATTAGTATGACAGTCAAATCTATTTTTCTAAGTACCTCCTATGCTGTGCGTCATGAGTTTGTTTTACTGTTTGAGCTTATCCCTTGTCAGGTCTAAGATGTTATTTCTATGCCAAATGTGATGGTCATGTTTCTTTCTTGTGAAAAAAAAAGTATAAAATACTTAAATGTTGGTAGAACCAGAACATTTTAACACTGAATTAAACTGGAAGATGCCTGGAATCTTTTATAGTGAAAAAAAAAAAAGGGATGGTCAAATTTTTTTGCAAGATTTTGCTGCACTGTTGCTTTAAGATAAACAGAAAAATCTGAGGTATTCAAACTAGGCGGAGTGGTATTTACGCAGATCAAACAGGCAATCCCATTAAGTGGGCACCTAAGGGTTTTAAATACTCGAGAATCCAGATTAGAAGGGATGCAACTTCTCTATATAAAGTCAGGTATGAATTCCTGCTACATAATTTACGCGGACTATAAGAGATGAGCACATCTCTTCCTGTCAGCGGGAGGCAGGCTACAGACTATTGGAAAGAATGTCCTGCCATAACTACTGTACTGTTTTTTACATGCTCCCGTTCACTATCCCAGCCATGGTTTGGAGACAACCGTAGAAAACTACACATAAATTCATATGGGGAAAACCTGGCATTCCAGAGAGAAACTGGCCCTCCCCAAGCAGCATAAAAATAGAGGTGGGCTAGTCTTACCAGACTTTAAACACTACTATTGTGCTGCTCAGGTGGCCCCAGTGATACAATTGCTAACTAAACAGTGGCATCACTGTGTCAGTCGCTGGTGAGACCCCAGCTGGTGTACTGTGTTCACTTCTGGAGGCCACATCTCAGCACGGACACAGGCAGGGTGGAGGCAATCCAGGGGAGGATAACTGGAACGCTGCAGGTGTTACATCAAAAGCGCTACAAAGAAAGACTGTGGAATCTCAACATGTACACTCTAGAACACAGGAGGACAAGGGGGAACATGATAGAGACCTGCAAGTACTTCACAGGGTGAGTAGGGTACAGGAGGGGAGTCTATTTCAAATGAAGAAGTGCACCAGGGCAAGAGGGCATGCAATGAAGCTGGAAGGGGGAGGTTTAAGTAGAATATGAGGAAGAACTACTTAATTGAAAGAGTGGTTGACATCTGGAACAGTGTTTAAAAGTAGCTGGGGTGGTGGAAGTGAAAACAATGGGGGGTTTCAAACATGCATGGGATAAGCATAAGGGAATATTGGTAAATAGGCAAGGGGTTGTTGACAGAAACCCGGTAGGGTCTGAGCTCTGTGGGGACAGAATAGGCATGGAAATCTGGGCAGAATGGATGGGCCAAGTGGGCCTTTTCTGCTGACAATTTCTATGTTTCTAAGCAAAAAAAAAAACAGGATGGCTGGAACTACAAGCTTTGATTCTGCCTGAAGGTTTGGCAGGTCACACAACTCAACTCTCACCTGACCCCAGCTACTTTTAAACAACTACAAAAATCCCTGGGCAAAACATATCATGAAATGTTTGGAAACACTTACGAAGCACTTAGGCATAACTAACACCATTAGCCCACTATTAAGTCCTACATGCTCCCCAGAATTAACTGTAGGGCAGATGGAACCCAGGTTCCATAGATGGGAGGTGTGAGGTATAACATCCATTCGCAGACCAGTGGATTCAGAATCAGACACCTTGAAAATCTGGGAGTGGGACAGAGGGTGGTGAACTGGATCAGAAATTGGTTAGTGGACAGAAGGCAGAGGGCGGTAGTAAATGGCACATAGTCGGAAGAAATGGGAGTCACTAGTGTGGTGCTACAGGGGTCAGTCCTAGGACTAATACTCTTTAATGTCTTCAAAGCAGATATAGCAGAAGGGCTAGAGGGAAAAGTATGCCTGTTTGTGGATGACACCAAGATCTGCAGCACAGTAGATACTCCAAGGGATGTAGAGAGAATGAAAACAGACTTGGAAAAGCTGGAGAAATGGTCTGAGATATGACAGTTAAGGTTTAATCTGAAGAAATGCAAGATCATGCACGTGAGGAACAGAAACCCTGGGGAGAGCTACATAGATACATAGACAGTGTCGGCAGATAAGAGCCTATGGCCCACCCAGTCTGCCCATTTGAGCTTGTAAGTTCAGTTTATGTTTTCCTAGAAGTCTGTTGCCCCTTACCCCTGACCTCCAGAATTCCTTTATGTCTATCCCGTGCATTCTTAAATCCCGTGATTGTTTCAGCCCCCACCACTTCCTCTGGCAGGGTGTTCCACTTGTCCACCACCTGCTCTGTGAAGAAATTCTTCCTCACGCTTCCTCTGAATCATCCTCCTCCAACTTCATCCCATGCCCTCTAGTACTGGAACATCTTTTTCACTTAAAAATAGTGTATTCCTACACCCTGTTCCTCCCTGTAAGATACTTGTATGTCTCTATCATATCCCCTCTCTCTCTCCTCTCCTCCAGGGAGTACATATTCAGTTCCTTCAACCTGTCCTCATAGGACTTGTGATGCAATCCATGTACCATCTTTGTTGCCCTCCTCTGAACCTTCTCTACCCTATCTATGTCCTTACGTAGGTAAGGTCTTCAGAACTGTACACTGTACTCCAGGTGGGGCCTCACTAGTGTCTTGTATAGTGGAATTATGACCTCCCTTTTCTTGCTGGTGACACCCCTGCCTATGCATCCCAGCATCCTATTTGCTTTACCTGCTGCCTTGTCACACTGTTTCCCTACCTTGAGGTCATCAGAGATGATAACCCCAAGATCCCTTTCCTGCTTGGTGCATGCTATATCCTCACCCCCCAACTGATATATTGTGCCAGGATTTTTGTTCCCCATATGCATTATCTTGCACTTCATTGCATTGAATTTCAACTGCCAAACCCCTAACAATTCTTCAAGTTTTTGCAGGTCCCTTCTCATTCTGCCTACACCCTCTGGTGTGTCTACTCTGTTACAGAGCTTTGTGTCATCAGCGAACAGTGCAATTCTGCCTTCTAGGTCCTGTGCAATGTCACTGATGAAGATGTTGAACAGGACTGGTCCCAGCACTGATCCCTGTGGTACCCCACTGGTCACTCTTCCCTCTGTGGAGTGACAGCCATTTACCACCACCCTCTGTGTCCTGCCACCCAGCCAGTTACCTACCCACCACACTACTGTCCTGCCCACACCCATATTCCCAGTTTGTGGTAATAGTCTTCATGTGGCACAGTGTCAAAGGCTGCTAGGTCAGATTGGCCATGTCCACTGCCCTCCCGATCCACCTCCCTAGTCACCCAGTCAAAAAATTCAACAAGGTTGGTCTGGCATGACCTTCCCCTGGTGAAACCATGCTGCCTTGGGTCCTGTAGTCTATTGACAACCAGATGTTCCACCAATCTCTCCTTCAGTAGTGCTTCCATGATCTTCCCACTACTGAGGTGAGTTGTTGACAGTCACCAGAGAAGAGAGGGGTTTAGGGGTCATTATGTCAGATGACCTGAAATCTGCCAAACAGACCAAGAAAGCAGTTGGGAGGACTAGTGGAATGTTAGGGTGATTGTCCCCAGAGGGACTGTTGGCGATAGCTGACTTATCTAGCATAGACGCTGCATGTGTGGTTGGCGCAAGCGAGGCGGTGGTCGCCTCTAATAAGGTGGTCTCTAAAGTGGTCAATGCTATTGCACCAGTCTGTATACAACCCAGATCTTCTCACTTGAGATCTCCTTGGTTTGATAGGGATCTCAAGGTAATGAAGATCAGGGGTCAGAAGTTGGAGCATTGCTAGTGGAGGACCCTGTCAGAAGAAGACAAACTGGTCTTGCGGCTCATTATCATGAGTACCAAGGGGCAACCAACCATAAGAAGGCAGAATTCCTGTTCAGGGAGATTGCTGCAAGGAAAAACAGACCATCTGAGCTATTTTGGACTGTGGATAGACTTTTGCATCCAGTCTGTCTATAGCCGAAAAAAGCTTTTTCAGTCACTTTGTGTGAGGAGTTTGCGTTGTTTTTCTCTGACAGGGTGTCGTCTGTCCAGTCAGGGATCCCTACAGTGAGGCAAGTTTTGCCTCACAGTGGTCAGCCTAGGATGAACAGAGGCACTCCATCTGTCTGGGAGAAGTTTAAACCAGTGGAAGTGGCTGAGGTCATGGAGGTGATCTCAAAGCTAAAGCACACTTATTGTAAACTGGACCTGGCCCTGACTCGTTTCTTGATGAGATGTGTTGAAACCATTGGCCCAGTGTTCATTGGGATTGTCTGGTGCTCGATGTGGAAGGGAGTCTTTCTGGATACCTTGAAAGAAGCTCTGGTGAGACCCATCCTGAAGAAGCCATCTCTCGACCCCGATGTCCTGGTGAATTACTGTCCAATCTCCAACTTGCCGTTTTTGGGCAAGGTTGTTGAGAAGTTAGTGGCACAACAGCTTGAAGAACACCTCATGTCCTTTGATATCTATGAGCCATTCCAGTCAGGTTTCAGAGTCAGGCATAGCACTGAAATGACATTAGTTAGGGTGCATAATGACCTCCTCACTGCTAGAAATAGAGGAGATGGGTCAATTCTTGTTCGCCTCGATCTTTCATCAACTTTTGATACCATGGATCACATTGTGCTTCTTGATCACCTTCGAGAGTATTGTGGACTCACCAGTACCATCACTGACTGGTTTAAGTCCCATCTCTCTGGCATGGTGCAACGGGTGGTGATGGGGAATTTCTCCTTCTCCCTGAGGCCCCTGTCGTGTGGAGTTCCTCAGGGCTTGATCTTATCACCAATGTTATTTGCGGTATAAATGCTGCCCCTAGAAGAGCTCATTCAACGTTACAGTGTGGGTTTTCACTGCTATGCAGATGATACCCAACTGTATCTGTTTTTTGTCCCCAGAACACATAAGACTGTAGAAGTGATTAACAACTGCCTGGCCGACATCAATGACTGGATGTCCTCTAGCTGGTTGTGACTGAACCTGGACAAGACGGAGATACTGGTGATTGAGCCAGACTGTGGGCGTGATGAAAGTTTTTCCGTAGTGGGTACAGAAAATTTGCCTTGCCTTGCCTAGAGCACAAATCCACAAGTGTTTAAATTTTTATACAAATTTACACCCCAGTGCTATGATGACCCCCTTTGTCCGCCACCTTCTAGTAGTGGTAGTAATAGTAGTAAAATATTTATTTTTAGTCAGGAAAGAATAGCATTTTACACCATTAGGACAAAGTCCTATTTACAAGGTGCTCCCAAATTGTACAACAATTTAAGATTTCATATATGCAACAAACAATCCTAATCTAATTACTTCAACTTTTGTACTTGCAACACAAAGCCATACTACAGGAAGTTTGAAGGGTAGGAGGTTGTGGACAGAGGAGTTATCACAGCACTGGAGTTTTGAGGGACCTTGTTGGCAGCAATGCTGGTCTGGACAGCCTAGGGGGCAGAGCATGAGAGAGCAAAAATCCGCCAACCGAGGACTGCAGAGTGCTCTGTCACTTCTATAAATCACATTTTTAGCCAGTCAGAATTATTTATTTCTAAACATTCTGGTACTCTTGTAAATGTTACACAGCACGGGTGCACTCACACCTGATCAGAATGTTTCTTTCCCCTTGTGTGTGAGACATTCTTACATGTGAATATGACCAGAGAAACCACAATTGGGGTTGTAAAAGTGATCTCACATGCATTCTTAGGCTAAACACACTGTGGAGTTGAGGGTCAATAAGTTCTCAGGGAGGGTGCGAGATGCCACCCAAGCAGTCACACACCCTCAGCTGGGTGATCACAGAGAAGCATTGCCATCAATAGAGCTGTGTGGAATTTTCAAATGCCACTCCTTCTGGAATTCTGTGGAATTTGGGAAGTTCCACCTAATTCTTCAGAATTCCATCACAAATGGAATGCTGAAGGAGGACCTTTTTTTTTTTAAAAACTGAAGATTAGAATTACACAGTTATACATAAACCACAGATTAATTTTCTGTGAACTTCATATTATTTAATCTGTGGAATATTATTCAGTGATTTACATAGGAATGCTTTTTGGAATTCTGTGTAATTAAAACAGAAATTCTGAAAAGCATTTTGGAAGCCAAACTGCCATTGTGCACAAATTCCAGTGGTGGAAATCCATATCCCAAACAACTCTAGTCATCAGCTGTGGAGGAAGTAATTTCCCATCTTGCCATCCTGCTGAAAGGAAGGGGAAGGGTGTCATCATAGTGATCCCGGTCACTGAATGGGGATGGGGACACAAAAAGGGGAAAAATGGGGTAGAAACAACATTTTTTAAAATGCTGATTTTGAGCCATGCACACGGAAGAACACAGGATATGCATCATCCTTGCATATCTGGGTGGCTGAGCTCCACTGAATGACTGGATTCTGCAGAAGGCGGAATCCAATGCATGATCCCTGCATGTCTGGGTGGCTGAGCTCTACTGCATGACTGGATCCTGCAGCAGGTGGAATCCAATGCATGATCCCTGCATATCTGGGTGGCTGAGCTCCACTGCATGATTGTATTCTGCAGAAGGTGGAATCCATTCCATCACCAACCATCCTGATAGGTGGTCATGGAGGCCCACACAGGGTCCAAAGGTGCTCTGTGGGCAGCGTTGTGCTGGAAACCGGGCATTCAATACAGTGCCAAGATCTGGTGCAGAAAAGAACCCCTGCTCTGAGCAAGCAGGTGGCTCTGGGATACAACAGTCCTCCAAAGACTGCTGTATTGCCTTCGGGACAATTATTTCTTTACACAAAAATACCCCTGAGAATTTCCTCACTGACCTTCCATGGCTGTCTAGGAGGACTAGTGCTATGTAGGGCCCAAAGTGCTGGCGTGGGTCATGATGGGAGGGCATATAGAAGCTACTACTGGGTGTCATGGAGGTATAGGTCAGGAAAGCGATGGCAGACAAGGAGAAGTTATAAAATTCACAAGTAGTGTTTTATTATTATTATCAACAACAAAAAATAAAAAAAGAACATTTTACGGGATAACTCTTGAAACAGGCAGTACAAACAAAAAGTCCTCCATTTGAGAGTCTATGTCAATTTAAATCTCAGTCTCTCTTTCTAAATAAAACATTGCCCTCTTTTTACAGAATGTATTTTCCTAGCAGTTTAAACTCTGCATCCTGATTGCTGTAAGTTGCATCTCCTGTTTCTCACAAAATGTACCAGAACTTTCTCAATTTCTTTCCTGAGGCCAGCCTGGAGAGCACATCTAGTCTTTATCAGGTGCAGCAATACAGAACATTATGTCCTGGAGCTGATCTTATGTTGACAATTCTGTAAACAAGTTTGTGGAAGTTAAAATACATCTCAGGGTCAACCCCCTGTATTACAGATTGTCATTTTTTTAAGAAACCCAAATGCTTTCTGCAATTATTTTAACACCGTAATTAGATACATTTGCAAACCATGGGATTCAAGTTTCACATAAAGAAGTGCATACATTTTTTTAATCACAGAGAAGCAAGGGCAGAAAGAAAGAAAGAATAGAAACAGCAAGTGACAGAAGGAAGAGAACGGGGAAATTTTGGAATCATCAGAATGGCCAATTCCTATGTGCCACAAGAAAAATTTGATTGTGCAGTCAGACCCTCAAGAGGCAGATAAGTGACAAAATAAGAGAGGACAAAATGGATCCTTGCCTTTTAACTCCCTCTGCATAACAAATGAGACAAGGTGTTACCCAACTCTGTAGCACTGCGGTTCTCCTCTTATAGCCTATAAGCTTTCCTGGAAGCCTCTGTAGTGTGTATGTTGTACTGTGGATGGCTGTGTCAGCTGGCCGTATACCGTTGTAACAGCAACACTGTACAGCGAATCCCCCACAGCAACACCAATCTGTCAATACCCGCAGCGCAGCATTGACTGGGTTGTTGGAGTGATGAACGATTCATCAACTACCAGGTTTAGCTACTCTCCCCCAACATCCATCCCCTCAGGAATTGGAATCCGATGGTGCAGGGGGTAGAGTCCCCACCGGGTGCAGCCCCCCGCATTAACACTGAACTGGTGTCAGTGTGACCCCTGGTCACAGTCAGGACCTGGCGGTGTCGAGGATGTCGTCGACAATGTGTCACTGTGGGGGAGGTCGGCGAAATTCTTGTTGCCGTGATTTGGTGGAACCGTCAGCTGGCTACATGCCCCATGTTGGTCCTGATCATACCATTTCTGTAATTTCATAGTGTGGCTGAGGGCCTCCCTTCACAGGTGCCTAAAGTACTCTTGTAAAAGCCAGGAGGCCTCTGCTAATCAGGGGCCTCCCCACCCATCTACATAAGAGCATGCTAAGATTTCTGGATTAGGCCCTAAGGCCATAACATGAAAGGGTTAAAAGTTCCTCTTTATGTTGCCTAAATGTACCAGTGGAACTAAACAAAAAGACGAGAGCTAGAACACTGGAAATGTTTCCCAAGAATCTCTGCAGGCACACACACACACACAGAAGACATAATTGATCCCACAACAGTACCTTCCTCCTCCTCATCCTCCCAACACCCCCCTCTCCAGCCTTGGGGTCTCACGCAGGCCATCGTGGATTGTGCAAGGCAGTAAGCCAAACTGTGTTGAACTGCTTTTCCATTTTTTATCTCATCCTTTTCAAAGACAAAAATTATCATACAGATTGAAGACAGACACAGTTAGCAATTTGGTCGGGCTCTCAGATATGCACCAAATGAGGGAGACTCATCTTTTGCTCCTACACTACTCCTAATAGACTCCAACACAGATAAAATGAATCATGAGCTCATTTTTGTCTTTATTTCATGGGGGCCATGGCTTCTCACGCATCTGATGACGAGCTGGATAGGACGAGTGTCTTAGTGATTCCAGTCAAGAGGGAAACAGAGCAGTCTATAGCTGATTAACCACCTGCGACCTCCAACCTTGCTGATTGAGGCTAATGAAGGATCTAATGTTATTTCAGTTCATTTCCGCATTGCAGAGTCTGTCATTTCATTTTCCACACTGAATGAGTAGGTTGCAGTTTACACAATATCATGTAGAGGGATGACAGTACCTTAGGCTCCCGGACTCGCTTTGCTGTCCTTCCCCATTTATTCGAGTGAGCATTAAAATGAACTGGGATTTTGAGTCCCACCTCCCTGTCAGCCAGTCCCTCCTTATTTTTTTTAAGTTACATTTTAATTTTTTTTCAATTTATTTGTTTTTAGTTGTTATCGCCCTCTCCCCCCCCCCGATAGGGTCTGTGGTACCTTGGTCCTGTGCTGACTCCCATCAGGACGCTGCCACCCATTATAGTGCTTTGTCCCAGATTTCTGCCTTTTATGCTCTTAAGGCTTCCTCCTGTAAGGGGCTAAACCACCATCCTCACCCTCAGGAGGACACATCATCATTCTTCCCACAGGGTGACACACTACTATCACCCAACCACCCACTGGGTAACGCACCAGTGTTACCAATCCACTTGGTGACACACCACTATGACACCAGTCACTAAAAAATCCACCAACAGCTTAATCTGGTTCAATTTCAGTTGGTTTCCATTGGTGTCCCCCCCCCTCCCCTTGGGAAGAGGCTGAAAATAGGCAGAATTGCCTAGATCTCCTTTCCCGGTCAATAAAAACTAAATAAATAATAACCCACTTAACAGGTGATACCACTATCATCCCTCACAGGTTTAAATATCACTATTTTCCCCACAGAGTTACCCACCACTATCTTTCCCCACAGGAGTCATACCACAATCCTCCCCCACAGGGTGACATGCTAACTTCCTTCCACATGGGGTGACAAACACACCACTGTCCTCCCCAAAAGGGTAGCAAATCACTATCTCTATGCTCTGCCACAGTCCCTGCATCTTCATTCCACCCTCCAGCTGTGCAGGAGGAGGCCCCTGACTAGGGCATTTTGGCCCGCCAAGGAACTACACCGGGAGGTGACTTTGCTGTGCCACAGTCCCTGCATCTTCATTCCACCCTCCAGCTCTGCAGGTACAGCCTTCCTGGCAGCTTTGCCTTGCTCTCTCACTGGCGCTTACTCTGGCTGGTGATTGGTTGGCGCTGGCAAGCCGAGCTCCTGATTGGCTCTCTTCCTATTCCACTGCTGATCTGTTGCTGTATGCCTCCCAACTTGAGTCTTAACTTCTGGGTGCAACATTTTCAAATTATAATAGTTTTACCCCTCTGCCAAATTGTATTGTGTGTACCTTGCTGTAACTGGGTTGTTACCATTTGAATCACTGTACATTGCAAGTGCTTGACTGTATAATGCAAGGAAATTACAACTCAGTTTAGAATAATTTTGTTTAAGTTAACCTGAAAAGAATATTTAGTTTTTGCCTCTCCCTTTTCTATCTCTTTACTCCTCTCTCCCAGGTTGTTAGTAATTTACTAAGTGCCAGATTGGTTAAGCTAGAAATTATAGCTCAGTTTGGTATAAGTTAAACTTGAAAGAATATTTTTTTCCCTCTATTCCTTTACTCTTTCACTGCCCCTCCTCTCTGTCTCAGGCTAATTCATAGCCCCGCCCCCCCGCCTTGCCTCTTGGGACCATCCCTTTCCTATTTTATTACTCTCTTATCACTCATTTTGATGTTCCTGTCTTGCTGTCTACACTTACTGTCTGCCCCCACCCTCCGATTGCCTATAAAATTTCACCTCTGTTTCTCCCCTCTCTCTTCTGGCCCTAGGAGTAGGCCCCTGACTAGGGCACTTCGGCCCACCAAGGAACTACACTGGGAAGTGGCTTTGCTCTGCCACAGTCCCTGCATCTTTATTCCACCCTCCAGCTGTGCAGGTATGGCCTTCCTGGCAGCTTTGCCTTGCTCTCTCCCTGGTGCTTACTCTGGCTATTGATTGGTCGATGCTGGCAAACCAGGCTCCTTATTGGCTGTCTTCCTATTCCACTGCAGATCTATTGCTGTATGCCTCCCAGCTTGAGTCTTAACTTCTCCCCTCTCTCTCTTCTCGTCCTAGGAGGAGGCCCCCGACCAGGAACTACTTTTTTCCATTTTCCCATTAGGAAGTTATACTGTACTGCCACTAGAGGGACACGATTTTTATCTAAAGCGATCCCTGCCTGTTGTTCATATAGATACCTTCCTAAACTACAGCTCCCCCCTCCATCTGATCAGCCCCCCTCCTCTGCACTCCCTGCTTACAAATTATTTCTGTTCCTAAATCAATTATTCACTCATTTCTCTGCCTTTATCAACAATGCATCCCCCACTCTCCTCTCTACCCTTTGTTCTGCTCATATCCCTCTCTTTACCTACTCCACTTGGTCACTACTCATCTATTCCTAATAGCTCTCCCAACCCCATCAGTTACTATCTCCAATCCCTTACTCACATCCATACTATTACTCTTTCCCCGCCATTTGAAATGTGGTCTCACTCTACCGCTATTCCTCATGCAGCTTTGATAATGGTGTCCACTTTAACTGTGGTTCTCCACCTTCTTCTTCCTCACTCATCCACTCCGTTCTCTTTCAAAACTCCCAACCTCCTTGCCAGCCTGTTTAAAGTACCCTATGCTCCACTTTCTCATATTTACCCTCCTCTTACTCTCCGCTGGGGATATCCATCCCAGCCCAGGCCCTATTGCCCCAACTCCTCTGGTGCTTCCTCCTCTACTTCCTCCCCCCACCCTCTTCTCTCAGCCCTCCCAAAGAGCTTAAAGATCCTACATCTAAAGACCCACAGCTTGCTGCAAAAAATAGACCAGATTCAGACCATGGTGTGCACTCTAAAACAAGACATCCTAATCATCTCAGAAACTTGGCTAAAGGGCACTATCCTGACCATTCATGCTCCATTCCTGGCTAGTCACTGCTAAGGCAAGACTGTGCTGGCAGGGGTGGTGATGTGGCCATTTATGTCCCAGCCTCCATCCAATATTCCATCATCTACTCATCCTCCAATCCTGAGACCCATGATGCCCTAGCTATCCATGTGACCCTCCCCTTCACGCTCCCAATCTTCACAGCTGGCATATACTGCTACCCAAATGTCCATCCTTCAGTCGTGCTAGACGCCCTAACCTCCATCACTTTCCTTGCTTGTGCTGGGGAATTATTCATCCTAGGCGACTTCAGTATAAACTGATTGTCACCTAAAACTACCAAAACTAAAAACAAAATTGGAGCTGTAAACCTCTCCCAACTGATCTCTAAACCCTCCTGCCCAAACCACAAGAACCAACAACACTCTCTGCTCGACTGGGCCCTTACCTCCCACCCCCTCCATGTCATCACCTGTAGCATCCTCCCCAATGCTCTCAGTGACCATAACCCAATATACATCGTTAGGAAAGTCCACAGAACTAAATCGCCACACAAAACCATACAACTGTGCTATTTCAAGTCTCTTGACTTTGAACCTCTCCTGAGTAACCTTTCCACTTCTGACTGGTCCCCCCTAACATCTTTTCCCTCAGTTGATAAGGCCCTTGCCTACTTCAAACAAATCTTTCTTGTAAACTGGAACGTCATTGCCCCACTCATACAAACCAGAGTCAGATGTAACCACTTACTTTGGATAACCCCTGAACTTCTGGCCTGTGTCAGGGCTAGAGATCGAGCCTGGAAGCGTCATAAAGCTACCCAGCATCCTAGTAACCTCTCGAACTACTGCATGCTCTGAAATGCTTGCACTAGGGCTACAAGGTTAGCCAAGTCAGAATATTTAAAATCTGCCTACATCACCAACATAAATTCCTCTTCAAAGTTCTGGCAGGTGGTCCATACCCTTACCCCCTCATCTCAACCCCCCGTACTTAAAGTAAATAGCTCACTAGTGTCTGACCCATCAGCTGTAGCTACGGAATTTAACGCCTACTATACCTCCTGCACCACTGAGCTACTGAAATCCTTCCCCTCCTACCCATACCCCTCCCCAACCTCTACTGGCATGCCCCCTCCACCACCCTCCCACCTTCCCTTCTCTTTCGCTACTGTAATCCCAAACAATGCCCTAAGTGCCCTCCTCACCATCAGTCCCTCTAAAGGTGCCTCCCCTGATGGCCTTGACCCAAAACTCCTCTCCCTCTTCGCTTTGGCCATTGCCTACCCCCTCTCAATAATCCTAAATCTCTCATTCTCTACTGCCTCGGTCCCCTCTTCATGGAAGCATGCTGTGGTCCACCCTCTACCCAAGGGGGGGTGACCCCCTCATCCCCTGGCAATTACTGCCCCATTTTTCTCCTCCCTATCTTTGCCAAGCTTCAAGAACACATTGTCCTCTCCCACTCACCTCTTTTCTATCTGACCTCTGTTTTCACTTCTTTCCTGCCTGGTTTCAGGAAAAAACACTCAACCACCACCTCTTTCCTACAGCTCACAGACTCCATCCTAACTGGGATGGACAATGGCCAAATTACCTCTGCCATTTTTGTTGACCCGGCCAAGGCTTTCAACACTGTCTCTCACTCCCTTCTCCTTGACTCACTCCTGGTAGCTGGCCTGTCTCCCTCCACCACAAACTGGTTCAAGGCCTACCTTATTGGCAGAACCCAATCAGTTAAGATCTTGGATGCTACTTCCCTTCCCCTCCCGATTAGCACTGGAGTTCCCCAGGGCTCTGTATTAGGGGTCCTCCTATTCATCACCTTCTTAAACAACCTTCCCTTTATTTACTCCCCATCCTCCGCTATACATATTTATGCCGATGATACAGCCCTGTATGCATCTGACTCCTGTCCTGATGAGGTTACAACCAGCTTACAGCAAGACTTCAACAAAGTTCAGCTCTGGTTTGCTAACCATCAAATTTTCCTCAATGCCAAGAAGACTGTATCCATGACCTTTGGCACAAGGCAGAGACTCTCTAGGCTTCCTTCCCTACCCACTTTCCACACCCTTGACGGAACTTTACTTGAGGACACATCCTTCTTCAGGTACTTAGGTGTTTTGTTGGACAGGCACCTAAACTTCTCTGGACATATTGACACTATCCAGAAAAAACTGCACCCCAAGCTTGGTGTCCTGTTCAGGAACCATAGTTGTATCCCTCCTATGGCTAGGGGTGAACTTGTTCAGAAGATGATACTGCCCATTTTCAACTACTGTGACACAGTGTATGGTGCTGCCACTAAGTCCTCCATGACCAGACTGGACACCCTCTTCAATTCCTTCTGCTGCTTCACCCTGGATGCCTCCCTCGCACCCATCACTGCGATCTTTATCGTGCCCTATCCTTCCCCTCTCTTACAAATAGGCAACTCTTCCACTGTGCTAAACTCCCCTCCAAGCACTGGCTAGGTGAGCTCCCTTCATACCTCACCTCCTCCTTTATAACATCCCCCCACCCTTCCATTCCCTTAGATCAACTGACTTCCGTACCCTGGTTGTCCCCCACAGATTCACCCAAATCGGCCAATCTGGTTTCTCTCACAGCCTTCCAAAAATTTGGAATTCCCTCTCCCCTTATCCCCTTAAATCCGGCACTCATCCTCTGCCTACTCCATTAACTCTGCCCTCAAAAATTACCTTGCACCTAGCTGCTCCTGCCATGTCCCTCTCTAATTCCATCCTCTAAATCCTGGACAAACCCAACCTCTGTACTGTCACCTTCATTTTACCCTGTACACACCCACCTCCCAAATTTCTAGCTCTCCTCCCCTTCCTCCAGATTGCTCCCTCTTAGTGGCCTCTCTTGATCACTTATAAAATGTTAAGGATCCCGAATGCTTTCCATGGGTCCCTCTCCTACCCCCCCAAGGAGCTTGTATCTCTCATTTACTCCCTTCCCCAACCATCCTAAAGGGGGGGTCCTTCTGGGACACTGCCTTATCCTATTCTCTCTGGTCCTCCAGTCCCCTTGCAGGGTTTCTTGCATCCTGAGGGGGTCTCCAGGGACATAACTCTTCCCCCTCCCCTCTAACTCCCCTTTCTCCCTTTTCTTTCAAGTAAGCACTTATTTACTTATTACCCCAGCACTTATTATTGTCCACTCTTTCTACATATTATGCACAATACTGTTGTAACACTGTTTGTAACACCTGTCTTACAACTGTATGTTAATGCTGATCTTGTAACTTGAACGTTTATTGTCTCATTCCTATTGCACCCCTCCCCCCCGGTCACACTGGGAGACGAGCGACTTCTCACTCAGTGCGCCTTCCTGGTGAAACATTTCAATAACTAAATAAATAAAATCATCTACCACAAATAGACATGCCCCCATTCTACCACAAAAGGGTGACATTCTTTATTTGACTGTGCTTTCCTGTGTCTCCCTCCAGTCAAGCCTTCCCTGTCCTCAAGCACCCAGTGAGCGCCGGGGCTACGCTCCACCAGCGGGCGGTCGGCGACCACAAGGCTGACCAAGGGGACCAGGAGGCCAGGAGAGACAGCCAGGAAGGTACGGCAAAGCCGCGGCCAATCGGGAGGCGAGCGCTGACTGAGCCTTGCAGCAGATTGGTCCTTCTGCTCCATAGACTTCTGTATTAACTTTACACTGCTGAAGCTGGTCGGGGATTGTGTGTTTTTTCCTGGACTAAACTGTCTAAAAAGAGCTGTTCTCCTGTTTTGTTAAAATATCTAAGGATTCTGTTAACTTTTAAAGTGAAATGTGATTTACAGCCTTTGGTGGATTTCTATGGGCCAGACGCCAAGGCGTCAACCCCCAGCCTTTGTTGTGTAAATTAATTCACACTGCTTGCAGAGTAACTTGATTTCTGCTATTTTCTTTATTTGACTGTGCTTTCCTGTGTCTCCCTCCAGTCAAGCCTTCCCTGCCCTCAAGCACCCAGTGAGCGCCGGGGCTAAGCTCGCCAGTGGGTGGTCGGCCACCATAAGGCCGACGAAGTGGACCAGGAGGCGGGAGAGACAGCAGGAAGTACTGCAAAGCCGCAAAATTTTTGCCTACCCGCCCTCCTCCCTCCTGTGTGTTACCTTTATAGGCATCTTCCCGCCGTATTTCTTACCTCCCGCCCACAGCGATATTCTAATCAATAATCTGTCAGTGGCCCTGTGGTGCCACCTGCTCAGCAGTCCTTCCCCTGTTCTCATTGTAGATAACCACTATTTACCGCATTCAAAATGCGGAGACTCCTCTTATTGTTTCTCTCTCTCTCAATTGTGGTGTTCATTGAGGAGGAAGTCATCCCGATCCATACCATACTGAATAATGCGGCCCACCAGCCTAGCCTCTCTGTTACACCTCCAGTGGATGTTGACCGGATCCTCATATATGCCCTACCGATGCTACATCATAATCAGTGGGGTAACCCCCAAAAAGGGACGCAACCTGTCATGTACTTATTATGCTCGATGCTCCATTATTGGGTCTACAGTTCCCCCTTACACCTGCCCACCAAATTAGCACTCTGTGACAGGATACCAAGTCGCAACCCCAAATGGATCACATCAAAGCAGTGACCACCGAGCAAGAAGAGAAGGCCCAAAGACAGTCCTCTCGTCCTGTCTTTCGAAGCCCTTACGTAACTCTTATTCTTTCTGCTGATCTGTATTGGTAATGTTGAAATCAATCCAGGCTCCCCGGAGGGCTTCACCTCCCCAGCAGATCTAGCCTCCATCAAAGGACTAAGCTTCCTTCATATCAATGCTTGCAGCCTCCTGAAAAAGCTTTCATTAATACAAGCCTGGTTCGCCCATACTTTGCCAGACTTTCTTGTAATATCCGAGACATGGCTCAAACCTGCAACAACAGACAGGGAGGTAAATCCACCCAACTACCAAATATTCAGAGCCGATCGCCTGACAAGGGGTGGTGGAGTAGCTATTTATGTAAAGTCAAATATATCTGCATCTTGCCTTAGTGCAACATCATTGCCCAAAGAGTTCGAATGTATATCCCTTAAAATAACTCTCCCCAACACGGCAGCTTTTCAACTAGTTGGCTGCTATAGGCCCTCCTCTGCTGACCACAAGCTCTTAACCCACCTGCGGAACCTAATCAAACTGGGCCCTGAAGAAATCATAATCCTAGGTGATCTAAACCTAAACTGGCTCTCCAAGACAGCTGCACCTCTAGTATCATTCTGTGATACACATGGGCTTACACAACTGATAATTGAACCAACAAGAATCAATTTAAAGAATAGAAGTAGTAGCACCTTACTTGATATCATTCTGGTAAACAAACCCCACCTATTTTCACACACTGGAGTGCCATTCAGTGACATAAGTGACCACTGTCTCATTGCAGGAATAAGATCATCCGGCAAACCAGCTAACCCAGCAAAATTCCTTCTGAGAAGATCCAAGAAAAACCTTAATATTGAGGGATATCTCCATGACCTAAGCCACTCTACATGCTGGCAGGAGTTCTACCTTACGCGATTCTGTGGAAAAAGCACATCAGGTGTTAAATAGCATAATCATAGGTGCCCTTAACACTCATGCACCAATCACTAGTGTTAGAACAAAAAGCAAATCTTGCTGCTGGTTTTCAGCCGACCTTAAATCTGCACTGTTGGAGAGAGATAAGCTGTGGAAACTGGCAAGGAAGAGTAAGAAACCAAATGACTGGATGCTGTTCAGGAAAGCCAGAAATAGCTGCACCAAAAAAGTAAGAGATGCTAAGACTGCTTTCTATATGGCTGAACTTGGCGCCTCTTACCACAATCCTGCTAGATTCTGGGGCACCATCAAGGGGATCTTAGGGAAGGACTCTAGCACCTCTCTGCCATCTCAAGTGCACCTTAATAAGGTTGCTATCTCTGATAAATGGGAAATAGTGGATGCTTTCAATAATCATTTCACAATGGCTGGCCTTGCCTTTGACACCTCTCCAGCTAATCTACTGTGGGCACAACTAAACTCCCAGTATACTGAGGTTCAGAGGGCTGACTCTTCCTTCTCCTTCAAACCAGTTTTACTGAAGCAAGTTGAGGACCTAATGCTGCAATTGGACACTAAAAAAAGTGAAGGTGCAGACTCTCTTGACCCCTGTTTTCTAAAAATTGCAATTCATGTGCTTGCAGTTTCCTTAACACATCTTTTTAATCTATCATTAACCTCTGGCTCTATTCCTTCATTGTGGAAAACAGCCCAAGTGTTTCCCCTCCTAAAATCAGGGGACCCCATGGACCTCAACAACTACAGGCCCATATCCATTCTTCCAGTGCTTTCCAAGATGCTAGACAAATTAGTGAGCACCCAATTAAGAGACTACCTTGAAGTTAATATGCTCTTAAATCCAGCTCAATCTGGATTTAGGGCCAGGCACAGCACCATCTCTGCACTGGCCAAAGTCACAAATGACTGGCAAACTGAGCTAGACAAAAGAGCAGTGTCTGTGTTGTATTCTTGATCTAAGCAAAGCGTTCGACACCGTGGATCATGAGCTGCTACTCTCTTCACTGCACTCCATAGGCTTAGACCCACCCTCTCTTAAGTGGTTCAGATGTTACCTCACTGATAGAACGCAGCAGGTGAAAGCTGAAGGTGAACTATCCTCATTAAAACCACTTCTAAGAGGAGTTCCTCAAGGATCTATCCTGGGCCCTATCCTTTTTGCCATTTACATTAATAACATTTACTCTAATCTCACCAAAGCCAATGTTCACCTCTTTGCAGATGACACTGTTTAATATGTCAGTAACCCATCGCCTGCAATGGCCTGTGAAATTTTACAAACAGAATTCTCCCTTTTGCAACACCAACTACTTGAGAAAAACTCCTCTAAATGCAAAGAAGACAAAGCTATGTTCTTCTCCACTAATAACTATACTAACACCTCCTCACTAAGCAATCTTCCCAATTATCCACCATCCTTGGAGAAAGCCTGGACTATGTAAACAAATTCAAATATTTAGGGGTGTGGATTGATAGCAGGCTTGACTACACTCATCATATTGAAGAACTTGTGAAAAAAATTTGCCAGAGGCTCGGCCTATTCTTCAGAATTAAACATTTTCTAACCAGAGACTCAAGGCTGAGACTAATCCAGGCCTCATTTCTTTCACTTATCGACTATGCAGATTTCCTTTATGGTCACTGTCCTATTTTCTATTTAAGCAAATTGGATACCTTGTATCACAGAGCACTAAGGTTTATTACAGATCTTCCATTCAACACTCATCATTGCTCTCTCTATGCTGCAGTTGGTTGGACATCCCTACACCTCAGAAGGAACAGAATGCTGCACTATGGATATACAAAGCTTTGTCTAATAAACTTCCATCCTATATTTTAGACTGCTTTACACTAGCACAGCTAGGTCCTATGCCCTAAGAAGCAACAACTTCATCACGCTTTTAAGTTACCCAAAGCCTACACCCGGCATGGGAGGTCTACAATCAGCTACTCTCTAGCAATGGCATGGAATTCTCTACAGAAGACCCTAAAGTTGACCAACTTTATACCTCTAGCATCCTTTAAAAAGCTCTACATAAGTCTCTTCCCAGAGAAATGCAACTGCTACCACAAGGCCTAGTCCGGTCACATCCACAACCCTCCCCCTTTCAGTCAGCAATTATTATTGGCAGCTCTTCCATAAATCATCCCCTTAGTTTTTCCCTCCCTCGCAGCCCCCTTATTTGGTATCTCAGCTCCCTATCATACCTTTTTTTACAGTTTTGCTTCCCCTGACCAAGACCTCCACATTAACTCCTGGCACTTACTTCTACCCCAACCACTCCTCCATACTTCCTACTACTAGTAGCCTTAGCCCCTATCTGAATCTCCCACCAGCCCCTCCGTGTCATTCGTCAGAGGCTGTTTAACATCATTTAAGTGTACTTTTATTGTATCCTACCTTGTCTTGTTAGGTTTTATCAACCTCTGTCCTTCATTTGTATATATGTTTATATTACTGTATCTGTTTAAATACAAGTGTTCTGTATATGTCTTCTACTGTACCATCAATTTGATCCTTGACCTATCAGGTCCATCTTGTAAATGAGCTTTGCTCAATGATGTCCGCCTGAATAAATAAAGATTTTGATTGATTGATTGATTGATGCCACTATCCTCCTCAGAGGGGGACAACCTCCATCCTCCACCACAGGGAGACACAGTACTATCTTCCCCCACAGGGTGACACACCACCATCCTCTCCATTGGGTGATGCATCACTGTTCTCCCCCCCAGAGGTATACAGCACTATCCTCCTCACAGGATAACACATCACCATCCTCCTCCCAGGGAGACACACCACCATCCTGCCCCACAGGGTGACACACCACCATCCTGCCCCACAGGCCACACACCATTATGTTCTCCCTGAAGGGGATACACCACCATTCACCCCACAAAGGGATATAACACTATTCTTGCCCACAGGAGAATCACCCCCATCCTCCAGCTTCCTTCACGGAGGGGGGGCACTATGATCCTTACTCACAGGGGGACACACCACCACCCTCTTCCCCCACAGGGAGACCCACCACCTTTCTCCCCTGCAGACAAACCCACCAGCATCCTCTCCCATGGGAGAAACTACCATCATCATCCTCCCCCACAGGGAGACAAACCACCACCCACCCCAATGGAGGGGACCTCCTGCATCCCTGTCCCCCACAGGGAAACACACTATTATCCTCCCCCAAAAGTGGGCACTCCCCCATCCTCCCCCACAGGGGAACATATCTCCATTCTCCTCCAATGGGCAGACCACCATCCTCCCAAAAAGAGGGAAGAACAACCATCCTCCCTCATGGGAGGAATACACCATCATCCTCCACCCTCATAGAGGGACACGCCACCATCTCTTCCCATAGGGGACACACCATCATCCTCCTCAAAGGGTGACACACCATCACCCTTCCTCACAGAGGAACACACTACTATCCTTCCCACAGGGGGACAGACAACCAATCTCCCTCACAGAGGCACACATGACCATCCCGACATCGGGGGGGATATATATATATATATATATATACATATACATATATATCACTATCCGCCCCAACAGAATACATCACCATTACGCAAGGGAGACACATATCAAGCTCCCTCCACCACAGGGTGACACACCCTCCTCCTCCATCTTGGAGGGACACACCTCCACAGCACTATGTCAAGACCGTGAGGTCAAAAACAGCGTGGTCAATAACTGCATCACATAATGGATACAAAACCACACTAGATTAGATATACTAATTCCAAAACCACGCAGCGCTGTTCTAACCACATGGTTTTTGGCCATGCATACTTATTTGCTGTTGCGGTTTTAAATGGACACCCACCACCACTTAATCATGCATGTGATTGTTTTAAATAATCTTTGCCATTGATGTAGCTCTGTATAATGTTGCTGTTTTTACTAATACTGTATGTACTGGATTGCAACTGTATGCATATGTATATAAAACAGGGTACATCTGAAAATAGGCTTAGGCCTTGGAATATTACTCCTGTATAAAAATAAATGTTACTTTACTTGACTTGGCAGCCTCCTTGCCAATGAGACACACCACTGTCTCCCCCTCAGAGGGACTAATCACCAGCCTCCACTACCACAAGGGGATATACAGGCATCCTTTACCACAGGAGGACAGACAACCAACCTCCCCACAGGGTGAAACACCTCCATCCTTGTAAAAAAGCACACTGAGCCACACTAGCAAGTGATGGTACAAAACAACATGAATTGGAAAATCTAAAAGAAAATAACTTAGCACTCACCAAGCCAACCCCAGGTTAAAAACCTGTTTGAACAGACTCAACTCCAGGTGCAAAAATAATACTTTATTTCATGCAAGTCCAGGTTTCAACTACATCATAAAAAGAGCTTTATTAAAATATTACATACAGGAATAAAAACCCAGTGGGGCTAAGTGTCCAGGGCAACATGGCCTGATGCATTTCACGTGATGACATCACGCTTCAGCGGAGACCAGAGACCAGTTTTAACATAAACTGAACCTTTTTTATGGAAAATTATATCTTGGGCCTGCATTAAATAAAGCCTTTTTTTACACCCGGCATTAATGTGCTGATGAGTCTGTTCAAGTAGGTTTTTAACATGGGGTTGGTGAGTGCTACATTATTTTTTTTGGACACTTCTATCCTCTCCTGCAGGGGATACACAACTATCCTTCCCGTCAGGACAACACACCACTATCCTACCCCACAGGGGAACACATCACCATCCTCCCCTGTATTGGGACACACCACCATCCTCCCCTGCATTTGGATACACTTCCATCCTCCCCTGCATTAGGGCACCACATCATCCTCCCCTGCATTGGGGCACCCTATGATCCTCCCATGCATTGGGACACACCACTATTCTCCCCTGCATTGGGACACACCATCATCCTCCCCTATATTGGGACACCCCACTATTATCCCCTGCATTAGGACACACCGCTGTCCTGCCTAGATTCAGCACATCAAGCAGGGGCTCCTGGATGCGACAGCCACATGATTGAGGGTTGAGTGGCCCTTAATTATCCCACCATGTCCACACTGCATTTTAGAAAATGGGCCACAAAAATCCTGTAACCTCATTGGTCAAAACATATCACATGCCGGCCTGGTGGAGCTGAGGGCTGAGGCGCTGGACGCCTTACCTCACGCCTTGCTGGCGACCCATGTTCGGGAACGAGCACAGACCGCTGGGGGTCGGCCAGGGAAGAGAAGGATCGAGTGCCTGACGGCTGCTCTCCTTCTCTGGGGGGTCAGTCTGCAAGCTCCCGCCACTATACCGCCTCCTGGGGGAACTCGGGAGGTAGGTGCGGTAGAGGGAGGTAGCAACGTGGGTTCCTGGGACAGACGTTGGCAGAGGGGCAGAGCAGGAGGTGCGTCTCACTGCGCCTCCTTGTTCATTGGCCCTCATTGCACACCGGCACTGGGGGAGGGAAGAAACCGAGGAAAAACACCCTCTCCTCACCTAGGTGACGACTCCTCACTGCGAGCCGTCAGATCTTCAGGGCAGACTCCACTGCACAAGTGTCCATGAATCAATGGTCGGGGGGAGTAGGTGGTTCCCTCCACCCCTACCGGGGGGGTAATCTGGTATCATGGAGGTACATGGACCAAGGTGCTCTAAGGGCAGACTCCAGTGGGATGATGGACTGCACAATAGAGGACGTCTGAGTGAGTGGTGAGAGAGGGCAGTAGGAGGGATAAAATACTAAGAAAAAAAAAACATGTCACATGAGTGTTGATTATTTTCTTGCAACTGTACACCTCACCTGCACTATATTACAGGAGTGTGGTAGCATTAGGGTTGAGTAGGGTGTTCAGTGTTAAACCCCTAATTTTGCACATTAATATATTTGGCTCTGTTTGATGAAATGATTCAAACTTTTGTATGCGTTGTCTAAGATGTCTTGATGTGTGGAAATTTTTGTGACGCAGCTTTTGTGGTTTCTGAAATCCACGTGTCATTTTTTGCAAATGTCTAACTTTTTTCCTATACTGTACTTAACATGGGATTTTTTTGCTCTCACCTACAGCCTACATGGAATGGAATTTGTATCCCAAACTTGCAGGGAATTTCTCATGTTCCAAAATAGTGCCTTTGACAGGTCTGGTGAAAAAATATTAAAGGGTTCCCAAGTTATAAGGTTTTTCAGTTTTGTGTTTTCTGACCTGCGCATGCGCAGTAGTGGTTTTAAGATAACGTTCTGTGGCAAAAGTGAAACTTTGATACTGCAAATGCCGGTTTTTGCTTTCACGCCACTTAATTGGCAGGGCACCAAACATTTCTGGTGCCATGTCAACCACCAACAAATGTGGAAGTACTTGAAAATGCCAGGATTTTAAGAAAACAAACATCAGAACCTTGCTAAACGGGACACATTTAGCTAGATTCTGATGTTTGTTTTCAAAATACTTCACTATAAATACATTATTTGGGCATACAAAATCCAGGGCACCCAGCTTAGTGAGAGAAGCCCTTGACCCGCGTTCTCTGTATGAGAACAGCAGGATTTTCTTGACATCTATAGCCACAGATGGAGGCATGCTGCAGGCTTGTGTGTCAGCACTGAGTGGGAGATCTCAGTCTTGATCCTGGTCTCTATGTCAGACTGTCACAGTAGCCCCAGGGACTAATTTACAACAGAAACACAGAAACATAGAATTTGAAGGCAGATAAGTACCAACAGGCCCATCTAGTCTGCCCTTTTTCCCTGCTTACTGAGAATGTTGCAGAGCCTGCTTTATCTCCGGCTTCCCCTTGTCATTTGAATCGCTATGGTACCCCATGTCTGTCACATGCAGTTTTGAATGCCCCCACCATCTTTGCCCCTACCACCTCTGCTGGGAGGTTGTTCCATGCCTCCACTACCCTTTCCATGAAGAAGTACTTTCTCATGTTGCCCCTTGGTCTACCCCTCTCCAGTCTCATGTCATGCCCTTTTATTGTTTTTGAGTATCTTCTCCTTTGAAAGATGCTGCCCTTCTGTGCCTTATTAATTCCCTTGAGATACTTGAAGGGCTCTGCCATGTCTCCCTTCCCCTCTCCCTCCTCTCCTCCATGGTATACATATTGAATTCCTCCAGTCTGTCCTCATATGACCTTTGGTGCAGGCCTTGCACCATATTTGCAGCCCTTCTTTGAACTGCCTCCACCCTGTCTATATCCTTTCAGAGATGCGGCCTCCAGAAATGAACACAGTACTCAAAATGAGGTCTCATCAATGGCCTGTTCAGTGGCATTACTACCTCTTTTCTTCTCCTGGTGATACCTCTCCCTGTGCACCTCAGCATCCCACTGGCTCTCCCCACCGCCTTGGCACATTGTTTGGCCATCTTTAGGTCATCAGAAATGACTATCACCAGATCTCTTTCCTGTTTTATGGCTGCTAATATTTCCCCACCCATCATGTAATCCTCCCTTGGGTTCCTACACCCTAAGTGCATGATTTTGCACTATTTTGCTTTGAATCCTAGTTGCCACACTCTAGACCATTCCTCCAGCTAAGCTAGGTCCCTCCTCATTTTTTCCACCCCTCCCGGACTGTCTACTCTATTGCAGATCTTTGCATCATCTGCAAAGAAGCATATCTTCCCTTCTAGCCTCTCTGCAATGTCACTGATGAAGATATTAAACATCACTGGCCCAAGAACTGATTCCTGTGGCACCCCACTGGGTCACCCTCCCTACTTCGGATTTAACCCCATTTACCACCACCCTCTGCATTGTATTCCCTAGCCAATTTTCAACCCAGTTCACCACTTTGTGTCAAAATGCCAGATTGCCCAACTTATTTGCAAGCCTCCTACGTGGGACTGTGTTGAACGCCTTGCTGAAGTCAAGGTAGGCTGCATCCACTGCTCCACCCTTATCCACTTTACTAGTGACCCAGTCAAGAAATCTATCAGATTAGTTTGACATGACTTTCCTGACGTGAATCCATGCTGCCTCGGATCTTGTGTTAGACTCAATTCAAGGTGCTCCACTATAGAAACATAGAAACATAGAATTTGATGGCAGATAAGGACCACTTGGCCCACCTAGTCTACTCATTTCCCTACCTAATGGATAAGCTACAGATCTTAGTTAACCAACATCCTACTCCTAAGAACTCCTAAAACTGAAGGTGGACAAAGCAATGGGGCCTGATGGAATTCACCCCAGAATTCTAAAAGAATTAAGGGGGGAACTAGTGAAACCACTGACTACTCTTTTTATTAAATCATGGGAGGATGGTGTGGTACCTGAGGACTGGAGAAAGGTGGATGTGATTCCCCTTCACAAAAGTGGGACCAAGACAGAGGCAGAAAACTACAGACCTGTCAGTTTGACCTCTGTGGTAGGGAAAGATGGAGTCACTTCTGAAGGAAAGAATTGTTGAGTACCTTGAGGCCAGTGGGGCACAGGACCCAAGGCAGCATGGGTTCACAGCGGAAGGTCATGTCAGACGAATCTAATAGATTTCTTTGACTGGGTGACCAAAGTAGTAGACATGGGAGGGCTGTGGACATGGCCTACCTAGACTTTAGCAAGGCATTTGAAACAGTCCCACAAAAGATTAGTAGTCAATTAACCAGCCTGGGAGTGGGTCCCAGGGTGGTAGCCTGGGTAAAACATCGGCTGGACAACAGGACACAGAAGGTAATTGTAAATGGAGTCCACTCTGAAGAAAGGGGGTTACTAGTGGTGTACCGCAGGGTTCAGTACTGGGTCCAGTCGTTTTTAATGTCTTTATAAGTGACATTGCAGAGGGACTGGAAGGAAAAGTATGCCTCTTTGCAGATGACACAAAGATCTTCAACAGGGTTGATACACAAGGAGGTATGGAAAGGATGAGAAGGGACTTGGCAAGGTTGGAGTAATGGTCAGAAGTATGGCGCTAGGATTCAATGCAAAGAAGTGCAAAATAATGCACCTGGGAAACAAGAACCCGGGGAAGATTACACAATGGGGGGGGGAGGTAGTAACAACAACAAAAAAGGAAAGGGACCTAGGGGTAATCATATCAGATGACCTTAAGGTTAGCAAGCAATGTGAGAAGGCAGTAGAGAAGGCTGGGGGTATACTGGGATGCAGAGGGAGAGGCATCACCAGCAGAAAACAGGAAGTTGTTATCCGTCTGTACAGATAGTTGGTGAGACCCCATCTGGAGTACTGCGTCCAGTTCTGGAGACCCCATCTCCGCAAGGACAGAGACAGGATAGAGGCAGTCCAGAGGAGGGCAACTAAATGGTGCAGGATCTGCAAGAGAAGCCGTACGAGGAGAGAATAAAGGAGCTTAATATGTATACCCTTGAGGAAAGAAGGGAGCGGGGGGACATGATAGAAACTTTTAAGTACCTCAGTGTAATCAACAAAGTCCACGAGGGTAGCATCTTCAGAAAAAGAGACGGCAAGAACAAGGGGACACAATTTAAAGATGGGGGGGTGTTCCGGGCAATGTGGAGGAAGTATTTTTTCACAGAGAGATAGTGGATGCATGGAACAGCCTTCCTGAGGAGGTTGGGGGTCTAAAACTGTGGGAGAATTCAAGAATGCATGAGACAGACATAAGGCAGTTCTTGTGGGGGGTAGGAGGAAATAGGCTGTTGGTTAACTAGGATCTGTGGCCTATCCTGTAGGTAGGGAAATGGGCAGACTAGGTGGGCCAAGAGGTCCTTATCTGCCGTCAAAGTCTATGTTTCTATGTTTCTTTGTTTCTACTTCCTCCTACCCCCCCACTAGAATTGCCTTACATCTGTCCCATGCATTCTTGAATTTCCCCACTGTTTGTGACTCCACGACCTCCTCAGGAAGGCTGTTCTATGCATCCACAACCCTCTCCATGAAAAAATACTTCCTCACATTACCTCTCAGCCATCCCCCCTCTATCTTCAAATTGTACCCCCTTGTTCTTGCACATCTCTTTTTCTGAAAGATGCTACCCTCTTGGACTTTGTTGATTCCCTTGAAGTATTTGAAAGTTTCTATCATGTCCCCTCTCTCCCTCCTTTTTCTCGAGGGTATACATATCAAGCTTCTTTAGTCTGTCTTCGTATGTCTTCTGGTGCAGACCCTGCACCATTTTGTTTGTCCTCCTCCGGACAGCCTCCACCCTATCTATGTTTTTTGTAGAGATGGGGTCTCTAGAACTGCATACAGTACTCCAGATGGGGTCTCACCAATTGTCTATACAGAGGGATAACAACTTCCTGTTTTCTACTGGTGATGCCTCTCCCTATGCATCCCGGTGTTCCCCCAGCAATCCTTACTGCCTTCTCACATTGCTTGCTTACCTTTAGGTCATTTGATATAACTACCCCCAGGTCCCTTTCCATTTTTGTTGTTGTCAGTTTCTTACCCCCCATTGTGTACTCTTCCTGGGTTTTTGTTTCCCAGGTGCATTATTTTACACTTCTTTGCATTGAATCTAAGCTGCCATACATTTGACCATTCCTCCAACCTTGCCAAGTCCCTTCTCATCCTTTCCATCCCACCTTGTGTAGCAACCCTGTTGCAGATCTTTGTGTCGTCTGCAAAGAGACATACTTTTCCTTCCAGTCCCTCTGCAATGTCACTTATAAAGACATTAAAAAGGACGGGACCCAGTACTGAATCCTGCGGTACCCCATTAGTAACCCCCCTATCTTTACTGTGGACTCGGTTTCTTATTACTCTCTGTGTCCTGTTGTCCAGCCAATGTTTTTCCCAAGCTACCACCCTGGGACCCACTCCCAGGCTGGCTAATTTGTTTATTAATCTTTTATGTGGGACTGTGTCAAATGCTTTGCTAAAGTCTAGGTGGGCTACGTCCACAGCCCTGCTAAAGTCTAGGTAGGCCATGTCCGCTATCCTTGCCTTTAGCAGAGATTCCATAATTTTACCCACCACCGAGGTCAGGCTTACAGGTCTATAGTTTCCAGCCTCCTCCCTGCTCCCACTTTTGCAGAGAGGGACTACATCAGCCCTCCTCCAGTCCTCCAGAACCACTTTCATCTCCAGTGACTTGTTGAACAGGCCTGCCAGCGGTGCAGACAGTATCTCCTCCAACTCTTTTAATATTCTAGGGTGTATCTCATCTGGTTCCATTGCCTCATCCACCTTCAGTTTTGTAAGTTTTTTTAGGACTCTCCTTTCTTTGAATAGGCTGTTGTCCACCTCTCTTCTCATGCTGATTCTTAGCTGTGGTCCCTTCCCTTCCCTTTCCTCCATGAACACTGAACAGAAATGTCTGTTCAGAATTAATGCTTTATCCTGGTCCCCTTCCACTCTCACTTCTTTCTCCCCCTTTAGTCTTACAATACCCCTTGGTCTTTCTTTTCTGCTAATATATCTACAGAATGTTTTGTTCCCTTTTTTAACTTCTTTTGCTATATTTTCCTGTCTTCGCCTTAGCACCCCTGACTGCCTTCCCTGCCTCGCTCTGCTTTTCTAGATACACTGCTCTGTTCTCCTTCTTTTGTGTCTCCTTATATTTCCTGATGGCCAACTTTTTGGCCCTTATATTCTCAGCCACTTCCTGTGATAACCATAGAGGTTTTCTTTTCCTTTTGCCCTTGTTTACTTGCCAAATACAAAGGTTTGTTGCCTCCACGTGGCTCCTTTTAGATGGGAACCATAGTGAGGCACAACCTAAGATGTCAAAGCAGAGGGCCTTTGTTTCGTGGGGCCCCTTGCCAGCTGTTTTAGTGGAGGATTTTTTTGTGTTAGCGTCTGACTGGTTGGAAGAAGTATTGTAGTTTTGGGGGAGAGGGGTCAGGTTGACCACATTCATCTGGGTGTGCCAGAAAACTAAAGTACATGCATAGCTCTGCCTGGCAATAGAGTTTGGATCCCAGGATGTATTGTAAGTCTATCTCTCTGATGAGTCCCAGAGGCACGTGCAACAGCCTGGTAGTAACACAGTGCAAACTGATTTTGCATTGGCTGCCCGGCACTAAGTATGGTGTGAGTGACTATCTGTGCTGAGTATGTCACTTCTGAATAAGAGGAAAGAGCAAAGTGAGTGGACTAGAGATGCTAATGGATGGTGGTTGGGGCTTGCGAGTGAGTCAGCCATGGGGGTCGCATTCATGGTCAGCATCCAGCAAGTCCGAAGTGTAGGGGACAGCTGCATCTCGACTGGACATACAGACTTTAGATTTGGTCTGGGACAAAGCAGCCAGCAGCACAGTTTTGGCACATCACTGACTGGACAAACCGGCATTGTACAAGCAAGTCAAGCGCTCTGAGACTGGGGCACTGACTCACACACTGGGGCACAGCATTGAAGCTTAGAAGGTAAGGAAGGTAGCTATTGCTAATAATAACGACTCTCTCTCTTTCAGGTTTCACATAGACCTGTAATAAATTTAGTAGCATTTTATTAATATTCCTGTAATGGGGGTGGGAGGAGTTGTTAGGGTACTATGAGGTGGCAGGAAGGGTTAACTTTGTTTAGATTATTTTGTTTAATTTTTTTGTTATTTGCCCACAGGGTTTTGTGAGTTTGTCAGTGGGTCCTACAAAAGAATGTTATGTAATACTTTGCTGGTGAAGGGTACTTTGCCAAGGTATTTTTTGTAAAGTGCCCAAATTTGCCAACACTTTGCCTGATGTAACTTCACAAAGGGTGAAGTTTGTCGCTACACCACATCTTTGTTGGTGAAGTATTACTTTACAGCTTTACTAAATGCTAACATCTGTGTTTAATTTTTTAGTAATTTATGATGCTTTTTTTAATCAATGATGTTTTTATTTTTTTATTCTTTTTTTTTAAACTGTAAAAAAAATGGTCCCTCACAGATCAATCACCCCACCTTTTACTTAGCTCCCACCACCCCACATCCCCTAGTACACCCCCACATACCCTCACTCACCTGAACAAGTCCCAGGTTCAAGATCCACTCTCCGATCGAAGACACATCTTGCTGCTGGAACAGCAAAATGAGAAACTAAGGTAAATGCAACTCAATGGATTTCAATGGTGGGGTTCAACTTTTATGCATAACTTAGCCATTTTTTTTCAGATTTTGACCCCAAATTTTTAACAGGACCTTTTGGGGACCCCACCTCATGAACAATATGACTGTCATCATATAACTCCTGCCCAAAAGGTGATTTTGCAGTCAGTTGGAAAAATCCCCTTTCCAGCATGAATTGACAATTTTCTTGACTTTGTGCATTAGGTGGGATCATAAGAAGGCTATGCTGAAAATCTGGGGTCAAAATTATTAAAAATGGCAAAGTTATGACCATCTGTTGCAATTTTGTTACACACACTCGTAGCTTTGGACATTTTAATTATTTTGAGCCCAGATTTTCAACATAGACTTATTAATACCCCACCTCATGTATGTGACACTTGTCAGTTTTCAAATCCTGGCCAAAATGTATTTTCACACCTGTGGCATGGAATGGCGTTACTGTTGTGCAGAATAACGTTTTGGTGGGGATTTGAAAATTTTCTGTACTGGGTACATGAGCTGGGGTAATAAGATGGCTATGCTGACAATTTGGTCACTGTGGACCTATAAATGGAAGTGCAGGGCCCAGAGGGCTTTGCGCTTCCACAGCTACATACATATATGCATCTACGGATGGATGGGAGTGCAGGACCTGGCAAATAAGGCTATGATTATACTATCTCAAAAGTAAGGAAATAAATTGCAAACAACTTTGTTAATGCTCTAGTTAGGATTAAAGCCACAAAAGCAGGCTGTTTGTCTTTGCTGAAATCTGTGCAAAGTGCAAAGCACAATAAGCAGTGAAGCTGAAGGACCTAACGACGACTGGGAAACATTCTGAATGCTGTGGAAGGTCTGCAGAATAAACCAAGATTTGTTTGTGCTATTAATATCAGCCCCCCACCTCTCCAGGTTCTTTTAACAAATTAAAAGAGAAAAAACAAAGACTTTAAAATAATTACTCCCATTAATTATCTGCATCCTTCAGGCTACACTCGTTGTACATTAACTAACATAAAGGGGCTCTGAGGTATCTGTCCCAGCTGTGGGACCAACAGACAGAATTGATATGTTTAATAAAAAAAATGAACTCATCTGCTGTATGGCTATAGAACAAGGCATCTGCCACTCTGCTGACACAGAGACTTATTTGCTGAAATATTTGCATTTAAATTGCTTCAATGCACTTCGGATATTCATCTGTGGCAACCCACCAAGAGTCAGATCTTGAAAGCTGGGTATATACAGCAGGAAATGCTGTAGCCAAGATCTTAAGTGAAATAAAAAGAGGATTTTTTTTTTGCTTTCATTATGCAACACCAGGGCCCCTTTGGGAGAGACCCACTCGACAGACACTACCGCCCTGCCTGAATCTTCACCCGGTGAGGAATCAGGGACAGAGTTCTCCCTTCTGAGGCCCTGGAGTGAGAGGGGAGGATCCTGGAGAGTTGACCAGGCAAGGACTGGCGGTGGACGTGTATGCCTACCCCTAAGGATCGTCATCTACCTCCTGGTGCCAGAGGGAATTTTTCACTTTTTGGTTGCCTCCGAGGTGGTGGACATACAATGACATCAGTGCTGTGCCTCCTGCAGACGTCTGCCGCCGCCTTCCCCAGTGTACATCCCCACCCAGTGCTGTGTTCCTGATCTCCACCAGGGGCCACTGCAAGGCAGAGAAACCCCAGGATCACACCACAGGAGAGGAGAGCATTCCTCAAGGTGCTCGATCCTCTCAGACCTCTGATGGCCCAAGTCTGCTCCCGAACCCGGGTCGCTGGTGTGGTGTGAGATGTGGCATCCAATGCCTCAACCCTCAGTGCCACTGGGCCAGCAAAAAGAGGATATTATTGTTAGGTAAATATATCTAACTAACCAAAAGATCCTATTTTTGTGCTGTGACTTTGTGTGTGCTAACACAGCACACCCAATCTTGAGTCAAGAACCTATTAAGCTCCTAAGCTGGCTCAGGAGCATAGAGGGCTGAGACAATGGACGCCTTGCCTCCTGCCATGCCAGTGACCAGGGTGGGCTGGGGGAGAGGACTGAGCATCTGTAGGACTGCTCACTTCTCTGAGGGAGGAAGGTCAAGCCGAAACACTTCTAGACTGCCACCATGTGGAGGTGTGGCAGCAGGGCAGTCAGCACAGTTCTGTGGGGAGATGTCCAGTGGCAGGCATGTCTCTGCATGCATGCACACCTGCATATCTCCACACCATTGGGTGGTGGTGAAACCAAACACAGGAAAAGTTTGGAGCCTGAATATGAAGCCTGTCCTACCACCCAGCCCACGCTGTCAAGTGATACACTGGAGCTGGCTGCACCAGCTTGTTTGAGCCGGCAGTTATTTCTTTAAATGTGTTTTACCAGCTTGTGCAAGGCAATAGTTAACAGCACCAAGCAACCATCACTTTAAAGAAAAAAATTATTTTGTTTGGGCCCTGCCCGCATCAACCTCCTCCCCCCGAGCAACTGGGTGAGACAGAACTGGGGGTAGTGACTTGGGATGCGGCATGCTGCGTGCCAGCAGATTTCATAGCCCCTATTTTTGAATCAGCTCAGCCCACCTTCTGCCTACCTTCCCCTTTCAGTGTACACTCTATGAGCTGTCCTGCTGGTCCTGTGTCTGTGTGTCAATTCTGGCCAGTGGCATTTACCCAGACATGGAGCAACTTCCACCAAACCATCCATGACCCCCCCCTCCCCAACAGACGAGCATTTGAATCATTCTTCCAGCATGTGAGAGCAGGGACATGCTATTTTGCTGCCACAGACAGCAACAGCTGAGCAAGTAGCTGAACGGGGTCCAATAATGGTTATTTTACTGTCAAGTCAGAAACTCAGCAGGAGTCAGTAGGACTACGAGGATGGGAAAAATGGAGAGAGGAGCCACAGAGGAGTCCTCTTGAAATCGAAGGAGGGAGGAATGGCCAGAGAGTGAGTGGGACTGTCTGGCAGTGGCAGTAGGAGTGTCTTGGTCTCTCTAAGGTGAGGTATGCCAGATGTCAACTGGAGCACATTTGCTGCAGCCACATCCAAGAGCAGGGCCATTCTTGACGCCCTACAGGTGGCAGGCATTAGACAGCTAGTTTCGGAACCCACTCGTGAGGGAGCAATCTTAGACCTCGTACTCTCAAATGGGGACAGTGAGAGGATCTCAGATCTAGAAATGGGTTGCCATCTGGGGACAAGTGACCATCAAACAGTGTGGTTCACGTTAAACTCAGCTACTGAGTCAAGCCATACAAAAGTGAGGTACTGGACTTTAGGAGGCTGACTTTGGCAAGATGGGAGAGTCTCTCAGGAAAGCACTAACAAACAGGCTAGAAGGAGGTGGAGCAACAATGGGAATTATCCAAACAGCCATCACAGAGGCAACAAGCCTTTGTGTGAAGCAAATAAACAAATCAAATGAAAGAAAAAGCCACTATGGTTCTCAAGAGAGGTGGCTGTGAAAGTCAGGAAGAAAAAGATAGCATTCCGGAAGTATAAGGAAACACAGAAGGAGCAGGACAGAGAGCTGTACCAGTTAAGGCAGAAAGAAGCAGGAGGAAGTCAGAATAAAGAAGGCCCAAACTGAGGAAAAGATAGCCAACTCAGTTAAGAAGGGGGATAAAACCTTTTATAGGTACATCAGCGGCGTGAGAAAGACAAAGGAGGGATAGTGAGGCTGAATAGAATGAACGGTGGGTGGGCAGAGGGGACAGTGAAAAAGCAGGAATACTGAACGAATATTTCTGCTCAGTATTCACAAAAGAGGAGGGGGAAGTGCCTAATCCAATTAACAGAAGCACTCTTGATAGGGGGGTCGATCACAGTCCTTTCACAGAAGAAAGGGTTCTGCAAGAACTCCTAAAACTGAAGGTGGACAAAGCAATGGGTCCTGATGGAATTCACCCCAGAATTCTAAAAGAATTAAGGAAGGAACTAGTGAAATCACTGGCTACTCTTTGTAATAAATCATGGGAGGATGGTGTGGTACCCGAGGACTGGAGGAAGGCGGATGTGATTCCCTTCCAAAAGTGGGACCAAGACACAGGCAGGAAACTACAGACCTGTCAGTCTGACCTCTGTGGTAGGGAAAGTGATGGAGTCACTTCTGAAGGAAAGAATAGTTGAGTACCCAAAGGTCAGTGGAGCACAGGATCCAAGGCAGCATGGGTTCACAGCAGGAAGGTCATGTCAGACGAATCTAATAGATTTCTTTGACTGGGTGACCAAAGTAGTAGACCAGGGAGGGCTGTGGACATGGCCTACCTAGACTTTAGCAAGGCATTTGACACAGTCCCACACAAAGATTATTAGTCAAATTAACCAGCCTGGAAGTGGGTCCCAGGGTGGTAGCCTGGGTAAAACATTGGCTGGACAACAGGACACAGAAGGTAATTGTAAATAGAGTCCACTCTGAAGAAAGGCTGTTACCAGTGGGTACCGCGAGGGTTCAGTATTGGGTCCAGTCCTTTTTAATGTCTTCATCAGTGACATTGCAGAGGGACTGGAAGGAAAAGTATGCCTTTTGCAGATGACACAAAGATCTGCAACGGGTTGATACACAAGGAGGCGTGAAAGGATGAAAAGGACTTGGCAAGGTTGGAGGAATGGTCAGACGTATGGCAGCTAGGATTCAATGCAAAAAGTGCAAAATAATGCACCTGGGAAACAAGAACCCAGGGAAGAATACACAATGGGTGGGGAGTAGTAACAACAACAAAACAGGAAAGGGACCTGGGGGTAATCATATCAGATGACCTTAAGGTTAGCAAGCAATGTGAGAAGGCAGTAGGGAGGGCTGGGGGTATACTGGGATGTATAGGGAGAGGCATCAGCAGCAGAAAACAGGAAGTTGTTATCCTCTGTACAGACAGTTGGTGAGACCCCATCTGGAATACTGTGTCCAATTCTGGAGACCCCATCTCCGCAAGGACATAGACAGGATAGAGGCAGTCCAGAGGAGGGCAACTAAAATGGTGCAGGGTCTGCAAGAGAAGCCGTATGAGGAGAGACTAAAGGAGCTTAATATGTATACCCTGAGGAAAGAAGGAGAGGGGGACATGATAGAAACTTTCAAGTACCTCAAGGAATCAACAAAGTCCAAGAGGGTAGTATCTTTCAGAAAAGAGACTTGCAAGAACAAGGGGACACAATTTAAAGATAGAAGGAGGCGGTTCAGGGTAATGTGAGGAAATATTATTTCACAGAGAGGGTAGTGGATGCATGGAACAGCCTTCCTGAGGAAGTTGTGGGGTCTAAAACTGTGGAGAATTCAAGAATGCATGGGACAGACATAAGGCAATTCTTGTGGGGGGCAGGAAGATATAGGCTGTTGGTTAACTAGGATCTGTGGCCTATCCTGTAGGTAGGGAAATGGGAAGACTAGATGGGCCTAGCGGTTCTTATCTGCCGTCAAAGGCTATGTTTCTATGTTTCCATGTTTTGTTAACTATCAAAATGAAAAAAAATGTCTCACTCACAGCACAGCAACAGTAGGTATGAAAGGTGATAAAGATGATAAAGCCCTGCCTTCAGTGATAAATGGAGTTGGGTCTTTTTTTTACTGCAGGAGTGGCTACTGCTTATATTTACCTACTACTGCAGTTTTTGCTTTAAATGAAATCGTAAGTGCAATAAGTGATATGCTTTTAGTAATCTAAAGTGTCATAGTGCTTTATTTTACCGACATGTGATGGTGAGACTTGTGCATCCTTTTTATTTGTGTTAATTTATTTATTTAGTTGTTGTTAACCGGGTAGGTGCACTAGCCGTAAAAGGACTATTTTCAGGCACGACCTGGGAGAGAACAGTTGAACAACAGCAACATGGGTACAATAATACAAACAGAAGAACAGTACAGCAGTACTACAAAAATACAATGGGTAGAAACAACAAAAAATAATGGCAAGTATTATACAGATAATGGCAGTAAGATATATAATAAATGCAGAAACCATGGACCCGACCTGTGGAGTGAAAGGGTTAATAAGATAACAAGGTTATATAGGGAGAAATGTGAGGAATGTTCAAACCTAACAAGAAAGATTGACAGAAGGAAGGTCAGGGGTGTTAACTGGCAAAACAACAGTGGATGGTCAGCAACAAGGTTCGAGAAAGAAGAGAGCTAGTAGTCAAGAAGTTATTTACAAAGAGAAGGAAAAATATGGTGAGGGGAAGAGGAGACAGTCTTGGAGCTGGATTAGAGCAGGGGTGACATTACTGGTAAGTCTCAGGAGCTTCAGGTTGGGTCAAAGCATGTACAAGCATCAGCTAAGGATAGATAACGACGATAACTGTCATATTTTGGCTCAAGCATGGCCAGTCATGATTTTTAGTCAGCTATAGCGTGCATACTGCACTGCAAGAACTAACTTAAAAGTGATTTATCATGTGCTTTGCCCCACTAACTCAATATGCACGCACAAAGTAGACACATCATACTTACAAAATAAATAAGATGGTACTGTACTTATATTTATTTATTTATTAAATTTTGGTGACCGGGTAGGCCCACTGAGCCCCGAAGGTCCCTTTTTCAGGGGCGACCCGGGATAACAATACAAGTTATAAGAATGAACAAGGACATAAGAAACATTTGAGGCATTGTGAGTTACATCATGAGGTGGTTACAGTAAAGAAAAATAGTGGATACAGGCATGGTAAAAGAAAAGCAGTGGATACAGGCATTGGTACAGGCATGGTTATCATCATGACATGTAAGCAATTGGTAGTACTTTGCATATAGTTTATTCAGGGGTTACATGTGGCCTCTGGTGAGCAGTCTGTATAATGCAGGTAGTAGGAAGGTTAAGCTAGGAGATGGGAGTTGGAGAGGAGGGGAGTACCTTAGGAGCTTTAAGTGCCATGACAGTGGCATGCTCTTGAGGTCAGCAGATGGGACTTAAGCCTGGTGCGGAAGTTCATGAGTGAGGAGGAAGCCTGGACCTGGGGAGGGAGCTTGTTCCATTGGCAGGCTGCTTGGGAGGAAAAGGATCTTTCGCCAGCGTTTGTCCTTACCCTAGGGACTTCTAATAGCGTTCTGTCTGAGGTCCTTAGGTTCCTTGGGTTGTGTTTGAGGGTTATGGTCCCAGCAATGCTTGTTGGAGTGTGGGGTTTGAGAAGCTTGTAGGCCTGGACAAGCAAGGGGTGTTGGAGGTGGGTGACCAATGTGGGCCAATGAAGATTGGCCAAAGTGTCACAGTGGTGACGTCTCAGGTGGTCTAAGGTTGCGAAATGAGCTATTTTATTATATAGGGTTTGCATCATGGTAATCTCTTGTTTAGCCATGCCCTGTATAATAGGGGCCCGCAAAGGTCAGGTTGGGTAGAAGGACAATGGTAGCTAAGCAGAGCCTGGCTTCAGGGATGAGTTTGTCCCTGAGTCGGTACAGGGTGCCGTTTCCGATGTAGGGTCCTGGTGACATGGTCCACGCGTTCCTTGTATGTGATATTCTGATCCAACATGAGGCCTAAGTATTTAAGGGAGGGAACTATGTTAATGGCTTTACCAGAGAGTGAGGTTAAGGAGAGGGATGAGGACCTGTCAAATCCCAGGGATCTTGGCCCGAATAGCATTGCCTTAGTCTTGTCGGGCATTTAGTACCATTCTGTTCTTACATAGCCAAGTCTCTAGTGAAGTGAGATCCTGTCAGAGTAGAGGGTCGAGGGCAACCACATCACACAGGGGTTGGAAGATGACAGTATCATCAGCGTACTGCACAACTGAGCTCTCCCCGCAGTGGGTACGCAGGTCGTTGGTAAACAAGAAAAACAGGAGGGGGCCTAGAATTGAGCCTTGAGGTACACCCTGGTTTAAGGGTAGTGGGTCAGACATGGTCCCTTTCCATGAGACCCTCTGTGCTCTGCCTGATAAGTAGCCCCCAAACCACTTCAGGGCATGATTGTCTAGGCCTATATTTTGCAACTTCTGTAGCAGCAAGTTGTGGTCGACGAGGTCGAATGCCTTGGATAGGTCTATAAAGACTGCACCAGTGGGTATCCCTTTGTCCATTGCCCTGAGAACTTCATCTGTGAAATTAATGAGGGCAGTGTCAGTACCATGGTTTGTTCTAAATCCATGTTGGGAGGGGGCAAGGAGATGCTGATCTTCCAGGAAGTCCCTGAGTTGATCGTAGATGACTCTTTCTTGCACCTTAGCAAGTGAGCAGAGGAGGGAGATGGGCCTGTAGTTGTTGAGTTTTTCCCTGAGCCCCCCCCCTTTGTGAATAGGGACAACATTGGCATGTTTCCACGGGTCAGGGACTGCTCCTTCCCTCAGTGATCAATTGAGGAGCATGGTTACAGGCCAGGCTAAGGAGGTAGTTCCTGCCTTGAGTAGCAGAGGGTTGATACCGTTGGGTCCCCCTGACCCTTTCGGTTTCAGGTTCCTTAGGAGGTTTAGTACTTCAGTGCGTTTAACCAGTCTCAGGTGAAATGGGGGTCTTTCCATGTGAGGTGGTTCATCTGAGGTAGGGGGCAGAGTCTGGGGAGGCAGGCAGGTCTTGTAGGCCTCGAGGTCTGAGAAGTGCCTGTTAAGGGCAGCCGATATTTGAGAAGGGTCAGTTGTGAGCTGACCGTTAATCTCCATGGGACAGAACTCAGGCTTTTTTGCTGCCCTTGATCAGATCATTGATATGATTCCAGAATTGCTTGGGGTTGCCCAGGCTGGTTTTCTGGAGGTGTGTTAAGTAATCTCTCTTAGCGAGTTTCATGGCTGTCTTGGCTTTGTTCCTCAGGGCTTTGTATTCAGCGAGATCTGCCGGGAGGGAGGACAGCCTAAACTTTTTCTAGGCTTTTTTCCGAGTAGCTATTGCAGCTGCCTTTAGCCCTCATTCTCTTCATTGGAGCAAAGAGGTTGGTCGCTGTGGTTAGTTCGTCCTGGAAGTATTGCACAGCCTCAGTAAGAGTAGGGAGAAGATTTATGGGGTTCCAGTCCAGACTACCTAGGTAGCGATTGTATTGTAGTTCAGAGAACTTGGAGAAGTCACGGGCAGAGAGAATTTTAGGTTGGACCTTGGGTGGTTTGTTTTTCCATATACAGAAGATTGGGGAATGGTCACTCAGGGAGTCTGCCATTGTGCCCGCACTCTGTATATTAGTGGGGTTAGACACCAGAGCCCAGTCAAGGGTGGTGTGGTTCCCAGTTTTATAATTAAGTCTGGTCAGTTCAGAGATGATCTGCGTCAGACCTGCTTCATAGGTAAGTGACTTCGAGGCATGACCAGGGTCCTGAGCCCAATTAATGTTAAAGTCACCCAGGATTAGTTGCTCCATTGTTACCTTGGTAGCCGTATTGTTTGTGATGGCTTCAAGGGATTTGAGGGCTGATTTTGGTGGGTGGTAGACGCAGCCAATTGTTAGTTGTTTGGCATGCCCTAGGGTTATCCGGATGTATATGCTCTCTCCCTCAGCAGTAGGATTAGTCTGCTGGGGTAGAGGTGACACGGAGAGGTAATTCTTAGCATAGATTAGGACCCCACCCCCTTTTTTGGTTTCTCTGTCATTGCAGTAGCTATTGTAGCCCACGACCTGAATCTCATGGTCATGGATGTGGGCTTTTAGCCAGGTTTCAGAGATGTCTAGTAAGTCCGGTTTGTAGAGGTCCAACCAGGCCTGGACTTCATGTATTTTTGGTCTAAGACTACATATGTTCATATGTGCTATCTTCAGACCCTTGGTGACCGCCCATTGATGGTCCTAGGGGGATGCTACCAAGGTATTGGGTACGTATGGGCCAGGGTTAGGTTGGATATCACCTGATAGGAGAAGTAGCAAGACTAGTAACCTGAGCAGTTTAGTACTAGGTATTGAGATGAGGTGCCTTCGACGCGTCCTGCTCATATAGTAAAGCAGGTCATAGCATACACCCTTTTTTATGATCTCATGCTCTGCTAAGAGACTAGATATACTTGAGATAGGATAGCTACTAAGGAAGTCATGTGGGGGGATATTATGTAGATTGCTTACTGGTTCTGGGGGGAATAGGTCTATGAGCCTGTCCACCCACAGTAGGGTCAGTGAGTAGATTATGGCAAATAGTACACCCCTATTAGGGGGAGGGACACTTGGGTTCCTAGCACACCAAGGAGGGCGGAAGGAAGCATATACTAAGTAAGGCATTATTATTGGATGATGTCAGCGTAGCATAGGTAAGAATAGGGTGCTCAGAGTCTATCTGACTTGAGTCTGAAGGGTGGATGGCAGACACTGAGGGCTTCCTGTTTTCAGCTGCAGAGCTGTCGCACAGGCAGTTTTAAGGAAGTTGTCAGCCTGTTCAGTGAAACTTAGGGAAACCTCAAACTACAACCTTCCTTTGTAGCAGCACCAGGAAAGAAGTAGAATGGTAATGTAGGCCATATTGCCCACGACTGAAAAAAAAAATAATTAAAAAAACTTCTATTACACAGTTGAAATGTGCTTAGTTCTATCGAAAATCTATTTGTAAAAAGTGCCAGATGGCTGAAGCAGGGGAAAAGTCCTGGCCAATCAGAGTGGGTTTGCTGGAAGCACCTGTGTTCCAATTGGCAATTGGTTTCCCTTCACCTCAGAAGGAACAGAAATGCAGCGCTATGGATTTACAGATCGTTATCAAAAAAACTTCCAAACTATATCCTGGACTGCTTCACCCAGACCTCTCCTAGCTCCTATGCCCTAAGAAGCAACATCATCCTGCTCAAATTGCCCAAATTCAACACCAGGCTAGGGAGGGCAGCAATCAGTCCCTCACTCCTTCCGCTAGACTTTCTGTTGCGAGAGGTATTCTCTTACCCCAGCTCCAATATGCTCTGCCCCTCCTCTTTGCTGCAAACTCTGCTACACTCCACAAATGGGACACTGTCTACAACAACATCTGTAGATTCGCCTTAACTGCCCCACGTCTTACCCATCATTGTCTCCTTTACGCTGGCTTAAATTGGCTGCCACCTAAGGATATTCGAGCCTACTCCCTGGCTGCTTTATCGACTCCGGGTCTAGACCTCTACTCCCTGTCTATCTTTCCAACCTCCTGACTCCTGCCTCACACACCGTGCCCTCAGGTCTTCCTCTGTCCCCATGCTCTCCACTAGACCTTGCATGACAAAATGGGTGAACAGGCATTTGCCCATTTTGCTCCCAAATTCTGGAACTCATTCCCCTTATGGTGAAAACTTCAGCCTCCCATCGAGAATTCAAAACTGCTGTTCACCACCTCCTAGCCTCTAGCCAATGCAAATGCTCTTAATTTGCTTTGTCCCACTGCAGAATGTTGGGTCTGACCTCTGAGTACTACATTAATGTTCTCCATGTAATACGCTTGTCTAGGTGGCTATGAACCTTGATGTCTTTACTGTCCTCAGCTGTCTTATGGTTACCCTAATTGCTTTATTTTACATCCTTATTATGATCTATGCCTAAAATGTACCCTTATGTAACTATTACTGTGCTACCCAATGTATATCTTGTTTTGCTCCTGTACACCTATATTATGTCTGTGCATTTCTGCATATTGTAACCAATGTCCTGTGCTCTCCCGGGTCGTGCCTGAAAATAGGCAGGTCTGTTGCCTAGCGCACTTACCCAGTTACCAAAAGCTAATAAATAAATAAATAAATTCTCTAGCTATAGCATGGAACACCCTACAAAAATCCCTAAAACTGTCCAATATCATTCCATTTGCATCCTTTAAACAGCACTGTACAGTCTTCTTCAAAGAGAAATGCAGTTGCTATCGCTAGAGCTAGCATTGTCATCTTACAAATCTCCTTCCAAACCATATATGGCATATTCCTTCCAGACAGACACCCCATCTTATGGCACCCAGTAATACCTTCACCATCCTAGTATTACATTATGTTGAGTGTCTGCCATGTTCCCACTGGGATATGTATATACTGTACATACTGTAAATATTAGCTTAACTTTCCTGTAACCGATTTTTATCATGTGAATTTACTGTACATCACTGTGTTTATAAACGTTATTTTCCCCTGTATGTATAACTGTCTTATATAAGTGTATGATGTATCTGTTGTGTATCAACTATTGAACCTTGACCTTATCAGGTCCATCTTGTAAATGAGCCTTGCTCAATGATGTTCACCTGAATAAATAAAGATTTGATTGATTGATTGATTGATTGGCTGCGCTGTCCCATACCTTCTAAGGAGCTGCAGGCTGGAGTCCTGGTCTCGGTCGGTGGCTGGCTGGGTGCCGGCTGACCACGGGGGGAGCTGAAGCAGCCCTGTTCAAGGGCAGGCAGCTTCCAAGGAGCTGCAGGCGAGCATCCTGGTCTCGGTCGGTGGCTGGCTGGGTGTCGGCCGACCGTGGGGGAGCTGAATCAACCCTGTTCAAGGGCAGACAGCTTCCAAGGAGCTGCAGGCGGGCGTCCTGGTCTTGGTCGGTGGCTGATTGGGTGCCGGCTGACTGTGGGGGACCTGAAGCAGCCCTGTTCAAGGGTAGGCCGCTTCCCAAGGAGCTGCAGACAGGCGTCCTGGTCTCGGTCGGTGGCTGGCTGGGTGCCAGCCGACCGTGGGGGAGCGCTGAAGCAGCCCTGTTCAAGGGCAGGCAGTTTCCAAGAAGCTGCAGGCATGCGTCCTGGTCTCGGTCGGTGGCTGGCTGGGTGCTGGCCGACTGTGGGGGAGCTGAAGCAGCCCTGTTCAAGGACAGACAGCTTCCAAGGAGCTGGAGGTGGGCATCCTGGTCTCGGTTGGTGGCTGGCTGGGTGCTGGTTGACCATGGGGGAGCTGAAGCAGCCCTGTTCAAGGGCAGGCAGCTGTAATCCCCCTGTGGGGGATTACCTTGTTTGTCTCCTGTTTGCCCCTTGGGGGTTGCCCAGTGCCTCCTGTTCCCCTGGATTCCTTGGCCCTGCCCTCTGCCTGGCCTGGGTCCCCGATTGTCCCTTGGGCCGCTGTTCAGCCCCTGCAATGTTTTCAGTACAAAATGGGGCTGTAGGAGCTAAACCATGGAGCTGCCATTCTTTCTTCAGTTAAAATAGTGAGCGGTGGCCCATGCATACACAGTAGCGCAGTAGAGCATCTGTTTGTTTTTACCATGATTGGGGTAAACAGAACACCTCTCTGATGGGCTCGGCCCCCAAACTCAGCTAATCGGGGACTGGACACCCAGAAGAGGCACAAGGGGAGCCTCTGAATATTTTATTAAAGGTGCACCTATCAGTGTGGGGATTGGCCTCATGAATATTAATGAGGCACACTGAAAACTAATGCGTGAGCCTGCCTGCTACCTGGGCACAGTGTATTTCGGCAGCAGCGACAGGCTGGAGACTAAAAGCAAATACTGAACTCTGAAATGGTTTGACAGGGCAAACGGGCTGCTACTAGGTTTTGTTACTTTTTGTGCTTACAGATTACTGCTTTATTTTTCTCTGAGGTAAAGTGTTTTTGCAGGGTATATCTTCTGTTAAATTGTCACTGGTGGTGCTTGCAGGTTTTGTTACTTTTTGTGTTGACAGGTTTTACAGTTTTCTCTATCATTAGGCTTAACAAAATTACTGTTTGCTACTATTTTATTTTTTGTTTACAGGTTTCTGTTTTGGGCTCAAACGTGTTGCAGTCTCTTTCTCACACTGAAGGATCTAATTGATTTCCTCCTACAGCTCTTCCAGGGGATTACGAGTGTAACTGGGGGGGGGGGGCTGATAAAGTCTTAGTAACTGCCAACAGAGGTTAGTTGGTGTTTTTGAGGTGGAAGACTAGGTTTGCTGGCAAAGGCACCTTATTTCACCTGAGCTCTTTTCTTCTAGGTTTGCTTGTATGGACAGAGCAAGGAACACCATTATCAGAGGAAAAAGAAAAATTAAGGCTTCTTTTGGCTAGGCAGCTTTACCGTGTGCTACTATTTTCTTTTGTGCTTACAGGTTTTGTTACTGTTGTTTGCTTACATATTACTGCTTTATTGTCCTTTTATTCAAATTGTTTTTGCAGGGTATACTTTCTGTTACATTGTTACAGGGTGTGCCTACAGGTTTGTTACTGTTTTGTGCTTACAGATTACTGCTTTATTTTCTCTGATTCAAACTGTTTCTTTGCAGGGTATATTTTCTGTGGAATTGTTCAAGGTTGGGCCTACAAGTTTTTGTTACTGCATTGTGCCTACAGTTGTTAGTTTACTGCTTTATTTTTTCTCTGATTGAAATTTTTTTTGTAAGGTATATTTTCTGCTAAATTGTTACAGGGTGTGCTTGCAGGTTGATTCTGTGTTGTGCTTATAGATTGCTGCTTTATTTTTCTCTCTTTCAAGGTTTTTTGTTTTGCAAGGTATATTTTCTGTTAAATTGTTCAGCAGGTTATGCTTCCAGGTTTTGTTATTTTTTTGTGCATACAGATTACTGCTTTATTTTTCTCTGTTGCAAAATGTTTTTTTGCAGGGTATATCCTCTGATAAATTGTTACAGATGGTGCTTACAGGTTTTGTTACTTTTTGTGCTGACAGGTTTTACAGTTTTATCTATCATTAGGCTAAGCTTTCAGGGCTAATTACAGGAGCACCTACGAGATACAGACTGTGGGATAGTGTCTGCATTTGTTGCTGGTTGACTGTTTCTGCTCTCATCACCTTGTTTCTTTCATCTGTGGTTCTTCTTTTCGTCAGGGAAGGGCCCAACCACCCACTCCCATCCCCAAACACTCCATGCTACACTCCTTTTATAGAGTAGCACAGCTGTAACATTTCCTGTAGCAAAGCAGGAAGGGGAGAATCAGAGGGGTATCCACACAGTGACTTCACTAAAGGGACACAATTAATTTAACTTGTTATAAAAGTTATACAAAAACAAACAAAACAAACAAACAAAATTACATACACACATATATACTGTATATATATATATATATATGTAATAGATAAACCACTCTGAGGTGTGCGGTCACGCTCTGATATATGCATGCCTTGGTGTGTGTTGTTGAGTGCATCAACCACCCAAGGCGTGACATATATCAGAGCACTGACCGCTACACCTCAGAGTGGTTTATCTATCTTATAAATGTCAAAATTGTTTTGGAGGGGGTAAAAGTGTAGGTGTGCGGTCGTGCTCTGATATATGCATGGTCATGTGATGTGTTTCAACCAACCAGCAGGGACAACTTTTCCTACCGATTTTATACATATATATATATATATATATATATGTATATATATTTACGTTTGCTTTCATTTTCCTTCTAATTACTCAGACCAGGTTATAAACTCTGCATCTCAACTGGAATGGATATTAACTGCAGGTACTGTGGGACACTTTTCAAAAGGGCAGTTGTACAGGATTTAGGACACTGTCCTACATGCTGGACCATCGGAGATCTAATGTCTCGGCTCCAGGCAGCATGGGCAGAGATTGTGGGCCTCAAATCACATATTCAGAAGGAAATGTATTACAAGAACCACCCGACATTTCCCCAACATCGAAGTAAAGCACCTCGACCACAGAGAGTAGTTGGTCTTGGAGGTTGGCAGGTGGTTAAGAGGGGGAATCGGGTGCCCCATCACTCAATGCTAACCAGCATATCACTTCCACAAACCATATAAAAACTACAAAAAGGTGTCTGCCTCTATCTCTAAAATCAAACAAAGGGGAAGAGAACACTGCAGAGCAGGACACTGCAGCACAGGAGCTAGCACTACAAAACTTGTCCAGAATAGGGACCAAAACAAAAAAGGCAAAAAGGAAATCCAAAACATTTCTGATCATAGGAGACTCCATGATTTGGGGAGTTGATACCTACCTCCAGACAGGGGTAATGGTCATATGTCTCCCAGGTACATAAGCGCGGAGAGACAATGACTGCATTGCTAAAACTGTGCAGGAAGCAGGAGAAAACATCAATGTCCTGGTACACATAGGGACTAATGATCTAGCCAGCTGGTCAGTTGTGGAGACCAAGGAACACCTGACCAGGCTGGGAGACAAACTGTCATACATTCCATCCATCATCTCCTTCTCTGAGGTCCTGCCAGTCTAGGAGAGAAGGGAAGATGGGTGGAAGGTCAGAGAAGGGGAAATAGGGGAGCTGAACATGTGGCTCAAGGGCTGGTGCCACGAAAAAGGACACCAATTTGTAGGTAACTGGCAACAGAGTGGGGAGCAAAAGTTATTTAAATTCAATGGACTGCATCTGACAAAGGAGGGAGTCAGTGCATTGGGGCAGAAGTTTGATGTCTTTGCAGAATATTTAAACTAGCAAATGGGGAGAGGGGTGCAGCACCCGATACATTGAATGGGAAGAGCACCCTTCCCCCTTCAGCTAGTGATCAAACAGGAGTTCAGCATGTTTGTAGTTCATTTGCATCACCAGGTGAGGAAAGAGGTCCGGCTCCCCATATGAAGCACCGGGGAAAAACTGGACCTCACCCCACAACTAACGCACCAAAATCTGGGCAATGGAAAATCATGTACACAAATGCCCGCAGTCTGGGAAACAAGATCCCAGACCTGGAAGCAACAATGATAGAGGCTAAACTACACATAGTAGCCATTAGTAAGACATGATTCACCAGTAACCACACTTGGGAGATTACCATACCCAGCTACGTACTGTTCAGAAGAGACCAAGGTGAAAAAAGGGGGGTGTGGGGTGGAGTGCCCCTTTATGTCAATGAAAATATCAAAACTACAGAAATTCAGAATACACATAAGGAGCCAGAAGAATGGTGGGTCACCCTGGAAACAGGAAATGGGACTGCCATACAAACTGGGATTGTCTACAGGCCTCCAGTCCAGGGGGAGGACATAGACATATTACTGTTAGAAGATATACAAATCATGACAGCTAAAGGGGAGGTTCTGCTGATAGGAGACTTCAACATGCCAGATACAGATTGGTCAATATCAGCCAGAACATCTGCCAGAACTAGACACATGGTGGATTCCCTGCAGGGGAAGGCCTCAAACAACTGGTACAACAACCCACAAGAGACACGGCTATCCTAGATCTAGTACTGACTAATGGGGAAAGGATCACAGATCTCCAGGTAGAAGGTCACCTGGGGGACACTGACCATCACATGATATGGTTCAATATGGCCACTAGAACTAAATCATCCCATTCACGGCAAAAATATGGGACTTCAGAGGAGCTAACTTTGATAAGCTGGCCAACAGAGTTAAGCTAGCTCTGGCAAGAAGAAATACAGGCGAGGTGGTACAGGCAAAGTGGGCAAGCATTAAGGATGCAATACTTGAAGCAACATCCTATTGTGTTAGTGAGAAAAGCAAGAGCAAAAGAAGGAGGAAACCACTTTGGTTCTCAAAAACAGTGGCAGAAAAGGTCAGAGCCAAAAGATTGGCCTTCAGGAAATATAAGGGAATGCAGTGGGACAAAGAGAGGGAGGCATACCAAACTTCCCTAGGGGAAGCAGGGAAGGCAGTAAGACAGGCCCAAACTCAGGAAACACTAGCACAAACAGTAAAAGAAGGGGACAAGACTTCTATAGATAGATTAGTGAAAGGAGAAAGTCCAGAAGGGGTATTGCTAAGATTAAAGGGAATAAGGGGAAGTGTGTGGAGGAGGACCAAGGAAAAGCATCTATCCTAAATAGATACTTCTGCTCAATATTTACTGAGGAGAAGGTAGGGATGGGCCCATAGCTCAGCACCACATACACAGGGGGAGGGAGGTGCTCACAAGTCCTTTCACAAAATAAAGGGTCCTACAAGAGCTCGCTAAGCTCAGGGTGCACAAGGCAATGGGACCTGATGGCATACATCCCAGGGTACTAAAGGAGTATAGGTTGGAACTAGCAGAACCATTAGCAGAACTGTTTAGTGAGTCTCTGAGCACAGAAGCGGCCCCAGAAGACTAGAGATGGGCTCATGTGATCCCGCTCCACAGGAGTGGCAGCAGGGAGGAGGCAGGGAACTACAGACCAGTCAGTCTGACCTTAGTAGTGGGCAAGATTATGAAGGCGCTCCTTAAAAAAAGGATAGTGCAACACCTGGAATCCATAGGAGCACAGGATCCAAGACAGCAAGACAGAGTTTACAATATAGAAACATAGACTTTGATGGCAGATAAGGACCGCTTGGCCCACCTAGTCTGCCCATTTCCCCTACCTAGAGGATAAGCTGCAGATCCTATTAACCAACAGTCTATTTCTTCCTACCCCCACAAAAATTGCCTTATGTCTGTTCCATGCATTCTTGAATTCACCCACAATTATAGACCCCACAACTTCCTCAGGAAGGCTGTTCCGTGCATCCACCACCCTCTCTGTGAAAAAATGCTTCCTTACATTGCCCCTGAGCTGTCCCCCCTCTATCTTCAAATTGTGACCCCTTATTCTTGCACATCTCTTTTTCTGAAAGATACTACCCTCTTGGACTTTGTTGATTCCACTGAGGTACTTAAACATTTCAATCATGTCCCTTCCCTCCCTCCTTTCCTCAGGGGTATACATATTAAGCTCCTTTAGTCTCTCCTCGTATGGTTTCTCTTGCAGACCCTGCACCATTTTAGTTGCCCTCCTCTGAACTACCTCCATCCTGTCTGTCCTTGCGGAGATGGGGTCTCCAGAACTGGACGCAGTACTCCAGATGGGGTCTCACCAACTGTCTGTACAGGGGGATAACAACTTCCTGTTTTCTGCTGGTGATGCCGCTCCCTATGCATCCCAGTATCCCCCCCAGCCCTCCCTACCGCCTTCTCACATTGCTTGCCAACCTTAAGGTCATCTGATATAATTACCCCCAGGTCCCTTTCCATTTTTGTTGTTGTTACTACCTCCCCCCATTGTGTAATCTTCCCCTTGGTTTTTGTTTCCCAGGTGCATTATTTTGCACTTCTTTGCAGTGAATCCAAGCTGCCATACTTCTGACCATTCCTCCAACCTTGCCAAGTCCCTTCTCATCCTTTCCACGCCTCCTTGTGTATCAACCCTGTTGCAGATCTTTGTGTCATCTGCAAAGAGGCATACTTTTCTTTCCAGTCCCTCTGTAATTTCACTTACAAAGACATTAAAAAAGCACTGGACCCAGTACTGAACCCTGCAGTACCCCACTAGTAATCCCTCTTTCTTCAGAGTGGACTCTATTTACAATTACTTTCTGTGTCCTGTTGTCCAGCCAATGTTTTACCCAGGCTACTACCCTGGGACCCACTCCCAGGCTGGTTAATTTGACTATTAATCTTTTGTGTGGGACTGTGTCAAATGCCTTGCTAAAGTCTAGGTAGGCCATGTCCAAGCCCCTCCCTGGTCTACTACTTTGGTCACCCAGTCAAAGAAATCAATTAGATTCATCTGACATGACCTTTCTGCTGTGAACCCATGCCTTGGGTCCTGTGCCCCACTGGCCTCTAGGTACTCAACAATTCTTTCTCTCTCAAAAGTGATTCCATCACTTTCCCTACCACAAAGGTCAAACTGACAGGTCTGTAGTTTCCTACCTCTGTCTTAGTCCCTCTTTTGTGAAGGGGAATCACATTTGCCTTCCTCCAGTCTTCAGGTACCACACCATCCTCCCATGATTTGTTAAAAAGGATAGTCAGTGGTGTCACTAGTTCTCTGCTTAATTCTTTTAGAATTTGGGGTGAATTCCATCTGGTCTCATTGCTTTGTCCACCTTCAGTTTTAGGAGTTCTTTCAGAACCCTTTTTTCTGTGAAAGGACTGGGATCGACCCCTCTATCCTGAATGCTTCTATTAATTTGATTAGGCACCTCCCCCACTTCCTCTTTTGTGAATACTGAACAGAAGTATTCATTTAGTATCACTGAATTTTCACTGTCCCTCTCTGCCCACTCACTGTCCATTCTATTCAGCCTCACTATCCTTCCCTTTGTCTTACTACGCTCCCTGATATACCTATAAAAAGGTTTTATCCCCCTTCTTAACCAAGTTAGCTATCTTTTCCTCAGTTTGGGCCTTTGCTATTCTGACTACCCTCCCTGCTTCCTTCTGCCTTAACTGGTACAGTTCTCTGTCCTGCTCCTTCTGTGTTTCCTTATACTTCCTAAATGCTATCTTTTTCTCCTTAACCTTCACTGCCACCTCTTTTGAGAACCATAGTGGCCTTTTCTTTCATTTTGATTTGTTTATTTGCTTCATGCAAATGCTTGTTGCCTCTGTGATGAGAATCTTGATATTTCCCCATTGTTGCTCCACCCCCTCCTTCTAGCCTGCTTGCTAGTGCTTTTCTAAGGCACTCTCCCATCTTGCCAAAGTCAGCCCTCCTGAAGTCCAGAACCCTCACTTTTGTATGGCTTGACTCTGTAGCTGAGTTTATCGTGAACCACACTGTTTGGTGGTCACTTGTTTCCAAATGGCTACCCACTTCTAGATCTGAGAGCCTCTCACTGTCCCCATTTGAGAGTATGAGGTCTAAGATTACTCCCTCATGAGTAGGTTCCAAAACTAGCTGTCTGAGGCATGCCACCTGAAGGACATCAAGAATGGCCCTGCTTTTGGTTGTGGCTGCAGCAAAGGTGCTCCAGTTAACATCTGGCATATTAAGGTCCCCCATCAACAGTATGTTCCCTTTCTCTGCCATCCTAAGTATGCCTTCTGTCATATCCCTGTCCATTCCCTCCACCTGACATGGGGGTCTGTATACAACCCCTGTGCGGATTGTGGTGCCATTTCCAGTCTCTAAGGTGACCCACAGGTCCTGTCAAACTAATCTCATAGGTTTCTTTGACTGGGTAAGCAAAGTGATGGACCAAGGGGGTGCAGTTGATGTCGCCTACCTTGACTTCAGCAAAGCTTTCGATAATGTTCCACGTAGAAAATTGATTAATAAGCTAGGTAGGCTTGGGGTGGGTCAGAGGTTGGTCAATTGGGTGGCAAACTGGTAGGCAGGCAGAAAACAGAGAGTTGTGGTAAATGGTATACAGTCAGAAGAGATGCAAGTCACAAGCGGGGTACGTTAGGGATCAGTCCTGGGTCCAGTCCTCTTCAATAGCTTCATCAGTGACATCACAGATGGACTGGAGGGTAAGGTTTGCCTGTTTGCAGATGAAACCAAGATCTGCAACAGTGTAGATGATCCAGATGGGGTGGGCAGAATGAGAAGAGATCTGGAAAAACTGGCAAAATGGTCTGAAGAGTGGCATCATCTAGGTGCTGGCTGCGGCAGTTTTTGTTCCCTAGAGGATGTTTCATGGGGGCGGGGGTGTACAGTGATGTCCTGCATCTGGTCCACCCCCCTGGACATCCAGACATCAGCTGCTGCAGTACCCCCGGCCTCTGCCATGGGTCCATCGTGCACTGGATGTTCTCCCCACCCTCCCCCGGAGAAAGACAACAGTTCATGGGATGCTTCATCCTTCTCCCCCTGGCCGGCATTCTGACGACCCAGGTCTGTTCCCGAACCTGGGTCACTGGCGTTGCAAGCAGAAATCCAACTTCTGCGCCGATGGGCCAGCCGAATGAATAGTGCTTTTTAAAAATAAAGTCTGATTTGACTTGACTTTACTCTCACATGGCCCAGATGGACAGAAAACGTCAAATTGTGCTATGGGACAAATGTGATTTACAGTACATAATTCTATACTAACACAGTTAAAGCACCCATTACAAGGATGAATGAAGCCATGATTATTTTAGATTGTATCATTCAAAATTCAAATACACTGAGTTTGAATCAGAATGTTTGTCGGTTAATAAGTTTTTATACACAGTGCACTGACTTTTATTAAATTATCCTTGACTACTATGTGATACAATTATTTTTTGTCCCTACACTTCTGTATCACCACCTGAGAAATTTTGCAATATGGAATAAATTTGACTGTTACATGGTATCAACACTTTCAGATTGAACACCTCATGTATAAATATCTCTCTTTCCTATCTGTCCTTTTCTTCTCTCTCACGTGTCTGCACTTACGAGTAAAAGATCATAAGGATGCAGTTTAATTTAGCGCTCCCCAAGCTGACAGAGTCTGTTATTACTGTGTGCCAGTGTGCACAGTAGTGCCTGCTGCTGGAATGTAGTAAGCTTTGTATTTCTGGTACATGTACAGTAGCCTGCATTAGCAACGGCTGTCAGGACTGCTGAGCGTACTGAGAACACTGATTTGAAACAGTACATGCAACTCCAGCACAATCAAATGTCTGAGAAGCATTATAGAGAATGATCACGTATTAGAATTATGAGATGGGTGAGAACATTTTCAGGGATAGTATAATCCAAAGAAATTAGTACTAAAACTAGTATATGCCCTTGAGAGTCTGAAGGACCAAGGCAACACTACCTTTAAATGCCAAACGACTGCCGTGGCAGTGAAATCGGAGAGGGAGAGCTTTTTAGAACCACCGCTACTGGAGACAGAAAGCTTTTAGGACCGCTGCTGGAGTATGCCGTGCACAAGATGGTGGCAATGGCAGAACTGCGCATGTGCGATACTCACGCACGCGCAGTCTGACTCGGCAGCCATCTTCTGCACAGTGGCTACCACTTCCGCAATTGTGGAAGAAAAAGAAGTGCCTGTGAAGTGGGTGTGTTTATGCAGCCGGCTGAGGGGAAGGGCTGCATAAACACAACCACAGGAAACTATGCCACAGCACTGTGGAAGCTCACTGGACAGCGGTCCAGTCACATGCTTCCACAGTGCTCTTATAAGATGATGGCGTAATGTCTGCAGAGCTCTGCCCATGTAGCTGTAAAAAGAAAATTTTAACCCTGAGAAGAGCTAGAGTGGTGGATCACTAAGCAACCTTAAAGCAGCAGTGCATGTCACAGTGAAAATGTTGACCTATACTTTTTTTTTAAGTTTATGTTTATTTGCAATATCAATGTAATACAAAGACATATGAATTCCAAATGTCAGACATCAGGTACACCATAGGAACCATCCAATGGTACAGCTTTATAAAGTCTAAACATTTAAAATTGTGAATAAGGAGGGGAAAGGATATAAAAATCCCAGCAGAAGAAATCGGATGGCTGCACCCTACAAGAAATAGGTGGTCATTCCAAAATATAAAAAGAATCCAAACATGTTCAAGCTTCAGCAACTAGTGCTGATATGACCCCTTTCCAAGCATGCTTACACAGAAAATGTATAGTGCCCCAAAACAACTGCACCACCCAATAGGCTTACTGAAAACACTATTGATTTCAGCCAAAGTGATATTATTAACATTCAGCCGTTATAGTGGACCCAGGAAAACGGACACACAGATAGGTATCAAACTGAATTAAACTAACAGCGACAGTCAGAGACAAAATTATGTCTGTCTATGTTAAGTGGATACCGACTTACTAAGGAGGAAGGAACCCATGACTTCCTATACAGAGTCTAGAGGAGCAAAACTGCATTTAAAGACAAAAATATTAGCACAAGAGGAGCGGGTCACCCTCTATAAGCTATCATATACTGTAAACAGACATCCGGTAGTTGACAAAAACAGCAGTGGTGGTAGAAATGCAAAGTCAGTCAACTGTTGCACTGCCTGAAGAGAATGCGTAAGTGAAGGTAGAAATGTGCTTCAGGTCCTCACTGGATCAAGTGTCTGTCTCTCCAGAACTCTGATCTTCATCTTCGAACGCACCACGGGTCACCGAAAATTCCTTCTTCATCTGCTCCACCTGCGTCCCAGCTTCTACTGGATCAGTGAATTGGTAGGTATGTCCTCCACAATAAATCCATAGGTGAGCTGGCATCAGTAGAGAATGGATGACTCCGAGGCTCCGTAACTTTGCCCTTACTCCATCAAATATTTTACGCCGAGCCCTTGTAGTGAAAGACAGGTCCGGGAACAAATACAGAGTATGGCCATCAGAATTCAAATGTTCAGTGCCCCTTGCAGCCTGTAGCAGTCTATCCTGCGTGGTGGAGCCATCAGTGATCGAAAGCACTGTAAGAGGCAAGTCACAGTGTGCCTAAGAGGACCTCAGAGAGATGCAATGTGCCCTGCAGAAATTAACCACATAATCCGGATCCAATGGAAGAGCCCCGGGTAGCCAAGTTTTCAAGAATGATAAATCTGGCTCTTCCAAACAGTCAGACAATCCAACTAAGTGCAACTGGAGGCTCAGATGACATTTTCTAGATCCTCCAAAGGATACCATAAATGTACATTTTCTTGCGTGAGCTTAGCGTTAGCATTTACAGCTTTGGTAGCCTGGGATGCGACTGAGGCTGCTGTTTTGCTGGCAACTTCTATTTTAATGTCCTGTTCCCCAAGCCTCTGCAGGACTGTCTCCACCTTAGCAGCTGTAGCTTGTTTGGAAAGCTGAAGGGCCTTTCATGGGGGCTCTGCTCCTGCTGAGTCCACCGTAGAAGTTGTGGTCTGGTGTTCAGTTGGTGCTCGAGACTTCGCCCCGCCAGGACCTCCCTTATTTGAGCACCCCATAGCATGATTCTTACATCAAACCACTCTGCTTGACTTGAACTGTCAACTGCTGCCGTTATTTTGGTAAAAGAAAAATCGCTTTGGAGGCAAATAAAAACCAGAAAGTCCCCAGAAAGTGCGGAGCTGAAAAGGGCTTGTTTTATCAGTAACTGTGCTCCACAGTACCCTTGACCTATACTTTTTTTATTACATTTTTGATTTCCCCTTACCACCTGTCATGTACGATACCCTACTTTCCTGATTTTGAGTTTGCTTTAGCATTCTTTTTTAGATTTGAAAAATCAAAAGGAGCGCTCATTTTAACATAGCTCATATCTGCTTTTTTCATCAGAAGTCTCAGCTGTTTTTGTGCACCTACTGCCCCTTTCAGTCAGGAAGCAGTATCTACTGCATGCTAGTTCATTTTACTTACAGGAAGAATGATGTTAAACAATGGGTGGGATTATTCAAAAGTCTTAAAATGGACAAAACTTCTAGTTGAGTTGGGTGGGATTTTCAAAACTCATTACACGGGACTATGTTCAAAAGTCGGATGCAACTACAGAATTTCTAGCTGTTTTATGGTGGTACTTTACATCCAAGTGTTGGATAGCAAATGTTATACATAGATGTAAATGACAGCCCTAGTTACATTCATGTGTCCAGGTACCTTTATACCTGAACTTGGCAAACTAGACATAAGTAAGTGTAAGCCCCTCAAGTTGGGCTTACCTTGTGGGCTTCAGCCCGAGCACTGCCCCGCCACTGCTCCAAGTGGTCCTGGATGGGTTCAGACCCTGCCGCCTTCGGTTGCTTTGCAGGCTGTGGCCACCCACAATCAGTGCTGTCCTCAGCCCCATAGGATCCTAGTAACAAAGAGCTGAGTTTCTGAATGCTGTTTCCATGCCTCTGGGCACTTAAAGAAAGTACATTTTGACCCCAGGCCTGCATCACCACCCCGGTGAGGTACCCACTGCATATGGACATTTCTGAGTGCACCCAGTGGTGGGAGGAGGGGATACAGTGTGGGAAATCTTTTTTCTCAAAGTGTTGTGGTGTTTGATATGCTCCCTTTTTCCCCTCCCTCAATAAATAATTTCATTATTTGCCTGGTAACTATTGATGCTGTGACTTATTGACATAGCGTTACTGGAGGTGGGGGATTGTTATAGTGTGGGGAAAGCATTCTGGGGGGCAGCTTATGTATTTTCCTTGGGGGTAGTAACCTGTTCTTTGTACACAGGTATCCCCTGCCACTTACCCCAGGTGGAGGCACCGTGCCATACTTGCTGACAACTGAGAAACCCAGGCCGGCCAAGGGACCCAGAGCAGCCTAGGTTTGTCAAAGGGCTGTTACATAAGTCAGAGTTTAGAAAACTGGACATAACTATGTCCTAAGTTTGAAAACTCAGCATTGCAACGATATGGTTTATGTTCAAAGTTGCACAATAGAACACTCTATCGAGACATAACCTTTGAAAATCCCCCCCCCAAGGTGTTTGAAAACAGGTGAGGATACCGATGAAAACCTGGACTGACCTGTATTAAAAAGGGCGCTCCTTTTATTATTTTTAAATGCAAAAATAGTGTGATAGCAGACTCAAAAAGGGAGGGGTAAAAGGATATCATAGAAAACTGGAGACCAGGGGCAATCCAAAATTGTAAAATGTAATATACGCAGATGATGCTGTCATCTACACTAAAAGCAAAGCCCTGGTAACCTTACCTCTAGTCTATAATGTGACTTTGAGTCCTTAAAAAAATTGGTTCTCTGTTAATAAACTTGTCCTCAACTACAGCAAACAAAAAACATGCTTTTCACTAACCAACAGATGAAGATTAAAGCCTCTCCCTTCACATCCTCAGTTATAATGATCAGACGCTAGAACTGGTGGAAATGTTTAAATATCTCAGCGTGGTGCTGGACTGCTGGAAGATACTTTATCCTTTACCGCTCATTAATAACCTGGTGTTGTCTGTAAAAGGAAGAATGGGTGCCTTTTTTAGAACTCAGAGCAACCTTATGGCTTACACCAGATGGTTGGTAGTGTCCAGTTCCATCCTGTCCCTAGTTGACTATGGCCTACCCATACACGTGGCAACAGCCTGTAACTCAGAAACAGGGTTAAGGTGACCTGCAATAAAGCCTCTTGCTTTGTGTCAGGGGCTGATGAGTGCACCTGTAACTGTACTCTATATGCACAAATGAGTTGGTTAAATTTAACTAGTAGAATTAAGCTACAAACATGTATACTAGCCAAGAAAACATGGCTAGGCCTAGCACCCCCTGCTCCAAAACCTGTTTCTGCCCTGTTGTATATCAATACAAAACAAGGGACATGGACAGGAATAACCTTGAACTAACTCTCCACAGAACTCAACTGGGAAAATGCTCCTTTGCAGTCAGGGCTACAGGTTGGTTTAATAAACTGCCGGAATCCATGCTGAACCTCCCTAGGACTGACCAATTCAAAAGATCCCCGAGGGCTGTGTTAGCAACTCAGTGCAGCTGCACCAGTTAGTGAGCTAGCTCAATCACTCTACATTTATAGCTACTGTCTCTATATGCAGCTTGCTACCTTGAACCTGTTCTTTTTCAATCTGAATGATTTTCAGTATTACGTACTGTATGTTTATTGACTGCTTGACAAGCAGTTTCATTAGAATTTGCCTTAATTATGTGGTCCTTGTTTTGAATGTAATAAGGTAAAGTGACGTGGAACCTTTGTAAAAGAGCATGCATGCTCAAAGGTATTGTCTGAATCTTCCAGTCAATAAATACAATAAATAATAAACCAAAACAGAATGAAAAAATATTGGCCAAACATTTGATACTGTTGCTGATCAGGGACCAGATTTTCAAAAGGCTGGAGATGGCCCAGGTACTACGTCACATGCTGCAGCTTGCCAGTGTGGAGAAAAGAGCTGTGCACCACAGCAAGGGCAGCTGTGAGGGCTCCTGCTAGCCAGAATTGGGATGTGCCATTATACTGATGGCACTCTGCATGAAACACACTAGTGCTAGCCACAAGGGATGTGCCATTATACTGATGGCACTCTGCGTGAAACACACTAGAGCTAGCCACAAGGGATGTGCCATTATACTGATGGCACTCTGCATGAAACACACTAGAGCCAGCCACAAGGGATGTGCCATTATACTGATGGCACTCTGTGTGAAACACACTAGAGCTAGCCACAAGGGATGTGCCATTATACTGATGGCACTCTGCGTGAAACACACTAGAGCTAGCCACAAGGGATGTGCCATTATACTGATGGCACTCTGCGTGAAACACACTAGAGCTAGCCACAAGGGATGTGCCATTATACTGATGGCACTCTGCATGAAACACACTAGAGCTAGCCACAAGGGATGTGCAGGAGTGCCTACCCACTAGTGGGGAGGTCAGACTGTAGAGTTGGCAGCGCCAACAGAATTAACTTTGTTCCTGTGTTTTCATGCAGGGGATGCTACACCTGGTACTACCAGATGTAGCATTTTGGCACAGCTGCGCACAAAAACAGGTGCAAGGTGTTCTAAATCCCACAGCTGATCACGAAACAACTCCATGTATGAAAATACCACGAATGTGGAAAAACTTGCAGTTTCGCAAGGGAAGCCCCTCCTTGTGCACTGTTTTTGTGGTCTGTGAGTGGATTTTTCTTTTACAGTTTATTTCTTCCTGGATATTTTGTGATTTATTTATTTTTTCTTTGATAGTCGGTAAGGCTCACTGGACTCAAGACCTATTGACAGGGGTGACCCAGGAGCATAGGGATGTTGACTGACTCGTTGCTCAGGGTCACACAGCATGCAAGTGGAGGGTGTAGGAATTAAACCCAGGTCTTCTGGATATACCAGACATATTCATGGTCTATTGCTCTAACCTTTAGGATGTACTGCCATAGAAACAGACAAACACAAAAAAAAGACAGGGCAGTTACAAACCAAACTAGAGTCCAAGTAAATATGATGCAGTCCCAGAGTGGCAAAATGCAGATCCTCTGGAATGAGAATGTCGGATGCTTCTCGTGTCACTAAGTGACACTTTCTCAAAGTTGTCACTCACGGGAGATGAATTTAAGTACAGTAGGGTTTAAAGAGCCAGTGCTGTCTCCAGTGTGAAAACAGTACAAAAACAGTGCCTTGCCTTTAAACAGCTGCCTGCTCTTGAACAGGGCTGCTTCAGCTCCCCCACGGTCGGCCGGCACCCAGCCAGCCACCGACCAAGACCAGGACACCCGCCTGCAGCTCCTTGGAAGCTGCCTGAGCTCCCCCATGGTTGGCCGGCACCCAGCCAGCCACCGACCAAGACCAGGACACGTGCTAGCAGCTCCTTGGAAGCTACCTGCCTTGTACAGGGCTGCTTCAGCTCCCCCACAGTCGGCTGGCACCCAGCCAGCCACCGACCAAGACCAGGACACCCACCTGCAGCTCCTTGGAAGCTGTCTGCCCTTGAACAGGGCTGCTTCAGCTCCCCTACGATCGGCCGGCACCCAGCCAGCCACCGACCAAGACCAGGACACCCGCCTGCAGCTCCTTGGAAGCTGCCTGCCCTTGAACAGGGTTGCTTCAGCTCCCCCACGGTCGGCTGGCACCCAGCCAGCCACCGACCAAGACACCAGGACACCCGCCTGCAGCTCCTTGGAAGGTACGGGACAGCGCAGCCAATCAGAACACGGGTGCTTCCAGCAAACCCACTCTGATTGGCCAGGATTTTTCCCCTGCTGCAGACACCTGACACTTTGTTAGATTTTCGATAGAACTAAGCACATTTCAACTGTGTAATTAGAAGTTTTTCAACTGTATTAGCTGGATTGTAATTTCTACTACTGTTTTAAAGTGCTTACACCTCTTCTGTCTGACTGGTCTTCCTGCAGTGCCCCCCCATCCAAGCACTCTGCCTTGGCGCCGATAAGTCTAACTACCTTTTGTCTTACTAAACTGCTCAAATCTAACCCACTTTAACTTCTATGCTATTTAAGACCTGCTCTGTTTTCTTCTCTCCAGCTGCCTGTCCTTGAACAGGGCTGCTTCAGCTCCCCCACGGTCGGCCAGCACCCAGCCAGCCACCGACCAAGACCAGGACACCCACCTGCAGCTCCTTGGAAGGTACAGGACAGCGCAGCCAATCGGAACATGGGTGCTTCCAGCAAACCCACTCTGATTGGCCAGGACTTTTCCCCTGCTATAGACACCTGGCACTTTGTTAGATTTTCGATAGAACTAAGCACATTTCAACTGTGTAATTAGAAGTTTTTCAACTGTATTAGCTGGATTGTAATTTCTACTACTGTTTTAAAGTGCGTACACCTCTTCTGTCTGACTGCTCTTCCTGCAGCGCTCCCATCCAAGCACTCTGCCTTGGTGCCGATAAGTCTAACTACTTTTTTTTTTTTGGGCTAGTTTTCCATTAGCAGGTTATACAGACCTGTCACTAGAGGGATTCTTGGTCTTCTACTTAAATCACTGTACTCATTCGTGGGCAATGTGGCCTGCATTATCATTCTACTTCTTTCCCGGTGCTGCTACAAGGGGTGGTTGTAGTTGAGGTTCCCCTAAGCTTCACTCAACAGGCTGACAACTTCCTTAAAACTGCCTGTGCGACAGCTCTGCAGCTGAAAACAGGAAGCCCTCAGTGTCTGCCATCTACCCTTCAGACTCAAGTCAGATAGACGCTGAGCACCCTATTATTACCTACGCTGCGCTGTCATACCGATAGATACCGATAGAATCCTCTGCAGAGAGCCAGCATGCCTGGGCACCCTTGATTGGTGCGGCTCTGCCATAGGGGGATTGTGATTGGTATGCCCGCTTGCCTCCTTTGCTCTGATTGGGGCACCTTCTCTATAGCCTGTTACAGTGTTCCCTTCTTAATTCTGACTTCTCAGCTCTCGCTCTGATCTGAAATTTTCTCCCACCCCCACCGCCCCCCTCTCCCAGGCCTCCTTTAAATACACTCATGATCCACCTCCTATATCATATTACTGCTTCATTGGCCTAGTTTCGACTGCTGCCAACCTATGATTGGTATCTGAATGTGGCTAGTAAGACTGCCCTGTGTGAATATCTCTTGAGCCCCGCCACTAACTAAGCTGCTCCTGCTCTCCTTGTTCCCCTTTCTGCTGTATTTTCTCATCTAGGTTTAAGTGAGTACCTAGGTGGGCAATTACTTGCCTAGAAAATATTGCACTAATACAAATCACGAGACCACTCAATCTGGGACCATGGCTCTCCTTATTGTGTTTTATTGCTCTAAGGTGCAGAGTTCTCAGCAATACAGTGCAATTTGAAGTACCTCAATGCAATTCAGTTCTCCAATGTACCTTATCAATACCTAATGTTATAACGGTCTCACCGTGCAGACACTATGTCATTCTCCTCTCCCTTTTAGCCTATTCCCCGGTTAGCCTACACACCTTGCTACTGTCCTCACCTATGTCTACCCAAGCACTTACATTGATCACGATCAACTGTCATTACAGTGGTGCCGCTCATGCAGCATGATATGGGTTGTCACAAGAAATAAAAAGCAGTCTCCATTCTTATAAGCTCCTTAAAGAAAGTTATACTTCTGCTTCTTCTCTGCTCAGGAAATGTGCCCCCCACAACTTACCTCGCCTATCGATTTTGCTGAGGCCACAGGTCTCAAAATGATGATGGTTAACATTTAAGCCTGCCTAAAAACTTGTATAGCTGCAAGCCTGGGCTGCAACGCTAACCCAGACCTTATCATAATTACTGAGTCGTGGTTAAAAAAGACGAACACTGATCAACAAATATCACTGCAGGGCTACAATTTATTTAGAGCAGATAGAGAGTCTAGAGGTGGGGGTGTGGTTATCTACGCCAAATCTAAGTACTCGGTCACCAGTATTAGTTGCAAATCTCTAGCCAAGGAATTTGAGTTAGTTTCGCTGAGCCTTCATCTCCCCTCCTCGGAATGTATCACTATACTAGGTGGCTATAGACCCCCCATCTGGTGGTGATGAAGTCCTTAATCTTTTGAAATCCATGTCCATAGATGCAAAAACTGAAACAATATTTCTAGGAGATCTAAATATGGACTGGCTGTCATCTAAATCACATGGCCTCAAATCCCTTTGTGACAAGCTAGGTCTTGGGCAATTAGTCAGTGAACTCACTAGGAACAACACTCTACATACTGCCAACAGTTCCATTCTACATGTGGTACTAAACCACCCATCCACACAAAATATCTCATTCGGCAGTGTTTCACAACGACATGAGCGATCATGGAATTGTTGCTTGCATAAGATCTCAAATTAAGGCCCGACCGCAACTCATCTTTATAATAAAAAGATCCTTTCTCAAATTCAGTGCAGTAAATTTCCTATCTGACCTGAGCATGATCAGATGGCAAGATCTCTACCTAGCCAAAGATGTCAACAAGGCAGCTTACATCCTTAATGACAAACTCACTACAATAATAAATAAGCATGCCCCTTTCATCAAAGTAAGGGTACGGAACAATTCCAACCCCTGGTTCACCTCGGATCTCAAGGCAGCCCTTATAGCTCAAGATAAGCTCTGAGCTAAAGCTAGACATTCCAAAGAATCTTCAGATTTAGCAGGCCTTTAGAACAGCCAGGAATAACTGTGTGAAAAAAACTTCGCTCTGCTAAAACTAACTATTATATTTCTACTCTTGAACAAGCTAAAGGTAACCTCATAAAATATGAAAGACTATCAAAGCTATAGAAGGACGGCCCATGGCCCCTCTGTCCCAACAAAGATAGTTGCAAGGTGGCAAGATTGTGGAAAACAAGTCCCTAATCCTGGAGGAACTTAACTCCCACTTTGCCACAGCTGGATTAGCTTTGACTCGTCACCTCATGCTGGTGCTGCGTGAGCCAGCATACCCTCCCCCACATCTAGTCCTGCACCCATCCCCTTCCAACTGCGTGAGACAACTTATAAAGAAGTAGAAGATTCTCTTCTTAACTTAGACACCAAAAAAAGTGCAGGGGACGATGGCTTGGAACCCTTTTTCCTAAGGTCAGGCTACGCCCATCTCACTGCCCCATTTCTCCACATCTTCAATCTTTCCATTACATCTGCTACTGTGCCGTCCTGCTGGAAATCAGCACATATCCTCCCTCTATTTATATCTGGTGACCCATGCGATGTAAACAACTATAGGCCTATCTCCATATTGCCTATCCTTTCTAAAGTTCTCGAAAAACTGATCCATATTCAGTTAAAATCTCACTTGGAAACCTTCTCTCTCATTAACCCAGCTCAATCCGGGCTAATCATAGCACAATCACTGCACTAGCAAAAGTAACCAATGATTGGATCTCTGCTATAGATGCTAAGAAGGTAACTGGTGCAGTCTTTTTGGACCTCAGCAAAGCTTTTGATACTGTTGATCACAAACTATTAGTCAATTGCCTTGCAAAGTTGGGTGCCACATACCATACCGCCCAGTAGTTCTCTAGCTACCTAACTGGAAGATTCCAAAAAGTAAAGGCGGAAGGCTTTTTTTCTGCTGCCTTGCCAGTTGCAAGAGGAGTCCCCCAAGGATCCATCTTAGGCCCATATCTTGTTTTCTTTGTACATTAATGACTTACATGCTAACATATCTACGTCCAATCTGCACTTTTTTGCAGATGATACTGTGTTGTATACTTCTGGCTCATTGTTATCTGAAGTCAAGGGAGTGCTTCAAGAGGACTTTGCACAACTTGAGCATAATCTAATAAAGGCAAAGCTTCTGCTCAATGCTAAGAAGACTAAAGCGATGATATTCTCCCGCAGTGCTGTCACAGGCCCCCCCGATACCCATGCCCAAGACTTCATTGTCACCACGCTAAACGAGCCTTTGGAAGTTGTAACCAAATTTAAATATCTGGGTATCTGGATCGACAATAAATTATCTTTCAATGACCACGTCGAAGATGTCTCTAGAAGGTTAAAAGCAAGGTTAGGTTTCTTCTACAGAAATAGGCCCCTTTTCCCCCTTGAAACTCGAAACAAGCTTGTACAGGCCACTTTTCTCCCCCTACTCGATTATGGCGATGTAATCTATTCCTCCACCACTCTTGCAAATCTATGTAAACTGGACATCCTTTGTCACCATGCGTTACGGTTCATTACCAACTCCCCTTACCGTTCGCACCACTGTGACTTATATGCAGCTGTTGGTTGGACATCCCTTACTACTAGACGCCTGCTCCATGCTGGGCTATGGACTCTTAAACTGCTCCTGCAGAAATTGCCAAGCTATCTCTCTTCCCTTAGTATCTCACATAGTGCATACTCGTTAAGAAAATCTGACTTTATTATGCTTGACATACCAAGGACGCGGACCTCCTTTGGTAAACGTGCTATTGCATATGCCCTTCCCTCCATTTGGAACCAATTACAAACCGTACTGAAACTAACTAGCACAGTTTCAATAAACTTCTACAAATCGCTAAGTTCAGCCAAAATAAAAGACACCTTTAACTGTCATTAAGTCTCTTCCTTCCCCATGTGTGCCATATTTATCCACTGGTAAGGTATAATTGCTTTGTCATATTAACTGCTTTCCCTTCCCCTTCTACTCCTGTCTTTATCTATGCTTGCGCTCTACTGCTACTCTAGCAAATCACTCCTCCCCCCCATATCAGTTGTAGTCTGTTGTTTGTTCTAGCTGCCAAAATATATGTATTGCACACACCAGTCATCATGTTTCATTTATCAGTATGCAACCTGTTAGTCACTTCCCTGTCTCATATTAATGTTTACCACCTGCGGTCACCCTATGTGGTACCCTTGTATGTATATCCAGCTTGTATCATGTAACGTGCATTTCATGTATATACTGTTATTACCTATCTGTGTTTGTACTTTAAGTGTTTATGTCACAGGACCTCCTTATGAATGAGCTTGCTCAATGGAGTTTTCCTGCAATAAACTTGAACTTGAACTTAAAGATGTGCATACACTTTGAATAAACAAGCATTTGTCAATGTTGAATGTTCGCCGCTTGCAATGCTGTTGTACCGGGTCTTGCTTGTACACATTGTTGCTATATATTTACCCAAGATTGACCAGAAAAGATGTAATATGTCATTTGTAATTGGGTCCTGATTTTACACAGTTTTATACTGCATTTACTCAGGATAGTAGAGGTGAGACGCAATATCTCATTTTAGTGTGGTCCTGCCTTTATAATGTATTTTTCTAGGACAGATAATTTTAAATGCAACATCTCCTTTTCAGTAGGGTTCTGCTGTAGGGTCCTGTTTTGGTCCTGTGGGGTTCCACCTGGAGGGACACCAGCCAATACTGGCAGGATGGTCTGCATCTGTCCAGGAAGGGAACAAGTCTTTTGAGCAATCGGTTTAAATGCTTCATTGGCAAGCTTTTAAACTAGTCAAGGGGGGAGGCACTGATAAGCAGCAGGAAAATCCCAGCCTCTCCCTACAAAACGGGGTACTAAATGAGAAAAGACAGAGGTAGACAGGTCAGTGGGGATGCTGCAAAAAGGTAAAGCCATCAAAAATGGAGAGCAATGAGTACCAATGCCCACAGTCTGAGTAACAAGCTTCCTGAATTAGTGGCCTTGATGGAGGAGGAACATCTGATATTGTGGCAGTCACAGAAACATGGTACACACAAAACCATGACTGGGACATAAACATACCAGGATACACTATCTACAGGAGGGACAGGGAGGGTAAAAGAGGAGGAGGGGTAGCTCTATACATAAGGGAAGGAATCAAGGCAACAGAACAAAAGGGAAAACAGGGAGGAGGAGAAGAAGCACTGTGGGTAAATTTGGAGACCGGCAATGGCACCACAATCCGCACAGGGGTTGTATACAGACCCCCTTCTCAGGGAGAGGAAATGGACAAGGAAATGATAGAAAGAATACTTAGAATGGCAGAAAAAGGGGAGATATTGCTGATGGGTGATCTGAATATGCCAGATGTTAACTGGAATGCAGTTGCAGCAGCCACTTCAAAGAGTGTGGTTATTCTAGATGCCCTACAAGGGGCATGCCTTAGACAATTAGTATTGGAGCCCACTCGAGAGGGAGCAATCTTAGACCTGGTTTTCTCAAATGGAGATGAAGACAGAATCACAGATGTAGAAGTGGGTAGCCATCTGGGAACTAGCGACCATCGAACAGTATGGTTCACAATAAACACAGCAGTAGAGTCAAGCCACAAAGGCAAAAGTACTGGACTTTAGGAGGGCTGACTTTGCTAAAATGGTGGAGTGCCTAAGGAATGCACTAGCAAATGGGCAGGAAGGAGGGTGGAAGAACAATGGGGAATAATAAAACTGCCATCACAGAGGTAACAAGCCTTTGTGTGAAGCAAATTAACAAAACAAAACGATGTAAGAAACCACTATGGTTCTCAAAGGAAGTGGCAGTGAAGGTTCAAGAGAAAAGAAAGCATTCAGGAAGTACAAGGAATCACAGAAGGAGCAGGACAGGGAACTGTATCAGTTAAAGCAAAAGGAAGCTGGAAAGGGAGTCAGAACAGCAAAGGCCCAAACCGAAGAAAAGATAGCCAACTCTGTTAAGAAGGGGGATAAAACCTTTTATAGGTACATCAGGGAGCGAAGGAAGACCAAGGGAGGGCTAGTAAGGCTTAATAAAGAGGAGGGAGGGTGGGCAAATGGTGACTGTGAAAAGGCAGAGATACTAAACAAATATTTTTGCTCAGTATTTACAAAGGAAGTGGGGGAGGTACCTAAAACAAACAGTAGAAACACTCTGGATACAGAAGTTGATACCAGCCCATTTACAGAAGAAATGGTTCTGAAAGAACTCTTAAAACTGAAGGTGGACAAAGCAATGGGGCCTGATGGGATTCATCCCAGAATTCTAAAAGAACTAAGGGTAGAACTAGTGACACCACTGACTACCCTCTTTAACAAATCATGGGAGGATGGGGTGGTACCCGAGGACTGGAGAAGGGCAGATGTGATTTTTCCTTCACAAAGTGGGAGCAAGGCAGAAGCAGAAAACTACAGACCTGTTAGTTTAACCTCAGTGGTAGGGAAAATGATGGAATCACTTCTGAAGGAAAGAATTGTTGAGTATCTAGAGGCCAGAGGGGCTCAGGACCCAAGGCAGCATGGATTCACAGTGGGAAGGTCATGCCAGACAAATCTGATAGATTTCTTTGACTGGGTGACCAAAGTAGTAGATCAGGGAGGGGCTGTGGACATGGCCTACCTATACTTTAGCAAGGCATTTGACACAGTCCCACACAAAAGATTAATATACAAGTTAGCCAGCCTGGGAGTGGGTCCCAAGATGACAGCCTGGGTAAAGAATTGGCTGGAGAATAGGACACAGAGAGTAATAGTAAATGGAGTCCACTCTGAAGAAAGGGGGGTTACTAGTGGGGTACCGCAGGGTTCAGTATTAGGACCGGTCCTCTTCAATGTCTTTATACGTTTATAGCAGAGGGACTGAAGGAAAAGTATGTCTCTTTGCAGATGACACAAAGATCTGCAACAGAGTTGATGCACAAGGTGGGGTGGAAAGGATGAGAAGGGACTTGGCAAGGTTAGAGGAATGGTCAAATGTATGGCAGCTTAGATTCAATGCTAAGAAGTGCAAGGTAATGCACCTGGGAAACAAAAACCCAGGGGAAGAGTACACAATGGGGGGTGAGATACTAACAACAACAAAAATGGAAAGGGACCTGGGGGTAGTCATATCAGATGACCTAAAGGTGGGCAAGCAATGTGAGAGGGCAGCAAGGAGGGCTGGGGGGATACTGGGATGTATAGGGAGAGGTATCACCAGCAGAAAACAGGAAGTTATTATCCCTCTGTACAGACAGTTGGTGAGACCCCATTTGAAGTACTGCGTGCAGTTCTGGAGACCCAGTCTTTGCAAGAACATAGACAGGATGGAGGCTGTCCAGAGGAGGGCAACTAAAATGGTGCAGGGTCTGCACCGGAAGACATATGAAGAGAGACTTAAGGAGCTGAATATGTATAGCCTCGAGGAAAGGAGAGAGAGGGGGGACATGATAGAAACTTTCAAGTATCTCAAGGGAATCAACAAAGTCCAAGAGGGTAGCATCTTTCAAAAAGAGGTGCAAGCACAAGGGGCACAATTTGAAGATAGAAGGAGGCGGCTCAGAGGTAATTTAAGGAAGTATTTTTCACAGAGAGGGTTGTGGATGCATGGAATGGCCTTCCGGAGGAGGGTGGAGTCAAAACAGTGGTGGAATTCAAGCATGCATGGGACAGTCATAAGGCAATTCTAGGGGTTGGGGGTAGGAAGAAGTAGGCTGCTGGTTAACTAGGATCTGCAGCTTATCCAATAGGTAGGGAAATGGGCAGACTGGGTGGGCCAAGCGGTCCTTATCTGCTGTCAAAATCTATGTTTCTATGTTTTTACACAGCTTTGCAATATATTTACCCAGAACAACCCAGCTGAGATGCAATATCTCATTTTCAGTGAGGTTCTGCTTTAACACAACTTTGTACTGTATTTACCCTGGATAGCACAACTCAGATGCTATCTCGTTTTCAGTGGGATTCTGCTTTTCTCACTTTTTACTCTGTTAGTGCTCCACTTTGTCAATGTGGGTAGTCATTGCAACTAGGTATTGTGCATCCCTACTAGGAGAAATGGCACAGGCCAAAGTCTTAGAATGTTGGGCACATGACAATTCTGGACAGCAGCAACTCTACAATCTTAGCTGCGCCATCGAAGGGGAAACATCTTTCAAGCTTCTCTGAAGAACAGATTGGCCTTTAGGCCTTGGGGCTATCTGGTGACAGGGAGTACCCCTAAATTACAATCGTGCCTGATGAGCTGCAGCTTTCAGATTCGCTAACCTGCTCTCCCCATTTCCATTTCCACTGCCTGTGCTTAGATTGGGAGCAACACCTGCCTCTTTGTTCAGGGTGTCTTCCGAACTTGGTCTTCAGTTTCCCTTTAAAAATAAAAAGGTGCCACAGTAAGTACCATATTTTTTGGGGGTGTTTAGTATAGGGTTTCTCTGGGGGTGTCCCCTTTACATCTTTAAGCATTGGTCCTGGTCCCCTGCCCCCCCCCCACACTTTTTGAGTCCTGCCCTCTTTTTCTGCTTGCAGGTAATTGTTTTTACGGAACCTTCCCTTTTAATTGGAGTCCTGGTTTTTAAGGAGCATTGCCTTTTAATTTTCTCAGCAATCTTTAACTACAAAAAAAACTAAATGTGAATGGTAGCTTCTGAGGAGTGATAGTTTAACTGCTTAGAGCAGGGTGTTTTGGTGGTTTTTGAATCCTTTTCTGCCCTTCTTTGACTGGGGGTTCTTTTTCTTGGCTCTTTGGAACCATGCTGTTTTCCCACCATTTGGCAAATTTCCCTTGTCAGTTGGGCACATGCCATGTTTTCCTTTCATACTCCTTAGTCTCACATGCTATTCACGTTCCTCTGGTGTGCACATACCCCCCCCCAGCGTGACATCATGTACAGCGTTGTGACATTGTGCACACACCTGTTTGAGAGCGTTCATGTGTCCCTGCACTCTCTAGATGTGCGGCTCTCCTCTTAGATGACTCTTTTTTCCATCTGGACTGCATTTTCTTTTTGACCGTCTCTCCCTCGTAAGAAGTTCTGTATTGCTTCTCGGTGATGATCCACTTCCAGTTTTGAACCCACAATCTTTGCTTGACTAGGTGAGATATACTTTGAGTCCTGGTTTGAGATGCTTATGTGCAAAATGCCACAGGACACACTTTCTGTCAGGGTGTTTTTGCCAGGCCTTCCTCTGTTGAACACAGAGACTGTGTTGGTGTTTTTTTTTTTGTGTATGTCAGCTTCAGCACTGGCCATAAGGTGTTTACTGTTGTGCTTGAACTGTGCAGTGCTGGTTGTGGTTATCTCTCCTCCCCCCTGATCTGCATTGTAACTTCTCTTGGTTGGCAGGGCAGGGGATTTTCACATGTCTCATATCTGGTGGACGCCTGCCATTGTGCAGAGGTTTGCCATTGTTGATTTTCTGCCTGGCACTCTGCTTAAGTCCTTCTTTTGGCAGCAGGCGTGGCTGATCAGAAGGTCATTTGGCCTTGGTTAGCCTCTTTGGCCCACCATGCTTCTGGAGGTCATGACATCAGGGGCTGGCAGTATAGCCTAGAGGTTAGAGTGATAAGCTGTGAATGAGCTTGGTACATACAGCAGACCTGGGCTTGATTCCCACAACCTCCACATGCACACTGTGTGCAAGTCACTTAACCTCCTAGGTCACCCCTGAAAACAGCCACTTGTGCCTAGTGAGCATTACCCATTTACCAAAGAATAATCCATAGATAAATAAGTTCCCTATATTTATATCTATTAACATCAGCCCATTATTCTTAAACTCTGCAGGGCTATTTTTTATTGGTACCATAGCATATCGGAGACCACTTACTTTAAAGACATGTGTGAACCTTAGGTGGCACTATCCTATGGGCTACTACTCCTGCCTGTGTGGCTATGCACAGGCTGAGGGGCCTGAGTTCTGTGAACTGGTGCCTCCACCCTAAGAAACGGTACTGGGGTAGCTTAACTGCTTTGGTATAGCCCTCTGGGACACTATACCCATCCACCAACCCTTCTAGTAACCTAAACAGTAATACCATAGAACATTCACATCCACTAAATAACAGTAATAATATGCTCACACCCCTTACACTTACCAACAGGGCTAGACCAGCTGCGACTGATCTGAAACCCCCATGAAAATAAGGCCAGCAATGCAACAAAACAGTATTGCCACTGTAACACAACTAATAAAATGCGCACTAGCCAGGTTAAACGTGAAACAAAGTAATCTGAATTTTTCAGGGGGAATGAACAAGGAAGGGGTATGAATCTGATAGAATGATTGACACTTTGATTTAGTCTAGGTTGGTTCAGCATGCACTGTAAGTCCCTTTTGAACAGTCCCACAAACCTGGGTACCCGGTGTGTTATGCAGGTTAGCCTGAAGTGTTGCCTGGGGTTGCTGGCATTGCAGCTGTTATTGGGGCCCTTAGGAAGAAAAACAGTTAACATGTGCACAACCCAAATAATAGTAATCCTGAGCCAGATGGCTCAGTCTGTTTGTAATAACCCAGAACAAAAGCAATCAGATGGCACACAATGATTTACAGCTGTTGTTGCAGGGAGCTATCCTGATTTGTACTCATGCTACCCAGATCAGGGTGTAAGACAGGCGAGATGAAGACCTCATGACACTGATCTGGTAGGCCAGGCAAGGCAAGGCAAATTTTATTTAAAAAGACGCCCATCCCAGAGGCTCTGGCGCCGAACAAATTAGAATCACATACAATAATACCAACAATATAATGATATGCAAAATAATGCCACAATATAAAACCTAATAATAAATATTCTACACTATAACTCCCTATTACAAAATTTATAAATAATATGATCAACAGTAGATACAAAAAACTAAATAAAAAACCAGGGACAGAATTAAGCACAAAAGTCAGGCATCTAATGAGCCCCCACGTACTACTGCTATTCCTGTCTGCCACCCAAATCACTCTTTCCCCCCCTTTTCTGTCACCTCTCACTTACTCTACTGCCCACCACTTTCCCTCCTTTCTTGCCTCCCTTTGGCTCCTAATGATCTCCCTCTTCCTGGAAGTTTCTATATTTCCAAATTGTCTACTCCCATGAAACTGTTAAAAGCATGTTTATTATGTAACTCTAAACTTTACTGCCTTAAACTGTTAATAGCAAATTTATTATGTAACTTTTCCATCTGGTATTACTTGTAATGTGTATTGTTTTGTTTGATGTTCTTTGTGACGTGGAACCTTTGTAAAAGAGCCCTGGCTCAAAGGTATTAATTCCTAGACCAATAAACTAAACTAAACTGAATTAAATGAAACTTATAAATCAAAGTCCAAGAAGACCTAATTATACAGGGAGGCCCTGAGGTGTGCTTTGAAAACCTCAACAGAAGGGGCCTCTGTCACAGCTGGGGGTAGTGAATTCCACAGGATGGGGGCGGCAACACTAAATGATCTGTCGCCTGCCATTTTTAACCTCATCCTGGGAATCGCAAGGAGGTCCCTAGATCAGGAGCGGAGGGAGTGGACAGAGACAGCAGGTATAAGAAGGCCCTTCAGGTAACCAGGGCCCAGGACATGCACAGCCTTAAAGGTGAGCAAGCCCACCTTAAAGAAGACCCTTCACCTGAGCAGCAGTTAGTGAAGTTCACACAGCACTGGGGTGATGTGACAGTACTTAGACTGCCCTGTTAACAACCTGGCAGCTGTGTTCTGCACCGGCTGCAGCCGGTGGAGGGTACCTCCAGAGACCCCCTGAGATAGAGCGCATTATGGTAGTCAAGCCTAGATGTCACAAAGGCATGAACCAAGGTAGGGAGGTCCAGGGGTGGAACTAGGGACTTTATCCAGGTGATATTCCTCAGATGATAGAAACTGATATGAACAACAAACGACACCTGAGACTCAAGCGTCAGTCTGCTGTCAAGAATAACACCCAGATCTCGTACCCTAGAGGAGGTCTTCAATGGTGCAGACCCAAGAAAAAGCCCTGTTTCTGTACCAGAGGCCAACTTTCACACCCTCTTTTCGACTCCACTACCAGTACCTCCATCTTATCAGGGTTCGGTTGCAACCAGCTGGAGGTCATCCAGTCACTGATCTCAGCAAGGCAGGTGTTTAGCACTTCCACTGCATTGGATGTCCCAGGGGCAAAGGAAAGATACAGCTGGTGTCATCAGCATAGCAATGAAAACCCAAACTGTACTGCTTAATGAGCTCTCCCAGGGGCAGTATGTACATGGCAAACAACATCGGTGACAAGACTGAACCGTGGAGTACTCCACATGACAGGAGGCTAGGGGAGGAGGAGAAATTCTCCATCAATACACTTTGCCTCCGGTTGGTGAGAAAAGACTCAAACCAGCAGATAACAGTGCCAGCGATTCCACAGAATTCCCTCAGGTGGTCAGGTAACACACGATGGTCCACTGTGTCAAATGCTGAAGAGAGATCAAGAGGAATGAGAATTGTCCCTTCCCCTCAATCTCAATTGCTAAGCTCAAAGGAGACAAGCATTTGTCAATGCCAAATGTTTGCTTGCTGGCATTGGCAGTGGTAGTGTAGAAATTACAGAGCTGCATAATAGTAATGGCAGTGAAGTATTGAACTGAAGCCAACCCCAACACCACCCTGCAGAGAGTGACAGGCATTGGGGTGTGCCTTTGGGTCGTCAGGCATAACGGCCACGCCATTTCAGTACACCCCACCCTGCAGACACTGGCAAGTGTCACGGTGTTCCTTGGGATCTTTGGTCCTTATGTGCACCCCAGTCCATTAGGAAAAATGCCACTGGTGAAAATGCCACTGGTGAAAATCTAGACTTAAAATATTACAAAGTCATGAACTTACGAGGGTGCGTGGAAACTGCGCAATGCTCACTCGTAACACAGTCATTTTATGGACTTTTGTCACCAAATTTTCAACATAGAATTTGACGGCAGATAAGGAGCGCTTGGCCCACCCAGTCTACCCATTTCCCTACCTGATGGATAAGCTGCAGATCCTAGTTAACCAGCAGTCTACTTCTTCCTACCCCACCCCTAGAATTGCCTTATGACTGTCTCATGCATGCTTGAATTCCACCACTGTTTTTGACTCCACAGCCTCCGGAAGGCCGCTCCATGCATCCACAACCCTCTCTGTGAAAAAATACCTTAAATTACCTCTGAGCTGCCCCCCTTCTATCTTCAAATTGTGCCCCCTTGTTCTTGCACACTTCTTTTTTTGAAAGATGCTACCCTCTTGGACTTTGTTGATTCCCTTGAGGTACTTGAAAATTTCTATCATGACCCCCCTCTCCCTCCTTTCCTCGAGGCTATACATATTTAGCTCCTTAAGTTTCTCTTCATATGTCTTCCGGTGCAGACCCTGCACCATTTTAGTTGCCCTCCTCTGGACAGCTTCCATCCTGTCTATGTCTTTGCGGAGATTGGGTCTCCAGAACTGCACGTAGTACTCCAGATGGGGTCTCACCAGCTGTCTGTACAGAGGGATAATAACTTCCTGTTTTCTACTGGTGATGCCTCTCCCTATGCATCCCAGTATCCCCCCAGCCCTCCTTGCTGCCCTCTCACATTGCTTGCCCACCTTTAGGTCATCTGATATGACTACCCCCAGGTCCCTTTCCATTTTTGTTGTTGTTAGTATCTCACCCCCCATTGTGTACTCTTCCCCTGGGTTTTTGTTTCCCAGGTGCATTACCTTGCACTTCTTAGCATTGAATCTAAGCTGCCATACATTTGACCATTCCTCTAACCTTGCCAAGTCCCTTCTCATTCTTTCCACCCCACCTTGTGCATCAACTCTGTTGCAGATCTTTGTGGCATCTGCAAAGAGACATACTTTTCCTTCCAGTCCCTCTGCAATATCGCTTATAAAGACATTGAAGAGGACCGGTCCTAATACTGAACCCTTGGTGCCCCACTAGTAACCCCCTTTTTTCAGAGTGGACTCCATTTACTATTACTCTCTGTGTCCTATTCTCCAGCCAATTTTACCCAGGCTGTCATTTTGGGACCCACCCAGGCTGGCTAACTTGTATACTAATCTTTGTGTGGGACTGTGTCAAATGCCTTGCTAAAGTATAGGTAGGCCATGTCCACAGCCCCTCCCTGATCAACTACTTTGGTCACCCAGTCAAAGAAATCTATCAGATTTGTCTGGCATGACCTTCCCTCTGTGAATCCATGCTGTCTTGGGTCCTGTGCCCTCTGGCCTCTAGATACTCAACAATTCTTTCCTTCAAAGTGATTCCATCATTTCCCTACCACTGAGGTTAAACTAACAGGTCTGTAGTTTCCTGCGTCTGCCTTGTTCCACTTTTGTGAAGGGAACTATCTGCCCTCCTCCAGTCCTCGGGTACCACCCCATCCTCCCATGATTTGTTAAAGAGGGTAGTCAGTGGTGTCACTAGTTCTACCCTTAGTTCTTTAGAATTCTGGGATGAATCCATCAGGCCCCATTGCTTTGTCCACCTTCAGTTTTAAGAGTTCTTTCAGAACCCTTTCTTCTGTAAATGGCCATTTTAAGACCTCTGCTCATGAACAGTGTAAATGTGATTCTCTTAATCTGTCCCAAACATTGCTTTCACACACCAACGGCACCATTGTGCGCTACATGTGTGAAAACACATTTTGGGCGGCATATGAAAAATGGCAGCTGTACTTTTCATATGGAAGTGTAATAAAATGGCAATGTTGAAAATCTGGAGTGAAAATCTTAAATTTGCAAACTTATGAACATGCATAGGAACTGCGCAACGCACGCTCGTAAAACAGTCATTTTAAGGAATGTTTTCACCAAATTTTCAACATAGCCATTTTAAGACCTCTGCTCATGAACAGTGTCACTGTGATTTTCTTAATGTGTCCCATACATTGATTTCGCACATCAACTGCGCCATTGTGCGCTACATGGTGGAAACACATTTTGGGCAAGATGTGAAAAATGACAGCTGTACTGCTCATAAGGAGGTGTGGTAAAATGGCAATGTTGAAAATCTGGAGTGTAAATATTGAAAATTAGCGAACTTACGAGCGTACGTAGGAACTGCACAACGTACGCTCATAAACAGTCATTTTTTGTAATTTTTTCACCAAATTTTCAGCATAGCCATTTTAAGACCTCTGCTCATGAACAGTGTCACTGTGATTTTCTTAATTTGTCCTGACATTGATTGAGCACCAACTGGCGCCCATTGTGTGCTAAAGGCGCGGAAACACGTTTTGGGTGAGATGTGAAAAATGACAGCTGTACTACTTATAAGAAGGTGTGGTAAAATGGCAATGTTGAAAATCTGGAGTGAAAATACTGAAAATTTGCAAACTTATGAACGTGTGTAGGAACTGCGCAATGCACGCTCGTAAAACAGTCGTTTTTTGAAAATTTTCCACCAAATTTTCAAAATAGGCTTCTTGAGATCCCACCTTATGAACACTGGCAGTGTCATTTTGTTAATCAGTCCTGAAAGGTGATTTTGTGCAGTGACTGCGAAATCACCCTTCGGGCCCGAATAACGCCATGACAGTGACATCACTCATGAGAAGGGGTCCCAAAAACCCCATGTTGAAAATTTGGTGCAAAAATTCCAAAAAATGCCTGAGATATGCAACAAAGTTGAAAAACCTCTATCTAGCCCATTATACAGCTTACCGGTATTTGCTCAGTTCGCAGTCGGCTTTGAAGAGTGCAGACGTGTTCCCGGTCCACCGAAGATCGTCGTGCCGAGGTCCGGAGGTAAGTATGGGGTGAGGGGATGTGTGGGGAGGCAGGGTGCGCAGTGGGTGGGTGCGAGTTGTGGGAGGGGGTCCAGGGAGACTACGTGGGACTGTTTTTTCTTTACAGGTGTTCTTTTTGTTTACAATGATGACACGGGACATTTGCCACGCTGGGGTGGGCTCCCAGTGTGGCACAAGGATGGCTGGGGGGGCATTCAGCCGATGGGGGATTGGGCACCCACGTCGCCCGGAGCATCGATTGCCATGCTGGGGTGGGCTCCCAGTGTGGCACCCAGTACTTGGGGGGGTGAGGACAGTGGAGCTGACGAGGGATTGGGCACTCCCGACTATATCATGAGTTGCCACGCTGGGGTGGGCACCCAGCGTGGCATTTGGAAGGCTTTGGGGGTGGGGAGCGCAGCATAACCGGCGGGGATTGGGCACCCCGTCGGCTATACAGTGTGCATGCATGTGGGGGTGTGCACGCCTGTGTGTACATGTGTGTGTGTGTGTGTGTGTGTGTGTGGGGGGGAGCTGCGCATGAGCAAGCAATATCTTATCGCTGCTCACTGAAGCGTAGCTCCCCCTTTGAACTGTATGCCACTGCACTTTGGAGCTTGTCATAAACAGCTCCAGCATGCATTGACTTACAGGGGCCGTGCCTGCCAACACACTGATTGAATTGGAAGAGCGGGTGACACACCTCCGAAATCTTGGATGATGGCACTATGTTTCTTGCACATGCATGCAAGCAAACATAACAAACATAATAAATGTATCTTAATTTTTGAAGACCAGTTTATTTTTTTTTGTGCGTGCATATGTGACATATGAATGAGGGATCCACTCGCTGTAGATCAAGGGAGGATGTGAAATGGTGCAGGTACATGGCGGGTGAACAAAGTGGTAGACAGTAAGCCCTACCAGAGCTTCAGGCTGACGGAGCACAGCTGGACTAAGGGAAGGGAGGATGTGAAATGGTACAGGTACATGGGGGGGTGAACAAAGTGGTAGATAGTAAGCCCCTACCTGAGCTTCAGGCTGATGTTGTACAGCTGGACTAAGGCACAAGCACCCACAGCATGTTCTTATAGTCCCCATTTATATGCCCATTTATGTTCTTACAGTGCTGATTGCCTAACTGAGCCAAGATGTAAAACAGATACTAAAATGTCAGGTTTATTTCAGGTGACCAGGATCATAGTGGGGAGAGGGGGCAAATGAAACAATGTCCTGAGAATGTGCTTAAACTTATTAACCTGCTATATGCCACAGAGTGATACACCGTCCAGAATCCTATACGCTCACATTATGTTTGCAGCCTAAAGGTGCTTAGGTGGATTGGCATTTACATTACTCAGCGGCAAATCTTTTTCATACTATTTGTGATCATCGGTTAAGATATAACCACTGACTGATGAGACACTTGGGGGCATGAAACTGTGCTACCAGCAAAGTTGCATTTGCAAAGCTCTGAATATTTATCTGTTGATAATGAAATGAAAACGGTCAGCTGATAACATTCAGCCACTGTCCATTGCACAGAATAGAGATCTCACTGACAGATCTTGAGCAAAGGGACATGCACTTGCCAATAACACCGCTAGAGCTCCAGACACTGAAGAAAGAAGTTCATGCATTTTCATGACTGTTAACTTTTTCAGCATTTTAAAACACTTAGCATCTGCACTAAGATGTTACATGTCACTGAACTGAATTGTGACACCAGAATTCCCCGCGATCAACATTTGTCAGCAAAAGTAAATTGAAAAAATCAATAGATGTATAAAATGGTAAGTGACATGAGTCAATAATAACATATCTGCATGTAATACTTGGCTTAAAATTTGAGCACCACCATATTCCGCACCACAGCGTCAAACAGGGATGCCATTTATAATTCAGCTAATGTCAAGCAGTTTTCGAGCCATAAAAAGTGTTACTGTATCAGTATGGTGGCAGCAACAGGATCAGGAAATTATGAAATAAAATGCAACAGCACCCCTGTCTGCCATATGTTGTGCGGGTGGAGGGAGTGCATGAGCACCCAGGGTGGGCTGTTAGGCTGTTCAGATTCACTGGAGAAAAGGGTGGATTCGATTGTGAGCTACGGTTGAATTTGTGTTTTTTTCTATACCTAGTTTTCGCAATTTTGTTAGGCACATGTCCAACCCTAAGATGTTTAGGGTTACAAGGTGATGTGACTTCATTGAGTATCTGATTTGAGAAAGAGCTATGATTCTATCTAAATGCCAGCTCATGGCAATTCAGAGAAAAAAAATATTTTGAAGCTGCATTACCAGACTAAGTGTGCAGTTTAGTGAATTACACACAGGGTGTGTATATGACAGCACTAAAAGGCTATTAAAGTGCTTCAGTCATGAAAACCTCCCCCACTGGCTGCTGCTGAAATGAATAGCAGTATGTTCTCCTTTGTGCATTCTTTTAGGTTTTAGCAGCGGGGAGTTCACATTGACAGAGTCTAGTAAGAGAAAACGCTTGAATTACACATACAACGAAGTCTGAGTTTTCACATCAAATGCTGAGGTATTTTTTTTTCTGGAGGATTAGAACCCATGGAGTCCATGAAGGTGTGCTTTGGAGAGCTGGTGTGAGTAAGGACTGTTAGGTACCCACACATTTTGGTGGTCCTGCTTTGGCAGGGAACAGTTTATTAAAGTAATGATGTGTGGCTTGTCTCTCTAAGCTAGACAAGACTACACCATCCTATCAGACAACTGACACAGTTGATCTGTGTGTGGGGGGAGAGCTGCTCACTGAAGCATAGCTCCCTCTTTCAACTGTATGCCACTGCATTTTCAACTGCTGTCATAGACAGCTTCAGCAGTGATTGGAGAACTGTGACCACGCCTGCAAACACACTGACTGAATTGGAAGATGCTGACACACCTCTGAAAAACTCAGATCATGGCACTATGTTTCTTGCACATGCGTGCAAGCAAACATAAAAAGGGGGCATGTGAGGAGGAGGACCCTGTAAAAGCATCTATCCTAAATAGATACTTTTGCTCAGTATTTACTGAAGAGAAGGTAGGGCAGGGCCCACAGCTCAGCACCATGGACACAGGGGGAGGGAGGAGGTGAGCACTACTCCTTCAAAAAGAAAGGGTCCTACAAGAGCTCACTAAGCTCAGAGGAAAAGGCAATGGGACTTGATGGCATACATCCCAGAGTACTTAAGGAGCTAAGGGTGGAACTAGCAGAGCCATTAGCAGAACGGTTTAGTGAGTCTCTGAGCACAGGAGAGGTCCCAGAAGACTGGAGAAGGGCTCATGTGATTCCGCTCCACAAGAATGGTAGCAAGGAGGAGGCAGGGAACTATAGACCAGTCAGTCTTACCTCAGTAGTGGGCAAGATTATGGAGGCACCCCTTAAGGAAATGATAATGCAACACCTGGAATCCAAAGGGGCACAGGATCCAAGACAGCATGGGTTTAGAAAAGGAAGGTCCTGTCAAACTAATCTCATAGATTTCTTTGACTGGGTAACCAGAGTGGTGGACCAAGGGGGAGCAGTTGATGTCGCCTACCTTGACTTCAGCAAAGCTTTCGACACTGTTCCATAGAAGATTGATAAATAATCTGGGTAGGCTCAAGCGTCCAAATTGGTCAACTGGGTGGCAAACTGGTTGACGGGCAGAAAACAGAGTGGTGGTAAATAGTATACAGTCAGAAGAGATGCAAGTCACAAGTGGGGTACCTCAGGGATCAGTCCCGGGGCCAGTCCTCTTCAATATTTTCATTAGTGACATTGCAGATGGACTAGAGGGTAAGGCTTGTCTGTTTGCAGATGACATCAAGATCTGCAACAGAGTAGATGATCCAGATGGGGTGGGCAGAATGAGAAGAGATCTGGATAAACTAGCAAAATGGTCAGAAGAGTGGCAACTGAGATTTAATGCAAAGAAGTGCAAGATCATGCACATAGGGAAGAGAAACCATAAAGCCACCTATAGGCTGGGAGGGGAGTTACTGGCAGTCACAAAGGAAGAAAGAGACTTGGGCATCATCATCACCGATGACCTGAAATCATCCAAGCAGACCTCTAAAGCAGTATGTAAGGCTAGGGGGATGTTAGGGTGTATTAGTAGGGGTATCACAAGTCGGAAGAGGGAGGTAATAATCCCTCTTTACAAGACACCATCTGGAGTATTACGTGCAGTATGTGCAGTACGGGAGGCTGCACCTGCACAAGGGCATTAACAAAATGGAGGCAGTCCAGAGAAGGGCAACCAAAATGGTGCAGGGACTGCATCAGAAGACATATGAGGACAGATTAACAGAGCTCAATATGTATACCCTTGAGCAAAGGAGGGAGAGAGCTGATATGATCGAAACATTCAAACACCTTAAGGGCATTAACAAGGTGAAAGAGTTTAACATGTTTATGTAACCCCAGGCTGGTATGCCGTTTGTATCTGACAGCAGTACCAGGTGGGCCGAGTTCGGGGAGGAATAGGTCACTCGGCACAAGGGCTAGGTTTGGCAACTCTGCACAGGAGCACCCAAGGAACTCCAAACACAGGAAGCAATAACTGTAATGTCCAATACCTGAAGTGGGATTCTAAAGTGTGGCTTTTATTCACATCCAAACAGAATAAACAAAGCATAGATGGATCCCTACGGGGCTACACTCCTGGTAATGCAGATTAAAAGAGACCAGAACAAATTCTCATCACTTTAGCCCTCAGGCGCTACCACACACTGGGCACACAGCCCAGATTTGTACGCTGCTTTGGGTTACACAGCCCGAACTTGTACACTGTTCTGGGTTTTCCTTGGCTCGGCTCCCTTGCCAGCCACTTGGACACCTTCCGTACTTCATGGAAACATTTTCTGGTGGCTTTCTAAACTACCTAAGAGCACCTGGGCTCCATCAGGGAATCTTCCTTTTAATCCCACATCTGGGTACTTTCCTCAGGCACTGGCCAAGTACCTGAGGGAAAGCAAAAGGTGTCTCAGAGAAAATCCATAGAGGTGAATTTGGTTACTGCTGATGGGGGGGGTCTCCCACCACTCGCTTCCACAATTCATACCTGGCCATTTCTCTGGATTGAAACACCTCATCCTTTAAAACTTTGCACTGAAGATTCTTGCTAAAAGTATTTTACATTTGATCTACTTGTCTTGCTTCCCATTTGTGCTGGACTTGAACATACTTATACGTGGCTTTGTCCATTACTCTAGATACCCCACAAAGTTAAGTAGTCCAATCCCCACTGTCTTTCTTTCCCTTGGTGCTGGACTTGAACATACTTATAAGTGGCATTGTCCATTACTCTAGACGCCCCCCACTGAGTTAAGCAGTCCAATCCCCACATCTCCCAACTGTATGTGGCTGTCTTTTTCTGACCCCACAGTAACAGTCGCTTTAGTTTCCTTCTGTTCAGGTGAAAACACTTGGCCCTTTTTCAGCGTGAACTCACCCTTTGGTTGCAGGTGCCCCACAGGCATTTCCTCCACAAGGAATCTTCCTCTCAGAGCTTCTGGTGCCTCAGCACAAGTCAGACAGGCAGCTTCTTTCCCTTAGCCGGAGCCAGGGGGTTTGCCCCTGGAAAAAAGGCAAACACCTTCCCCCATCCCCTCAGGGATGGGGCTACTGAACCATTGAAAGTGGTCTCCACCACTTCACTTACCAGTTCATGTGTTCCTCTTCAGGTGGAAACACACACCTTACTAAAAGTAGCTCTTAAACAGAGCTTAAAGCTCTGAGAGCCTGCACATACTCTGCTGCAGTACATTCTCTCTCTCAGACTGCACACAGACTGGCTTCAAATTCCCCAGCGTTCTACTCTAACCTCCAACTGCAACATTCCAGTGCAGCTTATGCAGCTGCGACAGTTCTAAAATGATGTCATCCCTCAGTCTAAGCTGAGACTGAGAACAGAGTGAGACAGTGTGAAATCCATTTAACTGGAGTTTCAGAAGCTGCCTTCCCTGCCTACCACTAGGTCTTACTGGGATTCTAGTAACTCCGGGTAACAGGGGAGTTACATTTAAATGTAAGAAAAATATCAGGACAAGAGGACACAGCATGAGATTAGAGGGGGGCCAATTAAGGGGGAATGTGAGGAAATTCTTTTTCACAGAAAGAGTGGTGGATGCATGGAACAGTCTACCTCTGGAAGTGGTGGCTATGAATACAGTGCAGGGCTTCAAACAGGCATTGGATAGGCATAAGGGAGCAATACAGATGAGTATGAATAGATACGCCACTGACAGAGCAAAGGCCGATGGCACATTTATAAGGTAGAAAAAGAAATGGGTAGACTGGATAGGCCTTGTGGTCCTTATCTGCCGTCAACCTCTGTTTCTATGTTTCTAATCTCTTGCCCTAAGGAGGGCATTATGCACCCAAATGAATGCAGTTTCTGTGCTATGCCTTGCACGAAACCCGGACTGGAGAGGCTTGTATAGATCATGAGCCATGATGTGCTTCTCAAGCTGAAGCACCACCACTTTTTCCACAATCTTACCCAAAAATTGAAGATTTGAGATGGGATGGTAATTTGCCTTGACGATCAGGGTCCAAAGATGGTTTCTTCAGAAGGGGTCTCACCAATGCCTCCTTCAAGACATCAGGAAAGAGTCCCTTCAAAACAAGGAGCACCAGACAATCAGGGCAAATACCATACCAATGGAGTCAACACATCCCATTAACAAATGAGTTGGCACCAGGTCCAGTTCACAAAAGGTGTGCTGCAGCTTGGAATCAACCTCAAGGACCTCCACCACCTCCACCGGTCTAGACCAAAGGACTACTTTGGATACTTGACACAATGTCTATACACTGTACTATGTGACCTATGTATAAACACTAGCAAATGTTATGTTTGTGCTTTCTGTATTGACGTGGAGCCTTTGCAAAGGAGTCTATGACTCAAAGGATTGTCATTCTGATTCTCTTCAATAAATAAATAAAAAAAATAAAATAAAAACTCACCCCAACCAGGCAGAGTGCTCTCCGGATGCCCATGGCAACCACTGTCAGCCAGAATATGGCTCACTGGCGGAATCCTCTACAAGACGGCAGACACCCTGTCAGAGAAGAAACAAGCAAACTCTTTGCATAAACATTCATAAAGGCTTTTTTCAGCTGTAGACAGGAAGGATGGAGAAGCTTGTCCACAGTCCGAAAGAGCACAGTTGGTTGGTTCTTCCTGGCAGCAATCTCCCTGGACAGGAATTCTACCTTCTTACGGTTGATTGCCCCCTGGTACACACCATAGTGTGTACACAGGGCCAGTTTGTCCACCTTCAGACCGGTCTTCACCAGCAGCGCTCTAATCTCTGACCCATAATCTTCATCACCTTGAGCTCCCCATCATACCAAGGGAACCTCAAGTGAGAAGATTTGGGTTGTACACGGACTGGTGTGAGGGAGCTGAGGGCACCAGACCTGGCCTTATTATAGGCAGCAACTATTGCACACCCCCCCCAATGCATGCACTGTCCTCACTAGATAGATCAGCCGTCACCAAAAAAACATCAGGGGTCAAGCCCCTCAAAGGGTGGTAGCTAACCATCTCAGCAGAGGGAGGTCTTTTGGGTGGGGGGCCCATACAAAATCTCCACCATGCAGTGATCAGACCAAGCGACTCAATCAGTCCTGAGATTCTTTATCTCAAGCCCCAGTGAGAAGACCAGGTCCAACATATGGCTGCACTGGTGGGTCACGGAAGAAACTTTTTGCATCAGGCCCAGAGATTACATCATCTGGAGGAAGTTGTAACCAAGCCAAGAAGATTCATTGTTGGCCCAAACATTGAAGTCCCCTAGCACTAAACATCTGGGGGGCCTCCAATGTTTCACTTATGACGTAGTTGGCTACCTCCTGCAGGAATTTCCCCACCGCCCCAGGAGGGCGGTAAATCAAGAGAATCTGGCAACCTGCATCTGGACCCACACAAACAGCTACACACTCAAATGAACCTTATGCTCTCACTGGGTGCAGGCCAGGGTGAAGCCTAGTTCATATCTAAAACAGATGGCTACCCCCCCACCTCTGCATTCCACTCTGGGGCAGTGCACTATGGTATACCTGGGTGGGATGGCGGCCTCTAGAACAGGGCAGGCATTGTCACCAATCCAGATCTCTGTGATGCAAGCCAGATCAACTGAAAAAATTAAGTCTGCAATAATTGCAGTCTTGTTTCTGATCGATCTGGCATTGCAAAGCACTGCCCTCAGGGGATTGGTGGACAGTGCAGCCCCTCTGGTTACCTGCCCACTCGGTTTGTTGGGAACCCTGGTGAAGGGAACTAAACACATATGGCCTCTCCATAAGAGCTGTCTAACCCCAGGGTGCCTTCTACACCCAACTACCTTGATCCAACCATCTACGGTAGTGCACAGGGCACCCCAACCCGATCGAACAATGTGGTTCCTCTTTATTCCAACCTCCCGACAGCACCTTGCTGTAGTGGTAGAAACTGGGAGGTTGGAGAAAGGCCACAGATCGAGCAACTGGGATGCCCCAAACACTATCCTAGCCCACCCCAGTCCCTCACACCTTCCCAGACACATCCTTCCTGACTGTGCAGTCCTGGGCTCACAAAATACTAATTAAACAAGCATCCAGGGGAAGCAGGGCCTGCACAATTTACCTCCTGGTAGTCGCTTCCTGTTTGATGGTGTTGAACAGAGGGCCAAATCCCCAAACGGGTCTTTGCTGAGATGATCTCTGAACTGGGGGCAGTGGCTTAGGCTAAGATGGCAAGGCCCAAACAAGATGAATAGTTCTGAAAGAGTTTGTGAGCGGTTGCTGGAAAAGCCTCCAGTGGGTGTAACATAATTCACAGTAGGGAACCAAACCGTGACCCACAAAACACATTTAGCACACTCAGATCAGTTATTTCTCTAAGCCACAATTTGGATACAGTCAGGTTGCCAATTACAGCTTCACTGCACAAACTTTTCTCGCCGAGGCTATTTTCTCTCATCAGGCGAGTTGATTGCTTCGGGTGCAAGTCTTCGGTTCAAAACCACAGTCGCCACAATAGTTCTATTCTTTCCTCCACTGCTGAAGTACGCCGGCAAATGGAAAAGCCTGATTACTGCTCTGGGCAGTTCAAAGGCAAGAGAATGTGGCAAACAGGCCAGCAAAGCCTTCCTGCTGATTCTCCAATGCTCTTCCCAGGATCAGCTGCTCGACAGCTCAAGCTGTTCCCTCTTCAACCTCCAACTCTTGACTGACCACTGCTTCAGGCAGTTCTGGGGATTTCCCAGAGATCCATAAGGTTTGGTTGGCTGGGGAAACTGTCTGTCACGGAAAGGGCTCCCCCTCCAGGTCCATTTAGGTGCCAAACACCTAAAACTACAAAAACTACAGAATTTCTATCTCACAAGACCTTTGGGGACAGTCTCCATTTTAGGTCTCCAGAGGTTCGATTGGTCCAACACTGGAAGTCCAGAACCAAAATGGTGGCTCCTATTCAAAGCTGAAGCTGCAACTGAAAGCAGGTTAGACAAACTCCTCTATCATTATTACTATAACAGATAAACAGCAAATAATCAATTTCCTAACAGGGCTCCCTCCGCATGTATAGTGATGGCAGGATGGGGCCATATAACAGATGGTCTGGCTGGTTGCAAGCCTTAATTACTCAGACCCAGCCCAGACTGATTTCCAAACACAGAACAGGTTCTCTCTTAAACAGACCGGTGTGGAGACTCACTAGAGCACTCTCACGCAGACAAATAGAACTAATGCAGGTAGGACATCATCCTGACAGTGGGCATTCAGGAGCCCAGGAAGACATTATAGTAAACCCCAATTTGTAGGGGGGGGTTACACATGGAAGACCTGTTAAAGGGTAATTGGACCCTCTTTCATGGGTTCTTATTGGCCTCATTGTGTTCTTCAAGCTAATAGGTCCCTTACAGGTCTGACCTCCGAGTTGGGGGGTGGTCACCTGCTGTACCAGTTGGTGGTGGCAAGCAGAAGTGTGTAAATCATTATTCCTGCTCTTATGAGAGCTATTTGGCCCCAAAGTTCTGCAGGACATCCAGGCAGACACACCCGAACCCAAACTGGGCCCCTCAGGTCAGTGGGGGCCCACACTGGCATGTCCAGGTGTGCCACAGCAGGACAGGACTGCTCTTTCAAATATGCAGTCAGACCCTGACCCTGATCATTCTGAGGGTCAGGACGAGGATTCAGGGGATTTGGGGGATAATCCTGACCCAACAGAGTTACTTGATGAGGATGAGGATGTACCTTCTGAGGAGAAGGAAGGGGAGTGGATGCTGCCAAGAAGGGAGCATTCCTATTCTTCCCGTCTGATACCAAATCTCTTTCCTATCTGATAACTGAAGGAGGTGCAATCCATGGAGGTGGGGGATGTCAGTCCTGTCCTATCCACATCCTTCTGTGCTCCAAAGTGTTTTCAGAACCTTATTCACTATGACCAGAATTTGTTAAACAGAAAGGGGCAGGTAAGGACCAAAGCCAGTATCTGCCAAAACCTAAAATCTGGTGTTTTCCTTTCCTTTTTTGAAAGAAAAATGCTCACAAGTGTAAAAACATCACCTCTGGTACATAAGATGGTTTATAATTCCAGCAGACACACTCCTTTTTTCCTTTTGAAAGATCTTTGGCCTTAGTGGATTCGCACGACATGCGAGTGGATGCTGTGTACGGAGAGCCTTCACCTCCAACGGTGCAAACCTACACATCTTTTATGCCTTTTTCTTGTTGCCAGAGCCTTAAACTTGTGGATTATGACCCCGGGTGGTTTCTTTTCTCCCTAGATTCAGAGGGGGCAAGTTTTTTGCAGCTGGTATCTATGGCTTCCACCTTCCTGGGGGATGCCATGGTGGAAAACTTACGCACGTCAGCTCATTCTGCCTATCACATTGTGCCAGCTATGTGATGTGTGTGTGGCTTTGGTGCTGGGTGGCTCATCAGGCTTTGAAGACCAAACTGTTCAATCTAGCCTTCGAGGGAGGCTTGTTATTCGGTTCCAGTTTGGATGATATTTTGAAGGAGAGGCAGTTCTGAGGGAATTTTTACATGAGATGGGCCCAGATAACTTCTGACCCTACCCTGTCCACTCCAGTTCCTCCTCCTTCTCAGAAGATACTTCTTTATCCTCATCAAGTAACTTCATTGGGTCAGGATTATCCCCAAGATCCCCCAAATCCTTGTCCTGACCCTTAGAATGGTCAGGGTCAGGGGTTTGCCTACCTGTTATGGTTGATCCCTCACCTTCTCTATCCACCTATTACAACAAATTCTTGACAACTGTAATTCTATAATGCTACTGTATATAATTTCTTATTGTTCCTTGATAGTAATGTCTTTGTATACTGGACGCAATTGTGAAAGAGAGCTCCTACTCTCAATTTGCCTTCCAATAAACATTGATTGATTGATAGATGCTCGGGTGTTAAAAATTCTGGCTTTATGTTATGCGATAGAAGTTTTCAACAATTCCCTCAAAGGGACGTTTTCTTCTGTCCCTCTGAGCAAGCACAGTCAGAAATTCTACTCAATATTTTCCATGGTTGAGAAGAAGTCTGTGGGTTTTTAGGCATATTTTGGATCTGAAACACCCCAACAAGTTTGTTCATCATATAACCTTCAAGATGGAGCCCCCTATGTTCAATCATCTGAGCTGTCCAGCCGGGGGATTATTTGTCTTCCATAGATCTGAGGAATGCATATCCCCACATTTCCATCTGACAGCCTCATCAGAGGTTCATCAGGTTCTTAGTCCTGGAACTGCACGTCTAGCACAGGATGCTCCCCGTTGGACTGGCGTCAGCTCCCACGGTTTTTCTTGAAGGTGCTCCTAGTTCTGGTAGCTCAACTTGGACAGGAGGAACATTATGTCCATCCTTACCTGGATGATCTACTCTTTTGAGGAATGTCTACACCACTGGCAAGGAACTCAGTGATCAGGGATCTGGGGGTGTTGCAGTCTCATGGCTGAGTAGTGAATCTGAAGAAGAGCTCTCTGAGCCATCACAGATCCTGGAACACCTAGGAGTGGTGTTCAAAATGGACGAGGGTAATGTCTTCACCTCAGCAGCCAGGACAGAGGCCCTGCTGAGAGAGGTTATATGGCTGAGGGGCCAATCGTTGGTCTCAGCTCTCCACTTGCTATGAATTCTGGGCCTCAGGATGGCAGCGATCGAACTAGTTCCATGGGCTTGCCTTCACATGCGGCCCCTACAGATCAAGTTGCTGTCAGTCTGGGATCTGACTTTGGAGGATTTTCAGGCCAGGATCCCAATTTCACTCCAACTGCAGCAGTCTCTGAGTTGATGGGTGAGTTTGAAAATTCTGAGAAAAAGAATCTCCTTTGGTAGTTCCCCCAGACTTGATTCTGAGATCCAATGCCAGCCTGTCGGGTTGGGGCACCAGTCTTGGACTACATTCCCATTCAGGGGACTTTGTCAGTGCAGGAACAGTACCTACACATACATTCTGTGGAGATGAGGGCTCTGCCCCTCACCCTTATTCATTTTCAAGTTAGGTGCAGGCTTTTCAGTGCAGGTGGACCTTCTGTCACGAGGCCCTATTCTGTATCCCAATCTGGGAGCTATGCAACTTGCAGCCTGGCTCCTGGAAGGAGGAGTCTCATAAAATGGGTTTTCTCTAATAAGGTGGTGAAAACCCTGATGGCTGCCAGGAAGATTTCCATGTTGGCAGCTTATTCTCATGTATGGACCACCTTTCAGGTTCAGGAAAAAAAGGTTTGGCCTTGAGCATCATGAGAGGTCAGATGTTGGCCCTTGAAGCCTCCTTGGGGTCGCCACTAGGGACTAGCAGGGAGGTTATTCATTTTCTGTGGACTATCGGCAGGAGTCAACCTTTGTTCTGATCTCCGGTTCCCCCATGGGATCTGAATTTGGTTCTGATTGCTCTTTGTAAAGAGTCTTTTGAACCAGTTTTGTTGGTACTGTTGGACATGCCGTCTTACAAGGTGTGTTTGCTTAGTAGCTGTGTACTCAGCCAGGAGGATTGGTGAGCTCCAGGCTTTGTCTCACAAAAACCAAAGCTTATCATGCATGAGGACAAGATGGTGCTCAGAACATTCCCATCTTTCTTTACGAAGGTTCCCTTGACCTTCCACGTGAACCAGAAAATCTGTCTCCCGTCCTTCTGTCCACAACCTTCTCACCCAAAAAAGATGGAGTTGCATAAGTTAGATTTGCAACTGGCCATTAGGAAAGACAGACTGCTGAGTTCAAGAAATTGGATGGGCTGTTCATTTCTTTCTGAAGTGGCCAAGCGGGGGCTAAAGCTTCCAAGGCCACCCTAGCTAGGTGGGTGAGGGCCTGCATTGCCAAGGCTTATGTCGCAGAAAAGAAGAAGCCTCTGGCTCTCATTAAGTCTCACTTCACCAGGGCTATGGCCACCTCCTGGGTGGAGAGAAGTGAGGAGTCTGTTTTAGAGTCATGCAAGGCACCTATATGGCCCTCTGCTTACACATTCACCAAGCACTAAGAATTGGATGTTCAAAGCTCTGATGATGCGGCCTTTGGTTGCAGAGTTTTTGTAGGCGGCAGTTAGGAGGCAAACTCTTCCTGTACATATGGGACAATATTCTCCCCACCCAGTTCATTTTCTTGCTACTACTTCTTAGAACCCACTTGTAATGACTATCCATTGGCAATGTGGAACACTACAGAAAGAAGAAATTTCTTCATACTTTTTCTGTTAGCCCTTATATTGTCAATGGGGCCCGCCCAGGAGCCTTGCTCCTGTGGGAGAATATTGTTCGACATGCTTGTATGAGGGTGTCTCTTGTCCTGTTATAAACTCTGATTGTGAGCCAGTTTGGACATCCCTCTATAGTTTGCCTGCTACACCTATGTTTATATAGATACAGTATGACAACAAAAAAACAAAACAGAGCAGTTCCGCATAAGAATGTTAGTTGCTGTCACGCACATTAGCAGATTCAAATTTGATGATAACCAAGGGTGCCTCTTTTTGCTGCAGGTGAGTGCTTGTACTGTATACAGTTTTTTTCTTTTCCATGTAATGAATCTGTTTTCTTTAAAGTTGACTTGATGCTGTGGATTCTTCTGGCATGCAGAACTGGAAGACTAACTTTGAACATCTACCCTCCATCATCTGATGAGGCAGGCCATAGTTTATGGTATTTTATTCTGGCCAGTCACATATGAGTAGACAGCTAATTTGGGTGGTTTGGTGTCAAGTCAACTGGTATGTTTTTTATTTACATATATAGAGGCACTGTGAGAACAATAGTGACTGGAGAGCTGCTGCTGTCCGGAATCCTCATGTGCCCAATATTCTAAGACTTTGGTTCTGTGCCATTTCCCCCTAGTAGGGGTGCATAGTACCCAATTGTGATGACTACCAATTGACAATGTAGGAGCCAACAGAAAAGGAAATTACAGTACGTATGAAGAAATTTCTTCTTCAGCAAGGACAGCACAGCCGAGGTGCAATATCTTGTTTTCAGTCAGGCCCTCCTTTTACCCATTTTTATAATGTATTTACCCAAGATAGCCCAGCTGAGATACAAGTTACATTTCCTGTGGGGTCCAACTTTTACAATATATTTTTCCCAGGATAGAGCAACAGAGTTGCACAGTTCAGTGGGGTCTCTGCTGTACTGGGGCCCTGCTTGTGCACGTTTTTACTAAATATTTACCCAGGATAGACCAGATGAGATACAATATCTCATTTTCAGTGGTGTCCTGCATTTACACATTTTTAAATTGCATTTACCCAGGATAGGCCACCTGAGAGGCAATATTTAATTTTCAGTAGGCTCCCACATTCTGACCCCAAATTTCCAACAGTCTTTTTATGACCTGATGTTATGATCAAGACAGATGGAAATTTTTAAATCCCAGCCAAAAGGTGATTTTGCAGTACAGCTGTGAAAGTAATGTTTTAGAGGGGATTTGAAAAATGACACCTGTCATGTTCAGGAGGGGGGTAACACACGGGATATACTGGATATACTAAACATTAGGGGCCAAAATGAAGTTATGAGTAAACATTGGAACAATTCACAGTTTCTTTATAACTTACTTGTTTTTTTCACATTTTGACCCCAAATTTTCAACATAGTCTTTTATGGCCGCTCCTTCTCAACATGCCAGGTGCCATGTATAAAATACTGGCTGAAAACGTTATTTTGCGCCACAAAAATGAAAACACAGTTTGGACAGGATTTGAAAAATGACACCTATCATGTTCATAGGGTGGTGTAAAAAATGGATGTGTTGAACATTTGGGGTTTAAAATATTGAAAATTACCAAAGTTATGAGTGAGCATTGAAAAATGTCAACATACAGTACCTTCATAATGTTGTTGATTTTTAATATTTTGACTCCACATTTTCAACATAGACTTATTATGACTCCACCTCATGAACCCAGTAGGTGAACATTTTCAGATCCTGCCTGAAAGGTGATTTTGTGGAGTGACTGCAAAATCACCTTTCAAGCTGGATCTGAAGGATTTCATCACCCTTGTTTATGAGGTAGGGTCCCAAAAAGGCCAAGTTGAACATTTGGGGGAAACTTATTAAAAAATTACCAAGTTATGAGTACAAGTTCAAAATGCATTGAAATACGTTGAACTGCATGCCTGCTGATTTCTTCAGTTCTTGGTCTGGCGTTGAAGAGTGAAGACGTGTCTCCAGTCTAGAGAAGATTACTGTGTTGAACCACTATAGGTAAATAATGGGTGGAGGAATGGGTAGTGGGTGGTGATTGGGGGGTCAGGGTGGGGAATGGGTGGTGGCAACAAATATCGATGGACCATTTTCTTTTTTATAGGGTGTATAATAATAAAAAAGACTATGAAGGACGTATTTCTTTATTTCAGATACCAACACTGAGGACTGGGTACCCCAGTGTTGGTTTAACCTCCAATGGTATGGGAAGCATCAGGGGAGTAGGAGGGCTAGTTGGCAGAGGTTGGGATTACAGGAATTTAAAAAAAGATTAAAAATTACTACAAGGGATGATTTTCTTTATTTCAGGTACCAACACTGTGGACTTGGCACTCCAGTGTCGGTGTCATGTTTGGCAGCACTGGGGGTGGGCTCCCCATTGTTGCACAGTGAAAATGGGTGGAGTGGGGGTTTACTAGCCAGCACCAGGGATTTGACATCCATGTGTCAAAAAATTAAGTAGCAACTGGAGGTGAGAGGGATACTTGGCAGAAGGTGGGAGGGATGGTTTTTACATTGGTGGGGGGGATCACAGCAGGCTGATCATGACACTGATCAGCTCTGCTTGCTGGGTGGCATTGTGCAGATCAAAGGAAAGAACTGCCCTATGATTTGGACAGCTCTTTTATTTGAACTTCACGCAGTTTCCTCCCACAGTTTCCTCCCAGCAGTCCAAGAAGAGAGTCATGATCAGCCTAACTGATGACTGGTTTGAAACTATCGAGCCCCTTGCAGACTGTCCTGCATTGGACTGACAGTGACACACCTCTCAAAAGCCATTATCATGCCAACATGTTTGCTTTGTGCAAGCACAAGGGTGAACATACAAACATGGAAAAATGTTTACCAGCTAAAGCATATCAAAGTTAGATAACTATATAGATTCAAATGATAACAGAGAGCTGAGAGCTGGGGTCCCATATAAAGTAGGGATGGGAGGGTTGGCTGTGTGTCAGATCAGGATCCCCCTAAATTGTCCACCTCTGTTTAACTCTGGAAATCAGAAGAATCAACTATTATTTTACCTAGTCCAGAGTGTAGACAAGATTCTGATGTCCCAGTAACCCATTTCTGACATGGTCCCAGTATTGTAAGAGATTTTGAAGCATTATTTTTGTTAAAATTGAGAAACTGGTGGGAAAATAGATAAAACAACTATTTAAAAAAATGAAGTAATATCAAGAAAAGGCTTCTAATAGGGGAGTAAGGTCAACCTAATTCTGTTATTTGACCCAGTCCGGATCTGACTCTGAGCTGGTTCCGATTAAGTCTAGAAAAATTTACCTATTTTGCCACCTGGAGTAAATCAGAACATTTTGGAAACAGTTCAGAACTGGGTCGTAACTGACCATCCCATCCCTCATATAACATATGGTAACAGCTCCAGATGGCCTCCACCCAGGAACCAATCCAACAGGTATATTCTATTACCATTGTCCTGGCTCCCAGGGTGTGCACATCATGAAATCTAGACATAAATGAAACAAAAAGCCAAAATTATTCACAGATTCACAGAAATTTGATGGCAGAAAAGGACCACACTGGCACATCTAGTCTGCTCTTTATCCACCCTTTCCCCCTTCTCTTTTTAATGGCTCAGAATTTTCTCCCCTCCTCCCAGTCCCATATGTCTGTTCCAAGCCCTCTTGAATCTCCCCACCATTTTGGATCCCACCACCTCCTCTGGTAGCCTGTTTTTTGGCCTCCACCACCCTCTCTGTGAAGAACATCCCCCTCACATCGCCTCTGTATTTCTCTCTTCCAATCTGAGGCTATGCCACCTTGTTCTAGCTCCCTTCTTCCTTTTGAACAAGCTCCCCTGTTTTACCTTATTGATCCCCTTCAAATACTTAAAAGTTTCAATCATGTCCCCCCTCTCCCTTCTAGTCTCTAGTGGGTTTAGATTAAGCTCCCTCCATCTCTGTTCATATGTTTTTCCGTGCAACCCATGCACCATCTTGGTTGCTCTTCTCTGAACCCTCTCCATCCCCTCAATGTCCCTACATAGGTGCGGTCTCCAGAACTGTACCCCATACTCCAGGTGCGACCTCACCATTGTTTTGCACAGCAGCATAAGCACCTCCCTCCTTCTGCTAGTTATGCCCCTTCCAATGCGTGCCAACATACCATTTGCCTTTCCCACCGCCTTGCTGCACTGGTTCTCCACCTTAAGATTGCTCAATATAATATTCCCAGATCCCTCTCCTGCTCTGTTTCCTTGATTTCCTCCCCTTAAGGTTATAAGCTGCTTGAATGTTTTTCCACCCCAGGTGCAACACTGCACAGTTTTTCACATTGAATTTTTGTGGCCAGGTTTCCGACTACCTCTCCAGCATCTCCAGGTCTTGCCATATGGTCTCCACTCCACCTTGGGTGTCCACCCTATTGCAGACCTTCGTATAGTCCGTGAATAGGCACACCCTACCCTCAAGTCCTTCTGCTAGATCACTGATATAAATGTTAAAAAGTAGGGTTCCCAGTACTGACCCCTGAGGCACCCCACTCAATAACCCCTTTACCCTGTAATGTACCCCATTTACCACCACTGTTTGGTTCCTTCCTGTCAACTAGTTTTCCACCCACCTAGTTACCTTCTGGCCCACCCCTAAGCTCTCCAGCTTATTTACTAGCCTTCTGTGTGGGACAGTGTCAAAGGCCTTACTGAAGTCCAGATAGACCACATTTACCGCCCCTCCCTGGTCCACTACCTGTGTCACCAAATTGAAAAACTCTATCAGGTTGGTCTGACATGATTTCCGATTCATGAAGCCATGCTATTTTTCGTCTTGCATACCACTGGCCACCAAGTGGTCTACCACCCTTTCTTTTCTTGATGTCTCCATTACCTTTCCCATCACGGCAGTAGTTTTTGGTCACCTCCTTGCTTCCCCCCTTGTGTAGTGCAACCACCTCTGCCCTATTCCAGTCCCCAGGCACCCACCCTGTATCCATGGATAAGTTAAACAGTCTTGTCAAAGGTGCTGCCAGCTCTTCCCTCAGCTCGCGGAGTACCCTTGGGTGCAAGCCGTCCACCCCCATTGTTTTATTCACCTTTAACCTGCCCAATTCCTCCCTTACTTTATTGATTGTGAACATTCTAGAATCCGTCACCCTGAATTCCCCTCCCTTCCCCTCCAACTCTGTTCCTCTACCCTCACCCTCTTTCATGAAGATCGAACAGAAGTAGCTATTTAATACCTCAGCTTTTTCAAAGGCAAGGCAAGACAAGACAAGTTTTATTTAAAGAGACACCCATCCCGGAGGCTCTGGGTGCTATACATCAATCAAATAAATATAACACAGCACTGTAATAATCAATTATATACGCTACTTCAAACAAGTTAAAACAAACTTTGCTACACAATTTGCTACCCTCGACTTCAGCTACATTTAGAGTCTCTAAAACTAAATTAAACATCGAATTTTTTTTATTTTATTTTTTTATTAAAAAGACAGGTGAGGACTATAAAACATAGGATTGTACAAGAAGGCCTTGAGGCGGGTCTTAAATACCTCAACAGACGGGCCTCCCTAATGACTAAAGGGAGCGAATTCCACAGGACGGGAGCGGCAACACTAAATGCTCTGTCACCAGCAGTTCTTAACCTTGTCCTGGGAATCACGAGGAGGCCCCTAGAGGAGGAGTGGAGGGAGCGGACCGAGACAGCAGGTGCAAGAAGGTCCTTCAGGTAGCCAGGGCCCAGGCCGTGTAAGGCCCTATAGGTGAGCAAATCCACCTTAAAGAGGACACTTCACCTAACTGGCAGCCAGTGCAGTTGACTCTGCACCAGAGTAATATGACAATATTTAGTCCCTCTCCAGTTTTATTCTTCCCTCTCTCCTCAATTTCACTATTCCCTGCCGTGCCTTCCTTCTTTCTCCCATATACCTAAAAAATGTTTTATTTCCCCTCTTGGCCTGCTTTACTATTTTCTCCTCAGTGACCTCTTTAGCACTCCTTATCTCCTGCTCTGCTTCCTTCCTCTTCTCTCTATATGCTTCCCTATCCTCCTCCCTTTGTAGCATCTTATATCTCCTGAATGCTCCTTTTCTCTCCCTGACTGCTCTTGCCACTTCCCTTGTAAACCATAGAGGTCTCCTTCTTCTGTTCTTCCTAACCTTCTTGATGCAAATTTCAGTGACTTTCAGCACCCTTCCCTTAATAGCTGCCCATAATTCCTCCACTTCCTTTATATTCTCCATCCCTGACATTTCTTCCCAAATATCCTCTTCATTCTGTTAAAGTCTGCTTTCTTGAAGTCCATTATTCTAGTTCTTGTCCTGTTTACTTCCCTCCCAGTTTTTACCCTGAACCTTACAGCCCTGTGGTCACTTGTGAATAATCCTTCCTCCACCTCCACCTCCTCCACACTGTCCCCATTTGTGAGGACTAAGTCCAACAGATTTTCTCCCCTAGTGGGCTCCCTTACCAGTTGTTTCAGGAATACCCCTAGTAGTGCCTCTAAGAGCCCCCTGCTCCTAGCTGATACCACTGCTGGGATCTCCCAGTTGATGTCAGATAGGTTTACATCCCCTACTAGCAGAATCTACCCTTTTTTGTGCCATTTTTGTCACAGACTGTATAAGTTGTTTATCCTCCTTTTCCCTCTGCGTAGGAGATCTGTGAACCACCCCCACTCTCAATGATTTCCAATTCCTTTTGTCTAAAGTGACCCACGTTATCTCAGTCTTCTCTTCCTCTTCCAACTCCTCCATGGCCCCAATTTCTTCTTTGACGTATAATGCTACCCCCCCTTCCCCACCCTGTCTTTCTTAAACAGTCGGTACCAGATATGACTGTATCCCAGGCATGATGCTCATAGAAACATAGAAACATAGACTTTGAAGGCAGATAAGGACCACTTGGCCCACCTAGTCTGCCTATTTCCCTACCTTGAGGATAAGCTGCAGATCCTATTTGACCAACAGCCTAGTTCTTCCTACCCCCCACACAAATTGCCTTATGTCTGTCCCATGCATTCTTGAATTCTCCCATAGTTTTAGACCCCTCAACCTCCTCAGGAAGGCTGTTCCATGCTCCCACCAACCTCTCTGTGAAAAAATACTTCCTCACATTGCCCTGAGCCATCCCTCTCTATCTTCAAATTGTGTCTCCTTGTTCTTGCACATCTTTTTCTGAAAGATGCTACCCTCTTGAACTTTGTTGATTCCACTGAGGCACTTAAATGTTTCAATCATGTCCCCCCTCCTCCTTTCCTCAAGGTAACATTAAGCTCCTTTAGTCTCTCCTCATATGGCTTCTCTTGCAGACCCTGCACCATTTTAGTTGCCCTTCTCTGAACTGCCTCCATCCTGTCTATGTCCTTGTGGAGATGGGGTCTCCAGAACTGGACACAGTACTCCAGATGGGGTCTCACCAACTGTCTGAACTAGGGGAATAAAACTTTGTTTTCTGCTGGTGATGCCGCCCCTATACATCCCAGTATCCCCCAGCCTCCCTACCACCTTCTCACATTGCTTGGCAACCTTAAGGTCATCTGATATGAGTACCCCTAGGTCCCTTTCCATTTTTGTTGTTGTTACTACCTCCCTTCCCATTGTGTAATCTTCCCCTAGGTTTTTGTTTCCCAGTTGCATTATTTTGCACTTTTTTGCATTGAATCCAAGCTGCCATACTTCTAACCATTCCTCCAACCTTGCCAAGTCCCTTCTCATCCTTTCCATGTCTCCTTGTGTATCAACCCTGTTGCAGATCTTTGTGTCATCTGCAAAGAGGCATACTTTTCCTTCCAGTCCCTCTGCAATATCACTTATAAAGACATTAAAAAGGACTGGACCCAGTACTGTACCCCACTAGTAACCCCTCTTTCTTCAGAGTGGACTCCATTTACAATTATCTTCTGTGTCCTGTTGTCCAGCCAATGTTTTACCCAGGCTACCACCCTGGGACCCACTCTCAGGCTGGTTAATTTGACTATTACTCTTTTGTGTGGGACTGTGTCAAATGCCTTGCTAAAGTCTAGGTAGGCCATGTCCACAGCCCTTCCCTGGTCTACTACTTTGGTCACCCAGTCAAAGAAATCAATTAGTTTCGTCTGACATGACCTTCCCGCTATGAACCCATGCTGCCTTGGGTCCTATGCCCCACTGGCCTCTAGGTACTCAACAATTCTTTCCTTCAGAAGTGATTCCATCACTTTCCCTACCACAGAGGTCAAACTGACAGGTCTGTAGTTTTCTTCCTCTGTCTTGGCCCCACTTTTGTGAAGGGGAGTCACATCTGCCTTCCTCCAGTCCTCAGGTACTACACCATCCTCCCATGATTTGTTAAAAAGGGTAGTCAGTGGTGTCACTAGTTCTCTGCTTAATTCTTTTAGAATTCTGGGGTGAATTCCATCTGGCCCCATTGCTTTGCCCACCTTCAGTTTTAGGAGTTCTTTCAGAACCCTTTCTTCTGTGAAAGGACTGGGATCAACCCCCCCTATCCAGAGTGCTTCTGTTAATTGGATTAGGCACATCCCTCACCTCCTCTTTTGTGAATACTGAACAGTAGTATTCATTCGGTATCCCTGCTTTTTCACTGTCCCTCTCTGCCCACCCACCGTCCATTCTGTTCAGCCTCACTATCCCTCCCTTTGTCTTTCTACGCTCCCTGATATACCTATAAAAGGTTTCATTCCCCTTCTTAACCGAGTTGGCTATCTTTTCCTCAGTTTGGGCCTTTGCTATTCTGACTATCCTGTTTGCGTCCTTCTGTCTTAACTGGTACAGTTCTTTGTCCTGCTCCTTCTGTGTTTCCTTATACTTCTGAAATGCTGTCTTTTTCTCCCTAACCTTCACCGCCACCTCTTTTGAGAACCATAGTGGCTTTTTCTTTCATTTTGATTTGTTTATTTGCTTCACATGAAGGCTTGTTGCCCCGTGATGGCAGTTTTGATATTTCTCCATTGTTGCTCCACCCCTCCTTATAGCCTGTTTGTTAGTGCTCTTCTAAGACACTCTCCCATCTTGCCAAAGTCAGCCCTCCTGAAGTCCAGAACCCTCACTTTTGTATGTCTTGACTCTGTAGCTGAGTTTATCGTGAACCACACTGTTTGGTGGTCAGTTGTTCCCAAATGGCTACCCACTTCTAGATCTGAGCTCCTCTCACTGTCCCCATTTGAGAGTATGAGGTCAAAGATTGCTCCCTCATGACTAGGTTCCAAAACTAGCTGTCTGTGGCATGCCACCTGAAGGGCATCGAGAATGGCCCTGCTTTTGGATGTGGCTGCAGCAAAGGTACTCCAGTTGACATCCGGCATATTAAGGTCCCCCATCAACAGTATCTCCCTTTTCTCTGCCATCCTAAGTGTGCCTTCTAGCATATCCTTGTCTATTCCCTTCCCCTGACATGGGGGGTCTGTATACAACCCCTGTGCGGATTGTGGTGCCATTTCCAGTCTCTAAGGTGACCCGCAGTGCTTCCTCTCCTCCCTGTTTACTCTTTTGTTCAGTTGCTTTTATATCTTCTTTTACATACAGAGCTACTCCGTCCCCTCTTCTCCCCTCCCTGTTTCTCCTGTAGGTTGTGTATGCTGGTATGTTAACATCCCAGTCGTGGTTCTCTGTGTACCATGTTTCTGTGACTGCTATGATATCCAGGCATCCCTCTTCTATCAAGGCCACCAGTTCAGGGAGCTTGTTGCACAGACTACGGGCATTGGTACTCATTACCCTCCATTTCTTGATGGCCTTACCCCTTTCTGCCCCATCCCTGTCCTTATTGTGTTTGTCACTTTGTCTATTTACTCCTGTGCTTCTCCCTGCCTTAGGGTAGCTGGTCCATTCCACTGGGTTATGTTCCCTAATATGTATTTAACCATTTTGTTTTTTTCCCCAAATGCATGACCTTACATTTTGCAGCGTTAAGTTTCATGCCCCATGTGTTAACCTATGAACTGATTTTATTTAGATCATCTTGTATTGTCGAAGATTGGGTATCACATGGACCACCAAGTTTGATATCATCTGCATATTTTATCGTGGGTGTGAGACATTTGTTGGTCATATCAGAAATAAAAATCTGGAATAGGCATGGTCCCAATACAGAACCCTGTGGCACACCACTGGTAAACATACATGAATCTGAATAGCTACCATGGGTTTGCAAACTGTGTGAGAGGCCTTTTGGCACCATGCAATTCTGCTTAAAGTTGGACCAGCATAACATTCTGTGGTGATTTGCATATGCAGCCCATGATGCTTTGCATTGTGTGGGCATGTGTGATTTTGTATTTTCTTGAAACTTGGCTTCCCAGCCAAATGCCCTTCGGTAACCCCTTGCCTCAGTGTTTAGCACAGAGGTTCTTTTGTCTTTAAATAGTTTTTTATTTTAATGGGTTCACCACAACATACTCCAAGGCACACTGCCTTAGGGTAGCTGGTCCATTTCACTGGGGTGTCAAAACAGACGAGGCATACTGATGAGTCCTAGTAGGATGAAACACGTGTCTATGTTTTCTGTTAGCACCCTTTGCAAACAAAATTGTTACACAAATAAGGGTAAAGGATATCAAATTAATTTCGAACAGACAGGGAGAGGGTAAAGTGGAAAGGAAAAGGACAAGATGGGGAGGGGTGGTAGAAAGAAATAGGAGGGGCAAACGTGGGAGGTAAGAAAATGAGAAGGGAGGAGAGGTGGGGGGTAGGTAAGGATATGGAGGGGGGTGAAGCAGCCAGGAAGGTGGCATTGTCAGGTGCTGTAGAGCAGATGGGGCAGAGGCCAAACTAGGGCAAGTGTGTTATGGAAGGAGTTAGATATAGGAGGGTGGTAGCGGAGCAGTGTTGCATAGACATTATCCATGACAGTCGCAGATGCTGGAAGTGATCAGGGTGTTTCGGAGCCTGGATTTTAAGGACCCTAGTCCAGGGGTATTGATAGTATCATTGGCAAGACCGTTAAACCAGGTGGGTGCCCTGTATGTGAATGAACGCTGGCCAATGGCTGTGCGGCAGTGAGGGATATGGAAAAGTTGTGGCTTTGATCCTCTAGTAGTTCTGGAGCTGGTTTTCGTTTGAAGGAGTGAACAGACACCGGAAGGGGCAATTCCCAACTGTATTTTCTAGTACAGGCTAAACACTCTGAATCTAATGACACTAGAAATCAGAAGGCTAAGATATGATCTGCTTTACCTTTTTGGTATTATACAGGATCCTTATTTAATGATAGAACTTGGTTTGGAATTTAAGGACACAATTCAGAATATCTGCGGACATCCACTCCAACTAAAGGGTAAATGGTTCAACCATCTTAGCAGAAAATTATTTTTCACGTTGAGAGTTATTAATCCATGGAATAACTTACCAGTGGATGTAATTGTAAGCAAAACTAAAGACGAATTCAAAAAGAGACTCGATAAACTCTTATTATCGGGGTACAAATTATCGTATTATTGTAACTAAAGCATAAGAGCATATATGGGCCTCCGGCACCCTTGCTCTTCGTCAACCTTAGTATGAACCTTAGTATGAACCACTGCAGAACCTAGCAAGCTCATTGAACCTTGCCTGTACCTCTTTCAGACTGTTCCCCTCCAGATCATTGGTGCCAAGGTGAAACAACGAGTGAGTCCTCCCATCCTGATGCTTGCCCCAAGATGGTATATTGTGCCTCACCTCTAGTGCTGTCTTTCCTGGCATACACTAAACCCATACTGCACTGTTCCTTGCTCCTTTCCTCCCCCTTCAGACTCCCTTTATAATATAATAATTAATATCACACATATAATGTAATGCAAATTAACTTTACACTATAGCTCAGGTGAACCAGACCCAATAACCCTTCCAGAATTATCTCAAAAATGGATGTAATTCAAAAAAAGCCATTTAACCCTGGCCTCTCTCTGGGCCCAATTCTCAAAGCCATGGAAATGACGCCAGGTGCCTGTGCCAGACATAAATGGCGGAAGTGGCACCTTGTGTTGGAAACTGCCCCTTGAGCTATTCACAAAGGCAGCCTATGTCAACTGCAGGCTGCCTGCTCCAAATGGGGCTTGTGCCTTCCGTGCGCCCAAAAATGGGTTGTGACCTGGCGCTATGGGGCATGTGGCAGACACAAGCTGCCACATTCCTGATAATGGTATTGATAGACCTCTCCCAGAAGGAGAAATTCTAAGTACTCTTAGACCAACCAGAGCTGGTCTAAGGGTACTTAGAAAATACTCCTCTGTGAGAGTAGCTTGTTTGCGGCAATGTGCCGCTGTCCCCAATCCTTGATGTCCCCATTATTATTAAAATAAAGTAATCCGCATTCATTGCTAGTCCAGTGACCCCGATACCCCTTCCCCGATGTCCCCTGTAATAACAGACTAAATTAAACCCCCTTCATTGGTGGTCCAGTGACTAAGCCCCCTTCCCCTAATGTCACTGGTAATATTAGAATAAAATAGACCCCCTTCATTGGTGGTCCAGTAGCCCCCCCAGCTGCCCACCACCCTACTCCCCCCTTCATCTCGTGACAGAGCCTGGATTTAGCATACCCCACCATACCTCATAATGCTCTGTTGTGATATCACAGCCGGTTGCCATGGAAATAACTGTGATGTCACAAGCGGATTATTATGACAGCAGGTTGGGAAGAAGCAATAGGAGTTGATAAACCCTCAGGGAACAACTTTTCTGTTTTCATGCATGTGATCTCAGTAATAAATAATGGGGTAAGAATTACAGAGCTAATGAGAAATCTAAGCTGCTTTGTGTTCAAGTATTATGCTTTTCAGAGTTTTCGTGGAGGCATCGGTGGCTCTTTAAAGGAGAACTACATTGAACCTGTAAGTCATGTTTCCCTTTAGAAACTGATTTTTAAATTCTGGTTCCAGTTCTTTTACTGTTCCATCTCTACAGGCTGTATAGTTATCCTAGTGGGTGATTTCTGATTTACACACCAATTGTAAGTGCCCTTTTAGAACTGTGTAATGTAGTTTATGTCCGTTGCTCAGCTTTTCCATTGGTGGTAAAATGCAGCCATGTTCTAGTATACCGTAGAACCCCGTGGCAAAGAGGGACATAAATTACATCATACAATTCTAAAATGGCACTTAACACCGGAGAGTAAATCATAAACAACCACCTTAATTGGTAAGAGGCAAGCAAAGATAGAACAATAACAGAATTGGAACCAGTATTTAAAAAGCAGCTTCAACTAGGAAACAAACTCTGGCCACAGCTAGTACAGCTGCAGTCAAGCTGATGGAGGAACATGGCGGACTGTGCCTCTGTGTTCGAGATGGCTGCTGGAGTTTTCTGCACATGCATAATGACTCGTGTATGTGCACTCAACTCCGGCAGTATGGTGGCACAGTCTGCTGTTTCCAAGATGGCCACCAGAGTTCAGTGCACATAAGTGATTTGTCGCCCATGTGCAGGAATACTCCAGCGGCCATTTTGAACATGGCGGAAAATGCCATGTTCTATTGACTGGTCTTTTAAATAGTGTAGTGAATGTGCTGTGATTGCCATTCACCTCCACTATTTAAAAGTCTGGACAGTATCCGGTAATCCTCTTTTTTTCTGTACTGTACTCGCAAGACAGCTGCAGGGCTATTCCCACTGCAGCTGTAAAAATGACCTACAGACTCAGTACAGTTCCCTTTAAGATTAAAAGGAATCCCTGGTCCATCATGTCTGCTCCCCAGCTTCATAGCCAAGTATGTATAAGTATGCTGTGTGTAGGTGTCACAACTATATTTAATCTTACTCCTAAACTTAAAAAATCTGCAATGAGTTTCAATGGTACAATAACAAATTTTACAGCTGGCCCGGTGGCACTGAGGGTTGAGGTTCTGGATGAGACAACTTGCTCCACACCAGCGATCCAGGTTTGGGAATGGATTCAGGCCGTCGGGGGTCGGCAGAGGAGGAGAGGATTGAGCATCTGGAGGACTACTCTCCTCTCCTGGGGAGGGTTAGGTTGTGCGCCCACCACTCTAGCAACCCTGTGGAGACTGGGGAGGGCAGCTGGGGCTCTTGTAACAGGGAAGGGCAGTGGTGGAACATCGGCTGGCAAGCACAGAAGTGAGTTGCTGCACTCCGGATGTCCTTGCACGTCTGCACCCTAGAGGTCTAAAAATAGAAAAAACCCTCAAGATGGGCACAATGACATCTACAGTGGGTGACCTCTCCCCAGCCAAACAAAGCCCGGAATAAGTCAGGGTGGGGGTCCAAGGGTGATGCGGTCTCTCGCCCTGTTTGCCTCCTGCCAGGGAGAGCCCACCTTGGGGGGCAAGCCACAATTCTCCTGACTCTGCATCCGTGGCAGAAACTGGCTGGTGGGGTAAGTTGAGTGCCTGTACACAAGGCAGAATAAGGGGTAAGTATGATGTCAAGAGGAGAATAAACAAAGTTTAAAAAAAAAATTTAAATCTTACTCTTTTTTTAAATTCCCTCATCTCACTCATTTTGAAGTTCTGACCTTGATATAGGTCCATTTTCAGGGTGAACAAAAGAATGTATTTTCAGATTCCTATCACTAAATCTTGCCATTTATTGATTCTGCTTACTTACAAATACCAGAAATGTTAGATCCTGGGAATTATTTCTTTCAACAATCACTCACTTTGCAATATAATATCTAAAATTCATGACTTCTCTAGTAAACTACCAACTTTTTTTTTTTTACTTCTGCTTATTCTTTCTGCATCCGATGTGTGGCCATCCCCCCATCAGCCTTTTTATGTGGAGTCTCATAGCCCCTACACCTACCAGCTTCCTGCATGACATGGCTGAAGCAGGGAGGACCATGGCTTACCCCCCATGTAGAGGCCTTCCTGGAGGGGGATGGGAGGGAGACCGCATCACCCTTGTGCCCTTGCTCCATGAGTCAGGCTTTGTTTGGAGGTGGTGAGTGGGGATTCCGTCAGAAGCTTCATTTGTGTGGCCAGAGGGTTTTCCTGATTTGTGTCTACCCGCCCTGGCTCGGCCTTGCAACGCGCACCAGTGTGAGGCGTGCATGCTCCCGTGCACGCTCACAGGAGCACTGCCACAGCCAATCCCCTTCTCAGAGATCCCCTGATGCTGCTGCTACCCCCATTCTCCACTGGGAGTCGCCAAGCACTGGGATCTACACCCCACTCCCTCCCTCATAGGAAAGGACATCTGTTCTCCAGATGCTCAATCCTTTCCTCCCCCGATGACCCACGATGACCTGATTCCGTTCCCGAACCCGGGTTGCCAGTGTGGTGTGAGATGTGGCGTCCAGTGTCTCAACCCTCAGCCTCTCTGGGCTGGCTGTAAACAACCAGCTTAACTCCTACACCACCCAGGACCTAGCTTCTTTTAGAGATGGGTCCCTTCCCTAACCACAAAACTCCCACTTCCTGGTTAATACTATAACAAGACAAAATCATAAGACCCAGACTGTGAGCGCACACATGTGTTTGGAAGGGGCCTTTGCAGAAATGCAAATCATGACATTTCACACCCAAAAAATAATTTTACCAGGTCAATTTTAGTAATCATTTTCTCCAAATGATCAAAACTATGACTATTGTTATTTTTCCATACTGATATTTTTAGTTTCATTAATTTTGAAGCATTTTATTTAGGTTATTTACATTTTATGCCACTTTGTAGGGACAGTAAGAAAATGTTTTTTATGTTTCATTAACTGATATGCAATGGCCAAGAGGTGCGGTCACAAAGAAGGGGAACAGTTGTGGTGAAGGGGCATGGTTACGGAGAGGGGGGCCTCTAATTTCTTTTGGGTTTAGGGTTCTAGGTTGCCTTAATCTGGCCCTGGGTTTAGCCAGTTTAGCCCTACACATTTCCTACAGTTATTGCTCTGAAGTCCGGGATATAGACTGCACCCACAGAGCTTTTATGTGACTTTGTCAAGGTTGTGGGCTTGGGCTGCCACTTAGAATGCATCTCTGTCAGGGATTGGGAGGACACAGTACTTTACAAGCCATTTTCTCATTTCAATCAATAGATAACCCTTGATCTACAGAGTTTACTTTTTAATGAGCATCCCGATGTGTCAGTCAAATTTCAGAGAGCCGTCAATAAGGCAGAGAGTCAGGTATTTCAAATACTGAACTGCACCAAGGGAGTGACAGGTCTGTGACGAGATTTTAAAAAGCTTCTGCATTGGTAACAAATAGCAGCATGTTTGTTTTACTGACACTGGGTACTATTCATAGTCAGTTTTGTTTTAACCAGAACTATAGTTTGTAATGTAGGTATTACAGAGCTAATAAAACTCCCACACTGTGTATCACTGCTCACACAGATTATTGCAAAGAATGGGGGCATCATCACAACACACCATCAGCATTATGCACCAGATTTTCAAAGGAGGCATATACATCTGAATTCACCTCCATTTGTGTCCTGTGTCTGCCCACTTGCATCCAAAGGCTGAGACTCTATTTTCAAATGAATCATCCATTTGGAACAAAAAAAAATCATAATTTTGCTGAAATACTTATGGATGCATGAAGCAGTTTTAAGCAATGGATGCATATGCAAGTCTATTGAGAAAATACCAGTGGGACATGTTTAAAAATCTCCCTCTCCATAAGTGTAAGTAGCGCCGTCTATCAGTAAGATAAACAATCAATAGATTGGATTTGATGATGCATTGACTCAGGATAGTTTAACTGACGTGTAACATCTCAGTTATAGTGGGATCCTACTCTGCCCATGTTTTACAGCTGGGAGCTCAGATGGGATGCCAAGTAGCTTGCTCAAGGTGACACAGTGAGAAAGTTGCTGTGGTGGGATTCAGATATTGGCTCCTTTATTTCACACCTCAGTACTCTACCCACCAATATCTCCCTACCTTCCCAAAGATTAAGCAGTATGACATTAACAGAGAAGGAAGAAACAAGTCATTTATCTGCTTCACTCCTTCAGGTCCATGTTGTTTCTTTCCATCCACCAGTCATACTCTCTCCTGGTCAGTCATTGCACGTCACCAGGCTGTGGGAGAGTAGCACAGAGAGTCAGGTGGTGTGGAGGAAGACAGAGACGCCATCATCCAGAGCAACCTAGACCAGTCCATTTGACGTTTTTCCTCCCCACTCACCTCCTATATATTTGAACGTGATGTGGCTGATCAGGAGGTGTGTATTAAGGCATGTGGCCACACACACCACTAATTCAATCTCTGACATGCTGTCACCAGGAGTCGCTGCTGAAGCAGTGCACGGTTCACACTCCCCCTGGGAGGAAAGCATCCCCAAAGATGCTCTGAGCCCTCTCTACTGGTCTTTACTCCTGATGTCCTGGGCTAGAGGTGCAAACCCAAATTACAACAATGCAGAGTGATTTCCTTACTATTTCGCAAAATATAATAATATGAAGAGTAAATCAGTCAATCTGTCTGTCTGTCTGTCTATCTATCTATCTATCTATCTATCTATCTATCTATCTATCTATCTATCTATCCATCTATCAATCTATCTATCTATCTGTCTCTGTCTGTCTGTCTATCTATCTTTCTATCTATCCATCCATCTATCTATCTACTTCTCTTTCTTTCTCTCTATCTTTATATATTCTTTGCAACAACTGTGTTAATGCACCAGTTATGGTTCAAATTAATGCAGCAAAAGTAGAGAAATGTGACATTAGGTTCCCAACCTTAACTTCTCACCCGCACCCCTCAGCAGCAAAAGGAAAAAGCATTATGGTTTGGGGTCTCTGGAGCCTTGGTGAATCAGGGGCAGGGTCTTCCTTGAGGTTGTCAACACTAATGCTCACCCCTTCCCCTGAGCAAACAAGGTCAGATGTGATCTCTAAGAAAGCTGCAACATATTCTGTTGGCAACATGTGATGAGACATCCTTCTCTTCTTTTAAAGAGTGTATCACTATGAGGCACTGGTTTGGAGCTGTACCTTGTGGTTCAGATAGGAGGCTTCGTGTTGGGGGAGGGGTATGTATTAGGGTTGACAACCCCAAAGAAGACCCCACTACTGGTTCACCAACACTCTGGAGACCCAACTAATGTTTTTTCCTTTTTGCTGCTAAAGGTTGGAGGAGGGGAGTTAGGGTTGGAAACCCTAATGCCACATTTTCCCACTTTGGTTGCATTAAGTTTGAATCCCATAGCTTCCACTTGCATACTGTGTGACCCTGAGCAAGTCACTTAACCTCCTTGTGCTCCCAGGTTGCTCCTGTAAAAAAGCTTCCAGCATAATGTGCTGTACCTGGTTAAACAACTAAATTAAAAAAAAAAAAAAAAATTAAGTTGAACCCTAACTGGTACATTCAAGCTGTTTTTTGCAAATAATTTCGCTTTCTTTTTGATATTATAAAACTGTATCCTCTTTCAGGCAGATTCCTTCGGGACCTACATTAACAGATGCCGATACGTAGGGCATTCTGGGGCCTGTGCTAAGGGAAGACTCTATCCACCTATGGAAGTGCGGGGTCCTGTGGGCCCTCTATTTCAATGCAACAACAGGTGTCAAGAATTCATGGGGCTTGTTAGTTGAGTAGTGGCCTTGGTTTGTTGGAACTGGCACTCTAAAATGTTTTAAAAAAAGCACTTGAAAATAAGTCTCTATAGAAGTCTATGGAGCAGGTCCCACTGCTCTCCATAGTATTACATCATGAAATGTGGGAGCATCGGGGTGTGTCTTCAAATTGGAAAGTGGAAGGGATCGGGCTCTTGGCTCCATGAAGCCACATTACAATCCCTTCCATCCTAAATTCTGGCTAAGAAAAATTTTAATTTGGATTGCATTGGACTTTGGGATAGGTAAGGCACTTACACTGTTTCTGGTGGGAAATTTATAAGAAGCCAGGAAAGGTGCTCTTTAAAAATTTCTAAACACAGTCCATGCATGAGTTTAACTGAGCTCTGGGGTCATGTTGACAAGTGAACGTGCCAGAAAAATAAACTGACAGTGTCCCTTTCATTTAGTAAGCAGACAGGGATGCCCAACCTCAGTACCACTTTATTATACCCCTTCCCCTCCAGATCGATGCTCCCCCAATATAAAGGTGGCAGCACCAGGATGCCCAACCTTAGTGCCACTGAAGATGATCCTTACACTGTGGTGCCCAATCCCCAGAGTTAGCAACAGCCCCTCTGTAAAAGAAAAATAAAAAAATAAAAGTCCCTCGTTGATCTTTTTTTCACATTTAACCTGCAAAAAAGAATACAGTCTCTCATCGATATTGGTTTCCCCACACCTGCATCCACCCCAACCGGACTCCTGCTCAGCACCCACAACCCCATCCCTACCACACCCTCACTCACCTAAACATTGTACCACAGTGTGAATCCACTCTCTGATCAAAAAGCTGTCTTCCTACTGGAACTGCAGCTGTGATATGAGAAAATAAAGTAAATCTGGTTAATGTATTTCAATACCTTTTGAACTTTTACTCATAACTTGTCATTCTTACCTATTTTGCAACCAAATTTTCAACATGGCCTTTTTGGGACCCCACCTCATGAATACGGTGTGTTACATTTTTCCAAATCTGCCCCAAAGGTGATTTCTCAGTTGCTCCATGAAATCACATTTCTGGTGGGATCTGAATATGTTTACCAACAGGGTTCATGAGGCAGTATTCTAAGAAGACTATGTTGAAAATCTAGTTGAAGAATATGGTAAAATGACCAAGTTATAAGTGAAAATTCAAATATTTCAATGTTCATTCATAACTTGGATGATTTTCAATATTTTTCAACAAAACTTTGAGCGTGGTCTTTTTTGGAACCCCACCTCATGAACAATGCAGGTGAAATTTTTCAAATCTGGGCTGAAAGGGGATTTTGCAGTCACTCTACAAAAATCATGCTTTGAGAGGGATTTTGAGAATTTTCACCAACTGGATTCCTGACATGGGGACATAAGAAGACTATATTAAAAATGCTGGGTGAAAATATTAAAAAACAACAAAGTTATGAATGTACATTGAACATTTTCCATATTCACCCATAACTTTGATAATTATCAATATTTTAACTCCAAACTTTCAACATAGCCATTTTTCACACCATTTCATAAACATGACATGTGTCATGGTTCAAATCCTGGACAAAAACTGTTTTTGCAGTTGTGGTGCGAAATGATATTCTGGCCACTATTCTATAATTGCCATGTCATGTTTATAAGGAGGAGTCATAAAGTGACTATCTTGAAAATTTGAGGCCAAAATTTTAAAAAAGAAAAATTATTAGGAAACTTTGTGTCTAGTGCCAGCCTTTACCCCGGCAGTCAGTGTTTTTTCATCCTGTGCCAGTGAACTGGGTTCAGGGCTGAGCTCACTGAGCCAGATAGATGGGCCAAGGCTAGGGGGATGGTGCTGTCATTCGGAACCATCCCCCAGACTGGGAAGGGAAGGTGCGGGGTTGCTTGCACAGGCCCAAATACCATATAATGAAGGGAAATCTTCTCTTGGCATAGGGCCCTGCATCTCTGCACCCCTGGGTGCCAGAGGGCCCTGCACTTTTGCTGACATGTGGCCTCTTTGCCCTGTCTGTCTGTATCTGTAGCCACATGAAAGCACAGGGCCAAGAGAGTCCTGCACTTCCACAGCCTGACACAGAGCCCTACAAATTCTTGACATCCATTGCCACACAGAAGCACAGGGACTTTAAACAGATAGACACTTTCCTTGGCACAGGGCCCTGAGGGCCCTGTTAATATGCATCTGTTCACACAGGTCCTAAAAGGGACCTGCATGAATGATGATACGATTCCACCATCTCAGAAAGAAAAGAACTTCTTTGCAAAAAAATATGTTAATGCACCAGTTAGGGCTCAACTATGGGCCCTGCACTTCCGTGTGGCAGCAGTGTCAAGAATTTGTGAGGTTGTCTGGCAGGATGCAGATCTGCGAGGCCCTCTGGGCCCTGAACTTCCATGTGGCCACAGATACAGCAGGGCCCTCTGGCAGCCAGGAGTGCAGAGGTGCAGTGCCATATGCCAAGAGAAGTGTCCTCTTCACTATATAGTACTTGGGCCCATGCGGGCAACCCTGCATCTTCCCTTCTGAGGCTGGGTGGTGCTGCCACATAACAGGGCTATCCCTTCAGCCTTGGTCCATCCAGCTGGCTCACTGAGTTCTCTCCTTAACTCAGCTCACTGGCACAGGATCCCAAAGCAGTACCTGCTTGGCTAAAGGTTGGCACTGCAGATGTTCTTAATGCAGTATATATATTTTTTATTTTAACCCAGATTTTCTACATACTCATTTTATGACTCCCCCCTTATAAACAGGACATGTGACATCTATAGAATACTGGGTGAAATACCATTTCATATCACAAGTATGAAAAGACATTTCAGATGGGTTTTGACAAAGAACACCTGTTACATTTATAAGGTGGTGGGAAAAATTGCTATGTTGTAAGTTTAGAGTGAAAATATTGAAATTTATCAAAGTTATGAGTGAGCATAGAAAAATGCCAATGTACATTCATAACTTTGTTGTTCTGTAATATTTTGACCCAACATTTTGGATGTAGTCTTCTTATGACCCTATGTCATGAACCCGGTAGGTGAAAAATTTCAAGTCTCACCCAAAAGGTGGTTTCGTGGGTGAGTGCAAAATCACCTTTCTGCATGGATTTGAAAAATATTATTTGCCTTGTTAATGAGGTGGTGCCCCAAAAGGCCATATTGAAAGTTTGGTGGAAAAATATTTGTTTACTCATAACAGTCATTTTACCATTAACCCAGTAGGTGAAAAGTTTTAAATCCCGCTTTGAAATGTGATTTTGCAAAGTGACTGCAAATCAACTTTCAGAACAGATTTGAAAAATTTCACCCACATTGTTCCTGAGGTGGGGTTCCAAAAAGGACATGTTGAAAATTTGAAGTTCATGTATTTAAAAATGAAAAAGTTATAAGTAAAAGTTCACAATACATTGAAATATATTAGCTGGACTTATCTTATTTTCTCATATTGCAATTGCGGTTCCAGTAGGAGAACCTCTTTCCAGTTGGAGAATGGATCTACACCATGGGACCATGTTTAGGTGAATGAGGGTGTGTGTGGGTGTGTAGGGTAGTGGGTGCTAAGTGGGGGGTGGGGTAGGTGTGTGGGGGGTGAGGAGTTGCTGAGATTGGCAAGGGACCATTTTCTTCTTTGTAGATAAAAAACAAAATCAATGAGGGACCGTTTTTTCTTTACAGGTTAAATAGAATGAAAAAACACAAAGGAGGGACAGTACCTGACACTGGGGGCTGGGCATCCCAGTGCCAGTATTTACAGTATGGTGGTACAGGGGGGGTGGACACACTGGGGATGGACACTATGGTGTCAACACCTATCTATTGGGGGGTATGCAGTGAGGATAGTGACTGAATATGTGCAATCCAGCCTGTCTGTGGGGTCTGAGAGCTTTTTCACAAATACAGTGTTATGAGTTTGCTTGGTTCTTTGATGATAAGGTGTCATCAATCAGGTCGGAGATCCGCAACATGCGTTCAAACGAGCATTGCAGTGACCAACATGGGGTTACATGTCCTCGGTCTGTCTGGATGGATTTCGACCAGCCAGCGATCATAGTTATCAAGAAGATTGTCCAAGGCTTGTGACCAACTTGCTGTAGTTTGGATCCTGGTCCTACGCGCCTCCTTGTGGGATGCATGGATGTGATTGGACCAATCCTTGCGAGGATAGTCTGGAGTTCTTTGGATCAAGGGGTGTTTCTGGAGTCTTTGAAGGAGGCTGTCGTGACACCCCTTTTGAAGAAACCTTCCCTTGACCCCGACTGCCTCGCTAACTACAGACCGATCTCTAACCTGCCCTTTTTGGGCAAGGTTATTGAGAAAGTAGTCGCGTTACAGCTTGATGACTTTCTTACCACCCATGAAGTCTATGATCCTCTCCAGTCCGGTTTCAGGAAGAGGCATAGCACCGAGACTGCATTAGTTCGGGTACTTAATGATCTCTAATGGCAAGAGATCAGAAGAGCCGTTCGATCTTGGTTCTTCTTGATCTCTCTGCAGCGTTTGACACCGTGGACCATGGGATGTTGCTAGATCGCCTGCGGCTACTCTGTGGACTGTCAGGGACAGTCCTCAGATGGTTCCATTCTTTCCTCACAGGCAGAAGTCAAAGGGTAGTTTCAGGGATTTTCTCTTCTGCTCCCTTTGCTCTGTCTTGTGGGGTGCCGCAGGGCTCTGTGCTTTCCCCCATGTTGTTCACGGTGTACATGCTGCAGTTGGGAGACATTATAAGGCATTATGGGCTGAGTTTTCACTGTTATGCAGATCATACTCAGCTCTATATGTCCTTTGTACCTGAACAAAATGATGCAGTGTCGGTTTTTAACAACTGCCTCGATGAGATTCAGGATTGGATGAGTGCGAACTGGTTGAGGTTAAATCCAGATAAGACTGAGGTATTAGTTGTTGACCAGGGTCATTATGCAAAGAAGTTGACTCCTGGGGTCCCCCCTGGTCTTTTATTAGGGGATACCCAGTTGAGACCTTCTGAACAGGTGCGAAATCTGGGCGTTATTTTTGACAGTGCGCTGACACTAAAGATGCAGGTGTCGGCCACTGTCAAATCTTCCTTTTACCATCTGAGGAATATCACCTGGATAAAACACCTTGTTCCACATGATGACCTTCCTGTCTTGGTCCACGCTTTTGTTTCTTCCCGTCTTGATTACTGTAATGCTTTATATCTAGGGTTGCCAGGGGTAGATCTCCGTCGCCTGCAGCTGGTGCAGAACGCGGCAGCTAGGTTGTTGACTGGGCTACCAAGAACTTGTCATGTCACACCTGTGCTGTGTGAACTGCACTGGCTGCCAGTGCAATGGAGAATCACCTTCAAGGTCACATTGCTGACCTATAAGACCCTACACGGTCAGGGACCAGGCTACCTGCAAGATCTCCTTTGTCCCTACCGTCCTCTCCACCCACTCTGCTCCTCTGGCGTGGGATTGCTAGAGATTCCCAGGGTTTGTCTTAAATCATCTGGGGCAAGGGCCTTTTCTTTTATGGCCCTGACCCTGTGGAATTCTCTACCTCATCAGATTAGAGAGTGCCTATCTGTGGAATCAATTAAGAGATCCCTGAAAAGTCATCTGTTTTCACTGGCATTTGGTTAGTTTATTTTATGGTTATTTTATTGTTTTATGTTTTTATTTATTATTGCTGATGTTTTATTTCTTGTTTTGTATCAGCGCTTTGATATATTGAAAAGCGCTTTATAAATACATTTTGATTGATTGATTGATTGAATATGGGCGACCATCAAAACGGCGACTCACATTCAGCGCTTTCCCCATGGACTATCCTACAAGGGTAGCAACCCAAAGTGAAAGTGAGCATAGGGAAGGGTGACTGGAAGGGGGGATAGTGAAGGGAAGGGGAGGGATAGGGAAGGGGTCTTAGGGGACTGGTGTGCCTGCTGCTGCCAAGCTAGCCGTGTGGTGTGGTGGTATGGGTGGCTAACTCTGGCTCAGCATGTACCGGGTTTGGGACTGGGTCTGGGAAGGTAGAAATTTTGCCAGTGTCTGCAGCTGCAGGAATTGTTTGTTTTTAAATCCAGACTGTGCTCCCTCTCCAACATGCACCCTCCCCAGAGTTAAGAATCTAAAATCAGGGGACCACAAAAACTCTTTTTGTGTTTCCAGAGGTTGAGTCCCCTGCAAGTGTATATTGCCAATTTGCTTTTTGGTGATATACACTTGCCATAATAACGGTCACTGTTTTGCGATCGCTATCAGTAGTAGTAGTAGTAGTAAAAAGTTTATTTCTGATATCAGAAACAGGATAAAACCCAATTTAGCATCAGCTAATTTACAATGGGGTCCTGCTGTACAAAAAAAAAGTTTCATTTTTAAATACATACAGATGCAAACACTATACATACATAAAACATAATACATATACAATCAGGGGGAAAAAAAGAAGAACAAGATAATAATTACAACAATAAACCATATATATAAGCTATCATGACATGGAACCATTGGGGGGGATCTGGAGGGAAGGTAGTGGTGAAACAGTACTGGGGTTCGGCACCTCAGCCATTTATAATTTCAGAAAACAATTAGGAAGCATGAGGGAGGGCTGGCTGAGCTGGAAGGGGGAGGGACTGCAATAAAAATTTGAAAATGAGGTATTATTGCTTTACTGTAAGCTAATCAAGAGGACAAGGTAAGGCTGGCTGAGTTGGAGGGGAAGGGAGTAAAGTCTCTACACAGGGAATGATGAGTGAGAGCTGGCTGAGCTGGGAAGGGAAGGGAAGGGAGTAAAGTCTCTACACAGGGAATGATGAGTGAGAGCTGGCTGAGCTGGGAAGGGAAGGGAGTAAAGTCTCTGCACAGGGAATGATGAGTGAGAGCTGGCTGAGCTGGGAAGGGAAGGGAGTAAAGTCTCTGCACAGGGAATGATGAGTGAGAGCTGGCTGAGCTGGGAAGGGAAGGGAGTAAAGTCTCTGCACAGGGAATGATGAGTGAGAGCTGGCTGAGCTGGGAAGGAAGGGAGTAAAGTCTCTGCACAGGGAATGATGAGTGAGAGCTGGCTGAGCTGGAAGGAAGGAAGGAGTAAAGTCTCTGCACAGGGAATGATGAGTGAGAGCTGGCTGAGTTGGGAGGGGAAGGGAACGTGTACAGTAAGTGACTCATTTTTTGGCACAAGCTGAAAAAGAAATTCCAGTATTGTACCACTTTGTGTGCAACAGGTGGATGCTTGAGTGGCAACAGGAAAAATGGTTTCTCTTTTTAAGCTGGACACCCAGGACTTTGGGGTGCTGTGAAAACATATTTTTAGGTCTAATTTTGAAAAACCATCACCAGGATCTAGCTAAATGGTTCCTGGTTAGCTAGGTTCAGGTGTTTGTTTTTAAATACATATTTTTTTCTATATTTTCCATGTTTTTTTAGTTTGAAGAAAAAACCAAGATGACCCTCACAACCCAAAAAAGTGTTTTCCATATTGTGATAACTATGTGTTGCGAAACAAAAACACTCTCACAACACAAAAATGTTCATATTGTATCAGAGACTTATCCAAAAAATTTCAAATCCTTATTATTTTGGACCTGATTAATATGTTTTCATGAAACCTTCAAAAGGCATTACCTTGGCAAAGGCCATTTCTACTCTAATAGTTTCAGAAAAAAAAAATCTGTGCTGCCTAGGCTGCAGGTTAGAGCAAGAAAAGGTGTAATAAGTATGAGAAAAGTTTGATTTAACAGTAAAAATGACATTCTGTATCTCAAAAACTACACAAGCTACTATCACAAAACTTCCCATGTCTTGAGCACCTGCAACCTAGAATGTGCATGCCAAATGTGGGGCAATTTTTGTGAAAGCCAACAAAGTTATTAAGGCATAAAAACTGAGGTTTAACATTAAACATCCTACTCAGCTCTAGCAATACTGGTTCTACCCCGCTAATATAATATACATGCAGTATATATATATTTCTTTGCAATTCAACACCACAAATGTAGGGAAATGTGGTGCTAGATTTTCCAGCCCTAACTCCCGACCCCCACTCCCCAAGCAGCAAAAGGAAAAAACTAATTAGGGTTGGGGATCTCCAGAGTCTTGTTGAATCAGTGGTGGGGTCTTCCTTGGGGTTCTCAATCCTTAATGCCCACCCCCTCCCTTAAGCAAACAAAGTCACACATGATCTCTTCGGCCCTGCATGAAGAGAGCTGCAACAGATTCTGTTAGCAACATGTGCCGAGACATACTTCTCTACTTTTTAAGAGTGTATCACTGTGAGGCACTGGCTTGGAACTGTACCTTGTGGTTCAGAAAGGAGGCTATGGGTTGGTGGGAGAAAGGAGCATTAGGGCTGACAACCCCTAGGAAGACCCCAACACTGATTCACCAAAACTCTGGAGACCCAAAACACCAATGTTTTTTCCTTTTGCTACTTGGGGTGTGGGGGTGGAGAGTTAGAGTTGGAAACCCTAAAGCCACATTTCCCTACTGTTGTGGTATTAACTTGAACCCTAACTGGTGCATTAATGCAGTTTTTTTTACAAAGAATTTCCTTTCTTTTTGAGATAATGGAATCATACCTTCATTAATGCAGGTCTCTTTGGAACCTGCATCAGATGCACACATGCAGAGGCTTGGCAGAGGACACCAGAAGGAAGGAGTGCTGTGTGACTGGACTTCTCTACTGGGACTAAAGAAGTAGAACTCTTCTACTGGGACCTTTAATTTAGGGTAAAAAACAAACAAAAAAATTAGTGTGTTTGTCTCAGTTAGTTAAAGTGGTTATCTGAACAGTTATCTAGGTGTAAATCTCAGGTGGCTGAAGGGGCTTGATTGCTGTGCAGTTTAAATTACTTGTAGAAAGATCTAGTAAGTAGGGGGACCGGCTTAGCTAGAAGGAAACTAGATTTAAACACTGCCTTAGAAAGATTCTGTCAGTGGCTTGGCAGAGGACACCAGAAGGAAGGAGTGCTGTGTGATTGGACTTCTCTACTGGGACTAAAGAAGTAGAACGCTTCTAAAAAACTCTATTGCCCATCCTCCCACCGAAAGCTAGTTCTACTTTTATAGGCACAGGATTTGGCTGACAACAGGAACTTCCTGTTTGGGAGCAGGAAGTGAGTGATCACAGAGCCACCAAAGATGCACCATCCTAGAAGGGCAAGAGTAGCTCTCTGGCCCCCTCTAGCTGCTGGAGGTCTGCCTCTAAGCAAGTAATGGGTCTACTGAGAAATACAGGATCTTCTTGTCTCAGACCAGGACAATCAGGGCTTAAAGGGCACAGAGGCAGTAAGTAAGCAGAGAGAGAAGGGAAAAAACAAGCAAACAGAGGAAAGAGTAAGGATTCCAAACAATAGTGAAGGGGCCAGAAATAAGACATGATGGGAGTGGTGCAGTGCAGTGGCTGTGGAGCAGCAGTCTTCCGTCAGACGTTCTGGAGGATGTGGTGTTGTCCCATCTGCAGGCAGTCACCTCTCTGGGCTGAGGGGAGAGGTTGCTCATCTCCAGGCCGAGTTGGCCAGGATTTGTGTGACCTCCTCTTCCATCCAGGGACCACCAGGGCCACTGCTGTTGCCTCAGAGGTTGCAAAGAAAGAGGAGCAGTTGGACCACAGTGGGCTCAGGGAGGGTGAGGGTGGTGGAACAGAGGTGTATTCCTCCAGTTGTACCCCTCCACAATTCCTATGCCATTCTGGCAACATGTGGCTCCTTTATGGAGGCACCCACAGTGGAGACCAAGGAGGATGCTGGGAACCTTCACAAAGGAGAGCCATGGGAGGGTGGCATGGGACCCCACAGAGGAAGGAAACAACTCATGGTGGAGGACTCCATTGTCAGGAAGGTAGAACTGGGGGATGAAAGGGAGAGGGAGTAAGGTGCCTGCCGGGTGCCATGGCTTGGAGGGACAGGGAGCGAATCCTCAGGATTGCCAGAGCAGCTGCACAGGGGAGGGTGCTTGATGTCATTGTCCACCTAGGGACAAATTACCTGGCTAAGAAAGGGATCAGAGCAGTGCAGGAAGAGTTTGTGGAATTGGGGAGGGGCCTTAAACAAGTAGCACACACGGTAACCGTCTTGGAGGTGCTGCCTGTCTATGGCGTATGAGAGGCTAGGGTGCTCCACACCATAGGATTCAGTCAGTGGTTGAAAAACTGGTGCAGAGTACAGGGATTTGGCTTCATTGGGGACTGGGGGTCCACCTGGAGTGATGCGAGCCTATACTGGCATGAGGGGCTGCATCTATCCAGGAGGAGAACCAGGATTCTAGGTGATAGGTTTAAATGCTTCATTGGCAAGTATTTAAATTAGCCAAGGGGGGAGGCACTGGAAAGGAGCAGGGAAATCCTAGCCCTCCCCAAAAAAGTCACAGTAGTAAGTGCAGTAAACACCAACATAGAGATGTCGATAGGGAGAAGGGCAGGGTTAAATGGAGAAAGTGACAAAGGCAAGAAGGACAGGGATGGGGAAAAAAGGAGTAAGGCTATCAGGAAATGGAGGATAATGAGTACCAATGCCCGTAGCCTGGGCAGCAAGTTCCCTGAACTGGTGGCCTTGATGGAAGAGGGATGCCTGGATATCGTAGCAGTCACAGAAACATGGTACACAGAGGACCATGACTGGGATGTTAATAAACCAGGGTACGTAACCTACAGGAGAGACAGAGAGGGGAGAAGCGGGGGGGAGGAGTAGCTCTCTATGTAAAGGAAGAGATAAAAGCAACTGAACAAGAGAGTAAACAGGGAGGAGAGGAGGCACTGTGAGTCACCTTGGAGACTGGAAGTGGCACCACAATCTGCACAGGGGTTGTATACAGACCCCCAGGTCAGTGGGAGGGAATGGACAAGGATATGATAGAAGGCATTCTTAGGATGGCAGAGAAAGGGGAGATACTGTTCATGGGAGACCCGAATATGCCAGATGTTAACTGGAGCACACTTGCTGCAGCCATATCCAAGAGCAGGGCCATTCTCAAAGACCTGCAGGTGGCATGCCTCAGACAGCTAGTTTCGAAACCCACTCGTGAGGGAGCAATCTTAGACCTCATACTCTCAAATGGGACAGTGAGAGGATCTCAAATCTAGAAGCGAGTTGCCATCTGGGAACAAGGGACCATCAAACAGTGTGGTTCACGTTAAACTCAGCTACAGAGTCAAGCCATACAAAAGTGAGGGTCCTGGACTTCAGGAGGGCTGACTTTGGCAAGATGGGAGAGTGCCTCAGAAAAGCACTAGCAAACAGACTAGAAGGAGGGGTGGAGCAACAATGGGGAATCATCAAAACTGCCATCACAGAGGCAACAAGCCTTTTTGTGAAGCAAATAAACAAATCAAAATGAAAGAAAAAGCCACTATGGTTCTCAAAAGAGGTGGTGGGGAAAGTCAGGAAGAAAAGGATAGCATTCAGAAAGTATAAGGAAACACAGAAGGAGCAGGACAGAGAGCTGTACCAGTTAAGGCAGAAGGAAGCAGGGAGGGAAGTCAGAATAGCAAAGGCCCAAACTGAGAAAAGGATAGCCAACTCGGTTAAGAAGGGGAATAAAACCTTTTATAGGTACATCAGAGAGCATAGAAAGACAGAGGGAGGGATAGTGAGGCTGAATAGAATGAATGGTGGGTGGGAAGAGGGGGATAGTGAAAAAGCAGGGATACTGAATGAATATTTCTGCTCAGTATTCACAAAAGAGACGGGAGGTGCCTAATCCAATTAACAGAAGCACTCTGGATAGGGGGTTGATCCCAGTCCTTTCACAGAAGAAAGGGTTCTGAAAGAACTCCTAAAACTGAAGGTGGACAAAGCAATGGGGCCTGATGGAATTCGCTCCAGAATTCTAAAAGAATTAAGGGGAGAACTAGTGAAACCACTGACTACCCTTTTTAACAAACCATGGGAGGATGGTGTGGTACCTGAGGACTGGAGGAAGGCAGATGTGATTCCCCCTTCACAAAAGTGGGACCAAGACAGAGGCAGGAAACTACAGACTTGTCACTTTGACCTCTGTTGTAGAGAAAGTTATGGAATCACTTCTGAAGGAAAGAATTGTTGAGTACCTAGAGGCCAGTGGGGCACAGGACCCAAGGCAGCATGGGTTCACAGAGGGAAGGTCATGTCAAACGAATCTAATTGATTTCTTTGACTGGGTGACCAAAGTAGTAGACCAGGGAGTGGCTGTGGACATGGCCTACCTAGACTTTAACAAGGCATTTGACACAGTCCCACACAAAAGATTAATAGTTAAATTAACCAGCCTGAGAGTTGGTCCCGGGGTGGTAGCCTAGGTAAAAGATTGGCTGAACAACAGGACACAGAAGGTAATTGTAAATGGAGTCCACTCTGAAGAAAGAGGGGTTACTGGTGGGGTACCGCAGGGTTCAGTACTGTTCCAGTCCTTTTTAATGTCTTTATAAGTGACATTGCAGAGGGACTGGAAGGAAAAGTATGCCTCTTTGCAGATGACACAAAGATCTGCAACAGGGTTGATACACAAGGAGGTGTGGAAAGGATGAGAAGGGACTTAGCAAGGTTGGAGGAATGGTTGGAAGTATGGCAGCTAGGATTCAATGAAAAGAAGTGCAAAATAATGCACGGGAAACAAAACCCAGAGGAAGATTACACAATGCGGGGGAGGTAGTAACAAAAACAAAAGGAAAGGGACCTGGGGGTAATCATATCAGATGACCTTAAGGTTAGCAAGCAATGTGAGAAGGCAGTAGGGAGACCTGGGGGTATACTGGGATGCATAGGGAGAGGCATCACCAGCAGAAAACAAGAAGTTGTTATCCCTTTGTACAGACAGTTGGTGAGACCCCATCTGGAGTACTGCATCCAGTTCTGGAGATCCCATCTCTGCAAGGACATAGACAGGATAAAGGCAGGCCAGAGGAGGGCAACTAGAATAGTGCAAGGTCTACAAGAGAAGCCATACAAGGAGAGACTAAAATCAGCGAGGGATTATTTCCTTCTTTACAGGTGCAATTTTAAAAAAAGAAAGCTCAACAAGGGACAGTTTTCATTTTTTGCAGGGGGATCCAGACCATAACCAGCACTGGGGTTGGTCACCCCAATGTTGGGATAATCTTTAGCGGCGCTGGGGGTGGGCACTGCACTGTCCTCACTTACATATTGGGGAGGAGGGTGACCTGGAGGAGAGAGGACATAAGAAAGCAGTATGGGGTGGGGTGGGCACCCTGGTCTCCTAGGATGTTGAGATAGATAGATGGATAAATAGATAGACAGACAGACAGGCAGATTGGATTCTTTGTGCATTAATAGAATGGTCAGATCAAAGGAGAGATGGAGTAACCGAGTTAACATTTATCCACTTTTTTTAGTATGAATTATGAAAAAAGCATATATTATATGCAAACTGGTCACTGACATTTCAATGCATGATTGTAGACATGGAGTCCGATAAAGAGCCTGTTCACCTCACTTGTCTGTATGTTAAAAGCAAGCCTTTTTTCTGGCAGTCACAGTTATCTTATTCAACTGTCATCCTCAGTGTTAGCAGTGTCACTGAAGTTTAATTACATCTAGTATAAATGTGACGTTGAGAATTTCAAATCACAAGACACATGAAACTTAGAGAATGCAGCAGTGTTATGGAATACTAATATGCTATTTGGAATGTTAGTAATGACTGTGGCAATTTGATGTGATGTTGTGGAGAATGGGGTGGAAGGTTGGGAATGGAACATTGCCAACTGAGAGTTATCTCTCAAAGTGCACAAAATGCATACCAAACACATTGTTGAGGTGTGTCATACTTGGCATCTCCCACAATTACCTTTACGGGAACAAAGTGGCGTTTCAGATTTCTTCAGATTCCCTCAGCCTCCGCCTCTCCCCATCTCTCACTCATATTATGCAGACACACAGCAACAGGTCAGATATCTGCCATTCATCTGACAACTGTCAATCAGATATGAGACATCCAAATGAACAATGCATAAGTAGATATCACATAAAAATTTGATAGTACAAAAATATCTATTAAAAAACAAAACAAAAAAAAACTTTAATTAGTCTGGCCTGGTGGTGCTGAGAGTTGAGGCACTGGATGCCACACCTTACACCACACTGGTGACCTGAGTTCCAGGAGTGAGCTCAGGCTGCCATGGGTTGGATGGGGGAGGGATGGTGCAGAGCTGGGTCGGGCTGCCGCAAGGCAGCTCTCCTCTTCGGGGAGGGAAGTGAAAGTTCCCCAGCTCTTGGCTACTGCCTGGTGGAAGCTAAGCAGTAGCACCAGGCCACAGGTAACCCTGGTATTAGGTTGGGTGCTCAGAAGGGGCTGTCACTGGAGCCACAAAGCACATATGTGCCTCCATGCGCATGTGTGACTGTATTCCGGGGTCCTGGTTAACATGGAGGAAAAAGTCATGAAATACCATGTCTCCCCCATTGCCAAGTAGGTGCAGGAGGCAACGGAGAAGCAAAAAGCTATGTGGGAAAAAAAAACACTTTAATTACTGAATATGCATTGTTAATTTCTGTACACACTACTAATTCACGGAGATGCCCATGATACTACAGTTCACTGAACTTTTTTTTAATGTTACACCAAATGTCACATTACTCTAGGTGGGGTATCACATGTGAGTGATACAATGGAAACACCATGCCCCTCTTCCTGATAGAAATCTCCTTCCCTATGACACCCCAACCATCTAGGCACCACCTTGCTTGGGGCACCTGAGGTACCCAGAAACAAGCAACAAGGGCTGGAGAAGGGTGATCTGTGTTGGGGTTAGCTGGGGTTGTATAAGATTTGTGAGTGGAATTGCAGCAGCAAGCGATAGGTCAAAAGCCACACCAGAAAATGCCAAATGAGCATTAAATTCTTCCAGTAGTAGTTGTTTATCAGTTAGGATGTAAAGAGGAACTTTCGTGATTGTCCAAAAAGTTACAGCTTGTAGTCATTATATGCAGTAGTAGATCTGGAAAGGTGTGTGCATTTGTTATTTTGGCCAGGGTTTACTCTGCCTTCCATAATTTGGATTTGTTTTTGGGCTCTGCTGCATTTGCCATTGCTGTTCAGCTGCTGGGCTGCTAGCTCCAGATGACATCATTGTAGGATAGGGGAGTGACTCACACTACGCAGTACCTTGCAGTTGCAACAGTGTTGCAAGGGAAACCTACCAGTACTCAGTATACATACTGTGTTCCCCCTCCACAAGACACCCTGTTAACAACGCATTATGCCAAAATCCAAATGCCTTGTCAGTATGTTGGGTTTTTTTTTTCGTGAAATTGAATCTGCCCTACAGTGATGTCAGCAGTACAACCCTAGATCCACAGCAACACCATTTGCAATAGAAGCTCTGGTACACCCTGCAGCTTTTAGCAGCTCAGAATGCAAAAACTAACTGCAGCTCACAGTAATTAAATACTATTCCAGAATCAATGCAAGAAGGGGTAATTTATGCATGAAAGTCAAAAGGACTGGTGAAGGTCCTCTTTAACCATCCACCTCGAGCTTACCCAGTAGCGTGGAAGGAGCTGTTCCTCCTTCAAGCGACTTGATTGTCTGCCAGAATCCGGAAGGATTATTTTTAAGTTTCCAGAAGGCTTAAGTAATAGTTTAGCTTAACTGTACATATTAGTTTGGTGCAAGGGTTCCTTTTTTATGTGAACACCATGCAGTCCTGAGTTGATTTGTTTTCCTGGCTGTGTCCCTTTGTATGTCCCTGTCCTTCAACACCTGCTTTAATTCCTTAGTGACCCAGGGGCAGATTTGTTTTTCTCGATCTACGTTTAATTTATGGAGCATGCTGATGTATTACAGATAGGATTTGTTGGTTAAATCTATCTACTGTTTTATGCACCGAGGGGCTAGGTAAAACTATTGCCAATTAATGTTTGCCAGATCCAGGCGATAGTCACACTGAAATGGGAGAAACTTCTTTATGATGGATGGAGGATTCTACAGGCCATTTGCAACTTCCTCTGACACAAGCATCTCCATTATGGTCACTACAATCATTACAAAATACAGCAGTAGTTGTGATTTTCTGTGGTGTATTGGTAAGGAACACGTCCAATAGAGAGGAACTGGAGTTGGCTGTAATAATGAAATCTATGAGCAGCCTGAAATAATAAAGTAACACCCAGGGTTTGGGGAAAACTGCTTCATGTTCAGTACCTGATACAAAGTTCAAACCGAATGACTGGAACCTGTAGGTCATCGCAGGGGTTAGAAATGTGTTGATTATATAACGTTTTGACAGTTTTCTGAGTTGTATGGAGCTGTCAATAAATTGCCATACTGTTTTCACATGATATCAGCTGTGGACAATGAATTATTTTTTTTACTCTCACAGGTGTTTTTTGAGAAATTTCTCCATATGCAAGACCTCTGCCCTTGAGTCTGGAACCTTTACACAATTGAATCCTCCCTTGATCTGTCTCCCAGTCAAAGTGAGCTATCCCTTTCAGAGACTGAGTCACACAACAAAAGTAATCGAAGGAAGTATAATACGTTAAAATAAATAATTATTGTTTACCATCAATAATACACAGAGATGAGTCACATACTATAAAACTTGATAAAAGACGAGTATGTATTTTGACTCAAGAATTACAGAGCTTCATCTAGCATGCATGTACAATCATTGTAAATGGAAGCACCACTGTTCGTTGATGGCAAATCTGCCGACATCCCCTACAGCGATGGCACAATGCTGACATGTGGTATTGTGCCATCCAGAAACAAAGTGTTTTTTGAGGGGGGCTGTGCCCCCTGCCCCCCCAGCACCCTCTCAATTATATATGATCAACTCCAGAGTTGTTTTGGGAAGGGGGCAGAACACTGGGAAACACTGCATCAGTGAAACCCGGACCATTACAGCAACTTCCACTGTAAAGGTCTTTTTTCAGGTTTCGCTGTTATGGTGTCACTGTGCAGTGGGCCACCAATTGTAAAGCCCTCCCCCCTTTTTTCATAGTGTTCATTGTCATACCATTCCCAAATAGCCAACCCCCAGCTCTGTGAAAATTTATACTGGATTATGGGATCTCTAATGACTCGAGAACAGCAGATAGGTACAAACTATTATGTGCTAAGTAAGACAATTTCTTGCTTGTTGTGTTTGGCAGCTGTTGGATGTTCCTAGGAGGAGGAGGAGGGAGGAGGATCGGAGATCGTAAACTGCACTAATACATAGATACTGAATGAATTGGGGGAAGTAAGCACCACAGTCAGTATTGTTAGTGCAAGAGTAATACTTAAATCTAAAAAACACCAACTCTGTAAACATTTAGGATACAAAACTAGAAAATGGACTATCAGACTGCAGTAAGGCAATTGCAACTGTAAATTCTGTAGAGCGTCTTGTTTCAAATTTGAATATTTTCTTTTATATCTGACACTGGCTAGATAAATCCTACAAATATTTCATTTATCTTGAGAAAAGGCCGAGTGCTGGTGAATATCTTTTCTGCTGACAGTGTGTCCGGAGTGGACTCTTAAGTAGTCACAACCATAGAAACATATAATTTGTCAGCAGATAAGGACTGCATAGCCCACCCAGTCTGCCCATTTTTCCCTATCTACAGTATCACCGTAGACCCTACTTAATCTCCTGTTCTTTCTCCCTTCCCTCATTCCTTTTGCCTAAGATTCTCTTATGCCTATCCCAAGTTTTCTTGAACCCTTCCACTGTTTTCACCCCAACTACTTTGGCTGGTAAGCTGCTCCACTGAAATTAGTCCTAGACTGATCAACTTTGGAGATTTGCCCACACCTGATCATTACTGGTGGAGCCTAAGTAACAAGCTAGCCAAATGCTGGAAAGTGTTCTCTTTGTACAAATTTGACATGGGATGCATTTAAGGAGAAGAGCAGCACATCTGCCTGTGAGACGACTGCTCTTTGCGGGAGACATCCCAGAGATTGGCCCCTGAGGACATAGAAGGTGTCAGGTACCATCTACAAGAACTACTGGCAGCAGAGATTATCAAGGAGTCTAGATGTCCTTACACCTCACCTATAGTGGTGGCCAGAAAGAAGAATGAAACTATACAGATGTGTACAGATTACTGTGCTCTGAATAAGAAGATAGTGCCCAACCAGTACGCCGTGCCTCGAGTTGAAGATGCCCTGGCCAGTTTCATCAGAAGTGGTTTTTGATGTTGGACCTGTAAAGTGGCTACTATCAGATCCTCATGGCAGAGGAAGATAAAGAGAAGATAGCCTTTATCTGCACTCTGAGGTTCTACCAGTTCGAGAGGATGCCCCAAGGATTATCGGGGGTCCCAGCTACATTTCAGAGACTGACGGAGAAAGCAGTAGGAGACGTACAGCTGCTGGAGATGTCAGTACACCTGGATGACTCAGTCATGTTTGGAAGAACATTGTAAGAACACAAAGTTAGACTGATGAAGGTATTGGACAGATTGGAGGAGTTTGGCCTGAAGGTGTCCACTGAGAAGTGCCAGTTTTGCCAGCCATCAGTCAAGCATGTGTGCCATATCATTTCTGCCAGTGGTATACAGACAGACATAGCCAAGGTAGAAACCCTCACCACGTGACCCAGGCCACACAATCTTAAGACTCTGCAGCCATTCCTCAGATTCTGCAGATACTACAGACGGTTTGTGAAAGATTACTCAGTTGTTGTCCACCCCCCCGAATGACCTCACCAGGGGTAACTGCCTACAAACAAGAAGAAAGCCCATTCTGGGAGGGGCAATCCCCCAACAGAGTATTAGAAACTGAATGAACCCTTTGGTACCAGATGGACTGAGCAGTGTGAAGCAGTCTTCAGAGAAAGCATCAAAAGCCTCAGTGAGGCACCAGTGCTAGCTTTTGCAGATTCCACAAAACCTTATATATTGCATCCAGATGCCACTATAAGTGGACTAGGAGCAGTCCTGTACCAGGACCACTCAGAAGGAGTTCATCCAGTGACATTTGCCAGTCACAGTTTGAACCCATTTGAGAAACTGTATCTGATACACAAACATCAATTCTTGGCCCTCAAGTGGGCAGTTACAGAGAAGTCCCATGATAATTTGTATGGGGCCCAGGTCAGTGTAAGGTCACCCTCGCTGGCCTAGGGATATTGCAGATAGTAAGGTCATTTAGGGAGAGGTCTCACACAGAAACACCAGAAAGTGACCTCCTCAACTTAAGGCTGACCTCCAGGGCTTTACAAAGACATGGCAGGGCAAAATGGAACTGCAAATAAAAGGGGTTTAGCAGAATTTGGATACACACAAAGTCAAATGTCAAACGGGGGTAAAACAAAACAGGATCCTTTAATTTTCTTCACTTGAGCTGATAGATGTGATGGCAAATTTCACTTTTTTCCTTTCCAACATTTCAGCAGGCACAGTCTCTGCACGGATTAATGTTTCACTGTAGGGTGAATGAGCCACTACTCTTGGGTTGGCTTCAATCCTGGTGGGGTACTTTTACTGTCAGAAGCTGGCCTTCCCGGAGGCACAGACTAGCTTCTGGAGTTCCTCACCCCAGGCAGCACAGGTGGGGACTCCCCAGGTCTACTGTAGCACATTGTTTTTTCTCTCACTACTACAACAAACGGCTGATAGCAGCTACAGTGCCACAGCTGACAGCATTATTCCATTGTCCTTGTCACAGAACTCCAGAACAAACTCTACTTCCCCACAGGGTTTAGTACAAGGCAGTTTTCCACAGACACAGGACTCTTAAAATATTTGGCTTCAGCCACATGGGGGATCAGTCTGGTGCCACAGGCCAATATCCAGACCCTTATTGTGCTATACCAGCCCACGGTTACACTCTAAGGCAAATTCTCACTTAATGACAGGGGTTTTGGCTTTTCACAGTCATCAGTCCTCACTTGGGGAGGGAGGGCTCCACTGAATGCCAAACCAAGTCACTTTACATGAGAAATAGAGTGAACTTCACCTCAGCTCCTTTGCCCACAGATCGTCACTGGACCAACTTTCTCTCAGACAGACTTCAACCTCTGTCTTTAATTTCTTTTCTCCTACTGGAGAGGGGGGTGGGCATCTCCCTTTTGAGGCTGTTGCTTAACAGCAGCCACCACAAATGAGAAATACTACAATGCCAGGCTCTATAGAGAAAACTTCAGAATAGTGGGAGCTGGCACTGTGCGCCAACTGACAATCACCAGTCTCTGCCCTTCAGCACAGACCACTGACTCCTCCACTTTGAAATGCATCTGTATTAGTTAATCTTGAACCCCTTCCAAAATAGTAACAAATTTCTAAAATTCATGCCAACGCTGCAACTCATCTAAACAGAATGTGATCACACATTACGTCAGTTGTCAAAACAAAACTCAACAGGAGAAATGCTTTGTATTGTTTGCTTATGTGAAATCTGCAAATCAGCCTTCTCGTCTGAGCCTCATTGCGTGGGCTGAGCTATTAGTTATACTGTATCTGCTGACAGCAACTCACAATTCAAGAACTCTGCAAATATACCATTCTTCAAATTGTTTTCCATTGTGCCAATAATGCCAGAAATTCAGGTTGAAAGAGACTGTCTATTAGGTTCAGATGCGTAATACGAAGCTGCTTCACAGTTTTTCCATATGCACACTGACACGTTTTCATCCCAGGATATTTTTTTTATAGTTTGGATTAATTTGCATTGCCTATATCTGTAAATTACATATTATCTCATCATGAATTTGACAATGTCTAATAATCTATAACTGAGTAATTCAGTCAAGTGTTTTTTATGATTATTTTCTTACTAGCTGTTGTAACATGGACAGTGAACAGCTGGTCATGGGGGCTCCCAGCTATCGTGGGCAGGGGAAATACAATGTTTGACTTGGCAGTTGCTGGAGAGGACTGGGAATCTCAGCAACCTCCAAGAGGGTGGGAGGGTGGGGACGCATGGCATTTGGCTTGGCAGTGGCTTGGGAGGATCTTGGTGGCTTCCAGCAACCTCCGAGGGGGAAGCATGGTGTTTGGCTTGACAGTTGCTGGGAGAGAGAAAAAAGCATGGAAACACCTTTAAACCCTGTATATGTAATCTGTCTGTGTGCTGTTCATTTTATAGCAAGTTATATGTCACATATATTCTGAATATTTAGAAATACAGTAGGTAATTGTTGAATATACAAATATCATATTTTAATAGAGACGGGAATGTCATTATATCTTCAAATTAAAATGCAACTGACTTTCATGAAACTATGCCTTCTATAATCTTACAGAAATATTGTATGCTTCTCCGGTAACAGCATCACCCATCCTACCTACCCTCATTCTGTTCTGGTGTTCCCTTCCATGCATCTCAGCACAAATCCATTTTGAAAATAAGCTATGCAGCAACATTATAAACAGCATGTGAGTTTAATGGTATTTTAACACATTAGCCCATGAACACCACTTATTAGTTCACATACTGTAGGTAAACTATTACATCTCAGTTTAATATGCTTTTTATTTGTTACTATATCTTGGATTTAATTGGGGGCATGATTTTATCTTTAATTGTGCATCATCAGGCACACTGCACAAAGCTAGAGAATACTGATTGGGCAGTCATGCATAACCAGACTGTACTGCCCCAGAGGGATTCTGATTACATCAGACCTCGAGAGCAAAGCTTGAGAGGTCCGATGTAATCAGAAGCCAGAGGTGGCAGCATAGGCTGGTTGGGCATGTAGTTGCCCAAACAGTATTTTTTGTAGTATGTAGTTTCTTTTTTTGTTTCAGTTTTTCAGTTTTTTTGTTTCTTTTTTAAACAAAAGTGGTGTTACAGTGCTCCAAGCAGCAGCGAACATGCTGGCAATGTCAGTTCGGAACCAGAACGGCTGTGCACGATTCAGCGTGGTGTAACAAAATTGTTACCAAAAGTATTTCCAGCCAGCTGGAATGTAGTACCACAGAATGGTACAATGACACACTATGCCCTTTGAACTATGGCACAGCAACACTTCAGCTGAGATGGAAATCCATACAGGACAAGGGCCAACTATACACTATAGTATGGTATCTCTATTAACATGGAATGAATATCAATTAAATCACAGGACCGCTGTATACAACTAATGTACTGTGATGATCTACTGTGCACAACTAACACTGTAACGATCTGCTGTGCACAATTAGCACTCTGTGATGATCCGCTGTGCACAACCAACACTCTGTAGTGATCTGCTATGCACAACTAACACTCTGTGATGATCCGCTATGCACAACCAACACTCTGTGGTGACCCGCTATGCACAAGTAACACTCTGGTGATTCGCTATGCACAACCAACACCCTGTGATGATCCACTATGCACAACTAACACTCTGTGATGATCCGATATGCACAACTAACATTTTGTGATGATCCGCTATGCAGAACTAAATTTCTGTTATGATCTGCTGTGCACAATGAACACTCTGTGATGATCCACTGTGCAAAACTAACATTGTGGCGATCTTCTGTGCACAACCAACACTCTGTGATGATCCGCTGTGCACAACTGTGGGAGGGCTTAAACCCGAGACTCAATGTGGGGAATAGCTCCTCCCACAACCTCTACTTAAACCCATCACTAATGTACCTTCCTTGCTTAGGGAGTGTTTTTTATCCCTGGGCTCCTTGCGTGGCTTGTATAGCTGTGCTGTTCCTGCACCTCCTGCTGCTCTGTCTGGTCTGTTCCCCTGCCCTCTGCATCTCCCCATTTTCACTCTGGTTTGCTTTCATCCATTTCATTTGTGTCTCTCACCTTTTATCCGGTGGCCTGGCTCATTTTCCCCTCTCTCTGCGGCTCGTTCTGCTTTCCCACTCCACTCCTCTGTTCGTCTCCCTCCTCCGCTGGGCCTGGGTTTTCCCCCCTGTGTGTTTCTTTTTGGGCTTAATGCCTGCATTCCATCCCTTCTGCTGCTGATGCTTCCAAGCATCCCCAAACCTCTATCCATTTTTGAGCTTTCTCCATCTCCCCTCCCAATGCACGCCTGCTTCCTGTCTGTCCTCTGTGGGTGTCCCATTCACCTTCTAGATTCTTGCCCTACTACATGCCGTCTTTCCACCAGCAACTGACATGAAGTTCCTTCGCTTCTATTTTCCTGGACTGCTCTGCTCTCTACTCTGCTCTGCTCTCCTCCTCCTCCTCCTGTCCCTCTCATTTCCCCCCCTTTTCTCCCCTCCACCCCCACTGTCCTGCATCCTAGTGACACTCCTAGTTTCCTCATCCCCTCTCCTCTACCTCCCTTGTGTACCTCCTCCCTGTTTCCTTCCCTTTGTTTCCTTCTCTCTTGCCACCCCCCCCCTCTCTGCCCCTGGCTTTCCTCATGGTCTCCCATCCTCCAACCCCCTCTCTGCCCATAATCATTCCTTTGGCCCCTCCCTCTGCCCTCTCTGCCTCATCTCTCTCCCATTTCCCACATTTTCTCATTTCCCCGATCCCTCCCCATCTCCCTCAATTTCCTCTTGTTATCCTTCTCCCTCATTTTACTTTTGTTCACCTCCCCTTCCCACCCTGGTAAGTCACCCCTCCCATAGGCTTCAGGGTCTCTGCCTTGTCACTTCTCACCCTGGTAACATGGGCCTCCCTGCTCTCTATTCTTATTAGCACTTCAGACACTAGAACTGTTGCTTTAACAAGTTCTGGCAACCTAGATAAGTGTTTTCATATCTTACCTAATTTTAGTTCTGATGCACACTGTATTTCCTGAAACATCCAATATTGCTAACTGCCTTATTTTCTTAACTGGGCCAAGTGACCTTGTCCTAGTTATACCACTGTGTGATACCCTGACCCCAAAGCAACTATCTATATCTGCAAAAGTGGATAACTTTACCAACGGAACCTGTTCTAGCATTTTCTGCTCAGTATTTTGTACTCATTTGATACTTTTACTGGTTGTAACATTACCCTACTGTAAACTGAACATTTGATGATTGTGTATATGTAACCTCTGTATTTTGAATTAGTACATATGTGATTGCTATGACGTGGAACCTCTGTAAAAGAGCTTTTGGCTCAAAGGTACCATCCTAGATAATAAATAAATAAATAAATAAAGTAAGTATAATATTGACCATATTCTTGCATCCAGCCACCCACCCATTATGAATATGTCTCCACTGACTTGAACTATGTATATCATTCTAATTTGACTATGTATGGTGTGCAGCCCATCCTTTGAACTGGGGTGGGGGATCTGACGGGTTGGTACCGCGTTTACTTGAGGATGTTTTAAACATCTGCAGTGGCGCATCATACCAGTGTTAGGAAATGGCTACGCGTGTCCTGTTCCTCCATCCCAGCCTACTACCTGCATTTCTGCAGGGTACACAGCAGCTCGGCGGTTATGATTCTGCATAACGCCTCATTCAGCATGCTGGGGCTGCAGCTCTTGGCTCTCTGAACCTAAGCATGTTCCTTTTGCTGCCCACTGAAGGACTACTGCCTGTTACTCAGCGACTTCTGTTATTCTGACCCTAACCAGACACAATACTGCATCCCGTACCAGACAGCTGAATTAGCGCTCGAGACTCGCACTTAGTCAGAGGGAGGACTGCACTGCCAGTTCACCAATTATGCCTACCAAGGCAACAGTTTCTATGTGTTTTTTAACAGGTCCTCTGCAGTAACCTCCTCCATACTGTAAATGTCATCCTGTTGTAACCATTCTGTTTCATTTCATCTGCACCCTCTGTTCTTCTCCCTTCCTCTCCAGGTAACATTTTTCTACATTTAATTCAGTGTCTGTCTACCGTATGGTGTCAGTTTGTGTATATCTGACCTATGCCCTGAGCTGCAACTTCTGTCCACCTTCCCCGACCACAGTTTCATTTGTTGTTTCCCTGCTATGGCTATGATCTTGCAACATCTGTTGGGAAGCTCATGCTAGCGCTGCTCTGCCTATGTGTAGTGCTGGTGGTGGTGGTGGTGGGGAACGGGGGGGTCTTGTCTGTCGGGCTGCCCTCAGATGCCTTGGTTTGCACTTTGCGATGAAGTCTTTTGAGGAGCTGTGATTTTCCCCTGATTCCTCCTGTATCTTATTCCTGACTTCCCACCTCTCTGGGCTGGCTGCTGAGGTAATCATCCCTTTCCAGGAACATTAGCACTGCCTGCCTCTGGATGTCTGGGGGTGGGGGGAGGGGTGCTTCCATTCTTCTGTACCTAGTCATCCTGGCCGACTCGCTACTGCAGCCTACGTCCTCAGTCACTTCCACCCCCATACTTCTCTCTCTCTCCGGTTCCTGCTTCAGTTGCAGTGGGGCCTTCCTCCCATGCATTGTTCCTGCTTTCTCGGCTGGACCTTGTCTATACCAATGCCTGTTTATGTGCTTACCATTTCTATCATGCTACGTCTGTCTTACCATACATGTGTACTATTCATTATGCCTATCTTATTTCAGTTCTCTACTCTACTCCCTTTCTACAGCAGAGTTCTGTGCTTTTAGCGAGCCCATACCAGCAGTACTTTGGATTCCATCTCCAACTTGCATCTTCTGAGGTGCTGAGCAAAGGTAGAGTTCTCCTGTATACTGGGGATGGGATTCTGTTACAGTTGTTACCTCCTACTACATGCCAGCTGGCATCCTCTGTCCCTAACTCTGCTTGGCAGCTTTGAGTGCAGGTTAGCTCATGCTGACTACCAGGGATGGGAGCCATGTCTACAACTTACTGTGTCATACCATGCCTTCTCTACCTCATGTGCCTTCATCATCCTAACTATGCCTAGCTGTCTCCGGTCAAAATCATCCTGCCTCAACAGTCACCCATGGATGCCTGAGTTTCTGTTCAACTGCTTCAACCTTATGCATTCTCATCTGTTGCCTGGATGCTGCTTCTGTGCAGGAACAAGACCTTGTCCTGCTTGCCTCCTCCATTCTACCTGGTCTGCGGCCTCAATTCCCATTCCATCACTCTGACTTTCATGGCTTGGAGCCTGACTCTGCATTCAACTGATTCCACCTCATGCATCCTATTCCTATGCAGATTGCCACTTCTGTTCAGGACCGGAATCCCTATACCTCGCTGCCTTTCACCTCCTAACTCCTCCTTCCTGTAACGTGTTAACCCTCTACTAGTTATGGTTATATTTGTGATATAAATATATGTTTATTTGAATGTCTACTTAGGGAAATGGCAGCGAGTAGCTTTTAAAGAGGCCTGACCTTTTGACCTCAAAACAGGTGCTACGTTAGCTATATAACTAGTTTCCTTCTCTGTGTTGACATATAGTTGCAAGACTTCCTGGGACATAATAAAGGCCAGGTTATGATGGTTGTAAACTATCCCTTTACTTTGAAAGGCAGGGACAAAGTATGCATTTTATGACCTCTGAGGAAAAGGCCAGTTTTAACTGATTTCTGTTAGCTTTCACAACTAGGTGAACACAGCTCCTCAGGAAACTTCTGATGACATCAAAGGGATAATTCTGTCTGTCATAAGGCCTCAGTAATTAAGAAGATATTTTTTTTTATTGGAATGTTTGAATAGTGGGCTAAGAAATATGACTGATAAATTAATTCAAGTTCTCAGGTTTGAGTGACCTCACAGCCAGCATCTGTGAGCTGTGTCATCAGGGAGGAGGAGTTTTGTGATACATATCACTAGCCAGCTAGGAGAAAAGGAGTGCATTTGGCATTTTGGTTTTTGGCTTTTGGCAGTTTGCCTCTGATTTTTAGGTGGGACTCCTGACAAATTCTCACAGCAGTTTAGGTAATTTCAACCACATATTTATTTACTTGAAACCTAGGGTAGTAGAACATCAGTAATAAGGCTTTGTTTTGTATAATTATCCATTTACTTTAAAAGACTGTAAACCCAATTGTATATGTTCTGTGTTTTGTATTTTATCTATTTTAAATATTTAGTAAACATTATTTTTCTTGAAATTCTGCCTGTGCCGTTTTCATTTTTCTTTTGCATGTGAATGCCGGAACAGTATTTGATCATTCTGACAACTGTTAAGGGCTTAAAACTGTGTTACTGTCTTGCTAAGTTAAGAAATGACTGAGGTCTCAAATTGAGTTAACAGGGTAGAACTGTGAACCAGGCTGGGTACCTACTGGATGAAGTATTGCACTGCATTTCCTGAAAGAATGTGTGATATCTGATCCTGTTACTGGGTGTGGTAGTGAAAAAGGGTTCATATTTTACCTCAGGACTCAAGGCTACTAAGTGATTCAGACCCAAAACAGACAGGAGGGTCACCCTGTATGTCTCTGGTTCAATATTGCACTTCGAGGTTTGGCACTGGTGGGAGCAGAGGGCCTGACCTCTGGAGTGTGGCTGTAACAGTTCTGGTTGACAGCGGTGAAATTTAATAATTTGGTAACACGAGCATTAACAGTCCAGTGTGTCAGATTGGTAACTGTAACAGCTCACATGCAAAATAAGGCAGTGATTTAAAAAGTAAAGAACTATATCATTGTGCTTACAGTCTAAGTTACCTACCTGTTTTATTTTTTTCAGGTGTAAGCTACTGTAGCCATAGCTTAGGGAAGAAGATGACTTCCAAGTACAGCGAGTACACTGCAGACTACCTGAGGCAGTTGTGCCAAGAAAGAGGAGTCCAGCATGAGGGACTAGTCAAAAAGCAAAACCTAATGGAGGCTCTTGTGACAGCTGATGCCAAGACCTCGAGTCATAGTCAATGACTGGAAAGGACCAAACCTTGGGCTTAAAGGGGCCAGGGTCCAACGCAGTGTCCAGACCCAGGGAGGAGGACAGCAGGACCAGTGCAAGCCAAGAGCCACAGCAGCAGGAGAAGGTCACCAACATTCTGGAGTCAGAAGGGATCAGACTGCAGATAGAGTTGCAGAGAATGGAGCTGGACTTCGAACAGAGGACGTGGGAATTTGAGAGACAAGAGAAGCAACAGTAGTGAGCCACAGAGGAAAGAGAGTGTCAGCGTCAGAGAGAGGCTGAGCAAGAGCAGCGAGAGGTCAAGGAAAAAGAAAACCAGCACTGGAGAGAGGCTGAGCGAGAGGAAAGAGAGCGACAGCTTCAGAGAGTGGCTGAGTGAGAACAGCGAGAGGCCGAGTGACAAGAGTGTGAGCACCAGACGAAATTTGAACTGGAGAAGCTACGACTCCAAACACCAGTGTCAGAGCAGGTAAGTGGTCTGGGTGAATCTGGGACTCCAGGCGCATATTACAAATTAAATTCTAAATTGATAGCTGGATTTATAGGGGGGAAGATATGGATGCATTTTTAAATTCCTTTGAAAAAGTATGTATTCAGGCAAAATTCCCAGAGAGTCCTGGAGCTTCCAGCTATCTCCACTGCTTACTGGGAAAGCTTGTGATGCATTGGGTCAAATTGACAATCAGAACAGTAATGATTATGGCAAACTAAAAGCTGCCTTGCTAAAGAAATATGATTTAATAGCAAAGGCACACAGAGTTAAATTCTGTAAGCTCAGGAGAAGCCTTGCCATGAGCTATGAGGAGCTAGCCACTGAACAACGTCAGTTTTTAAAATGTGGTGGGAAGGGATTGAAGCAGGCTCTGTAGAGAAAATTGAAAATGTTTTACTGTTAGAGCAGTTTTTGGGGGCATGCCCAGCACAGCTGAAAACCTGGCTAGAGGACCGAGATCCAAAAACAGTGCACGAGGCTGCTGAACTCTTGGACCGCTATGCCAGGAGCAGACCTGCTCTGAGAGGGAATGGGATAGGCGGAGCAGTGCAGAAAGGGAAAAGCACACCTTCAGGGCAGCTAAAACCCTCCCTGCCTCCACTGAAACCAGGCAGCTCCAGGTTACCAAGAAAATATTTGCTTGATAAAAGAAATGAATGTTGTGTTTGCAGACAACCTGGGCATCTTGCCAGGCAGTGTCCAAAAAGGGCAGTGAGTGCACAAAGTGGTATTAGGAAAGAAGTGGGTTGTTTGTGTATCCCTGAAAGCATGCCAGTAAATATGAGGGAGCACATACACCCAGTTACTGTGAATGGGGTAGAGACCCATGCATTAAGGGACATGGGGGTGTCCCTGACTTTGGTAAAAGGGGATTTGGCAGAGCCTGAACAGCTTATACCCAATCAATTTGTGTCTGTACAGGAATTCACTGGGGAGGAAAAAACACTGCCACTTGCTAGTGTTCTCCCGGACTGGGGTGAGGCAGGGGAGACTGTGCAAAAAGTTGCAGTAGCAGAGAACCTTGCTCTCGACGTAATTGTTGGGAACAATCTCCAAAAGAGGATGGTGTGTGCACTTACCCACTATCAAGCAGCAAAGGTAAATTGTAGTTTCCTGGACCCCATAGAAGCCCCTGTAGAAACCACTGGGAGGCTGGTTTCCCAAACTGTGTCTCCTGATATGGAGAATAGTAAAGGGAGGGTGGAAATTCCCCAGGTAGCAGTTAACAGAACAGCTACAGAAGGTGACTCTGAGGGGGGAGGGGTAACCCATTGTCAGAGGATTAGGGATGGCAGTGATCCTGAATGCCCTGACGCTAGAACTAGGGACCCTAGTTTAGAAACTGGAGAGGACCTGTCCCATGCCTTGGGAACGTGTATAGATTTTGCAGCTACTCAGAAAAATGACCTTAGTTTAGAGAAGCTGAGGGTTTGGGCAGACTCTGACAGAGCACAGGAAGGTGATGGGAAACATAAGGTTTACTGTGAAAATGGATTAATGTATACATGGGATACTAAGACAGAGGAAGGGGTGATGGGCAGGCAGCTTGTCGTTCCCCAGGGGTACCGTGAGTGGTTGCTCAAGACTGCTCATGATATTCCCATGTCTGGACATCTGGGAATTGCCCGCACTATGCAGTGATTGGCCCAGAATTTCTATTGGCCTAACTTCACCGACCAGGTGCAGGAGTATTGCAGATCTTGCCACTGGTGCCAAGAAATAGGGAAGGTGGATAAGAAAACCCAAGCTGCCCTAATTCCCTTGCCTGTAGTGGAGGAGCCATTCCAGAGGGTAGGAATGGATATTGTGGGGCCTTTGAATACCCACAGCTCCTCTGGGAAGAGGTTTATCCAAACAGTGGTGGATTATGTCACCCGGTACCCAGAGGCAGTCACCCTATCCTCACTGAGGACAAAGTGGCGGATGCCTTGCTAGGGATTTTCTCCCGTGTTGGGTTTCCACAGGAGGTTATCACTGATCTTGGGGGTTCCTTCATGTCAGACTGATGAAATGTTTGTGGGAGAAGTGTGAGGTGGTGCAGAGATGCACAACACCTTATCACCTGCAAGCCAATGGACTTGTGGAAAGAATCAATGGTACCCTCAAATCGATGCTCCAAGTGTTTGTGGAACAGCATGGGAGGGACTGGGAGAAATACCTTCTCCACCTGTTGTTCGCATACAAGGAGGTGCCCCAAGAGTCGACAGGGTTTTCCCCCTTCAAGCTCTTATATGGACGCAGGGTACGTGGACCCCTAGACTTGATCCGGGAGAACTGGGAAGGCTAGCTTACTACCCAAGGAACTCCCATAGTGGATTATGTCCTTAAGTTTAGGGAAAAGTTGAAGAAGCTTATGGGAACAGTTCAGAGCATCCTGGCAGCTGCCCAACAAAACCAAAAGGTATGGCATGACCGCAGAGCCAGAGCTTGCTCATACACTGTGGGTCAGGAGGTCATGGTCCTAATCCCGGTCTGGAAAGATAAGCTGCATGCTGAGTGGGCAGGACTGTACAAGGTAGTCAGACAGGTGAATGATGTAAACTACATAACAGAACTACCTGACAGGAAGCATACCCAAGAATGTACCATGTCAACATGATGTAGTCATATGCAAATAGGGCTGACATGGTCTTTGCAGTGTGGTCCTGAGGAGGGGACGGATGAAGAGGACGCCCTTCTGGACTTGCTGGAAGAAAGCAAGTGTGAGTCCTCTATGGAGGCAATTAAAATGTCACCTCAGTTGACCCCGGACCAGATCCAGGAAGTAAGGGAGGGTTTTAGCAGACTTTACCCCATTGTTTAGCACCAAGCCTGGACTAACCCCCTTAGTGACGCATAATGTGGAGATGGGGATGCAAGCGCCCATACGGCGAACAGCATATCAAGTGTCAGAGGCCATCCAAAAGGACATTAGGAGGGAGGTGGAGGAAATGCTGGATCTAGGGGTAATCCAGAAATCCCACAACCACTGGGCCTCACCCATAGTCCTTGTTCCCAAGCCAGATGGCTCTACTCATTTTTGTGTGGACTCAGTGCAGTCACAAAGTCAGATGCCCACCCAAGGCCACAGATGGACAAACTCCTGGACAAGTTGAGAGGGGCGACATACCTTATGACTATTGACCTGACAAAGGGGTATTGGCAGGTAGAGTTAACTGCCAGAGCTAGAGAGAGGTCAGCCTTCATCACTCCGATAGGGCTGAATTTAAAGTAATGCCTTTTGGAATGAGGAACGCCCCTGCCACCTTCCAGAGGTTGGTGAACCAGGTGTTAAATGGTGCTGAGGAGTACGTCACGGCATACCTGGATGACATTGCCATTGTCAGTACCAGCTGGGAGGAACACCTGTCCTACCTTAGGAAAGTGCTGGGCAGGATGTAGAGGGCCGGGCTCACTGTAAAAGCTAAAAAGTGCCAGGTGGCCCTGGCTGACGTGGCATACCTCGGGCATGTAGTAGGCCGAGGACAGCTCCGTTCCAACTAAGCAAAAATTGAGGCAATCAAGGCATGGCCCAGGCTTGAAGCACATAAGCAGGTTTTGACTTTTCTAGAGACTACAGGGTACTATAGAACACTTGTACCAAACTACAGCACCCTGGTAGCTCCCCTATCTGGCCTGTTAAAGACAAGGATGCCAAAAAGGATTAACTGGGAACCAGCCTGTGAACAAGCCTTTACATGGCTAAAGGAGGCACTGTGCAGTGCTTCTGTATTATCCAGTCCAGACTATAGTAAACCCTTTGTAGTCCAGACTGATGCCTCAGATGTGGGCATTGGGATAATGCTTAGTCAAACATCTAACCAAGGGATAGATCACCCAATAATGTACCTCAGTAAGAAGTTACTTCCCAGGGAGCAGGCTTATTCTACAGTGGAAAAAGAATGTCTTGCCATGGTGTGGGCACTAAAGAAGTTAGAGCCATACCTATACGGGTGGCATTTTGAGGTACAAACAAATCACAACCGCCTGGTTTGGTTGGCACAAATAGGTAAAACAAATGGTAGGATGTTAAGGTGGAGCCTTGCCTAGCAGGGTTATGACATGATTGTCTCACACAGGGCAGGGGCAGCAAATGAAAATGCACACGGGTGATCACGTCAGTTTGAGCAGTGAACTGAATATGGGGAACTCATCCCATGCCTAGGAATAGATTCCCCTAAGTTCAGTCTAGGAGGGAGGAGTGTAACGTGTTAATCCTCTACTAAGTATTATTATATCTGTGGTATAAATATATGTTTATTTGAATGTCTGCTTAGGGAAATGGCAGCCAGTAGCTTTTAAAGAGGCCTGACCTTTTGACCTCAAAACAGCTGCTACATTAGCTAGATAACTAGTTTCCTTCTCTGTGTTGACACATAGTTGCAAGACTTCCTGGGACGTAATAAAGGCCAGGTTATGACGGTTATAAACTATCCCTTTACTTTGAAAGACAGGGACAAAGTATGCATTTTATGACCTCTGAGGAAAAGGCCAGTTTTAACTGATTTCTGTTAGCTTTCACAACTAGGTGAACACAGCTCCTCAGGAAACTTCTGATGACATCAAAGGGATAATTATGTCTGTCATAAGGCCTCACTAATTAAGAAGACATATTTTTTTAGTGGAATGTTTGAGCAGTGGGCTGAGATATATGACTGATAAATTAATTCAAGTTCTCAGGTTTGAGTGACCTCACAGCCAGCTTCTGTGAGCTGTGTCATCAGGGAGGAGCAGTTTTGTGATACATATTTCCAGCCAGCTAGGAGAAAAGGAGTGCATTTGGCATTTTGGTTTTTAGCTTTTGGCAGTTTGCCTCTGATTTTTAGGTGGGACTCCTGACAAACTCTTACAGCAGTTTAGGTAATTTCAACCACCTATTTATTTACTTGAAACCTAGGGTAGTAGAACTTCAGTAATAAGGCTTTGTTTTGTATAATTATCTATTTACTTTAAAAGAATGAAAACCCCAATTTTATATGTTCTGTGTTATGTATTTTATCTATTTAAAAATTTTAGTAAACATTATTTTTCTTGAAATTCTGCCTGTGCATTTTTTCCATTTTTCTTGTGCATGTGAATGCTGGAACAGTATTTGATCATTCTGACAACTGTTAAGCACTTAAACATGTGTTACTGTCTTGCTAAGTTAAGAAATTACCTAGGTCTCAAACTGAGTTAACAGTGTAGAACTGTGAACCAGGCTGTGTGCCCACTGGGTGAAGTACTGCACTGCATTTCCCTAAAGAGGGTGCACTATCTGATCCTGTTACTGGGTGTGCTAGCGAAAAAGGGTTCATATTTTACCTCAGGACTCGAGGCTAGTAGGTGATTTGGACCCAAAACAGACAGGAGGGTTACCCTGTTTGTCTCCTATTAACATATTGCAATTCAAGGTTTGGCACTGTGGAAGCAGAAAGCCTGACCTGCAGAGTGCGGTTGTGACACTGGCAACTTTGTCTGTGGACCATTTCACCCTGACATCCTAGTTTGGATGACTGTTTATGTAATTCCACTAGCTCAATACCATCTCTGTCTCATACCTAGATACTGCTCCTGTCTCGAGCAGGTCCTCATCCACTCAATTGCCTCCATTCTCCTGCCTCTGCCTGGTGATATTGAATTCTGGTCATCTCTTCTCAATTTCCTGGACTGGTAGCTCATAACTGCAATCGACTGTTTCCACCTTATACACGCTCTACTGGACCAAGACTTGCTGCTCCCTCTTGGACCTGAACTATTTCCAGATTTTGCCTCCACCATCATTCTTTATCATGTGTCGAGTTCAGGTCATCTCACCTCAACTACCTTGGTTAGGGGCCTGTGTCTGCAACTGACTATTCATCCTCTTGCATTTTAAACCTCCCACCCGATTACCATTTCCCTCCTGGAACGGGACCCCTCTGCTCCAATTGCCTTGCATCCTTCCTTATCAGTCTCCATCCTGCATATTTTCATGGACCATCATACTCAAACCACTTTTGGTCTCCTTTCCCTCAGGATTTGGATCTTACCAGCTTGTTCAGTCTCTATCTCAATCCAGTTTGAATGCCTCATGGACTTCTATCCTGCAGGTCACCCCTTCCAGCTGCTGTATGAGTTTGTTTTCTACTTCAGATGTGGGATCTTCGTCTTTCTTCACTCCAGCACCTTCCATCCTTTCCACTCGTTGTTTGAAGCCTTCGTCAGATGTGGGACTCATGTATCTCAATTCAGTTGCTCGCGGTCGTAGGCTTTGCTCCTTGGCCTTCCGTGGATCATCCTATGGCATCTTGCTACAGCCTTCCTGCGTTCTGCTGCTGTTTGCTGAAGAGCTGACCCGGTCCTGTTCCTTCCTGCACTGTACGTCATCCTACTTTGCCTAGACCATCTCCTTCCCTGGATCATTCCTTCTGTCCATTAGGATTCACTGTGGACTTTCCCTCCATTTTTGGATAGCTGCCTTTTCATTTCCGCTTTGCAGGATCAGGGATTCATCCTGTTTACTGTGGCTCTCTTGGGCATACTACACTATCATTGGCTGGTATTCCTACCCAGTCAACTACTACTCTCGTTTATCCATCTCATACTCCTACTCTGGCCATTCTAACAGCTACCATCCACTACTCGATGGATCACTTATTCATTTCGCCTGAGGAAACCACTTCCAACAAACATCCCTTGGATAATATACCTCATAGACTCTTACATCATCATAGAGTTTTCTATACTGCCCAGTCAGCTCCCCACAATCATTCCTGGAATCCCATTTGACAGGACAATAGAAAGATCCCATCTCTCTCTATTGGATATTCCCTACGAATCTCAACTATTCAATCACTGTGGACTCCCTATCTACTATTTCTAGCAGGTTATCCTTATACACGGAAAGGTCTTAACTCCTTCAGGTATGCTCCGACTTCGTAGCCATTATCATTGCTACAAATACCAGGAATCGCAAGATACCTCATGCCACTTCAGACATCATTCATTTTACCTTCTGCAGCCTCTCCTACCAACACCAACTCTGTTGATCACTTTACTTGACTCCTACTTTCTCAACAGACATTGCTTGTCCTAAGACCTTCTCAGCTGCCTTCCCAGAACTTTCATCGTTAGATCTCCAGTGCCTAGCTGCTTACTGTCATCATGCTATCCAAATCACTGTTTTCTAGCTCCTGGACATCACCATACCTCATACAATCATCTGCATTTCTTCATCTTATTACCATCAGTCAAGTTAGCTGCCCATCCAGCAGTCCTTCTAGTTTATCCTTCACAAATTATCTCCATTACTCCCTCTGGTGAAGACTTTCATTGAGAACAGGCTCCTCCAATTCTCAATTTAAAAATCCACAACCATTAAGGCAAATTTACTATCCCAGTCTTGCCTCCAAACAGGTCTTAATCAACCATAGCACTAGGATCCTTTGGCATTCCACATTACTCGACCGCACTACCAAATGAGCCTATAGACTCTTCCAAAAATTTGCCTCCAAACTTCTCTCAAGTATTTTGGCATCAGATTACCTGTAAACCTAACCAGCCATAGCCATCTCAGTGCATCGCATAGACAATTACGTCACAGAAATACCTGTATTTACTTCAGCCAGTGAACAAGCAGAGCATCTACAAATGTAGTTATGATGTCATGCCCTAATAAGCTATCCAATTCCTTATACTTAACTTCCAATCATTCTCTATATATATGTTCAATTACCATCTGGCCTGAATCTGCAAATCTTCCTCTATTTGTCTACAAATCAGTTATGGCATTTCTCCTATCAGGCAATCAAAGACTCTGCTCGACTCCTTCTTCCACTTCATGGATGTTTATTTAGCAACTTATTGCTCACTACTGAATTCCTTACCTCCAGACTTTACTGGGAACGTCAAATCATTACACAAGTTGGATCATTCACCTATGACTTCACAAATCATCGCATTTCCCATTGTTCACTGTCTGGTAGCATATCGATCAAATCATGCTCTCCCTGCTCATTACATCCCTGTAATCCCTTTGGACAAGCATCCTTCATTACCTGGGAAATCTGGACTTCATTCGACCTTCTTCAACTGGATCTGCTTCACACTCAGGATTCTACCGCTCCTTCAGAAAAGACCTACTTCTTCAGCTTCCGGATCATCATCCAAACTACATCATCCATGAACCGAGGATGGACCATCATCTCCTCCAAGATGCTCATCTTCCTCAAAATGAACTATGGTTACTAGAACCTAGGTCTTTCTCCTCTTAGTGTGCCCAGAGAACAGGCTGACCAATGACCATGGATCCTCAGAGGTTTCCTCCACCTGGATGTTTTTCCTCTCCTGAGTGCCAGCTGTCATATTCTTCATGAGTTGGAGGAGGAATCTTTATGGGCCTTCTATTCCCTACAAATTCCTTCCTACATACCTACTACTCAAGGGTGGGAATAGAGCAAAGCCACAAAAAGTACTACAAGTTACATGAGCACTAATACCACATCGCTATTCCCCAAACGTTGAATGGGAGGGCTTAAGCCTGAGGTTCAATGTGGGGAATAGCTCCTCCCACAACCTCTACTTAAACCCATCACTAACACACCTTCCTTGCTTAGGGAGCATTTTTTGTCCCTGGGCTCCCTGCGTGACTTGTGTGGCTGTGCTGTTCCTGCACCTTCTTGCTTCTCTGCCTGGTTTGTTTCCCTGCTCTCTGCATCTCCCCATTCCCACTCTGGTTTGCTTTCATCCATTTTGTTTGTGTCTCTCACCTTTTACCTGGCGGCCTGGCTCATTTTCTCCTCTCTCGGCAGCTCGTTCCGTCTTCCCAATCCACTCCTCCATTCGTCTCCCTTCTCCACTGTTCCCGGAGTTTTCCCTCTGTGTGTTTCTTTTTGGGCTTCCCACCTGCATTCCATCCCTTCCACCACTGATGCTTCCAAGCATCCCCAAACCACTCTCCATTTTTGAACTTCCTCCATCTCCCCACCCGATGCATACCCACTTCCTGTCTGTCCCCTACGGGCATCCCATTCACCTCCTCTATTCTTGCCCTGCTGCACAATGTCTCTTCACCAGCAATTGACGTGAAGTTCCCTCACTTCTGTTTCCCTGGCCTGCTCTGCTCTCTACCGTAAGTATGATATTGACCGTATCCTTGCATGCAGCTGTCCACCCATTACTAATATGTCTCCACTGACTTGAACTATATCATTCTAATTTGACTAAGTACAGTGTGCAGCCCATTCTCTGAAATGGGGGGGGGGGCGGTCTGATGGGTTGGTACCGTGTTTGCTTGAAGATGTTTTAAACATTTGCAGTGGCGCACCATACCAGCATTAGGAACTGGCTACACGTGTCCTGTTCCTCCATCCCAGCCTACTACCTGCATTTCTGCAGGGTACACAGCAGCTCGGCGGTTATGATTCTGCATAACGCCTCATTCAGTGTACTGGGGCTGCAGCATTTGGTTCTCTGAACCTAAGCATATTCCTTTTGCTGCCCCCTGAAGGACTACTGCTTGTTACTCAGCGACTTCTGTTATTTTGACCCTAACCAGACACAATACTGCATCTCGTACCAGACAGCTGAATTAGTGTTCGAGACTCGCACTTACTCAGAAGTAGGATTGCACTGCCAGTTCACCAATTATACCTACCAAGGCAACAGTTTCTATGTGTTTTTTAACAGGTCCCCCTGCAGTAACCTCCTCCATACAACTGTAAATGTCATCCTGTTGTAACTATTCTGTTTCATTCCTTCTGCACCCTCTGTTCTTCTTCCTCCTCCCTCTCCAGGTAATGTTTTTCTACATTTAATTCAGTATCCGTCTACTGTACTGCGTCAGTTCATGTATTTTCTGACCTATGCTCTGAGCTACAACTTCTGTCCACTTCTCTGACTGTAGTTTCATTTGTTGTTTCCCTACAACGGCTATGATCTTGCAACATCTGGTGGGAAGCTCATGTTTTCACTGCTCCGCTTGCGTGTAGTGCTGGTTGTGGTGGTGGTGGGGGAACAGTGGGGTTCCTCATATGTTGGGCCGCCCTCAGATGCCTTGGTTTGCTCTTTGGGACGAGGTCTTTTGAGGAGATGTGATCTTCCCCTGACTCCTCCTGTATCTTATTCCTGACTTCCCACCTCTCTGGGCTGGCTGCTGAGGTAACCATCCCTTTCCAGGAACATTAGCACTGCCTGCTTCAGGATGTCTTGTGGGGAGGGGTGCTTCCTTTCTTCTGTACCTAGTCATCCTGGCCGACTCGATACTGCTGCCTATGTCTGTCAGGCACCTCCAGCCCCATACTTCTCTCCCCTGGTTCCTGCTTCAGTTGCAGTGGGGCCTTCCTCTCATGCAGTGTTCCTACTTCCTTGACCAGACCTTCTCTATACCAGTGCCTGTTTATGTGCTTACCATTCCTATCATGCTAAGTCTGTTTTACCATACATGTGTACTATTCATCATGCCTGTCTCATTTCAGTTCTCTACTCTACTCCCTTTCTACAGCAGTGTTCTGCACTTTCAGCCAGCCCATTCCAGCAGTACTCCAGACTCTATCCCTAACTCACATCTTCTGAGGTGCTGAGTGAAGGTAGGCTTCCTCTGTCTACCGATGATGGGATTCCATTACAGTTGCTACTTCCTACTACATACCAGCTGACATCCTCCATCCCTAACTCTGCTTGGCAGCTTTGAGTGCTGGTTAGCTTGCCCCGACCACCAGGGATGGCAGCCATGTCTACAATTTACTGTGTCATACCATGCCTTCTCTACCTCATAACAGTTGCATCTCCCTTCGAGAACAGAACCTCTTCACCCCATGTGCCTTCATCATCCTACCTATGCCTAGTTGTCTCCAGTCAAGATTATCCCACCTCAACAGTCACCCATGGATGCCTGAGTCTCTGTTCCACTGCTTCAACCTTATGCATTCTCAGCTGTTACCTGGATGCCACTTCCGTGCAGGAACAAGACCTTGTCCTACTTGCCTCCTCCATTCTACCCAGTCTGCAGCCTCTATTCCCATTCCATCACTCTGACTTCCATGGCTTGGAGTCTGACTCTGCATTTGACTGAATCCACCTCATGCATCCTATTCCTATGCAGATTGCTGCTCCCCTTTGGGACCAGACTCTCTATATCTTGTTGCCTTTTACCTCCTAACTCCTCCTCCTCCCGACTTCATCTGCAGGCCATTTCACACTGACTTCCTAGTTTGGATGCCTGTTTATGTGACTCCACTAGCTCAATACCATCACTGTCTCATACCTAGATACCACTCCTGTCTTGAGCAGGTCCTCATCCACTCAATTGCCTCCATCCTCCTACCTCTGCCTGGTGGTATCAGATTCTGTTCATCTCGTCTCAGTTTCCTGGACTGGTAGCTTGTAACTGCAATTGACTGTTTCCACCTTATGCACTCTCTACCAGACAAAGACTTGCTGTTCCCTCCTGGATCTGAACTATTTCCTCATTTTGCCGCCACCATCATTCTTTATTGTGTGTCAAGTCATCTCACCTCAACTACCTCGGTTAGGGGCCTGTGTCTGCAACTGACTGGTCATCCTCTTGCATTTTAAACATCCTACCCAATTACCATTTCCCTCCTGGAACTGGACCCCTCTGCTCTGATTGTCTTGCATCCTTCCTTGCCAGTCTCCATCCTGCATATTTTAATGGACTGTCATACTCAAATGCCTTTTGGCCTACTTTCCCTCAGGATTTGGATCTTACCAGCTCATTCAGTCTCTATCTCAATCCAGTTTGAATGCCTCTTGGACTTCCTTCCTGCAGGTCACCCCTTCTAGCTGCTGTACAAGTGTGTTTTCTACTTCAGATGTGGGATCCTCATCTTTCTTCGCTCCAGCACCTTCTGTCCTTTCCACTCATTGTTGAAGCCTTTGTCAGATGTGGGACTCAAGTATCTCAACTCAGTTGCTCTTGGTATTTGGCTTCACTCCTTGGCCTTCCGTGGATCATCCTGTGGTATCTTGCTACAGCCTTCCTGCATTCTGCTGCTGTTTGCTGAAGAGCTGACCCAGTCCTATTTCTTCCTGCACTGTACATCATCCGACATTGCCTAGGTATCTCCTTCCCTGGATCATTCCTCATGTTCATTAGGATTCACTCTGGACTTTCCCTCCATCTTCGGATAGCTGCCTTTTCATCTCCGCCTTGCAGGATCGGGGTTTCATCCTGATTGCTGTGGCACTCTTGGGCAAACTGCCCTATCTTCGGCCAGTATTCCTACCTAGCCAACTACTCCTCCTGTTTATCCATCTCATACTCCTGCTCTGGCTATTCTAACAGTTCCTATCCACTACTCGATGGATCACTTACTCATTTCACCTGAGGAAACCACTTCTAGCAAACATCCCTTGGATAACATGCCTCATAGACACTTACGTCATCATAAAGTTTTCTATACTGCCCAATAAGCTCCTCATGATCATTCCTGGAATCCCATTCAGCTGAAGAATAGAAAGATCCCATCTCTTTCTATTGGATATTCCCTACGAATCTTGTCTATTCAATCACTGTGGACACCCTATCTACTAGGTTTAACAGGCTATCCTTGTACGTGGAAAGGTCTTAACTCCTTCAGTTATGCTCCGACTCCATAACCATTATCATTGCTATGGATACCAGGAAGCTCAAGATATCTCATGCCATTTTGGACATCATCCATTTTACCGTCTGCAGCCTATCCTACCAACACTGACACTGTTGATAACGTTACTTGACTCCTACTTTCTCAACAGACATTGGTTATCCTCAGACCTTCTTAGCTGCCTTCTCAGAACTTTCATCGTTGGATCTCCAGTGTCTAGCTGCTTACTACCATCATGCTATCCAAACCAATGTTTTCTAGCTCTGGACATCACCACACCTCATACAATCATCTGCATTTCTTCATCTTATTACCATCAGTCAAGTTACCCACCTATTCAGTGGTGCTTCTAGTTTATCCTTCACAAATTATCTCCATTACTCCCTCCGGTGAAGACTTTCATCGAGAACAGGCTCCTCCAATTTTTTCATTTGAAAATCCACAACCGTTAAGGCAAATTCATTATCAGTCTTGCCTCCAAATAGGTCTTAATCAACCATAGCACTAGGATCATCTGGCATTCCACACTACTCGACCACACTACCAACCCAGCCTATAAACTCTTCCATACATCCGCCTCCAAGCTTCTCTGAAGTATTTTGGCATTGGATAACCTGTAAACATAACCAGCCATAGCCACCTCAGTGCATCTCATGTACAATTACACCACATAAATACCCGTATTTACTTCAGCCAGTGGACCAGCAGAGCATCTACAAGTATAGTTACGACATCATGCCCAAATAAGCTATCCAATTCCTTATACTGAAGTTCCTGTCATTCTCTATATATATTTGGTTACCATCTGGCCTGCATCTGCAAATCTTCATCAATTTGTCTACAGATCACTTATGGCATTTCTCCTATCAGGCAATCAAAGACTCTGTTTGACTCCTTCCACTTCATGGGTGCTTATTTAGCAACTTATCGCTCACTACTGAATTCCTTACCTCTAGACTTTACCGTGAATGTCAAACCATTACACAGGTTGGATCATTCACCTATGACTTCACAAACCATCATATTTCCCACCGTTCACTGTCTGGTAACATATCAATCAAATCATGCTCTCCCTGCTCATTACATCCTTGTAATCCTTTTGGACAAGCATTCTTCATTACTTTGGAAATCTGGACTTCATTCGCCCTTCTTCAACTGGATCTGCTTTACACTCAGCATTCTACCGCTCCTTCAGAAATGACCTACTTTTTCTTCAACTTCCAGATCGTCATCTAAACTACATCATCCATGAATTGAGGATGGACCATCATCTCTCCAAGAAGCTCACCTTCCTCAAAATTGGCTATGGTTACTAGAACCTAGGTCCTTCTCCTCTTAGTATGCCCATAGGATGGGACGACCAATGGCCATGGGTCCTCAGATATGTCCTCCACCTGGGGGGTTTTCCTTTCCTGAGTGCCAGTGGTCATATTCTCTGTGAGTTGGAGAAGCTATCTTTTTGGGCCTTCTATTCCCTACAAATTCCCACCTACATACCTACTACTCAAGGGTGGGACTAGAGTAAAGCCACAAAAAGTGCTACAAGTAACATGAGCACTAATACCCCATCGCTAATCCCCAGACATTGAATGGGAGGGCTTAAGCCCGAGGTTCATTGTGGGGAATAGCTCCTCCCACAACCTCTACTTAAACCCATCACTAACATACCTTCCTTGCTTAGGTAGTGTTGTTATCCACCACTATCCCCACCTCCTCCTTCTCCGGTGCTCTTCTCACCTTTGTTCATGGCCTTCTATTCCCTACAAATTCCTACCTACATACCTTCTACTCAAGGGTGGGAATAGAGTAAAGCCACAAAAAGTACTACTAGTTACACAAGCACTAATATCCCATCTCTATTCCCTAAACATTGAAATACTCTGTTATGATCCGTTATGCACAACTAACACTCTGTGATGGTCCGCTATGCACAACTGACCTTTATGATGATCTGCTGTGCACAACTAACACTCTGTGATGATCTGCTGTTCAAAACCAACACTCTGTGATGATCCGCTATGTACAACTAACATCTATGGTGATCTTCTATGCACAGCCAACACTCTGTGATGATCTGCTATGCACAACTAACACTCTGTGATGGTCTGCAATGCACAACTGACCTTCAGTGATGATCTGCTGTTCACAACTAATGTTCTGTGATGGTACACTGTGCACAACACTCTGTTGCACAACTAACACTCTGTGATGATACACTATGCACAACTAACACTTTGTGATGGTCTGCTTTGCACAACTAACACTCTGTGATGATCTGCAATGCACAACTAACATTTTATGATGATCCCCTATGCACAACTAACATTCTGTGATGATCCACTGTGCACAACTAACACTCTGTGATGTCCCGCAATGCACAACTAACACTTTGTGATGATCTGCTATGCACAACTAACATTCAGTGATGATCTGCTGTGCACAGCTAACACTCTGTGATGATCCACTGTGCACAACCAACACTCTGTGATGATCTGTTATGCACAACTAACCTTCTGCGATGATCCACTATGCACAACCAACACTCTGTGATGATCTACTATGCACAACCAACACTGTGATGATCTGGTATGCACAACTAACACTATGTGATGATCTGGTATGCATGACTAACACTCTGTGATGATCAGCTGTGCACAACTAACACTCTGTGATGATCTGGTATGCATGACTAGGCAAGGCAAGGCAAATGTATTTGTAAGCCGCCCAATCCTGGAGGCTCTGGGTGCCTCACAGTACAATAAAATAAAACATTAAAACATACATATAACACATACATACTAACACTCTGTGATGATCAGCTGTGCACAACAAACACTCTGATGATCCACTATGTACGACTAACACTCTGTGATGATCCACTGTACACAACTAACACTTTGTGGTGATCTGGTATGCAAAACTAAACCTCTGTGATGATCAACTGTGCACAGCTAACACTCTGGGATGATCCACTATGCACAACTAAAACTATGTGATGGTCTGCCCTGCACAACTGACACTCTGTGATGACCCACTATGCACAACAATCTGTGATGATCCACTAACCCTCTGTGATGATCTGCTGTGCACAACTAACACTCTGTGGTGATCCACTATGCATTACTAACACTCTGTGATGATCTGCTATGCATGACTAACACTCTTGTGATGATCCACTGTGTACAACTAACACTTTGTGGTGATCCTCTATGCACAAATAACACTCTGTGAAGATCTGCTATGCACAACTAACACACTGTGATGATCTACTATGCACAAATAACACTTTGTGATGCTCCACTGTGCACAACTTACACTCTGCGGTGATCTGCTATGCACAACTAAAACTCTGTAATGATCTGCTGTGCACAACTAACACTCTCTGATGATCTGCTGTGCACAACTAACCCTCTGTGATTACCCTCTGTGCACAACACTCTGGTGCACAACCAACACTCTGTGGTGACCTGCTATGCACAACTAACCTTCTATGATGATCCTCTGTGCACAGCAAAAACTCTGTGGTAGCCAGCTATGCACAAGCAACACTCTGTAGTAATCTGCTATGCACAGCTACCACTCTGTGATGATTGGCTATGCACAACTAACATTCTGTGGTGATCTGCTATGCACAGCTACCACTCTATGATGATCGGCTATGCACAACTAACATTCTGTGGTGATCTGCTCTGCACAACCAACACTCTCTGATGATCAGCTATACAAAACTAACACTGTGATTATCCACTATGCACAACTAACTGTGTAATCATCCGCTATGCACAGCCAAAACCCTGTGGTGATCCCCTATGCAACACTAACCATCTGTGATGATCCGTTGTGCATAACTAACAGTCTGTGATTATCCTTGATGCACAGCTAACATTCTGTGATGATTCTTTGTGCACAACTAACTCTCTGTGATGGTCTGTTGTGCATGACTAACACTCTGTGGTGAGCAGCAATGCACAACTAACACACTGTGATGATCTGCTATGCACAACTAACCCTCTGTAATGATCCACTATGCAAAACCAGCACTCTGTGGTGATCCACTATGTACAAGTAACACTCTGTGATGATCTGCCATTCACAACCAGCACTCTGTGGTGATCAGCTATGTACAACTAACACTTTGTGATGATCCGCTATGCACAGCTAACACTTTATGACGATCAGTTATGCACAACTAATACTCAGTGATGATCCACTGTGCATGTATAACACTCTGTGGTGATCCTTTGTGCACAACTAACCCTCTGTGATGATCTGCTGTGCAAAACTAACACTCTGTGATGATCTACTGTGCACGACTAACACTCTATGATGATCAGCTATGTACAACTAACAATCTGTGATAATCCACTATGTACAACTAAGACTCTCTGGTGATCTGCTATGTACAACTAACCCTCTGTGATGATCTGCTATTCATAGCTAACCCTCTGTGATGATTCAATGTTCACAACTATCCCTCTGTGATAATCTGCTGTGCACAACTAACACTCTGTGATGATCCGCTAGGCACAACCAACATGCTGTGGTGATCTGCTATGCAGAACTAACCCTCTATGATGAGCCACTGTGCAAAACCAACACTCTCTGATGATTGTAAAAGCAAACAGTAACTATTTATTTTATGCATCACAACATGCCGGAGTCTTTTTCTGGAAATTATTTGCAATGCCTGTTTTGTTTTAACATTATTTATTAAACTGCTGAGCAGTGAAAAAATCTAAAGCTGACAATCAGACAAAAAAACATGCTACCAATGAACCTTAAAAACAAATTATTCTTTAGTAACAAGGCTCATTAGGCACAAGTGCCTGTTTTCAGGGGCATCTCGGCAGCACTGGGGAGGTTAAGTGACTTGCTCCAAGTTACACAGTTTGCAAGTGGAAGTTGTGGGAATCAAACCCAGGTCTGCTGGGTGTACCAAGTTCATTCCCAGCTCATCACTTCAACCTCTAGGCTGTACTGCCAGCCAAAACTGCCCGAAGTTCCTTTACTTGAAATTCCTAATACATGTGCCAAACCAAAAACAGAGAAATTGGTCAAAAGCTACAAATTTATACAGCCACATTGATCAATAGTTTCATTATGTATTTAATTCATTTGCATTTCAAATGCATACACAAAAGAAAATCTGCATATCAATAATGAGCGTGATATGATCCAGAGTGACAGGCTATTCAGTGGCATTGTTCTAATTTGGTAGCACTAGTTGGTTTTAATGTGTAGCTATTTTAATTATGCTGTAGTCTACCATTTAATATGATACTGCTGTCATCCATACCTGAAGAGTGGCAGGTTGATGTAACCAAAGCTGCTTTTATCCTTATAAAATTGTCAACACATGTTATGGTCTGTGTCAGGTGAAGGAGGATGCAGGGGTAATACAGGGCTAACTGACTGCAAGTGCTAAATGTGTCCTCAGAAGCAGCCATGCGTATCAACACATGCAAAATGTATTTACTTCGGGTAAATTTCAAATGCACAGCGTTATGAGATCCAGAGGGAACAGCTGTTCAGTGTCTGTGTAATAACAACCATTAAGAAAATAGTCATGACAACACTGAGTAAATGGCTGGGTTAGGGACTACCAGACTTTGTCAAGTGCTGGGTGAGATAGTACGCAGATTATTACATATATATATTATAAAAAAATTGAAAACAACTGTAATATAAAAACTGTTTTTAAGTGTGACAGGTGGCTTAGTGACACAGTGACAATACAAGTAAGATATGAAGCAGCTCACTATAGCAGAGCTTCGCAAAACAGACAGCTTCTTTCAACCAGCATAATAGGGCCACTTGACACAGCAGATAGATATCTAATTACCTAGAGTATGCAAGAAGTATTCAAAGTATCATCAGTTTTCAGTATTCCCTTATTTAGTATTCCCTTATTTTGCATGACTGTCTGTAGATGTATCTAACAGTTTGATCTGCATGTGCTAGGGGGAAATTGTTTAACCAGGAAAGGTACACTAAGCCGAAGCTTGTTTTCAGGTGTGACCTGGGAGCAAAAGGAAGTTAAGTGACTGGCTCAGAGTCACACAATATGCAAATGGAGACTGTGGGATTCAAACCCTGGTCTCCAGAAACACAGAATTAGACAGCAGATAAGGATTGTTTGTCCCACATAAGCTGCTCATTTTTCCCTGCCTATAGTTTCACTGCAGAGCCTACTTGATCTCTGCCCCATTCCCCTTCTCCTTTCCCTAAGATTATTTAGTCCTCATGCCTAACCTATGCATTCTTGAACCCCACCACTGTTTTGGCCCCCACCACCTCAGCTAGAAGACTGTTCCAGAGATCCACCACTCTTTCTGTGAAGAAGTACTTCCTCACATCTCTCCTGAATCTACCCCCTCCAGATTCTTATCATGCCCGCTTGTCCTTGAGTACCTTTTTTTCTGAAAAATGTTTCCCTCCTGTACCCTATTTACCCTGTAAGGCATTTAAAGGTCCCTTTCATATCTCTCCTCTCCTCTCCCGCCTCTCTTCTAGGGTGTACATATTTAGGTTCTTAAGTCTTTCCTCATAAGGCTTCTGATGCAGACCCTGCACCATTTTAGTTGCCCTCCCCTGGACCACCTCCACTCTGTCTATGTCCTTCCAGAGATGAAGTCTCCAGAACTGAACACAGTAGTCTAGGTGGAGTCCTACTGGTGATCTGTACAGAGACAATACCATCTCCCTCTTTCTGCTGGTGATGCCTTCATACTGCTTCTTCTGCTTCCTTCTATTTCTCCTAATACACCTCCTTATCCTTCTCCCTCTGCATCTCTTTATACCACCTGAATGCTATTCCTTTAGCCTTTACCTTCCCCCACCTCTTTCGAGAACCATATTGCTCTCTTTTTCTTCTTCTTTTGCTCACTTGCTTGATGCATAGGTTTGTTGCCTCCCCCACAGCCCCTTTCAGCTTCGTCCAATGTTCCTCCACTTCACCCCGGTCATTCCCCCCTGCCAGGTCATCCCTGGGACACTTACCCATCTTTTTAAAATCTGCCCTCTTGTGGTCCAGGACCCTCATCCTTTTGTGGTTCGGTTCTGTACTGTCCTTATATTAAATCGCAATGTATTGTGATTGCTGCTCCTAGATGGCCTGCTACCATGACATCTGCAGCACTGTTCCTGTTTGTGAGTACCAGGTCCAGTATTGTCCCATCATGAGTGGGTTCACCGACTAGTTGCCTGAGTAACGCCCCCTGCAGGGAGTCCAGAATGTCCCTGCTTCTAGTTGAAGCCGCAGCTGGAAGGTTCCAATCTACATCTGGCAGACTGATCTCTCTGACACCCTTGGGGGGGAATTAAAAAAAGTTGTTCACAAATGGGGTATATTGAATACTGATCTCCTTCAAAGTATGGAAAGTTTTTTTTGTAAAAGTACCCCGAGCTAACATAGGGGGAAGTCGAAGGGGCAAAGGGGGTAATTAAGGTCCATTCACCCATGTATCTACTCTTTTGTTTATTAGGGATCTAACATGCTGCTGGATTCTCTCTTTCAACATGCAAATAGTTCTTCCAATATAGCACAAGTTACAGGTGCGTAGGACACACAGGTGGGTAGACATTTTTGGAAAAGCACAGCTCTGACCCAAGACACTTAAAATTCATGGGTCTGGAAGTGCTCAAACCACTTCGAAGTGGGGGTGATTGTACCAATCTCCTTTTGAAAAGAGAAAGTTTCTGGATTTTTAAGTTAAAGACTGAATACAAATGGCCTTAATGAGAGTTGGGATCTTAAGTCATTTCTGAAACAAATGTACCTTAACCCCCCTCCCCATGTTAGCTTGGGAACACCCCCAAGGGTGTCGGTTTTTGTAAATGCTATCTCAATAGTTATACATTTTTAAAAAGTGGTTGTTTCAGTTTTGCTTTAAATGGATGATATCCATTGGTATCAACTTTTTTCTCTCTCTTTCTCTCTCTCTCTCCCCTAGATTTCTGCACTTTGGATTCTACCTCACATTCTCTCTCAATTTACCAAGTCTTCCCTAATAAAGATGGACCCTGTGGATTCCCAGGATATCCTGGAATTCATTTTGAAGGGTGATCACAGGTCAGTTTATAGGGCTGCGATATGATAATTTCTATCCTTTGAATTTAGCATGTGACCTTGAGCCTTAATTTCTGTGGGGTCCAGTATATGAATTCCTGTTTTTGTTCAATTGGTCAAGAGCTAATTCTCACTGAACTGTATGGCATCTTTACATATGTATTTATACAAGTTGGGGTCAGTAATTGTTTGCATTTGTACTTGTTTTTAAATGAACCAATAGATATACATTTCTAAGGATGATGTCATCATAATTTTGCTAATTAAACATTGTCCTTCACTTTAGGGTCCACCCCCCCGAGGAAGCCTGTAGTGGCGAAGTGCTGGGGTTTTATTTCACTGTGTGGGTTAAAATTTGTCTGTTTGCAATGCATATTGTACCATAGCCTCGCAAATAAATTGTAATCAGCTACCCCAGTGTGCATTGCTTTTTCTTCTGTCTCCCAGAGTGCATATGAGTTGTTTTTTGCTAACCTAAATTTCTTATAAAATGTCTGAAGGTCAATGCTTAAATCAAAGGTGTTGATCTGTTTAGTGGGGGAGAAGAAAAGACTCTTCCTCAGTACCCTCTGCTCTGCCTCTGAAATATTTTTATTACTCAAATTGAAAATCACTGCCTGTTCATTGGTCATGATCTGCCTCCCCTTCTTCCTCCTCTGCCAGCCCTTCCACCCCACCTCCTCTGTGGTATGTTGTTTGATCTCTGTAGTACCCTTCTTGGTGCCATCCTTTTCTCCTTAACTCATACCATGATTCCTGTCCTGTTAACGTTGGAGGCGGACCCTGTCTACTTGTACTGGGCTCTTATTCTAAAAGGTCTCTCTCTCTCCTGTCGGTCCTGTCTTTGGGGTCTATAGGCTGTAGATACATAGCTTTCCTCAGTATCGGAATCTGATTGGTAACCCTCATAGTGTGTGCATTGTGGATTTCTGGTAAAACCTCTAGGTTTGAGATGTCAAGTGCAAACTTTTTTGGCAATAGGAACAAGGACATAAAGCCAGAGATCAAGTAAGGTCTGCAGCTTTTACAGTAGGCAGGGAAAATGGGCAGACTGGACAGGCCTGGGGTACGTATCTGCCATCAATTTCTATGTTTCTATGTTTGTTATCTCTGTAATCAATTATGCCATGTTTGAATTTCTTTAATTTCTGTTGTTTAATATAATCCTCATACTCTACTAACTCCTTTTTGATTTTTTCTAGGGAGGCTGTGAACTTCTGATGCTGTACTATCTTTTTATATTTTAAAACTGGTTAATCCTCACCACAAGCCTATTACTTTCCTTAACAAATTAGCCCTCTACAGGAAAATGACATATGCTGATCTCAGAAACTGCACTAGCTGCTGTCACAAAACTGTCCAGTTATTTAGACCTTGCCTCCTAGAAAATGCATGCCAAATTTCAGGAAATGTTGGTGAATGACACCAGAGGTATTAGGGAGCAAAGTTAAAGGTTTAATATAGAACCTGTTGGGCAACCCTAACTGTACTGGTGCTATTACACCAGTATATACCAGTATAATTATATAATATGGCAAAAAATGACGTTAATGCTCATTAGGGTTGCTTCTACACAAAATGCAAACTGAACAAAGGTTTGAAATAAACTATTAGGGTTGCAAACATAATACCCACAAAGTTTGGAAATGTCCTATTAGGGTTCTTGTGTCTAACTAAGGACAGTCTACAGGTACAGGGTTGTACAGGTCAACACAGTAAAACTGGTCTATAGCAATCCTAATCCCCACCCGCTCCCCCCTCCCCTCATGACTGGTGGGAGAAGTGCATGTCCAGAGTCATGCCACACGGGTCTGGTGTTTCATGCATATTGTAGATCTATAATTGCAGTGTTCTGGAGTGCATGCCTGCAAAGGTTTATATCTGCTGTAACTGTGCCTTACTTGTACACAATATTGTAGACCCTCCAAGGAGCAGCGGAATTGTTTAAATTTGAAGCCACTACACATATTACATAGTTGTTAATTGCTTTCTTGAAGACACATACTGTACTTAAAAATAATCGCAGCAAGTTACATGTTTGGGATATGTATATTATTTTATGTAGGGCCTTGTTGTAGCTGAACAAACAAACCCTCAGCACAGCTTTGTAAAATGGTACTAGACCCGCAGCTTGGCCTTGTGACACCACCATGGTGGAAGAAATAAGTTTGCGAGCTGGTGGCCAGTTTAGCTAATAGGTTTCAAAATGTGTTAGCCGATTCAATATTTTTAGTGGCCATCATTTTCTAGGGCTCAAAAATCACTTAATTGGCAGGCTCCCAGTTAGCTAGTAAGTATAAAATGTGGTAACAAGACCAACTGTTTTACTAGCCATTGGCCTTCTGGCTAACTGATTTGTCCCACCCTAGTCACGAGGGTGCTATATAAAATAATGTACCCCCCTACCACCATCTGTTACACTATTGTTTTAATCAGATCACTTATACTAGCAATGAATCAGGAGTAGCAGGTCCTTGCATTCAGATAATTCCCTCATTAGAGTTGTCCTCTGGGCTGATATTTGATTTTTAAATATTGGTACTGTTTTTATTTTATCACTCTGTGCCTCTGGTGCACTACTCCTTTGAGATCCACAAGTGCACCCAATGCTCACTAGCCCCATCTCCCACTGCTGATTTCTACTTCCAAGCTCCCTGGGCTGTCTGTTCCTCCTGTTCCAGCTTTCCCCTACTGTGGAGGCCTCCCTGTTGTTACCATAGAGGAGAATGGCTTAAGATGTCAGGTAGGATGTCTTGTAGATAGGGTGGTGTGATGAGGGGATGGGTGGCATGTGTGTGGGGGAGGGCAGTGAGCCAAAATCATGTGAGCTCAAGAGGTCATTTTGTTTGCTGCAAAAAATCCAGGTATGTTCCAGTTCCTCACTGGAACAACACTTTTTCCTCTGAGGGAGTCTTCAAGTTCCACAACCTAATCTGCAACCAGGAAATGGGATGAGACTCAGAACTCAGTGTAAAAACTATTTTATTTTCAAGTTGATGCAGCCAGTCAACTTGAAAATAAAATAATTTTCACATGGAGGTCTGCATCTCATCCAAATTCCTGCTCTCAGGAGGTCTGTGGCAATAACCGTCTGCCTGTTATTATCTGTATTATATTGTTGCTATAAATATATGTTTTTTTTTCAATTTCTGCTTGTGAACCATGGCAGTCAGCACAAGGCATCATGGGACATTAAATTTTTTTTTTTGTGCCTTACTTGCTCCCTGGCCTGCCTCTCCTTCCGGCTGCTCATGACTCCTCTGACCCCCTCTCCCTGACCCCCTTCCACTCACCTCAAATCGCAGCTGACCCATCGGTGGCCCGGCGTATCCCTTCGCCGGATGGGTCCCTCTCCTCCGAGGGGGAAGGCATCAGGAGGGGAAACCAGCGCACTAGTCAATCAGTCCCTGGGTGCTGCTGAGGTGGATTCCAGGGTGTCAGGGCATCTTGAGTTGGCAGGAGCCGGCAGCCATCATCCAGCTGACCAGGAGGCCAGAATTTCTGCTTTTCTCCCCGGGGCTCACTTAAGCTGCTGCTCTCCTGGCCTCCACCAGGAGGCAGCAGACAGCAAGCCATGTCCCCTTCCTCCCCCCAGAGAAGGTGAGCAGTCACAGGATGCTCAAGCCTACTCCCCCCGGCCGGCTCTCCAGCGATCCGAGTCCGTTCCCGAACCCGGGTTGCCGGCGTCTCAAGCGGCAATCCAACCGCTGTGCTGATGAGCCGGCTCCTGAATTTTTTTTAAAGAAAAAAACATTCTGCCCTCTTGCTGACTAAAGGGCACAGCTGACTTGTAGAAAATCTAATACTTATCTGCAACACTACCTGTGACTGTTATAAAAAAACAGGTTATAACAAGCCACTGCTTTGAACCTAGGCAACTGGTCGTAAAATATTACATTTTACGGTGTACCAAGAAGGAAGCCATTTCTGATAGACCTATGTGAAGATTCAATGCACTATGAGAAGTGTTTTCAGGATGTTTCTCTGAAAGATCAAAGGGATATTGTAACCTGCCATAAAACCATACACTGATGAAGACAGCTTGTCTTGTTATAATTAAAAATATTGCTGTATTTGCAGATTCCAAGCAAGTGGTAATCTGACCTGTTTTGCCTATGCAGATGCAGGTTGCAAATTAAATCAATCAATCAATCAATCAAAATCTTTATTTAAGCAGGCAGTCTCCGTTGAGCAAAGCTCATTCTCTAGATGGACATGGATGTAACAAATACAGAATAAGGTATAATACACAATAATTACAATACAATACAATAGCATAAACCGTGTGGAGGTAAACAGAGATAATAATATGTGATACAGGTTAAATGAACGTGTGTCAGGTCAAGCAGAGTGCATTAATGTTGAGACACAAGGGAAACAAGGAGATACACAACATTACAATGTACTAGCAAGAAAGCAGGGGCGAGAGCAGAAGTCGATAGAAATAAGTGAACAGCCAACAATATGTCCAGACAATCAGTATTGCAGATGACTTCTGCAACTAAGGTGCAAAAGTATGGGTCATAAGGGGAAGGTGAGCTGACTGGAGCCACAGGGTCATGTAGAAGGCTCACAAGGGGTATGTGAGGGATGGGGTGAGGGGAGCAGGGGAGGAAGGGGGAAGGGGCAGCATTTAAGAGTAGGGTGCACATTGCAGATTGTGTTATGAGGTCTTCTAGTAGTAAGAAAGATGGAGGGCAGGGCGCGAATGAAGCCAGTGCAGTGCCGTAGCAGGTCGGGGGAGGAAAGAGGAGAAGAGAAGCAAAGAAGGGGAAACAGGTGGTGTGAGAGAGAGAGAGAGAAAGAGAAAGAGCAAGAGGGGGCCAGGCTGTGGCTGGACCAATTATTAGGGAAGGTTACAGCGAGGTGGAAATGGGTCCAGAAAAAAGGGGTACATGATCAGGAGTGGCAGACACAGGGTTCAGTGACATGATTGGAGTAAAGTGTTTTGAATGTTCCTAAGCAGACAACATAGTTTAGCTTTAGAGATTTTTGCAGTTTATTCCACATTGATGGCAGCACATGGCTAATGGCTACGCAGCCAAAGCGAATACTGGCCCTACGCACCTTCAAGGAGATATAGGAGGCACTTCTCAGAGCATACTTACTAATAGTGCAAAATGGTAACCAATCAGAAATGTAGTTTGGGAGTTTATTTAGGATGACTTTATATGTCCAGATGATGGTGTTTCGTTGTCGCCTGAAGTTGAGATACGGCCACCCTACGGCCGTGTACAACAAACAGTGGTGGGTGGAGTAGGGAAGGTCCATTATGAACCTTAGGGCTCTGTGATAAAGAGTGTTGAGTTTAGAGAGTGTTCCAGCAGGCCCTTGATTGTACAGGAAGTCAGCATAGCCTAGCAGAGAAAGAAATGTAGTCTGAACTAGCCTCTTCTTGGCTTCCCTGGGGAGGAGGTCTTTTATCCTGAAAAAAAGGCCAAGCCTCTGACGAAGTTTCTTTATCAGTTCCTCAATATGAACCCGGAAGGAGAGTCTGTTGTCGAGCCATACCCCCAGATATTTGAATTTGGTCACATACTCTAGCTGACCACCAACTATGGTAGTGACATGGGGGAGAGTCCCAACCAAGGCTGGGTTAGGAAGGTTGGGAAAAGGCGAGAAGAACATTGCTTTTGTTTTTTTGGCATTCATTGTAACTTCTGATTTATGAGCTGAATTTGTAGAAGATTAAATTCATCCTGGAGGACTGAGTACGTAATGTCAGGGGAGGGCCCGCTGACATAAAGCACTGTATCATCTGCAAAGAGGCTTTTCTTATGGTGTTGTCTAGCCTGTTGATGTAGATTACGAATAACAGGGGTCCCAAGATGGAGTGTGCCCTCATGCTAGCAGCCCAGAGCTGTGGCATCACAGGATGGGAGGGGCATTTTGGCCTCTCTGATATTATCAAGCTGGCTGAAAGGACTGGCACTTTTATTCTGGACTTCTAAGGGATACTTGTTCCTGGACTCAAGAGAGACCACTTCTGCCAAGATAGGTAACACCAGCCCTAACCTTTGCCAACTGAAAACTGAGTTAGAATTAGTTAATTCAGTTACAAGGCACTTTGTTTTGTAAATGTCCGTTTATTTCTGACTATAATCTTAAAGTATATATGTTCTGTTTTATGTACTGTATTTATTTACTATTTTTAATTTTAGTAAATGTTGTTTTCCTTAAACCTGCCTGAAACATTTTCTCATTTTGAGTGTGAATGGTGGAACAGTATTGATAATTCTGACTTAATTGTTAAATTGCTCAGTGTGTCACCATATACAGCCACACTAACAAGGATCTGTGTAAAGATCCAGTCAGATAAGAAAAAAATGGCGTCTCAACAGAATTGAAACATAGAAACATAGAAACATAGAAGTTGACGGCAGATAAGGACCGCAAGGCCCATCCAGTCTGCCCATTTCTTTTTCTACCTTATAAATGTGCCATCGGCCTTTGCTCTGTTAGTGACCTATCTATTCATAGTCATTCGTATTGCTCCCTTATGCCTATCCCATGCCTGTTTGAAGCCCTGCACTGTATTCATAGCCACCACTTCTTGTGGTAAGCCATTCCATGCATCTACCACCCTTTCTGTGAAAAAGAATTTCCTCACATTCCCCTTAATTGGCCTCCTCTAATCTCATGCTGTGTCCTCTTGTCCTGCTATTTTTCTTATATTTAAACATGTTAGACTCTTCCCTTGTTTATGCCTTTAAGGTGTTTAAATGTCTCGATCATATCACCTCTCTCCCTCCTTTGCTCAAGGGTATACATATTGAGCTCCGTTAATCTGTCCTCATATGTCTTCTGATGCAGTCCCTGCACCATTTGGTTGCCCTTCTCTGGACTGCCTCAATTTGTTAATGTCCTTGTGAAGGTGTGGCCTCCAATACTGCATGCAGTACTCCAGATGGGGCCTAACCAATGTCTTGTACAGAGGGATTATTACCTCCTCTTACGACTTGTGATACCCCTACTAATACACCCTAACACCCCTAGCCTTACCTACTGCTTTAGAGGTCTGCTTGATGATTTTAGGTCATCAGTGATGATGATGCCCAAGTCTCTTTCTTCCTTTGTGACTGCTAGCAACTCCTTCCCAGCCTATAAGTGGCTTCAGGGTTTCTCTTCCCTATGTGCATGATTTTGCACTTCTTTGCATTAAATCCCAGTTGCCACTCTTCTGACCATTTTGCTAGTTTATCCAGATCTCTTCTCATTCTGCCCACCCCATCTGGATCATCTACTCTGTTGCAGATCTTGGTGTCATCTGCAAACAGACAAGCCTTACCCTCTAGTCCATCTGCGAGGTCACTAAAGAAGATGTTGAGTAGGACTGGCCCCAGGACTGATCCCTGAGGTACCCCACTTGTGACTTGCAATTGCAATTGGCAGGGGGTTGTGAACCAGGCTGGTTGTATGCCCACTGGGTCAAGTATTGTGCTGCTTTCCCTGAAGAGAGTGTGATATTTGGACCTTTTACCTGGGTGTGCTAGCTAAAAAGGGTTCATATTTGACCCCAGGACTCAAGAAGGGTAGTTTTCTCAGACCCAAAACAAACAGGAGGGTGTCCCTGTTTGTCCCCTGTTCACGGATTGCACTTCAAGGTTGAGCACTGTGGGAGCAGAGGGCCTAACTCCCAGAGTGGATTTGTGACAGTCATTTGCCACTTTTCTACCCCTACTCCCTCTCCCTGTCTCCCATGTGGGCATGCATGTCGTGGAATCTGGGGGGAGAGGTGGTCACCCATGTTCCAAGTGCACCTCCACCGGGAATTATTCTAGGAGTGGTGTGCATCAAAAACTCCACCCCCAGGAGGCAAGCACCCACGTGGATGCTCTGTCACCTTTTTTCCTGCTAGCCTTTGTTCTAGTCGTTCCACTCCCGGATCACAAACCTGGGTCACCAGTGTGCCCAGCTGGTGTCTTGCCCTTCAGTGCCACAGCATTGGCCTTGTATTGTGTGTTATTTCTATTTGCTTGTGCAGTCATATGTACCAAAAATATCTGCTTTTACATTTCAGCGTTGTTTGCATTGTTAATAATGGTACAGAACCAAGGGTTAGAGAGTTATTTATAAAATATGCTGCGGCAGTATCAATACAGTACATGGCATTATTAATAAAATATGATGTGTTATCAATAAAATATGTGGCACATTCAATTAATATGTGGCATTATTAATAAAATATGCATTCTTAACAAAATGCACATCATTACCAACACAAAACACAGCATTATTAATAAAATAATTTGCACTATCAATAAAATATATTATAGTATTAATAAAATATGCATTATCAATATAATATGTGGTGTTATCAATATAATATGTGATAGTATTAATAAAATATGCATTATCAATATAATACGTGGTGTTATCAATATAATATGTGATAGTATTTATAAAATATGCATTATCAATATAATACGTGGTGTTATCAATAAAATATGCAGTGATATCAATACAATATGTGGTTGATCAATAAAGTATTTAACTGGAACTAAAATGAAATTGTACAGCATTTTCAATAAATTGCACAGCATTATCAATAAAATACATGGCTTTATCAGTTAGATATGTGGCGTTATCAATAAAATATATGGTGATCAATAAAATACTCATTTAAGTTATCAGCAGTAGTAGTTTTGTGTGTCACATCAGCTTCAGCCATAGACTCATAGCACTTTATTTGAACTACCACAAATAAAAATATTTTGCTACAGCAAATGGTGCAGTATTTGTGAGCATTTGTGTCGTTATATACTGCATTTGTGTTGCACACTCCTAGCTTTTAGACTGTGTTTTACATCCTCCCCAGCCACGCTGCCTTCTTTCTCCCCCATAGATATTACCTTAAGACAAACCAGTTAGACCTGAGATCAAGGGCTGTCTTGTTTTCTTGGGGCATATGCAAACACTGGAGAATGGTGGGCCTTCTCTTTGAAAGTGAGTTTTGTGGAGGAGGGAGGGGGATACTGATGCAACCAGGTTATTTTTGTGGTGTCAAATATTAATAAATAATAACAGATGCTTTAAAAAGAGAGATTCCTATTCCCGTAGGGAGCAGCCCCTTTGAACCTGAGCTCAGTGGAGGGAAGAAAACATCAGAGGGAAAGAGAGAGAGAGAGAGAGAGAGAGAGAGAGAGAACAGACTGCCTTAGGCAGCACTGACTCAAAGGGTTTATGATGACTACAAAACCCCAGGGATTATTCAGATGAAAGGGCAACAGTGCAGCTTCCTTACATGGTGTTTATTGAGTTAGTTGCTGTTTTCCAAGCCAGGCATTAGACTTCAACACTCAGCTGTCAAGAAGGAAACAAGCTCCCTACCCTGGACTGGGTTGTTGTTGACATAACATTATTTTGGGAAAGCAATCAATTACACATTACTGGCTCAGTGAGTTAATCACTTACAGATTACTGGCTCAGACAAAGCAATTGATCAATTATAGATTACTGATTACATTTGGAATTTATGCTGTGCTCAAAGGGGGGGGTGGGGGTTAATTCAGCGATGTTGGCCAATTCTCGTTTGGTTTCATACCAATGGTTGCTACTGCATGCAGGACGGAAGGGCACCAATAATCCATGATAAGTGGCGGCAGAGTGCTGTTGTGCCATGTAAAACTGGTCTGGAGAGCCAAGCAAAACCGGGAACAGTAACTAAAAGTAATCTAGATTTAAAGGGACACTGTCAACACCCTTAGGCCTCAAAGTGTCTCTAGTGTACAAAACATACGTTAGGATTGCTCTCATTTTGTGGACTGCTAATATACCTGGTAGCTTGATTCGGATTCCTTTTTTTTCTTCTTAAAAGTAAAAAACAGACTGCCCACCATACTGGTATTACCACAAAAAAACATGTTTGTTTAGGTCCTTGATCAACCCCACTGCATCTTTCCTGGACCTGGAAGCACCTACAACACAGTCTAACTGCGAGAGGAGAGGAGAGGAGAGGAGACTATTGCACTGTGTCTGGCTGCACTGTTTGAAGGTGCCCATAATGTTCAAGAAGTATGCAGTAAGACTAGATCAAGGGTTTGCAACAATACAAGGTTTGGTGTAACTACACCGTCAGCATGCATTTCAATTCTGCTATGAAAGGAAGCAGATAAAACCCCCAGCAACATCAAGGAATTTTAGGGTATATCCCACATTAACAGGATATATCACTAGGGGCTTTTACATTGGCAGTCTTGCAACGGAATAAGCGTTACAGAAGGACCCTACCGTTCCATCCAATACTGTGTAAACGCTATTTGTTCAGTTGTAAAAATGAACGGTCACCTGAACCGCACTCCGTGGTGTAGGTGGTTTGTCCCAAATGTGTCATTGCAGCACGCAGTGTAAAGCACCCATTCCAGAGCAAACAACTCTAGCTCTAGCAAGGAGTACTGCACTGGTACGGATGGCAGGGTGCTTTGTGGTGAAAAATAGAACTTGTGTAATCAGAACTTGGAGCAGAACAGACTGTATCAGCGCTACACAGGTAACACTTGTTTTGGCACAGCAGTGTGTGTGTAAAAGGGCCTACTGATTAACAAAGTATATTCCTTAGTATTAGGCTATATCCCAGATTAACATACTATATCCCTATGTAACAGGCTATAAACCTGATTAACATGCTATATCCATGATTAACAGGGTATATCCCTGGTTAATGGGCTATAGCCCTGATTAACAGGCTATATCCCTGATTAACACAGCATATCTCTGATTAACAGGGTAAATTCTTTATTAGCAGGCTATATCCTTGATTAACATGCTATATCCCTGAACAACAGAGTATATTTCTGATTAGCACAGTCTATTCCTGATTACCAGGATATATTCTTTATTACCAGGCTACAACCCTGATTAACAGACTTTATAACGTGTAGAAAGAATTAAGCATCCTGATTGGCTAAAAGAGAAGTACAGGGGTGTAATTATCTGGCCATGATTACACTGCTGTACTTCTTTAGCCAGTACACCAGTTCAGCTACAGTATCACCACACGTCTCACGCTGCAACTGCCAGCTCCAAAACTGCTGTCCCTCAAGGGACCCTTTTTCCTCTCCATAGGAAAACACTTTGAAGCAATGTTTTCCAGCTTAAAACCATAACCTACTTTTTTGTTTTTACATTTTTAGGGGTGATCTGTGACATGAGCGAGTAGATTAGGGTGAAGGAAAAAGGACAACACAAGAAGAGCGATCGTGGGATGGGCGAATGTGTTTTTAGAGTGACTGTGGTAAGAGCTAGCGTATTGTAGTTATTTACCAGTGGGGGAGCAGTAGTGACGAGTATGAGGGGATTTTCTGTGAGGCTGCGAAGTGTGCTGGTAGCATGGCACAGAGGGTTAGGTGGAGGGCCGTGTGTGCTGTAGTGAGATGTAGATTGTGGTTTGATTACTGCAGGTGCTAATATTTGATCAGTAAGTAACTTTTACTTTTTTTCCTAAGTGTTGCAGTCACTTTTTCTCCCCCGTCCTGTGTTTCTCCCCTTCCCCGAGTCCAACACCCCTCTGGAGTTGATTATATAAATTATGGGGGGTGCGGGGGCAAAGCCCCCAGCATAAAAATATTAAAGTTTATTGTTTCTGTTGTGAATATTTAGGATTGTCGCTTATATTGGACCTCACTGTAGTTCGCATTGGCATTTTGCTAATCACCATGTTATTTTCAAAAATTGAAGAAAACAGGTACATCTTGAAAAAGGGTCTATGACCCAATGATGTAAAAACCACCTTCACCTATATAAAAATAAACTTTTACTACTTACTTACTCGCTGATGCTTCTTTCACAGATATTCCATTGCTCATGTCACTTGGTACCATTTTTAGGTAGGATTCATGTTAAAAGTGTGATAGGACTCTTCAGAGATTTGTAATTATGGTGAATAATTACACTTTGCTCTTGGGTGTTTAAAGGCACTCAGTGCAAGTGCCTCGTGACTATGCTCAGGGTCATCTTGCACTACCCAACAGGGCATTTTAAGCCCCCCCCCCGCTCCCACCACCACCCTTGAGGTTCCGCCTCCTTCTCCCTCCCTATCTCACCACATTGCATGTCTTATTTATCTTAACCTATACCTCTACTGCTCTCCCTCACCCCTACTAGCCTATAGCCTACCCCTCCCCCACAACCACAGCACCCTCTTTTCCCTCTTGGTTATGAACAATGCTATCCTAGCTGCTACTAATGAATTCCTAACCATGATATTAGTGCTGAGTTGTTCCTGGTTACGATTACTTGCATTATGGTTTTATTATGTTCTAACTGGCTTGATTTCTGACAATGCCTCCTAGCTGCTCCTGTATATATTTCCCCCTCCCATTTCTGATGAGGATCCTTTGTAAAGGAGCTTTTTGCTCAAAGATTGTACTTCCGATACTCTAAATAAATAAATAACAACACCCTTGAGTCGTGTAATTATTTCCCCAGAATAGCATACCCTGACATGCCTTATTGCATACATATCCCTGATTAACAGGCTATACCCTGACAAGGGTGGGGAGAAACATCTTTATAACAAAGCAAAGAAAAGAAAAAAGGCCTTATGTTGGACTGTATGTGACTCCAGGATTGCAGCTGAACTGCTACCACTATACAAGTTTTGCAAGTTACATAGTGTTGACCACCGTTAGGTATTCAAAACAGAAACTGTAGTAAGAACAAGAAATGACTGACTGGTTAGAAAATAAAAAAAACAGTCCCTCTGTTTAGACAGAATGCAATTTGTGTCTAGCTCCTCACTTCATTTTGTAAAGCAAATTAAATTTTTTTGTCAAAATCTATCATTTCTTCTGCCGATGGAATATACTTTTGTGAAACTATCAAGGCAAAGCATTTTGTCAAGTCTTCTCATTTATTCTACTGACAAATTAAATTTTGTTACTTTTTTTGTAAACAGAACTTTGTTCCACTGGGATCAGTCTCTAACAAAAAGGTTCACCTTAACCTTCATTTAGTCCACAACAAATTAATTGCATGCTTTTTGGGTGTGTGGGTGCCTTCTGTGAACAATATATATGATTTTTTTTTAATTCAGTCTGTCTCACTTTATTGGAAAGCAAGTTGAGCACGGGGTTCTTTTGTAATTGCATCCAGATCCACTGAGAAAAATGTCAGCAGGTAATCACAATCATGGGTAAAAGAATAAACAGAGTAGCAATAAAAGTGCATTGCCATGACAAGGTATTAATTTGAAATACTCATTAATGATGATGATGATAAAGTTCCTCATGCTACTTTATGAATTAAACTGTTATTGGTAAACACTTCACTCCATAATGCCTACCTCCACCCCAGTACTGCAATACGTTGGAAATAAGCTTATATCCCATTCTGGAACTTGAACCCATGGTCCTCTCATCCACATGTAAGAGTGGGAACAACTTTGAGCAGTGGATTATCAGGATTGGGTTGTACATCCACCCCCCCCAAGCAAAACATAGGGGTCTCCAGGGGGCCCCAATCCATTTATGATTCATGGTTTCTCTTGTGCTGGAAATACTCTTTTTTCCTCTCATTTATGAATCATTTAGTGAAGTGTGTCTAAATTTTTCAGTTACAGCATGAAAGAGACCTACAAGTGAAAAGAGGTTTGCTTTCTGGTGGGCCACGTTTGATCCAGTGCACTGAGGTGGAATTAATACATGTATCTACTGGAAATGACACTAGGAGTTCACATCTGCCAACCTGATAAGACATGTAGCTTTCATTTGGACAAGTTGCTTTCTTTTTGCTCTGAAATAGATGTATTTTCTGACCCATTTACTGGCTAATTTAAAGGGATAGTGGTATTATTTCCTGAACTGCTTCTCAGTAAGAAACTAAAAGCAGTGTGCCAAGTAAGCAAAATTCTCTGATACAAGTTTTTTTTTTTTAGTAAATTTCTTGATGGCTGGCTCTGTGATTCCGAGTGGTAGAGGACTGCTGGCACCTGATTTGCTCCCCAGGCCCAGGACATCAGGTGAGGAGACAGACAAGAGGAGTGCGACAGAGCATTCTTGGTGGTGGCATGGTAATGATGTCCTAGGCAGTGTAGATGACATCTGTCTTCCAGGCATCCTCCACTGGTTACTTGATTTGTGGGCAATTTCCAAATTCCACCCCCACCGGAATTCTGAAATTCCAGAAGTGGATGAATTGTTTCAACTGTGGATTAGCGATCGGCAGTTTATATAAACCTCAAAATAGCGTACAGTGGTTTACATAAACCGCTAATTAATTTGCCACAAACCACAAAATAATTTTCCACAGATTACATAATTCCTGGAATACTACATAGAACTGTATTTCATAATTCTGCAGAAGTAGAAAAGAAATTCTGTACAATTAGAACAATCTCTCCACTGTCAGCATGTATCTATGCATTCTGATTCTGATCAGCCTGAGATGACCCATAATTCCCTTTCTTCTCAGACTCTGTCCAACACCAAAATCTGGTGGGAATCATTGGAATGGAGTGAATTCACTGCAGTACCCTAGCTGGTCATCTCTGTCCCCTCCAGCCATCTGCTCCAACAAATTTATGCTGTGTCCTTCCTTGTAGCAACATGAGGACCCTCTGGCAGGGGCACATTGGAGTCCCAGAACTCACAGGAGGATCTTAAGGTGAAGTGAAGGCAGTGCAGGATAAGTTCAGTGGGCATGCAGGAAACTCCTTGGGAGTGCCTGAATGAGTGGGGTGCTGCAGTGACAAGGCAGGAGGAAAAAGGCTATGATCCGTGCGATGCGTGAAATGCGTACGTGCGTCTAATATGCGTGCACGACATTCATATATACGCATGTATATATGTGCGTATATATGTATATATGTATGTATAGAATAAATGCTAATTAAGTGTAGTGTATGGAGAATATATAATAGAGGGGGGCAAATTAGCTCAGTAACACTTGAACCCGAAGGGCAAGTGGGATTATGAGTTAATTAGCCCCCAAGATGGTAGATTTCTGCACAGAGGACTTAACCAGCATTTATTTTATGTCATACATTAAGGTTTTTTTGCTTTTAAAATGTAGTCATCTTCTTTTCCTGGGTTGTTGTATGCTCAGAGCCATTTTCTGGTTTGCTGTGCTGTACCTCCCATCCTTAACTACACATCACACATATTGTTCTCTTCTAGCGCTTCATTGTGCTGTAATTGCAAATGCGGTTATCCCCTAGCACTTTCTTGTATAGTTATGTATTTACTTCTCGCAGTCCTTGTCTTTGCACAGTTATGTATGATGCGTATTCATTTTGTATTATATTATTGTTACTACTGTATTACTGTTCTTAGTGTTCCTCAGTGTCCCCACCCCCCCGGGTCACATCTGGAAACGAGTTGTCACCCGCTCGGCATGTCTTTCCTGGTAAAACTTTTGAAATAAATAAATTGTAGCCCGATGTGTCTCTGTAGTGTAGTACCATTTTGGTTATGGGCTCTCTTTTGGCCCTTGTGGGTTTGCATAGTGAAGGGTTGCCCTATATATGGGTGCATGTCTGCAGCCATCGTAACTTAGTTAGTTGGTGGCATTGTGGCATGCAACTGTGTTTGGCAGTTCTGTGCCATCAAGGGCATGGTCTTCAGTTGGAAGTGGCAAGTGGTGTCCCCAGTATGTGGATTTAATGGGTGGGAGGGGTGTCTTTTGGTAGTTGTGCAAGGAGATTCTGTGGCAAGGAGCAGCAAGGGGTCTGTAGTGATGGCTGCGGCAGCATGGAAGGCAGCACTGTGTCTGCAGATACAGCTGGAACATTCAGAGACAAGTCACTGGCTACACAGCTGAGGAGAAGAGTGGAGTGTTGAGGGACATGGCTGTTTAGTGAGCAAAATATTGGGGGGGGGGTTGTGTCCCCCTAATTTTATTTTTAGTATTGTGGGTTTTCTTGGGTTTTCCTGAGTGTGGGAATTTTTTTTATTTGATACTTAGGTTGTTCATTAGGACTTAATTGGCTGTTGTTTGCTTAACTGGTGGTTTGTTGACTTTGCTTACATTTCATTAAATGTATTTTTTCCCCATGTTATAAAGATTTCTCCTCTGGAGGTATACGGCATTAATTGGTTTTAATACAGCCTTATTCGAAGAGGTATACTTGAAAATACATGATAATGGGTCCTATGGGGAATATATATATATATATTTAAACTAACTGGTAGCCCTCTTTATCGCACTGATTATCAGTGTGTTCAAATGCCGTAATAGCTGGATATGATATCATACCCAGTTATTATGGTGTTTGGAGCACTTGCGCTACACTTTCACTCATTGTACAACAGTGGAAAACACGCTGCTCTGTAAGTCCCTGTGCAAGTTATTATAAAAAATAAAATATAAGCCATTGTGTACTGATGATGGGCTTTTTCTTACGTACCCTCAGTGTGCGATGACCACATAAACCTCTCAGTCTTTTCTCTTGAGGTTTATGGGTCATCACACACACCTCAGGTGTGTACAAAAATTAATAATACACAGTCACCTGTGCATTATTCTCTATATGATAGATAGATAGATAGACAGACAGACAGACAGATTGAAAGATAACTAGATAGAAAGAATGGGCTTCAGAATCCTAGCAACTTCATTAAGATTTACAAATGGCTTTACAAATGGCTTTTATTGCAGTCATCTCATTGTAGTTTTTCATGGACTTCATCCACAAGGTGCAAAATTAGAATCAGGTAATTTCTAAACTTGATGTTGTTTGATAACTGTGAAGTGTGTGTGTTTGTGTGGGGGGGGGGGTTCAAGAAAGACAAATGTAACTAACAGTACAGTAAATATTCTCTCTCTCTCTCTCTCTCTCTCTCTCTCTCTCTCTGTAGTTTGTCTCTGACTTCATCAGCCAGAAGCAAGGAGCAAAATCTAGAAACAGGTAGGTGGGGGTTCACTGGTGAGGTGTTGAGGTTGTGTTGTGTTTCATTTTTGGTGGTAGGGGTGTTCACTGGTGATGTTGTGAGACGTAGTGGTTTATATTTTATACAGCAGTTGGGGGGAGGTATTCACTCTTGCAAATTTAAGGAAGACAAATGTAACTGATAGTAAATATTTTCTCTCACACTCTCTCTCTCTCTCTCTCTAGTTTGTCTCTGACTTCATCAGCTACAGCCAGGAGCAAGGAGCAAAATCTCGAAGCAGGTAATGTCTGACCTAGGGTGGTGGTAGGGTCAATGAAGGTTCACTGGTGAGGTGCTGAAGTTGTGTGGTAGGGGTGTTCACTGGTGAAGTTGTTATACAGCAGGTGGTACTGCACATGGTAATTTGTGTTACATGCTTTTACAGACTTGAATAACATAGAATGGACAGCTGCAATAAAAGAAAGTATGAGGATGAATACTGGAGCTTCAGGAAAGAATGGGAAACATTTTTTTTTTTTGTGGAGAGTGGTGGTGGACGAAGTCTGTGCCTGTTATGTGATGCGACCTGTGCTCATTTCAAGAGCTCGAATCTTGAGAGACACTATCTCACAACACATACCACATTTGATTGTGATTTCCCACCTGGCTTCTTACAAAATAACCCATGAATTGTTAAAAAAAATGAAACCATACTTGGATGGTGAGATGGTTAAAGATTGCATTTTAATATCTTCAACATTATTCCCTAAAAAGGCTGAGCTGCCAAAAGAGCTATGTAAAATACAATTGTCAGATTCTACTGTAGCTAGGCGGGCATCCGATATTGCAGAGAATATTGAAAGCACACTGAAAGAGAAATTGTTAGCCTCAGAATTTGTTAGCATAGCAATTGATGAAAGTCTTGATATTAATGACATCCCACAATTGTTAATTTTTGTCAGATCAGCAACTGCTGACATTGTTGTAATTGAGGACCTGTTAGACATGATGCCACTCCAGTCAGGCACAACAGGTGCAGCCATAAAAAAAATGAAGTCTTGATTGCACTAAAAAAGTTTGCTGTGCCAGCATATAAAATTGCTGCCATAACTACAGATGGGGCACCTGCAATGGTTGGTAAAAGAAGTGGTGCTGTAACATTGCTAAAAGCGGAGCTGATGTGTAACTCTGAAAGGACTATGCCTGATATTATGTCTTGTCACTGCATTATACACCAACAGGCATTGTTTTGCAAATTCAGAACACTTTGCAATGTTATGAGGGATGTCATTGATTTGGTTAATTTTATCAGAGCAAGAGCAAGGAACCACCAGCAATTTAAAATTATGTGTGATGACTTTGAAAGTCATTATGGTGACTTAGTGCTCCATACAGAAGTCAGGTGGCTATCTCGTGGTCGCGTGCTAGCCCATGTAATTGATTTGTTTCAACCACTGAAGCAGTTTAGAATTGGATGTGGTGAAACTTCACGATTCACGTTCCTTGATGACATGGAGTGGTTGTTGTCTCTTGCCTTTCTTTGTGACATTACTCAACACTTAAATGACTTAAATCTGAAGTTGCAGGGAAACAATAAAACTGCGTATGACTTGTATTCAGCTGTCGCATCATTTTCATGCAAGCTGCAGGTATTGCAAAGCAATATTATCAGTGGAAAATACAACTTGTTTAATTATGTCCAAAGAATAATTGAAAAACAGTCTGATACTGTTCCAAATCATGAAGTGTTCAGCAACGTGCTCTCTGAGCCATCAGAAAACTATGCTAACAGAGTTTTAGATTTTAAGAAATCTGAAAAACTTTTGCATTTGATGCACAACCCATTCCTCATGGAGGTTAGTGAAATGGAAGACGTTGTTGAAATGTCTGATTCCACTGATCTCATCATGGAATTTGTGGAAATAAAGAGCTCTGAAGAACTTAACAGAGAATTTCAAAAGAACAATGATGTTCAGTATTTTTGGAAATTGGTAAGCCATCTTCCTCATATTGCAAAATTTGCTAGGTGGGTAATCTCAATGTTCCCATCCACATACAAATGTGAAGCAGCCTTCTCTGTTGTCTCACATTAAAAACACAAAAAAATATGCTCAGTATCCATCATACAAAAGAATGCCTTCGAACTGCAGTATCATGCTTACAGCCAGACTTCACAGCACTTGTTTCAAAGAAGGAATGCCATATCTCTAACTGACTGCTATTCAGTTATATTAAATATGTGTAACAGTTCTATTTCTGATTTTATTCATGCTGTTGTTTTTTAGTAAATGTTTATTTAATCGCAATAAATTGATTTTAAATGAATATGTTTTGCGTGCACACTTTATTTCAGAAGTGGGAATGCTATGTATGTGGGTTGTGGCTCCTAAGCCAAGTGAAGTCGCATATGTGGCTCCTAAGCCAAGTCAGAGTGAGTATCACTGGTCTAAACACATCACCTGACCATTCATTAACCTCTGCATACAAATAGTTTGTAACTAACCTGTCCTAATCTACCTCACAACAGCCTAACTAAAGAAAAATAAACATTTTTCCATTAACATAAAAACGTTCCACTTTTTAAACACAAAAACGCACAACAGGGCATGGGTTTCTTCAAAGTAAAAGCACTTCCTGGGTTCATTCAAAGGCACACTGCCTTTATTACCAAACTCACCCACTCTACTAAGCAACAACTTAACAAAAGGAAAATAAAACCTTGTTGCATTAAAAAAAAAGAACTTCTTCCATTTCATAAGTGCAAAAATCCACTCCTGGGCATGGGATTCTAGAGAATTTATGCACTTCCCAGGTGCGTTGAAAATCTTTTGGCCATTAGCCTCGTGCCTTCCAATTCACCCAAGGCATGCATTGATTCTCTAGACACGTACCTTGATGTGACTTTTTGCTTACACACATACAAATACACACACACACACTCACACACACGCCACTCATGTACATGTAACAGGGAATCCACTACCACAGGGCGTGCGGTTGTGCTCTGACATATGCATGCCTGCACATGTGTTGTGAGGCATGAGGCTGCAGGCTGAGTGTGTTTGACCACCCAAGGCATTTGTATATCAGAGCACGACAGCACACGCTGTAGTGGATCATCTGTCTTATAAAATGGCAAAAATTGTTTTGGAGGGGGATGAAAAATAGAAAGAAATGCAGACATGCAGTCATTGTGGGATGATGCATGCTCATGAGGTGTGTTTCATCCAATCAGGAGACATTTTTACTGATGTTTCTCAGCCATTTTATAATGGATTTACAAAATGGGTAGGGAATTTCCTAGATCATGACTAGCTGAGAGGTAGTCCCTACAGCAGAAATGGCAAATCAGTGGTGCAGGGTTGGTGCAAGCTGAGAGGGCAGGCAATTGCACTGTAAACTAGTACATCCACAGGCTACCTGCACTCACAGAATGGAAAGGCCTCTAACAACAGATGCTGGACATGCTGAATGTATTGGTAAATTATCTGTATCAATATTCAGTGCTCAGACAATGCAGTACAGCATAGGCATGCATGAATACAAGGAGCAAATACATGGGAGCATGGGAACAAGGAGAAGTCATGGGATTTAAGAAGGCATGGGATAAGTATAGGGGAACCTTAGAATCGGGGGGGGGTAAAGTCAGAGATCAAGTAGGATCTATGGTGGGACAGAAGGTAGGGAACATGGGCAGACTAGGTGGGCCAAGTGGTCCTTATCTGCCATCCAATTCTATGTTTCTATGGAAATACAAACCTGAGGCCTTATAGATTTGGACCCTGGTGCACTGCCCCAGTGCTTCGCTCAATGAGTTTCATCAGGGGGCGGAGTTCATGGGCAGGACAATTCCTTTTAACCTGTTCTAGTGATGGCATCATAAGCCATGTTATAAAGCAACAGGACAAAAACAGTCTAGACTCGCTAGAGGATATATCAGCTTAAATATTATGGCAAGTGTGAGAACATAATCATATTAGAAAACACAATTAACAGGATACAAAAAGAAAATATTTTCAACATTTTGCTTATTACAAAATCAGCTCCTCATACAGTGCCAATTCAATCTGACTGGTGTGAACAGGAAGAAAAATAAATGATACTGTATCTACTATCACAAATGATAATATGAGTTTGCCACTAGATGGCTACCTCATAGTAGTTGTATTTGGTTGCTGTAGGAACATGCTTATATTCGAGTGCAGAGCAGAGACAAGAGAAAAAGAATTTCCTGAAGGATCTCAAACAATCACCCTAAAGTGTATCCTGCAGGATCTTACTCAGGGATCGGATTCCCAGGGGATGCACATATAGATATGCTACAAGCTTGGTGCAGCAAGGAAGGGGAGAGAGAGAGAAAGAGAGGAGGGACGGAGAGAGACAGAGGAGAGAGAGAGAGAGAGAGGAGGGACGGAGAGAGACAGAGGAGAGAGAGAGAGAGAGAGGAGAGGACAGAGAGAGGGAGGAACGGAGAGAGGCAGAGAGAGAGAGAGAGAGAGAGAGAGAGGGATGGAGAGAGACAGAGGAGAGAGAGAGAGAGGTTTGGGGTCCCACTGGTCATTGAGACCTAGGGATTTCATAGTCTTATGTCTGTGGATCCACTCACTGTCTTTTTTTGAGCAGATGATGAAAGTCTATCACCTCCCCTCTTGGGAACCTTGACCCGTTCCGGTCTAGTAAACTTTAATTCCCTCAGATCCAAAGCATGGACTAACCAAAAGTGACTATGTATATAGGGGTGTCTCGTTTTAAATTTACTGAGGATTTAATGTGTACCAAATATGGGTTTTAAGGGCCTTTTACATGCAGTGATCTGTATCACAATGAGCAATACAGATCACCTGCAACGTTATCCCACTGCCGTGTACAGGCGATCTGTTTCGCAAGGAAAATGAAGAGTCTCTGATTCCATGATCTCTGCTATCCTGGGTTTGCTGGGTTTTGTTCCATTCTGCTGAGCTGTGTAAAAGTGCCCTTCCACTCATTTCTGTCCCCTGACAAAGGAGAATCCCATGCTCTCCTGGGTGCTGTGGAGCAGATCGCCTGTAGACAGCATGAAAGGGTAACATTACGATTGATATGTACCGCACGTTTAGGTACAGATCCCAGCGTGTAAAGGCGATCCACTCCACAACAAACCAAGCAGAGCATTACCAGGAAGTTGTGTGTAAAAGGACCTGATTCCTCACTGTTCTGCCCACGTACACTAGACTACAGGGGCACCACAAAACATAAACTATAACAGTAGTGTCCATTTTGGGGGTCAAACTCCTTTACAAGGGTTGGCATATTTGTAAATGTGACACCTGTGACATTTAAAAATTCCTTTAGGCTCTGCAGGAGTTTTGTGTGATAATGGCGGGTCTTTAACTGCGCCGATCACAGAGAGTGACAACAAAAGAGCCCGAAGTCAAAAGGGCAAACCACATAGCAGCGACCATTGCAAACAGTGATGGTCACTTATTACAACAAACATGGTAAATGAACCAAGCATTTTTATTTGCGGGGCTGTGCCCCCCGCACCCCCCATTGTGGGGGGCAAGCCCCTCACACATCCCACTAGCACCAGGGATATTATTCATTCAGTTGGGGCTGGCAGTTGGTGGGATGGGGGTTACCACTAGCAATAGGGATAGTTCTGTTTTACAGAATGGGCCGATGATTGTCATGGGGGGGGGGGGCCACTAGCACCAGGTATGGTTTTACTTTACAGAATGGGCTGGCAATCGTTGGGTGGACCACTAGCACCAGGGATCTATGTATACATGGCTGGGACCGAGCAATTGGGGGGTAACGGCATGCTAACCTGTCTTGCTACCCATGCAAATGAGTCCATAGTGGGCATGCAAATGGCCCCTTAGCACCTTGCATGCCCAATGGGCTCATTTGTATGGGTCCCTTTGCATATTGGAAATAGCGCTCCAGCACTATCCATTCTTGTGTTAAACTTCGGGAGCCCTGTCGGGGCAATGCTAAGTGGCTTAGCATTGGTCGATATGGCCCTATATTCAGCCAAATAGTGTCGGTGCACTGTTTGACTGAATATAGCATCTTCGGGCACCCGGACAAGCGCAAGGTGTGGCACAAATTTTTGCATTCTGTTTTGCACGTATTTGAGCATCTGGCCCCAGAGGTGTCTTTCAGGTGGGAGTGAAGCCTGTTGACACTACTCTGGAGAAAATAGTCCACAAATCTACCTGAATTTTCTGTCATAGATACAACCCCAGACACAATTGGTAAGTTGGGGGTGAGGGGGTTGGTCCTGCACTTATGTACCTTAGGTAGAATGTAAACTGTGGGCATCATGAGGAATTACTGCCAGATGTATTTATATTTACTATCCATAAAGGACCCAGTAGCAATGTCCCCCTGCAGAATGTGGCGCATATCGTTTTTGAATAAGGCGATGGGGCTGTTGGGCAGTTTCCTATAGTTGTTAGCATTACTGAGCAAGTGCATAACAATCTATTGGCACACCCAGCAATACAACATTTCAGCCCTTATCGGCAGGTTTGAAAATTAGGTTATCATTCTTATACGCTTCCTCCACTGTCCTCTGTTCCCATAGGTTAAATTCTGTGAACTATGGTGACTGTTACCTTTAAGCAAGTCATCCACCTACTTCAATTCAACCTTTTCAAAGCGGTATTCTGTAATATGGGTGACTCAAATTGAGTGGCTCAAAATGAGCGACTCAGTTTGAGTGCCTCCCGATATGAGTGACTGTACAATTTGTGCGACAGTGTGAATACAGTGATGATGGAGGTCAAAGAGCGGCTTGGAGTTGGTTATAATTAAATAGCGGGGGCGCAGGGGGCAGAGCCCCCCCCCCGCATATCAACAAGTAAAGTGTTTACCTTTTGTGGTCCTATGTCCATCAGGGTGTGTGTGCATGGATATTGCAATCAGGTGCTGATGTCCCCAGGTGCTGACAACAACAGGTGGTTATAAAGCAGGGGTATTGCCAGTCACGGTGGTAGTGTTGTTGTGGGAGAGTGCGGAGTGCGTGCTTACAACTTTCAATTCAATTTCAGTTGTAAACTTGTGGTTTGGATCCTAGTGTTTGCCCCTGCTGACCGCTGTGCATAGTTGTTTTTTGCCTCTTGGGGTCACCGTTTGGTACCTCACTCATTTATGTATGTGCTGTTATTGTGTTTACTATTATTGATTTCCCCAAGTGTGTTTCATCGTTATTTCCTTACTGTCGTCACGTAGAACTGTTCAAAGCTTGTAAATGCTGCACTGACAGTGGTAGTGCAGAAAATAGATTTCTCTCTAAAACGAACATGGCTGATTTCACTTATTGATTGTCTATATCCAGTCTGCTGTATACACCACTGTCTGTTATTAGTGCTACAAAGTCAGGTTCTGTGATTACCCCAGTGTTCTAACTCTCTCATTTTCCCCCAGGAGGGTTTGTAATACATCCAAATTGGCAATGTCATTCTCAATCAAAGTCCCTAGGCCCACATTCCCCACATGATGTATGTTATCAACATCCATATTTTCCTGCTCTCTTTCGTACCCTTGTAGAAGCTGATCTGCTATGTCCAGGAGTAGGAATATCTCCTACCCCTCTGGGGTTGCTGTGATTTCACTGTATCTTATATTATCCTTCTGTTAGTTCAGGACCCAAATTCCTGGTTTGGTTCATTCTTGATGTATTAATAACATATTATTTAACAGTAGTCAATACATTTTACAGAAGTGGTATGAGGTCAGACAGGTCTTTGAGCCCCTTCTGGTTTCACACTCTTAAATGTGCCTGCCTGCAGTCCTTGTTGGCACAAATTATTTAGTCTAATCAATGTATGTTTCTGTTTTACTCAATAGCTTTCGCCTGTCTGTTTATATTCCGTCTAACAGCCTCCTGAAACTTTTATGTATCCAAGTGTTTGCAGTTTTTAGTGTACTTAGTTGTCTGTATTGTAATTTGTTGGTGTATGACGTGGAACCCTACATAAAAGAGTCTTTAGACTCATAGGTACTTGTAATCTGAGACTTCAAATAAATACATAAATCTGAGGATCCACTCAAAGAAACATAGACTCTGTCGGCATACAGGGACCTGATGGCCCACTTAGTTTGCTTAGTGGTGGAGCTGGGGGGGGGGCTGGAGGGGTGGTTGCCCCTCCAGGCTGCCCCAGTGTGAGTAGTGGTGCCCCACCACTATCTTTATTCACTGTTTAGTGCCCATTGTGGAGCCCATGATTGACTGAATGCCCCCCCGCTCCCAAATGCTCTGAAACTTGGCTCTGCCACTGTTGCTCTATTTTCCCTACCTATGGTGTTGCCACAGACCCTACTTGGTTTCCAGTTCTCCCATTGCTAAGATCCCCCTGTGTCTATCCCATGCATTCTTGAACCCTGTCACCCACCCCCACCACCTCCACTGGTAAGCTGTTCCATGCGTCCACCACTCTCTCTGTGAAGAAGTATTTCTTCACATTTCCTCTGAGTCTCCCCTCCTTCTAACTTCATAGCATAACACCTTGTCCTTGATCATCTTTTTCTGTGAAAATGTTCCCTCCTGTACCTTGTTTTTGCCTATGAGGTGTTTGAATGCCTCTATCATGTCCCCTTTTCCCTCCTTTCCTGTAGGGAGTACATGTTAAGTTCCTTTGACCTTACCGCATAGGGCTTTTGATGCCCTCCTTTGTACTGCCTCCACCCTCTCTATGTCTTTACAGAGGTGGGGCCTCCAGAACTGTACACAGTTCTCAAGGTGCAATCTAACCAGTGATCTGTATAAAGGTATTATTACCTCCCTTCTTCTGCTGGAGATTCCCCTTCCTATGCATCTCAGCTTCCTTCCAGCCTTCCCCACTGCTTTGTCACACTACTTTGCTACCTTCATGTCAACAGAAATGATCATCCCCAGGTCCCTTTCCTGCTTTGTAACTGTTAATACTTCTCCTAGTTGGTATGTTGCCCCTGGGTTCTTATGCCCCAAGTGCATTATTTTGCACTTCTTTGCATTAAAACCCAGCTGCCAAGCCCTTGATCATTCTTCCAAATTTCTAGATCACTTCTCATTTTTCTTCCTCCTCCTGGTGTGTCTACTCTGTTGCAGAGTTTTGTGTCATCTGTGAACAGACATACTTTCCCTTCCAGCCCTTCTGCAATGTCACTGATGGAGACATTGAAGAGGACCAGCCCTAGTGTATACCATCAAAACAGTGACTGAATGGTGCAGTCAAAACAGCACTAGATTACAAAATCAGCAAACTCATTGTACCCCCTTCCCCGAGGTCCACCCCCCCCCGGAGTTGGTATATTTACTAAGGGTGAGTGTTGGGGGTACGGCCTGCAAACAGAGAGTTCACCGATTTTGGCATTTGCCATAATCTGGTGCTGTTTTGACTCTGCGCCATTCAGGAGTCGCTATTATGCTGTGGAACCCCGCCCCTAGTACTGATCCCTGTGGTACTCCATTAGTCACTTTGCCTACACTGGAGTGACTGCCGTTTACCACCACCCTCTGACTCTGATTGCCCAACCGATTTTCCACCCATTATTACTACCTTAGGACCTACTCCTCAGCTTTCCAGCTTGTTTGGCAGCCTTCTATGTGGAATAGTGTCGAAGGCCTTGCTGAAATCCAGGTAGGTCATGTCCACCACTCCCCCTTGATCCACTTCCCTGGTCACCCAATCAAAGAACTTGATCAGGTTTGTTTGGCAGGACCTCCTCACCTCCCCCCTGTGAACCCATGCTGCCTCTGATACGGTAGGTTATTGGTAACTAGGTATTCCCCAATTCTTTCCTTTAATAGTGTTTCCACTATTGAAAGTATTGAATTTATTTAAAGTCTTCTTCACTCAATCTGACTGCAGTACTTAAAAAAGGACTATTATTTCTGCCCCCCAACTAAACCTGTTACAGAACCAGGTGATCTGTATAAGCTGTTTAGGAAGATAAAATTGAAATATCATTTCAGAATTAGCCAAAACAAGAATCTGGGTCTTGAACTAACAGAATATAATATGGGATATGGTGAAATCACAGCAACCCCAGAGGGGGAGGAGAGATCTCAGCTCCTGGACTAATGGATCAGTTTCCACAAGGGTGCAAAAGACAGCAGGAAAATGTGGATAGTGATATTCTATATCATACGTAGAACATGGACCTAAAGACTTCAACTGAAAATGATGATGTTGCCAATTTGGGGTGTATTACAAAGTCGAATGGAGGAACAGTTTGAACACTGGGGTAATCACAGAGCTTGACTTTGCAACACTGATAATGGACTGTGGTATAAACCAGACTGGATATAGACAGTCAGTAAGTGAAATGCAAATCCTTAACGATACTCTTTTTAGACAGAAATCTAGTTTCTACCCTACTACAGTCAATGCAGCAATTGCAAGCTTTGAAAAAGTTGTGTTGAAGCAGGTGGATGATTTGCTTAAATGTGTGACCCTGAGCAAGTCACTTAACTACCCTGTGCTCCCAGGTCACACCTGTAGACAAGCATTCAGCTTAGTGTGCCACTCCTGGTTAAATAATTGGATAAAGGTAACAATTGCTCTAGTTCATAGAATTTAACCTATGGTGGATAGAAGGCACTGGATGAATTGTGTGAAATTGATAACCTAATTATCAAACCTGCTGATGGGGGGGGGATGTTTTACTGCTGCATAAATGTCATTACTGACAGATTTTTTTTAAATGTTATTTATTCTCTCCTGATGAGGCTGGGGATGTACCCCATTTCTGTCAGCTGACCCCTTTCAGGTTCACCTCCAGGCTTGTGCCAGCTCTGGGGACCTACCAGGGGAATCCAGGAGACCGTGGCTTGCCCCACATGACCATGCTCCCCCAGGCCCAAGGGAGAGGACCGAGATGCTAACCCACTCCCCTTGGCATCCCCCAGAGTGGGCTAGAGTCAGTGCTTGCAAGGATCCCCAGCATCACTGTGCAACTATGTTCAGGGTTTTCTTCCATAGGTTGCTCAGGAGACACGGACATGCAATGATGTCAATGTGGGGTGCGCACTCCTGCATGCGCCCTACAGACATCTGCCGACATCTTCCTGACCATGTGGTCCCCATGTTGGTGCAGGACTCCCAGCCTGCACCAGAGTCACACTTATGCTGGCAACAACAGCCCCCCACCCCCCCAGGAGGAAAAGCAGTCCTGCGGATGCTCATCCTACTTTCCCCCAGCCGAGCCGCTGATGACCCACAGTCATTCCCCAACTCCTGTCAGCAGTGTTGCAGGTGATAGCACTACCTGTGTGCTGGCAGGCTGGCTACTGACAGATTGTTATGCACTTGCTCAATGATTTGTCAGTCCTAGGCCGTAGGTGGTAAACTGGTTATGAAATTGGGTGATTGATAGGCCATAGAGGGTGCTGGTAAATGGAATTCACTAAGGGGAAGGAAGTGTGCCCAGCAGGGTATCTCTGGGCTCAGTACTGGGACCAGTCCTCTTTAATGTCTTTATAAGTGACATTGCAGAACAGCTGGAAGGAAAGGCATGCCTCTTTGCAGATGATACCAAAATCTGCAATGGGGGGGGACACTTCAGATGGGTTGGAGAGAATGTGCAGAGGCCTGAGAAAACTCAAGGAGTGGTCAAGCATATGGCAGTTGGGTTTCAATGCAAAAAAATGCTAAATCATGCACCTAGGGCACAGAAACTGAGAGAAGGAGTATAAAATGGGGGAAGAGGCATTAACGGTCACCAAAACGAAAAGGAACCTTGAAGTAATCCTATCTGATGACCTCTAGGTGGTGAGGAAGTGCAACAAGGCAGTAGGTAGGGTCAATGGGATGATGGGGTTCATAGGGAAGGGGTATCACCAGCAGAAGGAGGGAGGTGGTGTTGCCACTGTATAGATCATTGGTGAGACCTCACCTGGAGTACTGTATCCATTTCTGGAGACCATATCTCAGGGAGGACATAGACAGGGCAGAGGCTGTCCCAAGGAGGGCAACTAAAATGGTGCAACCATCAGAAGCTCTATGAGGCAAGACCTCAAAATGTACACCCTGGAAGAGTAGAGAGAGAAAGAGAGAGAGATGGGACATGATAGTTATAAATACCTCACAGGATTGAACAAGGTACAGGAGGGGAGTATTTTTTCAGAGGAAAAAGCACGTGAGAACTAGTGGGCATGCAATGAATCTGGAAGAGGGAAAATTTAGGAGTGATGTGAAGAAGTACTTCTACTGAAACTATGGGGAACATCTGGAAAAGCTAGCAGAGGCAGTGGGGGTGAAAACAATGGTGGGCTTCAATTAGACATGGGATAGGCACGAGGGAACCATAGCTGAGAAGTGGGGAGAGCTGGAGATCAAGTAGGGTCTGTGGTGACAGTGTAGGCAGGAAAATGTGGTAGTCATGTTAGTCCAGTCAATGGTGTATAAGAAAAAAGAAAAAAAGAAAAGGAAAAAACAACAAATATGTTGCAGGTGATACCTTTTATTGGACTGACAAAATTATTTCTGAGACTAGCTTTTGAGAGGTAAAGATATTCTTTGAGGAAGAAGAGAGTATTATCTCTCAAAAGCTAGTCTCAGAAATAATTTTGTTAGTCCAATAAAAGGTATCACCTGCAACACATTTTTTGCTTTTTTCTTTTTATGTTGATTGCGCACATGTGCAAGAAACATGTTGCGGCAGCTTTCCACAAGCAGGTTGTGGAGGCGCCGGCACTGTTGTGGCCAATGCCCCACAGGCTACAAAGGCTTCCCCACTTCCCCAATGCCGTGCGCTGCTGCTGACACTAGTTCAGCCAGTGTGCCACAACCCTTCTGAAAATGTAGCCGCTGCAATCAGGGGCCGCCTCGCCATTGCGCTAGCCATCCGCTGCAATGAGAGCCACCCGTCATTGCAGGGTGGGATAAACCCCGATATTGTTTGTGAATATGGTGGCGGCTTGCCGCCGTGTTCACAAACAATATAACCTCCTCCCCCCCCGTTAACTTGCCGACGGGGGCCACAATCCCTATGGGCTTTGGTGCCCCCTTGTTTCTGTTGTTGCCGATGGGGGAGCCCACTCCCCATTGGCATTCTGTAACCCCCCCGCTTTTGTTCCTGCCAACGAGGTGCCCAATCCCTGTCGGCATAATGATACCCCCCCATTTGCCGATGGGGGTGCCCAATCCCCTGTTGGCTACTGTTGGCCCCCCAAACAAAATCCTCTGCTGGCATGCTGGGAGCCCACCCCAGCATGCCAGATGCCCCAGTGAAGGAAAAACAGTCCTGCCGACGCCTTTTTTTCTCCTGAAAAAGGAAACTGTCCCTCGCCGCTTCCTGCCCCCACCCACAACCCACACCCACCTACTGCGCACCCTGCCTCCCCACCCCCACACCCATACTTACCTCTGGAGCTTGGCGCGACGATCGCCGGTGGACTGGGAAACACATCTGCACTCTTCAAAGCCAGCCGTGAACTGAGGAAATGCCGGTAAGCTGTATAATGTAATAAATTGGGTTTTTTCAACTTTAGTGCATATCTCAGGCATTTTTGGGAATTTTTCACCAAATTTTCAACTTGGGGTTTTTGGGACCCCTCCTCATAAATTATTGAACTGTCATGGCGATAATTGGCCCCGAAAGGTGATTTTGCGGTCACTGCGCGGAATCACCTTTTGGGGCTGATTAATGAAAAGACAGTGCCAGTGTTCATGAGGTGGGCTCTCAAAAAGCCTATGTTGCAAATTTGGCAGAAATAATAAAAAAAATGACTGTTTTACGAGCATGCACTGTGCAGTTGCTATGCACACTCGTAACTTCGTGAATTTACAATATTTTCATGCCAGATTTTCAACATTGCCATTTTGTCACACCTCCTTGTGAACAGTAAGCTGTCATTGTTCACATCCTGGTGGAAATGTGTTTTCGCACTTCCGGCACAGAATAGCGCGGTCGCTGTGGGAAATCACTGTTCAGGACAGATTAAAAAAATGACAGTGACCCTGTTCATGAGTAGAGGTCCTGAAATGGCTATGTTGAAAATTTGGTAATGATACTCCATAAAATGACTGTGTTACAAGCGTGTGTTGTGCAGTTTGCACGCACGCTCGAAACTTCGTGAATTTATCATATTTTCACTCCAGATTTCCAACATTGCCATTTTCCCAAACCTACTTATGAACAGTACAGCTGTCATTTTTCCCATCCTGGCCGAAATGTGTTTTTGCACTTCCGGCACAGAATAGAGCGATTGCTGTGGGAAATCACTGTCCGGGACTGAGTAAGAAAATGAGAGTGATACTCTTCATGAGCAGAGGTCCTAAAATGCCTATGTTGAAAATCTGGTGATGATAGCCTATCAAATGACTGTGTTACAAGTGTGCGTTGCACACTTTCCACGCACCCTTGTAACTTCGCAGATTTGTAATATCGTCACGCCAGATTTTCACCAGTGGAATTTTTTCACACCTCCTTATGGGCAGTACAGCTGTCATTTTTCACATCCTGACCGAAATGTGTTTTCACAGTTCCAGCACAGAATAACGCGGTCGCTGTGGGAAATCACTGTTCTGGACAGATTAAGAAAATGACAGTGGCACTGTTCATGAGCAGAGGTCCTAAAATGCCTATGTTGAAAATGTGGTGACGACACTCCATAACATGACTGTGTTACAAGCGTGCATGGAACTGTTTCCACGCAGCCTTGTAACTTCGCAATTTTGTAATATTTTCACGCCACATTTTCAACAGTGGCATTTTTCCACACCTCCTTATGAACAGTACAGCTGCCATTTTTCACATCCTGGCTAAAATATGTTTTTGCACTCCTGCCACAGAATAGCACGATCACTGTGGGAAATCACTGTTTGGGACACATTAAGATCAAATGAGTGAGAGGGGGGGAGTGACCGAGCTCAACTGAGTTCTGTCGGGACTGCTGCAGATTTGTTTGTGGGCAGAGAAAGGGCCCAATGCAAGAGCCCAGTACAAAAGGGCAGCCTGCAGCACTGGGAGAAACAGAACGAGAGAGAGAGAGAGTGACGGAGGGGGAGTGAGCGAACTCACTGGAGCGCTGTCAGGACTACTGCGGATTTCTTTGTGGGCAGAAAAAGGCGCCAATACAGGCAGGAGTCCCATACAAAAGGGCCGCTTGCAGCACCAGGACAAACAGAATGAGCGCGTGAGAGAGGGAGACTGAGCGACCTCAGTGGAGCTCTGTTGGGACACCTGCAGAATTTGTTTGTGGGCAGACAAAGGTGCCATCGCAGCCAGGAGCCCCATACACAAGAGCAGCCTGCAGCGCCAAGAGAAACAGAATGATCGAGTGACAGAGCGGTAGTGAGTGAGCTCAACGGAGCTCTGTCGACACAGCTGTGGATTTCTTTGTGGCCAGAAAAAGGTGACAACCCAGGCAGAAGCCCAGTACAAGAGGCCAGCCTGCAGCGCTGGCAGAAACAGAATGAGTGAGTGAGAGAGGGGGAGTCAGCAGGCTCAACAGACCTGTGTCGGGACTGCTGCAGATTTCTTTGCGGGCAGAAAAAGCCACCAATAGATGCAGGAGCCCAGTACAAAAGGGCAGCCTGCAGCGCCAGGAGAAACAGAATGAGCGAGTGAGAGAGGGGGAGTGAGCCACCTCAGCGGAGTTCTGTCGGGATAGCTGCAGATTTCTTAGTGGGCAGAACAAGATGCCAATGCAGGCAGGAGCCCAGTACAAAAGAGCAGCCTGCAGCAGTGGAAGAAACAGACTGAATGACTGACAGAAGACCAGTAAGCAAGCTCAACAGACCAACGCAATCAACATTCGGCGTTGACAAATGCTTGTTTTCCTTGTTTTTTCTTGTATAGTGTAGGCACAGCAGGGACAAATGGGCAGACTAGGTGGGTTAAGCAGTCCTCATCTGCTGACAAATTCTATGCTTCTATGATGCTAACAACTATAGGACACTGCTCAAAAGCCCTATCCCATTGATTAAAAAGGCATTGATCCTTCTACAGGAGGGCATTGATAGTGGTCCCATTACAGACAATAGTAATAAAATGAGGCACTGGTTCCACTTTATTGATGATATTGTGGGTATACAGTATGAGAGGGGGAATGCAAAGAGACCGAACTGTTCATGGAATAGCCAAATAATGATGAGCTTAACCGCTGGTTGACACGTAGAGCATACAAACACTGTCTTGATGTTTCTGGCTTGATACGCTAAAAGGGAATTGTTGTAAACAAGTGCTTGAGACACAGTGCATTAGAAAAAGAACTGCTACAGACTCGATTCTAAGAGCAGAGAGTGCTCATCCCACTGCCCTAAAAAACTCCATTCCATAAAGCCAGTTCTTTAAATTAAGAAGGAACTGCAGTACTCCAGGAAGCTTTTACCAACAAGCAGAAGAACTTGAAAGCAGGTTCAAGGCTAGGGCTACAGCACTGTGTTATTGAGAGAATCAGGAACAATGTCATATCATTCAGTTGTGACCAGAAAAAGAGGTAAAAACTAGACAGTCAGTTTTGGATCAGTAACTTTTGTAACACAGAATAATAACTGATCCAGGAAGACTGGAAATATAATACATAAGAACTGTCCTTTTCTGCTATGAGTCATGGGGGTGGCAAAAGCTGTTGGACCTAAGCTAAAAGTCATGAGGGGGATTCAAGTTTACTGGACTGGAATGGGTAAAGGTTCCCAAGATGGGAGGTGATAGACTCAATCATCTGCTCAAAAATGAGAGTGAGTGGATCCACAGATTTAAGAATGTGAAACCAATAGGTCTGAGTGACCAGTGGGACCTCAAACCATTTCTGAAAAACATATTTTAAGTGGAATGTTATTAATGTGTCCATCTATGTTTTTCTCTAGGTGACACCATGAATGTTCTCTCCTTACTGCAATGCGTCTAAAGCATATCAGTGTGTGAATCCCTTGGGAATTTGATCCCTTGAATCACATCCTGTAGGAGGAACTGTAGGGTGATCATTTGAGACCCTCCAGGAAATGCTATTGTAACCACCCAGTCCCCTGGGGTTACTAGAATCCTATCAGTATTATTGTTAGGAAGGTAGCAGGCAGCTGGTATGAAGCTCATTAGGGGCTCCTTACATAATGACATCATTACTCAGCTAGCCTGGGGGAATAATGATTAGGTCATTGGGAACTCTCTCAGCAGCATAAGCCACACTCAGTGGATAGCTGCTCTGTGGAGCTAAGAATGCTCAGTCTGTAGTTGTCAGTTGTTCAGTGAGGAGGTGAGAGTGGCAGGAGGACCTCCAGTGGGCTCTGAGGTGAGGGGCCCAGGATTTCTCACCCTCGTGGAGTGTCATTTCCAGCTTCCAGTGAAGTGGTGGAGACCAGGCTACAGCAGGATTTCCTGATTTCTACTCCCAGTGATGTGGAAGGAACTGCTTGTTCTCAGTGGACTCAAGGGGCAACCCCCTGAAGGTTCTGTGTGTGTGTTCAGCTGCCTTGCATAGGAACTGAAAGAGAGACTGTTTGATCGGCTACCCAGAAGAGTGCCTTTCTTTTCCTTTTTTGTTGTTCCATGCCCTGTGGATGGACAAACTTTGTGAGAATTGTTCTAGGAGACCAGATCTCCACATAATTTAGGGGAATCATTAGTCTGGGGTGTGTGTGCCCATAGATAAGGCTGGATTGCACCTGTCAGTGCCCCTAGTTCACCCAAGTGAGTGCAGTTTGTTCTTTGGTCACCACAGTGTGTGATGAAGTTAAAGTGTGGTACCTCTAGCATTTCATTGGGAAATGGGGGTCTCAGTGGTGTAACCCTGAAGAATGGCAGGAACTGTCGGCTGGGGCCAAGGGTGGGAGGAACGCCATCTAATTGCTTACAAGGCAGGGCTTCCTGGTTCGTAAAGGGCACCAGTTATACCTGAGCAAGGGCCAAACTGCTGGTTAAGGTGTGTGACTAAGTTTCACTAATGTGCACCTATGTTCAATGAAGAGTTCGGAGTGTGTGGCTTAGATTCACAAAATGACACTCATGGGAGGAAAATGTTCAAGTGCATGGCCAGGAGTCCACTATATGCACCAGTTTAGGAATTTTGGGAAGAAGATTGTTTTGTTGTGTGTTCATGAACTGTACTGCATGCAAGGAAAGTTTGTGAAATGTACCTGTCCAGCCTAGACTGACCCTTGGGGGTCCACTTCTGCTTTAATTTTCCATCTGTTGAATAAAGCCATACTGCACAATCCCAGTTACTGTTCTGGTTATTCTGATTATTGTTTCTGGTTGTGTGGATTTACTGGGGCTCCCTCAGCAGGTTAGATCTAGCATATGCCTAGCAGCCTCCACCCAGGACCTGGGTTGTAATTTTTACACAAGGTTCATGTTGTTTTGTTTCTGTACCCCCACCTCTTTCTTCCTCTAGAAAATGAGCCAGGCATACATCCTAACGCCAAGGGTGGTACCTACCTTTTGTAAAGTAAACTGGTATGCCAGTATGTGGGTACCAGTGTTTCAGATTTTAATGATGGGGTGTGCTTACTTGTTAAAAAGTGGCCTGTGGGTTACATTATCTTTTTCTCTTTTCTCTGCCTCCCCCGTCCCTCTCCTTACAGCCTGCACTTGACAAACACCCCTCTACTTTCTCCTCATCCCCTCTCCCAACTTGGCTTGCTATTCCTACCCTGCCAGTTCCTCTTCTTTTCCCCCCACCTCTCCTCACACTTGCCTGCTGCCTGACCCTCCTCCTGACCCTCCCTCTCCTCCCACTCATCCTGGTTTGCACTCCTCCTCCTCCTCCTCACTAAACTTTGAGTCTCTTCTTCACTGCATTTGCTTCTCCTCACCTCCTCTCTCCTCACGAATCTCCAAAAGACATAACCACAGCCCCCTGTTGTCTCCCTTCCAACCAGTTTCTCATCCATCTAACTGTATCCTTTGCTGTAAACAGATCCTCTAGCTTCTTTAACAACCTTCTGTGAGGCACTGAGTCAAAAGCCCTGCTGAAATCGAAGTAGTGTGAATGCACAGCATGGCCCTTGTCCACTACCCTCATTATCCAGTTAAAGAATACTATCAGGCTGGTCTGACAAGATGTTCCTGCCATGAACCCATGCTGTTTACTACCCTGAAGTTCATTGCTCTCCAGAGAGTTCACAGCATCCTCTCTGACTTGTGTTTCCATCAATTTACACACAGTAGAGGTAAGACTGACAGGTCTGTAGTTTCCCAGTTGCTCCTTGTCCTCACCCTTATGGAGGGGGGGACTACATCTGCTACTCTCCAGTCTTTTTGGACTACCCCTATCTGAATTGAGCTATTGACTAGCCCCACAAGGGCTTCAGTTAGTTTCATTTCCAACTCCCTGAGCACCTTCGGATGCATCCCATCTGGCTACAGGGTCTTCTCTATCTTTAAGGCTGCTAGCCCTTTCCAAATCCTTTCACTGGTAAATACTGGCTGCCTCATCTCAGGTTGGTGTCACGGACACTATTCTTTTCTTACAAAGGGAATTTTAAACCCCTTGAATAGACAACATGCTTTTGCAGAATTCAAGTGTGGACTTCCTTCATTGGAGTTATATGTTAACTCCTAGCTCTGGAGTGCTGGTACCTCTTCATTTGTTGTGTATCCTGACTAGTGGAGCTCCTGACTGCTGGAATGACCCAATCAACATCTGGCATGTTTAGCTCTCCCACCACCACCTCCTCCTTCTTTGCCACCCCTCTTTCTCCTGCTGCCCCTAGCTCCTTATCTTTCTCTCTTCCTCCTGTGCTGGAGATCTGTAGATCACCCCCATTCATAGGCTGTGTTCACACTACAGCACGGTAAGGGAAACTGTTTTTTAAAATGAATTAATTACCGTGCTGTAGTATCCGTGTTCTAGCATCCACACTGCTGCCAGCATTTTGTAAACCGTTATTAAAAATGGTTTACAGCATCCACACTACTGCCTCCACACTGAATTACCTGGCAACTGATTTAGATGTGGGGACATCCAGCTTCATTTTGGGGAACCGTGCTTGAGCATCCACACTATAGGTAAATCTGAGTTAACTTCTGAAACGTTTTTAAAGCCTAGGTCTTAGCAGGGTATAAACATGGTTTTAAAAAACGGATTACAATGCGTGTTAAGTGCGAACACAAACCGTGCTAGGGCACTTTAAAACAGTTTAAGCTGCTTAAACCATTTTAAATATCCTAGTCTGAACAAGGCCATAATTTCTTGCCTGAGAATGCTGTGAGTGTATCCCACAGCGATTCTGTTTCCCCATTACCTTCCCTGATGTTTCCATCCTCCACTGCCTCTATGCCCTCTCTGACATATAGGGCTACAGCTCCTCCTTTACCTTTTCCTCTGTCCCATCTAAACATGGTGTAGCCCAGGACTGTCAGGCCCTAATTGTTGTTCTATGTGACCCACATTTTTGTGAAGGGTACTAAACCCATTTCAGTGTCTTCCACATTGCCTGGAGGGCACTAATTTTATTTCCCAAACTCCTGGCATTAATGCAGACCCCTTTCCTTTTTTTTTTTTTTTTTCACATTTGCTTATTGGAAAGAAAGATGTGCATACAAGATACAATAAATACATTGCTTCTGAACAGCATAGCAAGGCTTATCAGTGATACAGATTTCCACGGACTTACATGGCTGTACAATGTAATATTAGAAGGCAGGCAAATGTTATGAAAATTAGCAGACTTGAGATATATAGGTAACACTAAATTACACACCCACTACCATACTCTATAATACCTCAAAATAGAGAGAGAGATTCAGTTAATTAAGTACACAGCCTATTGAACACATGTAGAAGTAAGCAGTATCATAATTTTACATACTACATTTACACGCTAAAGGGGAGCATCTAAGTCAGCAGAGGAGAGGGTCAGAGAGGGAAATCCCCTGATTCCACTGCTTCCAAAAGCGGTTGCCAGATTAAGAAAAAAGCAGGAAGGTCGCCTTTCGACCCCATTTGGGCACATTCTAGTACCATGCAAGCTTTTAAATTCTGCACCCACCTGTCAAACGAAGGGGGGTTTGGTGACATCCACTCCTGTGCTATCGTTCTTCTGGGATTAATAAATGCTAGTGACCGCAAGGGGTTGGATGCCTTCTGACCTGGGTGGTCAGGATCTACACCCAGTAGAAGTTCTAAAGATGACTTTGATGGAGCATAACCCAACACCCTGCACATAATGTTATGAATTGAGTGGGCAGACCCCCTTTCCATCTTTCTCCTAAACCTATCTTGCTTTTTCCTATTTCTTCTCCCTTATTCTTCCCTAGTCTCAATTTTTTTATTTTTCATGCTGAATATAGGCTTTTCAGCCCTCCCTCATTGGCCTCTTCCCCAACCTAATTTGAACTTCAATCTTACTGTTACCCACCTTGCTGCTACTAGTCTCCTGTTCAGGGGGAGCCCTAGCTACCGCTATTAGTCGATCAGTTGCTTTGAATTATTAAAATCGCAACAATAAGAGCTAGAAAAATCTATGAAAATATCACCCCCATATAAGTCAATGGGGCGCGCTCACGCAGCCTTCATTTTGTGACATCACAAAACAGGGCTGCGTGGCCCAGCATGGGGGTGTGTTTTTCGGACCGGGAAGTCTGTCTTTTTTTGGGGAGTATGCCGAAATCTAATTTTACGGAGGAAATAACTTTTCATTGCAATGGAATTAACTTGCGAAATTTCATCACGGCACTACTGTAAAGGTCAGTTATCGAGCACACTGGGGTGGACCCTTAGTAGGAAGCTGCTTTTTAACATTATTTTATTTTTTGTCTATATTTTCACCCTCCCCACAAAAAATCTTGGACCCATTTAATAATCACAATAAGACACTCGTGGGTGTGCTTTGTGGTTGGATAATGGCACTTCTCGGGTGGTTGAAGGCACTCAGTGATGTCTCATACCTCACAACACACCTGATGTATGCTGTTTTCGCACCACAGTGCACGCCCCTGTCATATCCGAGCCTTATCAGAACTTTCAGAACCTTTCAGGTTGAAGTACAAAAACTATTTTAACCATTATTGTCCAACCTTAAGCTATTGTCAGTGAAGGGCAAGGAATCTGAAAACAACTTGGAGTGGTTCTACAGTATCCCAGCCTTCTTTTGGGTTTTTCTATGACCAGCACAAGCCCTCTTATTAGAGAAAGACCAGCTGGGGGAATTTATTACACTCCGAAACTGATGTTTTAAAAATACTCAGAACCCAAAGCATGGTTCTTACGAGGTTCCTTTACAGAAAATGGCACAGGTTCTGGGTGGTTCTGAACTGACCTGAATTGATTCTCCCATCCCTTCTACAAACAGTCCCGAAATGCATTGCAGGAATGGTGCTGGGGTCACTCCTGTTCCTGGCCTGGAACTGTGATGCTCTGTCAGGTTCTAATGAAGTCACTGATACTGAAGCAGTATGATGGCCCGCTGTGCCATATATTAGTGGATTGGGAACACTGGATATAATATGCTGCATGGGGGGCCCAGGGCCACTGTAGGTTACCCCTGATCACACCTCTGGGGCTGCGTAGTTGCACTCCTCTGAGGGTACTGATCCTGGCATGCTATTAAACAGCACCAGAGCAAAACATCTGAGGGTTTTGTCTATAAGCCAGCCTGTCTGTACTGATGAGCTGCATGTGAAACATCAGACCAAATTACATTTGTTAACAGAAGGAAGCTGTCACTAACACAGAGGCCCCCCACCCCCCATCTCTGAGATGGCAGGCTCCCAGCAATGCATGAAAGTCAAATGAGTGTTTTTCTGTTTGAACCTCTCTACTTGATTAAAATCAGTGCGTCCTGTCCATATGCAAATAACTGGTTGAGTCATTCCATGAGACAAATTAACTCACTTTGTCTTAGATGGGAGACCCTTGGTTTCTAGAACCTGACTGCTGACACCAGTGGTTATGGGACACTGTTAACCCCTCAGGCACCATATAATTTTTTTATCTTAAAAACACATTGGATTATGTTCTAACTTATTTAACATATCACATTACATGTGCCAATGATGCCTTATTTTAGCAATAACCCACAACGGGGTGTGGGGTTATAGGCATTTAGTCCATGTCTGGGGTGTGTTGTGAGACACGAGGCCGCAGGCCAAGTATCTTCACAAACATGGTTAAATTAGATATTTCTGTAAAGTATAAAAGCATTGTAAATACATTAATACTAATGATCCCATGTAAACTAAGTGAAACACTATATGTGGCAAGTATAAGTGTGTACTACTAAACTTGCTGTGGGCTGTGCAATTTTGTGTAAATTTCTATTTTTAATCAATTGCAGAATAACCATGCACAACATTTTTCCTAACATATTAATTTGCTTCCTGAGTAGATGAGTAGAGTGTTGTTTATTTATATTGTAATGACCTACACACTGTAATACTTCTTTTTTGTGTTCAAAACACAGAAGCACAAAGTAACACAGCTCCTTTCCTAATGTAATCAATAAAAACATGTTACAATATCTGTTTTACTTGCTTTTTACCATGTATGAGAGACTACATTACTTCCATGAGTTGGAAGCACTGCATTATGGGTATGTAAATAATGCATATTATGCATTAGCTCTATCATTCTGAGAAATACACTTCTGAACAGTTAGTCCTCACAGTAAGTTAGTAAAAAAGTACTATATGTAAAGCTAATATGTATAGAATTACTTAATGTTTCTGTAAAGTAAAAAAAAGCCTTGTAGACACATTACTACTAATGCTCACATCTAAACTAAGTGAAACCCAATACACTGAAAATACAACTGTATACTGGCAAGCTTACTGTGACCTATACAATTCTGTGATAACTTGCTCTATCTATTTATTTATTAATTTTTTTTAAACAGCAACAGAATACCTGTATAACACTTTTCTTTACCTATTATTTACTTCCTAGAATATATCAGTAAACTGTTGTTTATTTATATTGTAATGATATAAATACTTTAATACTTCTTTTTAGTGTTGAAAAAAATACAGGAGAGCAAAGTAGCACAGCTCCTTTCCTATAGTAGTCACTACAACATGTAAGAACATCTGTTTTACTTGCTTTTACCATGTATGAGAATACACTACTTCTATGAGTTGCAGCACTGCATTGTGGGTATGTAAATAGCCTTGACAGTAGACAGTTTGACTTCATAAAACAAGGATTCAACTGGATTCTTTTTAACTATCAGTTGGCAAAATACAAGGTAAGTTAAAAAAATGTTGTAGACACATTGTTGCTAATGATCACATGTAAATATGTATAGAATTACTTGCTGAAACTATTTCCATTTCTACTCCACATCAGCAACATCGTCTGTGTCACCACTATACTGCATCTGTGGGGCAGGGATATGATTTTCGGGGGATAATCATATCACTTGCTTTGAAAGAAGAAGTGCAGGTCACCCAAATGTGGATTAAAAAGGGAATTTAATCCACGGTCCCCTATTGCTGTTTGAACAATTGGCTGCTCTCCTTCATGAACCCGTGTTATAATATTAATTATAAAATGGCTAGGGAAAATCCTGCATCCTGATTAGCTGGCACCAATATCTTAGATCTATCTAATGCACAGGTTAAAAAAAGTGCTGGCAACCAGGACACAACACAGTAACAATAGCAACTCCTTTTTCAAAAATTTCTGATTGTCATTACAAACATGGCTGCCAGCTTCACTAACTAAAAAAAAAAACACCCAGATCCTCAAAATTAAACTCCCTCACAATCCAAAGAACAAACTACAAATTGAGTAAATATACTTTTCTTTTGCACTCCCCTTCTTACACGAATACATAAATTTGAAAAAATGAAGTACTTCTCACAGTTTTAGTTTCTGGAGTTTCTTTTATGACCATTTAACACCTCTCATCCTTATCTGCCTACAAGGAAAATCTTTGCTGCTTGCCCTGCCTCAAACTGCTTATGTCTTTACCCAGGAAAAACAAAGGTCATGGTTATTGAACCTCATCATCGGGGCTTTTCTGCAGCGAGGGATATGGTTCTCCCTGTATTGGGTGACTTTTCCCTCATTGCGGCTAATGCGGTTAAGGATCTGGAGGATATTTTGGATGACAGATTGACATTTGAACAGCAGGTGTTTTCTGTTGTCCGTTATAGCTTCTTTCATCTCTGGAATATCACCAGGATCCAGCTGTACTTACTTAGCTCAGGACAACCAAGCAACAATTATCCATGCTTTTGTCATATCAAGGTTGGACTACTGTGATGCTCTGTACCTGGGGCTGTCTGGAGATTTGATGTGTCAACTATAGCTAGTGCAGGATGCTGCAGCCCACATGCTGGTGGGTTCCTCATGCAGGGACCACGTTACGCTGGACTTGCATGACTGGCACCGGCTGCCTTTGCATGCACACATCACCTTCAGGATCTGCTTGTTCACGAACAAGGCACTACGTGGTTTGGGACTGGATTATTTAAAAGAGCTCCTTATTCCATGCCACCCAGTCCACCCTTTCCACTCCACCAATGCTTATTTGTAGGCATTCCCTCTGGCCAGGCTTAAATCTTCTGGTGATAGGACCTTTGGAGTGGCAGTCCCTATTCTCTGGAATTTGCTCCCCTATTACATTCATTCAGCTAGCATGGTGGAGGCCTTTAAAGCCTCATTGAAAACTTTCCTATTTGATCAAGCTTCTAATATGACATAATCTGATTTTATTTTTAGTTGTTGTTTTAATGTTGAAATAGTATTGTGCCATTATTGGTATCAAACTCTGTAAATCACTCAGAGCCCATGTTGGATTGAGCACTATATAAAAAAATTTGCCTTGCCTTGCCTACCACAGATAAAATTGAATCATTGATTGTGTTGTGTGGCTTTTGTTGTGTGTGTTTGTGCGGGAAGGGGATGTAAACATTTAGCCAATGGAATTCTGCAGAAGTATGAAGTCATGCATAATAACCTTACCAAACATTCCAGCTATTGAATGTATAGCTAGACAAGTGCTTGATAGCTGGGGAGGGACTGCTTCTTACAAGTCACTTATTACAAAAGAAAATACCTGTGTTTAATAATAAAGTTGTTACTGTTTTGGTTTTTTTAATTTTCTCAATTTACCTAAATTATTAGCACAATACCACATTCCAGGAGCTGAAGGCACTCTGCCTGTGGTGCTGTGCCTCATTACTCCCCTGGTCTTGTGATTAGATCAGCATAATGCACGCCTCATCATGTCTTATTGCTTATATAGACGTCAAGCTCAGGTAAACTGCTGTAGTATATGATTGCGTTAATAGTACAGTATGGTTAGGTTTACATAGGAATCATACAGTTACGAAGTAAAGTGTTTATTTGCTATTAAGGCTGATCCATTTCCCTAATATTATATTGCCAGGACGTTTGAAAACATGAATCTCTAACTTGTTGGTAAAAGGTGATTTTCATCTTTAAATCAAGTTCTATAAAAGATTCTTGGTAAGCATAGTCTGACATGTCCCCTGACGAAGACCCTGATGGTCGAAGTGTCAGGGCAGCTAGTAGGCGTCTTAGTACATGACTTCATTAAATAATTTAAACTTTTTGTCCACTTCAGTTTATTATTTTTCCGGTCCTCCGAGTGCCTCTTTTTTATTTTCTACATAAGAATTAATGCCTATGTTTAAGCATTAAGGCACTACTAAGCAGTGATGTGCTGGCACATTTTTTAACACCCTCCCATCTTGACCCTCAAGCCCCACCCTTGACCTGCCCCAAACCTCCTTCATGTACTCTACTGTCATCAGTTCCACACTGTGACTTTCTCAGTCTCCCACTGCACCATTGCCATTGTTTCACTGTTGCAGTGCTTACTGCAACTCTGGTAGGACTTATGTGACTGGATAAAGAGCATACACTCCAAATAAAATACATGCATGATGGTGCTTGGCTGCCAGTGTTTGCTCATCAGATCAGTGGCAGGCTCTCAGCTGAGCTCAGCCCTGCCCATTGCCCAACCCCCCACACACACACACTGGTCTGCCGCATGCCTTGAGCGGCATTTTTTCCCTGTGAAAGGCGGCGCCTTTCTCGGCCGCCACTGATGAAACCTCCCAGCTTCTGCTGCCCTCCTGGAACCCACCCCGGACCAGCTCTAAAGATCTGCCGCGCGCCCCGAGTGGCGCTTTTCCTTGTGAAAGGCGGCGCCTTTCTCGGCCGCCAGCGACAAAACCTCCCATCTCCTGCCACCCTCCTGGAACCCACCCCCGGACCAGCTCTAAAGATCTGTCGCCACCCCAAGCAGTGCTTCTTCCCTGTGAAAGGCGGCGCCTTTCTCGGTCGCCAGCGATGAAACCTCCCAGCTCCTGCCACTCTCCTGGAACCCGCCCCCGGACCAGCTCTAACGGTATTCCCCGCTTGCCTGTAGCATGGACTGGCTGCGCTGTGATTGGCTTCTGCTCCTCGGCACTGCCTCCCAATTGGTCGGTTGGCTACCGTGGCTCACTTGATTGGTGCGCCTTTTCTGCAGTTTGGGAGAGCGGCTCGGTGCCTTAGCCAGCAACTTTATTTCCTGCTGAGTATTTCTGTAACTTATTGTTGTGTGTTTTCTGTTACTCATTACTGAGCATTTCTATAACTTATCTATTAATGCCTGCTTGTGCTTTGCTCTAATTTGCCTGACTGTAGCCGCAACTATAGTGTAGTGTTTTAGTTAGTGTATGCTCATAGCTAAAACTGTGCATGCCATCCTACTGTATTGCTTGTGAATGCTGGTCTTAGCACAGGGAACTACAGCCTGCCTGTTTCTCACTGTTGCCTACCTACCCCCCACGCTCTACTTGATTAGTACTTTCTGGCTTCTTCTCCACCTCCTCCTTTTCCATTAATCCCTTCCCACCTCCTGCTGATGGCCTTAAGCCAGCTCGCACTTTGACCCCCTCTGCCTCCAGCTGTATCCTACTTCTACTTCCTTTGTCCCACTACAGCCTGGCCCCCGCATTCTCCATTCACACCTCTTTATTTCTCTTTGCCTTCACCCCTACCCCCCACGCTCAGTCTGCCACTAGCCTCCCACCCCCCCGATTTAAAGTCCTTTCTTCTCTCACACTACCTCCACCTATTTAAACTAATTCTTCTCTTTCTTCCCCCAGATCTGCTGTGTGCCCTGAGCGGCGCTTTTTCCCTGTGAAAGGCAGCACCTTTCTCAGAAGCCAGCGTCGAAACCTCCCAGCTCCTGCTGCCCTCCTGGAACCCGCCCCCGGACCAGCTCTAAAAGTATTCCCTGCTTGCCTGTAGTGTGGACTGGCTGCGCCGTGATTGGCTTCTGCTCCTCAGCACTGCCTCCCGATTGGTCGGTCAGCTACCATGGCTCACCCGATTGGTGTGCCTTTTCTGCAGTTTGGACAATGGCTCGGTACCTTAGCCAGCCACTTTATTTCCTGCTGAGTGTTTTCCCTCCCCCACCCCTCCCAGGTCTCCTTTAAACAGTCTTACGGCCTCCCACCTCAGTTATTCCCCATCTCTATTGGCTCTCTCAGAAACCTACCAGTCAGCTGCTCCTGCGACTGTACAGCAAACTCCTTCTGTGCTGCCTTGCTGTCCCTACTGCCCTTCCCCCCTCACGCCCTCTCCACTATCTACAGGATCTTTGGCAGGCAAGCCTGTCACGCTGGTCTTCCTAGGGCTAAAACCAATCTGCTACTTAATATAAGTCCTCTTCTAGCTTAACCAAGATACTGCTACTAACTTTATACCTTGCCTTTCTGATGTTCGCTGTCCTTGCACTCCCACCCCTGCCCTATAATCCCTCACTCCCTCTGCTGAAACTAACTGATATCCTCCATCCTGCGTACACCCATGCTACCTCCCCCGACCCCACCACTAGTTCCTGGTCTCACTCACCTATTCGTCCCAGTCCCTCTCTAGCCCAGCTGCCTATATGCCTTACCCTGATAAAGCTGCTTAGCTCCTGGCCTCTTTTAGGCATCTGTCACCATCCCAGCCATAGCTACTCACTTAACCCCTCCTGGTTCAAGAGTGCAAAACTGCATTATGTTATTATTACCCTTCTACTCTTATCAGCGGGTGACATAAACCCTAACCCTGGCCCTGGCTCAGCCCTACCATGTCCTACAGATAGTCCTAAACCTCTTCTCTCAGCTCTTCCCACTGGCCTTAAAATACTACACATAAACATATGGAGCCTTCTCCCCAAAGTAGTCCTGCTATAGCCGCTGGTGGCTACGCTCAACCCGGATATAATAATAATTACTGAATCCTGGCTGAACAAAAATATCTGCAACTTGTCCCTGACTCTCCCTGGCTTCACCATATCACATCAGGACCGGCTGGGGCGAGGAAGCAGAGTAGCTATCTACGTCTCCTCTGCCATCCATTTCACTTTCGTCTACTCTAGCGCAATACCTAAAGCTTATGAGGCCTTGATGTTGAAAATCTCACTACCCTTCTCTAAACATATTTTTGTGGCAGGTGCCTACTGCCGCCCTGGATCTCAACCCAAAATTGCTACTGATCTGATAGCCACCCTAACTAGCCACTCTTCTACCGGAGAATTATATATTATGGGTGATTTCAACATTAACTGGTCCACCATACCAAACAAAGTACTAAATGCTATACATGCGCTCAACCCAACTCAAATTATCCAAGATCCGACTAGACTAAACCACAAAACAGGTAACCATTCCCTCATCGACTGGGCCCTTACTACTCACACCCACAGGGTCATTAAATCGGGCACCCTAGCTGATGCCTTTAGCGACCACTGCATGACATTCCTGGTACGCAGAGTCCATAAAGTTATAGTCCCTTACAAATCCCTACAAATCCATTCCTACAAATCTTTAAACACTGCACTGCTTCTACATGATCTGACCAACACAAATTGGTCACCCATATCTGCTGCCAGCAACCTTGACGATGCAGCCAAATACTTCAGTGACAGATTCCTTGAAGTCTGGAACAAACATGCACTGTTACACCGGGTTTGTGTCCGGGGAAATCACCTCCCTTGGATCTCTCCAGAACTCATAGCCTGCCAAAGGGCGCACGATGCAGCTTGGATGCTCCACAAACGCTCAATGCTTCATAAAGACTAGAAGCTTCACTGTCCCTCGAAACAAATGCACAAAAGCCACTCGCCTGGCCAAGGCCGAATACTTCACCTCTACTTTCAACACAAATATATATAATCCATCCAAATTTTGGAAGGTAATTCACTCCCTTTTCTCCCCTCAGGCTCCCCCTTCCTCCCCCTCCTCCATATAAACAATACTGACATCTCTGACCACCCTAGTGTTGCCGGAGCTTTCAATTCGCATTTTACCTCCTGCACTGCTGCCTTGCTAGGCTTTCTCCTGTCAAATAACAAGTCGACCTCTGCACCTACTAGAAGTTCTTCAGCCCCCTCCCCCCGCTCAGTTTCTCCTTTTCCAAAATCCTGACAGCCAACATGCTGACTGCTCTGGAAGCCCTAAACCCGAACAAAGGCAGCTCCCCTGATGGTTTGGACCCGAAGCTACTAAACCTGTCTGCCTCGGCCATTGCTCTTCCACTGACTGCCCTTCTCAATCTCTCATTTCAATTGGCGGAGATTCCCCTGGACTGGAAACATGCAATCGTCCTCCCCCTCTCAAAGGGCGGTGACTCCTCCTCCCTAGAGAATTACTGTCCTATATCACTCCTCCCGACACTAGCCAAAATTCAGGAACATCTAGTCCTTGCGCAACTATCCTTATACCTATCTGACACAAATTTCTTCCCCCAATATCAATCAGGTTTCCACAAACACCACTCCACCTCGACCTCGCTGCTCTGGCTCACAGATGCCATCCTGTCAGGCATGGACTTCGGCCACATAACCACCGCCATTTTTATTGATCTAGCTAAAGTTTTTGACACCGAATCCCACTCCTTCCTGCTCCACTCACTCTCAGAAGCCAGGCTGTCGGAACACGCCTTAAAATGGTTCAGGGCATACCTACAAGACTGCTCACAGTCTGTAAAAATATCTGACCACACCTCCCTTCCCCTACCCATTCACTCTGGTGTCCCTCAAGGGTCCATACTTGGCCCAATTCTCCATCTTTCTAAATGACCTACCATCCATCTGCACCTCATCAGCCATATGTATGTATGCTGATGATACGGTTCTTTTCTCGTCAGGGTCCTCACCCGAGGTTGTCGCCTCGAGGCTCCAATGCGATTTCAGTAGCATCCAGAGCTGGTTTCAATCACACCAACTCTTCCTTAACACCAAGAAAACTGTGTCCATGACATTCGGTACATGTCAGAAACTGTCTAGGCTCTACTCTGTCCCCTCTTTTCACTACCCTCGACGGGGCACCCATTCTTGCCACCGAGTCATTCAGGTATCTGGGCGTGTGGCTGGATCAACATCTCACTTTCTCCATTCACACAGATGCCATAATAAAAAAGCTTCGACCAAAGCTTGGTGCCCTCTATCGAAACCGCTCCTTCCTCCCGCACCAGGCTAGACATGAACTGATCCAAAAAATGATCCTTCCGATCTTTGATTATTGCGATATCGTCTACTGCACTGCTCCTGCCACCTCCCTAGAAAACTTGGACACTCTTTTTAACTCCTTCTGTCGGATTGCACTGGATGCCCCTCCCCTTTCCCATCACTGCCACCTGTACCGAGCTCTAGCCTTCCCTTCCGTAACAAATAAACGACTGCACCACTGCGCAAAATTCATCTCTAAGTCCTGGTTTGGTACTCTCCCTCCCTATCTGAATTCCCTAATCTCTCTCCTACCCACTCCCTCTCAACTCCCACGATCCCATGACCACAGAACTCTGACTGTCCCTTAGCAATCCACTACTAGTGGGCAGGCCTCCTTCTCCTATTGCCTCCCTAAACTTTGGAATGCGCTTCCTTCACAAATACGTGACTCTTCCTCTCCTGGTTCCCTTAACCAAGCTCTTCACAATTTCTTCTCTGTAAACTGCACTTGCCCTAGCTAGGATTTTAAATCTAAATTTCAAATTTTAAGATACTAAATTTTACTCTACCTGCAGCTAGTTGCCTTCTTAACATTTATTGTTTACTTCAATCCTTGCTTTTTATGTTATTGTATAATTATGTGTGCACTCATTGCTACTATGTAACTCCCATCACCCTTTCCCCCAGGTCGTGCCAGGAGACGAGCAACTTGTTGTTCAGTGTACCTTACCTGGTGAATCTTTTTAATAAATAAATAAATAAAAACACACACAGAACTGACCTCCAAGTTCTAACTTCTCTTCTCCTTCAGGGAGGGAGGGCTCAGCTGTATCTACCATTGTGTGGCTACGGTCACCTGGTGGACTGGGAGCAGCATAACTCAGTGACTTAGGCAGTGAAAGGGAGGCATCAACTTGTCAGCTTGTCACTGAGGTGTCTAGGACATGTGTCAGATAAAAAAAAAAAGAAAATGAGCTGTTTCTGGCTAGATGAAGTTATCTCTTCCATCCTGCCCACTTGGGAACCTCATGTCAGGAATGGATGCAGTAGTCTTGCCCCTGCCCACTTGCCCTCCCAGCCTTTGCCCAATGGTCAGTACTCAGGGTGTTTGTGCAGCAGGAGACTGATGATGTCAATCATTCTAGTGGCAGGACTATGGAGCTGCTGCAGATAGCACCAACAGGGAAATAGAAAGGAAAACAGCACTTCAAACATGTTTAATTTTCCGACCAAGGGATGAGTTGCTGAAATAACACTGGGATTGTACAAGACAAATGGCCTGGGTCCCTTAATACATGCATGTATAGGAGGGAGTCATAGGTGTGACATACATCATTTTAGCCCAATCTCAGCTCCCAATCTCTTAGTCTTTGTTTCTCACTGGACCTCCACCAGTGAAGGTTCTTGAGTGAGTGGAGCAACTCCAGTCTCATCCTCTGACCTGGGCTTTTGCTGACATGTGTGTCCCTCTGTTTCTGGATTCATGCCCAAACACTGCAGTCACACACCACAGCATCTACTCAACTATGCTCCCCCCCAACCAACCAGGCCAAAACAAAAGCTGTGCAGACGCAGCTTATTTAGAAGCTAGAGCTAGTGGGATATTCTTCACATAAAAGAAAATCAGTACTGGATACAAATGACCGATGCTACGCATGAGTCGAGTCAACAAACACTAGCAACCTGACTTGGCTAACTAATAGTACTCAGTCACTACAAATTGAGCCAAGTGTCAAGTCGCCAGTATGAAAATGTTGTTAGCCTGCTACTAGTCCTCCTAGGCTCTCGCTTTCATGCTGCAGCGCATCAGAAGAAAAATAGCACTTTTGGCTCCGGGCAGCAAGCTACTTGGTATCGGTCAGTCCACACATGTGGGAATGGGTTGGAGCAAGAGACAGGGATAGGAAGATTAAAAACAATTGACTGGTTCAGCAGGGGAGCAAAGGTGCATCTGCTGAGGTGACCAATTGGGAAGGGGAAGTGTTTTTTGTTCTTGATGGGGTTTGGACACAGAGACAGCCATGTCACATACAATGAGTCTCAGTCAGTCACCCAGTAACCTCACTGCAGCTGTGCACCATGAGACACATGATTGGTGCTGCTAGTGAAAGTTGCCCTCCTACCTGCTCAGATTGAAGTGCCAGTCCTGCTTGGCAATGGGGAGAAATACTTCTAATCCCATGCTTCTTGGGGCTGGTTAATTACCGGCTTACACAAGCCCGTAAATCAGGTTTGGAGGTTTAACTACTGGCTTGAGTGAGCTGGTGCAAGCCGGATCCAGCATATCACTGCTACCAAGGGTTGGGATACTGTTAGCTTATAGGGGGTCATGAGGCATGAGATGTAGCCAAGGGCTGTATTCTTCTAGGCAGGGTAGATTAATGAAAGTATTCCAGCCCCTGGAGTGCCTTAAAGCATTACTGCTTGTTAGTTACCATAAAGTTTTTTTTTAGTGATAATACATTTCTGACAAAACATTAATAGAGCAGTTTGTCTTATCAGTCCTTTCATTCCTAAACTGAGATACTGGATTTTGATGTTTTTAAAAGTTTCCGCCCCCCTACCATGTCCATGAAAAAATGAAATATCTTGATATGGTGCTGTGCTGTTCACCCCAGGGGCTTTGCTTGGCATATCTCCTGCAATTTGAACTCACTGAAAAGAAAACACTTTGTTTGTATACAGCTTAGTCTTCCTGCCTGATTCTCCCAGTGCTGTACGTTGTTGTCCTATGTTGTCCTGTTCACCCCTCGAAGCATGTGGTAGCCCCACCCCAATATGCCCAAAGTATGAATCTAGTGTGCCCATTAAAAAGTGTAAGTCTGATGGCCAGCAGTAGGACTATCACTCATGACGCCGACGACCCGAGTACAGGAACAAGCTCGGGTAGTCGGAAGCCAGCTGATGGGAGGAGGACTGAGTGTCTCGGGGGATTCTGTCCTCCTCCAGGGTGGGAGGACCACTGCCCTTGTGGCAGTACTGCCTCCTAGGTGACCATGGGTGGCACACAGTTGAGGGCACCATGGCATGGAGAGCCACAGGCTGAGATCCAGTGTGGTAGCATGCCTACGTGTGCACATATGCTTTGGATTGCCTCTATGTGCCTACATCCTTGGGGAGTGGAGAAACAAGGAAAGACCCCACCGCTAGACTGACGACGGCCTCTGGTGAACCGAAGATGGACCGACCTGGAACCCTCAGCTGCCGACCTTAAGAAGCTTGTTCAGGTGTGTGTGGGTGTTGGGGGCTCTCCCTCCTTCCCTGTCTGGGGGGAGGGGTCTGAGACCATGACAGCACTGAGGTAGGTGGCTGGAGTGGACTGGCATTCAGCAGAGCAAGGCACTTTGGGGGACTCTGAGGGAACGTGCAGGTTGTGGTGCAAGAAGGGGCATAAAGAAAGAATTGGAAAAAAAAACAGTCTGATTGAAATAAAAATACATGGATTATGAATCTAAGGATGGCAGAAGGACTATTTTTTTATTAAGAATCTATATGATGAAACTTTGCCAACTAAAACATGCTGCTTCTTTATTGCTATTAATAACTAAAATATTTTCATTTTCTAAAGCAATTTTTTTTGCAGCTAAAATTATAATCGTTCTTGTGTACATGACAGTTTCCAGCCATTAACCTTACCAGTTTAGAATGTTTTCAGCCAATTGGAATGCTTTATTTTCAACCTCTGTTTGGTAATATATATTTCTAGGACCACTGATGCGCACTCTTGTGGTTATAAGTGTGTCTCCTCATGCATTCGTAGGGCGAGAGAATAACAAATCGAAGGTGAGAAATTCTGGCTCCTTAGGAATGCAAGACAAGACACTGATATAACCACAAGTGTAGGACTCAGCACTTCTACAAATATATGTTGTCTGATTTATATATATACATTTAAATTAATTTTGAAGAATGTTTTACTTTTAATGAAAACAAACACCTCTGTTCCATCAATGAAACATTCCACTTTCTTAAAACTTGTGTTAGAGGTGCTTTTTCAGTTATAAGAGTGTCTCTTGTTCGTGTCGATAATCTGCATGGATTGAATGAATCAGCCATGAGTGGTGGCAGTTTATGAATATGACAATGTTGCCAGTATCTCATTTTCCTTTTTTGTTTTAATTAGGATTTTATTTATTTTGTACTGCTGAAGAGATTGCAACACTTTTTTATGGGGTCCCACTGAAAAAGTTGCAAAACAGTTTTACATTGGATGAGTTACTGCTTTCTGTTCATTCCTTACTGCTTTGCATTGTGTTAACATGTTTGTCCTTATAATTTCTTAGGAATTTATTCAGTGTGTATACTCTATACAGCAATGTAGGCCTGGAAGGTTAAGGGTGCTAAGACTATGACCAGATTTGGGCAGATGGTGATTTCCTATACTGCAGCAAAACCATGGAATCAACTTGATCCAGAGACATGGGGCCTGATTCACAAAGGATCTCGCAGGGCATGCGCCAAGCCCTGCAACATCCGCAATGGTTGGCGCAGCTGCGTCAAAGCCCTTTGGTGCAATGCAGCCCGATTCAGGAAGGGTAGGTGCAGTTGTGGCATTTTCCTCGGTTTATGGCAGCTTGCGCCAAAGGTTTTGGCGCAAGCCCCATAAAATGCATCCCCCAGAGACACAAAGGTAAACCAGGGGATAGTTGGTCTAACATGCTGCGTTCAGTGCAAGAGACTTGCGTTGGAGATGTGTGTCATGTTTCTTTATGAATTGCACTAGCCATGGAGTTTGATGCTCGTCGCCCCGTGCATCAAACTCTGTGGCGCAAGTCCCTTGTGTCGATCCAAGGGCTTTTGTGAATTGGACCCATAATGTTCCAACAAGCAATGTTAAATGATGTGCAAGAACCCTGGATCTTATCTGTGTCAATCTTCACCATTCATCACATACGGGTATTGGCCAGAGGTCAGGACTCCAAGGGAGCTTTTTTTTTATTTTGAAAGGAGTAGGCGGAGCCGACACACCATTGGCGCCGCCCTCGAGGCCGACGCACTGCGTGGCGCTCGAGGGTTGGCCGTTAGGCTGTGTCGACTCTGCCTGCCTACCAGTTCTTCATCTCCCGCCATTGAGGTCACCTCGTGGGAAGCTTCTTCAAGAATTTTAGGCCTTCAGCTGTTTGAAATTGACGTTTTACAGTCTGTCAGTCGCCTGCCGGTTCTGTGTTCTGCCTCCACTCGACGTCGCCTGGTAAGATCTTTCCTTTTTATTTGAATTCTGCGACGTCAAGTCTGTTTTGGTGTTTTTTTCTCCATAGGTCATGTCTCGGTCGGAGGGCAAAAAGTCTTCGAAGACGGGTCGGCCCCCCATGAGTCGGTGCCCATGCGGCCGAAAGTTTTCCATCACCGACCAGCATGACCAGTGTCTTGCGTGTCTTGGCCCACTTCATGACATGGACTCGTGTGATGCCTGCTTCTCCATGGACCGTCGGGTCCTCGAGCAGCGCGTGTTGAAAGTGGGGCAAGCTCCGCTGACTTTCGGGGGTAGGGTTCGCACTTGTCGGGCCAAGCCGTGCTCTCTCGGCCCTTCCTCCGGTTCCCCTCCCAGTTCTATATGGACCGAGGAGGAGGGAGCCTCGGCTACTTGTAGCCTGGCCATCGCTGAGGCTCCTCCCGTGGTGCAGGAGGCCTGTCCCGCTTCCTCCTGGGAGCGGGCGGGAGGCGCCGCCACGGCAATCGCCCCTTCGGGGGTGAAGGCTCCCCTGGTGTCGCTCCTGCGGCTTGGAAGGCCAGGGTCGACACCGTCGGAGCCTTCGGCACCGTTCACGGCTCCGTGGGCCCTGTTGGCACCGTCGTCGGCGTTGACTCATCGCTCAGCGCCGTGGGCCCTGTTGATGCCGTTCGCGGTGCTGATGCCACTCTTGGTGCTGTGGGACAGGATCTGGCGTCCTCCTTTGCTATGTATCGCCTCGGTGTCATCCTCAATGCCGAGGTTGAGCATGGCGCCATGCCTTCACGGCTTGGCACCATAGGGCCTTCGACTCCAGCTGTCGGTGCTGTCCTTGGCGCCGTCCATGCTCTCGGTGCCATTAGCGGCACTGAGGGGCTGGTTGGTGCTATGTTCGGCGCCGGGTCCGCCTTCGGGGCCGTCGTCGGCGCCACTTTGGTTCTCGGTGCCACTCGCGGCGCCGTGGGGCCGGGCGGTGTTGTTGTCGGTGCTGAAGATGCTGCTAGGGCTGCTGTCGGTGCCGTCGTTGTCCCTGGTACTGCCTCCAGTGCTGGTGGACTCGATGGCACTGCGTCTAGCCCTGGATCTGGACCTTTGGCCCGAGCTGCCCCGGTGCCTCCTGCGGATCCCGCTTGCAGGGTTGCGGAGGGCATGAGTGCCCACTCGGCCACAACTTTGACTGTCGGGCCCGGTGGCAAGGTTGGTACTGCCCACCCTCCTACGGTTTGGCTTAGAGCTTTGGACTCTACCTCTTCGGAGTCAGAGTCGAGCTCGGAGTCAGATGAGCAGTCACACCCCTCAAGGTTGGCTGTGGAGGAGGGCAGCACTGTGGTCTTGTTGACGAGTCGGAGCCAGCCCCCTACTGAGGAGGGTCAGGTGGCCCCCAAGACTGGGGTCAGTGGTGCTGACCAGCAGGCAGTGGTGCCATAGCTCTGCAACCTGGTCTTGGGGGGTTCATCGACCCCCTCGGTGGTGGTACCCCTTCCAGTGGTGTGTCTTGATCGCCCAACTTTGGGGCCCATTGAGAAGCCTACAGGAGGGGAGGATACTGTTCCCTGGGTCTCCCCTTTGGGGGAAGCCCAGAGATGCCAGCTACCTAGGCTGGCCCTCTTGAGGAGGAGGACTCTTTCAGACCCTGAGGGGTCGAGGGGTGTGGGGTCGACGCGTCGGCCCTTTTCTGGGGTCCACTCGGGCCCCGGACGGAGCCGTAGTGTGGATTTCCACCCTTCCTCCTCGGGTTCCTTGAGGGAGTCCCATTCTTTTGAGGCAGGGGACCGTCCTTCTGGACCTTTATGGCCCCGGTCGCCTCACTGGGGGGATTCTTCTGGGCGCAGCCAAGGCAGTACCAACATGGTTGTACAGCTGTCCGCTGTGGAGTCTTCCGGGGCACCCTCCTTGGGTGCTCACGGTCCGCTCCCTAGCCCCAGCGGAGGTCAGCCAACTTCTTTTCTCGGCTCTGCCCCTATCCCTCTGCCACATTCTCCTGCGCTCCCAGGCATTCTTGGTCCTAGTGGCCCTCTCACCTGGGAGCAGTTCAGAGTGGTGGCTGCCTGGTTCCCTGCTTATGTTAGGGCTATGGACAGCCAGGTTTTTCAACCTCCCCCCATGCAGCCACCCTTGGAACATATGGTGACCTCCAGCTCCTCATCCCCCCTCTTCTGGGGGAGATGAACCTTCTGTCCACATCTCTCCAGCTGCTGATCTCTCGGAGTATAAGTGTTTCCTCGTGAGGATGTTGGAGGATTTTCACCTTTCTCCCTCTACTGTCAACAATCGTGAGCATGCGGCGCACGCCTTTCTAGGCAATTTTGGCGAGGCCTCCCTTGTGGTGCTGCCCTGGCCTGCTCCCTTTCGGGAGGCGTCCTCGCGTTTCTGGTAGAGGCCCTTCTCCGGAGTTCCTGCCCCAAGGGACCTCAGCCAGAGGTATTGCGCTCCCCCGGAGTCTCCAGGTTCCATGCCTCATCCGCAGTCTGGCTTGATGCATCTGGACACTCCTGATGGGCTTCATGCCCTCCACCGTGACCGGCCCCCAGATCAAGACTCCTCGGATTTTGATTTTTGGGGAAGGAGGACCTTCTACTCGGCACGGTTGCTCCTTTCTATTTCTGCTCATCAGGCACACTATGCAGCCTACAACAGGTTCTTGTGGTCCAGGCTAGGTCAGCTCCTAGCCTCATTGCCTGACTTGGAGCAAACCAGACAAGCCATCACGCTCTCTGCATGTGGCCTGGAGCTAGCAAGGCATAGCGAGGCATCTTATAGATGCAAGCAGTGTAGCTACCAGGGTCGTGGGGACAGCGATCTGCACTAGGAGATCGGCATGGCTACGTCTTTCCTGGTTGTCACCCTTGGCCCGGTAGGGTGATTTGCTCCGCCACCAGGAACCTACCTTTTCTCCCATAGAGTGAGGCAGGCGCTTGCGAGACACCTTCCATCCCCCTCCAGGGGAACCCCGTCTCTCTCTCCCCACTCTCGGGCCTCCCCAGGCCCGGAAGGTTCCCCCCCTTAGTGTGTCACCCACTGAGGGCTAAGGGACCCTGTCCCTTAGGGTGTAATGAAACAACCCCCTTCGGGGGGGCTTGGTACTCACCCATATGTGATGAATGGTGAAGATTGACACAGATAAGATATGAAAATTACATACCTACCGTAATAATTATCTTTCTGTGTATCTTCACCATTCATCTCAACCCCACCCACCATCTCCCTGGGGCCTCAGTCTCTGGGTCCTCCTCCCTCTCTGTGGCTCCCCCTCTCCTCTTTAGGAGCGGGATAAAGTAGGGACACACAGGGGGGTATTCCCCTATGAAAGGTAGACAGCTCGAGTGGCACTCCTTCTCTACTACGTGTCTCCACCCCGATGGGGTGGGAGTTGGTGGTTGCCCTCCTCCTGTTCTCCTTCTGGTTTCCATCCAACTGTTTTAAAAAAAAAAGGAAAAAAACTTTTTTCACCAAACATTTTTCCTGAGAGAGTACTAAATCCCTGTACCCTGTCCTTCCTCCAGAATAGCCGACTCTGCTTCTGGGGTATTTGCCAGTTATTCTGTGCCTTGAATTCTGGCAGAGCTTTGCTACCTTGCAGTTCCTATACAATCTGGTGATGGACAAGGGTCTCGATACCTTGATACCTCTACTCTTCCTAAATTCTCCCTCCTACCCTCCTTCCTCCGCTTCCAGAGATTGGGGCCCTACCCAATCCCCTTAGTCTAATCTCTTCTTTGCTGTCCTCTCAGTCGTTATTTCTCCTTTTAGTTCAGTTATCTTTTCCTTTTTCTGTCCCTTGGACTCTCTTGTCCCACCCTCCATCCCTTCCTCTTACCTCTCCGGCGACTCAGAACTGGTAGGCAGGCGGAGTCGACACAGCCTAACGGCCAACCGTCAAGCGCCACGCAGTACGTCGGCCTCGAGGGCGGCGCCGATGGTGTGTCGGCTCTGCCTACTCCTTTTTAAAAAAAAAAAGCTCCTGCGGGGTCCTGACCTCTGGCCAATACCCATATGTGATGAATGGTGAAGATACACAGAAAGATCATAATTACGGTAGGTACGTAATTTTCATTTTTCTGTTTTTCATAGACAAAATTCACAGAATCATGATTGGTTTGCAGATTTTGAATTCTTCCACCAGTGCAGCATGGAAATTGCATGTCAATGCATGGAATACTCAAGATCTCAGTATCTTAAAATGGAAGCTGCTGTGCTGGGCATTCTTTCTGCCTTGCTGCTTAGAGAATCAGTAAGGAAACCATCCCTGCTGCTTTGTTGCAACCGCCCATGCTTCCCTCCAAACTTTTGATCACCTGAGGACTGCTCACCATCCTGAAAGCACAGTTTTTATATTGTATATGCCTAAATCTTTTGTTATTTGTATTACACTGGATGCTATCAAAAAGCTAAGTATCACCCTACTTGGAGAATTGGGCTGGGCAGTATGGGCGGGGGGTGTCACAGGTTTAAAATTTAACAGCTCTGCAGCTAACCCTTTGATCAGCTAATGCAACTGCTCTCCATTCTGACAGTAAAATTTTTGTGTAGAAAAAAGTATGTGCCTAAGCTATTTTAGTGGCTCAGTAGGTAGCACACTCGCCTCTGAGGCCGGGAGATCAGAGGGCTGTGGGTTCAGCTCCCACATCTGGCACTTGGGTTAATATCCCAGTACTGGCACTGTAGTGCAGCATGAGAGGGGTGCTGCACTTCTGAGGTGCCGTCTTTCGGATGAGACGTTAAACCGAGGTCCCATCTACCTGGATTGGAGGTAGTTCAGGTGGATGTTAAAGATCCCATGACACTTACCGAAAAGAGTAGGAGAATTTCCCCGGTGTCCTGGCCAAATTTCCCTCATTCACTAAAAATACCACCAACAGTTTAATCTGGTTCAAGGTCAGTTGGCATTCATCTGTATCCCTCTCCCCCCGGGCCGTGCCTGAAAATAGGCAGGATTTGTCTAGTGCACTTACCCGGTCAACAAAAGCTAAATAAATAAAATAAATAAATAAATAAAAACCCAAAAGAAGCTTAATATCAGCACACCTTGAGAATCAGGTTGGGAGGATTCAGTCAGGTGTCATTAATTGCTTGTATTTAAATCTGTGTGTGTCTGGGAAGTTGAACTGTCAGTCTTGCTGAGCTAGGAGAGCTCAAAGGACGCCTGCTGACCTGGGTGTCTTTGTGTGGGGATGAACCAACCTTGAGGGGCTCTTACAACACTGTGTGGTCACCCACATCATCAAGGTAGCCCCCAGTCCCCGACATCCCCCCCCAATAAGCACAGAGTACCTCTGTACCACGCTCTAAACCCCAACAGCCCAGGGCATTGAAGTCTGGATCAGCTCAGCTCACAAACTCAGATCTGCCACTTACCAGTGCTGTGCGCCACAAGCCTGTGCCACTATTTTGTTTCTAATTTTGGCGGTGTTTTTTTTAAGCTGGGTGGCTGGGTGAGCTGGGATGCTGATGGTGTAAGTGTGGGCAGTTCTCCATGCTATTCTTGCTATTTGTGTACCCCTGAGTGAGAATAGGCTTAGCTTCTGTGTGCCCCTGAATTTACTGTATGACCAGGGTGTGTTGCTGTTGCCCTACCTGTCACTGCTTGATGCCAGGGCAGGTAGTGGTGGTGGTGGTGGTGGTGGGGTGCTACAACAGCACCCAAGCCAGACTGCACACTCAGAGGCACAGCAAAGCACAGGGGAGGCTGCACTGAGGTATTTAAAAGCTAGTTGCAAACAGTGCAAGAAAATAAAACTCAAACTAGCGAAGGTGTCTGCTAAAATACAAAACTTTTATTGTTCCAACATGGAAACTGAGACAGATGGCAGCAAAAAAACAACAACCCCGTGCATAACATCCAAGGTGTTTTGGTTTTTTTTGCCCCTGCCCTTTCTGCTATACTGTATCAGTGATGTACTAAGTTCATTACATAATTTCTTTGAGATATACATATGTAATATTGAATTAGAATTTAACTGTGCCTTCAGTTGTTTTTATTTTTTTTTATACACATTTTTTAGGCTGAATTTTGCATTTAAAAAATGTTTTTTTGATGTGACGAAGCTGATGTTTGTAAATAGGGTTTAAACCTGTTTTTATTTGTGCATGTTCTTGTTTAATTGAGCTGCATTTAAGTGTAACCCCTAGGAGGCGCTATCTCTAGGGTTACTACCCCTGCCTGTATTTCGGACAACAGGTTGAGGGGCCTGGGTTCAAACTTAACAATTACTGGGGTTTCCCTGCCCTCAGTAACCACAATTTTTTGGTGCCTCCACCCAGAGTAATGTATGTGGGGGTATCTGCCTAACCTGGTATAGCCCTCTGGGAAGCTACAGCCACCCACAAGCCATCTTGTGACCATGTGCTCTACCTTGTAATGAGAAACAGCCCTTTACAGCAGTTAATTCACGGTTAGCAATGAACGTTAACAATATGCACACACCCCTTGCACTTATCACCAGGGTCTGGTCTTCAGCAAATCCCCTGGAACCGCTTGTAAAACAATATTCAGTACAGGCATGCACTGTTAAATGCTTTCCCCCTAAACACATCAACCTTAAACCAGGCAATTAGATATTCATGAGGCAATGTAACAATGAAACAAATCAAGTAATTTATTAAAGGGGCTTTGAACAAGGAAAACAGCAGATCTAGATGAATGATTACTGCATTGGATTTAAACCAGGGTACTTTGCATGCATGCATTCAGTCCCACTGTACAGTCTTGCAATGGCTAGGTACCCAGAATGTTGGTGGCTAGCCAGAATGGTGCCTGGGTTGCAGCTGTTGTTGGGGCCCTTGATGGGAAGAAAAGGCAGTTAACAAGCGTAACAAAGACCTAGACTATTTGTATCCTCAGCCAGTTAGCCTAGTCCACTGTAACCCTGTAACACACTGAAGAAATCAGATGCGGCCACAGAATGATTTAAAGAATAGTTGCAGGGAGCTACCCTGAGTTTACTCACAAAACCAATTGGTAGAAGATGGCCTGGCAATATGAAGACCTGTTGCAGAGCACTGAATAGCATGGGGAAGCTGGGCCTACATGACTCACCTCCGCTTCACGGCCTTTCCCGCTAGGTGACTGCAACCTACAATATCTTGCTACACAGGGGCTGGATCCCCAAGCTGGTTTCTCATTGCGAAAACAGTAACTGGTGCAGGCATAGGTGGCCTGGGCTAGGTCTGGCGTGTGCCCAAGATTGGATAAGCATTTCTGGCAAAGTTCAGGCTTTTGTTGATGAATGCCTCCAGCTGGCTAACAACTTGGCCAAACACGGCAACTGACTTCCGGTGGCCACAGGCGTCACTGGTCAGTAGGTCTCAACCCACCTTGAGCATTCAGCATATTAAAAGAAAATAGATTTACTTCTCCACTTTTCAGTTCGGCTTCAAGCTGGTTCACAATTACAGTCAATAATGCTGCACAAAACTCTTAATCTGCAAAAGGCAGTCTCTCACGACCGATTCCCAAACTCGGGACCACAGACACACCCCGGAGGAAGCTAGGTGTTTCCTGGACCAGATCTCCATGAACTTGGATGGGGCTCCTACTTCACAGAAGCTCCTCTCAGTCCCAGAGCTCAAGCTACATTCCTCAGAGTCTCAGGGCTAACTGCATACAGTTTCAAATTGGTTTTCAGATTAGGTAATTTTTCCAGCAATCCGATTGGTCAGGGGAAGCTGTCACTCACAATCCTGTGCTCCCATTGATTCCTTTAGGTGCCAAACTGAAAACTACAAGCACTACAGCTTTTCCCACGAGGCACCTGAACTAAGGACCCCTTGAGGTCCCCTGTGTCCCAGTTGGTCCAAATTCTGGAAGTCCCAGACCAAACATGGTGGCTCCCACCTGGATGCATGAGCTGCAAGAAGGCAGGTTAAAACAAGCGCTCTAATTTAAATATAACAGCAAATTAGAAGTAAATATTTACAGGACTAGTTAGAGCTCCCTCTGCTTTACTGTTGACTGCAGAGTGGGGCAAATCAGGACGGTGCCTGGCCGGTCATGAGCTTTGAAGCACTCGGACCAGCCCAGGCCATTTACAGCACACTGGCACTACCACGTATAGGGACAGGCATGGAAGCACATCAGGGCACTCTCACGCAGATCAACAGAATCACAAAATAACCATGGATTTACTATCTCTGTAGGATGTCTGCCTGGCAGTGGGCATTACTGGAGCCCTGGGAGACACTTAAGGTAAGCCCCTGATTGGTGGTGGTGGGGGGTTACATAAGCAGACAGTCTGGCCCTGTGACTCTGCAACCTGCCGAAGTGTCATGCCTTGGGTGCCAAACACTGTTTTTTCCTGACGTCTATCTAAATTTACATGCTGGAGTAATAACATTTTTGCATTTTGGCAGACACCTTAGTTGTTTTGAGTTTTATTTTATTTTTGCAACCAGTTTTTAAGTACTTGGGTGAAGTCTCCGCTGTACAGTACTTTGCTGAGTGTGACTGTGTTTTGGTTTTCTGCACCTGCCTCCCCCCATCCCCGAATGAGCACATGGCTTTTGTGTTGCTTACACTCAGAGGCACATAGCAGGTAAGGTGCCAGATGCTGTACAATGCTAGTGGGCAGAGTGAGGCTGCTGGTGTTGCTTGTTGTTCCCCTAAATGAGCTGGAGGGGCTTAGTGTCCGTGTGCCCCTGTGTTTGCCACATGGCCCCATTACTGTTGTCACTCTACCTACCATTGTATGATGCCAGCAAGGTTGATTGGGGTGCTGCACCACACCAAAGCCAAACAGCACACTTAGGGACACACAGAAGGCAAGGCCACCAGTACTGTACATTGTCAGTAGGCAGAAAGATGTTTCATTCACATCTGAACTCAGACATGAAAACTGAGAGACCCACTTTTCAGGGAGACAAAGTAAAAAAAAAGTATGTATCCACGTTTAAGAGATGCATGATTTTAATTAGAAGGTCCTCCACTAATCACTTGCGTTTTTTTTTTTTAGGTGGAGACACTTTATTTCAAAGAAGCCACTTCAGGCAGTTAGATGTTAGATCAGGCTGAACCGAGGAGTCCACCTTGCTGTCTGGTGGTTCAGTCTCATTCGCATCTGAGTGTTGACAAGGTAAGAGACTCAGAAATTTGTAACTTCCAGAGGAGGATTACATGATTGGGAGGGGGGGGACTGATGGTCACCAAACAGGAAAGGGATTTGGGGGTAATCATATCTGATGACCTAAAGGTGGCCAAACAATGTGCCAAGGCTGTGGGGAGAGCCAGTGGAATGCTGGGGCGCACAGGGAGAGATAACACCAGCAGAAGGAAGGAGGCGGTGATGCCACTGTACAGATCACTGATGAGGCCTCATTTGGAATACTGTGTCCAGTTCTGGAGGCCGCATCTCCATAAGGATGTAGACAGGGTGGAGGCGGTTCAAAGAAGGGCACCAAAAGTCATATGAGGAGAGACTGGGAAACTTCAATATGTATACCCTGGAGGAGAGGAGAGACAGGGGAGATATGATGGAAATCTACAAATATCTAAAAGGCATAAATTGGGTACTGGAGGGTAGCATCTTTCAGAAAAGGAGATGGCCAGGAACGAGGGGGCATGACATGAGTTTGGAAGGGGGTAGATTAAGTGGTAGCGTGAGGAAGTATTTCTTCACAGAAAGGGTGGTAGATGCATGGAATAGACTCCCAGCAGAGGTAGTGGGGGCAAACATGGTGGGGGGATTCAAGCATGCATGGGACAGGCATAGGGGAACCTTAGCAATAGGATAGGGGCAACAGTGCTGCTACTACTGCCATCACCCCTGTGGGATAGGGGCAACAGTGCTGCTACTACTGCCATCACCTCTGAGGGATAGGGGCAACAGTGCTGCTACTACTGCCATCACCCCTGTGGGATAGGGGCAACAGTGCTGCTACTACTGCCATCACCCCTGTGGGATAGGGGCAACAGTGCTGCTACTACTGACATCACCCCTGTGGGATGGGCACCATAGTGCTGCTGCTGCTGTTGTCATACCTGAGGGATGGGGCCATAGTGACACTATTGCTGTCACCCCTGAGGGGTTGGGGGCCATAGTGCTACTGTCACACCTGAGGACTGGTGGCAGATTGAGGGCCTTGTTAGTTGAGTGATGGCCTTCATTAATCTCCAACTCACCATCATAATGTATTAAAGCGTAATTAAAGAATAATGACAATTCAGTCCCATTCATTTCAATGGTACGCGCACATGTGCTTTCCCTTGCTGCATGTTATAATGTGCCTGAGTTCAGGGGCCTAGAGATAAATCAGGAAGTGGAAAGGATCAGCTGACCACCTCGTTGGGGCCAGACTACAATCTCTTACCACTGACTATCGCTGACCTAAGGTACCAGAACCCAGAACTGGTACCTTACGATGGCAAAATCACTTTAAGTAATTTATTTTATTTTTAATTAATGGGACTTTTATTTTCAGGGCCTAGTTAAAGATTTTTAGTCAGTAAAGATGGCAGTCATGTTTGTGATGGCAGTTATGTTCAGGGAGTAGGTGGAATGATTTGATAATTGTGCGAAGTGGCTACTAACAAGTCCCAGCCCTAAGGTGTGTAACTATAGTGACATAGACAATTGCACACCTTGGGGGACCTGTTAGCCAATCAGGTGGCTTCATTTAATTTGTCTGTTTTATAATAGGCCTTATAGATCATTACATCATTAGTAGCCAATCAGTATTATATATTCCAGGTACTCTTTAACCATAAGAGGGAGTCTCCTGCTAATAGTTCTAAAATTCAGAAGTTCCAAGTTCAGTTGGCATAGTTAATTTCACACACAGAGGTTTATCTAATTTTTTACTAATTTTCTACAAATTAAACTATTTTGAGTTTAGTTTTTATTGCATTAAAAAAACATTAATGTTCAACATGATTTATATTACGTGTCTATAGTTTACATACAATAGAGTGATTCAAATATACAGTTTATCTTTAAGCATCAGGGGCAGAACCATAACTTACGAGTTGTGGAGCCACAGGTGAGTTGTAAAGTTGGGTCCAAAAATATTCATTGTATCCTCTGGCATGCCTGACTCCACTGGCTGTGTAAACATACAGTTCCTTGGACTCTTATTATTATTAGGTTGCAAGAGTGCCTTTTCAACTCTCGAGTCCTTTGTGCTCTAGAACAGCTCAGCTTCACCCAAAGAACTCTAGAATGCAACTTCACATACGTTTATAGTAGCACTATGAGTGTCTTTTATGGTTATTAGAGTGTTGCCTCATGTAGTTATTAGAGTGAGGGAACTGAAAACCAAAGGCAAAACATTCTAGTTCCCTAACTCACCCCACCCTACCATGCTGCTCACCCCACGTTAGCTTACTTTGTTTGTGTTATTTATTGTGATTTTGTGTATTTCTGACCTTGTGCTCCTGCTGTAAAATGGTTCCCGTTATTTCTGTGCTACTCTAAATGGTGATGTCGCCCTATCTTTCTCTGTTATGTAACCTCTTGGGTTACTGCTGAAAACAGGCATGTACTTGTCTAGGATGCTTACCTGGTCAATAAAAAATGAAATAAATAAAGCAATAGAGGAGACACTCCAAGAGAAACTTCTAGTTCACCAATAAATTATTATAGATTGTGCCCGATTTTTTTAAAATGTACCCTTTTTATATTGAAAATTAATAAGTGTTTTCCACCAACCGGAGTGCTCCTTTCATCAGCACAAGAGACACTTGTATGCTGTAAAGAGTGTCTTGTGAGCTGCCTTAGAAATAGGCATGTTTGGAGAAGGTTTTTAAAATATTAATATATTCTTGATCAGTCTCGATCAATAATACTCTACAACCACCACTGAGGCCACTCTTCTGGTTGTAAGAAAGGTTTCACTTATATTCTTAGGGTAATAGAACCACTGACCTTCAGTTCATGGGTCTCATGCTCTCAGGATACACGTGAGACCACTCTTACAATCATAAGGGTGGTCTCAGCAGCAGTATAAACACGTATGATGAATTTTTGCATGGCATGAGTAGTGCGAGCAACACATTCATTAGTATTGCACAGAGAGTGAGACAGTCCTGTGGTGACAAGATTCTCTTGTGTAACTGGAAGAATCATGTTGATTGGCTGGGAGGGTCACATGACTCTGCTGTGCTCTATACTGTAGTAACCATAAGAGACACATGAACTGCACATATAAATTTAGACAAGTATTTGTCAATGCAGAATGCTTGCTTGCTGATATTAGCATTGGATGTGCAGGAGTTAGACAGATGCAGAATAGAAATGGCAGTGTAGTATTGAACTCACGCCAACCCCACCTCCACCCTGCAGTGATGGACAGGCATTGGGGTATGTATGCCTTTGGGTCGTCGCCCATAATGCTCACAGCATTTCACCTCACCCTATCCTGCAGACACTGACAAGTGTTGAGGTGTGCCTTGGGGTATTTGGCTTTACAGCCACCCCATTTCATAAGGACATACGCTGAAATGGGTGCAATATAGGAGAATGGGGGAGAACTCTGGAGCCGAAGAGTCTAAGGCACACCTCGATGCCTGTCACTGGCTTCAGGGTGGGTGTGGGTGTGGAACAGCGTGAGCATTACGACTGGCAATCCAAAGACACACCCCTGATGCCCATCAGTCTGTACAGGGTGGGACATTATGATTAGAAACCCTAACACCCCGGGCGTTTGTTGGTATTTGCACTACAGATTTTCAACATGGCCTTTTTGTGACCCCCATCTCATGAAAGCATTTGGGACCTCTGTTCATGAACAGTGGCACTGTGATTTTGCTAAAATGTCCCAAACATTGATTTTCCACAGCAACCACGCCATTCAGACTGGATGGGCCTTGCGGTCCTTATCTGCCGTCAACTTCTACGTTTCTATGTTTCTGTGACAGATGTGCGAAAACACAGTTTGGGCAGGATGTGAAAAATGACAGCTGTATCATTCATAGGGAGGTGTGAAGAGAAGGCAATATTGAAAATCTGGAGTGAAAATATTAAAAATGCTCAAACTTATGTGCGTACGTGGAAACTGTGCAACGCACACTCGTAACATAGTCATTGAGTGGAATTATTTCACCAAATTTTCAACACAGGCATTTTGTGACCTCTGCTCATGAACAGTGTCACTATGATTTTCTTAATCTGTCCTGAACATTGATTTCCCATAGCAACCATGTCATTGTGCACCAGATGTGCGAAAACACATTTCGGGCAGGATGTGAAATATGGCAGCTGTACTGTTCATAAGGAGGTGTGCAAAATTGACAATGCTGAAAATCTTGAGTAACATAGTCATTTTATGGACTTTTGTCACCAAATTTTCAACATAGGCATTTGGGGACCTCTGCTCATGAATAGTGTCACTGTGATTTTCTTAATCTGTCCAGAACACTGATTTCCCACAACAAACACGCTATTGTGCGCCAGAAGTGCAAAAACACATTTCGGCCAGGATATGAAAAATGACAGCTGTACTGTTTATAAGGAGGTGTGAAAAAATGCCAATGTTGAAAATCTGGAGTGAAAATATTAAAAATGTGTGAAGTTACGAGTGTACGTGGAAACTGTGCAACATACACTCATAACAGTAATTGTTTGGAATTTTTTCACCAAATTGGCAACATAGACTTTTTGGGAGCCCACCTCTTGAACAGTGACATTGTTGTTTCGTTAATCGGTCCCGAAAGGTGATTCGGTGCAGTGACTGCAAAATCATCTTTCGGGACCGAATAACCAGATGATAGTCACTGAATTTATGAGATGGGATCCCAAGAACCCCATGTTGAAAATGTGGTGCTAAAATTCACAAAATGGCCGAGATATCCACCTAAGTTGAACCCCCCCCCCCCATTTATGCCATTATAGTTTACTAGCATTTCTTCAGTTTGCGAATTCTTTGAAAGAGTACAGGCGTGTTCCCGCTCCACCAAGATTGTTCGCCAGGCTCTGGAGGTAAGTATGGGGTGGGGTGTGTGGGAGGTCAGGTGTGCAGAGGGTGGTGTGGGTTGGGGAAGGGTGCACCAGAGACAATGAGGGATGGTTTTCTGTTTTTACAGGTTTTTTTAAAAAAAGACCTTGCGGGAGGGTTTTTCTATTACAGGGACAGTGGTCACATTGAGGTGGGCTCCCAGCATGCCACCTGGGTGTTTGTTGGGGGGACTGTAGCCGATGGGGACTGGTCACCCCATCAGCACATACAGAGTGTTTGGGGTGTGCATGAGCCGAGGGGGACTGGGCAACCCCCTCAGCACACAACAAATGGGTGGGGGGACATTATGCTGACAGGGATTGGGCTCCCCTGTTGGCAAATGAACATGGAAGGGGGCATGCCGACAGGGGGATTGGGCACCCCTGTCAGCTTTCAGGGGGACTGTGAGAGGTGCTCAGCGACAGCTGCTGCCATGTTTATTTAAAACAAAGGAGGGGGACATTATGCCAACGTGGATTGGGATACCCCATTGGCAAATGAACTGGAGGGGCATGCCGACAGGGATTAGGTACCCCCATCGGCTTTCATGGGGACTGTGAGAGGCGGCCGGTGACAGCTGCCACCATGTTTATTGAAATGGGACACCAGATAAGGCAAGCTGTGATTCGCCGCTGGAATCAGGGACCACCCAAGCAGTAAAAACAGCTGATTGTTAAATGATGGGGCGCTCCCTGGTTGCAGCAGCGAGTTTCTTTCAAGTTGGTGGCACGCTACAATACTGCTGTCATTGACAGCGTGCTCCTCTATTAGCGCAACAGAGACCAGCCCCAAAATGGACTGCTGGCACTGGCCACAACACTGCCACACCTCCACAACTCACTACTACAGCAAGCTGCCACAATATGTTTCTTGTGAATGCCTGCAAGCAAACATAAAAAGGAACACTGGTGAGCATATGCCAGGATGTAAAGTTTGAATTTTGTTTTAACAACCAAATGACTTCTTTTTTTTTTTTGCAAAAGAACTTTTTTGTCCTGTGATTTTCATTCTCCCAATCCTCACTCAGGTTGATATCTATCCTGAAAACCTCCAAGCTTTGTTAGGTGCTAATCCCAATGTTGCTCCAGCATTGCTGCAGTGAGGGTCACCACAGCAAGGGGCCTTCATGTAGCTAGTATTGCAGCTTTCTCTATTGTGATCCTTGACCCTTCATTCTCCTTGTTAGTGCCATGCAATTCTAGAAGCAGGCACACACACGTAGCGTGCTCCCTGATGGAGGAGCAAGCTCCCTCGTCCATCATAGGGGGGTTTTATGGCAATGGAATGTACCACCAGCTTCATAGCAAGTTTGGACTTGCTACAACTGTCAGCGTTCTTCCCAGCTATTTGCCAGACTACCTCTCCAAATCAGGGTCACTGGTACAGGCCATTAAGCAGGTCTGCATTCATTTTAATTTTTATTTTTCTACTAAGCTTTTTTGGTTACACTTTAAGTGTCAGGTAACTACAGTGTAATTACAGCGTAACTACACTGTAACTGCATTGTAGCTGCAATGTAGTTCCATGCAACAAACATGTAACTACAGCATAATTACACTGTTGCATGTAATTAATGATTAGTTACATTGAAACTGACACTACAAATAAACTATAACCACTTTTTCCTTGTTCCCTAAGTCACCAGTCAGCTCCCCTTCTGCCCCATTACCATTCTTCACATGCATTTACTGGCTGTTAATTACTTAGTCAGGACCATGATTGTGGTGGGTGGCTAGCCATGTCAGTAGTGTGTGGGCCTGTGAGGGGGTGCCAGCGCAATGGTGGGCCAGGGTGTTTTCATTCAGCTCCAGATTTCCTCTCAAGGGTGCCCACAGGCAATGCTGTGTACATATACACACGATAATTTCTGTGCCAGCCAACATCTGTTCGCTGTCACTTTCCCTTGCTGCAATCACCCTGAGCTGTTTCCTGGCCTCCACCAGGTGGAAGATGAACACTGGAATGCTGCACCCCGAGAGTGGACAACTGCCTCTGGGATGCTCCAGCCTCCCTCCCCTGGCTGGTCCCCGAGTCTGTTCCTGAATCTGGCTCAGCGGCATAGCAAGGGCTAGCACTACCTCTGTGTTACAGGCTGGCTTGATGTTTACTTTTTAAATGACAAATGTCTACATATGCTGCTTCCTGCCTATACCGCACCAGGTATTGGCATGCAGTTATGCCAAAGGTCATGGTTAGTGTTTCATTATGTTTGACTTTCTGTCGTCATCTTTCAGCAAACCCCAAAACCTTACCGATAGCATCTGCACTTCACGTGAGCTAATAAGGCCTTACAGTACCTACAGCATTTGCAGTTCACCTAAGCCAAAAATGATGCCACTGTAGCAGTGGAACTCTGGAATATTCAGGAACTTTAATTCAATTAATTTTGAGTCCATGCAGTCATCCTACTAGATAAACCAGAATTTTTGGGTTAGGTTAGGGGTTGCTATAAACTGAACTTCAATGAGTAGATTCCAGCTGCGCTGGTTGGCCAAGGTTCAGCTAAACTCTGTGTAGTGTGCTGTACTGTAACCCAGGTAGGGGATATTATTGATTGTTGCTGCCAAGAACCAAAGCAACACAACATCAGAACAAAACCAAGGCTGCTGAAGGAGTAGTTTTTTTTCTGCTGCAGGAAATAAGTGGAGACACTGAAATAAGAAAAAGCACAGCATGATCCCACAAAAGGACCTTCGATTACTCTTGTCAGAGCAGCCAGCTGGTGCTTTTCTTTTCATAAATGCATCATGGGAAAATCTTTGCCCCTAGTTCCAGTGTTTCTCTGAGAAAAGATGAGAAACTTTGAAACATCACAATATCAAACTTTCCAAAACATCACAGGCAGCTTAACAACATTCAATAAAGCTGTCAGTCTGCACTAGTAGGCAGGGAAGTCATGTCCATAGCAGCTCAGCTGAGCACGTTCCCCCCAGATTCTCATTCATGTTGGATTTATGTAGCTTGTAAAAGGTGATTTATTTATTTTATTGTTCAGAAAAAACCTTTGAGCGAAAGCTCTTTTGCAAAGGTTCCATGTCAAGTACATGGCATATACATTACAATAGAAGGGGAATTGCCCCTCTGTGGTTCAAACTTCATGGGAAGGAGTGTACACAATGAGAATAACTCATAGAACAGTTAAACAAACAGTGCAATGGTAATGCAAACAGAGAGACATAATGCAGAATATAAGTACAGAATAACAAGTAACCAGCTACTGAACTACTGCCAAAAACCTTAAACAGAGTATGACTATGAGCTTACGGGGGAACACAGAGACAAGGACCTCAGCAGCCCATAGTACAGGCTTTGTCCTAATTTAAAGTTCCTTCTCCATTAATTTTTATGTTTGTATGCCCACCTCCAAAATTCTCTTAGCATGATGCCCCTGATGCTGGGAGTCTTTCAGACAGAATCAGTGCAGTGGTGCCCTCTGGCTCATATGGAAATGAATGTCTACAACTCTCAGTAAATTCTGTACTACTCCATGTTTGATTGGTTCCTGTCCTGTAGCTGTATAGACAGAGGCCTTTGGCTTCCAGTGCTGTCAGTCCCTCACCTTTCACCAGTTCTAAATACATCACAGCATGGGAAAGCCTGCACTGTATGTGCCTAAACTGTTTTTGACCAGTGGATAAGGGCATCCATCTACAGCACTGTCAGTCCCTTACCTTTCGCCAGTGCTAAATACATCACAGTGTGGAAGAGCATGCACAGTCTGCCTACACTGTACCTGGCCCTGTCAGTAAACTGAGGTCTTCAGTATTCAGTGCAATCAATCCATGCTCTTTCATCAGCGCTAAATACATCATGGTGTAACAGGAGGGCTCTTCTTGAGGCTTCAGAGCAAGATGCCAGGTCTCAGTTCCCCTAATGTTCTGCAGCCATGGTCTGTGTGCTCCAGTTGGGGTTGAAGAAACAAAACTGCCTCCCGGCTTCCTGGCTCCATAGTAGTTCCTGGGCCAGGTGAAGAGATCTACGGCATGGCTCCAGCTATGAGGAGAAAATTGCTATAGGTGTGGTAGCAGTGCTTCTGTCCAGGGAGCCAAAGTAAGTCTACTATGGGGAGAGGGGTTACATTTCCAATAGCAGAACCCTACTGTTTTAAATTGCATTGCACATTTGGGAGTTGGAGAATTTATTTATTTCATTTATTTTCATAACCGGGTAGGCTTATTGGGAACAGGGCCAGATTTTCAAAACTCTAAAAGTTGCATACGTGTGGAAAAAAAGTTATGCAAGGGAGGGTTTCCGTGTGCAGCCACAGTTCTTTTCCTTGCATGCACTCAATTTTCAAAAATCCAACAGGGCCAATGTTGCTACTTTGAAGTTTGCCCCCCCTCCCGAAACATGATGGTGAAGGGCTTTTAAATTCCCCTTTTGGGAGTTTTTGGGACGTGCTCAGGATCACACAGTGACTAAGTGGCAGTTGCGGGATTCAAACCCGGGTCTCTAGGCTCACAGCTCTGCAATACAACCACTAACACCAAACTGCCTCACCAGTTAGACCACTGTGGCTGAAAGCATTCTGCCGAGGTGGCCTACTCAGGTCAGTGGATGGTGGTGAAGCTTGGTGGGGTTGGGTGGGGGTTGGGATTGTTTGCTGTATCATGGGAGAGCAAGCGTGTAGTTATGTGCTACTGAGGATGGAAGTTCAGTGTAAAACATATTGACTGGGGCTGGGGAAGCCCTGAGTAGAGGCTGGTGGCACCACCTGTCTTGTAGCAGCTGCTAGCCTTCGCAGTCTTGGGGGAGAGGCAGTGCAACCAGCAATAGTGTGCTTAACTACAATTAGGCCCCGTGAAGCTTCTTGTACAGTACAGACATCATAATCTGGAGACTCATGGTAGCCTGCTCTGTATATGGTAGGGATGGCAAAACCACAAAAGGTTCTGAGGTTCTAAGAGGTTCTGATCAACCATAAAAGGTTCTGATATCCAAGCCTTATCAGAACATTCAGAACCTTTTAAAGTACAATGGAAAAGGAATCTAAAAACAAGTTGGACTACCTTCAGCCACTTTTTGGGTTTTTCTACCATCAGCACCAGCCTTTTACTAGATAAAGACCTGCAGAGAGGTATATGAATCTCCAAAATCTATGTTTTAAAAGTGATCGGAACATTATCAGAACCTGAAAAACATTTCTGAAAAGGTTCTTTTATAGAAAATGACATAGGCTCTGAGTGCTTCTGAATTTATCCAAACTGGTTCTCCAATCCCAAATTTGTGGGCTGTTACAACCAACAGTAGGTTTAGCAAAGGCTGTTTGATCCTTCTGGTCCAATATATGCATAATTTTTTGGAGCTAACATCGGTTGCCCCCTCTGTGGGGGGTTCTGCCTGCACCAAGCAGTAACCCTAAAATAGCTCCTGGCTCATTGATTGTAGGTCCAGTCATGTGTAAATGGAATCTGCTTGTTGGAAACTCTGTGAGGTTTACTTGATACAAATTATTGTTTGACACATGATTCACAATGGATGCTCGGAGTGAGATGCAATAGTGGTTCATTTCCATAAGTAGTTTGCATATTTTTTTTGTTTTTTGTTCCCCAACCCTGTGCATCCCGGCATCGCGTGTGCATGTGGAGGCATGTGCATGCCATGCACTACAGGACACCCCACCCTTCCTATTGTGCCGTTACCACCTGCGCTTGTTACTGGACCTCCATCCGGTGATGGTGGGACTATGGGTGAGTGACCTCCCCTCCCCCCAGGAGAGAAGAGCCAGTGTTCAATCCAGCTCGCACCCTCCCACCCCTGTGCTGTCACCCCGATGACCCGAGGTTGTTCCCAAACCCGGGTCACCAGTGTAGAGCCAGGTAAGGCGCCCAGTGCCTCAGCCCTCAGCACCACTGGGCTGACTCCCAGTGGTTAATTTCCAAAGGTGTCTTGGCATCATTTGATTACCAGTCAGAAAAAATTAATTGCTCAGATATGATCTGAAAACACGGGATCCCTCAAAATCTACCAGTTTTCTCAGATTTCAGATCAGTTAGATTTTATATTTTCCAACCTGAGATCTGATCCTAGCTCAGATCTTGGATCGGCATAAACAAAATCTGACTGATCCATTTGGATTTTAGTGCTGGCACTCCTTGCCTCACCACATCCTGTCTGTAAATCAAACACTGGGCTGACAGTATAGCCTAGTGGGTAGAATAATGAGATGTGAATGAGCTTGGTAAATTCAGCAGACCTGGGTTTGATTCCCAAAACCTCCACTTGCATGCTGTGTGACTCTGAGCAAGTCACTTAACCTCCCCAGAGCTCACAGGTTACCCCTGAAAACAGGCACTTATGCCTTGTGGGCCTTACACAGTTACCAAAGAATTAAAAAAAGTCCCTTGTGCCGGATTTTCAATGGGCCAAAGACAGCTCAGGGATTAAGTCCTATGTCACAACCCGCAAGTGTAGAAAAAAAATGTCACACCAGTGGATATTCCTATCTTCAACCCATGGTGCAAAGGTGGCAGGCACAGCTATGAAGGATGTTATGTCTAGTACTACCAGGCATAGCATTTTGACCCAGCTGGCATGAAAACAGCAGCAAGCTAACATCAATTGCAGAGCTGGTTGCAAACTGGCTATGCGTATGAAAATACATGCATGCAGCAAAACCTGGGGGGTGCAAGTGACATTCCCCTTGTGCATGGGCTTTGCCATCCATGCACGATGTTTGCCAGTTTTGAAAATCCAACCCTTGATGTCCAGTGGCACGCCTCACTCTATCCCAAGAACAATTATACTAACTCACTGTCATGTATTGCCCTCCCTCCCTTCCTTCCTGTACAGTGGCACACTCCTCCCTTAGTCCATCCCCAATTCAAGAATCAGTTGGCAGTGTGGCATCCCCTGCCCCCCCCATGGTGACCAACATAGCCCTCCATTCACCTCTGTGTCTGGCCACTGTATAAACCTTATCGTAAACTGCTACGTGATTTATTAGGCATCACAGAATCTGCATGCCACAGTGCTGCTCAGTTTTCCATTCATTGATCATTCATTGCTGTTTAATTGATCAGACTTTGATTATTCCCTGAAGTGCTTGATGATTTGCTTTGCAACTGAATGAACGATTGATACTGAGCAGCAGTGCGGCAGGTAGATTTTGTAAGGTAATCATGCCGCTGTTTATAATAAGGCTTATACAGTGGCCAGTCGAGGAGGTGAGTGGAGGACTGTGTTGGTTGCCATCTGGGATGCGCATAGGGTGCCACTTGATTCTCAGATTCAGGATGGGGTGAAGGAGGAGGGGGTGCCACTGGATGTCAGGGACAAGGAAAGAAGGATGACACAAAACTGTAAGTTCACTTAATTTAAATTTACATGGGATGGGGTGAGGTGGGGTGGTCCCACTGGGATACCAAGGACAGCTTTTTTCATTTGCAGGCACTCAGGCTGAGCTAGATAGTTGAATCAGATCCAGATATCCATGATCTGAAATCAGACATAACTTCAAATCAGATTTCAGGGTGGATTTAACATTTTTCCAAGTATCCAACAAAGCCTGATCAGATTCAATTTGATGGTATTCGAGCACCACTACACTATTAAAATGACACAATACTTGGGGGGTCAAACTAAGGTGAACTTTCATGAACAATCTGGACTTTCCTTGCTTTGACCAGCACACTTTATAAGTTTCAAACTTAAGAGGTCCACACAGCTCCAGGCCCAATAACTCCCAATCAGGGGTTCACACTTGATTGTTTTGCACTGGGAATTATCTGCACTTCCATGTCTCCCCTGTATTCTTCCCCTGGAACACCTATGGAAACAAGCTGTCCTTAGCTCAGTAGCAGGTCTTTCTTGGTGAAACTTCGATAACGAATGTATTTTTTCATGTAGGTTTTTATCCTGATTGGGAAGGTAGACTGCTACTGAGACCTGTCCCCATGTGTTGCAGCCATCCCTTACCTCCTCCAGGTCAGGGTCATTATCTCCCATGGATATCCCCCTGCGGTGCAGCCAGGGAGGGAGGGCTGTTCTCTCCCCCAGGACACACATCCCGATCCACTCGGACCAGAGTGTCAGGGCAGGCTCAGGGATTCAGTTAACTCTTTTTATGGAGTCTCTGACTTCCAAAATAAAGGGAGAGAAAGTCACTGACTTCCAGATGTTGAACCAAAAATTAGATGACTTCTAAAACTGCATGCATGGAAGTCAGAAATGATGGATTTTTCAGAAAAAATATTGTATGTTACCGTTAATGTATTATATTAACAGCCATAAAATGGTCCTTACTAGAATATTGGCTTCTAAAGTGGTATCCTGGAAGTATTTTGACTTCCTGCAATGATCTCCAGAATTCTATTCATGGAAGTTTTAGATTTCCACTAAGAATAAATCAGCTGAACCCCTGGGCAGGCTACAGCATGCTGGATGGGGCTTCACAGAGCCCTTTATCCATTGTTTCCTCCTTTTATGCTCTGAGTCCACAACGTGCAATGAGCACTATATGTGAGTTATACCTCCATGGAGGCACCTCCAGCACTTTGAATGTGGGATTCCTTCCCACCCACTGTGTGACTCGCATGCACCTGCACCTGGATTCTTCCAGGTGCTAGTCAACAGTGAGCCACAACAACTCCTGCTCCCCAGAGGAAGGACAGCAGGCCTATGGATGCTCAATCGTTCCTCTCTTGGCTGACCCCGAAACAACCCATGTCCATTCCCAAATCCAGGTCACTAGTGTGGCAGGAGGTAAGGCACACAGCATCTCAGTCCTCCATGCCACTGGGCTGGTGGATAACTAATTTATTAACTGACTAACTGAAAACATTCAGTAACAAAAATGTGTGGGAGGGCTAAGAAAAAGACACAGACACTCCAGAACATTACAGTAGGGATAGGGTTAACCATGATCTAGCACCCCTGAATGATCCACTCCCAAGGAATGAAATATGAACTAAGTCTATATTCTGCCTATGATAAGGCAGCTTTTGTAAATGTCAGATCACTGATGTCAGTTCAGTATGGGCTGTCACACTTGTTTGGGAGTGTTACAGAGATCTGAACAAAGGCTTTCTAATCCTGTTGGGTACGTCAAGCCGAGAAATAAAGAAAAAGAAAAAAAAACGAGGCAACTGTGAGATAGACAAATGCGTTCATTTCCTGGTGGTTTGTTCTTGCAGAGGCAGATCCCCATAATCACTCACAGCGATTAACACATTTGTTCTTCGTGGCAACCTGGAGAGAGGTGGTCCAGTTTTCAATCTGTAGTTGCATTTTTCATTTCATGCCTCTGAAGTGTCGCTCTGCATTCCAGCTGATGTATGCTGAAGAATGACTAAGCTGAAAGGGTATCATAAGCAGAAATTTTTATTTTTTTATTTTATTTTATTAAACTCTAGGATTACAAATACCTTTGAGCAGGAACTGCTCATTTACAAAGGTTCCACGTCAAAGGATGTAGGGTAACATACCTACAAAGGTCAACAATGGTTACAGTCTTAAAAACACAAAGATGTCTAAGCATTTATTATACAGCCAAAAATGGAGAGAGACAGCATAAGCCAGCTTCAGACAAGTTTCAGGGTGAACAGTATAGTTAGTATAGGGTAGGAGAGAGTCAGGAAGAAGTAGGCAGGCTAAAGAGCCATTGTCGGTGATTAGATGTGGGTGGCAAAAGAGCGAGGTGGATGGGCTGGAGGGCCCCATATCTGAAAGCTCCATTAGAGAGGGAAGGGGGTGGGTGAGGCAGTGTGGTGGGGGGGGTAAGGGGTGAGAGTGGGGGAAACTGGTGCCAAAAAAGTGGAGCTCTAAGTGAGGTTATAAATTGACTTCCTTTTTAAAAAAGAATGTATTATGGGACTGAGCCATCGGTGTAGTGGCAGACCTGTTGACTGTGATGTAGGTGACCCGGGTTCAAGGAAGGAGCCCAGGATGTTGGGGTGTTAGAGGCTAGGAGGGAGGGTCCAGCATCCCAGAAGATGTTCATTCTCCTTTGGGAAGGGGGTTGGGGTGGGGGGCAGCAGGCTCTACTGCAGTACTGCCACCTAGCGAGCCACAGGTGACACTGCAGTTGGAACAGATTTGAAGGGAGGACGCTGACGGGCACTATGCGTGGGCATGCATGTGAGTGTGTGTGCATGCGCACTTGGCACCCTCACCACTGGTGGCCTGAGTGCTGGAAGAAACCCAAGGAAGAAAACTCTGGTAGTGAGCCAGCATGATGCCAGCATTCTTGGGCCCTATTGATCCAACTGCCCATTGCCTTCCACACTTGATGGACAGGAGGGGAAGCTGCTTCAACTCTTAATGGAATCCGCCAGGAGACCAAGAAGAGAAGGAGGGACTCCGTGGACCCCATGAAAGCGGGTAAGTGACAGAGAAGGGAAGGATGGAGTAGGGAAGTGGGAAGACTAAGCAGGACTGCTCAGGGGTAATGTGAGGAAATTCTTTTTCATGGAGAGAGTGGTGGACACATGGAACCACCTTCCTGGAGAGGTTGTGGGGTCTAAAACAGTGGGGGAATTCAAACGTGCATGGGACAGACATAAGGCAACTATAGTGGGGGGTTGCAGAAAGTAGGCAGTTGGTTAACTAGAATCTGCAGCTTATCCAATTAGGTAGGGAAATGGGCAGACTGGGTGGGCCAAGTGGTCCTTATCTACCGTTAAAGTCTATGTTTCTATGTTTCTAGGGCTGCACCGGGATGGGAACAATGAGTATACCTACAACATATGTTTTATAGTGTAGGGTAGAATGCTGTTCTGCATGGAAATCCATGCCTAGAACAGCATTGTTGTGCTGTAGCAGTGAAGTCAGGATGTTGTGCTGCACTAGTGACATCACTAATGTAGCACTTTAAGTTAGAATGCCCTTTTACGGTAATCATGGGATGTACATAGTCAATGATACTTTCAATTAACTACCTGATAAGAGACCGCCACTTGGAAAATCAGACCAGACAGATCTAGGTGGCAGTTAAAGCAGGTAGGGAGTGGGGAAAGGAGAAGGAGTATCTATAACCCTGAGTAACGCAATCAAGAACAACAGTGTAAAGTGACTGTATTATGATATATATATATATATATATAAATAGGGGATACATGACAGTGAGTGTGGAATATGGAAAATATTTCCATGAGTGCAGAGTGAACTGTGATAGGCACGAGTGATATTATTGCAGTTCAGTCTGCACGAGTGCAAATGTTTGCCATATTCCACAAGTCGCACATCATGTGTGCGACTTATACAATAGGGCTACTATCCATTGGGAACATTTTTGTCTGTGTTTTCTCTCCCTGTTTACTCTGTTTTTTTATTTTGGTAACTGGGTAAGTTTTAAGGGGGGACCTGGGAGCACTGGGCAGTTAAGTGATTTATTCAGAGTCACACAGTATTGAAATGGCATTTGTGAGAATCAAACACTGGACTGGGCTGCTGGATATAGGAAGTTTGTTCATTGCTTGTTACTCTAAACTCTAGGCTATACTGACAGCACTGTTTGTGTGTGGTCTGAGTGTGTGTTAGTGTTTCTGAATGGGCTGAGACTGTTAGACACTATGAGAAACAGGTGCATGTGATTTTCAATGACCATTGTGTTACCTGAAGCTAGGAGTGAGAAACAGACTGTTTATTCAGTAAGTTGCAGGCTTCACTGAGACAGAGAAACTGTTGCAGTCAGCACTCAGAAAGAGAAACTGGTTTATGAAGGAGGCTGGTCTGAAGATTAGAGCAGCACAGTAATGGGATAGGATTGTCAGAATAACTATGAGACACAGGTGATTGTCTTGTACAATGCTAATTGAGTTAGTTGCAGGATTCAGTGGGAAAGAGAAACTGTGAAGCTATTAAATGCAGGCTGCAGTGTAGATGGTCTCACTCTGGTGACATCACCATTGTTGTATATTTGCTGGTGACGTAGACACTGTGGGTTTGTTAGGAAATAAATCCACAGTGGTGATGTCATCACAGTGGTTATACAACGGCTGTGAAAATAACACCATTTACTTCATAGCATATCACTTCACTCCCATTGTATAAATATATATATATATATTATGGTAGCACGGTAGTGCTACCATAGTTAGGGTTGAGGAGCCATTTTAAGGTTAAAGGGTCAAATTTTGCACCTTAATAACTCTGCCACCATTCAATGGATTTATCTGAAATTTGGTGTGCATGATTGGGCATGGTAGATCTTGGGATCTGCCAAGTTACATACCAGTTGGATGTACAGTTGCGGAGTTATTAAGTGCCAACGAAATGTGTGTTTATGCTTTTTTGCGAATTCTTTGCTCTTGCCTACAAGTCGCACGGTTTGCGCAACTGGTCTGAAAACTTCAGGGAACATGCGGCCAGGGTCCCCAATGTGCCTTTTGAAGATTTTGTGAAAAAATATTAAATGGTTCAAAAGTTATTCAAAAAATAAGTTCCCATTATAAGTCAATGGGAAAAGCTAACAAAAAGTGCGAAAGTGTCGTACATGCAGTTTTTAGTGTTGCAAAAGACCCCAGTAGTGTTGTGAGTCAGCCATTTTTTTTTTCAGTTAGTGATCACAGAAATGCTTGGCATTTAAATTTGGGACCCTCTATGGACACAATTCTTTTTGTGTTCACCTAGTCGGACCCTGAGGATGCTAGCCATGTCTTTATTTTGGAGTTATACACCCCAGAAATATGTTCTTCAAATTTCTGGAAAAAGTAGTGTCGCACTCATGACACTTTTGCAAAATTACGAAAGGTGTCGCAAATAGTGACACTACCTTTCCAGGATATGGCCAAAATGACAACACTTCTTTGCCACCCTGCTGCAAAAGAATGGTTTGGTCTTTTGAGATGAAATTTGTCGGGAACGCAGCCAACATCTCACAGATGTGCTGTTTTCTGGTTTGGTGAAAAAATATTGCACAGCTCCCAAGTTACGGTACTCTGAAGTTTACATTTTTTCCCATAGACTAACATGGTGGCGTACGCCGCCCCTTTCGGGGCTCGTATCTCGAAAACGGTGCGAGATACAGATTTTTCATCGCGAGTTGCATGGGTTATACAATACAAAATGGTAGCCAGGAAAATAATGATTTCTGTGAATTTTACATTTTTTTTTCTACGTTGTATGGTTGCTGAGATATTTGCAATTAAGTACTTCCAATGCTCCTTTTAAGCTTCCATTCCCATTACAATGCATACATTCTTTATGCACACTGTGTTTCTCTAGCAGTTGTCAAGCAAAAACAGGGTATGTGGTTCTGTTACTGTTACACTTACTGTTTCAACTTGTGTTTATGTCCCCATTTGCGTTACCGTTCCCGTCTACGCCACCGTGTGCATTACCCTTCGCTTTGTCATTTGCCCTTGCATTTTCCTTACTGTTACCATTTCCGTTTCCACCTTGTGTTTCTGTTGCTGTTCCTGTTACTATGTCACAAGACATCATGTGGCGGGAGGCCCCGCGCTACCGCCGCTGCATTACATTCACTATTTCTCGTCATCATTCTCAAAAAGAAGGGAAATTAGAGCCAAAAAACTCCATTTAATGCATCAGTTAGGGTTGTTCCACAGCAACAAAAGTAAGGAAATTTGGTGTTAGGGTTGAAACCCCCTGGGCGCCTCCAGCCCGCCCCCCGCCCGGCATCGTGGCGTTGGGGTCATCAGTCTAACTCTCGCTCCATTCTCCTATACCTCTGCTTCTTTACACACGTGATGGGGTGAGAGTTAGGGCTGACGAGACTCCCAATGCGCACCCCATGCCGCCGGCTGGGGCGGGCTGGGGTCCGGGGTGTTTCAACCCTAACAATCAATATATATATATATATATATATATATATATATATATATATATATAAAATGTAACATAAAATGTATGCACCTCAACCAGGAGATGTTCTCCTCAGTGTTTCTTGTTTCTATATACATGTAATATATCTGAAAAATAATAAAACATTACAAATACAAAAAAAAGATAGAATGCCTTTATGCATGTGCCGTAATGAATCCTCCGCAGTTCAGAAAGTGGCTGTGGCAGTGAGATCTGGCTGTGGAAGCGAGCACTGATCGAAGGTAATTCCACAGTGAGGACACAGCCTTCGTTTAATGGTCACCCATACACTACAAAAGATTGTATATGAGCAACCATACACAAACAAGGCTGTTTTTTCACTCTCGAGGTTTCTGTGGTAACGAGACCTCTCGAGCTGCACTCCCAAGGTCTCTTGCTACTATGGAAACCTCTAGAGTGAAAACAGCCTTGTTGTATATGATTGCTCATACACAATCCTATATAATATTAATCCTTCTGCCAGCCACACTAACTCTATCATCCTCTAACCTTTGAACCAAGACGCACCTCTGCCTGTCAATTTCTGGCTTGAAAGAGAAGGGGTAAGTGGCTGCTTTTCCTGTTGACACCAGTGGTGCTCTGTTACCCAGCAGTAAGCCATGAATGTCAACCATAAAATGGCAAGAGAAAATATAAAAATCTTCTTAGTTAAAAATCATCACCTGACCATGGTTTAAACAATATCAATGTATAATTAGATGTTGGATCTCTTTTCCAAGTTCAGTTCAAAGGGTTCGTTACACTTGCAGATGAGTTACAGATCAGTACACCTCTCTGTTCATTGATTTAATCCCCCTGCAGTTTATTGCTGAGATTTAGCCCTTAAATCAGCACTTTGGCCACCCCCCGTTCTGTTCCTTAGAAATATAATTACTTCCCTGATTGCATTGAAATAGCCATGCTTCTGTATATTCTGTTAAACTACAGATTGCCCTATTACAAGCAAAATAAGCCACTCCAGGCTATGGTTTACTGGATTTTAATACACTTCCCAGGACCACAAAACTACTCAACCTTTGGGCTTGTGCCCTTAGGACCCTTTCACAGGCCCCTTTGGTGTGCTTTAACAATCTTTAAACCAGGGCCTCCTGTCAAAGCTTTCTATAGAAATGGTGCCAGAACAGGGAGGGGTCACTATGGCCATGGCCCTACCACTTTCATAAGTGGCCCTATCAGGTTTTGCAATTTATTAGGGAAGAATTTACCCCTTACATCCTTGGCCCTACCACTTTTCAGACCGTTCTGCCACCAGTGCCACCAGGAGCGAGCACAGATCTGAGGCATCTGTAGCCATGTAGTAAGTTATTTAACTTTTTACATATGATCTCAGAAATCCTGCTCTTTTCTTTGCACATTTTACTATGGTTCATACTATAGCGTTTAAAGCAGAATAAGGCTGAGGGTCCCATGTGAACTGCTCTCTCTGCTTCAGTGGTAGTAATAAAGAAACAATACTGAGGTCATGTACTTATCTCAGCTGTCTTTACTAAGAATTCCATATAGAGGTAGACCATTCCAGATTTCTGTCACCCTCTTTGTGAAAAAGTACCTTCTCTTTTCACTCTTAAATGATTTCCTTTGGATATGCTGGGGGTGCTGTCCTGTGCCCATAACGTCTGATTTGCAGTTCATGTCCAACTCTGACATTAAATATGGATTGTTTAAAATGTCATATAGGAACAATAATTCTCCTCTTCTAGCTCTCTTACATAATGGCATAATAAGGTTCAACCTTTCTGGTCTCTCCTGGTACTGTAATTCCTTTGATACAGTTATTGCTTTGGTTGCCTTTCTCTGGATTTTCCCCAATTTATTTTATGCAGCGCCCAGATCTGGGATCCATACTTGAGTAGGGGGCTGACATAGGCTCTGTATAGTGGAGTGATCACAGAGGGACTTCTGTTATGAATGCTTTTTTTTATAGACCATAACACCCTACCAGCGCTGGCTATCAGAACACTTTTTACTAGAGTTAAAGTTATCACTCATCACTATACCCAGATCTTTTTCATGCAGAACTGATTTTTAGAGGGTTACCTTGCTGGTGCAATATATATTTATGTTGGATATTACTACTGGCAGTGTGCATTACTGCAGATTTATCAAAGTTGAAACTCATTCCCAGCTTCCCTGCCCACATACCTGCTTTATCAAGGTTAGATTGAATAGTCTCAATTTGATTGCAATTTGCACTGACACCACCCAGCTTTGTGGCATCTGCATATTTCCCACACCAGTTTGACAGGTTGTTATCTAGGTCTGATATGAATATATCAACTAACACTGGGCCTAGCACAGAACCCTGAGGAACCCAATGTGATACTGATTCCTCACTTGACTGCTATCCATTAAGCCGCACTGTTTGAGTTCTGCTCTCTAGCAAAGATGAAATCCATTTTTGTAAGGAAAATTGGTAGTTCAAATGCTTTTAGTTTCCCAATTGCTGCCCAGTGAGGAACCAGTCAGAAGCTTTTTCTGCAATCCAAGAAGACTACATTAGTACGTGGATGCAATTTGTGCACTGTATACATTGAACTGTGGCACATTTTAGTAACTATACTTCATTGCTGTCAGAAAAACGGCTGTGATGTGTGCACATGAAAAATAATTAGAGCAGCATTTTTAACAAAAACAGCTAGAGGATCTTGGCCCCTTCCCTTGTCTGTGACTGCTTTGGTGTTTTGGATGTGTCCTAAGTGTTTGTTTGAGGTGGGCTGCCTCAGTCAATGCACCAGACCCCAACACTAGATGACACATGCTTCACTCTGCTCCTCCTGGTACTGCTTTAAGCAGCGGTGTATGGTGCCAAATGGCCTCTCACACAATCTGCAAAGGCTGACAACAGAAGACACAGATGTGCGTTTTGTTCTTCTCAGGACTCTTCAGTATGCCTCATCTGTATCTCAACACAGGGGAAGATGAAACCAGCCCTACAATGGTCTTATGAGATTGGGTTATGATATGCCTAACAAAAGAAGCAATCTAAATAATAAAGAACCTCAACGCAAAAGCACTGAGGCAAGGGTTACCTGGGGAGGTCATTGGCAATAAAGCCAGGTTTCAAAGAGACACAAAATTACACATAATCCAGTAATGCAAAGCATCATGGGAAGTATATCAAAATCCATATACTTCCATATGCATTTGATCCATTTAGCCCAGAAAATGGATCATTGGGGATGCATAACAAATATTAATTCCCAAATACAACTAATAATAGGGTATTTGGGACTTAAAAGTAAAACAATAAAAAAAGCAAACCCTCTTGCCCTCTTCAATCATCCAGGGCTAATCCTGTGGCCTCCTATACTCCAGTAATTTTCACCCTCCACCACCCCATCTTCATGCACCAAGCTTTTAGAACCTCCATCCCTAGCCTGACCTCCCAGCCCCAACAGGCAACTGAGATCAAGTGAGCCCCAGTACCCCAATCCATGATTTGGGAGTCCAGTTGATACCCCACCTCCCTAACCCACAGCACGCCTTTCCCACTGCAGCTTTACAGTCACTTGATAGCACATGGGGCATGCGACTGAACACGATGGGAAGGGGCAGTGCAGACAGGCCAATGAAGCAGATAGCTCCACCCTCCTAGCTATGTGTGTCACATTCTAATCCAGTCAAAGACTATAATTACCATAAGAATGGTGTGCTGCATCTGGAACAGCCTGCCACAAGAGGTAGTAGGGGCAAAAATGGTGGGGGGTTTCAAACATGCATGGGATAGACATAGGGGAATAGTAGTGAATAAAAAGGGTAGGGGGTCACAAAAGACCAATTAGGGCAGAGGCATTGCTAGCATGAAATATTATTCGGGGCTTGGGGCCGAAAACAACAGGCTGGGGATCTGTGGGGCCACCTATGCCTCCAGAAACAGTTGAAATTTTGATGTTCTGTGGTGCAAAATAACATATTTCTGCTTCTTTTGGTTTTTTCCTACTTCTGATCCATTATTTGGTGTCATCTACTACTCTTTTTGCTCCTTTGTTAGGCGTAGACTTCCTATTGTAGATTAAAGGTCATAGAACCAATATCCTACAGTCCTCTTTAATGTCTTTATAAGTGACATTGCAGATGAGCTAGAAGAGACAGTGTTCCTCTTTGCAGATAACACCAAAATCTGCAATAGGGTGGACACTCCAGAGGAGGAGGAAAGAATGTGCAGAGACCTGAGAAAACGTGAAGAGTGGTCAAGGGCACGGCATCTGGGCTTCAATGCATAGAAGTGCAAAATCATGCACTTGGGGCACAGAAACCTGGAGGCAGACAACAAAATCGGAGAAGAGGTGTTGATGGTCATCAAACAGGAAAGGTGGCGAAGCAGTGCGACAAGGCAGTGGAAAGGGCCAGGGGGATGTTAGAATGCGTAGGGAGGGGTATCACCAGTGGAAGGAAAGAAGGTGTTGCCACTGTATAGATCACTGGTGAGCCCTCACCTGGAGAGCTGTGTCCATTTTTGGAGATCACACATCTGGGAGAACATAGACAGAGTGGAGACAGTCCGGAGGAGTGCAGCTCTGATAGGGTCTTCATCAGAAGCCCTATAAGGAGAGACTGAAGCACCTCAGTATGAACAACCTGGAAGAGAGAACGGAGAGGGGAAATATGATAGAGACCTATAAATACTTCATGGGGGTAAATAAAGTACAGCAGGAGGGCATTTTTTTAGAGGAAAAGATGCACGCGAACACACAGACATGCAATGAAGCTGGAAGGGGGTAAATTCATGAGAGATGTGAGGAAGTACTTCTTCACTGTAAGAGTAGTGGATGCTTAGAAGAGTTTTCCCATGGAGGTGGTGTGGCGAAAACAGTGGTGGGCTTCAAGCATGCATGGGACAGGTACAAGGGAATCTTAGTGGGAAGTTGTGGGGGGGGCAGAGATCAAGTAGTGTCTGTTGTGATAGTATAGGCAGGGGAAAAAATTGACAAACTGGGTGGGTCACGCAGTCCTTATCTGCCATCAAATTCTATGTTTATATGGAGGAAATAAATAAAAAAAAAATTTTTTTATTCTTGTTGCCAATTGCCATCTCCACCCTTGCATCTTGCTCTCTGAAGGTGATGGTCTAGGTTTCCATAACAGGCACTTGTATACGAGGCTTAATATTTGCAAAAATGCATTAAAGGTCTTGCCCCCCTTGCCCAGACTATTTTAATTTTTAAGAACATACCATATCATATCATATCATATCATATCATATCATATCATATCAATCATATCATATAGCATATGTTCTATACATCTCCAAATAATTACCGCTAATGTAGCCTCAAACCCAGGCTCTAGATCTTCCTCTTATGCTGCACCCAGTAGTTGGAACAATTTACCTACTTTTTAAGGAAAATGGATTCTGTTCATATTTTTAAAGCATCCTAGTTAATCATTTAAGTTCCAATGCCCATTGCAGCAGTTTCAATAACGGATCAAACAGAACTCTGTATTGCTTCAATGTTTCTAAATAATTTCTGTTGTATTGTAAAGTGTACTTATTGGTCTGTATTATTGTCGTGCATACAGACATGCTTGAAAAGTTATTTCCAGTAAGTCTTTCTTGGCTAACAATTTTGAATAAAAATTAAATAAAACTGCCCAGCTAATAACGAACAGGTGATACAAAGCACAGAGCAATTCTGGGGGTGGTGGGGGGGCAAGATTCACACAGTGTCATTCTCTGCAAGTTTTGAGTACATTTTATATTTTTTAAGTTGATTTATATTCGCTCAGGTTAATCCAACCTTGCTTGCAGTGGGGTCCTTCTTATACACAGTTTTAAAGTTACAGGAAGAGAGATTGAAGTACATGGAAATCCAGTGACTTGGTTCACGTATCTATGTGACCCAGTGACTGCAGTGGGACCTGGTAGTGGTTTTCAATTCAGTATTCTAACCATTAGACCACTCTGCCACTCCATTCACTGAGCTTTCTTTGAAAGTGGAGTTTAAACACTCTGGTTTTACTAAACACACTACAGCTTAATTTCATATGTGTATTGTTTTTCAAACTGAAAAATTATGCCAAGGACAATATTTGAAATTCATCCAGTTTGCGATATATGTGTGCACCTGTATTACAATGTATTATTTTACCCATGAAATCTTGACTGATCTACATCACCTCATGCTCGCTCAGTCCTGCTTCTTCCCGGTTGTGCAGCCGGGAGAACAAGCAGCTGCCTAGGTTAGCCATCAACGGTTCTGATGGGATTCAAACCTTTGAACGTGACCCCAGTTCCACAACACAGTTCTCTAAATGGCTGTACCACTCACGCCATTAAAAAAAAAAAAAAATAAAATGCTTACAGATTCATAAAAAAATGTACCGAAGGACTAAGACAACCAGACAACCCCAATAATTATGTGTACGTTTTGTGTTTAGCATGATCCCTATGAACTGCACAGCTACACTAGCTCCACACCACTCTGAAGTCACGCACATTCCAGGAAAGAAGTCAGTTGCAGCAAATGTCCTTAGTGAAGAAGCTTTCACAAAGCCCAGTGAGGAAAAGCAAATCATTTATCGAGCCATATGAAACCCTGTAGGAAGATGCTGAGGTGTTTGCTGACATCACAGTTCAAGATGTCTTCTTGTGGACCAACTAGTCACAAGGGGTCATGATGACATCAGCACATGACTCAACAACCTGTGGCAGCTACGACAACAGGATGCAGTCACAGAGATTGTGCCAGGAGTGCTGGGCAATGAAGTAATAGCTATTCTTAAAACTTAAGCCATACTGACCAAGAAGATGGTGTGAGGCTTAAGGCAATGGAACACACATATAGGATGTTGAGAACAGAAAAAGAGCAAGGGCCCAGCCAGTGTGTCCTGAAACCTAGCTAATGACCTGAACATCAGCCAGCTACTCTGGTCCAGATGTCCCCAAACCTCCCAAAATACCCTTGAACCTGTCCCACCCTGCTTTGAATCCTGCCAGAGTGCCAGCATTTACCACCTCGCCAGGCAAGTTGACCCATCCCCCTACCACCCTCTCTGTGAAGAAAATGTCCCCACATCCTACCCCTAGGCCCTGTCATGCACAGGTTTTGCAAACACCATTAAAAAAAGCCATAAAAGAGTATTTTGCATATATTATGAAAATGTTTTAATGGGGACCCCAGGAAGTAAATGATTTTTCTTAAATCTTGCTAGAGAAAAAATTGAGGTCATGTTTCATTGTTTAAGAAGTGCAATCCAGCTGTTTGATCTAGCACTTAAAAGAGAATTATTCATTAAACCTAATGATTTATTAAGTAATGTTCATATTTTTAAAGCTGGTTCAGATTTCTTGAAGCTTCTGAACTTGATTTAAACAGAGTTTGGCACTAACGCAGTAACCAGCGGTGTCTGGTGCCGCAGTGCTGTGCTCTTCTGAAGGGAAGACAGTGTAGTGTAGCTGTCAGATCAAGATTTGGGCTGGTAGTATAGCTCAGAAGTTAGAGGAATAAGCTTGGTACATACAGTAGACCTTGGTTTGATTCCCACAACCTCCACCTGCATACTGTGTGAATCTGAACAAGTCACCTAACCACCCCAGTACTCCTGGGTCACCCTTGAAAACAGACACTTGTGCCTAGTGGGCCTTACCTGGTTACCAAAAGAATAAAATAAAAAAACAAAGATCGTACAACTCTGATCCAAGAGATCCTGGGTTCAGATCTCAGCCTCCACAGCAACAATTTTTATGTGCAATCCTTTCTTCCCCACAGAATTTTCTCCCTAGCCATATTTGTCTCAGGGAAAGCAGGGAGAAGGGAAGTAGCCGGAGATCAGGTATTTTCTGCAGTGACAGTATATCAGGGACAAACTGGGCGGACTAGGTGGGTCAAACCATCCTTATCTGCTGATAAATTCTGTTTCTATGTTCTATGATATATCATGTTCAAGCCCATTGATCACCCTCTGCCTCCTGGATCAACTGGCACTCTAATGTCCCCCATGGCTTTCTCTCCATGGTGGGGGCTCTGGGGGAAAAGCTGTCCTCCCCCCTCCTTGAGGCAGTTCACTATGGGGACCAAGATCATCCCCCCCCCCCCTTGAGGCAGTTCACTATGTGGATCAAGATCCTGTGTCAGTGGCACTAGGACCCAGGGGAGTCCAGGAACCCAGGCCATCCTATAGATGATGAATGTTCGTTTCTCTCAGGTTTCTCCCCTTGGCAAGGGCAGAGCTCAGCAGTGCCTCTGCTGCATGCAGCAATGTCCTGCAGAGGGAGCAAGCCCCCCATGGCCCACTGATGAGGTTGCTGCAACATCAGTTGGCGAGCGCCATCGCTCCTAACTGCAACGCACTTTTTAGCAGCAGCTGCTGCAGTCTGGCTTGCAGGGATGTTCAATTAAGTAAGAAATAAGCCACAACAGAGTGTGCACTATAGGATTTTATTGCACATCCTAGTGGTGTAGTAGGCCACAAGGCCAAAAGTTGAGTGTCCTTACACCACAGAGAAGTGTATTAAAATCCTGTGATGACTCCCTGGAGGGGCTTATTACACTTATAAAATAGCTTTAAGTATTTTTTTTGGGGGGGAGGGAGATTTGGCCCCTGATCATGCATTTATAGAGATTTATTGCTTGGTCAAGTGACATCTCTCAGTCAATGATATTTCTAGATTTTTTTCTTGCCATTTTATAATGAATAGTACTTCCTGAACACCACGAATGATGCACTATTCATTTTTTTGGATCTCAATAATGAATAGTGGCATTATTCATACTATATTCTATTTGGCAAATAAGAAACAGCACCACCCTCATTCCCAGCCCAAATCCTTAAATATAACCCCCGGTCCTCCATCCTCTGTTAGAATCCAAATCCCACTCACAATTTACTATTTTCATGTATACTTTAAAAACAAATCTCACGTGATGGGCGACTCACACAACCTGCCTGCCTCCATGGCAGGCAGCCATCTAAGTGCTCGTTTGCACAAAACAAATCTAATGTTCCCCACCCTGGCAGCACCCTCTGGTCACCCTCTGCTCAATTCTTTTTATGCCAAGTGGACGACTAGCCATCTGGATGACAAGAAGGTGACTGACACAAACCTTCCTCCACAGCCAGTGGCCTTCTGCTGAAATAAAGTGCCCACATGCTTTTGCTCTCTGTGTACAGTAAAACCCGCTGATCACGTGACAGCTGTGAGGTAGAGGTTTGTTGCAGAACCCCTATTGAAATTTGCAGTAATTATCAAAAATTATCATCAACTACATAAACAAATGGGAAAACAATTTATTTCCAACCTTGTCTATGTCTGCGACCCAGATTTTATGAATTGTTTGATCTAAAAGGACTAACTACAGTTGTGGCCAAGGTTTGAGACTATATTAAACCAAGCAGGGCTCTTGCCCTCAGGCCCAGGTTTAGTTAGTTAGGTAGGTAATTAGTTGGTTAGTTAAATAGTTAGTTTGTTTTTGTTGATTGGGAAAGGAGAGCTAGGAAATACTACCTGTTTTCAGCTTTATCCTGGGAGGAGGGGGTGCAGATATGAACAGAATGATTCTCAATCAGGTTAAATTGTTGCTTTTTAAGTGAATGGGGGAAACTGTGCCAGGACACTGGAGAAATTACCATACTCATTTCGTAAAGTGTCATGGGCAACCTGAACAACCACCAGAACAAGCAGAAGGGACCTAAGTTTAATGTTTCATTTAAAAGCACCACTTGGGACATCACAGTGTGCCCCAAACACTATGCTGGTGTATCAGCATGGTTACTTGTAATTAAGGGGAGAGTGCCACCTGCAGAGCTAGCAACACCACTTCCTGCAGCACCTAAAGTGCCTTGCAGGTCTCCCACCCAGCTTTTGACCAGGTCTGACCCTGCTTAGCTTCTGAGATCCCTCTGACAGGACTAGACCATCCATGAAAGTGTTTCACGTGTTCTTGTGGTTTGTGTTTAGCCTTGCTGTCCAAGGAGGGTTGTATCTTCTAGCTAAAAGGTGGTGTGAAATCCTCCCCACTAGCTTTGGAAAGCCATTATCAGAGCAGAAAAGGTGTCCATGTATTAGGGACTGACCTTGACAGCTGAGTGTACTGCAGGAGTACACTGCTGAGGTGATAACTAGCAGCCAACAGCACGGCCACATCTGTATGTTTAAGGAGAAAAGGTGATTGCAGCACCCATTTGAGTTGGTGCTCTACAGAGATGCCAGGGCCTTTATAAAGTCACAATGACTAGTAGTAATTTCTGTATTATTGAAATAGTAATTTTTATTTACAGTATTATTTTTCTTAGGGTAAGTTTGGTTTTTATAGGTGTGATCACGCTGATGTCATCTGCATTCAGTTTATTGAACTCCGCTCACTGGTTGATAAAACAACCCACTCTTACTCTGTTAACCTAATAATAAAGTTGCTATTCTTTATAAACACAATGGTCAATAATGCTATTTTCATAGTGTTCACGGCATATGTTAGTCCTGCATATTAAGACTTTCTTGTAAGTCAGTGTGGCTCAGCCAGTAACACATCTGCCTCTGGGCTAGAATGTTGTAGGTTCTAGTCCCACACTGGGATTTGGGTTGATGCCATAAACACTGGCATGAATGCAGCACTAGGGGGATACTGTACTGTTGGGGTGTGCCATCCTTTGGATGAGATGATAAACTGAGATCCCTTCTGCCCATCCCAGGTACTGTCCTGGTGGGTGTCCAGTTGGAAGCAAAACAACCCAAAGCACACCAGTCTTTCATTGCTTGTAAAGCGCTTTGGGATACAATGTGCATTAAAAGTGCTATGTAAATAATTATTTTTCTTTTTATGTTAATTACGCACAGTGCAAGAAACATATTGGCACAGCTTGCTAAGAAGCAGGCTGTGGAGGCACGGCACTGTTGTGGCCAATGCCTCCACAGCCTGCAAAGGCTTGTCCCGCTTCCCCCAGTGCTGTTGTAGGCTGCTGGTGACACAAGTTTGGAACGTTCGCACCAACTTGTGACAAATCATCCGCTGCAATCAAGGGCTGCCTCGTCATTGCAGCGTCAGCCATCTGCTGCAATGAGGGAGTGACCCATTATTACAGGGCGGATCTAGGAAGCCTGATATTGTTTGTGAACACGGCAGCGGGTTGCCGCCATGTTCACAAACAATATAACCCCCCCACCGTGTTTATGTGCGAAGGGGCCCAATCCCGTCGACGGTGCTCCCTCTTCATTTTGCTGACGGAGGCCCTGCCCTGTTGGCATTCTGTCACACCCCACACTTTCATTTTCTGCCAACGGGGTGCCCAATCCCCATCGGCATAATGAAGCCCCTCCCTTGTGTGCCGAAGGGGGTGCCCAATCTCCCGTTGGCTATTGCTGCCCCCGCCAACAGAAAGCCATAGGTGCCCCCACCACACACTGTTATTCCTGCTGATGGGGTGCCCAATCCCTGTCGGCATAATGACTCCCCCTCCCTATGTGTGCGCTGACGGGGCTGCCCAATCCCCCATCAGCTATTGCTGGCCCCCCCAAAAGAAAGCTGTTGGTGGCATGCTGGGAGCCCACCCCAGTGTGCCACATGTCCCTTTAAAAAAAAAAACTGTCTTGTGAAGTCTTTGCTTTTTTTCTCCCCTGAAAAGCAGAAAACGGTCCCTCTTAGTCTCCGTGCTGCCCACCCTGCACACCTGCCTCCCCACACCCCCACCCCAAACTTACCTCGAGTCCGTCGCAGCGATCTTCGGTGGACCGGGAACATGTCTGCCTCTTCAAAGCCGACTGCGAACTGAGGAAATGCCGGTAAGCTGTATAATGCAATGAATAGGGTTTTTTCAACTTTAATGCATATCTCAGGCATTTTGGGGAATTTTTTCACCAAATTTTCAACATGGGGCTTTTGGGAACCCTCCACATGAATGCTTGAACTATCATGGCATTAATCGGCCCCGAAAGGTGATTTCACGGTCACCGCAGGGAATCACCTTTAGAGGCTGATTAACGAAATGACAATGCCAGTGATCATGAGGTGGGCTCTCAAAAAACCTATGTTGCAAATTTGGTGGAAAAAATTCCAAAAATGACTATTTTATGAGCGTGCACTGCGCAGTTGCTACACACACGTGTAACTTCGTGAATTTGCAATATTTTGACACCAGATTTTCAACATTGTCATTTTGTCACACCTCCTTGAGAACAGTACAGCTGTCATTGTTCACATCCTGGTAGAAATGTGTTTTCACATTTCCGGTGCAGAATAGCGCGGTTGCTGTCAGAAATCAGTGTTCGGGACATATTAAGAAAATGACAGTGACACTGTTCATGAGTAGAGGTCCTGAAATGGCTATGTTGAAAATTGGTAATGATACTCCATAAAATGATTGTGTTCCGAGCGTGCATTGCGCAGTTTGCACGAATGCTCATAACTTTGCGAATGTATAATATTTTCACTCCAGATTTTCAACATTGCCATTTTCCCACACCTACTTATGAACAGTGCAGCTGTCATTTTTCCCATCCTGGCTGAAATGTGTTTTCGCAGTTCCAGCGCAGAATAGAGTGGTCGCTGTGGGAAATCACTGTCCGGGACAGAGTAATAAAATGACAGTGATACTGTTCATGAGCAAAGGTCCTAAAATGCCTATGTTGAAAATTTGGTGATGATACCCCATCAAATGAGTTGCGTTGCAAACTTTCCATACACCCTTGTAACTTTGCAGATTCATAATATTGTCATGCCACATTTTCAACAGTGGCAATTTTTCACACCTCCTTATGAGCAGTACAGCTGTAATTTTTCACATCCTGAGTGAAATGTGGTTTCACAGTTGCGGCACAGAATAATGCAGTCGCTGTGGGAAATTGGTGTTTGGGACAGATAAAGAAAATGATAGTGGCACTGTTCATAAGCAGAGGTCATAAAATCCCTATGTTGGAAATTTGGTGACAAAACTCCATAACATGACTGTGTTACAAGCGTGTGTTCAACTGTTTCCATGCACCCTTGTAACTTCCCAAATTTGTAATATTTTCACACCACATTTTCAACAGTGGCATTCTTTCACACCTCCTTATGAATAGTACAGCTATCATTTTTCACATCCTGGCTAAAATATGTTTTTGCACTCCTGCCGGAGAATAGCATGGTTGCTGTGGGACATCAGTGTTTGGGATAGATTAAGATGGAATGAGTGAGAGTGGGGAGTGACCGAGCTCAACTGAGCTCTGTCGGGACTGCTCCGGAATTGTTTGTGGGCAGAAAAAGGCCCCAACGCAAAAGGCCAGTACAAAAGGGCAGCCTGCAGCAGTAGGAGAAACAGAACAAGAGAGTGAGTGAGGGAGGGGGAGTGAACGAACTCACCGGAGCGCTGCCAGGACTGCTGCGGATTTCTTTGTGGGCAGAAAAAGGCGTCAATGCAGGCAGGGGTCCAGTAGAAAATGCCAGCCTGCAGCGGTGGGAGAAACAGTATGAGTGAGTGAGACAGGGGGACTGAGTGAGCTCAACGGAGGTCTATCAGGACTGCTGCGGATTTCTTTGTTGTCAGAAAAAGACACCAATGCAGGCAGGAGCCCCGTACAAAAGGGCCGCTTGCAGCGCCAGGACAAACAGAATGAGCGTGACAGAGGGATACTGGCGACCTCAATGGAACTTTTGGTACAGCTGCGGTTGTTGTGGACAGACAAGGTGCCACCACAGCCAGCAGCCCATACACAAGCGCAGCCTGCAGCGCCAAGAGAAACAGAATGAGTGAGTGACAGAGCAGTAGTGAGCGAGCTCAATGGAGCTCTATTGTGACTGCTGTGGATTTCTTTGTGGGCAGAAAATGTGTCAACGCAGGCAGGAGCCCAGTACAAAAGGCCAGTTTGTAGCGCGGGCAGAAACGGAATGAGTGAGTGAGAAAGGGGGAGTGAGTGAGCGAGCTCAATGGAGCTGTGTCAGGATTGCTTCAGATTTCTTTCTGGCCAGAACAAGCCACCAATGCAGGCAGGAGCCCAGTACAAAAGGGCAGCCTGCAGCGGCAGGAGACACGGAATGAGCGAGTGAGGGAGGGGGAGTGAGTGAGCTCAACGGAGCTCTGTTGGGACTGCTGCAGATTTGTTTGTGGGCAGAAAAAGACAGCAATGCACACAGGGGCCCAGTACAAAATGGCAGCCTGCAGTGGCAGGAAAACCAGAATGAGCGAGTGAGAGAGGGGGAGTGAGCGAGCTCAATGGAGCTGTAGTGTAACTTCTGCAAATGGCGTCAATGCAGGCAGGAACCCAATAGAAAAGAGCAGCCTGCAACACCACCAGAAATGGAATGAGCGATTCAGAGAAGGGGACTGAGCGAGCTCAACGGAGCATTGTCGGGACTGTTGCAGATTTCTTTGTGGGCAGAAAAAGGTGCCAAACAGAGCCAGGAGCCCAGTACAAAAGGGCAGGCTGCAGTGCCAAGGGAAACAGAATGAGTGAGTGACACAGGGGGAGTGAGCGCCCTCATCGGAGCTCTGTTGGGACAGCTGTGGATTTCTTTGTTGGCAGAAAAAGGTGCCAACACAGGCAGGAACCCAGTTCAAAAGGGCAGCCTACAACGCTGGCAGAAACAGAATGAGTGAGTGAGAGAGGGGAACTCAGCAGGCTCAACAGACCTGTGTTGGGACTGCTGCAGATTTCTTTGTGGGTAGAAAAAGCCACCAACAGAGACAGGAGCCCAGTACAAAAGGGCAGCCTGCAGCGCCAGGAGAAACAGAATGAGTGAGTGAGAGAGGGGGAGTGAGCCACCTCAATGCAGCTCTGTCGGGACAGCTGCAGATTTCTTAGTGGGCTGAACAAGATGCCAATGCAGGCAGGAGCCCAGTACAAAACAGCAGCCTGCAGCACCGGGAGAAACAGACTGAGCGAGTGACAAAGGGGCAGTGTGCGAGCCAACACACCAGTACAATCAACATTCGGCATTGACAAATGCTTGTTCTGTTGTAGCCATACAATTACACACACTGTATTACTTATAATGACCTGTCATTGCAATGCTGATTTGTGTAGCTGCATATTCTTAAATTGCTCTACACTGCTGCTATTATTTTAATTGTTGTACAACTATAACTGTGTTCTATGCTATCCCACCCCTGGGCCTCCTTGAAAATCAACTTTGCTCAGTAGAGTTTATCCTGGTAAAACAATAATAATATTTTTATTTATTTATTTATTTAGTTTTTGTTGACCGGGTAAGTGCGCTAGCCAACAAGTGACTATTTTCAGGCACGACCCGGGAGGTACAGTTACAGAACACAGTGATACATAAGAGATTACACAAAGCAGGATACATTTGCAGGATACATAAGAAATTACACAGAGCAGGATACATTTGCAAAGGACAAAGTCACACAGTGTAGTCAAGCATAGCAATAAGGATAAAATTACATGTATTCAGTTGTTGAGAACTAGGGGGAGAGGTGGTAGGGGACAGGTGTAAGGGTAGGGCAGGAGAGACGGAGACAGGGGTGGTAGGGCGAATAGCAAAAAAGGGGAGGACAGGAGGGAGGTTAAGGTGCCAAGTGTGGCATTAGCGGTGAAGGTTACCACCTGTGGCGGGGCGGTGGGAGCAGGGAGTCGGCAAGAGAGGCGGAGAGGTCGGGGAACAGGACAGTGAAGCTATGGGTGCAAAAACAGAGAGAGAGGGTGATGTGCAGGGAGGGTGGTGGGGGACTAGGTGCAAGGGTGAGGAGGGATTTGAACTAAAGGAATGGGGGAGGAGAAGGGTGGGAAGGGCAGGGTATGGGGGAAAAGGGATGAAGGGCACGGAACAGATAGGGAAATGAGTGGCGGTAGGAAGATAGAGTGCACCTAGTAAGAGCGCAGCGGAGCAGAAGAAGGGAGGAGGACAAGAGGCGAGGCGGTGAAAACGGCATTGGCGGGGTAGAGTAATAACTTGCGGTCGAGGCGGAGGAACTACGAGACGGCAGGAGAGAGAGGGGAGCACGAAACTGGTGGGAGGCGGGATAAAATAGGAGAGGGGAGGGTGAGGACTGAGCATAGGGAGAAGAGGGAAGAATAAAGAAGGAGGGAAAGCTGGCAGGGAGAGGGGCAGAAAGGTGAAAGAAAGGTAGGAAGGGTGGCGGCAGAGTTCTGGCATTAGCGGTACAAGGTAACAACCTGTTACGGGCGGTGGAACAAAGGGAAGAGGGAGTGGAGGCGGTTAGAGGGGGAGTGAGGCGGCAAAGAGCAGGAGAGGGGAGGGGCAGGAAAAAGGGAGGGGGTAATGACAGGGGGTACTGGAGAAATGGCTAAGTGGGAAGGGAAGAGAGCGGGGCTGGGAAAGTAAGTGTTACAGGAACAGAGGGTGCAGGATAAGGAATGAAGGTGGGGGAAAACAGCTCAGGAGCGAGGGCAAGCTAAGTGACTAGGCAATAATTAGAGAGCTTTACAATTGGCATCAGAACAACAATGTTATACAGTATCAACAAACATGAAACATAAAAGCAAAACAACCAAGAATAAAAAAGCGCAAGTGCCTATAATACATAATAGGGAGGAGAGAACAGGTTAGAGCATGGGATTCAAGAGGATCAAAACAAACACATTTGTCCATCGAGGTAAGGAAAGCTCTGAGATTGTGCTTAAATGCATCGTGAGAAGGAGCATTTCTTAGTCCCTGTCAGCAAGTTCCAAAAGTGAGGGGCAGCATAACTGAGGCTCCCGAGCCCTTTTTTGTGCGGCAGAGAGGAATATTCAATAAGGACTTGTCAGAGGATCTAAGGTCCCGTGAAGGTATAACTGGTTGGAGTAGTTTTGAGAGCTCAGCTGGCTTTGATGCTCTGATGATAGTGTCCGAAAGGTTGCAGAGGTAATATTGCCTGGTGGAGGAGGGAGATAGCCAGCCCAGGTCTTTGTATAGCTGACAATGGTGCTTCAGCCGCATACCTGCAAACATTGTTGAAGGTGCCTTTTACACTTCATTAAAACGCACAGGTCTTTTTGTCAACCAGCTGTCTCTGTGGGTGTCTGAATAATGTATTATTTACATGTCCCTATAGCATGCCCTTCTTAAAGCTGCAGTATTTGTTAGTCATTATGTTTTTTTTTTAAACAATAATGTATTTCAGTAAAAAAACATAATATATAGAGAATAATGCATATGCAGGTGTGTGTTATGAGTTTTTTTCCACACTCAAGGAGTGTGATAATCCATAAACCTCAAGAGCAAAGCTCAAGAGGTTTATGAGATTATCACACACCGAGGGTGTGTAAAAAAACCCTCATCAACCCACCTGCATATTTTTTAACTTTTTATAATAACTGGTGCAGGGTGTTTGACCTTTGAACTTTTCCCCCTGCTTGTAGTGAGTGAACGAGACAGTGGACCGTGAGCCTGCAAAAGCTGTAATAACTCGGTATGATGTCACACTGAGTTATTATGGCTTTTGAAAATTATCTGAAGTGAGCTAATATAGAGGGCCACCAGTTATTATACCATTTTTCTTTCCTTTTTTTCATTATTGAACTGAGATACGTGACTTTGAAGTTTTTGTTCCCTTGCAGTGCCCAGGAAAAAGATTAAACATCTTGACGTGGTGTGGTGCTATTCAACATCATAAACATGTGGCTGTATCATCCTAATACATCCATAGTATAAATCCAATACATACAGTCCAAATCTACCCTCAGCAAATGAGATTTTAACATATTTTGAGCGGTGGACATCTTTAACTACCTGAGTTATTAATTACCAAAATAGTTATAAAACTTTTTTTTGTTTAAATATCTGATGGAGGTCCAAACATAAAAGTATCTGGATATCTGGAATAATTGAAAATTGGGGAAAATCTGATAATCTAATGGCTATATTAAAAGAACTGTTCAATAATTTATAACAAAAAAAAGAGAAAAGCCAGAACTCAGTACAGCCCATTGCACAGGTTCTAAAACAACAAAGACAGTAACAAAATGAGATTTGTGATTGCTAAACTAATGAGAACAGAAGACAAAAAGAAAGCAATCTGAGCCAACAAGGGATTTAAATTTAGAGAACAACACATTTCAATATATAACATTAGAGAATAACACATTGCAATACATTAGGATTTTTCACCTGATTAATGGAGGCAGAGGAAGCAATATTCAGGCATTCAGTGTGTATTCTGTGGCAAGAAAAAATTAAAGCAGTTGCGATATACCCATCCAAATTCAAAGATTCCTTGAACAACTAGACTCTGTTTTACAGCAACAAAGATGAAGTGTAAAAGGACTTACATCTGAGAGTGCTTCAAATGTTTACCTAGTCTTGGTGGCTAATACTGAAACATGCTTTGTTTGTTTGTTTCTTTTTTTTCGGATACTATGACATCATGGACATATATTTTGCTGCAGTTGGGGGTGGTTCAAATGCTGATTGGGCGGAGAGGTACTGTGAGTGAATAATATGATTAAAACTTAATACTGAGGTTTATTACTCAGAGTGGGGGGGGGGAAGATATAGCTTGTGTCAAGTGCCAGTAGGCTAAGGGGAGAGAGGGTAATGCCAAGAAAATTCCTTTGGCATTTTGAGAGGAGAAGGGTTTTTATGGAAGGGTTAAGAGAGAACAGAAAAAGTGCCCATGTTATTGTCTTTATTGATACAGTATAGGTTTTTGTGTGATAAGAAAGCCTAAATGCTCAAGAAAGATACGTAGGCCCCATCTAGAGTACTGCGTGCAGTACTGGAGGCCACACCTTCACAAGGACATTAACCAAATTGAGTCAGTCCAGAGAAGGGCATCCAAAATGGTGCAGGGACCGCATCAGAAGACATATGAGGACAGATTAACGGAGCTCAATATGTATACCCTTGAGCAAAGCAGGGAGAGAGGTGATATGATCGAAACATTCAAACACCTTAAGGGCATTAACAAGGTGAAAGAGTCTAACATGTTTAAATACAAGAAAAATAGCAGGACAAGAGGACACAGCATGAGAATAGAGGGAGGCCGATTAAGGGGGAATGTGAGGAAATTATTTTTCACAGAAAGAGTGGTGGATGCATGGAACAGCCTACCTCAGGAAGTGGTGGCTATGAATACAATGCAGAGCTTCAAACAGGCATGGGATAGGCATAAGGGAGCAATACAGATGAATATGGATAGATAGGTCATTGACAGTGTAAAGGTGTGTGACACATTCATAAGGTAGAAAAAATGGGCAGACTGGATGGGCCTTGCAGTCCTTGTCTGCCGTCAGCCTCTATGTTTCTATGTTTCTATGTTTAAGGAAATTGCTGCAGGATCCTAGTACTTATGCATTCAGTGTTTTGAGTTTTTGCTACATTGGCATTAAAGGAGAGGCCATCTATTATACTGAATTAGTTTCCCTTACAAAATATAGGGATTAACATTAAGGGAATTACCTGAAATACAAACAGGATGAATTATCCAATAAAAAGGCATAGAATCTTAAATTATATAAAAAAAATCCAAATTAGATTTTGCAGTGTTGTAAAAAACTTGTTTACTGCAAGCACAGGTTGAAAAGCTTAAGAAACAGAACTGGATTAAACAGAATTTTTATTTATCAGGAAATACAAAAATCGTAAAGGGTTTTAATAGTTACTGCAAAAAAATTGCAATAGAGATGTTAGATGTACAGTCGGATGCAGAGAGGAGGCTAATTATTATTTTTTTGCATCATTTGTTTATTGAATTTTTCCAATATACTTGACAAACATGACATACTAGACATACATAAAAAATAAATCCACAACTTATATACATCAAGATCCATTTCCATCATTTGATTACAGACCAAAATAAAAAAAAAAGCCAATCATAAGAGACCATATATAAAATTGTTCCCATTATAATCCAATTAATCTAGGGGCTGGGAATTTTCCAATTCTTATACACAAATCAGTGGACTAGTGGTGGAGGAAGACTAGTGTAGCTTCAGACTCATCCTTCACTCAGGATTCTATTGTCTGCCATTGACGAGGATGCCAAGTAGGGCTGCCATGTCTTATGAAAAAGCTCCTCTTTGTCCTTTATGACATAGGTCAAGTGCTCCAGAGTGAGTGCCTGCAATATTAGGGCTTTCCACTGGGCTATAGTAGGTCGTATAGCGGATACCCATGTATTAAGAATACAATGTCTAGCCATGAAGAGTACTACCCGGAGCCACCTCTGAACTGCGTTCCAGTCCTCCTCCCCAACATCTTCAACTCCAAATAAGAGCAACAAGGGGGACGTTGGAAGCTGCCGTCCCACGATGCCCTGTAACTCGTTTATCACCTCCCTGCAGAAAGTTTGTAGAACAGGGCAAAACCAGAAATAGTGGTAGTAGGTTGCAGGATTATTATTACATCTAGGGCAGACAGGGGACACTGCAGGGTTATATTTGTGAACCACAACTGGTGGACAATACAATCGATGACAAAATTTATAATAAGATTCCTTATACTTATTACATAGCAGTATACCCTGGTGGAGCTGGGATATCAGTTTCCAATTCTCCTCTGATATAGAGAGCCAAAGGTCTCTCTCCCATAGCTGTCTGTTTTTTTCTGTTTTATCTGGGAGCAATAGTTTCCCCTCCTTAGCCATTCTATGAATTGTACCCTTTGGGTGTTGGATGTGGAGTGAGGAGGATAATTATGATCGCATTTCTTTGATACAACTATAGTATTAGGATCCATATATGCACCCTTTAAGGGGTATGTCTCCTTTATAGCAACAGTTGACAGTTTCCTTAGTAACTGGGGAGAAGGAAATGTAATACTGAGAGGTGATTTAAATTGTTTGTCAGATCCACAATATGATAGATCATCCCCATCAAAAGGTTGGGGAAATACATATCTTGAATCTTGATTTTATAACCAGTAATTTGTTAATTGATTATTGGAGAGAGCTACGCCCTCTGAAAAAAAGATTTTATGCATTTTTCTTCAAGATTAAAATGACTGCAAGACTGGATTTTTTTTTTGTAAAAAAGGTAACTGTTAACATTGAACTCCATCTATCCAATTTTCATCCCGCATGTGTCTCAGACCATAACCCAATATCATTGAGTATGGTTGGAGAAATCTGGAGCTCATCTATGGAGGTATAATAACAATCTCTCTAGTAACTGTTCCTTGCTTGAATCAGTTAGGGAATCAGTCTTCAGTTTCTGGTTAGATAATATATTACAAGATAAAAATATTATTAATATGTAATAGGGCTGAAATACAACCTAGAGGTTAAAGTAATGAGTTGTGAATGGGCTCACATCAGAACAGGACTTAAACTACTATAACCAATACATTTGAAACCCAATAAATAATATTCAAGGACAAGAAGTTGTCTGTCTGTCTGTCTGTCTGTCTGTCTAACTATCTATCTATCTATCTATCTATCTATCTATCTATCTATCTATCTCTCTATCTACCTACCTTTCAGATGGATTAATAAAGGATACAATTCTTGTGTACCAACATCTAACCATGTAGCAGATGTAATTAATAGATTTTTTATAGATTCTGAATTACAGCAGCAGGGACAGAAAAAAAATGGTAAAGGGAAGAGACACTCAGCAGGGAACTGGCAAAGATGATCATGCAGTGTCAGTAGCTCAGCAGGTTGTACACTTGCCGCTGAGGCCAGAAGATCAAAAGGCTGTGGGTTCTATCCTCACACCGGACACTTGGGTTAAATCCCAATGCTGACACTGTAGTGCAGGGGGGTGCTGCACTCCTGAGTTGCCATCCTTGGGATGAGATGTTAAACTGAGTTCTCATATGCCTGTTCTGGTGGTAGTTCAGGTGGATGTTAAAGATCCCATGGCACTTTACGAAAAAGATTAGTTTTCTTTTATTGAAAAATAGTTAATACACTGCATACAGAAGGGAAAAATAAAGAAAACCACACTAATACAACAAGCTAAATTCAAACACATGAAAACTTCCAATGGAACCAGACAAAAAAAAAAAACAACAGAAAAATGAAAAAACAATTCAGACATGTTGTAAATACACAGCATTATGCTCTAGTACATAGTGTACTATCCAATCATATATAGGATACTTGTGACAGGGTGGAATAGGACCCTGTCCCAGTTGTTATGGAAAGAGCTTGAATGCAAGGATCTATTATATTCCTTTTCTGTGTCTCTTCTTTGTCTGGTTGCGCAACCCAATTTTCCTGCAAGACTTCGGATTTGATCACCCTGACAATCTCGCAATTCTTTGCTACTCACTGTCTCTCAGTTTTCCCTTGCTGTCTGTTTTTCCTTCCCTTGCATATCCAGATCTGCCGATATAAAAATATGTGCAAATCATTGTATGGAAATGTAACTGATAATGGGATCACTTTTATGTGGAAAATATATAGTGTTACTGTTGAAATATATATAATTATATTTTGAGATGATTGCAGAAAGCTATTGTAAACTCTAGAGGTTACTTGAGTGCAAATCTTCCAGTCTTTTGCAAAAGCTGCAGAAGGGGCCCTCAGAAAGCACACTGTGTTCTAGCAGATCCTGAAACTTACAAGAACAGAATATTTACAAGGACAGGATGTTTGCTAGGAATGGGGGTTGAAAAGACTGATAAAAGAGTTAAGTTGCAACTGCAAGGAAGATTAGGAGAACAAGGGACACAGAGACTAAAAGAAAACTTTATTTTATTTTCCTTTGTAAATAGTTATTATGAACAAGTTTATTCTTTTTATGATACTGCTAGTGTAAATACATAATTTTTGGTGAATTCTACACCTGTTTCTGGTGTTTCCTATTCTTCCTGACCTGTGCCTCGATGACAGGTAGCGTCAGCCTAAGTGGGATTTACACTGTGCATACCCTAAGACAGGAGTATTGTGCGTGGGTACTGGACCTAGTACCAGGGAAGCACAGAAGAAGGTATGGATTCTGCAGCAGCAAGTCCAGGAGTGGTTACCAGGAGAATGGCAGCCAAACTAGCAGAGACTTAAGTTCAGACTAAGATTGTACAGCCAGCACAAGTTATGGAAAACCAAAAGGCAGTGACAGAACTTGAAAACCTGATGGGCTTTTTCAACTGGTGGGCTATAAAACAGAAAGAGACTGAGAAGCAGAAAGAAAAAGAGTTGCCACAGCCTGCCAATGGCCAAAGCAGCAATGGACAACCAGACTGGCACCCTACCTGACAGGGAAAGCCCAACTTGCCTACAGCAAAATGGACACTGCACAGTCAGAAAACTAAGGCCTGGTGAAAAGTGAAATCCTGAAAAGGTATGACATCTCCACAGAGACATACAGGCAGAGATTTTTATCTCTGAGGTACAACTTGGTTGACAATCCTCGAGAAGCCTTCACCCGACTCAAAGAACTCCTGATAAAATGGCTCCAACCAGAGAGCAAAACAGTCCCACAGATCATTGACCCATTTACCATGGAGCAATTCATCAACATCTTGCCTACAGATGTGCAGCTGTGGGTAAAGGAACACTGACCAGAGAGTGGGGAAAAGGCTGTTTCTTTGGCCGAGGACTACCAAATGGCCAGACAGATGCCACATCAGTGAGGTAACAGCCAAGCACCAGTAAGACACTCTTTTTCCCATTTAAACTCCAAGCCTGATAAGAATTCTGGTGGGGGTAACAAATCTGAGCCTAAAGATGTTATCTACTATAACTGTAATAAGCCAGGCTATTTTGCAAGAAACTGCCACAGTAAGGAGAGTGGCACTGGAGCAGATTTGTCCTTGGCAAACTGGGGCAAGTACTTAACAGATGTGAAGGTGGGGGATAAGACTGTGAAGGGACTCATTGATTTGGGAAGCAGACAGACCATAGTGCATGTTAAAGTGTTGGGGGAAACACTGTGCAAAGGAACCAGGTACTGGTGTCATCTGCATCCATAGGGACGCTCGATACTATCCCTCCACCCAAGTGACTCTGACCATTAAGGGTGTGTCACACCAAATGAAAGTGGGGGTAGTACCTAAGTTACCTGTACCTGTGAATTTTGGAAATGACTTCCAGGATTTACTGAGTTGATCAAAGAGGGAGTAAATCCTGATGTTTCAGCAGCTGTGGTGACAAGAGCTCAGGCAAAGAAAATCTCAAATGGTCGGGACACTTTTCCTTTCAGTGATTTTGATTTGGACTTGTTTGAGCACAGCTCCAAGATCTAGAAGTCCAAGAAAGAAAGAAAGACGATGCCTGAGGAAAGTGTGGCAGCAAATGACTGATGGACATAAAGGGTTCAAATATGAAAGTACTGAAACTAAATTGATAACTGAGTGTGATTTTCTTTCAGAACAAGCTAACAATGTTTCTCTCCAGGGTTATTTTAAGCAGCTGGGGGTGAAACCAAAACAGGGTGGATCAATGTTTAAAAAATGTAATGGGTTACTGTACAGAGTTTGGGTTAACCCTCAGACACAGGAACAGACAGGACAATTGGTTATACCACAGAAGTATGGAACAGAGTTATTACAGATAGCACATGATAGTCCTATGGCTGGTCACTCAGGGAGGGATCGCAGCCTTACCAGATTGCTGTATAGATTTTACTGTCCTGGAATTCATGAAGATGGTACTACCTATTGTAATTGCTGTGCTGAGTGTCAGAAAGTAGCCCCAGTCACTAGAAAAGACAAGGTGCCCCTGGTGCCCCTATCCTTAATAGATGTGCCCTTTGAGAGAATTGCAATGGATGTGGTTGGTCCTTTAGATAAAAGTAAAAAGGATAATAGATTTATCCTGGTAGTATGCGACTATGCTACTTGATACCCAGAAGCAGTTCCAATGTGTACTGTTATAGCCCCAAAAGGTGCAGCAGAACGTGCCAAAATTTTCAGCAGAGTGGGCATGCCTAAAGAAATTATTGCTGATCAGGGTAGTAATTTTGGTGCTGCATTACTTAAGGAGCTGTACAGACTATTAGGTATCACTGCCATAAGAACCTCCCCTTATCACCCTCAGGCAGACGGTCTTGTTGAGTGTTTTAACCAAACCCTAAAATGCATGTTAAAAAGGTTTGTAAAAGGAGAAAGGAAAGACTGGGACCAATACTTGCCTTACTTACTTTTTACCCACAGAGAAGTGCCACAGACATCAACAGGGTTTTCACCATTTGAAATGCTGTATTGTAGGCAGCCAAGAGGGCCACTGGATGTGATAAAAGAAATGTGGGAAGATAACCCCACTCAGAAACAACATATAACTTCTTATATGTGTGCCCTAAGAAAGAAGCTGGCAAAATATGTTGAAATTGCCCATAGCAATCAGGAAGAGGCCCCAAACCAGCAGAAGGTATATTATGACCATGGGGTAAAAGAAAAAAAGGTTTTCGGGCCAGGTGAAAAGGTTTTGCTACTGTTGCCCACAACAAAGAATGAACTGTTAATGAAGTGGAAAGGGCCATATAAGGTTCTTAGATGTATTGGCACTGTTAACTATGAGACTGAGACCCCTGACAGGAAAAATCCTACTAAGATATACCACGCTAATCTCCTCAAGAAATGGGTTGAAAAAATGCCAAAAGCTGCTTTGCTGGTTTTACCAGAAACTGATAAAGAAGATATTGATGTAGCTTATGATAGACTGGAACAAACTGTAAATACTGATGCTGTAAAGATGAATGTTTCCTTAACCTCAGAACAAAATGCAGACATTTGTAATGTGCTAAAGACATTTAACGGTACTTTTACCACGGTACCAGGCCGAGCAAAATGGGTTGAGCACGTAATAGTGACAAGGAATGCTCATCCTATTAGGCAAAAGACATACAGGTTGCCAGAGCAGTTAAGAGCTGATGTGGTTAAGGAAATACAAAAAATGAAAGAATTGGGTATCATAGAGGAGTCGAGGAGTGCTTGGTCATCTCCCATGGTAATTGTAAACAAAAAAGTAGGGGATATTAGAATCTGCCTTGATTTTAGGAAACTTAATCAAGTGTCAGAATTTGACAGTTATCCTATGCCCAGAATAGATGATTTGGGGGACACACTGGGGAGTACAAAGTATATCAGTACCCTTGATCTCACCAAGCATTACTGGCAAATACCTTTAGCTAAAGAATCCAGAGATAAAAATTCATTTGCCACCCCTAAAGAATTCTATCAGTTCACCACCATGCCATTTGGTTTACATGGTGCACCAGCTACATTCCAGCGGTACATGGATGTCATTTTATCCTCTCACACTGGTTATTGTGACTGAATGAATGACAGCTGGATGAAGTTGAATCCTGACAAGACTGAGGTGTTGGTTGTGGACCCGGGTCATCGGACTGGGGGATTGGCAGCTGGCACTGCCTCTGGGCTTTGGGTTGGGGGTAACCAGCTTCTCACCTCTGAACAGGTGTGAAATCTGGGTGTAATATTTGACAACAACCTGACGCTTCATTCGCAGGTGTCAGCCATTGTCAAATCCTCTTTTTACCATCTGAGGAATATTGCCCAGATTAAGCACCTTGTTCCATCTGATGACCTTCCAACACTGATCCACACCTTTGTGACCTCCTGCCTTGACTACTGTAACTCCCTCTACCTAGGGCTTCTGAGGATTGATATCCGCCACCTGCAGCTGGTGCAGAACGCTGTGGCCAGGTTGTTGACTGGGTCATCTCGATCCAGTCATATTACTCCTGTGCTGCGCGAACTGTACTGGCTGCCAGTTCAGTGGCGGATCGCCTTCAAGGTCGGTTTGCTGACCTATAAAGCCCTACATGGACAGGGACAGGGCTACCTGCAAGAGCTTTTGTTTCCTTACTGCCCCCTCTGACCACTCCGCTCTGCTGATGAGGGATTGCTAGAGATTCCCAGGGTTCGGTTAAAGACATCAGGGGCTCGTGCTTTTATGTTTATGGCCCTCACCCTGTGTAACGCTCTACCTTGTCGGATACGAGAGTGCCTGACTGTGGAGAGCTTTAAAGCTGCTTTGAAGTCACATTCATTTGAACTTGCATTTCATTGCTCTGTATAGGATTGTTATTTGGTATTGATGTTTTTATTGTTTTATTGTTTTAATTGTAAAGGCGCTATGATCTTTTGGAATAGTGCCTGTTTTATAAATAAAGTGAACTGAATTGAATTGAATTGTGCTACGTACCTGGATGACGTCGTGGTGTACAGTCCAGACTGGAAAAGCCACCTGGAACACCTACAAGCAGTTATCCAAGCTATCAGAAGTGCAGGTCTGTCTATTAATCCTACCAAATGTGCATTAGGCATGCAGGAAAACAGATATTTGGGCTATGTGTTCGGAAATGGAGAAGTTAAGCCAGAGGTTTCTAAAATAGAAGCTGTAGCTAACAACCCTGTCCCTAAAACAAAGAAACATGTCGGGTCATTTTTAGGGCTGGCTGGTTATTATTGCAGATTTGTTCCCAGCTTTGCAGAGTTAGCTACTCCCCTCACTGAACTCACAAAAAAACAGTACCCAAATAATGTGAAATGGACCTCGGAGTGTGATGAAGCTTTTCAATCCATAAAGGCTGCATTATGTTCAGCCCATTTTAAGAAGCACAGTGTCGTGGGTTGAACAAATCAGGTCACACAGGAATCAACAAATTTGGTACAACATACCTAAATGGTATGACTTTTATTAAACAAACAAACAAAAAAATTCAAAAAAAATAGCTTACAGCAGTGAACTTCTGATAATAAACAAACAAAATAAAACTTGAAAACAGCACAGCTTCCCTGCCAAGGGTCTAGCAGTGGAACATAATCTTGTGCAGTATAACAGAGAGCAGGAGGTCCTCACGTGAACTCTCCCTAACAGCATCTAACCATAGGATCTAGGCTGGCTTCTTTTAAAGAGTGGAGCTCCACCCCTTAACTCAAAGCCCCACCTAATTATTAAGCTATTTACAGGAAAATTTCTTATTTCTTTGTACAATCAATTACATAGAATTTACATAAATGAAAGGCATAACAAATAATCCATTATTATGACATCAACATAAACACCCTAATGCTTTATCAGATATGATTGCACATTCCTTGCAGAGTGGGCTGCATTATAGACAACTCCTCCCCTTTTCTAAAGGTAACCTAGGAGCTGCAGCATATAAAAGAAGGGAGAAAGATGCTGCTGACTTTCTATAGGAGACAGCACCTTGCAAGGACACCAGCACTGATTGGAGACATGAAACTCCTGGGAGTTGTGTAAGTAGACCACATTTTAGTTCTTCTTCTCTATTATCCTGTATTTTATTTAATTTGCTAACTGTTTAACCTTTTCAAGAACAGGATATTCCAATCTGCACCTGTACATATCTTAAAGAAAAACATTTAAACTGGCATTGGTAATTTCTTAGTTTGACTGTCAATCCAGCTTGCTTTTACATTGTGAAAAAACCTTTGCCTACCAAGTCTGTTTACAGACCTTTAGTTAGTTTCATTCTTTAAGTCTGTGCAGCTCATTTAGACCATTTCTGCACATTTAAGGGCAATGCAGGGAAAAAGTGCTTATATTTAACTGGACCATGACGTAGAAGAGCAGAAATAGGAAGGGGAAGAAAAATAGTTTCAATTGTAATACACAGCGTCAGATGGCCAGTCTGACTGCAGCATATTCTGTATGTTTTACACAGAAAAGGGGGGGGATTAGAAAGAGACAGAACAACATAAAATGAAGGAGTAAAGTGTTGTTGTGCAACAGTCTTTTGAACAAATATAGGAGAGAAGAAGAAAATGTCAGGTTCAGCTAAGCACTATTCACAAGGGGGGGGGTTCGACTACCACATTTCCCCCTCTTTAAGAACAAACCAATAATTTGGTTTGAAGACCACATTCCCTTTTCTACAACATAAACCCAAGGGAATGGGATGGGACTTCCACCCACCCTCACAGAAGTCCCACCCCAGGGCACCCTATAAACAAAAACAATAAATACAATTAACATCATTCATTGTCATACGTCATCCTTTGCCCTGGGGTTGAAATAGGATACTGTATCCCATTCTAGATTAAATTTCCTTAAGCACCATATCTAGAAAGGAAATCTGCATTTTTATGTTTGCTGCCTGGTCTATGCTTAATCTCAAAATGATAGGGCTATAGAGCCAAGTACCAACGGAGAATGCGTGCATTTTTATCCTTCACCTGGTTAAGCCAGCATAAAGGGTTGTGATCCATAATTAAAGTAAAATGAGACCCCCATAGATAGAATTTCAATGTCTCTATAGCCCATTTAATTGGTAAACATTCCTTTTCTATTGTAGCATACTTATGTTCTCTGGGATATAGTTTCCGGCTGATGAATAAGATGGGGTGCTCTTCTCCTTTGATATTTTGACACAGTACAGCACCAAGACCAGTTTCTGAAGCATATGTTTGTAATTCAAAAGGTTTATTAAAATCTGGAGATTGCAACACTGGTGCTGAACACAGTATAGCTTTTATTGTCCTAAAAGCTAAATCACAAGCAGGTGACCATGGGATTTTATTTGGGACTTGTTTCTTAGTCAAGTCAGTCAATGGGGTTGCAATTGTGGTGAAATCAGGGATAAAGCATCTATAATAACTAGCTAGACCCAAAAAAAGATCTCACTTGTTTTTTGTTTCTGGGACTGCACATTGGGCTACTGCCTCCACCTTCTCTACTTCTGGACGTACTATTCCATTACCCAAAACAAAGCCCAAATATCTTGTCTCATTCATGGCTAGGGTACACTTGGAAGGATTAATAGTTAAACCAGCTTTTTCAATAGTATATAAAACATTAGACAAATGGGTGAGATGTGTTGATCAGTCTGAACTGAAAATCAACACATCATCCAAATAAGCAGAACAATAGGAAGAGTGATCATTCAACAATTTATCCATATATCTTTGGAAGGTGGCAGGGGCCCCATGTAAGCCAAAAGGCATATAAGCAAACTGGTATAACCCCTTAGGAGTGCTAAAAGCTGTTTTTTTCTTTAGACTGTTCTTCCAAAGGGATCTGCCAATAGCCCTTTGTGAGATCGAGAGTAGAGATGTATTTTGCCTGTCCAATGTGATCTATTATATCATCCACTCTAGGAATTGGATAGCTATCAAACTGAGATACTTGATTGAGTTTACGGAAATCGAGACATAAACGGATACCCCCTTCCTTTTTAGGTACAATTACCATAGGGGATGACCATGGACTTCTAGAAGGTTCAATAATATTTAATTTCCATAATTTCTCAATTTCCTGTACAACCTCAGACCTACTTCTTTCTGGCAATCGATATGCCTTTTGCCTTATTGGGACAGAATCAGTTTTAATCGTATGTACTACATCAATGGCTTTACCTGGGCTAGTTGTGAAAACTTTTGTATAATGTTGTAGTACATTTTCCAATTCTGCATGTTGCTGACTGGTTAAATTTGATTTAATATGTACATCTCTAATAGTTTCCTCTGATTCAAGCCTTTTATAGGCAGAATCTAATTCAGTGTCTGAACTACTGGGCATAACATAAAGGTCAGCTTTAACATCAGAAGTAAGTCTCTCATGCCATTTCTTTAAGAGATTTGCATGATAGATGGGTGTACACTTTCGTCTCCCGGGTATCTCAACTTGGTAAGTGACAGGACCAGTCTGGGAAACAATGGAGTAAGGTCCCTGCCATTTCATTAAAAGCTTATTGTCATTGGATGGCAATAATAACAGTACCTTTTCCCCTGGAAGAATTTGTTTTTCCCAAGTTTCACTATCATAATAGCATTTCTGCTTAGTTTGGGCTACCATATTTTGTTCATGTGCCTTTTTTGTGTACTGCACTAGTCGCTTTCTAAGATTAACCAAATAGTCTAGGATATTGGTATATTTCACTGTGGTCCCTCCCTCCCAAGTTTCTTTAACTATGTCAAGAGGTCCCCGGGGGTTTCTTTCATACAGCAAACTGAATGGTGAAAATCCTGTTGAGGCCTGTGGGACCTCTCAGTATGCAAACAGGAATAGGGGAAGATATTGATCCCACTTTTTACCTTCTTCATCCACAAATTTCCTAATCATACGTTTTAATGTCCGATTAAATCTTTCTGTAAGACCATCAGTTTGTGGATGGTAAGGGGTGGTTCGTAATGTAGTAATTCCTAAAGCTTTGTACAATTCAGTGAGTAGTGCAGCATTAAAATTTGTACCACGATCCGTCAGGGTCTCTTTAGGAATACCCATACGACTGCAGAATTCTACTACTTTTTCTGCTATTTTTGAGGCTGTAACTGTTCTCAAGGAAAGCTTCAGGATATTTGGTTGCATAATCACAAAGGACAAGTATGAATCTATTACCCTTACTGCTTTTTACTAATGGTCCTACCATCCATAGCTATTCTTTCAAAGGGTTGAGCTACAACTGGTAGGGGCATTAAGGGTACTTTGTCCCTGTGAGTTATCTGGCTGATTTGCTGACAAGAAGGACAACATCTGCAATACTCAGCAACATCCTCCTGTAGACCAGGCCAGAAGAATCGTTGCAATAGTCTAGCAGAAGTTCGGTCTCTTCCTGCATGTCCAGCACTAGGGATATCGTGTGCTAAAAATAGAAGATCTTTCCTAAATTTCTGTGGTACCAGCATTTGTTCTATCTGTTCTTGTGTTTTAGGATTTATACATATTCTATATAGAATTCTATTCTGTTGTGCAACATATGGTGAACCCAAAGGTACTTGTTTGTTAAGCTGTGAAAAGAAAGGGTTAAGTGTATTGTCATTTTGCTGTTCAGTTTTAATATCTACGATATGATATTGAGGCATGACATCACCAGTCCCATTTTGTTTTTGTTTCCAGTCTTTCTGTAATAATTTATTTTCGGCCTTTGTTTTTCGTGGCCCTTTACCCTCTTCAAACAAAGAATCATCAAAAGAAAATATAGGGTCTGTGATTGCAAATTCTCTCACTGTAAGTATTAACCTGAGCAACCACTCCCGTCGTCAAGGGGCAAAAACCACACCACTGGGTTTTGTCTTAACGTCGCTTTATTTGATCAAACCTTACACATGCATGTGGGACTTCTACAAAGGAGAAGATCCCTGATTAAAGTTTACAGCAGCTTTTTATAAGCTAGATTTTGCACTTCTTATCTTGAAAAAATACCAACATTTCAGTATAAGCCAATCATAAAACAGCATAACAAGTTTTCAGCAATGTAAAAGAAAAACACGTTGATATGTATGAGGTACTTTTCCTCTGCTTATTCCATTTCTTTCCCAATACTGCTTGATACATATGCCTGGGTCAAGCTGACCTGAGAGAGACAATGAGTTTCACTCACACCATAGCAATGTACAGCTTGCCTTCAATACCTCTACGTGCTGTTATCTTTATATTTTGCCCAGGCATGCTCTTATCTTTATATTTTGTTCGAGCCTGTTATTCAGGCTGGTACAACCAGTTCTGATCAGTTTTATCTAGCTTTCTGTTTTTACAAATGTACCTCAAGTAACCTCAGTACAAATTCTATAACCCTTCAAAAAAGAAAACATGAACTCAGAAATTTCTACTACATTCATTATGACTTTGTTACAGCATGGCTTTCAAAGCAAGCATAACTTCAAGGCATATAATAGCAAATATAGCTTTAGGATATATAAAAAAGGCATATATATAAAAATTCCCTCACACTCTCCCCCCTTTTGATACTTTGTATCAACTTATTAACTATTATACTTTAGTCACATCTGGTACATCACAGAATGGGAACACCCCGGCTAATTCGCTAGGGTCTTGGTCCTCGGGGTGTAGTAAGGGGTGCAGCTGGGTGATGGCATGTGGTGACAAGGTGCTACACAGTTGTCACAAGAGAAATTTGAGCAACACAATCAGGAGCCATAATGCCAGTATCACCACCATGATTACTGCCACCCAGTGGAGGAGGGTAGTGCCCCAGTCACCAAATATGCTTGAGAACCATGACCAGGGGTCCCAGTCCTGCGATACAGGTGCATGCTCACTTAGAACACGTTGCTGTAGCGTTCGTATTCCCTCAATTACTTACTCAAGTTCTTGGGAATTATCTGGTGTATAGGTGCAGCATTCTTCCCCTATAATGGCGCACACCCCACCTTGCGAAGCTAATACATAATCAAGTGCGGCTCTATTCTGCAAAGCTACAATTCTAAGGGCTTTAATTTCAGCTGTCAGCAAGTCAGTTGATTTCAAGGTATCATTAATTAACGTTTCTAACTCATAGCTTAACTGGTCAATGTAATGCATGTTTTGAACAATACCCCACCATGGGAAGATTCCCACCCCAAATTTTTCTCCCACTGGGACACGTTTATTCGCGTCCGGCACCTCCCTTTTTTGAATTTGATTTATATAGCTTACACGCTGATGTATAGCAGATGCATTGTACATATATACATGGGCCGCAGGGTGGAGTGTGGCTAGATAGCAGCAGCCTGTCCACCCCATAGGTAGAAAAGATAGGCCCTATCCCCATGATCAGTATAGACCTGACAGACTGCCCACGGCAGTGAAATCAGGATGTACTGTGTGGGCATCTGCTTGAGAGCAGTTGGTATGGTGGATTCGGACTTGGTGGTGCTGTTGAGTGCCTACAATATTGGCACGTGGACCATCCCAGTGGCTAAATCACGGTTAATTGTTTATTACACAGGCAAAGCCTGGCTGATATTTTCTGCTGTCTAACGTCTAGATACAACGGGGTTGACACATTTGTATCATTCGGTGGGCTGTACCATGCAGTAAAATCATGCCCCCGAAACAGTTAGGTTCTTTATTTTGTTTGTAGCATAATCTGGGGCATTAGTGATGTTTCTTCCCCTGATGGCAAAGAGAATCTCGCTGGCCTCAGTGCTATTTACAGGCTTGGGTTTTAGGTGGAGCCCTACGGCTGCAGAGAAAGGAGAGCTAGTGCATACATAGCAATCAGAGACATTAGCATTATTAGCATGTAAGTTCATTAAAGTCCACCAAGTGTTCGTAATGTGCAATGGCTCTGTGCTGCTGCGGGAGCAGTTGCCTCCCTCGTATCCAGAGCCCCATAGAAAAATAGCAGATAGTCGAGCGAAAACAGAACGATAACAATTTTCATGGTTGCTCAGTTCACTGTGCAATGGTATCGACTGTAGAGGCTGTCACCAACGACAATGAGATCGTGAATCCACATTTCTCTCTGCGATTTTTATGGCAGTGGCGGTAGTCAGGAGCACTTGAAGCGGTCCTCGCCACCTCAGGGCCACCACTTTTCTTGGAGTCCTTGATGACCACGAGTCTCCTGGCTGTATCCTATGCAGGGTCCCTCCAAGGGAACTGGAAGTACAGCTTTTACCCTAGGATAGAGATCTTAAAACAGCATTAAGAGATAAACAATAGGCAATCATTTCATTATCTAAACCGTGTAATGTTATTCGGTTTTGTGGGAAGGGACATTTGTCATTCTGAGGGGCCTTCCCATCAAAATTTCATGAGGTGATAAACCCATGGGACCAGCTCTCCCCCTCATACTCATTAGGGCTATTGGTAGTGCTTTTACCCAACTAAGGCCAGTATCTGCCATAATCTTGGTCAATTTTAGCTTTAATGTCTGATTTGCCCTTTCTACTGCCCCTCCCGATTGTGGGTGGTAGGCACAGTGCATTCGTAAATCCACTTGCAGTGCCTCACACAAGGTTCTGATGACTTCATTTGCAAAATGCGAGCCATTATCGCTGGAGAGCCGGGTGGGAATCCCCCACCTTGGTATGATTTCTCTAATCAGGGCCTTTGCTACTGTACAGGCCTTGGTTTTCCTTGCTAGAAATGCTTCTACCCATTTTGAAAACATATCTACAATCACTAAGCAATATTTATACCCTTCACAGGTTCAGCTCAATAAAATCCATCATTAAATGTTCAAAAGGTCCTGTAGGAAAAGGATGGGCAGAGGGGGTTACTTGGAGTCCTCTGCCAACATTATTTTGCATACATATTACACACTTTTTACAAAAATCTTCAGCATATACGGTAAAGCCAACAACATACCAATGTTTATTTACAAGGTCAACCACTCCACTTTTTGAAACATGATCGGTCCCATGGGCCAATTTTGCCAAAAAGGGAAATACTGCCGAGGGCAGGCAGAGCCTGCCATCGGGGTTTGTCCACACCTTAGTGCTAGCATCAAATTTACAGTTTGTTTGCCAGTTACGTTTCTCTTTTGCACTGGCCGACTGTTGTAAAGTTGCAACATCCTTTACTGAGAATAAATCAAGTTGGTTAGTTATAGTCAAGGACATTTGAAATTTCGGAACACTCCCAGAAAGAGCTGCTTCCTTTGCAGCTGCATCAGCCCTCGCATTTCCTGCAGAAACAAAATCTTGGTTAGAAGTATGGGCTTGACATTTTACAATTGCTAACTTTTCTGGCTTCTGGATTGCTAACAAAAGATTTTTTACCAAATTCGCATGCACAATAGGTTTTCCAGCTGCTGTTAAAAACCCTCTGTGTTTCCATAGGGTGCCAAAATCATGAGCTACCCCAAATGCATATCGACTATCTGTGTATATGTTAACTGTTTTACCCTCGGCTATTATACAAGCTCTCGTCAGAGCTATAAGTTCAGCAGCTTGGGCTGACATTCGTGGGGGTAACTTTGCTCCTTCCACGACATAGTTTTGAGTACACACTGCATAACCTACCAAGGGGGATCCTTTTCCGTCTCTTTGTGCTGAGCCATCAACAAATAATTCTAAGTCTGCGTTTTGTATGGAGTGCGTGGTGATATCCGGTCGAGGCTTACAGTCTAAGTCAATTACTTGCCCACAGTCATGCTCCTCCCCCTCCTCCGGGGTGGGGAGCAACGTCGCTGGGTTTAAAATGGTGCACCTTTTCAAAGTTATGTTAGACATGGTTAGTAACACATTTTGATACTGAAGCAATCGTGCAGGTGTTAAATGAGCTGTGCGAGCTTGTAGCAGAATAGAATGTACAGAATGAGGCACATGCACTGTCAAAGCACAGAATCCTACCAGATCCACGCATGCCAACACCGCTTCAGTAGCCGCTGCCACTGACTGCAAGCAAGACACCATCCCACATACCACTGAGTCCAAACGCTTTGAGTAATATGCTATGGGCCTCTGCCCCCCTCCATGTTCCTGTGTCAAGACAGCTGACATGTAACCTCCCTTTCCATTTACAAACAAATTGAAACCCTTCTCATAATTTGGTAGTCCCAAACAGGGACTTGTGATCAATACATTTGTAAGTTTTGCAAAACTGGTCTCTAGACCAGGTGTCCACCTGATCTCCTCATTCATCTGCATCTTCGTGCCATATATGGCTTCATGGAGGGGTTGTGCCAACATAGCATAATCCATGATCCAAGCTCTGCAATAGCCCACCATACCCAAAAAAGACATCATTTGCTGCTTTGTAACTCGGCGTGGCAATGCTGCTATGATTTTAATCCTCTCAGGGTCTAACTTTCTACCACTGCCAGACAACACATGACCCAAATATTTTACTTGCTTTTTACACAATTGCAATTTTTCTCGAGACACTTTATGCCCTTTCTCAGCCAAGAAAAGTAATAAAGCCTTTGTATCCTGTTCATTTGCTTCCTTACTAGGGCTAGCAAGCAATAGATCATCCACATACTGTATTAGGGTACTGCCCAATGGGGGCACAAAAGCGGATAGATTCTCTCTCATTTGAGCTGAGAATACTGCTGGAGACTCAGCATAGCCTTGGGGCATGCGAGTCCAGGTCCACTTTTTCCCTTTGTAGGTGAATGCAAACCATTCCTGGCTACTGGGTTCTACAGGGATACTATAAAACGCATTTGCAAATCAATGACTGTGAAATAACAGCTGTTATGTGGAATGGATGACAATACCGTAATTGGGTTGGCACTACCGAGGTACGTACATGTACTGCTTCATTTACCGCTCTGGGTCACCACCAGCGGTAACTCCATTTAGCTTTCTCACTGGTAAAATTGGTGTATTTACCGTTGCATATGGGCGAGGATGATTACTCCCCTTTCACTAATGCTGCATGCACTGGGGCTATTCCTCCTCCGCCTCTTTACCCAGCGGATATTGATGCCTATTCGGTCTGTAAGAGGACTTTGGCTTGACCATAAGGGGTTGTGCATTCTTCAGTAATCCCATCATACTTTGATTCTGCCCATAGCTTTGCTGGTAACTCATTTATCAACTTACACTCTCCCTGCATGCCTATTTCTTCACAAACCCTTTGCACATTCACTTCTCTTTCATCCACTCGTACCTGAACCTTTCTGTTGATTATGTATTTTTCACAATTTCCAACCTTTGATATTAGCTTGCTTCCTACACGTTCCCAATCATGCAACTGTACCATTTCTGCTACCCATGGCCCCAATTCCTTCCACTCAAGGGGGGGGGTTCTCTGGCCAAAGAAATGTATGGATATGACCCTGGCATTTGGAATACTTTCAATTGCTCCACATTTAGTCTGACTGAGGCTGCACAATGATTCTTTGCCACATATATCTCTGACACCCAGATGGTCTGCTCTACTGGCTGTTTTCCCCACTCTTTGCACTCATAATCCATGTCCCGACCTCCTACTGCATAGTGTGTAGTGCAATGTAAATCTGTTTGTAACTGCAACCTATGATGTGTTCTTTCTTCTGCCCACCCTTGTAACCAACACATTTCCCTTGGTTCTGTCAGTTCCCAGCTATACAGCCAATCCCCTGTTCTTTCAGCTATACATATGTACAAGCCTATTCCTGGTGCTTCTATATTGACCCCCTCCGAAGTACAAGTAATTTGTGCATTTACCTTTGACAGGAGATCCCTTCCCAATAAATTCACAGGACAGGTCATGCTACTGAGGAAAATATGTTGTAATTCCATTTTTCCACACCGAACCGGTAATGAGATTGTCAATTGCTCTCTTTGTGGTACTCCTGATGCCCCTATTGTTGTCACCATCCGACTGGATAAGGGTACATTTAACTTGCTTCTTTGAATTACTGACATCGAGGCACTTGTGTCTATCAAGAAGGTCAACTTGGTGTTCATGATTATTAAGTCTATTACTGGACTACTTTCTGGCGTTGTTGAAGCACATAGCATTTGTGAAAAGGGGGAGGGGGAGTGTTCCTCTAACCTTCAGCTGTCATTGGCAAAGCCAACATTATTAGTCAGAACTGAGGATCCCGAGATTTCCTCCATCCTTGCTGCTGATTTGGCTGCCACTGTTGTGGAGCAGGAGGGTGGTGGCGGAGCAAGAGGGCATTGAATCTTGATTATGCTGCCACTAGTTTGCCTTTACACAGTTTCTTGCTATGTGTCCCTGTTCTCCACAAGCAAAGCAGATGATACCCCCTCCCAGTCCTGGTCTTTGTCCTGCCATTCCTTCCGATGGTTGCCCTTTTCCCCCTCCTCCCTGTTGATAACCTCCATTATTTCATCCTCTCTGTCTTCTTCTGTTGCCATTTCCACCTCCCGGTTGGGGCTGCTTATTGTCTCTTTCAAAATACATTAGCTGAGCCTTTTCTAGCTTTTCTTTCTTTTCCTTTTGTATCTCCTTCTGCTGTCTCTCAGCATGTTCAGCATAGGGCACTAGGTCTGCCATTTTCATTGTCTCCCATCCAATGCACACTGTGGTAACTCCCAATCTAATTGGCTCACTCAGTCCAGCGCAAAAAGCCATACCCAACTGATGCTGGTATGCGGGATTATCCGGTCCAATACCGGAAAATTGCCTAAAGACCCCCTGCAATCTTTCCTTGTAATCGCGTACTGATTCCTCATCTTTCTGTCTCGTATCCCGGATGCGAGGCCAGTCTGTCACATCCCTGTATTTTTCCCGTAGTTTTATGCACACAGCATTAAATTGTGGCATAATTTCGGCCCTTGGCTTCTCCGGGTCCCAGGCTTCCTTTACTTCCTCCCACATGCCGTTTAATGTTCATCTAAAACATTCTCCAACCTCAGTCGTAGATAGTTAATACATTTTGATTAAGTTTGTTAACTCCTTGATATATTCTTCTATGTTATTCTGAGGCTTTGGTATATCTTTCAGGGCCTCTCTCAACTCCTCAGTGTTCCATGGGCGGTCCACTTCAATGTATTTAGGGACTGCAGGCTGATTATCGGCAGCCAGTCTCCCTGCCTCGGTGTGTGGGTTGGGATAACGTATCAAAGGAAACTGCTGTTTTAGTTTCTTTCTTCCCCCTGCCTGTTTTGGGCCCTTAGTCCTTGCATCAGTTTGCCTAAACACCCAAGCCTTCCCATCTCCCTTGCCCTGTACCTTCCCCACCAGTGACATAGATTCCACTGCTTCAACCAGGTCCTCTTCTGTCCCCTCTATTTCTATCTCCTCATCCAAGTCAGTGTCCAACTGAACAGGGGTGGGGGACCATTGGGGGATTCTGACCGCAACCTCCCGCATCGGAGTCACAGGAGGTTGAACAGGCTGTTTCTGAATTGGTGGGACCTGAGTTGGTAGGGCAGCCTGTTGTATGACCTGCGCTGGTTGTACTGCTTGGGCTGGCTGGGCCACCTGTACTTGCTGAGCAGGAAGGGCAGCCTGCTCAGCTGGGGCAGCCTGTTGTACAGCTGCACTCTCCCTTATTGGTGGCCCTTCTGGCACCATCCCTGCCTGTGGTTCCGGTGGAACAGTTGGTGGAAGAGGCGATATGGTGGAATGTCGTGATGGTGAAACACCCTCCTACAGCATTCAGTTTCTTCCTCCTCTTGCTTTACCATTAATCCCTTTACTTGATTTTCATGTCACCTTTCTGCCTCTCTTTCCCATATTCTAAACCTTGACCAGTCTACCTTGCACCTTTTTTGTTTGCTCTTTTCTTTTTCTTCCAATGCTATCCTTGTTTCCTTTAGTACATCTATACTAAAAGTACCTATAAGGGGAAATATTCCCCTGGTCAACTTATGCCATTGTCCTATCTCAGAGACTGAATCCTGGCCAAACTTATCAACCATACATTTTGCTGGTCCAGATAATACTAACTCTGGACCTAGGTTATTTTGTTCCTTGTTTCCCATTTTATCTAGGCCTGTTCTTTATAGTGCACACTCGCTCCAAGGTATACTATGTACTTACAGTGATGATGAGTGTCGCCGGCCCCTAGGTGTCATGTCTTGATGGGGTTCCACAAAAATGTCCTTCTTTTTGTCCAAGGGAAACAACCCGATCACGAGGTGACACGGACCGAAGAACTCATCCTGCCGACTACGCCAAAACTGTGATCGCAAATTCTCTCACTGTATTACCTGAGCAACCACTCCCATCGTCACGGGCCAAAAACCACACCACTGGGTTTTGTCTTAACGTCGCTTTATTTGATCAAACCTTACACATGCATGTGGGACTTCTGAAAAGGAGAAGGTCCCTGATTAAAGTTTACAGCAGCTTTTTATAAGCTAGATTTTGCACTTCTTATCTTGAAAAAATACCAACATTTCAGTATAAGCCAATCATAAAACAGCATAACAAGTTTTCAGCAATGTAAAAGAAAAACACATTGATATGTATGAGGTACTTTTCCACTGCTTATCCCATTTCTTTCCCAATATTGCTTGATACATATGCCTGGGTCAAGCTGACCTGAGAGAGACAATGAGTTTCACTCACACCATAGCAACGTACAGCTTGCCTTCAATGCCTCTATGTGCTGTTATCTTTATATTTTGCCCAGGCATGCTCTTATCTTTATATTTTGTTCGAGCCTGTTATTCAGGCTGGTACAACCAGTTCTGCTCAGTTTTATCTAGCTTTCTGTTTTTACAAATGTACCTCAAGTAACCTCAGTACAAATTCTATAACCCTTAAAAAAGAAAACATGAACTCAGAAATTTCTACTACATTCATTATGACTTTGCTACAGCATGGCTTTCAAAGCAAGCATAACTTCAAGGCATATAATAGCAAATATAGCTTTAGGATATATAAAAAAGGCATATATATAAAAATTCCCTCACAGGTCCTGTTGTATTAGTTGTGACTGAGCCCTCGTGGTTACAGCTGATAAGGCAGTGTCACATGAGGTTAAAAGGTCATTAAAGGCTGGAAAGTCTTGACCAATAATCAAAGGCACAGTAAAGTGGGTACAACTCCTAATGTCATATCACATGTCTGTCCATTTATACATACTTGTGTCTGTGCAGTTGGGTACTGATGCACATCACCATGGATACAAATTACACCAGTGGGTTTAGTATTTAATAACTTGTTATCTAGTAGGTCAGCCCGGATTAAGCTTTATCGGCTCCCTAAGTCCACTAGCCCTTCTACTTGAGTTCCATTTACCATAGTCTTTATAAAAAAGTTCCCCAAGTTTATAGAAGCTAGGTATGCAGACTTTTTCTTTGGGCAGAAACGGGCTATGTGTCCCAGTCCATGGCAATAATGGCATTCTATGGTGGATTCAGTTTTTTTTATGCCATCTCTCGACCTTCCCCTCTAGTCGTAACAATCCCTGTCCCAACTGATGAAACAATAGGTCTTACCATAGTGGTTGTGGATGTTGTAGTAGGAATGACATTTTCTGTTCTCCTGTACCCTTTTTGTACCGGTTGTCGTGCAGATAAGAAATCCTCGGCTAGGGTACTTGCAGCTTCAGCATTATCAGGATGGTGTTCCCTTACCCATAATTGGACATCTGCAGGCATAATCTGTACAAATTGCTCCCACACAAACTGCTCAATGATGGCTGGTACAGTCTTTCCCTCAGGTTGTAGCCATTTGTGACACAAGTCATTCAATCTGGTATAGGTCTCCCCGAGGTGGTACATGGGGTAAATGCTTTAAAGATCGAAACCTTTGTCTATATGTTTCTGTGTTAATGTCATATCTTTTTAGTATCTCCTACTTTACAGAGGCATAATCATTAGCAATCTGGATATCCATACAGGTGTATGCCAATTGAGCTTTGCCAGATAGATATGGGGCAAGTCTTACCACCCATTGGGTAGCAGGCCAATTACAAGCCTGTGCTACATGTTCAAATGTTGTAAGATATGCCTCTATATCATCAGAGGGAGTCATTTTCGTTAATTTTATGTCTCTGGGATTTGTATGGGCCGCCCCCTTGACCAGCCCCAATAAGTTGTAAGGCCTGTATTGTGTCAGCCCACCTCTGGTCTTGTTGCTTTCTTTCAACCTCTCTTTCCCTCAGATCTACCTCTCGCTGGCGTTCCATCTCCATCTGACGTATAGCTAACCTGCAGAGTAAATCCCTGAGGTCTTCGGGGGGGGTTCCAGCTGTTCTTCTTCTGGTCTCTTCACACCCGCCTCTTCCATCTTCTGTATGCCCTGTTTAACTTTAGGACGTGTGGCAGCAGGTAATCCTTCAAGAAGTGGTTCACCAACAGCAGCCACTTGGGTTCTGGTCAAAATCCCTGATAAGTCACCAGCTTCCTCGAGTTTATGTGCCATGTACCTGTTGAAAACCACCTGTGACCTGGATACTATGTGCAGTATCTTTACTGGAGTCCACCTATTCCTTATGGATCTCCAATCAACCCCACTTCTGGTACCAAAATGTTGTGGGTTGAACAAATCAGGTCACACAGGAATGAACAAATTTGGTACAACATACCTAAATGGTATGATTTTTATTAAACAAACAAACAAAAAAATTAAATCCAAAAAAAATAACAGCTTACAGCAGTGAACTTCTGATAATAAACAAACAAAATAAAACTTGAAAACAGCACAGCTTCCCTGCCAAGGGTTTAGTAGTGGAACATAATCTTGTGCAGTATAACAGAGAGCAGGAGGTCCTCACGTGAACTCTTCCTAACAGCATCTAACCTGAGGATCTAGGCTGGCTTCTTTTAAAGAGTGGAGCTCCACCCCCTTAACTCAAAGCCCCACCTAATTATTAAGCTATTTACAGGAAAATTTCTTATTTCTTTGTACAATCAATTACATAGAATTTACATAAATGAAAGGCATAACAAATAATCCATTATTATGACATCAACATAAACACCCTAATGTTCTATCAGATATGATTGCACATTCCTTGCAGAGTGGGCTGCATTATAGACAACTCCTCCCCTTTTCTAAAGGTAACCTAGGAGCTGCAGCATATAAAAGAAGGGGAGAAAGGTGCTGCTGACTTTCTATAGGAGACAGCACCTTGCAAGGACACCAGCACTGATTGGAGACATGAAACTCCTGGGAGTTGTGTAAGTAGACCACATTTTAGTTCTTCTTCTCTATTATCCTGTATTTTAGTTAATTTGCTAACTGTTTAACCTTTTCAAGAACAGGATATTCCAATCTGCACCTGTACATATCTTAAAGAAAAACATTTAAACTGGCATTGGTAATTTCTTAGTTTGACTGTCAATCCCAGCTTGCTTTTTACATTGTGAAAAAACCTTTGCCTACCAAGTCTGTTTACAGACCTTTAGTTAGTTTCATTCTTTAAGTCTGTGCAGCTCATTTAGACCATTTCTACATATTTAAGGGCAATGCAGGGAAAAAGTGCTTATATTTAACTGGACCATAACATAGAAGAGCAGAAATAGGAAGGGGAAGAAAAATAGTTTCAATTGTAATACATAGCGTCAGATGGCCAGTCTGACTGCAGCATATTCTGTATGTTTTACACAGAAAAGGGGGGGGGATTAGAAAGAGACAGAAAGACATAAAATGAAGGAGTAAAGTGCTGTTGTGCAACAGTCTTTGGAACAGATATAGGAGAGAAGAAGAAAATGTCAGGTTCAGCTAAGCACTATTCACATGGGGGGGGGTTCGACTACCACACACAGACTTTGAGAAACCATTTTTGCTACAAACAGATGCATCCAAGGTAGGCCTAGGTGCAGTCCTAAGTCAAAATGTAGATGGGATAGAACATCATATTCTGTATATATGTAGGAAGTTGCATGGCCGAGAGCAAAGATACTCCACTATTGAAAAGGAATGTTTAGCAGCAAAGTGGGCCATGGAGTACCTTAAGTTTTATTTGCTAGGAACTGACTTTGTTCTTGTAACTGATCACAGTTCTCTCTATTGGCTTAACCAGATGAAAGATAAAGATTCCAGAATCACAAGGTGGTACCTGGCACTGCAGCCATTTAAATTCATGGTGATACACAAATCTGGTAACGAGAATAGCAATGCTGGTTTTCTGTTAAGATATGGATCAGGAATTGAGGGTTCTGAAGGTTGAAAAACAAATGCATGAGTTTGAACTTTACTGTTTGCTGTACTGTTATAGAAAAAATGGACAATCCACATGTGCTTAATTTCTGAAAATTCAAAGCTAATATTCATAGAGAATTAATAAAAAAGTTTTAAAACCTGTTTGATAAAACAGGTTCCCACTTAAGGAGGGGGGGTGTATGTGACAGGATGGAATAGGACCCTGTCCCAGTTGTTATGGAAAGAGTTTAAATGCAAGGATCTGTTCTATTCCTTTTCTGTCTCTTCTCTGTCTGGTTGCGCAACCCAATTTTCCTGTGAGACTTCAGATTTGATCACCCTGACAGTCTCACAATTCTGTCTCTCAGTTTTCCCTTGCTGTCTGTTTTTTCCTCCCTTGCATATCTAGATCTGCTGATAAAAAAATATGTGCAGATCATTGTATGGAAATGTAACTGATAATGGGATCACTTTTATTTGGAAAATATATAGTGTTACTGTTGAAATATATATAATTATATTTTGAGATGATTGCAGAAAGCTATTGTAAATGCTAGAGGTTACTTGAGTGCAAATCTTCCAGCCTTTTGCAAAAGCTGCAGAAGGAGCCTCAGAAAGCACACTGTGTTCTAGCAACTCCTGAAACTTACAAGAACAGAATATTTACAAGGACAGGATGTTTACTAAGATTGGGGGTTGAAAAGACTGATAAAAGAGCTAAGCTGCAACTGCAAGGAAGATAAGGAGAACGAGGGACACAGAGACTGAAATAAAACTTCATTTTATTTTGCCTTTGTAAATAGTTATCATGAACAAGTTTATGCTTTTTATGATACTGCTAGTGAAAATAAATAATTTTTGGTGAATTCTACAACTGCTGCTGGTGTTTCCTTTGTTTCCTAACCTGTGCCTCGATGACAATACTGCAACCCAGAAAGTGAGTACTTAACACTAAACAGGTCAGAGGCCACTGCAGGACTCAATAAATATACATTGAGTATTTCTCAGGAGTGTAAAACTCTCAGTAGACCAGTCAACATCTGTTGAGCTGTACCATAAGAGAATGCCACCACATCTTTTTTAAAAACTTCAGTACTTGCAGCCTCACATAATTTCCACACAGATAAATAAGGCATACTTTGCTGCTGCAGAACATATTTACTCCTAGCTTGCCACAAATAGAATTTCAGTACAGCAAAGAAAACTTCTAGGGTACTCCTATGGTATTTAGTCAATCCCCCTGTAAACTCTCCCAATACAAGTTGATTATAGGTAAGGTTAGAGAGACATGGCAACTGCCATCTATTTGCTAAAAAAATCCACAGATGCACAGTATAGATACAGTCCAATAAAAATGGGACATTGATTCCACTGGAGCCTCAATAGGCTTGTGCTTCCAATTAACCCTAATATTAATTCTGCCATACGTACAGAGCCACAAATTATCTCACATTCTGATAGGGACTCTAACATTATGCAACTGTAAGAGTGCCACCTGGGTTTTAGCTGGCGAGCATTCTGAAAATTCTAGCTCAGCAGGGCCTATAAAGTCTAGGATTCATTTATATAGTGGTTTTCTGTGCATAGTTTGCATATGGGTTTTCTTAATCTGCCAAATCCCCATCTCTTTAATGGTAAGTTTAAAATAAGCAGGAATCTTAAAGGAGGGAACCATTTTAGGCGCCTCTTCCTGCCATTTACTATGAAAGGGGTATAAGATACTGAAAATCCATTCTTTACTAAGAGACTCCTCTTCTTGAAGTAGGATTTTAAAAGTCCCTTCCCAAAATAATGTATGGAAAAAACTAGGGGATGAAGCACCCCCCCCCATTGTCTCCCCAGGTAGATATATTCTCTGTTTATGGGGTTCAAACAACTCCCCCATAACATTTGAAAAAATAAACTGTAAAGTCAGGTTTCTGTCCCATAAGGTAAGGGGAAAATCCAGGCCACATGTTGTAAATTGGGGCCGATAAACTGTTTAACAAACACCCTTTTAAATTTAGACAGGTGCCATCCTTTCCATCTAGCAACTAAAGCTTCACATCTGATCAAAGAACCATTCCAATTTTTATATGCCATGTCACCCTCTCCTATATAGACCCCCAATATTTTAATAGGCTCTTTAAAAATGGGGATTCCTGCAACCATAGTGTCAGATCCCTGTCTGCCTAAAAGCATCCCACGACTTTTTTCCGTATTAATTTTGGCCACTGATACTTTGGAGAATCTGGGGAGTTCCTCAACGGCCCAATGAACACTTTCATTATTCTTACAGAATAAAACAAGGTCGTCAGCATATGCTAGGGATTTTAAAGGGATTGTCCCAAAAGGGCTAACTGCCCCACTAATATTATCATTACCCCAAATGTGCCTAATGCACAGATCCAAGTACAGGACATATACTATAGTATAGGACTAAGGGGACAACCCTGCCTAATGCCACACTGTAGGTGAATTTTATGTCCTATCGATCCTTTTAATAATGGCGCTACAGTCGCCCCTTTATATAAAGCCTTTATCCACCTAATAAATTGTGCGGGTATTCCATATGCTTCCATTAACTGGAACAGAAAGGCATGTGAAACCCTGTTGAATGCTTTAGTCTGGTCCATAGACAAGAGTAGGCCAGTCTGACAATTCTGGATGCAATATTCATAGCAATCTTTTATAATAAATAAGTTATCCTGTATTTTCTTACCAGGAACCAAACAACTTTGTGAAGGGTGAATAAGACTCTGTAAAGTGGATTGTAACCGTTTATGTAAAATAGTTTTTAGTATTTTCCAGTCTGTGTTTAACAAACAAATTGGTCTCCAGTTAGACAGTTTAACCCTATTCCCTCCCTTAAACAAAAATCTCAAAAGATCTGTGGAAAAATCTGGATGTGAATCACCTGCCACAAAAATTTCATCAAAAACCTCTAATAACATGGGAGAGATTTCTTTAACCATACACCGATAGAGTTCAATGGGTAGACTGTCCCACCCAGGGGAAATGTTCTTTTTCATACACCCCATTGCTACCTCCATATCCTCTATTGAAATAGGAGCAGATAAGTCCCTCTTTTCTGTCTCAGTCAAGGAAACCCCAAGTGGTAAAAAATAGTGTCCCTTTTCTGGATTACCTAGAAGGGAAGTATCATGCAAATCGTGAAAATGTCACTGAATAATACCTTCCAACTCTCCCAGAGTAGTACATATGTAACCCCTAGGTGGCACTATCCCAAGGGCTACTACCCCTGCCTGCGTGGCTAGTTGCAGGTTAAGGGGCCTGGGTATTGAAATGGGTGCCTCCACCTGGAGGGCAGGGTTGTTAGTAACAAGGCTATCTTGGGTACAGCCCTCCGGGACATGGTAACCCCCCTCTTTCTGCTCTAGTCACCTAGACAATATGCAACAAACACTTTCACAGTTGCCCTTATTCAGCATACAATTCCTCACACTGTTTGCACTTACCACCAGGACTGGTTCCACCAGTTCGACCCTGGAACCCTTGTAAAACAAGGTTAGGCACAGCAAATAACAGCAGTACAGTGCTTTTGGTACAAACTGGAGCCACAGTCAGATTAAATGCAAAAGAGTTAGATCTGATTTATTCAGGGGAATTGAACAAGGGAGGGGTGTAATCAGATTGTTTGATTCTAAAACTGATCTTATCAGGCAATTATGCATGCACTTTTAGTCCCTGCACAGTCACACGTTCTGTGTACCCAGTTGGAAGTAATGTGGGCTAGTCTGGAACATTGCCCAGGGTAGGCTGGCGTCGCAGCTGGTTGGGGCCCTGTGATGAAAAGAAAAGGCATGCACAACCATACACAATTTGTAATCCAGAGCCTGAAGGCTCAGTTTGTGAAAGGAAAAATAACAATGCAATCAGCTGACAACACTTGAGATTTAGCTGTTGTTGCAGGGAGCTACCCTGATTGTTACTCACACTACCCAATATGAGACACAGGCTAGATGAAATGGAGACTGCAGGTTGATGACTGGTTTGCCAGGAGAAGCAGGACCCACACGAATCACCGCAGTGTCATTCCTGTTCAAGATGGTTGAGCAGGGGGCTGATCCTTGGGCGAGTCTCTCATTGATGATGGTTTCTGTGCCTGAAGTAGCTGGCTGAGCCAGGTGGCAATGCCCAGACCGGGTGGAACAGTTCAGTTTTGAGTCTGGTAGTGTTGGATGCAGCTTCCAGCAAGTGTGGCACATTTACACAGTGGGGAACCAAATTGCAATCCACTAACAGCACACAGCACATTTATAGTAAAGCAATCACCATACCACAATGTGGATAGCAGTCCGGCCGCAATATCAGTGTTTCTGAGCAAAACTGTGAATTCTGTGGTAAATGGATGTCCTGACAGGCCGATTGTGTACAGAAAATCTTTCGTCTTCTCCAGGTTTAAATCTGGTCACTCTTCAGTGGCTTTATCACACTCCAATTCAGATACAGTCCGATTATTAAGCCTTTCAAAGGATTCCCTCTCGAGGGACAGCAGACAGACAGGCCAGACTCAGCCTTTCCACCAATCTCCCATGCTAACTATGCAGGAGTTGCTGCTTGAATCACTCGAGCTGTTTACTCTTCAAACTCTAACTCCAGACTGACTGACTGCAGCAGGCAGCTTGGGAATTTCCCTTCAGTCCAAAAGGTTCTGCTTGGTTGATCCATCAGTCTGTCAAAGCAAGGGCTCCCCTCCAGGTGCATTTAGGCGCCAAAGTCTCAAAACTACAATTCCTACAGAAATTTCTCCCATGAGACCCCTGGGGATAGACTCCATTTTAGTGTCCCCAAAGGTACCGATTGGCCCATTCTGGCAGTCCAGGACCAAGATGGTGGTGATAAACAGAACTGTCCATGCTGCAAAAAAGGCAGGTTAGACAAACTACAATATCATTACTATTACAATAGATAATCAGCAAATAAGTACAGCTTCTAACAGAGCTCCCTCTGCGCAAATAGCGATGGCAGAATGGAATGATTACCTGGCAGCCCGGGCAGTAGTCGAGCACAGAAACACTCAGCCCCCTCCTAGATTAAATAAGCACCACATTATAGGTAGCTGTTAAAGAGACAGAGCACAGAGGCATTAAGGCACTCTCATAAACACTTTTAAAATGCTAAGACACAGGATACCAGCCTGGCAGTGGCCATTTAGGCACACCCAAAGAAGACTTCCTGGAACCCCCATTTGTAGGAGGGTTACACATAATTTACCTGAGTCATCTTCCAATTCTAAAAGTTCAGAAGAATCTCATTTAGATTTGCATACGGCATAAGGATCACAGCCAGGGGATTTCTGAGTCCCAATGCTCATCTCCTTAGTCATTGTGGCAGCCCTATCGTACTGGTACATTTTCATCTGCTCCTTAATAGCAGTGATCTGTGCAGAATAATCAATACCTGATTGGTTTGTTGCAGAAAATAAAAACTAACTGCTGGACCAGGTCCAAATGTTTAAGGAACTTCTCATTTTGTCTTTTAACCCCTTGCACTTGTAACCTGTGTCGTAAAGCAGTTTTTGAGTCCTCCCACCATTCTTCTACAGACTCATAACGGCATAGTACAGATTTTCTAGCTTCCAATTCATAGGCTATACCCATCCAAATGTTATCATCATGAAAGAGAGCCAGATTTGCTCTCCACTGACTGGTTTGGCTAGATCTAGAGGGTGAAAAACATATTTCAATATGAAGGAGTAAATGATCGGAGAATTCGCAAGGAACTGTACCCAACCTATTGATTTGACTTGTGGGGTGTTAAAAAAAGAAGTCAATTCTTGTGGCTATTGCCCCCCTGTAATATGCCGTCCCGGGTACCACCCCCTTAATACTGTGCACCTCCTGCAGACCTGCCTTGGAAATACAATGTAAACGCGCATCAGCATCACAATAAACATTCCTGCCATCCAAACATTTGTCATTAACATCTAATGAACAACTAAAATCCCCCCCCCCAAGCACCACCAGTTGAACAGTGGCTAAAAAGATTGTAGTTTCAGACAAGTCCACTCGTTCAGCCTTTACCTGCGGTGCATAAACATTAATGAACTGACAGGGCCATTCTTTCCAGAGGCCATCCTGAATCAAGACCCTCCCAGGCCAAAGAGTTATTAATTTATGTGATTTAAACACCACCCCTAAAAAGAATCCCTACCTCGTCAGCTTTATCTTGGCCAAAGGACCAAAAAGATTGTCCCCACACCCAGGCATTTTTTATCTGTTGTAGATGGTATGTGTCTGTCATCCAAGTTTCTTGGAGAAGTACCACATCCTGCTGCATTTGATCCAGAGTCATGAACACCGCAACCCATTTCACTGGGTTCTTGATACTGCAGACATTCAAAGTAGCCAGTCGGAGGGAGTCCATCATGAGTAATGGTACTCAGGAATCAAAATTCAGTATCAATGTTCCTCATTTCCTGCTGTATGTTTCTTTTTCTTCCTGCCATCCTGTTCCATGTAGACCATGTAGAGGTGTCTGACTCCATATCATCTAGGTCAGAGTCCCCCCAGTTTTTGACTTTAGAGAGTACTTCAAATTTGTTTTCCATCACAAGGGGTGATGCTTGGGCAGCCAGCAATCTGGCACTTTTGTGTCGAACAGGCTTGGACCGATTGGGGGGCGGGGATAAGGGGAAGGCATTCCATCCATTACAGGTTCACTATCCACTACAGTATTGGACACAGTGGAGGGCTCAGAAGGCTTATCAGCAGAGGCAGGGGTGGATTCAACAATAATATCTGGGTATATTTGTCTTTGCTGATCCTGATCCTTGTGGGTCTCTTGCTCGCTGGTACTGATCTCATCCCTCGCCTAATTATTGGGGGGGTCTCTAGGACGACCACCTTCAGGGGTCATGTGGCCACATGCCACTTTCTGTTGGGCATTTCTGATTAAAGAGTCCTGGTCAATTCCGTCTGTACAATTATGGGCTGCCCAAGGACATTTCTGAAAGACGTGCCCCCTGGCCTCACACAGGTTACACTTAGCTACATTTTTGCAAGATGTGCTAATATGACTGTATTCTCCACACAAAATGCACTTCAATTTGTCACATGAGCTGGCCAGATGTGTACAGTCACCACATTTATGACAAACCTTGGGCTGGCCTGCATAGAAGCAGACCCCCCTATCTTTCCCGATGAAAAACTGTTAGGAATATAGAGGATGCCTGATGCATTTTGTCGCAACTTCACTCAGAAATGCCAACCCCCATCCAGAATTGTTCTGAACCAATAATGGGCTGAGGTGTATCCAAAACCTCACATTTACTCTGAAGCCAGTGGTGGATGTCCCCCACCCAAACCCCCCTCATTCCAAAACATCACAGTGATGCGTTTAATCAAAGGCATTCTCAAAGGAATTACCACAAAGGGCGTCCAGAGTGAGGAGAATTTCACTTGGTTATATTTTAACCAAAAAAACTCTAGGCTCTGGGGGAGAATTAAAACTAACATTTAAATTCTCTTTCCTAGATATATGTATGTATGTATGTGGGTGTGAACTAGGCGTAAAACACAGGGAGTCCTTTATCAAAGTTCGACCGACATATTCTCTACAGGCATCACCTCTGTCCCACCTCTGTATTGAAGTCTCACAGCATTCCTGCATGGTTTTGGGGGGGTTCTATTGAAAAGATCAGAGAATGATTGGGGCCTCGTGGGCTGGGGTTCCTCCTGCCCCTCAGGATTGTCCTCCTCACTTCAGCATGCCAAGCTGTGAAACTGTTCCAAATCCCCAGGCTGGTCAACATCAGATCCCCTTTGTGAAATACTAGGGTCTGTCTGTGCGTCAGTAGGTGCAGAATTTTGTGTAATGATGAGGCTAATGGGTAAGTCCTGTGTGGTTTCTTGATCTGTCCCCAAGATCAACCCCTCTGCTGTCTGTTTGTTGATTGTACCCTGCATCACTTTCTGATTTGGTACTAGAGCCCTCTGAGTTGCCTCAATGCAGGCCGTCTCACTGGATGATATACTTTGTGGAGCAACATTCGCCGAAGTTCCTTCTGCCCACGAGACACCAAAAGGATGGTTAGGCCCTCGGTTAGGCCCTCAGGAATTGGGGGAACAGGTATATTACAGTTCAACACAATTGCAGGGTCAGTAGCACTAACACTTACCCTGCATGTCTCTTGCTGCCCGTTTTGCAGAACCTCCGTTGATGTGTGTGCCAATGTCCCTTCAGCAGTTGCCACAGGGCATTGAGTGCCTGCTGTCTGCAATGCACTGCTCACAAAATCCACCGCTGAATCAGGTATCCAGATGCCAGTATCACTGCATGTCCATCCAGTGTTCATAAGTGCAGACTCAGGGGACCAATCAGCTGGGAAATCCATCGGAGTGCTAGTATGGAAGGCCTCTTTGATTCTCTCTCTGGGAGTAGTCGCTTTCGAAGAGCCAGCAGACCCAGATTGTAGGGGTTTCCATTTTGATTTTGTTTCTAGTTTTTTTCTCATTTTTCCCCGTTTAAACTCTTTTTGGTAAAGTCCTGTTGGTTTTGACGATATATGTCTTCCTCTCGTGCCATCTCTTTAACCAACTATTGCCGTTTTTTTTTTATATGATATTCCAGATGCCTTTCTTCCAATCTTGTCTCTTTCACTGAACATTCCATATCGGACTGTGTTTTATCCCCAGACACCTCCAGTTCCATAAGTACTGGTCTGGAAACACCTCCATATTTCTCCACAGTCACAGCAATATCACTTGAAACCTCCATATTAATCACTGCAGGGGAGACCAGTTCTCTCACATGTTGCTTCACCACTGACTCAGCAGCTTCTGGATTCTCTGTGACAAGAAACGGGCCAACAGCACCCCCTTCCCCAGAGTAGGGGTATTTTATTAGAAGGTTGGACTTCATTACAGAAAATTAACAACAACCTATACACAAAAAACTAAGTTCATAAACAGAAGTAACATAAAATAATAAACATACAAGTATTAACAATCATTAGTCAAAGAATCACAATTACGCCACAGAAGATGAAATTGATGCCTGTTGTAAACTTGAAAATCATGCATTTTAACTGAACAGAGAGCTTTACGGATATTACAAATAATCTCATGTTTAGGAATGAATTTCTGATGTAAAACTAACATGCATCTTGCTTGCCATATATAATATCTAATAAGAACAAAAACCACATATAACGTATCAACATGAAATTTGGTGTTTAAAGTAACATTTGTACAAAACATAATTTGTTCATAAGTTAGATGGAGAAATAAGGGTTCTGACCATACGGTAGCCAAACTAGACCAGATATCTAAAGAGAACGGGCAATCAAGAAACAAATGTTGCTGAGTTTCTAGGATCTCTTGACAATGATCTCTGGGACAAAAACGAGTATTCAAAGCTTTATGCTTATAATTGCTTTTAACCCCCAACCTGTCATAATTACTTAACCATACCATGTCCCAAACATATGGAGGTAATGAGGATTTCGAAGCTGTTGAAGAATCCAGGAAAACGATTCAAAGGACAGAAAGGAAATACTACAGCTTCCTGGGCCTCTCGCTCTCAGATCTTATCATATATCATACATCTGGACAAAATACAAAATCCTGAGGGAAAAGCCCCAAGATAAAGCCATCTTATAGCCTTCCTTTCCATATAATGGAATATCTAATGACCGGAAATAGTATTTTTTGTCCTGTATCCCATTTAACTAAACAAGACGAAAACCATAAACATAAGATAAGGTTTCCAAACTACTTCCCTGGCTTGAGGGCCTTTCAAAATTATAATTAAAAAATAAACTATAAAAAAAACCAACAGGGTGAATCATATTTACCCCACCCTCCCGTATGGGTCTATAAGTTAAATTTCGTTTTATAGGGTTAAGTCTAGACCCCCAAAACCCCTTAAAAAATATCCCATATAGCTTGGTAAAAAACACAGAAGGAGGCAGAAATACATAACTAAGATACAAAAAAATAGGGATAACCAATGTTTTAAGCAAAACAACTCTCTTTTTTTTCCAATCAAGGCCTGTTTCCATCCGGCAATTAAACCTTCAGTCTTATTTAAGGCAATAAGCCAGTTATAAGACAACATATCACCAGATCCGAAATAGATCCCTAAATATTTAAATACATCAACTTTAATAGGAATCCCAGCACAAGTGCCATTTATTGGGAGAGAAGTATGACCTATAGGAACACCAGTACTTTTATCAAAATTAATTCTGGATCCAGAAACTGATGAAAAGCCAGAAGAACCTGGACCAGAGCCTCTTGCTCAGTACATTTATCCACCACAGAACCAAATCATCAGCATAAGCTAACAGTTTAATTGGTGGTAAAGATGGAATTCCTTCAGGCCTATGATTTGAGGGCAAAGTAATATTGCTCTTACCAAAGTGTCAATATAAAATCATAAAGTATCGGGCTTAGGGCATCCTGCCTAACCCAATACAAGGGAACTGAATTTCTAACCAACCATTTACATTAGGAATAATCAATGCACCTTATAGAAAGTCTGAATCCATGAAAGAAACACTACTGGAAAACCAAAGGCCTGTAAAACCTTAAACAAATAATTATGAGAAACCCTGTCGAATGCTTTCTCCTGATCTAAACCCAGTACCCATCCAGAAACAACCTGTCTTTCACCTAAGGCAAATAATTCACGTAATAAAACTAGATTGTCGTGTTGTATCTTCCTGGAATACCACACGTTTGAACTGGACTTATGTGAACGGCTACTTTCAACAATCTAGATAACAGGATTTTAGCCAGTATTTTGTAATCTACGTTTAATAAACTAAGTGGTCTCCAATTGTTCAAGTCAGTGGCATCACCTTTTTTTTTTTAAATTAAAATTAAAATGGCTTCCTTCATTGTTTTGGTCAGAGAATCGGAGGCCAACATTTCATTATATAGTAAGGTCAAAACAGGAACCAAATCAGGTGAAAAGGTTTTATAAAATTTTGCAGTGAGACCATCTGAACCTGGGGCAGAATGCAAACACAGAGTATCAATAGCCTGCCCAACTTCTTGTTCCACGATATCAGCAGTTAACACATCCTGCTCTAATGTGGAGAGTTGGGGGAAAGGATTCAAAAATCCTCAGCAGTCTCACATTCAGACACACTACCCAACATTCTAAAAACATGCTGTTCAACAATTTCTACCAATGCTTCAGGTGACGTAGCTAAATCCCCAGTAGAAGATCTTAAGGATCAAATTAATTTAGAATCTACTCGATTTTTACATGCTCGAAAGGGATCTAGACTTCCTTTATGTGTTCTTGTACCAAATTGAGCTTCTTGTCCTAAGGAGCTAGCCCGATCATATTGCAATTTTCTCATCTGGGTACAAATTACATCAATTTGTTTACTATAATCATTACAAGTAGTATCAGCTAAAGAAATCAAATGCTGTAACTGTTGTCTCAAAGATAGATATTTCAAATATTTGTTATTCTGGGCATCTGCCGCCTTTTTTTGAAAAACTTGTTTCCATCTTAATTTTGAATCTTCCCACTAATCCATGCCATTATCATAAAAATCTACGATGGATAGTCATGCCGCACATTCTTTCCACCACAACCTCAAAATTGAGGGATCTTCTAAAAGGGAATCATTAAAACGCCAACTATTCTTCTTACAATGAGGGGCAGTATCCCAGGAAAATGATGCACAAAGAGCAACATGATCAGAAAACTCTACCCCCACAGTTTGACAAGAGTGAAGTATTAGGACTTTAGACAAAAATATAAAGTCGATTCTAGTTCGTAAAGGTCCCTTAAAAAAGGTAAAGCCACCAGCATCATGACAATACCTATAAGCATCAATAAGCTGAGCCATGGATACAATCTCTTTTAAAGCAACTGAATCACAAAAAAGTTTGGGAGTTTTTAGCCCTCTATCCGTTTGATGCAAACCACAGTTGAAATCTCCAACCCAGAGAAGTAACCTAGAGGTATACAAAAAAGGTCTAACTAAATGAAAAGAGAAACTCGTTGAGCTTTTGTCTGTGGGGCATAGATTACAATTAGTCAAAATCTCTCCATATTATAAGTAAAATCTAACAACATGGCTCTGCCTGGTAAAATATCAACCAATCTAGAAACAGGAAAATCTGTATTGGAGAACAAAATACCAATACCATCAAAAGTATCGAGTCCAGATGACCAAAAAAGAAGGGCCACTGGTCCATGCCCTAGAGGCCTGGTGTAGTTCCCCATGGGTTTTTAATCTTGTATCCACCAAACAAACAATATCACACTTGAAATCTTTAACTGTCAGAAAAACACCCCCCCTAATTTCTTCAGACCTTTAATACTGTTCACATTTAAAGAACAAATTGATAAGGAAGCCATTTAGGTATCAATGGGTGAATTACTCCTTTGGCTTTGGCGGGTTCGTTTAGCTATTGGGTCCACATCTTTACCTCCTTCCATATCCGGACAAGATCGAACTGAGGAAGTGTCCGTGTCATCCCCACCAGAATCCCTATCAGATAAGTCAGTAGCTAATACAGCAAATTTATTATTAGACTGCCAAGTATGAGCTTTAACTTCCTTGCCTCGACCAGCTACTGCCAGGACTTTCCTAGTTCTCTTATGGGTAACTGGAATAAAAACAGAGGGATCCACATCAGAAGCAGATTGTGGAGGGGGGGGCATTATAACATCTGAAACATTTGTGTCAGCAATCTTTGGAGATACATCAGGAACAGAAGGGGGGACTCCTTCCACGGGGGTTACTATTGTAGGAGGCAGATCATGAGGATCTTGATCAGCAACCACAGAGGACTCATTAAGAACTGTTACTGGAGAAGAAGAAGGAAAGTCATTTTCAAATCTCGAGCAGCCTTTTGTGCTTGTAATTGCTGTGCAATGGTAATTAAACCATCATGGGAAGGACAATCATCCTATTATGGGATGCCCAGGGCAACGACACTATAAGCATGAGCCTATACCGTCACAAAGGTTACATTTAAAAGGATTTAAGCAGGCACTAGAAGTATGTACATAATCAAAGCAATGACTACATTTCAGTGTATCACAAGCAGAACTAAGATGAGTACGTGAACCACTCTTAAAACAAGATTTGGGTTGTCCAGCATAAAAGATAAGCCCTTTGTCTTTACTAAATAAAAAACTGGGTAAATGTTTGGGTCCAGTATTAGTAGAATACAGTTTAACTCAGACCCTCCAGCTCCGTCCCAGATTTGTTCACTATCCAACGTAGGTGTAGGTCTATTCAACACCTCACATCTTTATTTAACCAAAAAGAATGTCTTCTATATTTACCCTTCATTTTAAATATAATTGTAATATTCCGTACAGCTGGTTTGGTTAATGAATGGCTTGAAAAGGAGACCAGGTAGGAGAGGTCTGGAATGTTTCATACTGAGCCCAAAATCTATCTAAACCAGAAACTTGTTTAAAACTAACATCAAAATTGGAATTTCCTAAACTAATCAAAGCAAAAATCTCTGAAGAAAAAAATTTCATAGACCCTTTTAGCAGTTTTTTAGCAATATACATCCGGTCCGGTGGTTCCTCCAACCCACCCTTATAGAGTAACCGAACAGCATTTCTCCTGGGTGCTGGTTCACCTTTAGGATTAAACAAATCAGCCAGTTTAAATCCAGCTGGGTGACCTGAACAATTCTCCACTGAGTTTTGAAAAACTGGGGTAGGTTTAGAGCCTAATGGAATCGTGATTCCAGAAGAAACAACAGGAGAAACATTAGTATTAGACAAATTATCAACAGTATTAACAATAGGCTTCATTGATTTAAGAGAAAACTCCCTTTCATTAATGTCAAAATTAGTGGCAGTAGAGGTAAGAGGTGCAATATCAAGTTCAGAAGAGCCACAAGATAAATCTACACCCCGGGGTTCGTTGGAGCTCTTAGTTGTAGCAGAAGACTTGATGATAGCTGCTTTCTGTAGCATATTTATATAGGTTGGGTCCTGAGAGTCTGGAGTCCAAACACCCCCTTCCCCTTTTTCCCAACCAGCACTTTCTAGTGCTTTTTCCGGTGACCAAGATTTTTTAGGGTTGTTAACTGTGGCTAAACCCATAGGAGAATGTTTTTTCCCTGCAATTGAAACCCCACCCCGTTTAGTCCATCCAGGGGCTTTATTAGCCGAAAAGAAAAAAACCTCTGTATCAGAATTCTGGTGTGTAGTAGGCATATTTCTGTTTTTAAGTGGTGCACCACTTACTGATTTCGAACGATGTTCTGCTGAAACTGCGTCCAGATGCATGACATTCAGGAGGTTCGGTGCAGGCTGTAGGCACGACGAGACAGACCCCGAAAAACTGCCAGCCTTGTCCGTAGCAGCCGCTAATGTGGAAGCAACTGTGGAATCCATCGCCCGTAACGCGTCAGCAGGGGGCTTTACTTTCACGGCGTCTCTCGGAGAATCAAGCACTGTAGGCATTTGTGCTAATGCCGCAATCCTGGAGTCCAGCTGTTGCATTTGAAGGGACAATGCTGAGCGTTGCTCTACTAGAGCAGAGCGGGAGAAATCATTAATATTAAAGTCAGTGACTTCTTTCTTCTCCTTACTAACAAAATAATTTGCAGTAGCAGTTTCAATTATAGTATCTGCACAGACTGTGGCCACATCAAGTTCCTCTTCAATAGCCTCAAGTGTTACAAGCACAGGAGAGGAGGCCCACTCCCCTGTACTCCCGACGTCCATCTCCTCCGAGGGTTCATGCATACTGGCCATCATGCAGCCAGCAGCAAAGGCTCCACCTACAGAGAGTAGGGGAATTTCCCCAGTGTCCTGACCAAATTTCTCCCATTTACTAAAAATACCACCAACAGCTTAATCTGCTTCAATGTCAGTTGGCATCCATCTGTATCCCCCTTCCCCCAGGACGAGGTTGAAAATAGGTAGAATTGTCTTGTCCTCCTTTCCCAGTCAACAAAAACTAAATAAATAAAAATAAATAAATGAAGCATTGGAAAGTAAGGGAGGGAAGGAAGAACATATTAAGGGGAAAACAGAAAATCCAAATTTTACATTCCGCTTGATTGATACCAGAGAGGTTATGGATGAACTATTAAGACGTGATAAAAAGAAAGCTATAGGCTTGAATGGTACCCCTACACTCCTTCTGAAATCTGTGGCTCCTACCATAGCACAAAAATTAACAGAGATTTTCAGTCTGTCTATAACCACTGGTACATATCCAAGTGCATGGAAAGTGGTGACTATAATCCCCATATATAAATCTGGACCAAAAGATGATGTAGAAAATTACAGACCAATATCTCTTCTTCCGGTGATTTCAAAGCTTTCTGAAAAATTCATAGGGAAATAGTTATAAGATTATCTGGAGAACAACAATTTATACAACCCATATCAATCTGGTTTTCATTCTAGTCATAGTACACTGCCAGCATTGACAAAGGTGACATTAGACATACAGATTTCAATGGATAAGGGCCTCCTGGTCGGGGCCATATTTATAGACCTGTCCAAGGGGTTCGATAGTTTAAACCATATAATATTACTGGACGTGCTGAAGGATACTGGCCTTGACCAGGTGGCCCTGGACTGGTTTAGACAATATTTATTTCATAGAACACAGCATCACTGGGAACTTTTACATCGCAATTAGAGAATATCAAGTCGGGGGTCCCCCAAGGGTCAGTGTTAGGACCAATATTATTGAACTTATATACAAATTGTGCTGGCCTCCTGATTATGGGGACCAGGCATCATCTGTACGTAGATGACGTAGTTCTATATTCAGAGGGAACATTAATTTCCAAAATTCAGAACATACTCCAAAGTAATTTTGATGTGTTGCAGGATGATTTCAGATCACACAAGTTAATATTAAACAGTAGAAAATCACAGCTTAAGATCTTTTGGAATAAACAGGCCACCACCTCTCGAACTCTTCAAATTAAAACAAACACAGATCTTGTATTAGAACAAGTACATTTTTATAAATATCTTGGAGTATGGTTAGATACACAGATGATGTGGGATAAACATATAGATAACTTGAGCAAAAAACTAAATTCTACACTAGGGGCTCTGTATAGGTTGAGAAACTGCATTCCAACTATGGCCAGAAAACACATACTCAACACTTTGATAATTCCATTGTTTGATTATGGTGACGTGGTCTATAGGGTGGGTCACTTAGGGCTGAACTCGACCAGCTAGATATAGCCTTGAACAGGTTTGCCCTGGGTGCCCCCTGGCTGACTCATCACTGCTCAAAGTATAGGGCATTGAACTGGACAGATTTAACGGAACACAGACATTTGCATACTATGTATTTTATGTATCAGAATCTGAAGGAAAAGGCACCTACCTATTTAGACAACTTGTTTGAAATTTGTACCAGGATAGATTTGCACACAGCTCAGAATTTAGAGCTTGAGATCCCTGTGATGAGAACGGTAAAGTTACATTCCACTGTAGTTGCTAGTGGTCCAAAACCTTGGAATGGGCTGCCAGCCCAGCTAAGATCTAAGGTAGCTATTCCATGGAGCAAGATTACAAATTGGATGCTCCAAGTATTTGCTTACCCAAAAATATGTTGCTGATATTTATTTTTTAATGAAATAACAATGTGTGTTAACATATATGTCTGTGTTTTCTTTTTATGTAATTTATATATGTATCTTTTAAGATAGTTATGTATTAAAACCACTGTACTCTTTTCACTATGTATGAAGGTGGGACCCCATTGTAAATGAGCTAACGCTCAAATGGGCTATCCTTTTATTGGATGTTTTCAGGAATAAACGTTTACAAACAAACAAACAATCCAATCAATGTCTAAAGGCAAATGTACAGTTATGGATGAATTTATGGTAGAAAGTAATATTAATTTCTTAGATTGTACTTTACCATATTTTGTAACATTTTTAGGGCAATACAGGAAGAAAAAAAGAACACCAGACTCTGTCAAAAAGCCGTAATTTCTCTTATTCCAAAACCATAGAAAGATCACAAAACAGCAGACAATTATAGACCTATATCTTTTCTTAACAATGATTAAAAAATGTTCACAAAATTCATAAATAACAGACTCCTAAATCGTTTGCCTGACATGATCCAACCAGACCAAGGAGGGTCCATACTGGGCAGACAAGTTCACAAAATACAGTTTAGAACAGAATTTTAAAACAGAATAAACACTGAAGCAATGTCATTAGATGCAAGTGAAGCTTTTGACATGTTGGAATGGCTTTACTTATGTCATATTGTACAACAATGGGGCTTGCCATGTCAATTTGCTGACTTGATAAAATGCTTGTATAATTCCCTTAAATCATCTCTTAAAATCAATAATTATACTACACAATAATTTAAAATTTATAGAGGCATTAGACAGGACTGTGCTCTGTCTCCAACACTTTTTGTATTAGGTTTAGAATTTAAAATTTATAGAGGCATTAGACAGGACTGCACTCTGTCTTCAACACTTTTTACATGAGGTTTCAAGTTAACTAATAAGAATGAAAACTTACTGAAATACAGTTACACACCATTGTTGGGTAATAGGAAGTTAAAATTTCAAGGATCAAACAAAATACCACTATATCTGAGGGGCAAGGTCCAGATTCTTAAAATGTTAGTAATACTCACAATCTGATACTTGTTACAAACGTTATTGATTTATGTTCTGAAAGAATGGCACAAAAAAATTATCAACAGTTCAATCAAAAATTATGTCTGAAATTTCAGAAAACACAGAATGTCTTGTGAGAAAATATGCTTGCCTACAGAGGAAGGGGGACTTTCTTTTCTTCAAATGTCAGACCCTCATCCAGAATGACCCCCAAATTTGTCCAGAATGACTCCCAAAATGTTCACTTTCATGGCGGCCAAAAGTACAGAGGAGCTGAACTGAAGCCTGTCTCCCTCTTGGTAGCTGTCACTCCACCCCTTTGACCTGGTTCAGTCACCAGCACTCTAGTTTTGTCAAGGCTGAGACAGCCAACTCAATGACATCTAGTCTTGGATTGCAGTCAGGGCCCTATTAAGCATGTTACCAGCACCTGGCGTCCCATGTGCAAAACACAAATAGAGATGGGTATCATCTGCATAATGCTAAACCCCACTTCTTATTGTCTAGGAGCAGCATGTAAACTGAAAACACCATGGGTGAAAGGACTGAGCCCTGAGGTATACCACAGGGAAGGACCATCGGGGATGAGGACTACTTCCCCATCATAACCCTCTGAGTCCTTTTACTGAGATAGGATTCAAACCGGGAGATGAATTTGCTGGTGAGCCCTCCCTAAGCTGATCCAATACCAGCCCATGGTCCACAGTGTCAAAGGCTGATGAGAGATCAAGGAGAATGAAAACTGACCACTCCCTTCTATCCCTTGCCCTGAGCAGGTCATTATGCACTATGGCAAGTGCAGTTTCTGTGCTATGCCTTGATCTAAAACCAGACTGGAAAGACTCGTAGCTGTCAAAAGCACTGAGGTGTGCCTCCAGCTGCTTCGCAACCACCTTCTCAATAACCTTCCTCAAAAAAGGTTTCTTAGAGACTAGCTGGTAATTTGCTAAGACATCTGGGTCCAAAGATGGCTTTTTCAGAAGGGGTTTCACCAGTGTGTTTTTCAATGCCGCCGGGAAGACCCCCCTTGAACGGGAACACAGGACAATCTCTGCAAACATCAGCTCCAGCTGCCCACCACATCTCACTAGTAATAGTGTCGGGCCTGGATCCAGGTCACAAAATGTTGGCCTCAGTTCCAAGATCACCTCACTAACCTCTTCAATTGTCACTGGCCTGAACTCTCCCCATGACCACTGAAAGCATATGAAAAACATAGGGTCAATCCTGCGGGACTGCAGCGGCCCATTTGGTGAGATCCTGACCCAGATAGAGGACACACTGTCTGAGAAAAATTGGGCAAACTCCTTGCATTTAGAGAGTGAAAATGCCTTGACGGGCTCCAGAAAAGCCAGAAGGAGAAACCTGTCTGCAGTTCAAAAGCACTGAGCTGACAGATTCCTCCTGGCAACAATCTCCCTAGACAGAAATCCTGCCTTTGTCTTGGTGATTGCACCCTGGTACTCACTACAGTGAGTAAACACAGCCGGTTTGTCCGGTGGGACCCTGGATCTCTCCCAACAATGTTACAATCTCTGCACTTTTGCCTTCAGCTTCCTTAACTCACTGTCAAACCATAGTAAGCCAAGGTGTGAAACCAATGGGTGTACACACGTTGATGCCATGAGATAAAAAATTGCCCCCAAGACCTGATTCTAGATCACCACAGCTTTCTCTGCCTGCCGGCACATGCCGCCATTGTACCTTATGTGTCCAGCACCCACCAAGAGTCCCTTCAGCCTAAACCCATGAAAACGGAACCATCTCCACAGGGGTTGGACTACAAAGGGAGGGGGCCTTGAAAGAGAACCAATGATCCGACCAACTTACTGTATCAAACTCGAGGTCAGTGACCTTGAGCCCCAGAGAGAATAGCAAGTCCATGGCATGGCCATGGTGGTAAGTCATAGAAGTAAAACCTTGTGAGAGGCCCAGGGATTCCATACCCCAGAGGAAATCTTGACAAAAATGCCAAAGTTCATTGTTGACCCAAGCATTGAAATCACCCAGAATAAGTCATTTAGGTGATTCCAATACTCTGTCGATGACAAAGTATGCAATTTCCGGCAGAAACTCCTCCTCACGACCCAGAGGCTGGAACATGAGTAGCATCCTGAAACCTGCACCTAGTCCCACCCCGCAGCCACATATTCAAATGACAAGGTATCCCCCACTGGGTGCACCACCAGGTTCAGATTGGATCTAAAACAGATGCCACCCTCCTGAGATTCTTCCTCGGGCAATGCACTATTGAGGAAATCAGCTGGGATGTCTGACTCCAATATTGGGACAGCAACACCACCAAGCCAGGTCTCTGTAATGCAAGTCAGGTGTTCTTTCCTATTGTTCCTGGATCATCTTGATTATCCTCCTCTGCACTGCCTCTGCTCTATCCCCGTCCTTTTTTAGATGTGGACTCCAGAATGACACACAGTACTGAAGGTGAGGACAACCCAATCAGCTATACAGTGTTGGCAGGTACCAGGCAATCAGTTGTGACTGAGACATTTGGGGCATAGTGCATTAGAATTATTCAGAAACCATAGCTTTTGGGCTGAGAGGAGAGGGGTTTGCTATCAGGGAGGTGCAGGTGTTGAGAGGAAAGGTATTCCAGAATAAGAGCCCAGCCAAAAAGAAGGCATTGCTGCATATGGGTCTCCATAAAACAACATTACATTGTTAAATAAAAAAAATAATTAAAATTACAGGCATCTCCTCTGCATGTACCACTGCTGCATGCAATGGCCAGGCATGTGCCACCTGTGTGAATAGCATATGGTGTTCACACAGGTCTATAGCCAATCAGAAATTAGAATTCAGGACTCCGTTTTGTAATAAAAGGAATGGGTCCCTCCACACTGATCTTTATGACATCCCCACTCATTACTTGATGCCACGATCACAGGTGTCTGAGGGGGTGCAGCTGATGGCTGACTTGGCTGAAGAATCAGCAAGGTGTTCAGGGGGGCTTGACCACTGGACCTCAATGAATACATGTATTTTTGGGTTATGGGAGGTGGGGGGACAGCTGCACATAGAAACATAGACTTTGTCAGCAGATAAGGACCGCTTGGCCCACCCAGTCTACACAGTTCCCTACCCATTGGATAAGCTGCAGATCATTGTTAACCAACAGCCTACTTCCTTCTACCCCCCCACAAGAATTGCTTTATGTCTGTCCCACACATTCTTGAATTCTCCAACTGTTTCAGACCCCACAACCTCCTCAGGAATGCTGTTCCATGCATCCACTACCCTCTCTGTGAAAAAATACTTCCTTACATTGCCCCTGAGCAGTCCCACCTCCATCTTCAAATTGTGTCCCCTTGTTCTTGCACACCTCTTTTTCTGAAAGATGCTACCCTCTTGGACTTTATTGATTCCCTTGAGGTACTTAAATGTTTCTATCATGTCACCCCTCTCCCTTCTTTCCTCGAGGGTATACATATTAAGCTCTTTTAGTCTCTCTTCATATGGCTTCTGGTTCAGACCCTGCACCATTTTAGTTGCCCTCCTCTGGACAGCCTCCATCCTGTCTATGTCCTTGTGGAGATGAGGTCTCCAGAACTGCATGCAGTATTCCAGATGGGGTCTCACCAACTGTCTGTACAGAGGGATAACAACTTCCTGTTTTCTACTGGTGATGCCTCTCCCTATGCATCCCAGTATCCCCAGCCCTCCCTACTGCTTTCACACAATACTTGCCTACCTTTAAATCATCTGATATGACTACCCCCAGGTCCCTTTCTATTTTTGTTGTTGTTAGTACCTCTCCCCATATTGTGTCCTCTTCCCCTGGGTTTTTGTTTCCGAGGTGCATTACTTTGCACTTCTTTGCATTGACATTGCACTACCAGGGTATTTGGTCATAGGGGGTCAGCTTCTCCCATTCATATATTTTATTGTGCATATTTGGTGCCACAAGTTTATCTATTTCAAAAGTTTCACTGGGGAAGACATACTAAGCATGTGACAGCTTGTTTCCAGATGCATCCTGGGGTGATTAGGGAAGCAGAGTATACATTATGTGCTAGTGAAAATACATGATCTAAGGTGCAGCAATAATAACAAGCATTTGCCAATGCTAAGTGCTGATTGCGTTGGTCCATTGAGCTCGCTCACTGCCCCTGTGTCACTTGCTCGTTCTGTTTCTCCTGGTGCTGCAGGCTGCTCTTTTGTACTGGGCTCCTGCCTGCGTTGGCACATTTTTCTGCCCACAAAGAAATCTGCAGCTGTCCCGACAGAGCTCCGTTGAGGTGTGTCACTCCCCCTCTCTCACTCACTCATTCTGTTTCTGCTGGTGCTGCAGGCTTCCCTTTTGTACTGGTCTTCTGCCTCTGTTGGTGGCTTTTTCTGCCCACAAAGAAATCTGCAGCAGTCATGATAGAGCTCCATTGAGCTCGCTCCTTCCCCCTCTCTCACTTGCTCATTGTGTTTCTACCGGCACTGCAGGCTGCCCTTTTGTACTCGGCTTCTGCCTGCGTTGCTGCCTTTTCTTGCCCACAAAGAAATCTGCAGCAGTCACGATAGAGCTCCGTTGAGCTCACTCACTCCCCCTCCCTCACTCGCTCATTCTGTGTCTCCCGCTGCTGCAGGCTGCCCTTTTGTACTAGGTTCCTGCCTGCGTTGGCAGCTTTCTCTGCCCACAAAGACATCTGCAGCTGTCCCGACAGAGCTCCATCGAGGTTGCTCACTCCATCTTTCTCACTCGCTCATTTTGTTTCTCCTGGCACTGCAGGCTGCCATTTTGTAGTGGGCTCCTGCCTCTGTTGGTGCCTTTTTCTGCCCACAAAGAAATCTGCAGCAGTCCCGACAGAGCTCCGTTGAGCTCACTCACTCCTTCCCCCTCTCTCATTTGCTCGTTCTGTTTCTGTCAGCACTGCAGGCTGCCATTTTGTACTGGGTTCCTGCCTGCGTTGCTGCCATTTCCTGCCCACAAAGAAATCCGCAGCAGTTACGATAGACCTCCGTTGAGCTCGCTCACTCCCCCTCTCTCACTCGCTCATTCTGTTTCTCCCGGCGCTGCAGGCTGCCCTTTTGTACTAGGTTCCAGCCTGCGTTGGCACCTTTTCCTGCCCACAAAAGAAAGCTGCAGCTGTCCCGACAGAACTCCGTTGAGGTCGCTCACTCCCCCTGTCTCACTAGCTTATTTTGTTTCTCCTGGCACTGCAGGCTGCCCTTTTGTACAGGGCTCCTGCCTTTGTTGGCATCCTTTTCTGCCCACGAAGAAATCTGCAGCAGTCCCGACAGAGCTCTATTGGCCTCGCTCACTCCCCCTGTCTCACTCACTCGTTCCATTTCTGTCAGCGCTGCAGGCTGCCCTTCTGTACTGTGCTCCTGCCTGCATTGCTGCCTTTTTCTGCCCACAAAGGAATCCGCAGCAGTCACGATAGAGCTCCGTTGAGCTCGCTCACTCCCCCTCCCTCAGTCGCTCATTCTGTTTCTCCCACCACAGCAGGCTGCCCTTTTGTACTGGGCTCCTGTCTGCATTGGCGCCTTTTCCTGCCCACAAAGAAATCTGCAGCAGTCCTGACAGAGCTCAGTTGAGCTCGGTCACTCCCCCGCTCTCTCAGTCACTCGATCATAATCTGTCCCAAACACTGATTTCCAACAGCGACTGTAGTATTCTGCGCCGGAAGCGTGGAAACACATTTTGGCCAGGATGTGAAAATTGACAGCTGCACTGTTCATAAGGAGGTGTGAACAAATGCCAGCGCTGAAAATCTGGTGTGAAAATATTACTAATTTACGAACTTACAACGGTGTGTGGAAACTGCACAACACGCACTCGTACCACAGTCATTTTTTGGAGTTTCATCCAAAATGTTCAACATAGGCATTTTAGGACCTCTGCTCATGAACAGTGTCAGTGTGATTTTCTTAATGTGTCCTGAACACTGATTTTCCACAGCTACCTCGCTATTGTGCGACGAAAGAGCGAAAACACATTTCGGCCAGGATGTGAAAAGTGACAGCTGCACTGTTCATACGGAGGTGTAGAAAAATGGCAATGCTGAAAATCTGGAGTGAAAATATTGCAAAGTTGCGAATGTATGAGCGTGCGTGGAAACTGCGCAATGCACATTCGTAACACACTCATTTTATGGACTTCCATCACCAGATCTTCAACACAGGCATTTTAGGACCTCTGCTAATGAACAGTGTCACTGGCATTTTCATAATATGTCCCAAACATGGATTTCCCATAGTGATCACGCTATTCTGCGCTGGAACTGCGAAGACACATTTCAGCCAGGATGTGAAAAATGACAATTATACTGTTCATAAGGAGGTGCAGAAGAATGGCAATGTTGAAAATCTGGAGTGAAAATATTATTAATTCGCGAAGTTATGAGCGTGCGTGCAAACTGCACAATGCACCCTCGTAACAGTCATTTTATGGAGTACTGTCACCAAATTTTCAACATAGGCATTTTAGGACCTCTGCTCATGATCAGTGTCACTGTCATTTTCTTAATCTGTCCCAAACATTGATTTCGCACAGCGACCGCACTATTCTGCACCGGAAGTGCGAAAACACATTTCAGTCAGGATGTGGAAAATGACAGCTGTACTGTTCACAAGGAGGTCTGAAAAAATGCCAATGTTGAAAATCTGGCATGAAAATATTGCAGATTCGCAAAGTTAAAGCATGTGTAGCAACTGCGCAACGCACACTTGTAAAACAGTCATTTTTTTAATTTTTCTTACCTAATTTGCCATGTATGCTTTTTGAGAGCCCACCTCATGAACACTGGCACTGTCGTTTTGTTAATCAGCCCTGAAAGGGGATTCCGCGCAGTGACCGCGAAATCACCTTTCGGGGCCGAATAATGCAATGACAGTGCCAGAATTCATGAGGAGGGGTCCCAAAAACCCCATGTTGAAAATTTGGTGCCAAAATTCAAAAAAATGCCTGAGATATGGATCAAAGTTGAAAAAATCCTATTTATTCCATTATACAGCTTACCGGCATTTCCTCAGTTTGCGGTCGGCTTTGAAGAGCGCAGACATGTTCCCGGTCCACCGAAGATGGTGCACTGGACTCTGGAGGTAAGTATGGGGTGAGGGGGCTGTGGGGAGGCAGGTGTGCAGTGGGTGGGTGCGGGTTGTGGGGGGGGGGCAAGGGAGACGGCTGAGGGACCATTTCCTTTTTCCAAAGGGAAAAAAACAACAACATTGCAGGACCATTTTTGCTTTTACAGGGGCATGTGGCATACTGAGGTGGGCTCCCAGCATGCCAACAGAGTATTTTTTGGGGGGCAGCTGTAGCCGACGGGGGATTGGACACCCCCGTCAACACACAACAAAAGCGAGGGGGGTGACATTATACCGACCGGCATTGGGCACCCCGTCGACACACAACAAAAGTGGGGGAGGTGTTACATAATGCCGACGGGGAGTGTGCTCCCCCATCGGCAACATCAACCTTGGGGCACTGAAGCCGACGGGGATTGCTGCCCCCATTGGTAAAGCATGGTGGGGGGGCACATGCTGCTGAGGGGGATTGGGCACCCCCTCAGTGGGGTCTTAATATTGTTTGTAAACACGGCGGCAAGCCACCGCCATGTTCACAAACAGTATCACTGTAACAAGGTTCCGCCCAGCAATGACAGGTCACTTCCTCATTGAAGCGAATGGCTTACGCAGCAATGACGAGGCGGCCCCTGATTGCAGTGGCTGAAACCTTACAAGGTTGTGGCATGCTGGCTGAACTAGTGTCAGCAGCAGCATGCCACGGCATTGGGGAAGCGGGCCAAGTCTTTAAAGGCTGTGGGGGCATTGGCCACAACAGTGCCATGCCTCCACAACCTGCTTCTGGAAAGCTGCCACAATATGTTTCTTATGCATGCGCACAATCAACATAAAAATAGGTACAATAAAAGATCATACAATAAAATAGAGTGAAAATAAATAACAACATAGAGTCACAGTTTACAGACAGAATATTCAGGGCCACAAAAATAAAGATGAGATATAATGCAAATTAAAGGGACACTCTCAACCCTTCTTGCAGCCTATTAGTTATAGTTGAAACCCCCCCCCCATTTTCTGATTGCTTACTTTCTCTAAAGTTCATTGAAGTTGCTGCTTGTTTTAGCTGCCTCCTTTCTTACTAGAACTGAAATGCATGGCAATGGCGTTATACCCATCCTGGTTTTGTTTCAAATTCTTGATCAACACTTTTTGTATCTTTCCTGAATATTATGAAGGGCCCCATACAGTGCAGCCATTCATGATGCAAGAGTCTTCTCTCCTCTCACTACATACCGGATGAATACACTGTGTGAGGTGTTCCCAAGCCCAGGAAAGCAGCAGTGGAAGTTGATCAAAGAATGTGAACAAACATGTTTTTGTGTGGTAGCACAAGTATGGTGTCCAAAGAAAAAGACAAGGACAAGGGGTCACAATGTGAAGCCGGAGGGGGGGAGGCTCAGAGGAAACATGAGAAAGTACTTCTTCAAGGAAAGGGTGGTGGACACTTGGAACAGACTCCCAGCGGAAGTAGTGGCGGCTATAACGGTCACAGGATTTGAGAATGCATGGGATAGATACAAGGGAATCTTAGAAGCAAGAGAGGGGTGTAAGCTTGAGTCCAAGAGTAGGGTCTCCTGTGGCACTACGGGTAGGGAATTTAGGGCAGACTAGGTGGGCCAAGTGGTTCTTATCTGTCGACAACTTCTATGTTTCTATGGTTGGCAGTCTGTTATTCACTTTTATAAAGAAAAAAGGACACAGAATCAAACAACCAGCTACATCAGCAATCTCTACAGAATGTTGCCAATCATAAAATGTGCTTTTAAAACTAGGAACGATTTGAGGCCAAAGGGGGTTGGCCTTGTCCCTTTAAGATACAAGTGCTATAGAGTAGAGGTAGCTGTGCCACATAGTAGCAGTATTAGCACCACCCAGATTGCTAAGGTACAAGCTAAAAGCCAATACAGGAGGAGGTAGGCTAAAGAGCACAATATTACCAGATGGATTAACTGATTAAGGCAACTTAGCCTTGGAGGGTAAAAGCTACTCAGAGTCGGGGGTACAAGGGGACATCCACAACATGGGAGGAGAGAATACAAGGGTCAGGGGTCAGGAACAGTTGCAGGAGGGGGTGGGGAAGACAAGAAGAAGGGATTTGAAGGAAGAGAAGGGCGAGGCTGAGCAGAGAGACGGGGGAGGGAGGACCAGGATTTAGGACAATGATACGATAAGGCAGCTTGGTCCATGGAAGTTTTCTTGTTGGGCGAAGGGAGAGAGAATGGGAAGCAGTATTCCAAATGAAGTTAGAGAACCAGCTGTAATGGACCCCTATGTCCTCAATGGTTTCCAGCACTTCCCAGCATTTCCCCCACCCAACACACCATGAGAGGGAGTTGAGTGAGCATCTCTACCTCCCTGTTATGGCTGTCAGAGTCAGTGGAGAATTAAGGAGAGGGTAGGTTTCTGGAACTACCTGTTTTTCTTGCCTTATTGTGTTTGTCCTGCTGACACTTTACTGGCCCATATCTGGAGATCTACCCCCACAACTCAGACACTCACCCTCTCTAGGACTTATCTACTGTTCCCGCATAACATAACACTAATGGTGGGGTCAAAGGAGCTTGCCTTTGCCCCATGGAAGCTGTATCCAAATGGATGCCCAGTCCATGGTGCCAGGCCTGCAGGGGTTGTCCTATATCCTGTCCAGTGAGGAATTTCTTCTGCTATGTTTCTGTTCCTGGGATATTGATGTACAATGACACAGAACATCCTTTGACATCCCATGGCCTTCTGGGCCTCCCGACTGCTTTGAAACCCAACCTCCATAAGGTGTCAGGCACATTGCTGGAGGTGTGACCCACCCTCCCCATGAGAGGAAAGCAGTCCTTCAGATGCTCATATTATTCATCCCCTGGCTAACTCCAGGTGACTTGAGTCCACTTCCGAACTCAGGCCACCAGCATAGCAGATGGCAATGCTACTGCCATGCTATACAGCCAGACTTGGAACTACTAGTTTAATGTTTTTTTTTCCATAGAGCTGTTTTATCTAGCCAGGGTGCTGGCTGGCTCTTTAGTCCCTAACCCTTTCCCTCAAAAGGCTACCATCTCCTCTCTTACCTGCCTAGTTCCCGCATGGCAGGGTGTATAGCATCCTCCCCACCCCAAGAGTTCAGAGCCAGTTGGTAGGGCCTGGGGTGATGGTATGGGTCGAGGAAGGTGGGCGGAGCTTCATTAGTGCACAGTCCCCTGCTTTTCTCTTGGTTGTTTTCTATTTACTAGGCCGCCTCACATGCAATGGCGTGGTCATATGACGAGAAGATGCCACACGTACTCGAATGCCTGTGCCCGGCTGTCAGAGAGGTGGCCATCTGCTGTTTCGCCCAGCTTCTGCTGGGTGGCAATCAAGCAATGGCTTGCACTGTCCCTCTCCCCAAAGGAGGAGAGCTGTCTATGGACACTCAATCCTCCTTCCCCCGGCTGGCCCGCGAGTGACTGCTGCATTCCCGAACTTGGGTCATCAGAATAGCAGGAGGTATGGTGCCCGGTGCATCAGTCATCCACACCACCGGACCGGCCAGTTGAATGTTTTTCATGCTTGTTTGACATCCAAGTGTACTGTGCCTATCTTTCAACAGATGAAATGCTGTCTTAGTGAGAAAAAAAACTGCCATTGCACTGCTGTGAAGAAGCTCCTTGTACAATACAAAATAACGGTTACAGCAACATCAGACCAAAGTCATTAAGAGAGCAGAGTGACAGCATTTCCTTTCATCTGCTGATATCAATAAAGCAATCATGTTTAAGAGACAGTGCTCTGGTGGGAACAAACGTCAGGAAAGGAGATTGACTCTTATTTGCTTTAGCCACATTTCCACTACACAGAACATGGAAATGGACACAGACGAATGTTCGGGTTTCCTTTCTGAACAGAAGGATGCAAGAGCATGATAGGAAGATGAGAGTATCAGGACACCTCAACTAATGGAACTTTAGTGATTCCATAAATCCCCTAAATTGGTCTCTTCTGAAGTGGCTCTCATTTCCCATCAAAGGACCAGACTTCAAAACATTTCTCCTTAATTAAAACAGAGTTCAGTCTGTTTGAATCCTTTACTTTGCCATAAGTTGGATAACCAGCCTTTTTCCGTTGGTTAGTCTTGTGGCTTTCTGCACTACAGTTGTTGTGCATGGCTAAGTCGGTGGGCAGACTTACCAAGAATCCTTGATGTTGTCACTATTTGTATTCAGCCAAGGATATTCAGGAATTAAAAAGTTTTCTCCCTCCCCAGGCCAGAGTTAGTCTCCTGGCCACTCTCCCTTATGACTCCAAACTTTATCCACCCACCTATCCCTTTCCGGACGTCCAACACAAGGTAGAATAGTGATTACCAGTTCCTGGAACCTTGCCAGAAGCCAATGACTTATTTAAGGACACCGCTCTCCCCAGCCCGAGTGCCCAACTACCTCAAATTGGAAAAATCAGCTAATCCATCCTGTGCTCCCCCAGCCCAGTCCTTGATTAGGGGCTGGGCTAGTGCTAAATATCCAGTTTGCTCACCCTCCCTTTTTTCCAAATGCTCCCGGTCCCCCATCTGCTCTGCTTACTAAGCCACTGATCACTAAAGAGACTGTGAGTGGGGGCAGTGCGAACAGTCATAAAGGGAGCTGGGGCAGTGGCATCAGCAATGATGCTAAACAGTCTGTCTAATTCGACTGCCTAGCGTCACTACTGGCGCTACTACCCTGCCCCGTTGATTGAGGCTGTCCCTGTTCGTTTTCCCTCCTTTGTGATCTGCTGCTTAGCAAGCAGAGTGGCTGTGGAGCATGGCAGAAGGAGGGGGAGTGCTGAGTGGATATTTGGCACTAGCCCCCCCCCCAATCAAGGACTGAGTTATGACAGTGGTAGGCACAGGTTAGCGCATCTATTAGAAATGCCCATTGAGATTCCTAAAAAGCCAGTTTAGTCAGAACAGTAACATAATGTAAGCAAAAAAGAGATTGGTCTTTGGGAAACAAGAGTCACTGGGTAGTTCGATACCTTTTATTGGACCAAAATACTGTATGTCTTGCACAGAGATGGTATAGTATGCCGGCTTTTGGGGCCTGAAACATCATTTTTTGACATAATGTTGTGAGGCCTTCTTTGAAACTCCATCTCTGTTTGCTCTGCTCGCTAAGCGCTGATCACTAAAGAGAGTGTGAACGAGGCAGGTGTGAATGATCATGAACGAGCTGAGGCTGTAGCCTCAGTAGTGACACTAAACAGTCTGTTCAGTTTGACTGCCTAGCATCACCATTGATGCTACTGCCCTGGCCCCTCCCTCATGATTGTCCACGTTGGCTCCACTCGCTTTCTCTCTTTAGTGATCAGGGGCTGTATTTTCAAAGACCCATGAAATGGTGCAGATCCTATTACTATTCAATATCTTCATCAGTGACATTGCGCAGGACCTAGAAGGCAGAATTTCACTGTTCGCTGATGACACAAAGCTCTGTAACAGAGTAGATACACCAGAGGGTGTAGACAGAATGAGAAGGGACCTGCAGAAACTTGAAGAATGGTCAGGGGTTTGGCAGTTGAAATTCAATGCAAGGAAGTGCAAGATAATGCATATGGGGCACAAAACCCTGGCACAATATATCAGTTGGGGGTGAGGATATAGCATGCACCAAGCAGGAAAGGATCTTGGAGTTATCATCTCTGATGACCTCAAGGCAGGGAAACAGTGTGACAAAGCAGCAGGTAAAGCAAATAGGATGCTGGGATGCATAGGCAGGGGCATCACCAGCAGGAAAAGGAGGTCATAATTCCACTATACAAGACACTAGTGAGGCCCCACCTGGAGTACACTGTGCAGTTCTGGAGACCTTACCTACGTAAGGACATAGACAGGGTAGAGAAGGTTCAGAGGAGGGCAACAAAGATGGTGCATGGATTGCATCACAAGTCCCTATGAGGACAGGTTGAAGGCACTGAACATGTACTCCCTGGAGGAGAGGAGGGAGAGAGGGGATATGATAGAGACATACAAGTATCTTACAGGGAGGAACAGGGTGCAGGAATGCACTATTTTTAAGCGAAAAAGATGTTCCAGGACTAGAGGGCATGGGATGAAGTTGGAGGGAGGACGATTCAGAGGAAACGTGAGGAAGAACTTCTTCACAGAACGGGTGGTGGACAAGTGGAACACCCTGCCAGAGGAAGTGGTGGGGGCTGAAACAATCACGGGATTTAAGAATGCATGGGATAGGCATAAAGGAATTCTGGAGGTCAGGGGTAAGGGGCAACAGACTTCCTGGAAAACATAAACTGAACTTACAAACTTAAATGGGCAGACTGGGTGGGCCATAGGCCCTTATCTGCCGACACTGTCTATGTATCTATGTATCCTGGAAAAACTTGCACAAGTGGATCTTCACTTGTAGAGCTGCAGTTTTTTCTGCATGCTCCAGAGTTTATAAAATGGAGCCATTTTACGGCTGGCTCCATGACTTATGGTGGTTTGTGGCTAAGTTTTTGGCACAGCTGCGCCAAAAGTTGCATCTGGTTGGACCAGGTGTAACATATTCTGCAGCTGCACCTGACAGTCATGCAAAACATAGGCTGAAAATTGGAATGTGTGCCAGTGCGGACATGTTTTTCCAGTTCCACGTCAATACATCGAGGGTGTTGACATCGACACTCCTGACAGCGGTGGGAACAATGCCAACAGTCGGCATTGTTCCTGACTGGATTAAGTATTTTTCTGCAGGGGGCTTCACACCCTGCACCCCCCAATTTTTAAATAAATAACTCCAAGTCAGAGTTGGTTTGGGGTGGGGGCGCAACACTGGAAAATGCAACGTCGGGTCACAGCAGATCACCACAGCGAAAGATCTTGAGCTGGTGAGATTCATCGCTGTGGTGGTATTTTTCTGTAGTGGCATCACTGTCCTGACGTGCTACCTGTTTTTCCACACTGGCAGGCTGTAGCATGGGACTTAGTCTCACGGTCGTTTTGGCCATTTGAAAATCTTGCCTCAGCTGCTTAGCAAGTAGAGAGGGCTGTGGAGCATGGCAGGAAGAGGTAGGGATGCTGACTGGATATTTGTCACTAGCCCACTCCCAACCCAGTCAAGGACTGGGCTTGGAGGATAGTGGGCACAGGATGGTGCATATATTAGAAATGCATATTAAGATTCTTAAAAGGCCAGTATGGCTGGAACAGTAACATAATGTAAGTAAAAAGAGATTGGTCTCTGGAAGACAAGAGTCACTGGATAGTTTGATACCTTTTATTGGACCAACATACTGTATGTCTTGTACAGAGATGGTATAGTACGCAAGCTTTTGGGGTCCGAAGCATAATTTTTTGACTTAATGTTGTGAGGCCTTCCTTAAAGCAGCTTTTAAACAGCTTCCACAGGAGAAAAATGTCTTGTAGGTTAAACACAAGTTCTCCTTCAGGACAGATCTGACCAAATCTTTAAATGCAAATAGAAACACAGGCTGAATTTAACAGAAGAAGACCTGAACAATCTGTTTAGTCTGTCCCAAGATTCTCTACTTGGAGATACTCTTGTCTCCATCCTCTCCACAACCCCAGTCACACAGGCAGAGGCCTTCAGGCTATGGCCTAGTGACTCCCCTTCCCTAGGATAGCCCACCCGAGATGCAACATCTCATTTAAAGTGGGGTCCAGGTTCAACTCATTTCTGCTGCTGGGTGGACTGGAGCAAAGACAGCTTAAAGGGACACTGTCAATCCTTTTTGCATCATAATTATTTCTAGCTGAAAATCCACTTTTTATGATTGCTTACCTTCGTTAAAATTCACTGATGTTGCTGGTTGTTTTGTGTTTCCTTTATTAGTAGGACTGAAATGCATGTGAATGGTGTAATTATACCTGTAAGCCCTCCCCTTGGGAGGGCTTTTTATAGTGACCCTCTCCTCCCTTTGACTCCATATATGGGCCAGGGTTATGTATGATCTGCCCTTGGGCGAAGTTCCTGCTGGACCAGATTATATTAGGCTTGGGTTTTGGAGATTGGGGAGGCCAACAGGAGAGAGACACTGCAGTGGGCCAGGGGTTTGCCCCCCAGTCAGGGAGTTCAGGCCTTGGCAACTTGGTGAAGTGGTTTCTGCTTTGGAATGGGCAGAAGAATGCAAGGAGTGTGGCCGTTGTGGGACTGGGTCCAGAGTTTGGGAGCCATGGCCTGAAGAAGGTGCAGTAGGCCCACCTCATGCTCCACTACGCTAGGGTGGTGTGGGGCCTGGTCCCTGGGAGGTGAAGCCGGTGGGAGATGCTGGGGACACCCTAGTGGTGGCAGCGCCATTGTGTGGACCTGGAGGTGGTGGCAGCCCTCTGGTCTCTTTACCCATGTGGCACAATGTCTCCCCGACTGACAGCCTGTGGGGAGAGAGAAATGGCCTGGAGAATACCCCTGGTATAGCCTGTGTTATGATCCAAAATCGAGCAGGAACCAGCCACCCATTCGATGTCCTATTAGTCTGTTTTATTATAGTCTATTCTTAACTCTACAACCCCCTGACCATGCCCAACATTTTGCCCTACTTGGGCTTCCTCAGGGGCAAAGCTCTATAGTTGAAATACATAAATAATATTTACAATCCATTCACTTAAATATACACTGTAATAGTCTCTACATCTTTGATTGCTATGTACTTAATGCTGCCATCATTTACATTGTATTTATCAAGTAATGCTACACGTATTTTATATTATTCCACTTATCAAGCATATTTATACATTCATGAAGCACAACTACTAGTACTTAATTTCCCTTTTGCTCCACTTAAAATAAAATAGTGAAACAATATATATCTGTTATACCCATACCTGCGTATCAGATGCCGTTGACATTTTCAATTTTATCGTTATTCTCTATGATGTTATTTCTTCCTAGAGAAATATGAATCCCTTTGTGAATTAATCTGACTTTAAATAGTTATCATACCTTCAGATATTTTTTTGTTTTGTCTTGCATTATATAGTTTTAATTGCCTCTACAGAAACTGTATGGTGTATTCATAACCCCGTATTATTTGTACTACTCTCAGCGCATCAGCGGACCTTAAATGTACTGATCTGTATTGCTGTATCTTGTAACATGCGCACTGCACTGTACTATGACTGTAACAACTAATACTATGTACCTCCTGCCCCCTTGCACAAAAATTGGAAAATTGTATATTGTCTTAGTAACCCTGTACGATCTGTATGACACAGTGATACCTGTCTGTATGTTCAAACCTTATGTAACAATCCCCGGGTTGCCCCTGAAAAAGGGACCTTCGGGGCCCAGCGGGCCTACCCGGTTAACAAAATTTAATAAATAAATAATAAATAACTTTTTCCCTCATTTTTGGAACTGACGCAATCTTGTTTTTATTTTTATTCTATCCTGCATAGGTTACTGTTACCATCTCCGTCAATACTCTAGGCCTGTTTTACTTTGACAATTCACTATCATCCTCCCTGTACTGTTGCAATACAACACTGAGGATTTCAAAATAGCTCAAGTCTATAATCTCACTTTCTTTATCTTGGTTCCTGTTCTGTAGTAGTCAGTGCTATGATATCACAGTAGACAGAAGTTTTAACAATATGCGAGACGTATTTCCCCATCAACACTTGCTACTTTCTTTACTGTGTCATTGCTATTGTTGCCATCACAGCCTCACTTCATGAGTTCACTGCATTATTAACATAACAGTCTCAGTGCTATCTTTGTTTACAGGGTTATAGTTTACTTTTCTAGCAAACAACATAAAACATTCCACTCCCTATTATTTGAAAAAAAGACTTGTTTCTGCAGCTGAAAGCACATAAGAAAATGTACGTTGCTAAGTGAGACAAACGGCTTGAGAAGCTAAGAAATAAAGATAACATTTGGGGCCCTAACTAGTACTTTTCTTGAAGCAGTCAGTTAAAGTCTGAAGTCTTTAGACTTCGTGATACAGACACTTTAGTTCCTTGTCAACAGCCATAGCCAGCGATTTAAAAAAAAAAGGAACGTGAAAGAAAAACAGAGGATAACAGAAACGGGCCTACAAATAGAGTGGTATGTACAATACAAGGCATCTTATAAACAATGTATTGGATACAACAGCATAAACAATAAACTAGAAAGAAATTTAAAAAGAAGGACAGCTGTAGAAGCAAAAAATCTGATGGTATGATAACTATTTAAAGGCTGAGTAATTCACAAAGGGTTTCATATTTCTCTAGGAAGAAATAACACCATAAAGATCAACAATAAAACTGAAAATGTCAATAGCGTCTGATACCCAGGTATGGGTATAACAGATATATATTGTTTCATCGTTTTAAGTGGAGCAAAAGAGAAATTAAGTACTAGTGGTTATGCTTCATGAATGTATAAATATGTTAGATAAGTGGAATAATATAAAATACGTGTAGCAATACTTGATAAATACAGTGTAAATGATGGCAGCATTAAGTACACAGCATCCAAAGATGTAGTGAATATTACAGTATATATTTAAGTGAACGGATTGTAAATATTATTTATGTATTTTAACTATAGATCCTTGCCCCTGAAGAAGCCCAGAAAGGGAGAAACGGGCGTGGTCAAGGGATCGTAGAGTTAAGAATAAACTACAATAAAAGAGACTAATAGGACATTGAATGCGTGGCTGGTTCCTGCTTGATTTTGGATACCATACTTTCTGTCTTTACCAGCCCAGTCAGAAAAGAGCTCTGTAAAATACTTGGAAGGGGACCCACTGAACTGTCTTTTTATAGCCCTTGTTGAACCTGATCCGGGATGCTAGGGGGTCAGGATTTATGCCCTGTGTTGCAGGATGGTAGGGTTGAGCAGAGGAGGAGAAGACAAAAGAAATGGCTGTCCTGTTTAGTGTTCCTCCCCAGTGAAGCATGAGAGTCAGTAAGGAGCAGTGCAGGTGAAGGAGCTGCTGAGAGGTAGGACGCAGTGTGTGAAGTGCTGGGAACTGCGGCCTCAAGGTTGCTGCTGCTCGAATTTGTGAGCCCTCGGCTCAGTTGGTGAAGTCCAGCTATTTCACCCGTTTGGCCCTGAGTAATGTGCTGTGGTTTTGGACATAGTTTCAAGTGCCTGTCTCCAGTTGTGCCCCCAGCTCCACTGGGCTGTTTTTTTTTTTTGTCTTAAAATAAATTTATTTTACCAGAGTGTATGTCCCGACTGATGAAATTATGCTGCTTTTTCAAATGGGGATGGCCTCCCCCAGCTGAGTACCCAGGTTTCAGTCTGTCCCTCAGAGCTGTGGTAGCTGTTGCTGACAGCAAGTCATCAAGTAAGAACCCTGTTTACCTGCGCTTTAAGGTATGTGCCATCTTTTATTTGCTGTCATGATGGTCAGCTGTTTGTGCCCCCCTCCATTCCCTATTTAAACAGCAGGGCCCTAGACATAGGCTGGAGGGGGGGCTTACATACCCAACCTTGTTTTGTTTCAAATCCTTGATCTACTCTTATTGCATACTTCCAGAACATAAGGAACATCCCCACTCATGATGCACCTCTCTCTTCTCCTCTCCTCTCCTCTCCTCTCCTCTCCACTCCTCTCTTCCCACTGCATCTTGAGTGTCTAGACTGTGTTGGTGGTGTTCCCAAGTCCAGCAAGATGCAGTGGTAGTTGATTGAGGACTGTACACAAACAGATTTTTGTGTGGTAACACCAGTTTAATGGGCAGTCTATGTTCCACTTGTGTAAAGAGAAAAGATGCCAGACTCAAACTATCAGCTACATCAGCAAAGTCCACAGGGTGTGAGCAATCATCAAATGTGTTCTTTAAACTACAGACACTTTGAGGCCTAAGGGGGTGGACAGTGTCTTTTAAGTGACTTACCCAAGGTCACACAGTGACTGGCTCTGCTGAGGTTTGAACCTGTGATTTCCCAGTTCCCAAGCCAGTGCTCTAACCACTAGAGCACACTGCCTCCACCAGTTTTGTTAACCTCCTCATTCTAGGTTTCGACACCAGCTGCAGTGATCTACATTATGATGGCCAAACAAATTCATAACTAAAAGCCAGGGAATATCTCAGAACCCAGCGTTACAAGTACCTTTCTACTGAGAAGCACTCTGGGCTGGGCTGTGATGTCAGCATTGTCTCATCCCCCAGGCTGCTGCTGTTGTCAGAGCACTGCTGCCTGTTAGATGGAGATTTATGCAACATCAGAACATGGTTATCTCTATGCTGTCCAGATGGAAAGCTCACTGATTCCTAAGGCTTTTTATGAAGCAGACTAAACAATGCATACAGCAAAGAATTCTGGGTTTTTTGTTTGTTTGAGGAGGGTATGGAACTAGGTCTTGTATAGTGTAGTGTCTTTCATACAAAACTGCATCCCAAGGTGTTTTACAATCCAGGAGGGAAGGGGACAGAATGTTGCTGCCATTAGGCATAGGAAGATTCGAACAGTACAAAATTGCATAGAAACACAGACTTTGTTGGCAGAAAAGGACCCGTAGATCCATGTAATCGGCTCCTTTCCTATCATAATACCTCTGATTCTACTTGATCACTGTCAGCCTTCCCTCCCTCCTTTCCACTACCTAATTTTCCCTTGTGCCTATCCCACGCACAGTTGAAGCTCACCACAGTCTTTGTCCCCAGTGCCTCCTCTGGCAATTTGTTCCAGTCGTCCACAATCCTTTTCATGAAGAGGTATTTCCACACATCTCTCCAAAGTTTTCCCCCTTTAGCTTAATTGCATGACCTCATGTTCTAGTGCCATTCTTCCTCCGAAAGAGACACCCCCTACACCTTGTTCAGGACTGTGAAGTACTTGTAAGTCTCAATCGTGTCACCTGTTGCTCACATCTCCTCCAGGGAGTACATGTTGAATTCTTGCTGCTTTTCATGATATGGCTTTTGTGCAGCCCTCACACCATGTTGGTTGCCCTCCTCTGTACAGCCTCCATCTCGTCAATGTCTTGGCAGAGGTGGGGCCTCCAGAACTGGACACAGTACTCCAGGTGGGGCCTCACTAATGAGCGATTCAGTGGCAGCCCCACCTCCCTCCTCCAGCTAGGAATCCCCTTCCCAATGCACCCCAGTATCCCACTAGCCTTTCCTACTGGCTTGTCACACTGTCCAACTACCCTGAGGTCATCAGCTATGGTGATCTTGAGGTCTCTTTCTTGCTTGGTGACTGTAAGTACCTCTTCCCCATCCCATACTCAGCTCCTCAGTTTCTTCACCCCAGGTGCATAACCATGCACTTCTTGGTATTGAAACCCAGCTGTCACACCCTAGACAACTCCTCTAGTTTCCCCAGATCTCTTTGTATTTTCTCTACCCTTTCCTGAGTGTCCACCCTGTTGCATATTTTTGTATCATCTTCAAAGAGACAAACCTTTCCTTCCAGCTCCTTGGCAATGTCACTTATGAAGATGTTGAAGAGGACTGGTCTCAGCACCAATCCCTGTGGCACCCTGGTAGTCACTCTCCCATCCCCTGAGTGTCTGCCATTTACCACCACCCTTTGCCTCCTATTCCTCAACCAGTTAAAGACCCAGCTTGTCATACCATTAGAGTGGATCACCACCATACTTCCACAGATACTGAGAATTTCAGAAGAGGATCCTGCTTTTCTAACAGAAAAAGTATATCAGATCACCCCCAGGAGAGTGGTAGCAGATGGAGCAGGGCTATGGACTCTTGATTGTCTGTAACAGTGTGAAGGTGAGGGGCAGACTCCTAGCTATTGACAAATGGAAAAGGGACTGAAAGTATGGAGATGCCTCCCTCTCACTGTTCCCCAACCTCTCATACTCTTGTACTCGACAAGACAATGGAGAAAAGCATTTGATCAAGTCTGGGGTGCTTTATGAGCCATGAAGCTTCAGGACCAGCTCCTGGTCCCAGCAAAGCTTAAGAGTAGCTGGTATGGTCATTCTTATTTGTTCAAATTTACTTCTTCAATGACCCAAGAGAAGTAGAGAAACTAGTTCAGCATATTGAGAGAGAAATTGTGGGTACAGAGGACACTGGCATTGAAGCAGCAATGGAGTGACAGCCCTCAATGTAATAGTTGTTCCATGCAATCCGAACTGTGAGTTCTGATATGGGGACCTTTAGTAACCTTATGGCTTGTGCCCCAAGTTACTGTTGAACATGTTGCTTAGTCTGATTGTTTTTTTCAAACGTTGCAGTTGCTATGAGCTGGTAATCCCCGGGCTTGCAAAGAACACTTTCCCTCCCCTGCTATGGATGGCCTAAGGGGATATAAAATTATTTTATGAAATTTGTAGTATCTGGACATTACCATCCTGCATTATTTATTTATTTAAACTTTGGTAACTGGGAAAGACACACTGAGTCGGGGCTCGTTTCCAGGTGCGACCCGGGGATTCGGAGTTATAATACAAACAGAGGGAGAGAACAGACACAGCAATTATAACAAAGTCAATCAAATACAAACAGAGAGAGAGAAAACAGACACAGCAATTATTATTTTTTTTTTTACTTTATTTCACTCCGGTCATGGCCCGTGGAACCTCTCACGGGCATTCTGCCCGTATTCTGCCCACCTGAGGCCCCCTTGATCTATGCCTCCTCTCTCCTTCCCCCACAGCAAGCACCCGTGGTTTAACCCATCCAGGGTGAGTTGCTCCCTCCTCTTTGGATGCTCTTCTAAGTCAGTCTCTGGCTGCAGGTGACGGCCCCGATGGAGGAACTGGAAGGCCAGTCGAGGTGAACCTGGCTGAGGGCATGGGGAACAGGTGCCGTCACCTGTTCCACAGAGCCGGTGTTTTCCCTGTTCTGGTGGTGGCTTCCCCCCTCCTTCCTTGTGTGAGCACGCCTGGTGCATGGCAACCCTGCCTGCACCACCCAAGCTGTACAATGTGCAGCTCACAAACTGCAGCACTCCCAATCTCCAACGGGAGCCGCTGGTGTGCCGGGCTATCCCTTGCCCTCCCCCTGGGGAGGAGAGCCACCCTATGGGTGCTCAGTCCTCTACCCACCCCTGCCAACCCCCGGCGCCCATGCTCGCTTCCGAACTCGGGTCATCGGTGTGGCACGAGGTGTGGTGTCCAGTGCCTCAACCCTCAGTGCCACCAGGCCGGCTCAGACACAGCAATTATAACAGAGACGAGCAAATACAAACAGAGGGAGAGAACAGACATAGCAATTATAACAAAGTCAAGCAAATGCAAACAGAAAGAGAGAGCAGTAACAACAATTATAACAAACTCAAGCAAATACAAACAGAGAGAGAGAGACAGAACAGTAACAACAATTATAACAAAACAAGCAAATACAGAGAGAACAGTAACAAGAATTATAACAAAGTCAAGCAAATACAAACAGAGAGAGAGAGAGAGAGAACGGTAACTGCAATTATAACAGAGTCCAGCAAATACAAACAGAGCGAGAGAACAGACACAGCAATTATAACAGAGTCAAGTGCTATGGAGTAAGAATAGGATCAAAATCATACACCCAGTAACTACAGCAAATAATAACAAACAGGGTAGGCAGGTCAGCAACTCAAATAATGTGTCAGAAGAAGGAGACTAGGATGCTGTCAGGGGGAAAGGGGGTAGAGGTTGAGGAGGCAGCACAGGAGCAAGGTGGGAAAGGAGTGTATCAAAGCAAATGCTTTAGGGTTGGAAGTGAGGGTGAATGGCGAGTGGTTGGGGAGAGCTGATTCCAGAGGAAGGGGAGTCTGTGGGAGAAAGCTGACAGACCAGAAGTTGAGTGGAGGTGAGGCAGGAAGAAAGAGCAGGAGTCTCTGGAAGTGCAGCGGGTAAGAGAAGGGGGCTGCTAGGGAAAGGAGGGAGGAAAGTTAGGAGGAGAGGCTCCCAAACCAGTATTTGGCTAAGAAAGCCAAGCAATGGGTCAGGCAATGATGGGGTAGAGGTGAAATAGCGAGGGAGGAGTATAGAGAGAAATGATGTGTACGATGGGGGGAGTTAGAAGCGAAGTGGTAGAAGGAGTTCAGGAGAGTATCAAGCCTGGACAAGGACACTGTGGGGGTAGTACCGTAGACTATGTCAGCATAGTCAATTACTGGGAGAATCATTTTGTGACTAGCTCATGATGGCTAGGGAGGTGGAAGCTGTCTCTCTGTTTTGGTACAATATGCCTAATTTAGGTCAGAGTTTAGAGCATATGGCAGCAGTGTGGGAGGAAAAATCGATATTGTTATCCAGCCATACTCCAAGGTATTTCTATGCAGTGACTACTTCGAGGTTGGAGCCATCAGGGGTGGAGAACACAGGGGAGGGTCCGGAGCTTATCCAGCTTTTGCCTTGTCCCAAATGTCATAGAGATGGTTTTCTTAGTATTGACTCTAAGATTAGCGTGGAACCAGTTGAGGAGGGACATTGGTGAAATCCTGCTGAACAGGGTCCTGGACATCAGCGGTGATAGATGCCGGGGGTATAAGATGTACCTTACTGGGATTTTACTCTTATTAACTTTGCATAGTGTGGGCCTCCATCGTAAATACATTTTTTGCAGATACTGACTTTGGCCTTTCAGCATGGTACTTAAGATGGCCACCTTCTTGTGTGACCCGCATGGCGGAGTAATGGTGCAGTAGCTTTTCGTTGCACAGGTCAGATTGTTCACATGGGCCAACACCATAAGCAACAAAGGCAGGGTGACTTTCTAATTGAGTACCACACCACATACATTAGCCAAATACCCTTGCATGTATGTTAAGTATACATAGTGGCCACTTAATTTTCTTATGGTTTGGAGTGTCAAAGTTTTGTATTCATGGTTTGCCGGAGGGAGCGGTGGATATTCTTTTCTCCCACACAGTGCCCACACATTTACATGCTCTGTTTAAGCAGGTGTACTAACACCATTTATCAAACTGTTGTGGCTACTTGGAGGTTCAGTTTAATACTGTTTAAATTAGATATAATTAGTTGTTCAGATATTTGGCTCCCCTGCGGGGGAAAACATTACTACTAATAATAAATGTGCATCGCTTATGTGGGTTACAGGGTGTCTTAGGGATGGTTGGTTGATGGGGTATTGACTTATGAACAACTGTATACAGTAATCCTATAATACTCGGTGCTGTTTATTTTTTTTTTTTTTTATTGAGATATTCAGAAGACCTTTGAGTCAGAGACTCATTTACAAAGTTTCCACGTCATACATAGGACAGAGACAGGAACAATATTTTTACAGGGTACTGTACATAACATTAAAATTACAGTTCGCTAACATGGTTTACTCACTTGTTCAGTGGATACACTACTCATCCAGGATACATGCTTTACAAGAGATTAGCACAGCCATAAGGCAGCAAGGAGGTGTTGAAGTGGGGCTGCTTGTCCAGAAAAAAGAATTGCTTGTGTAGGCCATTGGCAAGGAGGACTCAGAGCTGCTCTGGGTCAATTGCAGTCACAAAGGTTGGAGGCCAGTAGGTGATTTCTTAGCCTAGCTTTGAAAGAGCCCAGCCTTGCTTCATCAATTATTAGGCAGGGGAGTGCGTTAGTCCAGGAAGGGGCTCTGTAGCTGAAAGTTCGCTGGAATTGGGATGTCCGTCCACGGGGTACACATAGCAGAAGTTTGTTCATGCTACGAGTAGTTTTGCCAAGTGGTGTTAGGCAGATAATTTGGTCCAGGGCAGGGGGAGTGAGGCCTAGGATTACCTTTTTGGATATTATACAGGTGTGATACCTGATTCTGTTGTCCAAGTTTAGCCAGTTTGTGGCGCTGTAGAGGGAGCAGGTGTGAGTGAAACAGTCACATCCAAGGATGAGATGGCAGGCTTTGTTAAGCACAAGCTGGAGTCTGTTAAGGGCTGTGGAGGGCGCGGCACTGTAGACTAGAATGCCATAGTCTAGCAGGGAGAGGATAGAGGAGTTTATGGTAAGTTTTAAAGCTTCAGGGGTGAGGCAGTATTTTTACCGGTACAGTACGCCTAGCCTGGAGCTAAGGGCTGTTGATAGGTGCAAGATATGGTGATTAAAGTTGAGGGCAGGGTCCAGTGTGATCCCTAGATATTTAAAGTTGCTAACTTGTTCAAGAGGGGTATGATTAGCAGTGTGACATTGAGGGCAGAAGTTTTTGAGTGGCTTCTGGGGATGGGAGAAAATCATAACTTTAGTCTTATTGTAGTTAATAATAAGACGCTGGGCAGTGAGTCAGTGTTCGATTTCACGGAAAGAGTGTTGAAGAGTTTGGTGGAGTTTGAGGGGTGCAGGGTCAGAGGTGAACAGGACCGCATCATCTGCATACATGAGCAGGTTCCCGGGGCAGGCCAACGGGAGGGAGTTAAGGTATAGGCTGAAAAGTAAGGGTCCAAATATGGAGCCCTGTGGGACACTGGAGCAGATAGGGAGGCGGGGGACAGGACAGGGCCAACTTTGACAATCTGAGATCCATCGGAGAGATAGCTGGTCAACCAGTTTATGGTATCATTGGAGAACCCTGTGTAAGCCAGGGTGTTCAGTAGTAGGGCATGGTTAATGGTATCAAATGCCTTAGATAGGTCCACGAAGATGGCGCCAGTGAGGTGGCCATGGTCTAAGGCAGAGTGGACATGGGAGGTAAATTCAAGGAGGGTGGTGGTGGTACTATGACCCTTACGGAAGCCATGCTGCTGTCTGGATAGGAGATTGTATTTATTAAGGTGGTCAGTAAGTTGGTTGGTGACTATGCGTTCTAGTGCTTTAGAAAGGGGAGGTAGAATAGAGATGGGGTGGTAGTTGTTTGTGGATGTGCGGTCCCCACTTTTATGGATGGGTGTGATGTAGGCCACTTTCCAGCGGGTGGGGAATTTCCCTTGACAGAGGGAGTGGTTGAGAATGTGGGTGAGTGGGGCCAGGACTTCCAGGAGAGTGAGGCAAAGAAGTCTGAGGTCCAGGGAATCATGACTATAGTGATGGTGGCTAATGGCTTTGGTAAGGTAGGGCTTAGCAGCCTCTGGGGTGAGGACTCATAGGTAGAAAGGCGCAGCAAGGGGCGGATGGGGGGGCTATATGGGCTGCGGGGGATCGAAGAAGTTTGGGGGGAGCACACGGGAGAGAGCAGTGAAAGCGGAGTTTAGGGCCGAGGCTATACTGAGGGGGTCAGTGGAGAGGTTTTCATCAACTTGCATTAGGTCAGGTGGCAGGTTTGGGGCTTTTCCGCATTAGCTCCTTATTGTTTTCCCAGAACTTGCATCCAGTGCCCCATGTGGAGGTTAAGATAGCTTTGTAGTTTAGTTCGCTTTGGCGGTGCGTATGGCCCAGGTGCACTTGTTTCTGGCCTCCCTATATCATTGCCTGTCTAGAGGCCATTGGGTCTCATTGGCAAGGTGCCATAGGGTGTCACAATGTTGTAGTTAGCCTTGGAGGTGCTCTGAGAACCAGGGGGCCTGATTTCCCTTGGACATTGTTTTGGTGAGGGGGGGGTGAACTGGACACAGGCTGCATTGAAAGTGGTGATAAATAGTTCAAGGGCGTGGTCTGGATCGAGGGTGTTTGTTAGTGGTGTCCAGTCCCAGTCTCTGAGGTGGGCCTTGAGTTGGGCTAGTTTACCAGGCCCTAGTTTGCGTTGTGAAGTAATTTTTCGAGGGGTTTTGAGGGGAGTACCAATCCAGTTGCATAGTACTGGTGAGTGGTCACTAAGGGCGTCAGGGAGGACTAGGGTGCTGGTTATTTTGTGGGGGCGGTTGGTGAATACTAAGTCTAGTAGGGAGAATGTCCCTGTGCGGGCATGTAGCCGGGTGGGGGTTTTGACAATCTGTGAGAGGTCAAGAGCCGCAGCCTCGTTGATGTAAGGGGTGACTGTTTTGGCCAGCCAATTTATGTTGAAATCCCCCAATAGTATTTTTTCATGCTTTGGGGGAATGGTAGCGAGGTAGGACATGATGGCTTGGAAGGCTAGCTTCTGGTCTCGGGTAGGACATAAGCAGTGGTGATGAGGAGAGGGGAGGTTGACTTACTTAGCGTTAATGTTAGGGTGAGTGCCTGAGCCCTGGAAGTTAGTTGGGGCAGGGGGAGTAGGTGGCCAGTGAGCGAGTCCTTGAGGTAGATAGCGCAGCCTCACCCTCGCTTGCCCACTTGGTCGGAGCGATAGAGGCGGTATCTGAGGAGATTTACTGCCGAGTCAGGGACAGAGGGGGAGAGCCAAGTTTCACTCAGAGCAATGATATCAGGGTGATGCTGGAGTAGCCACCCCTGAAAGGAGTCCCATTTTTTTTGAAGGCTGCAGATGTTTAGTGAGGCAATGCGTAGCCCATCTCCTGGGGATGGGTGGGATGGTAGGGGATTTATTGGGCCAGGGTTTGGGTGGACATTTCCAGTCAAAAGCAGAAGAAGTATGAGTGACCTGAGGTGGTAGTATCTAGCTCGCGGAGATTGTCTACGGCATTTATGCAGCATGTGTCCTATGGTGGGTATAGGGAGTTTCAGGGTAGGGGGCAGCTAGGAGGAGTAAGTGTGGAAGGGGGGTTGATGTGGTGAGGTGTGGACGGGGTTGGCTGGAGAAGGAGGGGCCCAGAGGGTTTATTGCCGTGGGAGATGGAAACCAGGGTGAGGGTGTAGATGTTGAAATGTCTGTGTAAGTATGTGGTGTATGGGGGTGCTGCGGACTGTTTTTCCGCCTGGGTTTGTAAAGGCTGGTAGCTCATGTGTAGTGGGGGAGGGGTGGGGTAGAGGTGCCAGGCTGTATGAGGATAGGAAGCGTCAGTTTTGCTCCCTCTGCCATGTAATGGGGAGGAGGATGAGGTGTTTGAAGGAATAGTAAGAGGAGGGTGATGAGTGTGAGAGGGAGCATGGTTGGGCTAGGGAGCTATATAAGAGTCAGGTCTGTAGTATGCAAGAAGGGGGCCTCTAGTGGTGGGAGAATATAAGTTGCAGATGGGAAAGTTGACTGATACGTTATTTTGTGATCATGTGATCAGAAATCTACCTATATATTGGAATGCCGACCAAGGGTGGTGGTGGGGTCAGTGGGGAGCCGAACGCGTAGCGTTCAGCGGGGCAAAGCCAGCGGTTCCTGGACATGGTTGCAATCGGGGAGGCTGCTCAGTAAGTACCTGGCACAGTGAAAATCAGCGCTCCGGTTTCTGTGGGGTGGGGGAGAGCTGGCAGGAGCCCTCGCGACCTCCTTGTAAGCACCGGAGGGGTTCTGTGTAGGAGAGAGAAAGACAGTGGGAGTTAAAATAGGTAGGAAGGGGAGTTTCACAGTGGGGGGCGGGGCTGGGCTGTATCGGGAGTAGAGATTGCCCAGAAAATTCACTTCATCAACTAAAGGGGAGTTTAAATATGCAGTTTGTAGACAAAGAATATGCAGTTTGGAGACAGAGTCTAAAACAGCTAAACTACAAGATACCTTAAAGTAAATAATTAAATTAACTTCAGTAAAGCTGCAGTTGGCAAGTCAATTTAAAAGTCAAAAAAACTATCTCTACATCTGTGCCGATACTTTTTGTTCTTAAAGTCTTTAAAGTCTTGTGAGAGAAAAAAGGCACCAAAGCAGGAAATTCAAAAAATCACAGCCAGCGGTTCCTGGACATGGTCGCGATCGGGGAGGCTGCTCAGTAAGTACCTGGCACAGTGAAAATCGGCACTCCGGTTCCGTGGGGTGGGGGAGAGCTGGCAGGAGCCCTCGTGACCTCCTTGTAAGCACCGGAGGGGTTCTGGAACAGTGAAAATCGGCGCTCCGGTTCCGTGGGGTGGGGAAACTGAATAGATAAGGAATGTAATAATGTGCATCTCCCCCAATGTTGTAGCACTGGGAAAGGTGTTCCAATATATGCCTTTATTGGAGGACAAGTGGTACATAATTTATCTATCCTTTCATGCAACCTTTATTGTAAGTTTTGCTTGCAAAATTTATAAATAAAAAGTTAAAAAAATGCCATAAGCCACTAATTTATGGGCAACTCTGATTGACACTGAAACCTGAGAAGTGTTTTTATTTACATTACATGAATATATGTATTAGTGTTATTTTTTTTAGTAAACTTTTTATTCAAGATTTTTTTTTCCAAAACATACATCTCAATAATTCAATCCAATAATCAAGAACCTTTCAAATATTTTCAAGTAGTTTTTTAACATTCATGTAAAATATGGGTTCTATATGCTACAATAAGTATTATATTCCTGTTAAAGAGGAACTCGGTATCATAATAAAGAGAATAATGGATAGGTTAGTATCCATTACCAGGAGTAATACCATTGAGAGGCTCTGGACACAGGAACCTCGAGAGTAAAGCTCGAGAGGTTCCAATGTGTCCAGAACCTCGAGATGGTAGAACTTCTCGGTAATGGACACTAAGCTGTCCATTATTGTTTTTAATATATGGATCCCTTTTTTTTTTTTTACACATTCTGTGATGGTCGCTCACTTCAGTCTAGAAGTTTCTCAGTTCCGGATGAGCGCCGCACTGTCTGTCTCCGTCTCCCACCTGGCTGTACTGTTGCGCTTTGTCTCTGCCCTCGGTACACTCGTTTTTCATAAAAGTGTATGCAGTCCTACCTTTTGTTTTTCGGTACCACAGGATGAACCAGATAATTCCCTTTTTTCACAGGAATAAAGGAGAAATACTGATAGCCCCTGAGGACATAGTACGGTGACGCTAAGCGAGACACGGCCGCCACGTTTTTAAAAATGTTCTGCCCGCCCACAGAGGGAAAGTGTCCAATGATGGACCACGCTGTTTGAGTGGCACTTCCAACATAGCCAGCCATCGAAGACTGCTACGCTTGCACTTTTCATTTTCAGTGGTAATAGTATCGTTCAGAGCACCAAACGATAGTATTACGGGCTCAGAACGATACTATTATCACTTTTGAACTGTGCTATTATCACTGGTGACTGATAGTATTACCACTTGCTGTCCAGTGCTATTACCGGAATTTTTTTGTATGCTTTAGTGTAGTATTAAATTGCATATCCATATATTAAAAAAAGTTAACAAACACTAGATTTACAGCCATTATTTTTTAACTTTATTGTCGGTTAGTTCATGGTTATTTTTGTTACTCCACCTACTGTTGATCAACTCAGTATTGTAGATAATGCAGCAATTATTTCTCCGAGTCTTTCAAAATGTATCTAACGCTCCCCTGATAACCACACAATTGTTGTTTGTGATATCTCAGTCTGTTGTCATGGTGAGCATTATGATGTCATAAACAAAGGCATTGTGAGGTTAACAGGGGAGAGGTAAATGCAGTGTCAGTGGCTCAGCAGGTAGCACACTCACTTCTGAGACTGGAAGATCAGAAGGTACTGTGTTCTAGCCCCACACGGGGAACATGGGATAATTCCCAATACTGACACTGTAGTGCATCCGGGGGGGGGGGTGTTGCACTCCTGAGGTGCTGTCTCTCAGATCAGACGTTAAATCGAGGTCCCGTCTGCCTGTTCTGGTGGATGTTAAAGATCCCATGGCACTTCTCTATCAGAGCAGGGGAATTTCCCAGGTGTCCTGGCCAAATTCCCCCCATTCACTAAAAATACCACCAACAGCGTAATCTGGTTCTGTAAGGCAGTTTACATCTGTACAAATATTCCCCTTCCCTTGCCCCTGGGTCACACCTGGAAATGAGCCATGGCTCAGAGTGCCTCTCCTGGTCACAGACTTTCAAAAAAAAAAGTTTTCAAATGTTTATGATACAAACTTTTAGAAGGACTACCAAGATGTGCTCTAAAACCTGGAAAGGAACATTAAATATGAAAAAAAGTATTCTCTACTAAATTGTAACAGCTGAAACATTTATGAAACCACATGCTGAAATGCAGAGTTGCTCTTTAAAGGGAAGCTGTCATTTAACTTTGGCCTCCGGTTACTCTGTTACTCTTCTGGCAGAAAAGCGCCTTTTTTCATAAGGCAGAAAGTAATTTAATTTAATTTATAAAAATCCGCTACCCGGAAATATAGCGGAGGCTTGAGCGGCTCCATTAAGTGTAGTGGTGCGGCGTGGCACTGTGCGTTTCAATGCATTTGTATAGAAGAGCACAGTGCGGCGACGCACCGTGCACTTCAATGCATTTGTATAGTAGAGCACAGTGCGGCGCCGCACCGTGCACTTCAATGCATTTGTGTAGTAGAGCACAGTGCGGCGCCGCACCGTGCACTTCAATGCATTTGTATAGTAGAGCACAGTGCGGTGCCGCACCACTACACTTACACTTTATGGAAAAAGGTGCTTTTCTGCCAAAAGCTTAACTGGAGGCTAAAGTTTGCAGGGCCGGGAGTCCCTGCAAATGATAGCTTCCTTTTAAGCAATATAAATACATTCAGTAGATCAAAACAGTTGTCTTTTTATCTTTTCTACCTATCAACAGTGAACACAGTAGCTCTTCCTATTCTAAATCTAACCAAATAAAGAAGGGCCTCCACATTTAATCAAATTTGTGATATGCATTTTTGATTCTAAGGCTCGTTCATAAAGACATGTATTTAATCCTTTCATCCATGCTTAATAAAGTTCTGCCTTTCCAATTAAGCAAGATTAATTTTTTGAGACAAATTGCCAACATAAGCCATTTCTTTTCTTCGTAGGTTAAGCTAGGCAAGGAAGATGTGCCCCCCAGTTTAAAAGTTATTGGTTTAGGGATAATTTGTATACATAGCACTTGTGTGGCGATTATTGCAAGTAGGGACCAGCAGAAGTCAGTCTTAGGGTATTCCGATAACATTTCAGAGCTCTGAAATGAACAAGGGACCCCCAATCCCTTTCAAATAAAACAAGTAGCCAATTCAAGCAGAAAGAAAATTAGAATATTTGAAAGATTTGCAATGGTGGTGGTGGTGGCGGCGGCGGGGGGAGTTCAGCACTGAATTCTATGTTTTAGCTGATATGTGTCATACATAAGCAACCCTAATGAGCAAAGAGACAAAAGGTTTGTAAAAGAGCATGGGTCGTGCTGTTATTTTGCTTTCATTAATTGTTTGGGAGAAGTGTGGCTGTCTCCATTGGCAGGCTTCCCACAAATCACCTGCATGTTGGTTGGGGATGGCACCTTATTTAAAGGAAGCCAATTTAGGCAGTTACATTTTGGAATAGAGACCCAACTGATGGGTGGTCTACCATGACATCTGGTGGCTGGGCTTCCGTTCACATCAGAACTCTAACAAGCATTTGTCAATGCCGAATGTTGCTTGCTTGTATGTGCTGTTTAGGTATTTGGAAGTGACAGTTTCATGGCTTCCTCCCAAGACATCCACTGTGTCTTTCCGTTTAGTATTCACAGAAGAGTGGAAGGGGCAAGGGCCACAGCAGTACAGCAGTTGCCAAGGGGGTAAAGAGGTGGACAAAAGAGTCCTGCAGGAGCTCACTAAATTGAAGGTAGACAAAGCGATGGAACTAGATGGCATACGCCCAAGGATATTAACAGAACTGCGAAGGGAGATAGCAGTACCTCTGGCAGCCATGTTCACTGAGTCATTCAACATAAGTGAATTGGAGAAGGGCACATGTGGTCCCTCTACACAAGTCCGGCAGCAGGGAGGAGGCAGGGAACAATAGGCCATTCAGCCTCACCTCAGTAGTGGGGAAGATCATGGAGACATTGCTTAAAGAAAGGATAGTGGGGCATCTAGATGCCATCGGAACCCAGGACTATAGACAACATGGATTCACAGTGGGGACATCATGTCAGATAAATCTGGTTGATTTATTTGACTGGGTGACAAAGGAAGTGAATCAGGGTGGGGCAGCGGACAACGCCTACCTTGATTTCAGCAAAGCCTTTGACACCTTCCCATATAGGAGGCTGATAAACTAGCTGGGTAGGCTGGGCATGGGGGAAAGGGTGGTAAACTGGGTTAGAAGCTGGCTAACAGACAGGAGGCAGAGAGTGGTCGTAAATGGTATGCAGTCTAGGGAGAGGGGGCGACCAGTGGGGTGCTGCAGGAATTGGTCCTGGGGCCAGTTCTGTTCAATGTCTTCATTAGTAAAATTGCAGAACATCTGAAGGGAATTTTTTCACCAAATTTTCAACATAACCATTTTAAGACCTCTGCTCATGAACAGTGTCACTGTGATTTTCTTAATTTGTCCTGTACATTGATTTGCTTTTACCGACTGCTCCATTCTATGCTCATTGGGTGGAAACACATTTAGGTGAGATGTGGTAAAATGACAGCTGTACTACTCATAAGAAGGTGTGAGTAAAATGGCAATGTTTAAAATCTGGAGTGAAAATATTGAAAATTTGCTAACTACGGCGTAGCGTAGGAACTGTACAACAGACCGTAAAACAGTAATTTTTGGAATTTTGGCACCAAATTTTCAACAAAGTCATTTAAGACCTTTGCTCTGAACACTGTCACTGTGATTTTCTTAATTTATCCTGTACATTGATTTTAAGACACTGACTGCGCCATTGTGCGCTACATGGGCGAAACATGTTTTGGGTGAGATGTGAAAATGACAGCTGTACTATTTATAAGAAGGTGGCAAAATGGCAATTTTGGAAATCTGGAGTGAAAATATTGAAAATTCGCGAACTTACGAGCGTGCATAGGAACTGTACAACGCACGCTCGTAAAACAATCATTTTTAGGAATTTTTTCACCAAATTTTCAACATAGCCATTTTAAGACCTCTGCTCATGAATAGTGTCACTGTGATTTTCTTAATTTGTCCCGTACATTAATTTCGCACACCGACTATGCCATTCTGGGCTATGTGGGCGGAAACACATTTTGAGTGAGATGTGAAAAATGACAGCTGTACTACTCATAAGAAGGTATGGTAAAATGGCAATGTTGAAAATCTGAGTAGAAAATATTAAAATTTCGCGAACTTACGAGCCTGCATTAAGAACTGCATAATGCACGCTAAATAAAAACAGTCATTTTGAATTTTGGCACCAAATTTTCAACATGGGTTTTGGGACCCCTTCTCATGAATGATGTCACTGTCATGGCAGTATTCAGGCCCAAAGGGTGATTTCGCAGTCACTGTGCAGTCACTGCGCGAAATCACCCTTCGGGCCCTAATAACGCCATGACAGTGACATCATTCATGAGAAGGGGTCCCAAACACCCCATGTTGAAAATTTGGTGCAAAAATTCCAAAATGCCTGAGATATGCAATAAAGTTGAAACCCCTATCTAGCCCATTATACAGCTTACCGGCATTTCCTCAGTTCGGTCGGCTTTGAAGAGTGCAGGCGTGTTCCCGGTCCACCAAGATCGTCGTGCCAGAGTCCGGAGGTAAGTATGGGGTGAGGGGGTGTGGGGAGGCTGGGTGCGGTGGGTGAGTGCGGGTTGTGGAGGGTTGGGAGGCGGCGCAGGGACCGTTTTTGTTTTACAGGTTTTTTAAAAAAAGACGCTAGGGACGTTGCCACGCTAGGGTGGGCCCTCAGCATGGCACAAGGATGTTGGGGCGTTCGGTTGATGGGGGATTGGGCACCCCGTCATTGGCGATTTGTTGCCACCTGTGGGTGGGCTCCCAGCGTGGCACAAAGCTGGCGTTCAGCCGACCAGGGGTTAGGCACCCCGTTGGCCAAGGACTACTTGCCATGCTGGGGTGGGCTCCCAGCATGGCACCCCTACTACTAAGGGGCGCAGCTCAGCCCGACGGGATTGGGCACCCGTCGGCTATACAATGCGTCGCGGGCATATGCGCATGCATGTGTCTGTGGGGGGGTAGCGTGAGCAGCCGACATCTTATCGGTGCTCACCGAAGCATAGCTCCTTTCAATCGGAAGTTACTGCATTTGGAGCTTGTCATAGACAGCTCCAAAATGCATTGGCTTACAGGGCCAGCCCAGCAGCACACTGACTGAATTGAGGAGGAGGTACACCCGAAATCTCCAATGATGGCACTATGTTTCTTGCACATGCGTGCAAGCAACATAAAAATGAACACCAAGGAACCACCACTTCCCCTTTGAGATAAAAGAAGTAAGTAGCCAATCCAGGCTGCAAGAAAATTATAATATTTGAAAGATTCTGGATTGGGTGGGGAAGGGTGTGCACTGAATTCTCTGTTTTAACTGAAATGTGCCATGAACCGGTAGCACCTCTAATGAGAAAAGTGATAAAACATTTGTGAATGAGCAATGGTGGAGCTGCTCACTGCATTTGTTTAATATTTTGGGAGCTATACGGCTGTCTCCATTTCCAGACTTCCCACCAGTCACCTCCACATTGGTCGGGGATTTCACCTTATTTAAAGGAAGCCAGTTTACTCATTGCACCTTATTTGAAAGAAGCCAATTCAGTCGATTACATTTTAAAACTAGAGACCCAGCCAATGGGTGGTACACTGTGATGTTTGGTGGCTGGGCTTAAATTCACAGCAAACCTCTGACATGAACACCATGAGACCCCCACTTCCCCTTTGAGGTAAAATAAGTAAGTAGCCCACTCAGGCAGAAAGAAAATTGTAATGTTTGAAAGAAAGGCAGGGTGCGGGAGAGGGTTTGCACCGAATTCTCTGTTTGAATTGGTCCACGGTGCAGCTCCTGCATCCATGGTGAGCTCCATCGGGGATGAGACATCATCTCCATTTAGCCCATCATATGTACTGGAGGCAGAGCAGCCTGTTGGGTTGGTAGGATCAGAGGGTTAACAGCATCACACTGTGCGCTAACAGAGCTTTCCTCCTTTGTTTCTCCCTGGATGTCGGCATGCAAGGCATCATTGAGAATATGTGAAAAACAACAACAATTATTTTCCTGGATGTCCACAGTCTTTCAAGTGGCTGCTGCTCTATAGTATATTTATTTATTGAAATGTTTCACCAGGAAGGCATTCTGAGCAACAATTTGCTCATCTCCCGGGTGGCAACTTTTCTGTCAATTTTATATATTATTATGGCCAATTGATAACGAAACGTGGGCACCGGTCAACTAACAAGCCGCCCATGAATTATAATGGAGCATGCCCCTGTGCTCTCACTGGCATCTCATCATAACGTTGGTGAGCGCGGGGGTGGCACTTGTAACAGGGAAGTCCATGGGACCCTGTTACAACAATTTTACGAGGGATACAGTTTTTTTGTTAACTGGATTATATTTGGCAAGGTTCAAAATTCTACACTCCTGTGGTGGTAAGGCACCTATATTTCAGGTGCAGTGCCTTTGATTACTGAATCTCTTTAACTACAAGTGCAGTAGAGATTAGGGGTCAGCCATAACAGAAGTGCAAGTTAACTACAAGTGCATTACAGATTAGGAGTCTGCCATAGCTTGGGCTACGTAAGGGGAGAAGGGAACATGAGAGAGAGGTAGGTATGTCGGTAGGCAGAGAAGCAGGGTGGTGGTGGAAGAGGATGGGACAAGGAGGTGAAGGAAGAGGTAGGAGGAGAAAGGTCTGCTGGGGCCTGACCCCTCCAGTATTCTGAGGACCCTGCCTACACAAGACAGGGGTCAAGCACGACAGGAAGGGAGCAGGTTGTGGCAGCGAGAGGCAGAGTACAAAAGGAGGGAAGCAGGTTGTAGACAGCAAGAGGGAATAGGCGTCGGAAGAACAGAAGAGAGGGTGAAGGTGATAGAGAAAAGAGGCCAGGATCCAGCCCATCAGGATGTGGAGAAGTGGAGGGCAGAGTTGGGTTAATGGTGTAAGGCTAGGGTAGGGACTGGCCCTTGGTACAACTTTGAATGAGAAAGAAATCACAGTAAGAGAACAATGGAAGGTCTGAAGGGAAGGAATTGGAGGAAGGGAATGAATGCTGTTTTTTAGGTGGGTGGGGATGGAGCTGCAGCAGGGGCATTGCATGAGTACTGAAGAGGGGTAGGGTTTGTCAGGGGCTTGGGGGGGAGTTAGGGAGGGTTATAGCAGGAACAGCTAGGTGCAAGGAAGTTTTTAAGGAAGAGCTGATGGAGTAGTAGGAGGAGGATGAGTGACGAATTTGTGGGGGGAGGGAATTCTATATTTTTGGGAAGCGGTGAGAGTAACCGGATATAGTAAGGCAAAGGAAGTACTTCTGTAGGTCACCTGGTACATTGTGCAATAAAAGACGGATGAAGGCCCCACTCCTTAACAGAGCAAAATATTTTTCTATTATTATGTATCCGCCAAGGTGTATGTACAGCGTTACGAGGCTGGACACCACTTTATCAGAGATGGCACTCTTAAACGTAGGAGCTGGCTATATCCCTAAACAGTATACAGGCCTAAATATAGCATGGCAGACCCGGCGGTGACAGGAGAAGCAGTGGAATGAGGGGTAAACTGGGTAAGCTGACGCAATGAGCAAGGTGATTTCTGAGATCATACCAATCACCGAAAGAATGAATGTACTACAGTGGAGTGTACTGAAATGTAATGTATCACTGTTCCCTGATGGAGTGGTGTCTGGCCACAAAACTTTGGACATACATCTTGGTGGATCTATAATAAATGAAAAATATTTTGCTCTAATAAGGAGTGGTGCCTTCATCTGTCTTTTATCACATCACAGAGTGCATGCAAAGCATGCTTGCACTCTGAAGAGATGACATCCTCCCCTCCTGTTTGCTGCTCCGACTGCACCAACACCTTTGGCCCCCCAGGTGGCAGTACTGCTGCGGAGTGTATAACTCTTCCACCTGGAGAAGAAGAAGAAGGGCATCCTGGGGGATGCTCGATTCTGCTCACCCCGGCTGGCTGCTGATGTCCCAGGCAGTGTTCCCAAACCTGGGTCCCTGCAACATCATGACCATTACACACATTTCTTGTAGCCCAGCCCTGTACCAAGATGTTTATTTGTTTCATGGTCGGCTTGGCAAGAGAGCAGGGACTTTTGTAAACATCAAACCGCATATCTATGTTCAGGAAATAAATTAAATGAAAAATAAATGAGTATGATAGTAATTTTTGCCAGAAATATGTTATAAAAAAAAAAGTATGAAGAAATGTTTTGCCAAATAAATATTGCAGTTTCAAATGACTTGCTCAGGTCACACAATTGTTAAGTGGTAGTGGTGGGGCTGAAAACTGGGTCTTCAGTTGGCCCACTGGCACAGTGGTAGAGATATCACTCAGAACACTAGTAAGCTGAGTTTGTGAATGAACTAGAGTCATTTGTTGCCAGCTGAAGGGGAGGAAGCTTCAGCGTCCCCAAAGATGCTCCCTTCCTCAGGGGAGGGAAGATAGCTGCGGCCACTACAACACTGCCACCTGGGTGGCCACTGGAAGCAGTGCAGCAGCAGTGCAACAGTAGAGGAACGCTGGACAGGCTCCACTCTGCATGTTTTGCGTGCACAATCATTGAGCTCCGTGAGTGCTGGCATCCCAGGGATGGGTACCAAGAACAAGATTTAGATCAGTTATAAATTGTAACATGCTTGGTGTTGTAGATTTATTGTTTATATTGCTTATTTATTTATTATTTATTGTTGTAAGGCACTCAGAGCCATGTAGAAAGGGTGCCAAACAAATTATAATTTGCCTTGTCTTGCCATGCAAACACTCAGGGTCGAATTTTACAAAAGTCTAAGATTGCTGCAAGCTATGGGTGTTCCAAAGATATGACACGCTCGGCTTTCGGCAATCTAAAGGGATTTTCTATTCCTTGTGGCAAACGATGCTCACTAGACCATCTGTTTGTGATCTAGTTTTCACCCATTCCCGAGATAGTTTGCATGGAGCTTGTGCCCAAGGATTTGTGTAGGCTGCAGTAAATCGGGTCAATTGTTGCAGCTGCACTCAAGATTATAAAATTGGGTGCAGCTGCAGTAATCAGCAATGTCACAGCTGTAGCAGCACAAGGCTTTGATGCAGGCCTAGACACATGCCCTGAGTCAACCTTCTAAAATCCATCCTCCCATCTTGTGCAGGATGATCCTGGGTGCACTCAGGCCCCAACCCCCACTACTGTCCGCTCCTCTCTGTACCCCTTGAACTCCTGCCTTCACACTCAGGCACTGACCCCCACCACTGTCCGCTCCTCTCCCTACCCCAGAAACTCCTGCCTTTGCACTTGGGCACCGACCCCATCACTGTCTACGCCTCCCCCTACCACAGAAACTCCTGCTTTTGCACTCAGGCCTTGACCTCCTTTGCTGTCTGCTCCTCTCCCTACCCCAAGAACTCCTGCCTTTGCACTCGGGCACCGACCCTATCACTGTCTATGCCTCCCCCTACCACAGAAACTGCTGCTTTTGCACTCAGGCCTTGACCTCTTTTGCTGTCTGCTCCTCTCCCTACCCCGGGACTCCTGCTTCTGCACTTATGCCCTGACCTCCATCACTGTCTGTTCCTGTCCCTACCACAAGAACTCCTGCCTTTGCACTTGGGCACCGACCCCACCACTGTCTACACCTCCCCTACCACAGAAACTCCAAGAAATCCTGCCTTGGCACTCGGGAACCTACCCCACCACTGTCTACACCTCCCCCTACCACAGAAACTCCTGCTTTTGCACTCAGGTCTTGACCTCTTTTGTTGTCTGCACCTCTCCCAATCCCGGGACTCCTGCCTCTGCACTTGTGCCCTGACCTCCATCACTGTATGTTCCTCTCCCTACCCCAAGAACTCCTGCCTTTGCACTTGGACTCCAACCCCGTCACTGTCCACTCCTCTCCCTACCCCTGGAACTCCTGCCTTCCCACATAGGCACCAACCTCCACCACTCTCTGCTGCTCTCCCTACCCAAGGAACTCCTGCCTTCATGCTTGGGCCCTGACCATCACTATCTGCTCCTCTCCCTACACCAGAAAATCCTGCCTTCATATTCAGGCACTAACCCCCACCACTGTCCGTTCCTCTCCCTATCCTAGGAACTTTTGCCTTTGCATATGGACCCTAACCCCCACCACTGTCCGCTCCTCTCCCTATCCTAGGAACTTTTGCCTTTGCATATGGACCCTAACCCCCACCACTGTCCGCTCCTCTCCCTATCCTAGGAACTTTTGCCTTTGCATATGGACCCTAACCCCCACCACTGTCCGCTCCTCTCCCTATCCTAGGAACTTTTGCCTTTGCATATGGACCCTAACCCCTACCACTGTCTGATCCTCTCCCTACCCAGGGAACTCCTGCCTTTGCTCTTGGCCCTGACATCAACCACTCTCTGCTCCTCTTCCTACCCTGGGAACTCCTGCTTTCACACTCAGGCACAGACCCCCACCACTGTCCTCTCCTCTCCTCTCTCTACCCCGGGAACTCCTATTTGCACTCAGGCATTGACCCCCACCACTGTGCACTCTTCTCCCTACTCCAGGAACTCCTATTCACACTTGGGTGCCAAACCTCACCACAATCTGCTCCTCTCCCTACCCTGGGAACTCCTGCCTTTGCATTCAGACCCTAACCTCCATCACTTTCCACTCCTCTCCCTACCCCGGGAACTCCTGCTTTCATACTCAGGCACGGACCCTCTCTTCTACCCTGGGAACTCCTGTTTGCACTTAGACATTGACCCCCACCACTGTGCACTCCTCTCCCTACCCAGGAGCTCCTGATTCCACACCCGGGGCTCCAACCCCCACCACTGTAAGCTCCTCCCCCTCCCCCTACCCCAGGAACTCCTGCCTTTGCATTCAGACCCTAACATCTATCATTTTCCACTCTTCTCCCTACTCCAGGAACTCCTATTCACACTTGGGTGCCAAACCCCACCACATTCTGCTCCTCTCCCTACCCTGGGAACTCCTGTCTTCGCATTCAGACCCTAACCTCCATCACTTTCCACTCTTCTCCTACCCGAGAACTCCGATTCACACTTGGGTGCCAACCCCCACCACTCTCTGCCCCTCCCTACCCTTGGAACTCCTGCCTCGCACCTGGGCCCCAACCTTCATCACTCCCTGCTCCTCCCTATCCTGGGAACTCTTGCCATTGCACTCGGGCACTGATGCCCACCACTACTCACCTCTCCCTACCCCAGGAACTCCTGCCTGTACACTCAGGCCCTGACTCCCAGCACTGTCCACTCTCCCTACCCGGAACTCTTGCCATTGCACTCGGGCACTGATGCCCACCATGACTCACTCCTCTCCCTACCCCAGGAACTCCTGCCTTTACACTCAGGCCCTGACTCCCAGTACTGTCCACTCCTCTCTCTACCCCGGGAACACCTGCCTTCACACTTGGGCACCTACCCCCGCCACTACTCACTCCTCTCCCTACCCCAGGAACTCCTGCTTTTGCACTCAGGCCTTGACCTCCTTTGCTGTCTGCTCCTCTCCCTACCCCAAGAACTCCTGCCTTTGCACTCGGGCACCGACCCTATCACTGTCTATGCCTCCCCTACCACAGAAACTGCTGCTTTGCACTCAGGCCTTGACCTCTTTGCTGTCTGTCTCTCCCTACCCCGGGACTCCTGCTTCTGCACTTATGCCCTGACCTCCATCACTGTCTGTTCCTGTCCCTACCACAAGAACTCCTGCCTTTGCACTTGGGCACCGACCCCACCACTGTCTACACCTCCTACCACAGAAACTCCAAGAAATCCTGCCTTGGCACTCGAACCTACCCCACCACTGTCTACACCTCCCCTACCACAGAAACTCCTGCTTTTGCACTCAGGTCTTGACCTCTTTGTTGTCTGCACCTCTCCCAATCCGGGACTCCTGCCTCTGCACTTGTGCCCGACCTCCATCACTGTATGTTCCTCTCCCTACCCCAAGAACTCCTGCCTTTGCACTTGGACCCAACCCCATCACTGTCCACCTCTCCCTACCCTGGAACTCCTGCCTTCCCACATAGGCACCAACCTCCACCACTCTCTGCTGCTCTCCCTACAAGGAACTCCTGCCTTCATGCTTGGGCCCTGACCATCACTATCTGCTCCTCTCCCCACACCAGAAAATCCTGCCTTCATATTCAGGCACTAACCCCACCACTGTCCGCTCCTCTCCTATCCTAGGAACTTTGCCTTTGCATATGGACCCTAACCCCACCACTGTCCGCTCTCTCCCTATCCTAGGAACTTTGCCTTGCATATGGACCCTAACCCCCACCACTGTCCTCCTCTCCTATCCTAGGAACTTTTGCCTTGCATATGGACCCTAACCCCACCACTGTCTGCTCCTCTCCCTATCCTAGGAACTTTTGCCTTTGCATATGGACCCTAACCCCTACCACTGTCTGATCCTCTCCTACCCAGGGAACTCCTGCCTTGCTCTTGGCCCTGACATCAACCACTCTCTGCTCCTCTTCCTACCCTGGGAACTCCTGCTTTCACACTCAGGCACAGACCCCCACCACTGTCCTCTCCTCTCCTCTCTCTACCCCGGGAACTCCTATTTGCACTCAGGCATTGACCCCCACCACTGTGCACTCTTCTCCCTACTCCAGGAACTCCTATTCACACTTGGGTGCCAAACCTCACCACAATCTGCTCCTCTCCCTACCCTGGGAACTCCTGCCTTTGCATTCAGACCCTAACCTCCATCACTTTCCACTCCTCTCCCTACCCCGGGAACTCCTGCTTTCATACTCAGGCACGGACCCTCTCTTTCTACCCTGGGAACTCCTGTTTGCACTTAGACATTGACCCCCACCACTGTGCACTCCTCTCCCTACCCAGGAGCTCCTGATTCCACACCCGGGGCTCCAACCCCCACCACTGTAAGCTCCTCCCCTTCCCCCTACCCCAGGAACTCCTGCCTTTGCATTCAGACCCTAACATCTATCATTTTCCACTCTTCTCCCTACTCCAGGAACTCCTATTCACACTTGGGTGCCAAACCCCACCACATTCTGCTCCTCTCCCTACCCTGGGAACTCCTGTCTTCGCATTCAGACCCTAACCTCCATCACTTTCCACTCTTCTCCCTACCCCGAGAACTCCGATTCACACTTGGGTGCCAACCCCCACCACTCTCTGCCCCTCTCCCTACCCTTGGAACTCCTGCCTTCGCACCTGGGCCCCAACCTTCATCACTCCCTGCTCCTCTCCCTATCCTGGGAACTCTTGCCATTGCACTCGGGCACTGATGCCCACCACTACTCACTCCTCTCCCTACCCCAGGAACTCCAGCCTGTACACTCAGGCCCTGACTCCCAGCACTGTCCACTCCTCTCCCTACCCCGGGAACTCTTGCCATTGCACTCGGGCACTGATGCCCACCATGACTCACTCCTCTCCCTACCCCAGGAACTCCTGCCTTTACACTCAGGCCCTGACTCCCAGTACTGTCCACTCCTCTCTCTACCCCGGGAACACCTGCCTTCACACTTGGGCACCTACCCCCGCCACTACTCACTCCTCTCCCTACCCCAGGAACTCCTGCCTGTACACTCAGGCCCTGACTCCCAGCATTGTCTGCTCCTCTCCCTACCCTGGGAACTCTTGCCATTGCACTCTGGTGCTGACCCCCACCACTATCTGCTCCTCCCTCTACCCCAGGAACACCTGCCTTCGCACTTGGGCCCCTTACGCTCACCACTGCTTACTCCTCTCTCTACCCCGGGAACACCTGCCTTTGCAAATGGGTCCTTTTTTTTTTCATTTTTTATCATATCTCTATTTCTGCTCCTCCCACGGAGCGGATCCACACGATCTCCCGGCTGCTGACACCCGCACCCCCAGGCCTAGTCTGGCACCCCCTCAGAGCTGGCCATTAATAGTTCATGTCACTCTGAATGCAGGATCCTCTCGGGTACGGGGGAGGGGGGCCGGGCGTGGCCATCAGCCACCATTATCATGCCTTGCCATTTTTTTTTTTTTTTGTTATTTTCATTTTTATTTGTTTTTACTTACATATCCTTCATTATATTCGATTGTGCAATACAGTAAGTAAAGGAATCTGAGTAGCGCACTTACAGATTTTATGCAAACATATTAAAAATGGTTCCCTCAAAAGATTATTCTTAATAAGTCTCCAGACCTATCGGGAGTTCATATTGTACTAGGCCCTAGTAGTTCTCCCTGTTTTACAAAACCAGTATACTAAACTTCGCTGCACTTACTATTCAGGCTCTTATTAGCTGAAGAGGTACTCATGAAAGCCTTGATGCGGTTTCCTTTAACATCTACTATTCAAAGATCCCCAGTTAGGAGATGAGGAGGAGGGGGGGGAAGACATCCCATAGACATCCTGGAGCCGCACACCTCTCAGTATAGAGTACCCTCAAGTTACTATCCAGGAAGGGGGAGGAGAAGGGAAGGACCCAGGGAGGAGGACAGGTAGGCTATGGGATAAAAGTACCATCTCTCAGCATATAGTATAGGAGCCACCTGTTCCATCTGGCTCTAAATTCCTCCTCTCCTCTGTCATTCAAGCTGTATGTTATCTTTTCCATTTGGTAAATCTGCCTAGTTATAGTCCACCAGTCTTTTATTGTAGGAGCTTTTGGAGTGAGCCACCTTTTAGTGATGGCCTTCTTTCCTGCCACCAGGAGAATGGCCAGCAGATACCGGACACCCCAGTCTCTTAGTTTGTCGGGGAACATTGACAAGATAAATATCTGTGGAGTCAGTTGTATAGGTTCACTGAATATTTCCTGGAGTTCCCGCTGCATGCTGTGGATGAAACTTCACAGTTTAGGGCATGAATATACCACATGCATGAGGTGGGCTTTAGTCTCCCCACATGATCTCCAGCACGCAGCTGAGCCACCCGGTGTGTAGTGACTAGTGACCTCAGGGGTATGGAAATATCTAACTAAGAATTTCCATGCGAATTCCCTCCATTGATGTGAGGAAGATGTATGTGAAACCTGCCAACAGACCCATTCCCATTGCTTTATTTCTATGGATCTACCTAGTTCCCTCTGCCATTTCTCCCGAGTGTCCACCAGAGTTCGTATAGTGGTTGACATCAGGGCTCGATAGAAGTAGATATCAGATGCCTCTGTCCAGGGAGGTAATCAGTTGTTGCAATTTAACTATCAAGGGGCATACTTTCTGTGTTGCGAACTATGAGAGGTAAGGCATCATAGTAATGCCGTGTTGTAAATATCTATAATAGTGTGAGTTGAGGAGTCCGAATTTCCTGTATATCTTGAAAATAAGAAACATTCCTTTGTTTGTAAACTGTGACAAAGAGAATAGCGTACTTGGCCCATTGTTGATATATATGATCTAATATTCTAGGTTGGAAGTTAGGGAGTGCTGCTATTGGGCAAATTAATGGTATAAAGGAGGATATGGAGAGCTGTCTCCTAACCTGGTACCAGGTCAGCACTCTGTTATATAGTTCTGCTGGCATAGTACGATTCTGCTCCGTAGGCGCTGTTTCGCTGTACAATGATGTGTAGTAGTTCTGGTCCGGGAAGTTTGCTTTCTCTAGGTCCATCCAGTGCATGTCACTTATCTGAATCTGTCTGGCCATTACATGCATAAGGTGCACTGCTTGATAGTACCTGAATAGATCAGGGAGTGCTAGACCTCCCAGCGCTCTTGGTTTACTAAGGAGTTTTAGCTTAACCCTTGGCTTACATCCAGCCCAAATAAAGTTTGATATTGCCCTTTCCCGATCCAGGAATTGGGAACTAGGCAAGGAGATTGGTATATTATTAAATAAGTATAGGGCCCTAGGCAGGGTCACCATTCGAATAAGTTCTATCTTCTTGGATAGACCCAGCGGGAATGTTCTCCAGGTGGCCAGATCCTCCTTCAACTGCTTCGTGAATGGGGCATAGTTCTGCTTATAGGCGTCACCCAGGTCTCTGGTTAAGTTAACCCCTAAATATTTTACTTTCCTTAGATCCCATTTACATGGGAATTGCCTCTGCACAGTCCCGTCTGGTGTGTAATGAAAGGTTAAGATCTCCGTTTTTGAGATATTGACTTTGTAGCCGGAGAGTTGCCCGTATTGTTCTAATAGCTCGCTAAGCTTCGGAAGTGAATTCTCTGGATTTCGCATGTACAGGAGGACATCATCTGCATAAAGTGCAATTCGGTGTTCTTCTCCCTCCACTTCAATTCCCTGTAGGTCACGGGACTGCCTGATTAATTGTGCCAAGGGTTCTATAACCATTGCAAACAAGAGGGGCGAAAGGGGGCATCCCTGTCTGGTTCCTCTATTTAGTTAGAAGGGTTTTGAGTGATGTCCAGAAACCCGGACCCAGGCCTCCGGGGAGGAGTAAATGTTTGTAATAACTTGTACTGACTGGGGTAGACCCATGGATTCCATGACTGGATATAAAAAGGGCCAGAAGACTCTGTCAAAAGCCTTTTCTGCATCAAGACTTACTAGGGCTGCAGGGTAATCCGAGGAGTGCATTTTGCGTATTATATGGTAGGTTCTCTTTATGTTATCGGTGGTGGTTCGCCCTCCTACAAATCCGGTTTGGTCTCTATGTATTATTTGTGTGAGTATTGCTTCTAATCTATGGGCTATTATGCCCATAAATATTTTATAGTCTGAATTTAGAACAGAGATTGGGCAGTACGATTCACAAAGTTGGGGATTTTTGCCCGGCTTAGGAATAACCAAGATTGTGGCATAGGCCCATGTAGGTGGAGGGGGGTTTCCTTCCAGGACAGTATTACAGGTACTCAATAGTGATGGTAATATCAAATCTCTTGCAACTTTATAAAATTCTGCCCCATATCCATCTGGACCTGGGGCTTTCATTGTTTTGGCACATGCTATGGCATTCAATAGCTCTTGTGTTGTGATAGGGGTCATCAGCTGTTCCCCCTGATCAGGGGAGATCTCCAGAAGGGACAGAGAGTGCAGGAATTTTTTTATCTTTTCTGGAGCTGCTGGGCTCTCTGGAGTATAAAGGTTTGTGTAATATGCTGTAAACGCCTCTACTATATCATTAAGCTTATTCTGAGGTTTACCATTTATGGGGTGGCGGATAGTGATAACTGTAGCTGATTTCCTCTGCTTCCTTATCTGATAGGCTAATAGCCTATTAGCTCTGGGTCCCACCTCGTAGTATCTCTGACGAAGATAGGCTAAAGAAATCTCTGTCTGTTGCTGTACAAGTCTATCTAGGTCTTGTTTAACCTGTTTTAATTGTGGCAGTACCGAGTTATCACCCTGTTTATGTGCTGTTTGCAGGAAATGTAAGGTCTCCTCTAAGTTAGTCTTATACTGTTTTTGTGTCCTAGTGAGCCGAGATATATATTTAATAAGATGACCTCTCACTACTGTTTTTATGGTGTCCCAAAGGATACTTGGAGGAGTTTCTGGGTTGTTGTTTTCGTTAATTATTTCAGGCACCTTATCGGCTAAGAATTCGTTGAATTGTTTAGATTTTAAGTATATAGGGTTTAGCCTCCACATGGTGGTCTTTTTCTGTACCCCAAGTCTCCAGGTACTACTAATTTGAGCATGGTCTGACAGGGCTATATCCGAGATTTGGGAGTCTATCAGCCGGTCTAAGCTTTCTATTTGAGTGTAACATAAATTGATTCTGGAGTATGTGTGATGTACAGCCGAGTAGTGGGTATAGTTTCTTGTATAGGGGTGCAGATATCACCAAGTGTCAGCAAGTCCCACTTCAGCTATGAATCTGTTCAGAAACCTTTGCTGTGGAGTCTTCCTAGGAGTATTTCAATTAGAGGAATCCCTCTCAGAGTTAGGGAGTATATTAAAATCTCCAGCCAACATCAGTATACCCCTAGTAAACTGCACCACCCTGTCTAGCAGGTTTCGAACGTCGGTGGTCGAGGTATCAGGGGGTAAATAAACATTGGCCAGGGTAACCTCTGTCTCCCCCAACAGCCCACAGAGCAGAATCATCCTTCCATGTGTGTCAATCCATTAAGTTATAGCATGAAGCAACATGGTGTGGTATTAATGTAACCACCCCTCCTCCCCATCTCTAAAGGCGAAGCATATACTTCCGCCTTGGCGATCCGCCCCAGTTTAGCATGCTCCTGAGCACTTAAATGAGTCTCCTGCAAGTAAATAATGTCAGCCTTAGTTTTCTTAACCTGCGTGACGACTCTGGCACGCTTGACCGGGGTGGAGAGCCCATTGACATTCCATGATAACAGTTCTATGGGGGACTCCACCATCTTAAAGCTTGTAATAATAGAGAGTCTGTGAGAGGTGTTTTGCGTGGTCTCCAGTTGCCCCCCCCCAATCGGGAACATTGTTCAACTATGCACAATCGAAGAGTTGCTGCACTGTTCATATTATAAAAATGTTGTCGTGTTAACCTAATACAGTTATCAGTTATTAACTGATTGCCTTGAAACTGGCAATCGTTTTCTATACTTTGTAAAATCATTATAACATAAAACATAGCCACTATGCATCGGAATGAAGCAGGGGCTTTAGGGAGGAGTGAAGCCAACCGGGCTACAATCGGTAAACAGTAAATTGTTTAACTTAACTTTTAAACTTGAGCTTCCAAAGATGAGAACTACCAAGCTCTCAATAGTGAGACTGTCTCACTATATTAGAGGAACTCGAAAGGATCCCTGGGCACTTCTAATGCCTATATGAGGGATAAGGGAATGGGGTATTGGTGAGCCACACTCCTACCTGCCAACCTCCTGCTTAGATGGGGTGTTACTTAGAGAGAGAAACAGATATACCTTTAAGTCCATCCTGAAGGAGAGAGAAAAAAAAAAAGGGGGGGACCATTATCTTTACCGCATCTGGGAGGTGTGGGCGAACCTTAATATTAGTTCCTTATGCCTTTAAGGTCGCATCAATTAAATCTATTTGCATGCATGTTTACTTTTATTTATTGCCTTAATTAAACTGTTTGTAAGCCTCTTACATTCGCTGGGCTAATTGATCCAATTCTCTCTGTGGTATGGCAAGAGGCATTTCATTACCCAATTTAATTGGGTGGGAATGCAGGGGAGGACAATAACCTAGTAGCCGATTACCAAACAGGAGCTACTCAGCCCAAAATGCTACCACCTTCCTCTGTCTGCCAATATGTTCCTGCGTGGTCGTCCAAAATTGTGTTTGAATTAAGTAAGGCATAGACAGTAGGAGGCCCACGCTTTGGCAGTAAAGAAACAAATAAATTAAAAAACGAAAGGAACATCAAATCAGGCTGCAGTAATGCATTTACACCAAGTTAGCGTTAAGTTTAACTTATCTGACGTTATAGATATGGATTGGGAAGGGGAAAACTGTTACAGTCTGAAATAACCAGGTGGTTAAGTCAAAATGTCCCATCTGCCCCACTTCAACGGTCGGAGTATGTTCATCAGGGTTGACATTTTAAATGTCCAGTTTGAGTCACACTTTTCAATAGTAAACTCGTTATCAGGCAGTCCGTTCAAGTGTTTCTTTGCGCCTGATCCCGTAGAGAGTCAACTATCTTCCGAATCGCCTCCATGCCCTGTCGACTCCTATCTTCTTTCTGGCCAGACTGCCAAGCCTGCTGAGCTAATTTTGCTGCCAGGGTTCCCTTGGTGGGCTTGCCTGGAGGTACTGGAATGTCCACTTTATGTTTCCGAAGGTCTTCAAGTGCCTCTCCAGCAGAGTTGTATGCGAGCTGTCCTTCTGGGTGATATACTACCAGTTTAGCTGGATATGGTGTTCGGAAGCGCAGGCCTTGCTTTTTCAATTCCTTTAGTATTGGAGCGTATGCCCTTCGCCTGGCCATGATTTCCGGCGAGTAGTCATTTTCGAAGTACAGCCGCTGCCCTTTGTAGCTCACTTGGCCCGCCTTCCAGGCAGTATGTAATATTAGCTCCTTCTCTTGGAAGCGAAGGAACCGAACCAGAAAAGTGCATGGTCTCGACTCAGAGGGGGGCCTAGGGCCTAGTGTACGATGGACCCTCTTGAACTCTAGGGTATTTTCCTCTGGTATTTCCAGTGTTTGCTTCAGCAGGCGGCGAATAAATTGGTGTGGATCTGCCCCCTCTTCCTCTTCTGGGATTCCCGATATACGTAAGTTGTTTCGTCTATTGCGACTTTCTGCATCTTCTGCCCTCTCCTGCAGTATCTGCACCCACTGGTTCAATTGCACTACAGCCTGCTCAGTTCTGTCGATTCTGGTATCGGATTCAGTGCAGTGGTGCTCCAGATGTTCCTGTCGTTTTTCCAACTTCCCAATATCAGTTCTCAATGCCGCAGTTGTGGTCCGGAATTCGTTTCGGAAGTCTCTGAGCTCTGCCAGGACGAAGGTCATTTGCCTTTGTAGCGTTGCTATTGGGGGCTGTCCAGAAGCACCACTACTGTGCCGCAAGGTCGACGAGGCCTGCGAGGCTTCACTACCAGAGTCCGATAATCCGCCTTCGTCGGGAGCAGGGGAAGCTTTTTTCAGCGCTTTCTCTCCTCGCTTTGACATTTTATCACCTCCTGAACTAGATTCTGCTGAGCTTTCCCTGTAATTGCTGTACAATCGGAGGATTTTGCAGGGTTCGGAGAGAGCCTAACGGTTCAAGCTGGCATCGGGAGCGTGACGTCACCGGAAGTCCCGCCCTGCCATTTTCTGCCTGGTTTTTCTTTGCCCCAGAGAGTTGGACGAGCAATGGCACGCAAGCACGTACGTGCTGATGCCCGCCACACTCTCCCCCCCCGCACTCTGCTGCTCACTGCTTGTAGTGCTACTGGCCTCCACCAGTAGCTACTACAGTGCGCTGGAGTGCCTGACCCTCCCAGAGGAGGGAGCAGTCATGGGACGCTCGATCCTTCCTCTCCCCTGCCAACCCCCAGCGGCCCGAGTCCATTCCCAAACCTGGGTCGCTGGTGTGGTGTCCAGCGCCTCAACCCTCAGTACCACCGGGCCTGCAACCGGGTCCTGACCCACATCTCTGTCTGCTCTTCTCCCTACCCTGGGAGCTCCTGCCATTGCACTCAGCAAGAGGCAGAAGGTTGGATCTTTCATGATCCAAACCCTGCCTGGGGGGATGCCCTTGGGGTTGAACAGAAACAGGAGGTAAGCGGCAGAAATGTGGGGGAGGTGGAGCTTGGTGCCATCTGGGGGAAGGGGACAGGGTCAATGCAGGAGCATCAAATGTAAATCATAAAGTAAACTGGGTCTTCAGATCCACAGCTCTGATGTCTAACCACTAGGCAACACTACCTCTCTAATTATAAATATCAATATAAAAAAAGAATATCAAGAAAGTACAACATCATTTTTGAAGTGAGCGACTGTTTTGGTCACAGAGTATTTTTAGTTGCTGGCTTGGCGAAGGTTGCACAGGCTTGATTGAGAACATTTTTTACTAGCCTAGCCTACTTAGTACCCCCATCACACACTCGAGCAGAACTTCCCTCACCCTGTAAAATGCTGATCAGCTGACCCAGAGACCTAGTGTCTCAGTGAATTATGGGTCATCAAAGTAGTTCAGGGCCTTGGCAATGTAATTTGTTCCTTGAGAATTTTAACTAACACACTGATCTCAGCAGGAACATCACATTTACAAATGGAATTGGCTAGTTTTTTCAACTTTTCTGATCTTTGACTTCAGGTTCATAACTACTTTATAGTTTACAGAGACAAAAACATTGTTAACATTTCATAGCACTGTGATCACATCACAAAAAAATCTGTTTCATCTATGTAACCTCCCCCCCCCATTCTTCCTTTCTTATGTAGGCTTTATCTGCAAATGTACTGATAGAAGGAAGGGAGAGTGCATGACAGGGTATGTGGTTATAAGGGACTGAGGCATGCCTTTGATGGGTAGAAGGCATAAGGAGTAGCCAAGCGCAGCAACCATTCAAGAACTGCATTATTCCCTTGTGGCTGCACACAATCAAGTGTGGTTTCCATAAGTAGTAACACACAACAGGTTGTGTAGTAACACATTTTAATGCATGTCCCAGGGGTGTGAGGCACAAGGCATAGCTGAGTGCCGTACAACCCTGAGAAGTGCATTATAATGGTTTCATGCACATTGTGGAGTATCTTATTGCTCTGTACAGTACAGCTCTTTACCAAATCAAACCAAACAATTTTCAACTTATAGTTCATTCTCTTCTGCCGCCTTCCAATATTTCAGGAGTTGTAATAATTGTTACTGTTAATGACGTTAGTAATAAGCTTCGTACCACTTTCAATGAGATTCTTCTGCATCTCTGCTATGTACATTTTTTGTACTGAACTTATGCCATGACCTCAGGTCATACCTGGAAAAGGTATGTATAGTCTGGCGTACCTACCTGATATGAAAAAGATAAAATAAACTAGCTCACCGTGTATGAAAGTGTTTTTTAAAGGAGAACCATCAGCACTAAGAGTTCCATACCCAAGTGTGGAGCTGGTCCCAATTTGCACTTTGTGAGCAAAACTATTTTTTATTTACTTACTGTTTACTGCAGTATAGTAGATTGTATCAGGTAGATTCTGCTGATTTTCAAGCTGACATTTGCTGTGACCAGAATTCCCATAATCCTCTGCAGCTGACATCAGAGCAGGGGTGTAGCAGTGGGAAAGTTAATAGCCTGCAATATATGTTAGAGCTTTTATATGCACAGATTCAGATATTTGACAATCACACTGTTATCCCAGGGCTAAGTACAGTGCTCTGTGACTGTACATAGCCCAGGTAGGCCAGCGGAAACAGCAAACAAAAGATTACAGCTTATAAAATCTCTGGCATGCACTGCAGACTGTTATCTCTTCTGCTGCTGTCTTTCCCCACATTCAGTAGATATATCTGTTTACCATGGAAGGCAAGAACTCTAAATTCTGATAGAATGCTGATGCACACATATACAGAGAGACAAACACACACACACACACACGCAAAACAATCACAACAAATGGCCTCATGTGAAACAAGGGCCTCAATGTCACTTTTGGCAGTGTAAGCAGCCGAGATTTCCACAGTAAGCTGGTAAGGACTGGAGCTGACTTTACGTTACCACACAGAGGCTCCACAGTTACTGCTCATCTCCTTTATTGTTACCCCACAGGAGCAAGAAGCTATCACATTACATTAGCAGACCGGGAAGGAAAGAATAGTTATCCCCGTAACCTTTCTAGTATTCAGACTTTCCTCACAAGTGGGTTATTCTCCATCCATGCTATTGGCTGATGCACGATCGTGAATCTTTTGCTGCCAGAGGCCAAGCCTCCCGCCGGGATAATCAGTCTCTTGTTTACTTTGTGCATCCCTAGAGGCTGGTCACAATTCTTTATTGCTCCCAAGCTCTCAGTTAATTTCTAACACCACTGTTTTTTTCTGCCTTCCCCTTTCTATGACATACAGCATGTCGACAGACAATAAAGTGCGCGTTAACCTAGTATTTTTCCTCTAACTGCATGCTTCTAATTTTGCCAGAATGCAGACTGAGACTGCCAGGGCTCATGCAGGGGCACTAATTAAGCTGGACCCTCAGGCAGCATCCTACCTTACACCCCTGCGCTGGTTGGGACCCTCATGTAGTGTCCCCACTAGCTGCTCCCTGAGGACTGGACCCTCATGTAGCATCCATTCCAAAACCAGGCAGCGTTGGTACTGTGGCTAAGTTTTACAGGCAGCCCAATGGTCCACTGTCACAGACCTGTGGAATTCCCTGTGTGGGTATGCCCCCCAGGGCTGCAAAGAACAACAATGCAGGTCAAATTTAATAGTGCTGCCTGCAACCCAGGTGGGAGTGCCCACTATGCAACTGACACGGCTCAGTTTGTGAATTGCCCCCTCAGTCACTTACCATTCTACAGGCAGTTGCTGAAAGCTCTGCAGGCTCTTCTAAGTCCCTTATGCTGGTGATCCATTTAGCTATATGTTTTTCTGCACCCCTGACAATCTGCAAGGGTGGGAAGGGGTCCAAGTCATGGCTGGATTAACCTGTACGCAAATTACGCCATGGCGTAGGGCCCCATGGTTCAGGAGGGTCCCCACTGTTGACTTATTTACTTTCTTTAATCCCTGTACTGGGTGACCTCTGTGGCCACCGACTGGCTGAACTGACCAAAAAGCACCCCCCCCTCCTCAGTGTCAGCCTCTGCCCCTGGTTCAGTGGTCCCCCAGTCCTCGGACCGAGTCAGCCTGGTCCCCCCCCCATGGCTGCTCCAAGCAAGCGAGTGTCTCAGTCTCTCTGATGAGTGGCTCTGGCTCTGCCTCTGATCCACCCTGACTCCACCACACAACCAATCATGTCCATCAGAGGTCCTCTGGAGGTGTGGCTACAGGGGAGCAGGGAATCAGTGCTTGTGTGCATGGTGTCAGGGCATGTGGCCAGGCCGGGCAGTTAGGAATCAAGGAGGAGGACAAGAGAGCTGTGGACGTCGACGTCAGTCGTCGGTGCCAGTGGTCAGTCTCGTCTTCATCTCGATCAAAGAAGAAGATAGAATAATAGAGAAAGTGACGCGGGGGGTCACCCAGAGTTGGATTCAGCTTCACCACCTGGTGTGCAGCATCACATGCTGCTGGTGTTTTTGGCGTAGCCAGGTTCAGTCAGTGCTGCTTAAGTTGGGCCTCTGGTCCTGCTGTGAGGAGTCCTCCCATGCCGGGCCATGTCGTATTGCCGCCACCTGCATGATCTTGAGGAAAGGATCTCAGCCATTTGTCCACCACCAGGCTGAGGCTGGCATTTATCTTCTTCCAGCCCAATCTTCAGGACAGTCATCACATCACAGTCAGGCCAACCAAGGCAAGCCACACCAGGTATGTTGACTAGTCTGCGTGCTGTGGTGTCCAAGCCATTGTGCTGCAGAATGAAATAAGTTATTGGAGAAACCAACTAAGCTGTGGTCTGTGTTCAGTAACCCGAGTATTGAGTCTTTAATAAGATTTGAGTTTGGCACAGTGGACCATGGGGTGCTTTCGTGCTGATAAATCACCTGAGGAACTATGTGGGACTTGCTGGCCGGCACAGTTTTGTCTTGGTTTGAGTAATACATTACTGGGAAGTTGCATCAGGTTGCTCTAGGAAACAGTCTCTGAAGTGACTACAGTCACCTGCAGGGTTCTTAAGGCTCAGCCTTGGCACAACTCTCTTTAGCTGCTTTGGCATCAATGACTTGGAGTAGGGGCAATGATGGCAACTCAGCAGCAAAGCAACTTTTAAGTTGACAGCAATGACAACGGAGATGGAGGAGACAGTGGGAGAACAGAGAGACTGAGGACAAAGATAGCTGCACAGAGGGAGACTGTGGCAGATGCATTATGGAGGTAAGGAGCTTGGAGCATGTCTCGTTTGAAGCTTGAAGGGAGTCTTATAGGAGATGATGGGAGCTGTGAGCCCCACTAACTGCTACAATAATACATGCCTCAGGGTTTTGGTTTTGGCAGAAAGAATAGATATTGAAGGAGGCATGTATAGGGAGATCCTGCTTGAGTATCCTGGTTGTTGTCGCCTTGCCAGCCCGGCACCACAGAAGAGTGCGATGTTGCCATTTAGGAGCCCCTAGGCCACAAAATATGACTTGGAGTAGGGCCCCCACATCCATTAATCTGGCCATGGTCCAATTGCCATATTTAGTGTTCTCCCGCACTCCTAGTGCGATTACGCCATTTGGGGGACATCTCCCCCCACTCCCATCTATACTTCCCACATCTGCTGCCATAACTCGCACCAGTGTTTACACCTGAAATCTCATGGCTGCCATTTAGAAAATGGCGGTTCTCGCAAGAACTGAGCTTGGATATCTCTGAGGCTCCCAGGGAGCTGTGTGCCAGTCAGGTGGGGGGTGATTAAGGGAGAGCACCAGGGCTTTTTGTTTGGAGCAGCGCCAACAGCTTTTGGGGAGCACTAGAGGATGTTTGGGGCTGTTTCATTAGTGGGAGCAAGGACTCCTTGTGGGATGCTCCAGTCTTGCAAGATCATGGCCATTTTAGCACTCAGGACTCCTGCGCAATCTCACGATATCAGCCACCATCTTGGTACAGTTCCAGGATGGTGGCCATCTTTAGCAGGTATTCAGGCCCCAAATTCTTGTGAGAGGCAAGACCTTGCAGAGCTGGCAGTCTGACATCATCCGGTGGCCATCTTGAGTAGGTCTGAGGACCAGATCTGACTGGCGTCATTTTGTGTGGGTCTGACAACCCAGAAACATTAAAAAAAAAAAAAACTTGGTACAAAGACCTCAGCCCTCTTCCATGCCCCTTATAACACACCTTCCCTTATGCAATTGCGTTTTCTACACTATTACAGTTGCTCTTCAAAAAGGGGACATGTTTGTAATGCAATTTTTTTTCTGTCTCTTCCCTATAGATCCCTGAGTGATCAACAACTGCCTGCATTGAATGTGGTACCATGTTGCCAGACACTCATGTGGGGGAAGCAATATGTGTGGTCTGCACTGTCTTGGGTGCCAGAGCATCTCAACCCCCAGGTCTCGACCTACTAATGTCCCAGGAGGACCCATCATCTCCCACAGCACCAATTACGCTGAAAGCCACACAAGCTGGCCTTTTGTTCCAACTGCTGAAAAAGTTGCAAGCCCAGCAGCCGCAGAGTTTGCAGCAGGCTTCCACCAGCAAGCATTTGGAAGAACCCCAGTCGCCTCACCTACCGAGGAAAAGGTGCAGGCAGGCAGAAGAGGCAGCTGAGTTCTCCGAAGCTGATGAGTCAGACCAGAAACCTTACTATCCCTCCAACAGGCTCTGCTCAAGGGAGGATGTGGCAGAACTGATAAAAATGGGATCCGTATGATCACCCGACTATCAACTGCCCGACTCTCTATTGCCCGAGTCCGACTGCCCGTATCTCTTATCTGCCCACAGTCTGTCTTGCTGATCAATGTTTTCCCGACTTACATTACAGACAGCACTATGCTCAGATTGACAGCACTATGCTCGCTCTCGCCCCAGTAACCATGGAAACGCTCGGTTCGGGACAGCACTACAATTGCTTTTAAAATACTTATTTTAGAAAGACAGGGGTTAAAACAAAGCAGTAGACTTACATTACATTACAGACAGCACAGGCAATGGCTTGCAATACATTTTTTAGAAACTGCTCACCACAGTCACCATGGAAATGCTCGGCTCTGGCAGCAATGTTTAAGCAGCACTTTTACATTACATTACATGGAATCACTCGGTTTGGGACAGCACTACAATTGTTTTACAGACAGCAGCTTGCTCTCGCCCGAGTAACCATGGAAACGCTCAGTTTGGGACAGCACTACAATTGCTTTACAGGCAGCACTGCTTGCTGTCGCCCCAGTGACCATGGAAACGCTTGGTTCAGGACAGCACTACAATTGCTTTACAGACAGCACTGCTTGCTCTTGCCTCAGTAACCATGGAAACAATACAATTGCTTTTAAAATACTTTTTTTTTTGAAGGACAGGGGTTAAAACAAAGCAGTTTAAGTAGCACTTTTACATTACAGCAGAGCGTTACCATTGTGACTGGGGCGATTTCCATGTTCCTGAGTTCCAATACTGTGTCTAACCCCTGTTGTTTACTCGAGCTGAGCATTTCCATGTAAGTCTAAGTCTAGAGCTGAGCATTGTACCTGACCCTAAGTTTCTGCTGAGCAGCTGTGATGTTTGCAAAAAAAGTACTGATGCCCATATATTTCGCTTTTGATGCAGGAGACGAGCATTTCCATGGTGAGCATACTCACTGTAGTGGTAAGTGGTGCTTAAAAATTACTGGTCGGATGTTTTTTTTTGTTGCCAGTATGCTACGGTCAGGGAAACTGATCTCGCAGTAAGATGAATGTCGGGAGACTGTACTAGTCGGGAAATTGAATACGGGCTACTGAATGTCAGTATAGTGGGAGTTGGGAGATCATACCAGACCCATAAAGATACGAGAGGCCCTGCAGATCCCTGAGGAACAGGAAGTGACTCATTCTGGGGCATACCCTCTTCTGATAAGAACTGACAACCAGGTCACCATGGCATACATAAAAAAGTAAGGCGATGGGACTCAAAGCCAGACAATGCTAAGAGAAGCACTGAAAACACTGAGATGGGCAGAGCAGAACCTGCTGACAGTTTTGGCCACCTACCTGGAGGGCAAGCTGAACTCGCAGGTGGACTGGCTCAGTCAAGTGACCCTGGACCAGGTAGAATGGTACCTACACCCCCAACCATTCTAGGTCCTCAATGACAGGTGGGGACCATTTCAAGTGGACATGATGACATCCCAACACAACACGCAACTACCTCACTTTCATTCTCACTTCCCAGACAATCAGGCAGAAGAAACTGACACAATAGTGGCGCAGCAGAATTTTGACAAGGCATACATTTTTCCGCCCAGTCCAATGATTGCAAAGGTACTTCAAAAAATCCAGTCACTCAAGGTCACAGTGTTGATGATAGCTTCCGATTGGCCCTGGAGGTCATGGTACTCACTGCTCCGAGCAATGTTGATCAACAGGCCATGGAGTCTTCCCCATTGCCCAAATCTCCTCAGCCAGGGGACCAATCAAGCACAACAATCCCAAAGCCCTCAGACTGAAGACATGGATGCTGAAAAGCAAAGACTGTTGAGTGAGGGGTACCACCCCAGAGTGGTCAAACAGCTTTTGTGATCCAGAAGACAATTGACAAATAAGAGCTATCAAAGACATTGCCAGATCTTCTGTAAGTGGTGCACAGCTAAGGGTCTGTCCCCCTCCATGGTAGGCCTTCCCCAAATCCTAGACTTCCGCAATGATGGGGCAGATAAAGGCCTCGATTACTCCTCCTTAAAAGTACAGGCCTCAGCTATCTCTGCAATAAGAGGCTCTCTTCCTGGGGTGGGATAGATAGGAGCACATCCAGATGCAGTCAGACTGCTGCAGGCGATACAGATAACATCTCCCCACACTAGACCTACATGCCCTCCACGGCAACTTAATCTGGTTCTGGATGGCCTTTATAAGCACCCATTTCTACTGGATTATCTGTACTGGATTACTCTTAGAACAGTTTTTCTTACGGCTATGTGCTCAGCCAGGTGAGTGAACGAGTTGCAGGTGGCTCTGTCGTGCCATGAGCCATTTCTTATTTTCCATAATGACAGGGTGTCTCTAAGACCAGTTCCATCTTTCACTCCTAAGGTGTTGTTATCATTCCACATGGAACAGGAAAATCACCTGGCAGCCATGTTTGCGGATCCAGGAGGCTCTGAGGCAGTTCCCCATCTGTTCAACATGGTTTCCCTGATAAAGGACTACCTGGCTATATCAGAAGGGTTCTGTTAGTCAGACAGGCTGTTTGTCTTCTTTTCGGGCCAAATGGTGGGTCAGACTGTTTCCAAAGAAGCGATTGCTAGGTGGATACGAGCAGCAATGATGGCTGTCTACCATGAGGCAGGCATGGAATTACCTGCGGGCCTTAGAGCACATTCTACTAGGGTAATGTCCATGTCTTAGGCAGAGAGAGGGGATGCCTCAGTTCAGGATATCTGCACTGTGGCAACCTGGTCCTCTGTGCATAGTTTTGTCCCTCATTATAGACTGGATGTAGCTTCGGCAAGCACAGCTAGGTTTGGCTGAGTTGTACTTCAGGCTGCTTTGGGCTCAGTATAATCTTATGTTCATCCTCCCACCAGGGGGATGTTTTTTCTTGGGACTGCTATGAAAGTCCCACTTGTGAGGAATGTTTGAGCACTGGAAAGGTGGCAGGGGATAATGGTATTTACTCACCTGGTAGAGGTGATTATACCTGCAACCTTTACAGTGCTCAGAGTCCCTCCCGATTGTGGACGAACCTGGGTCTAGAGCAGCCAGAACTATACGGACCGCTTTGCGGGCTTGTTTAGATACAGCCACAGCTTCAACTTGTTATATGTTGTTGTATTACATTTTCTTCTCTGACATTAGCTAAGGCATCAGTGTTATCAGTATTATTTTGATACCAATTTAATTTAATTATGATATTATTCAATAATATTCGCTAGGATGCTGCTGTTATCGGTATGGTTTCTTGAAAACAGTTTTGTTTTTCTGCTCTGTATTTTGGACTGCAAGCATTGTGATCCTCCAGTAAACGACCTTTTATAATGAGTGCTGTAATGTGGTCAGTCATTATGTTGCTTGCATGCATGTGCAAGAAACATAGTGCCGTCATCCGAGTTTTCGGAGGTGTGTCAGCCCGTCTTCTAATGCAGTCAGTGTGTTTGCAGGCACGGCCCCAGTTCCCCAATCACTGCTGCAGCTGTCTATGACAAGCTGAAAATGCAGTGGCATACAGTTCAAAGGGAGAGCTCCACTTGGTGGAGCAGGCTCTCCCCCACACACTCGGCGCCGCCGCGCACACTGCGTGCTCATGCGCCTTCCCCTCCCCACACTGTACGGCAGACTGGGGTGCCCAATCCCCGTCAGCTCCACGCCCCAAATCATCCAGGTGCCACGCTGGGCCCACCCAGCGTGGCAAAATATTACGGCTGACGGGGTGCCCAATCCCCGTCGGAAAAAGTGTTTCCCCCATGCTGTCACCGGCAGAGGTGCCCAATCCTCGTCGGCTCCGCAAATCCCCAAGCATCCAGGTGCCACGCTGAGCCCACCCAGAGTGGCAAATGTTAATAGCTGACGGGGTGTCCAATCCCGTTGGCTCCACACACCCACCAGCCATCCTTGTGCCACGCTGGGAGACCACCCCAGCGTGGCAAATTCCCGTCAGCCATTAAACAAAAAACCTGGAAATAAAAAACTGTCCCTTGGCGCTTCTCCTGCCCCCACAACCGCACCCACCACTCGCACCCTGCCTCCCACCCCTCCTCACCCCATGCCCTCAGACTCGATTGGCAGCATCTTACGGACGGGAACACGTGTGCACTCTTCAAAACCGACCCGTGAACTGAGGAAATGCCGGTAAGCTGTATAATGGAATAGATAGGGTTTTTTCAACTTTATTGCATATCTCAGGCATTTTTTGGAATTTTTGCACCAAATTTTCAACATGGGGTTTTTGGGACCCCTTCTCATGAATGATGTCACTGTCATGGCGTTACTCGGGCCCGAAGGGTGATTTCTCAGCGACTACGCAAAATCACCTTTCTGGAATTACTAATGGAACGACACTGCCAGTGTTCATAAGGTGGGTTCTCAAAAAGTCTATTTTGAAAATCTGGTGGAAAAATTCCAAAAAATGACTGTTTTACAAGCGCACGTTGCGCAGTTCCTACTCACACTCGTAAGTTCACGAATTTTCAATATTTTCACTCCAGATTTTCAACATTACCATTTAACCACACCTCCTTATGAGCAGTACAGCTGTCATTTTTCACATCCTGCCCAAAATGTGTTTCCGCCCATGTAGCGCACAATGGCACAGTCGGTGTGCGAAATCAATGTATGAGACACATTAAGAAAATCACAGTGACACTGTTCATGAGCAGAGGTCTTAAAATGGCTATGTTGAAAATTTGGTGAAAAAATTCCTAAAAATGACTGTTTTACGAGTGTGGGTTGCGCAGTTCCTACGCATGCTCGTAAGTTCGCGAATTTTCAATATTTTCACTCCAGATTTTCAACATTGCCATTTTACCACACCTCCTTATGAGCAGTACAGCTGTCATTTTTCACATCCTGCCCAAAACGTGTTTCCGCCCATGTAGCGCACAATGGCGCAGTCAGTGTGCGAACTCAATGTATGAGAGACATTAAGAAAATCACAGTGACACTGTTCATGAGCAGAGGTCTTAAAATGGCTGTGTTGAAAATTTGGTGAAAAAAAATTCCTAAAAATGACTGTTTTACGAGTGTGCATTGCGCAGTTCCTACGCACGCTCGTAAGTTTGCGAATTTTCAATATTTTCACTCCAGATTTTCAACATTGCCATTTACCACACCTCCTTATAAGCAGTGCAGCTGTCATTTCACACCTTTCCCAAAACGTGTTTCGCCATGTTGTAGCACAATAGGCATGATCCCAGTGTCGAACTCAATATGGGACACATTAAGAAAATCACAGTGACACTGTTCATGAGCAGAGGTCTTAAAATGGCTATGTTGAAAATTTAGTAAACAAATTCCTAAAATGACTGTTTCTGACGTGCATTGTGCAGTTCGCGCCTTCATTAAGTTCACAATTTTTCAATATTTGCACTCAATGACTTCCAAATTCCTAAACAGCACATAGAAGCAAGCAACATTCGGCATTGACAAATGCTTGTTTTTTGTTGTTTTTTTGTTCTTTGCTGGTGTTTAGTTCTGTTTTTTCTTCTGCTGGGAAAGTTTCTCACTGGAGACTGATTATCCAGGCAAGAGGCTTGGCCTCTGGCAGCAAAAGATTTTCGATTGTGCATCAGCCAATATGATGGATGGAGGATAACTCACTTGTGAGGAATGTCTGAGCACTGGAAAGGTTGCAGGTATAATCAGCTTTACCAGGTGAGTAAATACCATTCTGCAAGGAAAAGAACATCCCACTGGTATCCCTGTGCTCCCACACCCCCACAATGCAGTGCATAAGGGTATATCAGTTCAGATTAGCACCCCCACTTCCTTTTCTTGCTGTTTGCCACAGGAGCATGTTTTGTTTGTGTTTGTTTGGGCCGTGGCCTTGCTGTTATTTGACCGACATGGTTTCCTACTGCCAGTGGCTCTTTTGAACTCCCGGCTGTGTTTTCAGCTCATTAGATCACTTTCGCTTTTGTTTAAACTTGCTATTTCAGTTAAACAGGCATAAAAAGCATGTTTTTATTGGAGTTCTCATTTTCTTTTTTCTTCAGCATTTGAACCTGCATCTAGCTAGCATGCCTAGAGGAAACTCCAAGAAATTGAAGACGAGCATCCTGGCAGAGGTCAGGAAACTGCTAAAAAAGGCAATTAGACATAAAGATTACAGCGCTTCAGGAGACTCTCAGGTTGATGCTTCTACATCTTGCATGCAGGCCATTTTCATGGCCCAGGTAAGCTCGATGCAGTCTGAGTTAGTAGGAGAGAAGCTCTGTGGTGAGGTCTGGAATCCCCAAGAAACTTCCTTTTTGGAAGGAATTCAGTTTCAAAAAAGAAGCAAAAAAGAAAACAGCCAAAATAGCCCCATAAGGGTAACGGCAAAGCGGTTCAGATATTATGCTGCTTCTTCTGATTTTTCTTCAGACAGTGAAAGTGATTCTGATTCTGTACAATCATGACATTCTAATTATGATTCTGATTTTGACAGAGAAGGGTACTCCTTTGAAAATAGTCCAGGCATGGCTGATCCTCATATAGGGGGAAAGGGGAAATTGTTTAACCAGGAAAGGCACACTAAGCCAGAGCTTGTTTCCAGGTGCAGCCTAGGAGCACAAGGAAGTTAAGTGACTTGCTCAGAGTCACACAGTATGCAAGTGGGGGCTGATCCTGAGGGCTGATAAGATTGAAACCCAGGTCTCCAGGGTAGCAAGACAGCCCATTTGATCCTGAAAGCTGAAATTCCAGCATTCTTCAGTTTGGACTCCTCATGAGAGGGCTATGAAATATATGGTCAAAAGAATGAGAAAGCCTATTGATAAAGATAGATGAAAAATGAAGATTGAATGCCCTCACCCACAATTAACATAGAAACATAGAATTTGATGGCAGATAAGGACCGTTTGGCCCACCTACTCTTCCCATTTCAGTACCTAACAGATAAGCTGTAGATCCTAGTTAACCAACAGCCTACTTCCTCCTACCCCCCACTAGAATTGCCTTATGTCTGTCCCATGCATTCTTGAATTCCCCCACTGTTTTTGACTCTATGACCTCTTCAGGAAGGCTGTTCCATGCATCTACAACCCTCTCTGTGAAGAAATACTTCCTCACATTACCTCTGAGCCGTCCCCCCTCTATCTTCAAATTGTGCCCCCTTGTTCTTGCACATCTCTTTTTCTGAAAGATGCTACCCTCTTGGACTTTGTTGATTCCCTTGAGGTATTTGAAAGTTTCTATCATGTTGCCCTCTCCTTCCTTTCCTCGAGGCTATACATCTTAAGCTTCTTTAGTCTTTCTTCATATGTCTTCTGGTACAGACCCTGCACCATTTTGGTTGCCCTCATCTGTACAGCCTCCACCCTGTCTATGTCTTTGCGGAGATGGGGTCTCCAGAACTGTACACAGTACTCCAGATGTGGTCTTACTAACTGTCTGTACAGAGGGCCAACAACTTCCTGTTTTCTACTGGTGATGTTTCTCCCTATGCATCTCAGTATCCCCCTAGCTCTCCTTACTGCCTTCTCACATTGCTGGCTCACCTTTAGGTCATCTGATATGACTACCCCCAGGTCCCTTTCCATTTTTGTTGTCAGTATCTCACCCCCATTGTGTACTCTTCCCTTGGTTTTGTTTCCCAGGTGCATTACTTTGCACTTCTTTGCATTGAATCTAAGCTGCCATACATTTGACCATTCCTCCAACCTTGCCAAGTCCCTTTTCATCCTTTCCACCCCACCTTACGTATCAACCCTGTTGCAGATCTTTGTGTCATCTGCAAAGAGACATACTTTTCCTTCCAGTCCCTCTGCAATGTCACTTATAAAGACATTAGAAAGGACCGGCCCCAGTACTGAACCCTGCGGTACCCCACTAGTAACCCCCTTTCTTCACTGTGGACTCCATTTACTATTACCTGCTGTGTCCTGTTGTCCAGCCAGTGTTTTACCCAGGCTACCACCCTGGGACTCACTCCCAGGCTGGCTAATTTGTTTATTAATCTTTTGTGCAGGACTGTGTCAAATGCCTTGCTAAAGTCTAGGTAAGCCATGTCTACAGTTCCTCCCTAGTCTACTACTTTGGTCACCCAGTCAAAGAAATCAATTAGATTTGTCTGACATGACCTTCCTGCTGTGAATCCATGCTGCCTTGGGTCCTGTGCCCCACTGGCCTCTAGGCATTCAACAGTTCTTTCCTTCAGAAGTGATTCCATCATTTTCCCTACCACTGAGGTCAAACTGACAGGTCTATAGTTTCCTGCCTCTGTCTTGCTCCCACTTTTGTGAAGGGGAATCACATCCGCCCTCCTCCAGTCCTCAGGTACCACACCATCCTCCCATGATTTATTAAAAGGGGTAGTCAGTGGTGTTACTAGTTCTTCTCTTAGTTATTTTAGAATTCTGGGGTGAATCCCATCAGGCCCCATTACTTTATCCACCTTGTTTTAAGAGTTCTTTCAGAACCCTTTCTTCTGTGAAAGGACTAATATCAACCCCCCATCCAGAGTGCTTCTATTGACTGGATTAGGTATCTTCCTCTGCTTTTCCATTGTGAATACTGAGCAGAAGTATTCGTTCAGTATCCCTGCTTTTTCACTGTCGCTCTCTGCCCAACCACCTTCCTCTTTATTCAGCCTCGGTATCCCTGCCTTAATCTTTCTTTGCTCCCTAATGTACCTATAAAAGGTTTTATCCCCCTTCTTAACCGAGTTGGCTATCTTTTCTTTGGTTTGGGCCTTTGCTATTCTGACTGCCTCCCTGCTTCCTTCTGCTTTAACTGGTACAGTTCTCTGTCCTGCTCCTTCTGTGTTTTCTTATACTTCTTGAATGCTATCTTTTTCTCCCTTACCTTCCCCACCACTTCTTTTGAGAACCACAGTGGTTTTTCTTTCATTTTGATTTGTTTATTTGCTTCACACAAAGGCTTGTTGCCTCTGTGATGGCAGTTTTAATGTTTCCCCATTGTTGCTCCACCCCACCTTCTTGCCTGTTTGCTAGTGCTTTTCTGAGGCACTCTCCCATTTTGACAAAATCAGCCCTCCTGAAGTCCAGTACCTTCACTTTTGTATCGCTTGACTCTACAACTAAGTTTATCGTGAACCACACTGTTTGGTGGTCGCTTGTTCCCAGATGGCTACCCACTTCAAGATTGGAGAACCTCTTTCCATCCCCATTTGAGAGTACCAGGTCTAAGATTGCTCCCTCCCGAGTCGGTTCCAAAACTAGCTATCTGAGGCATGCCCCCTATAGGGCATCGAGAATAGCCCTGCTCTTGGATGTGGCTGCAGCAAAGGTGCTCCAGTTAACATCTGGCATATTCAGGCCCCACATCAGTAATATCTCCCCTTTCTCTGTCATTCCAAGGATGCCTTCTATCATTTCCTTGTCCATTTACTCCCCCTGAGATGGGGGTCTGTATTCAACCACTGTGTGGATTGTGGGGCCATTTCCAGTCTCCAGGGTGACCCACAGTACCTCCTCTCCTCCCTATTTACCCTTTAGTTCTGTTGCTTTGATCCCTTCCCTTACATAGAGAGCTACTCCTCCTCCTCTTCTTCCCTCCCTGTCCCTCCTGTAGCTTGTGTACCCTGGTATGTTGACATCCCAGTCATGGTTCTCTGTGTACCATGTTTCTGTGACTGCCACGATATCCAGGCATCCCTCTTCCATCAAGGCCACCATTTCAGGAAGCTTTTAAGTAGACTACAGGCATTGGTACTCATTACCCTCCATTTTTTTATGGCTTTATTTCTTTTTGCCCCATCCTTGTCCTTACTGCCTTTGTCTTTTTCTTCATTTACCCCTGCCCTTCTCCCTATCGACTGCTCTATCTTTGTGTTTACCTCACTAGCTACCCTGATTTTTTTCGGGGGGCCTAGGATTTCCCTTCTCCTATTCAGTGCCCCCCCCGGTTACTTTAAATGCTTGCCAATGAAGCATTTAAACCTATCACCTATGTAAACCCCCTACAAATGGGGGTTCCCAAAAAGTCTTCCTTGAGCTTGCCTAAATGCTCACTGCCAGGCTGGTGTACTGCATTTTAGCAGTTTAAATGTGATTGCCAGAGAGTGCCTGTATAGCCTCTGTGTACTGTCTCTTTAAGAGCTGCCTAGATTGCAGTCATAAGTAATCTGAGAGGGAGCTCTGTTGAAAGATGTAACTATTTGCAGAAAATCATTTAGAGTGATAATGATAATGTAGTTTGTCTAACCTTCTTTGCAGCAAGAACTGTTTTGTTTATCTCCACTATCTTGGTCCTGGACTGCTGAACTGGACCAATCAGTACTGGTGGAACCTAAAATGGAGCCGGACTACAGGAGCTATCTGGAGTCAAAATCTGTAGGAATTGTAGTTTGGGGCTTTTGGCACCTTTTTGCACCTGAAGGGGAAGCCTTTGTTGTGACTGACAGACAGATCAGCCAACCAAACCTTTTGGATTCTGGGGAAAGTCCCAGGCTTGCTGGCAGTTGAGTCAGATCTAAGTTGGGAGCTGAAGAAGTAACAACATGAGACAGTCAAGCAGCCATCTGAGTAGTTTCAAGCAGGAGAACTGTGGAAAGGTCTGAGTTGTGGCCTGCATGTCTGCCTGCAGCCCCTGAGAGGGAGAGAAGATAATTATTTCAGACTAAATCCAAGTTTGTGAGAACGGAGTAAGCCACTGATTTTTTACCAGGCTCATACCTGAAGAAGACCGAAGATTTTGCTGAATGCGATCAACCTGTCAGGGTTTCCAGCTGCTTTTGAATCCCCGGTTTGTGTAGAGACTTTGTGATCGTGACCGGAGAGCGGTTTGCCTGGTACAGTAGAATTTCCTTACATGTAAATGTGCTGTGAGTTGTTAGTGGGTCGTGATTTGGTTCTCCACTGTGTGAACTGTTTTCTGCTTGCTGGAAGCTGTATCCAGCCCAAAACGGACTGTATCCGAATTTGTCTCCATTTGGCCTGGGCCTTGCTACACTTGCCCAACCAGACTACCCGCTGCACAGAGACAGCCATCGACGAGAGACCTGCCTGGGGATCAACCTCCTGCTCCATGCTTGAACAGAAACGATGCCTTGGCGAATCGTGTGGGCCCTGCTTCTCCTGGCACTGCAGATCAACCACCTGCGGTCTCAATTTTCATCCGGCCTGTATCCAATTTTGGGTATCGTGAGTAATCATCAGGCCAGCTCCCTGCAACAACAGCCTAACCTAAAAGTGTGTCATCTGATTGTGTTGTTGTTTTCTTTTCACGAACTGAGCCCTCTGGCTCGGATTACAATTAATGTTTGTGGTGCATGTTGTTTTCTTCCATCACAGGGCCCCAACCAGCTGCAACGTTCCTGGCTAGACCACCGTTCTCCATCTGGGTATCCAGAGTGTGTGACTGTTTATGGACCCCGAAGTGCATGCATAATTGTTTGATTGATATAGCCTTTAAGCAAATTAACCTGATTACGCCCCTCTCTTGTTCAAGTCCCCTGAATAAATCAGATCTAACCTTTTCTGTATTTAATCTGACTGTGGTTCCAGTTTGTGCTAAGAGTACTGTACTGTACTGTTGCTAGTTGCTTTGCCTAACCTTGTTTTACAGGGGGTCCCCAGGGTCGAGCTAGAGGAAACTGCCCTGGTGGTAAGTGTAAACAGTGTGGGTACTTGTGTGGCATTCAAGGGGTATTGTGAAAATAATTATTGTGCAGTGTTTAGGCAACTAGCAGGGAAAGAGGGGGTTTACAGTGTCCCAGAGGGCTGTGCCCTGGTTAGCTTGACCACTACCTACCCTGACCTCTGGGTGGAGGCACCCGTTACAGAACCTAGGCCCCTTAACCTGCTACTAGCCAAGCAGGCAGGGGTAGTAGCCCTTGGGATAGCACCACCTAGGGGTTACACCTAGGATCCTGGTTCTCCTCCTGGATAGATGCAGACCATCACACCTGTATAGGCCTGCATCTCTCCAGGTGGAGCCCCAGTCCCCAGTGAAGCCAAATCCCTGAGCTCTGCACCAGTTTTTTAACCAGTGATTGAATCCCATGATGCGGGGTACCCTAGCCTCATCCATGCTATAGACAGGTAGCAGTTCCGAGAAAGTTACAGTGTGTGCTACTTGTCTAAGGCCCATCCCCAACTCCACAAACTCCTGTTGCACTGCTCTAATCCTATTCACAGCCAGGTCATTTGTCCCTAGGTGGATAATGACATCCAGCTCACTCCCCCTTGCAGCTGCTCCCACAATCCTGAGGATTCGTTTCCTGTCCTTCAAGCCATGGCGCCCAGCGCTTACCTCCCTTTCCCCTCTCCCCCAGTTCTACCCCCAACAATTAGTCTCCCACCAGCAGTTGTTTTCTTCCCTGTGGGGTCCTGTGCCACCCTCCTATGGGTCTCCATTGTGGAGGTTCCCAGCATCCTCCTTGGTCTCCACTGCGGGTGCCTCCATGGAGGAACCATGCTCCGCCAGAGTGGTGAATGAATTGTGGAGAGGTACAACTGGAGGGATGCGCCTCTGTTCCACCACCCTTACCCTCCTTGAGCCCACCGTGGTCCAATCACTCCTCTTTCTTGGCAACCTCTGAGGCAGTGGTGGTGGCCTGGGTGGTCCCTGGGTGGGGAGCAGGTTTCCGGAATCCTTGCCAGGTCGTATGGAGACGAACAACCTCCTCCCTCAGACCAGTTAAAGCATAAAGTGGCAATAGCCTCAGAATGAAACAATCATTTTATACATTTTTGGGGAAATAATGGCAAAGTCCCAAGAAAGGGCTAGACAGAAGCCTTAAGGATTGCCAGGATCAGGTCCTGGATATGTCTGGACCTCTTGCATTATTATTGGATGAGGCCAAGAGGGCCAATGATGAAGGGAAACTGGCAGACCCAAAAATTTTAAGGGGGGGTGGACCCAGAGAGCCATATGTTTCATGGGCAATGTCAATTCTGCCATTGTGGCTGAGAGATATTAAGCAGCCCTATTGAGATTTCATCCCAAAGCCATTTAATTGGCATGGAAAGACACGGGTTCAGCAGCAGAAGGGCAACTGTTTGGTGACTCCTTGATTACAGAGATGAGCAAAAAAGTCAAAGTTTATCTCTCTATGAGAAAAGCCCAGGCATCTTACAAGTATAGCAAAAAAGCATGTGTTTTTGGCAGAGCCATGAGTGGCACAGGCCGCAGTGTCAGCCACAACTTGCCCTCCCGAGGCTTCCACAATGAGCATGGTTTCTAAACAGGCCTGAGCAGAGGTAGATTCCAGCTGAGACCACCCTTAAGAGGTTACAGCAGTGAGAGGCAAGGTTTCAAACTGTGTTCAGTGTCGATGCGAATGGTATTTGGGTTTGTTACAATGCGTTAAAAGCTTTAAAACGTTTTATCAAACCCAGTTTGTACAGGGCCTTACAGTTTCATTTTTTCATAACCCTCTTTGGCCCTGTACACACTGGGTTTGTTAAAACATTTTAAAACTCTTAAAACATTTTAACAAACCCAAACACTGTTCGTGTCCACACTGAACACAGTTTGAAACCGTTTTTAAAAAACGTGTTTAAGCCTTGCTAGGGACCTAGTCTTAAAATGGTTTTAAACAGTTTCAAACCTAACATGCATTACCTTGTAGTGTAGACAGGAGACTGGGAGTTCACCCACCTATATCCCTCTCACCTCCGGATTACCAGACCTGGGTGATCGCCACATTATTTTGACAATCTGTAGTCTGCTGAGCATTTTATGGAGGAAAAGGATATAGCCCTAGAAGGGTGATCTCAGGCTGGAAGAAGGGCTCCAGCTTAATCAACAGGTATGGTTAAAAACCATGAAACAAGGACCATGCCACACGTAACCACTGTGCCACGTTTTTAGCAAAACCGCACACCAGGAAGAACTGGCACCAGTATTGGCTAAAAAAATAACATAGAGAATAAAGTATATGTTGGGGTGTGTAACGAGATTTTACACACACCCGAGTTGTGGGATGCTACATAAAACCTGAGGGCAAAGCCCGAGGGGTTTGTGAAAGCATCCTCAACGAGGGTGTGTGTAAAATTGAATTGACACACATCCGACCATATTGTATTTTATATAATTGTTGGTTTCCTTTTCGCCTCAGCAATTATATAAAATAAAAGCTCAGCATCCGCCGTGGCTTTGCAGGTGCCGATTTGAATCGGCGTATTTTAAAACATTTTGTTTTTGTCCTGGTTTGTGAGGTTTTCACTGTGTAGGGGGAAAGAGAACTTACCGCTGAGTTCTTCTGGCAGTGGCAGTGCTGTTTCGGGAGAGATGGAAGCGGTCAGTGGTCTTGAGTGGTGGCGCTGCTGCATGAGGATGCGCACAGCAAGGGAAACGTGCGCGTGTTTGCCGTTATAAACACTCCTTTATAACGGCAAATTACGCCACGGTTTCTATGGAAAAAGGAAGCTGGTTATTGAGGGTTAATAATAAGATGGTGCTATATTGACCGCCTAGGGCGTAATGAGGCCCGACGCCGCAGGCGGAGGGCCTTATAGCCCCTGGAAGGTCCGGTATAGCACAATACCGCCCACCCTGGAGAGTATTATTGCACTTAGAAAATGGGTACTGTAAACAAAAAAAATTGTAAAAAAATGTAAATGAAAAATAAGTTTAAAGTAAGTTTTGAAATAAAATAGTTCCTCCGCCTGCAGTTGACTATTTTGTCTGAAGACATTTTTCTGCAGTATCTTTTCCTTCCCTGCTCCTCTCCCCCAACCCCAACAAATCAGAAGTGGCACACTTTAAAATAATAAAATGTTAATGGTTTGGGGGCTGTTTCAGTTTGTTTCCTTATGTTTTTAAAACACAGTGAGAAGCACAGAGTTGGTCTGGAGACTTGGATATGCGGTCAGGAAACTGCCGGTTTGTGATGCTCAGAAGACAGAGCGGGCCGGTAGCAGGGTCAGGGGCAGCTATCGGACTTGCCTGCTGACAAGCAAGCCTTCTGTGCTAAGGGCTGAAGAAACCGTGAGTTAAGTCTGACAGAATAGGTCCTGGTACATTACGCTACTGATTTGCGACTAACTATGAAGTCCGCTGTAACTCGTTTTTTGTCAGACACAGTAGGTTAGACTGAATCGAAGTTGTATTTCCGGACTGCTTGGCTCATCGGGAGTGGGCACTGTGCGTTTTCATTTTTTTTTTCCCCTTGTACATCAGAAGAAAGACGTGCTGGCTTGGCAAGTAGCTGAGTGAGACAGTGAGAGAATGCAATGTTCGTTAGCGCTACAGTGCGTGACAGCAGCGTACATTCTCAGTTTTCTGTACTGCAGATGGACATTCATCTGCAGTATGGAAAACAAAGAAAATACCGGTGCTCTCAGGCGCGGTAGTGCTACCAAACATAGAGCTCTCTTTCTCTCCTCACTGCTGTGCAGAGATAATCAGATTATCCCGATTGGACTGGATTTTTGGTTTTCTTTATGTGTGCCTACATACTGTATTTAAGCCAGACTCAGGAAGACAGGAGTTTGGTGGCCGCCAACACGTTCGTTAAGCGTGAGGGAAAAATGGTGGCGGCTTGAAAATTCAAACTGGACCCTTGATTGTCGTTATGCGGTCAGTTGGCACTGGTACTTGTTGTAACCTGGGCTCTGTTGTCTGATACATGCCCAGCTTGCCAAGGGTCTCAGCCAATCAGAGTCCAGGGATTTTTAAGTCCATTTTCTAATAAATAATAAAGAACATAACAATACTCACTACTAACAATAATAAAAAGGTGAGTGAGCAGCCACAGCAACACCCACGGAAAACCGCGTACTAACCCTCTAACCAGTTTTGCAAAAAACCTTCATTACAAAGGGAGGTGGCTCTGTTATATAAATTAAATTAGTTGCAGTAGTGCATTAGTAGTAAAGGAGACCTATAGTAATTTTGAATTTTGTATGTTATTAGGCACAAAAGCATGGACTCTCTTGTAAATGATATCTACATGTTTTACATGGGTGTTTGAATTTACGCTACTCTAGCCCAAGATGTGTTTTTATTTTTGGTGCTGCATACAGTATCTAATTTAAGTAACAGATCCATGGATACTTTTTGTTTTTCATGATTTTGCTTCTGTCTTTAACATTGTTTACAGTCCTCACTATAATAAGTTGAATAGCCACAGCTGTGGCATTTATTGCAACCGAAGACCCGTATGTGTCAGGATATTTAATTATAAAAATGGGAGGGCTAGCCTGAGGTTCAATGTGGGTGAATAAACTCCTCCCACACACAGTATTTAAACCAGCCTCTCCCAGCAACCACTGCTCTAGTGTTTGGAAAAACTAGTTCTCCTGTGTGCTGTATTGCTTTCTGCTTCATTTGTTTTTTTTGCTTTTCCCATTTGCCCTGTGGAATTGCTTGCTTGATTTGTGCTGGTCTTCTGCTATTGTGCTCTCCTGCTTTGGTATGTATTATTTTGCACCAGCTCCTGCAGTGTTTTTCCTTGTGTGCTTATCTTATCTGTTTCCCTGAGTTTTTATGCTTTTTGTGTTGTTCTTGGGGGGAGGGGGCAGTTTTCCTAGCATCTTGTTGCCGTTTGTTTGCTCTGTTTCTCTTGTGTCTGTCTCAGTGTTCCTGCTCTTGTTATTGTATGTTTCAGCTCCTGCTGCTGTGCTGCCTCATGAGGTTGCCTTACTCCTGGGGGGGCAGAGGACTGTGGATCCTGGCACGGTGAGGGTGGATGGAGAGGTTTCTATGCCTGGTGGGAGGCATAGGACTATGGAGCCTGGCACAGTGAGGGTGGTTGGAGAGGTTCACGCTGGCATGGAGAGATGAAGATGACTTGGTTTCCTCCACCATGGTGGGGGGGCATATAGGACTATGGAACCGGCATGGTTAGGGTGGATGGAGAGGTTTCCTTCACCTGGGGGGGGGGCCATAGGACTATGGATCATGGCACAGTGAGGGTGGCTGCAGAAGTTCTCTCTGGCATGGAGAGATGAAGATGACTTGGTTTCCTCCACCATGGTGGGGGGAGCATAGGACTATGGATCCGGGCATGGTGAGGGTGGATGGAGAGGTTTCATACATCTGGGGGCAGAGAACTATGGATCCTAGCACAGTGAGGGTGGCTGGAGATGTTCTCTGGCATGGAGAGATGAAGATGATTTGGTTTCCTCCACCATGGTGGGGGGGGCACATAGGACTATGGATCTGGGCACAGTGAGGGTGGATAGAGAGGTTTCCTACACCTGAGGGGGGCATAGGACTATGAATCCTGGCACAGTGAGGGTGGCTGGAGCGGTTCTCTCTGGCATGGAGAGAGAGAGAGATGAAGATGACTTGGTTTCCTCCACCATGGTTTGGGGGGGTGCATAGGACTATGGATCTGGGCATGGTGAGGGTGGATGGAGAGATTTCCTACACCTGGAGGGGGGCAGAGGACTATGGATCCTGGCACGGTGAGGGTCTCTGGAGTTGTTCTCTCCAGCACGGAGAGATAAAGTTCACTTTGTTTCCTCCACCATGGGGGGAGGGGCACGGGAGTTGGGATTCTGGCACGGGAATGGGGTCTGTACATCTTTCCTTCAGCATGAGGGGGCCAGAAGACTATGGATCCAGGCAGAAGGAGGGGGGTCTGGAGATGTCTCCTCCTGCATGTGGAGGAGCAGAGGACTTGGGATCCTGGCTAGGGTAGGGGGGAGGGGTGGTGGTGGTGGAGATGTATCCTGCAGCATGAGGTGGTGGCAAAGGAGGTTGGTTCCTGGCATAGGGTATGGAGGCTCGACATGTGTCCTCCAACCAGCAAGTGCACAGCAGAAAACACAGATTGCCACAAACAAGATAGAAGCAGAAGTCATACAAGTGAAAAAGAAGTACCTTTTCCAGAAGTAGTCAGCCTCTGTAAAATTATCAGAGCAAATCACGTTATGCTTTCTGGCCTCAAAGTGGTCAACATCAATATCTACACGCTGCAGTGCCAATAACCACTATCTTTTTAGTTCAGGATCAATTGGCAATCGATGGAAGCTGACTGGCTGGCCACATTTTATTTTGCCAGATGTGTTGGCGCACCCAGTGGCCATTCAGGTTGGCATAACAACACACAAGAGAACAAGTTAGCCAAGATAACAAGTAATCCAGGAATGGATGAACAACGAGTGCAGACAGTTCCATGAGGAGTCTCAGTGCGGTACTGCACTTGGCGGGACAAGGAAAATATCACATGACATGCTTGGGATGCAGAAAAAACATTGATGCTACCGGAAACAGAACAGCAAACAAAAACATCAACACACCACCACCCCACACAAAGCTCAGTTGAACACAGCTATAAAGGTGGACAACAAATAACTATCCAGTCCTCCTGTCACCCGAACTGCTCTGCCCATATGTTGATATTTTGGGAGTAATGGGAACATAATGAAGCCCATTCTGAAAATATAGCAAGGTTACATGAAATACAGAAACAGGGCTTCCTTGCGTACAGAGACAAGACAGAACTGATTACATGGTGCATACAGTTCTTTTGTCATTAATCACAGAACTTGAAATGACCAATGCAAATACACAAAGACCCATTGGATGCATTCCACACACACACAGACTGACAGTGACAAAATACTGTTATCACTGTCAGTATTCAAACACAGTGAGAGCATTTGTCTTTCAGCCTGTAACCGGAATGCAAATGGAAGGTAAAGCAGCAAAAATAAACTGCTATACTTCAAAGTGCAACTTAGGAAAAAGGCAAGCTGTCATCATTGAACGAATCAGCGTGCTGGTGCCGGGGGCAGGAACTTCACTGAAGGAGGATGGGAAGGGTGAGGGATGACATTGAAGGAGGAACCAAGCAACGGACGCACATGGGAACAACACAGCATGACCAAGCAAACCGCACGTGAACACGGTCTGCAGTCTCTTCCTGTGCAGTGCAGCATGCGAGATGGCGGTTCACACACAGGCAACGGTGTGGTGCAGTGCACAGAATCCAAGAAAAAGCAGCAAAAAAAGGTAAGTCACATAAATGTGACCCTGATAGAGTTCAGCTATTCAGGCCATCAGGAAACTAAATTAATAATCTCAGGTCCATTGCACAGCTCCTTTAATTGAGTCCGCCTGTTTCTGGCTCTACTGCTTAGCTTGTAGCATCACTACAGCCTGTCTGTCCATCAAGTTTACTATTTTCCTCAATGCAAACTTTCATTCATCAGTATTGGGTTTACAGTTGGTTCAGTGCTCTGCTCGATTTATTCAGTGTTTGCTCAACCAGAAATGCTTGCTGTTTGGTCTCTATATCAGCTAGCATACTGCCCTCTGGGATTCAATTTGCTCACCCATGTTATTTGCACACTGTTGGTCTCAAACCTGACTCTTCCTCCAGACTCCTACCAACCCTCTGCTTCCTGCAGTTGTTATTGTATGTTTCAGCTCACACTGCAGTTTGCTGCCTTTGTGCTCCTTATCAATTAATTGCACCTGGTCCCGGCACTCCTCCTCAGCCTGCAGCTCCTCTGTTTCCAGCTCTGCTCATGAATTAGTCAGCCCTAGCCCCTCTAAGACATATGCTGCATTGCTATACTGCCCATTTCTGTTATTACATGGCTGCCTGGTCTCCTCCACACAAGAACCAAAGGCTGCTTGCTCCCGGCTCTCTGTTTTTCCTACAGTGGAGGACTGTGGTGTCTCAGCGGTGCTTGAAAGCCTGGGTAGCCAGAGCATGCTTTAAGTAAGTTAATTGTCTCCCTTGTTCCTTTGCTGCTCCTTGCCTTCACAACGTTCAGTTATCTATGCCCTGCATATATCCTTACACCTCTCGGCCTACATGGCCTCAGCAGTTCATGCATCCTCTGCCCAACTGGCTTTTAACATATTCCTGCTGGATCATATCAGTGTCCTATTCCTGCTGACTCCATAGCATCACCCATTTGTTGTTTCCTGTGTTTTTCTCCTTCACAGTCCTAGCTGGCCGAGCATATCTGTGATTTGGCTTCTCTACTCTGCATTATTATGTTGACGACTGCTGGATCTTATGATACCTTTGCTGCTCAGTTGTTTGGCTTCCCTAATACCAATAAAAAAAATAAAAAAGTATATTGCTTGTCTGGGTGCATCTTGATCGTTTTCAGTGGCTATTTCTCTTGTTCTGCTTCTGCTTGTGGTTCATGGTGCCTTCCCGTGGCTTCCTGTTTATCCTACAGCGGAGGACGTGGGTGTCTTGGTGGGCTGCCGTGGCTCCTTGTGGTCACCCCTTCGTTTTCCCATAAACCCCGGCTCTTGCCTTTTGCTTGCTCCTCCTGTTCCCCCTTCTCTCCTGCTTATCCTTGTTTTTCTGCTTTGGTTCTTCCAGCATACTCCAGCAGTCTACAGGCCTGTTCCTAACTCTACCTTTTGGGGTAGTGAGTGCAGTTAGTCTGCCGTCTACCAGGAATGAGGGTCCCATTGTAGCTTGTCATGTATACAGGTCTCTGTCCTCCAGCTACTGTATCATAGTTCGGCAGTGGATACCATCGGATGAGAGTCTTGCCAGCAGTTTTATTAGCCCCTAGTTTAGTTCAAGCAGTACTGGGTTAAGCCATATTAAGAAGTTTCCTTGAGGCAGCCTCACCTTGGATGCCAATCCTCGTGCTTGTGTGCCTTGTTCTTTTGGTCAGACTCTGTCCCTGTGTTTTGTTGCTCGTGCCTGCCATCGGGTACCATGGAGTCGGGAGTGCCTGCCTTTGTTCTGCTCTAGTTGGCCTGTACCAGAGTTAAGTCAGGCCGCATATGCCTAGTTTCCTTTATTGTGTTTGGCCTGCGCCTGATCCTGAATGGGCAGCATGCTGCCTCTCCTGTTTCTCCCTCAAGTCTGGTTCCTCCTTGTTCCTGGACCTGCATTCCCATGGCCTTCTCCTCCACAGATGTTCTGGTGCTTGATCCTGATGTTTCCTCCACAACATCAACAGCTGCCCTTCTTGTGCCTCACCACCTGGCAGGTAGCACTCAACGCACTCTGCCCTTTCATGACCACTTGGACTGTGTCCCATCTGGCAATTGGCCTTCCCCACCATGGCTTTGCTTACCCCGCTTCTGCTCGCCAGCTGAACTTTCTAACCTCCTCTTTACCAGTGTGCTTTCTACTCCAGCTCCAAGCGACTCAGCAGCCTACCTCCCATCTCAGGGTGGCATGCATTCCTGGCTCCAGTGGCTTCCTCCATGGCTGCTCTCCTGTATCGCATGTCCTCTTTGTGGCCCATTTGGGATCTCAGCCACATCCTGTCTGCCATTCCTCAGCTGACCTTCCTTCTCCAAGCAACCTTCCACCTCCTCCGGCTCCTCCAGCTTGCTTGCTCCTGCTCCAGCAGTACCATGGATTTCTAGCCCACTACATTGTCTCCTGCTGTGCTTTTTCAGTAGACCTCAAGTCCAAGGATCCCAGTCCTTTCCTTCTACAGACATTTCAGGATTTTTCCTGACCTAGTCTTCATGTGATGGCCTTGGCTCCATTTTTGGACACTGAGTGGACTTGGTTTCAACCCTGTACTGCCTGGTAGATCTTAGTACCCATTACGGCACTTCCTTTCAGTATGTCCTCGCTAGCGAAACCTTTACAGCGAACATGCCGACAACATCGACAGTTTGCTGTAAAGTCCCGCCAGACCCGGCGCACTCTCCCCGGTCCTCCACCTCCTGAATCAAATTCCAACTTGGAGTTGATAATCCCTAAGTTGGGGGTGAGGGGCAGAAACCCCTCTGCACGGGGGTTTGGGGGGGGGCAAAGCCCCCTGATGAACAGCAACTGTTTCTCGAGGTGGATTTATGTCAACTGCAAATTACGGTCGACATAAATCCGTTGCTGTAATGTTGGGCAACAAATAATTTGTCGAACCAGCATCATAGAGCCCTTCCCTTTCTATGACTACCTCGAGTCTTTCTTGCCAAGGTGGCAGTTGCCATCCCCTTTCCAATACCAGACTGATATTAGCCATCCTGGACCATGAACTGTTTTGGCACCCCTTTTGCCAGCCATCGGACCTTCACTAGCTCCATCTCAGGTCCCAGGCCTTCTGCTCCATCACCTCCTTCTCTTCATTCTGGATCCAGTCATACCTTGTGGAATCTTGGGGTTGTCCTGCCCCTGGCCTCTTTCCAGACTTTGTACATTCGTCAAGTTTGTTGCAGCTTCCCCACCTGCACTGTCTCCACTCCACCAGCAACTTTCTGCCCATCTGCGGCTTCTGCCATGGTGCCCACACTCTTCAGTGTTTTTCCTCTTGCCCTTTCTTTTCCAGCGGGGCATTTCCCCATCCATCCATGCCTCTCCACATTCCCGGTTAGTGGCTACCTTTTGCTTTCCTCCTCCTGGTACTCCATTGCTCACCTCTTTTTGGGGTTTCAGCATGGACCTCATACTGGCATAGCTGGCATTTCATCTGAATCTACATCTGCCACAGTCTTCAAATCCGCATTACACAAGATTGATTTCGAAGCAACTACTTCAGAAAGGGTTCCGGGCATGTATGGCACCACTAACAATGCACTCAGTCATTAGGGTGCCAAGTCCCAATGTCGTAGCCCCTCTTTTTGTGGGGCTGTGCTATGCCCTCTTTCTAAATATTCCAACCCGGAAGGGTGAGAATTTGGCCATGTGGCACCCTAATGATGGGCTAAAGCCGTCGGCTACATGGTTGGAAGTGGTTCAGAAACAGCTCCAATAGAAAGTTCATTATTGCGCTATACTAACAGCTGCCATTTTCTCTATCCTGTTTCAATGCCATTGGCATAGCAGCCAGTAAGTTTTTAGGCAAAGCGTCACTTCATGGATCTCTCAGCTCCTCATGCTCTTCCACTCCATAGTATCAGCTCCTTAATTCCAGCCAATGACTATTCCCTTCTACTCCCACATAGGCAATGCCAGTACACTAATTATGCATCTGGGCTCAGGAGCTTGGCTTCCAATGCCGATATCTCAGAGTTTTTGAACTACTGCCACTCCATCCCAAGCCTTGGCAGCAGAACGGCACATACTGGGAAACTATTTAGTATTTTATTGTCTGTCTTTCTTGAATGTAGGAGCAGCCCCAAGTTGTAAGATTAATTTGCTGCAGCACTCTGTTGAGCCTCACCTAATGATTATCATAGTCCAGCAGAGTTCCACTTCTTACACAATACTCTTCTCATTAACCTTCGGACTCCTTCCTGAAGCAGGTATAAATACTCTTGACCAGTTTTCACATCCTTAAATATTCCATTAGCCTAAGGAAAACCTTGAGCCCTGGATTCGGTACTTATGGCAGCTCATCTACCAGCAGTCAGACTTCTTCATCTTCAGTATTAAGGCCTATTCCTATTCAGCTCGATCATCATGTACAAGCAGGAGCTACTTCCTTGCTAGGTTACTACAAATTCAAATTGAGTATCATACCACAGAGCAGTTCATTTATCTCTTACTCATTAAATCTAGCTTCATCAGTTGACAACTCCACAACTTCATTCAGTCATCAGCTGCTGTAAAATCCAATCTAGTTATGTGGTCCCTATTTCTCACCCATTGAAACATTGCTCCATGTTTAAAAAGACTTCCACCCCAGGATTTATATCGCTGCATCACCTACTCATGGACTTGCTGCCATTTTTGACTTAGCTTGGTTTTCAGCCCCTTAGTTTCTAGACATTCAGTCCATGCCAGATTTGTCCTCCACTGCTTCATTATTCTACATCTATCCAATCATAGCTGCTGCCTCCTATGGGTTAAGTCCTGGACCTGCATTCAGTTTCCATGTTTTCAGATAACCGAAGTACCAAAACTTTATAAATAATGGACAATCTTCTTCTTTGCTCATAATGATGTTTACAAGTAAATTGACCTGCTCTCATTATACATAATCTCACTCTTCAATGTTTCACATACCCTATCATGTCAGTAAAGCAGCTGCTGCTTGTCCGCTTCCAATTTCAGGCACTCCACTGATCATTTCCAGCAGCGGATCCAGCGATGGCATCTCCACCTTCTTTCCAGGATCTACTCATGCCCTAGAATATGATCGACATCATGTAAAAAACTTAGCCTTATCCACCAGATTGACATGTGCCAAAGCTGGTCTAACTATGTAGCTTTGCGCCTCACAAGCAGAGCACTATTCATAGTTACATTGCTCATCTTCTAGCTTTCATGACTTTTTGCCATATAGCCTTACATCTCTCTCTGGCACCGTGCAACAATTCACTGCAGTAATCGGTTTATCCATTCTCAACATACTCATTGCGCTCCATCAGTTTGTCTAATCTAAAGTTAAAACTTCACTTGCTGGGTTTAGAAAGTGGTGTTCCCAAATTCCTCAGAGACTGCCAATAGAAGGCCCACTAATGAGACGTCTCTTGGACTTATTAGATTCCAAGCCTGTCGATTCAAAGACTAACCTGATGATTTCCATCGCTATATGCATGGCATTCTAGAGATTTCTTAGACCCAGATAACTTTCAGTCCATACTCCTACTTCATCTACAAATTCTCAGGATATCCAGTCTCTCTGATAACAAGACCTCTATACACTACTACTGCCTTCATCTAAAACAGACCAAAGAATCGGAGCAGCACCTTCAGCATCCAGACATAAACTCCCTATCCATATTATCAAGAAGCTTGGAAGGTTGAAAGTCATCAGCTTATGCAACATACATACCAAATTGAATTAAAGTTAGTTCATCTCCTCCTGGTATGCCTAGAGGAAAGGCGGATCAGTAACCATGGGTTCTCAGAGGTTCCCTCTCCACACAAGGGATATTTTCCTCTCCTGCACGTTACTGGTCACACTTTTCGTGAGTCTTAGGAGACGATCAACACCTTTCTGGGGTGCTGTATTCCTACCAGCTATCCAGCTCAGTGTCTAAGAAATAGGAGTAGAGTACAGCCACAAACAGAGTTGCACAAGCATAAACATTTATTCCACAAACATTTAATGGGAGGGCTAGCTCGAGGTTCAATGTGGGGGAATAAACTCCTTCCACACACAGTATTTAAACCAGCCTCTCCCAGCAACCACTGCTCGTGTTTGGAAATCACCCACCAGCCTCCCCTTTCTCCTCCTTTTCACCATCCCCCCCCCCCCATGTGGGGGATGCTCTGTTCCTACCAGCTATCAAGCTTAAAGTGTCTAAGAAATAGGAATAGAGTACAACCACAAACAGAGTTGCATAAGCATAAACATTTATTCCACAAACATTGAACTATGTTTATTGCTATCATAGGCTATCTTCAACATATATTTATTTTATGTGTTTGCTGCTGGTTGTTTATATTTTTAATAGCATAGGGTTTTGAGGTGCCTATATCTTTAAACTATACAGCTTTATTAGTGGCAATGGCAGCATACAGCCCCCTCCCTCTCTGATGAATCTTTTGGGCGAAACTGGTTAGACGGTTAGTATGCAGTCTTCCGTTGGTGTTGCTGTGGCTGTTCACTCACCTTTTGTGAGTATTGCAATGTTCTTTATTATTTATAGTGCGTAAGTTATTTTTTAGTGGATACTGTTGCCTGTTCTACATCACAAAAGACTGTCTGTCTTCAGGATCCCCTCAAGGTACATAGTATGCCAATGGGACTCACCTTAGCACTGTAACACCTTCCTACCCTAAACAAACTACCAGCACTTTCTCTGCGAAAATATGGCATCCGTGTTACAGAGCCATGCTTAAAAACATTAGTAAGGATGCATTGTCACTGTGTTCAAACACGGTACAGGACAGTGTGGAAGGACTTCTGTACTGTGTTAAAAAACGTTTTTAATACCATTTTTAAAAACAAACCCCCAGTGTGTACAGGGCCTTTGTGCCACAGTTGTATACATAACCCAATTTGTTCCCGTCAAATTGTATAACATTGTTTGCAACACCCAGTTGCACACATAACCCGATCTGTGACCCTTGTACACATAACAATGTTTATCGACCCCAGTTTATACAGAACCCTATCTGTTGCCCCAGGTGTTTCAATAAAACTGTTTATGGTTACAGTTGTATACCTAATACTGTTTACTGACCCACAGTTATATAAATAACCCTGTCTGTTGCACCAGGAGTATACAGAATCCTGTTTGTCACCCCAGTTGTATACATATACATAACTCTGTCTGTTGACCTCACAAGTTGTATACACAACCCTATTCATTGTTCTTCTAAATTGTTACATGTATGACACTGTTTGTTGACCTCAGACGTATGCATAACCTCATCTGTTTTTCCAGTTTCATGAATAATCCTATTTGTTGCCCATGTTGTATATGTAACCATGTTTATCGCCCCGTTGTACGCATGTTTGCTACTCCAAGTTTCATACATGACCATGTTTGTTGACCCCAGTTGTATATATAAACTGGTTTGTTAACCCATTTCTATACACAACTTTGTCTGTTGCTCCAGTTGTGTATTCCAGTATAACCCTATTTGTTGCCGCACTTCTATACATAACCCTATCTGTTGCGCCAGAGTTGTATATACAGCATAATCTTGTTTTTCACCCCAGATGTACACATAATCCTGTTTGTTATCCCAGTTGTATACTTAACCCTGCATGCTACTTGAAGTTACATACACAACCCTTCTTTCTGTTCCTCCATTTATATTCCTACCATTATTTGTTGCCCCAGTTGTTTAAATAACCTTATCTGTTGCCCTAGCTGTATACATAACCTAGTCTATTGCCCCAGTTGTATATATTATTATAACCCGGTTTATGGCCCCACTTATATAAAGAACCCAGTCTGATGCCCCAGTTGTGCATACCGTTATAACCCTGCTTGTTTCCACAGTTGAATACACAACTCTCCTTGTGGCCACCATTTGTATACATGACCCTGTCTGTAGATTCACTTGTATACATATGTCTTGTTTGTTGCTCCAGAATTGTATGCATAACCTGGTCTGCTACTTCAGTTATATACATAACCCTTTTTGTTACTCCCAGTTGCATACACAACCCTATGTGTTGCCCTAGTTGTATTTATAACCCTGTTTATTGCCCCAGTTCTATTCACAATCCTATTTATTGCCCCCAGTTGTATACCTAACACTGTTTATGACCCCAAGTGTATACATAAATCTGTTTGCTGCTCCACAGTTGGTATACATAACCCTGCTTGTGACCAGCAGTTCAATACATAACAGTATCTGTCATCCCAGCTCCATACATTTTTTTTAATTTTTGGCCAGGAAAGGAACATTCAGCCAAGTCTTATTTCCAGGTGTGTCCTGCCTGGGAACACAGGGATGCAAAGTGATTTGCTCACAGTCACACAGTAAGCAACTGGTGGCTGGGGCATTCAAATCGAGTTCTCCAGGTTTGCAGCTCAGTGTTCTTAACCACTACGTTATACTGCCTACCCTCACATACATAATCCGATCTCTTGTCTGACATGTATTCATAACTCTATTTGTTGCCCCAGTTGTATACATGACCCTGTCTGTTGCCCCAGTTGTGTATATAACCCTGTCTGTTGTACCCCACTTGTATACATTTCCCATTCTGATGACCCTTCTAGTTGTATATATAACCCTGTGATAAATTACCCACCATCATGTGTAGGGTGCACATGTTCCTATACCCATGATCTATGTGGCATTCCATAATAATCTCAGGAATCCTGGTTCTGTACCCAAAGTCTTCCTTTAAATGCCAACATTCTTCAAAAATATCTTACAGTGAGGATATCACTTTTGGGAAAACTTTGAAAAGAAAATATATTTTCAACCCAGCTCACTAGTACCAAAGAACAAATGGAATAGCGATGCAGAAAATCTATAACATAGATGTTGAACTGTCCCTAAACAGTATGGTTTTTGAAGTTTTCTAAAAAGTGGTGACCTGGTTTTAAGAACAGTCAAATTGCTCTGAATCTATGATGTCTTCAGACAGATGGGTCGGTGCCCTGGACATGTGAAAATGCTTTTATTACCTGTTTCTCCAGAATCTGTACATCACATTAGCTGAGTGCATCTTGTAAGATCTCAACTGACCTGGTCTAGGCAGAGATGTGTTAACCAGTCAGACTTGATTTAGCAGCACCGGCCATTTGAGAACTGTTCCCACCTAAGGCAACGTCATTTTATTGAAAAAGTCAAGATTTTGTGTTAAATGATAGTTGTGGAAATTTTGACCTATACTTTTTTATTTTGTTTTACACTGCCACCTATCTCCTGACTTGTATAACACTCTTCTTTCCAAATTTTGTGTATTTTGTGTCTGATTTAACACATTTTTCATTTATAATTGAAATAATAAAAGGAGTGCTCCTTTTATTATGGCTTAGACCAGGTATTCATTAGTATTCTATAGTGTATGATGGAACGTCATTGTGTATGGACATCCATACACTGTAAAAAGTCATTCTGCTGTAGTAGTGACGTAGCTACTAACGCAGAATGACTTTTAGTTCTGTGCTAGTAGCTATGTCACAATGCAACCACCCCTATCAGCACTGTTCATAGGACAGGAGGTGGTTGAAACATCGTACGTGTGAGTTGTCCGGCGGGTGGATGGCTTAGAAATGTGGGCCCTGGACAACAGAGACTGGCTGCCTTAGGAAGAAAAAAGTAAGTGATTGTGTTTTTTGGTACCATACACTATATAGAAGAGTATATGGTAGCCCAAATATCAATTTTGCTATTCCTAAACCTCGTGGGTACTATGACTTCAGAGAGGCTTCTTGTGTTTTGCTCTCGAGGTCCATGACATCATAGTAACCACTCAGTATAAGTATAGCATTGTTGTGTATGGGCAACCATACACCATTCTATATTTGTTGTTTTTATGTTTGCTTGCACACATGTGCAAGAAACATAGTGCCATCATCCGAGTTTTCAGAGGTGTGGCAGCCCTCTTCCAATTCAGTCAGTGTGTTTGCAGGCACGGCCTCAGTTCTCCAATGCCTGCTGGAGCTGTCTATGACAGTCCAAAATGCAGTGGCGTACAGTTAAAAGGGGGAGCCACGCTTCAGCGAGCAGCGATAAGATATTGCTTGCTCATGTGTGCTCCCCCTACACACACACACACACACACACACACACACACACATACTGCGTGCTCGCCCCCCACTGTATAGCCGACGGGGGTGCCCAATCCCCCATCGGCTGTGCTGCGCCCCCCCGCCCAAACAGAGTTTTACATGCCACGCTGGGTGCCCACCCAGTGTGGCTACACATGTAGAGTTGACGGGTGGCCAATCCCCGTCGGCCCCACCTATCTCCCCAGAGTACCAGGGTGCCAGCTGGGAGCCCACCCAGCATGGCAACAGATGCCTGTCACAGGCGGGGTGCCCAATCTCCCATTGACTCCGCCCCCCCGCCCGTCCTTGTGCCATGCTGGGAGCCCACCCCAGCATAGTAAGCGTCCCGTCGTCTCCTCCTTTGTAAAAAACAAACCTGCAACACAAAAATGGTCCCTCGCTGTCTGCCCCACCACTGCGCAACCTGCCTCCCACCCCTTACCCCCATACTTACCTGTGGACCTCGTGCGATGATCTTGCGTGGACCGGAACACGTCTGCACTCTTCAAAGCCGACCGTGAACTGAGGGAAATGCCGGTAAGCTGTATAATGTAATGAATAGGGTTTTCAACTTTGCTGCATATCTCAGGCATTTTGGAATTTTGGTACCAAATTTTCAACATGGGTTTTGGGACCCCTCCTCATGAATTCTGTCACTGTCATGGCATTAGTCAGGCCGAAGGGTGATTTCGCATCACTGCACGAAATCACCTTTGGGACTGATTAATTAAATGACAGTGCCAGTGTTCATAAGATGGACTCTCAAAAGCCTATGTTGAAAATTAGTAACGTCTAAAATGATTTATTTCTGATGTGCATTGTACTTTTGTTCTCATGCGCTCATGGGTTCTAAATTTTCAGTATTTTCACTCTGGATTTTCAACATTGCTATTTGACCACACTTCCTTATGACTAGTACAGCTGTCATTTTTCACATCTCCCCCAAAATGTGTTTCCGCGCATGTAGCGCACAATGGCGTAGTCAGTGTACGAAATCAATGTTCGGGACACATTAAGAAAATCACAGTGACACTGTTCATGAGTGGAGGTGTTAAAATGGCTGTGTTAAAAATTTGGTGAAAAAACTCCCAAAAGTGACTATTTCATGAGCATGTGTTGCACTGTTCCTACGCACGCTTGTAAGTTCGTGAATTTTCAATATTTTCACTCCAGATTTCCAATATTGCCATTTTACCACACCTCCTTATGAGCAGTGCAGCTGTCATTTCTCACTTCTCACCCAAAATGTGTTTCCGCACATGTAGCGCTAATGGCACGATTGGTGTGTGAACTCAATGTATGTACACATTAAGAAAATCACAGTCACACTGTTCATGAGCAAAGTGTTAAAATGGCTATGTTAAAATTTGGTAGAAAAAATTCCAAAATGACTGTTTCTACGGCGTTTACATTGCGCTGATCCCTAGCATGCTCATAAGTTACTCAAATTTTCAATATTTTCACTCCAGATTTTCAACATTGCCATTTTTCACCTCCTTATGAGCAGTACGGCTGTCATTTTCACATCTCGCCTAAAACATGTTTCCGCCCAGGTAGCGTACAATGGCTAGTCGGTGCTGCGAATCAATGTATGGGACACATTAAGAAAATCACAGTGACACTGTTCATGAGCAGAAGTCTTAAAATGGCTCTTTTGAAAATTTGGTGAAAAATTTTTTAAAAATGACTATTACAAGTGAGCATTGCGCAGTTTCCACGCACCCTCGTAAGTTCATGAATTTGTAATCTTTTCATTCCACATTTTCACCAGTGGCATTTTTCCACACTTCCTTATGAACAGTACAGCTGTCATTTTCATTGTCATTGCCATTGTCAGAAATGCGTGGTCGCTGTGGGAAATCATTGTTCGGGACAGATAAAGAAAATCACAGTGACACTGTTCATGACCGGAGGTCCCAAAATGCCTGTGTTGACAATCTGCTGTAAACAATTCCCAAACTAATTACATTACGGGTGCACCTTGCACGGTTTCTACACACGCTCGTGACTTCACCATTTTTTTTTTATATTTTCACTGCAGATTTTCAACACTGCCATTTTTACACCTCCCCATGAACAGTACAGTTGTCATTATTCATCCTGTTCAGAATGTGTTTTGCACCTGTGGTGACAAATGCCATAGTCGCTGTGCAAAAGCAGCTTTCGGCTAACAAACTGATATTGCCACTGTTCATGAGGTGGGGGTCGCAAAAAAACCCATGTTAAAAATTTGGAGTGAAAATATCAACGAATGCCTGAGGCGTTAGGGTTTCCGACCATAACACCCCACCCTGTAGAGAATGACAGGCATCAGGGCTATGACTTGGGATTGTCACCTGCAATGCTCATACCATTCACACCCACCCATACCTGCAGCCACTGAGAGGCATGAGGTGTGCCTTGAACTCTTAGGCCTCAAGTTCACCCCATTCTCCTATACGCACCCATCTCACAATATTTCCTGTGATGGAATGGAGTGCGCATAAGACCAAAGACCACAAGGCACACCGTGACACTTGTCGGTGTCTGCACGGTAGGGTGTGGTGAAATGTCGTGGCCGTTGTGCCTGATGACCCAAAGGCACACCCCAATGCCTGTCACTATCTACAGTGTGGTGATGGGGTTGGCTTCAGTTCAATTCTTCACTGCCATTCCTATTATGCAGCTCTGTAACTCCTACACTACCAGTGCCAATGCCAGCACGCAAACATTCGGCATTGACAAATGCTTGTTTAACTCCCATTGTTTAAAATCACTTTTCTTGTGACTATAATGAACTAGCATATAGCAAACACGGCTCCCTGACCTTATGAGACAACAAGTGAGAATACTGATGAAATCCTGGTTTGAGCCATAATTAAAGGAACATTCATTAATTTTATTATTTCAAATGTGAAAAAAGGTGCTAAAGCAGACTCAAGATGGGTAAAGAAGGGTCAGGACATAAGAGGAAACTTAAAATAGAATAAAAAGGTGTTTGTCAAAATGTTCACAATTATCATGCACTGCTGCTTTAAGATTCCAATTCTTGAAACAATCCTCTTGTATCCCTAAGACTCATTAGTGTTTAGGCAAATTTGCAAATTGTATGTGTCTAAAATAAAGCTAAAATAAAGAATTTACTTCTCATAACATCTTGGACTGTTGATGTATATTATAAATAAACACTTATGTATATACAAGAAGGAAGAGCAGTTGGTTTGGAAAAGAAGATAAAAATTGCTAAAAAAGTAAAGCAAAGGGTTAAAAAGGAAGAAAGCCATGACAGTGGCTCAGCAGGTTGTATACTTGCCTCTGTTGCTGGAAGATTGTGGGTTCTAGCCCCACATCAGGAACTTGGAGTAAAATCACAGTACTGACACTGCACTGCAGCACGAGAAAGTACTGCACTTCGACGGTGCTGTCTTTCCAATGAGATGTTAAACTGAGGTCTTATCTGCCTGTTCTGGTGGTGGTTCAGGTGGATGTTGAAGATTTCACTGCACTTCTCAAAAAGAGTAGGGGAGTTTCCCAGTATCCTGGCCAAATATATCCCCATTCATGAAAATATCACCAACATCTTAACCTGCTTATTTCTCTCCTGCTGTCCCTGCAAGATTGAAAATAGGCAGAATTATCAAGTCTTCCTTTCCTGGTCAACAAAAAAGATACGAACATATGAAGAAACCAGCAGAATAAGGACATTCGGTCTATCTAGTCTGCTTGTATTGCAGGTGTAACCAAGGTGTGTGTTGCCTCCATTTTGTAACCCACTACCTGACTAACCTAGGTTCGGGGAGAAAATATTTGCTCAGCATCATGGCTAGGTTTGTACTTCCGGTCAGGGGCATGCAAGTAACTCCAATCACAGGAAGCAATAACTGAGACTGTCCAAACCAGAAATGGGATTCTAGAGTGTGGCTTTTATTCACTTCAACACAAGCATAACAAAGGTCAGAGCACATCTTCTTTACTACACAATACCCTCAGGTTCTGAACACAACAGGGCTCACACGGCCTGCACTGGTACGTCTTCTACTTGGATTCCTTGACATGGCACCCCGGCCAGTCCTTGGACACTTTTCCATAAAGAATGGAGTTTGATGGTGGCTCCCTCAACCACCCATGAGCACTTTCTAGTTCTAAAGGGAAAACATCCTTAATCCCACATCTGTGTACTTTCTGCAGACACTGGTCAAGTGCCTGAGAGAAAGCTATAGGTGCCCAAAGTGAATCCATGGAGGTAAACCTGGTTACTCCAGATGGGGATCTCCCACCTCTTGTTCCCAAATCCATACCCAGCCATTCATTTGGATCTACACCTTTCCTCAAAACTACTGGTTGTAGATGCTATCTCGAAATGTCTGACACATTTAACATTCTACTCTGTATTTAGGTGGTGTCCTGACTCAAACAGTTCTGTTAGTGGCTATGTCCATTCTTTAGACCCCCCCACTGACTCAGATACTTCCAAGCCATACACAAATTTAAAAGCATTGTACATGGCTAGTCTTCTCCTGACCCCACAGTAGGCAGTTACTTTTACACAACTCTGTCTTGGTGACACATGGGCTCTGTTTCAGAGCAGACTCACCATGGTATGCAGGTGCCCCAGGGCTTTTTCCCATAAAACACAGATTCTCTGGTACCTCAGTACAATTTCTTCTGTTAGGCAACTTTTTCCTTTTCCAAATAGGGCCAGGGGATTGCCCCTGAAATGCTGGTTTTCCCCCCATCCCTTCGGGGATGGGGCACTGAATCAACTCACGGAGCAGTCTCTATCACTTCTTGCAGTCTATTCTGTGTTCTTCTCTAGGGTGAGAACACACTACACTACTTCTGGTGTAGCTCTATAGCAGAGCTAGGCTCTGAGGGGCTGCCAACTGCAGCACACTTCCTCCTTCTCTTGAGTCTCCCTCTAGACTGACTTTGAAGTCCCCAATGTTGTAACCTAATCCTGCAGCCAACATTCCACTGTGGCTTATGCTGCTGTGAGAATTCTATGGTGATGTCATCCCTCCAGCTCAGCTGAGACTGAGGACAGAGTGAGACAGTGTGAAACCCATTTAACTGGAGCCTCACAAGCTGCCTTTCCCTGCCTGCCACTAGTTCTAAGTGGGATTCTAGTAACCCCGGGTGACAAGGGGGTTACACTCACCCTCAGCCAGGAAGATGACTATCCGCAGTCATTATTTACCCGGCCCAGACCATCCTACCCTCTGCTACCTACAGAGAGGGGTGATCAGGCCCTCTCCTACCATGTGCTTGGCACAGACAGGCAACACTAAGGGCACAGAGGCCATTGGCTGATGCATCAGCCTCTACTCTATGATCTTGCTATGGTTACCTAGTGGCCCTGGTAGAATTGGCCAGAGCATAGCCCTAATAGATCAGTACTGTGGCCCCTACTGCAGGTCAGGACCACAGCCTGTCTATCCCCCTAACCTTCCAAGAAAAACCTATCTGACCAGAGCCCAAATTACCCCAAAAAACACAGGGGAAACTTCCCCCCCAACCCTGGACAGCTGCAACCAAAACACAAGGGTGCTTACACTACACTCTAAGCATTACTCCCACACTCCCCCACAACCATACCTGTGAAAGGAAAAGTTAGTATAGTAAACAACACCGCACTTTAACCACAACTACTTTAAAGCACCTGAGGAACTCCAATGAGTCCCTAACTCCTCTTCTTGTGTTCTTCAGGATCACCTGCAAGAGAAAAGACAAAACAACCCCTAATCTGCAAACACAGTAACTATCTAACTCCTACCATCAAAACACTGGAGAATCCCAAAAATATATTTTTTTAGTAAAATAGAAAAATGGTATTAACAGTAGAAATAGTAGAAAAACAATGACATTATTTACAATAGACATTTTGGGGATGGAATGCTGTAAAAGTCCCATCTAATGACAACAGTGCTCAAAGGCAAGTCCAAAAAAGAGTCTCTCCTGGGCTGGAACCCAGTGAAGCACAGTCCTGGTAGGACTGTAATCCTGAAGGGGAGAGTCTTTGAGGATAGTTGAAACAGTCTGAAGTCTGCTGTGTGTAGGGTGTGTACTGCAATGCCATTAAAATAGAAAAGTCTGGACTTACCAGTCCTTTGAAGAATGAAATCAATATGGCACCTGGATTTCCAGCCGAAGACTCTCCCTGGCAGCATTCTTCGGGTACAGCTGGGTGGACATCTTCTGGAAAACAACAGGATGGCACATCTGGAAACTGCTGGGCTGCCATCTAGGAGATGGAACCTTGGAACAGGAAAGGAAAACAGCTGGTCTGAAGTCATCCGGAATCCCAGGTGATGAATCAGGATACAGCTGGGCTGGTGTCCTCTCTGGATATGATATCATCTGGAAGGCCAGGCGATAGAATCTGGAAAGCCAGTACACTGAGAGGCTGACAAATCTGGGGCACCTGTATCCTGGAATGCCAGACTGGTGGAACAACATAGGTACGGCAATGGCTGGATGGCAGCACTGGCTACCACTGCTCTGCTTTTCATTTGGTAGGCATGGGCACATTTGCAGGAAGTTGGTTGCATTGGGGAAAGTACCACAATGGGTCAGGCGCAAGAATTATTACCCCGTCTGGGCGCTCATAATTCACATTATAGAAGGTTTCATGTCTCTCTCCATCCACGATCCGAACAGTGTCTATGAATAGTGTCCTGCCCACTTTCCATTGTCTGAATTTCTGTTGGAACACTCTGTCTCGGACATACCAACTTTCACCGGGATGCACATGTTTTGTTGCCTCTTCCACTATCCAGGATTTCCTGTTTCTTTCTATCTCCTCCCAGAATCTATGAGGAAAGGTAAGAAAGGATATCCCATAGGTCTCATTTACCTTCCTACGAACCAGTCTTTCCTCTTTACTACACTTTGTCAACTTTAGACCTCTGGACTGGCTTGGGGGCAGCCAGTCCTGGTTCTGCCAACTACGCATACTCAATGCAATGTAAAATGGATCTTTGACTCCTCCTCCTTGTGGGGACAGGGCTGTGGAGTCACCAATCTCTCCTTCTGTTTGCTCCTCCAGGGCAAGAGCCTGAGGCTGTGGACCTGCACCTTCTTCATAAGGCCACATAGGTTCCCTCTCATCCTCTTCCTCACTGAGGATCTGAGCCCAGGAGTGAGCAGTCATCCTCACCCCTGAGACTATCCACTGTTCGCTGGGTGCAGAGGTCGACACCTCCCATCCAAGAGTCTCTCTCATCTCATCTTCTTCGATGAGACTAGGGCATGGCCCCTCTCTCCACAGATCTGCTGATGCTCCCTCCGCACTGTCTCTCTGTGACCCGGACATGGATACATCAGCACTTTGCTCTGCATGTAGATCTACACTCTCTTCTTTTGTACCACACTCTGCTGAGCTGCCTCCAACAGGCTCCACCTGGTGCTGTGTGCTGCCACTTGCAGATTCGTGAAGCTTTGTCCACGTGGGAGCCAAACGAATCTTGGGTGCTTTGGTTAGGCCATGTCTCTCTAGGCACCTGGAACAGTGAGGAACCATGAAGACATCCCTTCCAGCCTTTAAGCACATTATGCACACTCTTACTGGATATCCAGGAATCGCCACATGAGGATGCAAACGTCCCCCATATCTTTTAATGTCTTTCAACCTGTTAACTTCTTCTACCATCATAGCCCGGGCATGATCCGGGTAACGGGCTAATCCCGAAGCCATGACTGCAGAGAAAAAACAAAACTCACTGTTATCTCAAGTCCCACTCTGTTGGGAAAACTTTTACTTAATGGCTCCCCTGCTGCTGTGTTTACTTTACTTTACTTTACTACCCCACCCTGGAATGGCATTGGCAGCACTCCTGGCGCATCAACATTCTGTTTCTGACTCAAGCCACTGTGCATCCGATTTACATGCTCTACTGATAAAGTTCACTCAAACTGCTTAAACTGCACTGTCTGCTCTCTCAGCACATTTACATGATTTTACTGGACTTTTAATTTGCTTTAAATCACTGTTCTTTACTTGAAGTCCCTAAAGCCACAGTATTTCATTGCACAGGATTGCCTGTATTTCGTTGCATCTTTCATACAACCCACAGTCTCTCACTTGGCTTTGAAAATCATACTGTTGCTGAACCCACAATTATGCTCACAGTCTAATGCTTAGAATTCCTGCTTAGCTTGATTAACTTGACACAGTCCTTCTTTCCAAAACGATCGCACTGTTACACACAGATTCAGTTGGCTTTAGTTAAAATCACACACAGTTTGAGTTGTTTCTCAGGTTGGTACTCACATAATCAGTAGCTTGCTATTGCGATGGAAAAATTCGGCCTACAGCCGGTCTTGGCGGCCTCTGGAATGAATCAGGCTGGCAGTCCTGCTGATTGTCCCTCCAAACACCTCGCTTTCTTCCTAGATGATCAACATTTAGGTTGAGCCCGATTTTAAACAGAAAACTCCAATTTTATTATGTTTCACGTTTTCAGTCACCGCGACGCTCCTCCTGGCAAGCCAGTTCGCACTCTCTCTCTCTCTCCCTCTCGAACACTGTGCAGTCACTCTAGAGCTGGCTTGGGGGCAGGACTGACTGCAGTCTCACCAATCTCTTGCCGCCATGCAAATGAGCCTCTCTCTTCTCGTGCTCTTCTGCTCCATGGCGATCTTCGAGCAGGCAAAATTTAAACTGCAAACCACACTTTTTTTCAACTGTGACTCTTCAGCGGGAGCACCATTTTGACCATTTTTCATGGCATTTCACTCAGCGACTCTCTCTGTCCATACAACAAGCACTTCCAACTTCTAGGGCACACATCTCTCTTTGTTTCCCACAGTTTTCCACACTTTTTCTTGTCACACAAACTTTAAAAGCTGGCAAAGGTATTTTTGATGCAGGACAAGGGGCATACTCAATCTGGCTTTACTGCTCCTTGGTAAATAGGTGGCACAATTACAGCAGCACATGAACAGCAGTACACAGTGACACATTTGGGTGGCAATGCTTCTGACTTTTTGGGCTACCTACTGCCAGACAGCCAAAACGCCAGCCATAATCTGAGTAAATCTTTCTTGTTTTTCTCCCTAAAATTCAAAACAAAATCCTCAGCAATGCCTCTATTTTGTAACCAAGGTATGCGGTGCCTCCATTTTGTAACCCACTACCTGGCTAACCTAGGTTCAGGGAGAAAATATTTGCTCAGCATCATGGCTAGGTTTGTACTTCTGGTCAGGGGCACGCAAGTAACTCCAATCACAGGAAGCAATAACTGAGAATGTCCAAACAGAAATGGGATTTTAGAGTGTGGCTTTTATTCACTTCAGCACAAGAATAACAAAGCAAGATGGACCCCCACAGGGCTTCACTCACTGGAAGTGCAGATTTACAGAGGTCAGAGCACATCTTCTTTACTACACAACACTCTCAGGTTCTGAACTCAACAGGGCTCACACGGCCCACACTAGTACTTCTTCTACTTGGATTCCTTGACATGGCACCCCAGCCAGTCCTTGGACACTTTTCCATGAAGCATGGAGTTTGATGGTGGCTCCCTCAACCACCCATGAGCACTTTCTAGCTCTAAAGGGAAAACATCCTTAATCCCACATCTGTGTACTTTCTGCAGACACTGGCCAAGTGCCTGGGAGAAAGCTATAGGTGTCCAAAGTGAATCCATGGAGATAAACCTGGTTACTCCAGATGGGGATCTCCCACCTCTTGTTCCCAAATCCATACCCGGCCATTCATTTGGATCTACACCTTTCCTCAAAACTACTGGTTGTAGATGCTATCTCGAAATGTCTGACACATTGAACATTCTACTCTGTATTTAGGTGGTGTCCTGACTCAAACAGTTCTGTTAGTGGCTATGTCCATTCTTTAGACCCCCACTGTCTCAGATACTTCCAAGCCATACACAAAGTTAAAAGCACTGTACTTGGCTAGTCTTCTCCTGACCCCACAGTAGGCAGTTACTTTTACACAACTCTGTCTTGGTGACACATGGGCTCTGTTTCGGAGCAGACTCACCATGGTATGCAGGTGCCCCAGGGCTTCTTCCCACAAAACACAGATTCTCTGTACAATTTCTTCTGTCAGACAGCTTTTTCCCTTTTCCAAACAGGGCCAGGGGATTGCTCCTGAAATGTTGGTTTTCCCCCATCCCTCTGGGGATGGGGCACTTGAACAACTTGGGGAGCGGTCTCTACCACTTCTTGCAGTCTCTTCTGTGTTCTTCTCAAGGGTGAGAACACACTACTCTACTTCTGGTGTAGCTCTATAGCAGAGCTAGGCTCTGAGGGGCTGCCAACTGCAGCACACCTCCTCCTTCTCTTGAGTCTCCCTTTAGACTGACTTTGAAATCCCCAACATTCTAACCTAACCCCTGCAGCCAACATTCCACTGTGGCTTATGCTGCTGTGAGAATTCTATGGTGATGTCATCCCTCCAGCTCAGCTGAGACTGAGGACAGAGTGAGACAGTGTGAACCCCATTTAACTGGAGCCTCACAAGCTGCCTTTCCCTGCCTGCCACTAGTTCTAAGTGGGATTCTAGTAACCCCGGGTGACAAGGGGGTTACAGAGGGTCCTCAACTTATGTTACTGGTCCTGTCCCCCTGGTCCTCCCTTCCTTTCCATCTGCCCACCCATGCGCCATACTTTCCCCTAATGCCTATCCCAGCCTCTCTTGAAGCTGCCCACCAATGTCATTGAGACCATATCCTCCAGCAGCATTTTCCAACTGGCTACCACCCTCTTCATGAAGAAATGCATCATAATCTTCCTCCTATATCTCCCCCAGCTTTAGACTGTGTCCCCTCATGGTTTGGCTACCACTTAGCTTGAAGAGACCCTCCTTATCCATCCTATTTATCCCTTTCAAGTACTTGAAGGTCAGGCATGTCTCCTTCCTCCTGCTTCTCCTCCAGGGAGCACATATTCAGGGCCCTCAACCTCTCTTCATATGTTTTATCCTGCTAACCCACAGTCATCTTAGTTGCCCTCCTCTGGACTGTCTCCAGCAAGCTGATGTCTTTCTTAAGGTGTGGGCACCAGTATCTTACTCCATACTAGATAGATAGATAGATAGATAGATAGATAGATAGATAGATAGATAGATAGATAGATAGACTGACTGATTGATGCAGTGCTCATGGACAATCAGATTTCAACAACCAGAAAATAGAGACTCCCAGGGTAGTTACAGGGGCCTAGCATGAACAGTGAAATTACAAACTGAAGCAAACACTTATATCCCCAACAGTTACAGGGAAAGAGTTGTCTGTTGACATGGAAACAAATAAAATTTATAGTATATGAGGGTGTAGTTTTCCTTTAATAGGATACTGTTGTACTATAGGCAGTTGCAGCGGAGCATACTGAAAAGTGGAGGGTCTAAACTGTACAGACCAGGAGATGAAGCAATATAGCATGTCAGCCCAGGGCACGGAATAAACAGTTACCTTCTTGATTATACTTCAGTCAACCAACCTTTCTTTTTATAATCTCTAACAAGCCATACATTTGTATGGCTGAGTACTTCATGATCTATTCACAGAAATATATGTATGATTCATGAGAATCCAAGCAGAACAGGTCTGGATTAGGGGGCATCAGCTAATAGATGTCGGATTCGGATACACTGGATTCCTAGAGTTGGGATTTTTGGATATAGATGAAAAAAATCCTAGTCAATAGGATTCTGATTGGATTCCAGGTGGATTCAGATTCAGAAATTTGAAATCCACTCCACAAATCCAAAATTCACAGTTTACATTGTTTGAGACTCTGAATTAAGATACTCTGAAAAGTGAAAATGGACAACCAGATTGGATTCTGAGATATTCAGATCCCCTCTAGTCAGGATGTGCAACATTTGGGATTTTGAGAACAGAAAGGAAACACAGTAAAACAAAATGTAATTTTAAGTTTTCCCCCCCAAATATACTTCCTACAGTCAGGTGCAATCTGACAGTTTGTTGCATAAAGAGAAATATTAGTGGTAGGAACAGAGAGGTGTTGATAAGGGGGAATGGAAGATCGGGGAATATGTTGAGAGATTGAGAGAATGGGGACTTTATTCTCTGGAGAGGAGACTATTTAGGGAGACATGATTTTAGAATAGAAAGCTAAAAGGGATACGGGGCTATTTGAATGCTTGAGATGAAATTTACAAAAAATTGCGCTATGCACAAGATATCAGTACCCATTAACAAGAACATTTTACTGCCGAACAAAGGAGGCATTGGTGCACACATAAAGTGGCTGATAATTGAAGGGAATATAATTCCTCAAACTGTGGAACTTTGGGCACATTTAAAGATAGCCCATTCATTATTACTGGGCGGCAGGCCACCACCCCACCATTCTAAATATTTTTTTTTTAAAACAAAAATCCATCTTTATCTTTTGCCACTGCACACTACTGCACCAGCACTCCTGTTTTGATCCCGTTTAAGCACATGCACAGAATGCATAGGAGTTAATGGCGCCACGTAATGAACACCATCACTATCTCTTCCCTATATTTCTTAGCAACAGTGAACACTGGAGATGGTAGCGTGCACAGTGACAGAGTGAAAATTAGCACAGTAGCATGAGTGAGTACTGAAAGCACTTCATGGGTTCATCATTTCTGTAGAATAGAGAATTTTGATTTAATCTTTATCACTGTGCTCTTCCAATCATCCCTTGCTTCCCCCAGCCCTGTCACCACTGCCACCACCACCACTACCACCAATGACTTGCCTTGAGGCTTAGCCCCAAGGTGGAGAAAGTGGGGCACCCCAACCCCTCTATACTCACCAAATCTGGTGGTCAGCTGGGGAGTCAGACAGTGCATGGAGTAAGCTGGACATCATCCCTCCAAAGACACTTGCTCCAAAACTGTCAACTATGGTCACCCAGGTGGCAGTATTGCAGCAGAGTCATTTACCTGTCTTCAACCATGAAGGAGAGCTTTCTCTGGGATTTGCAGTCCTCCTCTCCTACTGGCCCTCTGACAATTGAGGCTCATTCCTAAATGTGGGTTGCCCCAGCGTAACAAAAACCAGTGCTGCTATGGCACCAGAGGGCTCGCCTCATGTCAGTGATAATTAAGTATGATCAGTTATTATACAGTATATTTTCTTTTGTGTGGTATAATAGCAATAACACACTCCAGGGGTGTCATATCATAGGATATTGTCACTTGGGTGTATGTTTCATTCGGTCTGCGGCCTTGTGACTCATCGTGCACCTGAGTTGTGACAATATCCCATGATATGCCACACCCTGTCATGTAATATTGCTTAATTATAAAATGGGTTGGAAAAATCCTCTGCTGTGATTGGTGGAATCTAATCACATGGCCATGCGTTATTCCGGCACAACAGAACAGGTCAGAAATTTTGAATCTCATTCCATGGTTCTAAAATTAAAAATATGGAAAGCGATTTTATAATCACAATGAGGCACTCTAGGGTGCATGTAATTGTGGGATAACAGCACTTCCTGGATAAGTAAGGCACTTGGCTCCACTTCTGCCTCACTTCCTGAGGTGTGTCGTTATCTCACAATAATGCACACCCTATCATGCCTTATTACTTAAAGGTGAACATTTATTAATAGGACTCATCATAGTTTGAAATCCATGAGATCTTTTTTTTCTCTCCCTTTCACACTCCTGCTGGCCCCCATCTGCTGTGCCCCTCCAGCCCTGTCACCCTAGTGTCCCCTGGGACTCACCTGACCTCCTGTATTCCTCCACAGCTTTCCCTCTCTGGTGGGGCTGGTGGGAGCCCCCCACACCCACGCTATACATGGATCCAGTTTGGAAGGCAATATCCAAGTAGTCAGATGTGGGATCTGTGGGTAGGGTCAGCTTCACCAAGCCACCAGGGCTCCGGTTTCCTTTTTCTATTTCCCTTCCCTCAGGGTGTCCTTGTATGGGCACACCAAGCACCCACGCATGCAAGTGTGCATGGTGCAGCGTCCGTCGATGTCCTTGCACTCATGAGCCACTTCATCTGCACTGCCACATGGGGTCACCCAGGTGGCAGTAATGCAGTGGAGCTGGCTGCCATCCCTCCCCCAGAGGAGCAGCACAGCCTCTGGGATGCTTGATCCTCCTCTCCCTGACTGGCCTGTGATGATCCACGCTCATTTCCGAATGCAGGTTGCCAGCATCCCAAGCCATAGCACTATAGAACACACATAGAAACATACATAGAAGTTTTTGGCAGATGGGGACCTTATGATCCATCAAATCTGCCCTTGTTTTCCTACCCCCTCACTTATGTTTGAGTATCATGCAATGTCTGACCCATGCTCACTTGAATTCCCCCACCATCTTCGCCCCCACCATCCCCTCCGCCAGGCTAGTCCATGGGTCAACAATGCACTACATGAAGAAGAATGTCCTCATATTGCTCCTGAATCTACCTCCCTTGAGGCAAAGGTCATGCCTTCTTATCCTGCTGTAGTCTTTTACCTGGAAGAAGTTCTGCACCTGTACCTTGTTGTTGCCTTTAAGGTATTTGGTAAAAAGAGATTCTAGCCGTATTGGTCTTTGGAAAACAGGAGATGCTGGAAGGTTTGATGCCTTTTATTGGACCAACGAGTCTTGTACAAAGATGGAATTATACAAAAGCTTTCGGGGCCTCGCAGGTCCCTTCTTCAGGTGAATGACAAAACCGAGCAATATAAGTAGTATTTATATATGCTGTGGAGAAGTGTAATATTCTCTTCTACTTATATTGAAGGCTTATCTGCACATCTTGTCCGAGATCAGTGCATTCCACTGGATCACTTGTGCTTATGGTCTTACACATGAATACAACTCACAGGTCCCTTGCCTTCAATCACAGATGCCCAACTGCATGGAACTCCCTGTCAGAATCCCTACACCTGATAAACCAGCCCCTTGCCCTCCAGTACAAAAGACACAGAATGGTTATTTTCTGTCTTCTCTGGGCATAAACCATGCTGCCATCCTTGCAGAGGCGTAATATAGATAGCAACAACTGTGACTTTCCATCCCTATACCCCTGCACTGGGCCTTACCTTGCATTTGAAGCTTTGTTACGCCTATGTAAACCTACAATGCCTTTTAAGCTGGACACTGTATCTATCACTGTTTATGTATGTAACATGTTTGCTCGTCATCAGAAGTTTTGCTTTAACAGAACACTATTGTAAACCAGTTCTGCTCAGTGGGTTTTATCCAGAATAAAACTGAACTGAATTATGCACAGTTCTACGCACAATAAAACTGAATTGAATTATGCACAGTTCTACACACACACATGCTTCTTTGATTTTGTAAACATTACACACAACTTTGCTTGGCAGTGTGCAAAATGTGTGGGAGATAGAAAGTATACCTCCTGCTATCCCCAGTCTCTACTGTCCTATTGGCCCTGCTAGGTGCTGCCTGGCTAGGCTTTTTCCAGTGGGTCCTGGGACCTGCAGCATTGATCCTGATGGCGGTGGACTGCTGCAAGAGCTCCTCTCGAAGATTTACTGTTACAGTAAGTTCTTACGTCACTGTACTTTCAGAAATGCATTTTTTTTCTGAAAAACTGTAAGAGAAAATTTTCGGCTAATTAACAAATACTGTGTCTTTAACTCAGTATTACTTGGGCGGCCATTTTGTGTCAGGTAAACAATGGATAATTCGGACTTCATACGAAGCTATTGGAAGTAGCAACAGTGCATGTTTCAAGGCCAACAATTATAAAATAAAATACCAGAAAATATTGAACCTATACCTTTTAACTCGTTTTAGGTTGCCATTTTTCTTGTCTTGTTAAATGCCTTTTTTCTCTGTTTTTAGGCCAATCAGCAGGGTTTTTTTTTGCCTGAAACAAAAGTGCTTTTTTATCTAATATGGCTATCTCCAGATTTTCATCAATATTCTCATCTTTTCTAATAGTTGTAACATCATGTTTTACTGTGTTTGTTTTTGTTTAGTTAAACAGAGCTTATACAAAACCCATAATAAGAGTCTATAGACCCTTGACGTTTGCTTTAGTCTCTTGATCTGAAAAGCACGGGGCTGGCAATGACCTGCTCTTTTTCAAACTACCTTTCCATCATTTGGATATGAATAAAGGAATTTTCCCAGAATGGGACTCCTGCAGTGTCTCATTCTGAGGAAAAGATGGCCAACTCTGTTAAGAAGGGGGACAAAACCTTTTATAGGTACATCAGGGAGCATAGAAAGACAAAGGGAGGGATAGTGAGGCTGAATAGAATGGTCGGTGGGTGGGCAGAGAGGGACAGTGAAAAAGCATGGATACTGAACTAATATTTCTGCTCAGTATTCACAAAAGAGGAAGTGGGGGAGGTGCCTAATCCAATTAACAGAAGCAATCTTAATAGGGGGGTCGATCCCAGTCCTTTCACAGAAGAAAGGGTTCTGAAAAATTCCTAAAACTGAAAGTGGACAAAGCAATGAGGCCTGATGGAATTGACCCCAGAATTCTAAAAGAATTAAGGGGAGAACTAGTGAAACCACTGACTACCCTTTTTAACAAATCGTGGGAGGATGGTGTGGTACCTGAGGACTGGAAGAAGGTAGATGTGATTCCCCTTCACAAAAGTGGGACCAAGACAGAGGCAGGAAACTACAGACCTATCAGTTTGACCTCTGTGGTAGGGGAAGTGATGGAATCACATCTGAAGGAAAGACTTGTTGAGTACCTAGAGGCCAGTGGGGCACAGGACCCAAGGCAGCATGGGTTCATAGCAAGAAAGGTCATGTCAGATGAATCTAATTGATTTCTTTGACTGGGTGACCAAAGTAGTAGACCAGGGATGGGATGTGGACATGGCCTACCTAGACTTTAGCAAGACATTTGACACAGTCCCTCACAAAAGATTAATTGTCAAATTAACCAGCCTGGGAGTCAGTCCTAGGGTGGTAGCCTGGGTGAAACATTGGCTGGACAACAGGACACAGAAGGTAATTGTAAATGGAGTCCACTCTGAAGAAAGAGGGGTTACTAGTGGGGAACCATAGGGTTCAGTACTGGGTCCAGTCCTTTTTAATGTCTTTATAACTGACATTGCAGAGGGACTGGAAGGAAAAGTATGCCTCTTCGCAGATGGCACAAAGATCTGCAACAGGGTTGATATACAAGGAGGCGTGGAAAGGATGAGAAGGGACTTGGCAAGGTTGGAGGAAGGAGGAATGGTCAGAAGTATGGCAGCTTGGATTCAATGCAAAGAAGTGCAAATACTGCACCTGGGAAACAAAACCCAGGGAATATTATACAATGGGGGTAGTAATAACAAAAAATGGAAAGGGACCTGGGGTAATCTTATCAGATGACTTTAAGGTTAGCAAGCAATGTGAGAAGGCAGTAGGGAGGGCTGGGGGTATACTGGGATGCATAGGAGAGGCATCACCAGCAGAAAACAGGAAGTTGTTATCCTCTGTACAGACAGTTGGTGAGACTCCATCTGAGTACTGTGTGCAGTTCTGGAGACCTCATCTCCGCAAGGACATAGACAGGATAGAGGCAATCGAGGAGGGCAACTAAAATGGTGCAGGGTCTGCACAGAAGCCATGAGGAGAGACCAAGGAGCTTAATATGTATACCCTTGAGGAAAGGAGGGAGGGGACATGATAGAAACTTAAGTACCCAGTGGAATCAACAAATCCAAGAGGGTAGCATCTTTCAGAAAAAAGATGTGCAAGAACAAGGGTACACAATTTAAAGATGGGGAGGTTCAGGGCAATGTGAGAAAGTCAAGGACGCGTGGAACAGCCTTCCTGAGGAGGATGCAGGTCTAAAACTGTGGGAGAATTAAAGAATACATGGGATAGACATAAGGCAATTCTTGTGGTGGGTAAGAAGAAATAGGCTGTTGGTTAACTAGGATCTGCAGCTTATCCTCTAGGTAGGGAAGTGGGCAGACTAGGTGGGCCAAGCGGTCCTTATCTGCCATCAAAGTCTATGTTTCTCTTTCTGCCTCTGAAACTGCAGCCCCCATTCCTTCTCCCTGCCTCACATTCAGACCACTGTCAGGCAGATTGCTTTCTCCTGCAGAGTCTTCCAGCTTTGGTCTAGCTGCACCCCTTCATCTGCTCATCCTCCTCCCCCTCTGCCCCCAAAACTCTTCTCCTCTCCCCTATATTTCCCTCATTGTAGCCAGCCCAGCAAATGTTGGGGACAGTGTGGTTTACTGAGGGACACTTAGCCATAATGTATACCCACACTCTTCCTATTCAGCAACTTTACACATGTGAGATAGCATAGCAAATCAGAGGATAATGTATGGGGTTGGATTAGTAACCACACTGTAATCACTTTGAGAGGTTACCATGATAACTGTAAACCTTGAGAGCATGTTTCGAGAGATTTCCATAAATTTGTCATGGTAACCTTTGAGAAGCAGTTTGTTGGTACATTAATAAAAACCCATGCATTCGCTTTATAGTGTATGGGTCAGTAGACCCAAAAAGAAACTCAACACAACTTAAAACAGCTGTTTCTAAATTAATCCATTTGTAAAGATCTGGTTGGTCGGTTCTCACTGTCACAAACGCACTCCGCAGGTCAGACCCTCTGCTCCCACAGTGTCAACCTCGAAGCGCAATAGTGTGAAGAGGTGACAAACAGGGTAACCCTCCTGTCTGTTTTAGGTCTGAATCACCTACTAACCTCGAGTTCTGGAGGGAGTCAAAATGTGATCCTTATACTAGCATACCCAGTTAACAGGCTTAGATAAGAACCCTCTTCAGGAATGCAGTACAATCCTTCGCCAAGGGGCACCAAGCCAGGTTTCCAAAATGTACCCTTACAACTCTATGAGAGACCTAGGTATATTCTTACCCTTTAAGCAAGCTTAGTAACACATTCAAGCCCCTTAACAGCTGTCAGACTTAAACACAGGTTTAGCAATCACACGTAAAATAACTGAGAAAAAAGCACAGGCAGTATACTAAAGAAAATGTTGTTTACTATAAAAAAAGAATTGCAAAATAGGTAAAATCAAACACAGAACAATTATATTAACTTACAGTCACAGTAAAAGAAAAATGTGAAGTTACAGAACACAAACTCCTACCACAAATACTTAAGTTCTTTCCTATCTAGATGTTGCCCTTGAGTGCTTTTCAAAAGCCCAGAGAACTGTCTCTCTCTTGAGTCCAAAATAATATGCCCTGTTTCCCTCTGATGTCTGTTCATTTCAGGATCCATCTCCCACCCCTATTGGTGAGGTCACAGCCTAGACCTTCCCAGTTTCAACTGCTTAACATAATTATCTACAAGGATGTATTTTATTAATGTGAACATCAGCAACTAGCAATTTCCCAAATTATGAGTCTTTGATTACAACATTGTTCTTTGAACTGTCTGCTGGTACCTGTTTCTCAAGAAGATCTATGGTTACAACTTATAACGTGGTGCTGTTATCAAATAGCCTGTTCTTGCAGGAAATCACTAAAGTTTATGAGGCCTATATCCTGGCAGATGGCCAGAAGCTTTAATTAAAGACAGAACAGGAAACTCTTTATTCAGTTTCTCTTCACTAGTCAATTTAACACATCCTGCAGCTTTCTCACACTGAAACCTTCTGGGGTCAAAGGTCACTCACTGAAGCAGCTAGGCTGTTTGTATCTAGCAGACATTCACATTTGTTTATAATACAGATATTATAACATAATAATATTAGAGGGCTTTTCCCATTACGGACACCATGTGGTGTCTTGTTGCAGGGGCTGCTTGGAGACGTCTACTCATTGTCTTCCTGACCATCGATAAGGGCGGGGCCCAGTGGCAAGTTTCATGACTGATATTCAGCACAATAACTTGCAGGTAAGTAGAATTGGGGACAGAAAAATAAACCTTTTTTCGGTCAGAGATTTCGCTACTTGAAAATGCTGTTGGTGACATCACGATCGCTAGTTACTGCAAGCTCAAACTGACACAGTGGAACTCACATTTCAAACGCTTGCAGAGGCTAGTGATCAGCATTCTGAAAAAAGAATAGTGATGAATGCTGGCACTTCGTTTTGTAAACCCATCGCTATGACATACTTAAGAGAAGTTTACAACTGACGCCATAGCGATGGGATTACAAGGAAATAATGTATTTGATTTTTACCAGTAACAAGCCTCTCCCATATGTTATAATGTTCTCTGTGATTTAACATAGGTTTGTTCGTAAGGTACCTAAATTGTCCCAACAGCACAGTACAATTTTATGTGAACCTAAAATAATGTCTTCCAAAATTCAAACCTTAGAAAATGTTAGTTTTGGCTAGTTTGATGAAATGTGTTACTCATTAAAAAAATGTGTATGATCAGCATGGAAGGGCCGCAGAATAGCAGCTACAGCCTCTGGCAATTAAAACCTGAATAATCTTAAGGCAATTGTAATTTTATTGCTCAATAGTGAACCTGGAAATGCTTCTTAATGTCTGTGTGCCACACAAAGCCTTTGAAAATACTGGCAGCATGGTTGAAGGCACTGATGGAAAGCAATGTAAGTGGCAGTGGTGCTACACATGGCTGTTCACCCAGGCAAAGATCCCTCTCATCGCTTTCTTTGGCAGATATCGACCTGGAAGATAAAGACCTAATGCCACTGGTCAATGCAGCCATACATAACATGTTAAAAACTATGTATAAAGTGCAGTCTGCATTTGTGGATCTGCAAATGTATTTACGCAGCCTAGACAAGAACTTGTCCATGACAATGCCGCTTTTAAATGACCTGACAGACACAGTGGGGGCCCACGAGAGACAACTTCTGTACATTCTGCATCAAGAGCAGAAACTAATGGTGCATGCAGGGGGCAATGAAAATAAAAGGTGGCTTAACAAGTTCAGGATACATGGGCTGAACCAGGGACTGGAAGGGGGTTTGCCAAAAGCCCTAAAACTGCCTAAAGACCTGCCCCTAACCATAGAGAGAGCCCACCGAACGCTCAGGCCTAAGCCAGCAGACCCTGAGGCTTGACCCCCTTCTTTTTTCAGATAGTTTTTACTGAGGAACAGCTGTACAGAAAAACATGACATTCAACACATCAGGACTAGGTATAGCAGGTCTTCTTTTTGCAATTTTACAGGCATTTGTGCATACTAACTAATACGCTACCGTTCTATCTAAAAAAAAAGGAAAAAATAGGATGCATAAGTATAAGAAGAATGTAATAAAAACAACAGTAAGAAACAGTGTAGTCTTGGGATTCAGTTGCTTAAGTGAAAAAGGTTAAGGTACCTCAGAACTGCACTAATCCTTAGGCTTCTTTATTTTTTTTTTTTATTTTTATTTAGTTTTTGTTGACTGGGTAAGTGCACTAGACAAATCCTGCCTATTTTCAGGCACGACCCAGGGGAGGGTGGATACAGATGAATGCCAACTGACCTTGAACCAGATTAGACTGTTGGTGGTATTTTTTTTTTTTAGTGAATGAGGGAAATTTGGCCAGGACACCGGGAAAATTCCCTTACTCTTTTCGATAAGTGCCACGGGATCTTTAACATCCACCTGAACTACCACCAATCCAGGCAGATAGGACCTCGATATAACATCTCATCCGAAAGACAGCACCTCAGAAGTGCGGTACCCCTCTCATGCTGCACTACAGTGTCAGTACTGGGATATTAACCCAAGTGCCAGATGTGGGAACTGAACCCACAGCCCTCTGATCTCCTGGCCTCAGAGGCGAGTGTGCTACCTACTGAGCCACTGACACTGACTGATTCTAACCAAGTCATCCTTGATAATTATTTTACAATCTGCTGAGGATATAGAGACAAACCTGGCCCTCATCCCACCAGTTCTCAAATCACAGACCCCTCCAATGTAGCCTGGTCACACTCTAGGGGTCTAGAGCTAGCTCACATGAATATTAATAGTTTAAGGCCTAAAATCCCTGCGCTTGAAGCCTGAGTGAATTTATACTCTCCCGACATCCTTGCTGTCTCTGAAACTTGGTTGAAACCCTCTGTTCTGTTGAAAGAAATAGATATTCCTGGCTATTATGTCTATAGGAAAGACCGAGCTAGAAAAAAAGGAGGGGGGAGTCATCTTCTATGTAAGGAATACCCTTCGTGCTGCCAAAGTCCCTCTACTCTCCATCGACCCTTCTGAAGCATGTGTACTAGTTAAAGTAATCCTAGGCACTATTAAACTGTTATATGTAGAGTACAACTACAGCCCTCCTGCAGTAGTCAGACTGGCCCTGGATGAGCTCCTGGGTTGCATAGGGGAGCTTACCCTTGGTGAGCTTATCCTGCTGGGAAACTTTAACCTCAACTGGAGAGACAAAGGCACATGTACCTTTAAAAATATACCCAGGGACTCTAAGCTGTACCAAGTCACCAGGCAGCCCACCCAACTAAATGCCAAATCTGGGCGGCTCCTTAAACGACTGGATCCTGGTTAGTAGAACTGACCATGTACACACAGCAGCTACCTTCTCTGGTGCACTGAGTGACCACTCCCCAGCGTACTGCACTTGAGCAGCGCTTTCCCCAGGATCCTGCCATAAACAATGTACACTAGGGATTACTCCAAAATGGATGGTACCACCGTCTTTGAAGACTTTGCCTGGATAGACTGGGCGGACACTGGTTCATTTGTGGATGTCAACCATGCACTGGGCTTTCTGATGAATAACTTCAGTAATGTGGTGAACAAGCATGCCCCCCCAGTACAGAGAAGGGTTAAGGACGCTTGCTCCAAATAGTTAGTCATAGCCTTGCACACCTTAATGAAACTGAGAGATCATGCCTTGGGAGCATACAAGTCCTCAGGCTGTCAGCAAGACAGATTTAATTACAGGTGGCTCAGAAACTCCTGTAAGTCTGACTAAAACAGACCAAAATGAATTACCTGAAGGGCCTACAGTCTGATAATCTGCAGAACCCAAAATGCTTTTGGAATCAGGTAAACAGTCTCCTTAAAGGCAGACTGGAGCACCTAACCCTGAAATTCAGTATAGTGTGGATGCTCTCAGTGACCCGCAGCAGATTACAGAAGCATTTAATAATTTTTGATGGACTTGAATGCTTACAAGGACCCTCCTGTTCTAACCTCAGAATCCCTCCCCCAACCGTTCACCCAAACTTTCACTTTTGGCTGCTTACGAAAAATGAGGTTCTGAAACAATTACTAAAATATAAAATGGACAGGTCCACACGACAGACTTGAACTTCAGCTTTAACAAATCACTGCCCCAGTTCTGGCACACCCCTTGAACAAACTATGCAATCTGTTCTTGCTTCAAGGTGTGGTACCCCCAAATTAGAATGTAGCACGTGTGGTTCCTGTCCATAAAGGCAGAGCCAGTGAACCCATAGCAAAGCATCGCCCTGTTTCCATACTTTGTGCCCTGGTGAAAATTCAAGAGAAACTAGTTTATAATCAGTTCTTAGCCCATATTGAATCGCACTCTCTGTTGGAAGGCTAAAGCCTGTAGTTCAATGGGGTGGAGCAACTAGCCATGCCCCTTCTCAGCCTATTTAAGGGCTGCTTTTCCTCGCTCTGCCCTCAAGCATTTTTCATTGTGGCCGGAGGCTCTGCCCTCCCTCTCTCCCCTCTCTCCCCTCTCCATTTTCTCCTGCTGTGTGCCTCCAGCCTCCAGCTTGCTCCTATGCTCGTTTCTTTGTGTTTGCTGTTCATCTTGTGGTTGTTTGGTTCATGCCGCTTGCCTCCAGCTGCCCTGCTTCTTTTGTTCTCACCGTCTGCTCCCCTTTTTTCCTGGTGCCACTCGCTCTACAGCTCTCCATTCGCCCTTCCCTCTCATCCCTCCGTTTGTTTCTCTTCTCCTGCCTGCTGCTGTGGTGGCTCATTTCCTTGGCTGCCCCCTACCAATCCTGTCTCATCTCCATTACCCCCTGCCCCCACACTGCTCTTGGCGTGGTGCATTTGTTTCCTGCTTCTCCTCAGGCGGTCCCTCATGCTCCACCGACCTGCTGCTTCCTTGCATCCCACTCCTCCTCCTCAGTCTGTTGGTTTCCCATACCTTGTCCTTGATTTCCTTTCTCCATTGTCATTTTATTTTCTTTTGGGCTGTCCATTGTGCGCCATCTCTTCATACTCCTGCTTCGGGTTCCTGGCGGTGCCACAGCAGGTGGGGAACTCTGACCTCGCTGCACTACATGTGACTATAATTGCCACCAGGCTTCCTATTCCAAGTTTTTCTGCTGCTGTGGACCTTGCTCGGCTATTACATGCTGCCTAGTGAGCGTGCTTCACTTATCATCGGGGCTATTCCATCACCATCACCTACCCCAATGTCCCCATTTTCTATTGGAGGTTTTCTTGCCCTACCACTTACAATTATTGCTGTATATTTCTTTTACTGTTGTCCTTCATTCAGACCACCATGGATTCACTCCAGTCCACGTCAGTCACAATTCAAGGCAGATCAGCCCGATTATGGTGGCCTCGTCAGCCAGCTACTACTGCTGGCATTTATTCCAATTACTTTTCTTAATAATTTTTTTGCCAGCAGCCCAGCTCTGGCTCAGGCCATCAAACCACTTTATTTCTCCTCATACTTATTTACCTGTAGCTGCCTGGGGTAATGGTGTCTAGTTCGTGGCTGAACTATATTTCCCATGGTGGGGGACTGCATAGCCGCAGCAAGCATCGTGGTTTTGAGTAGCAGGAGCAGCTTCATATCCTTTGTGTATTATTTCAGCCACTGGTTTGCTCGGCCTTCTACTATTGCTCCCTATGGCCTTCATGGCACTAATGCAGATTGCAGTTCCAGTCAATACTCTTACCCAATGAGCTACACCATAACAGTGACCCTAACCATACCAGCCTTCATCAGATTACTGCACTCCCCACTCGTGCCTATACCTCATCATACCACCCTTCTTGTACCAGCCTTCATGATCCTACCACCCTTTTTGGCATTATCGCTTTGGCATTTCAAGTCTAATTGCCTCAAACTTCACCTCCTATCATACCAGCTCACCTCCTACTATAACGGCTTCGTAGCCTCCTCCTATCTAACTGTCGGCTTTGGGCTTCACCTGATCTTACCGTTTTCTCACCCATAACATGCACTTCAATTCACCCCTAATTTGGCTTCCTAATGGACTTGGTCAGCTTGCATTAATGTGGTTAACAAATGCTATCTGGCCTAACTAGACCCACATGAGGGTCCACATTGCTCAGTGTGACTTACGTACATATCTCTCCACGTCAGCTATCATCCAGTCATGACCCACATACAGATCCCTTGCTACATTATGACTACCTCTCCACATTTTGGAGACATGCTAACCACATCCATTACTTCCAGTTCTCAGGGCTAGCCCTGTGTCCGACGGTCTCTTTCTGCGCCCTGAAGTCTGCATCTTAAGCATGCGAAGTTTGGGGTGGAGTCCTTCTCACCTGACCCGTAATTGGGAGTGTCCACACTCCAGTAGACCTTCAGTCATCAACCGTACTGATGGCACCTCTGGATCTAGCATTTAAGACTTCAGCGGTCGAGGGGTGGGGCTCTCAAGGGAAGGGCCCCTTTAGCTGCCCAAGCAGGTTCGGAGGCACCCTTTAAAGCTATTCTCCCTACAACTGCCCTTGGTTCACCTAGTCTGTTCTTAGATCAGTAGGCTGGATGAGCACCTCAGCGGTCGTTACTCTCCTCCTCCCATCTTGGAGGTTGGCACTGAGTGATCTGGTGTTGCAGAGTTTGCTCGCAACCCTCCATGGCATTCCCGTTAAAGGGATAGTGTGAAAGTGTTCCCTGAAATTGCAGTTCCCCTGGATTGGTCTACCAAACTGCAGTAGCAGAGCCATCACTAAACAAAACTCTTCCAAAGCCTGGAGGGAAGGTAACCTAGGCCTTGGATCCCCAGAGATTTTCTCATCAAGGGTTTTTTTTCCTCTCCCTGTGCCAATGGTCATAATACCTAGATAGCATAGTTATATTCCCTAGGTCATGTAGTTAGGTTTCCGCTGTTGGATGGAGTTGGGTGGCAACCCTTTAATTGTCCCTTCTCTCCCTCTGGCTGTTCTCCCTCTCCTTAGGAAGCCATGCCTCCATTTCTTACATTCAGACCCACGAGTGGTTCACCATTCACCTGTTATTCCTGCCTGTCCTACTCAAACCAGACTACTAACTGACCCACGCCATCACTGACCTGTGGCAGGTCTCTCGATCCCAATAAGTATTCATCACCTTGTATGCTTGCTCAACACTCTTTTGGGCTCCTTCCCAAGGTACCTTTAGCCAAGGAATCACTCCTGCAGCACCTCTAGGGTGGAACCCTCCTCTAGGTTCCTTGCCTTCATACCCTACAGGATGGTATATCCCATGCATACAGCGGTGAACAGTCAAAGTTTATCTATGTTACACAAGCACAACACTATATCGGTTGCATAGGCACATTGAATTGGAAGACTAAAGCCTGTAGTTTAATGGGGTGGAGCAACTAGCCACACTCCTCCTCGGCCCATGTAAGAGTCACTCTTCTTCATTCTACCCTCAAGTATTTTTCATTGTACCTCCATCCAACCCTCCTCCTCTAGTGGCATGCTTCTCTCTCTCCCACAGGCTTCTTTCTAAGGTACCTTTAGCCAAGGGAATCACTCCCATGGCACCTCTAGGGGTAGAACCCTTCTCTATGGTTCCTTGCCTTTGTACCTCTACAGGGTGCTATATCCTATGGATAGAGATGCAAACAGCAAAAGTTTATCTATATTACATAAGCACAACACTATATCAGGTGCGTAGGTATATTGAACTCATAGATGTCAAACATGGCTTTTTCGAACATCATGGCACTGATGCTGTACAGGTGTGCTTCACCTCAGATGTCCTTCCGGCCATAGATAATGGAAAACATGTAGGAGTAGCATTCATTGATCTAACCATGGCCTTTGACCTGGTGGACCACAAACTCCTCCTGACCAAGCTAATGAACTTGGGTCTTGACTCCTCTCTTGTTGTTGGTCTCAAAAGTTACCTCGTGGGTCAGAACTAGTCAGTCAGGTGGGAGCCTGCCTTTCTTCACAATGTTGGATCTCCAATGAGGTGCCATAGGGCTCTATCCTGAGACCTGTTCTTTTTCATTACTCATCAATGGACTCCTTCCAAATGCAGTGCAGCCAAAGTGCTTTTTACGCAGAAGATGCAATGCTTTATAGAACCGCCCTGACCCCAGTGTAATTAATTCTGAACTCAACAAGGACTTTAGAGAACTGGAAGCATGGTTCATCTCTAACTATCTTGTACTCAGTGCAAACAAAAACCAAGGCCATGCTACAGTACTTTGGATAAGGAAATTTGGCTCTGACTATAGTGAGCTCTTGAAGATCACTACCACAAAGGGTACCCGGCTATAGGTTGTGGACTCTATAATGCACCATGGTGTTTGGCTAGATCAGGACCTTTCCTTCAGATCTCATACTGAACAAATAACCAAACTCCTCACACAGAAGCTGGGTGTACTTCATACTCAGGGCCCATTTCACTACCAAAGCTTGACTATCTGTAACTACCAGTGTTCTGATCCCCATACTCCTGTATGGGACCCCTATACTCTTCACCCTGAAATGCACCAAACTCAACAAAATGAAGTTGTTATATCACAGTATCGGTAGATTAACTCTGGGTGCTTGCAATAGAGAACACCACTGCAATGTCCTTGCCTCCCTCAATTGGCCCACCCTGGAAGAGAGACTTAACTGCCCTACCTTATGCTTGGCCTACAAGATGCTAAATGGCTACTTCCCTAGTCTCGAAGATGTCCTGGTCTGTAAGCTCCAAAGGAGGCACCTTCGGTCACCCTTTTTTCTTTACTGGAGCTCCCTAGGCCATTGGTGGTGGAACTGTCTGAAAAGTAGTAGGACCAAGGATGTGAATGGCAAATCCACCTGCCCCCGGTTGAACACCTTCACACATAGAATACGCTCTGCTCACCCAAATTTGTAATCTGTGGCCCCAATTGACAGCAGCTTTCAGTGCCTAGTTCTTTGATACCCACCTGAAGACCTGGCCCTTCCTTTTGATTTTTAAAGTTTGACTGCTGTGCCTTAACTCAGGAGGCCATGAACCCAGTCCACCCCCACCATCACTTTTCAACATTCTGCTGACACCCTGCAAGCCACAAAGGAGTGATTAGAAAACAAAACTGCTTACTGCACATGCTGCATACAGCTAGGCCCTACCCTTTATGAAAGTGGTAGGGTCATGGCCATAGTGCCCCCCGTGTTCTGGCACCTGACTACAACAGATTAGTACTCCTCCTCCCACAAAGCCTCTCAGCTTTGGAATAAGCTCCCTCGCCATATCCAGATTAGCCCACCTCTCTTATCCTTCAAAAGACAGCCCAAAGAACGTCCCTCTCCTAAACATAGCTGTACCTGCCGCTGCTCATTTCTTGTTAAGTCTTCATCACCTTATGATGCTGTAAGTCATCCTATGCTGTCTGAGCTTTGTCCTATTCCTGCCCACTGACCTGCACTATGCAAATAATTGTATTTCTGTTTCTCAGTTATTGAGAGATACGTATTCATTACTATCATTGTTGTTGCTGCTCTTTGTTGTCATGTGATGCTCTCACCTGTTGCTACCATTGTTATTATTACTGGTCTATGTTTCATAAGATGCTTACTGTTGTTGTGCACAGAACCTTGTTACTGTGTCCGATTTCTGTACTGTATGAAATTAATCTGTGTCACTCCTGGAAAAGGAATGCATGTGTCAGTGAGCCTACCTGGTTAAGAAAATCCAATAAATAAATAAAAAAAAGCTGGGGAGTTACGATATTTACAATGAAGCCTAAGAACACTGGCGGAAGGGATCTGAAACAGCTATAAATCTGTCAATCCTAGAGCTAGTCAAGCTGGCCTGGTGGTGCTGAGGGCTGAGGCGCTGGACACCACACCTCATGCCATGCTGTTGGCCCATGTTCGGGAATGAGCATGGGCTGTTGGAGGTAGGCAGGGAATGGAGAGGATCGAGCATCCAAAGGACTGCTCTCCTGTCCCAGGGAGGGAGGGAGGGAGGACTGGCACTCCTGCTGAATGATTACCCGCAGGTGGAGGCCAGAGGGTAGTGCAGGTCAGAGGGGCCAGACGTAGACAGAGTGCTGTGGGACTTCTGTGGCTGTGCGCATGCCTCTATGTGTGCACATCCTGCATGTGCACCCCAGCAACATGGAAGGGAGAAAAAGAGGAAAAACACCTCTGGCTGCAAGATGACCAGCCTCCTGCAGGCTCTGCGTCAGGTGACCGGGCAGGAGTAAGTCCAGATGATACTGGAGTGACGGGTCTGGAGGAGTCAGTCAAAATGGGGCAGCTGGGGGCAGAAAGGAGGATAAAGTGTCTATAAAAAAAAAAAAAGAAAATCTTAGAGCTAGCCAGATATGTTAGTTTCACATACTTGGATGAGACTCAACCCCCTTCTTTCATAATAAAGATGCTTGACTTCCAGTCAAAAGATTTCATTCTCAGGGCAGCCTGGCAAGCACAAGTGGTCAGCATCAACTAACAGAGGATTTACTTTGATCATCTGGACTACAAGCCAAGAGGCAAGCTGTAACAGCCATGATTACAGAGCTCAGAGACAAAACAGAGATAAAAAAACAGCGCATTTTCCCACCAAATTAAGTCTTTGGGGACAAGGGAGCAGTGGCATATGACTTGTTGAACAAAGGCCCTACCCTTTCACAGAAAGATTAACATCTCCTACCCAGAAGTGGTGAGTGAGGATGGAACTTGAGACCTAGCTATAAAGAACTAAGTGGAGCAACACCCTGACAACTTATGTTGCAAAGATCCCCCCCAGGCAGAGGCAAGGTGCCACATCCAAGTCCAAGTACCACCCCACCTTAAGGAGCCATTCACTTGAAGATCTAAAGATGTAGCCCATTTTTGCCAACACATGGACTTAAGTCACCTACCCCAAAATATTCCTGTCCCCTCCATACATGATGTGGGCTCGGAAAATCTGCAGAATGCCCACTATGTGCAGGATGTGCACCACTGGATTACCCCGAGACATCCACAGTGGGGGATGAGTGCACCCTCCTCCTTGCTATGTGGGTGGTCTGTGTGTGGACCAGGGATGTGGACTGATAGAAGCTGGATCCTTAAAACAAACTTTACGGTGTAGATGATAGGTGCAGGGGGCAGCCGCTAGGCCTGCCATTGGGCTGTAGTAGCGGTTATGCACCCCTTTCCGCCTGCTCACACATCACAATACCAGGAACGATCATCCCTCTGTCCTGCAGCCTCCAGTCCTAGCAGCCTGAGCAGTGGCAGGGGGCATCATCAGAACCAACTCAGACTTTTATGAAAATAAATGTTTGGTCCAATGGGGATATGGCAAGTCCTCGAGGATCGCCATACCCCACCAGGCCTTCACCCTGTGCAAACAGGAATCCATTTGTTGATAAGCTCAAGTATTCAGTTAGGTATTTCTGGTCCGGACCTACTCCGCATACTTCTGCCCTAACACACAACTCCATACCTGCAAACAGCAGGGGGCAGGGGCTGGGATGCCCGCAGACATGTCGGCAGTTGTAGTTGAGGGGCAACACACACCAGATATGCAGAAGTCATGCATATCTGGAGTGCCTTTGAGGATCGTGCCCCAAGTCACTCACCTCACAGGAGGGGGTGGTAACAAAAGTATACTGTGTAGTTGTAAGAAATACAGATGATCCACAAAATGAGAGCCTTTGTTGTGTTAACATTAGCAAAGTATGAATAGCTGTTGAGCATGAAATGCTGTTTTTGAAAGTTGTACATCCTGGAAAGGTTTAAAAAATCCCAGATGTTAGAACTGTATGTCAGAAATAATCTAAACATTTTATTGTACCAAGGGATTGTGAATCTACATTTTACTGCTGGAACGAGGAAGAAAATAATCAAGAAATAACACTAATACATAAAATGATGTTAAATGGTGTTATTTAAAAAAAAGTCCAATTTGTAAGAATTACTGATTACTTCAAAAATACAAAGAAAGTATTTTTATCATGAAAGAACTGATGGTACAAAAGTACTTCTGAGTTTTAGAAAGAAACACCATCCCACCTGCAGCAATCAGGGGCAGCATATTTTCTTCCGTGAAACCAGGAAATGTTCAGAAAGAATGAGATGAGATGAGACTATGCTGCCTAAGGCCCCGTCCACACTACACCGCTTGCGCCCAGTAACGGATGCAATCCATTACGGCCGCGGAGTGGGGCAGTGCGTCCACACCTCGGTGATGTCCGTTACGGGACCGACACCACCGGTCCACACTTCAGGATCCGGGCGACCGTTACAGTGGCGCCCAATCCCATAATGTAGCTCATGCTGTGCATTGTGCCCTGCAGGGGACCGTTACCGGCAGTCCACACTACCGCCAGTAATGGTACCAGGGCGGGACCGGTTTCATAACCGTTGTTGAAACCACCTCACATGTGGTTTCAACAACGGTTACGAAAACGCCTTCTGTAACGTTACAGGTATAAACGCACGCCGCTACTGATGCGGTTTACACCCTCTGTAATGTTACAGAAGGGTTTTCGGGCTGCACTGTGGACAGGGCCTAACAGGAATGTTGCAGCAGTTTTGGTTCTGATTAGGAAAAAAAGATTCTAAAAGTTTATTTTCAAAGAAAGAAATGTGAAAGCCGTGTTAGTCCAGTCAACAATGTAGAGAAAAAAAAAACAACAAATATGTTGCAGGTGATACCTTTTATTGGACTAACAACATTATTTTTAAGACTAGCTTTCGAGAGATAAAATTCTCTTCCTCAGGTCAAAGTGGAAACAGCTGAGCAGTATGACAGGTATAAAGGTTGGATGTGGATTCGAAACCTAGACTAGCAGGTTACAGATCAAAGCATTGCAGTCAATTTGCACCTCTTACAAACAGGAAGAATAAGGCCCTGTCCACACTGCAGCCCGAAAACCCTTCTGTAACGTTACAGAGGGTGTAAACCACATCGGTAACGGCGTGCGTTTACACTGGTAACGTTACAGGAGGCGTTTTCGTAACCTTGTGGAAACCACCTATGAGGTGGTTTCCACAACGGTTATGAAACCGTCCCGCCCTGGGACCGTACGATAATGGTGTGGACTGCTGGTAACGGTCCCCTGCAGGGCACAAAGCACAGCGCGAGCTACATTGTGGATCGAGCGCCGCTGTAACAGCTGTGGATCCCTATGTGTGGACGGCGATTGCCGTCCCGTAACGGACACTGCCGGTGTGGATGCACTGCACGCTCCTGCGGGCTATAACGGATTGCATCCGCTACCGGGCGCAAGCGGTGTAGTGTGGATGGGGCCTAATTTTCACTGGAGTGTCTCTGTTGGAGAGATCAGTTTGTAAGATCAAAAGGCTACTTAATTTACTCTGACTCTGGACCATCAATTAACATTTCTAAAAAGTCAAGACAGAAAAAAATACATACCATTGTCTTAAGAAGATACCTGTTAAAAGAGCCAGAGGGTGCTGATGTGGAGGTTTAAAAAGAAACTCTGAAGCACTGCTTTACGCATAATCACTGGTAGTGTATTAAAAAAGTAACATCTTTATTAAGTCCTTTTCTTTAGTGTCAAAATATTGTATCATTTTTATTTCAAATGTTTGCTGATCCTGGCTGTTTTGAAGTTCCTTTTAACACTCTGACAGTAAACACTGGTGGAGTGAGCTGGTCTAGAAAATGTCTCTATCATGATTTTCATTTTATGGGTAACTGTGAATCTGTGGTGATTCATTCTTGTTTTGAGTTCCTGTCTGGTTTTACCAGTGTATCAGCTTTCCACCCTTCCATTAAATTCCAAATAAATTACTCTAAGTGTTTGCATTTCCTGGATACCAGAGTCCCCTCCCCAAAAAAAAAGGAACACTGCAAACATATTTTATTTTATTTATTTATTTAAATTTCAGATTCAACACCTTTAAGCCAGAGGCTGTTTTACAAAGGTTCCACATCAGGATACATAGATAGTATTGACAGCATAAAATACAATGTAGAAAATGTGTATATACAGGTAACAGTATAATGAGGCAATAGCAAAGATCAGTGGCACGTTATACACATTCAGGGTTAGGACCCAATAAAAGTGAATAAAAAACCAAACAATGTGAAACAGTTATTAATGCAGCCACGGCAATTGTCAGGTAGAAGCTAATACAGTATAACCTAGGAACTAACTTTAAGTAGAACAGGGCAGGCAGGGCTTATTGGAGAGATTATGGAGAGGCCCCGGGAGGTTGGAGAGGAGGAGGGAAGAAAATGGGATTCCATCTTCTGCACTAGCGGTCTGGTGCTGAGTGCAGCCAGCCGCAGGGTGCACCCCAGCCTGTCCTCAAGAGCAAGATTCCAGGATTCTCTGATGGGATTCCATCTTCTGCACTAGTGGTCTGGTGCTGAGCACAGCCAGCCGCAGGGTGCACCCCAGCCTGTCCTCAAGAGCAAGATTCCAGGATTCCCTGAAGGGGATTCCATCTTCTGCACTAGCAGTCTGGTGCTGAGCACAGCCAGCCACAGGGTGCACCCCAGCCTGCCCTCAAGAGCAAGATTCCAGGATTCCTGAGGGGGATTCCATCTTCTGCAGTAGCGGTATGGTGCTCAGCACAGCCTGCTGCAGGGTGCACTCCAGCCTGCCCTTAAGAGCAAGATTCCAGGTACACTTCAGGAAAGCAGCAACAGTCCAGCTTGCAGCCATGAACCCAGTTGGTGGATGGTGCCTGAAATTATAGGCAGATTCAGCACTCCATCTCTCCCTGACTGGCTTTCAGCTCTTGGAGATTTGAACTGCTTTGGTACAGTCCCCTGCAGCTCATCTGTCTGCTGCCTAAATCTCTTTTTTCCTAACCTCTGCAACTAAATCTGTGATGTGTCTTTGTGCCCACTGCTGAATTTGAATTATTGAGTGAGAAACTACAACCCCTTTTTCGTTCGCTTGCGCGTCGCGAGGAATGTTTTGGAGAGTAGCACACTTTGGAGTGTGCCTCTCCTTACAATCAGTGCTCGTTGAGCAGGTGTGGCGGTCCTGCACCAATGGGTGCGGGAGTTGTGTGTGACAGCGGTGGTCTTGCTTAAAGAAAACCACCGTCATACCAGAAAGCACCGCATCACGCTCCCCCGCATCACGTGCTCCCCGCATCGCGGCCCCACAAAAGCTTTGGTGCCACGCTGGAGCCCACCCAGCGTGGCAAACGTTGTTTGCGATGGGGTGCCTAACTCCCCGGCTCCATGGCCCACCCAAGTTATCCTTCTGCCACACTGGGAGCCCACCCCAGTGACAACAGCGTCCGTTTTTTGCCGACGGGTGCTCAATCCCGTCGGCCCTCGGCCCTCACAGCGTTGGTTCGACGGGTGCCCAACTCTGTCGGCCCTCTGTCCCCCCCAGCCATCTTCTGCCACGCTGGGAGCCCACCCCAGCTGGCAAGCATCCCATGTAGTCCGCTTTTTAAAACCTGTAAAGAAAAAGCGTCCCATGTAGTCTCCCAGCCCCCTCCCACAACCCGCACCCACCCACTGTGCACCCAGCCTTCCACACCTCAGCCCATACTTACCGGAGCTCGGCGAACGATCTTCGTGGACCGGGAATACGCCTGCACTCTTCAAAGCCGCACCGCAACTGAGGAAATGCCGGTAAGCTGTATAATGGGCTAGATAGGGGTTTCAACTTTATTGCATATCTCAGGTATTTTTGAATTTTGAAATTAACATGGGTTTTAGCACTTTCTCATGAATGATGTCACTGTCATGGCAAGTTGGCCGGGCCAAGGGTGATTTTGCAGTCACTGCGTGAAATCACCCTTCGGGCTGTAACACCATGACAGTGACATCGTCATGAAGGAGTCCACTATGTTAATCGCAATCTACATCACATATTTGTTCTGAATGATAGTTGTGCCGTTCATGCGCAGGCTGCGTAAGTTAGCGAATTTTCAATATTTTCTCTCCAGATTTTCAACATTGCCATTTTACCACACCTCCTTATGAGCAGTATAGCTGTCATTTTTCACATCCTGCCCAAAACATGTTTTCACCCATGTAGCGCACAATGGCGCAGTCGGTGTGCGAACTCAATGTATGGGACACATTAAGAAAATCACAGTGACACTGTTCATGAGCAGAGGTCTTAAAATGGCTATGTTGAAAATTTGGTGAAAAAATTCCTAAAAATGACTGTTTTACGAGTGTTCATTGCGCAGCTCCTATGCACGCTCGTAAGTTTGCGAATTTTCAATATTTCATGCCACATTTTCAACATTGCCATTTTACCACACCTCCTTATGAGCAGTGTAGCTGTCATTTTTCACATCTTGCCCAAAACATGTTTCCGCCCATGTAGCGCACAATGGCACAGTCGCCGTGTGAACTCAGTGTATGGGACACATTAAGAAAATCATAGTGTCACTGTTCATGAGCAGAGATCTTAAATGGCTATGTTGAAAATTTGGTGAATAAATTCCTAAAATAACTGTTTTACGAAGGCGTTGTGCAGTTCCTACTACCGTAGAAGTTTGCAAATTTTCAATATTTTCTCCAGATTTTCAACATTGCCATTTTACCACACCTCCTTATGAGCAGTGCAGCTGTCATTTTTCACATCCTGCCCAAAACGTGTTTCCACCCATGTAGTGCACAATGGCGCAGTCGGTGTGCAAAATCAATGTATGGCACACAGTAAGATAATCACAGTGACACTGTTCATTAGCCGAGGTTTTAAAATGCCAATGTTGACAATTTGGTGAAAAATTCTAACAATGACTGTTTTACGAGCGTGCATTGCACAGTTCCCACATGCGCTCGTAGGTTGCGAATTTTCAATATTTCCACCCAGATTTTCAACATTGCCATTTTACCACACTTCCTTATGAGCAGTACAGCTGTCATTTTTCACATCCTGCCCAAAACGTGTTCCCTATGTAGCATTATGGGGTAGCAAAAAGGTCATGCTGAAAATTTATTGTGCAAATACTAGCAATCGTGACAGGGCATTAGGGTAAAGCACCATACATGCCAAACACCACTGCAAATACCTGCAAGTGAACGTTCGGCATTGACAAATGCTTGTTTGAATAGTTAAGAGTAGGAAACTATAGCATTTTTGGAGTGTTTCAACTGCCTTAAGCTATTTAAGTATTAACAAAGTTTGAAGTTAAAAACTGCTTTGTCTAACTGCTGAATTGCTGTTTCTCCCATCTGCCCCCCCAACCCCACTCGCCTCTTCCTCTGTATACTGGTGACGCTGCTGGTGCTTAATACCAGCCACTCCCACAACCATTCTCTCCCTCGCTGGCTAACTTAGCACCCTTAATTTCTCACCTTTTTATAGAATTTTTTTGTCTCCTTACTTAGCCTGCCTCCCAAACTCTGAAGCCTTTGTTCTGTTGGTACAAATAAGCTGATTTCTCCCTTCTCTTTTCTTTTCTCTTCAGGATTCCATGAGGTGGATTCTATCTTCTGCACTAGCAGTCTGGTGCAGAGTGCCCATTTTCCCATTTGCAGTTTATACTGATCTGCCACTAGAGGCATCTTAGTTTTCCTATTAATCCTCCAACCTTGCCTCTGCCTTTTCCTGTTCTAATCACCATTATCCCCTGCCTTGTTCTCACTTTGAGCATATTGTACTCGGAAGAAAAAAAAAAAAAAAAAAACTACTCCACAGCGGCAGTCACACTCACTGAAGGTCAGTTATTCCCCTTACCCCCCAATAGAAATAGCAATGGGCACCACAGCTATCACACTCAGCCTGCTCATGGTTACCTTTCTTGCTCTGCCCATGTCCCATCCTGCCCCCTACCCTCCACCCTGAGCCCCATCTCTCTACCACCCCACTGCAGCCAACCCCACCACCCTGGACACCCCTATTTTTCCACAGCATCCACCTCCAACCAAATACCCTCCCTGGGACACCCTGGGCCCACCCTTCCTTGCCATTCCTACCCTCTGCACCCTACCCATCCCTTGTACCCCCACTGGTAGGTCCTCGCATCGGTACCTGGCAAAGGGTCCTGGTCGCCACAGACCACTCATCAGATTAATTGCTCTACTCCTTCTGCTCTCCGGCAACATACACCCCAACCCCGGGCCGCTGTCAACTAGCCACCCCACACCCCACTCTAGTACTAGCCTCAGCATTGCATCCATGAATATTTGCAGCCTCCTAAAAAAATCCACCGCTCTCCAGTGCTGGGCTGTACAACACCATCCTGATGTTATAGCACTAGTCGAGACCTGGCTCTCGAGAAAAACTCCTGAGTCAGTCATCTCCCTCCCTGGCTGCACTCTGTTCAGGGAAGACCACATATGCAAACGTGGTGGCAGGTGTGCAGTCTTTATGCATGACACACTTTTAGGCCATGCTCTTTCTGCCCCCAAGCTCAGTTTTAGTGCCCAAGCCCTCACCCTCAAGGTTACCCCTGACCCAGCCAGGGGCCCTCTTTTTCTCACAGTCTCTTACATACCCCCGAGGGACCAGGGACCAGCTGTCCACTCCCTCATTGATTACCTCACCACACTCCCACACAAGGTGGAGCAGCTCATCCTAGGTGACCTTTATATCAATTGGCTGAGTACCACTGCCCCCATATCAGGGACTCCTTCGCTGCCCCAGATATGACCCAACTAGTTACCTCACCCACTAGATTTAACCAGGCAGGCAGCTCCAGCACCCTCCTAGATGTAATTCTGTCAAACCGCCCCCATAAACTCAGGGATATTAATGTGCTACCAGATTCTCTTAGTAATCACTCTCTTGTCCTCTGCTACTGGTCATCCCCACACCAAAACCAGTGTCCCAGGTCACCTCGTGACGCATGCTCGCCCGGGGTCTCAGAAAGCTAAAACTCACCTAGCCCAGCTTGACTGGTCCTAAATCCTACTTGCAATGGATATTGACTCTGCCCTAGCCTATTTCTCCAGTACCTTCAGCAAGGCCTGTGACCTTTTCGCCCCCTGACCAGAATCCATACCAGGAAACACAATACCCCATGGATCTCTCCATCCCTCGTCCCAAACACTGAAACAAAGAGATAATCTCCGGCATATTGCTGTCGAGACAGGCAAACTGTCTGACAGAGAAGCCTATAATGCAGCATTTAACAGGTGTACCTCGGCTATAAGGCAGGCTAAGGTCAGATATTATCAAGCCACGCTTGAATCCACTTGGGGCTCATCCTGTGCCTTCTGGGACAATATGAAAGAGCTCAATGGAAAGACCTGCTCCCCCCCAACCATCACTACTCTCCATAGACGGTACCATCACTACTGATCCTACCCACATAGCTGAGTGCCTCAATATGGCTTTCTCAGATCTAAGCTCTGTCCTTCCCAACTACTTTTTAGACCCTATCCCAGCCTCCACCACCCCACCTCAGATTGCCCCCCTTTCTACCTGCGTGCCATATCACCTCTTGAAGCCAGGCCTCATCTGCAAAAAGCCTTAGCTAGCAACAACCCCAGCTATGATCCCCTGGACTCTAGGATTCTCTGAATAGTCCTAAATACTATACTAGCCCTCTCACCAACCTTTAAACCAAGTCACTATGCTTGATCAATTTCCCAGTGCCTGGAAAATTGCAGAAATCACACCTATCCATAAGCGTGAGATAGAACATCCCCTAACAATTTCAGGGCCATCTCCATTCTCCTCCTCTCTCCAAAGTACTAGAAAAAATAGTGGCCATTCAGCTCTCTGAGTATCGGCCAAATACAACCTGCTGTGTCCAGAACAACATGGATTCTACCCTACACACAGCACAACTACAGCCCTCCTGGAGTTTTCCCAGCACCTCCACTCTGCTCTCGACTCTGGTCATGTTGCGGGTGCAGTGTTCGTTGACCTCTCCAAGGCCTTTGACACTGTCTGTCACCCCGTCCTACTTGACTCCATCCACCAACTTGGCTTCTCCCCTGGCCCACTGTCTTGGTTCACCAGTTACCTCTTTGCCAGATCACAGCACGTGAAGGTAAACAACACCCTGTCCAGTACCCTGCCCATTCGTTCAGGGTTCCATCCTGGGCCCCGTTCTGTTCAGCCTATTTCTCAATACCTTCCCCAGCTCCTGCTCGGGCAATATGGTACTCTATGCCGATGATGTGGTTCTCCTTGCCTCCCACCCTGACCCCGCATCTCTACAGGAATCCCTGCAGCACACATTCAACCAAGCTGAAAAGTGGTTCCTTGACCACCAGCAGGTCATTAACCTCAAAAAAAAACAAATCTATGCTTTTTTCGCATCACTAGAATAAGGCTAAAATGCCCCCCTCTGCATTCTCCCCAGTAATGCTCACCCTCTCGGGCAAGTGTCATCCTACAAGTACCTGGGCATCACCTTCGACTCGGCTCTTACATTTCACACCCACATCAATACTCTGTCCTCAGCCATAAACTCTCGGATTGGCCTTCTCTACCACCACAAAAACTGCCTTCTCAAACCGCTCTCCGACTGTCCATCAATTCCTGCGTCCTGTCCCTAGTGGACTACGGCCTACTTATCTATGCAGCGGCCGACAATACCACCCTCACCAGAATCCAGACTTCAATGTACAAGGCCTGCAGGCTCCTGACCGGTGCAACCCTCTGCACTCATACTTGCCTGCTCTATTCCACCGCCAATCTGCTCACCTTGGAGGAGCGCCTGCGCTACCAAACCTGCTTACTTGCCAAAAAATCCCTGCTAGGATTCCCCAGGGTCACCGCATCTCTCATGTGCTTGCAACCCCACCTGCTGCCATTCATAGCTCAGTTAAGGCCACCTTTCTGTTGCCTCGTACCAAGACCTCCCTAGCCCAAAGGTCCTTCCACTACTGCGCCCCCACAAGGTTCAACTCCCCCCGCTCTCTGTCACTAAGTCTACCAAAATTGGTCCCTTTAAAGTTGTTCTCCATAACCACCTCTTTGGTGCCCAAACCTGTAGTTGCCCTTAATCAACCTATTGTTGGGGCCCCTCTATGTTTCTTGCCCATAGCCTTGACAATGTCCATTGGACTGCTCCCCACCCCCCTTTTTTAATATGATTGCTATTTACTTATGTAACTTTATCCTGTAAACCATTGTTATATCGTGTTCTTTTTGTTATCTGTATTGCACCTGTATGTTACCACTGTTGTATCTCACACTGTAACCTTGTCTACCTCTCCTGTGACGAGGTGTGCTTGTAAAAGAGTCCCTGACTCAAAGGTTGTAAATCCGACTTTCAAAATAAATAACATAAAAATAAAAAAGACTGTCCAGAGGAGTATGTGAAAAAGTCAGGAAGAACAGGGTGGTGGGGAGGGGGGGTAGCTGCATCAGGGAGAGATAGAGAACAGGATGTGTGTGAGGAAGAGGGATGTAGAGGCGAGTCGGGAGGGGAGAAATAGGGTGGGATGTGAAGTGGCAGACTAAGGAAACAGTCACACTCTGTTCTGGCTATTAGTGTCAGCTGTAGTTTATGTTTAAAGAGGCCAGGGTACATGAATTGGTGGTATCACTGCTTAGAGAGTTAAACATTTTGGGGCTCTTCCAGCAAAGGATCTCTGGCCTTGGGAGGTGCGACAGCAGTAACCAGTAGTAGTGTGCAATTTTCTGAGCTTCTAGTGTTGCAAATGCTGATGGCTTGGCTGAGGAGATTCTGGACCCCAGGGAGCATGAGACCAATGGATGCTTTTTACTATGAGGCAGGTTTGGTATGTGATTCTTCCCTGTAGTTGTAACCAATTTGCCTGTTGATAAGGGTCACATGTGTGTGTGTGTGTGTGGGGCCAGTCCAGTTAGCAATATGCAGGCCTTATTCAGTGCTAATGAAATTCCATTGTAGTGTTGTAGCTGTGGCTGCTCCATAGATGATAAGCCCGTAATCTATGATGGAGATAATGCAGCTTTGAATTGCTAGGTTTAGGGCTTCGGGAGTCAGGCTGTGCTTATGTTTGTAGAGGAGGCAGATGCAGATATTCACTGATTTAGCGACAGTGTCGATATGACTGGAGAAAGACAGGGTACTGTCCATGGTCACATCAAGGTACTTGAAAGTTTGCATCTATTCCAGACAGACACCAGAGCAGTTTTTAATAGTTAGCTGTTGATTTTTAGGTTTGCTTGCACACATGTGCAAGAAACATAGTGCCATCATCTGAGTTTTCGGAGGTGTGGCAGCCCTCTTCCAATTCCAGGCAGTGTGTTTGCAGGTGCGGCCACAGTTCTCCAATGCTCTGCTCGAGCTGTCTATGACAGCAGACAAAATGCAGTGGCTTACAGTTGAAAGGGGGAACTACACTTCAGTGAGCAGTGATAAGATATCGCCTACTCATGCACGCTCCCTCTACACACACACACACACACACACACACACACACACACGCATGCACGCATACTGCGTGCTCGTCCCCCCACACACACACTGTGTGGCCAACGGGAAGTGCCCTATCCCCCGTCGGCTGTGCTGCACCACCTCAAAAACAGCATTCTATATGCCATGCTGGGTGCCCACCCCATCGTGGCTACACATCAGTATAGCCGATGGGGGTGCCCAATCCCTCGTCGGCTCCATTGGTCCACCCCCCCAGAGTACAGGGTGACACGCTGGGAGCCTACCCCAGCATGACAACACATGCTATCGCTGACAGGGGTGCCCAATCCCCCGTCGGCTCATGCCCCCACCAGCTGTCCTTGTGCCACGCTGGAGCCCACCCAGCGTAGCAAATGTCCCGTCCGCCGCATTTAAAAAAAAAACACCTGAAACTCAAAACGGTCCTCGGTGCCCTGCCCCCACCCGCCCCACCCACTGCGCGCCCTGCCTCCCACACCCCTCACCCCATACTTACCTGACTCCGGGCGCGACGATCTTTGGTGGACCGGGAACACGCTCTGCACCCTTCAAAGCCCACTGCGAGCTGAGGAAATGCCGTAAGTTGTATAATGGGTTAGATATGGGTTTTTCAACTTTGCTGTATATCTCAGGCATTTTGGGATTTTAGCTAAATTTTCAACATGGGGTTTTTGGGACCCTTTCTCATGAATGCTCTCACTGTCATGGTGTTAATCGGCCCCGGGTGATTTCCGCAGTCACTGCACAAAATCACCTTTCAGGAATGAGTAATGAAATGACACTGCCACTATTCATAAAGTGGGCTCTCAAAAGCCTATGTTGAAAAATTTGGTGGAATAATTCTAAAATGACTGTTTTTATTTAGCGCAGTGTTTCACAGTTCCTACACATGCTCGTAAGTTCACTAATTTTCAATATTTTCACTCCAGATTTTCAACATTGCCATTTTACCACACCTCCTTATGAGCAGTACAGCTGTCATTTTTCATATCTTGCCCAAAACGTGTCTCCGCCCAGGTAGCGCACAATGGCACAGTCGGTGTGCGAAATCAATGTATGGGACAGATTAAGAAAATCACAGTGACCCTGTTAATGAGCAGAGGTCTTAAAATGGCTATGTTGAAAATTTGGTGAAAAAATTCCTAAACATGACTGTTTTACGAGTGCACGTTGCGCAGTTCCTACGCACGCTCGTAAGTTTGCGAATTTTCAATATTTTCATTCCAGATTTTCAACATTGCCATACACTTCCTTATGAGCAGTGCAGCTGTCATTTTTCACATCTTGCCCAAAACGTGTTTCCACCCATGTGGTGCACAATGGCGCAGTCGGTGTGCGAAATCAATGTATGGGACACATTAAGAAAATCACAGTGACACTGTTCATGAGCAGAGGTCTTAAAATGGCTATGTTGAAAATTTGGTGACAAAATTCCTAGAAATGACTGTGTTATGAGTGAACATTGCTCAGTTTCCACACACCTTCATAAGTTCATGACTTTGTAATATTTTCAGTCCAGATTTTCACCAGTGACATTTTTCCACACTTCCTTATGAACAGTACAGCTATCATTTTTCACAACATGGCCGAAATGTGTTTTCACACTTTCAGCGTAGAGATGCGTGGTCACTGTGGAAAATCATTGTTCGGGACAGATAAAGAAAATCACAGTGACATTGTTCTTGATCGGAGGTCCCAAAATGCCTGTGTTGACAATCTGCTGTAAAAAATCCCCAAACTAATTACATTACGGGTGTGCGTTGCACAGTTTCTATGCACGCTCGTGACTTCACCAGTTTTTTTAATATTTTTACTGCAGATTTGCAACATTGCCATTTTTTACACCTCTCCATGAACAGTAAAGCTGTTATTTTTCACATCCTGTTCAGAATGTGTTTTTGCACCTGTGGTGCTAAATGCCGTAGTCGCTGTGCATAAGCAGCTTTCGGCTAACAAACTGATATTGCCACTGTTCATGAGGTGGGGGTCACAAAAAAACCATGTTCAAAATTTGGAGTGAAAATACCAATAAATGCCTGAGGTGTTAGGGTTTCCAACCATAACACCCCACCCTGTAGAGAATGACAGGCATCAGGGGTGTGACTTGGGATTCTTGCCTGTAATGCTCATGCCATTCCACACCCTGCAGCCACTGAGAGGCATTGAGGTATGCCTTGGACTCTTCAGCCCCAAAGTTCACCCCATTCTCCTATACCACACCCATCTCACTGTATTTCCTGATGGAATGGGGTGCGCATAAGGGCCAAAGACCCCATAGCACACTGTGATACTTGTCAGTGTCTGCAGCGTAAGGTGTGGTGAAATGGCGTGGCCGTTATGCCTGACGACCCAAAGGCACACCCCAATGCCTGTCACTCTGCAGGGTGGTGGTGGGGTTGGGCTTCAGTTCAGTACTTTGCCATTTCTGTTATGCAGCTCTGTAACTTCTACACTACCAGTGCTAGCAAGCAAACATTTGGCATTGACAAATGCTTGTTATATTTGTTATGTGTGCCATGGAATAGCATAGTCGTAGTTTTTGCAGTTTAGTACAAGTTTCTGTGCTGCAAACTAGGGCTCAACTTCCGTGAAACTTTTCTGGAGTTGGTGTTCCAAGTGAGTGGAGTCAGAGTTTAGTGCAAAAATCACTGCATCATCCACATATAGGATAATGCGCCTTGCAGGCAAGCAGGAGTTTATTCAGAAATATGCTGAAGAGTACAGGTCCCAGAATTGACCCTTGGAGCACTCCAGACCAGACAGGTTGTTTGGAAGAGGTGCTTCACCAATCCTGACTTGTTGCAGCCGGTCTGAAAGATACTGTAACTTTGAAACCATTTAAGGGTGTCATGTGGATAGCCCTAGATTTTCCAGGTGTTCTAGTAGTAAAGGATGATTAACTGTATCGAAGGCCTTAGTAAGGTCGAGGAAGCTGGCACCAGCAAGCTGTCATTAGTCAATAAAGCTACCAACAGTCCCTATTTTCCCAGGGCAGTCCCTATTTTAGGCAGCATGTCCCAGTGTCCGCACAAGTTTTGCAAAATGTCACTTTTGTCCCTTTTTTTGCTTACATGTCCCAGTTTTGTCCCTTTTTTTCTGTTGACTGCTAATCCTTGAGTGACAGTTATTTTATCAAGACTTTAGTGCTGTTCGAGCTGGACAGCAGTTTGCAACTTCAACCCCTGTGCCTGTGTTGCACTACAAGCATATCAGTGGAAGTACAGTAACACATGTTCCTTCCTGTTAGATTAGACTGGGTAGTAGTGCAAACAAGTGCATGTGGACATCTGTCTGCCAGCAGCTGAGAGAGACTCCAGACAGAGAAGAGACTGGCAGCAGGGAACTAAGGTACGACAAACCTGTAGGGAAGTGTGTGAAAACAATCTGATGTGGTAGTGGGCGTCACTGAAGTGAAGTTTGCTCAGCAACTGAGGTGAATGTAAACAGGTTGGATGGGACTGTCAGGAAGAGCAATACATGCAACACAATTTAATGCAGGTTTGCTTCTAATGAACTTTCTGTACATCATGATTTGGAACTTGCTGCAGCAGAATGATGTATTGTTTTAATCTGAATGTTTGCTACTGGTGTTACTGTGGGGCAGCATGGCCATAGCAAGCAGTAAAATGTAACTGACTGTACGCAGCGTTGTCTGCGGCAGTGCCCATGGAAGTCACACGGTGTGGGGGGGTCATGTTCAGGATGGACCGTCCCAGTTTTAGGCCTCGGAAAGTTGGTAACTTTATTAGTCAAGTGCCTGGTGGATGTGACCAATGAATTCAAGCAGAGCAGTGGTGGTGCCGTGGCCTTTTCGGAAACCATGTTGCTGCAGACATTGCAGATTATACTTCCATGTACTCCACTAATTGGTCCACAACGATTTTTCAAGTACTTTGGTAGTGGAGGAAGGATGGAGATAGGCCTGTAATTTCCATGTAATGCCCTGTCCCCAGAATTGTGTATTGGGGTCACTAGTGCAGACTTCCATTTGAGCGGTAACTGGGAGAGCTTGAGGATTGGTTGATTATTTTGGTAAGGTGGCGAGATGGCATCAAGGGTGAGGGCAATGAGTTTCATGTCCAGAGTGTCCGCACTTTTTCTGGTCTTCCCTAGTACCTTGAGAAGATATTTCTTGGCTTCTTTCGGTGACTGTCTTGAAATAAAAAGTAGGTGACTTAGCTCAGTTTCTGGGTGATCCTGGGGTGCAGTGGTGTGAGGGTCGAAAAGTTAGCGGGACTACGGCTAAGGTCTGTGAATGCATGATTGAAGGTGTTAGCAATCGTGGCAGGGTCCAGGGTGATGGTGCCATTTAGTTTTAACATGTTCAGTGTTACTTTGGACTCTTTCTCCAGGACTTGAGATAGGTTGTTCCGGAATTTCTTGCCATCCGACCAAGAGTTGGACAAGGCACTCCTATGGTAGCTGGCTTTTTCCTGGCAAATGGCTTTGGTACAGGCATTCCTGGTGGCCCTATATGCTTGTATATTTGCTTGCATGCCTAAATTTCTTGTCCATCCCCAGAGGTTGTCCTGTGCTTTCATTTGTTGAAGGAGATTGTACGTAATCCATGTATTATCAAGGCCCTTAACTTTGCGTTTCTTGTATGGGGCATGGGTGTTGCATGCTGCATTGAACTGGGTGATAAAGAATTGTAGTGCAGTATCTACATCTGGGGCAGTATCTAGTATACAGAAAACCTACAGATAGATGCAGTTACCTGCACAGCTGGAGCTATCATCCTTCTCATACCACATCATCCATCATACACAGTCAGGCCATCCGGTACCACCACATTTGCTCAAATCAAGATGACAGAGACAGACACCTTATTACACTAAAAGAAGCTTTCAGACAGAAGGGATATAAAACCAGCTCTATTGACAGGAATATCCATTCTGCACTCTGTAGGCCTAGGGAAGAACTACTACGGTACAAGTCACAGAGGACATCTGATCGCACACCTCTGGTAGTAACCTACAACCCAGAACTGGAAAAAAATATGGAAAATAATTAAAGATCTACAGCCACTACTGTCTGAAGATGAAACTCTAAAATATATATTTCCCACTCCACCAGTGCTTGCCTTCTGCCAACCACCAAACCTGAACCAGAAACTGGTGCAAAGCAAACTTCCCTCTGAGGTCCAACTATGTGACAAAGGTAAAACCATGCAAAGCACCTCGCTGCAAACTATGTACACATATCTCACCTGAGACTTGTGTCAGTCATAATGGAAAAACATTTACAATCCAAAACTCATATACCTGTTCTTCTAGCAATGTAGTATACATGATACAATGTAGAAAATGCGAGGAAGGCTGCCATATTGGTGAAACTGGACAGGAACGCAGAACAAGAATGAATCACCACAGATTCAGTTATCATAAATATGAAAATACACCAGTGGGGGAACATTTTTCTTTACCAGCTCACTCCACCAGTGATTTTACTGTCAGAGTGTTAAAAGGAACTTCAAAGACAGTCAGGATCGGCAAACATTTGAAATAAAATGATACAATATTTTGACACTAAAGAAAAAGGACTTAATAAAGATGTTGCTTTTTAATACACTACCAGTGATTATGCTTAAAGCAGTGCTTCAGAGTTTCTTTTAAACCCTTACATCAGCACCCTCTGGCTCTTTAAACAGGTACCTTCTAAAGACAGTGGTATGTATTTTTCTGTCTTGACTTTTAGAAATGTTAATTGGTGCTCCAGAGTCACAGTAAAATTAAGCAGCCTTTTGATCTCTTGCAAGTTGATCTCCCCAACAGACGCACTCCAATGAAAATTAGTCTTCCTGTTTGTAAGAGGTGCAAATTGACTGCAATGCTTTGATCTGTAAACTGCTAGTCTAGGTTTTGAATCCACATCCAACCTTTATACCTGTCATACTGCTCAGCTGTTTCCACTTTGACCTGAGGAAGAGAGATTTATCTCTCGAAAGTTAGTCTTAAAAATAATGTTGTTAGTCCAATAAAAGGTATCACCTGCAACATATTTGTTTTTTTCCTCTACATTATTTTCAAAGAATATCTTTTTTTATTATTATTTTAGCCTATTTCGTCTCTCTAAATGGCCCCCATCTGGAGCGCTCCCCCCAGCTTTGTCACCCAACTTCCTTGGGACTTACCTGTCTCTATTATGTCTTCTGCCACAGGACTTACCAGAGGGGCCCACTCATTGGTATGAAGCCGTCGAGGGACCAGGCCATCACAGCTCTGCAGTTAGTTTTTTTCCCCTCCATTTCCTTTGTAGCGCAAGCATGAGTAATGATGCAATTTGCACACCCTGCCTTCACAGGGTCCAGGTGTGGGGTCCCCCTCTCTTACAGTGTTCTCATGGTGTTACGCCCAGATTCCTACAGGTGGATACTGATCCACAACACATAGGTTCCCCTTCTCCCTGAGGGAGGAGAGCTGTCCTTGTGACCCGCAATCTCCCAGTCAGCCCCTGAACATCCTTTCTTGAACCTGGGTCACCAATGTGGCAGGGGGTGAAGCACCCAATGCTTCAGTCCTCACTCCGCTGGGCCATCCATTTTCCAATAAAATCAGTGCATTTGCAAATCACCAACTTCCAGCTTGTTAATCTAATTTTTTTCTTTCTAAGTTTTTCTACTCACTGCGACAGCTATGATGTCATGCCCTGGATGATGAACTCGGGAATAATGGCCTCAGTCCTTATCTGCTGCCCAAGGTGTTATCATTCCCTGGTACAATTTATTTATTTTATTTACCTGAAAATTGGTAACCAGGAAAGGTACACTGAGCCAAGGCTCGTTTAAAGGTGTGACCCAGGGTACAACATCTGCAGCATCACATTATCGCTATAATAGTTCATCATTTTTGAAAGTTGACACTACTCATAGGCAGTACAGCAATATTCTAAGGATCTGTGCCCCACAATAGAGCATTGCCATGGCTGATGGGTCTTGGATGTCATCAGTAGTGCTGGGCAAAATGTTTATTACGCTTCTAAAATTGTACAAAATTGTCAATTTCACATTCACCCAGCTTTTGCAATATGTCCCCAAACTACAGCATAATTTTACCAATGTGCTTGTGATACTGTTGGGTGGTGCTCTAACACTCCATTCCATTTGAGAAACAGAACTAAGTAGACTGATAACTCTATATAACAAAATTGTGCAGACTGCTGCTGATGCTCTACCTATTCTATACACTAAACTGGCTCACCCTGGAAGCGAGATTGGATTACCCAGTACTCTGTCTCATTTTCAAATTGATAAAAATCACTGCTTCTCCTAATCTAAAAGACATGTTGAGCCTAAATCCCAGAGGAGGCTCATATACTCTTCAATCTGGACTTTGCTCGAAGTGCCAAGGACTAAGACTGGTTTGGTATGAGGTCATTTGCCACCAAAGCCCCATCTCTCTGGAACAATCTTCCTTAAGAGGTCCAAAACTATTCCTCCTCTGCTGGCTTTAAGAAAGATTTCAAGGCCTATCTCCTAGGGTGTCCTCAGTGCACTTATAACCGATGAGGAGGCAATGTGAGTGCACTGTTGTTTCTCACTCTAGTTCACTCTGGGTTGCTCCTTACAAAAGGACATTTGCCTAAGTGGCCTTACCTGGTTAACAACATTTAATAAATAAATAAACACTTTATTTTTCCAGAAAATATAATTTCCCCCAGATTGTGCATTTTTAAATATGTGAATTGTTAAAAATGCACAATTTCAGAAAATAGAGCCATTTTTCCAAACTGCATTTATGTGATCATTTGTTTTAATGTGCAATTTCAACCAAAAATGTGATTTTTTGCTTCTGTTTGTGATGGGCTTGCCCGCCAGCTGGCACTTCAGCTTCTCACAGTGTGGGATTCTGGGAGTCTCACGTGCGTCCTGGGGCTTCTACATGGTCGTAATGTGGTGCTGTCTGCCACTGGGCCAGTGCCAAAATGGGACTTTTGTTCTTTTATTTAAATCTTTGCTGAAAAGAAAGAAAGAAAGAAAAAGAAATTTGTGCTGCTTTGCAACTGTTATAATGTTCTCATTTTTAGAGATTAAATTTATACTTCAAACTGCTCCATAAGAAAACATAGCTGAATAAACAATGATGTGAAAAAATGTGTTTTGTTCTGTTTTCTTTTCTTGGACAGCATTCATACAGTTCCTTTCACGGAACCAGAAATGGAGTTTTGACCATGTCATGGTGTGTATGTATAGAATACTAAGCATAAGCTGCTGTCCTATCCGAATACAGTTGAAAGTTTAGTACACAAACTATGACATAGTTAAAACTCCACATTACTTGTTCCACAAAAGGAACTAGACAGAATGTTACCCATAAAAACAAACAAGACAAAATTCAATTTTTCACATTAACTTTTGTTCAGACACAGTTAAATAGGGATCTTTGGGGGGAATGAATATCATTTTTGAACACAAGAACATTACACAGAGCTGCCAATTAACAATAATTTCCTATCCTCTTTAAAATCTGATTAACACACAGTGTAAAAGCATTTTATGAAATGGGCATCCAAATTCAAGCTTTCTCACTGGCCAGTTCCTGTGTGATAATACGTCTGATGCACAGGAAAAAAGTCCAGTAATGCCAGTGTGCACTGCTTCAGGTAAATCTGTCATTTAGAATGCTGGCAAAATAAAACTCAGCCATCTTGTTTTTTGCCAACTGCGAAGTGAAATTTCAGCCAGCATTTTTCTTAGGTGCAAAATAGCAAAATACTTCCCTAGAAAGCTTTAATTTCGCTGCCCATTTTATAAACTCAGTTCTCAAAGACATATTTCGCACTGTCTCACTGCAGCACATAATAAAGAAAAAAACAACTGCCACGATCTGCCCACTCAGTCTCTGTTCTGATCAACTGCCGACTAGCCAACTGCTCACTACTTCCTTCCCTTAAACTCTCAATTTTTCTATTTCTGTCTAATCGAACAGTGTTTTCTCAGTTTTGAGTCAGAGACAAATACAAAAATTGACAGTGTCAGGAAAATAAGTAGTGAGCATCTGATTAGTGAGCAGTTCATCAGGATGCACAGTAAGTTGGCGCGGTACGAGACAGATTGCGGCAACCTTTTTTTTTCCTCCTCACACAGCCTCACATAACAAAAGCCTTACTGCTTTTATAAAGCTTGAATTTAGATGCCCATTGCTGCTCTGCCTTTCCTCACTTTTGAACAATGAAATGAAATGAAAACGGGAGTGCTGCTGGTTGGAGTGTGTGTGTGTGTGGGGGGGACTACCATAACAACCGCATAAGTTACAACTACGGCAGCCTTCCTAGAACACAAGTCCTCAACCCCAAAAAAAACACTGTAAACTAAAGGCGGAGGAAAGGAACTATTTTATTTAAATTTAAGACAAAAGATTCATTTTTTTATCACTTAATGTAGTTATTTTTACTTTTCACATCCCTCTGTGATTTAAAAACCCATTTCATAAGCTCAATAAGCCACTCTAGTGTGTATGTTAGACACTTTAACACATGACTGGGAGGCTGGATGCACTCAGCCTGCCTTATGCCTCACAACACGCTTTTAGTAGTGTGTTAAAACTGTTTAGTGCACACCCTGCCATGTCTTATTGTTTACATAGACTCAGGCAGAATGCAAATTCCACCACTGGAATTTGTGTGGAGTGGCAATTCTGCTTCTAAATGCTTTTCGGAATTTCTTTTGGAAATTTCATGGATTTCTAAAAAGCCTTTCTTTGCAAACCACTGAATAACTTTCTGTGGGTAAGGTCAACTACAGAACAATTTTGCACAGATTGGGGAGAGAAATCCACAGGTTGTGTAAACCACAGGTTACTAATCCACAGATAACATGCTGCTCTTGAAATTTCAGAATTAGGCAGAATTTCCAGAAATTCCATGGAATTCTTTTCCACTGAAATTTGAAAACCCATGCGGCACTAATGCATGACTTTTCTTTACTTTTGCTATGATTTCCATGACTTCTGGTGTTTTGATCATGACAGGGCCATGATTTCATCTCTTCATACATCAATATTTTTTTTCAGACTTTTTGTCTGGAAAAGACACACTAGACAGAGCTTGTTTTCAGGTGTGACCCTGGGACACAGGGTGGTTAAGTGACCAGGATGCAGTATTCGATGGGACAGGTTAAGCTGGACACTACTACTGAAAAGGTTCTGGAAGTCATCATAAGTGGCTCCCTAAAACAATCCAGCCAATGTGGACTACAGCAAGGCAACCAAGATGTTGGTGTGTATTGGGAAGGGTTTCAATAGCAGAAGAAGAAGAAAGTTATATTATTTCTCTATAGATCACTGGTGAGACACTATTTGGAGTACTATACCCAGTTCTGGAATGCCTAGCTAAGGAAATACAAAGAAAGGCGGAGACAGTGTAGCATAAGGTAACCAACAGTATTTGTCAATGCCGACGTTTGCTTGCTGGCATTGGCAGTGGTAGTGTAGAAGTTACAGAGCTGCGTAATAGGAATGGCAGTGAAGTATTGAACTGAAGCCAACCCACCACCTGCAGAGAGTGACAGGCATTGGGTGTGCCTTTGGGTCATCAGGCATAACGGTCATGCCATTTCACCCACCCACCCTGCAGACACTGACAAGTGTCACGGTGTTCATGGGGTCTTTGGCCATAAGCGCACCCATTCCATTAGGAAATACGGTGAGATGGGTGGAGATATAGAATGGGAGTGAACTTTGGGGCTGAAGGTCAAAGGCATACCTCGATGCCTCTAACTGGCTGCAGGTGTGGAATGGTATGAGCATTACAGGCAAGAATCCCAAGTCACACCCCTGATGCCTGTCATTCTCTACAGGGTGGGGGCGTGATGGTTGGAAACCCTAATACCTCAGGCATTCGATGGTATTTTCACTCCAAATGTTCAAATGGTTTTTGTGACCCCACCTCATGAACAGGGGAATATTAGTTTGTTACCGCAGCTGCTTATGCACAGCGACTTACGGCATTTAGCACCACAGGTGCAAAAACATTCCGAACAGGATATAAAAAATGACAGCTGTACTGTTCATGGGGAGGTGTAAAAAATGGCAATGTTGCGAATCTGCAGTAAAAATATTTAAAAAAATGGTGAAATCACGAGCGTACATAGAAACTGTGCAATGAACACCCGTAATATAATTAGGTTGGGAATTTTTTTTACAGCAGATTGTCAACTCAGGCATTTTGGTGCCTCTGATCATGAACAGTGTCACTGTGATTTTCTTTATCTGTCCCGAACAATGATTTCCCACAGCCTACGCATCTCTATGCTGAAAGTGTAAAAACACACTTAGGCCATGTTGTGAAAAATGACAGCTGTACTGTAAATAAGGAAGTGTGGAAAAATGCCACTGGTGAAAATCTGGACTTAAAATATTACAAAGTCATGAACTTACGAAGATGCGTGGAAACTGCGCAATGCTCACTCGTAACACAGTCTTTTTATGGACTTTTGTCACCATATCTTCAACATAGCCATTTTAAGACCTCTGATCATGAACAGTGTAACTGTGATTTTCTTAATCTGTCCTAAACATTGCTTTGGCACACCAACAGCACCATTGTACGCTACATGTGCGAAAACACATTTTGGGCAGCATATGAAAAATGGCAGCTGTACTGTTCATAAGGAAGTGTAATAAAATGGCAGTGTTGAAAATCTGGAGTGAAAATATTAAATTCGCAAACTTACGAGCATGCATAGAACCACGCTACGCTAGTAAAACAATCATTTTAGGAATTTTTCACCAAATTTTCAACATAGCCATTTTAAGACCTCTGCTCATGAACAGTGTCACTGTGATTTTCTTAATGTGTCCCATACATTGATTTGGCACATCGACTGCGCCATTGTACGCTACATGGGGGAAACAATTTTGGGCAAGATGTGAAAATGACAGCTGTACTGCTCATAAGGAAGGGTGGTAAAATGGCAATGTTGAAAATCTGTAGTGAAAATATTGAAATACGTGAACTTATGAGTCGTGTAGGAACTGCTAATGCACGCTTATAAAACAGTCATTTTAGATTTTTTCACCAAATTTTCAACATAGCCATTTTAAGACCTCTGCTCATGAACAGTGTCACTGTGAGTTTTTAATTTGTCCCATACATTGATTTAACACCAACTGTGCCATTGTGCGCTACATGGGCGGAAACACGTTTTGGGTGAGATGAGAAAAATGACAGCTGTACTACTCATAAGAAGGTGTGGTAAAATGGCAATGTTGAAAATCTGGAGTGAAAATATTAAATTCGCAAACTTACGAGAATGCATAGGAACTGCGTAATGCACGCTCATAAACAGTCATTTTTTAGGAATTTTTTCACCAAATTTTCAACATAGCCATTTTAAGACCTCTGCTCATGAACAGTGTCACTGTGATTTTCTTAATTTGTCCCGTGCATTGATTTCGCACACCGACTGCGCCATTGTGCGCTACGTGGGTGGAAACATCAGCTTGGGTGAGATGAAAATGACAGCTGTATTATTCATAAGAAGGTGTGGTAAAATGGCAATGTTGAAAATCTGGAGTGAAAATATTGAAAATTCACGAACTTACGGTATGCATAGGAACTGCATAGCGCGCGAAAAACAGTCGTCTTTAAATTTTTCCACCAAATTTTCAAAATAGGCTTTGAGAGCCCACCTTATGAACACTGGCAGTGTTGTCGTTAATCAGTCCAGAAGGTGATTTGTGCAGTGACTGCGAAATCACCCTTCGGAGCCGAATAACGCCATGACAGTGACAGCATTCATGAGGAGGGGTCCCAAAAACCCCATGTTGAAAATTTGGTGCAAAAATTCCAAAAAATGCCTGAGATATGCAACAAAGTTGAAAAAACCCTATCTATCCCATTATACAGCTTACTGGCATTTCCTCAGTTCGCGGTTGGCTTTGAAGAGTGCAGGCGTGTTCCGGTCCACGAAGATCGTTGCGCCGGACTCAGGTAAGTATGGGGTGAGGGGGTGTGGGAGGCAGGTGCGCAGTGGGTGGAGTGCGGGTTGTGGGGGGCGGGAGACTGCGTGGGACCATTTAATTCACAGGTTGTTTTTAAAATTGGTAGCGGGGCGTTTGCCATGCTGGGGTGGGCTTCAGCATAGCACAAGGATGGCTGGTTGGGGCCATGGAGCTAACGGGATTGGGCACCCGTCAAGTAACATTCGTTGCCACGCTGGGGTGAGCTCAGCGTGGCACCCAATACTCAGGGGATGAGAGGACAGTGGAGCTGGCGAGATTACGCACCCGTCGGCTATACTATGAGTTACCACTGGGGTGGGCACCCGTGACAAGTGGAAGGCTTTGGGGAGGAGGCGCAGCACAGCCAGCGAAGTTGGGCACCCCGTCAGCTATCACGTGTGTGCCGGGGGCAGCACAGTATATGTGCATGCGTTGTTGTGTGTGTGTGTGTGTGTGGGGAGCTGCACATGAGCAGGCGATATCTTATCGCTGCTCACTGAAGCGTAGCTCCCTTTCAACTATCACGCCACTGCATTTGGAGCTGTTATAGACAGCTCCAGCATGCATTGGCGGACTTGGGCTGCGCCTGCCAACACACTGACTGAACTGGAAGAGGGGGTGACACACCTCCGAAAACTCAGATGATGGCACTATGTTTCTTGCACATGCGTGCAAGCAAACATAAAAATGATTCAAGGAGGCCAACAGGGCACATTCTTTGAGGATCAGCTTAAAGCACTGAACAAGCACTCTCTGGAGACCAGAAGGGAGAGGGGTGATATGACAGAGACCTTCAAGTTCTTGAAAGGAATGAACAGGATAAACTGTGTGGAACTAGTTAACAAGAATAGCAAGTCAAAACACAGGAACGTGAGTGGAATCTGGCAGAGAGAGAGATTCAGAAGGGACGTGAGAAAGTTTTATTTTACAGAGAGTGGTTAAGCCATGAACAGTCTGCTGCCAGAGGTGGTGGTACCAAAATCACTGGTGCCTTCAAGCATGGCTGAGACAAGAGTAAAGGGATTTATAGTTACTATAGAGAAGTGGTAAGGCAGGAGGCAAGGGGGAAGGAGGGACTGTATTTCTGGCTGTAATGTGCCCCTTCAACTCAGCATTTACCACCTTATACCCCTAGACAGGGAAGGGGGCTTACATATAAAAGCATTTAAATATGTTCACACAGTCACAGTAATGAACTACAAAAATGTCATACATGCTGGACTGCCTTCATGGCATACACAGTTTATTGAACAAGTTATACATGTATATGCATGACAAGGTACCACCTATATGCTCCCTGGCAAATGTTCCACCATTTTGACACCTGTAATCCCATCTCTTCCAATAACACTGGTGTACTTTGATATGTGTGCTCTGTTTTCTGTTGCAGGAGGCCCATCCATCCTAGAGTACTGAAGAATACCTCAGACTGTGATCTTACAGGACGCCTTGAAGCCTAGATATAAGGGATCCAAATTGGAGATGATACCTGCATGACTAACTAACCTCAAACCACTACAAGGAGAAGGTACTCTTTTAGTTTGATCACAGTTGACCCATGCCACACCTGCTGCCTGTAATTCCCACATCATCTACCACCCTCACCCCGGAGACACAGCAGGGTATTTCCTTTATTTCTGAATGGGACTCAAGCCAGGCTGAGAGTCTGTGGGTGCACAAACCTTCTATCTCCCTCTTGTTCTACCTGGGGTATTGGAATGATGTACAGGAAGCCGACCGATGCACACCTGGACAAACACCCTGTTCGATGCACTACTTATCAAATCCTGGGAGGGTGAACCATAACTCTTGGAAGCCATGGGATTAGATGGTCTGATGATCTGAAACTACACCAGCCCCCTTAACAGGGGCTTAGGGCCTATAGTTACTAACCTGTCAATATAATGTACTGAAATACAGTCTGAAGTGTGTCAGCTCATGCCATGTCAATAAAGTAAAGTGTGTAATTGTTGCTATTGTTACTGTACCTGTACCAACCTGATACACGTGGTTGGGGCTCTGCTAGATGTAACAATCTAGATCCCTACTGTGGCTCTACTGTTCAGATTTTCTGACAACTCAATGAAAAGTTACTAAAAAACAAAAACATTCAAATGAAAATATTTTAGTTCAATATTAGGGTCTCACTTCACTTTAAGTGTCAGTTTCAATGTAACAGCTGGGTAGGCAATAATTAATTAAATGCAACAGACATAATTACATTGTAGTTACACATTTGTTGCATGCAACAGGCACCCAAGGGGTTGGATTACCTTAAATAATCTAAGCCTAGGGGCTTAAGGCATTTGGCTTTACCTCATGATTCATCATTTCCCCTAGGGTTGGATTATTTGACTTTATAACACTTTTGACCTTTTTACAAATGTTGTAAGTGCAATAATCCACTCTGGATGTGCGTCAGCGCTACAATAACATCACTTCCACAACCAACCCAGGGAAGTTAGTTATTGTAATATTATGAAATGGGTCACAAAAACCAAGTAACCTCATTGGTGAAAAGTATCACGTGATCTTTGATTATTTTTCTGACAATGGCACACCTCCCATGAACTACTTTGTTTTAAATAAATGAAAGTCTGATTTATACCTAAAAAAACTCCAGGGTGTGGTGTCATAAGGAATTCTGCACTTCAGTGGTTGCAGTACTAGGCTACACCTCATCCTTGACAGCAACCAAGGTTTGTATTTTTCTCCCCCTTTTCTATGATTTCCCACCCGCACATGGCTGATCTCTCCTTCAGGTCTTTCAAGGACTGTGCTCATCCCAAAGCCGCTCCTTCCATCCACCACCCCGCACTGCAGCCAACCCCAGGGTAACCCAATGTATCCCTTGCATCAGGTGGGTCCCCTCCCTCCAGAGGGAATTAGCCTTACCTGCCTGCTTCATTGGCCCTGAGTGCTGCTGGGGCGGCCATCAGTGCTCTGGGAGCTCCAGTGGTGAGGCTCCAGGCGGCCATCATCTGCCCGACCAGTGCATCATTTTCCCTCTTTTTTCCTCGCACTGGAGCATGATGTGCCAGACGTCAAGGCATTTGCTGACATCTGTCATGCCCCCTAGGCAATGGGGCCCAATGCACTGCTGATCTCCCGACCTCTGCCAGGACTCAGCAGGTGATGGGCCTCAACCCCTCCCTCCCCCCAAGAGAAGGTGAGCAGTCATCGGATGCTCAAGCCTTCTCTCCCTGGCTCACCCTCCAATGCCCGAGTCCGTTCCCGAGCCTGGGTAGCTGGCATTGCAGCAGTGAATCTTTCCGCTATGCCAGAAGGCCAACCACCTTATTGTTCCCTTTTAACTGCTTGCACTGTCATGTGTTGTCCCTTACTTGAAGCACACTCAACTGTGGATTATTCCTTGCATTACCCACCCACTAGTCATGCTCTAATGCTTAACACTGCAGTCTTCTGTGTCAGAAATCAGAACAGAATGCCTTGGGGTGAGATCTGAGAAACATATTTTCTGTAGATTGGGGGACTGCTGTAGAACAGAAGTCTAGTAACTGCAATCTGATAAAATGTGTACATACTGGGTACATCAGCAGCTCACCGTTGGCAAGATAAGATCACACCATGGGATGGCATTCCATCAGCAGGCCTATCTACATCAATAAGTGAGTTTGCTGTTTAACAACATTTGGAGGCATTTAATTTAGTTGTCATGATTTATACATCTTTAAGGCCACCTGCATTGTTTAAACTATCAACTACCAGACTGTAAAGGTCTTTTCTGATGTCACACAGGACTCCAACAGGGCTTTCTCAATCTATTAAGTTGCACCCCCAGTAAGAGGCACACCCTTCCAACCAATCAGAACTGCAGATGATGCCATGGTATGTCACTACCCTTAATTAATGTAGTCACATTCATCACTGATAGCATGATGAAAACAATAAACACCCAACACGGGAATGATTGTTCAAAATCACACCATGTCTTCCTCTTTGGAATTAGAGCGATGCTTTATGATGCTATAAATACAGTCTAAACATGGAAATGAAAAAGGAGAGAAACTTTACAATCTGCCCAGGTTATAAATCAGTGTTGGGGGGGGGGTCATTCAGTTTTACTATTCCAGAATTTCCCAGATGTAAAAGCTAACGGAAATCATCATAACAGTTTCACACAGTTGGAGAGTGTAACGGCTATGTATACAATTACTTTAAGAATAAAAAATTGCCACCTGTAAATGGCATTTATTTTCATTAATAATGCTCCAGGAGTGAACATATACATAATTTATTTCCACTCCAGGAATGTCATAGTAAATGATTCCACACCAGGAGCATCATCATCAGTTTTCAGAATCCCAGTCAGAATCCCTAAACGATGTAAGTCCTTACCTGGGTGTATTTGGAATGTTTGCAATACTTCTATTCTTTTGATTCCCATCACACATTAACTTTAAAGTAACAGTGCTTGTTAAATGGGAAAAAACAGAGCTATACTTTTTATTCGATTTTAGATTGCCCATAATGATACCATTTTTCCCATTTTGAGCCTGCTTTCACACTTAAAAATAAAAAAAACAATAATAAAAGGAGTGCTTCTTTTAAACCAGCAGTACTACCTAATCAGGAAGTGATCAATTTCCAGTTTTTGTTGCGCTACAGAAAAGATGGCGGCTGCCTATCTTTTACTGCTGCTTTCAACATGGCGGGTGCAAGAAAATGTAAACAAAAACAAAGGAAAACCAAGCAAATTACGGGGAGATAGTACAATGCCGGCGGGAAAGAGTACCAGGTACATGCTCAGCAGAGCACAGGGAATTAACAGTTAAAAAAGCACAGATTTTTTTTTAAAATTGTACTGCTGCTTTAATATGGCTTGTTCCAGGTTTTATTAGTATTCTCTGTTTTTGGAACACCCTTGCTTAATATTACTTGTCTTTGTGACTATAAGGAACTAACATGCAGCAGACACTGCTCCCTGACCTTCACGGGACACTATGTACAAAAACAGCTGAGAATACAATGAATGCCTGGTGTGAACCATATTAAGAAGAGCACTCTGTCACGTGGATAAGCAGAAGACCTCAGGCTCCAGTGCTGTCAATCTAGCACCTTGTATGAGTACAGAATTCACACACATGACAGCAACAAAAACAAACTCTGGTCAGAGCCAGTACAGCTGTGGAGAGCTTTTAGGAGTGACGAGAGCAGTGAAAAGAATATGCGGTGCTCTTGCTACACTGGAGTCAGCTGTAATACTGCAGCAATTACAGTACTGTGCATGCATAATACTTGTCTTGCACATGTGCAGTTTGCCGTGGAGTCAGACTTGCACAACATGGCAGTGCTGACATACCTTTGTGTAACAGCCCAGTCCCCTTGGGTTACTAGAATCCCATTAGTAATAATATTAGGCAGGTAGGAAAAGACAGCTGATGGGGAGCTCATTAGGGGTTTTCTACAAAATGACATTGTTTACTCAGCTAGCCTGAGAGAAGGATGATTATGTCATTTAGAACTCTCACTGCAGCATAACCATTTTAGTCAGCTGCTCTCGAGAAGCTTAGAATGTTCATCAGTAAGTTCAAGTGTGGCAGTTAGAGTGGTAGGAGGTCTGCCACTGGGGCTCTGTCAAAGGAAGCCCTGGTATTTCTCACCCTAGTTTGGTAAAATCTCCAGTTTGCCTGCAGGACTCTTTGGTTTCACTCCAGAGGGAGTGAGAGGGAATGCAATTCTAGTGGCTCAAGGGGCAATCCCCTGAAGTTCCTGAAGTTCACAGCTGCCTTAAGAACAATGAGTAGAATCTGACAGCTACCAGAGAAAGAAAGGTGCCTTCTGTTCTTTCCATGACTGAGCAGAAGGAACAACTAATCTGTGAGTACAGAATTTGAGACTGTCTCTGAGGTGTGTGTGCCCTAGATAAGGCTAGATCAAACCAGTCAGGACCCCTTTCACCACAACTGTGCTGCATTTAAAGTTAAAGTTGGGAGTCTTTAGCAATTCATTGGGGATTGGAGACTCATTTGGTGTAACCTTGAAGGCATGGCAGAGGCTGTTTGGGGCAAAGGGTGGGAGGAATGCCATCTGGAGTTTTCAGGCAGGGCTAAGTGGTTTGTGGATGGGTACCACTGTTCTCTGGAAAAGACCGTGCATCAGGAGGATTTAAAGTGTGTGGCACATCCCACAGATATACACTTTGGAACAGAGTTAGAGATGTGTTTGTGGAAAATAGTACTGCCTAGCCAAGTGGCCTGCAAAGAGAGTGTGCCTGTATTGCAATGACAAACCTTTGGGGACCACCTTTGCTTTAAGTAACATCTGTAAATAAAAGCCATACTGCAAAATCCCAGTTACTGCTTCAGACATTCCACTTGCTGCTTCTAATGTGAGCGTTATTGGGCCCCTCAGCAGTTAGGTCTAACATATGCCTAGCATCCTCTCCCTTGGGCCTGGTTGTAAATAAAAGGTTCATTTTGGCATGTCTCCACCCTCCCATCCTCTAGATAATCAGCCTGGTATACGCTCCAACACTAGGGTGGTACCATGAGTGTAGTTCTGCCAAAGAAAATTGTATACCATGCAGTTGGCAGTAGTTCTTTAAGGGGTGCCAACTAGCCAAAGGTGACTTGGGGGTTATACATATGCACAATACTGTGCATGCACACTTTAAGTTAGTGCCACCATGTTGCACACAGCGCCATCACTTCCAGTTGCAGAAAAGAAAGAGTGCACCAGGAAGTGGGTATGTTTAAGCAGCCCGCAGAGGGAAGGGCTTCATAAACAGAAATACTGAAACTACGCTGGAGTACTGTGGCAAAACATCAGATAGCAGTCCAGTCATGTGCTTCCACTGTGCTCTTATATAAATTGATGATGGCATAACATCTGTGGAGCTTGCCCACACAGCTGTAAAAATCAGTCTCAGAAGGAGACTAATAACAAACTAGAGATCTGGTCTGGGACTTGCTCATCATCACAGTCACTTTCTCATTCTTTTCTAAGCAGTCATTTCTGGTAAATGTGCCTTAACCATATTTATCTCAGTGCCGGTAGACTACTTCTGGTTTTCCCCTGATTGTATTAGGTGGGGGTAGTAGCAGTCTTGAAGTGGTAGCTGCTGGTGGTGGCATGCTCTAAAAAAGTGGTCCCCATGCTTGTCTGCACATTTTAGAAATTACCCCTTTCCTTGTTTTTGCTGTAAAATACTGACTCCTTTAACACAAAAACAAGGAGCCAGTTATGGCCTCCACCTCCTTCCCCCCGTTCCTCTTCAAGTGAGGAACGTGATTAAGGGTTTGCATCAGATATACAGTGGCAGCCATAGATGCATAATATTGTTAAACAGTAATCAACTGTATATAAAAGTTTTTTTTAGAATGTATGCTTTCAATGTTGTCAATACAACTCCACCCATTTTGTACTCTGCCCCTGGATTTCTGTGCTCCAAGGGCATTATTTTACATTTTTGTTTTCAGGACAAAAAAGGCTATTCAAATGATGGTAGTCACTAATCTAAATTCTTTATAGTTTTTTTTTCTAATTGCCATCAGAAATGTGAATTTTGTAAAACAAAATGGAACTACAGGTAATAAGATGACCATATTTTACAAAATATAAGGAATTCAGATTAGTGACTACCCTCATTTGAAATGTCTTTTGTCCTGAACAGCTTTCAGACTGGTTGTTTTTTGCACCTGGAATAGTTTTAAAACTATTTAGATTTGTTTGGAATGTGTGCACATTTGCTAAGAATTCTGCACAGTGGTTTAGGAAGATTCTCAATGAAAAGCAGTTTTAAGTTCTGTCTCCAACATTCTAAACACACAGTGGGTCTGAATAAGTTAAAGGGGTCAGGAATTGATTACTTATGTGCAGGTGTCTGAAATGTCTCTATTTTCATAAATTATATTCATACCTCTAAAGTATCCCTATTTAATTGAGCCTGAATAAAAGCTGAAGCTGTCAGTTGTGTTTTGTTTTGGTTTTAGATTTATAGAATTTATTTAATACAACAGCAGATTAGATACATATGGACACATGCTGATACATGGACATATTAGAATAACAGTATCTCAATTATAAGGGGGTCTGTGTTAGGTTTGGGTTTTGAATATACACATACACTAGTCACGTGTTACAGAATTGCAGATATACCATGTTTAAGACAGTATAAATTTGACTATTCCTGAGTAATATGGACTTCGTGTACACAGCGTTTAAGAAAAAATGTATCTGAACAGTACACTATGTAAAATTTGATTGACACCACTGTGTGAAACAGCTGCTGAATGCTTAATTTACACTAGAGGCAGGCTTTCTTCAACCTATTCTTTACTTACACATACTGTAGATATTTTCATATGTATAGGACGTTTAACATTATTTACTATGTATTGCTGGAAAGAGCTACTGACCAGAAAGAAAACTTTGAAAAACATAATAATTAGGTAAAATTCTGCTTGTATTCCATATATATATTCTAGATTTCTCCTCCCCATTATTTATTACTGAGGAAATGTGCATGAATACATGATTTTTACCCCTTACAGTTATTTTAAAGTTAATCTGCCTCTATAACTTACTCCCTACTTCAAGTCATAATGCTCTGTTGTGACATTACAGTCTGTTGCCATGAGAGTAACTGTGATGTCACAAGCAGTGAATTATGACCTCACGTAGGGAGACAGCAACAGAAATAGATAAACTCTTCAGGAACAAAAATCCTGATTTCATGCAATTGACCTCATCAATAAATAATGGGGAGGAGGAATAAAGAACTAATGTGAAATACAAGCTGAACTTTATCTAAATATTATGTTTTGTTAAAGTTCTTCTGAGCCAGCTTGTCGGTGCAGCAGTTGGATTTCCACCTGCTACATCAGTGACCTGGGTTTGGGAACAGACTCGGGTCACTGGACAGCCGGCTGGTGGGAGAAGGATGAAGTGTCCGAGGACAGCTCTCCTTCTCTGGGGGAGGGTGTGGATGTGCACCGGCACTTGCTGACCTCTGGCGGAGGCTGGGGACACAGCAGAATGTCAGGCTCAGTGAACAAGGGGAATGGCAGACGTCGGTGTCAGCCTTGATGTCAGGATGTCACTCCCCAAGAAAACCAGGAAAATGCTTCCTGGCAGCCCAGATCATGGTCTCCAGCCCTCCGGCTGCCACTGAACCCATGACCGGCACAACTCAGCGACTCCCTGGGCCAAGTATAGAGTGCACTGGCAGGCCCCACTAGTGCCTTCCCCTCAGAGGAGGGGCCCCTCCTGGCAAGGGATATGCTGGGTTACCCAGGGAGCGAGTATGAGGTAAGTGGCTGGTGGGGATGGGCAGGCAGTCGGGAAGGGCCTAGGGGTCTGAAGGAGTGAGCAGCCAGGAGGTGGAGGAGGCGCATAAAAAAATAAAAAGTTCTCCTGAAGGTGCCAGCTTCTCTTTAAGCTTATTTTTCCTTGTGGTTTTTAATCATTGTCATTTACTAATGCTAGCACAGCTTCACATAGAGGGTTTTAAAATGAAGCTTCAGTTGGTTTATTGCTTTTCTCTGGGAGTGAACTTTCAAGTCAGTGTCTTTTGACCTTGGGATAGCTTTCTTTTGATGGAACTGTTACTGTCTTTATATGGGTATGTTGTTTTTTTTTAATGCTGTTTTAACCAGTGGGGTTCTTAACAACTTTTCATCTCTTTTTTTTTTTTTTTTTTTGGATGATCTGGGTTTTGAGAAAGTATGTCCTTCTAAAACAACTGCCAGTGTTTTCTGATGAATGATTCTGTGTAATCCAAAAGCAAAAAAACACCTGTGTTCTTTTGTAACAACTCTGTTGGTCCAATAAAAGGTATCAAATCATTTGTTTCTGTGGATCTTGTGTTATAAGGACTAATCGTCAACAAGTTTTTCTGTGGCTTCACGGTTTCAGAAATGTTAGCAGGAACTTATCAACACAGTGCCCATGGTTCTGAAACCATGACGGACATAGTCAAAGCTCCAAATTCTTGGTTCCATGAAAGGAACTCCACAGAATATTGTCTATACAAAGAAAACAATACAAAATACAACTGACAGCTTAAGCTTTATTAAGGCACAGGATCCATTAGAGGCATAAATGTAATTTATGAAAATAGAGACATTTCAAACAGCTGCACATAAGTAATGAATTACTGTCCACTTTAAATTAGGCATGACAAGAGATGAACAAGGTGGTCTGTTTAAGAATTTCACTTAACTGGTATAGTAATTTGCAAAACTGAGGCTGTTTAGAAGTGCAATAGGAGTTATGTTAAACAAATGTAAATATCTCCAAAAGTTTACAAATTACAGATAAAAACCCAGTATGACAATTGTTCAGGACAAAAAGGCCTTTCAAATAAGCCTATTCATTTAGTTGCACTATTAAACTGTGGCCATCTGATTACCTCGCTTTTCATTTTTCATAGGAGTTATGCCAGACAAATGTGACTATCTCTAAAAGTATACGCATTACACATTAACCATCAGTATGAAAGTTGTTCAGGACAACAATACCTTTCCAATGAGCCTATTCATTAAGCTGCACTAATTATGTATTTTTAAACTATGGCCATCTGATTACCTGAATTTTTGTTTTCTTCACAATTTCACCTTTTGATGGCTATATTTAAACAAATCTAATGAATTCAGATTAGTGACTACCCTCATTTGAAAGGCCATCTTGTCCTGAGCAACTTTCATGTTGTTGTATATTGGTAATTTGTATACTTTCTGAGATATTTACATTTGTTTGGCATGACTCTTACTGTGTTCACCCAGAGAGAAAAAACATGAGGTTGTTTGGAAGACCATATTTTACAAAATATAACAAATTCAGATTAGTGACTGTCCCCATGTGAAAGGTCTTTTTGCCTTGAACAATTTTCACATGGTTGTTTTTGTGTACCTTGAATAGTTTTAAAGATATTTAGATTTGTTTGGAAGGTGTTCACATTTGCTCTCAGAGAAAAGCAGCTTGGAGTTCTGTGACCATCATTCTAAAAAGAAAGACGGGAGTATTTTTTAACTGCCATAGGGATTTGCAGTGTTATGGAAGGATACACTGAATACTACTAAAAAATGTGCTCCACAGAAACCCCATTTCAAGCTAAAGTGATATGGCTGTAGGCGCCGCCCAAAGCCATGAAAAGAAGCACTCCCTTTTTAATTTTCAAATGTAAAACATAAAGTGCCAAAGCAGACTCAAAATGGGGGGGAAATTGTATCCTACAGGCATCCTGGGGAAGGAAAGTGTAGGAAAACACCATACTGGATGGGATGATGGATTGCTCCCCCAACTGGATCTTGCTGGGGGGATTGGGCAGCTCCCTCTACCCTGCCATGAGGAGTAAGTATGGGGGGATTCTCATGGCAAGTTGGATGGTGGGAGACCAGCTTGAGGGGTACAGCAAGAGAGCAAGATGACTAAAGACAATATTAAATCAAGGCTGGAAAGACAGTACATCCATTAAACAGCAGTGCAACAAAATTGGGCAAGAAATTTGACCCTACTCTTTTATTCGCTATAAAACATTCCAGGCACCTTGCAGTTTTATTTGGTGGTGACACTTTCTAGTTCCAAATTTTAGTATTTTATAACTGTTTTAATTTAGTTTTTTTTCCTCAACAAGCCTTTGTGTGAAGCAAATAAACAAAACAAAATGAAGGGAAAAAAAAACTGTGGTTCTCAAAAGAGGTGGTGGGGAAGGTTAGGGAGAAAAAGATAGCATTCATGAATGTAAGGAAACACAGAAGGAACAGGACAAAGAATTGTCCTAGTTAAAGTAGAAAGAAGCAGGGAAGGTAGTCAGAATAGCAAAGGCCCAAACTGAGGAAAAGATAGCCAGCTCAGTTAAGAAGGGGGATAAAACCTTTTATAGGTTCAATAGGAAGTGAAGAAATAGCAGGGGAGGGATAGTGAGGCTTAATAAATGGGAGTGGGGGTGGGCAGAGGGTGACAGTGACAAAGCAGAGATACTAAACGAATACTTCTGCTCAGTATTCACAAAAGAAGAGGAAGGGAGATACCTAAACCAAATAATAGATGCACACTAGTTGGGGGGGTCAATTCCAGTCTGTTAACAGAAGAAAGAGTCTTGAAAGAACTCATAAAACTGAAGGTGGACAAAGCAATGGGGCCTGACAGGATTCACCCTAGAATTCTAAAAGAACTAAGGGGAGAACTAGTGGCACCACTGACTACCCTTTTTAATAAATCATGGGAGGATGGTGTGGTACCTGAGGACTGGAGGATGGTGGATGTTGTCCTCCTTCACAAAAGTGGGAGCAAGACAGAGGCAGGAAACTACAGACCTGTTAGTTTGACCTCAGTGGTAGGGAAAAAGATGGAATCACTTCTGAAAGAAAGAATTGTTGAGTACCTAGAGCCCAGTGGGACACAGAACCCAAGGCAGCATAGATTCACAGGGGAAAGGTCATGTCAGATGAATCTAATAGACTTCTCTGACTGGGTGACCAAAATAGTAGACCAGGGAGGAACTGTGGACATGGCCTACCTAGACTTTAGCAAGGCATTTGACACAGTCCCCACACAAAAGATTAATAAACAAGTTAACCAGCCTGGGAGTGGGTCCCAGGGTGGTAACCTGGGTAAAAAATTGGCCGGACAACAGGATACAGAGGGTAATAGTAAACAGAGTCCACTCTGAAGAAGGGGGGGTTACTAGTGGGGTAGAGCAGGGTTCAGTACTGGGACCGGTCCTCTTTAATGTCTTTATAGGTGACATTGCGGAGGGACTGGAAGGAAAAGTATGCCTCTTTGCAGATGACACAAAGATCTGCAACAGGGTTGATACACAAGAGGGGTGGAAAGGATGAGAAGGGACTTTGCAAGGTTGGAGGAATGGTCAAAAGTATGGCAGCTTAGATTCAATGCAAAGAAGTGCAAAGTAATGCACCTGGGAACAAAAACCCAGAGGAAGAGTACACAATGTTGGGGTGAGATACTAACAACAGCAAAAATGGAAAGGACCTACAGGTAGTCATATTAGATAACCTATAGGTAGGCAAGCAATGAGAAGGCAGTAAGGAGGGCTGGGGATATTGGGATGCATAGGAGAGGCACCACCAGTAGAAAACAAGGCGTTGTTATCCTCTGTACAGACAGTTATGGCGAGACCCCAGCTGGAATACTGTGTGCAGTTCTGAGACCCTATCTCCACAAGGACATAGGATGGAGGCAGTTCAGAGGAGAAAGAATCAAAATGGTGCAAAGTCTGCACCAGAAGCCATATGAAGAGAGACTAAAGGAGCTAATATGTACTCCCTCGAGGAAAGGAGGGAGAGGGGACATGATAGAAACTTGTGAGTACCTCAAGGAATCAACAAAGTCCAAGAGGGTAACATCTTTCAGAAAAAGGGATGTGCAAGAACAAGGGGGCACAATTTGAAGATAGAGGAGGGACGACTCGGGGGCAATGTGAGGAACTATTTTTTCATGGAGAGGATGGTGGACACATGGAACAGCCTTCCTGAGGAGGTTGTGGGGTCAAAAACAGTGGGAGAATTTAAGAATGAATAGGACAGACATAAAGCAATTCTAGTGGGAGGTAGGAGGAAGTAGGATGTTGGTAAAACTAGGATCGGCAGCTTATCCAGTAGGTAGGGAAATGAGCAGACTGGGTGGGCCAAGCGGTCCTTATCTGCCATCAAATTCTACGTTTCTATGTAAAAATGAGATGGCTACTATATTTATCTTAGAAACAGCACTGTAGACCTGGCAAGGGTTAGGATTGAAAACATAAAATTACTCCTGGTGTACCTAATAAAGTAGATTTGACAGGGATGCTATTATTTTTGTTAACTGTGTCTGAAACTACCTGTTTGGGAAATACTTTTCATTGCACTGCTGCTTTAACAGTCAGTCAAACAAATGTAGACAGAAGACACACACTTACACACACACACACACACACACACACACACACACACACACACACCCTTACAAACATGTACATTACAGCTAGGAGTCACAGTTTTTTTGCACCAGAAGGGGCTTTATCAAACTTGCACTACTCTGTGTTGTTTTCTGCTCCTGGAGGGCTTTCTTGATGTTACTACTGGTAGTGATGTCTCCCAGTCACAGAAGGTCTTGATCAATGTTGCCACCAGCTGCACTGACCCCCTGTTGGACAGTTATCTGAACTGCCTCCCCCACCCAAAAAAAATATATGACCTGGTCCCAGCTGTCAGTACAATGTCATGGTGGGTAAACACCACTCCCAGGAGCAACAGAGAAATCGAGCATGAGCAGCATGGAAAGCAGCAGAGAGTGATATGAAGATGTTTCTGTTGGGGACTTCCCAGTGTGTATTGGACATATGTGCTGGTAGCTACCCTGCTGTTCCAACCTTTACCACTGTTCACCAACTGTACAAATATGCTGAACCGCAAACTGGGACATAGGTGACTCACACATACAAAAAGACAACATTAATCTATATAAAAGTAACATCAGCTTGCTATAGGTACTAACAGTCCCCAAAGGAAATGATTTGTGTGATGTGAACAAAATATACCTGACGTGCTTTATTATATAAGTAGATGGAACTAAGAAGACGTGTCTTTGCCAATCAAGAGTGTCTCCTCTCCTCTTGACTTAGAATTTGAGAACCAAGAAATGAGTACCTCTGGAACCCTAAGAAGCTAGAGTGTGATGCTCTTAATAAGCCAAGAGACATCTCCGGAGCCCTATTTGTTATTTTTTTTTTCCAATTCAAATTCAATTTCAATGGGCAACATGACCGCTTTCGAGTAAAAAGTGAAAAAGGAATGCAAAGTTGGATAAGGGATACATCTGAAGAGCAGGATCATGTTTACTGATCAGCTCGGTGTCTGGATTTCATTTTCTGTCAGTGTTTTATCCTTTTTTTAATTAAGCATGCTATCGTGTTCTTGAATAACACTCGCAACATTTTAAGTTACCAATCATGCTAGTCAAATACCCAAAACTAGCAATAAACACGAACTAGAGACTGAGGCCCCGTGTTCAGGCAAGACATTTGCAGTTACGGGGTAACCGCTTTTATGTGGACTAGCACCGGTTCCATCAGGAAGGCATAGTCATAAGGTTGGTGCATTCTGTCCTGTGACTGCTGCCTGCCAGACTGTGGCACACTCTGAGCCCTCTGCTGGCAACAGACATCTTGCAGCAAAGGGAATAGCGTGTTCCAAATGTAGTTATTTGAAACATATTCTACCAGGTAAGCAAAAGCCAGGGTTTGTTTCTAGCTGTGACCTGTGGGTGGAAGGGAACATATGATAGCAGAGGTAGTACATACTTACATAGTGGAAACACTAAAGAGAAATCATTTTTTGAATAAGACTCACACCATTTTAAGTTTCAGTTGTCCAATAAAGTCAGGCAGCAATGTCTGCCGGACGCTAGTTCATTTTAGTCACAAGACAAGTGACATTAATCAAAGGGTATTCCAAATTATAAAATGGTGTGTGAAAATCCTATAACCCCATTGGTCAAAATATGTCACATGACGGTGGGTAAATCCTGCATAACACACGGCTGAGGAATAGCATTTATAAAAAAAACATAATTAAACACATTTTAAATTTATTTTACACATGGGTCCATTGTGTAATTGCAATAAGGCACTCCAGGGTGTGAGTTATTGGGTGATTTACCCACTTCTTATCTGGTTAAGTCACTCAGCTGCACTTCGTGACTCACCACACAAGGCGTGGGTAAATCCCCCATAACCCACACCTTGTTGTGCCTTATTGCTTAAACAACAAAGAATACTTAAAAAACCTGGACCCAAAGGAGTGTTCCTTTTATTATTTATTTATTTTTAAAAGTGCAAAAACAGCCTCAAAATAGGAAAAAAAGTATGACTCACACAGGAGATAAGGGGCAATCTAAAATAGAAAAATATATATGTCATAATTTCCATGTTTTAACATGCACTGTTGCTTTAAAGGTAACTTGTCATGAAAATCAAATATATAATGTATTCAAACATTCCAAATATGCCCAGGTAAGGACTTTCATCATTTAGGAATTCTGACCAGTGTTTTGGAAACCGATGAAACTCTTGGTGTGGAAATATCCAGTATTATAAAATGGCAAGAAAAATCCACTGATCCGATTGGTCAATAGTTCCAGACCTATGCAGTAATTGAACAATAACCATGTGTCTGGAAACTGTTTTCTAGGCTAACCTAGCTGCATAGAACTCTACAACACTTCTTCAGAATTCTCAGCTCGCCTAGGAAAAACAAAAAAAAAAAGAGTTCAACTAATGAGTGACTTACCTGTCAACCAATTTGACCTCTTTGATGGGGCAAACCCACAGTAGGTTATCCAAATTTTACACACTCCCATGATAGGTTATCCACATTTTTCAGCCCCACAGTAGGTTATCCGCATTTTACATACCCACAGTAGGTTATCCACATTTTACAAACCCACAGTAGGTCATCCACATTTTACACCCCCTCTACAATAGGTTATCCTCATTTTAGACAAGCCCACAGTAGATTATCAATTTGGTCAACAGAAAAAATAACTGTCATAGAACTTTCAAAATCCTGAGTTTAAAATTCCCAGTTGTATAATCAGTTAGCCAAAGTATACTCAGAATAACCAGCTTCTGTGGTTGATTAAATACCTCAGCATGTAATCACCCACATCAGCTGGTTATTCATTCATATACTCCAGCTAACTGAATGTTACCACTTAATGACACTCCTGGAATGGAAATAAATGATTTATTTTCCCACCTGGAGCAACATCAATGATCCAAATGGATTTGCTCCATTGCTCCTGAGAGACATATTCAGAGGACTGCATGGTAATGACAGTTCACCTATATTGGTTTGATAGTAATTTTGTTGATGCCAATTAGGGTTCGGGCAAGACGCCGCCTGGCATAGCCACACCAGACATTGCACCTCCCGAGAGTGACAGCCCCAAAGCTCCATTCCGCAGCCCCCAAATCTAAATATAACCTCCTCTGGGTGGACATGCCCTAAAGGGGACAGAAATTGTGTTGGCGCCAAAGACTGTGCAAGTGTAGGCGATCTAAAATCAAGATCACCCCCTGTCACCGTCACCCTTGTTGCGACAACCTAACTGTGGCACTGTAATGAAGTCACCCCACTAATGGTATATGGCTAATGACCAGATATGACATATAAGGCACTAAAAGGCAATTTGCATGTCATTATGTGGCCACAGCAGTTCTTTGTGATGCCCTCATGTGTGTATGTATGTGTGAAAGTTTGTGCAGCATTTTGGCCACTGCACCCATCCTCACTCAGTCCCCATACACCAACATACGATTGAAAGGTAATGACTGAGACCTATAAGTACCTCACTGCAGGAACAGGGTATTGGGGTGTCTCTTTCAGAAGATGAGCACCAGAATGGGGGGCATTCTATGAAGTTGGGGAGTTTTGGAGGGATGTGAGAAATACTTCTTCACAGAAAACGTGATGGGGGTATATAGTGGGAGCTTCAAGCATCCATACGAAGGGCACATGGGTATAATGAGCAGAAGTAAGGGAGGAGGAAGGGAAACTTGTGACCAAATTTGGTCTAGGGTGTAGTAATAGGCAGGGGAAAACAGGGCAGACTAGATGGGCCTATGGGACCATTTCTGCTGACACAGTTCTTGTTTCTATGTGAATTCCTGGTAGACTAATGGTACCCCCACAACCCTCATCTCTGTTGTGAAATGAAATTACTCTTATAGTCCAGTGGCACCTCCTTTCCCACCCCAATCACCATTATAAAATAATACCCCCCCGGGGAAATTTGTAGAAGCAGGACCCTATGGGAAATGAGATTATGCATCTCTGCTGAGGTTTTCTGGATAAATAAAGTATAAAACAAAAATTACCACCAGTTGCTTGCCTCTTTGCCCTACTTCAGCCCCCCTCCTCCCAGCAGGCAGTGGAGACAGTGTGGTCTAGTCATTAAAGCACTATCAAAAGGAAGAAATTGGCCACCCCGGTACTGGTAGTATAGTGTGGCAACAAAATGACCAACTCTCGAGAGTTTGTCTTTTTTGCACTGGGGGGGATACACATGTCCTTTTGCACTTGTTTTTAACCTGGATATTTAATACATTTTGGCTTTTAACTCCAACAGCAAGGAGTGGGCTCGGTCCTTATAATATAGGGTCTGGTGGTAAGTGCAAGGCTTTTTTCTTGCTGCCTAGACATTAGAGCACTGCTAGGAAGCAGAGATTACAGGTTCAAAACCTGATAGAGCCAAATACTCACTATGTGACCAGCGACTCTGAGCAAGTCACTTAATCTCCCAGTGCTCCTATGCACCCAGTTACAGAAATGGGTAACAGGAGGACCCCACTGGAAATGCAATGTTGCATCTCAGCTGAGCTATCCTGGGCAAATACATTGTAAAACAAGTAGAGCAAAACACCAATGGAAACAAGATGTTGCATCTCAGCTGATGCTTTCCTGGGTGAATAAAGTGTAAAATCAATCAATCAGTACATAACCCACCTTGGTCAGGCTGTAGAGACAGCATGGTCTGCTGATTAGAGCACTGTTGGGAACTGGGAGATCATGGGCTCTATTTTTAAAGCCTGGGGAATGATGCAAGGTGCCCTCATTAAACATAAATGTAAGCTAATGGCACCTTGCATCTAAAGATGCGGCATTCCCAATTTTTGAATGCAGTTTACATTGAAAAGGAAGCTGCTACACCACCCTTGTGCCTCAGATTGGGATGCTTCAGGTCACAGGGGGCTTGCACACACCCTTTTCAAGATTTTGCAAGCCCTGCTGTGGATGCAGTGAGGTCCCTTAACTTAGACCAGCCAGGAGGTGGTCTAAGCAACTTGTGACAGTGTCATACACTGTGGCAAATAAGGGGTTCTGAATGTGGGGAAGGGGCAGAAGGGGCAGAAGGGCTTGGGAGATGGCATGGGGAGTGGGGGGCAGCTGGGAATGAAAGGTAGTGATGTGGCACCAAGGGTGTGTTTGCTTTTGTATTAATTTTGTAAATGTCCATCAGTTATCAGTAGTGTACAAAGTACAGTACCTATCATGCATACTGTGCATACAGAAACAGATCTAATCCAACACCAATGCAAGGAGGGCCAGGTGATAATTCCACATAACAAGGCATTGTAGTGTGCCATAACACAGCAAGGGGTGACACAGGGCTTGTGTCCAGCCCTAATCAAACCCAGTACTGTACCAAACACATTGCCGCAGCTTGTTTCGATTCTGAAGGTTACATGCATTTGCGACACTTTACCCACTTTATGATGGCTTGCACCAAATAACTGCCACAAACCCCATAAAAAGCTGGTCTAACTTACGGCAAGTGGCGCATGGGATCATAAATCCTGACTGCAGGCCAGGGAATGCCACAAGCCCAATATAGCATATCTTCAGCCTGCCCGGGGCTTGCAACATTCCCAACATGTCTCTGAATCGAGCCCTGGGAGTTGGCACCAGGACCCTGATTTTTCTAAAATTGGGCCCAGGGTCCCTGGCGCACCTGGAGTTTACTGCAGCCCTAGATTGCTGCAACTTGCAGTGATCTAAGGGCTTTTGGAAAATTGCACTTCATAAGTTCGAAACCTGCTAGAGCTGAATGCTCATTGCATGACCATGAGCAAGTCACGAACGTCCTATTCTCTAGTACACCCATCTGTGGAAATGGGTTAAAGAAGGACCCCACTGAAAAAGAGATGAGGTATATTAGCTGGCCTATCCTGCCTACATAAATTGTGAAAAAGTAAGAAAAAAACAAAACATTGCTGACAGCTGCTGTCCTCTCTTGGCCCCTGCCCCCTTCCACAAGTGTGGTCTAATGGTCAAAGTACTGTTGGGAATCAGGAGATCACAGGTTCAAACCCTGATAAAGCTAAATACTTACTGCGTGACCATGAGCATGTCACTTAACCTCCCAGTGAAGTGCTCCTGTCTTCCCACAGCAAAAATGAGTAGAAGCAGGACCCCACTGGAACATAACAACATAGAAAATGGTGATAGATAAAGCCCTGACAGCCAATCCAGTCTGCCCAAAATGCCATGTTACATCTCATCTGGACTATCCTGGGTAATAAACACATTGTAAAAATAAATAAACGCAGGAATCCTTTAAATTAATTTTTGCTCCCTCATTACTAAACACAACAAGTTGCTTGCAAGCAAACACTGAGGCATTGACTAGTGCTTGTTTTACTGTTTTCTTGTTCAGGCTGTAAGTACATATCTCCCAATGCCCTAGTTCTGGGTATGAGCTCCTAGTGCAGATTCCCCACCCTGTTATTAGTTTGCCTGACTGGCATACCTACACAGATGGCATGGAACACAGTAATCACCAATCTGCAATCTGAATGCTTCTTCCCAGGCTGCCTATACATAAGCCCCAGCCAAAACGTATTTGGATGGACTGTCTGCAACCCAACACACCAATATTATCACTGACATCAGCAAAACCAAATTGCTCAGACTGACTGTAATAGTAAACTTTTGCAAATGTAGAAAAGAGTACACATGACTGCAGGAGGTACTGAATAATTGTCAGCAGCTAAATAAACAACACGCATTTGTCAATGCCGAATGTTTGCTTGCTGGTATTAGCATTGGAAATGCAGGAGTTAGACAGATGCAGAGTAGGAATGGCAGTGAAGTATTGAACGTCACGCCAACACCATTTCCACCCTGCCAAGATGGACAAGCATTGGGGTATGCGTTTCGGTTGTCGCCCATAATGTTTATGCCATTTCACCTCACCCTATCCTGCAGACACCAACAAGTGCTGAGGTGTGCCTTCAGGTGTTCGGCTCTACAGTCACCCCACTCCATAAGGACATACGCTGAAATGGGTGAAATATAGGAGAATGGGGTGAACTCTGGGGGCCGAAGAGTCCAAGGCACACCTCAATGCCTGTCACTGGCTGCAGGGTGGGGGGGTGGAATGGCATGAGCATTACAGTCGGCAATCCAAAGGCACATCCCTGATACCTATCAGTCTGTACAGGGTGGGACGTTATGGTTAGAAACCCTAATGCCCCAGGGGTTTGTTGGCACTACAAATTTTCAACATGGCCTTTTTGTGACCCCCACCTCATGAAAGCATTTGGGACCTCTTCTCATGAACAGTGGCACTGTGATTTTGTCAATATGTTCCGAACTTTGAGTTCCCACAATGACAGTGCCATTGTGTGTCAGATGTACGAAAACACAGATTGGGCAGGATGTGAAGAATGACAACTGTACCATTCATAGGGAGGTGTGAAGAGATGGCAATGTTGAAAATCTGTACTGAAAGTATTAAAAATGCTCAAACTTCTGAGCGTACATGGAAACTGCGCAGCACATACATGTAACACAGTCATTTAGTGTAATTATTTCACCAAATTTTCAACATAGGCATTCTGTGACCCCTTCTCATGAACACTGTCAGTATGATTTTCTTAATCTGTCCCGAACATTGATTTCCCACAGCAACCACGCTATTCTGCGCCAGATGTTTAAATGCATATTTCGGGCAGATGTGAAAAATGACAGCTATACTGTTCACAAGGAGGTATGAAAAAATGCCAATGTTGAAAATCTGGAGAGGAAATACTGCAAATTTGTGAAGTTACGAGGGTGCGTGGAAACTGTATAATGCACGCTTGTAACACAATCATTTTATGGATGTTTGTCACCAAATTTTCTATGTAGGCATTTTAAGACTTCTGCTCATGAGCAGAGTCACTATGGTTTTACATACGAACCTACAAATCTGCCAGCAGAACAGACCAATTGGTCTATCTAAGTCTGCCCAAGCCTGCAGCTAGCACCCTAGATTGCAGCTGCCCCAGCCTCCCCCCTCAGTTCCTCCTCCACTTGTCCCAGCCCGTGCCCCCCGACTCTTGCTTTATCCCACTCCTTCTTAAAGCTATTGACTGTCCTACATATTACCACCCCCCTGGCAGTGCATTCCAACTAGACACCACCCTATCAGTGAGGTAGTGCCTCCTCACTTCCCTCTTGAAATGTCCGCCTTCCAGCCTTAGTCCATGCCCTCATCTCTTTCTACTACTCAGTTTAAACACCCACTCAGTGCTAGGTTTATTTACCCCTCAGGTATTTAAACACTTCAATTATATCTCCCCTTTCCCTCCTCTCCCCCAGCGTGTAGATGTTCAGCTCCTTCAGCCTAACTTCATATTCCTTTCCTTCCATCCCCTTTAACATTTTTGTTGCCTTCCTTTGTACCCCCCCCAGTAACTTTATATCTCTCCTCAGGTATGGCCTGCAGTATTGCACACAGTACTCCAGGTGTGGTCTGAGCAATGATCTGTAGAGAGGTAGGATCACATCCCTGAGTCTGGATGAGAACCCCCTTGCAATGCAGCCCAGCATCCTGTTTGCCCTCGCTGCTGCTTTCCTGCACTGGGATGAGTTCATGCTCCGAGTTATCAACACCTCTAGGTCCTTCTCCTCCTCTGCGATCACCAGCCTCACCCCCCCAACCAATAGTCCATCTTCTGGTTCTTAGCCCCGAAGTGCATCACCTTACACTTCTTTGCATTGAATCCTAGCTGCCACTCCACCGACCATGTCTCTAGTTTGGCTAGGTCCCCCTGCAGTTTTTCCCATCTGTCCTCTTTGTTCACCACAACCCCCAATTTGGTATTATCTGTGAGCATACTAACCCTGCTCCCCAGTCTATGTGCTATATTGGAAATAAAGAGCCCAAATAGCACTGGGACCAGCAGTAACCCCTGGCACCCCGCTTGTCACTGCTCTGGGTGCCGAGCTCCCCACCACCACCACCACCACCTCTGCACCTCACCTGTAACCAGTTCTCTATCCATTTAGTCAGCTTTTTTCCCACTCCCACTGCCATCAGCTTCCCCACATCTCCCATGAGGCACTGTATCAAAGGCCTTACTGAAGTCAAAGTACAGGACATGTACTGCATGGCCCCTTTTCAACCCCCTTGTCTCCCAGTCACAATACTCTATTAGGCTGGTTTGACAAGACCTCCCTGAGATGAACCCATGTTGCCGCCCATCTTGGAGGCCATTACTCTCTAGGAATGCCACCAGCCTCTCCTTCAGTATTGTCTCCATAAGCTTATCCACTATGGACACGAGACTGACTGTCCGATAATTTTCTGGCTCCTCTCTAGGCCCACTCTTGTGTATGGCCACCACATGGGCCACCCTCCAGTCCTGGGGCACACACCCCATTTCCAGGGAGGTGTTGAACAGATCTACCAGTGGCTCAGCCAACAGCACCATCTCCCTCAGCACCCTGGGGTGGATGCCATCGGGACCTGGTGCCTTGTCCACCCTTACTACCCTGAGCCCCTCTAGCACCCTATTCCCTGTGATCACTTTGTCCGTCACCTCCTCCTCCCTTTCCCCACCCCCCAGGCCATGCTGGTAGTGGACCATCCCTCTCTTTAGTGAAATTGGAGCAGAAGTACTCATTTAGAATTTCCACCTGCTCCTCCCCCTTTTCCACCCAATCCCTTCCCCACTTTATCCTCACAATATGTTTCTTGCACTTCCTCTTTTCCCTGACACACCTAAAAAAGTCCTTTTCCCCTCCCTTTACACCATGTGCTAACCTTAATTCCCTGGAGGCCTTAGTTTATTTCACCCTCCAGGCCACCTCCCTTGACCAACTCCCATAAGCCTCCTTATCCTCTCCCTTCCCTGTTCTTCTGTACTTCTGGTATGCAGCTCTCTTTGCTCTCACCCCTTGGAGCAATTCCTTGTTCAGCCAGAATGGTTTCTTGGCTCTGCTCTTCTTATTCCTGGCCCTGGTGCAGGCTACTGTGGCCTCTGTTAGCCCAGTCTCTATGACTCCCCACTTTTTGTTCTGCATCCATCCCTGGCCTTATATTCTGGAGTCTCTCTCACAGTATTGCTCCCAACCTCCCAAAGTCCACCCTACTAAAGTCCATCACCTTAGTGCCGGTACCTCCTGTCTCCCTGCCCAGCACAAGAACAAGCCACACTGTTTGGTGGTCATGACTCGCTAGTGGATTGTCCACCCTTATCTCCCTCACCACCTCCACATTTACCAACACTAGGTCCAGAGCCTTGTAGGCCTTGTAGGCCCACTTACCAATTGCGACAGAAGGCCATCCTGAAATGCATTAAGGAACACCTGCTCCCCGGTACTGCTAGTGGCCTGGGCACTCTAGGTCAACCCCTGGTAGGTTAAAATCCCCATTATCACCACTCCCCCTCTACACACCCTTAAGTATCTGCTCTGCCAACTCCCCATCCAGTTACCCGATTGGGCTGGTGGTCTGTACACCGCTCCGAGTCTCAGTTTTCTGCCCTTGGAGTTCAGAAGTTGCACCCAAAGCACCTCTGTCCTCTCCTCTTCTCCCTCTCCCCTATGCATTTGATCTCTTCCCTCACATAGAGTGCAACCTCCCCTTCTAACCCCCTGGTCCCTCCTATATATCCTGTATCCAGGGATTGCCAAGTCCCAATCATGGTACTGTGGCCCAAGTCTCTGTCACTGCAGCAATGTCCACCTTCCCCTCTGAAAGGAGCACCTAATGCTCTGCAGTTTGTTCCCCAGGCTTCTTGCATTGAGAGAGACCACCTTCCACCTGAACCCCTCCTTCTCCTCACTCTTCTCCTTGGTCTGTGTCCCTCCTCCTGGTAGTCTGCACCCATTCTCCTCCTTATTCTTACAGAGTGGTGGTGCCTTCTGTATTACACTTAGACCTCACTGCCCACCCCCTCCTGTGGTTACTAGGCCTCCACCTTTACCTATATTTAGGGGTGAGCTCATTAGGCTCCCCTGTCTGGACCTTTCTACCAACTTCAGTCTTTTCTCCCCCACAACTAGTTTAAATCCACCTTAGTTTTTTTTATCATGTCACTATTTCTTCTCTAGCGGAGCAGGCTCTAGCGACCTCTGGCTGCCGGCTCCTGCACTTCCTGACCAGGTCTTGTGCACAAGACAAACTTGTCTTTCTACTGGTGTCGGCAGTACCCCTTGGGGTGCTCCGCTCTCATGTCTGGAGGGACAGGCACGGCCATCAGCCAGTGAGATTGCCCCACTGTTTTCCATCTCCTCCCTGGGAGCTGGACATGCAATGGCGTCAAAGGCATGTAGTGTTGCCGCCTGCTGCACTCCCCTCTTAAGCACACAACTGCAGTGCAGCCAGCCTCCACCAGCCACCACTGCAGCATGATGCCACACACCTACCCACCCCAGAGGAAGGAGAGTAGTCATTGGATGCTCAATCCTTCCTCTCCCCAGCCAGCCCCTGGCAGCCCGAGTCTGTTCCCGAACCCTGGTTGCCGGTGTGGCACGAGGCGTGGCATCCAGTGCCTCAACCCTCAGCACCACTGGGCCTAAATCCACTTTAGTAGAGATATACCCCTGTAATCCCACCTTTAATACTCCCCTCCCTGCTCAAGTGTAGCCTGTCCCCCATGTACAAGACACTATTCCCCCAGACCCTACTCCAGTTAGTCACTAACCCACAGTTTATTTATTTATTTATTTATTTTTTTATTCACTCTACTTTTTGTCTGCTGCCTGCATCAGTAGTTTTCAGCCTGGTCATGGTCCCCGCCATCCTCTACTCCCATATGAGCCGCTACTCCCCGTTGTCCCCTTGGCTTGCACCCCAGGGAGGAGCTGTGTCACCGGCCAAAGTTCCTCGGACAATGGTCAGGTTGGGGAGCCAGCTTGGGAGTGTATTAAGGAGCGGCAAGGGGGCGTCATGAGGACGCTGGCAGTAGTGATTTATTTCCCTGATTTTTCTTGGGGGCGGGGACATGCAAAGACATCCTGCATCCGCCCCACCCCCTAGGATGTCCAGACGCTGGCTGCTCTTGGTACCCCCGGCCTCCGCCAGGGGTCCCTCAAACGTCGGACATTTATTTATTTTTATTTATTTATTTAGCTTTTGTTTACCAGGTAAGCATACTAGACAGTCAAGTGCCTATTTTCAGGTGTGACCCGTCAGAGTTACAAAGATACAGGCAATAACAGTACAGAGGCTAGCAACAAGTACACAAGGTACAGTCAAAATACAAGCAAGAAAGACCAGCAGAAACAAAGTACAGAGACTTGGGTCCAACTGTCAGGCATGGCACAGACAGGTATAAGCAAACAACAACAGTCAGGTAACAGGCAGTGAACAATTTCAATGCAGTTCAGTATGAGGCAAGACAACCCAGGGAGGGCAGCCAGGGGAAATTAGAACCAGTGTCAGCAGCAACAATATTTGTGATATTTGTGTATTTGTTATTTTTTGGAATAAGTACACACCCACAGCCAGGATTTTTATTACAGGCACTTCACGGAGGGTAGGACTACAGGGGACAGAGGCAGCTTGATTCTTGTTTTAGGTAACCCCAGAGGGAGGACCTGAAGCAACTGTGAGTGACGGCAGTTCTTACATGAGGAGGTAGGAGGTTCCAGGTTTTTGGGGCAAGAGCCGCAAAGGTTCGATCTCCCGCAAGGAAGTGAGTCTTTGATACTCAATACTCCCTACTCTCCCCCCAGAGAAGGAGAGCCGTCCGAGGATGCTCCATCCTTCTCCCCCCTGCCGGCCCTCTGATGACCCAGGTCCGTTCCCGAACCTGGGTTGCTGGAGTCGCAAGCGAAAATCCAACTGCTGCGCCAATGGGCCAGCCTAACCCATCATTTTTGGTGTGGCACCAATCCCTCAGCCACTTGTTGAACTCCTCGATCCTAACCTTTCCTCCTCGTGCTTGCACATGGTACCAGGAGTACCTCCGAGAATACCACCGACTCCCCTACCCCCTCACACTGTCTGCCCAACTCCTCAAACCTCGCCCTCACTACTTCCACAGTCTCCCTCGTCAAGTCATTTGTACCTACATGCAACACTAAATGAGGTTCCTTCCTCTCCCTCGCTGCACACTTGAGCAGTGCATGCCCTGCCCCTCCTGCAGTCAACCCGGGTACAGCTTCAACCCAAATATGGCTGTGCCTTCCCCCTTTCTACCCTATCTCACCCTTTTCAGTATAGAATCTCACAGGATGAGTAATTCTCCTTACCCCTTTGCCTTCTAATGCCCCTATACCACCTCAGTATGCTATTCTCTGCCCCTCACCCCCCAGCTGCACCCTCTGTGACTTGCATCTGCACCCCTACTTCCGCCTCATCCTTTTCTCTGCCTTATTCCTCCCATTCCCCTTGAACCCCTTCCCAGCCTGACTACTTCCTACTGGGCTTCCCATGTCGACCTTCCCTCCTCTCCTGCTGATTTCCAACCCCTCTCCTATCCCCATTGTTGTCAATTAACAGACCCCATTCCCTTTGACCCCAAAAGCGATGCCCCTTCCATCTTTTCACCTTCCCATAGCCTTCTCTCCTCCAGTCACCCCTCCTTCCTTATTAGCCACCCTTATACCCTTTCATCCTCGCTATCTCTTCCCCTACCTGTTGCCATCCCCGTCATGTCCCGCTTGTCCTCCCCCCATCAGTATGTTCCTTCTCCCCCCCCCTCTCCCATAGCAGAGGCTCGAATCTATTCCTAGTCGATACCCCTTCTACATCTCTTCCCCCTACCAGTTCCCCCTCCTACTTGTTCCCTCTGTGCCCCCCAGTCCCACCCCTGGTCCCTCCCTACCAGCAGCCATCTGCTCTCTCCCTGGTACTCCTCGTGGTCTCTTCCTCCCCATCAGAGGCCCCCTCCTCAGGCACACTCTCCCTTCTCCTCCCTTTTTACTAGTGCCTCTGATACTGGGGTAAGTTTCAGTCCCTAGTTTTTCTTCCCCTGTCCTTCCTTGCCATCCCTATCCCCCCGACAGGATGCTTACTATACTCATCTGCCTGCCATAGACTCCTCCTAACCTCACAGTTCCTCCCTCAAACTAGCCAGTTGTCTACAGACCATACACACCCCATCCTCCAAGCCCAGTCCAGGATCATGGTGGACCCACACCCTGTACACCCACCACCTTTCAAAGATGCCGCCCTATTGATATGTGGCACCTCCCCATTTTGGCCCCATCTTATGTTACAGGCTCTTACTCCCGGTTTCTGTACCCTATCACAACTGTTTCCACACTAGTCCCCATTGCCTCTTGCCAACCGGGTTAATTCAGTCTCAAATCTCATCTGTTAGATACTGTATTACTGTAGCAATCCTAAAGCCTCCTTGTCCATTTTCACCCTCAGCTACCATACTTTTGTTCTCCGCCTCACATAGTTTCACTTAGCCCAGTTAGAAATCCTATTGCACTCAAGTATTACTCAGCTCAGTTAGAGAAATAAACAAAACAAATAAATATGTATTATTACAGAAATCCTAACAGTATAGCTCAGTACTTAGCTCAGTTGAGAAATAAACAGAACAACTAAATATGTATTGTTACAGCACTCCTCAAGGTATCCAATCATTGCTTTGTTTCCACCTCAGAGACCCTGCTGTAATATAGGACCACGCAGGACCCTGGGCGAGAGTGGGCAACTCTAAAGTCCTGACAGTGCTCAGGTGAACTCGCCTCACTCCCCACCCTGACTCGCTCATTCTGTTTCTCCCGGCACTGCAGGCTGCCCTTTTGTACTGGGCTTCTGCCTGCATTGGCACCTTTTTTCTGCCCACAAAGAAATCTGCAGCAGTCCCGACTGAGCTCCATTGAGCTCGCTCACTCCCTCTCTCTCACTCGCTCGTTCTTAATCTGTCTCAAACACTGATTTCCCACAGCGACTGCGCTATTCTGCGCCAGAAGTGCGAAAACATATTTTGGCCAGGATGTGAAAAATGACAGCTGTACTGTTCATAAGGAGGTGTGAAAAAAATGCCAGTGTTGAACATCTGGAATGAAAATATTAAACATTTAGAAGTTACAAGGTATGTGGAAACTGCACACTGCAACTAGTAACACAGACATTTTATGGACTTTCATCACCAAATTTTGAACATAGGCATTTGGGACCTCTGCTCATGAAGAGTGGCACTGTTGTTTTGTTAATCAGTCCCAAAAGGTGAGTCCATGCAGTGACCACGAAATCACCCTTTGGGACCGAATAACGCCATGACAGTGACTGAATTCATGAGGAGGGGTCCCAATAACCCCATGTTGAAAATTTGGTGCAAAATTCCCAAAAATGCCTGAGATATGCACCAAAGTTAAAAAAAAAATACAGCTTACCGGCATTTCTTCAGTTTGCGGTCGGCTTTGAAGAGTGCAGATGTGTTCCCGGTCCACCGAAGATCATTGCGCTGGGCTCCGGAGGCAAGTATAGGGTGAGGATGTGTGTGGGGAGGCAGCGTGCACAGATGGTGGCTGCGGGTTGGGGGAGGAGGCATGAGACACCACGAGGGACCGTTTTCTTGTTTTCAGGGAGAGGAAAAAAAAGACATTGCGGGAAGATTTTTGTTTTTCAGGTTTGTTTTTTGCAAACTAGGGTGGGCTCCCAGTTTGCCACCTGCGTTTTGGGAGAGGGGGGACTGAAGCCAAAGGGGATTGGGCCCACCATTGGTAAAGAAAAACTGTTTGGGGAGGCATGATGCCGAGGGGGATTGCGCACCCCCCTCAGCACACAACAAATGGGGATGGGGCATTATGCCGACGGGGAGTGGGCTCCCCATTGGGAAATGAACTGGGTTGGGGGCATGCTGACAGAGGAATTGAGCACCCCCATTGGCTTTCATGGGGCTCTGAGACGGTATAGCCACCTTCTTGTTGATGAAATGTTACACTTGGCAAGGTAGGTACTGCCCTGCAATGATGGGTTACTCCCTCATTGCAGCGGAATGGCTGATGCTGCAATGACGAGGCAGCCCATGACTGCAGTGGCAAAATCGTTACAAGTTGGTGGCACTCTGCAGAACCAGTGTCATCAGGACACTGGGCCTGCATTGGTTGAGCACTGCCAAGCCCAACAATGCAGTGCCGGCAGGCATTGGCTGCCACAGTGCCGCACCTCCACAACCCACTTCTTCCTAAGCTGCCACATAATGTTTCTTGCACATGTGTGCAAGCAAACATAAAAAAATCTGGCGGATAAAAATAAATGTGATATTTTTTGCTAGCTTGTGGTATATTCCCTACTCATTTATCTTAATTTGTGGTTTAAGGGGAACTCTCAGTTCCCTTCCCTTAATGTTGAGGGACCTAGAAGTCCCAATTAAGCAAATCTGCTAAAGAAATAGACATAGAAACATAGACTTTGATGGCAGATAAGGACCGCTAGGCCCATCTAGTCTGCCCATTTCCCTACCTACAGGATAGGCCGCAGATTCTAGTTAACCAACAGCCTATTTCTTCCAACCCCGCACAAGAATTGCCTTATGTCTGTCCCATGCATTCTTGAATTCTCCCACAGTTTTAGACACCACAACCTCCTCAGGAAGGCTGTTCCATGCATCCACTACCCTCTCTGTGAAATAATACTTCCTCCGTTGCCCTGAACTGCCCTCCTATCTTTAAATTGTGTCCTTTGTTCTTTAACAGTGGAATGGCTGATGCTGCAATGGCGAGGCAGCCCATGATTGCAGTGGCGAAATTATTTACAAGTTGGTGGCACTCTGCAGAACCAGTGTCATCAGGACACTAGGCCTGCTTTGGTTGAGCACTGCCAAGCCCAACAATGCAGTGCCGGCATTGGCTGCCATAGTGCAGCGCCTCCACAATCCACTTCTTTCCTAAGCTGCCACATAATGTTTCCCAAACCCAAAAAAAGAAACACACAAAAACAGATTTACCAGTAAAGTAAGTAAAATAATTTTTTAATCACTTTCATGTTATACCCTTTACATTTTATCTGTTTGATCCTATGTCACTCCTACCCTCTGCATGTCATGCTACCGAACTAAATGTCCCAGTGTTCCTCTCAGCCTGCCCTTGGATAACGCGAGTGATGGGCTAAGCCATGGGTGACGTCGATGTGCCAGCACTTAGTTATTTAAGTAAACACTCTGAAATGGTATTTGCTCACCTGGTAAAGGTGATTATACCTGCAACCTTTAGCATGCTCAGAATTCCTCACATATGGGTTCTCCTCCATCCCATTGGTCGATGCACAAAAGTAAATCTTTTGGATAGCCAGAGACCAAACCCTCCGCCATCCATAGAATCCAGTTAAATAATTTTCCTAGCAGCAAAAAAGAAAGACAAAGTACAGGAAAAAACAAACCCAAAAAAAGAAACACACTAAAACAGGTTTACCAGTAAAGGTACCATTTTAGCATAAATAAAAGCAAACAACAACACTAAACCAAAGTGGGTATCAATCAATCAATCAACCAATAATTAGTATGCAAAACCACCCTGTCAAATACAAAGACAGTGAAGCATATTTTTATTTATTTATTTAAAATTTGATGACCGGGAAAAGCACACAGAGCCGAGGCTCATTTCCAGGTGCGACCCGGGGACGGGGTAACGGCACAGCAAGGGTTACAAAAAGTACAAAATGCAGACTGAAAAACAAGTATAACAAATAAAGACATAAAAAAAAAAAAACAGTCACAGCACTCTACCACTTCTGCACTTAAGAGAAAACAAGGCCACAAGCAAATATTTTATATATTCACCAACATTTATTCACCAACGTAGTAAAAAGAGCTCAAGGTCACACGCCTGGAGGTAACAGTATCTCACAAACAACCTCTAATGTTTCAACCTAACTGTTTTTGTCAAAGTTGAATACATTAAGTACAGTTGCAGGTCAATTATAGAGAGGCAGAGTGAGAACAGAAGTATATGTCTGAGCGGATAAACAAGGTAGTAATTTTATAATGAGAAAGAAGCCAGAGTACTGGGGCTTTTGGTCATGAGAATTAAGCTGAGGACTGCAGAAGCAGTTGCTGTGGCTGGGAGAGGAGATGCTTAAGTGCAGGACTGGCAGGGAAGAGGCAGGCTGTGGGAGGAGGATAATACCGGGGGGGGGGGGGATGCGACAGGAGGAAAACTAAAGTATGCTAGGGGACATATTACAAAGGAGAGAAGGAAAGCAGGAGTTTGAAGAAGGGTAGGGATGGCTGGGCTACAAGGGAAGAAAGGTAGTGCACAAAGAGTGGAAATAAGTGTGAGACGGACTAAGCAGTCACGGAGAAGTGAGATGAGCAGACTGGCCTGAAGAGGTAACAAACAGGGAACACAAAGCATTAGGGTGGTGCAGAGAGGGGACACTGGGAGCAAGGCTGGAAGGGGAGGAGTCTGAGAAGCCTTTTGAAAGAAGGGAGGGAGGAGGATAGACGAAGGTCAGGGGGTAAATTGTTCCAGAGAGAGGGAAAATGGTATGTAACCCCTAGGTGGTGCTATCCCAAGGGCTACTACCCCTGCCTGCTTGGCTACTAACAGGTTAAAGGGCCTGAGCTCTGAAACGGGTGCCTCTACCCAAAGGTCTGGGTTGGTTTGGGTTACGCTAACCAGGCCACAGCCCTCTAGGACTCTGTGACCCCCCCTATCTCCCACTAGTGGCCCACACAGTACACAGAAGTAACCTTACCAATACCCTAAATATGCAAACCACCCACACTTGTACTTGGCACTTACCCCCAGGACTGGTTCCTTCAGTTTGACTCTGGGGACCCCCTGTAAAATAAGGTGATGCAGTTCAACAGCAACAATGCAATACCTTCAGCATAAATTGACACCACAGTCAATGTAAATTGCAGAAACAAACAGATCTGATTTATTCAGGGGTCTGTAACAAGGGGGAATAAACAGGTTAATTAGCTTGAACACATTTATCATGACACTACTGTACATGCACTTAAGAGTCCAACTCAGTCACACTCTCTGGGTACCCAGGATGGGGAAAAGGCTAGCCAGGACCGATGCCCAGGGTAGGCCAGTGATGCAGCTGGTTGGGGCCCTGTAATGGAAAAATAACATGCACACACACAATTTGTAATCCGGAGCCAGAGGGCTCAGTTCGTGGAAAAAAGCACAAGACAATCAGATGACACACCTTGATTTAAGAAAAGTTGCAGGAGCTACCCTGATAATTACTCACAGTACCCAGGCTAAACACAGGAGGGCTGATGGATGAAAATGTCTGGATGCCAGAAGAGACAGGGCCCGCACAATTTGCTTCGGCGCTAGTCTTGTTCAGGCATGGAGCAGAGGCTGGTCCCCAAGCTGGTCCCTCGGTGATGGATCTTTTCTGTGCAGCAGGGTAGTGAGACAAGACCCTCATGGCTGGTCCTATCTGTGTCAGGCAGCACGGATTCAGTCTGAGATTTTTGCTGGGCAGCAGTTTCCAGCACTGTCACACAGCTCACAGCAATGGGGGAAATCAGATCGCAATCCCCATCCAGCACATCGCACATTCATATGTAAAGAAAGTTTACTGTACCAGGCCACAACGTCCTGACAGGCCGATCGCATTCAGCACAATCTTCGGTCTTCTACAGGTTAAGCCTGGTCCCACAGCAACAACTTGCTTTGTTCTCACAACTTCGGATTTAGTCCAATCAAAAGTTCTCCACACCTTCTCAGGGTAGAAATCAGGCTAGCAGGCCTACAGTCAGGCTTTCCACGGTTCTCCCACGCAAACTACGCCACAACGGCTGCTCGAACACACACAGCAGTGCTGCTCCTTCAGCTTCCAACTCAAATCTGTTCTTTCGGTCCTTCTCTGCTCTCGTGCCCATAACTTGGAGCACAGCTAAATGTTCGGAGACATGGTCCGAATAATACTCTCCTCTTCTCTCCAGATATGAGAGCTGAAGGCAGGTGGGCCAGACTCAGCCTTCCCGCCAAGTCCCCACGCTGCCCCATGGGGCAGCAGCTCCATGAGCTGCTCACTCTTTCAGCTCCATCTCAGTTCTGCCTAGATCCTCCTCAGATCAGGCAGCTGGGAATTTTCCTTAGGTCCAAAATATCCTGTTGGCTGATTTAGCTGTCAGTCACAACATGCTCTCCCTATAGGTACAAAAAGGTGCCAATTGTCCAAAACTACAATTCCCAGAGTCTGGCACCACGCAGTCCCCTTTTAACAGGCTCCATTTTAGAGTCCTCCAGTACTGATTGGTCCAGTTCGGCAGTTCGGGACCAAAATGGTGGAGCTTAGCAAAAACAGTCCATGCTGCAAGAAAAGTAGGTTAGACAAACTATATTTTCGTTATCACTCTGCATACTTTCCAGCAATTAGTTACATCCTCCAGCTGGGCTCCCTCTGTGCATTTAACGACAGCAGAAATGGAGTGCTGAATCAATGAGCCAGGTGGGACTTGGGCATAGGACACACAGTCCCCCGATCAATTATACTGCAATCAGGCAGCTCTGAAGAGACAGACACAGAGGCGCTTAGGCACTCTCATACAACTGCTGTTTAAAACAACGGAAACACAGGACACCAGCCTGGCAAAGGCATTTAGGCACCCAAGGAAGGCTTTTCAGTGACCTCCATTTTAGAGGTTACACCAGGAGAAAGCAGATTGACTGGAAGCAGAGTGGGGGAGGGGAAGTGAAAAAGTTCAAGGGTCCCTGTGACAAAGGGAGTAGTTAGAGGTGGCTGCCTGGGAGAGGCAGGAGGAGAGGTAGGAGGGGAGAGAACCAAACCAGAATTTAGCAGCAAAAGATGCACAGTAAACCAGTCTCCTGTGGGACAGTGGAGCAAGTTATAGGGCAGAGTTAAAAAGGCAGTGGCGGGTAAGAGGAGGGGAAGCAGCGGCGAAGCTGCAGAAGGAGTTTAACAGAATATCAAGTTTTCCTAAAAAGGCCTGAGAAGCCATGCCATACACCACATTGGCATAGCCAAAAGTGGGTAGTATCATTTTGGTGACAAGCTCACTATGTGTGGGCCGGGGGAGGTAGTTTTTGTGCCGATAGTGGGCACCTGGTTTAGAATGAAGTTTGGTGTAGATAGTGTCAACGTGTGTGGAGAAATCCAGGTGGAATCTAACCAAACCCTAAATATTTTAAAGCTGTAACATTGCGAGACAAGAACCATCAATGTGGAGAAGGTAGGAGGGTGCTGAAGGGTGGCCAGCTTCTCTCTGGGGCCGAAAGTCATGGCCACTGTTTTTTTCATTAAGTTTCAGCTTGTTTCCACAAACCAGGACTAGACTCTATTAAAATCATCCTGGTGGGGGCTCTGCATACTGTTTTCAGAGGGCTCAGAGAGGAAAAGGATAGTGTCGGCGACATACATGTGAATTTTGGCAGATGTGCAGACTGAGGGTAGGTTATTAATAAAAAGGGAGAAATGGATAGGGCCAAGTATGGAGCCTTGGGGGACACTGGGAAGGATTGGTGGCAGGGGGTGAAATATCGCCTAATTGAACCAAATGTACTTTTTGATGAAGATAGTAGTGGAACCATTTTACTACAGGAACATCGAGGCCAACAGAACTGAGAGTTTGTAGCAAGAGAGGGTGGGAAATGGAATCAAAAGCTTTCACCAGGTTGATGAAGATGGCTGCTGTAATCTCATTCTTGTTCATCATGGAGGGTATTGAATCTGTGATGCGCAGAAGTAAAGATATGGTTGAGTGATGCTTACGGAAGCCAGACTGCACAGGAGAGAGAGTGTTGGAACTAGCCAGGTAGTCAGAGAGCCTTGAGTGAATGAGAGATTCTTGTAGTTTAGCAAGGGAGGGGAAGAGGGAGATAGGCCTATAATTACCAGAGGTTGAAGGATCTCCCCTTTTATGGAGAGGAGGGACTTTAGCTGATTTCCAGGCCTTGGAAACAGAGGAAGTGGAGAGAGAGAGGTTTAGGATGTGTGTGAGTGGGGCTGCAATTGTGGAAGCAGAGACATGGAGAAGCTTTGGGTGGAGACCATCAGGGCTGGATTTAGAGGTGTTTAGGTCAAGGACAGCAGAGTAGACCCCGGGAGGAGTGAATGGGGGAAAATGTTAAGTGTGGGGGTTTCCAGGTGAGACCAAAAGGGCTGATGGGGGAGAGGAAGATGAGGGGTCCAGGATCGGGGAGGGCACAGGAGACAAAAAACTTATTGAAGATATTTGCAACTAAGGCAGGGTCAGGGATGGGGGACCCATTAATAAATAGGACTGGTGAGGAAAGTTGGGTAGAAGGGTCTAGGAGGGAGTGGAGAACCTTCCAGAATGATGCAGGAGAGTGGATGATCTTGCTGCAGGTGACACCTGAAATAATTAGCCTTGGAGAAACGGATAGCCTTAGTGCAATTATTCCTGAGGGTTTTATATGCTTGCGTATATCAGTGACACAAGCATAAACAAAGACAGGTGCATAAATGCAAAGCAACAGCATATGTAATCATATATGAAGCCCTCAGCTACCTGTACATATGAGGTAGGGGCCACAGACAACAACCCAAGCCACAAACCCAAGACTGTGAGTCGGGATAGACCTTATGATGATTCCAGCTTCAACAAGGCTGGGATATTGGGCAGAGCCAGGGAGGAACCCTGAGCACTCTAAAGGTTGCAGGTATAATCACCTTTACCAGGTGAGTAAATACCATTATCTCCTGCAACCTTTATAGTGCTCAGGAATTCCTCACATATGGGACTTTGTAGCAGTACCCTGAAAACACAGGAAAGTCTCCAGGTGGGATCAAAAAACCCCAAAGCCTAGCCCAGCATAGCTGCACCCTGAAGCACCGCTCACTCAGAGAAAGCTCTATCAGCTGAATCCACATCCAGCCTATAGTGGCAAATAAAAGTATGGACCGAAGACCAGGTAGCCACGGCACAGATATCCTGTTCTGAAGCTCCCCCCCTTCACCGCCCATGAAGCCAACAGAACCCTAGTGGAATGAGCCCGAATACCTTGAGATGGGGCCTGCCCACCCCTTGATAGGCCACAATAATGGCTTCCCTGATCCATCAGGCAGTAGCCTCTTTTGAGGCCACTTGGCCCTTCTTCCATCCCAAAAAGAATACAAACAACTGATCCAATTGCCTGAAGCTTTCAGTTATGCCCAAATAGTCCTTAAGGACAAAACCATGTCCAGGGCATGTGGGTTGTCCCCATGCTGGGTAGACTTGAGCAAGGCCGGCAAATGGATAGGCTGTTCAGATGAAAACAGAAACCACCTCAGGGACAAAAGAGGACAATAGCCAAGGATACCCGGCCTGCATGAAAAGTGAGATAGGTCTCCTGACAGGAAAGAGCCTCGTGTTTACCCACTCTTCTGGCAGAGCACAGGGCAGTGAGGAGCACCATCTGTAGAGTCACCCAACAAGGGGAATGAGGCATAAACAGGGGCTTATGCAGCCTCTTCAGATCCAAATTTAGTTGCCAGTGTGGACATGTAGGCCTCACTCGGCAGGAGGTGAGCAAACCACATCAGGATGTGCCCCAATCTGACCCACCCTAGGGAGAGGGCCCTGTACCACTGAATGGCCAAAACTTGAACTTTCAGTGAGGAATAACAAACCCTTATCAGCCCCATCATTAAGAAAATCCAAAATCTGTGGAAGTCCTGCCACTGAAGGTGACAAGCCTTTTGCAGAACATCATTTACAGAAAATCTGCCAATGTCTCTTATAAGTCTTGTTTTGTAGAGGCCTTTCTAGACAACAGGAAGCATTCCACCACCCTGGGAGGGTAACCCTCATTTAACAGTATCTTCCTTTCAGCATCCACACTGTCAGGGACAGAACCTGAGGACTGTGGTGAAGAATCGGCCCCTGATACAGAAGGTCCAGGCGCTGGGGCAGGCACCAGGGAACATCGATCAGCACTGCCCTGAGTAGAAAATACCAGGCCTACCTTGGCCAGTCTGGAGCCACCACCAGCACCATTGATCTCATGGTTCTGATCTTGGAAAGAACCTTGGCAATCATGGAAAGGACAGGAAGATGTAAGCCCTGTTGAAGGATCAGGGGCCACCATCATGTCGATTTCCTCAGCACTGGTGTCTGGGGCATGGGAATGAAACTAAGGCAACTGGGCATTGTTGGAAGAGGCCATCAGATCCAGCTGAAATGGCCCCACCTCTGTTTGAGCTGGTGAAACACCTGAGGTGCAATTTCCATTCCACCTGGTCGAGTGTCACCCAGCTGAGCCAATCTGCTTGCGCATTCAGCTTCCCTGCCAGATACATGGCTGAAAGCATCAGCAAATGCTTTTCCACCAACGCCAGACCTGGAGCACCCCATGGAGCATGGTGCTGCTCCTGGTGCCACCCTGCTTGTTAATGTACACCATGGAGACCTGGTTGTTCATCCTGATCAGGTCTGACTGACCCCAAATTTGTGGGGTGAAAAGGTCTATGCCCTTAGAAAAGCCCTAATTTCCAGGACATTGATGGTTAGATTGGTCTCTGCTATAGACCATTTTCCTCGTGCCATGTGATGCTCCAGCATTGCACACCATCTGAAGAGGCTGGCATCCATGGTAATTCTTGCCATGTATTGCAATGATAGGGAAACCTCCTTCAACAGGTTGTGGCGATCCCCCCACCATTGAAGGCTAGTGAAAATGGCAGGATCTGGATCGAGTATGTACTCAAAGCTTTGTGTGACTTGGTTCCAGGCATCCAGAACATACCGCTGGAGAGGGCGCATGTGAAGCCAAGACCAGGGTACCATGGTAAGCACTGATGACATCAGACCCAGCAGGTGAAGATACGTCTGTACTGGCCAGCGAGGCCGGGCCCGTACGTCTCCCACAAGTGCCAATATGTTGACCACCTTGTCCTCCATGGGAAACATGAGACCCTGTTCTGTGTTGATCCTGGCCCCAGATGAGTTATCTCCTGGAAGGCTGCAGATGACTCTTGCCCCAACTGATTACCAGCCATGCTGCTGTAGGCACTGGAGCACTGAGTCTGTGTTCCCTTCAGGGCTTGCGCTGAGATCTCACTCTGAATGAGCCAGTCATCCAGATATGGAGTGACGTGTACTCCCCATTTGCGAAGGTCCACAGCCAACACCACCACAGTCTTGATGAACACTCTGGGGGCTGATGCCAGCCCGAATGGGAGGCATGTGAATTGAAAATGATCCCCTTTGAGCTGAAACATGAGATAGCAGTGGTGGCAAGGGTGAATCGGGATGTGCAAGTAAGTGTCCTTGAGGTCTATCAATGTGAGGAAATCTTCCAGCTGGACAGCTGCCAGCATTGACTGGAGCATCTCCATCTTGAACTTCTTGTAAACCACAAACCTGTTGAGGAACTTGAGGTCCAGCACAGGTCGAACCCTCCCCCCCTGATTTCTTGGGGACCATGAAGAACATAGAGTATAGTCCTGTGTCCCACTCTGCTGGCAGCATGGGGACTATCACCCCATTGTTGCACAGGCTGTTTATGACTTGCAAAATTGTACCCTGTTTGGAGAGGTCCAGTGAAAGAGAGGAGGTTACTAGTCTGTGAGGCAGTGTCTTTTGAGTAAGCTCTATGGCATATCCTTGTGACACAATTTCCCTGACCCATTTGTCAGTGGTAATGTGGGCCCACTGTGCAGCAAACAGTCAAAGGTGTCCTCCCACTGGAGGACTGTCTGCCAAGCCCCCACCATTTTCATTGGGCTTTCTCTGAGGAACCGCTGCTGAACTGGGTGCCGTTTAAATTGCCCTTTCATCTTGAATTGCCTTTTGACTTGGATTGGTTGAACTTTGGCTGAAAATGGGACTTGGCTGAGCCTACCTCTCTGGTTTTGACCATAGGCTGACTTTGGCTGGCCCCAGTTGCCTTGAAACCTTGGGCAAAAGGACGTCCCAATGGCAGGTACAAGTCTTTTTGTCCACCATTTGTTTAGTCCCAGCCAGTCCTCAAGGAAAGGGGTCAGAGTGTCGCCAAACAAGTGGCCACCCTTGCAGAGTAACATCATCAGTGTCACCTTGGACTCAACATCCACCTGCCAGAGCTTTAGCCATAGGGCCCATCTGGCTCGATTAGTCAGGACTGTGGCCTGGCACCAAACTTCATAATGTTGGAGGAAGCATCCATGATGTACCGTGCCACTTGTATGATGCAGTCGGCCTGCCCCACCAGCAGTGAATCCTCTGGAGGCCATCAGTGACCACTCCACCCATCTGAGTAGTGCCTTGCTGGTATACTACACCACTGTATCTACAGGCAGGGCCAACCCAGTGACCTCATGGACCTTCTTAAGGAGTCCTCCACTTTCTTGTCCATGGGATCCTTTAGAGCAGCAGTGCTCTCCACTGTGATGACGTGTGCCATGCAAGGGCTGAAATGGGGGTGTCTACCTTTGGGACCATATACCAAGCTGCCTGATAAGGCTTGGCAAGGGGGTATGACTTCTCGGTGGCCCTCTTCTCCTGGATCCAAGCTGGTTCCAGTGCCTCCTGCTCCTTGGTTAAAATGGCATCCAATGCTGTGCAGGTCGGGAGGTAGTGCTTCTCCAGCTTGGAGTGTGCTGTGAGAAGGGGGATCCATTGAGGTATGCAGCTGCTTTGACTCCTCCGAGACCTGGAGAACCTCTCGGATCAGATGGACCAACTCCGCAATGTCTTACCACGGACAGAGCTTGGCCAAAACCTGATCACAGTTATAGCCCTCATTGTCCTCCTCTGATGACTCCACTGGGTCTTCTACCTGCCTAAGCTTCTTTTTTTTTGGGGGGGGGGTGTGCCAGAGCTTGGTCTAGCCCTGGGTGCTTCCTAGTGGTTACCTTTCTGGCCCCCTCTGGTTGTTGACTCTGCAACTTGTCCAGCCACTGGAACAGCAGCTCCACTTGTGCCACATTCAGTGCCAGTGGCAGTGCTGGCGGGGTGTTATTGTCTTGTGTGGCCAGGGCATCCACTGTCTGCTGGTTGTCTGACTCTGACACCGTGCACATGGCACATACAGGCTCCCCCGCTTGAGAGTCAGGGAGATTTGTTCCACATTCTATGCAGGCAGGCATGGCTGTGTAGAGGTTGAGGCTGGCTGACCTAGGGGGACAGATAGAAAAAACTGGGTCAGAAACATGTCTTCATGGACTCCAGTATCAGCAAGTCAACCAACGTCAGCAGGAGGGGACATTGCACTTCTTGATGTGTGCCCCTTTAAAAGCAGTAGCCTCTCCTAAGATGGCTGCTCTGTTGTTAACATCCACCAACAAGATGGCAGTGCTCTCGCGAGACCCCTGAGGTTTCAACACATTCCCTGTCAAAATCCCATGAGACCTGCGAGTCTCGCAAGATCCCATCCCAGTACAGCCAAGTGTCCCTAACACTGAAAATTCAGTGGCCCTCTGTGGCCCAGAGAGCATACTCCCCTTCCCCCCTTCCCTGGCCATCGCTCTCCGGTGATGTGGGTCTTGATTTTTGACCTCCACCGAAAAAAGCACCCGAAGTCCCACCCAACCCCCAAGTCTTGCGAGAGCCACCAAGACTACTGGGGCTTGAGACTTGAGGCAAAAAAAAACTGGCGCAGACATCAGAATGTGCGTGGGAGATGTCCCTGTGTCTCCCCCAGTGGCACTGTATGGTGTGAGTTGCATGACTTGACTGTGCCCCTCAAGAGGGGCTGTGGGGCAAGATAGGTGCTGGATGGGTCCGAGACCTGAAGACCAGCTGATGGACCTCCACAACATCTACCCTGCACCATGCAGTATAAGCAGTTATGGTAAGGGGGGGAGAGAGGAGACCGATGGGGACAGCTCAGTGACCCGCTCTGCAGAGCAATCTGGTCGAGATCGCCAGCAAGCCCCATAGATCATCTCCGGACTACCCTGGGGTAATGTGCAGCCAGGAAAAAAAAGGGAGCAGATGCTACATGAGGGTCTGTGTCCCACCACTGGAAGACATTGGGGACACTACATGAGGATCCCAAACTGGGACAGGGGACAGGACCGACACTACCAGCGGGTCTGTGCTGTCTGTTTCCCTGCCCCTCTGTCCAGCTGCAGGTGTATTTCTGTTCCACAGATCAGTTATTAAAAATTGACACATGTAAAAACTCAGTAAGGAAAACAGTTTAGCAAGCAACCTAGCACTAATGCACCTAGCAACTCGATAAATTTTCTAAATGCCTAAGCATAGGAAAAAGAGAGGGGTTTGAAAGGAGCAGTAATGAAAACTTTTTTATCTTGTAGTAGGGAGCAAGTGATAAACATGACCGACCTCCAGACATGCACGAAGAAAACTGGGTTCTATGGTTGTAGCCAGAGGGTTTGGTTTCTGGTTGTCCAAAAGATTTACTTTCATGCATCGACCAATGGGATGGATGGAGGAGAACCCATATGTGGGAATTCCTGAGCACTCTAAAGGTTGCAGGGGATAACAGTGCATTTTTACACTTAGTCTACCAGTACCATTCATGCTGTCTCACCTCCCAACACTGCAGTCCACCCAGCTATGAAATGGGCAGGAGCAGGACCCCATTGAAAAAGAAATACTGCATTGGGCTGGACTATCTTGGGTGACGTGCAGGTGACCCTGGACAGGAGGACTTCAGTTGGAGCAATAGATGTAGATCTATCCAAAGTGTTTGATTCTTTGGACCACGATGTGCTCCTGTCCAGGGTGGCCTCACTGGAAATGGCAGGAAACAGTATGAAATGGTGAAGTGCCTACCTAAAGGGAAGATCACAGTTAGTATCAAAAGAATTTTTCTTCAAAACTGGTACCTGTTGTCTCTGGGGTCCCTCAGGGTTCCATATAAGGTCCCCTTTTGTTTAATATTTGTTAACAAGTTGTTTCTCAGATCCATCCATTATGTAACATTTATATGCAGACAATACAATTATTTACACGTCTGATGTACAGACTAGCACTCAACTATAAAAAAACAAAGATCATGATCTACTCCAGCTCCCTTGGTAAGCATAAGGTCTTCCTCCTCCCTGTCAAGAATGGCAGTGGTGACACACTGGATCTTGTACAGCACTTTAAGTACCTGGGTATCACAATTGACTCCACCCTGTCCTACGCCCAGCACACAGATAATACTACAAAGGCCATCAATTCCAGATTTGGGATATGCTACTGTCACAAACAGAGCCTAACAAATGAAGCCCTGAACCTGGACATCAATAGTTCAGTTGTGTTCCTCATTGATTATGGCCTGGCCATATATGGGTCAGCAACAGACACTGCCCTCCTCCGCATCTCTATAGCACTAAATAAGGCCTGCTGCCTCCTCATAGGTGCTGCAAGACTCATGCACACCTGGAACTCTATGCTTGGGCAGGTTGTCACCAATTGAAGAACAGAATTAAATACCAAACCTGCCTACTTGCCAAAAAGCCTCACTAAATCTGCTGCTACCAGGAGATCAGAACCTGCTCACATGACATGTGAGTACTAGGCTGACCAGAAGCTCCAACAGTCAAATCTTTAGCAAACCAAGATGCCGCACTGCTTTGGCACAGCGTGCGTTCTCCTACCATGCACCTCACTGGATCAGTGCTCTACCCCCTGCAGTCTCTGGAGTAGCAACTATTGGTTCCTTCAAGCGTAAGCTTCATCAGCACCTTATTGCCAAGGACAACTGTGACTGCTTCATCTAACTTTTGGTGCATACAAGCGAAGTCTTCATCAGCACCTCATTATCAAGGACACTTGTGACTGCATCCACTTACCCCCTTGTCATAGTAATCACCTGCTGCACTTCAATGCACCTCTTGACCCGGGGGCACCTCCCAACCTCAGCACTTCACTGATCCCCACCCCGCCCCTGCCTACCCCCTCACATCTCATGGCACACCTCTCCCCCCCTCCATTCCTCCACTATGTCACCTTTGTCTGTTACCTTCTCTGCGTCTATCTTCTCCAGGGTGTTCAAATGCATGGACGAAGGCATACGTTGTACAATGCCTCAACAGTGTCTACTTGTGTGAACCTTTCTGCAACTTACCGTACCATCTCTGTAAATGTATAAATTGCTGTTCTCTGCTATTTTCTGTTCAACTGACATGGAACCTACAAAAGAGCATCCACTCACAGGTGTTATCCAAGAACTCAATAAATAAAATTAAAATAAATAAATGATGTCAGAGTACAAAAAAATCCAAAATAAAAATTACGGCAGGCATGTAATGAATTAGAGGTGTTCTTTGACCACAGTAAATAGATACTTAATCCCCAAAAAACACAAACAATGTTGTTTTCATGTAACAATGGAGTGACTGAGAAACAATCACTAAGTATTGTTACCCTGAGGGGATCCCTGATACAACAGGTCCAATCTTGTAAAGTATTTGGGCTTATGGCTAGACAGTTCCCTGAGGTGGGATGTTACAGATTCTTTCTCATAAGTGACAAAAACTTGTAGTCAACTCTATGGTAACACCAATCTTTGACTATAGAGATATATTGTATGCAAGTGGGACCAAGGGAACCTGGCGAAGCTGGACGTTTGTTACGACAGACTGCTTAGTTCATCGTTGATATCCTCTGTCCGACACACAGCTGTCAATTATATGACAACTTGGGACAGCAAAACTGAGTGAACGAAGGCAGGAACACTTCACTGCATTTATAGATAAGGGACTGGATGAAAAACTCCCAAATTATACATCCACCAACTTAGTATGTAGAGAAAAAAGGCTTCTTAAGATCTGCACAGTATGGACTTGGAAATTTCGAGATGTAATTTAGATCCAGAAACAAATGATTTGATACCTTTTATTGGACCAACATGGATGTTACAGAAAAGAACAAAGTGCTTTAGCTTTCAGAACCAACCAGGTCCTTCTTCAGAAGCTTTGTGGCGTTTTTCAAATATCCATATTATTAACACCAGATTATATAGAAAAGCAGAAATAATTCTCATTGGTTTAACATATACATTTAAAACATAATAGAAGATTACGTCAGAGAAGCTAATTAACACCAGTATGCCTTTAACTGAGGAGCCTCAGAAGGGCAAAGGTTATCAAGAATTCTCTACAGCCAGAGTTCTTTGATCATAAATTTTAAAATGTCTCAGTATGCCAAGAAAGCATTCTAGTGATAAAAAAAAACCTTGGAGTGGCATTCTCTAATACATGTAGATGAGCTTACAACTTACTTTCCAATTGTCCTGGTATAATAAAGGACAGATAATGAGAGACAAAATCCTGAAATTAGGTATAACTGCAAGTTGATAGCAAGCCTCAAATTAACCTACACATATAAACATGGTGCATGAAAGTATCACTTGTAAGTGTAAGTGCAAAAATAAATAAATAAATAAATTTAAAAAACAATATATACTTGTCAAGGACCCCCAAGAAAACGAGACCATGAGCCTGATAAATGCAGATTTCAACACAGAGTCTGTGTATAACAAACATGCACAGAATCAGTCTAAGCAATCTAAATGAAAACCCAAAGGAATTACACCTTTAATGAACCCCCAAGTAAATGAGATATGCGTCTTAATATGAGCAGTTAAAAATGTGACAGTGTGAAATCAATCCACTGACAACTAATAGAAGGAAATAAATGCACACTATATGTGAAAACTAAGTGTTCTAGCCACATAACAACTGCCCCATGCCACGCTCCACCCACACATATGTGTGTACATACACCACACCACAACCCCCCACACACACACACCTGCACACCCCACACAACCACAACACACAACAAATAGAGCAAACACATTCCACACACACCACACCAAGCACAACAAACAAAACACACATACACACCATACCCACAACACACAAAAACACAACACACACAAAACACACACATACATACATACATACATACATCAGTATACACACACACACACTTAAACGCACTCACCACAGTGTTAAGGTGAAAAGTCAACAATGTAGATAACCATAAACTTACAAAATCAAAGGCCTGCTGAAGAACTAAACTGTTTATGTCCATCTTTTAAAGTAAAGGTCTGTGTAAGTTTAAGTAGAATAATGTGTCATGTACCCAACATCAATGTTCAATCCATCCGCCACCATATTGAGAAGTAAAATAAGTCTAATTTCAGAAGCCCGTCTCTGTTGTGTACTGTTGAAATGTCCTTTTAAGACCATCACAGACATATCTGAGATTGAGTGGTCATCCTGGGAGAAGTGCTGGGCTACTGGTTTCTCAATCATCTTGTGATTAATAGAATGTCTGTGTGAATTCATTCTAGTGCGGAGTTGTTGGCTTGTCTCCCCCACATAACCTGTTCGAGGACATTTCTTGCATTGGATAAAATAGACCACATTACTTGATGTACATGTATAATTCCCCTGTATCCTGAATAGTCTGTTTTGTGATGTAACCACACAGTCTGAAGTGGAAATGAGGTTACATGTCTTACATGTGCGTTGATGACAGGGTCGTGTACCATATGATGTCACGGTATTCTGTTCTGGTTCAAGTTGACTCTTAATAATCAGGTTGGCTAAATTAGGTGGTTGTTTAAAAGATAGTAGTGGTAGTTCTTGAAAAATACAGTTAAGGGTTTCATCCTCATTTCATCCTAATTTAGAAATTTGGCGAGATTCCATTTATCATGTAGGCACTTTAGCTTGGAATAGTATTCCACATAAATTAAGAATGTCTACTGGGAAAAACCCTTGGAAGGGGATACAAGCTTGATGGTATACAGCATTTAAATCTAGACTGTGTTGCACAACTTTGCATAATGGTTGTATGCAACTTACTGGAATGAGTATGTTGCAGAATGATGCATTGTGTAATCTCTGTCCACTTGTCTAACTCTTGTATTTATATAGGTGTTTTTTTTTTTTTATTAGTCGTTGTATCTATTATACACTTGAAACAATGTAATTGAAATAGAGCCTTTCCTTCTGTACTGTGGACCTTATTGTAAATGAACTTTTAGCTCAATCAAGCAAATCCTGATTCATAAGACTTTTATGAATACAATATTTTACTACTACTACTCACACACACATATATATATATATGGAGAGAGAGAGAGAAAGGAGAGAGCAAAGCAGCAATAATAATAAAGGAAATAGCAACAGCCATTGCAATTTTTTTCTTCTGTGGTTACATTCATTTACAATGAAAGAATGGGGCTGATTTATACTCTGTTTAATTTAAGAATCTTTCCTGCCTGTTGAGAATAATAAGTTAAAAAAATAGACTCTAGGTTCCTCATAAGTCATTAGAGTTTTAACATGTTCCCTCAGAGGTGGAAACAGATATGTTCTGTATTCAATTTATCTCCCAGCAGTCAATCACGGCTCCTTGTGTACAGGAGATGACATGTATTTCAAATAGTGGTAGTGGGGGAGGGGGGACCTGTTCTTTCTGGACCAGTCATCTGTTCCTTGGAGAGCTGTGCTTGCTGCTTTCTCAGGGGCTGCCCGCTGTGGTACAGTTGGTTACTGCTGAGACTTAAGTCATCTTTGGTCACACCCTTTTATCACCTCCCTGCGCTGATGCTGCTCTCTTCACAGCCTGCAAGTCAGAGGTGTTGAGAATGTGGATACCAAGTTCCCCGGGAAAGTGGGTGGAGGAGTTTGTCTTTCCATCAAGATTTTTTTTTAATCCTTAGAATGATCTTGGGGGAGGGGTTTTCTATTTTTGTAGCTATACATAGAAAGCAATCTCTGCCCAGTAGTAATATCTTTGGAAACCTTTTTTGATGAAAATCACAAGTTGTGACACAAATATGGCTGCCAGCTAAGGCAATGTTAGGCACAAGCAAAGCAAGTGTCTACTTGGGGCTCCAGCACCGCATGGGTACTTTAAAGAATGTAAACTTCTGCAGTGATTGCAATGGTTGAAATGTATATGTTTAACTTGTATATAACGTTGTATTTACTTGTATATCATTGTTTGTAGTTTTTATTACATTGTATTTTATCAGTTGTGTGTCTTTCCCTGCTGTAATACTCTTTCCCCAGGTATGACTGGAAATGGGTCCTTGGTCCTGGTTCATTTGCCTCATAAAACAAAATAAAAAACAAGATAAAAAAACCTAAATCAATGAAAGGACAAAAATTAAGTAGAACTCTGCTCACTGCGCAAACAAAGTGGTAATAGAAAAAATGTTGTGGTCATCCTTGTGCTGTGAACTTTTTGGATGTAAAGTGGGACAGAGTGTAGAAGATGAGTGGTGGGAGGGGAGAAGAGGAAATCACAAGTGTGTATGCTTGGGGCACCAGGAAGCCAAACGTGTAAAGCCAAGACAGTGCCTAAAATACATAATGTAGTTTTCTTATTATAGAATGTACTGTATTGCTAAAGAGTGACTGATACAGTAGCTGGAGCACTGGAACTAAAGCTATAAGATCCAAGGTTCAAAGCCTACCTCAGCCAAAGGTTTACAGTGTGACCTTGAGCAAGTGTCTTGACCTCTGCTATGTTTCAGTCTCCCCTCAGCTGTAAAAACGAGGTAGAAACTAAAGGTACACACAGTGTGAATTTCTGCTGGCAGGATTCATGTGGACTTCCAGCATCAACACCTGTAGGTCACTAATCCTATTATCAAGACTCCTGGAGTGTATGCACATAGTCCTCAAGGCCTCCTCATATGTACTCCTGCAGTTTTCCCTAACCTCCTTCCCTCCATCTCCCTCTGGTTTTGAACCCCTATCCCCCCCTTGTTTACTGTACTTCCATGGCCCTCACTCCTTTTGCATCTCTCGACCCTCTCTCCCAGGCCTGTCTCCCCTCACTTGTGCTTTTCCTTGCCCCCTACACTTTCCTGTACCAAATTCCCCGAATACCTTTTCTACTTCCTCCTCTCCTTATTTGTTTTCTGCCTTGTCCTCCTGTCGTTCTCATGCTAGGGAGCAGTGTCTGGCCCCTTCAGTTGTGTAGGAAAGCTTAAATTCAGCTATGCTGCCTACCCCTCACCTAGTTTAAATGTGTTCAAAAGCACTCTGCAAATCTTTGTCCCAACACCAACCTTTGTGCCCTTCTCATTGTGGTGTAGTCCATCTCACTTGAACTGCCTCCAACCCCTCCAGGTGTGGCTCCAGTCCCCTAAGAACTGAAACCCTCTTCTTTATACCACCACTCCAGCCAAGCATTAAACTGCTATACAGTACTTTATCCTGCTCCCAAGAATTATAGCATGGCAGCGGTAGTACAGTACCTCCAAAAATGTTATCATCCTTCCCCTTTGATTCATGCTTAAAGCACAGAAGCACTACTCATCCTCTTCCACACTCCTCCCACCCAGATTGTTTGTGCCTCCATCCACCACTACGTCTGCCCTGCCCTCCTTCCCAGTCAATGAGATCCACCACCCTGGACCTGAGTATGTCCACTGTGGCCCATGATAAAACAAACCAATCCGAGCACAGACTTGTGCACAAAACAGTTAACTGAGGATCTGCATTTAAATGGCATGAAATGGCAGGAAAACAAGAATAAAAGCGATCACTGCAGGGAGCTCCAATATAAAAAGTTTATTTGGTAGACATCAGAAATTCCCTGGCGCTTTGAGGGACCAGCCTCTTCATCAGGGAGTGGAATCAAGCACTTTGACTCCACCCCCTTGATGAAGAGGATGATCCCTCAAAGTGCCGGGGAATTTCTAATGTCTACCAAATACATTTTTATATTGAGCTCCCAGTGATCACAATTTTCTTGTTTTCTTAACAACAAACCAATTCCTGACCATCTGGGATTAAACCCACCACCCTTCCTCTTTTTAAACTACTGAGTTCCCAATAAGGTGTACATTTCTTTGACCCCCTTTGAGGTTCCCTATCCTCCTAGCTCATTCCAATGGACAGTGCCCTTCCTTTCTTGCATACTAGTATCCAACACCTCAGTGTGTGAAACTGGGACACTTTCCTCAAGAAAAGGTAGATACCTGTTGGAGGTAGTCACACTACATTCCATTTGCTTTCCATCCCCTTCTCCTGGCTTCCCATCCCTTTCTTCCATCTTCCCCTACTACTGTGTATCCATGTCCACAGGCCTGAGAGGCCATCTTTAGTGGCTGAGACTACAGCATCTGTATCAGTCTACTGGCTCTGTCTTTTAAGTGATGTATTTCAGCCCTTGCCACTTTGAGCTCAGTCCTTGGGGCTTGGAAACTCCCTACAGTCTAGACAGTGGTAAGTTTCCCTGAGCACTGTCTGGTTTACCACAGCCCCTACACTCCACCCATGCCCCCCCCTTGGATGGTCTCACACCTGGGGGGGAAGCTCCATACATAGCTCTAGTGGTGGCTTCTTGCAGTAGAGGTGCCTTCACTTACACCGTCAGGCAACCCCCAGGCAGCCTCTATGTGCATAAGTCAGTGGGTGGGCTGGGAGAAAAAACAGTGAAAAAATAACACACTGGCATGCTTGATGATGGCCTTCATAGGTCCCTCTCATGCCAATGAACCCACTCAGTGTACCACAAGTGGGCCCTTCTAGCTGGCACACCCACTAGTCCACTCCTCTGAGCTGCAGGAAGTCTCTGGCAGGGACAGGTCAGCAGAATGTGGCAGTCTGGAATAGGAAGTGCTCCACCAGGGCCAGAGGAGGCCCATAACAGGGAAATATCAGTCCATGGGATGCGAGAAGGCTGGAGATCTAAAAGGATCCTCACATGTGAGTGAGATTTGTCACTCTTACCCCTTCTAATTTCTGCTGCAACAGCTCCTTCACCCTATCAAAATCAGCCCTCCTAAAATCCAATATCTTTTTCTGGGACAGATTTATCTCTGTTTCAAATATGGTAACCAAAGTTTCAAACCATATTATGTAGTGGTACTAGCTCCACTGGTAGCAGCAGGCATACAAAAGGTATGTTCATGCATGCAGCTTTCATACTGCATAACATGAGGGGGCAATAAGATACCCAAAATCAGACACAGATACTGTTATGGGCCAGCTTCTAAAGCAACAACTTACTTTGCCACTTCTTGGTCATGCTTGTTCTCTTTGTTTTTAGCCAGAAGCTAGCTTGAAGGAGGGGGACTGGCAGAAGTGCAGACTTGTAGGAGGAGGCATTGGAATGCAGATCAACAGCATTGCATCTTAATTGGACAGGGGGCACCAATCAGGTTCTCTTTGGCTTGCATCAGAACACAGCTCCGAGTCTGGTTGGTATGCTGATGTAGGGGAGGTGGGCTATCTCATGTTTGATACAGATTGGCTATGGTGTCAGCTGATGGGGGCTTCAAAATGCCATGCTGAACTGTTTGCACACATTATACTTGCAGCAGAGGCTAAATAGGATTGGATCCCATTAGCAGCAATGTATGGAGGACCAGTACTAGAGAAGAGGAGGTCCCACAATGGCACTGAGGACTCAAAGAGGCAGAGACTACTTACACTTTGTGGCAGAACTAGTCAACAGAATGGTAGATCAGAGGACACACATGACAGTTGGCAGGACCAGTTAGAGCCAGCAGTTAATAGGACAGACTCCAGAGGACCCAGTGCAGGCCCAGTGGCCCACTCTAGAGTGACACCCCGACTGCAAAACCTAAAAACAGACCATTACAGGGACAGTTGCTGCAATGACCTGTTTTCACAGATGCTTTTCTCCCAGTGTTCTGCCCCCTCCCCAGAACAACTCCAACCTGGAGTTGATTATATTGAAAAGCGTGTGTGTGTGGGGGGGCAGAGCCCCCCCCCACATGGGGGTGCATGGGGCATAGCCCCCTGCAAAAAACACTTCCTTTTGTGATGGCACAATACCGGTGTTGGCATTGTGCTGTCGCTGTGCGGGAGGTCGGCAAATTTACTGTTGACCACAAGTGGTGCTTCCATGCAGGCCAGGATCAGAGCAGCAAGAGTTGGACTGGAATAGCTGCTACAGCAGAAGGACCATCCAGGGACAAGAGACACAAAAGTGTAGTTAAGTGTTCTCTGCTACTGAATACCATCATCATTCACAAATGACTAGGCAGTCCAAGGCACAATTTGGCAGTGATTTTAGGCAGACTCACCGAGCTCAGGACAAGTCTCTCACAGCTCAAAAATTACAGTCAGTAATTCCTTTTTTGGAAAGGTTAAAATAGGAAGGGATTAATAGTTTCAATGTGCTTATGCAACTTGGCATGATGTTATGGTTGTGCGACTTGGATGCATTGTTGTGTTGTCTCTCTATCCGTGGGACATACCACCTTGTAGGGTATAACGGTGAGGAACCCTGTAGGAGGTTCCACCCCTAGAGTGTCTATGGGAATGATTCCATTGGCTAAAGGTAGCTTAGGAAGGAGCCCATGGAAGAGAAAGACAAGCTGCTGGAGGAAGAGGGAGGATGGTGGGCAACGAAAAATTATCCTGGAGCAATCGGGAGGAGCGGCCTTTTAAAGCAGCAATGCAATGAAAAAAGTTTATTTGTTTATTTGTTTATTTAGGGAATCAGAAATACCTTTGAGTCAAAGACTCCTTTACAAAGGTTCCATGTCATGTATAATGATTACAGAGCTAAAACAAACAATTTGACAGAAAATAAAGTAATACAGGAAATGTTACAGACTTAATCACATGGGTCTATGTCATATGCAATTAGGACAGAGTTCGCAATACAGGTAGTGCATACTAACAGTATAATGAGTGTTACAGGGTAAGGAAGGTAACTTTAATAGTCATAGAAGTCTAGCACACCTAAGCTGGTGCAGAGGGTGGTTTGTAGGTGTTGATGAGGGTTACACCCTGAAAAAAAGGCAGCTAGAGGAGTAGGAGAGAGGCAGGCCAGAGGCCGTTGTCAAGATTGTCAGGGCAGGGCCTTGGAATCATTTACAGCTGCAGATGCTTGTGGTCCGAAGGTGTGAACCAGAGTGCCTTGAACTGTCCAATTCCTGTTCAAGACCGAGTGTGCAAGGTAGGGAGTTAAACCAAAAGGGTGCCCGTAGCAGAAGGATCTTTGGAATTGTGTTATGCGACAGGAGGGGAATGGAGGCGTAGAGGTCAGAGTTACAGTGTGTGCTGGGCTTTTGGTCAATGGTGAGTAAGGGGGTAAGGGTTGCAGGAGAGCCCCAATGAGATTTTTTAGCTAGGACACAAGTGTTGAATTTGATTCTATTGTCGCGGTTTGAGCCAATTTGTATCCTGATATAATCTACAGGTATGGGTAAGTCTATCGCACCTAGTAAAAGCCGGCAGGCCCTATTTAAGACAAGTCTAAGGCTATCCAGAGCTGAGGAGCTTGCCCCACCAAAGGTAGAAGTCCATAGTCAAGCAGGGGAGAACAGAGGAGAGATAGCAGACTTAAGGGCCTCGTGGGTTAAACAATGTTTAAAAGCGAGCATAGCCCTAGTCTAATGTTTAGCACCTTCGACAGATGTCGAATATGCTCACATAGGTGAGGCCAGGATCCAAGGTTATGCCCAGATATTTGAAGGAATGGGCAATTCAAGGGGTCAGAGACCCGATAGTATTTGAGGGAAACTACCTATCTTGGAATTTAACTGATGCCGAAAAGCATGCATTTGGTTGTTTTATAGTTAATGACAGGCGTTTGGAGGTGAGCCAGGTTTCACCGCTGAAAGAGGACTGGAGAAAGCTGAAGCTGAGAGGGATCTGGGCTGGAGGTGAAGATGACAGCATCATCTGCGAGAGTAATAGATTGGAAGTGCAGGTAGCAGGAGGAGTTAAGAAATAGGCTGAAGAGGAGGGGCCCAGTATGGACCCTGAGGTACACCTGAGAGTACAGAAGATTTGGAGGAGAGTATTGCCAATTTTTACTTGAAGAGTTCGATTAGAAGATAGTTGGCAAACCAACCTACTGCCTCATTAGAGAGAGACCAAGATTGAGAAGGAGGTGAGGAGTAGAGTATGGTGGACGGTATCAAAAGCCTTGGTGAGGTCGATGAAGATGGAACCAGTGATGTGGCCTTTATCCAGAGCTGTGTGAATGTGTGATGTTAGTTGGAGCAAGGCCGTAGAAGTGCTGTGGCCTTTGCGGAACCCATGTTGTTGGGTGCAGAGAAGGTCATATTTGTTGAGATGGTCAGTAAGTTGATCTGAGACTATTCTTTCTAAGGCCTTGGAGAGGGGTGGGAGAATGGATATTGGGTGGTAGTTATTTGGGGCCGAGCGGTTCCCACCTTTGAATATAGGGGTGATAATGGCTGATTTCAGATGGCGGGAATTTACTTAGTGAGAGAGAGAGGTTCAGTATGTGGGTGGGAAGGACAGCACTTCTTTAAGGGAGAGTCTGAGGATTCTGAGATCAAGTGATCAGCGTTGGAGGTGGCATAGCTAAGGCGGCAGGTAGGGTTCAGCAGCCGTGGCCGAGATCTGTCTAGTAGAAGGGGAGCACGTGGGTGCGGGGGGCTTGGAGCTAGGGATCATGGAAGTTAGGGGAGAACATGGCTGAGATTGGAGAAGGTGTCACAGAAGACGGAAGCAATAGTAGAGGGGTCAGAAGAGAGGGACCCATTTGACAGGACCTGGGAAGGGATAGGATTAGGGGCTTTCCCGCATATTTCCTTAATATTGTTCCAGAACTTACGGCCACTACCCCATGACGGAGTTAAGGCAGATTTATAATATTCAGCTTTTGCCCTACGAATGTTATTCCAAAAAACTAATTTTCTGCTATGATTATGAAAAATATTGACAGAACTGTTGATTTTGGTTTTCTGGATACTTCCTATGCTGTGTACTGTACATTTGCATTTCTGTCTGGATTCTTACCCTCCTCAGCTCCTCAATATTATTTCTATGCAAAAATGAGACGGCCATATTTTTTTCTTGAGAAATAATTATTTTAAAACATTCATAAAATTCTTAAATGATAACAGAAACTGAAACTTGTACCACCAAAATAAACTGCAAAACATCTGGCATTGATTAGGAAGAAAAAAGGCAGGGTTAAATTTTAGCCCATTTTCGTTGCACTGCTGCTGATTGGGGCGGTTAGTTGCTCTGCCCGTTGAACCACAGGCATAGCCTTACAGTTGTTCATTTGCTGATGGCAGCAGTATTCTGGATTGAATATGGAGAGTAACTTGAGTGAATAACTTACTAACTACAAACTGAGATTCTTTTCAGATTGAAACCAGAGGGAGCATATTTGGGGATCCAAATAAAGAATTGGGACATGAAAAGCTGAATCCAGAAGGACCACATTCTGGTGTGGGAGGGCTCCAAAATAAAGATTCCAGAGATGAGCCAAAGGAAGTGTATTCCTGTGGTGTGTGTGGGGGTTCTGCAATAAAGGACTGGAACTGAAGAGGTCAGATCCAGTTGAGAGCATGTTCCAGTGGGGAGGCGGAATGTCCAAAATCCAAAGTAAAGGAGTAGAGAGGTTGGAGCCAGCAGAAGCATATTTGGTGGAGGGTAAGAAATTACTAAGTATGAACTAGGAGGGCTTCTTTGGTTTTGAGGTATTGGAGTATGAAGAAGCATATTCCTGTGCTGGTGACGGGGGCTCCAAAATAAAGGATTAGAGAGGATGGAGCCAGACAAAGAGTATTCTGGTGTGGGGGAATCCAAAATAAAAGGTGGTGAGTGGTTGGAGCCAGAGAGAAAATAGTGTGTGTGTGTGTGTGTGTGTGTGTGCACTCCAAAATAAAGGACTGGGAGAGGCTGAAGTCTGAGGGAGTCTATTCTGGTGTGGGCTTATAAAACAAAGGATTGGAGAAGCAAAAGCTGAAATTGGAGGGAGCCTCTTCCAGTGTGATAAGGGAGAGGCAGGAAAGCTCCAAAATAAAGGACTAGAGTGACTGGAGCCAGAGGGTAGATATTTCAGTTTTTTTTAAGGGGGGTGGGCCCTAAAATAAAGGTTTGGGAGATACTGGTGAATGAGGGAGCATATTCCAGTTAATATGGCTCCAAAATAAAGGGCTGGAGAAGATGGAACTGAAGACAGCATATTTGGGGGCAATAAATTGCTAAGTACAAACTGGGAAGCACCTTTTAGTTTGTATTGGTTGGAGCTGGAGGAGCTGATGTAAACAAGCACTGTACAGGAGCTACAACTGTATGCTACTATAAGAGGAGGGGGATCTGTGGCACAGACTGGGTGGCTGAACTACCATAACTTTGGAGTTTGCAACACAGACAGTGCAAGATTGATGAAGGTAATACCATTGTGTGCTAACTTCAGTCCAACAATTTATTGATGCTGGGGAATGAAATTAATTTAAAACAGAAGCTTCATACCTGCTGACTGGCAAATAAGTAAAGTAATTTATTGTGGCGTACAAGGGGATATGATGGAAAATAGTGTAAGGAGGCAAGGCAGACTGTTGAAAGACAAAATGCAGAAAGAAATCATTTAAAGTGTCATAATTTTCAATGCTGATGACTGTCAGTGAATAAAACGTGAAATTAGTTTTTTATGGTGGTGCCTGTGGAGTACTTATCAAAGTAATAAAAAAGTAAAAGAGGCAAAAGCAGTTAAATGCCACTGGGGAGGGAATTTTAAGTGAACTCTCATTCTCTGTGTGTATTCAATAGTTTTTACATCCTTTCATTTCTTTCTTTCTTATTACTTGATAAGCACTCGTTTCTCCAGCCATCACCATAAAAATATAGTCATTTCAATTTTGTACTACTTAATTTAAAGAAAGCGCAGGATTTCCCTGCACTTTTTATTCACACCTCTTTCAGTTTACATCCTTTAGCTCACATCAGCTGAATGCTGAGGGGGATTCTAGAGATGAATGTCATTGATTTCATTGATATTACAGAGCATTTGAAGACTAAAGTCCATAAGCTCGCCACATTGTACTTATAAATAACCTTTTATTCCTTTGTTAGTACAATATTTATCAAACTTTGTTTTGAATTCCAATATGGCTTTACTTTCTACCACCTCACAGGGCAATGCATTCCATATTTGTATTACCCTATTATTATTATTCCAGTGTCTCCTTTTATTTGTATTAGTTCTTCCTTTAGCCAATTGATGGCCATGTGTTCTTGTATTATGCCTGTGGTACGTATACACTAGTCCCATGCTATCCCAAAGATAAGTGTCCCTATGTGCCCTAAAAACACACATATCCCCTCTCATCCTTCGATACTCCAGTGAATACAGCCCCAATGACTGCAACCTCTGACTATAACACTGTCCTTCCAATCCCTTTACAGTTTTTGTGACCCTCCTCTGCACTCTCTCCATTACCCCCACATCCTGCCTTTTGTAGGGTGCCCAGAACTGCACACAGTACTCCATATGGGGCCTCACCAGCGAGTGTACAATGGGATTACGACTTGCCTTTCCTTACATTTAATATGTATTTTGACATAATGTACTGTACTACTAGCCTTTTTCATAGTCTTTTTACATTGCATGCTGAAAACCAAGTTACTACTGATATTGATCGCCAAGTCAATCTCTTTCTGTGAGATCTTTAATGCTGTGCCCCCCAAGAAGAATTTATACTGTTTATTATTTTTACCAAAATGCATAACGAAACATTTGTCAATGTTAAATATAGATTGTTTTTGGGAGGCCCAAATTTCCTCTTTGTTTAGGGCAGCTTATAAAGTGTTATGTTCAGCTATACTATTTACTGTACCCCCTAACCTAGTATCATCAGCAAATTTTGATAGCTAAACTCCTGCATCAACCTGCATTGTTGATACATATAGATTAAACAGCAGGGTCCCAGCACAGATCCCTGAGGGACACTGCTGGTCACGCTGGCCTGGCCAGAGAACTCTCCCCTCACACATACCCTCTGGCTTCTATTCACCAACCATGCCCTAATCCATAGTGCAGTCCAGTTTGGGAGATCTAATTGCAAAATGACTTTTACTAGCTCCTCATGTGGGACCTTATCAAAGGCCTTCACAAAATCTAGAAAGATGACATCAACTGGATTTCCCCATCAATAGACTTACTGACCTTGTTACAGAATTCTAAAAGGCTAGTCTGGCATGACCTCCCTTTGTAAACCCATGCTGAGATTTATCTACCTTGTCTACGTTTATGAGGAAGTCAGTGATAAAGTCCTTTAGTATGCCTTATAATATCTTTCCCAACACAGAAGCCAGGCTTATGGGTCTGTAGTTAGTCACCTCCTGTCATGATCCTTTCTTATGTATAGGGATAACCATGGCCTGTCGCCATACCTCAGGGACATCCCCGGTTTCAATGGATTTTTGAAACAAATACGTCATTGGGTCTACCACAACCTCTGCCAATTCCTTAATCATTCTTGGATGGATTCCATTGGGTCCCTATGCCTTATTTTGTTTAACTTGCTTGAGTCTTTTGAGTACATCAGCACAATCTATCCTATAGCTAGAATTAATCTGCATTGTGACTATTGCGTCATAGAAACATAGAAACATAGAAGTTGACGGCAGATAAGGACCGCAAGGCCCATCCAGTCTGCCCATTTCTTTTCTACCTTATAAATGTGCCATCGCCTTTGCTCTGTCAGTGACCTATCTATTCATAGTCATTTGTATTGCCCTTATGCCTATCCATGCCTGTTTGAAGCCCTGCACTGTATTCATAGCCACCACTTCTTGTGGTGAAGCCATTCCATGCATCTACCACCCTTTCTGTGAAAAGAATTTCCTCATTCCCCTTAATCGGCCTCCCTCTAATCTCATGCTGTGTCCTCTTGTCCTGCTATTTTCTTATATTTAAACATGTTAGACTCTTTCACCTTGTTTATGCCCTTAAGGTGTTTAAATGTCTCGATCATATCACCTCTCTCCTCCTTTGCTCAAGGGTATACATATTGAGCTCCGTTAATCTGTCCTCATATGTCTTCTGATGCAGTCCCTGCACCATTTTGGTTGCCCTTCTCTGGACTGCCTCAATTTGGTTAATGTCCTTGTGAAGGTGTGGCCTCCAATACTGCATGCAGTACTCAGATGGGGCCTAACCAATGTCTTGTACAGAGGGATTATTACCTCCCTCTTACGACTTGTGATACCCCTACTAATACACCCTAACACCCCTAGCCTACCTACTGCTTTAGAGGTCTGCTTGAATGATTTTAGGTCATCAGTGATGATGATGCCCAAGTCTCTTTCTTCCTTTGTGACTGCTAGCAACTCCTCCCAGCCTATAAGTGGCTTCAGGGTTTTCTTCCCTATGTGCATGATTTTGCACTTCTTTGCATTAAATCCCAGTTGCCACTCTTCTGACCATTCTGCTAGTTTATCCAGATCTCTTCTCATTCTGCCCACCCCATCTGGATCATCTACTCTGTTGCAGATCTTGGTGTCATCTGCAAACAGACAAGCCTTACCCTCTAGTCCATCTCCAGAGGTCACTAATGAAGATGTTGAATAGGACTGGCCCCAGGACTGATCCCTGAGGTACCCACTTGTGACTTGCATCTCTTCTGACTGTATACCATTTACCACCACTCTCTGTTTCTGCCAGTCAACCAGTTTGCCACCCAGTTGACCAACTTCTAGACCCACCCGAGCCTACTAGCTTATTTATCAATCTTCTATGTGGAACAGTGTCAAAAGCTTTGCTGAAGTCAAGGTAGGTGACATCAACTGCTCCCCTTGGTCCACCACTCTGGTTACCCAGTCAAAGAAATCTATGAGATTAGTTTGACAGGACCTTCCTTTGTAAACCCATGCTGTCTTGGATCCTGTGCCCCTATGGATTCCAGGTGTTGCACTATCCTTTCTTAAGGGTGCCTCCATAATCTTGCCCACTACTGAGGTAAGACTGACCGGTCTGTAGTTCCCCACCTCCTCCCTGCTACCACTCTTGTGGAGTGGGATCACATGCTCTCTCTCCAGTCTTCTGGGACTCTCCTGTGCTCAGAGACTACTAAACAATTCTGCTAATGGCTCTGCTAGTTCCTCCTTTAACTCCTTAAGTACCCTGGGATGTATGCCATCAGGTCCCATTGCCTTATCCACCCTTGAGCTTAGCAAGCTCTTGTAGGACCCTTTCTTTTGTGAAGGGAGTAGTGCCACCTCCCTCCCCTGTGTCCATGATGCTGAGCTGTGGGCCCTTCCCTACCTTCTCTTCAGTAAATACTGAGCAAAAGTATCTATTTAGGATAGATGCCTTTACAGGTCCTGCTCCTCACATGCTCCCTTTCTCCATTAAGCTTAGCAATACCCCTCTGGACTTTCTCCTTTCACTAATGTATCTATAGAAAGTCTTGTCACCTTCTTTTACTGTTCGTGCCAGTGTTTCCTCAGTTTGGGACTTTGCCTGCCTTACTGCCTTACCTGCTTCCCTTAGGGCAGTTTGGTATGCCTCCTATCTTCATCCCGCTTGTGTTTCCTTATATTTTCTGAAGGCCAGCCTTTTGGCTCTGACCTTTTCTGCTACTGTATTTGAGAACCAAAGTGGTTTCCTTCTTCTTTGCACTTCCTTTTCTGTCTAACACAATGGGATGTTGCTTCAAGTATTGTATCCTTAATGCTTGCCCACTTTGCCTGTACCTCCTCACCTGTGTTTCTTTTGCCAGGGCTAAGCGTAACTCTGTTGGCCATCTTATCAAAGTCAGCTCCTCTGAAGTCCCATATTTTGCTTTGGAATGGGATGATTTAGATGTAGTAGCCAAATTGAACCATACCATGTGATGGTCACTGGCCCCTTCCCCTGCCTAAAAGAAGAACCACGGACAAAGAACAAGGAGGTAAGAGCAGAAACAATCAGTCAACAACAAATGCAGTAACCCTGAAAGCTTATCCTAATGTTAGATAAAACTGTAAAACCTGTAAAGCACCACCTGTAATAATTTCAGAGAAGATATACCCTGTAAGAAACACTTTGCTCCAGAGAAAATAAAGCAGTAACAGAAGATATACCTTGCAAAAGACAATTTGAATCAGAAGATTACAGCAGTAATCTGTTAGCACACACCTGTAGCACACTTGTAATAATGCAGAAGAAGGTTACCAGCAACAACAATTTGAATCAGAGAAAAAATAAAGCAATGAAATGTTAGCAACAAACAGTAGCAATCCCTGTGAGTAAAAATAAAAACACCACCACACAGTAAATCTGCTTAGCCAAACTAAGTCTTAATCCTTCTCCTTGCTCTGGTAAGTTTCTCTACTCTGCCTTTCAAGCAGTCTTAGAAGGAAAGAGCTCAGGTGAAGCTAGGTGCCTTGGCCAGCAAACCAAGTCTTCTACCTCCAAGATATCAACTAACCTGACTTTTAACCCTTCTTTCTGTTGGAAATTACTGACAGTTTGCCAGCTCCACTCTCACATACACACCTAATCCTTTGGAAGAGCTGTGGAGGAAAAGCAATAGCTCCTTCAATATGAGAAGGAGACTGAAACACCTCTAAGACAACAAACCTTTTCTACAAACAAGAATAAAATAAAACACAGTGTCAAACAGTAATTTTGCTTAGCCCAATGATAAAAAGTCACAAAATGTAAGCTCCACCTGTAATACAGTAATTTCAGAGAAGATATACCCGTAAGAAACACTTTGCTCCAGAGAAAAATAAAGCAGTAACAGAAGATATACCTTGCAAAAGACAATTTGAATCAGAAGATTACAGCAGTAATCTGTTAGCATTCACACCTGTAGGCACACCTTGTAATAATGCAGAAGAAGGTATACCAGCAACAACAATTTGAATCAGAGAAAATAAAGCAATGAAATGTTAGCAACAAACAGTAGCAATCCCTGTGAGTAAAAATAAAACACCACCACACAGTAAATCTGTTAGCCAAACTAAGTCTTAATCCTTCTCCTTGCTCTGGTAAGTTTCTCTACTCTGCCTTTCAAGCAGTCTTAGAAGGAAAGAGCTCAGGTGAAGCTAGGTGCCTTGGCCAGCAAACCAAGTCTTCTACCTCCAAGATATCAACTAACCTGACTTTTTAACCCTTCTTTCTGTTGGAAATTACTGACAGTTTGCCAGCTCCACCCCCACATACACACCTAATCCTTTGGAAGAGCTATGGGAGGAAAAGCAATTAGCTCCTTCAATGTGAGAAGGAGACTGAAACACCTCTGAGACAACAAACCTTTTCAACAAACAAGAATAAAATAAAACACAGTGTCAAACAGTAATTTTGCTTTGCCCAATGATAAAAAAGTCACAAAAATGTAAGCTCCACCTGTAATACAGTAATTTCAGAGAAGATATACCCTGTAAGAAACACTTTGCTCCAGAGAAAAATAAAGCAGTAACAGAAGATATACCTTGCAAAAGACAATTTGAATCAGAAGATTACAGCAGTAATCTGTTAGCACACACCTGTAGGCACACCTTGTAATAATGCAGAAGAAGGTATACCAGCAACAACAATTTGAATCAGAGAAAAAATAAAGCAATGAAATGTTAGCAACAAACAGTAGCAATCCCTGTGAGTAAAAAATAAAAACACCACCACACAGTAAATCTGCTTAGCCAAACTAAGTCTTAATCCTTCTCCCTTGCTCTGGTAAGTTTCTCTACTCTGCCTTTCAAGCAGTCTTAGAAGGAAAGAGCTCAGGTGAAGCTAGGTGCCTTGGCCAGCAAACCAAGTCTTCTGCTGGCTGGAATGAGGCGTCCAGATGAAGAGAAGAGGCTCTCTTTACCTCGAAAGTTATCAGGCTGGAAATTCGGCTTCCTCAGCTCCTCATTGATCCTCATTTTACATTGGATTTACCCAGAATAGCACAGCTAAGATGCAGTATCTTGCTTTCTGTGGGGTCCTGCTTTTATCCTTTTTATAATGTGTTTACCTGGGACAGTCCAGCTGAAAGGCAAGTTACATTTTCAGTATGGTCCATCTTTTACAATGTACTTTTTCCCCAGGATAGAGCAGCATAGATGCAGAGTTTTGGCTGGAATGTGGACTTACATTAAAGACTGTGGAGAAATAGTTACTAAATTCCTCGCTAATACAATATTATCTGTTATAGTCTCCCCATTGCTGACTTTTAGGGGTCCAACAGTTGTGCTTTTCCCTTTTTTACTATTTATATATGTATAAAAGTATTTATAATTATCCTGCACTTTAATAGCTAGGGTGTACTCGTTATTCCTTTTGCCCAAAAGATACCTCTTTTTGCCAGCTTTTGTCTATTTTTGTAGATCACCCAACTGTCCTCTGTGGTAACCCGTTTTACATGGTGGTATGATTTGTGTTTCTCTTAATTAATGTTTTAGCTGATTGGGTCATCCAAGGTGGAAGGCCTTTTTTTTTGCCCCAATGTATTTATTTGTAACAGGTACAGATCTCTGAACCAAATTGGTTATTTTATTTGTTAGTTTATCCCATAATTCAGCAACAGGCTGTATACCAAAATATGTTTTCCAGTCCCAAGCCACCAATTCATGTCTCACCATTTCAAAATCTGCTTGATTATACCTTTGAAGTACAGTTCTGCCCATGCTTGTTCCCAATGTTCCTACGTACTGGAAGGTGATTGTAGAATGGTCACTAGACCCCAGTGGGGGGTTTACGTTACAATTAATAATATTCTCACCCAGGTCACCGAACACCAGATCCAGGATATGGCTGCCCCAGGTCACTGAACACCAGATCCAGGATATGGTTACCCCAGGTCACTGAACACCAGATCCAGGATATGGCTGCCCCAGTGCTTGAAACAACAAATTGGTCCATCCCAGCAAGGTTAGAAGTTTCCAGATATCTTGAGTCTGTGCTTGAACTAGCTTTTAATATATAGAGAATAATGGATGGGGAAGGGTTTGATATGAGAATTTAATGCACACCCGAGTTGTGGGATGCTACATAAACCCCCGAGGGTGAAGCCCAAGGGGTTTATCAAAGCATCCCACAATGAGGGTGTGCATTAAATTCTCATATGAAACACCCTCCCCATCTTTTATTTTTTATAATAACAGGCCAGCAATTTTTCTCCAGCAGTTTGTCAGATGGGTTGGCCCCTCCCACATACAGAATGCTGGCCAATGAGGCAGCAGCATAGTTTGACTGGCATGGCTCATGAATGTCATAACAACCAGCTGGTTGTTATGGAAAATATCAACCTGGTCAGTACATTGAGAAAAATTACTGACCAGTTATTATGTCCCATTTAATACCGGGAAGGTTAAATTCCCCTACCAATATAACATTCCCGGCTAGGGACAGTTGGTTAATAACAGCTATCATATCTTCATCTTCTTTTAGCTTAATGGATGGTGGCCTATATAGCACTCCAAGGTTGATCTTAGCTGCTTGGGGTTGGGGGGGGCTAATCTTAACCCAAAGGGCTTCCAATTCCAGCCAACTAGTTATGTCTATTTGCTCAGTAGAGATCATATCTTTTATATACACTGTCACCCAACCCCCCTTAGTTAGGGACCTATCCTTGGTATAAAGTGTATACCCTTGGATTTGTTTATCCCAAGTATCCTTGGGCTGCCACCATGGCTCTACAATAGCACAGACATAAATATTATGACTATATAATATTACTTGAAGCTCATTGAATTTATTATTTAAGCTCCTAGCATTAATGGACATAAAATTCCACCCTGTGCCTAGTTTAGCTGGATTTAGTACCCTCACGTCCCCCCTCCTGTGGAGTTTAAATGATGATATGATGTATGTTATCTTTTAAATGTTGGGCCAGTACACGCTTGCCCATTTTGTTAAGATGCAAACCATCCCTTGCATATAAATGTACTCTGAGGAATTTCTGCCAGTGATCGATATAAAAATATCCTTCTCTTGCGGTCCATCTTTTAAACCAACCATTTAATCTATATATCTCCTGGTTTATTGTTTCACCTGCTCTAGGAATGGGTAAAATCCAAGAAATCCAAACTTCACATCCTCTATTTTTTAGTGCAGCACCAACTTCTTCAAAATCCCTCTGTATATCTGTGATCTGTCATTTGTATGGTCCAGTGAAATAAGGGAGACAACTTTTCAAAATGTGAGACAGTGTCTCATGGCAGTGGTAATGTGGGCTGCATCATCAAATATAGAATTATAATTGTTTATACATGTTTGGGTTTTTAATAGAATCTTCTGTGCTAAATACTATAATATTGTTGTTTGGCAAAGCAACAAGGGTTTGGGATGTGTTTGTTAGACACTGGTAGTTTCTAGAAGGTGACAACCAGGGGTTTTGTGGTGTTTATTTTTATTGGACCCATGTACTTGTTATTTTGTTCAGGGCATCTACCCATCGTCTATCTCTTCAAACAATAACCAGCTGGGTAGCTTGTGTGTGTGTGTGTGTGTGTGTGTGTGTGTGTGTGTGTGTGTGTGTTTTGGGGGGAGAAAATGTTAGACATTGCAGATTGCTCATTAAAACATGACCACATTCATTGATCATCACAAAACAGATAAGCACAGGGAACAAACCTTTTTTTATCAGTATTTTTTAACCCCCATTTTTTGGGGGGGAGCTGGCAGGCAGGCCCCCCCCCCCAGGGCACTCACATCCATCTGAGGCCAATGTGCCCATCACAGGGAATGCCACCAGGGACCATCATGGAGCCTGCCAGCTCTGTTTTCTCCCCACCCTGTTGTGGCCACACGTTCCTGTGTGGAGGCATGTGCATGCAGCAGTCCTGCAATGCCCTCCCTTCTTGCTGCTGTTTTCCCTGCACTGCTCACAGACCTCCACCTGAGGGCAGCCGTGTGGCAGTAGTAACAAGGTCCCTCCCCGGGACAGGAGAGCTGCCTCATGGCTGCTCAATCCAGCTCCTGCCCCCCCCACCAACCCCTGATGACCCAGGCTCATTCTTGAACCTGGGTCACTGGTGTGGCACGAGGAGTGGCGTCCAGCGCCCCAGCCCTCAGGCCCCTGGGTCGGCCAGGGAATAAAACTTTAACTGCCAGTATAGCTAACTCCTGGAATAAATGCTCCCCTGTTTCCCGAGTTTCTGTCTCTTTGACAGTATTTAAGTGACAAATTTCTCAGGAAATTTTTCACATATATCATTGTTTTGAATCTGTGTGATTTTTCAAAGTTTTTGTTACTGTTGTGTTTATTATTTGTATAATTACCGGCTCTCCCTTTTTCCCATAGGGAAACCGTGGTGTAATTTGCCATTATAAAGGAGCGTTTATAGCGGCAAACACGCGCATGATTTCCCTTCCTCTGCGCATGCTCGTGAAGCAGCGTGACCAGCTGAGACTGTTCACCGCTTCCGTGTTACTGGAAACAGAACCGCCATAAGAACGGCGGTAAGTCATTTTCTTTTCTCCCCCCTTATACCCAGGAAACACAGAAAACCTCAAGAAACGGGGAAAAAAAGCAGCAGTTAAAAATACGAAAATCTCGGCACCGGACTAAAAGGACCGATGTTAGGATACACTGGGAGGGTACACAGAGCTGTTTATTTTATATAATTGCTGAGGCAAAAAGGGAAACCCGGCAATTATATAAAATAAAAAATGGGTCGGGGTGTAAAACTCGATTTTGCACATACCCTTGTTGTCTGATGCTTTTCACAAACCCCTCGGGCTTCGCCCTCAGGGTTTATGTAGCATCCCACAACTCGGGTGTGTGTAAAATCTCATTACACACCCTGACCCATACTTTATTCTATATGTATCGTACTTGTACTTTAATAACACAGGCCTTTACCTGTAAACATATCATATAGCGCCAGTGTAAATGTTCTTGTATAAAAATTAAAAAAAAATAATGTTATCATCATCATATCATTATCAGCATACATTAATTAGTTAATTAATTAATGTATTAAATGTATTTTGCCAGGCTAACATACAAAGATTCTGAATTATCTCATTTACAGATGTAACATGGTGGGGGAGAGGTACTGGATCACATATCTGTTTCAGTAAAAAAAAAAACAGGAACATTAATATTGCAATAACTATACATAGATATTGTATTAACAAGACAATTTAGACAACAGTGCCAGGCAGATCAGGGCAGCAAATACAGCCATGAAACTGCAGATGCTGTCAGGTGGAGTCACAGTAAGATGCAATATTAATGTAGAGGGATTGTTTGGATGATGCTATGCTAGTGGATGGGCTGTTACCAAAGGCAAGAAGTCTTTAGGTTAGTCATGTCCCTAAACCCAGCCAAATCCAGCCCGGATGGCCTTGACCCTAGGGGTCCGATTCCAGAAGCATGGCACAAGTCACCAACAATTGTGACTTGTGCCAAATGCCAATGCGCTGGGGACCCTGCACTTGATTCCCGGAACAGCCAGGGTCCTGGCAGCTACATCTGTGACTTGTGGCACCCCTAGTATTGCACCAAAGGGAGGGCGCAGTAAATGCCCACTGACAAGGCGCAAGTCCCCCTCCAAGCCCCCATTGCCACGTAATGCCCCACAGGGCCAATCATGATTATGTCCCCCCAGTCACTGAGTGCTACCCCGCACAGCTAGTCATGCCCCACCAAGCCCCAGTCCCCAAGGTGAAAGCCCCACAGAGCTATACTTGCCCACCCCAAAGCCCCAATCACAAGCTCGACGGTAATTGTGCAATGATTGCTGAAATGTACAACCATTATCCCTGGTAGTTTAGTGGCCCCAACCCGGCAGTGCTAGTCCACCCCCCCACCCCTGTTCCCAGTCAGTGACTGGCACATCCCATCTCTCCCCTTCACGGACAGTTGCCACCCAAGCTCCTTCCTGAACATGTACTACTGTATACAGTACATGCTCAATAAATGACAGCTCATTCATTGAGCACATACTGTATACAGTAGTATGCACTCAGAGGGAGCTCAGTCAGTGGCTGGCCATGGAGGTGAGAGGTGGGATGAGCCAGTCGCTGACTGGGAGCAGATGTGCGGGGGGTGGACTAGCACTGCTGGGTGAGGGGTGGGGTCCACTAGACTACCAGGGCATATGGGCGTAATATTTTATAGCTACCAGCATGCTGGTTATTGGGGATTGGGCTTGGAGACTGGGGGCATGTTCAGCTCTGCAGGGCTCTACTCGAGTACAGGGGGAGAGACATGTTCAACCCTGTGGGGCAATGCTCAGGGTCAGGGCTTGGGGTGCCAGCAGCCCGCAGAGGGCTTTCCTGGGTATATGCCAATGGGTACAAGTGGGGGGCTTATGTAGGATCATGGGGATGGCTGTTGGGTGCACATGGCACAGTGATGCACCGGATTTATATACACTTAGACCAGTTAATAGCTGGTCTAACTGTACTTAGACCAATGTCCTCAGAGAGTTCTCTTGGAATTGCAAATGTGCTGTTCCAACATCCACCCTCCTGGAATAGGGTGTAACTGCTGCCATAAACCCCCTTGCGCCATGTCACGGGGGGTTTCTGGCATAAATAGTGGTGTAGGACCACATCGGTGCAGGCAGCCTGCAACTTGTTGCAGGCTGCGCTTTGGAATATCAAATGTCATTGTTCATGGTGCAAAGTGCTACTTGCACCATTTCTTTGGGTGCAAGTCACTTTGTGGCATGCGTAACTATTCTGGAATCAGGCCTCAGATGTCTCGGGATCTCAGCCCCTCCATAGTACTACCCCTAACACACCTACTTAATCTTCCCTTTATCTTCTCCACTGTTCCCTCTGCCTGGAAACTTACCAAAGTCTTACCTCTTCATAAAGGTGGTGACCCATCCTTCCCTGGGAACTACCGGCCCATCTCTCTCCTCCCTTCCTTAGCAAAGATTCAAGAATCCATTGTCCACACAAGACTTAACCACTTCCTTAGATATTCTCACCCCTGTCCAATCAAGCTTTAAAAAATCTCATTCCACTACCTCCCCCCTCCTCCACTTCACCAACTCTGTACTCTCAACCATGGACTAAGGTCATATAACAGCTACAATATTCATCGACCTTGCAAAAAAAGCCCTTAATTCTGTCTCCCACCCTCTCCTCATAAATAAACTATATGGTGTTGGTCTATCTATCCCAGAGGTGAATTGATTTAATTCTTATATCACCGGTAGGTACCAGGCTGTGCAGGTCAGTAATGTCCTTTCGCCCCCCCCCATCTTCTCTGGCATTCCCCAGGGTTCCATATTTGGTCCAGTCCTCTTTTCTCTTGTTATCAATGATCTCCCCTCTGTCTGCTCCACCACCAACATACACATGTATGTGAATTGCACTGTCATCTACCTATCTGGCTCCTCTATCACAGACATCCAGACCCCCCTCCCAATGCGACTTTCTTGTGGTAATAAACTGGGTCCAAGATTTCTGCCTCAGAATGAACAGTAAAAAACTGTATCCATAACATTTAGTTCAAAGCAAAAACTAACGAGGTTGTTATCACCTCCCGTGATCTCTACTCTGGCTGGCACTTCCTTGATGTGGTTCCTACCTATAAATACTTTGGGATTTGGCTCAACCTATCCCTCAACTACTCATCCCACCTTGCTGCCCTGCACTCTGAACTTGTCCTTGACTGAATATGCTCCAGAGTCTACAGGCACAAGGACGGTCCCTCCCTCCCAGTCAGGCGTGACTTAATAACCAAATGGATCCTCTCAGCCATAGACTATGCTGATATTTATAGGTTTCCAGAGCAGGGAAGACCGAAGTCCATGATGCTTGCCTCTTATTAATATCCCCTGATGTTATTACTAATTAGGTACCTATCTAATTTTTGCTTGAATTCCTCGCAGGTTTTGCTTGCCACCACCTCTACTGGTAGGCCATTCCATACCTTTTATACTCTTATTGAAAACCAGGCTTCATTTTAGTAGACCAATATTCCTTGCCTGTAATTTGAAAGTGGTGTCCTCTCATGTTGTAGTTTTGAGTTTTGATATCAAGGCCCATGTCTATACCTCAGCTCCTACATCCTCCCTAGTCATACTTGATGTGCTGTTTAATGCTTTCTGTCATTTTACCTCCATTTCCCCTCTCCTGACTCACCACTGTGATCTTTATTCTACCCTCTCCTTCCCTTCCATTCAGCAGAGGCGATGAGCCCACTGCCTTACCTTCATCTCTAAGTACTGGTTTATATCCCTTCTGTCCTACAGTATCTCTCACCTCTTCTTGTTCCAGCCACCCCCTCCCTTTACCCCATGTGCTCTAGTCTCTCCTGTACTTTCGCCCTCCCTCGAGTCAACACTTCAGCCGATCAACTCACTTTCTCCTTTTGTCTCCCTTCCCTTTGGAACAAATTCCCCCCAACATTCGTCTTACCCCATTGTTTCCAGCATTAAAGCATAGAAACATAGACTCTGATGGCAGATAAGGACCGCTTGGCCATCCTAGTCTGCCCATTTCCCTACCTACAGGATAAGCTGCAGATCCTAGTTAACCAACAGACTATTTCTTCCTACCCCCACAAGAATTGCCTTCTGTCTGTCCCATGCATTCTTGAATTCTCCCACAGTTTTAGACCCCACAACCTCCTCAGGAAGGCTGTTTCATGCGTCCATCACCCTCTCTGTGAAAAAATACTTCCTCACATTGCCCGAGCCATCCTCCCTCTGTCTTCAAATTGTGTCCCCTTGTTCTTGCACATCTCTTTTTCTGAAAGATGCTACCCTCTTGGACTTTGTTGATTCCACTGAGGTAGTTTCTATCATGTTCCCCCTCTCCCTCCTTTCCTCAAGTGTATACATATTGGGTGGGATATTCAAAAGGGTTGCGCCTGCGCAGAGACCAAAAGTGCGCCATTCTGCGATATTCAGTAGGAGGCAGATCGCCTCCAAAACATGCTGAGCAACAGCGCAATGCAAAGGAAGGCATGCAACCGACATGGGTGAGCCATGATAAAGAGCGCAATGCGAATTGAAAGACTTCTGATTGCGCAAGAGTGAACTCTGGAAATTGCGCACTAGCGAAATAAGCCAAAATAAAAAGGCTCAAGGAAGCGGCGCAAGAACGCTACAAGGATGCCAAGTGGGTTAGAGAGAGAGAGAGACTGACAGACAGACAGTGACAGGCTAGGGCAGGCAAGGCAAGCATTGTGGGCCATAGGCTGCAGAGGCTAGTGGGGGATGCCCGGTGCAGTGGAAGTAGCAGTCAGGACAGCGGGGGTAACACAGCAACACCAGCCACGGGGGGCAGAAGCCAGGGAGATGGACAGTGCCAGCTTCCACATGGAAGCTGTAATGAGGGGGGTGAGAATGCAAGCTGCAGGGGGATGAGGCCGTGGAAGGACCCATCGGTGGTACGCCCCCAACAGGCAGTACCGTGCCCGCATCAGCTATGAGCTGTATACAGATGTAGAGATCGTGGGCTAGTACCGCCTGAACAGGGCAATACTGAGGCGGCTTTGTGAGCTGTGCAGTGATGTGATGCAGGCACCCTCACGACGGAGTCACGCTCTGTCAGTGGAGACCAAGGTGACAGCCTGCATGTGCCTGCTCACCACGGGCACCTTCCAGAGGCCAACAGGGGACACCACAGGCATCACACAGTCAGCCACGTCACGCATCCTCACCCAATTCCTCAGTGCACTGCTGCCACATGCTGCAGAGCACATCCATTTCCCCAGCACCACAGCAGAGCATACAGCAAACATGCGGGAGTTCCACAGGGTAGCACGTATGCCTGGCATGCTAGGGGCCATAGACTGCACCCATGTGGCCATTCGCACTGCCACCTGGCCCCGATGGGGCAGCGTATAGGAACCAAAAGGGCTACTCCAGTGTCAACTGCCAGGTGGTGTGTGATGCCACTGGGCGAATAATCAATGTCTGTGCCACACACCCTGGTGGAGCACATGATGCCTTCATATGGCATCAGTCCACACTGTGCCATCAATTTGAGAGTGGGGACATCCCCACAGGACATCTAGTGGGTGAGTACACATGTATGGAATGCAAACTTGGGGCAAGGGTGGGAATGCCACAGGTGCCATGGTAGTGGCACACAGGGATATGGGCAAAATGGACCTGAACATGACACTGATCTCCACTATCTTCACACAGGTGACAGCGGGTACCCACTCCATCCCTGGCTGCTCATACCGTACCGGCGCCCCATGACCCCATCGCAGCAACACTATAATGAGGCACATGCTGCCACACGCAACATCATAGAGCGGGTGTTTGGGATGCTCAAGGCACACTTCCGATGCCTAGACACCTCCGGCGGTGCCCTACAGTACAGCCCCCCAAAGGCCTGTGGGATATTCCTGGCCTGTTGCATCCTGCACAACATGGCCAAGGACTGTGGGATAGCCGTACAGATTGAAGAGGGGGACAGCGATGGGGACGCCAGTGGCACCAGTGTTGATGTCGATGAGCAGCCCCCCCTAGGACGGCAGGACCCCCGACTGATCCAGCAGGCCCACCTGCACCGGGACACCATCACAGAGGAGCACTATGCACAACACAGGTAAGTCAAGGGGACATGTGCAACCAACACTGTCCATGCGCAAACCACAGGCACACAGGGTAACACACCAGAGGTGCATGATGGCCAGGGGAGTGGAAGGGTCCAGGCATACAAACACACCATCAGGGAGGGGTGAGCACTCATATGGACACACACACATGGCACAGAGCATACATGGGCAGATGCACAGCACAGCAGAACCGACAGTGCTAACACACAGCACCACCGACCACCCCCACCACCTGTACTGTCCAAGTACATGTGTCAGATGCTGGGCACCCTTGCACCTTGGTGTACAGTACAATACAGGCATCATCATGCACACGCACCTGTGGGCAACAGTTGGGAGAGTGTGCAGGTGGTCCGTATATCGGCGTGTTGAGCAGTGCACCCAGCAGTGCACTGCCCACCATGACACACATTGCACACAGGGCAGCACCAGACAGAGCCAGCACTGGGAGACAGGTCAGTCATGTAGCACTGTCCTGTGGCCACCGCGGATGCATGGGCGGCCCTACCGTGACCCAACAGCACTGGCAGGCTGAGCAGGGGCCACATGCGGTGGCACTGTTGGACCACCAGGGGTCCCACTGCGTGAACGCGACCTTGCCCGCACAGGGGTCTGCAGCATGCCGAACACACCTGCACCAGGGGTGCTCAGGATGCCCACAGCAGAACCCGGCGTCAACAGGCCTGGTGTCGCACAATGTCGGGAATGGGGAGTGGAGCATGAACTGTGTGGGGTGTGCGCTACAGGGTCACCTGACTGTGTGCCCAATGCGTCCACGACAGAGACCACTGCCTGGGTCAGCCTGTCAATGGCGACGGGCACATCCATCCGCATGTGGACCATCTCTGCATGGTCCAGAGCACACTCCCTGCTGTGCTGCTCCACAGCCACACACAGTGCCTCCACGGACATTGCAACCCGCCTCTGCTGCTGTATTGATTCCCGCAGCAGGCGGGTGTGCTCGTCCAATGGGTACTCTGCCACAACGGCAGCCTGTCTCCCAGGGTGTTGAAGGTCCTGATGCACAACACCCCTTGAGGGTGGGCACTGTTCGCCAGGACCAGGAATGGGCGTATCACAGGGCGGCGGGCATGTGCCACCGCTGGACACTGTACCACCAGACCTGGTGGGTGACTGCTGCTGCTGCCCCTCCAACCGCTGTGCCACAGAGTCCACTTGTTCCACCGCTGTGGCCGCAACAGTGCCAGACATCTGCACAGCCACCAGTGCTGCCCCACCGGTGCTGACAGGCACAGCCTAGGACTGTGCCGACATGCTGGCGCACACGTTGGAACCAGCAAGGCTCAGGGGCACATGATGGCCTGCTGTGTGTCCGTCATGGGACACACACATGTCACTGCCCATTGCAGTCCTTGCATCATCAATGGTGCAGGGACATGCTACAGCCACAGTCACAGCGTGATGGCATGCTTGCATGCCAGACTGCTGAGACACAGGCTGTGCACCCCCACACCCGAATCACCGACACCAGGGTTGACAGCCCTGCGTGCATGCTGGTGTAGTGCATGCTGGCTGGCGACAGAGGTGGATGGACCCTCCTCCATGTCCAGCAGGTCATCCTCACTGCCTGGTCTCACCACCACCATCTCCTGGAGACGAACAGGATCTGCAACAGAAAGAGAGGACATGTGAGTGCATGTGACCAACCTCCCCCCCCCAACACCACCACCATGTCATACCGTGCAGTGATGGGCTTCCACCTGTCTGGAATCCACCTCCTGGTATGCCCTCAATCGCACTGCACTGCCTAGTTGCAGCCCGTCAGTCCTCAGCCGGGGTCAGCTCCACCACCGCTGGCTGGCCCCCGCCAGTGCCAGCGTGTGCCGCCCTGAGGGCCGCCACCTTCTCCTTCACCCTCCTGCAGTCTGTCCCAATCTTTTTCTTGCATTCCTGCACAGAGCGCTGGTGGCTTCCGTGCAGGTTCACTGCCCGGGCTACCCCCTCCCATGCAGCTGCATGGGCCTGAGGGGTGCCCCGGCTTCCACGCAGTAGTGCCTCATCCTCCAGGTAGGCCTGGAAGAGGGCCTCAGTCTCTGCCGTGGTGAAGTTGGGCCTCCTCCTTCGCCCACCATCCTCACCCTCACCTTGTCTCTGCTCGGTCATGGTGATCTGTATGGGTGTAAGTGGACACCTGTCACTGTGCAGTCTACAGCATTATCCCATGCCCATTGTCCAGAACATCCCACAGCATGCAACTCACCTCTCACCTGCAGTAACCGACTCTGTCCAGCACAGCCCACTGTCGCACTTTTATAGTGCAATGCATGCAAATTAGGAGAGGAGCAACTGTAATGAGATGCAAATCGCACCACTGCACCCTTGAATGGCTGATCAGATGATTTGCATGTGTCGGCTGAATATCGCGCCATTGCGCTTTTCGCAAGATGGTTGATCCGGCTGAGCCAATAGCGCAGATCTGTGACTGTGCGGTACACTGCATTGCGCATGCCCAGGTAGCTTACGCAGGCGTCTGCCGCGCTGATGACGTGCTGTGGGAGATCGGCAATTCTGGCCATGGCCACCATTGTGCCAGTGGCGCTACAGCACTGGGCACTATATGGCACTGTGACACTACTGCGCAATAGTCCACTGTGGCACTGGTACGCAGGTGGTCGGTCGCGCATGATGCGTATACATCAGATGGCGTTGTGCGTGGCCTTGCGTCATAGACCCCTGACCTGGTGTCCGACCTTTGCCCCCTGCCGCTGTTCGGCTGCCAGTGTATGCTTCATTGCGCTGTCTGGTGACAGCGCTATGGGACTGGACAGCGCGTTCGAACAGCGCGATTGGAACCTATGGTGGTCTATTGCGCAACATCTCCACGTGGGGTTGCCGCGCAGCGGGTGCCATATTGCCTGCTGTAAACTTGGTAGCATGGCACGCAGGAGGGCAGTGCAATGGAGCCCCGTGGAGGTGGCCAACTTGGTGGCCCTGGTGGAGCCCCACTATGGGGCACTGTAAGGTGAGGTGCACCTCACCATGGCTAGGACCCAGGTCTGGCAGCAAGTGGCCAGTGACCTGGTGGGGATCACTGGGCAGCGCCGGTCTGCTAAGCAGTGCTGGCACAGATACAGTGACCTCCACAGGAGGGAGCCTGAGCTGCATGAGCGGCTGCATTCACGTGCCAGGAGGGGCGTGGTGCCTAGGCCTGGTGGGTGTACCGTCTATGCACCTGTATTCTCTGTAGGGGCGTGAGTGTGTTTTGGTGGATGTGCATAGGTGATGGCTCTGACATGGTTGGCTGTGTCAGTGTGTGCAGGTGTGAGATGCATGGGGCTGGCTGTGTGGGCAGGCACTCTCACTGGGGCAGGGGGCAGTCAGCTTTGGGGTCACACTGATGTTTTTCTCAACATATGTCTCCCACAGGCTGGGATGTGAGGATGCAGGCACATGCTGCAGAGGGTCGTGACAGGGCCCCAGTGCCAGTCGGTGGTGCAGCAGGAGTGGGCCACAACAACAGCAGCAGCAGCATCAGCAGACACACCTTCTTGCGGAATGTGAGTATCATTACATCATGGATGCTATTGCATGCTGGAGGGAGTGGGCATGACCACCAGCCATGCACAACACAGCCATGCATGACACAGGCGACATTCATCACTGTCCAGTGTCACTGCACGTCTGTGTGTGCATCACTGGTGGTCCATGCATGCACTGGGCATATGGCTGTGTAACTGGCATCGCACCACATTGCCACGTCACTTGACAGCCTTGTTTGTGCTGTGATGGACATGGGCAGTGTGTGTGTGCAGTGGTGCACATAGCTGGTGCTGCCTGTTTGTGATGGCCATGTGCATGTTCACTGTGGGTGGGTGCATGCCATCACAGGTGCGGGACATTGGTCTATATGGCTTGCAGGTTGGGTGGTGTTCAGGGTTGTGGTCAGTCACAGCCATTGACTGTGTTCCCATTTTCCTAGGCCTCAGTGTTCTCAGGAGGATACAGCGGGAACTGCATGGGCTGATGCAAGTGTCCTTGGACAACCAGGCCATCCTCAGGGACATCCATCGACATGGCCTGCGGAGGAGGCATCGCCAGGCACAGTGGCACTGGGCGGAGGAGGACCAGCCTGCTGGGCCTTAGGCCAGATTCCCCTTCCCACTTCACCCATCCCTCTCACCCTGCCTTCCCTCTCCAAGTTGTTCATCCTACCCTTGCCCACCCCTACCTTGTACCCTCACCCCTTGTAAATAGTTATGGTGTTGTTGGTTTTGTAATTTACAGTTTTATAATACATTTATATTTTGTTATGAATACTGTGTTGGTCTCTGATTTGCAGCTGGCTATGGTTGCTCAGTTGCAGTGGTGTGCATGCCATCTGGGGTGGTATGGTCCTGTATGTGTGTGTGTGTGTGTGTGTGTGTGTGTGCGTGTGTGTGCGTGTGTGCATGGGGGGTATCTCCAGCATGGCAGTGACTTTCTGTTGGTCTTGCCGTCTGCTGCCACCCACTGCTGGGTGCACAGGGTGGGTCTGGCTTGTATGCTTCTCTGCTGCACGGGGTTGACGTGTGCCGGGGGGGATGCATGGTGTTTCCTGCAGTGCCAGTCACTGCACATGGGTGGTGTCTTGGGGTCACGGTGCAGGGTGTGCTGTGCGTACAGGGGGCTGATGTGCACTGTGGTTGTCAACCCCCTGTGTGTGGCACTCTCAGCCTGCCAGTGGTTGTGCTGGGGCGTCATGGCTCTGCTGTGCATTGTTGGCTTGTCCCCATGGGCCAGTAGATCATCCGTCCCACCCCCAGTGATGCTGTGCTTGGGTGTGCAGGTGTCTTGTTGGTTCTGCAGTGTGTTCCTGTGCCCATGTGTGGCATGGCTGGCGGTGGGCCCCAGCCTGCCTCCCTGGTTGTGCACTTCCATTGCTCTGCTGGGGGCGCTGTGCTTGCGCTATGGCACCTCTGGACTGCTCAGCTGGGCTGCCCTTGTTGTGTATGGCGCAACCTTGCTGCTCTAGCTTCCTTCCTGGTTGCGCTATGGGCGCAGTTGAGTCACGATATTCAGGCGTTGGCTGCTTGCGCAATTTGTTCTGCTCCATGTTTGAATATCGGCGTCTGTTGCATATGCGCAATTGATTTGTCGCTTGTTCCTGCTGTTGCGACATTTTGTGAGCGCAGTTTGAATATCTGGCCCATTAAGTTCCTTTAGTCTCTCCTCATATGGCTTCTCTTGCAGACACTGCATCATTTTAGTTGCCCTCTTCTGGACTACCTCTATCCTGTCTATGTCCTTGCAGAGATGGGGTCTCCAGAACTGAATGCAGTACTCCAGATGGGGTCTCACCAACTGTCTTTACAGAGGGATAACAACTTCCTGTTTTCTGCTGGTGATGCCTCTCCCTATACATCCCAGTATCCACCCAGCCCTCCATATTCACTTCTCACACTGCTTGCCAACCTTAAGGTCATCTGATATGATTACCCCAGGTCCCTTTCCATTTTATGTTGGCACGCTTGCGCAGCCAACATCTTGTGGCAGTGGAGATTTGGAGGCGCGGTCGCTGATGGGTGAATGCAGGGAATGCACCAGTAGGTGCGTCCCTCATTCCCCAATCAGCATGCATGCTGGTGCCACACCATGCATAGTAATGTGGTGAGTACATCTAAGGAAAGGTCCGCTGCAATCCGAGCAAAGCTCGTAACACGAAGTGGACCCTTCCTACATGCTTGCCAGCTACTACCATGGCGGCTAAACTGCTGACTTTGGGGGTGCCCAATCCCCCGGTTGGCTTACCCACCACAAACTATGTGCCGATGGGGATCCACTCTCTGTCGGCAGAATGTGTCTCCCACTGGTTTGTTGTTTTGCCGATGGGGTGCCCAATCCCGTCGGTATCCGCCTCCCTTTCCTCTGTAATGCTGGATGGGGAGCCCACTCCCCATCGGCATGATTCTATCTTCTGTGCTGATGGGGATGCCCCATCCCCATCGTCTACTGTACCCCAAAAAGAAACCACCTGTAAAAAGAAACCGTCTGCAATGTGTTTTGTTTGTACCTGCAAGCAGAAAACGGTCCCTCGTAGTCTCCCTACCCACCACCTGCACCCACCCACTGTGCACCCTGCCTCCCCACACCCTATAGCTACCTCCCGAGCTGGGCGGGACGATCTTCGGTGGACTGGGAACAGGTCTGCACTCTTCAAAGCCGACCGTGAACTGAGGAAGTGCTGATAAGCTGTATTATGGAATAAATAGGATTTTTTCAACTTTGCTGCATATCTCAGGCACTTTGTGGAATTTTTGCACCAAATTTTCAACATGGGATTTTTGGGATCCCTCCTCGTGAATTCTGTCACAGTTATGATGTTAATCAGTCCCAAAAGATGATTTTGCAGTCACTATGCAGAATCACCTTTCAGGACTGATTAATGCAAGGACAGTCACAGTGTTCATGAGGTGGGCTCTCAAAAAGGCTACGTTGCAAATTTGGTGGTAAAATTAAAAATAATGGCTGTTTTATGAGCGTGCGTTGTGCACTTGCTATGCACGCTTGTAACTTCACGGATTCACAACATTTTCATGCCAAATTTTCAACATTGCCATTTTTCTACACCTCCTTGTGAGCAGTGCAGCTGTCATTTTTCACATCCTGGCCGAAATGTGTTTCCGCACTTCTGGTGCACTATACCGTGGTCACTGTGGGAAATCAGTATTCGGGGCAGATTATAAAAATGACAGTGACACTGTTCATGAGCAGAGGTCCTAAAATGCCTATGTTGAAAATTTGGTGACGATAGTCAATAAAATGACTGTGTTACGAGCGTGCATTGCGCAGTTTGCATGCACACGTGTAACGTTGTGCATTTGTAATATTGTCACTCTGGATTTTCACCATTGCCATTTTTCCACACCTTGATGAACAGTAGAGCTTTCATTTTAATATCCTGCCCGAAATGTGTTTTGCACATCGGCGAGAATAGCAATGTCATGCGAAATCACTTTTTGGGACAGTTTGAGGAAATGACAGTGACACTGCACATGAGCAGAGGTACTAAAAAGCCTATGTTAAAAACCTGATGCCGGAACTCCATAAACTGACTGTGTTACAAGTGTGCATTGAGCATTTCCAACGCACCCTTGTAACTTCGCACATTTGCAATACTTACATGCCACATTTTCACCACTGCCATTTTTTTATGCCTCCTCATGAACAGTACAGCTGTCATTTTTCACATCCTGCCAAAAATGTGTTTCCGCACTGCACTACCAAAGCCAATGCCAGTGCGACAACATTCGGTATTGACAAATGCTTGTTGTTGTTGTTACTACCTTCCCCCCACATTGTGTAATCTTCTCCTGGGTTTTTGTTTCCCAGGTGCATTATTTTGCACTTCTTTGCATTGAATCCAAGCTACCATACTTCTGACCATTCCTCCAGCCTTGCCAAGTCCCTTCTCATCCTTTCCACTCCTCCTAGTGTATCAACCCTGTTGCAGATATTTGTATCATCTGCAAAGAGGCATACTTTTCCTTCCAGTCCCTCTGCAATGTCAATTATAAAGACATTAAAAAGGACTGGACCCAGTACTGAATCCTGCGGTACCCCACTAGTAACCTCTCTTTCGTCAGAGTGGACTCCATTTACAATTACCTTCTGTGTCCTGTTGTCCAGTCAATGTTTTACCTAGGCTACCACCCGTGACCCACTCCCAGGCTGGTTAATTTGATTATTAATCTTTTGTGTGGGACTATGTCAAATACCTTGCTAAAGTCTAGGTAGGCCATGTCCACAGCCCCTCCCTGGTCTACTACTTTCGTCACCCAGTTAAAGAAATCAATTAGATTCGTCTGACATGACCTTCCCGCTGTGAACCCATGCTGCCTTGGGTCCTATGCCCCACTTTCCTCTAGGTACTCAATTCTTTCCTTCAGAAGTGATTCCACAATCCCTACCACAGAGGTCAAACTGACAGGTCTGTAGTTTCCTGCCTCTGTCTTGCTTTCACTTTTATGAAGGGGAATCACATCTGCTTTCCTCCAGTCCTCAGGTACCACACCATCCTCACGTGATTTGTTAAAAAGGGTAGTCAGTTGTGTCACTAGTTCTCCCCTTAATTCTTTTAGAATTCTGGGGTGAATCCCATCAGGCCCCATTGCTTTGTTCACCTTCAGTTTTACGAGCTCTTTCAGAACCCTTTCTTCTGTGAAAGAACTGGGATTGATCCCCCCTATCCATAGTGCTTCTGTTAATTGGATTAGGCACCTCCCCCTCCTCCTCTTTTGTGAATACTGAGCAGAAGTATTCGTTCAGTATTCCTGCTTTTTCACTGTCCCTCTCTGCCCACCCACCGTCCTTTCTATTCAGCCTCATTATCCCTCCCTTTGTCTTTCTACGCTCCCTGATGTACCTATAAAAGGTTTTATCCCCCTTTTTAACCGAGTTGGCTATCTTTTCCTCAGTTTGGGCCTTTGCTATTCTGACTTCCCTCCCTGCTTCGTTCTGCCTTAACTGTCACAGTTCTCAGTCCTGCTCATTCTGTGTTACCTTATACTTCCTAAATGCTATCTTTTTCTCCCTAGCCTTCCCTGCCCCCTCTTTTGAGAACCATAGTGGCTTTTTCTTTCGTTTTGATTTGTTTATTTGCTTCATACAAAGGCTTGTTGCCTCTGTGATGTCAGTTTTGACGTTTCCCCATTGTTGCTCCACCCCTCCTTCTAGCCTGTTCGCTAGTGCTTTTCTAAGGCACTCTCCCATCTTGCCAAAGTCAGCCCTCCTAGAGTCCAGTAACATAGAAACATAGAATTTGACAGCAGATAAGGACCGCTTGGCCCACCTAGTCTGCCCATTTCTCTAGTCTGCCCAGTACCCTCACTTTTGTATGGCTTGATTCTGTAGCCGGGTTTATTGTGAACCACACTGTTTGGTGGTCACTTGTTCCCAGATGGCTACCCACTTCTAGATCTGAGATCCTCTCACTGTCCCTGTTTGAGAGTACAAGGTCTAAGATTGTTCCCTCATGAGTGGGTTCCAAAACTAGCTGTCTGAGGCATGCCACCTGTAGGGCATCGAGAATGGATCTGCTCTTGGATGTGGCTGCAGCAAACGTTCTCCAGTTAACATCTGGCATATTCAGATCCCCCATCAACAGTATCTCCCCTTTCTCTGCCATCCTAAGGATGCCTTCTATCATATTTTTGTCTGCCCTGATGTTTGTTGCTTGCACTGTTTTGTCCTCTCTGTGACGAGGTATCTTTGTAAATGAGCCTCTGGCTCAAAGGTTGTTAAACTGATGTTCTAATAAATAAAAATAAATAAAATATCCTTGTCCATTCCCTTTCCCTGACATAGGGGTCTGTATACAACCCCTGTGCAGATTGTGGTGCCATTTCCCATGTCTAAGGTGACCCACAGTGCCTCCTCTCCTCCTTGTTTACTTTTTTGTTCCATTGCTTTTATCCCTTCCCTTACATAGACAGTTATTCCTCCCCCCTTCTGCCCTCCTTGTCTCTCATGTAGGTTGTGTACCCTGGAATGTTAACATCCCAGTCATGGTAATCTGTGTACCATGTTTCTGTGACTACTACGATATCCAAGCATCCCTCTTCCATCAAGGCCACAAGTTCAGGGAGCTTGTAGCCCAGACTATGGGCATTGGTACTCATTACCCTCCATTTCTTGATGGTCTTACCCCTTTTTGTCCCATCCCTGTCCTTATTGCCTTTGTCATTTTCTCCATGTACCACTGCCCTTCTCACTATCGACATCTCTGTCTTGGTGTTTGCCTCACTTACTACCCTGATTTTTTTTGGGTGGGGGCTAGGATTTCCCTGCTCCTTTCCAGTGCCTTCCCCCTTGGCTAGTTTAAATGCTTGCCAATGAAGCATTTAAACCTTTCACCTAGGATCCTGGCTCCCTCCTAGACAGATGCAGACCATTATGCCAGTATAGGCCTGCATCATTCCAGGTGAACCCCCAGTCCCCAATGAAGCCAAATCCCTGAGCACTGCACCAGTTTTTCAACCACTGATTGAATCCCATGGTGTGGAGCACCCTAGCCTCATCCATGCCATAGACAGGCAGCACCTCTGAGAAGGTTACCATGCATGCTACTTGTCTAAGGCCCTTCCCCCAACTCCACAAACTCTTCCTGCACTGCTCTGATCCCTTTCTCAGCCAGGTCATTTGTTCCTAGGTGGACGAAGACGTTCAGCTCCCTCCCCCATGCAACTGCTCTAGCAATCCTGAGAATTCGCTCCCTGTCCCTCCAAGCCATAACATCAGGCAGGCACCTTACCTCCCTCTTCCCTTCCCTTCCTCTTCCAGTTCTACAGCTTAGATGGTGTCCTGTAGCCTCCTACAGTTTCCCCTAACAAACATACTATCATAGTTATAGCCCCCCGACACCCCCCTTCCTACCAGCTTGCCAGACCTCATCTGAGTTTATTAGTCTTATTGGTTTATCATCTGCCACATTATTTGCATTCTGCACCTATGCTATGCAATTTTGTGTCCATTGTCATTGCACCCTACTGCTCTCTTAATTCCAATGATTGGTATCTTTGCATTTCTGTGTACCTGTAATCCTTTGCTATTGTTCCCTCCACTGTGCCCCCGGGTCACACCTGGAAATAAGCCTTGGCTCAGTGTGCTTTTCCCAGTTACCAATCATTAAATAGAATAAAATAAATACTGGTAAAATAAATTCTAAACCTCGAGAACCAAACCAAAGGGCTGGAACTAACTAAATGAGTCTTTGGTGAGGAAACCTTTTGCTGCCACATAACTATGGCCCCTGAAGAGCTCTACAGCAGGGCCATCTGCTGACAAATGGAGGAGCTACAGTGTTTGTGAATGACATGCCTGGAAACTGTGATGAGGCTAAATTGTAGTTGTACATGGATAACACAGTGATATATAAAAGCCACCCTGTTCAATTTTGCTTAATTCCTGCTTTGGTGAGGATTTCAAATACTAGTAAATGGTTCTTAGTGAATAAATTGACACTAAAAACCAAAAAGACTAAAGCCATGCTGTTGGCACAAGACATCTGGGTGCCAAAAGAAAAAAAGGCTACTTAGGCTGCACACTGCTGTAGGATCCCAACTTGATGCTGTAGGCTCACTGAAATATTTGGGGGTTCAGCTTGACCAGGAGCTTAGCCTTAAGTGTCACGTTGAATACTTGCCCAAAACATTTCATCAAAAACTTGGACTAATGTGTGGAGTTATGGCCTGCCTTATGCAAGAAGCATGACTAGCCATCTCGAATAGTATCATCCTCCCCCGCTTGTTGCATGATGCCCAGTCAGGGAAACTGAGCTAAGCAGCTTGTAGTACTATATAACAAAATTGCCAGTTTGCTGTGGATATCCTGTATAGGGTGCCTCACTGCAATGTGTACTCCTAGCTAAAATAGCCATCCCTAGAAGGAAGTTTGGATTATCCTCTGCTGTTTGTTTATTTATTTATTTAAGCGTTTAACCAGGAAGGCATGCTGAGCAGGCTACTGCTCGATTCCAGATGCATCCTGGGGGGAGGGCGTACAAGTATGTAGTTGAAAGACAAGTATAATACAAGTGTGGATGTATAATGGGATGCCTTGCCCATAGAATAGTAAAAGGCCCCCCCCCACCTATGCTGCACGACATGAAGCCTGAACCTCAGAGGAGGCATTTCCATTCTTCTTTCCAGCACTCTACTAGATGTTACTAAAGCCAAGGCTGGCTCCGGTAGCCTGTCCTTTGCCTTCTTAACCCGCAACATTTGGAACAAACTCCCTCCTGAGATCCAGGACTGCAAAACCCCCAAGTACTTCAAGAATATCTGGCCTTGTTGTCTCCTATGTAGAAACCTGTAGTCTATACTTGTGCTTGTTAAAGTTCCTGTACTTATTCTACTGTTTTATCTACTGTTGTATTTAGTAATGTATGTTAATTCTCTGCTACTGTACAAACATTGTATGCATGTGTACCATCTCCTTCTGTTCCCTCCCCCCAGGACGCATCTGGAAACGAGCAGGTGTCTGCTCAGTATGCCTTCCTGGTGAAACTTTTAAATAAATAAATAAAATAGCTCTCTGGCTTGGCAGAAGTCACGGCAACTGCAATCGTGGAATGCCTTCTGATAGAATGATGGTTTAATCTCCAAATCTTGTTTATCTGCTTTGATTTCTCTTGATATTTTTATTGTAACTGGCTGTAGAGTGTATATGGCTAGGTTTTCTCTTGATTGTTCACCAGTGTTATTTAAACTCACGGGCCCAGATATTCAAAAGGGTTGCACATGGCACAACAGTGTTTCACCATGTGCAAACCACTGATGCACCCCGACGTGATATTCAAACGGGAATTGTGCCTTGCATAAATCCCAATGCTCAAGAGCGCATCAGTAATGTATGCGGCTCAGGTAGGGGGGGTATGTCCATGCATACTCTGCACATCCCGATATTCAGCCCGGGATGTGCTGAGTCCATGCATGTACAACCCTACTTGTGCCGCACACGGTTGATCAAAAAAGGAACAGCGGCTTTATTACCACCCACAGGTGAGCTGCCGTGTGCAGTGCAACACGCGGCAGCTGCCAAGTGTGGGTGGCCACCGAGCTCCGGCTGCACCTGGCATCCCATGCCTGATCGTGGCATATATCAAATATGACCCTCCAAAATCCTGGTGGTCCAGTGGACCCCCTCCCCACCACCCACCCACTGAGCCCCACCGCCCGCTCCCCAGGTCAGCGGCGGGCAGCAGCAGCGCCCACCTGCCATCCCACGCCGCACTGACTGACACCGTAGAGTAGGGCTGTACACCCATTGGTCCACAGTGTGAGCCAATGGGTGTGCAACCTCGTACTACACATTCCAGATATGTGAATGGATCCATTCACATATCTGGAATGTCGTATCGGTAGATAGCAAGCCCATTGGCTCACGCCAGGACCAATGGGCGACAGCCCCACCTATGGTGTCGTCGGCAAGGGCAGCAGGGCGGGCAGGCAGGGCGCTGCTGACCCGGGGGAGCGGGTGGTGGGGCCCAGTGGGCGGTGGGAAGGGGGCCAGGAATATTGACTTTATTATATTCATACATAAGCCGTGATCGGGCTGACAGCGTCCACTGGACCACCAGGGATATAGGATGCAATTTTATTTACAAATGCCCATGATCGGGCTGTAGGGCACATTACCGCTGTGCAGGGGCGTCGGTCCCCAATGGCTGCTGCCTGGCAGGGCGCCAGGTGCAAGTCACCGGGATCGGCACACCTGCATGCAAATGGAGCCATAATGACATGCAAATGGCCCCATTGCACCTTGCATATATTATGGCCCCATTTGCATGTGCTTTTGAATATCATGGTTACTGCACATAGCACAATGGAACTTTACTAGTGCATCCCTGCTTCACTCTGGCGACTTGCGCTGGTGCAGTGCCACTGTGCCATGCACACTGTGGGTAGCCAGGGTTCGATATTCAATGATGCTGTGCCATGGCATAGCTCCGTTGAATATTGCCCAGTCAACACCCCTGTGCAGCTAAGTTGCGCTGCATCCAGGCTTGCACCACAGCATGGCGCAGTTTGAATATCTGTGCCATAGAGTCAGACTGTGTTCAGTATTGATTTGTTTTGTACTCCATCCTTCCTGTATACTGTAATGTTTTCTGCTGCCTTGATTGTCTACTGTATTGTAACCTCCTGGGTTGTGCCTGAAAATATGCAGTTTATTGTCTAGTGCACCTATACAATTAACAAAAACTAAATAAATAAACCCCTAATGCATATCTGCCTATTTGTCTATGTACTGCTGAATGTGTATGAGAAATGGTTCCATGTCCAAAGTTTTTGTTCAACAGTATTGTCTTTACAAAAGTGAAACAACCTAATAATTGTATGCATCAAAAACAAATATTTATTTAAAATCCACAGCAACATATTTAAATACAGTGGACCTTCATTTCATATTTCACCTTAAAAATGCAGACCTAGAACATAATAAATAATGTTGTCTAGTATACATCTGAAGGATAAGTTTTCTGATGAAATATTAATCTTCTGAATATCTTTAGTAATCACTTTAGTAATTAATATCAATTACTATCAATGTGCAATTTGTATGAGCGAATTTGGAAAGTTTGTCCCTTCGCTAACACAGCTAGTAAGCCTGAGTTTAAACAGGATACCTCTGAACCTTTTCTCAGTTTTTTATCTTACAAAGAATTCATATGAACAGCTGTAGTTGCACCACTGAGCAGGCTTTAGGAGTGAGAAGCTGAAAGTTCATGTGAAATCCTCGTAAAGTAAAACTGGGAAAATGTTCACTAGGTACTATAACACTGCAGCCAGGCCACTGGACCAGGCATAATTATTTGGTCAAGAGACTGTTCCCACGATCTGGGAAAGTCAAGAAATAAGCCTAGATCCCCAGAAGATGACATAAAGAAAGTGGCAAAACATTGGGGTTTTGTAAATAAGTGAAGAGTCTACCAAGTTTCCAAGTGCATGGGCATTTTTTGGCCTAGAGCGGCCCACTCCCTCTCTCTGTTGATGTAGACTTACTCACAAATTATCCATTTTAATTGTACTGTATCCAATTTTTTATTTTCAGACTTATTTCCCATCTTTTTTTTTTAATTTATTTCCTTACTAATTGCTGCTGATTTTTTTAAGGTCTTCTCACCTCTGATTCAAGCCTTCTTCTGTGAACTGGTACTGTCCTTTCTAGTTCACCTGGTAATAATAAAAGCTCATGAGATTTTGTATTTCTTGTTGTCATTTTGTATTTCTAGTTCTCATTTTATCTAAAATGAGGTCTGAATATAAAAAAAATAGCTTAAACACTTTAAAATTATTCCAAATTGCCTTGTTTGGTAACTAGAATATTTACCATACTTAATATAATTAATCCAAACTGAGTACCCCATCAATTATAACACACACGTTTCAGTAAAGTTTATTTCAATGTTTTGGTGAATAGCGTATGAAGTCAGTAGTGCTTGTGTAACGTAGTTTACTTTTGGCTTACTCAATTTCCACCCTTGGTAGGAAACCGGAGTAGTGAGTAGGAATAGAAAGCCCAGTATTAAGGGTGAGCAGAGGGATGGTGGGTGTTGCATAACACGCCAAGCAGGGGACTGCTGAAGGAGGCTGGCCTTCAAGGGGAATGTGGAAGGAGCTATTCCCCCACAATGAACCTCGGGCTTTAGCCCTCCCATTTAATGTTTTGGTGAATAGCATATGAGTTAGTAGTGCTTGTGTAATGTAATTTACTTTTTGGCTTTACTCAATTCACACCCTTGGTAAGGAAACCGGGCAGTGGGTAGGGAATAGAAAGCCCCAAAAGAATTACTAATAAATGTCTGAAAGAGTAAGATTATGTCCTTCAACTCATGGAAGTATGACTAGTAGCACACAGGAGAGGACCCCCCCAGGTGGAGGAAACCTCTGAGGACCCATGGTTACTGACACACCTGTCCTCCAGGCAAACTAAGAGGAGATGAATCTAGGTTCTAGCAACCATATTCTAAGACCTGATGAAGGTGAACTGCTTGGAGAGATGACGGTCCATCTTAAAAGTCCATTGGATGATGCATTCTGGAAGGACGATTCCGAGGTTGAAGAGGTAGGTCTATTCTGAAGGAGCATCTGGATCCTGAAAGTGGAGTAGATCCAGTTGAAAAAGGTGGAATGCAGTCCAGGTTTCCAAGGTGATGATAGATGATATCCATAGGATTACAGAGAAAGTAAGCATGAAGAGCACGATTTGATAAAATGTGCTGCCAGACTTTGAACAGTGGGAAGTATGATAGGTTATGAGTTCATAAGGTAAACAATCTGTCTTTGTGAGCGATTTGACATTCTCATTAGAGTCTGAAGGTTTGGAGTTAAGTGGTGAGCAATAAGTTGCAATATAGACATCCATGAAGAAGATGAAGGAGTCAGACAGAATCTCTAGAGTACCTGTTAGGAGGGGTGACGTGGAAGTTTTTAGAGCAATGAAGGAAGGTTGGTATATGCAGCACAGATTGTAACTGAATGTATATGGAAATTATTAGAAGTTCAGTATGACAAATTCAAGAGTTGACTTGGGTATTGATGCCATAATGATAGTTGCATAGGCTTCTGCTGGTCTGCCAGAGAGAAAAGGAGATAATGGTATTGCTATGGCATACTTGCCAGTGACATGAGCTGAGGTGGCCATGACTGTTTGCCTTACAAGTTGATCCAATGTCTGAATGCTGTAGGAAGCCCAGAAACAGGTATTTGAAGGAGTCTATAGACTGATGTGCAATGGGAGGTTGAGAGTGGTGTAAAATGCCAGGGGTGCCTAGCATTTAAGTTGGATATAGGCCTGTTGAGAGGCATGACTTGGATAATGAGACAGCCAGGTCAGTAATGGACATGCAGATTGAGAAGTCAATGGAAGCCTGCTCTCGGTGAAAGTCTTCACTGGAAGGAGTATGGGAGGTGAATCATAAGAGATGAGCTAGAAGGATCAGTGGAGGGCAGCTGACTTGATTGATGGTAATATGATGAAGGAATGTAGATAAATGTATAGTATGGTGACATCCAGGAGCTAGAAAATAGTTGCTCAGATAGTCTATAAGACATGTTGTCCAAGGGATGTTGCTAGAAGGAGTTTTCCTCAGGTGAAATGAACAAGTGCTCCATAGAGCAGTGGATGAGTGCTATTAGGATGGCCATGGTAGGAGTATGAAATAGATTAACAGGATGAATAGTTGACTGGGTAGGAATACTGGCTGGTGATAGGTATGAAATTTCAAAAAGCCATAGCACATGGGAAAGAACCCCAAACTGCTAGAGGCGGCATGGAAGGCAACCCGACCAAGGATGGAGGAAAGTTCAGAGTGGATGTCTGCAGACTGGAGGAAGGAGTCCTAGAAGAAGACAGCATAGGCCAAGCTGTAATGACATTGCATGTGCAGGAAAGAACAGGACTGGAGTAAGCACCACAGCAAACCAAATTAGGATGTAGAAAGCCACTGCAAGCTATGAGTGGTGGATTCATGTAAGACCAAGAAGCAAATCCAGGTACCAAGTGCTATGGAGTTGAGGTACAAGAGTTCCACATCCACAGAAGATGGCTAACAGCAAATGCAGAGAACAGAAGGCACTGCGGCAATGAGGCATGAGGTTCCAACCCCTGAAGGAGAAGGCAAACTTGCATGGCAGACAGGAAGGGGTGACCAGTAGCAAGGAAGTCCAGGAGGCAGTCAAACTAAATGGAGGTGGAGACTGAAAAAGTTGGCAGAGTCCAAGTCCAGCATGCAAGGAAGCCAAGGTGGGGATGAGTACGAAGAGGCCATGGAAGTGAAGGATGTAGGCTGGCAAGGTAGAATGTGAAGGCAAATGGGGTACAGTGGTGGTCCCATTCCTGAAGGGAAGCAGCAACCAGGTAACATGTAGAAAATGCATAAGGCTGAAACAGTCAATTGCAGACACAGGATCCCATCCATGGTATTCAAGGCGAGATGATCTTCACTCGATGCCACCAGGCAAAGGTAGGATGGTGAAGGCAAATAGAATAAAGTGGTCCCATTCCTGAAGGAGCGGCAACTGGGTATTCAGACGGAGAATGCAGAAGGTCAAAACAGTGGATTGAGACACGGGCTTCCATCTCTGGTACTTGGTGTGAGATGACCTCAAGTCAAAGCCACCGGGCAGAGGTAGAAAGTTGAATGCAAATGGGGTATAGTGGTCCTGTTCCTGAAGGGAAGTGGCAACCGTGTACTGGGTAGAGCATGCATAAGGTTGAAAAAGTCGAATGTAGACTCAGGCTCCCATCCCTGGTAGTCAAGGTGAGATGACCCTGACGAGGCCACCAGGAATAGGTAGGATGTTGAAAGCACATGGGGTAAAGAGGCCATGTTCCCAAAGGGAAGCAACAACTGGTAACAGGTAGAGAATGCATAAGTATGACATGGTAGATTGCAGACATGGCTCCCATCCCTGGTAGTTGGGACAAGCTAACCTTCACTTGATGCCACTAGACAGAGTTAGGGACAGAGGATGTCAGGTTTGTAAGCGGTAGGCAGTAGTGAGTGTAACAGAATCCCATCACGTAGTAGACAGGCAACCCTACCTTCACTCGGTACTTAGAAGGTACAAGTTAGGGACGGAGTCCGGAAAAACCACTAGTATGGGTTGAGCAAGGAAAGGGCAGCTGGCTGTGCAGTATATGAGGTAAACAGATAGGCAGTATAAGGGGAAGGCAGCAAATCAGAGTGGGAGAATGTAAGGAGAAAGTCATCAGGTATGTCAGTAATGGGGAGTTAGAGTAATCCAGGATGAAGTATGCTGGTAGTGATGGAATGCAACGAATGATTGAAGGCTGAGTAGGCTGGGTAGCACAGGTCAGGATGGGAGCAGGGGTATAAATGGAGATGGAATGCAGCTGTGAGGAGCGAAACGCTCAAAAGAGAATCAGGGGAGCATGGCACAACACAGAAACATAAACATAGACTTTGATGGCAGATAAGGACCACTTGGCCCAACTAGTCTGCCCATTTCCCTACCTATTAGATAAGCTGCTGATCCTAGCTAACCAACAGCCTACTTCTTCCTACCCCCACTAAAATTGCCTTATGTCTGTCCCATGCATTCCTGAATTCCCCACTGTTTTTGACCCCATAACCTCCTCAGGAAAGCTGTTCCATCGTACACCATCCTCTCTATGAAAAAATCGTCCTCACATTGCCCCTGAGCCGTCCCCCCTCTATCTTCAAATTGTGTCCTATTGTTCTTGCACATTTCTTTTTCTGAAAGATGCTGCCCTCTTGGACTTTGTTGATTCCATTGAGGTACTTGAAAGTTTCTATCATGTCCCCCTCTCCTTCCTTTCCTCAAGGGTATACATATTAAGCTCCTTTAGTCTCTCCTCATATGGCTTCTGTTGCAGACCTTGCACCATTTTAGTCGCCATCCTCTGGACTGCCTCCATCCTGTCTATGTTTTTGTGGAGATGGTGTTTCAAGAACTGCACACAGTACTCCAAATGGGGTCTCGCCAACTATCTGTACATAGGGATAACAACTTCCTGTTTTCTACTAATGATGCCTCTCCCTGTACATCCTAGTATCCCACCAGCCATCCTTACTGCCTTCTCACATTGCTTGCTTACCTTTAGGTCATCTGATATGACTACCTCCAGGTCCCTTTCCATTTTTGTTGTTGTTAATACCTCCCCACCCATTGTGTACTCTTCCCCTGGGTTTTTGTTTCCCATGTGTATTACTTTGCACTTCTTTACATTGAATCTAAGCTGCCATACTTTTGACCATTCCTCCAACCTTACCAAGTCCCTTCCCATCCTTTCCACCCCTTGTGTATCAACCCTATTGCAAATCTTTGTGTTGTCTGCAAAGAGGCATACTTTTCCTTCCAGTCCCTCTGCAATGTCACTTATAAAGACATTAACAAGCATTTGTCAATGCCGAATGTTTGCTTGCTGGCATTGGCAGTGGTAGTGTAGAAGTTACAGAGCTGCGTAATAGGAATGGCAGTGAAGTATTGAACTGAAGCCAACCCCACCACCACCCTGCAGAGAGTGACAGGCATTGGGGTGTGCGTTTGGGTCATCAGGCATAAGGCCACCATTTCACCACACCCCACCCTGCAGACACTGACAAGTGCCACGGTGTTCCTTGTGGTCTTTGGCCCTTATGCGCACCCCATTTCATTAGGAAATAAGGTGAGATGGGTGCGATATATAGGAGAATGGGGTGAACTTTGGGGCGAAGAGTCCAAGGCATACCTCGATGCCTCTCAGTGACTGCAGGTGTGGAATGGTATGAACATCACAGGCAAGAATCCCAAGTCACACCCCTGATTCCTGTCATTCTCTATAGGGTTGGGCGTTATAGTTGAAAAGCCTAATACCTCAGGCATTCGTTGGTATTTTCACTCCAAATTTTCAACATGTTTGTTTTGTAACCCCACCTCATGAACAGGAATATCTTTTGGAATATCAGTTTGTTGCAGCTGCTTATGCACAGTGAGTACGGCATTTAGCACCACAGGTGCAAAAATATTCGAACAGGATGTAAAAATGACAGCTGTACTCTTTCATGGGGAGGTGTAAAAATGGCTATGTTGCAAATGTGTAGTAAAAATATTTAAAAAATGGTGAAGTCACCGGCGTACATAGAAACTGTACAGCATGAACTGTAATATAATTAGGTTTGGGGATTTCTTACAGCAGATTGTCAACTCAGGCATTTTGGTGCCTCGATCATGAACAGTGTCACTGTGATTTTCTTTATCTGTGCCGAACAATGATTTCCCACAGCGACCACGCATCTCTGCACTGAAAGTGTGAAAACACGCCGGCCATGTTGTGAAAAATGGCAGCTGTACTGTTCATAAGGAAGTGTGTAAAATGCCACTGGTGAAAATCTGGACTGAAAATATTACAAAGTCATGAACTAGCGAGGTGCGTGGAAACTGTGCAATGCTCACTCGTAACACAGTCATTTCATGGACTTTTGTCACCAAATTTTCAACATAGCCATTTTAAGACCTCTGCTCATGAACAGTGTAACTGTGATTTTCTAATCTGTCCTAAACATTGCTTTCGCACACCAACAGCACCACAGTGCGCTGCATGTGCGAAAACACATTTTGGGCGACATATGAAAAATTGCAGCTGTACTGTTCATAAGGAAGTTTAATAACATGGACATGTTGAAAATCTGGAGTGAAAATATTAAATTTGCAAACTTACGAGCATGCATAGGAACTGTGCAACGCACACTCGTAAAAGTCATTTTTAGGAATTTTTCCACCAAATTTTCAACATAGCCATTTTAAGACCTCTGCTCATGAACAGTGTCACTGTGATTTTCTTAATTTGCCCTGTACATTGATTTAGCACACCGACTGCGCCATTTTGCGCTACATGGGCGGAAACACGTTTTGGGTGAGATGTGAAAAATGACAGCTGTACTGCTCATAAGAAGGTGTGGTACAATGGCAATGTTGACAATCTGGAGTGAAAATATTCAAAATTTGCAAACTAACGAGCGTGCGTAGGAACTGTACAACGCACGCTCGTAAAACAGTCATTTTTTGGAATTTTTTCACCAAATTTTCAACATAGCCATTTTAACACCTCACCTCATGAACAGTGTCACTGTGATTTTCTTAATTTGTCCCGTACATTGAGCTCGCACACCAACTGCTCCATTGTGCGCTACATGGGTGGAAACATGTTTTGGGTGAGATGTGAAAAATGGCAGCTGTACTTCTCATAAGAAGGTGTGGTAAAATGGCAATGTTGAAAATCTGGAGTGAAAATATTGAAAATTCACGACCTTTCGAGCGTGCGTAGGAACTGTTACGCACACTCGTAAAACAGTCATTTTTGGAATTTTTCACCAAATTTCCAACATAGCCATTTATCACCTCACCTCATGAACAGTGTCACTGTGATTTTCTTAATTGTCCCATACATTGATTTACTTGCCGACTAGCCATTTAATGCTGCGCTACATGGCGGAGGAAACATTTTGGGTGAGATATGAAAAATGACAGCTATATTACTCATAAGAAGGTGTGGTAAAATGGCAATGTTGAAAATCTGGAATGAAAATATTGAAAATTGCGAACTTACGAGCCTGCGAGGAACTGCATGCACGCTACATAAAACAGTCATTTTGGGAATTTTGGCACCAAATTTTAACATGGGGTTTTGAGACCACTTCTCATGATTGATGTCACTGTCATGGTGTTATTCAGGTCGAAGGGTGATTTCACAGTCACTGCGCAGGAAATCACCTGCGGACTGAGCAACGCCATGACAGTGACATCAATAAACCATGTTGAAAATTGGTGCAAAATCAAAAAATGCCTGAGATATGCAATAAAGTTGAAACCCCTATTTAGCCCATTATACAGCTTACCGGCATTTCCTCAGTTCGCGGTCGGCTTTGAAGAGTGCAGAGCGTGTTCCCGGTCCACGAAGATCGTCACGGAGTCTGGAGGTAAGTATGGGGTGAGGGGTGTGGGGAGGCTGGAGTGCGCAGTGGTGGTGCGGGTTGTGGGAGGGGCGGGAGACTCGCCGTTGGGCCGTTTTTCCTTTACAGGTGACAAAAGGAACGTCGACGTGGGGCGTTTGCCACGCTGCGGTGGGCTCCCAGCGTGGCACAAGGATGTTGGGGGCGTTCAGCCGGCGGAGTTGGGCACCCCGTCCGACCTATGAATTGCTTGCCACGCTGGGGTGGGCTCCTGCATGGCACTCACTACTGAGGGGTGGAGGACAGTGCAGCCCGGCGGGGAATTGGGCACCCCGTCGGCTATATGGATTGCCACGCTGGGTGGGCACCCAGCATGGCATTTTGGAAGCCTCTTGGGGAGGCGGCCAGCACAGCCGACGGGGATTGGGCACCTTATCGGATATACCGCGCGGTGGGGCGCAGACGCTTCGGCGGGCTGCCTGTGTGTGGTTGGGGAGCTGTGCATGAGCAGCGTTATCTTATCGCTGTTCACTCAAGCGTAGCTCCGCTTTCAACTGATGCCACTGCATTTGGGCGATGTCATGAACGGCTCCAAAATGCATGTTTCAGAATAAGCGCCTGCCAGCCCACTGACTGAATTGGAGGAGGAGGTGACACACACTTCCGAATCTCCGATGATGGCACTATGTTTCTTGCACATGCGTGCAGGCAAACATAAAAAGGACCGAAACCAGTACTGAACCCTGCAGTACCCCACTAGTAACCCCCCTTTCTTTGGAGTGGACTCCGTTTACTATTACCCTCTGTGTTCTGTTGTTCGGCCAATTTTTTACCCAGGCTACCACCCTGGGACCCGCTCCCAGGCTGGCTAATTTGTTTATTAATCTTTGTGTGGGACTGTGTCAAATGCCTTGCTAAAGTCTAGCTGGGCCATGTCCACAGCCCCTCCCTGGTCTACTACTTTGGTCACCCAGTCAAAGAAATCTGTTAGATTCATCTGACATGACTTTCCCTCTGTGAATCCATGATGCCTTGAGTCTTGTGCCCCACTGGCCTCTAGGTACTCAACAATTCTTTCTTTCAGAAGTGATTCTATCATTTTCCCTACCACTGAGGTCAGGCTAAAAGGTCTGTAGTTTCCTGCCTCTGCTTTGCTCCCACTTTTATGAAGAGGAATCACATCTACCCTCCTTCAGTCCTTAGGTACCACACCATCCTCCCATGATTTATTAAAAAGAGTAGTCAGTGGTGTTACTAGTTCATCCCTTAGTTAGTTCTCTTAGAATTCTGGGGTGAATCCCAGCAGGCCCCATTGCTTTATCCACCTTCAGTTTTAAGAGTTCTTTCAGAACCCTTTCTTCTGTGAAAGGACTAATATCAACTCCCTTATCCAGAGTCCTTCTATTGACTGGTTTAGGTACCTCCCCCTGCTTTTCCATTGTGAATACTGAGCAGAAGTATTTGTTCAGTATCCCTGCTTTTTCACTGTCACTCTCTGCCCAACCAACTTCCTCTTTATTCAGCCTCAGTATCCCTGCCTTAGTCTTTCTTCACTCCCTAATTTACCCATAACATGTTTTATCCCCATTCTTAACTGAGTTGGCTGTCATTTCCTCTGTTTGGGCCTTTGCTATTCTGACTGCCTTCCCCGCTTCCTTCTGCTTTAACTGGTACAGTTCTCTGTCCTGCTCCTTCTTTGTTTCCTTATACTTCCTGAATGCTATCTTTTTCTCCCTAACCTTCCCTGCCACCTCTTTTTAGAACCACAGTGTTTTTTTCTTTCATTTTGATTTGTGTATTTGCTTCACACAAAGGCTTGTTGCCTCTGTGATAGCAGTTTTGATGTTTACCCATGGTTCCTCCACTCCTCCTCCTTCTTGCCTGCTTGCTGGTACTCTTATAAGGCACTCTCCTATTTTGACAGCCAGCCCTCCTAAAGTCTAGTACCCTCACTTTTGTATGGCTTGATTCTGAGGCTGCATTTGTCGTGAACCACACTGTTTGGTGGTCACTTGTTCCCAGATGGCTCTGCACTTCTAGATCTGAGATCCTCTCTCCATCCCCATTTGAGAGTACCTGGTCTAAGATTGCTCCCTCCTGAGTGGGTTCCAACACAAGCTGTCTGAGGCGTGCCCCCCCCAAAGGGGAGCAATGAGAGATGGGGGGGGTAGGGCTGAAAGGCAGAGAATCGGAAAAGGGGGAGGAGCTCCAGGAAGGAAACAGCAGGGGAATCACAGGGAGACATATACCCCTTCTTCACATATGTATCTACGGGTTCGGGGAAGGATGACGTTACCTGGCACAAGAGACCTAGGTTTGGCTACTCTGCACAGGGGCACCCAAGTAAATCCAACTACAGGAAGCAATAATTGTAATGTCCAGAACCAGAATTGGGATTTTTCAGTATGGCTTTATTTATTAACTCACTGAACATAAACAAAGCACTGCATGGCCCCCCAAAGGGCTACATTACTGTAATGCAGATTAGAGGTTAAACACAGCGGTCCATTTGAGGAATGAACACATTACTACAGATGTCTGGCTTTGGACCCACCAGGCACTCAGCCTGGACTTTGCATGCACATTGGATACATAACCCAACTGGCCCGGCTCCTGCCGTCACTCGACTGACGTCCACTTGGTGAATGAACCCAAACTTTACTTGGAAAGACATCCCATCAAACAAGGAGGCTCCCAAACTGTGGCTCCTCACACCACTTGAAGTCTGCGACTCTTAGAGAGATTTGTTTTCGTACTTCCAATCGAAACTCCCATCAAAAAAGGAGACTCCCATCCAACAAGAAGTAATTTTCCCATCCTGTGGCTCCCCACACCACTTAGAGTCTGCGACTCCTAGAGAGATTTTCAAGTTGCGACCCACGTCTGGGTACCCACCCCATCACTGGCCAAGTACATGAGGCAAGTAGCAAAAAACCTGGTTACTAAAAATGGGGGGTTTTCCCACCTCCAGCTCCCACAACCCATACCCCACCATTTCTCTGGACACACAGAAAACTTGAGACTTTAAAATGTAGATTGAACGGTGGATGACCTGAAGCACCCCCTCTACAGCAAACTTTAAATCCATTTAAAACTTTAAACAGTTGACTGCTGTATTTGCTTGTCCTAGTTGACATAGTCCTCCCAAATAGCAGTCCCCAATACTTGAAATCCAACTGAAGAAAACAAGATGTTTGCCCCTTCCAATGGAGCCAAACACTCACCCATTCGTTGCAGGTGCCCCACAGGCGAAGTACTGTAACCTTTGCTGTTATACATGAACAGACTGAAATTAAATCAGGCAGCTTCCTTCCCAGGGTGGGAGAAAGGGGATTGCCCCCTGGAACCCACAGAGAACTTTACTCCCCCCCAGAGGGAGGGGGGCACTGAGACCGGGGGAGTGGTCTCCACCACTTTAAAAAGGTAAAATACAGGAACACTTCCTTTTTTCTGAGTGAGAAATCACAGTGCACACTAATGCTTCCTTCTTGCTTAAGGACAAACGGAAGACTCCCTTTGAATTTCCCAAAGTTCTAAACTTCACTCTCTGAGCTGAAGATTCCAAATGTGGCTCATGCAGCTGCGACAGTTCTGTTATGATGTCATCTCTCAAATTTCAGCTGTGACTGAGGACAGAGTGAGACAGTGTGAAACCCATTTAACTGGAGTTTCACAAGCTGCCTTCCCTGCCTACCACTAGGTCTTACTGGGATTCTAGTAACCCCGGGTAACAAAGGGGTTACACTCGCCCTTGACCAGGAAAATGACTGTCCCCAGTCATTATGCATCCGGCCTTAGGCCATCCCACCCTATGTGCTACCTGCGGAGGGGGGTGATCAGGCCCCCCCTCCTACCATGTGCAAGCACAGGTAGGCAACACTAAGGGCCTAGAGGCCTATAGCTGACATGTCAGCCTCTACTCTATCCACTTACTATGGACACCTAGTGGCTCTGGTAGAACCATCCAGAGCATAGCCCTGATAGATCAGCACTGCGGCCCCTACTGCAGGTCAGGGCCACAGCCTGTCCATCCTCCCTAACCCTCTAGGGAAAACCTATCTGCCTCTACATAACATCCCAAACAAAAACAAAACCCGGGGACCTCCCCAACCTTGGGCAGCCTGCAACTACAACCATTAGCAATAATAACACAGTACGTTTAAATTCTACACCATAAGCACTGACGAGGGACTCCGATGAGCCCCTCCTCCTCTTCTTGTCTTCTCTTCTGTCTTCCAGGAACACCTGTAAGAAAAGACAAAAACACAAAAAAAAACACATCCTAATCTGCATGTACAGTCTATCTAAACAACAACAATGACAACAACAACAACCCTTATCATACAGAAAAAGCACTGAACAATCCCAAAAAAGAAAAAGATTTAAAAAAAAAAAAAAAAAAAGGTAGAAAACAGTATTTACATTAAGTACAATGACATTGGTATCAATACACCTTTGGAGGGATGGAATGCCCTAAATGTCCGCTAGTGACTACAAGGCCGAAGGCCAGTCCATTAAAGTCTCTCCTGGGCGGAGCCCGTGAAGCATAGTTCTTTAAGGCAATAATCCGAAGGAGAGTCTTTCGGACAGTTCATACACTGTTTGAAGTCTGTAGTGTAGGTGTTATTGCAATGTCATAAAGATTGAATAAAAGGGTTTTGTGGACTTACCAGCCTCTTGAAGTATTCGGACATCACAAACCTGGTCCTTCCAAGACTCTCCTCTGGCAGCATTTCTTCTGATACAGCTGGGCGGACATCTTCCGGGAACCCACAGGAGTGCACATCTGGAAACAGCTGAGCTGATGTCATAACTGGAGAAGGAACCTTAGAACAGGAACAAAAAGAGAAACAGCTGGTCCGGCGTCATCCGATTACCAGGCGATGAACAGGAAAACAGCTGGGATGGTGTCCTCTCTGGATCTGAAGTCATCTGGTGGTACCAGTAGATGGTTGCTGAATAGGGCAGTACACTGTGGACTGAAGAACATGGGGCACCTGATTTCTTGTTTATTCATATTGGCAGTTCAATAAGGGCACTTCACAGTCTAGATGTGGCAGTATTGACTACCACTGCTCGGCTCTCCATTTTGTAGGCACGGGCTTAATTACTGGGAGGTCCTTGCACTGAGGCCAATAGTAGAGGGGGGGTCAGGGGCTTGAATTATTACTCCATCTGGATGCACATAATTCACACAGTGGGAGACTTCGTGTCCCTCTCCGTCCACTATTCTCACTCTGTCCATAAACAGTGTCCTGCCTCTCTTCCACTGTGTATACTTTTCGTGGAACAGTCTATTCTTTACATGCTGGTTAGCCCCAGGATGCACATGTTTCATTGCTTCATCCCAGATCCAGGATTTCCTGCAGTTCTCAATCTCCTCCCAGACTCTCTGAGGAAAGGTAGGAAAGGTCATACCAAAGATTTCATTGGCCTTTCTATGAATCAGTCTCTCCTCTTTACTTGCTTTGGTCAATCTGAGACCGCTGGCCTGGCTTGGGGGTGGCCAGTCCTGGTTCTGCCAGCTTCGCGTCCTCAATGAAATTAAAAATGGATCCCTGACTTCTTCTTCTTCTGGTGAAGCCAGGGCAGTGGCATCACCACTTTCTTGAACACATTCCTCCGAGGCAAGATCTTGAGGCTGTATACCCGTTCCTTTCTCACAAGGCCACATAGGTTCCCCCCTCATCTTCCTCTTCACTGAGGATCTGAGCCCAGGAGTGAGCAGTAGTTCTCACCCCCGAGACTATCCATTCATCACTGGGAGCGGAGGTCGACACCTCCCATTCAAAGGCCTCCCGCATCTCATCTTCACCTTCGAGACTTGGGCTAGGGCCCCCACCCAGGGACTATTGATGCTTTATCTGAACTTGCTTTCTGAGATCCAGCATCCAATGCTTCAATTTCAGATTCAGTCTCTAATTCTGCACTCTCTAACTTTGTGCCACACTCCCCGAGGGACCTTCTCCACAGGCTCCGCCTGATGCTGCTGCCAACTGCAGATTCTTGAAGTTGTGTCCATGTGGGAGCCAAACGAATTTGAGGCACTTTATACAAGCATATTTTTGTAGACATCCAGCACAGTGAGGAATCATGAAGACATCCTTCCAGCACTCAAGCACATCTGGCAGACACGCACTGGATAATTAGGAATTGCCACATCAGGAGGAGTTGCCCTCTATAGCACCAATTTTCAATATCTCTCAATCTATTTACTGCTGCTGTTACTGCAACCCGGGCATGATCCAGGTAACGAGCTGGTCCTGAGGCCATAACTGCAGAAAAACAAATAAAAATTCACTGTAACTGAAAGTCCCACTTTAAATGAACACACTCTGTAGCTTTAAAATGGCTCCTCTGTTGCTGTGTTTACTTTACTATCCCACCCTGTAATGGCAGCTGCAGCACTCCTGTGCATCAACATTCAGACTCTGGGTCAAGCCACTGCACACCCGAGTTACATCAGCTACTAATAACTTTTATTTCAAACTGCACAACTTGCTCTGTCCTGGCTGTTCACACATTTACAGGATTTTCCTTGGACTTTTCACATGCTGGCAACATTCATTTAATTACTGTCCCTTTTAAAACTTCAGGTTTCAGCACAGGATTGCCTGCTTTTACTAGTGTTGCACTTATTTTACAACCCACAGTCTCTCTCTGGCAAAACTTTAAACTGAGGCTACTTTCATTGCTATGCACACATTTAATGGCTTTACAGACTTGCACTTGCTAGCAGGACATCACACAATCGCTTCTTTCAAAGCGACTACACAGCTACACACATTTTATATGGCATTCTCTGAAAATCATTGATTTGAGCAGTTTTAATCGTTTACTCACTGTTATTGTAGCAGATTGCTGCGATGGGGTAAAACGGCCTGCAGCCAGATTTTGAAGGCCTCAGATTGCAAACGGGCGGGCAGTCTCCGCGATTGTAGTATTAACCACACACTTCACTGATCCCATGATCAATAAGCGGGTTGAGCCTGATTTTTAACTGGAAAGTCACTTTTTTACTGTTTACAGCGCTTTGAACACTTCACGAATGCTCCTCCACTGCCAGTAGACGCACTACTCTCTGTCTCCCTCTCGAATGCTGAAGCAGACTCTGAAGAGCTGGCTGAGGGGCAGGACTAATGGCAAACTGACCAATCACATGACGCTATGCAAATGAGCCTCTTCTTCCTCACGAGGGCTCCTCTCCTCACAGCGATCATCGAGCAGGCAAATTTAAACTGAAAAGATGCACTTTTTTTTTTCAACTAACTCCACGGCGGGAGCCCATTTCAACCATGTGACATTGCCATTAACTCTGCAGTCTCTAGTATTGCACAGAAAGCATTTCCAACGTCCAGGGCATAATTTCTCTGTTGCTACCCCTAGTTTTCCACCTTTCCTTCACAGAACTTTATTTTAAAACTGACAACGCTGTAAACTATGTTGATGCAGGACAAGGACACACACTTTGGCTTTACAGCTCCTTGGTAAACAGTTGGCATTTTTAAACAGCAGCACAAGATTCACAGCACACAGCACACACTAGGGAAATTGCTTCAACTTTTTTGGGCTACCGACTGCCAGATAGCCAAAACGCTAGCCTACTTGCCCAAGCACCTTCCTTCCCAAACAAATCCAAAGCGGTGCCTCCATTTTTGTAACCCCTTCTTCACATATGTATCTACGGATTCGGGGAAGGATGAGGTTACCTGGCACAAGAGACCTAGGTTTGGCTACTCTGCACAGGGGCACCCAAGTAAATCCAACTACAGGAAGCAATAACTGTAATGTCCAGAACCAGAATTGAGATTTTTCAGTGTGGCTTTATTTATTAACTCACTGAACATAAACAAAGCACTGCATGGTCCCCCAAAGAGCTACGTTACTGTAATGCAGATTAGAGGTTAAACACAGCGGTCCATTTGAGGAATGAACACATTACTACAGATGTCTGGCTTTGGACCCACCAGGCCCTCAGCCCGGACTTTGCATGCGCATTGGATACATAGCCCGACTGGCCTGGCTCTCCCCTGCCAGCCACTCGACTGACGGTCCACTTGGCGAATGAACCCAAACTTTACTTGGAAAGACATCCCATCAAACAAGGAGGCTCCCAAACTGTGGCTCCCCACACTACTTGAAGTCTGCGACTCCTAGAGGGATTTGTTTTCATACTTCCAATCGAAACTCCCATCAAACAAGGAGACTCCCATCCAACAAGGAGTAATTTTCCCATCCTGTGGCTCCCCACACCACTTAGAGTCTGTGACTCCTAGAGAGATTTTCAAGTTGCGACCCACGTCTGGGTACCCACCCCATCACTGGCCAAGTGCAAGAGGCAAGTAGCAAAAACACAGAAGAAATCCGTAGAGGTGGACCTGGTTACTAAAGATGGGGGGGGTTTTCCCACCTCCAGCTCCCACAGCCCATACCCGGCCATTTCTCTGGACACACAGAAAACTTTAGGCTTTAAAATGTAGATTGAACGGTGGATGACCTGAAGCACCCCCTCTACAGCGAACTTTAAATCCATTTAAAACTTTAAACAGTTGACTGCTCTATTTGTTTGTCCTAGTTGACATAGTCCTCCCAAATAGCAGTCCCCAATACTTGAAATCCAACTGAAAAAAACAAGATGTTTGCCCCTTCCAATGGAGCCAAACACTCACCCATTCGTTGCAGGTGCCCCACAGGCGAAGTACTGTAACCTTTGCTGTTATACATGAACAGACTGAAATTAAATCAGGCAGCTTCCTTCCCAGGGTAGAGGAAGGGGGATTGCCCCTGGAACCCACAGAGAACTTTACTCCCCCCAGAGGGAGGGGGGCACTGAGACCGGGGGAGTGGTCTCCACCACTTTAAAAAGGTAAAATACAAGAACACTTCCTTTTTTCTGAGTGAGAAATCACAGTGCACACTAATGCTTCCTTCTTGCTTAAGGACAAATGGAAGACTCCCTTTGAATTTCCCAAAGTTCTAAACTTCACTCTCTGAGCTGAAGATTCCAAATGTGGCTCATGCAGCTGCGACAGTTCTATTATGATGTCATCTCTCAAGTCTCAGCTGTGACTGAGGACAGAGTGAGGCAGTGTGAAACCCATTTAACTGGAGTTTCACAAGCTGCCTTCCCTGCCTACCACTAGGTCTTACTGGGATTCTAGTAACCCCGGGTAACAAAGGGGTTGCAGACAGAATGCCACCAAACAATGTGCCCCTCACTTATCTTGGAGAACAGGCTCCTCATAGATGAATCCCACCATAGCCAAAGGCTCACGGTGTGACCTTGAGCAAGTTTCTAGACCTCCATGTGCTACAGTCCTCTGTGCTGTTAAAGTGGGTAGATGCGGGGAAACCACTGAATGCAGAATGTTGCAGTTCAGTTTGACTTACCTAGAAACATGCCGACACAGGGAAACAAGAATGACCCATAGTTCCCAAAGTTCTGTAGCCACCAGCTTAGTAAGCATAACCACGTAGTTCATCTCCTTGAGGCAGTCATACCCTTAGAACAGGGAAGGACTGGGTTTTCATGAGGGGAAACACAGACACAATTGCATGCTGCCAAAAAGGAGAAAAAAGTCCCACACTGGAAATGAGGGTGTGCAGGGCGGCTAGCCCACAATGCTTTAAACTGATGGCTACCTGTGCACTCACTGCTCCCAGAAAAATAAATCAGAGGTCATAAGAAAGTGAAATTGAAAGTGCAGTGCAGCGAGGAGAGGTACAAATGAAATGAACCCACAGCTCCAGCGCTGCAACTGCAAATGGAGGCTGCACTGGCATCTGCACTCACCAGGTAATGCACACACTGATCCAAAGAGGTCAAGACATGGTAACAGGACCAGAAGTAGGCCAACAGGAGATGCACCTGGCAGCATGCACAGATGCGGCAGTGGAGTGGTGTTGTGAAGGGCAGACAAACAGGCATATGGGGATGACGCCGCATCCAAAAGGGCAGGGAACAGTGGCCCCAGATGGAGAAGAAATAGCAAAAGAGGTATGGGGAAGGGAGGAGGGGAAATAGAAGCAAATGGTAGAAAGTGTGGGGGGGGGAGCCAAGAAGGGGAAATGGAGGACGCAGAGGAGCGGGAGGGAACACATGGGAAAAACAAAGAGCAGGGAGAGAAAGGGAAGGTAAGGAGGCTCAGTCTACGAGTCACGCAGGAGCCCAGGCACTGTGTTGCACAAAACGCTAAGCAGGTTGGCCTTTAAAAGGAATGTGGGAGGAGCTATTCCCCCACGTTGAACCTTGGGCTTTAGCCCTCCCAGTAATTGTCACAGGAAAAGCTCTGGTTATTTCATCCTTTTTCTTTGCTTCTGGCTTCTTTGCTTCTTTCTTTCTATCTCTCTTTGAATTTTTCTTTTCCTTTTCCTGATCTTTGTTCTTTTACTATGTGACTATTCACCTTCCTTTCCTGGTTCACTGTGAAATAGAGTCAAGCTATCTAGAAGAATCACTGGTGATGCCAATCTATTTCCTGTACAGCTCTTATACATTTATTCACTGTATGTAAAAAAACATACAAAATGAAAATAGAGTTAAGTTTTATAAGAGAAAAGTTTTTCATAAGTTATAATTTATTGCTGTATCTTTACTGAGGCTGGCCCTACTAATTGCTACTATATAGACTTAGCTAAATTCTAGATCAAACAAATCTAATTAACAGATCCTAATATGTCTGTTAACTGGTTCCTCAAAGATAAAATGTTATTTAGTGTTTCAAGTCAATCTACCCAAAAAAGCTACTTATTTTAATAAAGCTACTTAATTTGTTTTATCGTATGGTAACTTCCAAAAGAGGAGAAAAAAAATCATCCAAAACAATTTAAGCTATAACTTCTTAAAAGTTTTTTTTTTTTTTTGCTTCAATTTTCCAGGAATTTATGTGAGGATGAGCTTAATGATTCAGTAAAAATCACCTTCTTTAATTTCTGATGTAAAAGTTTGTATTGAATTTCAGGCACTTCTCTATTGCTTTGCCAGGAGCTTCTGCTCCAAGACCATTTAAATTTCTGGGTGCTATAGTGTCAGAAGCAGTTCCCACTCCATGAGTCTAATATTAGCCTTTAATTTTAGTTATACTCTGGGGTTTTACCCTATTTTTGTATTTAGCAAAAGTTTTTAGAGCACAGTGAATTGTGTCTTTTTGATCATGATACTAAATGCTGTGTCTTCTGCCTCTCGTAGGCAGAATAAAAAAATAAGTACAGTAGTTGCATGCAGCTACATTGCAATTACAATGCCATTACAGTGTTGTTATGCTGTAACAACAGTGTAGTTAACTGATACTTCCAGTGAATCAGTCTTTTTGAGGTTGCTTAATAAGCTCTGAATGAGATTCTGTTTCAGCTTCTCACTGCTGCAGCTTCTGCAACTGCCTCCATCTGATGCTGTGCACTTAGTGCCTATTTCAGTAGTCAGTAAATACCATGTCATCCGTCACTATGGTAGCCAAGGGATCCTGGCCTAATATCACTTTTTGTGGAAGATGCCAAACTCGAAAAGCACACGCAGTTTCAAAACTAGTTAAAAATCAGTTTATTTTTAATTTTATATAAATAGTTCAATCCACTTCACCAGTCAACCAAAGTCAACCACAGAATTAGACCAACTGTATATGTAAAAACAGCAACCCAGTCATCCAGTCTGCGGGTAATATAACAGCTTTATATTAGCTTTAAGACTTTGAACTTAACTTTATTTTTTTGCCAAATAATATTTAAAAAAAACAAAGATAAAAATAAGAATGCAAAAATACATTATACAGAAAACGAATGATAAAACACAAGAAAAAACAAAAAAGAGAATATATACCGTATCATACATAGAAACAGATATTGGTGTGAATCACAATTATATAGATCATATTAGCATATTTACGTACCCATTATATTTCTTATCTCAGAAATTAAGGAAACTATAATAAAAAACAGTTAACAGGTGAATTCATATTGTGTTACCATCTCCAAATTTTGAATATGATCTAAGTATTTGGAATTGTTTAAAGTAAGTATACTGTATATGTCAGGTCAGTGTTATTTATTATTAAGGTTTCCATAAAAAAAAACAACAACATTGGGGTCTTAACTAATGAGCTTAAAGGGAGAAGGTAATAATTTAACTATTCATTTCCAATTCTCAGAATTTACTTGAGGAGCAAGTATATTTTGACTTAACGATTTTTCAGTTACTACTGTATCTAAGAAAATGACATTCATTTTCTGTGTATCAATTTATTCTACCTTTTCCAAATTTCATTGACTTAAAATGAAACATTTAGCAATCTAGTTCTTATGGCATACATTTCCCCCCGTATTTTATTCAAATTCAACACTGATGTATCACTAACAATTAAATCTCTAGGGTTAATTGGATAGGTCTGCCCACGACTTATGTCAATTCTTTTGCAGTTATTTGCAAAAAAATATTGAATTTGGGGACATTGTCAAATATTGTGTAATATGTTTCCTTTTTCTTTACATCCATGCCGCCAATAGTGATCTTTTTCATAGCCCATTTTGTATAGACAGAAGGCATATAATAAGCTCTTATTTTGAATTGGATTGATTTGTTTTTGACAAATATATAATTTTGATCCATTAACTTCCAATATGTATGCCAATTATTTTCCAAAGTATAATCATTTAATTTGATATGCCATTTATTCTTTTTCTTGTATTTTCTTTCCTTTAGAGCTGTTTCATTTGTGCTTTTATCATTTTATCAAATCTACATAGACATTTTGTTTTGTAAAATTTAATGGGTATATCATCTTCTTTGTTGTCCCATTTTTGTGTTGAAGTTATAGTATATTTTTAGTATGTTTTATTACCACCAATTAATATTTATTTTATTATTAATTTATTTTAAAGTCAAGGGGCTGGATATTCAAAAGGGTTGCGCCAGCGCAAGTCAGAAAATGCACCATTCTGTGATATTCAGCAGGAGGCAGTTGTGCCACTGAAAACATGCTGAGCAACAGCGCGATGATAATGAAGGCATGCGCAACTGAAGAGGGAGGAACCATGCATAAAGGGCGCAGTGCGATGTTCAAAGACTTGCGCAATGCGCAACAGTGGAGCAGGCGGAAGTTGCGCCATAGCAGAAATGAGCCAAAATAAAAAGGAGCAAGGAAGAGGTGCAAGAATGCTACAGGGAAGCCACATGAGGCAGATGGAGAGACAGGCACAGAAAAGCAGCACAAAAGAGGGCAGGCCAGGGAAACCACACCACAGAAGAGGGGCACGGGAAGGTTTGTGGGGCCACACAAAGTAGAGACCAGTAGGTATACCTGATGCAGGGGAGGTAGCAGTCAGGACAGCGGGGGGAACAAAGCAACAGCTGCTGGGGGAATGCAAGCCAGGGACATGGCCAGTGCCACCTTCCACATGGATGCCATAATGAGGGGGTGAGAAGGCATGCAGCAGGGGACGTGGCTGTGAAGGGCCCATCGGCGGTATGCCCCCAACAGGCAGTACCGAGCCCACACCGGCTTTGAGCTGTATACAGATATCAAGATTGTGGGCCAGTACCACCTGAACAGGGAAATACTGAGGTGGCTCTGTGAGCTGTGCAGTGATATGATGCAGGCACCCACACAACGGAGTCATGCTCTGTCAGTGGAGACAAAGGTAACAGCCTGCATGTGCTTGCTCGCCACGGGTACCTTCCAGAGACCAACAGGGGACACCACAGGCATAACACAGTCAGTCACATCACACATCCTCACCCAATTCCTCAGTGCACTGCTGCAACATGCTGTGGAGTACATCCATTTCCCCAGCACTGCGGCGCAGCGCACAGCAAACATACAGGAGTTCCACAGGGTAGCACGTATGCCTGGCATGCCTGGGGTGATAGACTGCACCCATGTGGCCATATGCACACCACCTGGCCCCGAGGGTGCCACCTACATGAACCACAAGGAATATTCCATTGTCAACTGCCAGGTGGTGTGCGATGCCAGTGGGTGCATCATCAATGTCTGTGCCACGCACCTTGAGGGAGCACATGATTCTTTCATCTGGCACCAGCCAGCACTGTGCCACTGATTCAAGAGTGGGAACATCCCCACAGGTCATCTAGTGGGTGACTATGTATATAGAATTGACATATCGTGGACATGGGGGGGTATGACCAGAGGTGCCATGGGTGTGGCCTACAGGGCTTGGGGCAGTCTGAAGCTGAACATGACACTAACCTCCACTATCTTCACACAGGTGACAGTGGATACCCACTCCATCCCTAGCTGCTCACACCCTACCGGTGGCCCACAACCCCATCGCAGCAACGCTACAATGAGGCACATGCCACCACACACAATGTCATTGAGGTGTTCGGGATGCTGAAGGCATGTTTCCGTTGCCTGGACACCTCTGGCGGTGCCCTACAGTATAGCCCCTCAAAGGCCTGTGGGATATTTCTGGCCTGTTGCATCCTGCACAACATGGCCAAAGACTGTGGGATAGCCATACAGGTCAAAGAGGGGGACAGCGATGGGGACGACGGTGATGCCGGTGATGATGGGGATGGGCAGCCCCCCCTTGGCTGATAGGACCCCCGACTGATCCGGCTGGCACAGCTGCACCGGGACACCATCACAGAGGAGCACTTCAGCCAACACAGGTAAGTCACGGTGCCATGTGCAACCACCAGTGGCTAGGGCACAACCCACAGACACACATGGAAACACACCAGGGGTGCATGCTGGCAAGGGATGTGGCAGGGCACAGAACCACACATGCACACAACCAGGGAGGGGTGAACAGTAACACGCCACATGGACGGACACACACACACACGCACACACAATAGGCACAAAACATGCACAGGGGTCAGGTGCAAAGCCAAGATGGAATGCAAACACTAGCAACACACATGTCCACAGGCCACCACATCCACTGACTGTCCATGTGCATGTGTCAGATGCTGGGCACCATTGCACTTTGGTGTACAGTGCAATGCAGGCATCATCATGCACACGTACCTGTGGACAGCTGCCGGGAGAGTGTGCAGGTGGACCATGTGTCTGCATGCAGGGCCGGGCACCCACCCATGCACTGCCCACCGAAACACACAATGCACACAGGGCAGCACCAGACAGTGTCCATGCTGGGAGACAGATCAGTCTTGTGGCACAGTGTCACGTCTGCCTCAGATGCGTGGGCAGCCCCGCTGAGACCCAGCAGCACTGGCAGGCTGACCACGGGCCTCATGGGGTGGCACCGATGGTCCACCATGGGTTCCACTGCGTGAACACAACTGTGCCCACACAGGGGTCTGCAGCACACTGAACATTCCTGCACCAGGAGTGCTTGGGATGTCCACAGCTGAACTCGGCATCGACAGGGTGGGTGTCGCATGATGCCAGGAATGGGGAGTGGATAGCAAACTGCGAGGTGTGAGTGACGCATGGGCACCTGACTGTGTGCCCATTGTGGTCATAACAGCAATGAACACCTGTGCATGCCTGTCAATGGCAGCAGTCACATCCTCCCGCAAATTGTCAATCCGTGACAGGATCCTATTGGTGTCCCTGCTGCGTCACTCCTCGGTCTGCTCCAGAGCCACACACAGTGCCTCTATGGATATTGCAAGCCGCATCTGCTGCTGGACCGATGCCTGCAGTAGGCGGGTGTGCTCATCAAAGAGGTCGACTTCCACCTTGGCATCCAGTCCCTCAGGGTATGCAAGGGCCTGATGTTCAGCACCCCTTGAGGGTGGGCGCTGCTCACCAGGACCAGGTATGGGCAAGTCCACAGGCGGTGCACGGATGCCACCGCTGAACCCTGAACCCCCAGTCCCAGTGGGCAATTGCTGCTGCTGCCCCTCCACCTGCTGTGCCCAAGGGATCAGTTGTTCTGCTGCTGTGGCTGCAACGGTCCCACTGTCCTGACCAGCCACCGGTGCTGCCCCACTGGTGCTGACAGGCACAGCCTGGGACTGTGCTGACATGCTGGCACACACATCAGCACCAGCCAGGTCCATGGCCTGCTGTGTGTCCATTCCATGGCACACACGTGTCACTGCCCATGACGGTCGTGTCTTCATCATTGGTGCAGGTCTCGGCCCCAGCCACAGCCACAGCGGCTGACATCCTTGGATGCCAGAACATTGAGACACAGGAAGGGCTTCCCATACACCTGTCTCAATGACATCAGTATGGACAGCCAGGCGGCCCCACTGTTGCAATGCTCGACGTATACCTGTGGAGGTGGATGGTCCCTCCTCCAACTCCAGATGACTGTCTGCAGTGAACAGGCCCTCCACCGCTGACTCCTGCACATGTGCAGGATCTGTAACAGACAGAAAAGTCACGTTACTGCGTGTGACCTACCCTGCCCCCCATAGACAGACCATGACTTATCATGCAGTGACGGGCCACCACCCATCTGGAAGCCACCTCTTGGAACTCCCTCTGTGGCACTGTGGTGCATGCTTGCAGCAAGCCTGTCCTCTGCCGGTGTGAGCTACACCACCTCCAGCTGGCCCCTGCCTGTTGCAGCACTGCCGCCCTGATGGCAGCCACCTTCTCCTTCACCCTCCTCCTGTCAGTACCCATCTTCTTCTTACACTCCTGCATAGAGCGTTGGTGGCTGCCGTGCAGGTTGACGGCATGTGCCACCTCCTCCCATGCAGCAGCACGGGCCTGAGGGGTGCCCCGCTGTCCACTGAGCAGTGGCTCCTGATCAAGGTAGGCCTCGAAGAGTGCCTCCATCTCGGCCTTTGTGAAATTGGGCCTCCTCTTCTGCCCACCATCGTATTCCTCCTCACCCAGACCTTGCTCGGTCATTATTCAGCCTGTAAGGATGACAGTGGTTACCTGTGACTGTGCAGTACAAAGCATGTCCCTGGTACCACAGTCCAGACACCCACACAGCATGCAACTCACCAATAAACAGCAGTAACCGAATACGGCCACTGCAAAACATTGTCGCACCTATATAGCGCAATCCATGCAAATTAGGTGAGGAGCAACTTTAATTAGATGCAAATCACGCTGCTGCACCATTGAATGGCTGATTGGATGATTAGCATATGACGGCTGAATATCATGCCATTGCGCTATGCGCAATTGCGTTGAATGTGCTGAGCCAATGTCGCAGTTCTGTGGCATGCGTAGTACACCTCACTGCGCATGCCCAGGTAGCTGACGCAGGTGTCTGCCACGCTGATGATGTGCTGTGCGCAGTAGGCAATGCAGGGCATGGCCACCATTGTGCCAGTGGCGCTATAGCAAGGGTCACTACATGGCGCTGTGGCAATAGGCCTTCATAGGCACAATGGTACAACTGCGTGATAGTCCACTGTGGCGGTGGCACACAGGCAACCAATCACACTAGATGCATAGTCGTCCGATGGCGCTGTGCGTGGCCTTGTGCCAGAGACCCTTGACCCTGTGCCTGACCTTTGCCCCCTTGGCGCCATGCATCCGGCATGGCTGCACCTCTATCGCGCTGTTCAGTAACAGCGTGATAGGGAATGGCGGTGCTGTACCGCACAGCAGTGCACCATATTGCCTACTATACTGTTTGGGATGGTGCACAGGAGAGCCCCACAGTGGACTGCCATTGAGTTGGCAAACATTGTGGCCCTTGTGGAGCCATACCATGGGGCTCTGTTTGGGGAGGAGCCACTGGACAGGGCCAGGACCCAGGCCTGGCAGGAGGTGGCCACTGACCTTGTTGATGCCACTGGAAGAAGGAGGACCACAGAGCAGTGCAGGCACCATTATGGGGACCTCAGGAGGAAGGAGCCAGAGCTACTTGCCCGTCTGTGGTTGCATGCCAGGAGGGGCATGATGCCTCATCCAGATGGGTGATATGTCTACACACTTGTATTGTCCATATGGGTAACACTGTCTTATGTGTCCAGCACATAGGGGAGGGATAGTCTAGAGTTGGCTGTGGCGGTGTTTACAGGGTATGGGTAGGTGGGTCTGGCTGGGTGAGTGGGCACACACATTGGGGCAGGGGGACTTTGCTTTGGGATTGTACTGATGTTTTTCTCTCCTTGTTTCCCCCACAGACGTGGATGAGTGACGGCGGCTGGGGGAGCAGCAGTGGAGGGAGGAGGAGGCAGCGCCCAGGAGAGTCAGGGACCAGCACCACCGACATCACCGGCCTGATGAGGGTGAGTGCCATTACATCATGATTACTACTGCATGCTGTGTAACAGGGTGGGAAGCAGGGCATGGCCACCATCCATGGACACCACTGCCATGCACGCAACTTGTGACAGTCAGCACTGTCCAGTGGCACTGCATGTCTGGGAGTGCGTCAGTGGTGGTCCATGCATGCACTGGGCACATGGCTGTGGCACTGCCTGCACACTGCATAGCCACGTTACTGCACGGCCTTGGTGGTGCTGTGCAGGACATGGGTGGTGGGTGTGTGCAGTGGTCCACATAGCTGTTGCTGCCTGGATGGGCAGGTCTTGTGGACATGGTCACTGTGGGTGGGTTCACACCATCACAGGGGCATGGCACATGGCTGTATGCCATGCATAATGGGTGGGCTGCAGGGGGATGGACAGTCACACCTATTGACTCTGATCCCTCATCCTAGGTGACTGGCGACTCCTGCAGATACAGCAGACTATTCAGGAGCTGCTGCGGGTGGCAAATCTTGCAAGACATGCACCAACATGGGGTCAGGAGGAGGAGGAGGCCAAGATGACAGCACCAAGAGGAGGAGGACCAGGCTGGTCATTGATGTCCCCATGCACACCGAATAACACCTTTCCCCCTTTGACCCACCCTCACACCCCATCTTCCCTCTTCCATATGTTCACTCCTGCCCCTTACCCACCCCCACCTTGTTTCTTTCCCTCCCCCCCCATATGTACATAGTTATGTATATAGTTTTGTTTAATATGTTGCAATATAATTATTTTGATATGAATACTGTGGTGGTCTCTGATTTGCAGCTGGCTATAGGTGCTCAGCTGCAGTGGTGTGCATGGCATCTGGGGTGGTGCAGTCATGGGTATGTGTGTATGTGCATGGGGAAGTGTCTATGGTGTGGGAGTAGCTATCAGTCAGTGTCTGTGGTGTGTGTGCTGTTCCCTGTGCATTGGATGACTGTGTGCAATGGTCCATGGTGCATGCTGTGTGTCCATTGTGCCCCTGTCAACCCCATCCTTGGCCTGTGCAGCTGACATCCTTGCATGTATGTGGCCTGCAAGGTCTGCTGCCATGTCAGTAGTGGCTGTCCATGCAGGGCAGCCACTGTAACCGTCACAATGCTGGGTTGCCTCCTGTCACTGGTGTGGTGCATGTTTGCCTCAGGTGACACTGTGGCCTATGCAGTTGTTGTCCCACCTCCATGCTGTGGCTTGTGTGTGTTGCAGGGGCTGTGCATCACTGTCTGTGACTTGTGCTTCAGGCATATGATGGTGGCATATGGGTCCACAGTGCCTGCACAGGGTGGGTGTCACTCCTGTGCCATGGAGGACTGCAGGCTGTGTGTGCTCAGTTTCCATGGGCCCACACTGGGGGCTTAGTTGCCACACTACTGCGTCCCTGTGTTATTGTCCCCTTGGGTATGGGTGTGTGTTGCCCCTGCACTGTGTTACATCCGATTGTGATGCATGTTTCCACGCACCACTGTGGGTGTCTGTGCTGGCTGTTGTGGCTAGTGGTGGGTCAGGATGTGTCACTTCTCTACTGTGCAGGGTGCTGTATCAATGGTGGTGGTGTCAGGGGCATGCCCTTTCCCATGTGGGGTACCTCTTGTGCCGATGCATGGTCGGTCTCTCAGCTGTGCCTCAGGGGGATTGTGCGTGTTGGCACTGTGTCTGCCATTATTGCATTGCCGTGTGCTGCCACCCACTGCTGGGTGCTCATGGTGGGGCTGGCTTGTATGGTTCTGTGGTACATGAGGTTGTAGTGTGACAGTGGGGGTGGTGGTATGCATGGGGTTTCCTACAGTGGTGGTCACTGCTCATGGGGGGTGTCTGGGGGTCATGGTGCAGGGTGTGCTGTACACTGGGGGGGCTGGTGTGGCACGGGGTGGCCCGCCTTCCTTGTGTGACAGTCTCAGCTTGCCAGTGGGTGTGCTGGGGCACCATGGCTCAGCTGTGCATTGTTTGCTTGTCCCCATGGGCCAGTGGATATTCCAGCCCTTCTCCAGTTGTGCTGTGCTTGGGGTGTGGGGGCAATGTCAGTTCTGCTGCGTGTTCCTGTGCCCATCTGTGGCATGGGTGGTGGGCCCCTATCTCCCTAGTTGTGCAGTTACATTGCTCTGCTGCTGGGGGGCTGCCTGCTTGTGCTATGGCGCCTCTGGGCTGCTCAGCTGGACATCCCTTGTTGCGCCATAGCGCATCATATCTGCTCAGCTTCCCTTCCCTAGTTGCGCTATGACACAGGTTGTGCGATATTCAGATGTTAGCTGTTGGCTCAATTTGGCTGGCTTCTTTTTTGAATATTGCATCTATTGCACATGGGTGCAATGGACTTGTGCTTGCTCCTGCTATTGCGCACTTTTTGGGTGCAGTTTGAATATCCAGCCCAATAAGCCTTCTGAATTTAGCAATTGGTGCCACTGATATATGTTTCCATTTTGGTTTTTATCAGTCAGTTACTGTACCCGTTTTTTTTTCTTTCCAAGATTGTACAATTTTTTTTTAGAAAACAACATGGCAGCTTTTATATTAATTTCCATAGGTTTCTCTTTATGCCTGTTATTATATACTTTTGGCAAATATATCAATCCAGAATTTCTAAAATTTGTTTTTTATTTTGTATTATAATATTTTTGTTTCAGATTGAAATCTAATTTATCTGTTGAGCATGCAGAATTTATACCCATTTTTGTACTAAATATGACCCATATGGGTTGAGGAAATCTAACCCCCTTCCTTCCTAGCCAGGTAAAATGTTGCCCAAGCAATTCTTGGGGATCCTCCTTTACACAGGCATTTCTGAAATATATTTTTCCTCCTCACCACAGGCATTTCTTAAATATATTTTTGAATTTTATTTTTCTAAATGTGTGACCAAAATACCCTTTTATAGCTTGATAAACATAAAAGATGTGGTAACACCATCATTTTAATGGCTCTATGTGGCCCCATAATGATAAGTTTAGCTTTTTTTTCTATTAGTATTTTTACTTTATTATATGTACCGTGCATATTTATCTTTGCTGTCTTATCTAGGTCATTTGTTAATCTGATTCCTAGATAGGGAATTTTGTATTGAATGTCTGAAATTACTAGTTTTTTTTTTAATGGTATCACAAGTAATCTAAGTGTTACACCTGTAAACAAGCTTTCAGCTTAATGTGTCTCTCCTGGTTAAACAATTGGGGGAAAAATGATTTTGCTTTGTTAAAGTCTATATCCTGCCAAATGTCTGAAACTTTCAAGTTCTTCCATTAACTGGGTATCTGATGACAAAGGATTATTCATAAGTGCAGGTCCTCAAAGGACACTAACTGGATTAACATTCAACTGGTTAAGGACTTCTGCACTCTACAGTACTGGTTGCTGAAGGAGAAACTCATTCTTAATACAAAGAAAACCAAGGCTGTGTTATTTGGTAGTAAGAAACTGGATCTGGTAAAACACCACTTACACAATCTATCCACCATCAGTGGTTCTAATCTAGAGGTCATGCAATGATTAAAATATATAGGGATGGTTTTAGATCAAAACATGTCCCTTGAATCTTATGCAGAGGTAATGACCAAAACCCTAAACCAAAAAGCTCAACTTTCTATACAGGCTTGCCCCCTTCTCTTCATCCCTACTCATTTGGCAGTAGCAAACTCTAATCTGCTACCTGTCCTGTTCTATGGCTCCATGGTAATGCAATCTGCCTGCAAATCCATTTTCTCTAGATTAAAAATCCTTTATAATAGAATTGTGTGCTTTGCTGCTGGTGCACAATCCAGGGATCACCACTGGGGGTGCTTTCCCATCTAGTGTGGTCCTTCTTTGAAACAAGACTGTGCAATTCCCTATATTAACTGACTTTTAAATTGCTGAAACCTTCTGCTCCTCCCCAAGCTTAGCCTCTTTAATTCAGCCCAGGCAGCATGTCAAGTCCTTCACATCTGTCAACAGTCCCCTGTTGGACATCCCTAGTGTTTGTTCTGCAGTTGGTAGTAGGCCTTTTTCCTTCTCAGCTCCTTAACTGTGGAACTCCCTACCATAAGAGCTTTATTTCTCCTGTAACATCACTCTGTTTAAGAAGAGAGTTAAAGCACTTACCTGGGGTCCAACACCTTGCTGCTGCAAACCCTGATTCATACTGACTCTTTCTGACCTCTCCTTATTATATCCTTGCATAACTGTATCTGTGCATACTTATGTAATTTTGATCTTATTTAAGTGAATTGAACAGGCTACATGGTTTAGTTACCTACTTCTGTATATGATGGTTGTTTCCTCCAAACCCTGTACACTTTGTTATTCAATATTCTCTCATTGTATTGCATCTAATATCTTCTTCTCCTTGTAATTTTGACTCCTGTATTTGACTATATTTGATGTATTGTTTTTTTTTTCCTGGAATATGTAATTAATTCCTGATCACCCCTAAAAAAAGGACTCTATTGTCTCAGTGGGTTAACCCAGTCACAAAAATTCAAATAAATAAGCAAGTAAAATAATAAATTCTTTAGTACCATGCTTAACACCATGAATTTCTGATTTCTTCTAATATGATTTAATAGTGTTTCCAATGCAAATATTAAAAATAGGAGATAATAGGCAACCTTGCCTTACTCTGTTAGGCATCAGAAGTGGTGTAGTAAGGTAGTTATTAATATTGAAAATGGCAATCACGTTGAATAAAACTGTTTAATTATACTCAAATATGATTGGGGAATTCCCATGTTTTCCAAGCATAGTATCATAAAGTCCCATCTCTTAAGATCAGAGGCCTTGGTCACATCCAGTGCTGTTGCCAAAGATTCTTCTTCCTTATGTCTAGCTTCTTTAATAAGGTACTGGATACGAGCAAAGTCCTTGTATGAAACCTGATTGATCAAGAGTTATTACATTAGTTATTTTGGTTTCTGTTCTAATACTGTCGCTAAGATTTTGTAATCTAGATTTAGTAGTGCAGCGGGCCGGTAGTTTTCAGGTAAAGTATTATCCTTATTCATCTTGGCCAATAGCATTACTGGAGCCTCTAACATGGATGATGATTGTAGTTTATGATTAGTTATTAGCTAGCTCATTAATTAACAGTTTCAGCTAGGGAATAAGTAATTCTTTAAATGCTATATAGAATTCTGCAGTATGTCCATCGTTACCAAGCAGTTTTTCTTTTAAAATTGATTATAACTTAATTTAATTCTTTTTTATGAAAAGTTAAGTAATCGAAGTTCCTCTTTATAAAGAAAACTCTCCTATAAATTATTTTTTCTCATGTTGGGGTATTGTATTTTTCTCCTGCTCTACAGTATTGTAATATTCAATAAAAAGTTTCAAACTTTTTTAAAATCTTTTGTATGATATAATCCCTGACTATCCTTTTAATGTATGATGATATTTCTTAGTCTATGCTTTTTTAACATATGTGTTGCAAATCTACCCTGTTTGTCAACATTAAAATGGAAATTTGTCCCAAGGGTTTTAATATATTTTGCTACTTGATTGTTAATTTTATCTTGAAATGTTTTTGTCAGTACATGTTTCTGTTCTATAAGTTCCACTTGTCCCTTTATGATTTTTGGACCTATCTCTGTTTTTTCCTCCTCTAATTCATTTATGATTTTTTGTTTTCTTTTATTTTTTGTTTATTTTGTATTAAGTAATGTGTGCATGGAGACTAACTTTAAAGGGACACTGTCAACCCCCTTAGGTATCAAAGTGTCCCTAGTTAAAAAAAAAAACATTTTATGATTACCAACATTCTGTAAAGATTACTGATGTAGCTGGTAGTTTGATTCTGACTCTTTTTTCTTTTAAAAAGTGAAAAACAGACTGCCCACCATACTGGTGTTACCACACAAACACAGATTTGTTTACATTCCTTGATCAGCCCAACTGCATCTTTTCTGGACTTGGGAACACCCACAACACAGTCTAGCCCTTCATGGTGAAAGTTTAGAAGGCTACTGTCTCATGAGTAAATTCACTGTTTGGGGGTGTTTCTAATGCTCAGGAAGCACACAGTAAGAACAGATCCAGCACTGTAAACAAAACAAGGTTGTTTATAAATATACATTAGCATGCATTTCGGCTCTACTAAACAAGGAGACAGACAAAACAAACAGCAACAACAATGAATTTTAGAGAAGGTAAGAAATCATAAAATGTAGGGTTTGAACTAGAAATAATATGATGAAAAACAGGGTGACAGTGTCCCTTTAAACACGTCCCATAATTAAGTATTTTTTTTAGTCTCCATTATAATTATGAAACCAGAAGTCCCTAATAGCTAATGCTACAATTTTTTTTATAAAGATTTGATCTTATAATAATTCATTTGGGAATCTCCATAGGAAATTTCTGATTCGAGATATTGTTGGTATCCATTTGAGTAAAATCATAACATGATTTGATGTACATATTGGTAATATCTCACTAGTTTTCATATTCATAAATATAGAACCTGAATGCAGAATGAATACAATCCAATCTAGAAAAAGAATGTGTGGTTTAAAATAATAAGAATTTTTTTTTCTCTTTATTTTGCTCTCTCCAGATGTCTAATTGGTGGTCCACCAAAAAATATTTAAAATAGATGCAGGTTTTCTTATCTTGTTCTGTAGGGACATATGTCTTATCAACAGTTGGAACTGCATAAACATTGAAATCTCCACCCATTATTATGTCACCATCCCCTAAATGAACTATACCTTTAATTACAGTATATTAGCCAACATCATTGGCTAATCTATAAACAGAGAATATATAGATGTCAAAAGTGTATGTTGGACCATAAGCTCAGCCTTGATCATTATTATTCTTCTACCTTTGTTGTCCAAGAATACGTCTTTAAAATGAACCCATGTAGGGGGTCATTCATTTGATCTGATCTTTCTTTTAGGTATGGAGATTGCTGATCTGGGAGTGGAACCAATCAGCTGGTCTGACTATCACACCATAAGGTTCAGCTTCAGGGCCCCCCAATGGTCTGCCCCTACAGAGATGGTTCAGTACCACCCTTTAAGGGAGGTTAACCCTAGTGACCTATCGGTGGTATTGGACCTATTGGCCTTGTCAGGTGAATGCATGAGTCCAGACAATCTCATAATAGCCTATAATAAGGCTGTGGGAGATGCTCTGGACAAGATTGCTCCTGTTCATGTTCAGCCTCTCACTCTTCATCCAAGGAGTCCTTGGTTTGATGGCTCCTTGAAGGAGTTGAGGCGAGTTGGCCGAAGGATGGAGAGGTCCTGGTGGAAGTCCAGCCTTGATGCTGATAAGCTTAGGTTGATGGCACATTATGATGGCTATCAATCAGAAATCACCTGTAAGAAGGCAGAATTCCTGTCCAGGGAGATTTCTGCTCCACAGAATCAACTGGCTCAGCTCTTCCGGACTGTTGACAGATTGTGCAATCCAATCTGTCTCTAGCCCAGAGAAGCTTTTTCTCAGCTGAGATGTGAAGAGTTCACTCAATTCTTTGCAGATAAGGTCACCAGTATCAGGTCTGGCATCGGTCTGACCTCTCCCATGAGGGATTGCAGTGGTCGACAGGAAGTGGCATGCACTCGGTCTGTCTGGTCAGATTTTCACCGGCCAGAGTTCAGTGACATTGTGAAGATCATCCAAACATTGCATCCAACCAGTTGTAGTTCAGATACGGGCCCTACACCCCTCTTAGTGGATGTGTAGATGTTATCTGCCCGATCCTTGCTGACATTGTCTGGAAATCCTTTGGGGGGTCTTTCTTGACCCCCTCAAGGAGGCAGTCATTCAACCACTCCTTAAAAAAACATCTTTGATTCCAGACTGTCTAGCTAACTGCTGACCTATCTCTAACCTGCCATTTGTTGGTAAGGTTATTGAAAAAGTGGTTGCTCTGCAATTGGATGATCATCTTGCAACTCACAATGTCTATGATACTCTCCAGTCTGGTTTTAGGAAGAAGCATAGCATGGAGACTGCTCTTGCCCAAGTACTGAATGACTTCCTAATGGCCAGAGATCAAAAGGCATGTACCATTCTGGTCCTTCTTGACCTCTCTGCCGCATTTGACACTGTAGACCATGGTGTGCTATTGGAGCACCTGCGGCTTTTTTGTGGGCTGTCTGGTACAGTCCTTAAATGGTTCCATTCATAACTCATGGGCAGGTTTCAGAGAGTTGCCACTGGAATCTATTCCTCTGGTGCTCACTCCCTGCCTTGTGGGGTGCCACAGGGTTCCATTTTGACCCCCATGTTGTTTACAGTGTATATGCTGCCATTGAGAGATATCATCAGGTGATACAGTCTGAGTTTTCACTGCTATGCAGATGATACTCAGCTGTATATATCCTTTCTGTCCAGACAGAATGATGCACTCTCCATGTTAAATAATTGCCTTACTGAGATCAGATCCTGGATGAGTTCCAGCTGGCTGAGATTGAATCCAAATAAGACTGAAATGCTGGTAGTGGACCCAGGTCATCTGGTGGTGGGTTTGAGAGCTGGACAACCATCAGGTTTGTTACTTGGTGGTATGTCCAGAAGAGAGCAACTAAAATGGTGCAGGGTCTGCACCAGAAGACATATGAAGAGAAACTTAAGGAGCTTAATATGTATAGTCTTGAGGAAAGGAGGGAGAGGGGGGACATGATAGAAACTTTCAAGTACCTCAAGGGAATCAACAAAGTCCAAGATGGTAGCATCTTTCCAAAAAAAGAGGTGTGCAAGAACAAGAGGGCACAATTTGAAGATGGGGGGGGCGGCTCAGAGGTAATTTAATGAAGTATTTTTCCAGAGAGGTTGTGGATGCATGGAACGGCCTTCTGGAGGAGGTTGTGGAGTCAAAAACAGTGGTAGAATTCAAGCATGCATGGGACAGTCATAAGGCAATTCTAGGGGTGGGGGTAGGAAGAAGTAGGCTGCTGGTTAACTAGGATCTGCAGCTTATCCATTAGGTAGGGAAATGGGAAGACTGGGTGGGCCAAGCAGTCCTTATCTGCCATCAAATTCTATGTTTCTATGTCACTCACTACCTCAGATCGGGTGTGTAGCCTGGGTGTTATTTTTGATGATGGTCTGACTCTAAAATCTCAGGTGTCAGCTGTCGTCAAATCCTCTTTTTTTATCATCAGAGGAATATCACCTGGGTGAAACACCTGGTTCATCCAGATGATCTTCCAACATTGGTCCATGCCTTTGTCACTACCCATCTTGATTACTGCAACTCCCTCTACCTAGGGCTACAAGAGGTTGATATCTGCTGTTTGCAGCTGGTGCAGAATGCGGTGGCCAGGCTTTTGACTAGGACTTCTAGAACCAGTCATATTACACCTGTGCTCTGCGAGCTGCACTGGCTGCCTGTTCAGTGGCGGATCAATTTTAAGGTTGGCTTGCTAACCTTTAAAGCCCTACATGATCAGGGACCCGGGTTACCAGCAAGATCTCCTGGTACCCTACTGGCCCCTCCATCCTCTCTGATCCACCGACGAGGGATTGCTGGAGATTCCCAGGGCACGACTGAAGACATCTAGTTCTCGTGCCTTCTCTTTTTCAACTCCAACCCTGTGGAATTCTCTACCTCGTCAGTTAAGAGAATGCCCAACCATCGGTAGATTTAAAATTGAGTTAAAAACATATTTATTTAACTTAGCCTTCCCTAGTTATGGATGATTTGTTTTAAATGCCTGTTTTAATTCTATTTATATTTGACACATTTGGTTTTATGTACAGCACCTTGGTTTTGAAAGACGCTATAAAAATAAAGTTGATTTGATTAGATTTGATGAAAATCTAACCCCTTCCTTAGTAATATTATGCAACCATGACTTTTATTGGTACCTATTGGTACCTATACTATGATAAACAGACTTAACCCATGCAGTTTTAAATTCTCCAATCTCAGATTGTTCCAGATGTGTCTCTTGTAGTAATAGAATCTGTTTTTTTTCTTTAGCATATGTTAAAAACTGATTTATTTTCCTCTGAGTATTTTCTTGGTTTATATTACAAGACCCAATTTTAATTTGTTCCTGGGTACCTCTTGTACTGTTCATATCAACCATAATTTCTTTTTGACCTTTCCCCTTTGTTTGACTTGCATAAACCTGTATTATTGAGTGCCCCTCCCCCCATTTTCCATATTTGAAGGTAATGGTAACAAATAATATAATAACCACTAAATAAAAAAAGCAAACAAATATAAAAGTAAAAACGAAACTCCTGTGCGGATAAAGATCTATCTTTATCATAATATGCCTAATTCAATATAAGCACAGCATGGCAAGTTCTAACCCTTAGCAGCAAAGACATTTAACCCCCTTCTCCCTCTTGAAGCTCAATTCTTTATCATCTCACATAAGTCAGTTTTACCCCAAAACTTTTACAATCCAAACACTTATTTCTGTTTTTCCCCCTCAGGAAAAACAAAAACATTAGTCAATCTATTGAGTATTATTAGGCTAGGACAATAAATACATTTATAAAAGGAGTCTGTATTTTCCATACCTCATACTAGGACTTACACCCCCATCACCTTGTTTGATCTTACCATAGACAAACTAGGGCTTTTCTTTTCCCGTTCCTTTACTCCTCCTCTTTTCCCTCTCTTTTTCCCTTACTCCCATCTTTTTCATCTTTCCCATTCAATACATTACATTTTTTTCTTGATATCAAAATAAATACATTAATAATGGAGATAATTGAGCTTTTATTTCATTCAAATGTTCAAACAGTTTTTCTGTCCATTTAGGAGCAACATTGTCTCCATAGTATTCGTGCTTTCCTGTCTCATTTACTGGGCAGGTATTTTCTATCAAACCATCATTTGTCTCATTACAGTGGGTAACTTCTTGTAAAATAACATCGTTTTTTTACCTGCATTATAGATGTTTCACCAGCTGGACCTTGTCCTGAATGTATAACAAGGGAGCTTGGAGCTGTGGAGAAACCCTCGGAATTATGCATTTTCCTTCTTCTATCAGTTTATATGTTGAAGTAGAAATAGGGACAGGATACTTAGGAATTTTGAAGTTTGTTTTTTCTTTTAATTTTTCTAGTGTTTCTGACCCAACCAGCACAGCATCTTTTGTCTTCCTGAAGTGATGTTCTGCAATATCTGTTGTTTTTGTAGTCTCAGTGGTCTCCATGGTCTCAGCAGTCTCACTTTCATAGGATTTATAAGATCATATTAAGTCAGCAGCTCTTAGCCATAATGACTTGTCTCTCTAGACATTAAAACCCACCCTGCCCCTTCTCTCCATAACCTTGTCCACTGCTGTCTTAAACTGAGTCATATTTGTACTCTGAACTACTTTATCCAGCAAGCCATTCCATTCTGCAACCACCCTCTGATTAAACCAATGACCTGTAGCATACCCCTTGTAATTCTCTCCCTTGAGTTTCAGGTTATGCCCTTTGATTTCTTTTCCACTTCCCTTCCTAACTAACCCTAAATATTCCCATAAATCCCTTTTTTGTTGAGCTTTATAGACTACACACAAGTCCCCTCTTAATCTTCTATACTGCAATGAGTACATACCTAATTCTCGCAGCTTGTCCACGTAGTTTATACCCTTTACACTTCTCATTATTTTGGTTGCCCTTCTTTGCAGTGACTCCAATCTTCTAATAAGCCCCTTACTACAAGGAGCCAAAACTGATGCAATATTCTACATAGAGCCTAACCAAATCTTTGTATAGTGGCACTATCGCCTCCTTATCCTGACTTCTTATGTTTCTGCCAATGCACCCTAGTACACTATTCCATTTGTTCATCGCTTCCTTACAATACCTGACAAATTTTAACATATTATTGATATAGACCCCCAAGTCCTTCTCCTCAGTGGCCATCAATTCCACTCCATTCAGATAGTACTGAGCCCTGAATTCCAGGGTAATTTAATTTTCACTTGTCTCCATATGTGGTTGTCTGTGCTAGAGGATTAGGGGCAAAATTCCTGGTATCACCTGACTTTTAGTGTAGAGCTGGAATATGCTTGTTTTCTGCAGTTGCTTCTGGGCTTTGACACACCTGCACCAAGACAAATTTTCATCCAGCATTACTGCTTTCGGCGTCAACATGGGGCTGAGTAAAGGGAAGGAGAAATGTAATATTGCTCAGTTCTTGTAAGCCACTCAGCTCCCTGTTATCATATATAATGAATGTTAATATGTCCTCTAGAGCCACTCTTTTATCCATTTTACTCCATGTGGCTCAGGAAAACAGCTGATCAACCCTGCGAGAATTAGCTGGAATTTCTTCAGTAAGCTTTTTCCACTTTTTCTTAGTGGATCTGGGATAAGGTCTGGAGTGAGACAGCTAAATGTCAATACAAACATTATGTCTCAAAATAGTTGAAGCATAGTCTGTATTATAGATTGAGGGAGTGCTCCTGACCAATCGGAGCACTCTTTTCCCCTATACATGAGCCACTCTTATTCTGTGAAAAGTGTCTCATGGGCAGATGCCCTGGAAACAGACAGGTTCCGAGAACAGTTTTAAAAAATATATTATTGATTGCGCTTGATCAATAATATATTAATACATCCCCTGTCACCACTCGTCCCTGAATTACAGTGATTTCACTTGCTTTCAGTTTGAGCCAGCTTCTCCTCACTGTTCTTGTTCCAGCTGAAGGTGCATGAAACCGCTCTTATACAGCAACGAGTGGCACCAGGGGATGTATTAACATATATAACACCACAGATCAGTGGAAATAGCGTTTTCCCTGGAGAAGTGTTCTTTTGTTGCCGTCGGTCTCAACAGGTGAAGTAAGCCCTAATCGCAGAAATGTTTATTTATTTATTGAAATGTTTCACCAGGAAGGCACACTGAGTGACAAGTCGCTCATCTCCTGGTGCAACTTGGGAGGAAGGGGTACAATAGGAATGAGACATTAAACATTCAAGTTACAAGATCAACATTAACATACAGTTGTAAGGCAGATATTACAAACAGTGTTGCACATAATAGGTAGAAAGAATGGACAATAATAAGTGCCGGGTTAATAAGTAAACAAGTACTTACATGAAAGAGAAGAGGGAAAGGAGAGGGAAGGGTTAGGTGGGTGGAGGGGCAAAAGTCATGTCCCTGGAGACCCCTTCAGGATGCGAGGAACCTTGCAAGGGGACTGGGGGAACCAGAGAGAAGCGGATAAGGCAGTGTCCCAGAGAGACCCTTTCAGGATGTGGGGAACCCTGCAAGGGGGCTGTGGGGCTAGATAGAAAGGGGGCTAGATAGAAAGGGGGATAAGGCTGTAGGAATTTAAAGAGGGAAGAAAAAGAAGGAAGAGATATAACTTAAATGCTAGGAGGGGGAATACGACCTAACCCAAGAGAGGACCCTTCAGGATGCAGGGTACCCTGCAAGGGAGTTGGGGGTTGGGAAAGGATAGTAGATAGAGATTAAGAGAGTGATAGGAGAGAGTGAGAATTGAACCCTTGAGGGGAAAAGAATTTGCACCTTTGGAGGGGGAATGGGCCTAATCAATAGTCCATCAGGATGCAACTGGACCCTGCTAGTAGTTATGGAAAGCCAAGACAGTGGCTAGCTAGAATAGGGAAGATATTCTAAGGTTCAGTTGGACCCCTTCAGGATGCTGAAAACCCTGCAAGGGGACTGTGATGGGCAGGGAGAAAGGAAGATGGGGAGGGGAAGGAGTGGAGACAAGACTAGGAGCAGTCGAACCCCCTCAGGATGCTAAGAACCCTGCAAGGGGGACTGCAAAGTCTAGAGAGAAAGGTAGATCAGGGAGGGGAAGGAGAGAAGACAAGTCTAGACCCAGTAGGGCCTCCTTCAGGGTGCTGAGAGCACTGCTAGGGGACTGCAAAGGCTAGAGGGACAGGTAGATGGGGTAGAGGGAAGAAGAGGAGACAAGCCTAGATGCAGTAGGACCCTTCAGGATGCTAAGCACCCTGCAAGAGGACTGCAAGTTGAGGGAGCTAGGAGAAATGGTGGGGGAAGGGAGTAGATGAGAGATACAGTACACGCCCCTTGGGGGGGTAGGAGAGGGACCCATGGAGAATATTCAGGGCTCCTTAAATTCAGTGAGAGCTCAAGGAAGGCCAGTAAGGGGGAGCAATTTGGGGGAAGTGCAAGACAGCTAGAAATTTGGGGAGTGGGTGTGCACAGAGTAAAATGAAGGTGACGGTAGAGGAGTAAGGTTTGTCCAGGGCTTAGAGGAGGGGAATTAAGGAGGGACATGGCAGGAGCAGCTAGGTGCAAGGTAATTATTGAGGGCTGAGCTGATGGAGTAGGTGGAGGAAGAGTGCCAGATTTGAGGTGAGAGGAAATTCCAGATTTTTTGGAGGTGGTGAGAGTAACCAGATTGGCTGATTTGGGTGGATCAATTGGGGACTACCAGTGTGTGGGAGTCGGTTGATCTAAGGGAATGGGAGGATACGGGGTGTTATAAAGGAGGAGGAGGTGAGGTAGGAAGGGAGCTCACCCAACCAGTGCTTGGAGGTGAATTTAGCACAGTGGTAGAGTCGCCTATTTATAAGTGAGGGGAAGAAAAGGGCATGATAAAGATCACAGTGGTGGGTGTAAGAGGGAGCATCCAGGGCAAAGTGGCAGAAGGAATTGAAGAGGGTGTCCAGTCTGGCCAGGGAGGATTTAGGGGCAATACCATAGACTACATCACAGTAGTTGAAAATGGGCAGTATCATCTTCTGAACAAGTTCATGCCTAGCCATTGGAGGGATACAATTACAGTTCCTGAACAGGGCACCAAGCTTGGGGTGCAGTTTTTTATGGATGCCGTCATTATAGACAGAGAGGTTTTGGTGCTGGTCCAACCAGACACCTAAGTACCTGAATGAGGATGTGTCCTCAAGTAAAGTCCAATCAAGGGTGTGGAAAGTGGATTGGAAGAGAAGCCTAGAGAGTCTCTGCCTTGTGCCAAAGGTCATGGAGACAGTCTTCTTGGCTTTGAGGAAAAGTTGATGGTTAGCAAACCAGAGCTGAACCTTGTCGAAGTCTTGTTGTAAGCTGGTTGTAACATCAGCAGGACAGGAGCCAGATGCATACAGGACTGTATCATTGGCAAACATATCTATAGCGAAGGAGGGGGAGCAAACAGAGGGAAGGTCATTTAAGAAGACGGAGAACAGAAAGGGCCCTAATACAGAGTCCTGGAGGACGCCAGTGCTAATCGGGAGGGAAGGGGAGGGAAGGGGAAGTGGTGTACAACATCTTAACTGATTGGGTTCTACCAGTAAGGTAGACCTTGAACCAGTTTGTGGCAGAGGGAGATAAGCCAGCTGCTGGGAGTGAGTCAAGGAGAAGGGAGTGAGAGATGGTGTCGAAGGCCTTGGCCAGGTCAACAAAAATGGTAGAGGTAATTTGTCCATTGTCCATCCCGGTTAGGACGGAGTCTGTGAGCCATAGGAGAGAGAGGTGGCGATTGAGTGCTTTTTCTGAAACCAGACTGGAAAGGGGTGAAAAAACAGGTGTCAGATAGAAAAGAGGTGAGTTGGGAGAAGACGATGTGTTCTTGAAGTTTGGCAAGGATAGGGAGGAAAGAAATAGGGTGATAGTTGCCAGGGCATGAGGATCACCCCTTTGGGTAAAGGGAGACCACTGATGTTTTCATGAAGAGGGGACCAAGGCAATAAAGAATGAGAGATTTAGGATTATTGAGAGGAAGTAGGTAATGGCTGAAGTGGAGAGAGAGGGAGAGGAGTTTTGGGTTGAGACCATCAGGGGAGGCGCCTTTGGAGGGGTTGATGGTGAGGAGGGCACTTAGGGCATCATTTGGGGTTACAGTAGTGAAAGAGACGGGGAGGTGGGAGGGTGGTGGAGGGGGCACACTGGTAGAGGGTAGGGACGGGGGATGGTTAGGAGGGGAGGGATTTCAGTAGCTCAGTGGCACAGGAGGTATAGTAGGAGTTAAATTCCACAGCTATGGCTGGTAGGTCAGACACTAGTGAGCGATTTACTTTAAGTACTGGGGGGTGGGGTGAGATGAGGGGGTAAATAGGGCATGGACCACCTTCCAGAACTCTAAATATGAAGTATTAGAGACTCAGACTGGGTAAATTATCAAAGAGAGTCACCAGTGTTTTTCCATAGTCAAAGGTTATTTCTACTTCATAAGCTTTTTAGCTTCAAGGTGGTCTCCTCATGGGAGAGCTCTTTTCCACAACTCACTCTACGTCTACCCCCAAGGCGATCTAACATAAACTTTTTAACTTTAACTTAACTTTAGCATTAGTTTTAAAATACATTTTGACATAAAATAATCACTTGGCAGCTACAAAGTAAAAAGATAAAGGATATCCATGCATATAAGTGTTTGAAAGTATTGTATGTTATTGTAAATAATCCTAGCTTTCTTTAGATTATACAGTTCTTTCTACCTGCCCTATTTGCCCTTTTTGTTAATGTCTGGCTAATAACATCTAACAATGGCAGATTTTAATTAGCTTTGTATGTTTATCCGAAGTATGTTGTCTCTGGAAAAACAAGATATTGATGCTCGATGCTTATAATGTATGGCGTGAGCTGCTTGATTTCCGTGCTCTCCATATAACACAAGTTGCTCAACCGTTCACTGCTCACTCACTTATACTCCCAGTATGCTCACTGGAACACCAGGAAAAGAACTACCGTATGAGTGGGAGCTGACTCAGTTTAAGTCGGCAACAAGTGCTGATACATGGCACTAACCTCAAGCAAGGGAGTCACTCCACTGATAGCACAAGCACTAAAACATACCAAAGTAAGCCACCAAAATCAATAAATCAAAGATAAATAATAAATATAGAAATAAAACTCTTTCTCTCTCTATATTGCTATAAATCCATCTAATATAACTAATTTTGGCATAAAAATCAAGGTAAAATACACAATATACAAAGCCTCCTTGCTGCTATTTTGAAGAGTATCACAGCCACATACTGTGACCTTCGTATTGCATGTGTAACTGGCAGCTAACCTTGTAAATAAGACTGTTTCTGCACTTACTATGCTGTAATTACCACTGCTTCAGAATGCTCTGTATAATGTCCAGTATAACTAATGCTATATGTACTCCTAATGCTTTTATGCTTACTGTTCCCTGTAATAGACCCTGCAAAAGGAACTTTCATCTCAGTGGGTTTACCCGGTAATCCAAATCCCATAAATGAGATCAGCAGACAGTTTGATATCTGTTGCTTCAATCTACCTGCATTGCTCTTTTGCACTGATTCCTGCACTTTTGTGTTCAATAAATGAGAGGCTACTGAACGTGTATTGAGTTACTGCTTTTGTGTGGAGCAGTGTTGGCTGATCGTGAATGTCCTTCTATAAACAAAACAGTAACTTATAAAACTGGTTTCAAAACTCGTGAAACCTGATTGACCGAAGGCCACCTTTACCTGTGCTGTTGTCTCAGAACATCGGTGGATAAAGATCCAGCAGCCTCTTCACAGTAAAATCAATACTAACTACAAATCCTGGATTGCCATCACAAACATGGCTGTCATAGGCCCTAAAATAAAACTTCCTGAAATTAACAAGAACAATAATTAAATGTTATTTGCCCACATAATCCTCTTCTTACATACACATATGTAAATTAAAAATGGAGTACCACATTACTTACAGGTTTTAATGTTTCTTCTGTATAACTTGCTACAGATAAAACAGAAGCCCTTGTTCCATCTGAGGCCTTCTGTTGTGTGGCTGTGGGAGTGAGTAGTCTTCCAATAGGAGTGAGAAGAGATTTTAATTATTGTATTCCATCCATAGTAAACATTCCACCTATTGAATGTAGGAAAGATAGAAATGATACAAGGTGGGGAAATAATATGAAGTGGGAGGATGAGGAGGAGGAGAAGGAATTGTAAGTAATCTGGTAAATGGGGATGGGTTGTGGAAAATACAGTGTTTATGGGCTAATTTAAAAATATATTTTGCGTGCATAGTATTTAAAAATGTGATGGCATTCTGATGTTGGGTTATGCTGGGATTATTTTGTTGGGGTGGATGACCGTTTTAAAAAAATCATTAAAATGTTTAACATTTTATTTTTGTGAATGTTTTCATAACCCCTCCAAAAAAATATTTTGGGCCCATTTTATACTCACAATAAGACACTCCAGAGTGTGATACGATACCATCATATCTCAGGTGGCTGTAGGCACTCAGCAATGTCTCATGCCTCACAACACAGCCAAGGTGTCCCACTATCCCACCATAACACACACCCTGTCATGTCTTATTGCTTAAGTCACACCAGCTTGGAGAAAGGAAAATATGGGGGTTGGTAAATCAGAATTAAAATCAAGGGTCCCCAGTTGAAGCAAACATGAACTATTTATGAATGTTAATGAATTATCCATAAACAGTTAATAAAAAAATGGAAAATATAAACCCAAAGCACAGGAGACTCAGACAAAGTTAAAGGATTTATTAATTCCAGCTTTAATACATATAAAGTGCCAGAAGTGACAATTAAAAAAACACTTACAGGTACAGGTATGCTGAAGCAAAAAAAGAAAAGTATGCTTTTACTTTGGTGTACTTGTACCTGCAAGTGTTTTTAAATTGTCACTTCTTGCCCTTTATATGTATTAAAGCTGGAATTATAAATATTGTAGCTTTGTCTGAGTCTACTGTGCTTTGGGCATGTATTTTCCATCTTTTCTTGTACTTATGTGAGTTTTGTACCAAAAGGTTTCCCAGTACAGTCCCGGTTTGATATTTCAAATAAAACAGTTAATGAATTCTGCTCATAAATGTTCATTAAGCATGTAGCAAATGATTCATGAATTGGATGTGAAGATCAAATGACACTCCTGGGTTCATAAATGTTCAAGAATACAAAGATTCATAAAGGTCCATGAATGCTCCTGAAACTACCGCAGTGAACATTTATGGACACCATACATCAACATTTTTGGTTACTAGATGTTAGGGTTGATCAGAATCTGAGTCTCAGAATCAGATATCATATAAACAGATGAAGAAGCCAGCAGAAGAAGACCGTTTGGTCTATCTAGTCTGCTCATATTGCAGGGTCCACAGTTTGAGCTACTCTCCCTGCCACCCTCCCCACTCCTCCCACCCTCTCTACCCATGATCCTTACCATCTCCTATGCTTGTCCCAGCCTCCCTTGAAGCTGTCCACTGTCTTCAATGAGACCGCATTTTCTGGCAGTGCATTCCAAGTGTCCACCACCCTCTATGTGAAGAAGTGCTTCCTGACCTCCCTCCTGAACTCCCCCCTACACCCTCCAGCTTAAGACTGTGCCCCCTTGTGTTGTGGTTGCCACTGGGCTTAAAGAGACCCTCCTTATCCATCTTATTTATCCCTTTCAAGTACTTAAAGGTCCCAATCATGTTCTCTCTCTCTCTAACTCCTTTCCTCCAGGGAGTACATGTTCCCAACCCTCAATCTCTCCTTGTATGCCTTACCCTGCTGACCTGCTATCATCTTTGTAGCCTTCCTCTGGACCTTCTCCAGCAGGTTAATGTCCTTTTGAAGTGTGGGCTCATATTCTAGATGTGGCCTCACTAATGACCTGTAGTGAATCCTCAGATTCAATATCAGAATTCCTCAATATCAGAATGTGACAGGGTCAGTCCCTGCCACTTTAGTTATGGACCCATTTACTTTCTCTCCTTGGTTGCAACCACTATACTTCTCTCTCCTTTGGCTACCCCTGCTTTTCTGTATGGAGGCAGGCCACCTCCTTACTATCCCCTCTCCCCATTTCTTATTCCCTCTTTGAGTTTCCACTATAGTCCTCCGGATCCTTATTTAAAAATGGATACAGTAGTGTGACAGACTAACTGCCCTAATAATGAGAGGTCTGCAAGCAGCACCCCCTTTTCTTTTTGTATCCTGTGCTGTCCTTGCCTGAATAAAAGAAAGAAGGCTTAAGAAATATTAAGTGCCTTAGGTATAAATGCGTTGTTGTGTTTATCATGCCTAGAGTTAAGTAATGAGGTTGTTTTCCTTATCCCCCCACACCCCTGCTGTGATGAAAGAGACAGCCCTGCTTCCTAGAAGCTCTACAGTTCTGGGACTCTGTTCTCATGCAGCTCTGGAAACCTTTTTGTATTAGAGAAGCCTGTAAGAACATTTATCCTCCTGCATTTCTTATGAAATAATAGTGATAGCACATAATGAAAGAGGCTGTGTTCAGAGACTAGCCATGCAAACTTAGTTTGTTAGTTTTCCTTCCTAGGTAGACAAGCAGGACTGGCCCTTAAAAACATTCAGATAAGTAGCCCTGCAAACTTAGTTTGTTTGGTAGTTTTTCTACCTAGGTAGACAAGCAGGACTGGCCCTTAAAAACATTACACAAAGAGGCATAACAACACCTTATGGCTCTGTTTAGTTGGTGTTGGAGCCCCTTGCAGCCATAAGAGTTCTGTTCCCTGGGAAGCCTCATAGTGTACTGAGGGCTACAATATGGAGATAGCGGCTGCTTGTGGCCTATTCTTATAGCACCTGCCTGTCAATCTTTGTTGGGGGAACATTCTGGTAAATACAAAGTCTTTAGCAATGGTTATTTACTACTCTTTGAACAAAATACAGTTTGAGCTTGTCATGCATTACTTTGTTGAGTGTTCATAAAATTGTTTTAAAGGCTGTAAAGAAATGTTATTGTAGTGATGATGCTAAGTCACCTGACTCAGGTAGGTGTGTACTTAAGCACTACCTGAGCAGGCACCAGACAGATAGGGTCAGTTTCTCCTGACCAGAGGAGAGAGAGGTTCTAAGCTACAGAATCTTCTTGTTTTCATTGTTTATTTGAAGAACTTATTTTCTTTATGTTATTTGGTTTATGGTGCTTAGAAAAGAGTTTATGAAGAAATAAACATCCCACAAAGCAAAAGTGGGTTGTACCTTACTTTCTGTCTCATTGTGTCCATCTGTAGAACCCACACAGTAACAAGTGGTGTCAGAGTGGGATTTCTACTGCCTGCTTCGTCTTGCCAGGGAAGAGAGACGTTGTGGTGGTACTTCCTGGTACCCGAGGTGAACATGGTGGAGGGTGGCCAGGCTCAAGGCACCCTCACAAGACACATGGCGGCCCAGACAGGGGCTCTGTTGCTGACCAGTTTGTCTGATACATGCCCGAAGGTCAAGAGGCAGCCATCTGAAAGGACAGATGAGGAGTACAGTGAGCATGGGAAAGAGATACCCACAGACCAACCCCTGGAAACTGAAGGCCTGGAGAAAGAGATAGATGCCTCCTACCTTTAGCGAGCTCCAGAGGAAGATGTTGGAGAACTATTAAAATGGTTATGCATCAGGCAAGTTCAGTTGGATCGGGAGAGGGAGATTGACTGAAGGAGACATGATGCCAAGTGGGCAGACACCATGCGGGGTGCTGCAGGCCATTTAGACAGAGCATGCTGAATGACCACAGGGCCCAAGGGATATTAAACTGGGGAGACTACAGGACACAGATGATACTGAAGCATACCTCATGACATTTGAGAGGGTGGCACAAATGTGTGGGTGGCCAAAAGAACAATGGGTGATACGTCTTGCCCCCCCCCAAGTAACAGGAAGAGCACAGGTCATGTATAGTCATCTGGATAGACAGGTTGTGGATAACTATGATCATGTAAAGAAGGAGATACTGAGAAGATACGATATAAATGCAGAGACCTACCGGCTGCATTTTTGTTTCCTAAAACTGCAGTCCAGTGATGTACCGAGGGAAGTCTGTGCCCGTCTGATGGACTTGAGCGATAAGTGGTTCCACCCAGATAGCAAAACAGTCCATCAGATTATGGAGGCCATCATGATTGAGCAGTTTATTAAAATACTACCGCAGGATGTGCAATTGTGGGTTCAGGAACATAAGCCTGAAGGAGCGGAGAAAACTTTTGCCCTGGTGGAAGACTTCATGGCTGCAAGACCAACGAGCAAAAGAAACCAAGAAGGACCTACATCCACTCCTTCCACTAGCCTGGTAAGAACTACATTTTCTAATAATAACTTTAAAACCAATTCTGAGGTTAAGAGAGAAAGGAGGGAGAGAGTACCCTTATCAGAAATAGTTTGCTATGGTTGCCAGAAAAAGGGGCATATAATAAGGAACTGTCTATCAGTGAAAAGAGACTTTGGACATTTGGCATCAGCCAACTGAGCACCTGATATAGCCACAGTAAAAATAGGACCCCATAATATACTAGGCCTTTTAGACTCTGGAAGCCGTCAAACGCTGGTTCGAGCCAACCTGGTAGAGGGCGTAGAAAGAACAAGAGGAGGGACAATGGTTATTTGCAAACATGGGGACACTCATTTTTATTCTACTACTTCTCTGGATTTGACTATAAATGGACAAACACAGGAGTTATCTGTTGGGATTGTTCCCCATTTACCTGTCTCTGTAATCATTGGGCAGGATCACCCTGACTTTTCTGCTCTGTTGGTAAAACATGATTTTTCTCCTGTGGTTGCAGTGATGACTTGGTCACAAACAAAACATCAGGATGAACTGGGGAAGCTGTTTCCATTTACAGAAGAACTATTTGAGTCCCCAGGAAAAACTCAGACGGGGAAAATAAGGAAACGAAGAGAAAAAAAGGACTGGCAAAATAAAAATGTTATGGGACCGTTGAATATTAAACAAAAGACTATAGCACATGAACAAAAGCAGGATGTGTCTTTAACTGTTTCCTTTTCACAGGTGGAAAAATATACTGATGATGGGTCCCCAGGTATCTTATGTTGAATAATATTCTGTACAGCGAGGGCTGGATATTCAAACTGCGCCATTCTGTGGCACAAGCCCTTGCGCTGCTCAAAAAAGTTGCGCAGGGGTGTGGTCGGGGCAATATTCAATGGAGTTGCGCTATTGAGCAACTTCTTTGACTATTGCCCTGCAGCCACAGCCACTGTGCATGGCGCAGTGGAACTTGGCGCCACCAAGTGGTCAAGTGGAGCATTCAAGATGCGGTGGTGCAGTTCCATTGCGCCATCGCGCAAATTACTGATATTCAAGGTGACATGCAAATGGGGCCATAATTCATGCAAGATGCATGGGGCCATTGCATCTAATTCAACCCATTTGCATGCCATTAGCATGCCCGTGCGCCATTCCCCGACGACTTGCTGGCGCCCTGCCAGGCACCAGTTATTGAGACGGCACGCCTGCAGTCCGATCGCGGGCATGATGTAAACCTCCCCCGACTGGCCGATCGCAGGCATATTGAAAATAACTCTCCTCCGACTAGCCCGATCAAGGGCATATTGTAAAGAACTCCCCCGACTAGCCCAATCGGCATACTGCAACTGAACCCCCGACTAGCCCGATCGTGGGCAGAATGGAGTTCAACCCCCAAAGTCCAATATCCCTGGTGGTCCAGTGGACTGCGAAGCTCGATCGCGGCATAAGAGTCAAACCCACAACCCTCCCCCAAAGTCCAATATCCCTGGTGGTCCAGTGGCCCCCACCCCACCCACCCACAGATCCCCACCACCCCGCCTCCCCATCAGCCAGCGGGCGGCAGCACCCCACCCACCTGCCGCCCCGCCGCCTGCTGACTGACAGCAGGGCTGCACGTCCATTGGTTCACAGCAAGAGCCAATGGGCGTACAGCCCATATCATACAAGGCAGTCCAGTCGGGGGGTTCATTTACGCATGCCCACGATCAGGCTAGCTAGTGGGGAGTGCGCTCTGCCCACGACCGGGCTACAGGGGGTTACTATTATGCCCACGATCGGGCTGCAGTGGGGGCACAGGGAACAGGAGGGCCACCCACAGGTGGCAGCTGCTGTGTTAAGCCTGCAATGTGGCAGCTCACCTGTGGTGGCCTTCGACTTATTCCTTTTGGCTCAAAGTTGTGCAGGCGCAGGTAGGGGGTTGCGCCTGCACAACTCTGCACGGCCCGGCTGAATATCGGGCTGTGCAGTTTATGCATGGTTCCTCCCCCTCCAGTTGAGCATGCCTTCATTAGCATTGCGCTGTTGCTCATCATGACTTGGTGGGTGCAACTGCCTCCTGCTGAATATCGCAGATTGGCACAATTTCGTACTTGCACAGGCGCAACCCTATTGCGGATGGCGCAACCCTTTTGAATATCCAGCCCCGAGTGTACAAACCCCAAAAATGGGAATAAAGTATTACAGTTGGTTGTTCCCCAGAAATATCAGAAATAAATAATACACTTAGCCCATGATATACCCCTGGAGGGTCACTCTGGGAGAGATACTGCTTTAAACAGGATCCTGGGTCGATTTAATTGGCCAGGTATTCATGATCAAGTGTCAGAATATATTCAAAGCTGCTCAGTATGCCAGAAAGTAGCTCGAACAGGAAAAAAGGATATGGTGCCCCTCCAGAATATGCCCTTAGTTAGCCAGCCTTTCGATTGCATTGCCATGGATGTGGTAGGCCCACTTGAAACCAGTTCTAAGGGTAATAGATTAATTTTACTCATTTGCGATTATGCAACCAGATACCCTGAGGTGATCCCCATCAGGACGGTAACAGCTGAAAGGGTAGCAGAGGAACTGGCCAAGGTATTTAGCAGAATGGGCATCCCAAAGATTATACTGACAGATAGTGGTACCAATTTTACTTCTGTAATGCTAACAGAACTATATAGACGGCTGGGGATCCAAGCTGTAAGAACCTCCCTGTACCATCCTCAAATGGATGGGTTGGTGGAACGGTTCAATCAGACACTTAAGAAGACGCTCCAGAAATTTGTCAGTGAGGAAGGAAGAAATTGGGACATCTTTCTGCCATACCTTCTGTTCTCCTATAGAGAGGTGCCCCAAGCTTCAACAGGATTCTCCCCCTTCTCTCTCTTGTATGGCCGAAACCCCCAAGGTCCGTTGGATGTTATCAAAGAACACTGGGAGGAAAATACGCAAATAGGGAAGCAGGGAGTGTTGGATATATGACGACGTTAAGGAAACACCTCAGGAAATATGTCACATTGGCCCACCAATCATTAGTGGGAAAACAGGCACAACATAATGCAGAATATGATAAAGGGTTGGGGCATAAACAGTTTTCTATAGGAAATCAGGTACTACTCCTCTCGCCTGCCACTGAGAATAAACTCCTTATGAAATGGCAAGGCCCTTACAGTATTATTAGACAGGTGGGACTTGTAACCTACGAAGTCCACATGCCTAATAAGAGGTGTAGCAAACAGATATACTATGCAAACTTGTTGAACTTGTGGCATGAGAGACCAGAAACCCCCAACATAAGCTGTTACATCCAGACAGTGTCTCAGGACTCTGAGCTTGATATAGTCTACAGGAGATTAGAACAGGCTGGTCAGATAAAATAGATCCTAGTTAACCCTGCCCTACCTCCTTACCAACACACAAAAATTCAACAACTGCTGAGTACATTTTCAGAAACCTTTACAAATGTACTAGGCCGAGCAATAGGCACAGAGCCTGACATTAGAGTTACACAGAGTACCCCGATATACCAGAAACCTTACTGATTACCTGTGCATGTCAAGGATGAGGTAATGAAAGAGGTAAGAAACATGGAACAGTTAGGAATAATCAAGCACTCTCATAATGCATGGTCTTCTCCTATTGTAGTAGTCAATAAGAAAGAAGGAGGTATTCACCTTTGCCTGGACATTCGGAGGGTGAATGCCACCTCCCTTCTGGGTAGATACCCCATTCCAAGGATAGATGATAATATTATTGATCATCTGGGGAATGCTGCTTTCATTTCTACACTTGACCTCAAAAAAGGATATTGGCAGGTACCCCTTACTCCTCAGTCTAGGGAGAAAACTGCATTTAGTATGCCTGTGGGGTTATTTGAGTTTGCCACTATGCCCTTTGGCCTTCATGGAGCACCTTCCAGCACTTCATGGACCAAATGCTCCAACCTTATTCTGAGTTCTGTACTGTGTATCTAGATGACGTAGTGGTGTTTAGCCCTGATTGAGAAACTCATCTGCATCATCTAGAGCAAGTACTTGAGGCAATCAAGCAGGCAGGGGTATCCATAAACCCTGAAAAATGTTGTTTGGGACAGACTGAAACCAAATATCTTGGTTTCATTATAGGAAATGTGGTCATTCACCCGGAAATGAACAGAGTAGAAGCAGTCTCTGCATGTGGTATACACAAGATCAAGAAACAGATCCGTGCCTTCTTGGGGCTGGCTGGATACTATAGATGCTTCATTCCCAGATTTTCAGCAATAGCAGGCCCCCTTATGGAGCTAACCAAGAAGAGGTATGCTAACAGGGTACAGTGGTCCTTGGAATGTGATATAGCCTTTAGACAAACGAAAGCCTCTCTTTGGGCATATCCTGTTTTGAGAAGTCCTGATTTTACCAAACCTTTTATTGTTCAGATGGATGCACCAGGGGTTGGGTTAGGGGCAGTATTGACTCAGGTTATTGAGAATGAAGAGCATCCTGTCATCTACATTAGTAGAACGTTACATGAGAGAGAGAACGCAGGCATGCACCAATAGAAAAAGAATGTCTTGCCCTTAAGTGGGCAGTTGAATCATTTAAATATTACCTTTGGGGGGCAGAGTTTAAAGTAGTGACAGACCATAATCCTCTCTGTTGGTTGCATCAAATGTAAGAGAAGAACCCGCATATAATGAGATGGTATTTGGCCTTGCAGCTGTACTGATTCACTGTCTCTCATAAAAAGGGAAGTGAACATGCCAATGCAGATTTCCTGTCACGATATGGGGCAGGACTTGAGGAATCACATGCTGATCTTGAAACAAAAGTTGGTAACTGTTTTAGCTACTTGACCTTGAACCAAATGGTCATTGCAGAAAGCTAATTTTTAAGGATCCCAGGGTAATGCAGTATGAAAGATATTCATTATGTAGGCACTATGGTGCTTGATGCTATGGGACCCTGGGATGGAACTTCACGGAGTGGGTGGGCTGGAGCTCCTCCAACCCTCATATGTCAGGGGGTTGGACTTTAGATTACAGCCATTTAGGCAAGAAATATTTTTATGAATTTGCTTGTTATAACCTATGCATGAATTGTGTTGGTACACGACATCCCGGGGTTTATGTCAGGATCTGGCATGTAAAATGTCAGAGTGTTTAGTTGTGGGACCCTGGGATGGAACTCCTGAGAGTAGGTGGGCAGTAGTTCCACCCCCTCCAGGGTATCTGGAAGCGGGAGTCAGTTAACCACCTTCCCTCTTAAAAAGGGGGAGGGTGAGTGTGACAGGGTTAGTCCCTGCCACTTTAGTTATGGACCCATTTCCTTTCTCTCCTTGGTTGCAACCACTATACTTCTCTCTCCTTTGGCTACCCCTGTTTTTCTGTATGGAGGCAGGCCACCTCCTTACTATCCCCTCTCCCCATTTCTTATTCCCTCTTTGAGTTTCCACTATAGTCCTCCGGGTCCTTATTTAAAAATGGATACAGTAGTGTGACAGACTAACTGCCCTAATAATGAGAGGTCTGCAAGCAACACCCTCTTTTCTTTTTGTATCCTGTGCTGTCCTTGCCTGAATAAAAGAAAGAAGGCTTAAGAAATATTAAGTGCCTTAGGTATAAATACATTGTTGTGTTTATCATGCCTAGAGTTAAGTAATTAGGTTGTTTTCCTCATCCCCCCCCCGTTGTGGTAAAAGAGAGAGCCCTACTTCCTAGCAGCTCTACAGTTCTGGGACTTTGTTCTCTTGCAGCCCTGCAGCTCTGGAATCCTATTTTTTTATTAGAGAAGCCTCTAAGAATATTTATCCGCCTGCATTTCTTATGAAATAATAGTGCTAGCACATAATGAAAGAGGCTGTGTTCAGAGAGTAGCCCTGCAAACTTAGTTTGTTTGGTAGTTTTCCTACCTTGGTAGACAAGCAGGACTGGCCCTTAAAAACATTACACAAAGAGGCATACTGATACCTTATATGGCTCTTTTTCTCTGTTTAGTTGGTGTTGGAGCCCCTTGCAGCCTTAAGAGTTCTGTTCCCTGGGAAGCTTCACAGTGTGCTGAGGGCTACTATAGCAGGGTCGGACTGGGGTACAAGGGGCCCAGCTGGAAAGGGGATACAAGGGCCCACCTGGAAAATTAATACAGGCGGGCCCAGGGTGACACACTCATATTCGCATTCCACTTCAATTTGATACATTAGTTACGTGATTACATCTTACGTTTATCTACAGTGTCCCAGATACCCCATTTAATTAGAAAAAAGCTGATAAATACAAATGTTTTCAGGGTTCAGAGGGTGACCAGGTACCCAACTGAGGGGGTCCCGCCTGGAAATTTCCAGATATCGAGGTGTGCCAGTTCAACCCTGAACTATAGTGAGATAGCGGCCCCTTGTGGACTATTCTTATAGCACCTGCCTGTCAATCATTGTCAGGGGAACATTCTGGTAAATACAAAGTCTTTAGCAATGGTTATTTACTACTCTTTGAACAAAATACAGTTTGTGCTTGTCTTGCATTACTTTGTTGGGTGTTCATAAAATTGTTTTAAATACTATAAAGAAATATTATTGTAGTGATGATGCTAAGACACCTGACTCAGGTAGGCGTGTACTTAAGCACTACCTGAGCAGGTGCCAGACCGATAGGATCAGTTTCTCCTGACCAGAGGAGAGAGAGGTTCTAAGCTAGAGAATCTACTTGTTTTCATTGTTTTTTGGAATAACTTATTTTCTTCATGCCATTTTGTTTATGGTGCTTAGAAAAGAGTTTATGAAGAAATAAACATCCCACAAAGCAAAAGTGGGTTGCACCTTACTTTCTGTCTCATTGTGTCCATCTGTAGAACCCACATGGTAACACAGATTCAGGTGTTTTTTTTGTTGTTTTTTTTTTCAGATTTAGAATTATCAGATTTTGAGGCCAAAAAAATCCTAATTCCCCAAAAATTTATAAAATCTCTGCTGCTGTTGCTGCTACGGGGTCATCTCTTTGTCTATCTACTGCTGCTGCTTGGGGCGGGGATGGGGGTGGGGGGCTCTTCCCACCTCTTTGTTCTAGTTGAGTTGAGAAAGTTCATCAACTCATGAACTTTAATGAGCACTCATGAATGCTTTGTGAACATCCATCAAAGCTCAGCCACTGTTTTTCAACTCATTTCATGCACTGTTCATCAACACAAAGTTCATAAAGTTGCTGAACCTTTAAAGGCCGATGATGAACCTTCACAAAAAAATCAATTTACATAACTTATTTGCATCACAATGCACTGTTTTCCACTTTAAGAGTTATAAAGCATCACAAAAGCTGAACATTTTCTGTTTAGAAGTGGAAAATATATATTCTACAAGGCAATTAACTATTTGAACACACAGAAGGATTAATTTTTAAACTCATCACATTTTAAAAGAATTGTCGATTCTTCCAATGTAAATAACAATCAGGCCTTTTGATTTATGAAAGAAAGGTGAGCAGGGATTTCATTTGAAAGAAGAACAGAAAAAGTAAGCATATGCTAAGTAACTAGTTTTAAAATCCATGCTAAGAAACGCCATTTATTAAAAACTGCTGGGTTAAAGAATTAAATTATCATGGTTAATTGTTTGGGTTGTATGCTAAAACACCTAAGGGTTAAACCATACAGATTAAATACATATATCTATAAAACTAGTGGTGACATCACTTGGTATTTAGGGGGCACTTAGATGCCATATGCAAGTTAATCATACTTTTAACATTAGAGAAGTGAAAGACAGGAAACACCAAAGTCATGTGATCTCCTCCTCTAGTTTTTATGTATATATTTGATATCTGTAAGTTAAATGGGGCTGTCTCTGATTTCTACCTGGAGAAACATATTTTTGAGAATAGGGCTAAAACAGGGCTGCGTGATGGATTAACTAGTATTTTTTTTTTAATTCTATATATTTGTCCTGTTTCCTACCACCGCGACCATCTGCCCGGTCATGGACTCTGGCTGCAGCTACTCATATTTAGCTGCTCCCCGAACCCCCTGGCTTTCCCATAGGGTGGGGTCATGGCGCCTCAAGCTAAGGGTGCCACGAACACGGGAAAGGCAGGAGTCGGCCTGAGAGCCAGTGCAGCTGGAGCGGGCGTCATCAAGGCAGTGGGAACAGGGTTTTCTTTCCTTTTGTGTGCAGGAGGAGGCAGGGACTTGCAATGACATCCTGCATCCACCCCACCCCCCTGAAGTGTCAAGCACCAGTAGCTGCGGTACCGCCGGCCTCCGCCAGGGGTCTGTCAAGCACCGGTCACTGTCCCCACTCTCCCTCCAGAGAAGGAGAGCAGTCCCTGGGATACTCCATCCTTCTCCCACTGCTGGCCCTCCAGCAACTCAGGTCCACTCCAGAACCCGGGTTGCCGGTGCCATACAAAATCCAATCACTGCGCAGGTGGGCTGGCTGAATTAAGTAGTATTCTAACAGGGTATTTCTGACCATGAAAAATACTATCCATAAAAGTTCAGTGGAGGAGTTCCATACATTTCCATGGATCTTTGCAAACCTTTATGTTCGTGAATGTTCATGAACACAAGAGTACCAGTTAATGCTCAAGCACAATTCGTGAACATTCATGACTAATCTGATGCATGCTTGATGGATGGTCATGAGCTGAAATCATGAACTGTTTATGAATAATTCATAAACATTCATGAACAGCTCACGGTCAATTCAACTGGGTGTTACTGTTTGCCATATTTAATAGGGCAATCAGTACATTACATAAAAATGCTACAGCAGATGTAACTGAGGAAAATGAAGCATTGCACAAAACTAGACAATCAGGCAACTGCAAAAAGGTATAAATTGCATCATACAGTGAGCTGCTAGTAATTGTTTTAAGGGCAATAACTAAATTAGCAGGAAATTGATTGCCTGTTAGTTACAATCATACTGATTGCCAAGTTTGTGCCACATCTGCATAGGTGGCCCCACAGTGGTCCACTATATTAAGGTGTTTGTTTTACACAGATTCCCAGAACTGGCTTTTTTTTTTTCCTTTAAACTGTTTATTCATCTTCATCGTCAGTGTTTGTGATACAATTCAGTGTGTCAGCAGTAAAAAAAATGTTGCAGAGCATTGCGGTCCCAGCCTTAGGTTTCATCTGTCACGGCAACAGCAGAATCCTTCTATGAAGTTGAGTCAGCTTGGTACTGATGGAATGAAGAGCAATGGAGTAAAGCACAAACAACTTTCTGAGGCTCCTCTGATGAAGAACATGAAAGTTATACTGGAAGAGACACATGAAATGTCAAAAGTAAGGTTATGCTTCTTAAGGTGCATTTTCTCTTTAAGTGCAATTTCTGTAAACTGCACTTCACTGTGTAATTGTACCTAAAACATCTTTTTTAGTTCTTAAAACTGTCTTTTTCATTTTAGAAATGCATAATGAGGATACATTTCTCTGGAATAATCTGAAGAAGTCAATGCAAAATCAAAGGAACTGTTGCCTATGCGATTGTCTTTCAGAATAAGATGAATAGATGCATTTACTTATATAAATATGTATTTCTATATGCATTGTCTCCAATGCATTGGCATTTTCTTAAGATGATATTTTTGTTTTATTTCCCCATAGAAGAGATCCTGTGAAGACTGGATGGCTGAGACACTCGCACCATCCGAGGACGTTGCGTGGGCTGATGCAGCGGACAGATTGGAATGGGTGAAGCAGGATGCCATGGAGGAGAGTTTGGCCTAGGTGGAAAGTGAGGTTGCTGACATCATGGTGGGAATGCCATGGATAGTAGTAAGTATGGTTGTTGTGGCAGACTTCATTATAGTTTATAGTGTAGGATGAAACAGCAGATATTTTGTTCCAGGTGGTCAGGCAGGATGCAGCAGCAGCAGCAGCAGAAAGATGGAGTGGTAGAGAGACCATCTTGGGTGGTGTGGCAGGATGCAGCAGCAGCAGTAGCAGAGAGAGAGAGAGAGACCATCCCATGTGGTGTGGCAGGATGGAGTGGTAGAGAGATCATCCAAGGTGTGGCAGGACACAACAGTGGAGGTACCATCGGAGGTGGCGTGGCAGACTGTGGCAGAAGATGCCCCCATTAAAACTGACCCCTAAGGATAGAGCATCAGAGGTGCCATTGGAGGCGGTGTGGCAGAATGTTTTTATTTATTTATTTATTGAAATGTTTCACCAAGAAGGCACACTGAACAACAAGTTGCTCGTCTCCCGGTGTGACCTGGGGGGGTACAATTGGAAGAAGAATTAGAGACATACAGTTTAACATTTATCATATCTGAGAAATTAAACATTCAATTACATTTGTCACAAGACATACAGTTAAAAACTATCATAAATAATCATACAATCGCATTTGTAACATAGCATGCAGTTAAATAAATCATACCTGTGGAATACAAAGGCATAAGTACTGGACTTTAGGAGGGCTGACTTTGCCAAAATGGTTGAGTGCCTAAGGAATGCACTAGCAAATGGGCAGGAAGGAGGGGTGGAAGAACAATGGGGAATAATAAAAACTGCCATCACAGAGGTAACGAGCCTTTGTGTGAAGCAAATAAACAAAACAAAACTATGTAAGAAACCACTATGGTTCTCAAAGGAAGTGGCAGTAAAGATTCAAGAGAAAAAGAAAGCATTCAGGAAGTACAAGGAATCGCAGAAGGAGCAGGACATGGAACTGTATCAGTTAAAGCAAAAGGAGGCTGGGAAGGCAGTCAGAACAGCAAAGGCCCAAACAGAGGAAAAGATAGACAAATCAGTTAAGAAGGGGGATGAAACCTTTTATAGGTACATCAGGGAGCGAAGGAAGACCAAGGGAGGGATAGTGAGGCTTAATAAAAGGGAGGGAGGGAGGGTGGGCAGAGGGAGACTGTGAAAAGGCAGAGATACTAAACAAATATTTTTGCTCAGTATTTACAAATGAAGAGGGGGAGGTACCTAAAACAAACAGTAGAAACACTCTGGATACAGAAGTTGATACCAGCCCATTTACAGAAGAAAGGGTTCTGAAAGAACTCTTAAAACTGAAGGTGGACAAAGCAATGGGGCCTGATGGGATTCATCCCAGAATTCTAAAAGAACTAAGGGTAGAACTAGTGACACCACTGACTACCCTTTTTAACAAATCATGGGAGGATGGGGTGGTACCCGAGGACTGGAGGAGGGCAGATGTGATTCCCTTCACAAAAGTGGGAGCAAGGCAGATGCAGGAAACTACAGACCTGTTAGTTTAACCTCAGTGATAGGGAAAATGATGGAATCACTTCTGGAGGAAAGAATTGTCGAGTATCTAGAGGCCAGAGGGGCACAGGACCCTAGGCAGCATGGATTCACAGCGGAAGGTCATGCCAGATGAATCTGATAGATTTCTTTGACTGGGTGACCAAAGTAGTAGATCAGGGAGGGGCTGTGGACATGGCCTACCTAGACTTTAGCAAGGCATTTGACACAGTCCCACACAAAAGATTAATATACAAGTTAGCCAGCCTGGGAGTGGATCCCAAGATGACAGCCTGGGTAAAGAATTGGCTGGAGAATAGGACATAGAAAGTAATAGTAAATGGAGTCCACTCAGAAGAAAGGAGGGTTACTAGTGGGGTACCATAGGGTTCAGTATTAGGACCGGTCCTCTTCAATGTCTTTATAAGCGACATTGCAGAGGGACTGGAAGGAAAAGTATGTCTCTTTGCAGATGACACAAAGATCTGCAACAGAGTTGATGCACAGGGTGGGGTGGAAAGGATGAGAAGGGACTTGGCAAGGTTAGAGGAATGGTCAAATGTATGGCAGCTTAGATTCAATGATAAGAAGTGCAAGGTAATGCACCTGGGAAACAAAAACCCAGGGGAAGAGTACACAATGGGGGGTGAGATACTAACAACAGCAAAATGGAAAGGGACCTGGGAGTAGTCATATCAGATGACCTAAAGGTGGGCAAGCAATGTGAGAGGGCAGCAAGGAGGGCTGGGGGGATACTGGGATGCACAGGGAGAGGCATCACCAGTAGAAAACAGGAAGTTATTATCCCTCTGTACAGACAGCTGGTGAGACCCCATCTGGAGTACTGTGTGCAGTTCTGGAGACCCAATCTCTGCAAAGACATAGACAGGATGGAAGCTGTCCAGAGGAGGGCAACTAAAATGGTGCAGAGTCTGCACCGGAAGTCATATGAAGAGAGACGAAAGGAGCTTAATATGTATAGCCTCGAGGAAAGGAGGGAGAGGGGGGACATGATAGAAACGTTCAAGTACTTCAAGGGAATCAACAAAGTCCAAAAGGGTAGCATCTTTCAAAAAAAGAGGTGTGCAAGAACAAGAGGGTACAATTTGAAGATGGGGGGGGGCAGCTCAGAGGTAATTTAAGGAAGTGTTTTTCACAGAGAGGGTTGTGGATGCATGGAACAGCCTTCCGGAGGAGGTTGTGGAGTAAAAATCAATGGTGGAATTCAAGTATGCATGGGACAGTCATAAGGCCATTCTAGGGGGTGGGGGTAGGAAGAAGTAGGCTGCTGGTTAACTAGGACCTTCAGCTTATCCTGTAGGTAGGGAAATGAGCAGACTGGGTGGGCCAAGCGGTCCTTATCTGCCGTCAAATTCTATGTTTCTATGTTTCTATATGCATTTAAATTACAAGTGGCATATCTGAGGAACATAGTACAGAAATTTAATGTAGTCTTGGAGCAAATTCCTTGCTGGAATGGATCACAGTTAAGAGGCAGATTATTTAGCAATTATTGAATGAATGAGGTGCAATGAGGGAACATTAAGGAGGGAAGAGGGATAGATAGGGGAAACCAGCTGGGGGAAGGAGAGGATAAATAAGGGGTAACATTACCAGAGCAAAGTGAGCAAAAAAATCACTTGTGAGGGGCAAGTTAACACAGGGCTAGTGCAATCTGGGAGCATCTTGGACAGAACAAAAAGTGCAAGTTATTAGCTCAAGTGAACTAATTCCTTTGTTTAAGTGTGGTGGGTAGAGGGGGGCAGAAGAGAGGTGGGGGTAAGGATTAGGGTAGGGAAGGACGAGTCATACCTAGAACTGGCCCCTTCAGAGTGCGGAGATCACTGCCAGTGGTGGAATGAGGCAAGAACTTAGAATAAGGGGCGAGAGTAGGCAAGGACAGATTGGGTAGAGATAGTAGAGGGGATGGTAAAGAGAAGGAGGAGGAGGGGTGGGAGAAACCTGCCTATGACTAGGCCTCTTCAGGATGCTGAGAACCCTGCCAGGGAGCAGAATCAGGCAAGGATGAGTTAGATAGAAAGGCTGGAGGGGAAAGGGGAGGGAAGGAAGAGTCATTTCCCACTGGACCCCTCCAGGATGCTGAGAGCCCTGCTGGGGGGATAGAACTAGGTGAGGACAAGTTGGGAAGAGAGAAACAAAAGGATGAAGGGAAAAGAGGGAAGAGGAGGGAAAGAAGAAGCTTGCCTAAGACTAGGCCACTCCGGGATTCTGAGAACCTTGCCAGAGCACAGAATCAGGCGAGGACTAGTTGGGTAGAAAGGATAAAGGGGGAGGAGGAGTGAAGGAAGAATAATTGCCCAGTGCTGGGCCCCTTCAGGATGCAGAGAGCCCTGCCAGGGGATAGAATTAGGTGAGAACAAGTTGGGCAGAGGGAATGGGGGATAGAAGAGGAAAGGAAAAAAAAGGAGGGAGCGAAGAAACTTACCTGAGAGTAGACATTGCCTGGGTGCTAAGAATCATGACATAGGGCAGATTTAGGCAAGAACAAGCAGGGTAGAAAGTAGAGAGGGGGAGGGGAAGGAGGAGGCTTGCCCAGTGCTAGACCCCTCCAGGATTCTGGCAACCCTGCCCAAGGTCAAACTAAGTAGGGGCAAGCTGGTAATAGAAGAAGGTATGGGGTGGGAGTGAGGAGTTAAGTGGTGACGGTAAAGGAGAGTGTGCTGAGAAGTAGGCTTGGGGGAGTAAGGTTTAATAGGAGATATGAGTCATGGAGAGGAGCAGAGGTATAGGAGGACACTTAAGGAGGGTTAAAGCAGAAGCAGTTAGATGAGAGAAAGTTATGTAAGGTTGAGGCAAGGGGGTATGACGAGGAGGAGTGCCATATTTGGGATGGGGTTCAGATTTGTGGGAAACGACGAGTGAAGCCTGACTGACTGAGTGTTTCGATGGGGGACCAACAAAGTGCAAGTGTCAGAGGATGTGAGGGAGTGGGAGGAGGGAAGGGGGAAAAGAGTGAGCATGAGAGGTAGGAGGGAAGTTCTCCTAACCAAAAATTTAGAAGTGAGTTTGGCACAATGAGTGATGAGCCTGTTGGCAAGCGGGGGAAGGGACAGGACATGATAGAGGTCACAGTGATGAGTGCATGATGGAGTATTAAGGGCAAAATGATAGAAGGAGTTAAAAAGAGTGTCCAATCTGGCTAGGGAGGATTTGGGAGCAGCACTATAGACTACATCACAGTAGTCGAAAATGGAGAGTATCATCTTCTGGACTAGTTCACACCGCACTGTAGGAGGTATGCAACTACAGTTCCTGAATAAGGCAGCAAGCCTGGGGTGCAGTTTTCTTCTAGGATTGTCCCATCAAAGGTATGCAAAGAAGGTAAAGGGTGGAGCCTAGAGAGTCTCTGCCTAGTGCCAAAGGTCATGGAGACAGTCTTTTTGGCATTTAGGAAAAGTTGATGTGAGGCAAACCATCGCTGAACCTGGTGGAAGTCATACTGAAGGGTGGTTGCTACATTGGTGGGACATTTACCAGAGGAGAACAGGATGGTGTCATTGGCATACATATGGCTAGAGAAGGGGAAGCATACTGAGGGCAAGTCATTTAGGAAGATGGAGAAGAGAATGGGTCCAAGCATCGAGCCTTGTGGGACTCCTGTGGAAATAGGGAGAGGGAGAGACTGTATCCTGGATCTTGACTGATTGCGTTCTTCCTGTGGTAGAAGATACCTTATCAGAATTGACTCCTATGGATACAGTATCAGACATACCATTGGAGGCTGAGTTGCAGAATGTGTTGGAAGACACCCCATCAGAATAGACTCCTAAGGATACAACAGCTGAAAAAGCATGTAAGGGTTTATAGGATAGCATGGATGTTGGCCTTTACGATCACAGTTCCTTGAGTGACATGGAAGAAAGGAACATTTTGACTAAACAAATGGTCACCACCACTCAGTTTTAGCTTTCCCAAATGGAATATAAAAGCTGGAGGAAAGGAGTTGCTGTGCTGACTTAACCCAGGACTTCTGAAGGACTATAAATTTACTAAATACTCTGCAAAAGTGGATGGGGCATTCTGTGGACTGTGTTTCATCTTTAACATTGAATGCAACGCATCTGTCTTGGTATCTGTGCCAATAGTCAACTGGCCAAATTCTAAAAAGGTCACTGATAGGCATTCTAAATCAAAGGAGTACATGCATGCAGCGATCAGAGGAGGATACCTTTGATGGGATTTGAGGTGGGCGGTGAGATAATGACAATTTACTACTCATTGCATGTCTGAAAGAGAAAGGCAAGAAAACACACATGCAGTCATTATTTTTTGTGTAGGACAGAATATTGAATTGCAAGAACAGACAGGCACTGAAGGAAACTTTAATGCACTTCTGCAGCACACTGCATAAGCCAACCCAGTCCTGATAGAACATTTGAAGAAGGCTCCACAGAATGCCCAATATACCTCTGTACTAATTTACAACTATCATAGAAACCTCATAGATCAGCAGTCAGTGAAACATTTGAAGTTATATGAAGGCTGCCATATGGTAAGGCTTAATAGCAGATGGGACCACTAACATATTGGCCAAGGTGCGGCTACCTCTGGCTGTGCATTGTGTGTGTCATGTGATGGATGGAATAGTTGAACTTTGGAAAGATTTTGTTGAATCTGTGGAGGCTGCTGAAACAACTGGTAAGGGACTGGCATAGGTGTTTTTGCAGAAAGTAACCACCTAAAGAGTTGACAAGGATTTAATGAGAGGATAAAGATGCAGCAAGGGTAGCAATATGAGTAGATGGTTAAATGGTGTCCTGGCACTCATTCAGGAAGCTATGTTTGGTGTTTAGTATTGTTTCTAAGGTGTATAACCACAACACAGCAACAGTACATTAATGTGCTATGAGATCAGTTGCCCACAGGCTCAATGCTGCAAGGAAGATTGCAGCCTTGCTGAAATGCTTTGCAAAATGTTGAAACATATGCCTGATGGAATTGAAAGAATTTAGGAGTCTATCCAGTGACTACAACACTTACATACAGGACAGAGCAACATCCATTCCTGCTGGTGGGAATACAGGATGGATGAGTGATACAGACTTCTTGTCTCAACTCAAGGACAAGTTTCTGGTTGTGGCAAGCTCCCCCAAGAAGACTGCAGAACTTGGCACTGATGCGGGCCAGTTCCTGAGTGCCATCCTAAAAATTTGAATTCGTAGCAATATCAGTAGTCATAAAATATATTTTGGGATTTTCATCCTGTACCTCAAATGTATCGGTATTGATTTGATTCAGGCAGCAGTTGATGCTAGTCTTATAGTAAGAAAATTAAAAAGTATGTGAGATGTCAACAGAAAGCTTTCTACATTGCATGCAGAGGGCAAATTGCTGACCAAATTTGATGCAGAAGATAAGGCTGTCCCAAGAACATGTGGATAGCAAACACAGTGCAACACCAATAATGCTTCAGATCCAGGGGAGCAATAAAGAAGGAACATTTTCATTCCCTTCCTTTACCATGTCAACTCCAAGATAGTTCAAAATACAAGAACAACTTGAGGACTGCCCCCCCCCCAACACACACACAATTTCCAGGTCTAGTACTTGTTGCAAGAAAACTAGCATGTCCATACAGCAATAAAGAGGACAGGGCACCTGAGATTCATGAGCCTTGCAAGAAAGTCAAAAGGATAGATGCACTTGAACCAGACAGTAGGCTCCTAGTGAAGAAAATGCATGATACCAGGAAATGTACAGCCAAAATATTTTGAAATGAATATATAAATAAATGTCAGTCCAATAAAGATCCAGACATTTTCATTGGAAACAAAGTGCCAGTGTAAGTGCTAATACCAGAAGTATAGATACGTAAACAAATGGAGCCTCACTAAGGACAATACATGACTACCCCAGTGCTTCACTCAGTACAGCCTCATAGAAATATGGGTCTCAATTCACAAATGTGTCTGAAATGTCACAAGCCCAGGTGCACCGTACATATGGTGCATGGGGTTGCATTATTCCCCTGGCTGGCAATCAGGATTCTTGATCCTATGCACCAATTGTCGCAAGTTAGACTAGCTTTTTGCTGGTCTAACTTTGCGACAATCTTGGGACCATTTTTATGGGGCTTGAGCCAAATATTTGGCACAAGCTGCTGTAAAGTGGGAAAAGGGTTACAAATGCACCTGATCTTCTTGAATTGGGTACATGTTGTGGCAATGTGTTTGGCAGAGCTGCAGCAAAAAAATGGGTTTGACGCAGGGCTTAATGCAAGCCCTGCGTCAACCTTCGTGAATTGAGCTCATAGAATTTTGCAGGCAGAAAAGGGGGGATTACCCACTACAGAGCAACAGGAATCCTGCCGATTTCAATTAAGGTGACAGCACAAAGCCAACTGATGATTTGCTGTACCAGGCGTTGTGTCACCCAACCCTGAGTGCACCACTCGCAGTGGGACATGCCAGTGTTTTTTGCTGGGGATTACACCCCCCAGCACCCCCTAAAATATTAATATAATCACTTCCAGGGCTGAGGTTCATTGGGGATGGGGCACAGCTCTCATTCTGTGCTCTCCCTGCAGGGTGCTGCGACAACCAGTTCACCACTGTGACAGGCAAACTGGTTGCATTTCCTTGATTATGTTGCCCTGATTCCATCACACCATTGATAGGATACCAAAAAGGGCCTGTAGTCCATCCAGTCTGTCCAATCCCTACCTTGGTCCTGATACCAGTCTAGTACTGATGAGGCTGTACTTTGCTTGCTCGCCTACCATGTTACCCCTCCTATTCTGCCCATTCTGAACCTTTCCACACAGTCCCCAGGATCTGTGCCAGCCATGTTTAAATGCATTAATTCTGATTATTAACAAGTTCCTGAGGTAGTTAATTCCACTTATCCACCACCCTTTCTGTAAAGAAAAACTTCCTACAAAAGAATAAGGCACGCTGAAAAGAAAGGGCAAATGTCCCAGCTAAGGTCCTCAACAGTTTCAGCAACTAATAGTCCTCATCGAAGCCTGGCACAACAGAAGGACAAATCGAGCCATAATCCTGCTTCAAAGTAGAGTACATGATCGGAGCAGGACAGATAAAAACAGTAGAAGTCAAGTTTTGTGTGCCTCCCCAAGAAAGTATTACCACAGTAACGAGTCTATACAGAGGCAACACTCTCAGTACTAGCAAAACGATCTTGGGGTGCAAAAACTAAAGGTGCCAGTAAACAAATACTTAAACAAAGCAGGTTCATAATACAAATCCAGATAAATCAATGCAGAGTAGCAGTTCGCTGGTAGAGGGTAGATCGAAGCTGGATTGTTGATTGAACTGCAAATATCATCGTTTACAGCTTTGGCACACTAACAAAAGTAATTAAATGTCAAGATAAGAAAAAGAAGCTTGTTCCCGAACATGCAGTCCAATTTATCAAAAAGTAAGATGCACACTTCCACGCATCTCAGAAAATCCCCGCAATGAAAGGAGTTAGAGACAGCCAAAGCTTACCCGGTAAGACACCAATGTGACTGATTAGGTGGTAGTCTTGAAAAAATCCAGATACATTTGCATGACTCCCGTTCTGGCTTGCTCAATGAAGTCAAATAATTTAGGGGCTCTTTTGACAGTAACTTAGAGCCTAGCAGGGTAGAACATACAAAACCGAATCTGGGCAGCAAGCAGCTTGGAAACAATGGGACCATACTCCACTCTTTTCAGCCTGACGGAGTGGGGCAGATCTTCAGCAATTCTAATCTTATGGCTCTCCCATGTCAAATCTTTAATTTCCCAAGTCTTCATTAGGAGATGAACCTTATCAAGATAATTCAAAAACTTAAAGATTGAGGGACATGGCAGCAAATCAGATGGAGGGATGGGCCATAGGGCTCTGTGAGCTCTCTCCATGATGTAGATGGGGCCACTGGAAGAGGAGCCAGCTACTTTTTCGCAAAATGTTTGCACAAATTGCATTCTGGCCCTCCATTCCCTCCAATAATCCAATAATGACAATATATAATACTGTGTTCCTCCAGGTCTTCAATTTTTTCAGCCAGACATGCGAGGTTCTTTCAGTGAGACACAGTCTCAGGGCTGAACCAGTTGCGCCAGTCCTCAATGGCCCTGATTCTTGCTTCAGCATCTCCAGTGTGTTGGGCAAGCTTCTCATTAGAGAGCTGAATATTTGTAAGTTCTTCATTTATGTTTACAAGGGCTTCTCTAAGAGTGATAATTTCATGCAGGAAACAATCTTCTGTCAGCACTTGTGAGGGAGTCGATGACTTAGCAGTAGCAGTGGTCTGCACCTTGCTTCTTTTCACGGCCTTCTCTCTCTCAGACGTGGAAGGAGGTGTGTGGTGTATACCTGCCATTCTCATCTCTGAATTCATTTGGAAAAACAAACATGCACACAAAACAGCTTTGAAGGTATTAGAAGTACAGTAAATTCCCCCAAATCACCAAAAGCTGTGAAAATGTAGGAAATAAGGTTGAAAAAAATCAAGGTGAGGAGCAGAGCTGAGGAATCAAGCTGTTCACCCAGGCAGGTACATCATGTGACTCCCAAAAGAAAAACTTTCTAATATCCCTTCTGAACTTACCCTCCATCTACTTCATGTTGTGCTCCCTAGTGATGTTATGGGAGGCACCATAGTGTTGTGGTTAAAGGCACTAAGCTGCAAACTTAGAGACCTGGGTTTGAATCCCAGCAGTCCCCACAGACATACTGTGTGACCCTAAGCAAGTCACTTTACTTCCTTTTGCTCCCAGATTGCACCAGGAAACAAGCTCTGGCTTAATGTGCCTTTCCTGGTTAAACAATTCCTCCCCCTTTTCCCGTACCTTCTTGGATAGTAAACAGCCCATGATATTCTACTTTATCTATGCCCTTTAGGTACTTAAAGGTTTCAGTCATATCACCTCTCTCTGTTCTTGCCTCCAATGACTGCATTCCTAGATCCTCTCATCTTTCCTCGAAAGATATTCCCTGTTGACCATGGATCATTTTGGTCACTCTTCTCTGAACTGATTCTAACCAGTCCCTGTATTTTTCATAGGTGTGGATTCCAAAACTGGTCACAGTACTCCAGGTGGGGCCTGACCAATGATCTTTACAGAAGAAGGATTCATTCCTTTCTTCTGCTACAGAACACCCTCCCTATGCAACACAGCATCCTATTTGCTTTACCATAACCCTTGTCACAGTACACAGTACACAGAAGTTTTAAGATTGTCACTGATCATGACTCCTAAGTCCCTTTCTTCTGAAGTTTTTGTCACTCAAACCCCTGTCATCCAATATTCATATTTTGGATTTTTTTACCTAAGTGCCTAACTTTACACTTTTTGGCACTGAATTTTTTTATATATACTGTATACTCCTTATCTGCCCCCAGCTGCCCCCTCCTGACCAACCTCCCCAGCCCCATCACCCTGGTATCTTCAGGACTTACCCCTGCCCGGTCATCGGGTGCAGAGCCTGCAAGAGGTCGGTAGTCATCTGCAGCCAGAGGTGTTTTTCCTCCCTTTTCTCCCTTCCCACTGCTGGGGCGCACACGTAGGACGTGTATACATGAAGGTGTGTGTGCGTCCGCAGAAGTCCCACAGCACCCTCCCTTCTTCTGGCCCCTCTGACCTGCACTGTCCTCCAGCCTCCAACTGTGGGTAGCCATTCAGTGGGAGTGCCAGTTCTCCCATCCCGGAAGAGGAGAGCTGTCCTCCGGATGCTCAATCCTCTCCCTCCCATGCTAACCTCCAGTGGCCTATGCTCATTCCTGAATACAGGTCACCGGCATGGTGTGAGGTGTGGCGTTCAGCATCTCAACCATCAGCGTCACTGGGCCAGCCTTGGCATTGAATTTTAACTACCAAATACTGTACCATTTCATCAGTTCATCAGAACCCTCCTTTAGTTGCTTTAGCCCTTCATCACAGTCCACTCTGCCAGATATTTTTGTTTTATAAAATGGGTAAGGAAAATGCTGTGTTCTGATTGGCTGGAACCCATGTGCTGTGGGAGCACAACACATAGGTAAAAAGAGTCCTGCCAACCAGAATGTATTACACAGAACAAATCCTTTTGCCACTCATGAGATTACCCAAGGTCAAACAGCTCTTGCGAAAATAAATCACATATTGCACAGGTTCCTGTTACGTATCCCTATATGCAATAGGGATTATTTTGGATTGAGTAAGGTGTTTTGTTTTAAATTGTTTACTTAATTTTTCATGTTAACATACATGGACTTTTTGTAGTTTTCCCAGGGTAGCTTGGCTTAGCATAGTGATTGCTAAGCAGTTGCTATGGATGCTCCAACTGTACATTATGGACAGTACATAATGAAAAAGTTTGATGCCCAATTATTTTGTTTTTACATTTTTTTTGGGAGGGGGGGATTTGTTCATCAGAAAAAGTAAATAAAAACTGAATTGTCTGCCATTTTTTGCTGATTATAAAAAATAAATCTAAAAGGTATCTATATATGAAACACCTCTCATTTTATAGATCATTTTGTGCTGAACAACTTTTGTGCTTAACATACAAATGCTATCAGTTTTCATTTTAAAGTTATTTGTATTTATTTGTTGAAAAAGTGCAAAAGAAACCTTAACTTTCTGATGTTTTTTGCTAATTCTACAAAAATTAAAAGGTATCTATAAATGAAACACCACTCATTTTGTAGATATTTTTGTGCTGGACAACTTTTGTGCTCACAGTACCATGCTATCTGTTTTCATTTTAAAGTTACTTGCATTTGAATATGATTAGTACTGCTCCTGAGACCGAACATTCTAAATTGGCTGACATAGCAACTGTGTATACAAATGAGTGATGACATAGTAACTATGTCTGTAAATGAGTGATGACATATTTATTATGCATGTAAATGGTTTTATTTACACAGTAGCTACAATATACATTATTTATGGCATGAATTGATTGTTTACATCTGTTGCATAAATTCAAATAGCAGACATATTTTCCCCAATACATTGTGCTATCTTGTAATAAGCAGCATAAAATATTTTATTTATATATATTTTATATGTATATATAGTTTTAAGTCACACAAAAATTATAAAAAAACACACTTTCAGTAAAAACCTATTTTATAAGTGCAATAAGACACTCCAGGGTTTGTGTGTTGTGCTGTCACAATGTACACCCCGAGGCTGAAGGCACTCTGCCTGAGGTGTCATGCTTCTCTACGCCCCGGGATGTGCACTGTGACAGCATAACCCCCCGTCATGTCTTGTTGCTTATGTATCCTCTGCAAACAGTGGCATTGTGCCTTTTATTCCCTCACCAATGTCACAAATACACATGTTCTGTTTAATGTCTTCATTGGGGAAGGGCTGGAGGGAAAGGTCTGCCTGTCTGCAGATGACACAAAGATCTGCAACAGGGTGGATACTCCAGCAGGGGCAGAGAAAATAACAATGAATCCTGAGAAGCTTGAAAAATGGTCCAAAGTGTGGCAGCTAAGGTTAAATTCAATAATACACCTGGGATAGGGGAACCTTGGAGACAGCTACACAACTGGGGGGGGGGGACAGTTGCCGATGATCACCAAGGAGGAAAGGGATCTGGGGTTGTCATTTCAGACAACCTAAAGGTGTCAAAGCAGAGTGCAAAGACTACAGGGAAGGCCAATGGCATGCTGGGTGCATTGGCAGAGGTATCACTAGCAGAAGGAGGGAGGTGTTGATGCCACTGAAAAAACTCTAGTGAGGTCTCACCTAGACTACTGTGTACAGTTCTGGAGGACACATCTTCATAAAGACATAGACAGGGTGGAGGCATTCCAGAGAAGGGTGACAAAAATGGTACAGGGCTTACACCGGAAACATATGAGGAAAGACTAAAGGACCTTAATATGTACTCACTAGAGGAAAACAGGGATCGGGATGACATGATAGAAACATTTCTAAGCACCCTCTGAGAGCTTACTAGTTAATTTTGGTCGCTAGGTGTAGTAAGGCAGAGAAGGCAAGAACTGGTGCTGGTAGGTCTGATTGTTGGGCCTCCTTGCTGCTTACAGGTGGAGCCCCATCTCTAGGGGGTATAAATATTAGGGTTTGGCGCCAAAGAGGGAGAGGCATCTAGAAGAGGAAAGAAGAGTTGGTGGATTCAGCCTGCAAGTTTTGGCTGGAGGGCCATGGCGGGACTGTGGTGGACCACTTGCCACCTCGGCGCTCCTCCCTTGAAGATCCAAGTATGGAAAGGTGTGGCTGTTTGGGCCAGTAGAGAGTGAGCTCAGAAGGGGAGCACTGGACCCCACATTCTGGGCCTGTTGGTGTAGTTGGGAGCCGGAGCCTGATAAGCAAGCAGAAAGAGGCCTGCTAAGTGATCTTTGGCACCTTGGTAGGTTAAGGCACTGATGGAGGCCCTGTATTCTAAGTAGTCTTGCCTGTGGGCAAGTGCAGCCTGTGAGTTGGAGTGTGTTCTGTGAGCAGGCCTGTTCTAACAGTTTGGGCCTGGGGTGCAGTTCAGAGGTGGCAGCCTGGACTGTTGTGGGTGTATTGATGGAAGCACTACCCCTTTTCCCCTGACCAGTGGCCATTGCAGTGTTGGGATCCTCAGGTTGGGCAGGCTGTGGAGGCAGGGAAAGGTCCATGTGGAGAATGGTTGGTTGGGACCCTGGTGGGGTGGCAGACTGTCCGGGTGCTCCATATGGTACAAGCGGCAGTCTCCTGGGTGAAGGCAGTCCAGAAACTGGAATTGCTGCATGAGCGTAAAATGCCTCTGGGTCTCTTTAGATCCAGGAGTGTGACACTCTGTAGGGGAACTTTAGTCTCTGTAGGTCCAGAGGTGTTCAGCACTCTGCAGTGAAGAACAGAAGGTGCATGGCATTAGTGATTGGATGTCTGGAAGGTCTTCCGTGGTTTGATTCTTGCTAAGAACACCAATTTGACTTGTAAGACCTTGAAGTAAAGAAAATGCTCCATGTATTTTAAGACCCCCCCCCCAAACCCCTGGTGGAGAAAGTTTAAAGAAAGTCCAAGTTGGAAATGGAACTGGGACAGTAGAAACACCTTGTGCTGTCATAGTCCCCAGTGTATGCCCAGTTTTGAGAATCAGAGAAGTAAAAATAAGTAAGTGCCCGTGTAAAGATTAGAGTGAAAAGAAGGGATGTGAAATGGAAGAGCTGCTGAGTACAAACTACCTGAGTATGGCCTGATTCGATCCATGTATTGCTGCTGTCAGGAATGTAGCCTTTCCAGCTCGTGGGAATGCCTGCATGCAATAAATCAGTTGGAAAATGAGATTGTTACAGAAGGAATGTCAGGTTTTGGCCTGTGAAGTGTCCCCACTGTGTATATACCCCCACGCTGTATGGAGTGGTTTGTTAACTTTCTCGATCTTTAAATCTATTTTTGCATCTTTGATTCTGGAGTGGACATTAAACTTAGTTAATCTGAACTGTGCAGTTGTGTGCCTGCTAATGAACATTGCCCCCTGTAGCCCATCTCGGGAGCTAAGAAGAGAGTCTGCTCTCCAACTAGTGAAGCCATCCCTGCTGCCATCAGAAGAACCAGGTAAAGAGAACATTTCTATTTTCCTTGGACTGTGTTTTCTGGTGTGTACAGTGTCCACCTCCCATCACTTACCTCCTGGATATCCCTAGACAGCAGGAAGGGGGGCTTACTCATTCAAGTACCTTAGAGTATAAGAACGAGGGGGCATGATATGAAATTGGCAGGGGGTAGGTTGAGGGGAAATGTGAGGAAGTTTTTCATCACAGAGAGGGTAGATCCACTCAAACTCGAGCACAGATGGGACAGGATGTGAGTGGATAGGGTAAACTGAAATGGGAAATATTGGACTGAAATGGTGCCATTTGAACTAAATGCATATGGTCTTTAGACCTTATCTACAAAATGTTGGTTTGGACTGATTATTACTCTGCTTCAAATAGGCATAATATGCCAGCAGACTATTAATAGTAAAAGTAAATTGTTTGTTGTACAGTAAATATTAGGTGACAGAAATCTGCTGATATTGTAATGGATATGCTCTTGCATCTTCTTGTATTTGTATTTAATAATGTATTTTTGTTATGTATCATGTTTGTAATGACCTGTTATGGTCGAACAAATAAACTACTAACTAGTTTGCTTTTTTTTTGCACAGAGAGGGTGGTGGATGCATGGAATAGTTTGCCACAGGAGGAGGAGGTGGAAACATGCGCAGTGGAAGGATTCAAACATGCATGGGACAGACATAAGGGAAATCTAGAAGTGGGGAGGGAGAGGGAAAAATGTTGATCTAGTAGAGTTAGGGCTGCAAATAAGGGGAGGGTTTACTAGCAGACTAGATGGGCCTAGCAGTCCTTATCTGCCAACAATTTCTCTGTTTCTGTGATGAAAGCACAGGTCCAAAAACTAAGCCCTGAGGCACGCCACTTATCTTCTTTATCTCTGATTTGGCACCGTTACTGACTACCCTTTGTGTCCTGTCACGAAGCCAGTTTCCAACCCCGTGTTTGATCACATCTCCAGCCCCTACATCAACCAATATCTTCACAAATCTAATATAAGGCACCAAATCAACAGCCTTACTGAAGTCCAAATGCAATAATCCAGTGATATACCCTTATACAGGACGTGTGAAGCACCACTGAAGAATTCAGTAAGGTTAGTCTGCTGTGACCTACCTTTTACAAAGCTTATTATCCTGGACTCCCTGTTACTCCAGGAAGTCCACAAGCCTTTCCTTTATGATAGCTTCCAGCAGTTTCACAATATGGATGTTAGATCACTAGCTTGTAGTTGCTTGGGCCTGCCCTATCTCCACTCTTATGAAGTGGTATGATATCCGCTACACTCCAGTCCCATGAGATCACTCCTGTGTCCAAGGAGCAATTAAATAGATACATTAATGGCTTCACTGGGACTTGTGCCAGTCTTCAAACACCCTAGGATGCATACCACCTGGTCCAAGTGATTTTTCAACTTTCCATCCCAATACACCTTTGAGAACCCTCTCTTCTAAGATAGAACCCTTAGGCTAAATTTGTTTCTCCCTGGAGTGGAAATTATAGTCCAGAAGGGGACCTCCTTTCTTAGCCATAACAATGGAGAAAGAGTATTCACTCAGTACTTTAGCTTATGTCTGTGCCCCTCAACTCAAGAGTCTCCTTTCCTTAGCCTTTCTAAGCCCTTTCACTTTTATATCAGTTATTTGTGTATCTGAAAAAAAGCCTTGTCATTATCCTTCACACCCTCTGCTATCTTAAGTTCTGCATTTGCCTTCACTTTTCTCACAGTTTTAGGTATCCCCCTGGCACAGCTGATGTGTATATTTCTTTGCTGATATTTAACTGAGAGGACTTATACTCCCTAAATTCAGTTTTCATTGCCTTTACTGCCTCATTGATATCTTTGGATACCAGATCGGTCCAGTTTTTTTTTTCTTTCCAATCTGTCTAAGACACCCTTTGGTAAACTCAGTGATTTTTCTCTTCATATACCCCCATTTCTTCTCAACACCTACGCACTGACAATAGCCTATGAGTCCATATGTCCAGATATATGAGTCCAAATGAGTTTGCATAGAGACAGAAGTTCTAATACTTAAATAAATGGAGCCTTACTGGGGCAGTCAGGTAGGGTCCTCAGTAATACTCCATTAAATCTATGAGATGGCGACCAGCCATGGTGAATATAATACCATGCCTTAAGCCATGCCGCCACTGACACCTCTCTGGTACTATAATTTGCCACAATGTACTGGAGGGATGTGTGACTTGAATGGATTACTATGAGTTGTAAGTAAAAATGGGGTTATTTTCTATAGATTTTTTGATTCATGAGGGATGGGACGGTAGTACAGATTGATGAGAAGACTGTGGGAGTACATATGATTTAAACATTACTCTGTTTCCTAATGGGAGTCACTATCTCAGCGTACTCTCTCTCTCAGCAGGTAAACTGTGGCTGATCGTGGTGTAAGAAGGCTTTCTGCTGATGCCGTTACACTAGCAGCATTTTTTTTAAAAAGATAATTATATTAAAGAGGAGCTGATACCTTTGGGAAAACTTTGGAAAACATAATATTTAGACACAAGTCAGCTTGTATGTCATATATCCCGTACAGATTTCTTCTCTCCATTATTTGTTACTGAAGCAATTCCCACAAAAACAAGACCCGTAACCCTTAGAGTTTGTCTTTCTCTGTAGTTTATTCCCTGCTTGAAATCATAATGCACTGTTGTGACATCACAGTCTGTTGTCATGTGAATAACTGTGATGTCACAAGCAGAGTTGTATGACATCAGGTTGGGAAGAAGCAATAATAGAAGCTGATGAACCCTCAAGGAACAACTGTTCTGTTTTGGAAGCAAATTACCTCAGTAATAAGTAATGGGGATGAGAAATACTGAGCTGATGAGAAATATAAGTGGCTTTGTGTCCAAATATTATGTTTTTGAATGTTCTCCTCAAGGTCTCAGTGGCTGTTTAAGGCAACAACGGTACTTAGACAATCTGATTCAGCACCAGAGAAGGTATGTTGCTGAAGGAAGGGGGGTGTGGTGGGATGGAGGTTGGGAATGGGTTACTAGAAAAGATGGGTCTAGAGGGGTTAATTTTAATACATTTCCTTCATTGGGAGGGCAAAGAGGGTGGTATGGCTTTTTGATTGGTCAGAGAAGAAGGGGTGTACCTTTCTTTTACACTTTATTTGTGAAATGGAGTCCTGATCTTACACTTACAGTTGACAGACATCTGATACATCTGATGCCCCCTACAATATCACAACCGACAAAAAAAAAATACATTGGGCCCAATTCCAGAAGGCGTTAGGCCTGGCTCAGGGCAATTTATGCCAAACCTGATGGTGCAAATAACACCCTTCACCAGGCATAACGCAAGTCATGATTCTAGATCGCAGTTTGCACAATGCCATTTGTTGATTGCGCCAAAGGTGGGCTATGTCACCCACTATGCCCGCAACCCACAGCGGCATGGCACAAGGGTGGGTTAGGGCAGCAACTGTTCCCTGTTCCAGAAGGGTTGCTGCCTTAACCCACTTATGCCATTCTAGAAAAGGTAATGGCATAGCAGGTTTAGACCAGCTAGGAGGTGGTCTAAGGGGCATCCATCCTGGCACAGCGATGGATGCCCCCCACAGTGCCATGGAAAACACATGTGTGTGCCCCCATGCCCCCCCTGCATTGTCATGCCCCCACCCCGAACATCGGGGATCCCCAGGTCCAAATTCTGTTGTGCCCACCTGCTTGCCAGTGCCAACCAGACAGCCCCTTCAATGTCCCCACGTGTGTTTGGGTGTGATACGGGGTGCGGGTCTCCGAGTGGGCAGTAGATTGTGTGCCATGACTTGCAGCACCGAGGTCCAGTGTGCCATTCCCTTGGCACTAGCCTGCGGCTGCTGCAAGTCGTGGATATAGGTGCCAGGGACTCTGCCTGTTTTAGAATAGGGCTCAGGGTTCCTGGTGTAGTGCCGCATGGTGCAACTTGTATACGCCAACGAGTTGCACCATACATTTTGGAATCAGGTCCATAGTGTTTTCAGTAACACAATACTATTTATTATTTAGGCATGACTTTATTGTGATATCAGATAAAGATTTACAACAAATGCAAAACAAAGTAACAACTGACATTATTCACACCAATCTGTATACAATAACTAAAAAGAGTACTGAATTTTAAAAAAGAAACAAAAGGTTAAGAAATACATACCAAACTACACTGCAAAATTAACCATTCAGGCCTTGTGCAATCCCCCTATCAAATGGAGTCCATATTCTTTCCCATTCTATTATTTTTATGTATCTGTAATGTATTTTTTTCAATTTTAATTAAATCCAACTTTATGTTTACCCATATGTAAAACTCTGGTGGCCTGGCATCTTTCCACTTTAATATGATGCATTTATTATCATTAATAAGTGCCGAATGTAGAAACTTTTGTTAGGGGATCCAAAGGTCACTATTATTATATATCCCAAAAATAACTGTGCTAATATGGACCTGTCCCCTGAACCCCTCACCTGGTTCACAAGTTACCTCATGGACAGGTCCCAATGTGTGAAGATAAACAGCACCCTCTCACCCACTCTACCAGTCCACTCGGGGGTTCCCCAAGTTCCATCCTTGGCCCACTGCTACTCAGCATCTTCCTGAATACCCTGCCTAAATCCTGTCCTTGTAACCTTCTGCTCTATGCAGATGATGCAGTAATGTATGCCTCCCACTTAGATGCCACAATCCTTCAGTCATCCCTACAACTTGCCTTCAACCACGTTGAAAACTGGTTCATGGACCACAGACTCATGGTCAATGTAAAAAAGACTAAATCAATGCTCTTTTCCCATCGTCAGAGTAAGGACCACAGTGCCCAGCTATCAATCTTTTCCAAAACCTTCCTCCCACTGGAACAGGTCTACACCTATAAATATCTGGGCATTACCTTCGATCCTAGTCTCTCAATCCACCCACACGTAAATGATCTTTCCTCTGCCATAAATATATGCATAGGATTGCTGTATCGGCACAAAGCCTGCCTAACCCCAGAGGCCCTAAACATTGCTGTTACCTCCTCTGCTCTCTCCCTTGTAGACTATGGGCTCACCGTCTGACCACACTGCATTAAATAAAATCCACCTATCCATTAACAAAGCCAGTAGGCTCCTTGCTGGTATGGACAAGTGTACCCATAGTTGCACCCTGCATGCACTAACAAAAATCCTCACCCTAAGTGAAAGAATACATTATCAAACATGTCTCCTTACTAAGAAAATCCACCTAGGCCTCACTCCCACTGGAGTCTCAACCTACCTCTGTGCAGCACATACCTCAGCAAACACCTGGGCAGCAGATGAAATAACGTGCACTGTTCCCAGGGTCACAACCACCCTGGCACAAAGGTCCTTTTCTTGCAGAGCACCATCCTGGTACAATGAACTCCCCCTGACCATCACCTCTATCACCAGACTAGGCCCCGTCAAAACAGCCCTCAAGAACCACATTATCTCCACCTGCCTCTGCCTTTGTTCCCACTAATAAACAGATATCTGCCCAGACAGCTAGACCTTTGGGTTACAGATATCCCTATCCCACTACTGGTACTGTGTATTAATGACAATGTTGGTAATATGACTGCTCGCGTCACCTACTAGCATATAAGCCATGCCACAACTTCTGATTGTACTATTTACTGACGTTCACAAGCTCCCTGCAGGACTTGTATAGCTACCCAACCTGTATAGGACTAGCAGCTATGTTCATACCCTATTATTTTTATCATGTCTTCTTCTTTCTGTATACTGCTTATATTTGACACACGTTTATCCCCATTGTCTTTTCCTTCCTCTACCCCCCATTGTATTATTGTATAATGACTGCTTCTTGTATATGTCTTGCAATCTGACGTGGAGCCTTTGGAAATGAGTCCCTGACTCAAAGGTTGTAATCTGATTTCTCAATAAATAAATAAATACATATCTAACATGAGATTAATACTAATGGGTTTGAAAATAATTTTGAACATTTTATCCGATAATTTGATATGAGGACATTGAACGAACATAAGTGTATCAGGGGTGTTTCTGCATCTTGGATCGTTATCAGTGATATTCAGGTTTATTTGGTTAAGTTTAATAGAAGTGAAACAAGCAAGATGCAGAAAAATGTATTGAATTTTTTGAAGTTTGGAAGAAATTAAGCATCAGAGAGGGGTTTTAAATGTATTTCTCCAATTGTCATCCAGAAGTTTTACCTGTATGTCCAATCCTCATTTAGGTCCTTAAAGAGCAGGTATTCACTTCTAATAAATAGACAACTGACTATTTTATTTATTGTGTTTTGATGTGTCAATAATTACTTTCTGCTTTTATAATAAGATATTTGTGCAGTGAAACATGTGGGGTTTCACCTGTGCATTTCACATTGCTGGTAAAAAAAGAATTCAACAGCATTCTGATATTGTGATGTCAAAAACTAGTAACTACTTAGGAGCCCAATGTATTTCAATGAAAAATGAAATATACATATTTATCTTTTTCAAAAGAATAGATACTTTATTTTCAGCAACATGCTTTGTCTTTTATTTGGTTGCACTATTGTGATACATCTGCATAATTTTACAATTTTTGAAGCAGTAATCAGCTTCTCTTTTTTCCAAGTAAGACCTGATTATGATAAAATATCACCTGATAAATTGTAACAATAGACAACAGGTCATCAAAAATCACATATTTCTACAAAATATATAATACTATGGAGGTAGAAAGTCTTATCTCTATATAAAAATCTGAAAAGAGTTTTGCAATTGTCCACTGAAATGTGCTGTCAGCTTTGCTAGTGAAACATTTCTGACATGATATAAAAGATCAAGAAATAAAGATGATTTGATACCTTTTATTGGACCAGCATAGATGGTACAAAAGAAAACAAGTGCTTAAGCTTTTGGACTATACACAGTCCTTCATCAGAAGCTAATGCCAGTTGTTTTGGAAAAATACATTGTATTAAAAACTAGATCATACATAAAAAAAAGAGACAAAAAGGTTGTAAAGAATCCCACTGTCCTAAAAATGGCATTTAAAACTCAACTTAAAAACCATATAGAGAACACAGGCTGACTGCTATGAAGGAAAGGCATTTCAGGATCAAATGTCACAGAACAGATAATTCCCTTCTAAAAAGAACTCATAAAACATACCAGAGGTTGATTTAAACTATGCATGCATGCATGTGTTTGTTTATACATAAGGAAATTAACTTGCATTTAGAATTCAACCTAAAAAAAGGATAAGGAAAACAGGTAGTGTACTATCCAAAGGAAAGCAGTTTAAGGTCAAAGTTGCAGAATGAATAACTCTTTATCTGAGAGAAGACACAGAACACATTAAATTTAGTTAAGACATTTCCTGTGTGTGTTAGTGCATACATTTGAAGATAGCTATGATTTTAACCCCAAGTTAGGATATGTTAAGAAATCATAGTATATAATGCTAAACAGTCTTTTAAATAAGAAATTACTTTTATGTATAGCAATTAGTGGGTTTAGAGATAGGCTGCCCTAGTGTGAACAATAATTATATCCCTCCCCTGGTCGCCCCTGAATAAAGGACTTTAGTCTCAGTGAGCCTACCGGGTCAAGAAAATTCAATAAATAAATAAGTAAGTAAATAAGTAGCTGTTTCACACTTTCAAACAGTGTTCGCTCTATTAGGAGATGCATGTCCTCAGCCCTGTGCTCAACTAGTCAATATTTTTCATGAATATTAAAATCTATACTGCTCAACCATGATCCCTCTGCAACTTTGTACCCAATGGCAAGTGTTTGTGTAAAATTAAAAATAAACCTAACAAGGACTCCCTAGTAAGTGAGAAATACCGTAACCTAATATGACCATGTATTAACATGTGTCAGTATATATAAAATCTTCTGTATATACAATAACAGTTTTAGAAATTTGAGACAGAAACTATGGGAATCTGCCACCTGCCACCAGTCCTTACAACCCCCCGTTGGTTAAAACCAATGTATTGATATCTAATTAGAAGGAATCATATATCTTTTATGCATGTGAACATATAGCAATACCACAATGTACCCCTAGTATACTGTATGTCTATTTACTAAAATGTCAAGAGTTTGTGCATGTATAAGAAGCAAGCATAACAAAGACTCCCTAGTAACTGAGATACTGTTATCCTATAATGTCCATGTAGCAACATGTGTCCATATATATGCCTTTCCTCATAATACCCACATCACTCACTACCCCCACCCACCCATCCTTTCACCTTTTTTGTTGTGAAACCAATGTATTGATAGCCAGTTAAAAGAGATCCTATAACCATATAGTATGACAACATACAACAAAAACTGCAGTGTATTTCTCCTGTATATCTATGCATTGTTTCTGAAGCCGGTGAAAGTTTAAAGAGTGCAATGTGACATAAAGCCCAACTCAATGTTCATCCCATCTCTCACCATATTGAGAAGTAAAATGAGCTTGACCTCGAAAGTCCATCTCTGTTGTGTATTTTTGAAATGTCCTTTCAAAACCAGTACTGACATATCTGAGATGGTGTGATCAGACTGAGTGAAGTGATATCCCACTGGTTTTTCTGTCACCTTCATTTTAATAGCATGTCTGTGTGAGTTCATTCGGGTTTGGAGGGGTTGTCCCATCTCTCCCACATTCCCCTGTTTGTGGATATATCTTGCATTGAATACAATAAACAACATTTTGAAATGCAGATGTGTAGTTCCCCTGTATCCTAAATTGTCTGTTTTGTGGAGTGTTGATACAATTGGAAGTAGAAATGTGCTCACAAGTCTTATATCTAGCAGAATTGCAGGGCCATGTGCCATCTAGTGTTCTGTTATTTTGTTCTGGTGCAAGTTTACTCCTAACAATCAGGTGGTCAAATTAGGTGGTTGTTTAAAAGACAGTGGTGGTAGTTCTTGAAAAATATATATTAGGGTCTCGTCCTCACTGAATATTGGTTGGAGGTCCTTAATAATTTTAGAAGCTGCAGATCAAGATGATATGTGACTACTAAGGGTATTCTGTTGGCGGTAGTCCTTTCTTTATGCTGAAGTAGTTCTTCCCTTGTTATCTGCATTGTATGTTCTACTGCTCTATCAAATTCTCTGGAAGAATGCCCCTGCCCAATAAAGGTCTTTTTCAATGTGGCCAAATGTCTGTCTCTGACCTTCTCACTGAACAGATGCGGTGGTATTCCAGCCCTTGACTGTACATTACAGATTTTTTAGTGTGCTTTGGGTGATTATTATTCCTATGCAAGTATCTTTGTCTGTCTGTGGGTTTCCTGTAAACGCATGTCTACAAGGTTCCATCCTTGATAGTCACTGCGGTGTCCAGAAAATTAACACTGGTGTCAGAATATTCCAGGAAACGTTTTATGGATAGGTGGAGGTAAAGTTCCTGATGGAGCTCTTTGAGTGTGTCAGTGCCCTCTGACCAAATTAAAAATAAATTGTCAATATAATGGAAATAAGCAAGTGGTTTGTGTGTACAGTGCCTTAAAAAATCTTCCTCCAAATTGGCCATAAAAAGGTTAGCGTATTGCGGAGCCATCGTGGTACCTATTGCTGCTCCTATAGTTGGATTAACATAATGTTTACCATTGAAGTTAAAGTTGCTGTGTGTCAAAATGAATTCAATATGTCAATATGACATAATACATTCGATTGGACTACTGGACTCCTTTTTTTTCTAGTAGTTGGCAAAATACAAATAAAATGACAAAAAGGTAATTAAAGAAACAAACAGATGCAAACAAAATGATTACAGAGGTATCAAAATACCCCAAATCTTCATTCTTTAAGATATACAGTACATCCTTACTAATCATTTGTTCTTTAAGGAAGTAAGCTCCTTCCATGTTGCAGATAGAAGAACAAAAATATATCTTGGATATTAACTGTTTTAAAGGAGAATTGGGAATCAAAGTCAGGATTGGGGCAGTGTGTGATTTATGTTAATCAATCAATCAATCAATCAAAGTCTTTATTTAACCAGGCGATCACCATTGAGCAAGCTCATTTTCGAGGTGGACCTGGGTTTGTTAACAAGGAACAAGGGACAATATACATGGGATGCAACACAAAAGAAAATAGTAATAATACAAATAAAGTGAGATACAATAATACAGTATATACAAAGTTAATGCCGGTAAACTGACATCTGAGTCCCTTTTTGAAACATTTCCTGTTATTCACAGCAGACACTTAATTTGCACATGGACAGGAAAAAAATGCTTGCATAATTTATTCCAGTTTCACTGGCTTAGGCTGAATTACTGACTCAAAGGAAGAAGCAGGATGCCCAGGACTTGTCAAATGTTAAATCTTTTCACAGTGAATAATTCGTATTCGTTGTTAACCTTTTTATTGAAAGAGTTAATCATTGCATACAAACACATTTTGACAATGCCTGCAAGGTGTGAATTTAAGACTCTGTTAAATCATAATTGTTTCGATCTACAGTTACAAGATGGCACTGCAACTTATTTGTGGTTTCATTCTTTACTTCTACTATTTCTAGCCATCAGTCTATATCCATGTGTGAGGGGGGAATACTTCAAAACAGAGAGTGTTTGACTATCTTAGTCCTTCAGTACAGATTTGCTTGAAGCAAGTTAGCAAGCTGAGAACTTACTACATAATTTAACTGCTAATAAATTTAAATGGATGCTGGACAATTGCCCCTGAGGGGCCTGTGCTTCTGCAGCCAAAAGTGTGTGTGTCTTACACTGTGCATTAGTACCTGTGGCTACAAAAGCACTGGCCTCATAGGGACGTGAGCTTTAGCAGACTGAAGAACTGTTGTAATTTGTGCATTGTGGATTTCTATCTGTTGCAGCAGGGGCCTGTGCTTCTGTGAACAGAAGCAGTGTTGAGATTTGAGTATCGTGGATTTCTGTTTGCAGCCAGGAGCCAGTGTGTATGTCTTGCAGCGTGCATGCTGCAGATAAAAATCCACGAAGGTAGCACATCAGTGCAACTGCATTTGTGTCATCTCGAAACAGTTGTGTGTTGATTGTGTTACCTGACGATGGCTGCCTATGGTTGCTTGTGTAGTCTTATCCTTTTGCTGCTTGGGGGTGGGGAGTTAGGGTTGGAAACTCCCCCTAATGCTACATGTCCTTACTTCGGGGGGGGGTTAAGCTGAACTCTAATTTGTGCATTAACACAGTTTATTACTATATACTATATATATATATTTTTTTTTTTTTCAAAAATGGCTGCTTACCCCACCCACATAGCTCTGCAGCCCTGGAGAGGTGCAGGGTTTGTGGTATGCATGACCACAAGCACCTGCAGGGTACCTGCCCATGTCCCTATCCCCCCAATGCATAGGTGCACGGGGGGTAGCCTAGAGCAGAGTAGTGGACCTGGGCTGGCATCCAATCAGATGCCTGACCCATGCCCCAGAGTGGATCCCTTGCATCCATGAGGCACTGCTGCATAACACCTGCAGATATGACAGCAAAGTATAAAACTGGAAAAGTGTGGGCACTCACCCAAATGACTGTCCCAGCCCTTCCTAACAGCCAAATGGGCAGGGCCAGCATGGAGGGTCATTTCCTGGTCCCGCTGCGAACAGCGGGCAATGGTCATGGGGTGAACACTGAGTTACGGCAGGTTTCTGGCTGCTGTAACCTGTGCCCCTCATGCCTGGCACTACACACCTTAGTGAATGGTGCGTAGTGCACGTACAACCCCAACACTCTCCCTGATCACCCCTCGCAGGCTGCTGCCCGCGTGGCCAGGGGATCCACTATAGAACTGGCTGGCATGCTCCACAGTGGATGCTGCGTGGGGTCCTCAGGACCACCACTGTATGGTATTCTCACTTAGGGATGTCTATTTACCACAGATATGCAGTGCATAGGCAATCTTTTTTTGTGCATAGGGTTCAATGTTCTTGCAGACATTAGGGTTGAAGAATGCAAAGCACACAAAGCAGGGAAAAGAAAAACCATTAGGGTTTTGGGTATCTGTAGTCTTTGTGAATCAGTTGTCGGGTCTTCCTTGGGGTTGTCGACCCTAATGTTCTCCTAGCCTGTAGCCTCCTGTCCAAAGAAAAAGATACAGTTAAAAGCCAGTGCCTTGTAGTGATATACTCTTTGGAGGTCGAAAAGTATGACACCACATGTTGCCAACAGAAAATGTCATAGCTGTCTTCATGCAGGGCCCTGCATGAAGAAAAGAGGGCACATCTGACTTTGTTTGCTCAGGGGAGGAGTAGGCATTAAGGTTGACAACTCCAAGGAAAACCCCACCACTGATCTCTGGAGACCCCAAATCCTAATATTTTTTCATGTTCCTACTTTGTGTGCTTTACATTCTTCAACCCTAATGCCTGCATTAATGTCATTTTTTTGTAATGAATTTCCCTTCTTTTTGTGATTGTGGAATCATATCCTCATTCATACAGAATCCTTAAAAGGAAGAAACAGAATAGTGGAGACATTTAAAGGGCCACTTTTTTTTTCATTTTTTCACAGCCATCCCTGCACACAACATTTCTTCATAATTTTTAAGGTGGGTCCCACAAAGACAATCTTGAAAAACTGGGGAGGATAGAAAAAAATGACCAAGTTATAAGTAAAAGTTCAAAATGCATTGGAAATACATTAGTCACACTTACCTTATTTCCTCAGTTTGCAGTAGGGTTCTAGGAGGTGGATGTCTTTTGGCTTAGATACTGGATCTATGATGGCGGACCAGTTATAGGTGAGTGAGAGGTGTGTGAGGCTGAGAGGTGGTGTGTGCCGAGTGGGTGGTCAGGTGGGGTGGGTGTGGGTTTCAGACTACAAAAGAAATCAGCAGACAGATTTCTTTGTTTCAGGGAAATAAATGAGAAAATAAAAGATGTGGGCCTGTTTTCTATATTACAGGTATACTGGCTGACTGTTTTGTGACACCGGGGGTGGGCACCCTGGTTTCCCAACAAATGGAGGGACACCAAAAGACATGTGGTGGGGGATTCAAGTATGGTGGTACTGGGGTGGGCACCCCACTGCTGCTGAACACTGGAGGGGTGAGGGAGAGATTATAGGCCGGCATGGAGATTGGGCACCCCAGCGTCAGAAATACATTTATAAATACAGTGGCAGAATTGGTCACACTCCATCATAAACAATTTTGGGATGGTGGATAGCTGCCAGTTGGTAAGACTATGCACTCATTGGCTGTTCTTTTTACAAAGGCACGGGCTGGGAGTGGGGCATCAGCCGGCAGGATTGGGTACCCCACAGCTGTTTTTATTAAACCATGGGTTGGGATGGGGGAGTCTAAGAATAGACATTTTTGGTGTAAGCAGATCAATCATTAGTGAATTCTTTGTCACTGGTTACATGAGCCAAAATCGCTGATGATCGGCAGCTCAGGTAAGCAGTGACAAAGAAATCAGTGACGATCAAACCACTAACAGAAAAATCCAGCTATCATTAGAATGCTAATTTGAGCATATGCAGCAAACAGCAACACTTTTAACCAATATTTCAAACACTATATAAGTTAAAAATGTGGCAGTTATCAAAGCATGCACCTTAGGTCGGACTCTATCAAACCTGTACATTTCCGGTTAAAAAAAATGTAGTTACAGGTGCCCCCCCCCAAAAAAAACTGTCATAGATGTATTTTAGTATTTTTGCAGTTCTGTAACTTTGTCTCCCTGCCGAACCAATGGACACAGAATTCACAGGATCAAGAACCGTGGCCCAAACTCCATGCCTACCACACCAGGCAAATTGGATGAATGGGGGCAGAGTTAGGAAGGTGAAAAAATTAGGGTTTTACCTAGAAATGCTTACTCAACCCTATTATACAGCAGTGCCAGCCTGGATGCAATTCAGCAAAGCTGTAGTATGTCACAAACCCACTCAGCAGGTCAGGCCCTCTGCTCCCAAAGTGCCAACCTCTGAGCGCAGTCTTGTGAACAGTGTAACAGACAAGGTAACCCTCTTGTCTGTTTTTGTGAGTTCGGAACAACCTTTGGTCTCAAGTTCTGAAGAGATTCAAACTGTGAACCTCTTGCTAGCGTACCCAATGCACAGGCTCAGATAGTTCTGTCTTCGGGGGGCCAGATATCTTTTTCTATGGGCACCTAACCAGGTATACAGAGATGAACCCTTAAAAACTTTTTAATAAAGACCTCAGATTTAAAATGCTTCTCTTTCCAGGTTGGTACCACCATTCAAGCTTATGTTTAGTATCTGCAATAACCATATACTTTTCTTGGAACTAAAAAGAAGTCAAAGACAGACCAAGTAAGTTCTAAAAGGAATTTTACTATAATAGTTAAAAATATGTAAAATGCAAAATGCAGAACTCTTATACCACCAGACATACAAATCTTTTAAAAGAAACAAGGTTTAAACAGTGCAAATTCCTACTTACAGTACTCAGATTTGAAATCTTTCTAAATATCTGTTTACAAGTGCTCCAAAGATCTTTCCTCAGTCAGAGTCTAGGTAAAAGTGTGTAAGTAAAACAGAGTATTCCTTAAACAACTGTATGGGATAACCCATTTTTGTGTGGGGTCAGCTAGCTCCTCCTCTGTCAGATTATGTATAAAAAAAGTATATATCTTATACAAAAGTATTACATTCTGCAACTTCAGCATAATTCATGTCCTTCAAATGACACTTCTTTTGATCTCATAATAAGCTTCCTCCTTCCAGGACATGAAAGCATCTTTATGATTTCGCACTTCTATGTAATAACCTGGGTTTTCCTTCCAGCGTCATAAAATGGATATCTTATAGCAACTATGGTTGTAATTAACTCAGACAGACAGGATCCTTAATTAAGGCCTTACATGTAACACATGGTCTCTAAATACTGAGTATGTGTGAACTCACATGCTGTCAGCATTTTTCTTATGGCTTTCATCTTTTAGCTAAAATATGGGAGGGGGGGATGAGTGAGGGCATTCTAAGAGCACCAGATTTTTTCAGCAGAGACAGTCAGTAATACATTTTATATAAAAAAAAATGATACAGCACTCAGAGCTGGCTGTCTACATCACATTCCTCCCCACCTAGACTGAATTTGGGGGATCTATCCTCTACATGGGATAAGCTTCCAAAATCAGTTCACTCCTCATAGACCCTAGACAGCCCATCTGAGTTCTGGTTCTTCGCTCCAGCCTTATGTAGGATTTTTAGATCATACCCTTGTACAGCAAGACTCCATCTTAGTAGTCTGCCATTGTTTTTCCCCATCTGCATCAGCCAAACCAGTGGGTTGTGGTCGGTCTGCACCACAAAATGCTATCCATACAAGTATGGCTCTAGCTTCTTTAGGGCCCACACTATGGCAAGACAGTCCTTTTCCACCATGGAGTACACTTGCTCCCTGGGAAGCAGCTTTCTCCTCAGGTACCCTACTGGGTGATCTGTCCCTTGGCTGGATGTCTGGCTTGGTACTGCCCCAATGCCCATGTTGGAGGCATACATCTGAACTATAAAGGTTTTGCTATAGTCAGGGTTTGTCAAAACAGGAGCACTGCACAGTGCCTTCTTCAGTCTGGTAAAGGCTTCTTCACAGGCTGGGCCCCAGGTAATTTTCTTTGGCATCTTTTTCTTTGTCTGGTCAGACAGGGGAGCAGCCAAGGCACTGTAATTGGGTATAAATTTCCTGTAGTACCCTGATGTCCCTAGAAGACTCCTGACCTGCTTCTGGGTTTCTGGCCTGGGCCATGCCTGGATCACCTCTATCTTTATTTGGTTAGGACGGAGCTGTCCCTGGCCTACCACATGCCCGATGTATGCCACTTCTCCCATGGCCACCTGGCACTTCTCAGCTTTGACAGTGAGCCTGTCCCTCTGTATCCTGCCCAGCACTTCCCTAAGGTGGGATAGGTGTTCCTCCCAGCTGGTACTAAAGATGGCAATGTCATCCAGGTATGCCGCAGCGTACTCATCAGCACCATTTAACACCTGATTCACCAACCTTTGGAAAGTGGCCAGGGTGTTCTTCATTCTGAAAGGCATTACTTTAAACTCAAATAAGCGTTTTGGAGTGATGAAGGCCGACCTCTCCCTAGCTCTGTCTGTCAATTCTACCTGCCAATACCCCTTGGTCAGGTCAATAGTCGTAAGGTAGGTCGACCCTCCCAACTTGTCCAGGAGTTCATCCATCCAGGGCATCGGGTGGGCATCAGACTTTGTGACTGCATTCAGTCCATGATAGTCCACACAGAAACAAGTTGAGCCATCTGGCTTGGGCACAAGGACTATGGGTGAGGCCAAGGGGCTGTGGGATCTCTAGATTGTCCCTAAATCCAGCATCTCCTCCACTTCCCTCCTAATGTCCTTTTGGACAGCATCTGACACCCGATATACTGTTTGCTGTATGGGCGTCTGTGTCCCTATCTCCACATCATGTGTCGCTAAGGGGGTTAGTCCAGGCTTGGCATTAAACTAGGGGACAAAGTCTGCTAAAATCTCCCTTACTTTCTGGAGCTGGTCTGGGGCCAGCTGGGGAGACAATTTTACTGCCTCCACAGAGGACTTCAACTTACTTTCTTCCAGCAAGTCCAGAAGGGGGTCTCCTTCTTCCATCCCTTCCCCATGAATACACACTGCAAACACCGTGCCAGCCCTATTTGCATATGGCTTCATCATGTTGACATGGTGCATCCTTTCAGTCTGTCTTCTGTCAGGTAACTCCACAATGTAGTTCACGTCATTTACCTTCCTAACCACTTTGTACGGTCCTGCCCACTCAGCTTGCAGCTTGTCTTTCAGGACCGGAATAAGGACTATGACTTCCTGACCCACCATATACGGGCGAGCTCTGGCTCTGCGGTTGTACCACACCTTTTGTTTCTGTTGGGCAGCTGTCAGGTTGGTCTAGGCTGTCCCCATAAGCTCCTTCAGTCTTTCCCTAAACCTAAGGACATAATCCACAATGGGAGTTCCCTGGGTGACATGCTTGCCTTCCCAGTCCTCCCAGATCAAGTCTAGGGGCCCACGTACCTGGCGTCCATATAAGAGTTCAAAGGGGAAAAATCCTGTTGACTCTTGGGGCACCTCCCTGTATGCAAACAACAGGTGGGGAAAGTATTTCTCCCAGTCCCTCCCATGCTGTTCAGCAAACGCCTGGAGCATTGACTTTAAGGTGTCATTGAATCATTCCACAAGTCCATTGGCTTGTGGGTGATACGGTGTTGTGGATCTCTGCACCACCCCACACTTCTCCCATAAACATTTCATCAGGTCCGACATGAAGGAACCCCCCTCAATCAGTGATTACCTCCTGTGGATACCCAACATGGGAGAAAACCCCAAGTAAGGCATCTGCCACTTTATCTGTCCTCACTGAGTTTAGGGCGACTGCCTCTGGGTATCGGGTGGCATAATCCACCAGTCAGGATGAATCTCTTCCCTGAGGAGCTGGGGGTATTTAAGGCCCCACAATATCCATTTCCATCCTCTGGAATGGCTCCTCCACTATGGGCAATGGAATCAGGGTTGCTTGGATTTTCTTGCCCGCTTTCCCTATTTCTTGGCACCGGTGACAAGCCCTGTAGTACTCCTTCACCTGATGGGTGAAGTTAGGCCAGTAGAAATTCTGGGCCAACTGCTGCATCATGCATGTGATTCCCAGATGACCAGACAAGGGAATATCATGTGCAATCTTGAGCAACTCCTCACGATACCCCTGGGGAATGACAAGCTGCCTGCCTAGCACCCCCCCCTCTGTCTGTACTGCCTGAGTATACATAAGTCCATTTTCCCAATAAACCTTATGTTGGCCGTCACCTCCCTGTGCTCCATCAGAGTCTGCCCAAGCCCTCAGCTTCTCTAAACTAGGGTCACCCCTCTGAGCAGCTGCAAACTCCTCACACATTCCCAAGGCATGGGACAAGTCCCCTTCAGTCACTAAACTAGGGTCCCTAGCACTAGCGTCGTGGCCCTCAGGATCACTGTCAATCCCAACCCTCGGACAATGGGTCACCCTTCCCTCTTTGGAGTAACCTTCCATGGCTGTGTGGTCACTTGCTACCCAGGAAATTTCTATCCCTTTTTTATCAAACTCCATATCAAGAGACACAGGCTGGGGAACCTGCCTCTCAGTGGTTTCCACAATGGTTTCTGTGGGGTTCAGGGAACTACAATTTTTCCTTGCCACTTGGCTATGGGTAACTGCACATACCATCCCCTGTTGGAGATTGTTACCCAGGATCACATCCACTGCTAATGTTTTGGCTACAGCCACCTATTGTACAGTTCCTGTTGTTTCACCCCAGTCTAAGAGAACACTAGTGAGGGACAATGTTTTCTCTTCACCAGTGAACCCTTGGACAGTAATGCATTTATTAGGTATAAGCTGACCAGGTTGTACCAGATCCCCTTTCACCAATGTCAGGGATGCCCCTGTGTCCCTTAACCCTTGTGTCTGCACACCATTTACCTTGACTGGGTGCATGTGTTCCCTCATGTTCACTGGCATGCTCCCAGGGACACACAAACAACCAACTTCTTTTCTAGGACCCTGTTGTGTATAAGTGCTTGCCTTTTTGGGACACTGTCTGGCAATATGCCCAGTTTATTTACATAACCAACAGGCATTTCTTACTTCAGAGAAATCTTTTCTTTGAAACCTGGGGCTAACTGGTTTTAGTGGAGGCAGTGAGGGTTTTAGCTGCCTTAAAGGCATGCTTTTCCCCTTTCTGCACTGCCACGCCTTCCCCATTCACTCTCAGAGCAGGTCTGCTCTTGGCATAGTGGTTCAAGAGTTCAGCAGCCTCTTGCACTGTTTTTGGATCTCAGTCCTCTAGCCAGGCTTTTAGCTTGGCTCAGCAAGCCCAATAAAACTGTTCTAATAAAAATCACATTTTCAATTTTATCAACAGAGTTTCCTGCAGTTCCTTCCCACCAACGTTTTAAAAACTGATGTTGTTTCATGGCTAGCTCCTCATAGCTCACATCAGGGCTTCTCCTGAGATTACGGAATTTAGCTCTGTATGTTTCAGCAGTTAATTCAAACTTTTTTAACGGTGCAGCTTTCAGCTTGCTGTAATCATTACTGTCCTCATTGTCCATTTGACCCAATGAATCCCGAGCTTTCCCGGTAAGTAGCGGGGATAGCTGGAAGCTCCAGGACTCTCTAGGAATTTTAGCCTGAATACAAACTTTTTTTCAAAAGAATTTTAAAAGGCATCCATGTCCTCCCCTTCCTTAAACTCAGCTATTAATTTGGAGTTCAATTTGTAACCCAGTCCTGCAGTCCCAGTTAAACCCAAGCCACTTACCTGCTCTAGTGCTGCTGGTCAGAGTCGTATCTTCTCCAGTTTGTGTTGCCTCTGGTGCTCCTTCTCCTCACAGTCTGCATCTCACTGTTCTCGCTCTGCCTCTCGGCGTTCGCATTCTTTCTTCTCCTCTGCAGCTCACTGGCACTCACGCTCCTCACAGTCTGCCTCCCTCTGTTGTCGCTCTGCCTCTCGATCTGCCTCTCTCTCTCTCTGTTCTCGCTCTGCCTCCAGTTCCATCCTGCATGACTCAATTTGCAGTTTGAGTACCTCTGGATTCAGGATACTGGTGACCATCCCATGCTGCTGTGGCCCTGCACTGACAGTGGCCCTGCTGTCCTTTTCAGTCATGGTCAGTGACTCACTGTTCTGGGTATCTGCTACCATCAAGGCCTCTGTGAGGTTCTACTTTTTGGCTGTCACCTCGAATGGGACTCCCCTGTCCCCACACAACTGCTTCAAGTAATCTACAGTGTGCCTGCTGTAGTCGGAAGCCATCTTCTTCTTCCCTCACTATGGCTACTCTGACTTGCACTTTAGAAAAAAAAAAATAAAATGGGTAGGAACTGGACTGTACACCAAGTGATATATAGTTCTGTTTCCTTTTTAAAATAAAACTCTGCCTTTTTTCTTTCTTTGCAAGAGAGCTTACGGTCTCAGCTGACACAGAACAATACAAGCTTGTGATACCAAAATTATGCCATCGCTGCCAACCAATCTGTCACAAACCCACTAAGCAGGTCAGGCCCTCTACTCCCAAAGTGCCAACCTCTGAGCACAGTCTTGTGAAAAGTGTAACAGACAAGGTAACCCTCGTGTCTGGTTTTGTGAGTTTGGATCAACCTTTGGTCTCAAGTTCTGGAGGGAGTCAAACTGTGAACCTCTTGCTAGTGTACCCAATGCACAGGCTCAGATATATCTGTCTTTGGGGGACCAGATATCTTTGCCTATGGGCACCTAACCAGGTATACAGAGATGAACCCTTAAAAACTTTAATAATGACCTCAGATTTAAAACGCTTCTCTTTCCAGTTTGGTACCACTATTCAAGTTTATGTTTGGTATCTGCAATAACCATATACTTTTCTTACAACTAAAAAGAAGTCAAAGACAGACCAAGTAAATTCTAAAAAGAATTTTACTAAAATAGTTAAAAATATGTAAAACGCAAAATACAGAACTCTTATACTACCAGACACACACATCTTTTAAAAGAAACAAGGTTTAAACAGTGCAAATTTCTACTTACAGTACTTAGATTTGAAATCTCTCTAAATCTGTTTACAAGTGCTCCAAAGATCTTTCCTCAGTCAGAGTCTAGGTAAAAGTGTGTAAGTAAAATAGAGTATTCCTTAAACAACTGTATGGGGCAACCCATTTTTGTGCGAGGTCAGCTAGCTCCTCCTCTGTCAGATTATGTATAAAAAATATGTATATCTTATACAAAAGTATTACATTCTGCAACTTCAGCATAATTCATGTCCTTCAAATGACACTTCTTTGATCTCATAATAAGCTTCCTCCTTCCAGGACATGAAAGCATCTTTATGATTTCGCACTTCTATGTAATAACCTGAGTTTTCCTTCCAGTGTCACAAAATGGATATCTTATAACAACTATGGCTGTAATTAATTCAGACAGACAGGATCATTAATTAAGACCTTACATGTAACACATGGTCTCTAAAAACTGAGTGTGTGTGAACTCACATGCTGTCAGCATTTTTCTTATGGCTTTCATCTTTTAGCTAAAATCTGGGGGGGGGGGGAGTGAGGTAATTCTAAGAGCACCAGATTTTTTCAGCAGAGACAGTCAGTAATACATTTTATATGAAAAAAAATGATACAGCACTCAGAGCTGGCTGTCTATATCACACAGTATATCACAAAATGCTGCAGTATGTTTTGTGACATGTCATACAAGTTACTATGTTGCATCATGGCTGGCTCCGCTCTACAGGTGCAACTGTGCCTGTATAATATATATATATATATATATATATATATATATATATATATATATTCTTTGCAAAAAACTTCATTAATGTATCAATTAGGGTTCAACATAATGCCACAAAAGTAGGGAAATGTGGCATTTGAGTTTTCAGCCCTAACTCCTCCCTCTCCAAGCACCAAAAGGACAAGCCCACACAGCAAGCACAGACATCCATCGTCAGGTAAGACAAACAACATACAACTGTTTCCAGATGACACAAATGCAGTAGCACTGATGTGCCACCTTTGTGAATTTGTATCTGTGGCATGCACACCACAAGACATACACACTCACTTGTTGCTGCAGATAGAAAACCACGTTAAACAACTCACAACACTGTTTCTGTGTGCAGAAGTACAGGCCCCTGAAGTCACAGATACAAATCCACAATGCCCAAATTATAAGAGTTCTTTTATTTTGAAATGGTTTTGTTTGGTGAAAATATTTCCATTCACAGTGTGTGTGTGGGGGAGGGCGGGCAGTGCACATCACCACTTGCATGCCTGTGTGGCGCTCTGATGCTTTTTGCTAAAAGTTTTATTTTAATTGCATTTTCTATAATAACACATACAAAATATGCTTCCAAGAAGTGGACACACATAAAAAGGACACATTCCACAGCAAACCCTAATGCAGAATAATATGTCACATATCTAGACAACCACGTGGGGGTTACAGTTATTTTAAAACCCCTTTTGAAGAACACCAGTGACCATATTGCAACCAGCGCTCATGAGGAATATTAGAAATAATTGATGAACATCAAAGTTATAACCATGAGCTCTAAAGCTACATAACAGAAATTTCTATGTAACCCCCCCTGTTCCCTGGGGTTACTAGAATCCCAATTAGATCAGTGGCAGGCAGGTATGGCAGCTTGTGAAATGCCAGGAAAATGGGTTTCACACTGGCACACTATTTTTCAATCTAGCTGACCTGGAGAGTGATGTCATTATGGAACTCTCACAGCAGCATAAGCCACATTTGTCCAGCTGGCTTAGAGGGTGAAATGGAATGTTGAGTTAGTCTGAGGGAAAGAGAGAGAGTGTCTGGAGTAGGAGTTCAAGGAGGGGGCTGCAGCTGCTGGGCAGCTCCTCACCCAGCTCTGATATAGAGCTAGCCCCTTTACTTTAGTGGTTGTTTGTTCTCACCTTAGAGAAGAACAAAAGCAGACAGCCATTGGAGTGGTGGAGACCTTGTGTTTTTGGGTTTTCCCAGTGCCCCATCCCAGGAGGGACAGGAGTGAATTCCAGGATCTAGGGGCAATCCCCTTGATCCACGTTCTTTGTGGTGAAGCTGCCATGGACATCTTCATTTGGTTGTGAGTACAAACCTTTTGTCTAGAGAAAGCCAAGGGGCATCTGCAAGCCAGGGTGAATTTCTCTGATCATGGTACCAGTTACCCATTTTAATTTTAAAAGTCTCTGCCTACGTTGGAGTCCAAATAGGGGACCATCCAAATACAGAACTTTTAGTTGGACACCCCGAGGTGTGTCAGTAGCATGTTAAGTATGAAAAACATTTCAAGATAGCATCTACAAGTTCTTCTGTGAGGGTGTTTTTAACCAAATGAATGGCCCGAGTATAAACTTGGAAGCAAAATGTGGGAGACCCCCCCACCTGGAGTAACCAGTTTACCTTTCCGGGTTCAGTTTGGGCACCAGTACATTTTCATTCAGTGCACGTGGCCAGTGCCTGATGGAAATAATTACCCAGAGATGTGGGTTTGGATTCTCTGTTCATCAGTTTACCCCAGTATAGTGGGTGCAGGAAGATTTTGAGTCTAGATGTGCTCAGTGTGGTTGTAAGTACCACTTTCACCCCTGTGGGAAATGGGGACAGTACTAGTGTAGGCAGTTGTGCCAGCCTTCAGTTTCAGAACCGTAGAGTTTTCTGTTTCGTGTCTTCACCCTATGCTAAATGGGAATGTCAGGAATTTCTGTACTCTTGAGAATCTGCAGTACCAGTATGTGTAATCCTGTGGGGATCCATCTTCACTGTGTGGTTATTCCTACTCTGTTACGAGAATAAGAGCCACACTCTAGAATCCCAACCTGATTTGGGCAGTGTTGTTATTGCTTCTGTGTGTGTGTGGATTAACTTGGATGCCCCTGTCCAGAAGTGCAAACCTAGCATGACCTTGAGAAAATGTTTTCTCCCAGGGACCTGGGTTGCTGGCTGTGGTAAATGCTCCCACCAGGTGTGTGCCATGTAGTAGCCACACTTGACTGACTGTTCCTTCTAATAACAGTCTGGTCCACCGAGTCAAATGGTGGCCACTTCTTTTCTATTGCTAAAAAGTATTGTTAATGTGTTGTTTTTAACTTATGTAAACCCCCACCTCTCTCTTGTACCTCCTAGATGCTTGGTGGTCATAGGAGCTGGCCTGCTAGTTTAACAAGAGGGGCCAGTGGGGGGGGGGTGTTACACCTATGTTGTGAAATTATCATAGGATAGATGGGCATCCAACTCGAGCCCTACCTGTACCTCCAATTTACAAAATATAAGGTAAAATATGTTAATAACCGACATGTGATCAAATTGTTGCACTTTTCAATCTACAGTGAAGGAATATCACTCAGTTCAAAAACCAGGTGAGCATTGTAAGATTGTGTGCTTGAGCCGGTGCTGGGGTGCTCTTAACTGAGGTGAAATTTATTTCACGATAAGCAATAGCGCTCTCACCCACCACTCCAGCTACCCAGAGCTCAGCAAAAAGACCACTCCGCTATCTTAGCTCAGACACATGAGGAGCCCCCCTCATGTATCTCATTCATCACCATGTCACCAGCTTCCCACATCACTAGTTAGTACTTAGGACATTGTAAAACAGCAAAAACATGTGTAAACAATATCAGTGCTAGCAACTGTAATAAGAAACATTTTACAACAAATGATACATTACCACATGTGAGATATTCTCCCCCTGCTCGCTACCACAAAAACAATGAATACAAGTAAGCACAAGTAACGTAATAGAGCAGTATAGATGGAAACTCTGGCCATTAAGTCCCTGTTGCCAGTCATGTTTCAAGTACTCCATCCAACAATGAAATTCTGCAGACTTGCATCAGTCCAGCACATTTAAAAGAGAAACCAATGCCCCCACTTAACTGCCCATTTCTTCTTCCAGTCACTCTGATTCCCCGAAGGCATTATGACTTTTTGATGGGAGCTTAGCTGCGAATTCGCCAGCTGCCTTAGGATCGGTGAAAATATACATTTTTCTTGATAAGTAAAGTTTAGTAAGCCAGGAAAGATATCCTATATACAATTCCAGCAGCTTTCAGCTTTGCTCCCACTCCCTCAAATGCCTTACACTCAAGTCTAGTTCCAAAAGAGTAATCAGCAAAGAAAAGGATTTTACTGTCACTAAGTATCACCGGTGCAGTCTCGTGCAGCCCTCAGAATTTGGTCCCGAAGCACCGATGTCATTGTGGTGAGCAGGATCTCGCATGGACCTTCCATATTAGATGATCTGATATGCCTTGATGACTGGAATTGCAAATCCCAGTCCAATCACCTCAGGTAGCCATCTCTCAAAAAAAGTGGGCAAATCCCCTTCCTGCACACTCTCAGGAATGCCGAGAATTCTCACATTAGTTGATTGGGCTAAATTTTCTAGCTGTTCCAAATGACTTCAAACCATACATTGCTTTTTATGTTGCTTGCACGCATGTGCAAGAAACATAGTGCCATCATCGGAGATTTCGGAGGTGTGTCACTTCCTCCTCCAATTCAGTCAGTGTGTTGGCAGGCGCGGCCCCTGTAAGCCAATGCATTTTGGAGCTGTCTATGACATGCTCCAAAATGCAGTGGCATACAGTTGAAAGGGGGAGTTAGCACTTCAGTGAGCACTGATAAGATATCAGCCGCTCACGGCAGCTCCCCCCCGGCAGGCGTGGCGCTCCTCAAGACGCACTGTATAGCCCGACGGGTGCCCAATCCTTGGCCGGCTGAGATGCGTCCCTGCCCCCCAGTAGTAGGTGCCATGTTGGGAGCTCACCCCAGCGTGGCAAGCAGTCCTTTTGCCGACAGGGGTGCCTAATCCCCCGTTGGCTGAACGCCCACCCCGTCCTTGTGGCATGCTGGGAGCCCACCCCAGCGTGGCAATCACTTCCATGGCCAACGGGGGTGCCTAATCCCCGTCGGCTGAACGCCTTCATCACTTGTGCCACGCTTGGGAGCCCACCCCAGCGTGGCAAACGTCCCACCACGCCTTTTTTTTTTTAACCTGTAAACAAAACGTTCACGCGCGCGCCTCCCAACTCCCTCCCACAACGCACCCACCCACTGCGCACCCAGTTTTCCCCACACCCTCACCCCATACTTACCTCCGACTCGCGCGATGATCTTCGTGGACCGGAACACGCCTGCACTCTTTCAAAGCCAACCGCGAACTGAGGAAATGCCGGTAAGCTGTATAATGGGCTAGATAGGGGTTTCAACTTTGTTGCACATCTCAGGTATTTTTGGGATTATACACCTTAACATGGTTTGGGACTTTCCCGAATGATAACATTGTTCATGATGAGTCAGGGCCAAGGGTGATTTCGCGCAGTGACTGTGCAGTGACTGTGAAATCACCCTTCGGGCCTGAATACCACCATGACAGTGACATAATTCATGAGAAGGGGTCCCAAAAACCCCAAGTTGAAAATTTGGTGCCAAAATTCCAAAAAATGACTGTTTTACGAGCGTGCGTTGCGCAGTTCCTACGCAGGCTCGTAAGTTCGCGAAATTTCAATATTTTCACTCCAGATTTTCAACATTGCCATTTCATCACACCTTCTTATGAGTGGTAAGCTGTCATTTTTCACATCTCACCTAAAATGTGTTTCAGCCCATGTAGCGCAGAATGGCGCAGTCGGTATGCGAAATCAATGTATGGAACACATTAAGAAAATCACAGTGTCACTGTTCATTAGCAGAGGTCTTAAAATGGCTGTGTTGAAAATTTGGTGAAAAAATTCCTAAAAATGACTGTTTTACGAGCGTGCGTTGCACAGTTCCCATGCCATCAGTAGGGTTTGCGAATTTTCAATATTTCACTACAGATTTTTCAACATTGCCATTTTACCACACCTCCTTATGAGCAGTACAGCTGTCATTTTCACATCCTGCCCAAAACGTGTTTCCACTCATGTAGCGCATAAATGGCGCAGTCGGTGCAAACTCAATGTATGGGACACATTAACAAAATCACAGTGACACTGTTCATGAGCAGAGGTCTTAAAATGGCTATGTTGAAAACTTGGTGAAAACATTCCTAAAAATGACTGTTTCACGAGCGTGCGTTGCGCAGTTCCTACGCACGCTCGTAAGTTTGCAAATTTTCAATATTTGCACTCCAATGACTTCCAAATACCTAAACAGCACATAGAAGCAAGCAACATTCGGCATTGACAAATGCTTGTTTATTAGAGTAGCAGAAGCAGCCAGGGCTTTCCCAGCAATTTTGTCCTGTTCCTCAACAGAACCTGCCATTGCCTCTACTCGTTGTTCAACCAGCACAATCAGTTCATTTTGCTGACCTAATTTCGTATCCAGTTTCTGGGTAGTCTGCGTTAGCATATTTATAGCTCATTGCAAGGTGTTCCTATTACTGTGATGATCTGTGTCTCATTATGATGGTGGTTTTGAAGGGCCTGTTACTCTGTTATTGGAACTGTGTTTTTCTTGGCTGTCCCATTTCTGTACACCAGTCCCAATTTCATCTCTAGATGATGAAAGCTGTCCTGATTGGTTAATAAATCACTAAAAGTGACAACAGCAGCAATTTAAATCTGTTATAAAAGATGAAGATGTGGAGCTCGAGCTGGTTGCAATTTTCCCACAGCTGCTGGCCATGGCCACCTCTGATGCTTTCGTTTTGTATTGTAAATATGACCATTCACAGGGTGCAGGTCCTGCCATGTCAGCATGTCCATGCGTTTGTACATGCTTGCATGCCTCTGTACCGCTAACAAAACCGGGGCAGGTACTCAATCCAGCTGCCAGTATCTGCCCTTCTGCCTGACCCAGTTCTTTAAGAAAACTGGTGACTGGCACTCAACCATGCCACTGGTATCCCCTCCTGTCTGACCCAGCTATTTATAAAAACCGGTGCTCTATCCCACTGACTGTTATTCATTCCCCTTCCTACCAGACCCTGTTTTTTAAGAAAACAGGCAGTGGATGCTCAATGGGTTGGTCAGATGGAGGCTGCCCAGTCATCAGGAGGCATAAAAAAAACATAGAAAAAAGATAGAAGGAGTAATAGTTCAGAGAGGGCCACTGAATGAGCTGCCGTGCTGACAACCTGTGGCTGGGATTGGACTCAGGAAGTTGCATCGGCTCAAGGCCATGGGCTAGAATAGCTGCCATGAAGTATGGTGCTCTGCCTGGGGAGAGTTAACAATGGATTTTGGCACATACCTGTGGGAAGGCTAGGAAGCTTGTCCCCCCCCCCCACAGTGCACTGTGCATGTACAGTGTTGACATGGCACTTCACCCAGGTAATGGGAAGGAGAGAGGAGCAGCAGTAAGCAGGGAGGAAAATCCCAGCTGCATCTATATGATGGTCATCACACTTGGACCCCCCACTGCACCCCTGGCCTACAATCTGGCTCAGAGAAGCATTGACCCCACCAGAACCCTACAATAGAGGGCAGAGCCGTGGGTAGTCTGGAGGCATCAAGTAGGTGGTTGTTGGGGCTGGGTGGTAGCCAAGGCCTGAACAGAGTAATTCCCTAAAGAATAAGGGTGGCTGGGCTAGAGATAAAAAGCAGCATGGAAAAAAAAGGAAGCAGTAGTTCTCTACTTCTGAAAGTTTAATTTCAGGCACTACACTAGCACTTTAAATGCATTAAAAGTGCTAATTGGTGACTACATGGACATCCAACTTCTACATGCAGTGGCACAAAGAGACAGGTTTTACTGTCTCCATTCAAAATCTTCCACAAACAGATGGTGTGTCTCATTAGATGCTGCATCTTGTTTTCGTGGGAGTCAAGGTTTTAATATTAGTAACATGTTTCATGCCCCACATTTCCTCAGTCTCTACAGAGTGCCTGCCCTATGGCAGGATAATGTGTATTGCTGACCCATTCAAGCAAGGTCGCTGGTGACCTGGGCTGTAATAGCCTACAGTGGAGTGGGGGAGGGGGCACGTCCTTCAGCAGGACAGAGTACAGTAACTTGTCACCAGATGCAAGTGAAACACATTTGGATGGCCAGTCCCCGAGAGCCACTCGACAGCACGCTTGCAGTCACTTTGCCTCTGCGACCTACTTTCGACAGATGGAGTGTGACCTCAGTGGGCCAAACCCAGCACCACTGCCAGACACTGGGAACCCATCTCTGCAGGCTGTCCTCAAATGAGAACTGCAGGAGCTGTGTGCTGCATATTTGATAAATGTTTTCATGGCACTACTGATCCCCTGATGAATGTGACTGTGACTGGCCAGTTACAAAGTCATCTGAAAAGTAAGTCTCCAAGCACACAGAGGCTAATCTTCATGTCAAAGGTTGAAATACTGCACTTTTGGAAGAAAAAGAAATTTGATTAAAGCAAGAGCTGGCGATTTTGAAAATGGGCTTGTGCTTGTTAATGCAGTGTAATATAAACAGTATTAATTGTTAAAGGGAACAAACATCCTGTTTGCATTTTGTAACATAATTGTAAATTTGGGCATGTGTGAGGTCTCTTTAATAACCCCAGTGTATTATTGTATGTGTTTGTTTTGAAATAGTCCTATTGTCCTATTTTGTTTTTCTTATTTAGGGTCTCTTTTTTAATGTGGCTTTTTTGCCCCACCCAGCATTTTTTTTTAATATGTGGCAGCTCCATAACCCAGTGGCATCAGTTGGGTGGAACCCCTGCATGGAAAACTTCAATAAAGGCTTCAGCTAAACTGATGTCACTGGGTTCCGGTACTCATAAGTAATTAAACAAGATTCAAGTCAGAGCTCACATGGCTGTGGTGAGCTTAAAATGCACAGAGGAATTGGTGCCGCAGACACAACTGCACATGCACTGCACTCAAGCATGCACAGTTGCGCTGAATGGCATAATGCCATTCCCAAAATTACAGTGCTGGTGGAACTGCGTATGCACGCAATGTGCATGCGCTGTTCTGCTCTGAAACACAGAACTAGCAGACAAAATAGTGCCAATGAGTTCTGCAGTGAGTGACTGTGGCTGAGTATTTTAAGCTCCATTAGAGGTTTGGAAGGATATTTCCAAAACTCCAACGGAAATGTGCCACGGTCCGCTCATTTTTAGAGTGAACGCAAAATGGCTGTAGGCTCCACCCCCAGCCATAACAAAGTCTAGCCAGAGCTGATATGGCTGTGGCAAGCTTAAAATGTGCAGAGGAACTGACACCACCATTGCAACTGTGCATGCATGGCACTCACGCATGCACAGTTGCACTGAATGGCATAATGCCATTCCCAAGATGATGGTGCTGGCAGAACTGTGCATACGCGTGATGTGCATGCATAGTTCTGCTCCAAAATGTGGAACCAGCAGGCAAAATAGTGCCACTGAGTTCTGCAGCGAGCAACCTTGGTGGAGTGTTTTATGCTCTATTGGAGGTTTGGAAAGATACTTCCGAAACTCCAACAGAAGCATGCCACGGTCCACTTGTTTTTAAAGCAAACACAAAATGGCTGTAGGCTCCACCCACGGCCATAAAAATGAACACTGAACATGAAAAAAGGGCAGTATTAAAAGGGACACCATCAAACCCCCCCCCCAAATGAATAGTTATATTAAAAATGTAAACAATAAGGTTGATGTTCACATTCAAAAGTAAAATTATTTTTTAGGCACCATGTAGTTTTGTTCAGTAAAAATGTTTTTATGGCAAAAAACATCAGTGTTCCCATTTGTTTTGCATTTTCTTTCATTCTTAAAGTAAGAGATTGGATTTGAAGTTTGCAAAAGTTCCCGCTCTATGCCAGCCATGGAAAAAAAAATCTTACATAGAAACATAGACAGTTGTGTCAGAAAAACACCACAGGTCCATGTAGTCTGCCCAGCGTTCCCTATCTGCCCTGTGACCTATTGTTCATGCAGGATTTTATCCCTCCCCCACTCCCCTCCCTACTGCTACTGACCTGAACAATCACCAGACCCTTCATTCTGTCCCAGCCATGCTTGAAACCAATTATGGTGCTGTGTCCACTACTTCCTCTGGTAGACTGTTCCATGGCTTCACCACCCTTTCCCTAAATCAGAACTTCTGCGCATCCCTCTTAACCTCCCCCCCCCCACCAGTTTTCACTTATGATCTTGGGTTTTTGACTCTATACTCATGCTAAATTTATTTAGCTTTTGTTAACCAGGTAGGTACACTAGACAAGACAAGTGCCTATTTTCAGGTACGACCCGGGAGAGTACAGGAATAATAGATTTAGGTACATACAATGACATTGTACAAATTAGACATGTTACAGTTCATGTGAGGATACAGATTCAACACAGCATACAAAACATGGTTAAATAGCTCCCCAAAGTTCACATTGTTTATTCCCTTCAGGAACTTGAAGGTTTCTATCATATCCTCCCCCCCCCCCACCGGCCTAGTCTCTAATGAGTATATGTTCAGTGCCTTGAGACAATCTTCGTAAGATCTGACCTATTGCCCTGCATTATCCTGGTCACCCTGCATTACACCGTCTCCAGTCTGTCCCTGTTCTTCCTTAGGTGAGGACCCCAGAACTGAGCACAGTATTCTAGGTGTGGTCTCACCATTAACCTAATGTATACTGAAGTAGTAGTACCTCTTTTTTCCCGCGCTCAGTCCCCCTTCTGATACACCCCAGCATCTTATAAGCCTTACAAAACACTTTCTGGACCCTTTCCCTGGTAAATACGGGCTGCCTTATTTTAGGAATACCTCTGACAGCCACCTTGATACCATTTTTGGCAGGGGCTCACTGTCTTCCCTTGTGCAACAGAGCAGAAGTAATCATTAAGGATAGCTACTTTTTGTTCATCTCCCTCAAGTACCCCCCTCTTGTAGCCTAACAGTACCTCCTCTCTTGTTTCTTTTTCTTTAATATATCTGAAGTATTGTTTTTCCCTACCTTTGACAGTCTGACTCCCACTGCAGTACGTAGCTCCGTGTCTCCCTTTACCTCCCTGACAGTCCTCTTTGCTTCCCTAGTTTTTATTTGGTACTCTTCCCATTCCTCCTCCCCCTGCTTTTCCTTGTAGCTGGTGAAAGTCTATTTCTTGGCCCTCACTGCTTCTCTGACCCTTTCTGCTCTTCTAATCTTGTAACAGTTCTGTGCTCATTACCGTCAGCAACACGTGGTAGCACTTGGTTACTTGGTGTTTTTGACAGAAGAGAACACTTTGGTTTCAGAGCAAGATACAGCAGTCTAGAACTACAGATACTTTACTGATAAAATCACTTCTATCTCTGCAGAAGTTAGTACCTGTTTGGATTAAGCAAACAGATACTTTATTATAAGAAGGGGTCTAATTTAAGTGAAAAAAAGAAGAAAGTCACTGTGTGTTTCTCTGAGGAAGGGGGCTGTATCAGCTTAAGTTACTGAGTCAGAGCAGAGGGTGAATCTAACTGCGGGTGTGGCTTAGCAGCTTAGTAGTACAAAAGCAGCTGTCTCCAATTACAGCTTCCTGCTGTTTTTGACAGAAGCAAAAACGGTTTCAGAGCAAGATACAGCAGTCTAGAACTACAGACTTTTTACTGATAAAAATCACTTCTATCTCTGTAGGAGTTAGTACCTGTTTGGATTAAGCAAACATATACTTTATTAGAAGAAGGGGGTCTCATTTAAGTAAAAAAAAAGAAGAAAGTCATTGTGTGTTTCTCTGAGGAAGGGGGCTGTATCAGCTTAAGTTACTGAGTCAGAGCAGAGGGTGAATCTAATTGGGGGTGTGACTTAGCAGCTTAGTAATACAAAAGCAGCTGTCTCCAATTACAACTTCCTGCTGTTATTGACAGAAGAGAACACTTTGGTTTCAGAGCAAGCTACAGCAGTCTAGAACTACAGATTTTTTACTAATTGTCCGCCTTCCCACACCTCCACCCACCCATGCAAAGCCAGTTCTACTTTTATAGCCACTGGATTTGACTGACAACAGGAACTTCCTGTTTGGCAGAAGGAAGGAAAGGATCACTGAGACACATTAGTTTCCTCAACCTTGAAGGGACCTAAAAAAAAAATCACTCTTTGTTCCCCCCCCCTCCGGCTGCTGGAAGTCTGAATCCAAGCACAGAAGAAGGAGTCTACTGAAGACTACAGAAAGTTCCTGTCCCAGAACAAGAAGGGCGAGAGTTGTAAGGGCACATAGGCAGTAGGGAAGTAAGTTTAAAAATACATACAGGAAGGAGGCAGTAAGCATACAAAGCAACAGGAGAAGGGACACAAAACAAGTCAAGATGGGAGTGGTGCAGTGCAATGGCTGTGTAGCAGCAGTATTCTGGGAGACATTCTGGAGGCTGTGATGCTGCCCTGTTTGCAGAAACCTCTCTGGTCTGAGAGAGGAGGTTGCCCGTCTCCAGGCTGACTGGGCTAGGATTCATGAAACCTCTTCCCCCACCCAGGGACCATCAAGGCCACCACCGTTACCTCACAGGTTGCCAAGAAAGAGGAGCAGTTGGACCAAGGTTGGCTCAGGGAGGGAGAGGGTGGTGGAACAGATGTGCATCCCTCCAGTTGTACCTCTCCACAATTCATATGTTGTTCTGGCAAAGAGTGGTTCCTCTACAGAGGCATCTGCAGTGGAGACCAAGGAGGATGCTGGGAACCTCCAAAAAGGAGACCCACAGGAGGGTGGCATGAGACCCCACAGGGGAAAGAAACAACTTCTGGTGGGTGACTCAATCATTAGAGAGGTAGAAGTAGGAGATGAAGGGAACAGGGAGGTAAGATGCCTGTCCGGCGCCACGGCTCAGAGGGACAGGAAGTGAATCCTCAGGATTGCGGGAGCAGCTGCACGAGGGAGGGAGCTCAATGTCATTGTCCACCTAGGGACAAATGATCTGGCTGTTAATGGGATCAGAGTGGTGCAAGAGGAATTTGTGGAGTTGGGGGGGCCTTAGACAAGTAGCATGTACGGTAACCTTCTCGGAGGGGCTGCCTGTCTATGGCAAGGATGATGCTAGGGTAATTCTGCACCATGAGATTCAATGAATGGTTGAAAAACTGGTGTGGGGCTCAGGGTTTTGGCTTCATTGGGGATTGGGGAGCCACCTGGAGGGATGCAGGCTTATACTGGTGCGATGGTCTGCATCTGTCCAGGGAGGGAACCAGGATACTAGGTGACAGGTTTAAATACTTCATTGGCAAGCATTTAAACTAGCCAAGGGGGGAGGCACTGAAAAGGAGCAGGGAAATCCCAGCCTCCACCCACAAAACACAGTGGTTAGAGAGGTAAACAACAAGGTAGAGAAGTCAGTAGGGAGCAGGACAGGGATCAATTCAGAAAAAGGTGGTAAGGGCAGGGATGGGGCTAAATGGGGTAGGCCATAAAAAATACATGGAAGGTGATGAGTACCAATGCCCACAGTCTCTGCAACAAGCTCACTGAACTAGTGGCCTTGATGGAAGAGGGATGCCTGGATATTGTGGCAGTCACTGAAACATGGTACACAGAGAACTATGACTGGGATGTCAACATACCAGGATACACAGTCTACAGGAGAGACAGGGTGGGTAAAAGAGGAGGAGGAGGAGTAGCTCTCTATATAAGGTAAGATATTAAAGCAACAAAACTAAAGAGTAAACAGGAAGTTGATAAATCACTATGGGTCACCCTGGAGACAGGAAATGGCACCACAATCTACACAGGGGTTGTGTACAGACTCCCATCTTGGGGGGGGGAGGAAATGGACAGGGAAATGATAGAAGGCATCCTTAAAATGGTAGAAAAAGGGGAGATATTGTTGATGGGGGACCTGGATATGCCAAATGTTAACTAGAGTACCTTTGCTGCAGGCACATCCAAGAGTAGGGTAATTCTTGATGCCCTACAGAGGGCATGCCTCAGACAGCTAGTGTTGGAACCCACTCGGGAGGGAGCAATCTTAGACTTGGTACTCTCAAATGGGGAAGGGGAAAGGATCTCAGATTTAGAAGCGGGTAGCCATCTGGGGACAAGTGCCACCAAACAGTGTGGTTCACAGTAAACACAGCCATAGAATCAAGCCATACAAAAACAAGAGTGCTGGACTTTAGGAAGGCTGACTTTGGGGAAATGAGAGAGTGCCTCAGAAAAGCACTAGCAATGGGCAAGAAGGAGTGGTGGAGGAACAATGGGGAATAATTAAAACAGCCATTGCAGAGGTAACAAGCCTGTGTGTAAAGCAAATCAACAAAACAAAATGAAGGAAAAAAACACTATGGTTTTCAAAAGAGGTGGTAGGGATGGTTAAGGAGAAAAGGATAGCATTCGGGAAATATAAGGAAACACAGAAAGAGCAGGACAGAGCACAATATAAGTTAAAACAGAAGGCGGCAGGGAAAGCAGTCAGAATAGCAAAGGCACAAACTGAGGAAAAGATAGCTAACTCTGTTAAGAAGGGGGGTAAAACCTTTTATAGGTACATTATCGAGTGAAGAAAGACCAAGGGAGGGATACAGAGACTTAATAAAGGGGAGAGAATGTGGGCAGAGGGTGACAGTGAAAAAGCAGGGATACTGCTCAATATTCACAGCAGAAGAAGAGAAGGAGGTACCTAAACCAAACAAGGGAGAAACACTCAATAGGGGGGTCGATACCAGTCCATTCACAGAATAAAGGGTTTTGAAAGAACTCTTGAAACTGAGGGTGGACAAAGGAATGGGGCCTGATGGGATTCACTCAATAATTCTAAAAGAACTAAGGGTAGAACTAGTAACACTACTGACCACTCTCTTTAACAAATCATGGGAGGATGGGGTGGTACCTGAGGACTGGAGGAGGGCAAATGTGATTCCACTTCACAAAAGTGGGAGCAGGGCAGAGGCAGGTAACTACAGACCAGTTAGTTTGAGTTCAGTGGTAGGGAAAATGATAGTCACTTCTGAAGGAAACAATTGTTGAGTAGCTAGAGGCCAGTGGGGCACAGGACACAAGGCAGCATGATTTTACAGCAGGAAGGTCATGTCAGATGAACCTAATAGATTTCTTTGACTGGGTGACCAAAGTAGTAGACCAAGGAGGGGCTGTGGATATGGCCTATCTAGATTTTAGCAAGGCATTTGACACAGTCTCACACAAAAGATTAATATACAAGTTAGCCAGCCTTGGAGTGGGTCCCAAAGTTGTAGCCTGGATAAAAAACTGGCTGGTCAACAGAAAGCAAAGGGTAATAGTAAACTGAGTCCACAGTGAAGAAAGGAAGGCAACTAGCAGGGTAATAAGTGACATTGGAGAGCACCTGGAAGGAAAGGTGTGTCTCTTTGCAGACGACACAAAGATCTGCAACAAGGTTGATACACAAGGTGGAGTAGAAAGAATGAAAAGGGACTTTGCAAGGTTGGAGGAATGGTCAAATACGTGGCAGCTCAGATTCAATGCAAAGAAGTGAAAGGTAATGCATCTTGGAAACAAAAACCTAGGGGAAGAGTACACAATGTGGGGTGAGTTAATAACAACAACAAAAATCAAAAGAGACCTAGGAGTAATTATATCAGATGACCTAAAGGTGGGCAAGCAATGTGAGACGGCAGTAAGGAAGGCTGAGGGGATACTGGGATGCATAGGGAGAGGCATCAACAGTAGAAAACAGGAAGTTGTTATCCCTCTGTACAGCAGTTAGTGAGACCCCATCTGAAGTACTGCATGCAGTTCTGGAGACCCCATCTCCACAAAGGTATAGACAGAGTGGAGGCTGTTCAGAGGAGGGCAACCAAAATGGTGCAGGGTCTGCACCAGAAGACATACGAGGGGAGACTAAAGCAGCTTCATATGTACTGTATACCCTTGAGGAAAGGAGGGAGAGGGGGAACATGATAGAAACTTTCAAGTATCTCAAGGGAATTAACAAAGTACAAGAGGGCAGTATCATTCAGAAGAAGAGATGCGAAGAACAAGGGGTCACAATTTGAAGATGGGGGCAGCTCAGAGGTAATGTTAGAAAGTATTTTTTCACAGAGAGGGTTGTGGATGTATAGAACAGCCTTCCTGAGGAGGTTGTGCAGTCAGGAACAGTGGGAGAATTCAAGAATGCATGGGACAGGCATAAGGCAATTCTAGTGGGGGGGGGAGGAGGAAGTAAGCTGCTGATTAACTAGGAATCTGCAGCTTATCTATTAGGTAGGGAAATGGGCAGACTAGGTGGGCCAAGCAGTCCTTATCTGGCATCAAATTCTATGTTTCTATGTTAAAGAAGGTGTATGCCCATTTAATTGTTTCCTACATTGGTAGGTTTATCTGTCCAGTGCCCCTGTTAACAACAGTTTATCTCAGGAGGTTTTAAAGCCCTCAAAATTACTTGCTTGTACTAGTTTGGATGGTAAAGTATTCCAAATCCTAGCCATTCTAACTGTGTAGAAATTAAATATTTTCACTGTGTTTGCTCTTGGCACATATAATTGCTTATTATGAGACCTAAGATTCTTATTTCTGTCATTAAACTCGAAGTCACATTGTTTCATCAGTGTCGGTTTTGCAATATTTTAAACAGTAATAACAAATCTCCCCTTTTCTCCTTGTGTCAAGCCTAAATAAGTTTAGTTGATTTAAACATTCTTCATATGATAGATTTTTCATACCCCTAATGGATTTAGTTAGTTTTCTTTGTATTTTCTTCAACAAGAAAAATATCCCTTTTATGATTAGGGTTCCACAAGGGGGCACCATAATCAATATGAGGTATATTATATGTTTTATATAACTTAATTAAATATTCTTTATTCCTGTTTACAAATGCTTTCTTTAGTGATCATATGACTCTATTTGATTTAAAAGAAATCTGATGATACTGATTAATTGATGAAAGCTCATTATTGACTAGGATCCCTAGATCAATTTCCTTTATGTGTGATTTTAATATAGAACCATTCAACATATAGTTATAGCATGGATTTTTACTTCCAAAATGCATTACAGTACATTTGAATTAGTTGAGTTTCATATTGTTAATAATTCCCCACTCTTTGATATTTTTCAGGTCAGTACACACAATTTGATGCTGTTCCAAAGAAGAAACAGTACCACCAATCTTGTGTCATCAGCAAATGTTGATATAAGACAACCAGAGCCTATGCCCATGTCACTAATAAACAGCCCAAACAATACAGGTCTCAAGACAGATCCCTGGGGCACTCCATTACATACAGGTCCCTCATCAGATAAGACTCCATTCAGTCTGACAGATTGTTTGCTGTTGTTTAATCAATCTGAAATCCAGTTGATGATGTAGCTATTTAAATCCATCTTAATAAATGTTTTATTAATAAATCATGTGGGACAGTGTCAAAGGCCTTTTTTATATCCAGTAATATGACATCCACTGGTCTAGCTTTATCCAGGTTTGTACTAACAAATTCATAGAACGAGATCAAATTTGTGGTACAAGACAGTCCTTTTAGAAATCCATGTTGAGAATAGTCGGTTAGGCTAAGATTTAGTATCTCCTTATCAATTTCTTCTTTTTTTTTAAGTTTTTCCTTTAACTTACCACAAATCAAAGTGGGACTGATTGGTCTATAATTAGCAACACTTGCTTTGTTTCCTTTCTTAAAAATCAGAACGACAACGGCCCTTTTCCAATCCTGACGGACCAACCCAGATTGAATCGATCTATTAAATAGGATTGACAGGGGTCCAGCTAGTACGCTGTCCAATTCTTTAAGCACAGTTGAATTTAAGTTATCAGGCCCCAAGGAGGTAGATGTTTTTAGTTGTAATAACTCTTCATAGATCTGTTTTTCCTTGAAGTGTATTAAGTTACTTCCGGCTGTGCACAGACCCGATATAGTTTCCCCTTTAGTGTTAAACACAGATACAAAAAAAGTTTTGAAGTATTGTGCAATATTTCTATTGTCCGCAATCTCAAGCCCATCATGTATAATATTTGTAATTCTATTTGACATTTTGTTATTATTTATGTATGCATAAAAGCTTTTATTGTCTTTCTTTTGAGACAATTTTAGTTCAAGTTCAGATTTAGCAGTTTGGATTAATTTCTTAACCTTAGATAGTTGTTTCTTATATACTATTTTAACCTCAGGGGATGGATTTTTGTTTTTAATTTTTTAAATGCATTGTATTTTTTTTTATTTGATTTTTGAATTATTAAACCATAATGGTATCATGCCTTTCTTATTGCACCTGGGTTGCAAGGGAACATATAAATCAAGGGCCTCTTGAACAACGTTTTTAAATGTTTTCCACATATCATCCACATTCAAGCTGTCAAGTTCCTTCATCCATTGGGTTTGCCCCAAGCTTTTTTGTAATTTAAACCAATTAGTGTTTTTGTAATCAGGGATTTTAGTAGTGTTATAAAGTGTTGTCCTTGTTGCCAGTATAGTATACTCAGTTATATTATGATCACTGGATTCCAATGGGGCACCGACCATAGGATTTATCAAGCACTCAGGGCAGTTTGCTATTATTAAATCTAGGATGTTTTTTTCTTGTGTAGATAGGAGAATTAATTGATCACAGCCATATGATGTTAAAGTGTCGAGTAATTCATTTTCAAAGTCTGTTTTACTGGTTAACACATTCCAGTTTATACCCAGTACATTAAAATTACCAACCACTATGATGTCACTCAACTCAGACATTATCTCAATTTTGTGCAATACATCGCATTATAAGTACTGCCACTACTTGGAGGCCTATAACATACCCCCAAAACTAATTTAGGCATATTGATGGGTTTTAGAGTGAGCCATAGAGTTTCTATGTCTGATTTGTGGTCAGTGTTCATTTAAGCAATAAACCATGACAGGGAGTGGGTATATTGGTGGATTTACCATGCTTGGTGTGGTTCAGTCATGAGGCTCAGCTGAGTGACTTAACCACACCAGAAGTGGTAAATCCACCCATATACCCACACCCTGTCATGGTATATTGCTATTATACAATGTTCAACTTTTATTTTGTTTTTATAGTGACATCTGACTTTTACAGTGGGTATACTGGAGGATTTACCACAGTCATGTGATCTGTTTTGACCAATGAGGTTACAGAATTTTAATACCCCATTGTATAATACTAGATTGGCACAAGGCAGTTCATTCTTGACATAACAACAGACACCTCCTCCATGTTTATGTACTCTGTTTCTATAAAATAACTGAAAGCCTTCAATGTTGTTACACCATGCCATGGTATCATCCCACCATGTTTCCATAACACATATATGTCTATATGTTTGTTTACTTTTAATACCTGTAGTTCTGCCAGTTTAGAGGTGCTGAAACTATGAGCATTTAAATTCAAAATGTTCTAATTGTGTAATGGTGGCTGATTATGCGTTTTTGCTAACATCACTGTTCCCCATGTCCCCCATCTTTGCTAGTTTAAAGAATGCAGTAAGATGTTTTCAAAAGTTCTACCAAGCATGAAAGCCCCTCTTTTACTAAGATGTAATTCATCCCAACAGTAGTAGGCATTATTATTTATAAAAGTTTCCCAATGTGTTACTGTATGGAACCCTCTCTGAAGAGTCCACTTCCGAAGCCACTTGTTGAAAGTTTTTCTTTGTTTTTCTTTGAAGTAGTTAGACCTTGGCATAGATAGTATCTCTGAGAAATGAACTTCACAATTAAGGCTCTTTAGTGTGTTACCTAACTTAATAAATGTGTCCTTTAACTCTTGCATGGGCATTTTATTTAGATCATTAGTCCCTACATGAATGATAGCCATGGAATTTGGCCCTGTGTTTTTTATAAATTTCCTTGTTTCCTTGTGTATGTCCTTGACCCCAGCACCACGGAAAGATGAACAGGTTATGCTTTGTTTGTCAGACCTACAAACTATTTTGTCAATATATTTAATGATTAAATCACCTAAGATAAATGTCTGTCATGGTGCAACATCAGATTCAACACTATTCATATCAATAAAATTATCTAATGATTGCACAGGATGACAGATTGGAGTCTCCCCTAAATTAGGTGTATTTTCTTATAAATTCTCCAATAAGTTCTTGCAGCCCATACTTGAGTGAGTGCAGGTAGAGGTTAGTAATGGTGGGTCATCTGGGGTATTGGAGACATTATGTGGCCTTCCTAAATCTTGCAAGGATTCCGTTCTACCATGAACGGATGTTAGATTAGACTCAGTGTTACTTTTGTTCCATATTGCTGGCCATATTATCTAATTCGTCTTCATTTAACTCAATTAAGCAATGAAATCTGTTTTGTGTCTCAACTAAATTACCAACGGCTCGACGCCTAGTTTTAGATTTTCTTCCTAGCTCAACGATAGTCCAGTCATTTGTGTCTGTATTTTATATATCACGGTCATTGGGCAAACGCTTCCTTTTTTCTGTAGCCACAGTAACACTTATATCATCTTGTGTGAGTGAAGCCCATTCTGCTGAACATATAGAATCCATCCCAAGTTCACAGTTATTCAATTGTTTTAGTTTGTTTGTCATAGCATCCTAATGCAGTTCAGTTTGATCCAGTTTCTTGTAAAACATCTCTATAGCCTCCCTTAAGATACTATTGTTTACACATTTCTCACATATGTATAGATTACAAGAGAGACGTTTATCAAATAACATATATATTTGACAGCTGGAACATTTTAATCCAGTATCCCCATCCAATGTCATAATAATATCTTTATTTATGGGTTTGAATGTAGGGGAAGGCACAACAGAGGGCATAGCTGAAAGTTCTTTGGTCACCCCAGGAATAGTTAGCACCATCCGAATACATCCTCAGTATGACTTGGGGGAGCGGGGTTGTAATTTAGAATTTTGTGTAACAACTTGGTATTTCCAGTAGGGGAGAAGGTTCATTACTAGAAATGCCAATGTTGAGGCTGGCACCTGAGATGCAGTCTGGCAAGGGTTAAAGAAGGGGGCAGAGTTTAGATTGGGGCTTAGGTGTATTAGTAGGGGTGAGACTGCTAATTTTTTTTAAGGAGAGAGAGAGAGAGAGAACAGCCCTTCTGAGTTCTTGCCAATCCAGAGTGGATGACCAGGAAGGTGTAGGGACCATGGGGATTTCTTCCTTAAGGAGAAGGCTGTATTTGGTTCCCCTGAAGATCTACGGGAAACCCTGGTGTTAAGAGGGTGAGCTTGTGTGTGTTCCAGCTCCATGGAAGATGGCTGAAGGATACAGAGAGTGAACCTTCAGGAGGTCATATGAGGATAGGCAATTCTAAGGTAGGAGAAATCCAGCCTCCAGACTGGAGCGTCCTTAATTGAGGCATTAGTAGTAATTTGCTTATAAGCCACCCAATCCCACAGACTCTGGGTGCCTTGCAAGAAAGATACCCCAAAAGCACAGGATCATGAATAGCATAATATAAGACATAAAAAATACCCTTGTAATAAACATAACTAACATAGCATCAGAAAATCCATTAATAAGGTGGAGGGGGATCATCAATGATTGAAAAGCGGTAATATTTCTGCCCCCTTTTAAAAGCTTTAACAGAGGGCACCTCCCTGAGTCTCCTTGGAAGCTGATTCCAGATAAGGGTGCAGCTACTGCAAATGCCTGTCCCCTTTAAATCAGAACCTAGGAACCACAAGGAGTCCTGCCTCTGGAGAGTGAAAAAGGCAGTGGGGGTCATGCTTTGCTAGAATTTGGGACATGACTGAGCAGTGACTGTTCTAAATAGCTTCAGTGACTAAAAAAATCACTCCCTGTGTAATTAAGCTGTGCAGCATTTCAAAATCCTTCAAGGCTGGGGGGCAGGACTTGTAATTGTAGATGTGGCACCCACATGCTAGGCATTTCATTGTGCAAATCCAGCTGTCATGGCTACCAAGCCCTGTGGAGATGTCACACAGATACTGCAGACCTCTGCAGTCTGAACCACAGCATGGAAACAGAGAGATGGTCTCGGAGTCACTGGCCAAATGACTATGTTATAATCATGTGCAGTGTAGGCACATATCGGATACGCTTATCATACATTTGAGACCATGGGTGTAACTTTCCACAGAAGACCCCTCTGGAGCAGAGCTGTTATACTGTACCTCATATTCTGTAGACAACAAGCTGAGCTGTTATACAGTCACCCTTATATTTTGAAGACAGAGGCACTGAGCTGTTACAGTCACCCTCAACTTTTGTAGACAGAGGAGCTTAGCAGGTGTAATTGCTCTCACATGCTGTAGACTGTCATACCATGTGTAGTTATTACAAGACTTTGCACTGCATCTCTGGACTCACAGTAGCTATTAATATGTGATGCACTTCAACAGTTTAAGTTACATGCATGATGCTCTATTGCCACCAGTGTTGTTTATTTGGGTACCAAGATGCCAACATTCACCCCCACAATTTAAAGCCAATGTCTGGGAACTAAATAAAAAAATGTTCAATGAAAGGGATGATGCCCATTGAGTGCAAGAGTAGGGGTTACAGTTCTACATCTAGGCTGTGCTGTCATCAGCAAATAATTTCTAAGCTTAACATATTGCCGTTGAAAAGCCAACATCAGATAGGTCCTATTTAACTGAGCGGGTAAGCAAGTATTATGTTTACAGAGACAGGTAAAAAAAAAATCTAATTTTCTAAAGGTAGCGTCTTTCGCTGCTTGTCTCTCTTCTGCAGTCCATTTCCCAGATCCAGAGTCTTTAATCTCATTAATACGTGTTTACTTTTTTAAATCATCTTTTCTTTTCTCATTTTAAAATGGTCATGCCCTCACTGCCTGTCTACATCCACCAGCCACTTTCACCCACTCACCACCCAGATTTAGATTTTTCTGACTTTGTTTGATAAGGGTCTGTAACATTAATGCGGGGGACAGACAAGTGATAAGGTAGCACAGCAGCTTCAATGAGTGGGAGAATCATAGCTGGTTTTAGATACCAAAAAACCCTATGGTTTCTGGAGGTCCCCTGCTCTTGGGGGGCCCCTAGCCAGAGCTACCACTTTAATTTATTTTTACGTTTGCTTGCAGACATGTGCAATCGAAACATATTGGGGCCACTCAGACAGAGTAGGGGCTGGGGTGGCTTGTACTTCAGCAGCCAATGCAGCTGGGCCTGCAGGAGGTGTGTGAGTCAACTCCCAATCCTGACAGGTCTGCTGATGATGGCACTTTGCTGGCTGATGGGTGGAAATTTCTCATATGTGAAAGGATTCAGCCACACCTGTCGCACTGCGGGTAAATCCATTCATATTGCCACCATCAGGCAGCCAAGCTGCATCCCCCCTCCTGCTTGCTAGCTTTGTAGCACCAGCAGTGGGTGCTCAAACTTGCCACCACTGTCCCCCTCGCATTCCACCCAGCTTTCAGTTAGTCCAGTGGACAGGTACCCAACCCCACTACTGGAAATCACAACAACCCCCTGACCAAGGTCCAGTGGCTGGGTGCCCAACCCAGCAGCCAGAAACCACAGCAATTCTCCTACTAAAGTACAGTAGTTGGGTGCCCAGCCCAACCACTGGAAACCACAATAACCCCCTCAACCACCACCAGAGTTTGTCAGTCTGGTGTGTCATACTGTAATTGAAAGCCACAGCAACCCCCTCACCAGTGTCTGGTGCTCAGGTGCCCACCAGCCATCGTGAAACCACATCAACCCCCCACCACCACTACTAAAAATTAGTGTTCAGGTGCCAACCTCGCCACTAGAAAAAGAGTAACCCCCCCAATAATATGCAACACCGATGTGCCCACTACTGGTGCCCCCAAACCACATGCCAGCAGTGGGGTACCTAATCCCCAGTGTGGGTACCTGCAGTGAAAAAAAATCCTTATGGTCCAATTTTGTTTTGTTTTTTTTACCCTGAAATAAAGAAAAACATCCATTGGCATGTCCTGCTACCTTCCCCCAACACCCCCTCTCAGGACCCACTTCCCCACATCCACCCATACCCTCACTTAACTATCTGCTGAACTTCTCTGATGACCAGCACGTCCTGCTGCCCGATCACAAACTGACTTGAAAACAAGGTAAGTTCGGTTAACAGCTTTTTAATACATTTGGAACTTTTACACGTAACTTTGTCATTTTTTAACAATTTTGTCCCAAGTTTTTAACATAGCCTTTTTATACCCCACCTTATCAACAAGGAAGTGAAATGTTTCAAATTCTCTCTGAAACATGTTTTTGTAGTTGCTCTACAAAAACACCTTTTGGATGGGATTTGAAAAATTCCACTCATCTTGATCATAAGGCGGGGCCATGAAAGCACGATTTTGAAAATGTAGGGGTTTATATGCCAAAAAATAATGAAGTTATGAAGAAACATTGAATTTTTGTTTTAATGTTTACTCATAACTTTATGATTTTTGCAGATTTTGGCCCCTTAATTTCAGCATAATCAATCCTCTTGTTACCCCACCTCATGAACTTGGCAGGTGTCATTTTTCAAATCCCCTTTGAAATATGTTTTCACACTCATGCCGCAAAATCACCTTTCAGATGAAATTTAAATCATTCTACCTGCCTTGATCATAAGTTAGGGTCATAAAAAGACTGTGATGAAAATGTTGGGTCAAAATGTCAAAAAACAATGAAGTTATGAAGAAACTGTCATCTTATAAAGGTGTTCCTTATTCTTTGCACCATTTATTCAGCTCTAGGGCCCCCATATTCAAACAGTTAGCATGGTACTAAGTGGGTAAGTGCCATACTAAATGTTAATAGCACCGGATGATGGGTCAAGGCCATATTCAATGGCCCCTGGTGTACTGCAATGGCCCGATTGCACGACCATGCAAAATATACCATTGCACCTATGTAAATGAGGGTTCCCCCATGCATATTGGGTGCAGCAGTATATTCAGTGGTTTCAGTAGTGTAAACAACCTCCATCGCTACACTGTTTAATGCTGCTGAAACCTTGCCCTTATCCTCATGCACAGCGCCTACCCCAATCACCTGTCCATTAGCTACCATACATGTTCCTAGTGGTCTAGTGGTTCCCCTATCCCCGATAGCCCATCCTGTAGCTGTCTGGAATATTCCTGGTGGCCTTGCGGTTCCTCCGTGAGGGCATCTGATGCCTTCCCAACCAGTCTGCTCAGGAAACTCCTCCACACACCTCCTCTCACCCTAGCCACCAAAGCTGAACTACGACATTAGTAATGTCAACTGGAATAGCCCTCTGCTCACCACGTCAACTGGTTGCTGTCTGACAATCAGTGAACAATCACAAGTAGTGTAGGAAAAGCTATTTCTACAGTACACATGATCACTTACTGACAGTCAAATGGCTTTTCTGCAGTTTTCACAATCATTCACTGACAGTCAGATGGCTTTTCTGCAGTATTCACAATCGCTCACTGACAGTCAGATGGCTTTTCTGCAGTATTCACAATCGCTATTTGAAAGGGGGCAGCAGGAGGTGAGGTAGGAGGTCATGTTAAGCCAGGGCTGAGAGTAGGAGTACAGGGGAGGGGAGAGGGAACTATTTAGGGTAGGCAGGAAAGAGGAGGCAGGCAAAATGGATTGGAGGATGGGGGAGGGAGAAAAGGAAAGGAAGAGGGGAGCGAAAACTGAAAGCAAATACAGATAGTCAGAAGAGGAGGGGCAGAGTGGGAGATGGAGAAACAGTTAAGGAGATAAATTGTGGATGTGGAGATAAGTTCACCAGGGTGCAGAGGGAGCAGTCAGGTGGGGAAGCAGCTAGTACTGAAGGAAAGAAAGGAAGGACAGGGAGCACGGGTGCAAAGGATGGAAGGGTGGCAATCATAGGTGATTGCATAATTAGGGGTATTCACTGGGGAAAGAAAAGGGGACCCAAATGCAAGCAGGAGGGTGGTTTGTATGCCAGGGATGACAGCAGGGAAAGTGGGCCTAAAAATAAGGGAAATAATAAGGGAGGTTGGAGGAAAACCTAATTTGGTTATACATTTGGGAACCAACAACCTAGCTGGGAAGGAGGCTGAGGTAGTGCAGAGGAGGTTCAGGGAGCTAGGGAAGATCTGTAGAAAGGAAGAAAGTTCGCTGGACTTCTCAGAGGTGATACCAGTACCAAGGGCCAGCACAGCCAGGAAAAAAAGAATAGAGGATTTTAATGACTGGCTGAGGAAATGGTGCAGGGAGGAGATGTTTATCTGTATTGGGGACTGGGAGGAGATCTGGTCAAACAAAACACTCTTTTCAACAGACAGACTACACCTCAGTAGGGAGAGTTTGAGGGTACTCAGTGACAAACTGAGGGAATACATAACCACTGCACTTAATTTAAACTACTGAGGGGGGCATCAACTATGCAGGCCCACAGACTCTGAGAAGAGGAGATCAGTGAACCTCGCTCCCCTGCAGTGATGGAAGAGATCTGGAGGGAGCAGGTGGAAAGAGCAAGAACACCGTTAGCAAAGGGTGGAGGGGGTGAGGAACACATAACAAAGGTACATGAAGAGTGCAAACAGAGGAGATAAATGTGAATAGAAGAATAAAGGGAAGAGAAGAAAGGTCAGATTTTAGGTGTAGGGTGGCGTCTCTGAATGCATGGAGTCTTGTAAACAAGATGGACGACCGGCAGGCACTATTAGCAGACAGGAAGGTGGACATAGCTGCAGTAAGCGAGATTTGGGTATCATCACACTATGACTGGGACCCTGCGATCCCTGGATATAAACTATGCAGGAGGGACAGGGTAGTTGGGAAGGGGAAGGGGTTTCAGTTTATATCAAGTAGGGAATAACTTGCACAAAGGAGTAGTCGGAGGAAGGGGAGGTGGAGGCATTATGGGTTCAATTAGGGTCCAATAGAGGGAGAAAGGTGAGGTTGGGGGTGGTTTACAGATCACCCAATCAGGATGAGGAGAGGGACAGGGAACTTAGCTGACAAATATTGGAAGCTGCATGGAAAGGAGAGGTGTTAATTGTAGGGGACTTCAACCTGCCCAAGGTGGACTGGAGCATACCATCCACAACATGTGCTAGGAGTCAGGTGATCCTGGAAAGACTGCAGAGTGGGCTTCTAACTCAGGGTGTCACAGAACCAACAAGAGCTGAGGCAGTTCTTGATCTGGTGCTCACAAATGCAGAGCATGTGGAGGAAATAATGGTCAGGGAGCCACTGGGTGGAAGTGACCATTGCACAGTGTGGTTCCAGTTGAATATGGGCAGGGAAAGCATCCCGACTAAGACCAAAATCTTAAATTTCAGGAGGGTAGACTTCAGGAAAATGGGCAAAGTGCTAAGAAGCCACCTGGCGGGCATCAGAGCAGATATGGGGGTGGACCAAAGGTGGTCCATCATTAAGGAAGGAATACTGGTTGCCACAGATGAGTGCATTAGGCTCAGGGGGAAGAATACAAGGGCCAAAGTGCCCAGCTGTTCAGTTCTGGGGTTGCCCAGGCAGTAAGGGAAAAGAGGTTGGTCTACAGAAAATTCAGGAAGACCAAGAGAGAGGTGAACAGGGAAAATTACCTAAGGTTGGCTAGTGAGGCAAGTAAGGAAGTCCAGCAAGCAAAGGCACAGAAAGAGCTAAAGATAGCTGAAGGAATTAAGAGGGAGGAGAAGGCTTTCCTTTGCTATATAAGTGAGAAAAGGGGCAAGAAGGAAGGGATTGTTAGGCTTAAGAAAGAGGAGGAGTGGGTGGAGGATAATGGGGGGAAAGCAGAGATACTAAATGAATACTTCTGTTCTGTCTTCACCAGGGAGAAGGATGGACCAGTGCCTTCAGGAAGGAAAAGGGGGGGGGAGGGGAACACAGATGCAGTGATTGAGGAGGACAGAGTGAGGGAGAGGCTGCTGGTGTTGAAGGTGGACAAATCACCAGGCCCGGGCAGAGTACATCCAAGGGTACTAAAGGAACTGGCTGAGGAGCTGGCAGGGCCACTGGCAGACCTATTTAATAGTTCACTAGAGTCAGGCATGGTACTGCAGGACTGGAGAACAGCATATGAAGTGCCCCTCCACAAAAATGGTCCCAAGGATGACCAGGGAATTACAGATCAGTCAGCCTGACCTCCATTGTGGGCAAGCTCATGGAGACCAAACCAAAGGAAAGGTTGGTGGGATATCTAGAGGAGCATGGTCTCCAGGATGAGAGGCAACATGGGTTCACGGGGGGGAGCTTGTGTCAAACAAATCTGATTGACTTCTTTGACTCTGTCATTAATACAGTAGACAGGGGCCAAATGGGAGACATCCTCTATCTTGATTTCAGCAAGGCCTTTGACTCTGTGCCCCATAGTAATAATAATAATAATAATAATAAAACTTTATTTATTTAGTGCCTTTCAAGTACCAAGGTGCTGTACAAATGAATCATAAAACCAGAATATACATATAAAATCAGCAATTCGTAACAGCATCAGTCCACAAAAGCCTTGTTTCACAGAAAAGTCTTAAAATCCCGCTTAAAAGCTTCCACGGTCATGCATTCTCTAAGCTGGCGAGGCAGAGAGTTCCAGAGGGTTAGGGCCATGAACCCAAAGGCCCTAGCCCCAGAAGACTTCAATATAACCCTCGGAACCTCTAGCAACCCCTCGCCGGGTTGAACGGAGCTGTCGTGACGGGCAGTAAGGAATCAGAAGCTCTTCAAGTAGTCAGGGCCAAGTCCGGCAGGGCTTTGAAGGTCAAAAGACCTACTTTAAAGGTGATCCACCACTGTATAGACAGCCAGTGCAGATCGCGCAGCACAGGGGTAATATGTGTCCTTCTAGTCACCCCTGTCATTAACCTTGCAGCAGCGTTTTGCACTAGCTGCAAGCGGCGGATATCAACCCCAGGAAGCCCCAAGTAAAGGGAGTTGCAATAGTCAAGGCGAGATGTCACAAAAGCATGGACCCACATGGGTAAATAACCGTCCGGAACGAGGTGTTTCACCCTGGCGATGTTCCTAAGATGGTAAAATGCGGACTTAACGACTGCTGACACCTGATGACGAAGAGTCAGCCCGTTGTCAAGTACCACTCCCAGGTTACGCACCCGTTCAGAGGTAAGGAACAGATTCCCCCCCAGCAGTCTGCCAGAGGGCTGACCGGGCCCCAACCCTCCTGTTCCACGACCCGGGTCCACAACCAAAACCTCAGTCTTACCGGCATTCAGCTTTAACCAGCTCACATTCATCCAGTCCTGGATTTCAGCGAGACAGCTATTAAATACCGAGACAGCACTAACCTGGTCGGGGCCAAAAGACAGGTAGAGCTGGGTATCATCAGCATAGCAGTGAAACCTCAGCCCATACCTTCTTACAATGTCTCCGAGGGGCAGCATATACACTGCAAACAACATGGGGGAGAGCACCGAACCCTGGGGGACACCACATTGCAGAGGGAAAGGGTCAGAGGAAAAAATCCCCGACACAACTCCCTGCGTTCTCCCAGATAGAAAAGATGAAAACCATCTGAGCACTGTACAAGACAGGCCACAGATGGACTCCAGACGTTCGAGCAAAATCCCATGGTCTACAGTGTCATAGGCTGAAAAGAGATCAAGGAGAACCAAGATAGAGCAGTTCCTCTGATCTCTCGCCATCAAGAGATCATTGAGCACCCGAACCAGAGTAGTCTCGGTACTATGCCTCTTGGGAAAACCAGACTGGAGAGGTTCATAGATATTATGGATGGTCAAATGGTCCTCCAGCTGGTTTGCCACTACCTTCTCAATAACCTTCCCAATAAAGGGAAGGTTAGAGATCGGTCTGTAGTTGGAAAAAACATCTGGGTCCAAAGAAGCCTTCTTCAAAAGGGGAGTCACCACAGCTTCCTTTAGGGAGCTAGGAAACTCATCCAATTCTAGGGAACACCAGATTATTTGAACCAGAAACAGGCCAACGATCTCAACACAGCCCAAGATTAGGGAGGTAGGGCCCGGATCTAAACTACAGCACGTAGGGCGCATTCCCTGGATGATCTGCATAATATCACTGAACGTCGGCAGGTCAAAGGAACACCAGGAGACAGAGGATTCTGCGACCAGACACCAACCAAAAGCTTCCCCCTTAGAGTGTGTTGGACGGATCTCGGATCTGATGTCGGCAAACTTATTCGCAAAGAATTGAGCGATCTCATCACACTCCTTTTGTGAAAAGGCTCGACGGAGTTGAGACAGGCTGGGTTGCACAGCCTGTCCACAGTTCTGAAGAGCTGAGCTGGTCATTTCTGAGTGACAGAGATCTCCCTGGACAGGAATTCTGCCTTCTTATGGGAGATCTCTAATTGGTAGAGCCGATAATGCTCCTCCAAACTAAGGCGGTCGGCATCCAGAGCAGATTTCCTCCAACGACGCTCTAACCGTCGTCCCACACATCGCAGCTCCCTCAAGGACCCATCAAACCATGGGGCCCAAGGGCAAAGAGAGAGGGGACGAACATGGACAGGAGCAATTGAGTCCAGGGCCAAGGAAATGGCCTGGTTATAAGCCAAGACCATAGCCTTTGGACCCAAGCTGGCAGTTGGAAACTCTGAGAGGTTCAACACCGCCATCAGGTCTTCAGGGCACACATCCCGTAAAGGGTGGTATCGAACCATCTCCACAGGGGCAGACCTACGAAGGGGAGCACAAAAATTGAAGCTCACGGTGTAGTGATGGGATCAACTGACAGGTTCCACCACCAAATCAGAGGCCTCAATCCCCAGGAGAAAAACTAAATCCAAGGAGTGACCGTGATTATGCGTGGCCGAGGAAACAATCTGTGTAAGGCCCAGTGATGTCATCAACTGGAGGAAGTGCTGACCAAAGGCAGAAAGTTCGTCACCCAGAAACATCAGTCTGGGCGACTCCAACGCCATATCGGTGACGAAGTCTGCCACTTCCTGCAGGAATCGTCTCTCATCTCCTGGTGGACGGTAGACGAGGGCTATCCTTCAACCCACACCAGCCATGATGGTACACTCAAAGGATTCAGCTTCCTCAACTGGTACACCCGTGAGCCCCAAGCTGGTCTTAAAACAGACTGCTACTCCCCCCCGCGATCCAATCTCAGGCGGTGAATCACCGAGTACCCAGCTGGAACAGTCGCCTCTAAAATAGGGCCAGCATTTCCATCCAGCCAGGTCTCGGTGATGCAAGCCAGATCTGCTGTCTCAACAAAATCAGAAATAATAGCTGATTTGTTTTAACAGATCTGGCATTGCACAACACCGCCCGAGTTGGACAGGGATCCTAAGTCGGCCCCGACTACTTGCCCATCCAGTAGGGAGGAGCTCTTGGCATGGAGACCAGACATGGAAACCACGCTCCAGGCTCCATTTCACCCCAGGGCATCTTCTGGGCTTAACCACCCCTATGTGAGAGGTCTGCTCATCTCGCTTCTATCACAGTCCACGACTTCGCCATGCCTACCTCCCCCACTGAGCAATACCAAGCGCCCGACAGCGCTTGATAGGTGGAAATGGGAGGGAGGAGGGCAAAAGGGCAGAGGGCATGGAGGTCGGAGGACGAATAATGCACGACCGGGCTAACTAAACAACACATAACAAAAGCGGGAGACAAACTAGCTGCAAGCAAATGAATAAAAAATCCTGGTATCTCTAAAATAAAATACCCACAATTACACATTAAACTAAAAACCGCTCAAAAATATAAACCAAAACCTACTGACTACACAAAAAAATAAACTATAAACAAATTATTAAAGAATCCAAATATACTGTATAAGGACAGGGAGGCCCTCTCACTGCACCCACTGTCCTTTATATGATGGAACAGGATCCAAAGAAAAAGTAGTTGCAGTTATTTTTAGGCACTCTCACTGCTAATGAGTATAGTATTAAAAAGTACAAACATGTAAGGACAGTGAGGCCCTCTCACTGCACACACACTGTCCGTCCAATAAAATCGGTAATGTTAAAATGTTAAATAAAGCAAAATAAAATCCAAATTATTCTAAATAAACATTCAAAAATAATAATATGCAAATGCAGTGTAAACTTATGAATGGAAGGAGAAGATGACTCGTTGGAGATAGTAGTCGATTTTGCTGTGAGGCAACAGGAGGCTGCCCCCCCACCACACCCCCAAACTGCCTAATAAGACCCAGCTATGCCACTGAGACCCACCGCTTCAGATACCCCCAGACCGGCCAAATAAGGCCGGCCCTAGAGTAACTTAGAAACCCCCCCAGTAACTCCCAACTCCTTGAGGGGAACAGGAGAGGCTTCTGCTTGGTCCCAGACAGCACAACAGCAAACGCCCAGGCAAAGAGAGAGAGAGAAAAAAAAAGGGGGTGGGGATAATTTCTCAGAACCAAAACCAACAATGTGGCAATATTCTCCCAAGAAGTCTTAACACAGCTTAAAGTCAGATTTAAAGTCCCAAATAAACAAAGGACAACGATGAAGACTCAAGTCCTAGTACTCACGATACATCTGAGATACACAGGTTATTTTTCATGTCCAAAAGACATAAGGCAGTCACAGCAAGCGACACCAACTAGTCTAAGTCTTCGCCAAATATGACACTGCAAAGATGTTCACAATATATCCAGCGGATATGTCCTGTATCAACTAGAACCATTAATCCCAGGGACAGGAGCCAGCAAAAACTCCCATACACAGAGAGCACAAAAGAACAGCTGCAGAACAGTAAACTAATCACAAAGTTTAATTCCCAGGGAAAAAATCCACTCTCTCATTCCCCCGAAACTCCTGCACATACAGAAAGCCAAGGGAGCAGCTGCGAAGGGGATGAGAGGGTCACGAAAACTGGATCCCGGCAGGAGTTGACTTCCTTGTATCCCCAGACTCCTATGCACAGTTTCACCGCGAGAGCAAACACAAAAACGATAATGTGGCAGGCAAATCAGAGACCCAACAGAAAGTTGCTTGCAGATTCTTCGAAGCAGGGTGAAAGATATTTAAATAAATATTTAAATAACGATGCTGTAAGACAAGCAGAACAGCAGTTAGCTAATAAAGGTGGGACAATTCCCCCGCTAGAACATCCTTCTAGGAGGTTGGTCAGGAAGCACTTCTTCACAGAGAGGGTGGTGGACACTTGGAATGTGTAGCTGGAACAGGTGATCTCATTGAAGACAGTGGGCAACTTTAAGAGAAGCTGGGATAGTCATAGGAGGAAGATAGGGATCATGGGTAGGGAGGAAGGGAGGTGTGGGGAGGGAGGGCAGGGACAGTAGCTCAAGCTGTGTACTCTGCAATACCAGCAGATTAGATAGACCAAATGGTCTTCTTCTGCTGGCTCCTTCATATGTTTGTATGCTCACTGACAATCAGATGGCTTTTCTACAGTATTCACAATCACTCACTGACAATCACCTGGCTTTTCTGCAGTATTCACAATTGCTCACTGACATTCAGATGGCAGTTGGCTTAGGTGGTGAGCAGACGGCTGTGCCGGTGGCTATCACTATTGCCATAGTTCAGCTTAGGTGATTTGTGGTGAAGGGTGGGTATGGGGAGGAGAGTCCTTAGCAAGCAGGTCAGTCAGGAGGGAGTCAGATGCTCTTATGAGGGAACCACTAGACCACAGGAATATTCAAGACAGCTACAGGACAAATGTTTGAGGGTCTGTGCACACATGCTAATGAGGCCATAATGGGAAGGTAAATGACCAATAGCTCCTCACACGCCCAATGGGCTCAATAACATGATAGGGCTGAATATGGCACACAGGAGCTCTGTCACTATCCGATTTGGCTTGTGCTATCTCCATTGGGCTCTTTTGGCTGACATTCAAACAGTTAGCGAGCTCTACTTCTAGCATACTAACCATCTGAATATTGACCCCAACCTGGCCATGGGCTGATTGCCATGCCAGGCTTCTGTCAACCTAGTGCACATTGCCAGCTCTGAATGTGGAGCCTATTTCCCTTAGTCTGGTGGAACCCAACGTCCATAAGACCATGGCAACTGGGAGTAAGTCCCGTCTACCCATGAGCTCAAGATGCTGTTGTTCTAACCTGTAACAGCATGCAAGCAAACATGTTTGGCATTGACAAATCCTTGTTAATTATTGCCACATTTCAAGTAAAAGAGCAATACAGGGCATCACTGGGCTCTGTGGAGCCTTCTGATGTGATGTCATAACATTATGAAATTATACACCACAGTATGGCCCAGTCAATCAGAGATTGACCAACAGACATGGATTACATGGGCAGTGGAGTCCCAAGGACTAACACTGTTATCGCCCCTAAAAATACAAATTAGTAGCTAATTGTATTGAAAATAAAATGTTACAAAGTATGGGATAGAGTAAAGGATATGTCCGTGGTCGCTTGGGTAAGCGGCCCCATGACATATCTCGATGAGACTCCCAAAAGTCTTTTTTTTTTTTTTTACTTACTATGCTTCCCTCTCTTTCCAGCCAGCCTCCATCAGTCCTATCCATTCACCTAGCCCCCTCACCCCCCTTCTCTGGGACTTTCCTCACCTCCTATTGACACCTTGGCCTACCCCCACCCCTCAGGCAGGGCCATTGGGAGGGGGCTCTGCCCAGACGGAGACTTGGTCAGTGCTTTGGAGGGCAGTGCCTCAGTTGGCGGTTGGGAGCCTGTGGGGAGAGGTGGATGTCCTCCTGCATCATCTGGCCCTTTTCCTGTTTTCTATCCCAGCCCCTGTAGGATGCCAAGAAAAGCCCTTGACCTGCGTGCATGCATGCATGTGCATTGCATGTCAGGGCATGTTAGCATGCTTCCTATTTCTGCGAGTCTGCTTGCACTGCCACTTGTGTTTATCCAGGTGGCAGTAGCACAGCGGATTCCATCTACCCTCTCTCCTTGAGGTGGAGAGCATCTTCTGGGATGCTCTGCTCACCTCCTTTGCCAGGACCTCTGATAACTCTGGCTCATTCCCGAACCAGGGTCATCAGCGTCACAAGCGGTAGCACGATCATTGCACTAGTGGGCCTGCCCCTAGGAGCCCCAAGACTCTAAAACTGTCCTTGCAGTGGGAACCCTTCTGCAGATTTTATGTGATAAAGGCAAGTCTTTTACACTGTTGACCTCAAAGACCGAAGCAAACAGGGCCCGATGTCAAAAGGGTGACCAATACTAGAGCGACCGCTGCAAACAGCGATGGTTGCTTACTTTCCCAACGGATGCAACAAAAAAAACATTTTTTGCAGGGGGCTATGCCTGACACACCCCTCTCCCTTTGTGGTGGGAGCAAGTCCCCCACACCACCCAAAATTATTATAATCAACTCTGGTGGGGGGAGCGTGGACACAGGGGAAAAGAAGAAACAGTAAAAAAAAATCCCACTACAGCCAGACCTAAACTCAGGTCCACCAGCTCCAGGGGTGGCGGCTTGGCCAAACAATACCATATATCCTGCTCCAGCAAGTGCAGCTCATGGCTACACTTGCTATATACTGCTCAACGCTGTTCTTTAAAGTCACTATTACTATGAGCAGTCAAACTGAGTCGCTCAAATTGAGAGGCTCAATTTAACTCATTCATATCCAGTGTTACTGTCCTACCCAGTCCAGTCAGGACATTTCCCCCACCACACCCTCAATCTAGAGGCATCCCCTATAGCTTGCCATCAGTCAGGAATGAGTGTGCACACAGTGGTGCAGGATAGGGTGTGTTCACAGGTATAGCAGGCCCCACATTAAGCACACAAGGCAGAAAGTAAATGCACTTCTCCAGACAGTCACAGTCCAGGCCACTGCAGATCGATATAAAAGAAGATCCAAGCCAACAGTAGAAAGCTAGTTTGCATTTTAATTGCCATGAAATTCAGGTTCAAGGTAACAGCACTATTAGCCTGGTGGAACCCGAAGTCCATAAGACCATGGCAACTGGGAGTAAGCACATAGGACAACTTAAAAATACAAAATCAGAGGCCTACAATGAGGGACGGCTGACCTACCACAGACCAGGTGCTAATGAGTGTGGCAGCTGGGGTGACGTAATTTTGATGAGAGTGGAGGGGGCACAGGAAGTGTGCCACAGTAGCAGATGGAGTTTGTTGAGTTTACCAGCTGCTGAAGAAACTGAATGCATTTGTACTTGCTGTGCTGCTAACAGCAGTTTTACACAACTTGCACTCAGTAAAATCAGTGCTTAAGAGAAGGCATATGTTTTTTTGTTTCCATTTATGCATTACAGATTGAAAGTCACTTGCCTTTCAAGTAGGTGGCAGTCATCCATGCACCTGCTTTATCTTACTATCTAGCCAGGCACTGCTTTTCCCTGGATGCATCTCCACATAAATGCAGCACTGTTATTAGGACCCCTGATTTTTTTGTGACTGTTCAGTCCTAAATTCTTTGGTGTTTCCTTCCAGCATCAGACACAGGGTTTGTTCACTTCTAAAGTGTAAATTATTCACCCCATAACAGAATACAATCACACTATTGGCTAAGGTACTATATCATGTGATGTCATGGACGATATCACATGCCGATTACCAAAGAAGGGCTTCAAGAACAGCTTTGCCCTTCAGGATGTATTTTCATGAACACAATGTTTCCCATATTACATAGAGGAAAATGTATGGTCTATTGTTAATAACCACACTGTAAACATTTCGAGAGGTTGGCATGACATCATTGTAAACCTCGAGAGGTTTTCAGATGTCATGGCAACCTCGAGAAGTGTTCTGAGTGCAGTTATTAACCAAAGACCATACATTATATTTTATAATGTATGGGCTACCAAGATTGAGTAATCTTGTGTAATTCTGAGTAATTCTTACCTTATGCAGTCGTAAATCATGCAGGAAGATTCCTCAACAATTTTTATTGTGTGGTCGTCGCAACACTATTCATCGGTACAGCCTGGCGCAAATCAATTAATTTAATACCAACATTTCAAACATTTTTCTTAAAGCAGAACATTGACTGTTGTGAACATTCTGTTTTGTTATACCATGGACATGACATACTCAAGAAGAGTTAACAACAGAGTGATGTCATAACAAATAGAATAATAGATAGGTTCTGGTATATTACAAGGTAGTAATTCCATCAAGAGGTTCTGGGGACACAGAGAACCTCGAGAGCGAAGCTCGAGAGGTTTCTTGTGTCCCCAGAACCTCGAGATGGAATTACTACCGTGTTATGCCAGAACCTATTTGTTATTTTTTTTAATATATGGATACGAGGTGAATTGACTCACCTCCATTTAAACAGTGGAGTCAGTGGGTCCATTTGAGTGCTGGCAGGGTTCCCCAGTGCTGTGTGGATGACCGGTGCTGTGGGCTTCATTTACCACTGCTTTTTTTTAACTGTTTGTCGGCAGCGGTATCAGAGGAGCAGAGGAGCTGAAAACATTTTTCCAAAAGTGATAAAAAAACAGTTGTAGCGGCTGTTGACCATTCACTCGCTAAGCGAGTGAGCAAGCCGCCATGTTTTCCTACTGGTTGTGCCTGCCCACAGAGCAAAAGCGGCCAATCAGAGGGCACGCTTTGTAAAACATCAGGGATACACTTGCACATGCGCTCTTCAGCTTTCTTGATAATACTATCGATCGGGTGCTGAACTATACTATTACGGCACCCGAATGATAGTATCATCACTTTCGAAAGTAGTATTATCGCTCCAGGAGCGATGGTATTACTGGAATTTTTTTGTATGCTTTTTAAGCATATTATTTTCACAATCCATATATTAAAAGGTTGTAATCTGCTTAATTTCAGTTAATAATAAGGGCCCCCATATATTATGATTCATTAAAAACTTCATTTTACATTGGGGGCTGGATATTCAAACTGTGCTATTTTGTGGCACAAGCCCTTGCGCTGCACAAAATAGTTGTGCAGGGGTGTGTCCAGAGCAATATTCAAAGGAGTTGCGCCCTTGAGCAACTCCTTTGAATATCACCCCCAGGCCACAGCCACTGTGCATGGCGCAGTGGAACTTGGCGCCCACCGCAAGTGGTCAGAGTGGAGCATTCAACTTTGCGTGGTGCAAGTACCATTGCCGTGCAAATCCCCATATTCAAATGGTGACATGCAAATGGTGCCATAATTCATGCAAAGGCGCGGGGGGCCATTGCATCTGATTATGGCCCCATTTGCATACCATTAGCATGCAGGTGCGCCGATTCCGGAACTGCGCCTGGCACCCTGCCAGGCAGCTGCCCATCGAGACCGGCGCCCCTGCTTCGATCGTGGGTGAAACAGTGTGCAATCCCACCACCACCCCCACTGGCCCGATGTGGGCATAGTTTAATCCCCCACCAGCCCGATGGCGGGCAGCAGTAGCTCCCCCCAGCGTGTCCCTGGTGGTCAGTGAACCGAAAAGCCCGATCGCGGCCAGTAGTTGTTTGGAACCCCTCCTCCTGCATTTATCCCTGGTGGTCCAGTGGACGAAAAGCCCGATCGCAGTGGGTGATGGATTCTGAAACCACCCCCGAACATAGCCCTGGTGGCTGGTGTCCCCCCACCCACCACCCACGAAGCCCCACCACCCGCTCTCCCCAGCAGCCGGCCAGGCGGCAGCATCCCACCCGCCTGCTGCCTCGCCGCCCACCCGACTGACTGCCGGTAGGGCTGCGCCCATTGGTGCAGAACAAGAGCCAATGGGCGTGCAGCCCATACTGTACTAAGAGACAGTCCAGTTTTGTGAATGAATGATCATTCACAAATCTGGACTGTCATCTACGGAGCGGCTGCCGCCCATTGGCTCTTGCTCTGCACCAATGGCGGCATGCCACCGGAAGTCAATCAGCGTGGCGGCGGGCGGCGGGGTGGCAGGCTGGTGGATGCCGCCACCGGGGGAGCCGGGTGGTGGGGCTTTGTGGGTGGGGTGGGTGGGACACTAGCCACCAGGGCTATGTTCTGTGGGGGTGGTGGTTTCAGAAACCACTACCTCCCGCGATCGGCATTTCGGTCCACTGGACCACCAGGGATGTTCGGAAGGGGTTTATTAGACAACCACTGCCCGCGATCAGGCTTTTTCGTCCACTGGACCACCAGGGATACATTCGGGGTGACACATTGCTGCCCGCGATCGGGCTGGTGGGGAGGATTGAACTATGCCCGCGATCGGGCCAGTGGGGGGTGGTGGGATTTACAGTCGGCTGCCCGCGATCGGCTGCAGGGGGGGCACAGGGACTGGGTTGGGGGCCAGCCACAGGTGGCAGCTGCTGTGTTGCGCCCTGCAATGCAGCAGCTCACCTGTGGGTGGCCCTCGACTTCAGCCTTTTTTTTTTGGCTCAAAGTTGTGCAGGCGCAGGTTGGGGGTTGCGCCTGCACAACTCTGCACAGCCCGGCTGAATATCGGGCTGTGCAGTTTATGCATGGTTCCTCCCCCACCAGTTCAGCATGCATTCATTTGCATTGCGCTGTTGCTCAGCCTGTTTTCAGTGGCACAACTGCCTCCTGCTGAATATCGCAGAATGGAGCAAGTTCGGACTTGCGCAGGCGCAACCTTATTGCGCATGGCACAACCCTTTTGAATATCTGGCCCTCTCAGTTTTCCTTGCAATGGTTTTATGGTTCTAAAAGGTTCATATAATCCATAAAAGGTTCTGATAGTAATCCAAACCTTATCAGAACTTTCAGAACCTTTTAGTTCAAAGTGCAAAACTATTTCAACCATTGCTATCTGGTGTCCAACTTTAAGCTATTGTCAGTGAAGGGAAAATAAATCTTAAAACAACTTGGGAGTGGTACTACACAACCTCTAGCCTCCTTTTGGGTCTTTCTACCACCACTGCCAGGTTCAATGTGAAAAGAGTGCCTGCAAAATGGCGCTGACAAGAACAGCAAATTCAAAACAGCGAACACCAAAATGGCGATGAACACTGCAGCGTACTCCAAAAACAGCAAAGTGCACAAATGTTTTTTGTGGAAGGCTATGTCCTCCATGCCCCTCGCACCCCCTCAACTTAAAATTACTAACTCCAGGGGGATGCAATTCAGGGAGGATGAGAAGCTCGGGGGGGTGCAGATTATGTATTCCTATTCTGGGAAGGGGATCCAACTTGGGGAGGAGGACAAAGCTGGGAGGGGGTTACAGAACAGAACTGGGGAGGGGGGCTGCGAACCACGACACAATACGTAAAAATAGCAGAAAAATAATTCTACCAATCACAAGCATCAAACCCAGGTTTGCAGCAGCTACAATGCAGACACACAACCAGTGTCTCCAACCACTACACTACACAGCAACACAAATTTCTGGCACAAAACAGCTGACTTCAATTTTAGCCAGCTTATACTGCATTACCTCATTACTTCGCTGAATGAACCATGCACTATTAAACCCATCTTGCAAAAAACACAGTCACTGTTTTCATAGAATCATAGAAATCTGATGGCAGAAAAGGTCCCCTCTGGCCCATCAAGTCTGCCCCTCCCCCACCCATCACCCGTGTCAAGGAACCTCCCCTTCTCTCCACTTGACAACCCCGTATGTCTGTCCCATGCCCTCTTGAATCCCTTCACCATTTCAGCCACCACTATTTCCTCTGGTAGTTTATTCCAGGCCTCCACCACCCTCTCTGTGAAGTATTGCCCCCTTACATTGCCTCTAAATCTTCCTCCTTCTAATCTTAGACCATGCCCTTTAGTTTTAGACCTCACTTTCCTTGTAAATAAACTCTCCTTCTTCACCTTATCAATCCCCTATATATACTTACATGTTTCTATCATGTTCCCCCCCCTCCATTCTAGTCTCCAATGGGTACAGATCCAATTCTCTCCACCTCTCCTCATATGTCTTTCCCTGCATACCATGCACCATCTTGGCTGCCCTTCTCTGAACCCTCTCAATCCCATCTATGTCCTCGCATAGATGTGGCCTCCAGAACTGGACCCTGTACTCAAGGAGAGGCCTCACCATGGTTTTGTAAAGAGGCATCAGTACCTCCCTCCTTCTGCTAGTTATGCCCCTCCCAATGAACACCAACATTCTATTTGCCTTTCCCACAGCTTTGCTGCATTGGTTACCTACCTTAAGTTTGCTTAATATTATAATCCCCAGATCCCGCTTCTGCTCAGTTGGCTTAATAATCGCCCCCTCCCCCAGAGTGTAAGTGGCTTTCGGGTTTTTACGCCCCATGTGCATCACTGCACACGTAATGGCATTAAAATTCAGCTGCCGTGTTTCTGACCGCCCTTCCAGAATCTTCAGGTCCCTCAACATGGCCTCCACCCCCCGGTGTGTTCACCCTATTGCAGATCTTCATATCATCTGCAAATAGGCACACCCTCCCCTTCAACCCATCCACTATATCTCTGATATAGATATTAAAAAGGAGGGGTCTCAGTACCAACCCCTGGGGCACCCTACTCATCACCCCCAGCATCCTGGAATGTACCTCATTAACTACCACCCTCTGGCTTCTTTCCTTCAAACAGTTTTTCACCCACCTAGTTATTTTCTGTCCCACCCCTAAGCTTTCCAGCTTATTAACCAGCCTTCTGTAAGGGACGGTGTCGAAGGCCTTAATGAAGTCCAGATAGGCCACATCCACCGCCTTTCCCTGAACAACCACCTTCATCACCCAATCAAAGACCTCTTTTAGGTTCATCTGACATGACTTCCCATTTGTGTAGCCATGCTGCCTGTCATTCTGCAGGCCGCTGTCCACCAAGTAGTTAACCACCCATTCCTTTATTAGTGCCTCCATCACATTATGCACCACTGAGGTGAGGCTGACCTGGCGTTAATTCTCTACCTCCTCATTGCTGCCCCCCTTTTGCAGTGGCACTACACTTCCAGTCACTTGGCACACACCCTGTATCCAGGGACAAGTTGAACAGCCTCATCAGTGGTGCTGCCAGCTCCTCCGTCAGTTCCCAGAGTACAGCTCCTCCGTCAGTTCCCAGAGTACAGGTCCTCCGTCAGTTCCCAGAGTACAGCTCCTCCATCAGTTCCCAGAGTCCAGCTCCTCCGTCAGTTCCCAGAGTACAGCTCCTCCCTCAGTTCCCAGAGTACAGCTCCTCCCTCAGTTCCCAGAGTCCAGCTCCTCCGTCAGTTCCCAGAGTACAGCTCCTCCGTCAGTTCCCAGAGTACAGCTCCTCCCTCAGTTCCCAAAGTACAGCTCCTCCGTCAGTTCCCAGAGTACAGCTCCTCCCTCAGTTCCCAGAGTACAGCTCCTCCGTCAGTTCCCAGAGTACAGCTCCTCCGTCAGTTCCCAGAGTACAGCTCCTCCGTCAGTTCCCAGAGAACCCTCAGGTGCAGGCTGTCCGGACCCGTTGCCTTATCCACCTTTAACCTGCCCAGTTCCTCTCCTACCCCATCTTCGCTGAACAGGCTAGGATCCACCCTTTTGTCTTCCCTACCCCTCCCTCTCAACTTGGGTCCCCTTCCCTCCCACTCTACTATGAAGACCAAGGAGAAGTAGCTGTTAAGCACCTCTGCTTTCTCAAAGTCCCCCGTCAGTTTTATTCCCCCTTCAATTGTACTATCCTCTGCCTTGCCTTCCTTCTTTCCCTCACATACCTAAAAAAAGTTTTAACCCCACTTTTGGCCTGCCTAGCAGTTTTCTCCTCAGTGTCAGCTGTAACCCTCCTTACCTTCTGCCTTGCCACCCTCAGTTTCTCCCTGTAAGCCTTCCCGTCCTCCTTCCTCTGGGTCTTCTTATATGTTTCGAATGCCCTTTTCCTTACCCTAATTGCCCCTGACACCTCCCTAGTAAACCAGAGTGGCCTCCTTCTTTTTTTTGTTCTTTCTTACCTTCTTAATGCAAAGTTTGGTGGCTTTCAGTAACCCCTCTTTAATAGATTCCCATAATTCCTCTACGTCTCCTATTTTCCCCTTCCCCACCATTTCCTCCCTAAATATCTTCCTCATTCTGGTAAAGTTTGTCTGCCTGAAATCCATAACTCTCATGCTGGTCTGATTTGATTCCCTCCCCATCTTCACCCTGAATCTCACTGCCCCGTGATCGCTTGTACCTTGGCCGTCTCCCACCATCACCTCTTCCACACTTTCCCAGTTGGTGAGGACCATGTCCAGTATGTTATCGCCCCTAGTGTGCTCCCTAACCAGCTGTTGTATAAAAGCACCTTGTGGGGACTCTAGGATCCCTCTGCTCCTGGCTGATGCTGCTCTCAGGATTTCCCAGTCCACATCAGGGAGGTTTAGGTCCCCCACCAGCAGATGCTCCCCCTTGAGAGCTATCCATTCAACTGCCTGCATCTGCTGTCTGTCCCCTTCCTCTCCCTGTGTAGGAGGTCTGTATATCACCCCTAGCCTTAATGATGCACCAGTCTGTTTATCCAGTGTGACCCACAGGACCTCCATCTCCCCTTGCTCCTCCTGCCCTTCCATTGCCCTAATGTCATCCTTGGTGTATAAAGCCACCCCCCCCACTTCTTCCAGCCCTGTCCTTCCTAAAACGTCTGTACCCTGGGATCCCTGTCTCCTAAGTATGATGCTCTGACCACCAGGTCTCAGTTATCGCCATGATGTCCAGTCCTTCATCCACCATAATGGCCTCCAGTTCCACCATTTAGTTCCCCAAACACCTGGCATTTGCATATAATCCTTTCCACCATATACCACCTACCTCCCTGTCCTCCCCTTCTACCCTTCCCTTGGTCATGCCATTCTCTACCTCTCTGTCTTCATCCTGGGGGAGGAAGCCAGATGCCTCCCATCTCTTTTGCCTCCTGAGTTGACTTTGCCTTAACCCCCCCAAATTCAGTTTAAATTATATGTTCTTTTGATAAACTCCCCTAACTGCCTCTTTAGTACTGCAGATCCCTCCTTGTTCAGGTGCAGTCTGTCGGGGGCATACTGGCTCTCGTCTTCCCACGTTGATCCCCAGTCCCCCACCAGCCCAGACCCCATCTGCTTGCACTAAACCTCCAGTCATTGGTTGAATTCCTCTATCCTCTGCTTCCTTGATGTGCTTGCACCGCTGAGAAAGCAATAGATTGGAACGCCCTACTACAGAACCTGGCAAGCTCCCTGAATCTTGCCTGCACCTCCTTCAGACTATTCCTCCTCCAGATCATTGCTGCCCAGGTGCAGCACCAAGTGAGGCTTCCCACCACGTCATTTATTACATGAGGGAATATTGCACCTCACCTCAAGTGCCGTAATTCCTGGCATGCACCCAACCCAAACTGCACTACTCCTATCACCCCTGACCCCCATCTGATTCCCTTAATTACTGAGTCCCCTATTAGCAAGACCCTTCTACCCCTTTCTCTCTGCTTTTTCTTTTGGTTTTCCAGTTCACACCTTTTTCCCTGCATCACATTTTCCTCCTTGTTCCCCATTTCCCCTCTGTCCACCTCCTGCACCTGAGTTCTGCCTTCACCCTGCACTTCATCTCCCTTCCTACCACTGCTGTTGTCACCACCTCTCTCTCTACCAACCTTGCCTCTTGCCCCATTGCTCCCTCCTCTCTCCTAACAATTTCCATTTCCACTCCCCCCTATCTTTTCTATCATCCCCCAAAACTCTCCCTTTCTTCCCTCCTCTTGTCCCCCTCCTTCCCACGCCTGCTCTCCTTCCCCCAGTCTTTTCCCAATCATCAGGAACACTAGTTTACTGGGATTGAGGAAGGGCAAATTCCATTTTGCACCTTGTAAAAAACGGTACTGTCACCAGTGTCTGCTAAGCCCAAATCCGGTTTTACCGGTGTTTGGTTTTGTGTACTTTATTTAACAATTTTTAACTCTACTAAAATGCATTTTAGCAGCTTTGACCTCCACTACTGCACATCCTTCCATCCTTGTACCAATTTAAACTTATTTTAGGTACAAAATATGATGGCAGCAACAGCACTACAGCCCCCATCCCTGAGGTGTGATGGAAACAGCAGCAAGACTCCCATCCCTCTGGTGCAATTGCAGCACCAGCAACATTACAGACCCATCCATCTGGTGTGATGGCAGCAGCAGCAACACTGTGTCCCCCCTCCCTCTGGTGTGATGGCAGCAGCAGCACTGCGGTCCCTATCCATTAGGTGTGATGGCAGCAGTACCACATTCCACATTCTTCAGTTGTGATGGCAGTATCAGCACTATGGCTCCCATCCCACAGGTGGGACAGCAGCAGTACAACATTCCCCATCCAACAGTGGTTATGGCAGAAGCACTACAGCCCCTGCCTCTCGTGTGTGATGGCAGTATCAGCACTATGGCTCCCATCCCTCTGGTGCACAGCAGCAGTACAACATTCCCTATCCACCAGTGGTTATGGCAGAAGCACTATAGCCCGTGCCTCTCATGTGTGATGGCAGTATCAACACTATGGCTCCCATCCCTCTGGTGGACAGCAGCAGTACAACATTTCCCATCCACCAGTGGTTATGGCAGAAGCACTACGGCCCTCCACCTCTCAGGTGTGATGGCAGTAGCAACAATGCAATCCACATCCCTCAGGGATGATGGCAGTAGTGACAGCACTATGATCCCCTTTCTTCAACACCCACATCCCACATGCACAAGTTACAAATCACTTAGTCTCTTTGCTTGTTAGAACTCAGATGTGAATTAATCTGAACCACCACCACTACTAAGGTGGACCACATTTGTTTTTTCCTATCATTTAACTGCCTGAATTGGATTTCTGCCTGTGACACCACCGACCAGGGTTTTGGAACAGGTTTGGGTATTGGAGGACCAGCCTGGGGGGTGAAGGCTTGAGAGTCCAATGATCACCCACTTTCTCCTGGGAGGGAAGGTATATTCACAGCTTTGCATTTGCTGGCCCCAGGTGGAGGCTGGATGCATGGCAACACATTGGCCATCATTGCAGAAGAGAGTGTGATGGACATCAGCTTGTGCCTTGACATCATGTGGCCTGTCATGCTCTCACAAAAATAGAAAAACACCTGCTGGCCACACCGAGGATGGTTTCTGGTCCCTCCATAAGCATGAAGCCCCAGACACATTTATCTGTTCTGACCCCTGTTAGCCTCCCACAGGGGTAGGGGCCCACCATTGAAGGGTTACTTTGGGTTACCTGGTAGCATGGCCATAAGGGGCAGTGGATGATGGTGGTGGGGACTCAGCAGCAGTGGTAGGGGGACTTGGCAGGCCTGAAGAAATGGATGGCCAGGGGGTAGAAGGAACAAATTAAAAACTGCTTGAATTTGCTTCTTTGAAATAGTCTCTTCACCTAAAAAAAAATTCAGAATTGATTAGTGGAGGACCCTCTAATGCATCTCACAAACATGTGGATTTCTTTTTTCCCTTGGTCTCCATGAAAAGGGTGTCTCTCAGTTTTCATGTCTGAGCTCAGATGTGAATTGAGCACCACTCTACCCACCAATATCATACAGCCCCTGGAGTCTTACCTTCCATGTGTCACTGAATGTGCTTTCCATTCCACTGGCCAAGCATAAGTACACTTAAACATGTAACATTTGCTTTTTATTAAAGTAGTCTGTCAGAAAACTTTTTGTTGTCACAGATACTGACACAACAGGTGGGAGAGAAGGTGCAAATGATGAAATGGGCAGACTAGGTAGGCCGTCAAAGTCTATGTTTCTATCCCATTCACCTAAATAAGTAGTAAGGCAGCTTGTGCCTTGTGAACATACTTTCATTCAGACTAGTTTTCAATCAAACAACTGAGGATTTTGGATGGCCCTGCTGATTATAAACTTGAATAAACTAGTTGGTAACAGTGATCCTGTGCTTAGCAATCTATATCCTAGATGTTCATATGCATAAAATACAATAAAAACCTGACTAAAGTCTAAAAACAAACTTATAAATGCAAAATGTATCTGAACATTTATGTTTACCTATACAACATCATTGCAGCCAGTAAAACTCAAGTAAATTACATGGTACCCTGACTGCTGTATGATGTAGTAAACATATATTGGTATTTGTTTTATATTTTTGTAAACGGGTAAGCCCACTTGGCAGAACTGCCTGTTTTCAGAGGTGACCAGGAGCATTGCAGAGGTTAAGTGACTTGCTTGGAGTCACACAGTATGCAAGTGGAGGTTGTGGGAATCAAACCCAAGTCTTCTAAATGTACTCAGTTCGATCACTGTTTGTTACTCTAACCACTAGGCTATACTGCCAGCCATGACACCCATATATAATGTTTTAATATATGATTTCAATAATAGTGCACAGTACCTACAGTGCAAATTATGAACATTTAACACTTTGCAACATTTTACTAAAACTGAATTGTTTCCCTCTCCATCTGCTTATGTTTTCTTACACCAAAGTGTGTGTATAGTTGACAGAGCACTGTAAATAGCCTGAGGTTGCACTACTGCTTGCAATGCCAGGGACTCTGGATCTGAAGCGAATTCCCATTGCTAGAGATCTGGCCAGGGGAATAGGATTGAGCACCCAGGGGGCTGCTCTCCTTCTCTGGGAACGGTGGCCTGCAGGTCCTGCTGCTTTACTGCCACCTGGGTGACCACAGGTGGTGGTGCAATGAGACTGCAGAGCAATTGGGAAGAGAAGAAGCTAGCCAGGATCTGGAGTAGCAGCATGTCTCTATTTGCCCTACTTCCATGGATCCCCTCGAGTGTTGGTGCCCTCAGGAACAGAGGCCAGAAAACCAGTAACAATCAACCCACATTGGCTGCTGGTAGAAGGGACCTAGCTGCCCCAGACTTCATAACCAGTTTCCATGAGGGACCCACTGGGCTGCTCACACACATTAAAGGACTGTGGAGGGGTGACCTGAGGTCCTCTCCCTTCCCACCTGGGGGGTACAACCTAGGCAGGATGGGGGCAGGCTCACAGGAGCTCCTGAGCATTACCTGGGGTGAAGCTAGGGGATACCCAGCCTAGGGATCTCTGAAAAGTGGAGACTGACACTGTGAGAAGGGGGCAAGAAAGAGAAAATAAAAACATTTAAAAATTTGCTGAAATCTTAGGGATTCTGTGCAGAGAAATGCAATTTCCGTGAGGCACCGGTACAAGAATTCAAAATCCGCAAACCAAGCAGGATTCCGTGATTTTTACCGGTGTTACCGGTAAAAACGGAAAACCTTTGTCCCTGCCAATCATGTCCTCTCCCTGGAGCTCTAAGTTATCTGTCTTAGCCCTCTCCTTGCCCCTTCTACCCATCTCCCCTCCTGCCCAGGCACCTTTATTTCCCCCATCAGCTCCTCACCCCTGTTCCCGTTCCCTTTCCTATCCCCTATGTCGCCCTCCTCCTCATGATTGTCTGTATCTCTTAGATTTCTTAAGGGTGTATACCTGTTCCTCAGTCTGCCCCCCCCATTGAGATACATGCCACCCATATTCTTGCTGCTATCTGCTTTACTAGTTTCTTCCTTCCTTCTCCCATTTCTTAGTTCCTCCCATATATTCCCTTCCCCTTACCCTCTTCTTACTCTGTCCCCCATCTGCCCTCCCCTATTCCCTGTCCAACCTGGACCACTTCCTACCCTTAAAAGGTTTCCCATAAGCTACCCATTTAATGAAACCTCCTCCCTCCTCCTGTCGTTAGTCCATGTGCTGTGATCGCTATCCATTCTTCCCATGCCCCTGCTCTCCCACTCCCTCCTCAGCCTAACAACTTCTGCCTCCAGCTGTGCCAATCTTCTACATATTGGGCAAAACCCTATTCTCCACAGCATGTCCATAAAAACCGCAGCTCTGCATCCATTACACCCCACTGTTCTCCCTGATCCAGCTCTCCTCCCCCGGCCCGTACCAATGTCCTGTATCCTCCATCTTCCCAACCGCCATGCCCCTGCCCAGACCCCAACCCCCTTCCAAGCTATACCTTTTCCCCTCCAAACTGCATGCTAAGCCTTTCCTAAATGCCTACACAATGAGCTCTAATATACAGGTATGACTGAATTCAATATTCTTTCCCTGTTGTTACTGGCTTCCAATATACAGTGTTATTCTCAGACTTTAAAACAACCTCCTGCTCTATTGTTAACAGCAAAATGTGAAGAACACAATCCCTGTTCTGTTGTTATCTACTAAATAATAAGAACACAGTCCCCCCTTATTTGCTGGCTAATCCAGTGAGATAGATTTACTATACCACCTTTTGAAAACATTTAGATATAGATTACTATACCACCTTTTGAAAAAATGTAGGCATGTAATAGATATCACTGCATACATTTTCTTCATCAATCTCAGGCATGTGATCATTACTTAATATTGCCCCATCAAACAATTCCCCAGCTTCAAACATGTTTTCTTATCTAACTTGCCCAGATCCATATAACGTCCTTGTCCAGAGCAACAAATTTAAATGCACATGTGACCATGCTTTCCATCAATCCTCCTCTGATCAGTTTCTAATGCTCCTCCCTTCTAGTTTGTGAATATAAAAGTATGAAGAGGTGGGGAAGGGGGCGGGCCAAAAATCCATATCAAATCAACTGGAGTGTTCTCCTGCGCGCTGCTCCTGCCTGGTATTTTAAAAGTCAGAAGAACTTTAAAGCCTAGCTAATAAGCAGCTGGACCTGATCTCTGTTGCAGGGGGCGAACTGTGAAGAGCTGTGCTCTCCAACCTCCAGATGCTCCCTCCTCAGCGACGGTTTCTAAATTGGCTCCCCCAGACAAAGGAGTCCTTTTTAAACTGAGCCACAAATTTGAATGTGGTGCCTTTTCTCAGCCCAATTTCTGAATGTCTGGGCTTGCATTCCTTTTTTTTTCTTTCTGTGCACCACTCCAAAAATCCAATCAGTCAGTGTGTTCTCCTGCGCACCGCTCCTGCCCGGTATTTTAAAAGCCAGAAGAAATGTAGGTCCCCATATTCAAAAGTGCCCCGCAGAATGGCGCAAGTGCTTGCACCGTGCATCTGATATGCACCGGCACAAAATAATGAGATATTCAGAAGGTGTGCCATAAGCTGCAATCGCACGTGTCTGACTGAATATCCGAACATGCATGATCACACAGCGGGAGATGCGTGGTGCTGCAGGTGACCAGTGCCCTATGCGGAGCATAGGAAAATATGCAATAGGAGGCCACATGCGTGGTGTGCAAATGTGCAATATTCAGCCTTGATATGTAAATGACCTAATTGCACATTCCGAGCCCATTCCCCACATGCACAGCTCAGTACTGTAATGTATTCAGGCCATTTCCATACCCCTGGCATGCTCAGTTCCAGCTTTGCAGGGATGCCCTACCACCCCACGAAGGTGAACAGAATGTATTGCAGCCAAGCAGGCAAGTCTGATGGAATATGTGTGGGAGGGTGGACCGCACTGGCCTGGGTACATAGCCATGTACAGTGCCTGACAGGAGTACAGGGGGCCCTCCTGGACAGTAGACACAGGGGCCCACTTGGACAGGTAACAGGGGAGGGCACAAGGTGACATGGTCAGATCAGTATACCATATGCATGTGATACATCAGCTCCATATGCAGCATACAGTCACCTGCAGTAACCCACTCATCTTTGTATGAGAGGAACATGGTGATAGCTGCAAGGAATGGCAGTGTGCAGCAGGAGACCAAGTACCCGAGTGGGTGGGTCTCACCTATGTGTACCTATGGTGTACCACCATGGGTGTGTGCCACAGGTCAGGCCCTGGCCCATGCCATGCAGCCACTAGTACCACCAGGCTACTTGGGCACCGTTGCCACAGACATCACCCTGTGTGAATGCCACTACCTGGTCACACCCTGCAGGCCACATGGGTGCAGGCCATGGCCCTGGTACATATACTGCAGTGTGGCTCTCCACTCTGCTGGTGTGCCTGGGGGGAACTGACAGCACTGGCATGTGGCTGCTGGGTGTCTATGTCCAGGGTGAGGTGTGGGGGGTTGCTCTCTGGGCAGTGCTGGTGGTGACATGGTACCTGTGGCTCTGGGTATGTCCATCCTGGCATGACTGCTGTGTGTGGGTTCCTGGAGCATGTTCTGATGTACCTCCGAAGGCTGTCTCTGGATGGTCTGCCTGCAGTTCTGCAGCCAGCCTGCGGGTGGCTGGCTGATTAAGACCATCCTTTTGATTGACTAACTTTGGGTGGCTCATTCCTGGGATGCACAGCAGATGTGCCACACATTTTGGCTGAATATAGTGATGCACTGCATATTCATAGAACCGCCCCCTTTATTCACACTGCATACATTATTATTGCATGATGGCACATTCGGACTTGCGCAACACATCTCTCCCTTTCGAATATCATGCTTCCGTGCATTTTCTGAGATGTGTCATGCGTCTCCATTTTGGGCTGCACATCTCCTTTGAAAATGTGGTCCTTAAAACCCAGCAAATAAGTGGCTGGACCCAATCTCTGTTGTGGGGGGACAGCTGTGAAAAGCTATGCTCTCCAACTTCTAGACGCTCACTCCTTGGCGATAGTTTCTGAATTGGCTCCCCCAGACCAAGAAGCCCTTTTTTAAACTAAGCCACAAATTTGAATGTGGTACCTTTTCTCAGCCTGATTTCTGAGTGGTTGGGCTTGCAATCCATTTTTATGTTTGCTTGCACGCATGTGCAAGAAACATAGTACCATCATCGGAGATTTCGAAGGTGTGTCACCTCCTCCTCCAGTTCAGTCAGTGTGTTGGCAGGCGCGGCCCCTGTAAGCCAATGCATGCTGGAGCTGTCTATGACAAGCTCCAAAATGCAGTGGCATACAGTTCAAAGGGGAGCTACGGCAGGTGAGCAGCGATAAGATATCGCCTGCTCATGCGCATCCCCCACACACACACACACACACACACACTGCACGCAAAGGTGCGCGCCCCTGCACTGACACACTGTATAGCCGGCGGGGTGCCCAATCCTCGTCCGGCTGTGCTACGTTCCCCACCTCCCCAAAGCCTTCCAAAATGCCATGCTGGGTGCCCACCCCAGCGTGGCAACTAATATAGCCGGCGGGGTGCCCAGCCCCGTCGGGCTCCCTGCACTCACCCGGTACTAAGTGCCACACTGGGAGCCCACCCCAGCGTGGCAATCGATCATGGGCCGACGGGGCCAATCCGTCGACTGAACGCCCCAACCATCCTTGTGCCACTCTGGGAGCCCACCCCAGCGTGGCAAACGTCCACGTCGTCCTTTTTTTTTTATACCTGTAAGAAAAAATGGTCCCCACGTACTCTCCCTGGCCCCATCCCACAACCGCACCCACCCACGCACCCCCTGCCTCCCACCCCCTCACTCCATGCCTCCGGACCTTGGCGCGATGATCTTCGGTGGACCGGGAACACGTCTGCACTCTTCAAAGCCGATCGCGAACTGAGGAAATGCCGGTAAGCTGTATAATGGGCTAGATAGGAGGTTTTCAACTTTGTTGCATATCTCAGGCATTTTTTGGAATTTTTGCACCAAATTTTCAACATGGGGTTTTTGGGACCCTTTCTCATGAATGATGTCACTGTCATGGCGTTATTCAGGCCGAAGGGTGATTTCGCAGTTACTGGAAATCGCCGCGGGCCTGAATAGCGCCATGATGACATCATTCAAGAAGGTCCCAAAACTCATGTGAAATGTAATAAAAAATTACTGTTCTGACGTGCGTTGCGCAGTTCTTACGCGAGGCTCATAAGTTCGCAAATTTTCAATATTTTCACTCCAGATTTTCAACATTGCCATTTTACCACACCTTCTTATGAGTAGTACAGCTGTCATTTTTCACATCTCACCCAAAACGTGTTTCCGCCCATGTAGCGCACAATGGCACAGTCAGTGTGCGAAATCAATGTATGGGATAAATTAAGAAAATCACAGTGACATTGTTCATGAGCAAAGGTCTTAAAATGGCTATGTTGAAAATTTGGTGAAAAAATTCCAAAAAATGACTGTTTTACTAGCGTGCGTTGCACAGTTCCTATGCATGCTCGTAAGTTTGCAAATTTAATATTTTCACTCCAGATTTTCAACATTGCCATTTTATTACATATTATTATTATCCTGTTCGGAATGTTTTTGCACCTGTGGTGCTAAATGCCGTAGTCACTGTGCATAAGCAACTTTCGGCTAACAAACTGATATTCCCCCTGTTCATGAGGTGGGGTCACAAAACAGACATGTTGAAAATTTGGAGTGAAAATACCAACGAATGCCTGAGGTATTAGGGTTTCCAACCATAACGCCCAACCCTCTAGATAATGACAGGCATCAGGGGTGTGACTTGGGATTCTTGCCTGTGATGCTCATACCATTCCACACCCTGCAGTCAGTGAGAGGCATTGAGGTATGCCTTGGACTCTTTGGCCCCAAACTTCACCCCATTCTCCTATATCACCCATCTCACCATATTTCCTACTGAAATGGGGTGCGCATAAGGGCCAAAGACCCCAAGGAACACCGTGACACTTGTCAGTGTCTGCAGGGTGGGGTGTACTGAAATGGCATGGCTGTTATGCCTGACAACCCAAAGGCACACCCCAATGCCTGTCACTCTCTGCAGGGTGGTGGTGGGGTTGGCTTCAGTTCAATACTTCACTGCCATTCCTATTACGCAGCTCTGTAACTTCTACACTACCACTGCCAATGCCAGCAAGCAAACATTCGGCATTGACAAATGCTTGTTTTTCCTTCTGTGCTCCACTCCGAAAAATCAAATCAGCCAGTGTGTTCTCCTGCGCTCTGCTTCTGCCTGGTATTTTTAAATGTCAGAAGAAATTTAAAGCACAGCAAATAAGTGGATGGATCCTATCTGTGTTGTGGGGGGAGAGCTGTGAAGAGCTGTGCTCTCCAACTCCCGGACGCTCCCTCCTTGACAACGATTTCTGAATTGGCTCCCCTGGACAAATAAGTCCTTTTTAAACTGAGCCATAAATGTTAATGTAATAGCAATAGTAGTACTATTAGTAAAATATTATATTCATATAAAAACAATATGAATTAGGATTGTCTCGATTGAGCTGCAGCTCATTTACAACGAGGTCTTAGGAGTTATAAAGCATTTGAACAATGTTCCAAGTACAAATAGAAAACATAAGACAATAAATACATACATTCAATATACATTGGCTACAGGTTACATAGAAGCTAATACATAGACTCAAACCAAGATGTAAATTAATTAAAACAAAACATCCTACAATAAAACAATAATAACATTTCAAGGAGAACAGCACTGTCTGACACTAATGACAGATTTCCTAAACCAGGACTTAATCCCTTTCCAGGGGTTTCTCCCTTTATTAACCCTTATAATTGCAAGTATTTTGTTCCACTCAAGACGGCTCTTCTTGATGGCACCTTTTCTTAGCCTGATTTCTGAATGGCAAGGCTTGTAATCCTTTTTCTTTACTTTCTGTGCTCTGCTCCGAAAATCAAATCAGCTGGTGTGTCCTCCTACACTTCACTCCTGCCCGGTATTTTAAAAGTCAGAAGAAATTTAAAGCCCAGCAAATAAACATCTGGACCTGATCTCTGTTGGGGGGCGGGGGGGGGAGCTGTAAAGAGCTGTGCTCTCCAACCCACGGGCGCTCCCCCCACTTGGCAGCGGTTTCTGAATTTGTACTTGCTATTACTGCTTCACTCAAGTTCCTTCCGTCTTATCACAGGATACTCCACTGCTCCCACCAGCCTTCAGCCTTCTTACTAGATAAAGTCTTGATGGGGCAGTATATCACCCTCCAAAATCAATGTTTTAAAAATGATCAGACCCTTCTCAAAACCTGAAAATAGGTTTTGATGAAGTGCTTTCACAGAAAAACAGCACTTTTCAAAACTGAATAGTTTATATCTAGGACTAGGTGAAATTGCCTCATGCATTTTTGTTGAATTATTTCTGTGAAAATTGCACAATCCTCAAAAATTGCCTATTTATGCGGGGGGGGGGGAAACTTGCACAAAAATAACAATTTTCATATGAAAACCTGTCATTTTTGTGCAAAACTTGTGCTTACTCAATTATTTAACACCACAGTAGTGTCTGCCTGTGTACGTTTTGCTTGATGTCACCATTTGCACAAAAAATGGCTAAATCCAATGATTTTCAAAAAGGGGTTTTCACACAATTTTGGCCCCTCCCTAAATACAACAGATTTATTGGAAGTCTATGTAAGCAATAATACCTGACAGGGTGGGCATTATTGGGAAATACTGGACTCAGAACCCTGAGGTGGTAGAACACATTGGTTGTGCATAAAGTTGCTCATCCTGTAATTTTATGGTGTATAATATTATGTGAAATGTACCTGCAGTGGTTATTTCTCTTTCAGAATGAAACTGACTTATGTAGTCTCTAGAGATTTTAGAATGCAGTTGTACCACAGAAGGGTACAACCACATTCCATGACCTCTGAACTGTGGTACAAAAGCATTTTGAAAGGGATGGAATTCTATACAGAACAGTGCTCTTCTATAAGCTACATAAATGTATTGGTACAGCGCCAGTACTTCGGTCCACTCTGCATCCAGAGAATCACAAAAGTCCGGAGTATCAGGCTGTTATGCACAGGTGTGCCTGTATTTGAATAAAAGACGGGGCATCCAGTCAAAAGTTGTGCTGCAGCCCTGTTGCTGATTAACCATTTAAGGGACCAGCTGCCTGTACAGCATCCCCATTTTCAGGAAAACCACATGAATCCCTGGGTTCATTACACTAGTTAAGCCTTTTGTGCTGCTAATTGAAAACTAAGATTCAGCTGGGGAATTTTTTAATTAGCAAGACAGGAGGTACAACAGCTGAGCATACTTGAGAAGAGAAGTTTGTTTAAAATAGTTTACCCCAAAGGAGATTTTTGTTTTGTTATGTTTAATTTGGTGTTGGTAGTGTTTTGTCTCAGACTAGAAAAGAATAGAACTTGATTTTGCATGTAGCTATTCACACACAATATGAAAGGCTATTGTCTTACTTCATTTTTGCTCCACCCCTGACTGTGGTGATTCACACTTCTCTCCAGACCTCAGGGAGGACCCCGTACACCAGCTAGGGCATTCTTATGTTTGCTTGCACATTCCTTGACATTAACATTGTTCCAGTTCTTCTCCCCTCTCCACTCCACTGTGAGGCTACACCCCCAGTGTACGTGCTCATTGTCTCACTAAAACGTTTCTGCTCCATCGAGAATGCTTGACAGTTGAGGTAAGTAATGTATTGTGGCTAGGGTAGGCTGAATGGTCACCACAATGTCATCTTCTTGTAAGGGAAGCGTGCATTCACAAATTGAGCACTGCAGGCCATGGCACAAAATTCTACGATAATTGAAAAGTTATTCCAATTTCTCAGCATGCTTTGTTCTTCGTTAGGCAGCGAAGCTGAAAGGGGGGAGGGGTGGATGTCAGCACCGTCTGAGTATGAAAGCTAGTCATACCTTTCAAGTTTCCCTATTTTCAAGGAGTCTTCTGATTTTGCCATCTCCCCTGCTTTTTATGGCACCTTGCAATTTCTCCAAAATCATTAAAATCATGCAATAAACAGTTCCTCTGTCTTTTAATGAGTCTTGTCTTTTTTATTTTCTTTTACAATTTTTGGCGAGGAAAGACACATTAAGCTACAAATTGTTTCCAGGTGTGTCCTGGAAGCAACAGGAAGGTTAAGTAACTTGCTTATGGTCACACAGTATGCAAGTGGTGGCTGTGGGATTCAAACCCAGTTCTCCAGGTTTACAGCTCAGTGTACTTAACCACTATGCTATACTTTATTATTTATTTATTTCTTATACATATCGGAATTACAACCCTTTGAGTCAAGGACTCGTTTCCAAAGGCTCCACATCAGTTCCAGTGGATTCAACACATAGACAGCAACACAAATGCAATATGATAGACAGGAAGTTACAGAAGTCTTTTTATTACATACCAAACAGCGAATAGCAAACAGTATTCATATATTTGCAGGTGTCAGAACAAACAATATAGAATCCTGAGCCATCCAGTGCCCAGATAAGAGTTACAATTTACAACAGCAGAACAGAAGTATGTACACTGCCTCCCCAATGGGTCTAAATATTGCATTTTTGCCATCTTATGCACAATCAAGCATCTAGTTAAAGGTCCTATAAAAATCTTCCCGATTTTAGTAGTTTAAATTGTGAGAATTCCCTCTTTTAAGGAGTTCTGGCTTAGAAACTCTGCTAAGGTAGCCAGTGAGGTAAACAATAAGTCTGGACTTGCATCTTAAAGGAGAACTTTCAGCTCCCCTATATCAATGTTGTAGGACCTAGAGGTCCTGATTAAGCAAAACAGTTATAAATTAATTGTTTATTAGTTATATGCTATGCAGTAATTGTTTTTATGCAATAGGAGTGAGTGATAAATGAGTGTGATAGATCCTGTTATTTTCACTGGAGTGTGATAAATATAAGAAATGACATTTATCATACCAGCGCAAACCACACAAACCTGCGCAAATGGTAACTTTTGCAACAATAGGGGCCCCTATCGTATAAATCGGATACATGATGTGCACTCGTGATATGGAAAATATTTTCACTTATGCACAGTGACCTCTGGATACTCATATCCTGAGGTCACTATAAAGGAGTGAAAATATTTTCCATATCACAGTCCATGTCCATCATGTATCCCCTATTTATCTAGTCTATCCTGTGCCCCCCCTCCACCTCCCATGCCAGCACACTTAGAACACCAGGGTCCCCCACAGCCTTCCTTCTTTATTTATTTATTTAAAATTTGGTAACCAGGAAAGGCACACTGAGCTGAGGCTCATTTCCCAGTGTGACCTGGGGGAGAGGGTAATGGGATTTACAATAGTCAGAATAGCAAAGCATTGAAACAATCAGGGATTGACCACAGAAGAAGAAATATACAATAAGCTCACAGGGTACATATTTGAAGTATCATAGATTTCAAAAAAGGAAGAACTACATACAAGGTACATAACTGAAGTAGTATAGTTTTCAAGGTGCATAGTACAGTAGTATAATACAGTAGACAACTACACATGGGCAGAAATAAATATATATATAAGGGTATGCCAGATATACACTTATAAGGAGGAAGGACTGGCACACAGGGAGGATTGCAAAGAAGTTAGGGGTATAAAGGTAGAGAGGTCTCAGAAAAAGATGCTGGGGAGTAAAGATATGAGGGGCACAGTGTGTCAAGTGGGAAGAAAGAAGGTAGGGGAGGAGGAGGAAGGGGAAGGAGGAGCAGAAATGGAAAGAGGAAGGTAGGGGGATGAGGAGAGGAGGAGAGAGGAGTAGAGGGAGGGGGTCAAAGGGCGAGAAAGGGAGCAGTTGCGGGGGGAGCTTTAATTGCTTTTTCAGCATGACTAGAGTGGGCACAAGGTGGATAGCGTGGGGGAAATGATTCCAAAGGTCAGGGAGTCTGAAGGAGAAAGCGACCTTGCCTGATTGAGAGTGTGGATAAGGGAGAATTAAAGTGCAGAAGTCACGGGTCCTGAGGCAGTAGCCTGACACAGATGAGGGGTATAAGAGAGTGGAGAGATGTGGGGGGAGGGCCGCGAACCAGAACTTGCCAACAAAAGCAGCACAGTGGGCAAGGTGATGATTTGCGAGGGAGGAGAGGGATAGGGCAAAGTATAGGGAACATTAATGGGTTCGGAAAGGGAGGTTTGATGCGAAACGACAGAAGGTGTTATACAGGAGGTCTAGTTTAGTGAGAGACAATTAGGGGGCCAAGTTGTAGATGATGTCAGCATAGCCTATCATGGGGAGGATTAGTTTGGAGATGAGCTCTTTACGGGTCGGGAGGGAGAGACAGTCCTTGATTCTATACAGGGCTCCCAGTTTGAGTCGAAAGTTGGAATGGACTGAGTCAATGTGCTAGTAGAAATCTAACTTGGGGTTCAACCAGACTTCCAGGTATTTAAAAGACTGCACTGTTTCTGTTTTTGTACCATCCAAGGAAAAGAAAGATGGGGGAGATGGAAGCTTAGCCAAGCTTTGGTCGATACCAAAGGCCATGGCAACAGTTTTTTTGGTGTCGCACTTGAGGAGGTTTTCCTCGAACCATTTGAAGGCATTCTTAAAATTAGCCTGCAGGGATGACTGGACTGCAGGGAAGGAGGGGCCTGCAGCATAGATGACATTGTTGTCGGCGTACATGTGCATGTGCATTGGTGAGTATGAAGAGGGAAGGTCATTAACAAAAATTGAAAAATGAGTAGGGCCCAGAACAGAACCCTAAGGGACACCTGCATGATAACATGCATGACCAGCTGAGCTGTGGGGAGCAACTATCTGCCTTGTAACTTGATTTTACATTAATAAAATGAGGGAAATCCCTCCTAAGGTAGGACAGTTGAGATGTATGGACATAGTGGGTCTGAGGGATAAACTGGGGATGTCTCTCATGATGTAGGATAGTAGTGAGGTATTGGCAGAGGGATTTTGGGGGTAAAATGAGGGACATCCCTCCTTATGTGGGGCAGTTGAGCGGTTTGACTATGAAGGACTTCCCTGAAGTTTCTTCATAATGTGGCACAGTTGAGTAGTATGGACAGAGGGGTTCTGAGGAGTAAATGAAGGATTCTGTTTTTAATGTGGGACAATTGAGAGGGACTGACAGAGGGGTCTGAGGGGAAAATGAGGGATGCCACCCTTAATGTGGGACAGTTAAGAAATTTGCTGATACAGTATTACCTCTCAAAACCTCTTTGTCCATACCTATTTACTGTCCAACATTGGGAATGGTGTCCCTCATTTTTCACCTTAGAACTCCTGAGGGTTGTGAGGGGTATAATGAAGGACATGCCTCCATTGTGGGACAGTTTAGAAAGAGGGGCTCTGAGGGGTAAAAAGAAGACCATCTGCTCCTAATGAGGGACAGCTGAGAGTTTGGACAGAGGGATTCTGAGGGGTAAAATTAGGGCGATCCGTCCCAGTGTGAAACAGTTCAGAGGTGTGGTAGGATAGTTGAGAGCTATGCACAGAGGGATTCTGAGAGGTAAAATGAGGGCTGTCCCTCCTCATTTGGGGCAGTTGAGAGGTATGTGTCCCATAGGATAAAGCAGACTTAAATAGGGTGTAAAAAGCCTTCATGTCTGTAGTGAGTATTACTATAATTTTCTTGTATGAGGGACTGTTGCCACACATCAGCTGTGGATTACTGCTTGTGGTGTTGTGACAGAATCTGCAAAACCCACTAAGACCACTACAGCCCAGTGTGACCTACAGTAATAGTTACTATTCATTCTGGAGCTCAAGGCGTATACCGGCTGTAGTTTCTCTTTACCTCTATACCATTTACCATATTACCATATTCTCTCTCTAGCTCCATTTATTTTCAAATGATGTAGTAATGCCCATCCCAAAAAATGGTATGCATCAAAAAACAAAAACTGAATGCAATAAAAGGAGGGACTGCGTGTAAAGTACAGGAGGAGCAGACACAGAAAAGGGGAGATGGTACTGGGGTTACAGTGGGGGGACGTGACTGGAAGACTACGTGCACCAATGCCCACAGCCTGGGTAACAAAATCCCAGAACTTGTGGCATTAAGGACCTGGATATTATGGCAGTCACAGAGCTATTGGTGCAATAGCAACCACGCCTGGGAGCTAGCCATTCCACGGTACACTCTGCACAGGCAGGACAAGGAAGGCAAAAAGGGGGGAGGGGTGGCATTGTATGTTAGGGAAGGGATAAAATCAATAGTCCCACAAAACAAGGGGAGAAAAGCAGAGGTGCTTTGGGTAACCTTGGAGGTGGGTAGGGGAACAGTACTTAGAATGGGAGTGATATGCAGGCCCCCAGGGCAGGTGGAGGATGTAGACAGAGAACTACTGGAGACTATAGAGAACATGGCAACAAAAGGTGAATTGCTACTGATGGGTGACTTTAACTTGCAGGATGTGGACTGGAGCATCCCGGCAGCAGCCTCAGCCAGGAGTAAGGGATTTCTGCAATCCCTGCAAGGGGCAGGTCTCGCACAGCTAGTGAGGGAGCCTACAAGGGTGAATGCAATTCTGGATCTTGTCCTAAGCAATGGGAACAAGATAAAGGAAGTCACAGTGGGGGAGAGCCTAGGGACTAGTGACCATCGAGCTGTGGGGTTCACCATAAGGATGTCACAGTAGGCTAGTCACACAAGGACTAGAATCCTGGATTTCAGGAGGACAGACTTCAGTAAGATGAAGGACAAATTCTGGAAGGCTATACAGGAATACGATGACATAAGAGGAGTGGTGAAACAGTGGGATAAGATAAGGGAAGCCCTGTACCTAGTAGCAAACCATTGGGCCAGGTCCTGCAGCATGAGCAAAAGAAAGAGGAAACCACTGTGGTTCTCGAGGGGAGTAGCAAAGCTAGTAAGAGGAAAAAAGAAAGCATTTCTGACGTACAAGGCAACACAAAGCAAGGAGGACAGGCAAGAATACTTGGAAAAATTAAGGGATGTGAACAAGGCAGTAAGGGCAGCAAAGGCTGAAACCGAGGAAAAGCTAGCTAAATCAGTGAAGGAAGGAAGGAAGGAAGGAAGGAAGAAAGGAAGGCAGGCAGGCAGGCATTCTTTAGGTATATTAGCGAGAGGAGGAAGACGGGGGGACTGTGAGATTTAGGGAAGAGGGCGGCAGGATAGTGGACAAAGATACTGACAAGGTGACCATCCTCACAAATACTTCTGCTCCATATTCACAGAAGAAGGCAATGGGGATGGTCCCCCATTAACTGAGAAGGGCAAACAGGGAGAAGGGGTGGACATTAGACCTTTTTCAGAGGACAGAGTAAAAAGAGCAGTAGAACAGCTTAGGATGGATAAAGCTATGGGACCAGATGGGATACACCTGAGGATCCTAAAGGAGCTCAGGGAGGAACTGGCTAAACCTCTGGTTAAGCTGTTCAGTGGATCACTGGAAACAGGCATGGTTCCAGAGGAGTGCACAAGTGGTACCCCTGCACAAAAGTGGTAGCAAGGAGGAGGAAGGAAACTACTGCCCTGTCAGTTTTACCTCCATAGCAGGAAAAATGATTGAAACTCTGCTTAAGGAAAGACTGGTGGACTACCTAGAGACAAGGGGGCTGCTGGACCCAAGGCAACATGGATTCATGGCAGGGAGGTCATGTCAGACCAACTTGATTGATTTCTTCGAGTGGATGATGAAGGAAATAGACCAGGGCAGAGTGGTAGATGTGGTCTATCTGGACTCCAGGAAGGCCTTCAACACAGTCCCACACAGGAGACTAATTCACAAGCTGGTAAATCTGGGCCTGGGGACAGAGGTAATCACATGGGTTAGAAACTAATTGAGTAACATAACACAAAAAGTGGTGGTAAATGGGGTTAGATCACAGGAGGGATGGGTAGGAAGTGGCATACCCCAGGGATCAATCCTCAGTGCTCTTCAATGTTTTCATAAGCAATATTGCAGAGGGTCTAGAAGGGAGGGTTAGCCTGTTCATGGATGATACAAAGCAATGTAACAGGGTAGATGCACAAGAATGTATAGAAAAAATAAGGAGAGATCTGAAGAGGCTAAAAAACTGGTCCAAGGAATGGCGATTGGGTTTCAATGCAAAAAAGTGCAGGGTTATGCACCTGGGGAGACAGAATCCTAGGGTTGAGTATGAACTAGACAGGGTAATACTGGAGGCCACCAAAGAGGAAAGAGATCTAGGGATAGTCATAGAAAACAACCTCAAAGTGGCTAAACAGTATGACAAAGCAGTTGGAAAGGCTAACAGACTACTAGGGTGCGTAGGGAGGGGTATACCAAGTAGAAGGAGGGAAGTGGTGGTACCATTGTACAACTCCCTACTAAGGCCTCATCTGGAGTACTGCATTCAGTTCTGGAGGTCCAATGTCTAAAAAGACATAGACAGGATGGAGACGGTACTTGGGGATGCAGCATAAGTTGAATAAGGAGAGACTCAGAGCTCTCAATATGTACTCCCTGGTGGAGAGGAGTGAGAGGAAGGACATGATAGAGACCTTCAAATATCTAAAGGGGATAAACAGGGTACCAGAGGGGAGTATCTTTCACATGAAGGGAAATAGCAGACCAAGTGGGGGGCACAGTATGAGACTAAAACGGGGAAAACTTAGGGGGAACGTGAGGAAGTTCTACTTCATTGAAAGGGTGGTGGAGAGATGGAACAGTCTGCCCCAGGAAGTGGTGGGGCAGCCACGGTTCAGGGATTCAAGAATGTGTGAGACAGGCACATGGGACTTATCAAGCCAGAGCGAAAGGAGGAGAACTTGTCGTAGCATCTAGGGTACCTTAAGCATTAGAAAGAGGGATAGGGCAGACTAGATGGTTCACAACGCCCTTAGCTGCCGACAACATCTATGTATTTATATATCTATGTACATGTTGGACATTACATTGCCCTTTACAAATATTTTCCATTCTTGGATATGTTGTGTGCAAAAAACGTTTTGGTTTACTTACCATTTGCTGTAGTATAATAGATCGTATCAAACTATTTTTGCTTACTTCTAGGCTGACATCTTCTGTAACTACAAATCCCAGAATCCCTGCACTACTGCAGCAGTAGGAGATTCAATAGCCTGCAGTGCATGTCAAAGTTTATAGAGGTCCCCCTGTCCTCTGGGGCCAAAGTACAATCACAAAGTACTGTATTAGCCGCTGGAGAGATGCAGAACCGGGAAACATTTGATTAGAGATAACAAAAGCTCTAACATGCACTGCAGATTATTAAATCTCCCACTGCTACACTACTACTCTGATGTCCACTGCAGAGGATTCTGGGATTTGTAGTTACAGAAGATGTCAGCCTAGAAGTAAATAAAATTAGTCTGATAGGATCTATGTGATAATGGTGATCGCACCAGCGATCGCCATAATAACAAATGTACATTGGCAAAAATCAGTTTCATCAATGTACACCCGCACACTGATAAAAGGTACTGGGAACTTGCATTTTCTATGTTTATGTGGGGTTGTTTCTCCCGCATCTACTCCCACCCCCCGCATCCCCCCATGCCCTCTACTAAAGGATTTTCAACCCAGTGGGGGTATGTTGAGGAGGCAAATAAAAAAAATTGGGGCCAGATGCAACAAAATTTATGTATGCCTGGACCAGAATCCAGCACCTACGCAGTTGTATGACCCACCCACCACGCCATGGGGCAGCTCAGAAGCCCATCGCCACAACACGACACACAAACCCTCCTTCCCCTTCCACCTATGCTTGCTCCCCCTGCACACACGTATGTATATAGCAACAGGATGTCACTATACCTACAGTCGCTTCCCCCCATCCAGTAGCCGTCTGATAAGGTGCCGCTATTGAGTCACCCTTTTTGTAAGTGCTCAATAGCGAGTGCCCTTATCACGGGATACCAGTCTGATATAATCTACTATACTACAGTAAACAATAAGTAAACCAAAATGCTTTTTGCTCACAAAGTGCACATTGAGACCAGACCCACACATGAGTTGGGGGGGACTTTTCTGACTGTTTTCCTTTAAAAGGGAATGGTCCCAGCACAGAGCCTTGGGGAGCAGCACTAACTGCCTTCTCTCTGGTTGACCAAAATCCATCAATTTTAACGATCTGTATCCTGTCCAACAGCCAGGTTTTTTCCTTATGTGTGTGAATTTAGTGCTTATGAAAGGTGCTGGGTTGACAGCACTGGAACCTGAAGTCCTTTCTTCTCTACATGACCGGGACAGCACAGGCGATCACAGAGCAAGCTTCACCATAAGGCCCTGCCAATGTGCCTCAACCCTGCCATGGGGGGACCACTATGAAGGTGAGAAGGTGGTTCACATTCCATGCCCATTCATTTCTTGGCCTCTCATGTGAGACTAGCAACGAGGGAGCCAACTATTGCCAATTGAATTGGTGGTTTTGTGGGCTCTCCCATTCTACATTGGGGTGTGCAGGGCCCAAATAGTATTTCCCAAATGCCACGAATAATAAGGCTCCTGAATATTCTGGATCCCTTTCTGAAGAGGGGACGATTTATCCCCTATTTGTATTCATGAACTACTACTCTTCAAAAAAAAAAAAAAGAAAGAAAAAGACAGAGCCCCACCCTCCTCCCCCAGCTTAAATCTTAAATACAACCCTGCTCCCCACTCTCTGTTAGATGCCCAATCCCCCCTACCCCAACCACCACCCACAATTTGATATTTTTTTATGTCTGTTTAAAAACAAAATCCCATGATGAGTAACCAGCAAAACCTGTGCACCTCTATGGCAAACCACCATGTGTCTTAGCTTAAAAAGCACTCATTTGCACTTAAACAAATCATACGTATGCACCCCCACCCCATCACCCCCTTCCCCCAGCACATTATTCTTTGGAAAAGAAGGAAAATGACACAACCCACCCTCCTCCGCCGTGACCACCATCTCCTGAATGGAAGAACTAATTTGCTTGCTCACTCTCTAATGAGAAAATCAGCTAATCATGTGATCGGATGGTTTTATTATCACAGAGCGAGCAAGTACATGAGCATTTTAATTCAGGAGGAGACAGCTGGCTGTGGAGGAGGGTAGACTGTGTCAGTCACCTTCTCTTCCTGAAGACTGAGTGCTGGGGGGGAGGGTGCTGCCTGTGTGGGGAGTAGGGGGTACATAACTGATTTTTTTAATCTTGAGCATTATTGTTAGCTAAGAGAAACAGCAGCTGGCCGTGGAGGAAGGCAGGCTATGTCAGTCGCCCATCGCTGGAGTTTTCTTTTAAATCAACTTAACCAAACTATCAAATTATGGGTGCTGACTGGGGTAGGAAGATGGGATTTGGCTTCTAACAGAGAGTGTGTGGGAATGGAGGTTATATATTTTACAGAACTTGGGGTGCAGAGGAGGGTGCAGGGCTGTTAATTTTTTCTTTCTACCCAAATACGAATACCCAAATATTTGGAGGCTCAAATGCAATAGTTCATCTGAAATTTGGGATAAGATATTTGTACGCCCTTAGTCTACCTCCAGTATATTCAGGTCTCCTATCAGCTCTGCCTCCCCCCTTGCTGACAATTTACTAATTTCATCCCCCAGTGCCCTATCCTTGTCCTCCCTTTGACTTGGTGGTCTATGCACTATGTTCAGTCTTATATTTTCATTTACACAGAATCCTTTCCCTTAAACTGCCCTTGAACGGGGCTGCTTCAGCTCCCCCACAGTCGGTCGGCACCCAGTCAGCCACCGACCGAGACCAGGACACCTGCCTGCAGCTCCTTGGAAACTGCCTGCCCTTGAATGGGGCTGCTTCAGCTCCCCAACGGTCAGCCGGCACCTAGCCAGCCACCGACCGAGACCAGGATGCCCGCCTGCAGCTCCTTGGAAACTGCCTGCCCTTGAACGAGGCTGCTTCAGCTCCCCCGCAGTTGGTCGGCACCCAGCCAGCCACCGACCGAGACCAAGACACCTGCCAGCAGCTCCTTGGAAGGTACGGCGACAGAGCAGTCAATCGGAACCCGGGCACTTCCAGCAAACCCGCTCTGATTGGCCAGGACTTTTCCCCTGCTTTTGCCACCTGGCGCTTTTTACAAATAGATTTTACATAGAACTAAGCACATTTCAAGTGTCTAATAGAAGTTTTTCAACTGTATTATCTGGATTGTAATTTCTACTACTGTTTTAAAGTGCTTACAGCTCTTCTGTTTCCTTACTCCTGCACCCTTCCCCCCCCCCCACCATCCAAGCACTCTGCCTTGGTGCTGAAAAGTCTAACTCTCCTTTGTCTTGCTAAACTGCTCAGTCTATACCCATCCTACCTCTATGTTATTTAAACCCCAGTATTTTTTTCTTCACTCCAGCTGCCTGCCCTTTAACAGGGCTGCTTCAGCTCCCCGACGGTCAGTCGGCACCCAGCCAGCCACCGACCAAGATCAGGACACCAGCCTGCAGCTCCTTGGAAGGTACGGTGTCAGCACAGCCAATCGGAACACGGGCGCTCCTAGCAAACCTGCTCTGATTGGCCAGGACTTTTCCCCTCCATTTGCCACCTGGCGCCTTTTACAAATAGATTTTAGATAGAACTAAGCACATTTCAAGTGTCTAATAGAAGTTTTTCAACTGTACTAGCTGGATTGTAGTTTCTACTACTATTTTAAAGTGCTTACAGCTCTTCTGTTTCCTTGCTCCTGCACCCCCTCATCTAAGCACTCTGCCTTGGTGCCAAAAAGTCTAACTCTCCTTTGTCTTGCTAAACTGCTCAATCAAAACCTATCCTAACCCTATGCTATTTAAACCCTGCTATTTTTTCTTCTCTGCAGCTGCCTGCCCTTGAACAGGGCTGCTTCAGCTCCCCATGGTTGGTCGGCACCCAGCCAGCCACCGACCGAGACCAGGACGCCTGCTTGCAGCTCCTTGGAAGGTACAGTGACAGCGCAGCCAATCGGAACATGGGCGCTTCCAGCAAATCCACTGATTTGCCAGGACTTTTCCCCTGCTTTTGCCACCTGGCACCTTTTACAAATAGATTTTAGATAGAACTAAGCACATTTCAAGTGTCTAATAAAAGTTTTTTTTAGTTTTCCATTAGCAGGTTATACAGACCTGCCACTAGAGGAATTCTTGTTCTCTCATTTAAAAAAAAAAAAAAGTCTACCCTCCGAAAGACACAGTTGCTTTATTTGCTATATACCTTCCTTCCTGCCCTCAAGATCCTCTCGAACCGGGTAAGACTTCCCTGAACTACGGGACTGCTGAGAGCCATGCCATTTGCCCCACGGTATCTGTACCACACACTGATTGGACGCTCTCTCGCCTCCTGCTCGGGGATTGGCTCTTGAGCCAGCTAAAACTTTGCTCTGCTCAGGGCTGCTGTGCCCATTCATTTCTACAGCAAATAGACAAAACTTTACACCCACCCCCCTCCCCCCAGCCTTAACTTTATAGACCTTTCTCCATGCCCCCTGGTAGCTCTGCCCCCCACTCGTGCTCCATTGGGTACCTGTTTTGGGACTCCCCCCATCTTTTAGTCGCCACCTCCCACTCCCTGACTGCCTGGCCTTCCTGGCTGTATACTCACTTCCCACTGATCCAGCTACTGCTCTTCCGCCCCCTTCTCCTAGCCCCGCCAGCCTATCTTAACCCCCTCCCTCAGCATACCCCAAATCCTACCTTAATCATGCGCCTCCACCGTTCTCTACCCCCATTCTATTTCTTCTTGCCTGTCTTCCTCCCCTACTGCACACCCCAAAAGCCTGCTTTCCCTCCCTCCCCCACAGTTTCCACATTCTTACATTCTTTCTCCACATAGGCACGCTGCACACTGGTCACTGCCCCTTACCCAGGGTCCATCCTACCGCCAAGAAACTGTTCTACACCCACACTGGTCCTAGCCCTCCACTCTGGTCCCCCCAATCTACGCCTACCCTCACCCACTATCGTCGATGCTCAGCAATTTCCCGAGATGCTAGCAGGCGAAAGCATTCCCTTAAAGAAATACTCCGCAGCTCCTTGAGGCTAGTCTTCTTCCTCCTAATGTTGTCAGGCAACGTGCACCCAAACTCTGGCCCATACTGCTCTAAAGCCACTAATCTGAGCAAGCCTTCGGGTACCCTTTCATTCATATCAATCAACATCTGCAGCCTCCTTCCTAAAATGGATGCCCTACAGGCCTTCACCAGCCAACACTGCCCTGACATCCTGGCAGTTGTCGAAACCTTGCTCACACCATCAGTACCGGACCATGCAATCATCCTTCCTGGCTACAACGTCTTTAGGCTGGATCGCCTCCCCAAAAGAGGCGGGGGCTGCGCTCTCTGCCTAAAAGACTCCATACAGGGGCACCACATCATTACCTCACTCCAACCCACAACTGCTCAGATACTGCCAGCGAGAATCCTCCTCGGAGCCCAAAACAAAACCCTCACTGTTGCCACCATCTACATCCCTCCCAAAGAACAGGGAACTGGTCTAAAAGCTGTTCTTGACTTTGTAAAGTCACTCCCACCGGACATTGAATCCATCCTCCTAGGCGACTTCAACATCAACTGGCTTGTGCCCGATGCTCGTGCACACAGGGATACCGTTGATGCGGCGAACCTCACACAAATGGTTGAATCACCAACCAGGAAAAATTACAGGACCGGCACCAGCACACTGTTGGACTGGATCCTTACCAGTCACCCATCACGGATATCTAACACTAATGTCCTCCCTGACTCTCTCAGCGACCACTCCCCTGTTAGCTGCACCTGGTCAAATAAGTTCATCAAACAACCACCAAAAACTATCATCAGCAGAGTTCTACCCCATGGTCACCTTCCTCGACTCAAATCCCACCTCCTCCATCAAGACTGGTCCCCTATTTTCAATGCAACCAATGTAAACACTGCCCATGACCACTTCATAAACATCTTTACTGTGGCCTGTGACACATATGCTCCTATTAAGAAACGCAAAGTCAAATCACTCAGTAACCCTTGGCTCACAGGTGACCTCCTCAGGATGCTAAAAAGAAGAGACCACCTATGGGAGCTGGCCAGAAACTCTGGATGGCAAAACGACATCCAAAACTACAAATGTTCCTGCAATGACTGCACCAAAACCATCCAGCAAATGAAGTCCACCTACTATAAGCATGCCCTCACAAACTCCTGGGGCAATGGTCAGGAATTCTGGAAGAACATAAAGGGACTCACCAGGAATCCACCAAAACCCCCCACATCAATATTCAACATCAACAGAACCACAACCCTCAACCCAAAAACCATTATGGATACCTTTAACAAAGCCTTTACCGACCTCAGCACTGTCCTATCCCAGGACTACTTTAAAGATGGTGAAGCCCCTCTGTCCGCAATGAACACTACTCCCACCAGTTCCCCTCGCTTCTACTTCAAAACAGTCAAGGCTCACCAAGTACGCAAATATGTTACCAAAACCCTTGGTAAATCAAGATTCAGTAATGACTCCCTCCATCTCAAAATCCTATCTCTCACACTAGATGAAGTGCTTAGTCCTCTGACCAGAATTTTCAACCTCTCCCTCAGCCTTAGCCAGTTCCCGGACAGATGGAAATCTGCCACTGTCACCCCAATCCATAAAAGTGGTGACAAAACTGCCCACGATAACTACAGACCTATCTTCCTACTACCCCCATTCTCCAAGGCACTAGAACACATTGTCTCGAACCAGCTTACAGAATACCTGGATACGTACAACATCCTGTGCAAGCAACAACATGGGTTCCGCAAAGGTCACAGTACCTCCACAGCCCTACTTGAATTCACCAGCACAATCCACAACACACTTGACTACGGTGAACTACTAGGTTCAATCTACATTGACTTAACTAAAGCCTTCGACACCGTCAATCACCGCCTCCTGCTTGTCCAGCTTCAGAACACTGGGCTGTCAACCGACTCCATTGGCTGGTTTAAGAGCTACCTTGAAGAACGGTCCCAAACAGTAAGAATCGCTGATACACTCTTGAACCCTAGACCGGTCCACTCGGAAGTCCCCCAGGGCTCCATTCTGGGACCCCTCCTCTTCAGCCTATTCTTAAACTCACTACCGGACAGCTTCCCAGAACAAACAATTCTTTACGCTGACAATGCTGTGATCCTCACCTCAACCCTGACCCCAATTACAAAATAAACTTCAGCGGGACTTCTCCTCTATCGAATCCTGATTCCTAAATCATAAACTGCTTCTCAATCAGAAAAAAAAACAAGTCTATGGTCTTCTGCAGCCCCCACAACAAAAACAAACAACTCCACCTCTCCATTGCAACCGAACAAGGAGCCATCCTAGAGCAAACACAATTGTTCAAGTACCTCGGCATCACCCTTGATTCCCACCTCTCATACGCTGTCCATATCAGCAATGTTGCAAAGTCTGCCAATGTGAGGTTAGGCATATTATTCCGGCACAGGAAACACCTAACCCCAGAAGCACTGTCAGTGGCCGTCCAAAGCTCCATTGTCAGCATCATAGACTATGGTCTTATCATATATGGGTCTGCAACTATCACTGCTCTAAAACATATTGCGACCTCCCTGAATAAGGCCTGTCATCTCATCACTGGCTCACATCGCAGTACCCACACAGGTGACCTTTATTCCCAATCTGGATGGCTTTAACTAGACAAACGCATAAAATACTAAACCTGCATCACGGCCAAGAAAAATATAATGGGGCTTGCCCCACCTGGTGTCTGTGCCCTCCTTAAGCCTAGACATAGGAACGTCACTACAAGGAGATCCAGTTCCCATCTACCACATATTCCACGATGTCACATGACCCAGGGACAAAGATCATTCACCTATCGGGCATCCAACTGGCTCAACTCTCTTGGCAGTGACATAGCGACCGCTCCAACACTCGGCCTCTTCAGGTCCAAGCTGCGACTCTCACTGCTTGTATCCTGTGATTGCCCATCTTAACATTTCCACCGTTCCAGCTGCACATGCCCCAGCACCCAGCACTTGCAATCTGTCTTTTCACCCCTAGCACCTTACCTGTTATATTCCCTCGACAAGGCCCCCTGGCTGTACTGTCTCCCGCCCTCACCCACCTCCCGCCATATCTCCACACCTGCCCCCTTCCCCAACCACCTCCCATACTCCCCCTTACCCCTGCACCTCCTTCCGCCCTCGATCTCCTACCCTCACTTCTCCCCCACCCACTCACCCTCCTTCCCTTGTCTTGCTCATAGCTCAAGTCTTTATACTGGTTATTACATGTCTGTAAGTCAATGACTATATGTTTGTAACTAAAAATGATGACTGTTGCACACGCTGACGTGGAACCTTTGTAAAAGAGCCTTGGCTCAAAGGTATTGTAATCCTAGATTGAAATAAATAAATAAATAAAAACAATTGTTATTTATGCTGCTTATTTACCTATTATCTGTAGTGTATTATTGTTCTTAGTTGTTCTGCCCTTTCGCCCTCCCCAGGACACATCTGGAAATTAGTTGCTACCAGCTCAGTGTGTCATTCTTGGTGAAAGAGAGAGAGAGAGAGATTGTTTACCTGGTGTCTATGGCGTCTGCTAAGCTCAAAATGCCGCGCTTCTGATTTACAGGTAACTGACAGCTCTACAGTGCCACAGATCCGCACAGTGCTGCAGTGTGTTATGTACTGATTGGGAAAGGACACACTCTGGTATAACATGAAACTGTGTTGCAGTGCGTTATGTACTAATTGACAGTGGTGAGAGAGGACGCACTGTGGTAAAACATGAACTGTGTAGCAGTGTGTTATATACTAATTGACAGTGGTGGGAAAGGACACACTTTGGTATTACATGAAACTGTGTTGCAGTGCGTTATGTACTAATTGGCAGTGGTGGGAGAGGATGCACTGTGGTAAAACATGAAACTGTGTAGCAGTGTGTTATGTACTGATTGACAGTGGTGTAAAGGTATGCATTCTGGTACAACATGAAACTGTGTTGTTGCAAGTTATGTACGGATTCACAGTGGTGTGTGGCTACACACTCTGGCACAACATGAAATTGTCTTATAGTGTGTTATGTACTGATTGACAGCAATGGGATGGGTAAGCACTCTGGTACAACATGAAGTTGTGTTGTAGTGTATTATGTACTGATGGACAGTGGTGTGTGGGTATGCACTCTGGTACAACATGATATTGTGTTGCAGTGTGTTATGTACTGATTGACAGGGGTGTGTGGGTACGCCCTGTGGTACAACATGAAATTGTGTTATAGTGGGTTATGTACTGATTGACAGCAGTGGGATGGGTATTCACTCTGGTACAACATGAAATTGTGTTGTAGTGTATTATGTACTGATGGACAGTGGTGTGTGGGTATGCACTCTGGTACAACATGATATTGTGTTGCAGTGTGTAATGTACTGATTGACAGTGGTGCGTGTTTATGCACTCTGGTGCAGCATGAAATTGTGTTGTAGTGTGTTACGTGCTGATTGACAACAGTGGTGTGTGGGTGCTCCCTCTAGAACAACATGAAATTATGTTGTAGTGTGTTATGTACTGATTGACAACAGCGGTGTATGGGTGCACACTGTGGTACAACATGGAATTGTATTGTAGTGTGTTAAGTACTGATTGACAAAGGTGTGAGGGTATGTACTCTGGCGCAACATGAAACTGCATTGTGTTGTGTTGTGTACTGATTGATAGCAGTGTGTGGGTAGGCACTCTCGTAGAGCATGATATTGTGTTGTAGTGTGTTATGTACTGATTAACAGCGGTGTGTGGGTGCACACTCTGGTACAACATGAAATTGTGTTGTAGTGTGTTATGTACTGATCAACACTGGTGTGTGAGTATGCCCTTTGGTGCAACATAAAATTGTGTTGTAGTGTGTTATGTACTGATTAACAATGTGTGGGTACACCCTCTGATACAACATGAAACTGCTGTAGTGTGTTATGTACTGATTGACAGCAGCATGTGGGTAGGCACTCTGGTACAACATGAAATTGTGTTGTAATGCATTATGAACTGATTGACAGTAGTGTGTGGATATGCACTCTGATTCAATGTAATATTGTGTTGTAGTATGTTACATGCTGATTGACAACAGCGGCGTGTTGGTGTGCCCTCTAGTACAACATGAAATTGTGTTGCAGTGTGTTATGTACTGATTGACAGCGGTATGAGGGTATGTATTCTGGTACAACATGAAATTGTGTTGCAGTGTGTTATGTGCTGATTGACAGCAGTGTGAGGGTACACACTCCTGTAAATGTGAAATTGTGTTGTAGTGGGTTACGTACTGATTGACAGTGGTTTGAGGCAATGCCCGCTGGTACAACATGAAACTAAGTTTTAGTGTGTTAACTATGTTGTAGTGTGTTATGTACTGATTGACAACAGTGGTGTGTGGGTGCACACTCCGGTACAACATGAAATTGTGTTGTAGTGTGTTATGTACTGATTGACAGTGACGTGAGGGTATGCACTCTGGCACAACATGAAATTGTGTTGTACTGTGTTATGTACCGACTGACGGTGGTGGGATGGGGATGCACTCTGGTAGAACATGAAATTGTGTTGTAGTGTGTTACGTACTGACTGACAGTGGTGTGAGGGTGTGCCCTCTGGTACAACATGAAATTATGCTGTGGTGTGTCATGTACTGAGCAATAGTTGCATGAGTATATGTACAGGTACTTTGGTACAACATAAAGTAGTGTTGCTATATGCCATGAACTGACTGACAGCAGCAGGGGGATACACAGTCTGGTACAACATGAAATTGTGTTGTAACGTACTACAGAAAGATAGACATTGCCGGCAGATAAAGACCAAGGGTCCGTCTAGTCTGGCCATAAAGTATATTCTACCTCTCCCTTCCCCTGACCTACTTCATGTCGTACTGATTGATAGCAGTCGGATGGGTATGCATGCTGGTACGACATGAAGTTGTGTTGCATTGCGTTACATACTAAATGACAGTGGTGGGAGGAGACACTTTGGCTGACCATGAAATTGTGGTGCAGTGTGTCATGTACTAATTGACAGTGGTGGGAGGGGAAGTGGTTTGCTACTACATGAAATTTTGATACAGTGTGTCATGTACTGATTGACAGTGGCAGGAAGAAAAACACTGTGGTACAACATGAAATTGTCTTGCAGTGTGTAATACGCTGATTGGCAGAAGCAGAAAGGGATACATTCTGCACAGTGGTATGCTTATAATTCTGGAGCCTGGCTGCAGCCCTCGGTCACTCACTGAGAAGAAGCACTGCTCATTTGACAGTCATGCAGTGATGCCAGCTTTCAAAGACATGGTCCTTCTTGCCTAATTGAAGCTGCGGACAGTCATTTGTGTGATTGTGCATAGAGATGAGAAGTACTTCAGTGTTCTAAGTTTAGAAAGCAATTCTCAATAAAACTAGCTATTTGCAGGATTCAGGGACCCATTATCCACAGCCTGGAGAATGGAAATTGCCATCTTCTGTACCCACTGTTTATTCCCTCATGGAACCACAGCTAACAGAATTTCACTGCATTCAAAGCAGTCATACAGAGAAATCAGACAACACATTTTCCAACTTTTTTAACTGTAAAATATTTCAGACGTCTTCTAGTTTAAGTTACTGGTAAAAGGTTCCAGTTTTATTAGAATTACGTTTTTCATATTTGAAATTGGTTTTATTCTCAAGAAAAAAAAAAAAAAGACTGAAACATCCTTGGGAACAGAAAGAGCATGGTGGACCTGTAGTGTAGCATGGTGTAGCACAGCAAGGTGTCAACAACTTGTAAACTTGGTAGTGTAGCATAGAGTTGTGACAACAACATGTAAACTCTGTAGTGTAGCATGGTGTAGCATAGTGTGTTGCCAACAACACATGAAGTCTGTAGAGCAGGATGGGGTAGCATAGCATGTCAACAACAAAAAAATTCTGTAGTGTAGCATGGTGTAGCACAGTGTGTTGTCAACAACACATGAACTCTGTAGAGTAGCATGGGGTAGCATAGCATGGTATCAACAACATGTAAACTCTGTGGTGTAGCGCATGGTGCAACGTAACATGGTGTTGACAACATGTAAATTCTAGTGCAGCGTGGTGTAGCACAGTGTATTGTCAACAACATGTGAACTCTGTAGAGTAGCATGGGGTAGCATAGTATGGTGCAATATAACATGGTGTCAACAACATGTAAACTCTGTAGCATAGTATAGTGTAGCATAGCATGATGTCAACAACATGTAAACTCTGTAGCATACCGTTGTGTAGCACAGAATGGTGTCAACAACATGTAAACTCTGTAGTGTAGCATGGTACAGCCTAGCATGGTGTCAAACAACTTGTAAACTCAAGTGTAACATGGTGTAGCAAAGCATGTCAGCTACATGTACACCCAGTAGTGTAGCACAAAGTGTCAACAACATGTAAACTCTGTAGTGTAGCATGATGCAGCCTAGCATGGTGTCAGTAAAGTGTAAACTCTAGTGTAGCATGGTGTAGCATAGCATGTCAGCTACATGTAAACTCAGTAGTGTAGCACAGAGTGTCAACAATATGCAAACTCTGCAGTGTAGCATGGTGCAACATAGCATGATGTCAACAACATGTAAACTCTGTAGTGTAGCTTGGTGTAGCATAGTGTGCTGCCAACAACACATGAAATCTGTAGAGCAGCATGGGATACCATAGCATGGTATCAACAACATGTAAACTTTGGGGTATAGCGCATGGTGCAACGTAACATGGTGTTAACAACATGTAAACTCTGTAGTGTAGCATGGTGCAACATAGCATGGTGTCAACAACATGTAAACTCTGCAGTGTAGAATGGTGTAGCATAGCATGGTGTCAACAACATGCAAACTCTGTAGTGTAGCATGGTGTAGCATAGCATGGTGTCAACAACATGTAAATTCTGTAGTGTAGTACTGTGTAGCATAGCATGGTGATGGTGTCAACAACATGTAAACTCTGTAGTGTAGCATAGCAAGGTGTCAACAACATGTAAACTCTGTAGTGTAGCATGGTGTAGCATAGCATGGTGTCCACAACATGTAAACTCTGTAGTGTAGCATGGTGTAGCATAGTATGATGTCAACAACATGTAAACTCTGTAGTGCAGTATACTGTAACATAGTGTGGCATCACCTACATGTAAACTCTGTAGTGTAGCATGGTGTGGTGTCAACAACTTGTAAACTCTGTAATGTAGCATGGTGTAATATGGCGTGGTGTTAAGAACATGTAAATTCTGACGTGTAGAATTGTACAGCATAGCATGGTGTCAACAGCATGTAAACTCTGTAGTGTTGCATGGTGTAGCATTATGTGGCATCAACAATATGTAATCTCTGTAGTGTAGTATGGTGTAGCATAGCATAGTGTCCACAACATGTAATCTCTGTAGTGTAGCATGGTATAGCATAGTGTGGTGTCAACAACATGTAAACTCTGTAGTGTAGCATGCTGTAGCATAGTGTGGTGTCAACAACATGTAAACTCTGTAGTGCAGCATGGTGTAGCATACCATGGCATCACCTACATATAAACTCTGTAGTGTAGCATAGTGTGGTGTCAGCAACTTGCACACTCTGTAGTGTAGCATAGTGCAAAATAGCATGGTGTCAATAACATGTAAACTCTGTAGTGTAGCACGATACAGCCTAGAATCATGTTAACAACTTATAAACTCTAGTGTAACATGCTGTAGCATAGCATGTTAGCTACATGTACACTTGGTAGTGTAGCATAGAGTGTCAACAACATGTAAATTCTGTAGTGTAGCATGGTGCAACCTAGCATGGTGTCAGCAAAGTGTAAACTCTAGTGTAGCGTGGTGTATCATAGCATGTCAGCTACATGTAAACTCAGTAGTGTAGCACAGAGTGTCAATAACATGTAAACTCTGCAGTGTAGAATGGTGCAGCATAGCATGGTGTCAACAACATGTAAACTCTGTAGAGTAGCATGGTGTAGCATAGCATGTTGTCAACAATATGTAAACTCTGTAATGTAGCATGGTGTAGCATAGCATGGTGTCAACAACATGTAAACTCTGTAATGTAGCATGGTGTAGCATAGCATGGTGTCAACAACATGTAAACTCTGTAGTATAGTAATGTATAGCATAGCATGGTGTCAATAAACTCTGTAGTGTAGCATGGTGTAGCATAACATGGTGTCAACATGTAAACTCTGTAGTGTAGCATGGTGTAGCATAGCATGGTGTCAACAACATGTAAACTCTGTAGTGTAGCATGGTGTAGCATAACATGGTGTCAACGTGTAAACTCTGTAGTGTAGCATGGTGTAGCATAGCATGGTGTCCACAACATGTAAGCCCTTTAGTGTAGCATGGTATAGCATAGCGTGGCATCACATTCATGTAAACTCTGTAGTGTAGCATGGTGTAGCATAGTGTGGTGTCAACAACATGTAAACTCTGTAGTGTAGTATAGTGTAACATAGCGTGGCATCACCTACATGTAAACTCTGTAGTGTAGCATGGTGTAGCATAGTGTGGTGTCAACAACATGTAAACTCTGTAGTGTAGTATAGTGTAGCATAGCGTGGCATCACCTACATGTAAACTCTGTAGTGTAGCATGGTGTAACATAGCATGGCATCACCTACATGTAAACTCTGTAGTGTAGCATGCTGTAGTATAGCGTGGTGTCAACAACATATAAACTCTGCAGTGTAGCATGGTGTAGCATAGCGTGCTGTCAGCAATATGTAAACTCTGCAGTGTAGCATGGTGTAGCATAGCGTGCTGTCAACATGTAAACTCTAGCGCAGCATGTTGTAGCATAGCGTGGCATCACCTACATGTAAATTCTGTAGTGTAGCATGGTGCAGCATAGTGTGGTGTCAACAACATGTAAACTCTGTAGTGTAGCATGCTGTAGCATAGTGTGGTGTCAACAACATGTAAACTCTGTAGTGCAGCATGGTGTAGCATACCGTGGCATCACCTACATGTAAACTCTGTAGTGTGGCATAGTGTGGTGTCAGCAACTTGCACACTCTGTAGTAGCATAGTGCAAAATAGCATGGTGTCAATAACATGTAAACTCTGTAGTGTAGCACGATACAGCCTAGCATCATGTTAACAACTTATAAACTCTAGTGTAACATGCTGTAGCATAGCATGTTAGCTACATGTACACTTGGTAGTGTAGCATAGAGTGTCAACAACATGTAAATTCTGTAGTGTAGCATGGTGCAACCTAGCATGGTGTCAGCAAAGTGTAAACTCTAGTGTAGCGTGGTGTATCATAGCATGTCAGCTACATGTAAACTCAGTAGTGTAGCACAGGTGTCAATAACATGTAAACTCTGCAGTGTAGAATGGTGCAGCATAGCATGGTGTCAACAACATGTAAACTCTGTAGAGTAGCATGGTGTAGCATAGCATGTTGTCAACAATATGTAAACTCTGTAATGTAGCATGGTGTAGCATAGCATGGTGTCAACAACATGTAAACTCTGTAATGTAGCATGGTGTAGCATAGCATGGTGTCAACAACATGTAAACTCTGTAGTATAGTAATGTGTAGCATAGCATGGTGTCAATAAACTCTGTAGTGTAGCATGGTGTAGCATAACATGGTGTCAACATGTAAACTCTGTAGTGTAGCATGGTGTAGCATAGCATGGTGTCAACAACATATAAACTCTGTAGTGTAGCATGGTGTAGCATAACATGGTGTCAACGTGTAAACTCTGTAGTGTAGCATGGTGTAGCATAACATGGTGTCAACGTGTAAACTCTGTAGTGTAGCATGGTATAGCATAGTGTGGCATCACATTCATGTAAACTCTGTAGTGTAGCATGGTGTAGCATAGTGTGGTGTCAACAACATGTAAACTCTGTAGTGTAGTATAGTGTAGCATAGCGTGGCATCACCTACATGTAAACTCTGTAGTGTAGCATGGTGTAACATAGCATGGCATCACCTACATGTAAACTCTGTAGTGTAGCATGCTGTAGCATAGCGTGGTGTCAACAACATATAAACTCTGCAGTGTAGCATGGTGTAGCATAGCGTGCTGTCAGCAAATGTAAACTCTGCAGTGTAGCATGGTGTAGCATAGCGTGCTGTCAACATGTAAACTCTAGCGCAGCATGTTGTAGCATAGCGTGGCATCACCTACATGTAAATTCTGTAGTGTAGCATGGTGCAGCATAGTGTGGTGTCAACAACATGTAAACTCTGTAATGTAGCATGGTGTAGCATAGCATGGTGTCAACAACATGTAAACTCTGCAGTGCATCATGGCGTAGCATAGCGTGGTGTCAACAACATGTAAAATCTGTAGTAGTGTATCATGATGTAGCATAGCATGCTGTTAACATGTAAACTACAGTGTAGTATGGTGTAGCACAGCATGGTCTCATCTACATGTAAACTCTGTAGTGTAGCATGGTGTAGCATAGCATGGTGTCAACAACATGTAAATTCTGTAGTGTAGCATGGTGTAGCATAGCGTGGTGTCAACAACATTTAAATTTTTTAGTGTAGTACGGTGTAACATAGCGTAGCATCACCTACATGTAAACTCTGTAGTGTAGCATGGTGTAGCGTTAGCAACATGTACATTCTGTAGTGTAGCATGGTGTAGCATTGCGTGGTGTCAGCAACATGTAAACTCTGTAGTGTAGCTTGATGTAGCATAGTGTGATGTTAACAACATGTAAACTCTGTAGTGTAGCATGGTGCAACATAGCGTGGTGTCAGCAACACATAAACTCTGTAGTGTAGAATAATGTAGCATACCATGGTGTCAACAACACATAAACTCTGTAGTGTAGCATGGTGTAATATATTGTGGTGTCAACAACATGTAAACTCTGCAGTGTAGCATGGTGTAGCATAGCATGCTGTCCACATGTAAACTCTAGTGCAGCATGTTGTAGCATAGCGTGGCATCACCTACATGTAAACTCTGTAGTGTAGCATGGTGCAGCATAGTGTGATGTCAACAACATGTAAACTCTGTAATGTAGCGTGCTGTAGCGTAGCATGGTGTCAACAACTTGTAAACTCTGTAGTGTAGCATGGTGTAGCAGTGCATGGTGTCAACAACATTTAAATTCTTTAGTGCAGCATGGTGTAACATAGCGTGGCATCACCTACATGTAAACTCTGTAATGTAGCGTGGTGTAGCATAGCATGGTGTCAACAACATGTCAATTCTGTAGTGTAGCGTGGTGTAGCGTAGCATGGTGTCAACATGTAAATTCTGTAGTGTAGCATGGTGTAGCAATGCATGGTGTCAACAACATTTACATTTTTTTGTGTAGCATGGTGTAACATAGCATGGCATCACCTACATGTAAACTCTGTAGTGTAGCATGGTGTAGCGTTAGCAACATGTACATTCTGTAATGTAGCATGGTGTAGCATTGCGTGGTGTCAACAACATGTAAACTCTGTGGTGTAGCTCGATGTAGCATAGTGTGATGTTAACAACATGTAAACACGGTAGTGTAGCATGGTGCAATATAGTGTGGTGTCAACAACATGTAAACACGGGAGTGTAGCATGGAGCAACATAGCGTGGTGTCAGCAACACATAAACTCTGTAGTGTAGTATGATGTTGCATACCATGGTGTCAACAACACATAAATTCTGTAGTGTAGCATGGTGTAATATTTTGTGGTGTCAACAACATGTAAACTCTGCAGTGTAGCATGGTGTAGCATAGCGTGCTGTCAGCAATATGTAAACTCTGCAGTGTAGCATGGTATAGCATAGCCTGCTGTCAACATGTAAACTCTGCAGTGTAGTATGGTGTAGCATAGCGTGGCATCACCTACATGTAAACTCTGCAGTGTAGCATGGTGTAACATAGTGTGCTGTCAACATGTAAACTCTGGTGCAGCATGTTGTAGCATAGCGTGGCATCACCTACATGTAAACTCTGTAATGTAGCATGGTGCAGCATAGTGTGGTGTCAACAACATATAAACTCTGTAATGTAGCGTGGTGTAGCGTAGCATGGTGTCAACAACATGTAAACTCTGTAGTGTAGCATGGTGTAGCATAGCGTGGTGTCAACAACATATAAACTCTGCAGTGTAGCATGGTGTAGCATAGCGTGCTGTCAACATGTAAACTCTAGCGCAGCATGTTGTAGCATAGCGTGGCATCACCTACATGTAAACTCTTTAGTGTAGCATGGTGCAGCATAGTGTGGTGTCAACAACATGTAATCTCTGTAATGTAGCGTGGTGTAGCATAGCATGGTGTCAACAACATGTAAACTCTGTAGTGCATCATGGCGTAGCATAGCGTGGTGTCAACAACATGTAAACTCTGTAATGTAGCTTGATGTAGCATAGTTTGATGTTAACAACATGTAAACTCTGTAGTGTAGCATGGTGCAATATAGTGTGGTGTCAACAACATGTAAACACGGTAGTGTAACATGGTGAAATATAGTGTGGTGTCAACAACATGTAAACACGGTAGTGTAGCATGGTGCAACATAGCGTGGTGTCAGCAACACATAAACTCTGTAGTGTAGTATGATGTTGCATACCATGGTGTCAACAACAAATAAACTCTGTAGTGTAGCATGGTGTAATATATTGTGGTGTCAACAACATGTAAACTCTGTAGTGCAGCACAGTGTAGCATTGCGTGTTGTAAACAACATGTAAACTCTGTAGTGTAGTATGGTGTAGCATAACAGTGTGTCATCTACATGTGAACTATTTAGTGTACCATGGTGTAGCATAGCGTGGTGTCCACAACATGTAAACTCTGTAGTGTAGTATGGTGTAGCATAGCATCATATCAGCAACATTTAAACTCTGTAGTGTAGCATGGTACAACATCCCTTTTTCTTTTTTTTTCCTTTTTCTACACAAAAATACATTTACAAGAAGTTGCCAGATATACAGCATTTAGCTTTTACAAAATTATGCAATGTCATAAATGTGTTTAATCTCAAATGTGTTATATCATGTCAGGAATATAATTTAAAGCCATAGAAAAAGGAACAAAATAAAAAGATAAGCAAACGTACCATATAGTGGAATGTGAAAGGGGTGGACAGTTAGAGACGTAAAATGGCTTAGATCTATCAACTGTCAGATTAAATTGACGTAAAAGATTATCTTAGTCCAACCAGCCTAGTATTGTTCAAGTTTACATGAGCAATACTTGAGTTTCTGGGAGGCTTAATAGGTTACGAAACGGAGATCAAATTTGATCGAATATTTACATATGTTGAAGAGATTGATAATGAACTCTTCTGAGACGATGAATAGACACCATAGAATTCATTTAAGCAATAAATCTGGTAGAGTCATTATCTTTTCATTTTAATAATATGTGTTTAAAAACTGAAATAATGTCACTATTGTATCAAACAATGTGATTTATATGGAATAAATTGAAGTGGTTCCCCATGGCACAGTATCATCCAAAAGGTGTTTTTAGGTAGGGATCTGTCTATGGCTCGTGATAACAATGTTAAGATTGATTGCCACCGGGTAGTTAAAACAGGGCATAAAATTAACATATTTTCCAAAGAGCCCACAGAGTTGTTGCATCTAGGACAAAAGTTAGAATATGATGGGTTCCCTGGCCAGGATATTCAAAGGGGTTGTTCCTGGCACAACTGAGTTGCGCCGGCGCACTCCAGTAATGTGCCAGGTACGATATTGAAAGGTGGGACTAGCAGAGCGTAAGTCCTGATGTGCTGGGGTGCAAAGTTAATATATGCCGTGCACATGCAGGGGGCGTGTCCATGCATATGTGGCACATCCCAATATTCAGCCTGGGATGTGCGGCGCATGTGTTGGCACAACTCTGTTTTGCGCCACATGGGGGGGCTCAAAGTTGAGCCAAAACAAAAAGGAACAAAACCAGGCCACTCACAGGTGGGCTGCCGAATTGCAGGGCACAACATAGCATCCACCAGCCGTGGGTGGCCACCCGCCCAGCAGGGACACCGCCTGTGAGTGCCCACAGCCTCCTGGTGGTCTAGTGGTTCCCCTCCCTCCCTGCTATGCCCAACAGGCGACCGTACAGGTTACAAACCTGATGGTCCAGTGGTAACCCCTCCCTCCCATAAACCCGATCATGGGCAAATGTTAAATATATAATCCGTGGTGGCGTAGTGGTATCCCCCTCCCTCCATATGCCCAATCACAGGCAAATGTTACAATAATATCCCTGGTGGTCTAGTGGTACCCACCACCCACACAGGCACCCCTGCCCACCCAGCTCCCCCCTGTCATTGGTGGGTGGAGAGCAACCAGCCTGCATACAACCCCACCGCCCACCAAATGACACCTTACAAATGACTAGTACAGTATGCACTGCAAGCCCATTGGTCCACAGTGTGGACCAATAGGCTTATAGCTGCTACTGTAAGCTGTCATTTGGCAGGTGGTGGGGCAGTCTGCGGGCGGGTTGCTGCCACCCGCCGATGATGGGGGGGGAGAGTTAGGTGGGCAGGGCTGCCTATGTGGGTGGGGTGGTGCCACTAGACCACCAGGGATATTATTGTAACATCTTCCCACAATTGGGCATACAGAGGGATGGGGATACCACTACACGACCAGGGATTGTATATGTAACATTTGCCCGTGATCAGGTTTACAGATGGAAGGGGATACCACTACACCACCAGGGATTATATATTTAACATTTGCCCACGATCGGGTTTACGGGAGAGAGGGGGATACCACTAGACTACCAAGGATTCCTGTCGTGTTGAAGGTGACTATGCTAAGGCACCAGGCGCATTACACCGGGATGCCCTGCAAATTGCATGCAAATGGGGTCATATTGACATGTAAATGGCCCCATTTGTGCCATACATACATTATGGCTCCATTTGCATGCCCAAGTCTGAATATCAATGAAGATGCACCCAGCGCAACTACAGTTGCATTGGTGCATTCCCAGTCCTCCCTGTCTAGGGCATGCGTCGGGGCCTTGCGCTTGCACCATGTACATTCTGTGCCATATTCAAAGGTGATGCGCCATAGCACATCACCTTTAGAATATCCTCCTGGTCCTGGCACATTTGAGTTGCGCTGTGACCCACTTGTGCCACTGCCAGGTGCAGTCTGAATATCTGGCCCATTATGTTTAAGCTGTGGGGGGGGGGTTAATAGTATAATCGATAAATAATGTTAAGCTGAATTTGTTGTAGTTTAGAGGATTTGAATCCCCATGATTTAACATTAATAATTTTTTCCAAAGTGAAATAGGGATTGGGTAATTTAATTTCTCTTCCCGTTTAAGTTTTAGTGTGTTGTGACTGAATGTGGAGTTATTTAAAATAGCCTTATATAGTTGTGAAATAATTTTAGTTTGTAAAGGGGAAAGCAAAATCTGTTCTATTTGTTCTAATACCGAATTAGATTTGTGTAAGTTTTTTTTGGTTTTTTTTTTTAGATAAAATCTCTAATTTGTAAGTAGTCATAAAATTGAGTGTTTACTAGGCCAAACTTTTTTGGAGGCAGCAGTGCGGGCTGGGTACTCCGTGATACACAGCCCGGAGGAGGATCACAGGGGTGGGGTGGGGGGTGGTCATTTGTTTTAAATCTAGCCTGAACCTCACGTTGCTACCTGTTGGTCCCAAGAGATCTTTTGAGTATGTTGCCGTGCGAGGGAGCTCTGGTGTGGGCTTCAGAATCCTCCTTCTCTATAGTCCCCCAGGAAGAGATGGGGACTTTTTGTGAGAGAACGAGCTCGTCACTGGTCTGATGTTGGAGTCCCCCAGATGGTTGATTCTGGGGGACTTCGATGCCTGGGTCGATGACAGGCTCTCTGGATTTGGAAGCGATCTCCTTAAGAGCATGGAGGCTCTGGGCCTGTCACAGACCATTATGACAGTGACCCACTTGTGTGGCCACACACTGGACCTCATGTTTTCTTTGGTCTTGATGTTACTGACCTAGTTTGGTCGGATAATAGCACCATGGGGTTCATGTTTAGGGCCCCTCCCCCGGATGGTCCTTCCCCTGTGGAGATAGTCCAGTACCAACCTGTAAGAGGGGTATCCTTGGTAGGACTACAGGCAGTACTGGACCTATCAAGTGTGAGAGCTGCATGTGCGATTGGGATGGAGGAGGCTGTGGCAGCCTATAATAGGGCTGTCATTGCCGCCTTTGATTCAATCACATCCCATCCATGTCTGTCCCCTGTCTACTCATCAGAGACTTCCCTGGTATGATGAGGAACTCAGAGGGTTAAAGATTAGGGGTCAGAGGCTAAAGAGATGTTGGAGATCTTGTCTGGTGGAAGATAAATTGGCCCTGAAATCACATTATGCTGACTATCAGGGGGCAATCACCCGGAAGAAGGCAAATTTGCTGTCTAGGAAGATTGCTGCGGTAAGGAACAGACCAGCCCAGCTATTCTGCATGGAAGATGGGCTCTTACATCCTGCCTGTCTTCATGTCAGTGGGGCAGGTTCAAGCACTAGGTGTGAAGAGCTTGCTCTGTTCTTTGACGACAAAGTATCCTCAATCAGGGCTGGAGATCTCTTCCAGTATCACTCGAAGGGGCTTCTGGGTCCAGCCTGAGATGTGTCGAAACACTCCTCCTGTCTGTGATGAGTTTGAGCTAGTTGGGATGGAGGAGGTGGTGGAAATAGTTTTGAGGCTGCAACCAGCATAGTGTGATCTGGACCCAGGTCCGACCCACCTTTTGGTTGGTTGTCTGGACCTGATTGGACCTATGGTTGCTGAGATTGTCCAGAGTTCCTTGAGGAGTGGGGTCTTTCCATTGACCTTGAAAGAGGCCTTGGTAAGATTCCTTTTGAAGAAGCTCTCACTTGAACCCGGAGTGCCTCGGCAATTACATTTTTAGGGAAAGTTATAGAAAAAGTGGTGGCCTTCCAGCTCGAAGAATATCTTACCTCCTCCTCCACCTATGAGTCTTTTCATTCTGGGCTCTGAGCTGGGCATAGTACGGAGACTGCGCTGGTGAGGGTGCTTAATGATCTCCTGATCATGAGGGACAGGAGATAGCATACCATCTTAGTCCTCCTGGACATCTCAGAGGCATTTGACACTGTAGATCACGAGATGCTACTTGACCACCTGTGGTTCTCATGTGGCCAGTCTGGTAATGTCATCAAGTGGTTCAGGTCATACTTGACAGGCAGAATGCTGAGGGTGACAATGGGATTGGCATCATCTAACCCAAAGCATCTGCTCTTTGGGGTTCCATAAGGTTCGGTCTTGTCGCCCTTGTCATTCATGGGGTATATGCTGCCACTGGGAGACATTATTAGGTGGTATTGGCTGGGTTTTCACTGTTATGCAGATGATACCCTGCTGTACCTGTCCTGTGCACCTGAAACCCAGATGGCGGCCTCTGTATTTAACAACTGCCTAGAGGAAATTCAGACCTGGATGTCCTAAAACTGGCTTAGACTTAGCCCAGACAAGACTGAGGTACTAGTGGTGGATCTGGGTTGTCGTTGCTGGGGGAGGGGGCAGGGGAACCCCCTGGCCTAGCCCTGGGGGTGCTCCCTTTGCGCCATCCAGACTGGTGAAGAATTTTGGCATGATCCTTGACAACAGCCTGACACTTGATGCTCAGGTGTTGGCTGTGGTTAAAAGTGAATTTTACCATCTTAGGGACATTGCCCAGATTCAATCCCTGATCCCACCTGAGGACCTGACTACACTGGTACATGCTTTCATTACATCCAGGCTGGACTACTGTAATGCCCTGTACCTGGGGTTATCTGAAGGCAACCTCTGCTGGCTGCAGCTGGTGCAGAATGCGGCAGCAAGACTGTTGTCAGGAGTGAAAAGGAATGATCATATCACCCCAGTCCTCCGTGGACTGCACTGGCTGCCAGTTAGGTGGAGGATTGTCTTCAAGGTAGGGCTTTTGACCCATAAAACCCTGCATGGTTGGCAACCAGTCTTTCTGCAAGATGTCCTTGTCCCCTACTGCCCACCCCGGGCACTACGTTCTGCCAAGGGTTGCCTCCTAGGGGTTCCCAGGGATAGGTTGAAGCACTCAGGAGATCGTGCATTTTTGGTGGCTGCACCTACCCTGTGGAACTCATTACTTAGTTACCTTAGGGAGGCTCCCTCAGTAGAAGCCTTCAAAGAGGGTGTCAGGACTTATCTGTTTCAGCAGGTTTTTAATTGATAAACACATTTTACTGATGTTTTAATTGGGATAGATACATCATTTTAAATTTACTGACTCCCAGCTGTTACAGTATTATAAATTATGTTAATATTTCTATTGTGTTTTGGATGTACAGCACTCCAAGTCCCTGGAAAGGGGCACTTTTTAAAGTATCTATCTATCTAACCTGATTTTAAGTGATTCAGAATTTAAAATGTGGTTCAATTGCATAAATTGACTGATTTACTTAAGTCCTTTTAGATACCAAATTTTGAAGGTGGTGTCCAAAATTGAACAAATAAAATTTGCATTCAGATAGATTGGTGAATGTAGTGAATGTAGACATTTAGTCAACTATTTTTTTAAAAACAAGATTCCAGTGCCAGCCCGGTAGCACAGAGGGCTGAGGTGCTGGCACCTTACCTCGCACTATGTCTGTGACCCGGGTTCGGGAATAACCTCGGGTCACCAGGGTGCTGGCCCGGGGGAGCTGGAGCGGGATTGAGACATGACTCTCCTATCCAATGGGGTGGTGCCTGCCTGTCCGCAGTCCCGCTCTCACTGGGTGGAGGTCCGGTGAGCACATAGGTGGTAATGGGTGGCGACTAAAGTCAGGGAGGGAGGGGTGGAAGGGCCACTGGATCCTGTGTGTACGTGTGCCTCCACGCATCTACACACGTGTCCACCGTGGCCGGGGGGGGGAGTAGGGAGTAAAGGAAAGAAAGAAAAAAAAGTGTATATGGGAAAAAAAAAGATTCCAAATATTAATTACTATATTGGTACAGAAAGGAATATTTTACCTATATTACCAACATATAGGTTATGTTTAATGTTAGCATATGGACATTAGACGATTTCATTAAAAAAGAGAGGTCCGTAAGGTTGTTTTGAAACCACTGATACGCTGTAGCTAAGTTAGCAGTGTAATAAGCCGGCCTGGTGGCACTGAGGTTTGAGGTGCTGGACGCCACACCTCGCGCCACACCGGTGACCTGGGTTCGGGAACAAGCCCAGGCCACCGGGGGTCGGTAGGGGAGGAGAGAGAGAGAGAGAGAGCATCCGGAGGACTGCTCTCCTCTCTGGGGGAGGGACCAGGGACTGGCTAACATGCAGGGGGAGGATGTCAGGCAGCTGCCTTCAGGATGTGGGTGGGAGCATCCACATCTTGTGCTGGGCAGCCTTGCTCGTCCCACGTCTGGGGCGTAAACAAAGAAATACCCTGGCTTGCTGAGGAGGCGACGAGGGCCTCAGGGACCTCCCTCACATCCCCAGTTCTAGCCAGACCACACCGGGGATCCATGGCCGACTTCCTGAGAGGGATAGACCCTCTAATTTCAGAAAACCACCACCAAGAGAGGGCGGGATCTGCCCGGGGGGGGGGGTGATCCAGGGCACTGGGAAGTCCCTCATGGGAAAGGAGAACCAGAAAGATCTGTCACAGAGGGGAATAGCAGGGCTAGCATCGAGAAGACAACTCTAAGAGATGCTTCGGTGAGTTGATGAATAAACAAAGTTTGAAAAAAAAGTTAGCAGTGTAATAGTAGAATTTCAGATAAAGTAAGGCTAAGCCTCCTTCCATTGGTAGTAGATATAGTTTTTGAATTTTCAGTTTGGGTCTTTTCCCTTTCCATAAGAATTTTTTTTATAATTACATCCAGACGGTGGAAGAATTTGTCTTTCAAGATGGTTGGTGTATTTTGAAATTGAAACACAAATTTTGGGAGAATATTCATTTTGATTACATTGGCTCTGGCAATCAAAGTAAAGGGAAGGGGTTTCCAGTGACCCAATTGGTTTTTGGTTTCTTGGCTCAAAGGATCAAAATTTAACAATTAAAAGTTATTAATCTCGTTATTAATTGTAATGCCAAGATATTTTATTTTAGATATGATTTGTACCGATAAATGGGTAGGACATATAAAGGATCTGAATGATGTTTGGTCTTCATAATTTCTGTTTTGGTCCAGTTAACCTTATATCTGGAAGCAGCACCAAAAGGAGTGAGAATGTCCAATATAGGAGTTATACATTGGTTCATATTTATTACATATGTAACTCCTCACCCCTGCCTTTTTGCCAAACACCAGGTGGCATGCTGTTGAAGCTGACAGCAGTACCTGGTGGGGACCTGGGTTTGGGGAGGATGAGGTTACTTGGCACAGGGGGACCTAGGTTTGGCTACTCTGCACAGGGGCACCCAAGTAAATCCGAACACAGGAAGCAATAACTGTAATGTCCAGAACCAGGAATTGGATTCTACAGTGTGGCTTTTATTCACAACTAGCTGAACACAACAAAGCATAGACGGACCCGCATGGGGCTACATTTACTGGTAATGCAGATTAGAGACTACAACGTGGTCCACTGGAAGAATTAACCAATTATGCTGTTTTCAGGCTCTGGACCCAGCAGGCACACAGCCCGGACTTGCACGTGCTTTGGGTACACATGACTGGCCAGCTGCCCTGCCTGACCCACTTGATCCATGGTTCATTTGAAGAATGAACCAATTATCTTGTCGTGGCTCCCCACACCACTTAGAGTCTGTGACTCCTAGAGAGATTTCCTCCTTACTTCTTATGACTCCCATCTCACAGAGAGAATTTTTCTTTACACTTGTTGTGGCTCCCCACACCACTTAGAGTCTGCGACTCCTAGAGAGATTTTCCCATTTGCAACCCACGTCTGGGTACTTCCCCCATCCCTGGCCAAGTGCATGAGGCAAAGTAGCAACCACAGCAGAAATCTGTAGAGGTGGACCTGGTTACTAAAGATGGGGGGTTTGCCCACCTCCAGCTCCCACAGCCCATACCCGGCCATTTCTCTGGAAAAACTGAAACTTCTGAATGTAGATTAAATGGTAGATGAACTGTCACATCCTCTCTACAATATTACTTGAATTCACACAGCACTCTAGCTTTTGACACTACTCCATTTGTTTGACCTAGTCCTATAGGCTTCCCAAATTGTAGCTCAATTCCTAGATTTCCCTCACATGTCCCAGGCTGAAGAAACACATTTTGTGCCCTCTCATGTTAGAGCAAACACTCACCCTTTAGTTGCAGGTGCCCCACAGGCGAATCACAAATCTTCCAACTTTTCAAAACTAAGGCTGAACTGAATAGGCAGCTTTTTCTTTCTCCTGGCAGACTTAAGAGGATTGCCCCAGGAATCTGCATGGGGATCTTTACATCCCCCCCCAGAGGGAGGGGCACTGAGACCCGAACAGCGGTCTCCTCCACTTGACACTGACTCCTTCACTTACTTGAAGGCAAAACTGGAACTGCTCCTTCTTACTTGAAGGCAAACTGGAGACTGACCACTTTGAAAACTCCCAACGTTCTATCTAACTCCCTCTGCTGCAGATTCCAATGTGGCTTATGCAGCTGCGACAGTTCTATTGGTGATGTCATCCCTCAGTCTCAGCTGAGACTGAGAACAGAGTGAGACAGTGTGAAACCCATTTAACTGGAGTTTCACAAGCTGTCTTCCCTGCCTACCACTAGGTCTTACTGGGATTCTAAGTAACCCTGGCAACAAGGGTTACATCAGCTCTGACCAGGAAAATGATTGTCTGCAGTCATTATTTACCCGGCCTTAGGCCATGCCAACCTATGTGCTACCTGCGAGGGGGGGTGATCAGGCCCCCTCCTACCATGTGCAAGCACAGGCAGGCAACACTAAGGGCCTAGAGGCCTGTAGCTGACATATCAGCCTCTACACTATCCACTTACTATGGACACCCAGTGGCTCTGGTAGAACCATCCAGAGCATAGCCCTGATAGATCAGCACTACGGTCCCTACTGCAGGTCAGGGCCACAGCCTGTCTATCCCCCCTAACCCTCTAGGGAAAACCTATCTGCCTTTAACTGAATACCCCCAAAACAAAAAAAAAACCCGGGGACCTCCCCGACCTTGGACAACCTGCAACCACACCATTAAAATACCAAATTACTGCCTCCTCCCTACCCCCACAACCACACCTGTGGAAGGAAAGGGCTAATACAGCAATAACCATAACAATAACACCACAGTACTTTAAATTTCTATACACAATAAAGCACTGATGAGGAACTCCGATGAGCCCCTCCTCCTCTTCTTGTCTTCTCTTCTGTCTTCCCAGGAACACCTGTAAGAAAAAGAAAGACAAAACACACTCCTAATCTGCATACACAGTCTACCTAAACCCCTACCATCAAAACACTGCAAAATCCCAAAAATATTTTTTTTTTTTTTAGAAAAAAAGGTAGAAAAAACAGTATTTACATTAGATAACGACATTATTTACAATACACATTTGGGGGGGATGGAGTGCCCTAAAAGTCCCAACTAGTGACCACAAGGCCCGAAGGCTAGTCCAATAAAGAGTCTCTCCTGGGCCGGAGCGCGGTAAAGCACAGTTCTAACAGGCCAAAGTCCCGAAGGGGAGAATCTTTGCAGACAGTTCACACATTTTTGAAGTCTGTAGTGTAGGGTGTGTAGTGCAATGTCATAAAGATAGAAAAGTTCGGACTTACCAGCCACTTGTAATACAATACCAGGCACCGACCTGCACTGCAGCCGAAGACTCTCCCTGGCAGCATTTCTTCTGATACAGCTGGGCGGACATCTTCTGGGAACCACAGGAGGGCACATCTGGAAACAGCTGGGTTGATGTCATCTCTGGAGACGGAACCTTAGAACAGGAACAAAAAGAAAACAGCTGGTCCGACGTCATCCGATTACCAGGCGATGAACAGGAAACAGCTGGGATGGTGTCCTCTCTGCATCTGAAGTCATCTGGTGGGCCAGTGGATGGTTGCTGGACAGGACAGTACACTGTAGACTGATGAAAGTGGGGCACCTGAGTCCTGATTATTCATATTGGCAGATCAATAAGGGCACTTCACAGTCTGGTGTGGCAGTATTGACTACCACTGCTCGACTCTCCATTTTGTAGGCACGGGCTTATTTGCTGGGAGGTCCTTGCATGAGGCCAATAGCACCGGGGGTCAGGGGCTTGAATTATTACCCCATCTAGATGCATATAATTCACACAGTGGGAGATTTCACATCCCTCTCCATCCACTATTCTCACTCTGTCCATAAACAGTGTCCTGCCTCTCTTCCACTGGGTATACTTTTCGTGGAACAGTCTATTCTTTACATGCTTGTTGGCCCCGGGATGCACACTTTTCATTGCTTCATTCCAGATCCAGGATTTCCTGCAGTTCTCAATCTCCTACCAGACTTTTCGAGGAAAGGTAGGAAAGGTCATACCATAGATCTCATTTGCCTTCCTACGAACCAGTCTCTCCTCTTTACTTGCTTTGGTCAATCTGAGACCGCTGGCCTGGCTTGGGGGTAGCCAATCCTGGTTCTGCCAGCTACGCATCCTTAAGGAAATTAGAAACGGACCCCTGACTTCTTTCTCCTGTAAAGCCAGGGCAGTGACATCACCACCTTCTTCAATACATTCCTCCGAGGCAAGATCTTGAGGCTGTGTACCCGTTCCTTTCTCACAAGGCCACATAGGTTCCCCCTCATCTTCCTCTTCACTGAGGATCTGAGCCCAGGAGTGAGCAGTCATCCTCACCCCTGAGAATATCCATTCATCACTAGGCGCGGAGGTCGACACCCCCCATTCAAAGGCCTCCCACATCTCATCTTCACCGAAGAGACTTGGGCTAGGCCCCCCCCACCCAGGGGTCTATTGATGCTTTATCCAAACTTTCTTTCTGGGATCCAGCATCCAAAACTTCAACTCTGATTCTGTCTCTAACTCTGCACCTCTAGCTTTGTGCCACACTCCGAGGGACCTTCCTCCACAGGCTCCACCTGGTGCTGTGTGCTGCCAACTGCAGATTCCTGAATTTTTGTCCATGTGGGGCTAAACGAATGGAGGTGCTTTATACAAGCCATATTTTTGTAGGCATCCAACACAGTGAGGAATCATGAAGACGTCCCTTCCAGCACTCAAGCATATTTGACATGCACGCATTGGATAATTAGGAATTGCCACATCAGGAGGCAGTTGCCCTCCATAGCACCACTTTTCAATGTCTCTCAGTCTATTTACTGCTGCTGTTACTGCAACCCGGGCATGATCCGGGTAACGAGCTGGTCCTGAGGCCATAACTGCAGAAAAATAAACAAAGTTCACTGTAACTGAAAGTCCCACTTTATTGAACACACTCTTTAGCTGGTAAAATGGCTCCTCTGCTGCTGTGTTTACTTTACTACCCCACCCTGTAATGGCGGCAGCAGCACTCCTGTGCATCAACATTTAGAATCTGGGTCAAACCACTGCACACCCGATTTACACAAGCTACTGATAACTTTTACTCAAACTGCACAACTTGCTCTGATCTGGCTTTACACACATTTACAGGATTTTCCTTGGACTTTTCACAAGCTGGTAACATTTCTTTTATTCACAGTCCCTTAAAAGCTTCAGGTTTTTAGCACAGGATTGCCTGCTTTTACTAGTGCTGCATTTTGCTACAACCCACAGTCTCTCTCTCTGGCTGCAAACTTTAAACTGAGGCTAAATTCACTGCTATGCACACATTCAATGGCTTAACAGACTTGCACTTGCTGGCAGGACTTCACACAGTCGTTACCTGCAAAGCGACTACACTGCTGCACACACATTTTATATGGCATAGCTGAAAATCACTGTTTGAGCAGTTTCTTGAATGTTTACGTACTGTTATCAGTAGTAACTTGCTGCGATGGGGTAAAACGGCCTGCAGCCGGTTCTTGAAGGCCTCAGTATACAAACGGGCAGGCAGTCCTAGTGATCATCATTTTAAACACCAAACTTTCAATTTCCACGATTGATTAGCGGGTTGAGCCCGATTTTAAGCAAAAAAGTCCATTTTTAACATGTTTACAAAGTTTTGAACTCTCCGCGACGCTCCTCCACTGCCAGTACACGCACTGCACTCTCACTCCCTCTCGAATGCTGGGGCAGTCTCTGTAGAGCTGGCTGAGGGGCGGGACTGATTGCAGCCTGACCAACCACACGACGCCATGCAAATGAGCCTCTTCTTCCTCTCATGAGGGCTCTTCTTCACTAAGAATACGTCAGCAGGCAAATTTAAACTGCAGAATGCAAATTTTTTTTTTTCCAACTGACTTCATCGCAAGGGAGCCTATTTCAGCCTGATAACATAGCCATTAACTCTGCAGTCTCTCAATTCACACAGAAAGCATTTCCAACGTCCAGGGCATAATCTTCCTTTTGCTACCCCTAGTCTTCCACACTTTCCTTCACAACAGTTCATTTTAAAAAGCATTTCAAATGTCCAGGGCACAATTTCTCTGTTGCTACCCCTAGTCTTCCACACTTTTCTTCACAACAGTTCATTTTAAAAAGCATTTCAAACATCCAGGGCACAATTTCTCTGCTGCTACCTCTAGTCTTCCACACTTTTATTTACCACAGTTCATTTTTAAAGCAGGCAAAAACGCTGTAAACAATTTTGATGATGCAGGACAAGGGCACACTCTTTGGCTTTACAGCTCCATGGTAAACAGTTGGCATTTTTAAACAGCAGCACAAGATTCACAGCACACAGCAACACACTAGGGAAATTGCTTCAGCTTTTTGGGCTACCCACTGCCAGATAGCCAAAACGCTAGCCCCCTTGCCCAAGCACCTTTCTCCCTGAACAAAATCCAAAGCGGTGCCTCCATTTTTGTAACCCCTCACCCCTGCCTTTTTGCCAAACAACAGGTGGCATGCTGTTGAAGCTGACAGCAGTACCTGGTGGGGACCTGGGTTCAGGGAGGATGAGGTTACTCGGCACAGGGGGACCTAGGTTTGGCTACCCTGCACAGGGGCACCCAAGTAAATCTGAACACAGGAAGCAATAACTGTAATGTCCAGAACCAGGAATGGGATTCTACACTGTGGGGGGGGGGGGGCACAGACACACACTAACCTCCATTTCTCTAATACACTGGGTGGGGAATACATGTGAAGCTCAGTATAGGAAAGGGGCACTGGTGAAGTCTCCTGTAAAAGGCTGCTCACTCCAAATCTATTGCTTCTTTTTCCCTGCCTGATCTTGATGAGCTGCCGTGCAATCATCCATCGCAGTAAAAAAAAAATGCACACACAGTTCTCGCTCTCGTATCAGCCAGGAGGAAGTTCGCTTGTGTGAGCCAGCAACAAAGGCTAGCTTGGCAACGGTGCTCTCTCCTGCTCGCTGTATCAGGGAAAGGAGAGGGGGTGCTCTATTCTGCAGTCCTGCTTCCATTAAAAGGAAAAAAAAAACACTCCACTTCCTGAAACAGCTGATCTCACTCCCACCCTCACAAAAAATGGCAGTTTCTCTTCGAGCCTGATAAGGGGGGGCAGGGGGCTCCTGGCTGCCAACCATAACAATCATGACATTTTTATGTTGGCATGCTTGCACAACCAACATCTTGTGGTAGTGCAGATTTGGAGGCGCGGTCACTGTTGGGCGAATGCAGGGCACGCATCAGTAGGTGAATCCCACATTCCCCAATCAACCTGCATGTCGGCGTCACACCATGCACACTTAATGTGGTGAGCACATATAAGGAAAGGTCCGCTGCAATGCGAGCAAAGCATGTGTTTCCCCAGCAACAGAAACATGGCGACACACTGCCCGTCAAACTGCTGACTTCAGGGGTGCCTAATTCCCCTGTCGGCTTACCCTGCCCACAATGTATGTGCTGATGGGGGAGCCAACTCCCCGTCGGCATAAAGAACACCCCCCATTTGTTATATGCCAAGGGGGGTGCCCAATCCCCCTCAGCTCTTGCCCCCCCCGCTTTCCTTGTGTGCCAACAGGGGTGCCCAGTCCCCGTCAGCATAAAGTAACCCCCCCTTTTGTTGTGTGCTGATGGGAGTGTCCAATCCCATGTTGGCTACAGCTGCCCCCACAAAAAGATCTGCTGGCATGCTTTGAGCCCACCCCAGCATGCCCTGAGAAACAAAAATGGTCCTGCGATGTATTTATTTATTTTTTTTGTTCTTAGAAAAAAGGAAATGGACTGTCGGCGGACTCCCTGATCCCCCTCCCACAACCCGTGCCCACTCACTACGCACCCTGCCTCCCCACCCTCCCATACTTACCTCCACAGTGATCTTCGTTGGACCAGGAACACGTCTGCACTCTTCAAAGCCGACCACGAACTGAGGAAATGCCAGTAAGCTGTATGATGGAATAAATAGGGTTTTTCCAACTTTGATGCATATCTCAGGCATTTTTTGGAATTTCGGCGCCAAATTTTCAACATGGGGTTTTTGGGCCCCCTCCTTATGATTTCTGGCACTGTCATGGCGTTATTTGGTCCCGAAAGGTGATTTTGCGGTCACTGCGTGGAATCACCTTTCGGGCTGAGTAACAACATGACAGTGCCACTGTTAATGAGGGGGCTCTCAAAAAGCCTATGTTGCAAATTTGGTGACAAAACTCCCAAAAATGGCTGTTTTACAAGCATGCGTTGTGCTGTTTCTACGCACGCTCGTAACGTCATGAGTTTGTAATATTTTCACTCCAGATTTTCAAAATTGGCATTTTTCTATACCTCCTGATGAACAGTACAGCTGTCATTTTACATATCCTGCCCTTAATGTGTTTTCGCACGTCCGGCGCAGAATAGAGCGGTCGCTATGTGAAATCACGTTTTGGGACAATTTGAGGAAATGACGGTGACACTGTTCATGTGCAGAGGTCCTAAAATGCCTATGTTGAAAATTTGGTGACGAAAGCCAATAAAATGACTGTGTTACAAGTGTGCGTTGCGCAGTTTCCATGCACCATTGTAACTGTACAGCTGTCATTTTTCACATCCTGGCCGAAATGTGTTTTTATACTTCTGGAGCAGAATAGCATGGTCTCTGTGGGAAATCAGTGTTTGGGACAGATTAAGATTGGGCGAGTGAGAGAGGGGGAGTGAGCGAGCTCAACAGAGCTCTGTTGGGCCTGCTGCGAATTTTTTGTGGGCAGAAAAAGGCACCAATGCAGGCAGGAGTCCAGTATAAAACGGAAGCCTGCAGCACCTGGAGAAACAGAATGAGTGAGTGAGAGAGGGGGAGTGAGCGAGCTCAACGGAGCTCTGTTGGGACTGCTGCGGATTTCCTTGTGGGCAGAAAAAGGCGCCAATGCAGGCAGGAGCCCAGTACAAAAGGGCAGCCTGCAAAGCTGGGAGAAACAGAATTTGCAACTGAGAGAGGGGGGAGAGTGAGCGAGCTCAACGGAGCTCTGTTGGAATTGCTGCAGATATCTTTGTGGGCAGAAAAAGGCACCAATGCAGGCAGGAGCCCAGTACAAAAGGACAGCCTGCAGCGAGGGGAGAAATGGAATGAGCGAGTGAGAGGGGGGAGTGAGCGAGCTCAACAGAGATCTGCCGGGACTTTAAAGTTGCCCCCCCCACCGAGTCCTCTGTTGTCCTATATTACAGCAAGTCTCTGGGGTGGAGACAAAATAATGATTGGATACTTTTAGGATTGCTGTAATAATACAGATTTAGTTGTTCTGTTTATTTCTCTAACTGAGCTAAGTACTGAGCTATACTGTTAGGACTGCTATAATAATACATATTTATTTGTTCTGTTTATTTCTCTGAGCTGAGTAATACTTGGAGTGCAACAGGATTTCTAACTGGTCTAAGTGAAACTATATGAGAGCTGAGAACAAAAAGTATGGTAGCTGAGGGGTGAAAAACAGACAAGGAGGCTTTAGGATTGCTTCAGTAATACAGTATCTAATGGATGAGATTTGAGACTGAATTAACCCGGTCGGCAAGGGGGCAGTTGGGGGACTAGTGGGGAGGGGTCAGGAATTTGAGTAAACAGGGGCTAACAGTTGTAGTAGAGTACAGAAACCAGGAGTAAGAGCCCGTAACATAAGATGGGGGCCAAAATGGGGCAGGTGCCACGTGTCAATATGGCGGGCATCTTTGGAAGTGTGGTGGGGTGTACAGGGTGTGGGTCCGCCATGATCCTGGACTGGGCTTGGAGGATGGGGTGTATGGCCAGTAGACAACTAGCTAGTTTGAGGGAGGAACTGTGGAGGTTAGGAGGAGTCTAATGGCAGGGCAGATGAGTGTGGTAGGCATCCTGGCTGGGGGATATGGGATGGCAAGGGGGGATGGAGAAGAACAACCAGGGACTGAAACCGATCCCAGTATCAGAGGCACTAGCAGAAAAGTGAGGAGAGGGAGGGTGTCTCAGGCAAGGGAGGCCTCTGATGGGGAGGAAGAGACCACGAGGAGTACCAGGGAGAGAGCAGATGGCTGCAGGTAGGGAGGGACCAGAGGTGAGGAACAGGGATGGCATGGAGGAAACAAGTAGAAGGGGGACCGATGAGGGGAAGAGATGTGGGAGGGTATCGACTAGGAATAGATTCAAGCCTCTGCTATGGGAGAGAGAGGGGGAGCAGGAACATATTGAAGGGGGGAGGACAAGCGGGGCATGAAAGGGATGGCAACAGGTAGGGGAAGAGATAGTGAGGATGAAAGGGTAGAAGGGGGCTAGTAAGGAAGGAGGGGTGGTGACTAGAGGAGAGAAGGCTACAGGAAGGGGGAAGGATGGGAGGAGCATCACTATTCAGGTAGAAGGGAATGGGGGTTCTAAATCGACAACAGGGATAGGAGAGAGGTTGGAAATCAGCAGGGGAGGAGGGGAGGTTGACATGGGAAGCCCAGTAGGAAGTAGTCAGGCTGGGAAGCAGTTCAAGGGGGATGGGAGGAATAAGGCAGAGAAAAGGGGTGAGGTGGAAGTAGGAGGTACAGATACAGAAGTCACAGAGGGTGCAGCTGGCAGGGGTAAGGGGCAGGGAAGAACGAATACTGGGGTGGTGGAAGGGGCATTAGAAGGGAAAGGGGGTAAGGGACAGGGGTACTCATCCTGGGGGATTCTATACTGAAAGGGGTGAGATGGGGTGGAGAGGGGAAGGCACAGCTGTATTTGGATTGAAGCTATCCCCAGGTTGACTGCAGGAGGGGCAGGGCAGGCACTGCTGAAGTGTGCAGTGAGGGGGAGGAAGAAACCTCATTTAGTGTTGCATGTGGGTACAAACAACTTAGCGGGGGAGACTGTGGAAGTAGTGAGGGGGAGGTTCAAGTAGTTGGGCAGGCAGTGTGAAGGGGTGGGGGAGTCGGTGGCATTCTCGGAGTACTCGGTACCTATGCAAGCATGGGGAGGAAGGGCAGGATTGAGGAGTTCAATGAGTGGCTGAGGATTGGTGCTACACCAAAAATTATGGGTTAGTGACCAACTGGGGTAGGGTCTAGGGAAATGACTTGCATGGGGACAGGTACACATTTGAGCAGGAAGGGGAGGGGAGTATTAAAGGCAGGATTAGAGGGGTATATCTCTACTAAGGTGGATTTAAACTAGTGGGGAAGGGGCCAAAAGACTGAGGTTGGTAGAAAGGTCCGGCCAAGGGAGCCTAATGAGCTCACCCCCCCTAGATACAGGTAAAAGCGGAGGCATAGTAACCCTGGGAGGAGGCGGGCAGAGTGGTCTGAGTGTAATACAGAAGGCACCACCACCCAGTGAGAATAAGGAGGAGAAAGGGTGCAGACTACCGGGAGGAGGGACACAGGCCAAGGAGGAGAAGGGTGAGGAGAAGGAGGGGTATGGGTGGAAGGTGGTCTCTCTCTCAACACAAGAAGCCTGGGGAACAAAACTGCAGCACTTCAGGTGCTCCTTTCAGAGGGGAAGGTGGACATTGCTGTAGTGACAGAGACTTGGGCCACAGATAATCATGGGTGTAGGCAGGCATACTCCAAGCACTCCATGGTGTGCAATTTTATTTAAGGGGGTAGCGAATAGGCTCTGAACTGCTCCCTTTTTTCATGAAAACTAACAAAGAATATACTGAATCACAGTAATTGTATTCATAGGAGTTGAAACTAGAAGGACTGGTCACTAACACTCTCTTTGCATCCCAAGGACAATACAACTTTACAGGCTCTGGGCTGGCATGTGGGTGTCTTAAGGAACAATGCATGGCATTTGTATTTACCCATGCATGGCAACAACCACTCATGAGATACAAAAGTTGTATTGATTGTGCCAAACGAGGCAACAAACACAGTCCTGGTGTACATTTGTATTTTGTCTGGCTACACCTGAGGGGTGGGGGGTAGCTCACAATAACAAGGGGGGTTAGCAGTGAGTCCACTTGTTGTGCAGATCTGAAATCCCTGGCTATACCCCTGCACAGATTACCATGATTGGGACTTGGCAAACCCGGGATACAGATATACAGGAGGTACTGGGGCGTAGGAAGGGAAGGGGGTTGCACTCCATGTGAGGGAAGGGATTAAATGCAGAAGGGATGAGGCAGAAGAGGAGAGGACAGAGGCGCTTTGGGTGCAGCTCCTGGACTCCAAGGGCAGAAAGCTGAGGCTGCGAGTGGTGCACAGACCACCAGCCCAATCTGGGGAACGGGATGGGGAGTTGGCAGAGTAGATAAAGGGGGGTGTAGAAGGGGGAGTGTGGTGATAGTGGGGGATTTTAACCTACCACGGGTTGACTGGAGCATCTCGGCCACTAGCAGTACCAGGGAGCAGGTGCTCCTTGATGCATTCCAAGATGGCCTTCTGATGCAATTAGTAAGTGGACCTACAAGGCTTAGTAGCACTCTGGGCCTAGTACTGGCAAATGGGGAGGCGGTGAGGGAGGTAAGGGTGGAGGACCCACTAGCAGGTAGTGACCACCAAACAGTGTGGCTCGTTCTCACGCTGGGCAGGGAGACAGAAGGCACGGGCAGTAAGGTGGTGGACTTTATTAGGGTGGACTTTGGGGGGATGGGAGCAATACTGCAAGGGAGACTCCAGGATATAAGGCCAGGGATGGATGCAGAACAGAAGTGGGGAGTCATAAAGACTGGGCTAACAGAGACCACAGTAGCCTGCACCAGGGCCAGGAGTAAAAAGAACAGAGCCAAGAAACCATGCTGGCTGAACAAGGAAGTGCTGCAAGGGGTGAGGGCTAGAAGGGCTGCATACTTGAAGTACAGGAGAACAGGGAAGGGAGAGGATAAGGAGGTTTACTGGAGTTGGTCAAGGGAGGTGACCAGGAGGGTGAAAAAGGCTAAGGCCTCCAGGGAATTAAGGTCCGCACAAGACATAAAGGAAGGGGAAAAGGACTTTTTTAAGTATGTCAGGGGAAAGAGGAAGTGCAAGGAACATATTGTGAGGATAAAGCGGGGAGGGGATTGGGTAGAAAGGGGGGGCAAGTGGAAATTCTAAATTAGTACTTCTGCTCCATTTTCACTAAGGAGTGGGATGGTCCACTACCAGAATGGGCTGGGGGGTGGGGAAAGGGGGAGATGAGGTGACGGCATAAGTGATCACAGGGAGTAGTTTGCTAGAGGGGCTGAGGGCAGTAAGGGTGGACAAGGCACCAGGTCCTGATGGCATCCACCCTTGGGTGCTGAGGGAGATGGTGGAGCTGTTGGCTGAGCCACTGGTAGATCTGTTCAACTCCTCCCTGGAAATGGGTGTGTGCCCCAGGACTGGAGGGTGGCCCACATGGTGCCATACACAAGACTGGGCCTAGGGAGGAGCCAGGAAATTATTGGCCAGTAAGTCTCACTTCCATAGTGGGTGAGCTTATGGAGGCAATACTGAAGGAGAGGCCAGTGGCATTCCTAGAGAGTAATGGTCTCCAAGATGGGCGGCAACACAAGTTCATCTCAGGGAGGCCTTGTCAAACCAACCTAATAGAGTATTATGACTGGGTGACAAGGGAGTTGGACAGGGGCCATGCGGTACATGTCCTGTACTTGGACTTCAGTAAGGCCTTTGATACAGTGCCTTATAAGAGACTGGGCGGGGGGAAGCTGACGGCAGTGGGGGTGGGGAAAAAGCTGACTAAATGGATAGAGAACTGGTTACAGGGGAGGGTGCAGAGGGTGGTGGTGGTGAGGGCTCTCGGCACCCAGAGCAGTGACAAGCGGCGTACCGCAGGGGTCAGTGTTGGGCTCGGTACTATTTGTGCTCCTTATCTCCACTATAGCACATGGAGTGGGGAGCAAGGTTAGTTTGTTCACAGATTATAACAAATTGGGGGCGGTGGTGGATGAAGACGGATAAGAAAAACTGCAGGGGGACCTAACTAACCTAGTGACATGGTCGGTGGAGTGGCAGCTAGAATTCAACACAAAGAAGTGTAAGGTGATGCACTTTGGGGCTAAGAACCAGCAGACTATTGGTTGGGGATCACAAAGGAGGAGAAGGACCTAGTGGTGTTGGTAACTGGGAGCATGAACAACTCGGCCCAGTGCAGGAGAGCAGCAGTGAAGACAAACAGGATGCTGGAGTGCGTCACAAGGGGGTTCTCATCCAGACACAGGGATGTGATCCTACATCTCTACAGATCATTAGTTAGACCACACCTAGAGTACTGTGTGCAATACCGGAGGCCATATCTGAGGAGAGATATAAAGTTACTGGAGGGGGTGCAAAGGAGGGCAACAAAAATGTTAAAGAGGATGGAAGGAGCTGAACATGTACACACTGGAGGAGAGGAGGGATAGGGTGGATATGATTGAAGCATTTAAATATCTGAGGGGGGGTAAATAAACCTAGCACCGAGGGGGTGTTTAAACTGAGGAGTGGAAGAGAGACAAGGGGGCATGGACAAAGGTTGGAAGGGGGACGTTTCAAGAGGGAAATGAGGAGGCACTACTTCACTGAGAGGGTGGTGTCTAGTTGGAATGCGCTGCCAGAGTGGGTGGTAACATGTAGGACAGTCAATAGCTTTAAGAAGGAGTGGGATAAAGCAAGAGGAAGAGTCAGGGGGCAGGGGCTTGGACAAGCGGAGGAGGAACTGAGGGGAGGAGGCTGGGGCAGCTGCAATCTAGGGTGCTAGCTGCACAGTTGGGCAGACTTAGATAGACCAATTGGTGTGTTCTGCTGGGAGATTCATATGTTCATATGTATGTTCGTATGTAAAATCACAGTCACTCTGTTCATGAGCAGAGGTCCTAAGATGCCTATGTTGCAAATTTGGTGGAAAATGTCCATAAAATAACTGTGTTACAAGCAGGCGTTGTGCAGTTTCCACGCACCCTCATAACTCCACAAATTTGTAGTATTTTCACTCCAGATTTTCAGCATTGGCATTTTTTCAGACCTCCTTACGAACAGTACAGCTGTCATTTTTCAAATCCTGCCCAAATTATGCGTTTACACATCTGGCGCAGAATAGCACGGTTGCTGTGGGAAATCAATGTTTGGGACAGATTGAGAAAATCATAGTGACAGTGTTCATGAGCAGAGGTCACAAAATGCCTGTGTTGAAAATCTGGTGAAATAATTCCACTAAATGACTGTGTTACGTGCATGCGTTGCACAGTTTCCACGTACGGTCGGAAGATTGTGCATTTTTAATATTTTCACTACAGATTTTCAACATTGCCATCTCTTCATAGCACCCTATGAATGGTACAGCTGTCATTCTTCAAATCCTGCCCAATCTGTGTTTTCGTACATCTGCCGCACAATGGCATGGTTGCTGTGGAAACTCAAAGTTCAGGACACATTGGCAAAATCACAGTGCCGCTGTTCATGAGAAGAGGTCCCAAATACTTTCATGAGGTGGGGGTCACAAAAAGGCCATGCTGAAAATTTGTAGTGCAAATACCAAAAAATGCCCTGGGCATTAGGGTTTCTAACCATAATGTCCCATCCTGTACAGACTGACAGGCATCAGGGGTGTACCTTTGGATTGCCGACTGTAATGCTCATGCCATTCCACCCTCACCCCGCCACCCTGCAGCCAGTCACAGGTATTGAGGTGTGCCTTGGACTCTTTGGACCCAGAGTTCACCCCATTCTCCTATATTGCACCCATTTCAGTGTATGTCCTTATGGAGTGGGGTGACTGTAAAGCTGAACACGCCAAGGCACTCCTCAACACTTGTCAGTGTCTGCAGGATAGGGTGAGGTGAAATGACATGAACGTTACGGGTGACAACCCAAACACATACCCCAATGCCTGTCCTTCTCTGCAGGTTGTAGGTGGGGGTGGCGTGAAGTTCAATACTTCACTGCCATTCCTACTCTGCATCTGTCTAACTCCTGCATTTCCAGTGCTAATACCAGCAAGCAAACATTTGGCATTGACAAATGCTTATTGAAACAGGTATGGGAATGGGAAAGTCAGATGGACCTGGGCAGGGAGTTACAAAAATATGGGGTAAGGTAGGAGAGAGCCTGGGACCCCATGGTTCTTGTTAATTGTCACCGCTTGAAATATACACTAATTGATGTAACTTTTTGAGTTGAATAATATGAAAGTTTATGTGTTGTATTTGTCTTATTCATGATCACAATAACAATTTGTAAAACAAAATCAAAATGCCAACACAAAGCTAGAAATGTAACACAGTATGTGTAACTCTACTAGTTTCATGTAGTTATAGATTTATGCATGTATTTTGGATATATTATATGTAATAGTTCAAAATATCAATAACATTTATTATTGCAAAAAATATATATGTCGTGTTTAGTGTTTTATGTTTAATTGTTGTACATATCATGTGCTCCTTCACTTCTCCTGTAACTTCAGGAATGTTGAAAATGGGCTTATTGTAATCCACCTACATGGTAAATCAAAATAAAATAAAAAAATGTAAAACTTAAAAAAAACAAAAAACACTGTCATGCAACTGTTTCTATATGGGGAAGATGACCAGCTGTACACTTGATCTCATTTTCAGTGGGGTCCTACATCCAGTTTTACAACATAGAGGAATCGAGGCACTGAGAAGTTAAGTGACTTGCTCAGGGTCACGCAGCATGTTAAATGGTTCTGGTGAGAACCAAACCTAGGCCTCTTGATTCCCAAACTGCCCCCCCCCCCAAGTCACAAGACCATGTCAGATCCTATAATTAAGCAATAACAACCAAGGAAATTCTCATTTGCTGGGGATTAAGGACTGGACGGTAGATAAGTGAGCAAAAGCTGTGCCCTGGGCTACCTCCCACCAGCCAGTCATTAAAACAAGGAATGGACTGACGCTAAGATTATTCTGATTATCAAGCTAATCAAAATAATAACCTTTTGGGGAGATTTTTTTTTTTACTGTTGTTATTTCAAGGTGAGTGTTTTGCAAGCAGTGTGACACTGTCATTTTTCACATTCCATGCCATGGTATGTGTTGAGGGCAACTGACTTAATCATTTCTTGGAGGTTAAGCATGAAATGGCTCATGAATACTGAATTAGACTTCCAACATGTGGTATAAAACAGACACAAAACATAACTTAATTTTGCACTGAAATGATCACTAGTGTGACCAGGGAACATTTTATAAAGGAACTTCCATCAATTTAGAACAAGCACAGTGGACACAGGGCAGCAAACCAATGAAACAGGGCAAACAATTAGACCCCACCTTTTTTTCACTATAAAAGATTCCAGGCATCTTCCAATTTTATTTGGTGGTAACATTTGAGTATTTATAAATGTTTGATATTTTTTTCTCAAGAAAAAAAAGATGGTTGTCACATTTGGCTTAGAAAATGCATCATTGACATGGGAAGTTTTAAGATTACGAAAAAACAAACCTCATGCAAATGAAGAGAAAGCCTACTCACCGATCCTGGTAGTCTATTTGGGTGTGGCAAGTAAGATAGAGTCATGGGACCTGAGGGAGTAGGTGGAGCTGGCTCTGGGAGGTGGTGGTATATGTATGGTGGGGTGTAGGAATGGAGCTAATTGTACGTGAAGCGGCCAAGGGCATAGGCGCATGAAGCAGAGGGGGAAAGCCACCCTAAGGAACTGTAGGGTGCGCAGTGGTGAGTGAGGTGTGGGTGTGAGAGGGCAAAGTGGCAGATGTTGTTGTACATGATATCCCACTTGTGTGCGTAAGATGAGGGGGGTATTAGGGATGAGTATGGGCCCATATTGTAGGCAGGGGAGGAGTATGCCCTGAGTGATGGTCTGCCGAGCCATGGGGGTGAGCAGTTGTTTGATGCAGTAGACTGGTCTAGTTTGAGAGTTGGCAGCTTTGCACTGATTTGTAATGTGGTGATGAAAGTCTAAACTATGGACGGTCAAGGCTGACGCCTAGATATTTGAATTCCTCTACTTGAGTGAGAGGTGAACCACTGATGCACCTGATATCTAGGGGGAGCAGACAGGTTGATCTATGTACCCGAGATCCAAATAACATAGCTTAAGATTTTGCTTTGTTGAGAACCAAGTTATTTTCCTCTAGCCGAGTTTAAAAAAGGACGAAGTCCTTGTTAAGCTGCGAGTTGATGTTTTAGATGCTTTGTGCGCTGTGATATATGGCTATGTTGTCAACATATATTATAAGATCTGATCAGGCTGATGATATTTTTTAATTGTAGCTGGAGCTAGCTTTTGGCAAAACATCTCTCATCGCCCTGCTGCTTTAAAAGGAAATGAATCCCTAATTCTTTTGTAAATAACAAACAGGCATTCAGCCATTTTGTCATCAGGATCTGGGGAACTAATCCCTCTCCAGGGATTGCAGTTCATTTAATGAAATTGTCTCTGGCTGTTCCTGGTGGATAGCAGACATGGGGGTTCAGATTTGTGTAGCTGCAACACCACCTATGCCTGCAAGTCAGACCAGTTTGATAGCCACAGAAAGTGCCGTGCAAGTTGTCCTCCTGTCATGTCCTCTGTAGCTGGTTTACTTTCTCTCCTTGCCTGATGGGGAAGCATGCGCTATGAACCTCTCACTTTCATTTGCTTTTTTCTTGTTCTATTTTTGTCCAACATGATGGATAATATGAATTGCCCTGCAGCACAGTGCCGGATTCTGCTATTAGAGTGGAACTAAGAGGCCCGTCTCTGTGATTTCTTGACCCCACTGCCTTTGAAAGCATGTCAAGGCACTCTATTTACGGTACCCATCCTCTACTCAGCCTGGACACAATCATTCTTAAAGCTGCGATTCTCAGCACACCAGCCTCGAACCAAGTCGTTCGGGATCATTAACTATCCATTTTGAAGCTTACACTCAGCACTATTTTACAATTTTGTCCTTCCAAAATACTGTAAGGGCCTCAGTGTCTCCAAAGCACTCAAACTGAAATGGTGAAAGGCTGCAAACAGTCCCTGAGAAACTAGAGCTGTCTTTCACTGACAAATGCAAATCCACATGCAAGTGTAACTTGCATCCAGTAGGCAATTACACGCAACAGGGTGTGCATTAAAGAGCTAGTGTACTGCCTAAAACTGATATCAGTTTTTAAAAGCAATCAGCTATTACCTTGTCTATCTTTCGTACTTTTTATTTTCTCTTATTTTTAAAGCAGCAGTGCAATGAAATTGAGCAAAATGTTTCACCCTTCCTTTTTTTCAATATAAAACATTCCAGGCTTCCTCCAGTTTTATTTGATGATAACATTTTCTAGTTCCACCAAAATGTGAGTATTTTATAAAAGTTTTAATTTTGTTTTTGTTTTGTTTTTTCTCAAGAAAAAAGATGGCCATCACGTTTGGCTTAGATTAGAAATATCATTATAGACCTGGCAAGTATTTGGATTGAGAAAATAAAAAAAAAGTTGTGGTGCTGAGCATTGGTGGTATCTAGAAAAGTAGATTTAATTTTGACATAACATTTTCATTAACCATATCTTTTCAGAAAAATATTTTGCACTGCAAATTTTTTATGTGATGTTAGTAGGAGTGATGTATGGAACAGCACTGCAGTATTATGACCTCACTGACTGTGACATCACAGTTGCTCAGGAAGAACCACTCAGTAACTGCTAGGTCAGTCACCTGTGATGTCACTGACAGAAAGCTCACAGTGCTGATGATGTAGATGGAAAGACTAGGTATAGATATGTCAGCTGCCTGGCAGAGTGCTATTCCACACAACCAGTATAATACTATCACATAGAAAACTTCCTAACGAGCAAACGGAAAAAATAAACAAGCATTTGTTAATGCCGAATGTATGCTTGCTGGTATTGGCATTGGTAGTGCAGGAGTTAGAGAGATACATAATAGGAATGGTGATGAAGTACTGAAGTAACGCCAACCCCCACCCCCACCCTGCAGAGAGCGACAGGCATTGGGAGTGTGCCTTTGGGTCACCAGCCATAATGCTCATGCCATTCCACCTCACCCCACCCTGCAGACACTGACAGGTGTCACAGTGTGCCTTGAGGCCTTTGACCCTTACGCTTACCCCATTTAATAAGGAAATAAGCTGAGATGGGTGCAGTATAGGAGTATGGGGTGAACATTAGGGCCGAAGACCCCAAGTCACACCTCGATGCCTGTCAGTGGCTGCAGGGTGGGGGTGGGGTGGAATGGGGTGAGCATTATGACTGACGACCCCAAGTCACACCCCCAACACCTGTCAGTCTGTACAGGGTGGGCATTACGGTTGGATACCCTAACACCCTGGACGTATGTTGGTATTTTTGCTCCAAATTTTCAACATGGCCTTTTTGGGACCCCACCTCATGAACATTGGCAGTATCATTTTGTTACTCAATCCCAAAAGGTGATTTCACACAGTGAGTGTGCCATTAGGCGCCACAGGTGCGAAAACACATTTTGGGCAGGATTTGAAAAATTACAGCTGTTCTGTTGATGTGAAGGTGTGAAGAAATGGCAATGTTGAAAATCTGAAGTGAAAATATGAAGAAGTGGTGAAGTTGCAAGTGTGCATAGAAACTGTGCAACATGGCCTTTTTGGGACCTCCCCTGATGAACAGTGGCACTGGGATTTTGTTAATCTGTCCTGAAAGATAATTTTGCACAGTGACCACTCTATTCTGTGTCACAGGTGCAAAAACACATTTCAGGAAGGATGCAAAAAATGACTGCTGTACTGTTCATAAGGGGGTGTAAAAAAATGGCAAAGTTGGAAATTTGGAGTGAAAATAATAAAAACTGATGAAGTTACAAACGTGCGAAGAAACTGCGCAACAGACATTCATAATGCAGTCATTTTTTTGAGCTTTTTCACTAAATTTGCAACAAGAGCTTTTTGGGACCCCACCTCATGAACAGTGGCAGTGTCATTTTGTTAATTGGTCCCAAAAGATGATTCCATGCAGCGACCACAACATCACCTTTTGGGACTAAGAAACGAAATGACAGTGACAGTGTTCACAAGGCGGGGTCTCAAGAACCCCATGTTGAAAATTTAGGACCAAAACTTCAAAAACTAGCTGAGCTATCAATCTAAATTGAAAAGCCCCCATTGACTGCCATTAGAGGGCTTACCATCATTGCTTCAGTTCCCAGTTGGTCTTTGAAGAGTGTAGATGTGTTCCTGGTCCACAGAAGATCACTGCTCCTGACCTCCAGTGGTATGCATGGCTGAGGGGAGGTGCAGGGAGGTGGTATGTGTAGAGGAGAGGGAGAGTCTGGGTTGGGGAAGGGGGGCTAGCGGGAACAATGAGGGACTGTTTTCTTTTTTTTCAGGTTTAAAAAAAAATATGTTGTGGGACTGTTTTCTTTTGTACAGGTGAAATATTACAAAACAGATTTCAGCACACTGGGGTGAGCTCCTAGTGTGCCAGAGTACTGGAGGGGGGGATCAATGCCAACCTGGGGATTGGGCACCCTGAGGTTGGCTGAGAACATAGGGGCATGGGGGAGTCACACATCTGACACCGGGAGTGGGCATTCCAGTGTTGGAAACATCAAAAGTATTTTATGGCACACTGGGGTGGGCTCCCCATGTGCCACATTAATGGGGGGAGAAGGGATACATGCTGATACAAGGATTGAGCACCCCAATGTTGTCAGGGGAAGGAGAACAGAGGCTGCAAGATGGGCAGCAGCAATGGGAGAGAGGTAATTTGTTGTCTTGCTGTGTGACTGGTTGGGAGGGAGGGGGGACTGCCACAGCAATGACAAAACTGCTCCTGATTGCAGCAGAAGATTTCATGGAGGGTGCAGGGTGGGCCGCAGCAGTGGGAGGGAGCCAATTTATTGTCCTGCTGTGTGAGTGGTTGGGAGGGGGGGACTGCTGCTGCAATGACAAAACTGTCCCTGCTTGCAGGGGTAGATTTCACGGAGGGTGCGGGGTTGTCAGTAGCAGTGGGAGGAAGCTAATTTATTGTTCTGCTATGTGACTGGTTGGGAGAGAGTGGGGACTGCTGCTGCAATGATGAAACTGCCCCTGATTGCAGCAGCAGATTTCTTTCAAGTGCAGCACTTGCTCTGAAATTGCCATCATTGGCAGCTTCAGCATTAATTGGTGGCTGATGGATGCACACATTAAGGTGTTCGCTGCATTGGCCACACTTCTGCAATGCTCTACTACCTCAATATGTTTCTTGTGCCTGCAGTATTTCCATACTGTAGTGTATTCCCCTCCCATCCCAGACCACCAATGTATAAAATAAAATAATTATTCCCCCAGTATTTCCATTGTGTAAGGTCCCCCTCCCACACAACCCCGATCCCCAATATAATTACAAAACACCATTCCCATTCCCTGAGTTTTCTGTAGTGTAGTGGCCTCTCCACCCTATCAGGACAGGACCCCCACCCGTTCCCCCCAACCCAACTGGATCCGGCGATGGCTCAGCCTCCCAGAGCTCAGCATAGCCAGCTGCCGACTGATCTGTCAATGAATGGGTACTGTACACAGTACATGCTCATTGGTTGAACCAGGGAGCATGTACTATGTACAGTACCCGTTCATTGACAGATCATGGCAGCCAGCCGTGGTGGTGTGTAGGAGGGCTGAGCCAGTTGCTGGTCTGTTGGGTTGAGGGAGCGGGGTGGGGGGGGTCCCATCCTGACAAGATGGGGGGCCACTACACTACAGAAAAGTTGGGGAACAGGGATGGTGTTTTGTAATTATATTGGGGATCGAGGCTGGGTGGAGGGACCCTACACTGTAGAAATACTGGGGAAATAATTCTTTTATTTTATACATTGGGGATGGGAGTGGGGTGCACTACACTATGGAAATACTGGGGGAAAAATTATTTTTCACACTGGGGATGGGAGTGGGGTACACTACATTATGGAAATACTGGAGGCATTATTATTTTGTTTTATACATCGGGGATTGGGTCAGGGAGGCGGTACACTACACTATGGAAATACTGGAGGAATAATTATTTTATTTTATACATTGTGGATCAGGGCTGGAAGGGGGGTTCACTACACTATGGAAATACTGGGGGGAATAATTATTTATTATATACATCGGGAATTGGGGATGGGAGGGGGACCCTACACTATGGACAATGGGGGTAATAGTTATTTTCTTTTATACACTGTGGGTCAGGGATTAGAGGGGGTACCAGTAGACTACAAGGGAATGCCATGGAACTGTTTTGTCCCCCATAGCTGTGTGAGACTGTAGAGATGGACCCAAAAAATTTTGCGGGCAAAATTCCCATGAATTTTGCACAGAACCCTCAATTTTTTGTGAAATGTTTAATGCGGCGAAATTGCCAATTTTGTGGGAATTTCACCCACAACATTTTTTTTTGGACCATCTCTATTATCAGATCATGCACTGCCTGGGAAAACAGCATAATACTACAGATACCTTGTCTAGATGGCCAACAGCAAGTGCTACAACACCGGAAGAGGCTCTGGTTCTGGGGTGTGCCAAGCTGCAGTACCCACCAATATGAACGAAAATGAAGAATGGGCATGTTTTGTAGACCACCAGCAAGAAGATCCAGTGATCATCAGATTGTTGTTCTGGGTGGAGAAAGGACTGCAAGCATACCCCAAAAAGGCCCGATGCAATCCTGAGCTTTGCAAGTACTACTTGGTGTGGCCATACCTCCAAGTGCAACAAAGACTTTTGGTACTGAAGACTGAAGATAATAAGGACAGGGCTGAATACAAATGCATAGTGGTCCCTAAGGGGTTCGTCCTGGACACAGCCACTGGGGATATTTTGGGGCAGAAAAGCTCACACAGAAAATGCAAGTCTGCTGCTACTGGCCAGGGTGTATGAAGTCAGCTAAGGAGTGGTGCGCAGCCTGTTTTACTTGTGAGTCCTAGAAAGCAGTAGGTGCTACCAATGGAACTCCCATGGTCTTGTCCCAAACTAGTGGGCCATTAGAGAAGGTAGCAATGGATAGCCTGGGCCTCTTACCACTAACCTTTAGGAAAAACTGACATATCTTGGCAGTGGCCGACTATTTTACAAAGTGAAAGAAAAAGCCTACCCACTGCCTGCTCAAGAGGCTCCAACTGTGGCCAAGGTTTTCATGGAACAGTTTGTCTGTAAGTTTGGGGCCCACAGGTCTGTTCATATGGATCAGGGCTGGAATTTCAAGTCCAGATTCTTTTGAGGTGTCTACAATCTCTTAGAGGTGTACAAAACCAGGACCACTCTGTACCACCTGCAGTCAGATGAGCTGATCAAGCAGTTGAATTGCAAGCCCCTAGCCCTGCTGTTCTCTTCTGTATGAGATAATCAGACTGAATGAGATAATTGCCATGCATAATGCTGGCTTACAGGACTGGTGTACAGTTCATGCTGGGGTAACCACTCATGTTGATGTTTGGCCATGAAATCACACTCCTAGTAAAGCTGTTCAATGAGGTGGTTGTTCGAGAGAGGTATACTGACCTCAATGATTATGTGACTAAGGTGGCAGGGTACCACAAGTACGGTGGCTGCAGTAGTAAAGAGGCAGCAAGGAAAGGCCACAGGTAAGCAAAATGAACAATACTACCTTAAGGTAATCATTGAGGTTAAGGCAGAGGTTGACTGGGGTGGGTTAAGAACCAGCAAGGATTAAATTGGGCAGGAGGTCACAGGAACTTAGTTCTGCCACCTCTTTCAAAATTGTATAAGAGTTCATATACCGGCCCTCTGTCATCCTTCTCCATTAAATACTGCAGGAGAGTTCCACCACCTAGAAATGACATTTTCCTCACCTAAAAATCTAGATGTGAGCATTCCAGCAATGTAAAGATTTCCAGTTCAACCACTGAGAACCACAGTTGCAAAAAGTACATTCACACCAGGCTGCAGCCATGGTTCAAGGTACTGTATCAAGTGGCTACAAAGATGTCTGATGCGCTGTATGATCTGTTATCTGTGAACAACAGAGAGTCTGTAATTATGCATTATAACCAACTAAAACCTTATCCGGATGTGAGGCCCCCTGACGTTGTTGAATTGTGGCCCACACCTAAAGTTAGCTGCCAACTCTAGTGGCCAGGTGTCTGCCAAAATCCTGGGGGCTGCAATGATGCCATGAACAAAAACAAGAACCAGTGCAGGAGTCAGAAGCATAGCTGCAAGGGTGCAGGGGGTGCAGTGGCACCCAAGCCCATGAGGTTTGAGGGGCCCAAATCATAATTTTGATGTTTATTCAAAACTGGGGAGAGGCCCTGTAACATCACCTTGCACCCAGGCCCTCTGAGAATTTGCTACGCTACTGGCAGGAGTGGTGGCCTGCACTTTTTCTGGACAGAAACAGAGACTACCAGTAAGAGGACAGATGGACAAGACAGCCAGGAAGGATGGCTTCTCCAGCAGGCAACTAGGCATTTCCAGGCCAAGATGCAGTGACATCCCCCCCCCCCGAATTAGAACAGGAAAAGGCCACCCCACCATTCCTGAAGTGGAAGCAGACCCTATAGATCCCAGTGAAAGTCCCTGTAGTGGGATGGTGACAGATTGCATTACACTGCAAATGGACAATAGCAATGCAGAACTAAGGTTATGTCACGGACATCGACTTTGACCCTGAGTAGTGTGAACTGGATGCAGGAACCCGTTCTCATGGGGAAGAACAGTGTTATGGACCAACATGGATGGGCTCGGTCCCAGACTTGGCATCCCCCAATAGAAAGGACTTCTGGAAGCTTTTGAGAAAAGGATACTAGGGATAACACTAGGTCGTCAAGACAGAAGGGGACTAAGTTATACAAACATATGAAAAAGCCAGCAGAAGAAGGCCATTTGGTTTATTGAATCTGCTCAGTAAATTATTCAGGGTCCATGGCTTATGCCAATGTTCCTGCCCCACCACGTGTCATCCTTTCCTTTCCTACTACCCCCTCCACGTTCCCATGGGTGTCCTTTGTGCTTGTCCCAGGCCCTCTTAAAGGCCCCCACCATCTTTACTGAGACTACCTCTTCTGTCAGCACAGTCCATGTGGTCACCACACTCTCTGTGAAAAATGCTTCCAAACATCCCTCCTAAACGCCCCCCATCAATTTCAAGCTGTGCCACCTAGTGGTTCTATTGTCACTCAATTTCAAGAGACCTTCTCTTTCCATTCTGTTAACCCTCTTCAAGTATTTGAAGGTCTCTATCATATCCCCCCTCTGTCCTCTCCTCCAGGGAGTACATCCATAGGGCTCCCAGCCTCTACTCATAGGACCTATTCTGCTGACCCGTGACAATTTTGGTTCATAGGCAGGTAGGTAGGTTACAAGCCAAGGGAGACAAAGGCCCATCTGGAGGCTTGTCCTTTACACAAAAGGGTAGGCAGAGATCCCAATGCTTTTAATGGTTATCCAATCTAGAAAACAAGGTAATTGAACCATTTCCTACAACATCAAGTGGAATCCTGTCCCACACACCAACCACTCTTTGGTTATACCATCTTGTTCTTTTTTGTCATATTAGTCTCCCCTTTAATTTGTAAAACATGAGCCCTTGTACTATAGCTATGTTCCCTCATCTCGAAACCCAGGCATTTCCATAAGTCACCAATTGAAAATGATTTAAACACTAACAGAGGTCTCCTCTTAATCTTCTGCACTCCAATGAGTATAGATCCAGATTTGTTAACTTCTCCTCATAGCTCAAATGTTTAAAGCCATAGGTAGACAATTTTGGTTTCACCTCTCTGCACCCCCTCCAGGGTCTTAATCCTAGATTTATTTTGTGGTGACCAGAACTGGGAGCAGTACTCAAACTGGGGCCTCAACAAAGAGCAAAAATGTGGCATGAGTAGCCGACTGTCTCTACTGTGTATGTGTCTATGCATGCAATTTAAAGCTGCATGCAGTCTCTTAGCCATCTGTCTGCAATGACTTGTAAATTTTAGATAATTTGAAATGATCTCCTTTGGACCATCTCCAGCAAGCTGATGTCTCTCTTATGGCATGAATGCCAATACCTTACCCCAAATTCCAAATGTGGTCCTACCATTGACCTGTACAAGGGCAAAATTACCTCACTTTGCCTACCACTGAATCCCCTGGCTATACACCCCAACATCCCGTTTGCCTTTGCAGTGGCTTTCTTGCATTGTGTGGAGTGTTTCAGGTCTCTAGCAATCACCAAACCGAGATCCTTTACTTCCTGTGAAGCAGCTACCAGGATCCCCCCAGGTAATACTCTGTCCTAGGATTCCCAGCCCTGATGTGCATCACTTCACATTTTTTGACACTGAAGCCAAGTTGCCAGACTTCTGACACTCTCAGGATCATATCTCTCTTATTATATTTAGCTGTCCCATTATGACATGCAATATTCTAGATCATGTGATTTGAGATGACTGTCCAGTCTGTTTCTCTTTGCTGTCTGTTTTTTTTTATGCTCCTTCCCATGTCCTCTTGGGGGCCGTACACACTCTCTCCCTGCTCACCCAACTCAACCCTCACTACTGATTCTTACCTCCAGGCTCTCCAATTTCTCTAACATCCCCTTGATTCTGGTTTATCCCCACTGGGGGACCTCCCTGCTGTCACCTTGGAGGAAATGCCTCAGATGCTGGGGATGTAGTCGGGGGCAACAATGATGTACTGTGTGATGGCATTACATGGGGGGAGGGACACACTGAGGGCTGTCATCCAGTACACAAGAGGTGGGCCTTTTTCCTCTTTTCTCCTTCTTGTGCTGGGAGAAGTAGTTTTGTTTGTTTTGTTTTATTAGGTTTGAAGTTGTTTGTTTTCAGCTGCTTATTGTGTTTGATTAAGGACTGATATGTCCCTATACTTAAGTCCCGTTTCAAACAGTAATCCACCATCTCTATGGATATTAATCTTCATTTTTCTGGGCTGTGGAGACTCAGTTCTTTCAACCTATCTTTTTAGTACTCAGATGATAACCCATATTTAATCTTTGTTGCTTTGTGATGCACTCTTTCAGTTTGTGTTCTGTTTCGTCTATCATAGTGTCCTCCCCAAATTAGGATCCACAGTCCATTATTAAGAGGGGGGGCTTACTCTGGTGCCTTTTCCATGCCAAAAAAATTAGGACTGTACTGGAGGCAGGCAAAACTGCTGACAGCAAGTGTGAGTTGTGGTATCCCTGGCCTACAGAAGTGAACTAACACTGCTTAACGAGATTCTAAGTTCCTGAGAGGAAGAGAGCAGCAGCTGCCTACAAGCCTGCACCTATACAATGCTGACAATCCAGTGTGGAGCAAGAGACTGAGGGCTGCTGATCCAGGTTCCATAGCAGGCACTACAGCAAGGTGTCAGACTGCTGATCCAGGTTCCATAGCAAGCATTACAGCAAGGTGTCAGACTGCTGATCTAGGTTCCATAGCAGCACTGCAGCAAGGTGTCAGACTGCTGATTCAGGTCCCAGAGCAGCACCACAGCAAGGTGTCATACTGCTGATCCAGGTTCCATAGCAAGCACTACAGCAAGGTGTCAGACTGCTGATCTAGGTTCCATAGCAGCACTGCAGCAAGGTGTCAGACTGCTGATTCAGGTCCCAGAGCAGCACCACAGCAAGGTGTCAGACTGCTGATCCAGGTTCCATAGCAAGCACAGCAGCAAGGTGTCAGACTGCTGATCCAGGTTCCATAGCGAGCACTGCACCAAGGTGTCAGACTGCTGATCCAGGTTCCATAGCAAGCACTGCACCAAGGTGTCAGACTGCTGATCCAGGTTCCATAGCAAGCACAGCAGCAAGGTGTCAGACTGTTGATCCAGGTTCCATAGCGAGCACTGCACCAAGGTGTCAGACTGCTGATCCAGGTTCCATAGCAAGCACTGCAGCAAGGTGTCAGACTGCTGATCCAGGTTCCATAGCAGGCACTTCAGCAAGGTGTCATACTGCTGATCCAGGTTCCATAGCAAGCACTACAGCAAGGTGTCAGACTGCTGATCCAGGTTCCATAGCAGGCACTACAGCAAGGTGTCATACTGCTGATCCAGGTTCCATAGCAAGCACTACAGCAAGGTGTCAGACTGCTGATCCAGGTTCCATAGCAAGCACTGCAGCAAGGTGTCAGACTGCTGATTCAGGTCCCAGAGCAGCACCACAGCAAGGTGTCAGACTGCTGATCCAGGTTCCATAGCAAGCACTGCAGCAAGGTGTCAGACTGCTGATCCAGGTTCCATAGCGAGCACTGCACCAAGGTGTCAGACTGCTGATCCAGGTTCCATAGCAAGCACTGCACCAAGGTGTCAGACTGCTGATCCAGGTTCCATAGCGAGCACTGCAGCAAGGTGTCAGACTGCTGATCCAGGTTCCATAGCGAGCGCTACAGCAAGGTGTCAGACTGCTGATCCAGCTTCCATAGCGAGCACTGCAGCAAGGTGTCAGACTGCTGATCCAGGGTCCATAGCGAGCACTACAGCAAGGTGTCAGACTGCTGATCCAGGTTCCATTGCGAGCACTACAGCAAGGTGTCAGACTGCTGATCCAGGGTCCATAGCGAGCACTACAGCAAGGTGTCAGACTGCTGATCCAGGTTCCATAGCGAGCACTACAGCAAGGTGTCAGACTGCTGATCCAGGTTCCATAGCAAGCACTACAGCAAGGTGTCAGACTGCTGATCCAGGTTCCATAACAGGCACTACAGCAAGGTGTCAGACTGCTGATCCAGGTTCCATAACAGGCACTACAGCAAGGTGTCAGACTGCTGATCCATGTTCCATAGCGAGCACTACAGCAAGGTGTCAGACTGCTGATCCATGTTCCATAGCGAGCACTACAGCAAGGTGTCAGACTGCTGATCCAGGTTCCATAGCGAGCACTACAGCAAGGTGTCAGACTGCTGATCCAGATTCCATAGCGAGCACTACAGCAAGGTGTCAGACTGCTGATCCAGGTTCCATAGCAAGCACTACAGCAAGGTGTCAGACTGCTGATCCAGGTTCCATAGCAAGCACTACAGCAAGGTGTCAGACTGCCGATCCAGGTTCCATAGCAAGCACTACAGCAAGGTGTCAGACTGCCATTGACCTAAGGATCTTGAATCTGAGACATATGTCAGTTGGTCCTAGGCATCAGAAGCCCCAAGAATGTGATTGGTAGACAGAGAAGCCAGTAATCACTGTTGAAAGTGGCCATTTCAAAATGGAAAGAAGGAGCCTGCATGTATCAATGATGCCCTGGAAGAGCAGCAATCTAACAGCCTGCAGCACCTGGATCCTACTGGGTCAGGAACTGTTTAGAATGCCTCACTGTGGCCTTGTTTGAAGAGATGCCTTCTGTGTTCATCACGATGCAAGCTGGCAATGGGGCTGGGTTATAAATATCCTGATTTTCAGGGTTGTCTGACATTTAAACAATGTCATGGCTTGTTGGGAGGACATTAAGTGAGGAGTGAGAGAATTTGTATTGAGAGAAATCGGAATCACAATCCTTTGAGTCATAGACTCCTTTGCAAGGGCTCCATGTCAGTAAAGGAAGACACTACATGTAATAACAGTTATACATTGTTCACAAGGCACAGGGTCTTTACAATATAAATGTGCTACTGCCTTAAGGCCTGTGTAGACCCTGTGTTATAGTTGTTAGACAAGACTGGATACAGAGTTGGAGGGTCTTTAGCAGGGCCCTGAGTCAGAGTTTATTTACAGCAGCGTTGCTCCATTGCTTGAAAGTGCACAAATGCCTGTCTGTCAGCGGCAACATCTACGTGCCTACAATGGTTCAACACCTACAGTACCCAGGAACTGTGCTGGACTTAGCAAATCCCATCACCAGGATGGCAAAGGGTAAAGCTGGCTAGCTTGGAAAGGCATCTAAAAAGCCATGGTCAAGGTGGTTCATGCACTACCTGTTTTTGCCTACCAGGTTTCCCTGATCCTGTCCTGTTAATAAATCTGTATTTTCTGCTAACCTTGGGCTAGTTATTGACTCCCAGTGTGGTAACACTAATGGTGGTTTCCTTACCAAGCCCACCAAAAGCTACGGCTCTTGTGGCTCGGTCTCTTGGAATGTCACCAGCCCTTGTCCCCAAACTTCTTTTTACCAGACTGCACCTACTTACCAAAGGTGGTGGCAGTGCCATATGCATGGTACATGCACCAAGGACTGGTACTGAGCCACCCCTAAAATTAAATTTTTTTTTTTTCATTAAATTAGCCTAGTGTTTTTAACCAATAATGACTTTTATATTAAGTAAGCCCCTTTGATGTTTTGGTACAGAGACTCTTCCGCCAGGCACGTCTTGCCATGGGGTGCATCATACTGCTCTGCACAACCAAACTGCAGTATGTGATCCATACAGTATTTAGTTTTCTGCTGAACCAGTCCAGTGGACTGTACAGTGGATGTGCGGGCATTAAGAGGTCTTCAGGACCACTTGGTGATGCACTGGCATGGCAGTAGGGCTGTCATACCCATAGACTCTTCTCCCCCCCCAATTCCCATCAAAGTAATGCTTTTTGGTTCAAGGAAGAAAATAACGATATCATTGTTCCACCTGGACCTAGTTTTAATTTTGTGTCTCCCACGGAAATTCTCCTGGCATGACTGTCACCAGGAAGTAGCATTTTAAAATCAGGTCTCCTTAATTTTTCCGTCCAAATGAGGTCACTCGGCTTGGAACCAACCTGGATTATCCTGTCAGATCAAGACAGGTGACAACCTAGCCTAAAGGACTGGTGTACAACAAAAGTGAGATTAGCATAAAGGGATATAAGTACGCTTGCAAGGAATATAAGGCCAAAACAACAATGAGAATAATAATAAAAAATTAAAATGTTCGCCTTATTGTTAGCATTGAAAACATTTGAGGCATGCCAGCTTTTCCATCCTACAACAAGAAATACGCTCTCACTTCTGAGTATCTTTTAGTCCAATTACTATGGATTTCAAGCACCTTCACACAGCATTCCAGTGAAAACATGAAACATAACATGCAAATTTGAAGGACAGGTTACCGATCCCAGGCAGCAGTTGAGGCGGGGTGCTGCACTACTTCCTTGTTGCTCTGCTGGTCAACTACCCTGATGGGATGAGGAAACAGCACTGCCTGCTCTCACAGCCACTGGCTCCACTAGTGACATCTCCACAGCCAGGTAATATGAAGAGTGAGCCAGCAGTGGAGCACAGCAGGGCACGCGACGCCAACAGTGCGATGTTGTGCATCTGGCAGTATTTCATGCAGAACGATGAAAGTAGCGCAGGCACAGGGGATAACAGCTAGTAAGGTGAATGTCATTAAGGTTCACATCAGGGGTTCATTTACAGGTGACCAAGGTGTGCCAAACGTCGATCATTTCTGTCACTTCCTCACGTGAGAGCTGCTTCCCTTACCGAAGTGCCCATGAATTACTGTAGAAGAGGAAAGTAGCCGTACAATGGTGTCCTGCCTCAGCTCAGCCTGAACTTGTCTGGTTTTGTGGAATGGTGAACCAACCCGTAGTGCCTCGGGCTGACCTGCTGCAGGGACAGGGCTGGCTTACAAACTGGAAACCAGGCATTTAGGACACTTTATATAATGTGGTCAAGGTTAAGGAGTTATTTGGGATTGGGGTTAATTAGTAGTTATAATATATCTGGCCTCATATCACTCGACCATTTCAGCTGTGCTTTATATAAAAAAATTTTATTCGAAAAAGGATTTTATTTCATTAACACCTTTCTGTTTTATTTCATCATTATACCATAAGTTGTGGTCTGATTGTCTCAGTGTGTGTGTGTGTGTGCATATGTGTGTGTGTGTGTGTGTGTGTGTGTGTGTGTGTGTGTGTGTGTGTGTGTGTGATCAAAATGCAATGAAAGCTTTACATACATTCTGCTGGCAGACTTTGCAAGTGTTCGCCCACAGTCAGGGGAGTAGCCAGAAATTTCAGATGTATATACCAAGTTGACACACTGCTATCCCACCATCCATGCACTGCTACCCCCACTCCCATTCACTGCCCATGACCATCCACCTGACACAAGCATTATTTGCTTTGTAGCATATGCTATAAATATGAATATACCATAAATATTAAATGTAAAGATGTAACACACGTGCTTCCATTCTTATACAGTAAGAAGGCGTTCAGTCACCAGTGTCAGACTAACAGACTGGCTTTTAATTACAGTGTTGCATTGTGACAAGCCTGTGTACCACATCAAGGTAGCCAGTTCCACAAAGGTACACACACACACACACACACACACACACACACACACATATATACACACATACACACACACTATACTAGCCATTCTATCACCAACAAGTGTCAGACTAACAGACTGGCTTGGAATTATACCACCTACTGCAACTATGGGAGCTAATTTCCTCACTGCCATCTCATATATTCTTAGGTGGACATGACATAATAGGATAAATTATTGCAATGGTTACATTATTTAATAATGTAGTGTCGCCACTGCCAACAACCTGGGAAACTTTGAGAAGATCTCTAAAATGGCAATTTGAACCATCAGGGAACATCTTTCAAAGGCATGTCCCAAAGCTAGCACATTAATCCTAGAATACTTGGACATGCTCTCGGGCTTTTAGAGGGGAGTCTATTGCCCAAGCTTTGCTGATGTACCTGACCACAGGTAGTTCACTGCAATCAGCCAGTTTAACCCAAAAAGAATGAAACTAGACATAAGGTGCAAGGCTTCTCAAGGATGTCTTAAAGCTTTCCACTACAATGTACCAAGGGTATGAACTTGCAGTAGCAAACATCCAGAAAACATGGACTTCATACGAGTGTGCATTAGCCAGTTAATTTCACAGGTGAGTGGTTTCATGTGGCAGCACATCACATGATTTTTAAAAACAAATCTAATGTCTGCAAAGTTGATGTCTTTTAATTGTGCTTTAACTTTCAGCTTTAGGTGGTCCGCTATGGACAAAAGTTAATTGCCACATCCCAATAAAAGTTAACACTTGCAATGATATTCAAACAGTTCAAAGTACGTGCATGCAGAATGGCATAAACAGTAACTGGAGACAGTTACTCCTTGAGTTATACCACTGGAAATAAAAAAACACTGGGGAATGTATTTAAAAAGGCGTGGCCCAAAGCTTACACACTAATGGCCACCAGGCTGGGCGTGCTACTGCTGCTCCTCTTTGGGAGTGTTAATTTTATTTAGTTTTATGTGGTTATTTTATTTATTTTATTTCAGTTTGAGTTGTTTTTCTTTTCCATTTATTCATCAGACCCCACCGCCCATTTTGTTTGTTTCGTTCTCCGCATACTACAAGCGTTTTGTGTGTACTGATTGTGCTGACAGTGCTGAATGGGCATCTGACTGTGCTAACAGCACTAACTGGGCTTCTTTTCTGTTAGGCTTGTGAGAAGTTGTCCATGCCATTGCGGCACGGGTGTGTGAAGGTCGAGGTTGTGGAGAATTTTTGCCTGATCCTGGCTGGTCCCTGAGGAGTGCTCAAGTCGAGTCGTGTTTGCAGAGAGTTAGCAGGAAGGACCTCAGAGTGTTGGATTCGTGCTCTCCCTGTCAGTGAGGAGCTGCACGGGCGTGCGGAAGGTGAAGGCTGTGGAAGAACTGAGAGCTTTTTGGGGTCTGTGCTCGATTGGGTGACTTTCCTGCACTTTCTTTGTCCACCCCTTGAATTTTGGGTGGTGATTGTCTATGACTGGTGTAGTACTGCTTCTTCAACTCATCTCCCTGTCCTTTGGTCTTTTGTTGGGAGTTTTCTCTGCTGAGATTTGCCGCCCCACGGTGGGCTTGGTGTTGTTACCCAGCTAGGGAGTCAGCTGCGTTATCTTGCTCCCTTGGACCCTTGGAAACGGCTGCAATTGCGACCTTTCTTAGAGTCTTTTGGTGTGGGCTGCTTTATTTCTCTTGAGAGTACCCGGCATTAAGTAAAGGGGTTTGTTTGCGAAGGAGTTTCTTCTAGCAAAACTGTTTTGTCGACTCAGCCTTTGGATTTGTCTTTTCTTTTGAACTAATTGGGTTTTGGTGGCTCCTGGCTTTGGCTTCATTTAATTCTGGGCCTGTACTGAAGAGACTGCTGACTCCCTCCTGACTTTTTCATGCGGATCATTTCATTTTCTGTTGCCTGGATGATCAGGTGGTGAGAGGACCCTACGTCCATATACTTTATTTATTTATTTTTGCTTTGTTGGATTTTACTGGCAGAGAGAAAGACCATAACTATCCCTCTCCCCGGTTGTGAGAGGACTGGGGGGTATAATTTAATTTTTCATTTTGTGGACTGCAATAATTTTTGTTCTGTTTTGTATTTATTTGTTGTTGTTTGTTATAATTGTTGGTTTACCCTCTCCCCAGTGGTGAGAGGACTGGGGGGGGATTATTTATTGTATTTTGTTGTATTACGTGTTGGGTTTGGGGGGTGAGAGTCCCTAAGCTTTGTTTTGTTATTTATTTGTTTTGTGGGCTATTTTGTGTTTGAGGGGGGTGTCAGGGTCTCAAAATTCAGGCTCTGACTTGATGTTAGCTAACCTGGGAGTTGGGTGGGGCTTTTAAATTGTTTTCTTTTAGGGGGTAGTATTAGTTTGGTATTTGCTTAGCGCAGCAAATATGTGTTGGGAAGGTATAAGGACAGTCAGGTATTATTTCCCCTCCAGGCTCAGGGACCCCCGTCCTTTTTTCTGTCCTCCCCTATCACCAGAGGTGTACAGACAGTGTAGGGCCCTGAGGATTATTAGAAAAAAGGGGAGGACGAGGGTTGGGCCTGGAGCGGGATTGGAAAGGAGTGGCAGATAGGGATAGTGGGGATGAGGAGACACCCTGGGGCGAAATGGGTCCAGGAAACGGGTCCTCCCTGTCTGGTTCCCATACTCAAGGGTTCTGCTGGTAGTCAGCAGGTAGCACGGTCATCCTCGGATGCTCATCCTACTCGGGTGGTGTTATGCAACGCCAGGTCTATTAAAAACAAGACCGCTATTATAGCGGATTTTGTCAGAACATCTGACCTGGTGTGCATCACTGAGACCTGGCTGGATGAGAATGCTGGCCCAGTTTTGGCATCAGCAGTTCCAGCCAGGTACTTGGTGATACACCACCCTAGGATGGATCATAGGAGCGGGGGTGTCCCTATCTGTTTTAGATCGGAACTGGGCCTAGTGGAAGTACCAGTGGGAACTACCAACTCCTTTGAATGTATCATGGGCGAGGGTGTGGGGTGCAGGATTCTTCTCGTTTACCGTCCACCAGGTGACAGGAATGTTTGCCTGCAAGAAGTCGCAGACCTCATTGTCAACCTGACGTTGGGATCCCCCAAATGGTTGGTTCTGGGGGATTTCAATGCCTGGTTTGATGATTTCACTGGGCTTCACACAGGTTATTTCCTCCTCGACCCATATTGGTGGTCATTCATTGGACTTGGTGTTCCTACTGGGGATGGAGATATCTGATTTGGTGGTGGAACCAGTCGGGAGGTCTGACCATCACTCCACTGGGTTCAGTTTTGAGACCACCCCAATAGACCAGCCCCTATGGAGATGGTCCGGTACCACCCTTTGAGGGGTGTTTCTCCAGATGGTCTGATGGCAGTGCTGGACCTATCGGGTTTACCTAGTGATTGCATGGACCCAGGGGACTTGGTACCTGCCTATAATTAGGCAGTAGCAGGGGCCCTGGATTCCATTGCTACGGTTCATGTTCGTCCCCTCACTCTTCACCCTAGGTCTCCTTGGTTTGATGAGACTCTAAGGGAGTTGAGGAGAGTTGGACGAGGATTAGAGAGGCGCTGGAAAAAATTGGGCCTTGATTGTGACAAACTTAATTTGATGGACCATTATGTGGTCTATCAATCAGCAATCTATCGTAAGAAGGCAGAATTCCTTGTCCAGAGAGATTGCTGCTGCACAGAATAGACCAGCTCAGCTTTTCCGGACTGTGGACAGATTGTGCAATCCAAGCTGTCTTCAGCCCAGAAGAGCCTTTTCTCAAGAATGGTGTGAGGGGTTTGCTCAATTCTTTTCAGATAAGGTTGCCACAATCAGGTCCGATATCCACTCAACCCTCCCTAGTGAGAGTTGTGATGGTCGGCAGGAGATGTCGGACACCCGGTTTGTGTGGTCTGACTTCAGCCTTCCCACAATCAGTGACATTGTGATGGTCATCCAATCATTGCGTCCGACCAGCTGTGGTTTGGACTCGGGCCCTACACGTCTCCTAGTGGGCTGTGTGGATAAAATCAGCCCGGTCCTTGCTGAGATAGTCTGGAGGTCTTTGGAGAGGGGAATTTTTCCAAATCCTCTGAAGGAGGCAATGGTTCAGCCCCTTCTTAAGAAGCCCTTCTTGGACCCGGACTGTCTAGCCAACTACAGGCCTGTCTCTAACTTGCCCTTTGTGGGCAAAGTTATTGAGAAGGTGGTCGCGTCGCAGCTGGATGATCATTTGACCAGCCACAATGTCTATGATTCTCTCCAGTCCAGATTTAGGAAGAGACATAGAACTGAGACAGCTCTTGTCTGGGTACTAAATGACCTCCTAATAGCGAGAGATTGAAGGACCTGTTCCATCTTGGTCCTTCTTGATCTCTCTGCAGCATTTGACACCGTGGACCATGCTGTGCTATTGAAGCGTCTGCGGTTTATCTGTGGGCTGTCTGGTACAGTCCTCAGTTAGTTTTGATCTTTCCTCGAGGGTAGGACTCAGAGGGTGGTGTCTGGGATTTTTTCATCATTCCCCCTATCCTATGAGGTGCCACAGAGCCCCATTTTGGCACCCATGTTGTTTGCGGTGTACATGCTGCCGTTGGGAGCGATTATTAGGCAGTACGGTTTGAGTTTTCACTGCTATGCAGATGACACTCAACTGTACATGTCCTTTGTGCCCAGCCAAGATGCTGCCTTTTTGGTCTTTAACAACTGTCTGGCCGAAATCCAGGACTGGATGAATGTGAGTGAGCTGCGGTTGAATCCAGAAAAAACTGAGGTGTTGGTGTGGACCCAGGTCACTGGGAGGTGGGTTTATGGCTTGGGGGTGTTCAGCTAACTACCTCAGACCAGGTGCAGAACCTGGGCGTTGTGTTTGATGACTGTTTGACTCTTAAATCTCAGGTGTCAGCAGTTGTCAAAGCCTCTTTTTACCACCTGAGGAACATCGCCCGGGTGAAGCACCTGGTTCCTCCTGACAATCTTCCTACTCTGGTCCACGCCTTCGTTACCTCCCGTCTTGACTACTGCAATGCCCTTTATCTTGGGCTACTGGGGGTTGATGTTCGCCACTTGCAGCTAGTGCAGAATGTGGCAGCCAGGCTATTGACTGGTTCCTCTAGGTCCAGTCATATAACGCCTGTGCTCCTCGGACTGCATTGGCTGCCAATATGTTGGCAAATTACCTTCAAGGTTGGTTTGCTGACCTATAAGGCCCTACACGATCAGGGACCTGGCTACCTGAAAGATCTCCTTCATCCCTACTGTCCCTCCCACTCTCTCTGATCCACTGACAAGGGATTGTTAGAGATTTCCAGGGTTCGTTTGAAGACCTCTGGGGCCAGATCTTTTAGTTTTATGGCCCCGACCCTGTGGAATTCCCTACCTCATCAGGTACGAGATTGCCCGACTTTCCAAACCTTTAAGGTGGCATTAAAAACTTATCTTTTTAACCTTGCATATAATGATTTTTAATTGTTGTAGGATTGGATTAATTTTAATATTTTTTAGTTATATTGTTTTTATTATGTCATGTACAGGTGCCTTGGTTTTGGAAAGGCACCTTTTATAAATAAAGTTTGACTTGACTTGACTAATACCAGAATAGGGTAAATCAGGGCAAGGTATACTTATACATATCATTTCCCATCATGTTACAAGTAATATTAAAAAAAAATAATAATAAAGAGATGCCACCAATGAGTTTGGTGTTAAGGACTGGAATAACATAGAGTTGGCACATAATCACTTGGCACATATGCACCAAATAAGGGGAAAACACAAGCAATCCATTCCAAGCAAGCAACCCTATTTATAAATCCTACTTCCAAAAGAGGCTGGGAGCTCTGTACAAGACTTATCGGACCAATATAAACACAATACTAAACACGGATTATGTGTTTACCGTCTCAACAGAGAAACATAAAGCCAATGCCTTCATAGATCAAAACAATTTATACAGAAGATGTATTTAAATAAAGGATTATATAAGGACCCGAAAGCTAACAAGAACATGCTTATTGCTGTCATTTAAGTGACACCAAAGCTGCCTTTCTGGTCAGAGACAGGGAAATTCAAAGCAGGGGTGTTTTGATGCTAAAAACTCTCTCTCTACCAGTTTTTAAATTGTAGTTGGAACTTGGGTGCAGCCAAAAAAGAGACTTTGTCTGTGAATTCTGGTAGTATAAGGGAGAATGCTCTGTGAGGAGGTCAGGGAACTATCCGCAGCCTGCAAATCAAGCATTTGGAATTGGAAGAAACTAGTAGGGCCTCATCATAAAATTAAATATATTCTCAATGGGTATGGGCAGTCAATGTAGGATGTAGGTGAAGAAAGAAAAGGATAATACAATGCTGCATTGGTATTCTGTAGATATGGTTTATGTAAACAGTTGTGCCCTCCAGCTGCTGATTAGGCAGGGACTGTACCTGAGAGCCCAAGGAGTACTGCAGTGCAAATACAGTAATGTACTCTGGTGACCCCATGAAGATGTTCAGGAACAACAAAGTAATTTGTGTAATATGGGCAACTATAATGGGAGTGACTCAATGTGATGGAATCAGAATGAGAGAGTCCACCATCCACATGGTAACTGGAAAGTTTCCAGCACCAGCGGCAGGATGTCCACCGCACATGCATAAAAAAAAAATATAACTAAGGTGACTAGTAGTACCTATGCATTGCACACAGACTCAAACAATCTTCAGTCTGCAGCAATAAAATGTTTTACATACCTGGCTCAGCCTCAGTAGTCTTCTGCTGCAGTCTGCACCCTCACCCACTCCGAGTTTGAACTTTGTGTGCCTCACGGTACTAGGCGGTAACTCACCTTGGCTGTAGCTTGGTTCCTGTTTTTTTTAAGCAGCAGTGTGAGTGGAACTGCCTGGAGCACCGGCGGATACTAGTCACTGGTCTGCAATAACAAAAATTTAGCCAGTCGCAACTGTGAACCACGTTGAACACACCAACTGTCTGACTTACTCTCCGGCTATTGATCGACGACTCCCGCTCAACACCGGAGACCCCACACTATTCTTAATTTAACCTTAAATCACTCCGAATGTTGTTTTTGTATTTTCTAGCATGCTAAATAAGACATTTCAACACTGGTTTCCCTTCCCATTTGCTTTCAACAGACAAATTCCTATTCAGTGTCAAAAAAGATAAAAAACTCCACAAAAAAACACTACACATGGGCAGGCCTGGGCAGGGCAGGCTAGTGCTGGACTCTAGAGCCTGCCTCATCAGCACTGCAGTGCCTTGTAGATGGCTAAAAATAAACTCAGGCCTGAGGCCTCCATCCTCAGGCCAAGCAAGAAGGCAAATGGCCCAAATGGGGCCTGGCATGCCTGGTTGGGCGAATGGCCGTGAAGGCGCGAAATGCAGTGCAAACTACGCAATGCCCAAAAAAACATACAACAATTTCCCAGGGCCCAGGCCAAGTCAGAGAGGATGTACTCGAACTGGAGCCACTCAAATTATACTAGTATCACCGACCCAACTCTCCCGAGCCATCACCAGGTCCGTCAACATCCATTACCCAACACACCTACTACACCACCCACCTGGCCACAGTCCCCCAGGTTTTATTTCAGCCAGCTGCCAGGACAAACACAGGACTCAATGACTTATCTCAGAGTCTGAGATTTATACCAAAATAAAAACTGCAATGATGCATCATCCTCCATCTGATCCGAATCATCACCACCTCCAGGCAGAGCCCATCCCACCATAAAAACCATTGACATTTCTCATCACCTCATAATACAAGTTTGCCTCGTGGCAGTGCATATACCTTAGTACAAAGGCCTCAAGCCACATCATGGCCCAACTCCTCCCAACTAACTGACTTACTGAGCCGAGACTATGATTTTTTTTAAGTTCTTCGGCCTCGGGACTTACTTGTAGGAACTTCTCATGCCCTCACCTCAGCTTCACTCAAACAGCACCAGCAGGCTGGTTAGAACAGCAGCAGAGGCTCTCTTGCAGCTCATGTCTCAGCTCAGCTCCTCTGATCCAGCTCTCCCTCCCTCCCAGCTGTGTGTCCTGACTTCTGGTCCTATCAGCGGTCTATTCTCCACTCTTTTGTACTCCCTCATGGCACCGTGTGTCTTGCTTGTGGCCTGCCACTCCAGCCAGGCACTGGAGCCAGCCACCTCAACATCACTCTCTGATTCTTCTCCTTGGCTGTCTTGTTCCTGAGCTTGGTGATGATGTGTGTTCAGGACGGGCCTCTCGGCGGGGAGGAAGAGGAATGATTATCCGATATCTGACCAGCGAATCAGCAACCAAGAAGAAATCCCATCTTGAATTGATGAATTTGATGGCAATGGCAGGTCACTCACAGTGGACTGACCACTCTGACCTTATGAATGTGCACAGCACTATTGCTTTTCTTGATGGCAGGCAAGAAATGGCACTGTAATGGTTTGCAGGTCATGCAGGTGCATGCGCATTGTGACTGTAGTGCTCTGCGATTAGCTGCAAAATGCACTTTGCTGTGGTTACGGCATGCTTTCAGCCAATCGGAAATGGAGTCAGACAATATTAAAAATCTGTACCCCCCCCCCACTCTTCTGTTCGGTCCCAGCCAGGTCCAGCCCAACAGCAAAAAAAAAAATGCAAAAAAACCCCCACAAATGAGCAAACTCAAAATGTCCCGGTCTCTTTGCTCGGGGAAGGGGGGGGAGCCTGCTCCCTGTAATCTACGCCACTACTCAGAAGCACAGCATATAGCACTAATAGCAGGCTCCCTCCACTCAGTGCATGGCGGTGTCTCGACTGAATAAGCCAGGCAAAGGAAAGGAACTTGGTCAGGTCTGGAATCAGATCTGATGACTTCACCTCACTGCCTACTACTCCTTACTGGCTAGTCACTTTCTCTGGGCTGGCTGTGCTGATCCACTCTGTCCTCTCTGTGGCTCCACCCGATCTCTTCCAAACTCCAGTCTCCATCTCCCCGGGCAGTGGCAGTAAACAAACAGTGGAGGTCTGGCAGAAGCAGCGGGCAACAGCAACTCCCAAAAAGTGATTACAGCTCTTTTGGAGATGAAACCTTGCCTTGCCGCTGCCAGTTCATGTCCTTGCTATTTGCTCTTCCTGCTGACTTCTCAAAGGTTCTGCCACATTTGCAGATACGCCTGCATGCAGACTGCAAATGGGTGAAGGAGGAGCTGACACTGCAATGATGGGGCGTTCCCTGATTGCTGCCATAAATATGTTTTGAGTTGGTGGCCCACTTTAAAACTGCTGTCATAGGCTCACTGCTCACTGATTGGTGACGAACAGACAAGCCCAAAAAAACACTGCAGGCATTGGTCACAACACTGACTCACCTCTGGAAACTGCTACTACCACAAGGTGTTTCTTACGCATGTGCACAAGCAAACATAAAAAAATTCAGAAATAAAAAGTTACAACAGACTACTTCTTAAAAAAATGTGTAACATTTTCCTGTCTGTTAGATTTGGGTCCATAATTTCTTTGTGTAAATAATAAGTCATGACAGAGTGTGCATTAAGTAAGTAAGTAATAAGGCACGACAGAGGTGGGATTATGCTATCTTTATCCAGTCCTCTGCTTCCCTGAGAGGCTTCAAAAAGGAACTGAAGTCCTACCCACTGAGTTTGAGTCAATGTTCCTGTTACAAATTATAAGGTATCAATCCTAATGACAGGAACCTGGTTGCATTTAAATCACAATGTGTCACTTAAACAATAATGTATAGCCTGTCTCTGACTCCCTGTTACTGACGATTGTTAGCTATGTGTTACAACCAACTAATAATTTGATTTATCCCTCTGTATAGCCTGTCTCATGTGCTCTGTGACGTGTATAATGTATGTATGTAATGCTTTATGTTATCTGTAATTAACTCTGGGTCATCCCTGAAAAAGGGACCTCTGGTCTCAGTGGGCCTACCCGGTTACCAAAATTAAAAAATTAATAATATACTGAGTGGGAGCTTGGAGTCCTGAGCCTCGCTCTCAAGGTCAGAGGGAATCAGAACCCTGAGGTGGCCGAACACACTGGTTATGCATAAAGTTGCTCATTCTGTGTTTTTAATAGTGTGTAGTATAATGTGAAATGTGTGCATTGTGTTTTTTTTTCTCTCTTTCATAATGAAACTGACTTGTGCAGTCTCTAGAGGTTCTAGAATGCTGTTATACCACAGAAGGGAACAATCACATTCCATGACCTTTGAACTGTGGTACAACAGCATTTTGAAAAGGATGGATTTCTGTATAGAACAATGCTCTATTATACATTACATCATAATCCCCCTGAAGGCATTGCCTTCTTTTTTTTTTGCCTTCTTTTTTTAGCAGTGTAGTAGTGTTTTTTATTTAGTGTGGTATGCTTAAATGGCTGCAGTCACTTGACCTCATTCAGCTGCACTGCTGGGCAGTTGAAATTCAAGCAGATGGAGAGTTTGACCTGTCCTTAATTTCTAGGTATGTTTTATTAGCTTTTAGAGCAACGCTTGTAGAAGTTTTTCTGATGGTTTAGTGGTGTATGTATTCATGTTTCTATTGTTATGTAAAATCATAGTTTTGAAACAGATTTTGTATTTTTATTGGGTGTTTAAAATGTTTTTCTTGTAAGAGCAGCACTGAGGTTCCTGGGGTTTGAATTTGTGAGTAGGAAGTACTGTATGTTTTTTCAAAGTTTTGGGATGAATTTCCTTACAGTTTGTGACTTTGAGCAATGCTGCTGCTGGGGTGGGGGGTTAAGTTTTCATGATTTGTTTTGATGTTACTGTGTTGTTTGATTTGAATTGTGATCTTTTTGACCCTGAGGATATGTACTTTCGTATACACTGACCTTCCTGACCCTGACTGGTTGTGCTCTCAATTTATGCACACCTGTCATGTCTTCTGAGCAGAAGTAGATGCTAGGTTACAAAAAACATTTTAAATCCTCTCTATGTAAAAAGTTAAAAATAAAACACTTATTACGGAGTTTTTCAATTTTTTTTTCTTATTTTACATTCTTATTATACACTGATGTGAGGCTAGCCAGACTTAGCCTAATGCCCATCCTCGACCCAATAATATTACTTTCTACTTCTTAAACCTAACATCCTCAGGGACACTGCTGGCAAGGGCTCCAGTACATGCATGTACAAGTGTGACTGCACACCATAGCCAGGCTGTGGCCCCCCGCACATTGCTTTCCAGGTGCACTAGCCAGTGAGTAGTCACCCAGGTGGCAGTGTGGCAACAGAGAACGCAATCATTCCTCTCCGGGAAAAGGAAAGCATTTACTGGCATGCTCAATCCCCCCAGCCAATATTATACTGTATTTTTCAAAGTCTTCCCAGAGATGTGACAGGCTTTTAAATTTATTGCGATGGGACAGCCCCACCAGTGATGCCTTATATTAAACACATTTCCAGCTTAAATGTCCTTTTAAATTACTTGTGTCATTGCTTGGCATCTCTGCAGGAATGTGAACAAGTACTGGGAATGCCATAATAAATCTAGACAGGGCTCAAGACCAACTGGGGGGCTCCTGTCTTCTACCCATGTAAAGGCACTCTTATTCTGTAAGAAGTATCTCATGTACAGGTGCCCTGGAAATGGGCACAATCTCAGAAGGTTTTTAAATTGTAATAAATGTACTTGATCAACTTCAATCAGTAAAATATAGTTGACCCAATGGCGTGGAGAGCTGAGGTGCCATGCACCTCACCTCCTGCCACGCTGGAGACCTGGGTTTGGAAACGGATGCAAGTCACTCAGATGCTGGCCGGGTAAGGGAGGACTGGGCATCCATAGGACTACTCTCTTCTCTCCGAGGGGGGGGCAGAGGTTGCTATGGCTTGCTGTTTGACTGCCACTTAGTGGCAGCTGGATGGCAGCACTTGTGACATCACTGGGAGAGGGATGGGATCCCCATGCTTAGGGTGCCGGGGGCATCTCCAAAGAGGCGGAGCTTGCACATTGCACCCATTGGGACACAACTGGTTGAAAAACTACCTCGGCTGTAGGATGATGGTTGACCCCTTGCAGGTCACGCACCAGTGACCAGCCCCCCCACCACAGTCCTGTCACAGAGGAGGACGGCAGAAAGGAAAGTCTCAGAGATACCAGGTGACAGGGCTGTGGGGTTGGTAGCCAGAGGTCACCTCCAGAGATAAACAAATGATGGAAAAAAAAAATATTGTATTAAAGGAAAACAGTACATAACACAAAGCTGCTGCAGAAATGCCCAATTAAGGCTTTTAATAATGACAGAAATGTTTTAAATACCTCTTACATTTTGTATTTTATATCAGAAGAACTGCACCCTCTGTCCTTCCAGCAGACTCACACATGGCCATCTTGCAGACACCAGGCAACTTCCAGCAGGTGGGTTATGCTAATGAGTACTACCAACTAATGGCATAGTTTAATTTACATAACCCATGCACTGGAAACTGTCTGGTTTGTGCAAAGACCACAAGCGAGAGTCTGCTGAAGGGTGTCGGCTGATTCTTTCTAATAAAATACAAAGATTCAAATATTTCTGTCATTCCTAGGATTTACCCATGCCACAGCGACAGTTAGCATGGAGACATCCCTGACAGCGACAGCGACAGCTGCAGTGCCAACTGTCGGAATTGTAGTGTCGGGGATGCCTCCGTGCATCCATCAGGGGGCTGCGCCTCCCAAACCCCCCCATGTGGGTGGCTCCACCCTCCACACCCCCCAGTTTCTATGATTCTAACTCCTAGTCAGAGTTGGACTGGGGGGGGGTAAACACCCAGTGAAGCAGTCCCAATTGCCAAACAGACCACCACAGCGACAGGCAGATTTTGTCCTATTCCTATCACTATGGTGGTCTTCGCAATCTGGGAGTTGCTGCGGCAACGGTATACCATTCCTAAAATCCATAATTGGGCATTTCTATGGCAGCTACTGCATGTACTGTTTTATGTGCTGTTTTCCTTTAGTACAGTTGGAGAGACCACTCTTGTGGCTGTAAGAGTGGTCTCTCATACATTCTTATTGGGTCAGAACTGCTCACTTTCAGTTTGTGGTTCGCATTCCATAAGAAGTAGAGCTATACAGGATTTTCAAATCCTACTTCTGACAGAATTCCGCAGACTTGCCGGCCCACCAGCATAGCAGTAGTGCTACTGCTCATGATGCCAACAACGTGGGTTCAGGAAGGAACCCGGGTTGTTAGAGGGCCAACTGGGGGAAGGTTGGCTGAGCATCCGAGGGATGCTTACCACCTCTGGGGAGGGAGAGTGGATGGACTCCAGTGCAGCACTGCCACCAGGGTGACCACAGGTGGAAGTGCAATCCAGAATCATGAATCTGGGGAGGGGACTTCGGCGGCATTACACTCAGGTGTCAGCAAGGCCTTCCAATGTTGGGGGAGACAGAAAAGGAAAAATCCTCCACTGCGCTAAAGGCCATCTGCCACTCGTCGCAGGCTCCACATCACAGACTGGGCTCTCCACCTTGCCTTCTGAATACCCAAACTCCACTGGGGTTTACATGGCAAGGCTCCCAACTGCCCTTCCCTTGGGGGGGGTCACCCGTAGGGGAACTCGTGAGGTGCAGGTATGCCCCTGAGATGGTGGGTGATGGGGCCGGGAGGGTGGCTGGACTGATGGGGTCAGTGGAGAGGCAGGAGGAAAATGCATTCTAAATTAACAGGAAAAAAAAAAAGAATTCTGCAGACTTTTGGAAACTGACTAATTCCACTGAATTCCATTGGAAGCGGCATGCCAACATTTTGAAAGGTGTTGGCCCTTTTTATTGAAACTGCAAATTTGTAATTGGCGGTTCACATAAATATTGGATTAGTGTTCCACAGTGTACATAAACTGCGGATTTGTTTTCCATAAACCTTATGTAAACTGCAGAAAATTAGTCTGCAGTTTAAGTGAAAACACTTTCAGAATTACATATAATTTATTGATAAATTCCAACTGGAATTACCATCCTTCCTGACTTCCAACAATACAATTCCACATTCTGCACAGCTCTACTGACAACGCATGTGAAACCACTCTTACAGCTGTATGACTGGTCTCTCTGACTATATGAACATGTAAAAGGGACTATAGGAAGGAAAAAAACTATCACTTTGCCAAATGTTCTGATTTAATATTTTATAGTATATGCTTAGTGTCTGTTATACATGGAATTCGATGACAGCTGAAATGCTGTTGTACCATTGATCTGACATCACACTGCAGTTGTACCATGGATCTGATGCCAGATCAGTGGTACAACAGCAAGCTGTCGCCAGCAGCGCAAGTCGCAGTTCAAAATACAAATGTTCAATTGTCACCAAGGGCAAATGTCACAATGAGCAGAACTGTTTCTTGTTACTGCCAGCTGTGTTTGCATTGCAGCTTTCCATTAGTGACTTTTGTCTCATTTCGTTTGTTGCTTGACTTGGAACCGAATCTTGCTGCCTGATGCCAAAACCTTCCTGGCTCTCTCAAAATTTGTAAGAACCTCTTTTTTTTCTTATTTAACGTGTTGCAGAACAGATACTAATCACATACTACAACAAATGGTGGATGGCCAGCCATGTGCAACAAGCTCTGGTCTCCATCTTGGGCTCCTGATGAAATCGGAGACCAATCGAGCTGTGCTCTCATAGTCATTGATATTATCCGGAACCTTCGATGGACTTCTGAGCTTGTTATACATGGCTGTCCATCCACTACTCTATTTGTAGTTATGACTGTAGACTGTTTTGCCCCAAAAGCTAAATTTTAAAGCCATTAAAATTCTTTGTCTTCTTTGAATCTATATCTCAGCTATTAGATTGTGCCTAGCCTTGCCGGGTTGAGAGAGCTGGGTTTTGAGTGCAAACTTTCCAATTCAAAATTTGCTAGCAGTAGCACCCAATAGGGCAGGAAGTACTGGGCTATACCAGAACACCCAGCGGCGCAATAATGCCCAATGCCACAGGTGGAGGGCCTTATAGCACCTGGAAGGTCCATTAGCATCCATACTACCTACCCTGAAGGGCATTACTGTGCCTAGAAAATGGAGGTCTGTGTTGTATTTTGAATAAAACATTTCAAAATGTTTAAAGAAAACATAAAAATATATATATAAGCATAAAAGAGCATTATACTTACAGTAGTTCCTCCACTGCCGCAATTGCCAGCATAGGGCACTGGTATGTGTTTCTGTGAATGCCATTGCAATGTGAGTACCGTGCCCCTCTAAATTTCATTTTGTTCATTCTCCTCCCACCACCCACTACCGCTGCATTAGCAATATGGGCTTTTTTCATTCCTGTTTTCAATTCGTGTCTAGGAGCTGTTTTGGTTGTGATCAGACAGGAACACAGTGAAAGCGTGACCAACGTTAGCAATTGCAGTCAGGAAGTGTGGTCCAGGATGCAGAAAATAGTAAAAGAAACAGTGCTGAGATCACAAGTGTCAAGGAGCTGGGGCTACAGCTGGGGGGACACACTGCCCACTGGGGGGTGACAATAATGAAGGGTGAGCTACTAAGCGGGGAGAAAAAATGGTGGCAGTTTTGTTTTAAAAACTCTTTTTTGTCACATGGATATCCTATATGAAAAGGCAGGCTGTGGTGGCACTTGTTATTTCCCGGTCTCCCTCGGCACATAAATGTACCCCTTGGAAAGGGTTTAGCCAATCAGAGGTCGAGAAATTTTCTGCCCATTTTCTAAAAGATGTGAAAACAGCAGCAGAGCAGGAATGCACGGGGCAGTTAGTGCGGTTCAACAGTGCAAACCGTGCTTGGGGAGTCGGGCAGCATTTTCAAGCTCTGAGAAAGCATCACCCCTGAGTCCTGGTGCTGCTTGCAACATAGTGTGCTGCAAAACGGATGGTATAATTAAACACTTGCAACACAGTGGGCAGGATTTTCAATCCTCCAGGAATGCCGCCGCCCCTGGTTTGCTGAACATATGGTGCACAGGGCTTGCAGCATTCTGCTGGCCATCGAATGGGATTTTCTAACCCGTGGGCGAATTGCCACAAGTTAGACCACCTTTTTGTGGTCTAGCTTGCACTAATCCCGAGGACCTTTTTTTAATGGAGCTTACGCCAGATATTTGGTGCAAGCTGCCACAAATCACAGAAACTGTCGCAACTGCACCCGAGATTGTAAAATTTGCTGCAGTTGCGCCGAAGGGGGTTTTAGCACACTGCCAAAACCTAAGTGTCATTGTACAGGGCTTGATGCAAATCCTGCACCACATTTTGAAACTCCACCCCATTGCCTGCCTGCTTAGGCCACGTTTGAATATTTCACCATAGTGCACAGTGCTAACACAGCACAGTAGCTTCATGCCCATTGCTCCCTATTCCCCACTGGCCAGTGCAGGCATCCCGCAGCCATGGTCATCCATGGGCATACATGCACAGAGCTACACCTAGGGCAATGCAAACGCCATAGCGCAGGTGCATTATGGTGATCCACTCAGAAGTAGCTATGCAGACTGGCACCATCTGCAGTGCAGGCACTCACAAATTATCATCCAATAGGCATCTCATTATCCCAGCTTGGATCCTCATAGGTTCAGATCTTATTGTGTACTGCACTGCCGGATGTGGAAAGCTTCCTTCCCCAGTCACCAGAGCAGGTTCTTAATTTACAGGTACTGTGCAGCATAATGGCCACCAAAATATCAAATAACTACATCTATAGATGGTGGACCTCATGTGCATTATCTGTCAGTGTGCCTCTGTTGTGTTTGGTGGGGAGATTGGGTATCCACGAGCCACACTGTGTGACACTGGTCTCTGTCCTTCAGGAACTGTTTTCAGCATGTGCAGGGCAATAGTAGGACCAGCTTAAGTGTCCAGCGCTTATTTGCACCCTTCTTGGGCTGCAGAGGCGCAGTGGATGTGATGTGCTAGTCCTTGCAGGTCATAGTGCGCTGTGATTGGGTGTGTTGCACTCTGTTAAAGAAGAACTACGTTGAATCTGAAAGTCATATCTTTTTAGAAGCCGATACTTTTAAATACTGATTCCACACTCAGCACAAGGGTGTAAATCAGAAACACCCACTGAGGTTACTAATAGGCCAGTATAGATGGAATAATAATAGAATTGGGACCACTATTTAAAAACAAAAACAACTTCTATTGGGAAAAATAACTTACAGGTTCAGTGCAGCTCTCTTTTAAAACATGCCTTTTGAAAGTGGTAATTTGCATGTTACACCCATCTGTGTTATGTGCACTGTAGGATCTGAATATGGTGCTGTGGTCTGTATTCAGGTCCTCTCTCATTTCCATATGCACACTGTACGGAGTTGTGGTGCCGTGCAAAGGGATATGTGCCATGCAATGGGGGCCTCCAGATACACTGCTTGCCTTGCCATGTCCGGGTTTGGCACACAAAGCATCCTTAGCTTACCACAGTGTCTCTTTTCTCTGTGCTAAGTATTCAAATATGCTCCCCTTTGTCCTAACAATGTGTTTCTGTCTCTTGTTTTTTCCCCGATTACACAATAAAACTTTTTTTAGCAAATCTCTTATCATCCTTTGAGTATTTTTACTCACTTTTGTTACTAGTAGGGAGCGAGTGCACCTTTTGTTGCAATTATTATAAGATGTAAAAACAGTAGGATTTTACGTAGACCTGACCAGTGAACCTAAACTCTTGTAATTTTTTTTCATATCTGTTAAAAGATGACCAGCACATAAAAATAAAAATCAATTATTTATTATTTACTCCAAAAATTGGCTATTCAGTTGATCTTTAATCAAGTTTTCTTCATTTTAGATGTTGTTTTTTTTACTGGGTATGTAAGCCGGGCTCCATGTGTCAGCGGGCCACTACCCCTGTATAGTGCCCACAATACAGGTTGGCGGCCTTGGTTCTTTTTCCGATGGTAAAAGGGGTTAATTACTAAAGAAAAGTTCAACAACACAGTGCCTCCACCCAGAGTAAAGTATAAGTGGGTCTGATACGCTGATGATAAGCTAGTACAACCCTTTGGGATGCTGCACCAACCCACTGCCCCAACCAGTGACCCCATACATGGATTAACACACAAAAATTCCATTTGCATAAAGTTGTCCAATTGTTGGCAGTAGCTTATAATATGCTCACACTGGCTACACTTACCAGTGGGATTCTGGATATTGCTGATACCTACAGCTTCGTGCAGGAATAGTTAGTAGCAACAGTAAAGCACCACGCAGTTATACACAGGAAATTAGCACTCTGTGATAATACGCTCATGGACAGTGTTAACATTAACAATAATCTCATTTATTAGGGGGATAAACAGTGAGGTAAAGGGGTGCAAATTAAAGGCAGGGTAATTGCATAGGCTTTGGCTGGCAACAAACATTTCATTTGTTTTATGATGTTTTTATGTTGTCATTCTATTTTAATGCGCCTTGATTTTAGAAAGGCGCAAAAGAAATAAAACGTATAATTATTATTATTATTAAGGCAGAAATTAATATTCCAAATTGACAGTCCCAGTTATCTTCACTGGGTACCCAGACTAAACTGTTGCAGGCCTGGTGTGTTGCAGCTGGTTGGCTGGCATTGGTGCACATAAACAACAAATTTGAATTAACTCTTTAACCATGCAGAAGTGATTGAATCTTAAAGAACAAATAGCTTGATTCTTTGGCAAACTGATATTTATACTCCCAGGCCCGATGGCCTGCAAAACACTTTAACAGCACCTTGGCAGAAGCAACTTGAAACAAATAAATATTAGCTAGCCCTGAAATTACTCACGACTCTGTAGCTTTTCAAACTCTGAATGGTAGCCACGATGGGTGGCTCCCTAGGGCAGTCTCGAACCTCTGGATCTCAGTTTCAGGCTGCAGACTTTTGGCTTCTGGAGTAAAGAGCAGCAGAAAGGACCAGGGCTTGCACAACTCACCCCCACATTTAGGCATAACCCCCAAGGTGGCAGCAAACTGTTGCATTATTAGCTGGCTCTTCATGCTGGTTCAGATGCAGCTTTGCCTCAGGATACAGTCTCTCTCTGATACTTTAGATCAACAAGCGAGATACAGTCTCTGCACAAACAGGCTTTAACAAACTCACTCTGGACACTTTGCATAGGTGGTACGTTTCTGGCAGGTGTAGCTCTGAGCAAACAGATATCTGCTTGAAGAACCACTTGTAGCAGGCTTGGTTCCCAATTTCAGCTCTGGCAGCTTGACTCAGGATTCACACTTCTGCTCTGGCTGTACCAAACAGTCTCTGACGCAGTTCAGGCAAGACACCAAAACTGGCTCAAACAGAAAAGCTCCCTCTCTCACTCAAAAGCTTCAGCAATTGCTGCAGATACTGGAGTTCAAGCAGACCACACTGGGCTAGGTTCTGTGGAAACCAAGACAGGCCTCCCTACTTTCTTGCAGAACACACAGTTCAAACCTCTTCACATACCTCTCAACTGTACCACATTACGAGGAACGTTCCTCATTTTACTTCAGAAAAAGCTCTCTGTTCCACATTGTGAGGACTTGTTCCATATTCAAAGTCAACATTTTGAAGCATAACTCCATAGTAAATGATGCAAAAAAAATATATTATTCAATTAGTAACAGACTTTCTGAATATAAATGAAACATTTTAACAGTGTTTTGAGCTTCTTAGGTAAAGATTTGATTAAGTGTTCCACATTTTGCCCATTTGTTCCACATTTTAACAGGCAATGTTCCACATTTGGGGGACAAAAGGTTGAGAGGTATGCCTCTTCACTCTCTAAAAGCTCCCTCAGAACTGCACTGTTCAACCATCCCTCTCTAACTGAAGAAAGCACAATATTGTAATCCGATTAAAACTGAGGCTGTCGATCACCATTCTGGCTCTGCGATTGGCCACTCAGAGGGCGCGCCAAACACACAGTTCTCTAATTCTCCCAGAGGCCATAGCTAAAGGACTCCTCAGGACCCTTTGAGTTCTGATTGTCTGAAAATGAAAAGTCAAAGTGGCAAGATTGCTGCCGAAGGGCAAACAACTAGCACTCCAACTTTAAAATTAATTTTTATAGTCCACAGTTTAGTTTTAAATTTAAACACTTACAGAATTCAGTACTGCTCCCTCTGCACTATAGCCCAGTGCAAGAGTGGAGTTAAGAGACACATTCCCTGGCCAGTCGCAAGCCCGGAAGCACTCGGATCCAGCACAGGCGATGGACACCATATACAGATACTGAACTCTTAAAGCTATAGTGCAACAGTGCCAGCTCGCACATTCATGATGCATCTATTGACACAGCAATCTTATACATGGATTCAAACCCTTAAACTGGATACTAGCTCAGGTTCAAAAGAGGTAGAACACAGGGCTGGAGCATGACCAGATGGCGGGCAACCAAGGTGTCCAGGGAGACAACATAAGGTAAGCACCACCACTTCGGGGGGGAGGTTGCAAGTATTTTTCAAATGTAGTGGATCTACACCTATGAAAAGGCAGGAAACCACATTCTACTCTGTCACCAGTAAGCGACTGCACATGACGTCACTATCAACATACAAACAGCTCTCTATCATCTGCTGCCTTCTACAGGTAAAAAAATCTAAATGTTTCATGGACTTTTATACCCACTTTTCAAGTTTGTATGTGAAGAACATAGTATTTTACATTTTGAAAGAAATTAAAAAGAATAATAAAATAAATGGAGTTTTTGGGAAGAAAATAATGCAAAAAGCAAGACCCTTTCAGTTTTCTTTGCTTGTCACCTTTAAAAGGTTAGCTGTGTTATTAAGGCATTCACTGTACACGGGATTTTCCTACCACTGTATTTTCAGTGAGGTCCTCTCATCTGAACAGAATAACTTATAAAAGAAAAACTCTGTTGTTATACAGTGTGCCCTATATGTGTGGAACAGGGCAATAATGAAATGCTGCATGTGTCAGTTCGGCTCCAGTAAAGAGCAAAATCCACTTTGTGCTCTGGAGCTTACTTGACAACAAAAGAAGTTAAAAATACCTTTTAATCTTGTCGGTCAGATTTGCTGGTTTTTGAAGACACATAAAGAATATAAAATAACCAGTCCATGAGACAAGCAGTGAAAAATGAATCAGCAGCAGTGGACAGGTGGGGAGGATTGATAAAAGATGGGGGGACTGAGCTATGGGGAACATCCAGATAGGGCCCTTGTCTACTGGAAGAAAGGAGGAATAAACACAGGGGTCTTGACTGACTAGAGAGGAAAGAGGTTTCCCCACCTGTCAAGGAAAACCAAAGATATGGAAGCAGTGAAGATGAATCACACAATTTGTAGGCTATGTGCTAAAAAGGTTTGCTTCTTAGAGGGGTGGGAGTAACAGTCCTAGCAGAACTTACAGACGGTCTTATTCTGGGAGCCAGCAGCTGTATCACACTAAAGCATACTTGTCAATCTCCTGCTTTGCAAATCTAGGACAGGGCTTAGAAAAATCAGGGATAAATTACCAAAATCAGTGGCTCCTCTTGCCATCTTACAAATTTGAAATATCAGCTCAGGAAGCCTACTATATTATATGGATTGATGTGAAAAGCTTTTTCTTAATGAGGCAGTAGAGCTGCAATCTGGAGAACTGGCTTTGAATCCCACAGCCTCCAGCTGCATACTATGCGACTGTGAGCAAGTCACTTAACTTCCCTGTGCTCCCAGGACACACCTGGAAACAAATCTCAGCTGAGTGTGCCTTTCCTGGCCAAAACTTGTTAAATAAAGAAAAACAAATAAAATGAGAACTAAACTGTAACACTGATGTCTGGCAGTATTTTGTGTTTCAAATCATTTCTCTCCAGTAACAAAAATGCCAAATTTAGGATGGACAAGAACTGTCTGAGGCTAAATCTGGGACATCCCTGAACATCAATGACAGCTAAGAAACATTAGCTAAGGTCTGTGTTTGGTATGAGAAAAGGGAGGTGGTGCCAAGCAGCTCCTTCTAGTGGGGAAACTTGCAAACTACAAAGCAATGCTGAGTAATTATAACAGCAGAGAGACTGCTAGTCATCTATGGGACAGCAGTACAGTAAACCCTGTTTAACCGAACATCTTGGGAGAACATGATAAATGTTTGGGTAAATGGGGGGTTGGATAAACGAGGCTTCAATGCATTTCAGTTGCTTACTTGGTTACTTGTCCATCCTCATGACAGCATAGTATATCCCACTCGGCTTACTTGCTTGGGGGGGTTCTATAAACACTCAGGGCAGGATTCACAAAACTCTTGAAATTCCCGCAGCTGCGGGAGAAACCCGGCGCAAGTGGGTTGCCACTTGCAGATCTGCAGGTTTCCACAGTTTCACCATAGCTGTGGGTATTCACAAAGATAGAGCTGGGTTATGACTGGCTCCACGATTTATGGTAGCTTGTGCGTGGTGTTTCCGGGGAAATCTCCACAGCTGCGGATGACTGTTACGGTCGGTGGAACCAGCCATAACATTTTCCACAACTGCTGAGGCTGTGCATAGCAATCTCCACAGCTGCAGAGATTTTGGGCCGCAACTGGAGTTACGATGTGGGACTTAGTCCCAAAAACTTTTGTGAATCCACCCCTTACACTCTATCTGCTCTATCCACAATAAGGCAGCTGTATCACATCTGAGATTATCTCGTGGCTGTTCATATGTGGCTTTTTGTGTGCTACAACAAGTTTCCATTCTGCAGCTGTGCTGTGGCATTCAGACTTCATGGTTTTCGTGTTAGCTGCAGTACAGTCTGGACAATCAAGCAGCATGACAGATGGGTTTTAATTTACAGTATTGTACTACTGTATGTCTCAGTACTGGCTGATCACTTGGTACTTGGTAAAATCTGGACGGAATTAGGAAAAGGCCCATCGAGTCTGTCCCCCACTCTCAGTGGGCAAGTCTTAATAATACTCACCAATAATACCATGGCACACAAAAACCCTCAAAAAAGAGCAGTCTGAATTCTGTGAGCTACAAAAAATGCAAATTTTATTGAAGTGCAACATGTGCTCCAAGGCTTATTTAGCTCCAAAACAATAACTGGTGTGTGCAGCAGAAACCAATTGCCACATCGCCCCAGCACTTCGACTTCCACAAGTCTTCCTCAGGGGAAATCTTACTTCCTGTAACCAAGGGCCACATACTAAGAGTTGTATTATAAAAATTAAAAAACACAGAAGTGTGAAGAACTCACAGGTTCATACACCTCATGGATGTGGTGACACCCTTGAGGTACTCATGCTCTGCTCTCATTTATTTATCTTTTTCTTTGGTTTTTGGCAACCGGGTAAGTGCACTAGACATAGAATATGCCTATTTTCAGGTGCAACTCAGGAGAGTACAAGTCAAAACAATCATGACACATGGTACAGATAACATTAAAGAATACAATGTGTAAAGTAAACTAGTAACAGCTACAAAAGTAGTTGAGTGAGTAAATGCAATGTAGCAAGGGGAAAATCACACATGATATTATGAAAATGTAAGGGGTAAAGCAATTGCAAATACAAACTGTAAAAAAGAAAAAACAGAAACAATGTAATTACTAATGCTGTCACAGCATTCACTAGATGTGTGAACCAGCTGGTTCTCCATGCTTTGGTGTTAGTTATTCTCTATGAATCTCATGTTTTTCTTAGTGACAAACTCCATTTAACAACAAAAGCTTTCCTAACAGGAACCTCCCCTTGTGTCTCAGTGCTTCATGAAATGGCTCTTGCCGTGCCCATGGGTGCTACCATGACTAAAACATTTGGGGGGAGACATAGATCTACTGAACCTTTAATGCCAGTGCTAATGTTATTGGCCATTTTGCAGAGCATAAAAAGTTGACAGGGACTGGACCCCTTCATTCCCCCAATTGGTTATGCCCATGGCCATGACATTGGAAGGACAACCAGTAGGAGGAGGAGGAGGATTAAACGTACTAGAGGACACTGCCTTCTTCTGGGGAGGGAGGGAGGGAGGAGGGTCACATACCCTGTGGCTATACTGCAGCCTGTGTGACCACAGGTGGCACTGCAACTGGAGGGGCAGAGAAAGCAGGGATACTGGCAGTCTCCATGTACTGAGACGTAAATTGCATGCACATGCTCACTGAGGAGCATACGCCTTCAACATCCCATGGGGATGGGAGGAACAAAGAAAAAATGCCTTGTCCTGTGTCCTGTGCATCATGCTGGCCTCACAATATGAGGGTTATCGGAAAACCACATGCAAAAATTATAAAAATACATGTTGTGCATTTCTTTTTTTGCTTCTCTGATTGTTCCTGGCATTCTGTTCTCTGTTTCTATGCCAAGTTTTTTTTTTTTTACTTTTCTCTGCCAGTTTTATGGTCCCTGGGGGTAGCCATGCAAGCTTCTTTTATTGCCTTTGATCTGCTGGAATTTTCCCAGAATGCTGCTGTCAATTAGATCTATGAAGAGCCCAGGATGCTAGTTATAATCTAGTTAGAACATCCCTCTGCAGTGGCTTGTGAAAGCTAACCACTCTGATAAAGTGTTCGCCCTCCCTCCCCAGCCAAAGACAGATTTCTCTAATTGGCAACTGTTGTTATTATGGATGTGTGGTAATTTTCTTTGTAAAGTGCTGTCACTGGGTGATAATTTGTATTTATTTATTTATTTAGTTTTTGTTGACTGGGTAAGTGCACTAGACAAATCCTGCCTATTTTCAGGCATGACCCGGGGGAGAGGGATACAGATGAATGGCAACCGACCTTGAACCAGATTAAGCTGTTGGTGGTATTTTCATCGAATGAGGGAAATTTGGCCAGGACACCAGGGAAATTCCCTTACTCTTTTCGATAAGTGCCATGGAATCTTTAACATCCACCTGAACTACCACCAATCCAGGCAGATGGGACCTCGGTTTAATGTTTCATCCCATAAAACTGATACACTGTTGAAGGTCTGGTAGTACCCCGCGGGCTCTTAGCAGGTCTAATTGACATAATTCCCAGAGACATTCTGGGAAAATTCCAACAGATCAAAGCCAATAAAAGAAGACTGCTTGGCAACTGCCAGGGGACATAAAACTGGCAGGGAGGCTTGCCCAATGGCACAGAGGGCTCTCACCATGCAAGCGACCTGAGTTTGGGAATGTGCTCAGGCCGCAGGGGGTTGGCGGGGAGGGAGAGGGCTGGGAAAAAGAGCCAGTGGCCGCCTGGCAGTTTTCCTCTCCTGGATTGGGGGGTGGTGTGTCATCCTGGCTCTTGGCTGCCACCAGGTGGAGGCCTGGTGGTAGTGCCAAGCTTACGGAGGCAGACTCTAGTCGCTGGGGGTGGAAGGAACCGCAGTTCTGGAACACATGCATGCCTCAATGTCCATGCATCCTCCATGCTGGTGTGGGTCCAGGAAATGGGAGAAAATGGAAAATTATCTGCCTAGGCTCCATGACATCCCACCTGCCAACACCCTGCTCTGCCATGCTGCCTGGCCAAGCCCAGCAACTGGATGTGGGTATCTTGGTGGGGGAAGGACAGCCCTCCCCCGCCTGGCCCTCCCATGGGGTGGCAATCTGTGTGGGTCTAAGTGCCCCGGTCAGGTTGGGGCAGGAAGTCGAGCAGGGGGCGGCAGGGATGGGACTGATGAGCTCACCTGGACTGAGAGTGGAGAAAAAGCTTGATGGGAAAAAAAACTGGCAGGAAAAAGTAAAAAAACAAACAAATAAACCAACCAATAAATAACTCGCACAGGGAACAGAATGCCAGGAACAATCAGAGAAACAAAAACCCAATGCACAACATGTGGTTTTATCATTTTTGCACATCGTTTTCCTTTAAATTGAACAGAAGCCCAGAGGAACTCAGTTCCACCACCCTCTTAAAACAAGGTGATGACAAACAGAATACAAAAAACCCTGACTTTACTGCCTGTACACATTTTATGTATCCTGTGCTTTTGCATTGAAATTACGCTGATCTACCTTTTGGGGTGAGATCACTAGGGCACTTGGAGATAAATTTCCAGTGCAGATGCTATTAGAGTGGCCTATAATGATTTTGGGGCACCCCCCCAAAGAGATACAAGATATGGACTCATTGTATCTCTGGGCCATATTAATAACAGCGGCACACAAGGCCATCACAAAGAGATGGCTAAGCCCTAACCCCCCCCCACTAGACAAGCGTGGATAAAGACAGTAGCCACCATATCAGAGCTGGAGTAGCTCACTTATAAAATCAACAATAGAACTACCATTTACTTGAGAAGGTGGACTAGATGGGAGATCTGATGATCCTCCAATGAGATAGGATCTGAATGACCAATATTTAATCCTAGGACAGAAAAGGAGAGAACTGCTACTAAAGGAGGAGGAGCTTTTGAAGGGGCGGGGAGACTGAAACTGAAACAGGAGGGGCGGGCAGTGATCCAACCTATGTTTAAAGGAGATGGTGATGAAATTGCTTGAGATCAAAAATTAAGGAAGTTTTTGCTGCTATGGATAATAATAATATAGTAACTACTGATTTATTGAGATGATCGAGACAAACTGTACAGAATAATGGAAGAGGTATTTCTTAACATGAGATATGAATGGATTTTAACTGAATGTACAAATATGATGTACCTGCTTGACGTTAATAAACTTGAATTAAAAAAAAAGAAATTACACTGATCTTCTATCATATAAATACAAATGACTGTCCCTCTTATGCTATGCTGACAGTTTGTTCGCACCAGAATGGCAGATACTTATAGTGTTCAAAGCTGGCTCTCAGAAATATAGAAGAATCCATTCTTATCCCCCCCCAACAGTTATTTCACAGACAAAACTCTTCGCAGTTGCAGTTAATGGCTTCTTTCCTTCACATTGCCCCGTGATATTTAACAGGGGAGGACAATTAATAATTCTGGTTTTGCGTGGCTGCCTCTTGGGCCCTGTGCTCTCATGAGTGGTTAAGAACTGTTATTATTCTTGCCAGTAACTGTTATGTCTGTCTCAGTGGGTGTGGTCATATGCAGCTGGGGTGACACTGTCCACCAGAATTTAGAATGCTTCTGCAGCAAACCCAGTGCTTCAAAGAGCTGTTGCCTTTCCAAAGGTTAAAATGATGCATGTCGATCATGCCTGTCCAAAGGATGGGAGGGTCAGCTGTGACCTGGTTCTAATTCTGACTCTGATCTTTTTCTGTAAGGTTCTGATTTTCTCTGATTTACTCTAGTTTGCCAAAGCTGGTACAGTTTCTATACTGGACCAGACCTGGGTCAGAGGCGATCCAGACCGGGACAAATGACAGAATCTGACTGTCCCTACTCCCCCTTAAAGGAGTACTGCAGTCAAAATGTGCAGAAACATACATATGTTACGCAGAGTGTTTTGGTTTGCATGTGTAGTTCTAGTGTGTTCTCCCCTTTGTTTGCTATTAGGGTTTTTTTCTAAATGTGCCTACTAGCTTTATGGCCCATGGGGAGCTCCATGTTCACATTGTTTATTATGCTTCTTTCTCCTACAATGCGTCCCATCCCATGTCACAGTGATGCGTCCAGGACCATTGATTCAGTGAGTAAAAGTCATTGCAACAGCAATCTGCTGCTAGGACCTTGTTGTTCTGGCCTCAAATAAATATCTCTTTGTAATTCAATCTTTTTGTTTTCTATGTATGCAACTAGGTCTAGCTAGCAGCAGTAATTATTTTGCTTTTAAAGCTTTCCATTTCATCAGACTACACAAAAACATAAAAAACATACAAATCCCCCCAGGTCAGCAATGCTATAATCATTGAAGACTCTGGCTGTTTCCTTACAGAATAGCCCACTTAATTATCCCTCTGGTGTTTTCTAAACTGTAAATGTAGCCTTTAGTGGATAAGGAAAGTTGCTTAAAATCACAGCTCTACTGCTGTAAAATTTACTCTAAACCAGTACTTGCTTAATCAATGGTCCTGGATTAATCATTGTCACACGGAACAGGAGGTACTGTAGGAAAAAGAAGAGCAATATACAATTTGAACATGCAGATCCCCAGGGCCCATAAAACTAGTAGGCGAATTTAAAAACAACTCCTAATGGCAAACAAAGGAGAGGACATGCTAGAACTACACGTATAAACCCCAAACACTCTGCATAATATACTGTGGTCCAGATATTCAAAAGGGTTGCGCCATGTGCAACAGGGTTGCGTGTGTGCCACTCCAAAAATGCGCCATTCTGCGATATTCAGAAGGGGCCAGTTGCGCCACCAAAAACATGCTGAGCAACAGCTCAATGGAAATGAAGGCATGCGCAACCGAAGGGGGCGGGTCCATGCATAAAGTGCGCAATGCGATATTCGAACACTTGTGCAATGCGCAAGAGTGGCTTAGCCGGAAGTTGCGCAGTAGCGGAATTGAGCCAAAATAAAAAGGCTCAAGGAAGCGGCGCAAGAACCCTAGCAGGCCGCAAACTGGGGGAGAGAGACAGAGACAGAGAGAGAGAGAGACAGAAGCTGGAAGGGCAGACAGGGGCAGTAGGTCCAGGAGGACAGAGAGGCCAGCGGGGGTGCCCGGTGCAGTGGAAGCAACAGTGGGGGCAGCGGGGGTAACAGGAACACAGCGGGGGGGGCAGAAGCCAGGGAGATGGACAGTGCCAGCTTCCACATGGAAGCTGTAATGAGGGGGGTAAGACACCATGCTGCAGGGGGACGTGGCCGCGGAGGGGCTCGTCGAAGGTATGCCCCCGACAGGCGGTATCGTGCCCGCATCAGCTTCGAGCTGTACACAGATGTTGAGATCGTGGGCAGGTACCGCCTGAACAGGGCAATACTGAGACGGCTCTGTGAGCTGTGCAGTGATGTGATGCAGGCACCCTCACGACAGAGTCACGCTCTGTCTGTGGAGACCAAGGTGACAGCCTGCATGTGCCTGCTCGCCACGGGCACCTTCCAGAGGCCGACAGGGACACCACAGGCATCACGCAGTCGGCCACGTCACGCATCCTCACCCAATTCCTCAGCGCACTGCTGCCACATGCTGCGGAGTACATCCATTTCCCCAGCACTGCAGCAGAGCGTACAGCAAACATGCAGGAGTTCCACAGGGTAGCACGTATGCCTGGCATGCTAGGGACCATAGACTGCACCCATGTGGCCATTCGCACACCACCTGGCCCCGATGGCCAGGCATATCGGAACTGAAAGGGGTTCTCCAGTGTCAACTGCCAGGTGGTGTGTGATGCCACTGGGTGCATTATCAATGTCTGTGCCACACACCCTGGCAGAGCACATGATGCCTTCATATGGCACCAGTCTGCACTGTGCCATCGATTTGAGAGTGGGGACATCCCCACAGGACATCTAGTGGGTGAGTACACATGTATGGAATGCAAACTCTGGGCAAGGGTGGGAATGACACAGGTGCCATGATAGTGGCACACAAGGCTATGGGCAATATGGACCTGACATGACACCGCTCTCCACTATCTCCACACAGGTGACTGCGGATACCCACTCCGTCCCTGTGCTGCACCAATGCAGACCGGGCGCCTCTAATAACCCCAGCGCAGCAATGCTTCAATGAGGCACATGCCGAACACGTAACATCATAGAGTGGGTGTTTGGGATGCTCAAGGCACTTTCTGATGCCTAGACACCTCCGGCAGTGCCCTACAGTACAGCCCCCAAAAGGCCTGTGGGATATTCCTGGCCTGTTGCATCCTGCACAACATGGCCAAAGACCATGGGATAGCCGTACAGGTCGAAGAGGGGGACAGCAATGGGGATGCCAGTGGTGCCGGGTGATGTTGGTGATGAGCAGCCCCCTAGGACGGAGAGGGACCCCGACTGACCCGGCAGGCCCAGCTGCACTCGGGACACCATTGCAGAAGAGCACTACGCCCAACACAGGTAAGTCAGGGACATGTGCAAGCCACACTGTCCATGCACAAACCACAGGCACACACAGTGGAACACACCATGCATGAAGGTCCAGAGTTGAAGGTTCCAGGCATACCAACACACCATCAGGGAGGTGAGCACTCATATGGACACACACACCAGCCAGCGCGACATGGGCAGAAGCACAGCACTGCGGAAATGACATTGCCAACACACAGCACCACTGACCACCCCCACCACCTGCACTGCATAAGTGTGTGTAGGACCTGGGCACCCTGCACCTTGGTGTACAGTGCAATGCAGGCATCATGCACACGCACCTGTGGACAGCAGTTGGGAGAGTGTGCAGGTGGTCCGTGTCAACATGGTGAGCAGAGCACCCAGCAGTGCACTGCCCACCATGACACACGTGCACACAGGGCAGCACCAGACAGGGCCCACACTGGGAGACAGCTCAGTCAGGTAGCACTGTCCCATGGCCACCATGGATGCGTGGAGTGGCCCCACCTGGCCCAGCAGCCTGGCAGGCTGAGCAGGGTCACATGGGGTGGGCGCTATTCACCACCAGGGTCCCACTGCAACCAAGCGACCTTGCCCGCACAGGGGTCTGCATCATGCCAAACAAATGTGCACCAGGGTGCTCGGGATGCCCAGCAGAACCTGGCTCGACAGGCCTGGTGTCGCACGATGCCGGGAATGGGAAGTGGAGAGCGCACTGTGTGGGGTGTGTGGTACAGGGGCACCTGACAGTGTGCCCAATGCATCCACGACAGAGACCACTGCCTGGGTCAGCCTGTCAATGGCAGCGGTCATATCTGTCCGCATAAGGACCAGCTCGGCTCGGTCCCGAGCACACTCCCTGCTATGCCGCTCCACGGACACAGACAGTGCCTCCACGGACCTTGCAACCCGCCCCTGCAGCTGTACTGATTCCTGCAGCAGGCAGGTGTGCACGTCCAATGGGTACTGTGCCCCAATGGCATCGTGACCCCCAGGGTGTGGACGTTCCTGGTGCACAGCACCCCTTGAGGGTGGGCGCTGTTCACCAGGACCAGGTATGGGCGGATCAAAGGGTGGTGGACATGTGCCACTGCTTGACACTGTACCCCCAGACCTGGTGTGCGACTGCTGCTGCGGCCCCTCCAACTGCTGAGCCCCCAGGTCCACCTGTTCCACCTCCGTGCTGGCAACAGTGCCAGACACCTGCACAGCCACGGTGCTGCCTCACGGTGCTGACAGGCACAGCCTGGGACTGTGCCAGCATGCTGGTACACAGGTGGAGACCAGGAAGGCCCAGGGGCACGTGCTGGCCTGCCATGTCCGTCATGGGACACACACCCATCACTGCCCATTGCAGGGCTGCTATCATCAATGGTGCAGGTGCGTGCCACTGCCATAGCGCACAGCATGCTGGCATACCTGCATGCCAGACTGCTGAGACACAGGCTGTGCACCCCGCACCCGTATCACTGACACCAGAGTTTTGGCCCAGCTGCTCATGCTGCAGTGCCTGCTGGCTGGTGGCGGAGGTGGATGGTCCTCCCACATCCAGCAGGTCTGCATCACTGTCTGGACCCACCACCACCACCGTCTCCTGAAGACGAACAGGATCTGTAACAGAAAGAGAGTACATGTGAGTGCATGTGAACAACCACCCCCAACACCACCACCATGTCATACCGTACGGTGATGGGCTTCCACCTGTCTGGAATCCTCCGCCTGGTACACCGCAATGGCACTTCGGCTGCATGGCCGCGACCAGTGTCTCCTCTGTTGGGGTCAGCTGCAACACCACTGGCGGGCCCCCACCAGTGCCAGCATGTGCCGCCCTGAAGGCTGCCACCTTCTTCTTCAGCCTCCTGCGGTCAGTCCCCATCTTCTTCTTGCATTCCTGCATGGAGCGCTGATGGCTTCTGTGCAGGTTGACAGCCCGAGCTACCCCCTCCCATGCAGCTGCACGTTCCTGAGGGGTGCCCCTCCGTCCACTCAATAGTGGCTCATCCTCCAGGTAGGCCTGGAAGAGGGCCTCCGTCTCTGCAGCTGTGAAGTTCGGCCTCCTCCTACGCCCGCCGTCCTCACCCTCACCTTGTCTCTGGTCAGTCATGGTGATCTGTATGGGTGGAAGTGGACACCTGTCACTGTGCAGTCTACAGCATTTCCCCATGAGCATAGGTGCCGGCCCGGGGCGGAAGCCCCCCACGCTTCTTCTCCGTTATGGCAGATACTAATAGAAACAGTGCCCTTTGTCCCTTTCTAGTGCCCTTTGATTCTCAGCCCTCAGCCTTTATCATCCTCTGGCACCCCTGCCCATGAGCATTGTCCTGAGCATCACACAGCATGTAACTCACCTCTCACCTGCAGTAACCAAATCTGGCCAGCACAACCCACTGTCGCATTTTATAGCGCAACACATGCAAATGAGGAGTGGCGCAACTTTAATGACATGCTAATCGCACCACTGCGCCTTTGAATGGCTGATCGAATGATCGCGCTGATGTTGGCTGAATATCGCTAATTTGCACTCCTCATGCTAACACGGAAGGTCCGCTGAGCCAATGGCGAGGTTTGTGCCCGCACACTGCATTGCACATGCCCAGACAGCTACGCATGCGTCCATCATGCTGCAGACCTGCTGAGCGGGATAGGCGATTCAGGCCATGGCCACCATTGTGCCAGTGGCGCTACAGCACTGGGCACTATATGGCGCTGTGGCACTACTGCGCGATGGTCCACTGTGGCACTGGTACGCAGCTTGGCAGTCGCGCAGGATGCCTATACGTCCGATGGCACTGTGCGTAGCCTTGCGTCATTGCCATGACCTTGTGTATGCCCTCTGCCCCCTGGCACGGTTCGCATGTCATGTGTACATCCCTATTGCACTGTCTGGTGACAGCGCCATGTGAAGTGACGGCGCTGTTCGAACAGCGCGATTGGAGCCTGTGGTGGTCTATTGCACAACATCTCCACGTGGGGTTACAGTGCAGCAGAGCGCCATATTGCCTGCTGTAAACTGGCTGAGATGGCTAGGAGGAGGGCAGTGAGTTGGAGCCCACTGGAGGTGGCCAACCTGTGGCCCTGGTGGAGCCCCACTGTGAGGCACTCTATGGTGAGGCCCCTCACCATGCCTAGACACACATGTGGCAGCAAGTGGCCACTGACCTGGTGGAGGTCACTGGATGGGCCGGTTCGCTGAGCAGTGCCAGCACTGGTACAGTGACTCTGCCGGAGGAGCCAGACCCTTGACGCTGGGTGCGGTCGTGTGCCAGGCGGGCGTGGTGCCTAGGCCAGGTGAGTGTACCATCTATGCACCTATATTCTCTGTAGGGGTGTGTGTGTGCTTGGGTGGCTGTGCATAGGTGCCGGCTTGGACACGGTTGGCTGTGTCAGTGTGTGCAGCTGTGCAATGGATGGTTATGGCTGTGTGGGCAGGCACTCTCACTGGGGCAGGGGGCACTCTGCTTTTGAGTCACACTGATGTTTGTCTCAACATATGTCTCCCACAGGCCGGAATCTGAGGACGCAGGGTGAGGGTGAGGTGGGCCGTGCCAGGGCCCCGGTGCCGGTGGGTGCTGTGCCCCAGCAGCAGCAGCAGCGGCAGACCCAGCTGCTTGAGGAGTGTGAGTATCATTACTTCATGGATGCTATTGCATGCTGGGGGGGGCAAGACCACCAGCCATGCACAACACAACCATGCAGGAAAGGGGAGGTCATAATTCCACTATACAAGACACTAGTGAGGCCCCACCAGGTACAGTGTACAGTTCTGGAGACCATACCTACGTATGGACATGGACTGGGTAGAGAGGTTCAGAGGAGGGCAACACGGATGGTGCATGGATTGCATCACAAGTCCTATGAAGACAGGTTGAAGGAACTGAACATGTACTCCCTGGAGGAGGGAGGGAGAGGGGGATATGATGGGGACATACAAGTATCTTACAGGGGGGAACAGAGTGCAGGAAAACACTATTTTTAAGCGTAAAAGATGTTCCAGAACTAGAGGGCATGAGATGAAGTTGGAGGGGGGACGATTCAGAGGAAACATGAGAAAGAATTTCTTCACAGAACGGGTGGTAGACAAGTGGAACACCCTGCCAGAGGAAGTGGTGGGGGCTGACTTGGTCACGGGATTTAAGAATGCACGGGATAGACATAAAGGAGTTCTGGAGGTCAGGGGTAAGGTGCAACAGGCTTATAGGAAAACAGAGTGAACTTACAAGCTCAAATGGGCAGGCTGAGTGGGCCATAGGCCCTTATCTGTGACACTGTCTATGTATCCATGTATGTAGGCACGACACAGGTGACATACATCACTGTGCAGTATCACAGCACGTCCTGTGTACGCTGGCCACTGGTGGTCCAGGCATGCACTGGGCACATGCATTGGCATCAAGATCACACTGCCAGTGCCACTTGCCAGCCTAGTTTGTACTGTGATTGACGTGGGCAGTGTGTGTGGGTGGTGGTGCGCATAGCTGGTGCCGCCTGTTTGTGATGGCCATGTGCATGTTCACTGTGGGTGGGTGCATGCCATCAAAGGTGTGGGACATTGGGCTATGTGGCTTGCAGGTTGGGTGGTGTTCAGGGTTGTGGTCAGTCACAGCCATTGACTGTGTTCCCATTTTCCTAGGCCTCATAGTTCTCAGGAGGATACAGCGGGACATACGAAGGCTGACAGAAGGGTCCCTAGAAAACCAGGCCATCCTGAGAGACATTCACAGACATGGCCTGCAGAGGAGGCATCACCGAGAACAGCAGCACCGAGCAGAGGAGGACCAGCCTGCTGGGCCTTAGATCAAATTACCCTTCCCACTTCACCCATCCCTACCACCCTGCCTTCCCTCTCCAAGTTGTTAATCCCTACCCTTGCCCACTCTACCTTGTACCCATACCCCCTTGTAAATAATTATAGTTGGTTGTTTTGCACTTTCACATTTTGATAATACATTTATATTTTGATATGAATACTGTGTTGGTCTCTGTTTTGCAGCTGGCTATGGTTGTTCAGTTACAGTGGTGTACATGCCATCTGGGGTGATATGGTCCTGGGTATGTGTGTGTGTGTGTGTGTGTGTGTGTGTGTGTGTGTGTGTGTGCATGGGGAGGTATCTCCAGCATGGCAGTGACTTTCTGTTGGTCTTGCCGTCTGCTGCCACCCACTGCTGGGTGCACAGGGTGTGTCTGGCTTGTAGGCTTCTGTGTTGCATGGGGCTGACGAGTGCTGGGGGGACTGCATGGTTTCCTGCAGTGCCAGTCACTGCACATGGGTGGTGTCTTGGGGTCACAGTGCAGGGTGTGCTGTGCGTATGGGGGGGCTGATGTGCACTGTGGTTGTCAACCCCCTGTGTGTGGCACTCTCAGCCTGCCAGTGGTTGTGCTGGGGTGTCATGGCTCTGCTATGCTTTGTTGGCTTGTCCCCATGGGCAGGTAGATCATCTGTCCCACCCCCAGTGATGCTGTTCTTGGGGTGTTCAGGTGTGGTGTGGGTTCTGCAGTGTGTTCCTGTGCCCATGTGTGGCATGGCTGGCGGTGGGCCCCAGCCTGCCTCCCTGGATGTGCAGTTCCATTGCTCTGGGGGGGGGCTGTGCTTGCACTATGGCAGCTCTAGAATGCTCAGCTGAGCTTCCCTGGTTGCTCCATAGCGCAACATTTTGGCTCAGCTTCTCCTTCCTGGTTGCGTGGTGGCGCAGTATGTGCGATATTCAGACGTTGGTTGCTTGCGCAATTTGCTCTGCTCCATGTTTGAATATCGCACCTGTTTCGCATTTGTGCAACTGGTTTGTGCTTGCTCCTGCTGTTGCGCTACTTTTGAGCGCAGTTTGAATATCTGGGCCCGTATGTTTATACAAATTTTGATTGTAGTACTCCTTTAATAAGCCTGTTCTTTATGTCCTTTAATATTCAAATTAGTTATTTATGTATTTTTCTTTATGTTTCACATTTTTAAGATGCATAAAGCACTAAAATCACTTAGATTGTCCAGACCATGTCAGAGGCAGGTCACTGGTGGATCTGAACCTGGACAATGGACTGCACTGGGTCATTTCATTTTTTTTTTTACTTTTATTTTTTATACTTAGCTGATGAGCAATACTGCCCATTTTCCCAAGCGACAAGCATTGAAACATTCAATATTAGTATAAAAATAAATACATACATAAATTATTGGCATCGAGGCACAGGTCAGGAAGCATAGGAAAAAACAGGAGCAGTTGTAGAATTCACAAAACGTGTTTATTAGTACTAGCAGTAACATAAAAAAATAAAATTGTTCAGAATACTTATTTACAAAGGCAGAATAAACAGAGAAAATCCATCTGAGTTTTTCTTCAATCTCTGTGTGTCTCTTAAAACATTACAGCTCTCTCTTATAAGTCTTTGTACTCCCCCTGCTTAACAAGCATACTGTTTTTTTCTAAAATGTTCTTGTATGTTTTAGGCAGGTGCAGCAAGAACACAATGTCCCAGAACTGAGGTCCCTTCTCCACAGCTTCTGAAAAAGGGCTTAAAAACTGCTCTCAAGTTAACCCATTGAGTTCCCAATAGCTTTTTGCAATCATCTCAAACTATAATTATATACTTTTCAACAGTAACACTATACAATTTCTAAACAAAGGGATCCCAATATCAGTTACATTTCCACATAATGATTTGCATATATTTTTATACCAGCAGATATTCAAGGGAGGAAAAGATAGAAACAGCAAGGGAAGACTGAGAGACAGTGAGAGGCAGAGATTTGCAAGACTTTTGGGGTGACCAAATCCTAGGTCTCACAGGAAAATTTGGTTGCATAACCAGACAGACAAGAGACAGGAAAGGAAAGAACAGAATAGATCCCTGCATTCAAATGCTCCATAACAACTGGGACAGGGTCCTATTCAACCCTGTCACATATGCCCCCTCCTTAAGAGGGAATCTGTTTTATCAAACAAAACGTTCTATTAATTCTCTAACACTAGCTTCTAACTTTCAGAAATTAAGCACTTGTGCAGTATCCTTTTTTTCTATAACAGTACAGCAAACAGTAAAGTTCAAACTCATACATTTGTTTTTCAACCTTCAGAAGCCTCACTTCCTGATCCATATCTTGACAGAAAATCAACATTGCTATTCTCTTTACCAGAGTTGTGTATCACCTTGAATTTAAATGGCTGTAGTGCCGGGTACTACCTTGTGATTCTGGTATTTTTATCTTTCATTTGGTTAAGCCAACAGAGAGGATTGTGATCTGTTATAAGTACAAAGTCAAATCCTAGCAAATAAAACTTAAGGGACTCCATGGCTCGCTTCGCTGCTAAACATTTATTTTCAATGGTGGAGTACATTTTCTCTCTTTCATGCAATTTCCTACTTATGCATAGACTAGGATGTTCTGTCCCATCTACATTTTGACTCAGGACTGTACCCAGGCCTACCTCTGATACATCTGTCTGCAACCAAAATGGTTTCTCAAAGTCTGGGCTTCTTAAAACAGGGGCTGAACATAATGCAGTCTTAATGGCTTGAAAAGCTTCCTCACACTCTGGGGTCCAGGTCACATTATTTGGGTACCGTTTGTTTGTAAGTTCTGTGAGGGGAGTAGCTAACTGTGCAAAGTTGGGAACAAATCTCCGATAATAACCAGCCAGCCCTAAAAATTACCTGACATGTTTCTTGGTTTTAGGGACAGGGCTGTTAGCTACAGCTTCTGTCTTAGAAACCTCAGGCTTGACTTCTCCATTTCTCAAAACATAGCCCAATTATCTGGTTTCCTGCATGCCCAATGCACACTTGGTAGGATTGTCAGACCTGCCTTTTTGATCATTTGGATAACTGCTCGTAGGTGTTCCAGGTGGCTTTTCAAGTCTGGACTATACACCACGACATCATCCAGGTACACAGCACAATAACCAGTGTGAGGGGATAAAATTACATTCATGTAATGCTGGAATGTAGCGGGAGCACAGTGTAAACCAAAGGGCATGGTGGTGAACTGATAGAATCTTATAGGGGTATCAAATGCAAATTTTGTCTCTGGATTCTTTAGCTAGGGGGATTTGCCAGTAACCCTTGGTGAGATCAAGGGTACTAATATACTAGGCACTCCCCAGTCTGTCCACCAAATCATCTATTCTGGGCATAGAATAACTGTCAACATTCTGACACTTGATTAAGTTTCCTAAAATCAAGGCATAGTCTTACACCCCCTTCTTTTTTGTTTACAATCACCATTGATGATGACCAAGCACTTCTCAACTCTTCTATGATACCCAATTCTTTCATTTTTTGTATTTCCTTAACCATGTTAGCTCTTAACCACTCTGATAACCTGTATTTCTTTTGCTTGCTAGGGCGAGCATTCCTTAGCACTATTACATGCTCAACCCCTTTTGCTCAGCCTGGTACTGTGGTAAAAGTACTGTTAAATGTATTTAGTAAGTTACACATTTTTGTGGTTTGTTTGGGGGTTAAGGAAACATTCACCTTTACAGCATCAGCAGTTATAGTTTGTTCCAGTTTATCATAAGCTACATCAATATCTTCTTGATCAAGTTCTGGTCTCTGAATGGAGGCATGGGTTTGAATCCCACTTCTAATACCATCTGCTATTGAGGTATAGGTCATGAAGCATAGGAAAAACCAGGAGCAGTTGTAGAATTCACAAAAAGTGTTTATTAGTACTAGCAGTAACAGAAAACATAAAATTGTTCAGAATATTTATTTACAAAGACAGAATAAACAGAGAAGATCCATCTAAGTTTGCCTTCAATCTCTGTGTAGCTCTCAGAACATTGCAGCTCTCTCTTATAAGTCTTTGTAACCCCTCCACTTAACAAGCATTTTGTTTTTTCTAAAATGTTCTTGTATGTTTTAGACAGGTGCAGTAAGAACACAATGTCCCAGAACTGAGGCCCCTTGTCCACAGCTTCTGAAAAAGGGCTTAAAAACAACTGCTCTCAGGTTAACCCCTTGAATTCCCAATAGCTTTTTGCAAGCATCTCAAACTATAATTATATACTTTTCAACAGTAACACTATACAATTTCTAAACAAAGGGAACCCAATATCAGTTACATTTCCACATAATGATTTGCATATATTTTTATACCAGCAGATATGCAAGGGAGGAAAAGACAGAAACAGCAAGGGAAGACTGAGAGACAGTGAGAGGCAGAGAATTGCGAGACTGTCGGGGTGATCAAATCCTAGGTCTCACAGGAAAATTTGGTTGTGCAACCAGACAGACAAGAGACAGGAAAGGAAAGAACAGAATAGATCCCTGCATTCAAATGCTCCATAACAACTGGGACAGGGTCATATTCAACCCTGTCATAATTATCAAATCAAAGTTAAATCACAAATGACTCTGACTTCCATAGTCGAGCTGAGGCAGGCCAGTCCAAGATGGGATTGTTCTGATCCAACACAGAATCAGTCCTCCCATGCCTATTTGTGTCTGTCTCAGTGGGTGTGGCCACACACTACTGGAGTGTCACTATATCCACAAGAAACAGGAGTGTCCTGCAGCAAACCCTCCTCAAAGAGCTGTTTTTGAAGGTTTATTTTATTTATTTAAGATTTTGTTAACCAGGTAGCTTAACTAGGCTGAGGACCCATTTTCAGAAATAACCTAATTTGAGATGATTCAGACTGCTTTGTCTGCCCCCCCCAGTACCCTTCCCATGCTGGGAATCAAACCTGGGGCTGTGAATCCCAAAGGCAGCCACTCTAACCATTCAGCTAAAGGGAAATTCTGTCTTGCTGGGAGGTGAGAGAGCTACTTTAACTTTCATATACAGTATATCCCCATTTATCAGAACTTCAGTTATTCAAAACTTAGGGAGGTCCCCCTGCAGACAGCTGTTAAACATAGCCATTAGCACATTCAGTGCTTCAGTGTCTGATTAGCAGTTCTCAGCAGCTGTTGTAATCAGCTGTAATTAGCTGAACAGGGTGTTAAGTGAGATTATGCAAGCATTTCTGAGACCCCCCCAAGCAAGTGATTGGCCATGAGGTCAGATATTTGCATTGCAGCCACTGACACATCCTCCAACTCCAGTGCTGAGACATACCAGAATACAATAGTACAGAGCTTTGAATGCTGCAGAACAACCGCAGCATGAGTAAAAAAACAAACAAAACAACAAAAACTGGCAATACCAGAGATTTAAGGGTCCCCAGTGCACTTCTAGATTTTTTACATCAAATACGGTACCCATGCAAACATCAGGCAGACGCTGCTACCAGCAAACCAAAGCAGTGTATTCAGCGGCAAAAGAAATCTACAAAACCATTGCTAATCTATGCAAAAAAGCTGTTTAATTCCACACAAACCTAATGAAAGACAATTATTACTGCACACATAGCTCGCATCTCAGCATCTCCCCACTTGTATTGTCTTATTAGGCATTTTCTTAATATCTTTATTTGACATTTTTCAGTTTAAGCTTTTCTGTGGGGGTGCTCCACCCTGTTGAGAGGTCTGAACCTCACCTTCAGATTCTTGACGATATTGGGAATGCAAGTAATCACAAACAAGTTGCATTCGAGTAATAAACAAGTTTATTACTACAAAAGGGATAAATCACAGTTGCCCTAAGCAGTTCTTACCAATATGAACCGGGAGCCAGTGCTAAGTGTTCCCTACACCTCAAGGTTTCTCTGTAGTCTCTTGGGAACTCTCGGGTCTCCGAGGTGTAAAGCCTGTGCATAACATTATATACCTGTGATAATTACTATGGTTACTAAAAGATAGAAACATTTCTGGTTACAGAGATGAGCCCTATTGGCTAAATTAGAGGTGGCTCCATGGTCCAAGATAACATTATATAATTCTGTAAAGTCATTAGTTTTAGAACAAAGAAGTTCTTATACAGAGTCTTACATAAGTACATGTAGTGGTGCACATCACCGAAGGATGGCAATGTTGCATTACATATTATAATTACTTCAAGGACAGGTGTCTTGGCATCTGACAAGTAAGAAATTGACAGAAAATACATGGCATAATATGTGTGCATTAGCAACAATATGCATTCATATCCTGACATCTACTCTTGTACGGTAGATGCCCTTTGCCCTAAGTATTAGTGTAACCTATACCTAAGCATTAACTGTCTACGGTGTACCTCTGAGGGTATCAATTAGGGTGCAGGGACCTCGTGTAACAATTCCCCACCTTGTTGCCTCCAAGGGCAACACAGGCAAATGTCTAGGGAAAGGACAGGAGCAGTGGTCGTTTACAATCCCGATGCGCGAGCCTTGTAAAGGAACTCAAGCTGCTCACAGTGTTAGCGTAGTGTACGTCGTAGGCAGCAAAGCATAGTAATCAAAGTGAATATCAAAAATGCTTGTATAATAACAGAACCTTTAAAAGTAATCTCTAACCAGGTGTTAGTTAAGGCATTATTCATATCTCCATCGTTAATCAGGTCAAGAACAGCTTCATTGGCTTTGGTAATATTATTGCTGATGTGGATGAGGTGTGTGTCCTTCCTGTCTGAAAGTGATTTCAATGTAAGTGTAAGTGGGTCTATGTGTACGTTAAAGTATGGCAAGTATTATGAGAGTGTGAGTAGATAATCTGGGTTACCATCAATAATGTCTGCATCGATAAGGGGGATGGGGGTTATAACAGTATGTCCAATAACAGTCTTCTGGTGGGGAACAAAACAGAAGTTGGGGTAATCAATAGCACAAGTAACAGAACCATATGTATAAGTCTTATGATTAGTGACAATGCAGTATTCTCCATCTGAGTTGTACTGTGAGCGCACAGTAGGCAGTCTCCACTTTTGCAACTGGACAGGGCATGTGTAGGTCATCTTCGAAATCCGTGTTGACAGGCGATGAGCTTCCTCACGATAGGATTGGTAGAGCTGATCCGGAGCCAAAGTTGAGTCTAAAGAGTTGGTGCCATTCTCAGTGATGTCGTCATCCATTGTGAAAGTCCAATCAATGCTGTCTGGAGAGTAGCCACAAACAGGGCGTATAACATCAAACAAATCACATCGGCACAGGTAGATGTATTGCTTTTTCGCACAGCAGTCCGTGTGAGGAGCCACCCAGGCATCCAAGAAAGAATGGTAGACCAGTAGAGGTGGTAAATCCAGGCGTTCTCTGTAGATGTCTTCATCCAAATGCCCTATAGAATGCGCCAATGCAAGCTTGTCGAACAAAGCTGTAGTGGGATCAAAATGTGGTAAGGAGACAGTAAAAGAAACAAACATGTTAACTGTTATGGAACATTTCTTAGTAGTGAAACAAGGACCAGTATTAGGGTGTCTGGTCACAAACCATAAATTCCTAGCTGTGGAGAGAGGAATAGACAAAGTCTGTTGCATACACATGGAAACACAACTAGAAGTTTTACATCTTGGACAATACCGTTTGGAAATGCGTCTATCATGTATGATGTCAGGAATTCTTCCAGATTCTAAATCACGGAAGAGGTTGTTGATGGTAATGATAATGTATGAGCCATAAGCAGAGCAGAGTATTTCCCTAGCAATGTATTGTTTATCTGCTTCTCTATTGTTCTGTTGTATGAGTGCATTGATCTTATCTTTAGAATCAGTGAATGCCTTAGCGATATCGTGCATGTTATATACAGTGTATCTTTCTTCCTGACTAAGGCCATCCACACCATGCAATAATGTAGGTAAAACATTGTTAACCAAGCCAGTGGAGAACTTGGCAGAATGACTTTTCATAGCAGCAATGTCTGCTTTATTCCAGATAGACATAGCAGTACCAAAAATACCTGTGACAGTACCTGTAGCACCTGTAACATCAGAACTGTCAACTTCACATTTGTTACGTTTATGATTCAAACTACCAGGAAGGGTCTTCCTTCTAAAATTGCCTCTATGTTCAGTAGAATAGACCCCAGCAAAGGGATCTTGCGTATGAATCTGAAATGCAGCTAAACTATCAAGCAATAATGTACTATAAAATGCAGATGTATTAGTATTGTGACACATACCAAACTCTTTCATATTCCAGTAAGTAAGATTAAATAAAACAGGTGGATGCATCAACTGTAAATTATTAATCAAAGAACCTGGGAGGTCAGTGGCTTTGAGACCACTACGGGAACCAGGGTTATGTTTTAGACATTCCAAAAGCTGTTTATCAGTGGGCGGTAACACAGAGAGATACATGGCTACAGAAGCCATGTGGTGTATAGCACAAAATCTGCGAGCGGAATCTTTGGACAGAGAATTACAGTAAGAAGGATCTATTAAGGCAGTAATATTGTACAAACCAGAATGTCTTAGTGCAGTTTGTAACAAGGACAGTGAACCATTTGGGGATAATTTAGCATTGGGCCAACCCTGAAAAGTTCCTTTGGAGTTTGGCCACAGGAGAATTTGCCCTTGTGATGTGGTTTGCCACTCAATTTGAAGGGTAGATTTGTCAGGAGCAATGACCGAGGCAGTGAGGTAAGCATCGGAACCTTCCTGGACAGTGATCATGGTATCTGGTATTTTGATGGAAACTCCCTCTGAAGGAGGTGCTGGAGGATCCAGTTGTCGTAGGAGGTCCGGTACTGTGCCTTGGATACAGGGGATCACTCCTGAGAGAAGGAAATATAGGAACAAGATAGCCATCTTGTCGGTGTATCTGAAAAGGAAGATCAAACATTAGTGTATTAGTACAATTCCGCCCAATGGGGTTAGGAAAAGTAAGTTAAGCTCCTTTGTACAGTTTCAACTGGTTTGCATGCAACCATTTGTCAGTCAGTTTGTTGTTGTGTAAGAGTCTAACTTGATAGACTGCCGAACTGAGCTTGTTGACAATGGGGCATGGGCCTTCCCACTTATTGGAGAAGGAGGGTGGAATGTGCAAATCGAAGTACCATTACCTGATCTCCAACTTGCCAATCCACTTCTTGTGTGTGTTTGTCAAATTGTATTTTGGATTGTTGCTGGGCTTTGCCCATGAAGTTTGCAGCATACAAGTGTGTGTGTATGAGGTCTTTTCTGAGTTTTTCCACATACTGGTCCACAGACACACGGTCTGCAGTGGGGGTGTGCAGGTCAAACAGCAAGTGTTCAGGTAATCTCATCTGTCTACCAGTCATCACCTCAAAGGGTGTGAGCTGGGTAGTGGCTGAGGGTGTGCCCCTGATTACCATAAGGAGTAAAGGCAAATAGGAATCCAGGTTTTGGGATTGTCCTCAATGAATTTGGAAAGCATCTGCTTAATCCGTCTGTTGGCTCTTTCTACTTGACCTGAGGATTGAGGATGATAAGGTATGTGAAACTTTTGCTGAACTCCAAGGAGTTCAAGGGACTCTTTCATCAACTCACCTGTAAAACTAGTTCCTTTGTCAGAGTCTACCTTAAGGGGCAGGCCCCACCTGGAGAAAATCTGTTCCACCAGGATTTTGGCAGTAGTTTTAGCTGTACATGTCTTAGTGGGGAAAGCCTCACTTTGAGAAAAGGTCAGTTACCACAACAGCATACTTATTGTTTCTACTGGTCAGAGGGACAATAAAATCAATTTGGATGGCATGCCAAGGGCCAGAATGTCTTTGTGGTAAAAGTTTGGCATTTCGTTTGGTAGGTATGGGATTGTTTTGTGCACAAACGAGGCAATTGTCTATATATTGTTTAACATCCTTGGTGATACCAGGCCACCAGGCGGTGGTCTTGAGTCGTTGGAGGGTGTTTTCTGCTCCCTGGTGCCCACCAGTAGGAGTATTGTGCACTTGGTGCAAAAATTCAGATCTTAGGTGTCTGGGGACTACCCACAACTTGGTGGTAGTGTCATCTGGTTGGAAACAAATGAGCTTGTCATCAGGTGATAAGCGCAACTTACCTTCATGCCTTTGGTAGGGGTTATGTGTAGGTAGTTTTTCTTCAGTACCCTTGTCAAGGAATCTGAACACCTCTTTGAGTTCAGTGTCCAGATGTTGGGCTGCTGAGAGGTCCAAAGGGGAAAAAGATTCAGATTTCTTCTTGAGAGCTGCAACATGTACAGCTGCATTAGCTTCTGGATGGTCCATCATCCAGACGCCCCCCCCCGGTCCCCTTCCTTAGCAAGGGTGTCTGCTGTGTCATTGAAAGCATGATAGGGATCATGAAGAGAGTGGGCTTTAACCTTGTGTACATAAAGTCTGTGTGTGTATTTCTGTGCCAATGCATGTATGTATATTACCAATTCTTTGTATTTCACTGGGCTGCCATCAGAAGAGAGAAAGGAGTTCTTCTGCCAGAAAGGAAGAAATTCTGTAAGGGAACAACAAACCCAGTTAGAGTCTATAAAGATGATGGTATCCTGAGTTCCATGTTGGATGAACTCAAGGGCGCAGGCCACCACTGCCATCTCTGCATATTGTGATGAAGCTACATTACAGCGTTTAGATATTTTGACAGTGTTCCCATAAGGGTAGATCACCAAAATACCCATCCCTGCAATCTGTTCTCCCTGATAGTAAGATGCTGAACCATCGGTAAAAATACGGCACAAAGAGGTACTCTCGAGTACTTGTGGCGTGGCAGGGAGGAAAGGACCTGGATCTGGAAGATCAGGTGACTGTAGCGTACAGTCATGGGGTTATCCCTGAAAAAGGAGGCCATGAGCTAGCATAGATGGAACTTTAGTTGGGTGGACCTGGATATCTCTGTCCTGGAGGAGAAGTGACCAGTGTGTCAGCCTAGTGTTAGAGACTGACCCATCCTTCACTCTATCTGAGAGCAAAAAAGTAGTTGGTGTATGGTTAGTGTTAATGATCAGTGGTGAGTACCCAATGATATACAAGAAGTGCTTGACAGCCCAGTAGGTGGCCAGAAGGTTCCTTTCACAAAGGCCATACTTCTGCTCCACTGGGGTCAAGAGCTGTGATGCGTATGCAATGGGTCTCAAGGTGCCATGCACCTTCTGGGCCAGCACTGCTGACATGGCAATGTCAGAGGTGGCACACTCCAGATGGAATGGTAGTGCTGGATTGGGGTTAACAAGTGCTGGGGTGGAGGCCAGAGCCTGCTTCAATGACGTCACAGCCTGGGTGTGAATAGGGCCCCAAGTCCATGGTACATCCTTTTTGAGTAATTCATACAGAGGAGCAGCTTCCTGAGCAAAATCACAAATTAAATCTTTCGAATAGTTTACCATACCTAGAAACCTTCGAAGAGTTGCCACACTGGTAGGCAATGGCAAGTCTTGTAATCCCTGTACCTTCCTCCAAGTAGGGCTTCGACCTTGGTCAGTTATTTTTAGACCCAGAAAGAGTACTTCCTTCTGACACAATTGTGCTTTTGCCGGGTTACATTTCAGGTCTGCTCTCTGAATGAGAGTCAGTAGTTTGTCCAAGAGATCCAGATGTTGCTCCTGCGTGGCTGTGGCCAGCAACAGGTCATCCACATACTGTAAGAGACATTGGGGGGTTGAGAAACTCTGGAGGGCATCCATCATGTGAAGATGGAAGAGGGATGGACTGTTATGGAATCCTTGTGGCAAGCAAGTCCACGTGTACTGTCATCCTTCAAAGGTGAAGGCAAACTTATATTGACTCTTAAGGGCCAATGGCAATGACCAAAAACCACTGGAAATGTCTAGGGCACTGAACCATTTCTAGTCAGGGGTTAGAAGTCTGAGCACATCTGGTGCCGATGCAACAGTTGGGGAACAACTGGGAGTGACCTGATTTAATTTCCTGTAGTCAATATTAAGTCTCCAGGTGCCTGTGGGTTTCTTCACGGGCCATACTGGGGAGTTGGCAGTAGAAACACAAGTTCTGATTACTCCTTGCTTGAGGAGTGACTTGATCGTTTCTCTAAGGGAAGGCAAGGCCTCAGTTGGAAAAGGGTATTGCCTTTGCCTCTCATGTGCCGGGCCTGGCACCTCAATGACAGTGTGCATTCTACCACAGTCATGCTTGTTAACTGCAAACACTTCCAAATGTCATTGCAGAATGGGTAAGAGTTTTGGAAAAAGTTCATGATTCTTGAACAAATCTATGACGCCATACTCTTTGTCATTGGCAGATATTGTTGCCACAACATGTGAGTCAGGAATCAGAATAGTGTGATACTGACCCTGAATCTGTATCAGTAGCATGTTAGCTAGGTCCACCACACAGCCGTGTGGTGCAAGGAAGTCAATTCCTATGATACTAGGATGATCATGCAGTACCATCAGTTAAGGAAAGTATGTGAGGCCTTCAAGTGGCCTAGTTCTACCGGTAAGGGTAGAGAACGGTATGCAGGCAGCCTAGTACCATCGACTCCTGACATATTGGTCTTTCGTCCGGTAGACCAAGGGGACGTGTCCGGGTGTTCATCATGTAGCACAGATACAGCTGCACCTGTATCTAGTAAGACTACTAGTTGGCGGCCCCCGACCTCAGCCTCAGTGCAGGGCCTTCCGTTTGTATCCAAGACCAGCTTGTTTACAATACGGACTGGGGCCAGTAATTGTCAATCCGTATTGCCGGAAGCATGCAGAGGTTGGGCCTGACTTTTGTGAATGACTTCACAGTGCTGTACTGATGCTATATAGGGAGGAGCATCTGGGTTCAGGCCTGTGTGGGCCTGAGGGCTTGTACTTCCAGTATCTCCATGGCCAGTTGTGGCCTGGGCTGTTGGTTGTACCGCCACAAGGATCTGTGCGGGAACAGCATCCGCTATGGAGCGCACTTGTCCTAGGAGCTCTCGAAATTTTCAATTTTCTTCAGCTATCTCCCTATATGAGGGACCCATTTTCTGTAATGGTTTACCTCTGCCCTTATGCCTCCTGTTCTTAGGCCAATTCCGGTTCCCACCCCACTGCTGTTGTTGTTGTTGTTGGGCCTGTTGGGGGTGTTGGTTACCAGCTGGAGGGGCTGATGGATGTTTGGTCTGCTGGCTTTGGGCTTGCCCTTCCACTGTATAATGTGTCGTGGTGCCGGGGGCGGGTTCCACGGCAGCTACTTTCTTGGAACTGGAACCCAAATCACGGATGTACAGTTGATACACCCTCTCGGTTTTCCGAAGGATATTGGCAAACCTATCCGTATTTGGGTAAGTGGTTGGCTCTACCTTTTCTCTTACTGCTGGAATCATGTTCCTAAGGAACAGGGTCTTATATTCAATAAGATCTACATCCGCAGCTTCTTGTGCCAGGTGTTTTCCTGCTCGGTAGGCCATCCAGAGTCTCTGGTGGTAAGTCGCTGGGCTTTCTTTTGCATTCTGCTTCATGGGGTATGTCAGCATCACTCCTACTACACCTGGGCTGTGAGCCGAAATGAGCTCAGCTGCAACCTCGTCAAAGGTAGCGGTTCCATCCTGGCGAACAGCTTCGGGGAGTTTGGCCCACAAACCAGGATCGATGGTCTAGCATAGTATTTGGACCTGATATTCTGCAGCGAGGCTGAGCATCTCGCATTTAGAACGCACCTTTTCCAAGTGACAGCTGAGGTTGTCGGACGGGCTCATCCGACCGATACTGTCAGCGATTTGCTGAACAGAGTAGGCCATTTGTAGGGAATTAGTAGGTGGTCGATCAGGCAAAGGTAAAGTGTCTCACACACCATCCAAGGCTGCGCGAGCTGCAGCTTCGGCTGCAGTACGGACAACACCTTCCTGAGTGCCAGCTTCTTGGAAAATCTGTCGGATTTGGCTTTTAATAGCTTTCATGCTCCTTTCAGGAAGAGGGACATTGCCTAATGCTCTATCAATCATGGTTTCTATCTCTTGCCTGTCTTCCACATTAATAACGGCTACCGGAGGCGCCGTCGGGACCAGGCTTGAGCCTGCACCCCCATCATGGGCACCACCATGTTGGCGTTTCCCATGATGAGCGTCACGACATTGTCGATGTGTGACCTGGGGAGTTGGGGGTGGGGACCCGCCATGCTGTGGATGGCTGGGTGGGGATTCTGGACCATAGTAGGGGCGTAACTGGGCGTTGTATTGTGAAATGTCATCATCAGATAACTCCCCTTCTGATGACGAGTGAAAGGCAGGGGCTACGCCTCCCATTGCCTTAACATGGCCAGCCAGAACCTCTCGCTGATGGCGCAGTGTCGCCATCTTAGTTTATTCATCATGATTCACACTTGCAACATCCATATCAACCTGATCCTGCTTCTGCTTTTGCAAAACTTGGTACGCGGCGCTCAATTCGCGATTGTCCCTATAGGCAATTTCTAAATCATTACGTACCTGTCTGATCTCGTCCTGAAGCGCACCCATTTCATCACTCAACTGAGCATTCGCAGCACTCAACAAATCATTCATTTGCACAACCTGACTCTTATCCTGTCTTAAACTTTCACACTCCTGCTTCAAGGTACACATTTCTTGTTCACCAGCCGGTGCTGAATGATGCAATAGTGAATCCTTTTCATTTTTGCAGAGTTTGGAGCTCAGACTCCAAGTTCTGCTGCAGTCTAATACATTCTGTTTCCTGTAAACCCATCTCTTGCTTAAGAGATGCGATCTGCAGATCAAAGGTTCGAAACCTCGCTTCGGAGGCTTCCAAAGCAGCATAGAGAGCGGCGACCATCAACCCTTTAGCTTGATGCTTATTGGTTGGCTGTCGCGTCTCTGCGTACTGGGTTGAAATCCCCAGTACAGGGTTTTCAGATTGACTTGCATCCCACGCGAAGTCAGCCCATGCTCCATGGGAAGCAAGGAAATTAGAGACATCGAGTCTCAGTTCTGCGCAGATATCTGATACTGTGCCCATTGTGTGGGAGGGAATGAAAATTCAAACTGTGAAAAAGACAGCGTACTGCGTATCGATCCACAACACGAGTACTTTAAACACAGCCGGGCTACTGTATAAGTTGCAGGCTTGCAATTCAAAGCTGCTGTGGAGTGGATCGAGACAGCATTGACCACACCCAAAAAGTCAGCCAGACTTTGCAAGTGAGTACAAACTGGTTTTAAAAAATGGGAGAGGTGATACGGGAATGTACACCTACAGTCCCCGTGGGAAAGGGAAAAGTTTAATCAACAAGTGAAAACTTACAAACACCAAATATCACCTGCACATGGTCGCCAATTTGTTGAGAGGTCTGAACCTCACCTTCAGATTCTTGACGATATTGGGAATGCAAGTAATCACAAACAAGTTGCATTCGAGTAATAAACAAGTTTATTACTACAAAAGGGATAAATCACAGTTGCCCTAAGCAGTTCTTACCAATAAGAACCGGGAGCCAGTGCTAAGCGTTTCCTACACCTCGAGGTTTCTCTGTTGTCTCTTGGGATCTCTCGGGTCTCTGAGGTGTAAAGCCTGTGCATTACATTATATACCTATGATAATTACTATGGTTACCAAAAGATAGAAACATTTCTAGTTACAGAGATGAGCCCTATTGGCTAAATTAGAGGTGGCTCCACGGTCCAAGATAACATTATATAATTCTGTAAAGTCATCAGATTTAGAACAAAGAAGTTCTTATACAGAGTCTTACATAACTACATGTAGTGGTGCACATCACCGAAGGATGGCAATGTTGCCTTACATATAATAATTACTTCAAGGACAGGTGTCTTGGCATCTGACAAGTAAGAAATTGACAGAAAATACATGGTATAATATGTGTGCATTAACAAGCAAAGTGGATTACAACAATATGCATTCATATCCTGACATCTACTCTTGTACGGTAGATGCCCTTAGCCCTAAGTATTAGTGTAACCTATACCTAAGCATTAGCTGTCTACGGTGTACCTCTGAGGGTATCAATTAGGGTGCAGGGACCTTGTGTAACAACCCCCACCCCACCCCACCCTCCTAAGTGCTTATGTTTCTTTTCTTTGTATTTAGCTTTTGTTATTTATTATTAAGTTATAGTTTTTCTGTTGGGGAGCCCCCCCCACACTCCCAGGATGCTTATGTGTCCCTTCTTTGTATTTATCTTTTTATTAAGTAAATGCTTTGTATTTAGCATTTCAAGTGTTAGTCATTTATTATGAAGCTGAAGCTTTATTGTGGGGGCGCTCTGCCCCCCCCCACACCCCCGGGTGCTTATGTGTCCCTTCTATGAGTTATAGTTTGTGTGTATATTTATTCTTATGTATATTTACTTTACGTGCACTGGCAGGAGATAAAGAAATGTATCGTGTCCGCATTCATCATCGTGCGTGGTGACGCACAGTGAAATTAAGGATGTACCTTAATTTGCCTAGTCGTAAAGAAAGTGCACTGGGGACCCTAAGATCTCTGGTATTGCCCAAAAACTAAAGGAAGAGGAATAGGGTCAGAGGGAGCAATCAGATAGGAATATTAAGATCAACCTGTAAAACAACACTGCAGCACAGAAACCGCCATAGCGCAGAAACTGCCACGTGTACCAAGTACCAAATGATCCTGTATTTAAGGAATTAATGATAGAAAACATTCCACTGATTCTGGCAGAGAATAATGGACCAAACATTAGAGCAGAGACCCATTGGGACACTTTGAAGGGGTGCTCAGAGGTGATATCACAGCCTGCAGTGCCCATAAAAAAAAGGCAATGGGAGGAACAAATATGCACCTTAGTGGTAACATTCAATTTTTTACAAGAGGTACCTCAACAGGTGATAATTCACAGATGCCTTGAATTATTAAAACTAAACAAGAAATCTAAGGGATTTAAAGCTTTAAAACAGAACTGAAATTATGTTAATTAAGGCATAAACACTACAAATTTACAACAAAGGTGACTAAAATTCTAACTTGCTGACTGAGGCAACAGACTAAAAATACCATGATTTTGTAACTCTTTGACTCTAAATGAAGAGAACTGATATACCAGACAGACTAAATATTGGAATTTTAAAATATTACTATACCACCCAATATATTCAGCCAGGAGAGCCATCTGATCCAGAATATGCCACCTTTTTCAATAAAATAACTCTACCAGGTCTTATACTTTTCAAATATTCCTATTTTCAGGGAGTCTCTCTGATTTTGCCATTTTTTGACAGCCCCCCTGTTTTTTATGGCACAAGTCCATGTCCTTAAAACCAGCGGAATTTTGTTATTTGGTAACCGGATAATGCCCACTAGGCACAAGTGCCTGTTTTCAGGGGCACCCTGGGAGCACTGGGGTGGTTAAGTGATTTGCTCAAAGTCACACAGGATGCAAGTGGAGGTTGTGGGAATCAAACCCAGGTCTGCTGGATGTACCAAGCTCTTTAATAGCTCACTACTCTAACCTCTAGGCTATACTGCCAGCCCTTAAAGAACAAACTATTCCTCTGTCTATAAATGACTTTAGAAATGCATTTCTAGCTCCTTAGATTCAGATAGGCATATGCATTAGGGCCCTGTAAAAATCTTTCTGATTTTAGTTGGCAAAATGAGGCATGCTGACTTGGAAGCCAAGAGCCCAGACTGTCTGTAAACCAGTACTGGCTACTGAAATCCTCCAGGAGGCAGTATAGTGTAGTGGTTAAAAGCACTGAACTGCAAACCTTGAGAGCTGGTTTGAATCCCATTAGCTCCCACCTGCATACTGTGTGACCCTGAGCAAGTCACTTAACTTCCTTGTGCTCCCAGGTCACACATGGAAACAAGTTATGGCTTAGTGAGCCTTTCCTGGTTAAACAATTTCCCCTTTCCCTTCCCCTAGGTACTCCTGTAACTAACAAGCATTTGTCAATGCCGAATGTTTGCTTACTGGCATTGGCAGTGGTAGTGTAGAAGTTACAGAGCTGCGTAATAGGAATGGCAGTGAAGTATTGAACTGAAGCCAACCCCACCACCACCCTGCAGAGAGTGACAGGCATTGGGGTGTGCATTTGGGTCGTCAGGCATGACTTGGCCACGCCATTTCACCACACCCACTCTGCAGAGACTGACCAAGTGTCACATGTTCCTTGGGGTCTTTGGCTCTTATCGCATCCCATTTCATTAGGAAATACGGTGAGATGGGTGCAATATAGGAGAATGGGGTGAAGTTTGGGGCCGAAGAGTCCAAGGCATACCTCGATGCCTCTCAGTGACTGCAGGGTGTGGAATGGTATGAGCATCACAGGCAAGAATCCCAAGTCACACCCCTGATTCCTGTCATTCTCTATAGGGTTGGGCGATTTAGTTGAAAAGCCTAATACCTCAGGCATTCGTTGGTATTTTAACTCCAAATTTTCAAAATGTTTGTTTTGTGACCCCACCTCATGAACAGGGGGAATATCAGTTTGGTAGCCGAAAGCTGCTTATGCACAGTGACTACGGGATTTAGCACCACAGGTGCAAAAATATTCCGAACAGGCTGTAAAAAATGACAGCTGTACTCTGTCATGGGGAGGTGTAAAAATGGCTATGTTGCAAATGTGTAGTAAAAATATTTAAAAAAATGGTGAAGTCACAAGCGTACATAGAAACTGTGCAACGCACACCAGTTATATAAGTAGGTTGGGGATATTTTATAGCAGATTGTCAACTCAGGCATTTTGGTGCCTCCGATCATGAACAGTGTCACTGTGATTTTCTTTATCTGTGCCGAACAATGATTTCCCACAGCGACCACGCATCTCTGCACTGAAAGTGTGAAAACACACTTCGGCCATGTTGTGAAAAATGGCAGCTGTACTGTTCATAAGGAAGTGTTGAAAAATGCCACTAGTGAAAATCTGGACTGAAAATATTACAAAGTCATGAACTAACGAGGATGCGTGAAACTGCACAATGCTCACTGTAACACAGTCATTTTATGGACTTTGTCACCAAATTTCAACATAGCCATTTTAAGACCTCTGCTCATGAACAGTGTAACTGTGATTTTCTTAATCTGTCCTAAACATTGCTTTCGCACACCAACAGCACCATTGTGCGCTACATGTGCGATAACACATTTTGGGTGACATATGAAAAATTGCAGCTGTACTGTTCATAAGGAAGTTTAATAAAATGGACATGTTGAAAATCTAGAGTGAAAATATTAAATTTGCAAACTTACAAGCATGCATAGGAACTGTGCAATGCACGCTCGTAAAAGTCATTTCTAGGCATTTTTCCACCAAGTTTTCAACATAGCCATTTTAAGACCTCTGCTCATGAACAGTGTCACTGTGGTTTTGTTAATGTGTCCCATACATTGAGCTTGCACACCGACTGTGCCATTGTGCGCTACATGGGCGGAAACACGTTTTGGGCAGGATGTGAAAAATGACAGCTGTACTGCTCATAAGGAGGTGTGGAAAAATGGCAATGTTGGAAATCTGGAGTGGAAATATTGAAAATTCGCAAACCTACGAAAGGCAAGGGGAACTGTGCAACGACACCGTAAAACAGTCATTTTAGGAATTCTGTCACCAAATTTTCAACATTGCCATTTTAAGATCTCTGCTCATGAACAGTGACACTGTGATTTCCTTAATGTGTCACATACACTGAGTTCGCACGACTGCGCCATTGTGCGTTACATGGGCGGAAACACGTTTTGGGTGAGATGTGAAAAATGACAGCTGTACTACTCATAAGAAGGTGTGGAAAAATGGCAATGTTGAAAATCTGGAGTGGAAATATTGAAAATTCGCAAACCTATGAGCGTGCGTAGGAACTGCGTAACGCACGCTCGTAAAACAGTCATTTTTAGGAATTTTTTCACCAAATTTTCAACATAGCCATTTCAAGACCTCTGCTCATGAACCGTGTCACTGTGATTTTCTTAATTTGTCCAGTACATTGATTTTGCACACCGACTGCGCCATTTTGCACTACAAGGGTGGAAACACATTTTGAGTGAGATGTGAAAAATGACAGCTGTACTACTCATAAGATGGTGTGGTGAAATGGCAATGTTGAAAATCTGGAGTGAAAATATTGAAATTTCGCGAACTTACGAGCCTGCGTAGGAACTGCACAACGCACGCTCGTCAAACAGTCATTTTTTGGAATTTTGGCACCAAATTTTCAACATGGGGGTTTTGGGCCCCCTTCTCATGAATGATGTCACTGTCATGGTGGTATTCGGTCCCAAGGGTGATTTCGCAGTCACTGCGCGAAATCACCCTTCGAGCCCGAATAACACCATGACAGTGACATCATTCATGAGAAGGGGTCCCAAAAACCCCATGTTGAAAATTTGGTGCAAAAATTCCCAAAAATGCCTGAGATATGCAATAAAGTTGAACCCCTCCTATCTAGCCCATTATACAGCTTACCGGCATTTCCTCAGTTCGCGGCCTTTGAAGAGTGCAGACGTGTTCCCGGTCCACCGAAGATCGTCGCGGAGTCCGGAGTAGGATGGGTGTGGGGGGTGGGGAGGCTGGGTGCAGTGGGTGGGTGCGGGTTGTGGGAGGGGTTCGGGAGGCGTGCCGTGGGACAGTTTTGGTTTACAGGTAAAAAAAAAGACGTCAGGACGCTTGCCACGCTAGGGTGGGCTCCCAGCGTAGGCACAATGACTTTGGGGTTGGTTAGCGACGGGGATTGAGCACCCCTCTGGCAAAAAACCTCTTAGACGCTTGCCACGCTGGGGTGGCCCAGCATGGCACAAGGACTTTGGGGGCATTCAGCCGATGGGGATTGGGCACCCCTGTCGGCAAATTATTGACTGCCACGCTGGGGTGGGTTCCCAGCGTGGCACCAATCTGGGAAGGGGAGGAGATGATGCAGGCGCGGCCGGCGGGATTGGGCACCCGTAGGCTATCGCTGTGTCGCGGCGGTGGTGCGCCTGCGGCTGGTGGGGGAGCTGCACGTGAGCAGCTTCTTGTCGCTGCTCACTCAAGCGTAGCTCCCCTTTCAACTGTACTTACTGCATTTTGGGCGTGTCATAGGCGGCTCCAAATGCGATTTAAGGCCGCGCCTGCCAGCTCGCTGCCTGAATTGGAGGAGGAGGTGACACACCTCCTAAATCTCCGATGATGGCACTATGTTTCTTGCACATGCGTGCAAGCAAACATAAAAATGAGGAAGAGTCCGGGCCCAGATGGGTGTGGCAATTAATTTTATAAGACCTTTAAGAAACACCTGCTTGCCCCCTTATTGGACACTTTTAGAGAGACTCAAAGTGATGTGGCCCCTCCCAGCCTCTTGGCAATATTCTGTTATAGCAGCCATAGTTAAACCAGACAAAACACCCAACAAGAAGCAAATTATATTGGCTGATATCAGTGTTTAATGTAAATGATAAAATCTCTTTGTCAATACTTGTGGATTGCTTGGCTTCTATACATTGTGAGTAAAAGAAATGACTCTATACCATACTACATAATTGCTGCCCTAAAACTGACAGCCCTATCAATTAATGGGTAGCTATAATTGGGGTGTGTGGAACAGGGAAAGCCACTGATTTAGGAAAGCAGGAGATGGGGGGGACAACCCATGTGATGAATTAATATACTTTTAATACCGAAATATAAAGAACCTGCATTTAATCTTCAAAAACATACATCCCTTGCTGCTGATCTGTTCTATTACTGAAACTGCACTATGTATGTATTTATAACTGTGTGCCACAAAGCTATTTCCATAAAATACAAGTTTAAAAAAGATAATTTATTTTAAAAAGTCTTTTAGTGAAAGCATAGTGCCTACTGGCTGGAGATGTGCAAATGTAATACCTATCCACAAGAAGGGAAATAAAAACAAACTTATGGATTACAGACCAATCTCCCTTACATCAATAGTGGGCAGAATCCTAGAAGGCCTAATAAAAAAACAGGACTCTTGGAGAGTTTGGTTCCTTGTAAGACCAGTCAGGTATCATAGCAGGCCATATAGGGGTTATGTGATGGGTACTTATAAGATTATGAGATATGATCTTTATCTTCATGAGCAGTAAGTAACCATTTGATCTTCATGAGTGGCGAAGCCACGAGTTGGGTCAAAATAGGTCACTGACCACGAGTGAAGATAAATGTCATATCTCATAAGCACCCATCACATGTCCGGTTTATATGCTACATATTAGCATTTTGAAGCTAGTTTTATATTATTTAAAAGTGAAAGTTTCCTTGTAACATAGGAGATTTGAAGTGCTGGCTGCTGCCACATGCTGCTTTTCAGAGGTAGCTCATGCTGGCTGAAGCATGCAGCTAGGTACATGTGGCAGAAAAGGTTATTTGTGATGTACCCAATTAGCTAGATAAAATTTATGATGTACCCTACTGTGAATATAAAAAAAATATCTAGCTAGTTGGTGTCTGCCAGAGATGTTTTATTTAGCTTAAAAAAAGCTAATGTATATTGCATAAATGCCTGTTTTCTTTATGTCTGTAACACTGTCACTCAGGTGAAATATGCATTGAGCACTGTGTTGTCTCCATTGTAAGCTCACAGGGCTATTTACGCTATAACTGAATTTTCAACACTAGTCGCTTTTTATCTGGTAGTACATGATGTGCAGTTTTTAACAACAGCAAGTTTTTATATTCAGTAAAGCACTAGAATGGAGTTGTTAGTGTGTGTATCTTCCTTCTCTGGTTAAAAAAAAAAACTAGTAAAAAAAATAAAATGAAATCATCCCGAATGAAATTTAAACAAGCATTTGTCAATGCCGGATGTTTGCCATGGTGTGTGTGTGTGTATATGTGTGTATGTGTGTGTGTGTGTGTGTGTGTGGTGTGTGTGTGTGTGTGTGTGTGTGGTGTGTGTGTGTGTGTGTGTGTGTGTGGTGTGTGTGTGTGGGTGTGGTGTGTGTGTGTGTGGTGTGTGGTGTGTATGTGTGTGTGTATGTGTTGTGTGTATGTATGTGTGTGTGTGGTGTGTATGTGTGTGTGGTGTGTGTGAGGGTGTGTGTGGTGTGTGTGTGGTGTGTGTGTGTGTGTGTGTGTGTGTGGGTGTGTGTGTGTGTGTGTGTGTGGATGTGTGGGTGTGTGTGTGTGTGTGTGTGTGTGTGTGGGTGTGTGTGTGTGTGTGTGTATGGGGAAGATGATCCTGGCTGTTCATTCCTGTACTGTCAACTATGTGACTGCATGTGGATGTTCATGGACAGAGTCGAAAGAGGCACCAGTCCACTAGCCAGATGCTGTTAGATTTTCTTTTGGGATAGTCAAAAATCTTTTTAAGTAGACAGGAGGGCTTGTACTGGAAAAGGTAATATTTCAATAAGTAGATTAGCTGAGCCAGTAGACAAGTCTATGGGGCTTGTGGATTTTGCAAGTCACTACCCTGCTGGCTAGTAGCTACAAAACTTAATCTGACCCCTGCATGAATCAGCCTGAGATAGGATTTTTTTTATTCTGTTTATTCTGTCCTAGTGGGCTATTAGTAAGGATCCAGTCTAAAAGGGAATGATTGCCAGATTTAATATTGAGCTTGCCTTGGTGGGTTCAATTATTAATTGAGATAGGCGGGCTTCAGATATAGAGGTGTGAGTGGTACCAACTCCTGATCCCAACCAACTGATATTGAAATCCCCACATAACACCAGGTTGGGGGGGTGGTGTTGACAAAGAGGAAATAAAGGGTGGGGGGGAGAGAGAGAGAGAGAGACAGATGGGGGATTAGAGGGGAATTAGACACAGCCTATGGTAAGTTTCTTTACTTGGCCTGGGGTGATTTGTATATAAACAAACATGTGAGGAGAGGCTGAGGTAACTGAACGTGTACACCCTGGAAGACAGAAGGGAGAGAGGGATATGATCAAAACTTTCAAGTACCTTAAGGGCATAAACAGGGTTGGTATGGAGGGCAATTTTAACTTAAGAAAGGAGAGTATAACAAGGAGACATAACCTTAAATTGGTGGGGGGTATTTTCAAGAAGGAAATTAGGCACTTTTTCACTGAAAGGGTGGTGAAGCATTGGAATCAGCTAATGGAGGAGGTAGTGACAGCAAAGACGGTGGCCATTTTCAAGAGGGGGTGGGATAAGGTGATGAAGAGGATTAGAATTGAAGGGGGCACTACTGGAAAGGGGTTAGGAGAGCAGAATGGGAAGGTGAGAGATAACTGCGGGTGGAGTTCAGGAGGGGGGCAGCTCCAAGGAAGTAACTGAGTTGCACACTCAAACAGACTCAATAGACCATTATGGCCTTTTTCTGCTGGCAGTTTTCTTATGTTCGTATGCAAGTTTGGACAATATAGCATTCAGCTCGCGGCAGCATAAACATTCTAGTGCTGTGTCCATAATAGCATAATGATTGCAGGAGCCCCAATATAAACAAAAAAATGTAATGGAAAAGAAGTAAACATGCTGTTGAAGTACACACAGAAGCAAAACCTACAACCACAAAAAGTATATGTATAACGTGTGATGCAACAAAAGTGACGTGCATCTGTCATGTCCTTATGAAATTGCTGTTTTCATAATTTTTTTTACTACATTCTCACCCTAATTCCACAAGCTTCTGTTTAGTCATACCTGATGGGAGTTGGGGAAACATGACTGCCCCGAATGAGATGGGGAACCTTGGAGAACACTGGCTGGTAGGTAGGTGCCATTGTATGTCCGGGCTATCTGGTAAGGGACAATTCAGAAAATTAAAAGGAATAAAAAAAAAAACACAACATTATTGTGCATACCTGTTGCACCCAGTCGACAACAGGAAATAACAAAACATCAGCTTGGCATACTGATTCCTGCATCACAACATGTGGTCACCAAGATGATGGCACAGAAATGGACAGCACAACCAACAAGACAGGGATTTGGAGTACACTGTTCTCCGCACACATATGTATACTCGTTGTACGACCTGTCATGATCCCCAGAAGGTGGCCCACTGTACTGGTTACAGCAGTCTCCCATCAAGTGGTGTGGAGGGCTGATGTATCTGGGGACCAGGTGGCAGAGAACTGCCAGCTAGGGGAGGATAAATAGAATAACAAAAGAGAAATCTCATCTCAAGCTGATCCACGAAGGGAATGAAATTAAAGAACTAATGTACTGCCTAAAACTAATATTAGATTTTAAAAGCAACTAGCCATTTTATATCTGAGATACTTTTCCTTTTCCCTGACCCCACTGAGCAGGTCAGGCCCTCTGCTCCCACAGTGCCAACCTCTGAGCACAGTATTGTGAACAGGGTAACAGAACAGGGTAACCCTCCTGTCTGTTTTGTGGCTCCGAATCACCTTTGGTCTCAAATTCTGGAGGGATTCAAACTGTGAACCTTATGCTAGCATACCCAAATGTACAGGCTCAGATAATTCTGCTCTTCGGAGAAATGCCAGATATCTTTCGCCAAGGGCACCTAACCAGGTATACAAAATGAACCATTAAAAACTCTATGAAAGACCTTAGATAAATTCTTACCTTTTACCAGTTTAGTATACCATTAAGCTTATGAACAGTGTGGTCAAAATCTTAACCATCCATGCATCACAGGCAAAAAGGAAGGACTTGGAAGACACAGGCAGTCTCTTTAAAATAAGAGGTTTTTACTTAAAATGAATAAAATATGTAAAATGTAACCACAGAACAATATATCACAAAGCACACAATCACTTAAAAGAACAAGGTTTAAAGTGCAATTTCCTACCAACATGCAGTCAGACTTTTCTATCTAATGTATACCTTCTTACAGTGCTTTAGGTAGCTGTTGTTTCAAGAGAGTCCAAACAGGAATGTCTGTAAGTGGAAATACAGAATACAGTTTAAACCCTGTGTCTCCACCCCTTCTGTGATGCCACCTAGCTCCTCCTTTTAAAATATTAAAAATTATACAACCAGGATGTCTTATCAATCAGGAGGTAAATTACATAAGGTGACATCAGCAAAAACTCATTTCTCAAATGACTTCTTTGATCTTGAGTGGTTTCCTGCCTTTTCAAAGACATCAGGGAACTTTTACAACTCTGCAGTTTTCTCACTTAGCTGTCATAGCTTTCTAACACCAGCTGAAATTAACTGTTCTTCTTCTAAACGTCATAAAAATTTATGATCTCTATCCTAGCAGCTGGCCAGCTACAATTAAATCAGATAAACAGGAGACCCTTAATTATATTTCTCTAGTCTAATTATCTCCTCTCTTTCAGGTTACCATCTTGTAGCTGAAACCTTGGGGGGGGAGAGGTCATCCCACAGGCTGTCTCATGAGAGACACTCAATAACACATTTTTATATTACAAAAATCATAGAGAGATCAGAACCAGCTGGTCAAGCGTCACACTTTTCCTTTTCTCTTTGTTTAATTAGAAGATTGTTTACCTGATGTTAGTAGGTGCAATATGTGAAACAGCTCTTAGCCTGGCAGCTGACGTATCTAGTTCTACTCTCCCCCACTACATCATCAGCAGACAGCATTGTTACCTCACTGACTGTGACATCACTGTTGCTTGAGAACGACCATTCAATGACTGCCAGGTCATTCACTTGTGATGTCACTGTCAGTAAGATCACCATGCTGATGATGCAGTGGGGAGTGATACAGATAGATCAGTCAGTTGACACGCTAAGAGCTGTTCCACACATCCAGCACAATATTATCACATAGAAGACTTTCTAATGCGCAACAGAAAAAAAAGAAAAAATGCTTCAGAAAAAAAAAGTTACGATTGACTACTTCTTAAAATGTGTATCATTTTCCTGTCTGTCTGCTTTGGCTCCACTAGCTCTTTAAGTTCTAGCCAGTAGAGCTAGTGACTTGGAAAATCCATTAGCCCCACATACATTTCTGCTGGTCCAGCTGATGTACTTACTAAAATATTACCTTTTCTAGTACAAGCCCTCATGGCTACTTAAAAAGATTTTTGACTATCCCAAAAGAAAATTTAACAGCATGATATGTTTCAAATGAACAATCCACTTCAGACCTCCATTGTAAAAAAAAAACAACTGACTCTTACAGCTTGAACTGCATACATGCTGTTACAAATATAAATATACAGTATAGCATGGATGTTACTGAGGCATGTAAAATCAGAAAGTTTGCAGGGATAATCATCTGTACCAGTGAGTAAATACCATTTGCTGAGAGAGATAGAGAGAGAGAGAGCGATAGAAAGAAAGACACACATACACATATTGGCCCAGATTTCAGAAGGTGCGCTTACGCGCACAGGGTTGCGCTGCGGCGCGAACTCCAAAATGCCATTCTGCAATATTCAGAAGGGCCAGTTGCGCATCAAAACATGCTGAGCAACAGCGCATGGAAATGAAGGCATGCGAACCGAAGGGCGCGGTCCATGCATAAAGTGCGCAATGCGATATCCGAACACTTGCGCACTGCGCAAGAGTGGCTGAGCCGGAAGTTGCGCAGTACCGGATTTGAGCCAAAATAAAAAGGCTCAAGGAAGCGGCGCAAGAACCCTAGCAGGCCACAAACTGGGGGAGAGAGAGAGAGAGAGAGACAGGAGCTGGAAGGGCAGAGAGGGACAGTAGGTCCAGGAGGACAGAGAGGCCAGTGGGGGTGCCGGTGCAGTGGAAGCAGCAGTGGGGGCAGCAGGGTAACACAGGAACAGCAGCCGGGGCAGAAGCCAGGGAGATGGACAGTGTCAGCTTCACATGGAGAGCTGTAATGAGGGTGAGACACCATGCTGCGGGGGCGTGGCGCGGAGGGGCCTGTCGGGGTATGCCCCGACAGGCGTGTCGTGCCTGCATCAGCTTCGAGCTGTACACAGACGCCGAGATTGTGGCCCGCACCGCCTGAACAGGGCAATACTGAGACGGCTCAGTGAGCTGTGCAGTGATGTGATGCAGACACCCTCACGACGGAGTCGTGCTCTGTCCGTGGAGACCAAGGTGACAGCCTGCATGTGCCTGCTCGCCACGGCACCTTCCAGAGGCCGACAGGGACACCAGGCATTACACAGCCAGCCATGTCCACGATCCTCACCCACCTCAGCGCACTGCTGCCCCATGCCGCGGAGTACATCCATTTCCCCAGCACTGCAGCAGAGCATACAACAAACATGCAGGAGTTCCACAGGGTAGCATATGCCTGGCGTGCTAGGGGCCATAGACTGCACCCATGTGGCCATTCGCGACGCCACCTGGCCCCGACAGCCATGCTTATCGGAACCGAAAGGCTTTTCCAGTGTCAACTGCCAGGTTGGTGTGATGCCACTGGCGATCATCAATGTCTGTGCCACACACCTGGTGGAGCACATGATGCTCTTCATATGGCACCAGTCTGCACTGTGCCATCGATTCGAGGTGGGAACATCCCACGGGTCATCTAGTGGGTGAGTACACATGTATGGAATGCAAACTCTGTGCAAGGGTGGAATGACACAGGTGCCATGGTAGTGGCACACAAGGATATGGGCAATATGGACCTGACATGACACTGATCTCCACTATCTCCACACAGGTGACTGCGGATACCCACCGTCCCTGGCTGCTCACACCATACCGGGCACCTCACGACCCCAGCGCAGCTCGGTTTCATGAGGCACATGCCGCAACACGTAACATCATAGAGCCGGTGTTTGGGATGCTCAAGGCACGCCTGATGCCTGGACACCTCCGGTGGAGCCTCACAGTACAGCCCCCAAAAGGCCTGTGGGATATTCCTGGCCTGTTGCATCCTGCACAACATGGCCAAAGACCATGGGATAGCCAGACAGGTCCAAGAGGGGACAGCGATGGGGACGCCAGTGGCGCCTGTGATGTGGTGATGAGCAGCCCCTAGGTCGGAGGGACCCCGACTGACCCGGCAGGCCCAGCTGCACCGGACACCATTGCAGAAGAGCACTACGCCCAACACAGGTAAGTCAAGGGACATGTGCAGGCAACACTGTCCATGCGCAAACCACAGGCACACAGGGGAACACACCGTGCATGAAGGTCAGGAGTTGAAGGGTCCAGGCATACCAACACACCATCAGAGAGGGTGAGCACTCATATGGACACACACACACACAGGCAGCATACAGGGCAGCAGCACAGCACTGCGAAATGACATTGCCAACACACAGCACCACCAACCACCCCCACCACCTGGACTGTCCATTACGTGTGTCAGGACCTGGGCAACCTGCACCTTGTGTACAGTGCAATGCAGGCATCATCATGCACACGCACCTGTGGACAGCAGTTGGGAGAGTGCAGGTGGTCCGTGTGTCAGCTTGGTGAGCAGAGCACCCAGCAGTGCACTGCCCACCATGACACACATTGCACACAGGGCAGCACCAGACAGGGCCTGCATTGGGAGACAGCTCAGTCAGGTAGCACTGTCCCACGGCCACCACGGATGCGTGGATGGCCCCACCGTGGCCTAGCAGCACTGGCAGGCTGAGCAGGGGCCACATCGGGTGGCGCTGGTGCACCACCAGGGGTCCCAGTGCGCAACCGCGACCTTGCCTGCACAGGGGTCTGCATCCTGCCAAACAAACTTGCACCAGGGATGCCCACAGCAGAACCCGGCATCGACAGGCCTGGTGTCACACGACGCCGGGAATGGGGAGTGGAGTGCGCACTGTGTGGGGTGTGTGGTACAGGGGCACCTGACAGTGTGGCCAATGCGTTCGCCACAGAGACCACTGCCTGGGTCAGCCTGTCAATGGCAGCGTCACATCCGTCCGGCAGACCAGCTCGGCTCGTCCCGAGCACACCCCTGCTAGCGCGCCTCCACGGACACAGACAGTGCCTCCACGGACCTTGTAACCCACCCCTGCAGCTGTACCGACTCCTGCAGCAGGCGGGTGTCGTGGCTCCAATGGGTACTGTGCCCCAATGGCATCATCACCCCAGGGTGGGACGGTCCTGGTGCACAGCACCTCTGAGGGTGGGCGCTGTCCGCCAGGACCAGGTATGGGCAGATCAAAGGGCGGTGACATGTGCCACTGCTTGACACTGTCCCCAGACCTGGTGTGCAACCGCTGCTGCTGCCCCTCCAACTGCTGAGCCCCAGGTCCACCTGTTCCACCTCCGTGCATGTCAACAGTGCCAGACACCTGCACAGCCACTGATGCTGCCCCACCGTGCTGACAGGCACAGCCTGGGACTGTGCCAGCATGCTGGGTACACAGGTGTGAACCAGGAAGGCCCAGGGCACGTGCGTGGCCTGCCATGTGTCCGTCACTGGGACACACACCCCTATCACTGGCCATTGCAGGCCTGCTATCATCAATGGTGCAGGTGCATGCCACTGCCATAGGCACAGCATGCTGGCATACCTGCATGCCAGATCTGCTGTGACACAGGCTGTGCACCCCTGCACCCGTATCACCGACGCCGGAGTTGTTGGCCCAGCCTGCATGCTGCTGCAGTGCCTGCAGGCTGGTGGCGGAGGTGGATGGTCCCCCTCCACGCCCAGCAGGTCTGCCTCACTGTCTGGACCCACCACCACCACCGCCTCCTGCAGACGAACAGGATCTGTAACAGAAAGAGAGTACATGTGAGTGCATGTGAACAACAGCCCCCCAACAACATCACCATGTCATACCGTGCAGTGATGGGTCACCTGTCTGGAATCCTCCGCCTGAATGCCCGCAATGGCACTCGCCGCATGGCCGCGACCAGTGTCTCCTCTGTAGGGGTCAGCTGCAACACCACCGGTGGCCCCCACCAGTGCCAGCACGTACACCCCTGAAGGCTGCCACCTTCCTTCAGCCTCCTAGCGGTCAGTCCCATCTTTTCAGCTATTCCTGCACGGAGCGCCAGGCCTGCAGGTTGACGGCCCGAGCTACCCTCCCATGCAGCTGCACGCCCCTGAGGGTGCCCTCCGTCCACTCAATACTGGCTCATCCTCCAGGTAGGCCTGGAAGAGGGCCTCGGTCTCGCCGTGGTGAAGTTCAGCCTCCTCCACGCCCGCCATCCACACCCTCAGCCTGGCTCTGGTCAGTCATGGTGATCTGTATGGGTGGGAAGTGGACACCTGTCACTGTGCAGTCCACAGCATTTCCCATAGAGCACAGCTGCCGCCCGGGCTTCTTCCTCTCCGCATGGCAGATACTGACAGAAAGGGTGCCTTGTCCCTTTCTGAATTCCCCTTTACATGCTCAGCCCTCAACCTTTATCATCCTCCAGCACCCCTGCCCATGAGCAATGTCCTGAGCATCACACAGCATGTAACTCACCTCTCACCTGCAGCAACCAAATCTGGCCGGCACAACCCACTGTCGCACTTTTTATAGCGCAACACATGCAAATGAGGTGTGGCGCAACTTAATGACATGCTAATCGCGCCATTACGTCGCTTTGAATGGCTGATCGAATGACGTGATATGTCGGTTGAATATCGCGTATTTGGCGCTTAGCGCAATACGGAAGGTCCGGGCTGAGCCGATGGCGCATGTTTGTGGCTGCGCGCTACACTGCATTGCGATGCCCAGACAGGTTACGATGCCGGGTCGCGCATGCAGACCTGCCAGCGCTGAGCAGGGCAATTCAGGCCATGGCCACCATTGTGCCAGTGGCGCTTACAGCACTGGCAGCCACTATGGCTGTGGCACTTCTGCGCGATAGTCCACTGTGGCACTGGTGCTCTGCTTGGCAGTCACGTGGGATGCCTATACGCCCATGGCGCTGTGCGAGTCTTCGCGCCATTGCTGTGACCTTGTGTAAGTCTCCTCTGACCCCGCGCTGTTGGCATGCCATGTGTATCGGTTCTCATTGCGCTGTCTGGCGACAGCGCCATGTAGTGACGGCGCCGCATGCCAACAGCGCCATTGGAGCCTGTGCTGGTCTATTTGCCAACAACTCCACGGGGTTACAGCGCAGTGGGGCCATGTTGCCTGCTGTAAAGTTGGTGCCATGGCTAGGAGGAGGGCGGTGTCCTGGAGCCAGCTTGAAGTGGCCAACCTGGTGGCCCTGGTGGAGCCCCACTGTGAGGCACTGTATGGTGAGGCCCCCCTCACCATGCCTAGGACCCATGTGTGGCAGCAAGTGGCCACTGACCTGGTGGAGGTCACTGGCCGGGGCCGGTCTGCTGAGCAGTGCCGGCACCAGTACAGTGACCTCCGCCGGAGGGAGCCGGAACTGTTGACGCGGCTGCGTTCACGTGCCAGGCGGGGCGTGGTGCCTAGGCCAGGTGAGTGTACCATCTATGCACCTATATTCTCTGTAGGGGTGTGTGTGCGCTTGGGTGATGTGCATAGTGTGGCCAGTGTGTGCAGCTGTGCGATGGATGGTTATGGCTGTGTGGGCAGGCACTCCACTGGGGCAGGGGCACTCTGCTTTGAGTCACACTGATGTTTGTCTCAACATATGTCTCCCACAGGCCGGATTGTGAGGACACAGGACCAGGGTGATGTGGGCCATGCCAGGGCCCCGGTGCCAGGGGGTGTTGTGCCACAGCAGCAGCAGCAGCAGCAGCATCAGACCCAGCTGCTGGAGGAGTGTGAGTATCATTACTTCATGGATGCTATTGCATGCTGGGGGGGCAAGACCACCAGCCATGCGGGACACAACCAAAGGGGAGGTCATAGTTCCACTATACAAAACACTAGTGAGTCCCCACACTGGAGTACAGTGTACAGTTCCGGAGACCATACCTGCGTATGGACATGGACTGGGTGGAGAGGGTTCAGAGGAGGGCGACATGGATGGTGCATGGATTGCATCACAAGTCCTATGCAGACAGGTTGACGGAACTGAACATGTACTCCCTGGAGGGGAGGAGGGTGTGGGGATATGATGGGGACATACAAGTATCCTACAGGGGGGAACAGAGTGCAGGAAAACAATATTTGTAAGCGTAAAGGATGTTCCAGGACTAGAGGGCATGGGATGCAGTTGGAGGGGGGTCGTTTAAGAGGAAACATGAGAAAGTATTTCTTCACAGGATGGGTGGTGGACAAGTGGAACACCCTGCCAGAGGAAGTGGTGGGGGCTGACTTGGTCACGGGATTTATGAATGCATGGGTTAGCCATAAAGGAATTCTGGAGGTCAGGGGTGAGGGGGAATGGACTTATAGTACAACAGAGTGAACGTGACAAGGTCAAATGGACAGACTGGGTGTCCCATAGGCCCTTATCTGCCGACACTGTCTATGTATCCATGTATGTAGGCATGACACAGGTGACCTGCATCACAGTGCAGCATCACGGCACGTCTGTGTATGCATCACAGGTGGTCCAGGCATGCACTGGGCACATAGCTGTGTGACTGGCATCGCACCACGCTGCCACATCACTTGCCAGCCTAGTTTGTACTGTGATTGACGTGGGCAGTGTGTGGGGTGGTGGTGCGCATAGCTGGTGCCGCCTGTTTGTGATGGCCATGTGCATGTTCACTGTGGGGGTGCATGCCATCACAGGTGCGGACATTGGGTTATATGGCTTGCAGGTTGGGTGGTGTTCAGGGTTGTCGTCAGTCTCAGCCATTGACTGTGTTCCCATTTTCTAGGCCTCGAGGTACTCAGGAGGATTGAGAGGGTATCGGCACCTCACCCAGGTGTCACAGGAGAACCAGGCGATACTGCAGGCCACACAGCGCCATGGTTCCAGGAGGCGGAGGCACAGGACGGGACACCAGCAGGGGAAGACCGCAGCCAGCTGAGCCATAGGTCACATTCCTTCCCACTTCTCCCATCCCTATCACCTGCCTTCCCTCTCCAGGTTTTTATTCCCTCCCTTGAACACCCCTGCCTTTTACCCGTCCCCCCCACTTGTACATAGTTTCACCTGTTTATGTTTATATGTTGATCTTTAAATATACATTTCTATTTGATACGACTGCTGTGTTGGTCTCTGATTTGCAACTGGCTATGGGTGTCCGCTGGTAGGTGTACCTGCCATCTGGGCTGGTATGGTCCTGCATATGTGTGTGTGTGTGTGTGTCCATGGGGAGGTATCACCAGCATGGCATTGACTTTCTGTTGGTCTTGCCGTCTGCTGCCACCCACTGCTGGGTGCACAGGGTGGGTCTGGCTGGTATGCTTCTCTGCAGCATGGGGTTGACGTGTGGCAGGGGGATGCATGGTGTTTCCTGCAGTGCCAGTCACTACACATGAGCGTGTCTTGGGGTCACGGTGCACGGTGCAAAGCGACGGGGGCTGATGTGCACTGTGGTTGTCAACCCCTGTGTGTGGCACTCTCTGCCTGCCAGTGGTTGTGCTGGGGTGTCATGGCTCTGCTATGCATTGTTGGCTTGTCCCCATGGGCATTGGATCATCCGTCCCACTCCCAGTGATGCTGTGCTTGGGGTGTGCCGGTGTGGTGTGGGTTCTGCAGTGTGTTCCTGTGCCCATGTGTGGCATGGCTGGCAGTGGGCCCCAGCCTGCCTCCTGGATGTGCAGTTCCATTGCTCTGGGGGCTGTGCTTGCGCTATGGCAGCTCTGGAATGCTCCAGCTGAGGCTTCCATGGTTGCGCCATAAGCGCAGCATTTTAGCTCAGCTTCTCCTTCCTGGTTGCGCGATGGCGCAGTATGTGCGATATTGAGACGTTGGTTGCTTGCGCAATTTGCTCTGCTCCATGTTTGAATATCGCACCTGTTGCGCATTTGCGCAACTGGTTTGTGCTTGCTCCTGCTGTTGCGCTACTTTTGAGCGCAGTTTGAATATCTGGGCCATTATGTTTAACAGCTGGTGTCTGAAACAGCACTGGGCTCTGCTGGATGTTTTGAATTCCTAAGACTGACTGATGACAAGAGGTCAGCATACTGTGCAGCTACATCAAAGGAACAAGAAACCCATGATTGGATCAGCTTTTTATGTTTGCTTGCGCCCACGAGCAAGAAACACTGTGCCACCATACGACTTTTTGGAGGTGTGCCGGCTGCTCTGCCAATGCCCTGATCCATTTTGCAGGCACGATCACACTGCTCCAATGAATGGCCGAGCTGTCTATGACAGCAGTTCAGATGCAGTGGCATGCAGTTGAAAGAAAACCACTGCTGCAATCAGTGGTGGTAACGTGTAGGCAATGTGCATAGTGACATCAAATGTGTAACTAATTAGCGTATTGACATCACCCTTTATTGTGCCGTGTCTGGAAAATGGCATCCCATTTATTTTTCAATTTTAGTTCTTGCTCACATGGCGGCAGATGTTGCCTGCCGTCTCTCACAATCCCCATGAAAGCCGACTGGGGTGTCAGATCCCCCTGTCAGCATGCCCCCTCCCAAGTTAATTTACCAATGGGGGAGCCCAATCTCTGTCCACATAATATCCCCCCCATCTGTTGTGTGCTGAGGGGGGGTGCCCAACCCCACTGGTTCATGCACCCCCCAAACACTCTGTGGCGCTGGATGGGTGCCCAATCAACGCCAGCTACAGCCCCCAACAAACACTAGATTGCATGCTGGGAGCCCACCCCAGCATGCCAAACCACCTGTAAAAAGAAAACCTTTCCCGCCATGTTTTTACAAACCTGTAAACAAAAAACAGTCCCTAGCTCTCTGCGGTGCCCCCCTCCCCAACCCATACCCACCCTCTGTACCCCACCTCACCACACCCCCCTCACCCCATACTTACCTCTGGAGCTGGCGCAACAATCTTTGGTGGACTGAGAACACGTTTGCACTCTTCAAAACCAACTGCAAACTGAAGAAATGCTGGTAAACTGTATAATGGCATAAATGGGGGTTTTCAACTTATGTGGATATCTCAGCTATTTTTATGAATTTTGGCATCACATTTTCAACATGGGGTTCTTGGGACCCCATCTCATGAATTCAGTGACTGTCATATGGTTATTTGGTCCCGAAAGGTGATTTTTGCGGTCACTGTACGGAATCACCTTTCGGGACTGATTAATGAAACAACAGTGTCACTGTTGATGAGGTGGCTTCCCAAAAAGCCTATCTTGCAAAGTTGGTGAAAATATTCCAAAAAATGACTGTGTTAGGAGCACACGCGTAACCTCGCAAATTTGTAATATTTTCATTCCAGATTTTCAACATAGACATTTTTTCACACCTCCTTATGAACAGTACAGCAGTAATTTTTCACATCCTGGCCGAAATGTGTTTTCTCACTTCTGTCGCACAATAGTGTGGTCGCTGTGGGAAATCAGTGTTCAGGATAGTTTAAGAAAATTATAGTGACACTGTTCATGAGTGGAGGTCCCAAAATGCCTATGTTGAAAATTTGGTGACAAAAGTCCATAAAATGACTATGTTATGCGCATGCGTTATGCAGTTTCTACGCACACTCATAAGTTCAAGAATTTGTAATATTTTCACTCAAGATTTTCAGCATTGTCAGTTTTGCACACCTCCTTATGAACAGTACAGCTGTCATTTTTCACATCCTACCTGAAATGAGTTTTTTTCACATCTGGCGTACAATGGCGTGGTCGCTGTGGGAAATCAATGTTTGGGACAGATTAAGAAAATCATAGTAACACTGTTCATGAGCAGATGTCAAAAAATGCCTATGTTGAAAATTTGGTTAAATAGTTCCACTAAATGACTGTGTTATGAGCGTGCATTGTCCAGTTTCCATGTACACTCGTAACATCAAGCATTTTTAATATTTTCACTCCAGATTTTCAACATTACCATCTCTTCACACCTCACTATGAATGGTACAGCTGTTATTTTTCACAGCTTGCCCGAACTGTGTTTCTACACATCTGGTGCAGAATGGCGCAGTCGCTGTGGGAAATCAACGTTCGGGACAGATTAACAAAATCACAGTGCCACTGTTCATAAGAAGAGGTCCCAAATGCTTTCATGAGGTGGGGGGGGTCACAAAAAGGCCATGTTGAAAATTTGTAGTGCAAATATCAACAAACACCCAGGGCATTAGGGTTTCTAACCATACCGTTCCACCCTGTACAGACTGACAGGTGACAGGGGTGTGCCTTTGGATGGCCAGCTGTAATGCTCATGCCATTCCACCCCCACCCTGAAGCCAGTGACAGGTATCGAGGTGTGCCTTGTACTCTTCAGCCCCAGAGTTCACCCCATTCTCCTATACTGCACCCATTTCAGCATATGTCCTTCTGGAATGGGGTGACTGTAAAGCCGAACACCCCAAGGCACACCTCAACACTTGTTGGTGTCTGCTGGATAGGGTGAGGTGAAATGCCATGAGCGTTATGGGCGATGACCCAAAGGCACACCCCAATGCCTGTCCATGTCTGCAGATGGAGGTGGGGTTGGCATGAGTTCAATACTTCACTGCCATTCATATTCTGCAGTTTGGTGGCATTTTGTAGAATGTGTCTGCTTGCTCCCCTAGTCCTGCGCTACTCGACCTCCTCTCTCCATGCCCTCCACCCGTTCTCCCACCTGCCTGCTGTCACTTACCAGCACTGTCGGTCACTGGGGATTGCTCGCAGGGGAGGTGGGCAGGAGCGGCCCGGGAGGCGTGGACATTGGAGCTCGAATGAGTGGGTCTCTCCCATAGGGGTCATTAGGATCAGAAGATGCCCTGGAACAAAATGGTGTCTAGAACGTGGTGATCCATGTCTAGTCCCCATACCCAAAGGCACCTCCTTTTTGGGTGGGCAAGTAGCTGGGACAGCTCACGAACATCGGCCGACCTGAGCGCTGTTATGCAATGCCAGATCCATTAAGAACAAAACTGCACTTTTGCAGATTTTGTAGGAACAGCGGATCTGGTTTGCATCACTGAGACATGGTTAGATGGAAATGCTGCCCCAATTTTGGAGGCAGCTATTCCTCCCGGGTACTCAGTGATACATCACCAAAGGTTGGATCACGGGAAGGGGAGGGGGGTAGCGGTCTGTTTCAAGACCTTCTTGGGCCTCACTGGTGTACCAGTTGAGGAGGCCAAATCATTTGAGTGTACTGTGGTAACTGGTGTGGGGTGCATGATAGCTCTCATTTACCATCCACCGAGGGATGAAAAGCTGTTCCTGCAGGAAGTAGCAGACTACGCTGCTGACATGGCATTGGAGTCACCCAGACTGATGGTTCTGGGTGACTTCAATGCCTGGGTCAAGGACAAATTCTCACTTTTTGGACAACACTTCTTCCACTTGATGATATCACTGGGCTTCACACAGGTTGTTTCCTCAGCTACCCATAATGGTGGTCACTCTCTTGAACTGGTCTTCCTCCAGGGGATCTAGGCCTCCGATTTGGGGGGGAACCAGTTGGTTGGTCCGATCACTACACCGTGAGGTTCAATTTTTCTGCCCCTCTAGGTAGGTCTGCCCCTGTGGAGATGGTCAGTTTCCACCCTTTGCCGGACATGGTCCCTGAAGACCTGGCGGCAGCGATTGGCCTCTCGGTGTTCGGTAAGACCAGCACAGGTCCAGAGCAGTTAGTTGTCGCCTATAATAAGGCTATTTCTTCAGTTCTCAACCAGATTGCTCCTGTCTGTGTTCACCCCCTTCCGCTTTGTCCTCGGGCCCCATGGTTTGATGGGTCTCTGAGGGAGCTGCGGAGGTTGGGACGCAGGTTAGAACATCGCTGGTGGAAATCCACCTTGGATGCCGATCACCTTATTTTGTTAGAGCATTATCAACTCTATCAATCAGCGAGCTCCCATAAGAAGACAGAGTTCCTGTCCAGGGAAATCGCTGTTGCTAGGAACCGACAGGTTCAACTCTTCCAAACTGTGGGCAGGTTGTGCAATCCAGCCTGTCTGCAGCTCCGTCGAGTTTTTTCACAAATGGAGTGTGATGAGATCGCTCGATTCTTTGCGAATAAGGTGGCGGACATCAGGCAGGAGATCTGTCCATGTCGTTCTATGGGGGATGCTGTTGGTCAGTGCTCGGTCACTATACCTGGTGTTTCCTGGAGTACCTTTGACCTGCTGGAGTTCATTGACATTATGAGGATTGTCCAGGGGATGCACCCCATGTGCTGTAGTTTAGACCCGGGCCCTACCTCCCTGATTTTGGGTTGTAGTGATATCATCGGCCCGGTCTTAGCTCAGATTATCCGGTGCTCCTTGGAATCGGGCGAGTTTCCAAGCTCCCTGAAGGAGGCCGTGGTGACACCTCTTCTGAAGAAAGCTTCTTTGGACCCAGAGACTCTAGCGAACTATAGACCCATCTCAAACCCTCCTTTTGTGGGAAAGGTTATCGAGAAAGTTGTGGCAACTCAATTGGAGAACCATTTAACCATCCATAATTTATACGAACCTCTCCAATCAGGCTTTCATAAGAGGCATAGTACTGAGACTGCTCTGGTTCGGGTGCTCAATGATCTTCTGATGGTGAGAGATCAGATAAACTGTCCCATCTTGGCACTCCTTGATCTCTCCTCAGCTTTTGACACTGTGGACCATGGGGTCCTGCTCGAGTACCTGAGGTCCATCTATGGGCTGTCTGGGACAGTCCTCAGATGGTTTTCATGTTTCCTCACCGGTAGAACTCAGAGAGTTGTGTCGGGAATATTTTTTCCAAGTCTTTCTCTCTGACTTGTGGGGTGCCCCAGGGCTCGGTGCTGTCCCCCATGTTGTTTGCAGTGTATATACATGCCCTTCAGAGACATTGTAAGTAGAGATGCAGCAAATTTAAAATTCAGCTGCGAGGTGAGCTGAAGTGGGCACTATGTTGCTACTCGCGCTATGGAGGGCAATGCAAAGTACTCACTTCGCCTTGTCATTACCACTCACTGTATAAGCGGAATGGCATGCGAGCGAGGCGTAAGTCATTGTTTTAATGGACTTCTGGCCCTCATTAGGATTCTAAGTGATCCACTTGGTGTTTCAGATTTGGCATCCCCCCCACACACATCACATGGCTTACAGTACTGTAAGTCACATGCTCTTTAGCTAGGCAGGAAGAAAGCGAGTCATACAAGCAGACACTTTTACTTTCTCCTGTGCAGACAGAGAGAGAGGTGAGTGTTGTTTTGTGACTGCTGACACTTTGAGATCAGAGCAAGGAGGAGATTGAAACTTTGATTTAGACCCAACAGCTTTTTTAAAAGCTACATTTTTTTGTCTTTTCTGTACTCTTTTTTCACTTAATTTGTTCTTTCTGTAAATTTTATTTTTCTTACCTTTATAAGTAGTTAGTTGTTTGTCTGTGTGTGTGTGTGTGTTGTGTGACAGTGTGAGTAGTGATTGCTCGGACTGAGGGAACTCAGTAGGAGAGATGGACCAGGGTGAGGGAATGTCTGGGACGGGGCTGCTTTGGGAGAGCGTGGTAGTGGTAAACGTTGTACCGTGTGGATGTGTGGAGGGCATGGGCGCCCATTCCTGTTGGACCACTCAAAATTTGTGAGTGCCCCCCCGAAGCAGGACCAGCACTGCCTCCTATCCTGACTCTGAGGCAGTTGAACCACCACCAAGTCCAGCACCAGGTCCTCTGGAGCAGGATGTGCCTGTTCCCCCGGGCTCAGGTGTGTATCCCTTCCCTGTTCAGCACCATGACCAGCAGGCTTACAATACATTCAAGTAACTATTAAAAAAAATTTATGTTGTGATTCATGACGTGATCATAAATCGTGATTGTGACTGCATTTGTGACCATGATGATGAAGAAACATGAATGCCTATGGCTGTACTTCCCTGGGCCCCGATGAGCTGTAGCTTAAAACTCCCAGACTTAAAAACATGTATCAATGAGTACAATGGTGGGGTGGTGAAGCCTGGAGAGATACTACAAAACAGGCTTACAATACATCCAAGTAACTAGAAAGAAAATTAATGTGATCCATAACGTGAATGATCATGAATCATGATTTGTGACTGCATTTGTGACTGTGATGATGAAGAACGTGATTTGTATCACGAGTGACTCGTGATGATGGTCCTGACTTAAAAATGCATATTAATGAGTACAATGTTCATGCAGAATTAAGCACCACACCTGTTCAGTACTCTGAAGGGAAGCCAAAGAAACAACTGTGACTTAAGTTACAGATGGAGATTGGGCCCTAAAGAGATGCAAATGCACAGACAGATTAAGATTGCGCTGTGCACTGAAGAGATGCAGACACAAAGGCACAACACCTAACCAGTGCTCACCATCAGAAAATCAAATCTGGAAAAGAATACCTTTACCAGTTGGGGCGGCCGCGGGGGGCATTGTACTGTACTGCTGCAGTAACAGTCACTAGTACTAGTACCAGTACCAGTACCAGTAAAGATACCACAAAGAAGTACAAAAATCACACAGCTGCAGAGGACAGCAGCGTCACATTGCTGAAATTATTATGTGGCACAATAAAATGTGTCTGATTTGATGACACGCATCACACACATACTCACACACACACTAAGTAATGCATAGCAAATTGAAAACTTCAAGTAATATAACCACATATTTTAAACAAACTAAAATTATGCACTGCTGCACCACAACAATCAGCAAAAAAATGGCAAGAAATATTGAAAATATTATTGTGTGTACATTAACAAAGTTAAACAAGAAAAATATCACCAAAACAGAAAGCACTGTCTTTTTTTCCAAGTTAATCTACCTACACCACAGATACACCCCTCCCTCAAAGCACACTTCCACTGTCTCTCAGTACACAGACTGAATGTTGTACATTAACATTCAAAATCCATACACAAACAATAAACGCTCGATGATATGAGCACAGGAGGGTTTCCTATAATCAATGAACTAAAGTTTCAGCAAAAAAATTACTCAAAAAGGCTTTTTTAACAGCTTTTTGAAGGTTTGAATTGCAGACAGCTCTCAGAGCAGATTGTCTCCTACAGCTTCCTACACACACACTACCCCAAACTGAGGCTGTGAAGAACAGTCTAGAGCCCATGTGACCTGAAATCCCATGAAACACTGCAAAATTCGCCTTTGGAGCTTAAAAACTAGGTGAAGTAAGGCGAAGTACATTGTTTTCAATGTACTTCGCCTTAAGAATTGGTGGAGTAGTGGTTTGGGAAGGTGAAGTAACACGAAGTCATTGTTTTCAATGGACTTCGCGTTACCCATTTGCAACATGAAGTACTCCGCTACGCATTGGGGAGCACTCTGCGAATTCGCCTTCACTCCACGGATCACTTCGCGGAGCGAATTGGGGCCACTTAGCCCACCACTAATTGTAAGATGGTATGGGCTGAGGTTTCACTGCTATGCTGATGATATCCAGCTCTACCTGTCTTTGGCCCCCTACCAGGTTAGGGCTCTCTCGGTATTTAACAGCTACCTCATTGAAATCCAGGACTGGATGAGTTCCAGTGGATTAAAGTTGAACTCAGGAAAGACTGAGGTTTTGGTGATGGACCCGGGTCGCAGGACAGAGGGGTTGAGGACTAATCTGCGCTCTGGTTTATTTTTGGGGGGGCGCTCAGATCCTTACCTCTGAATGGGTGCATGACCTGGGAGTGATACTCGATGATGCGCTGACCCTTCGTCATCAGGTGTCAGCAGTCATCAAGTTAGCCTTTTACCATCTTAGGAACATTGCCAGGATCAAGCACCTTGTTCTGTCCTGTGATTTGGTCCACGCCTTTGTAACCTTGTGCCTTGACTACTGTAACTCCCTATACATAGGGCTTCCTGGGGCTGATATTTGCCACTTGCAGCTAGTGCAGAATGCTGCTGCACGTTTACTGACTGGGGTATCAAGGAGATCTCACATTACCCCAGTGCTGCGCGATCTGCACTGGCTGCTGGTTCAGTGACGGATCACCTTTAAGGTAGGTATGTTAACCTACAAAGCCCTACATGGACTTGGTCCTGACTACTTGAAAGAGCTTCTGATTCCTTACACCCCTGTGCAACAGCTCCGCTCGGCTGACGAGGGGTTGCTGGAGATTCCGAGGGTTAGCTTAAATTCATTTGGGGCTCGCGCTTTTATGTTTGTTGCCCCAACCCTCTGAAATTCTCTGCCACGTCAGCTAAGGGCATGCAGGACAGTGGGGAGCTTCAAGCAGGCACTGAAGACTTTTTTATGGAGCAAAACATTTCCTGATTTTCTATTATTTTATTTATATTTACTGTATTCATCGACTTTGTATTTAGTTGTGAAGCACCTTGATATTTTGAAAGGCGCTCTATTAAATAACGTTATTATTAATATTATCTGTTTAACTCCTGCATGTCCAATGCTAATATCAGCAAGCAAACATTAGGCATTGACAAATGCTTTGTTGTTTTAAAGTCCATGTAGTTTCCACTCACCAAGCTAAAACTCTCATAATTAGACTGCCAGATAATTGGTCTGCTACAGACTTGCCCATTAAACACTGCTCTGCATTGGAGGGACAGTATCACGCCCCTCAAAACCACTATCATTGGAAGATATTTGCTTGCTGCGTGCAAGTGCGCATGGCAAACATAACACACATTTGTCAATGCAAAAAGTTTGTCATATGCACTGGTGTCATGGGGGGAGGGAATGTTTGAAAGTTGCTTTAGTAAAGTTGTTTGTGAGGTTGGGTCCCAAAAAACATATGTTGAAAATCTGTGGCAAAAATATTTAAAAATGGGCAAGTTATGCCACTAAGTTGAAAACCCTACTGAAATACACTGATGCCGAAAACCCCATTGCAATACATTGAAGAGCTTACCTCAGTTTACGATTGGGCTTTAAAAAGCAAAGACATGCCTGTAGTCCAAGGTAGATTATGGAAATGGACCTCCGGTGGGTAAGCATAGGGTACGGGGGGTGTGGGGTGGTGGGTCCCGAATGGGAGGGTAGAGGGTTGGGTAATGGTAGAATGGACAATGATGGATGGTTTTCTTTTTTACAGGGAAAAAAATGACAAGGGACAGTTTTATTTTTTCAGGGAGTTTGCTGAACAGATGAGGACACTGGGGGATTGGGCACCCCAAGTGTCTGTATACTGTCTGTTGGGGTTACAAAGCAGACAACAATGGATGGACAGATGACACTGGGGGATTGGGTACCCCCGTGTTTGCATACTGTTTGGGGGGTGTTTACACAGCGCACAACAATAGACAGACAGATGAGGACACTGGGGGATTGGGCACTCCCAGTGTCTGTATACTGTTTAGGGAAGGGGGATTACACAGCGGACAATGATGGATGGTTTTCTTTTTTTAGGACAAAAAACAAGCATTTGTCAATGCGGAACGTTTGATGTACTGAAAGATGTCCACATCTGAACCTCTTTTATGCCCTTGAAGTACTTGAATGCATCTATCATGCTCCCCACTTCCTCCTTTCCTCCAATAAGTTCATGTTACGGTCCTTTTAATCTCTCCTGCTATGTTCTGTGTTGCAAGCCATGTACCATCTTGGTTGTATTTCTGTGGACTGCCTCCATACTGTCAATGTCCTTGCGCATTTGCTGCCTCCAGATTTACAGACAGTACTGTAGGTGAGGCCTCACTAGTGCATTATACAATGGCATCACCACCTCATGCCTTCTGCTAGTGACACCTCTGCCTATGTATTCTAGCATGCCACTGGCTATCCTTGCAACATCTGTGCTCTGCTTTGACACCTTTTGGTCATCAGAACTGATAACTCCTAGGTCTCTTTCTTCCTTGGTGATCATCAGCACCTCCACCCCATCCTGTAACTCTCCACAGGTTTCCCTCTCCTCAGGTGCATTATTTGGGTTTCTTCGCATTGAACCTCAGTTGCCACTCCTCAGACCATTTTTTAAGCCTCTCCATGTCCCTGCTCATTTTCTCCACCCCTTCTGGAGTATTCACTCTGTTACAGATGTTGGTGTCATCTGTAAACAGGCAGACAGACCTTTCCTTCTAGCCCTTCTGCAATTGCTGTAATAAAGACATTGAACAGGACTGGTACCAAAACTTATCCCTGAGGTACCCCACTGGTCACCCCCCTCTCCCTGGATTGGATCTCATTACCACCACCCTCTGCTTCCTGTCCATCAGCCAGTTTCTAACCCAGTTTATCAGTTGGTGCCCCATTGCCAGACTACTCATCTTGCTAATCAGCCTTTTATGTTGGACGTTGTTGAAGGCTTTGCTGAAATCAAGGTAGGTGACATCAAATGTCCCTCCCTGATTTACTTCCTTAATGAGGCATTAGGGTTTCCAACCCTAACGCCCCACCCCCACCCTATAGAGACTAACAGGCATTGAGGATGTCCCTTTGGGTCATCGGTCATGAAGCTCACGCCATTCCACCCCCACCCTGTAGACACTGACAGGCATCGCGGTATGCCTTGAGGTCTTCGGCACTAACACTCACCCCATTCCATAATGAAATAAGCTGAGATGGGTGCAGTCAATCAATCAATCAATCAAAGTCTTTATTTATCCAGGTGGTCACCATTGAGCAATGCTCATTTGCAAGGTGGACCTGGTTAGAACATGTATACAAAGTTAGAACATTCTACACAATGATAGTACATTTACAATATGGGAAGAGCCCAAGGATAATATTACATATGGGTAGAAATACAGATAATACAAATATACGTAATACAATGCAGGGGTTTGTATGAATGAGGGATAACATCAGCATAGCAATAACGAGGTACAGTGCACATGTACGCGCTGAGAGATGAGAACCACAGCGGGCTAGGTGAGAAGTAAGATAGTAAAGTGGCTAGGGGAGAGGAATTAAGGGGTGTAGAAAGGGGGTGTGTAGTGCTGGCAGGGTGGCTGGGCGCTACCACTAGGGGTCAGAACATTAGGAAGATGTCTCACACTATAGTGCATGCAGAGCTCCAGCCAAAAATGGAAGCTGGGGGGAGGGATTTATACTGAAAATTAGAAAACAGAGGAGATACTGCAGGAATGGGGAAGGCAAGGCAATGGAGTCAGCTGCAATCGGGTTTAAGCCGGGGGGGGCGAACCAAGGTGGGTTTGGGAGCCGGTGTTGGACGAGCGAAGCAGTTACAAACTTCTGTGATTGTGCGCAAGTATAACGCCTTGAAGATAGGTAGGGAGACAAGGGCGCTCAGTTTGAGTTCTTTGTAGGTTATTCCATAGGGTGGGTAGTGTACAGCTAATTGCCGCTCTACCGAAACAAGATTTTACTCTGGGTATTATGAGTGGCTTCTAAGTGCATATTTTCCTATTATGCTCAAAGGTAGGCAGCCAGAGAAGTAGGGGGGTAGTTTTTTTTGTGAGAGCACGGTAGGTCCAGAGAGCAGCATTTTTGTGGCGCCTGAGTTTAAGGGAGGTCCACCCCACAGCAGCGTACAGCGCGCAGTGGTGAGCAGCAATGGGAAGACCTGCGATGAACCTCAAGGCTCGGTGATACAGCGAGTCCAATTTTGTTAGCTGAGAGCTGGGGCACTGGCTGTACAGGAAATCCACATAGTCAACCAGGGATAGGAAGGTGGATTGGACCAGTCGTACCTTGGCATTTATCGTAAGGAATTGATTTAATCTGAAGAAAAGTCCAAGCCTTTGGTGGAGTTTTTTTAGTAAGTCTTCGATATGTTTGGTGAAGGAGAGTCTGTTATCAATCCATACTCCCAAATATTTGAATTTTGTGACGAATTCCAGTTTTTCACCTAGTATTGTGGTTATTTCGGGAATAGACCCACAGGCTGTCGGGTTGATTACATGAGCGAGTGGAGAGAAGAGCATCTCTTTTGTTTTTTTTAGCATTCAAGAGTAATTTTTTGTCAATTAGCTGGCTTTGCAGGAGGTTGAATTCGGCTTGGAGATTGTTGCAGGCAGCCTCCGACGTAGGCCTACTAACATAGAGAATGGTATCGTCTGCGAACAAGTGGATATTGGCGTTTTTTTTTATACAATTGTCAATGTTATTAATGTAAACTGCAAATAAGAGAGGGCCTAGAATAGATCCCTGCGGTACCCCTCTTAGAAGGGGCTTGCGAGGCGACAGCTCACCTTCTGCTTTGACTTACTGAAGTCGCCCTGAAAGGTAGTCAGAGAACCAGTGCAATGAGGAGGAGTCCACTCCTATGGTTTTTAAGGAGGAGAGGAGGAGGGTGTGGTCGACTGTGTCGAAGGCTTTGCTTAGGTCCAGAAAGGCCACACAGGTGAAGTTCCTGGAGGTAGAAGACTTGGTTTGCTGGCCAAGGCACCTAGCTTCACCTGAGCTCTTTCCTTCTAAGACTGCTTGAAAGGCAGAGTAGAGAAACTTACCAGAGCAAGGGAAAAGGATTAAGACTTAGTTTGGCTAAGCAGTTTTACTGTGTGGTGGTGTTTTTATTTTTTACTTACAGGGATTGCTACTGTTTGTTGCTAACATTTCATTGCTTTATTTTTTCTCTTATTCAAATTGTTGTTGCTGGTATACCTTCTTCTGCATTATTACAAGGTGTGCCTACAGGTGTGTGCTAACAGATTACTGCTGTAATCTTCTGATTCAAATTGTCTTTTGCAAGGTATATCTTCTGTTACTGCTTTATTTTTCTCTGGAGCAAAGTGTTTCTTACAGCGTATATCTTCTCTGAAATTACTGTATCACAGGTGGAGCTTACATTTTTGTGACTTTTTTATCATTGGGCTAAGCAAAATTACTGTTTGACACTGTGTTTTATTTTATTCTTGTTTGTTGAAAAGGTTTGTTGTCTCAGAGGTGTTTCAGTCTCTTCTCACATTGAAGGAGCTAATTGCTTTTCCTCCCACAGCTCTTCCAAAGGATTAGGTGTGTATGTGGGGGTGGAGCTGGCAAACTGTCAGTAATTTCCAACAGAAAGAAGGGTTAAAAAGTCAGGTTAGTTGATATCTTGGAGGTAGAAGACTTGGTTTGCTGGCCAAGGCACCTAGCTTCACCTGAGCTCTTTCCTTCTAAGACTGCTTGAAAGGCAGAGTAGAGAAACTTACCAGAGCAAGGGAAAAGGATTAAGACTTAGTTTGGCTAAGCAGTTTTACTGTGGGTGGTGTTTTATTTTTACTTACAGGATTGCTACTGTTTGTTGCTAACATTTCATTGCTTTATTTTTCTCTGATTCAAATTGTTGTTGCTGGTATACCTTCTTCTGCATTATTACAAGGTGTGCCTACAGGTGTGTGCTAACAGATTACTGCTGTAATCTTCTGATTCAAATTGTCTTTTGCAAGGTATATCTTCTGTTCTGCTTTATTTTCTCTGGAGCAAAGTGTTTCTTACAGCGTATATCTTCTCTGAAATTATTACAGGTGGTGCTTTACAGGTTTTACAGTTTTATCTAACATTAGGATAAGCTTTCAGGGTTACTGCATTTGTTGTTGACTGATTGTTTCTGCTCTTACCTCCTTGTTCTTTCGTCCGTGGTTCTTCTTTTTAGGCAGGGACAGGCCCAGCCACCCACCCCAATCCCCAACCACCCATGCTACACTCCTTTATAGGGTACCACAGTTGTGACATTTCCTGTGGCAGAGCAGGAAGGGTCGGATCAGTGGGGCCTCCACAAAGGTGATCTCATTTACAGGGCACTAGTAATTTAACTTGTTATAACAAGTTAAACAAAGCACAATTAAACCATTACTTGCATTTTTTTCCTTTTTTCCTTCTAATTACTCTGACTAGGTTACAAACCCAGCAACTTATTTGGAATGGATTTCATTAACTGCAGGTACTGTGGAACAATTTTCAGAAGGACAGTCTTACAGGATTTAGGACACTGTCACATGCTGGGCCTTTGGAGATCTTAGGGCTCAGCTCCGGGCAGCATGGGCAGAGATTGCACGCCTCAAATTTCATATTGAAGAGGAAATACATTATAAGAACCACCCGCCATTTCCCCAGCATCCAACAGAAAACCTCGACGCAGAGGGTAGTTGGTCCAGGAGGTTGGCAGAGGCGGTTAGGAGGAGCAAATCAGGTGCCCCATCCTCTCTGCTCTCCAACACATTACCTCCAAAAACCATATAAACACTACAAACAGGTATCTGCCTCTATCTCTGAAATCAAATAAAGAGGCAGAAGACACTGCAGAGCAGGACACTCGTGCACAGGAGCTAGCACAACAAAACTCACCCAAATCAGGAACCAAAACAAAACAAGCACAAAGGAAATCCAAAAACTTCTGATCATAGGAGACTCCATGATTCGGGAGTTGATACCCTCTCCAGCCAGGGGTGATGGTCAGATGTCTCCCAGGTACATCAGCATGGAGAGACACTGACCACATTGCTAAATATTCTTCAAAGCAGGAGAAAACATTGATGTCCTAGTACACATAGGGACTAATGATCTCGCCAGCCGGTCAGTTGTGGAGACCAAGGAACACCTGACTAGGCTGGTGCCATATCATCTATTTCTGTCTGGCATCTCCTTCTCTGAGATCCTGCCAGTCTGGGAGAGGGAGCAGATGGACGGAAGGTCAGAGAAGGGAGATAGGGGAGCTAAACACATGGCTCAAGGGCTGGTGCCAGGAAAAAGGACACAGATTTGTAGGGAACTGGCAACAGTTCTGGGAGCGAAAGTTCTTTAAATTTGATGGACTGCATCTGACTAAAGAGGGAGTCAGTGTATTGGGGCAGAAGTTTGACGTCTTTGCAGAATATTTAAACTAGCAAATGGGGAGAGGGGTGCAGCACCCCATACGTCGAATGGGAAGAACACCCCTCCCCCCTCAGCTAGTGGTCAAACAGGAATTCAGCATGTTTGCCATTCATTTGCATCACCAGGTAGGAAAAAGGTTTGTCTCCCATACGACGCTTGAGGGTAATGCCAAACTTCACCCAACAACTAACACACCAAAATCTGGCCAATGGAAAATCATGTACACAAATGCTCACAGCCTGGGAAATAAGATCCCAGACCTGCACAGGCAATAATGTCAGAGGCTAAACTGGACATAGTAGCAATTAGTGAGACGTGGTTTACCAGTAACCACACTTGGGAGACTTCAGTACCTGGCTATGTATTGTTCAGAAGAGACCGAGGTGCAAAAAGGGGAGGAGTGGCACTGTATGTTAATGAAAATATCAAAGCTACAGAAATTCAGAATACACATAAGGAGCCAGAAGAACTGTGGTCACCCTGGAAACAGGAAATGGGACAGTCATAAGAACTGGGGTTGTCTACAGGCCCCAGACCAGAGGGAGGACATAGACACATTACTGTTAGAAGATACAAAACATGACAGCTAAAGGGAGGTTCTGATAATGGGAGACTTCAACATGCCGGATACAGATTGGTCAATACCAGCAGGAACATCTGCCAGAACTAGACTCATAGTGGATCCCCTGCAGGGGAGGGCCTCAAACAACTGGTACAGCAACCCACAAGAGACAGGGCTATCCTAGATCTAGTACTGACTAACAAAGAAGGGATCACAGATCTCCAGGTAGAAGGTCACCTGGGGCCCAGTGACCATCACATGGTATGGTTCAATTTGGCTACTACATCTAAATCATCCAATTCCAAGGCAAAAATATGGGACTTCAGAGGAGCTGACTTTGATAAGATGGCCAACAGAGTTAAGCTAGCCCTGGCAAAAAGAAACACAGGTGAGGGGGTACAGGCAAAGTGGGCAAGCATTAAGGATGCAATACTTGAAGCAACATCCCATTGTGTTAGACAGAAAAGGAAGTGCAAAAGAAGAAGGAAACCACTTTGGTTCTCAAATACAGTAGCAGAAAAGGTCAGAGCAAAAGGCTGGCCTTCAGGAAATATAAGGAACACAGCGGATGAAGATAGGAGGCATACCAAACTGCCTAAGGGAAGCAGGTAAGGCAGTAAGGCAGGCAAAGTCCCAAACTGAGGAAACACTAGCACGAACAGTAAAAGAAGGTGATAAGACTTTCTATAGATACATTAGTGAAAGGAGAAAGTCCAGAGGGGGTATTGCTAAGCTTAATGGAGAAAATGGAGCATGTGAGGAGGAGGACCTTGTAAATGCATCCATCCTAAATAGATACTTTTGCTCAGTATTTACTGAAGAGAAGGTAGGGCAGGGCCCACAGCTCAGCATCATGAACACAGGTGGGAGGGAGGTGAGCACTACTCCCTTCACAAAAGAAAGGGTCCTACAAGAGCTTGCTAAGCTCAGGGTGGATAAGGCAATGGGACCTGATGGCATACATTCCAGGGTACTTAAGGAGCTAAAGGAGGAACTAGCAGAGCCATTAGCAGAATTGTTTAGTGAGTCTCTGAGCACAGGAGAGGTCCCAGAAGACTGGAGAAGGGCTCATGTGATCCCGCTCCACAAGAGTGGTAGCAGGGAGGAGGCGGGAACTACAGACCAGTCAGTCTTACCTCAGTAGTGGGCAAGATTATGGAGGCACTCCTTAAGGAAAGGATAGTGCAACACCTGGAATCCATAGGGGCACAGGATCCAAGACAGCATGGGTTTACAAAGGAAAGTCCTGTCAAACTAATCTCATAGATTTCTTTGACTGGGTAACCAGAGTGGTGGACCAAGGGGAGCAGTTGATGTCCCTACCTTGACTTCAGCAAAGCTTTGACACTGTTCCACATAGAAGATTGATAAATAAGCTGGGTAGGCTCGGGGTGGGTCAGAAGTTGGTCAACTGGGTGGCAAACTGGTTGGACGGGCAGAAAACAGAGAGTGGTGGTAAATGGTATACAGTCAGAAGAGATTCAAGTCACAAGTGGGGTACCTCAGGGATCAGTCCTGGGGCCAGTCCTCTTCAACATCTTCATTAGTGACCTTGCAGATGGACTAGAGGGTGAGGCTTGTCTGTTTGCAGATGACACCAAGATCTGCAACAGAGTAGGTGATCCAGATGGGGTGGGCAGAATGAGAAGAGATCTGGATAAACTAGCAGAATGGTCAGAAGAGTGGCAACTGGGATTTAATGCAAAGAAGTGCAAAATCATGCACATAGGGAAGAGAACCCTGAAGCCACCTATAGGCTGGGAGGGAGTTGCTAGCAGTCACAAAGGAAGAAAGAGACTTGGGCATCATCATCACTGATGACCTAAAATCATCCAAGCAGACCTCTAAAGCAGTAGGTAAGGCTAGGGGTGTTAGGGTGTAATAGTAGGGGTATCACAAGTCGGAAGAGGGAGGTAATAACCCTCTGTACAAGACACTGGTTAGGCCCCATCTGGAGTACTGCAGGCATTGGAGGCCACACCTTCACAAGGACATTAACCAAATTGAGGCAGTCCAAAGAAGGCAACCAAAATGGTGGGGACTGCATCAGAAGACATATGAGGACAGATTAACGGAGCTCAATATGTATACCCTTGAGCAAAGGAGGGAGAGGTGATATGATCGAGGCATTCAAACACCTTAAGGGCATAAACAAGGTGAAAGAGCCTAACATGTTTAAATATAAGAAAAATAGCAGGACAAGAGGACACAGCATGAGATTAGAGGGGGCCGATTAGGGGAATGTGAGGAAATCTTTTTCACAGAAAGGGTGGTGGATGCATGGAATGGCTTACCACAAGAAGTGGTGGCTATGAATACAGTGCAGGGCTTCAAACAGGCATGGGATAGGCATAGGGAGCAATACAAATGACTATGAATAGATAGGCCACTGACAGAGCAAAGGCTGATGGCACATTTATAAGGTAGAAAAAGAAATGGGCAGACTGGATGGGCCTTGCGGTCCTTATCTGCCGTCAACTTCTATGTTTCTATGTTAGGGCTCTCAGCCAATCGGCCGTTACTTTAGTCAATGCTGAGATAGTGCTATGTTGGGCTCTGAACCCAGACTGCATGGGGTTTAATAGATTTGTTGTCTCGAGGTAGGATCTTAGTTGTACATTCACAATTTTCTCAAGTAGTTTAGATAGCACTGGGAGGAGGGATATGGGCCTATAATTATTAAGGTCACATGGGTCACCTGATTTGAGGAGAGGGATGACATGAGCAGTCTTCCAAACAGGTGGTAGGATACAATGGGACAATGATAAATTGAATAGGTGGGTGATGGGAGTAGCTAAGACATGGTACGCGATTTTAAGAAAGTATGGGTCTAGTAAGTCAGTACCTGCACTTTTTCTGGTGTCCAGTTGAAGTAATTGATCTTCAACTTCTTTTATGGAGGTGGGTTGAAGCGTAAATAGAGAGGAGGTAGCTGGAGGTGTTGAAGGGGAGTTGTCTGACAGGGAGCGTATTTTACAAGCTGGAGAGTTATCAAATGCCAGGCCTGCAGTTGTGAAGTGGTTATTGAAAGAGTCTAGGATCTCCGTTCTTTCGTTGAGTGTAGTGTTGTCAGAGATGATCTTGTTCGGGAGGGAGTTACCTGCGGAGTGGCCAATCAGATCCTTGATAGTGCTCCAGAACTTGCACAGGCTTTTGGAGGCAAGTCAAGTTCTGAGTGGAAGAAGGAAGCCTTGGCTTCTTTAATTGACTTAGTGCATAGGTTGCGTGCCTTTCTGAATAGATTCCAGTCATTGGGCATGTTCAGTTTACGTGCCTTTTTCCAAAGCTTATCTCGTTCGAAGAGTAATGATCTGATCTCAGGGGAGAACCATTTGAAGGATTTATTCTTGGCATGGACTTTAGTTAGGGGAGCATGCTTGTTGAAGGCCCTGATAATATGTCATGGAAGATGTCATAAGTTGCAGTGACTGTTTTGGCTAAATAAAACTCCTGCCAATGCAAGGAAAGTTTCAGCTTATTAATATAGGTGGCTAGATTAAAGTTGCATCTTGATCTCTTCAGGGATAATTTAGATGTAACTGTTGGTTTGTTGGTTGATCTTACCCCTCCGATAAAGCAGTGGTCATTGACATCTGAGAAGAAGGTGCCAGTATGGGAGAAAAGGTGGGGTTTGCCCACTAAAAGTACATCCAGTATAGTGCTTTTATCAGGATTTTTTGTGTTCGGGCGTGTTGGGTCAGTAATAAGCTGAGTCAACCCATGAGCATCTCAAAAGGATACAAGTGGGGCAGCTGCTTTGGATGGCCAGTCAAGATTAATGTCACCAAGGATAATGGTTTCTAGCGATCCTTGTCCCATGATGTCGCTTAGATGGGATAGAAGCTTTAAGCCGGCAGACAGGGGCCTGTAACATCCTATTAGCTGGAGGACACTTGTCTGGGAAATTTCCACTTTGAGAACTAGGCATTCGTATTAGTTGGTAACAGAAGATGAGGCAATGCAGGAGACAGAGAATTTATCTTTGATGTATATGGCCACCCCGCCTCCTCTAGTTTGTCTATCTGCTCTGAACAAGACATAGCTGAGGATATTTACTTCTGCATCAGTGGCTGTTGGTCTGAGCCATGATTCAGAAATCACTAGTACAGCATAGGAGAAAGGGGTGAACATTTGGGCCAAAGACTCCAAGGCACACCTCGATGCCTGTCACTGGTTGCAGGGTGGCGGTGGAATTGTGTGAGCATTACGGCCGATGACCCGAAGGCACACCCCCGGCGCCTGGGGTTTTAGGGTTGAAAACCCTAAAGCCACATTTCCCTACTTTTGTCACTGTAGGCTCAACCCTAAATGTTGCATTAAGAGAGTTTTTTTGCAAAGAATTTCCTTACTTTTTGAGATAGTATAATGGTATCGTTATTTCCCTGTTGGAGGGGCCCTTTTGAGATAGTATAATGGTATCCTCATTTCCCTGTTGGAGGGGCCCTGCACTCTCATGCATCTCTACTTTTTGAGATAGTGTGATCATATCCTCATTTGTCCTCCACAGATGCATACATGTATGTTTATGGGAAAGCACAGTGCCCTCCGGGCCCTGCTCTTCCATGTGTAGCACAACAACCAAACTGTCAACTTAGCATTCCTATTACCCCACCTCATCAACCCAGTAGTAAACATTATGAAATCCCCACCAAAACATCACTTTGCACCACTGCAGTGTCATTGTGCACCAAGGGCATGAAAAGACATTTTTGCCAAGATTTAAAAAATGTTAGATGTCACATTCATGAGGTGGTATAAAGAAATGACTGGGTCGATAATTTGGGGTTAAAATATTGAAAATTAAGAAAGTTACGAGCAAACATAACAAAATGTCAACAGATGTGCACAACTTTGCTATTTTACCATATTTTGACCCCAAATTTTCAACATACTCTTCTTATGAACAAGTACAGTGAACATTTTGAAATCAAGATGAAAGGTGATTTCACCAACTGACCTCAAAACCACCTTTCAGGCAGGATTTACTAAATGACAGCAACACTGTTCATGAGGTGGTGTCCCAAAAAGGCCATACTGAAAATTTGGGGTCATAATGTTGAAAAATGACAAAGTTATACACCAAAGCTGAAAACTCCATTGAAATGCATTGAACTACACTTACTTTACTTTCTCGTAGAGCAGTCGGTGTTTCCAGCAGCAAGATATGTCTTCGATCAGAGAGTGGATCTTGACCCTGCTACCTGTTCAGGTGAGTGAGGGTGTGTGGGGTGGGGGTGTTGAGTGGGAGGTGGAGTGGGGGAGGGTTGGATTGCCGATGGACCATTTTGATTTTTATAAGTGTGAGAACAAAAAAGATAAAAAACAACGAGGGATCATTTTATTTATTTCAGGGAGGACACCTAAGGGGGGTGAGGAATGCCACTAGACACCCGGAAAACAATTTCCAACACCTTGACGATGATCTGAGGGTGGGGGGTGCCACTAGACATCAGGGAAAAATAATTTCACCACGTGGATGGCAATTGGAGGGCAGGGGGTGCCACTAGACCCCAGAGAAAGTTACAAAAACAAGGGAGATAGGGATTGGGGTGCCACTAGACATCAGGGATAATAGAAACAATAATGAAGATGACTATTGTAGGGTGGGGGTGCCACTGGACACCAGGGATAATAAGAGAAATGACAGGGATGGTGATCAGAGGGGGGGTGCTGCTAGACACCAGGGAAACTAACAAGGGAAACAGGGATCGGAGGGGGTGCCACTAGACACCAGGGAAAACATGAAATAATTATGGGGATAGTGATCACAGGGTAGAGGAGTAGAAAGCATTTTCTCTTCACGAAAAAGGATCTTTTTTTGTGACTCGTGATACGAAAAGGAATCCTTTTTTTGTATCACAAGTCACGAAAAAAGATTTCTAATGTTAAAAAAAAACACTTGAAGGGCATTTCTGCAGCACTTAAATGCAGAATACAGCTAAGGGGGTCCTGATAAGCAAGGTACATGTGTTGGTTGCTATGGAGAAAGTCATTTTTGTGTCTTTCAGAATTTGAGTGTGTAGTGAAAAACTGAAAACAAGATGGCGGCCAAATGAAAAAAGATTTTCCTCTCACAAAAAGGGATGACATCAGAAATGAAAGAAGGTTCTTTTTTCATTTCATACAGCTATCTTGAGGTGCCTACTGAACATGCTTAGAGTCAATTTATAAAAGTTTTAATATTAAATAACTTTGGAACAGATTAATATTTTTTCACCAAACCAGCAAAATCTGTTAGTCAGCCCCTTTCTATCCTGAAAATTTCAGACCGAAATTCGAAACTGTCTGGGCACCACAGGTGTCAGACAAAAAACTGTTCTAACCAACAGGAAAAAACTGGTGAAAATATACTTTTCACACTATCTGGATCTTGGAATCTGCACATCTGACCAGAACGAAACTTGGCACATCAAGAGATCTGCCCCACACGACCACACTTGCAACAGTTTGTGCAAATCTGTTGAATGGTTGTGAAGTTATTATAGTGCAAAAATTGGGGTTTAACATTAAACTGCCTACTCAACCCTAAATATAGTGGCGTGGCCATGCCACTATAATACATGAGGAGATGTGTACAATGAGAATTTTGCATATACTCGAGGTATGGGATGCTACATAAACCCTGACCGTGATGCTTGAGGGGTTTCTAAAAGCATCCCACACTGAGGGTGTGTGCAAAATTCAAGTTTTACCCCCCCCATGTTTTGTTTTATATAACTGCTTGCAGTATTTTCTCACCTTGAAAACACTACCCAGCAATCATAGAAAACAGTGTGGGCAGTGGTTTTTGTAGGGCTAGTTCAATGCTGCGGTTGGGTAGAGTGCAGCTGAGTTAAAGTTTTGCTTTTTTTCTGCCTGACTGCCCCAAAAGTAGATGGAAATGAACTGAACAACAACTCTATGAACAACAGGTTTGTGAAATGTATTCTGTTTACTGTGAGCTGATCAAAGTGTGAGCATGAGGGAGGCAATGTGCACATGCATGAAGTCAGGGAAATAAAGCGCATGTTCACCATTATAGTTAGCTGGTTATAATAGCAAATTATAACTTGGTTTTCCTATGGGAGAAAATGCTCCCAGTTATCATAATGCCATTATACAGAAGCTGTGTTAGGCCAATTCCAGATTACTTTTTGCAGTTTTGGTCCTCATTTGAGAAAGGACACAGGGAAGATGGAGAGAATACAGCACAGAGCAGCAAAAGTAATTATAACAGGGGTAAGAGAAATACTGTACTGTGATTGGTGGAATCTAGTCACATGACCTTGTTGTTATAGCACAACAGCACAGGTCAGAAATGCTTAACTTTTAAACCTCATTACTTGGTCCTAAAATTAAAAAAAATTAGGGAAGAGATTATATAATTGCAATAAGGCATTCCAGGGTAAGCGAATTGAAGGATAACAGTACTTCTTAAAAGGAAGCTTCGCTTCAATTTCGGCTTTACTTCTCAAGGTGTGCCATTATCCCACAATAACACACACCTTGTCATGCTTTATTGCTTAATTAACAAACTGCAAGACATGGTATATGAAGAAAGATTACTGAAACTAAATATGACTCTTGACAAAGCCGACTTGCACATTAGTGAAATAATGATTGGATACCTGTACCTGCCTGCCTACTTTTTACACATTGGAGCATCAAGCATCTTCTGGAATAAAGACATTTGCACAGGTTTTTGTCGTCCAGCTGGTTGTTGCTGCAGCCTTAACATCAGTGAGTGCACGTTTCTTCTCTGTTGTTTAAACTGCCTTTAAATGTTGCACCAGACTGTCACACAGTGCGAGAGGTCCCTTGTGTTTTTGTTTCTCTTAAACTAAATATGGCGAGTCTTGAATGAGAAGGATAAGGGGGGACCTCTTCTAGGAAACAGAGAGCCACCTGGGGTCCAGTGATCATCGCACCATGTGGTTCAATGTGAGAACAGTGGAGGAGTCAAACCACACAAAAGCAAGGGACCTGGATTTCAGACGGGTCGACTTTGCAAAAAATGGGGGAATGTCTCAAGGAAGCCCTGGCAAGAGAAGAAGTGGAGGGAATGTAGAGAAACAATGGACTAACCTTAAGGGAGCCACAGTAGAGGCTACAAGCCTTTGTGTTAGGCAACTAAGCAAAACAAAAAGAAAGACAAAAACACTTTGGTTCTCATAAGACGTGATTGGGAAGGTAAGAGGAAAAAGGCTAGCTTTCAGGAGGTACAAGGAAACGCAAAGGAAGGAAGATAGGGAACTGTATCTGTGAAAGCAGTCAGAAGCGCAAAGGTACAAACGGAGGAAAAAATATCCCGGGCAATTAAGAAAGAAGACAAGACCTTTTTCAGATACATTAGTGAAAGAAAGAAAGAAGACAAGGGTGGGATTATGAGGTTAAAAAGGGAGAGAGGGATGTGTGTGGAAGGGGACCTAGAAAAGGCAACAGTCTTGAATAAATATTTTTGTTCAGTATTCACAGAAGAAAAGGAAGGAGAAGGACCACTAGTGGGTGATAGGGGCACCAATGGGAGAGAGGTGGATAACAGCCCATTTATGGAGGAAAGAGTCCTTAAGGAACTCATGAATCTGAAAGGGGAAAAGGCTATGGGCCAGATGGGATACATCCTAGAATATTAAAAAAACTTAGGTGCTGGCTGCACCACTAACAGTACTATTCAACAAATCAATAGAAACAGGGGTGGTTCCAGGGGACTGGAAGAGGGAAAATGTAGTCCCTCTCAACAAAAGTGGAAACATGCTGGCAATTATAGGCCAGACCTCAGTGGTGGAGAAATTAATGATGTCACTGCTGAAGGAAAGGATTGTGATATTTCTTGACTCCAGTGGAGCACAAGATCTGAGACATCATGGATTCACAGCGGGAAGGTCTTGTCAAACCAGATCTGATAAAGTTCTTTGGCTGGGTGACCAAAGAAGTAGATCAGGGAGGGGCAGTGGATGTGGCCTACTTAGACGTCAGCAAGGCCTTCAACACTGTCCCACATGGGAGATTGGTAAATAAGTTGGGCAGCCTGGGAGTGGACCCCAATGTGGCAAACTGGGTCAGAAACTGGTTGAGTGACAGGACACAAAGGGTGGTGGTAAATGGCATTCAATATGAGAAGGGGCTGACCAGTGGGGTGCCACAGGGATCAGTGCTGGGGCCAGTCCTCTTTAATGTCTTTATAAGCAACATTGCAGAGTGGCTGGAAGGGAAGATATGCCTCTTTGCAGAGGACACTGAGATCTGAAACAGGGTCGACACTCCGGGGGGGGGGGGTGGAAAAAATGAGAAAGGACCTAAACATGCTTGAGGAGTGGTCAAGAGTGTGGCAGCTAAGATTCAATGCAAAGAAGTGCAAAATCATGCATTTGGGGCACAGAAATCCATGGAAGGAGGACAAGATGTGGTGAGAGGTACCGATGGCCACCAATCAAGAAAGAGACCTGGAGGTCATCATATTTGATGACCTACAGGTAACCAAACAATGTGAGAAGGCTGTGGGGAGAGCCAGTAGAATGCTAGGGTGCATAGTGAGAGGTATCACCAGCAGAAAAAAGGAGATGGTTACTGCACAAATTAACCTCAAACCAAATAGCTGAACTTGAAGAGAGGTATGTGAAATGTTGAGGTTTTGTGTTCTGCAAAATTCTACTTACTGATAGGGCAAGGGTGTATACAAAATCCATTAAATAGAGAATAATGGATGGGGGAGTAAGTGATATGAGAATTTAATGCACACTCGAGGGTTTCGTGAAAGCATCCAACCCCGAGGGTGTACATTAAATTCTCATTCACACACTCCCCAATCTTTTATTTTGTATAATAAACTGGCAAGGAATTTTTTTCCCACCAGAGTTCAGGTGTCTTTTTTTATCTTTTTTAGGTCGGAACATGTTTTTTTTTTTTTTTGACAGAATAAAGTGTGATGGGGTTGCCAGCTCACATGAATGGTTTGAGGTAAGCAAGACTTATGTCAGGAGGTCCCAGGGAAAGTGTTTTCTTCTCGGTGGTGGTGGTTGTTCAAGCGGGTGAGAGAAGAGCAGCTGTGGGGCTCGCGCTGCACTCTGTTTAACGGAGTGCGTGTTTGTTGTAACAACCAGCTGGTTGTTATGGTGAATATCAACCTTTTCTGCCCAGAGAAAAAATTTCTCGCCAGTTATTATTTAATAAAAAGTAACATACATCTTTGTGCTGTTTGACATACTATTGAAGTAGTTTTTTTTTTAACAACTCCATTACCTGCCCAAAAGCGTGAGCATTCCAGCTGGCCCCCAGCCACCAGCCAGCCCCTATGGAAATGCAGCTGAAACATGGAAAGTCAAGAAACAGATCCTGCATTGATACAGTAGCAAGGTAATGTAAACACATGTCAGGAGCAGTGCCCATGGAGCGGGGCCTGTGTGGAGGAGACCACATTGCAGTATTTAATGTAAACACACACAACGTGTATCAGTGGGTAACAGCAAACCTGTTGTTGCAAAGTGCAGATATTCACACAGCAATATGCTTTGTCAGTTCTGCACTTTACTGAACCGGGAATAGCAAAGTTCACAATTCACATTGTAAAAAACATAAGCAAAGTGCAGAAATGTGCTACTATGCAGCTGTTTTTTTCTCCACAGAGTGGCAAATTACTAATTGTGACGTAGCATGACGTAGCCAATTCGTGGCTACTATATGAAGTGCGACAAACAGAGGAAGACTGGCACCGATCTCGGCTGCTAAAAAATACTTTATTTGTGCAAAATATAAACTGAAATTAAAAAGTACAAACAAGGCACACCCATAGTTTGTCAGCAGCAGCAGCTAGTCGACACGTTATGTGCACAGAGCAAATTGAACTGTGTGTTTGCTGTGGAGGTGGGTTTTTGTTTGCACTACATGAAATGCATAGGGGGCCACCTTGCTTGAACTTCCCTGGCGAAGTTTAAAATTCACATGGATCTATTGTCAAGCTCTTTGCTGCCCAGACTTAGAAGCCTTAAAAGAATATAACACAGCTTTAGACTGCTCTGTTTATCAATGCATCTAATTACATGATATACCAAAATCACAGCTAGAATCTGAGATATTAGACTAAAATAAGCAGTCTGAGCTGCGCCTGGTTTTTAACGGAGCTTAGTTCTCAGTGGGATTGCCTCAATTGAGGATGTGCCTCAGTGGAGGCAGTGGTGTGGTGTGGTGGATAAAACCTCCAAGTGAGCACAGAAGTCAGAGGTTCGAGAGCACATGTCATTAGTCCCAAGGAAGCCCAGGACTGGATCAAACAAAACTGTGGTAGCTTTCTTAGGGGCACTAGGCAAAGCTCTAAACTTAAGAAAAACAAGCATTTGTCAATGCCGAATGTTGATTGCGTTGGTGTGTTGAGCTCGTTCACTGCCCCTCTGTCACTCACTCAGTCTATGTCTCCCTGTGCTGCAGGCTGCTGTTTTGTACTGGGCTTCTGCCTGTGTTGGCACCATGTTCTGCCCACTAAGAAATCCACAGCTGTCCTGACAGAGCTCCATTGAGGTGGCTCACTCCCCCTCACTCACTCGCTCGCTCATTCTGGTTCTCCTGGCACTGCAGACTGCCCTTTTGTACTGGGCTCCTGCCTCTGTTGGTGGCTTTTTCTGCCCACAAAGAAATCTGCAGCAGTCCCGACACAGGTCTGTTGAGCCTGCTGACTCCCCCTCTCTCACTCACTCATTCCATTTCTGCCGGCGCTGCAGGCTGCCCTTTTCTATTGGGCACCTGCCTGCATTGCCGCCTACGTCTGCCCACAAAGAAATTTGCAGCACTTACGATAGAGCTCCATTGAGCTCACTCTCTCCCCCCCTCTCTCACTCGCTCATTCTGGTTTTCCCACCATTGCAGGCTGCCCTTTTGTACTGGGTCCCTGCGTGCATTGCTGCCTTTTTCTGCCCACAAACAAATCTGCAGCAGTCCCAACGGAGCTCTGTTGAGCTCACTCACTCCCCCTGCCTCACTCACTCATTCAGTGTCTCCTGCCGCTGCAGGCTGCCCTTTTGTACTGGGCTCCTGCCTGCATTGTTGGCTTGTTCTGGCCAGAAAGAAATCTGAAGCAGTCCCGACACAGGCCCATTGCGCTCGCTCACTCCAACTCTCTCACTCACTCATTCCGTTTCTGCCGGCGCTGCAAGCTGGCCTTTTGTACAAGGCTCCTGCCTGTGTTGCCGCATTTTCTGCCCACAAAGAAATCCGCAGCAGGCACAATACAGCTCTGTTGAGCTCGCTCACTACCGCGCTGTCACTCACTCATTCTGTTTCTCTTGGTGCTGCAGGCTGCGCTTGTGTACGGGGCTCCTGGCTGTGTTGGCACCTTTGTCTGTCCACAAAGAAATCTGCAGCTGTCCTGACAGAGCTCCGTTGAGGTCGCTCAGTCTCCCTCTGTCACACGCTCATTCTGTTTGTCCTGGCACTGCAAGCGGCCCTTTTGTACGGGGCTCTTGCCTACATTGGCGCCTTTTTCTGCCCACAAAGAAATCCACAACAGTCCTGATAGAGCTCTGTTGAGCTCACTCAGTCCCCCTGTCTCACTCACTCGTACTGTTTCTCCCACTGCTGCAGGCTGGCCTTTTCTACTGGACCCCTGCCTGCTTTGACTCCTTTTTCTTCCCACAAAGAAATCCACAGCAGTCCTGACAGCACTCCAGTGAGTTTGCTCACTCCCCCTCCCTCACTCACTCTCTGGTTCTGTTTCTCCCAGTGCTGCAGGCTACCCTTTTGTACTGGGCTCTTGCATTGGGGCCTTTTTTTGCCCACAAACAAATCCACAGCAGTCCCGACAGAGCTCAATTGAGCTTGGTCACTCCCCCCTCTCACTTGTTCGATCTTAATCAGTCCCAAACACTGATTTCCCACAGTGACCGTGCTATTCTCCGGCAGGAGTGCAAAAACATATTTTAGCCAGGATGTGAAAAATCACAGCTGTACTGTTCATAAGGAGGTGTGAAAGAGTGCCACTGTTGAAAATGTGGCGTGAAAATATTACAAATTTGCGAAGTTACAAGGGCGTGTGGAAACAGTTCAACGCACACTTGTAACACAGTCATGTTATGGAGTTTCGTCACCAAATTTTCAACATAGGGCTTTTAGGACCTCTGCTCACGAACAGTGCCACTGTCATTTTCTTAATCTGTCCCGAACACTGATTTCCCACAGCGATCATGTTATTCTGTGCTGCAACTGTGAAACCACATTTCAGTCAGGATGTGAAAAATGACAGCTGTACTGCTCATAAGGAGGTATGAAAAAATGACAGTGTTGAAAATCTGGCATGACAATATTACAAATCTGCAAAGTTACAAGGGTGTGTGGAAAGTGTGCAACGCACACTTGTAACACAGTCATTTGATGGACTATCATTACCAAATTTTCAACAAAGGCATTTTAGGACCTCTGCTCATGAACAGTATCACTGTCTTTTTCTTAATCTGTCCCGGACAGTGATTTCCCACAGCGACTGCTCTATTCTGCGCCGGAAGTGTGAAAACACATTTCGTCCAGGATGGGAAAAATGACAGCTGCACTGTTCATAAGTAGGTATGGGAAAATGGCAATGTTGAAAATCTGGAGTGAAAATATTATAAATTCGCGAAGTTACGAGTGTGTGTGCAAACTGCGCAATGTACGTTCGTAACACAGTCATTTTATGGAGTATAGTTACCAAATTTTCAACATAGCTATTTTAGGACCTCTACTCATGAACAGTGTCACTGTCATTTTCTTAATCTGTCCTGAACACTGATTTCCCACAGCGACCATGCTATTCTATTCTGCGCCGGAAGTGCGAAAACACATTTCTGCCAGGATGTGAACAATGACAGCTGTGCTGTTTACAAGGAGGTGTGAAAAAATGCCAATGTTGAAAATCTGGCTTGAAAATATTGCAGATTCACGAAGTTACGAGCATGCGTAGCAACTGCACAGCGCATGCTCGTAAAACAGTCATTTTTGGGATTTTTTCCACTAAATTTGCAACATAGGCATTTTGAGAGCCCACCTCATGAACACTAGCACTATTGTTTCGTTAATCAGACCCTAAAGGTGATTCCACATAGTGACCGTGAAATCACCTTTCGGGGCCAATTACTGCCATGACAGTTCAAGAATTCATGAGGAGGGGTCCCAAAAACACCATGTTGAAAATCTGGTGAAAAAATTCCCAAAAATGCCTGAGATACGCACTAAAGTTGAAAAAAACCTATTTATTATGTTATACACCTTACTGGCATTTCCTCAGTTCACGGTCGGCTTTCAAGAGTGCAGACGTGTTCCCGTTCCACCGAAGATTGTCACGCTGAGCTCCAGAGGTAAGTATGGGGTGAGGGGGGTGTAAGGAGGGTGCACAGTGGGTGGGTGCAGGTTGTGGGTGGGGGCCAGGGAGACTACAAGGGACCGTTTCCTTTTTTGCAGGTAAAAAAACAAACAAAAGACTTCACAGGACCGTTTTTCTCTTTACAGGGGCATGTGGCACACTGGGGTGGGCTCTCAGCATACCACCAATGGCTTTCTTTTGGGGGCAGCAGTAGCCAATGGGAGTTAGGCACCCCTGTCTGCACACACAAGGATTCATTATGCTGACGGGATTGGGCACCCGCCGGCACGAATAAAAGTGGGGGTGGGGTGTTACAGAATGCCGACAGGGAGTGGGCTCCCCCGTCAGCACCAGAAACACAGGGGCACCAAGGCTGATGGAGATTGGGGCCCCCGTCGGCAAATAAACACGGTGGGGGGGTTATATTGTTTATGAACATGGCAGCAACCGGCCGCCATGTTCACAAACAATATCAGGGATTTTACATCCCGCCCTGCAATGACGGGTCGCTCCCTCATTGCAGCAGATGGCTGACGCTACAACGACGAGGTGGCCCCTGATTGCAGTGGCTGATTTGTCTGAAGTTGGTGCAAACGTTCCAAACTACTGTCACCAGCAGCCTACAATGGCATTGGGGGAAGTGGGACAAGCTTTTGCAGGCTGTGGGGACATTTACCACAACAGTGCCACGCCTCCACAGCCTGCTACTGAGAAAGCTGCCACAATATGTTTCTTGCACTGTTCGCAATCAACATAAAAAAAAAAACCAACAGGTGTTCAAATCTACATAGGAGAATTTGGAGTTACCACCGTTAAGAAGTCCTGACAAAGTGACGATAGGCCATGAAAAGTCAACAGATAGGGTATTCTAAGGTGGGAGTGAATAAAAGTAAAGAACTAGGAACAAACAGGAGCAGAACCTTCATTATTTTGTTTTGTGATTTTTGATATTGCCTTTAAAAGGATCCTCCACACAAACATTAAGCCTGAAAGAACAGACAATACTGGGCATCTGGGAACAGTTGTTCTGGTTGGTTTACTAGTGGTTAGGGTCTCAGCCTGAGAACCAGGTGACAACAGGTTCAAACCCTGCTAGAGCCAAATACTCACTGTGTGATACCTTGGGCAAGTCACATAACCTCCAACTGCTCCAGTCCACCCAGCTGCAGAAATGAGTAGAAGCAGGACAGCACTGGAATTGAGATGCTGCATCTAGCTATGATGGATAAATAAATTACTGTATTTAAAGAAAGGGTAGTTTTTTGAAGAGTTGACTTCTATCATACTACAGCACGAAGTCATTTAATTTGCTCAAGATATGCAAATTCCTGATTCTTTTATTGTACTAGATGCTGAAAAAAGCCTTTGACAGGTTCTTGGGGCTACATGATTTATTTGTTACAATGCATCAGTTTGGCTTTGATCTCACATTCACTGATTGCATTGAACTCCTATACACCAGCTGCCAGTCTGCTATTGTGGGTTCAGCTCAGTCTCTTCTTCAGCCTGAAAAGAGAGAAACAACAGTGCCAGTGATTCAGTTGATACCACTCAGCTCCTGGCCAGGAAAATCAGAGGTTGTGAGTTTAAGCAGTGATGGCGGAATGGTCTGAAAAGAGGTAGGGCCAAAGACAGAAGGGATAAATTCCCCCCCCCCAATTGAGTGGGTTCACCCACAGCCTGTTTTTCTCATTCAGATTTGTAACTTGTGAGACCCCCCAACTGACAGCAGCTTCCAGTGAATATTTCCTTGATGCCCACCTGGATGCCTGGCTCTTCCTTTTGATTTCTAAAGTTTGACCACTGTGACTTAACTCAGCAGTCTGTGAACCCAGCCTACCCCATCAACTCTACTCAGACCTTTACTTTTCAAAACTTTGCTGACACCCTGTAAGCCACAAAGGGAGTGATCATAAAGTAACACTCCTTGCTGCGCATGCAGCCTTTTAAAGGCATAGTCCTCCCTAGTTATAAATTAATATGATTACAAAAACTGATAGTGCCAGACCCCGACCGCTTATGAAAGTGGTTGGGCCACTGACATAGTGGGCCCCCTTTTCTGGCACCTATGGGTTCTAGTCCCACTATTGGCACTTGGGCTATCACCCAACAGTGACACTGCAGTGCTGCACTGGGGGGGGGGGCTACACTGTCAGAGGTGCTGTGCTTCAGATGAGATGTTAAAGAGCTAATAGCAGCAGAAATAGCAAGCAGAAAATGTTAGCAATTTTCAAAGTAGTCAGTTATTACTTTCCATTTCAGAAGTATTTTTTCCTGTTCCATTTGGTCATCAGAAGGGTTTTCGACCTAACAGTATTAGGTGTGGTGTTGTGGGCAGTACTTTACCTGGAGACTAACATATCTAGTTCTATTCCTCTTCGTATCTCCTCAGCACTGTGACCTCACACATTGTGACATCACAAGTGACCAGTCTGGTAGCAGGTGTTTGGCTCTTCTTGGCCAGCTGTGATGTCACAGATAGTGAGGTCATAGGACTGATGTATAAGGAGCAACAGAACTAACTGTGTCAGCCTCCAGGCAGAGTGCTGTTCTACACATCACATCAAGTACTGTCAGGTACAAAATCTTCCATTTAGCAAAAGGGAAAAGAAAAAAAGATTTTGGGTATAGGAAGTAATAGTTGTGTTTGAAAGTTAATATTAATTACAGTCAAACGACTAGCTCTTTAAACCAAGGTCCTTTCAGCCCATTTCTAGTAAACTCCCAGGTAAAAGTGAAACATCCTGTGACACTTTTCAAAAGTGCTGGAGTTATCCCCGGAGTTCTGGCCAACACTCCCCCTCTCCATATATATTTGGAGGTTTTGATCAGGAAAGGCACAATGAGTGGTGACAGTGCAATCCTGGTGTGTGTGTGTGTGTGTGTGTGTTTGGGGGGGGCTAAATAGACCTGTTTTATTGATGGGTGAGTATTGGCCATGACACCAGGGAGACTCCCCTACTGTACTAATACTGATAAGAGGGATTTTGGTGCACGGCAACTACGAAATGGAAAAATATCTATTGGATACTTTTGAATTATTAAGGTTTCTTGTAAATTAAGTTAACAAGACATATCTTTCCTTTAAAAACCTTTGTTCCTTTTTGATGTATTAATCTCTTTGTACATACATGTACATAGATATTAATGAGCAAGTCTCTGTGTATTGTTCCTTTTTCTGTGCTGTGATTTTTTTTCTGTTTCTTTTTTCTCTTTTTCACTCCTTGGTGTACATTTTGTTGTTTATAATTTTTTCCTGATTATACAATATTCCTCTTTGATTTGTAAATATTCTTCTTGTATGAATTGTCATGCTTCTTTTAAAAAAAAACATTGCCCTATTGTCACTGTTGTGATGTTTGACCTCACTATGACGCTAAGTGTATGCATCTGAGTCCTGCTGTATTCGTGGATCATATCACATGTGTTTCATGCTGTACAGTATGGTGTTTACCAGGGGGCTGAGTAGCACATGTGAACATGTCTGCATGGGGGGGTGAGGATGTGGTGGTGCAACAGTGTTGTGTTTCGTGACTGTTTCACTCTGTCATGGTATGTGGTCAGAACATGTGTATTTACAGAGCTCAATTTGTGATTGTCATTGTACACACATGTGCACCAATGGGGGACAGGTCTAGTTTTTTGGTGAAGGCACTGATGGTCATATGTGGCTCGTGATGATGCCCATGATGGCCACTGAGACATGCAATGTGCAGGCCTCCACATGAAATGTCCGCCTGTGTTACTGACAGTGTTGTGTCATGTCCAGCAGAGACAATAGTTTTGGACTGATTTCTACTGAGTTCCACTCTACAGGTACCACATCCAGGAGGAAGACGGGGGGTCTGAGTCAGCTTATCGCAGCAGCCAGAAAACAACAAATGAGACAGAGAGGTTGAGGCAGGTGTGGAGGGATGGTCAGGCTATGGAGAGAGCAGCACAGGAGGACCATTAGCGGTGACCTTCTGGTGGACGCACAAGTAAGTATAGGCATTGTGCATTACTCATGGATGTTGTTTAGGTGTTCCTCTTATCAATCCTGCGTGTCACATGCAATGGTAGTGGTGTGTGCTTTGCGCCATAAGGTCCATGTTGATCTGTGTTGGAGCAGGGATTGTTTTAAGTTTGGCAACACAGTCGATAAAGGACTTTTAGACTGCATCAAGGCATGGCATTTTATACACTGTGATGTATGTTAACAATGCCACCGAGAGTACTCTTAACAATTCATACTAAGGTTCACACTACTAAGGTAAATTCAAGAGCCAGAGCCCAAAGGCCCATAGTGCTCTTATACTAAACCACTGAGTAATAGGAGAGAAAGTATCCCGTACTTATCAATTTATCTAATCGATACTTAAAAATACTTTTGGTCTCACTTATAACCACATGAAGTGGCAATTTATTCCATGGACCAACGACTCTGAGGGTAAAAAAATATTTTCGTTTGATATGAATTAATGATTTCCTTACTAGCTGCAGGGGATGACCCCTAATATTGTGTGTACAGGTTTTAAAATCCAGACCCAATTCACACATAAGGTATGGGTCTTGAATAATGTCATATAAAAACATTAGGTCACCTCTGAGACGACGGGTAGAAAGGGGCATAAGTTTTAAAGAATCTAGTCTACTGTCATAAGGTATCTTTTCAAACCCAGAGATTATTTTTGTAAATTTTCTTTGAACTTTTTCTAACAGATGTCCTTCTGTTTTTTTATAAGGACACCAACGCTGGGGTGCATAGTCCAGGTGAGGTTTAGCATATGCTCTGTACAATGGCAGCAGTACCTCACAATTCCTGGGCCTGATGTTTCGCAGGATAGACCATACTACTTTGTTGGTTTTATTAATAGTACCATGCACATGTTTACTGCATGACTGATCTTCTGAAACAGTAATACCCAAGTCCCTTTCGTTGGATGTTTTTTCAAGTAAGAAACCTGCCAGGGAGTATGTATACTGCAAGTTTTTTGCATCTAAATACATCACTTTACATTTGGAAACATTCAGTGTCTTACCCCAATCATTTACTCATGAGGAAATGCGATCTAAATCATTCTGAATAGTTATGGCGTGTGAAACAGTCACAAGATCCACCAATCTTGACGTCGTCTGCATATTTAGTAGTGAAGGACGAACAGTCCTATGTTAAATCTGCTACAAATGCCTGGAAAAGGCAGGGGCCCAAAACAGAACCCTGAGGCACACCGCTTGTCACATTACCCCTTACTGATTTTGACCCACTAATGATAACCGGCTGGGTCCAAGCTTGCAACCAGTTATTAATCCAGTTTGCAAGAAAACTGTTAATATTGAGTTTGCAAAGCTTACTAGTCAGGGCCCACTGTGGCATAATATCAAAGGCCTTGCTAAAATCAATAAAAATCACATCACAGGGTAGACTCCTATCGAGAAGTGAGCTGATATGTTCATAGAAGCATATTAGGTTTGTTACACAACTTCTGCCACTCCTAAAACCATGTTGTTCTGGATCATGAAGATCAAGAGTGGGTGAAATCGTGTAAGAGTGGTCTCACGTGCACTCTTAAAATATGAGAACCATTGACCAAAGCTGAATAGTTGGTTATGGCAGACAAAATCTGATTTCCAAACCCAATATATAAAATCCAGTACATTTTTCTCTGGTTAAAAAAGACAGAAAATTTGAATATAATGGATACTATGAAGCTTTTATGAGCACATCTAGTACTCAGGTTCAGGAGCAGAAGTGGGTCACTGGGGGTTGGTTGCAGAAGGAGAGGACAGAGCATCCAGAGGACCGCTCTCTTATCAGCAGGGGGAGACAGAACCTGGCACAAGCCTCTCTGTCAGCCTTAGGCTGGGTGCAAGGCAGCCAGGAACAATCAAGTAGGGAAAAGTAGGAGTGGCCGCTGCTGACTTCTTGAGCATGGGAGCATGTGCAGGGCTATCTTGGGTGGCACAGCTCGTCCACTCCTCTTAGGGCACAAAATTGGAAGGAAAAGCATTCTCCAGATGGCTAGATAAATCCAGCCACCTGCAGGCCCCTCACCTGATGAGCACCCAGGCTGCGCAGCAGAGAATGAACATAAGCCCTGGAAGAAAAGTCAGGGTGATATGGCTAGGGTGGCTGGCACAAAGGGAGTGAGGGCCACTATGGATAGTAGGATAAAGATGTTAAAGGGGAACTAAAGTCAATATTTACAAAAAAATATGTTGGACAGAGTATTTTCATTTGTAGGTGTAGTCCTAGTGTGTTCTTCCCTTGGTTTACTGTAAGGAATTTTTTCTAAATTTGTCTGCTAGTTTTATGGCCTCTGGGGATCTCCATGCCTGCATGTTTTATTGCTTTTCTTTTCCTATAGTTACTCCTGTCCCATGTGACACTGATGCATTTGTGACCAATAAAGGAAAACTACATGCAAAAATTATAAAAAAAAACACATATGCATCGTGTGTTTGTTTTTCTGCTGGTCCCCGGCATTCTGTTCTCCGTGTCTCTGATAAGGTGTTTTTTTTTTTTACTTTTCCCTTGCCTGACACCTTTATGGCCCTTAGGGTTAGCCAGTCAGGCTTCTTTTATTGCCTTTCATATGTTGGAATTTTCCCAGAATGCCTCTGGGAATAATGTGAATTAGACCTAAGACCTTCAAAGGGGTATTGGCTTCATTGTCTCCCAGTAACAGCACTTTACAAAGAAAATTGCCACGCATCTAGAGTAACAACAGTTGGTGCTTAGAAAACTGTCTTCAGCTAGGAAGGGAGGGCAAACATTTTTTCGAAGCAGTTATGGTAACTTTCACACGAATTACAGTTTAATGGTGCAACTAGATTACAACTAGGGTCCTGGGCTCTTAGTTCTAATGCAAAATCTAATTCATGTAATTCCCAGAAATATTCTGGGAAAATTTCAGCAGATCAAAGACAATAAAAGAAGCCTGAATGGCTACCCTCAGGGGTCATCAAACATGCAGAGAAAAGTAAGAAAAAAACTGCTACAATCACAGGTAACACAGCACTAGGTATCATAAGAGAAACAAAAGCCTAATGCACAACATGCGTTTTTATAATTTTTGCATGTAGTTTTTTTAATTCAACAAGAGCTGCTTTTTTTGTCATTTACAGCAGCAGAACTGTGATTTTAAGTAACTCACCTTGTCCAGAGAGCTTTAATGAAGGCTACATTTACAGATGGCAAATTCTTGAGACATAATTGAGTAGCTAATCTGCAATTAAATAGCTAGAGTCTTCACTACTTAAAGCATCGGTGACCTGGGGTGATTTGTGTGCTTTTTACAGCTGCATAACAAGAGCAGTGCTGACATATTGTTGATGTAGGAGAAGAGAGAAGGTTACCGAATGCATTGCATTGTTTGCTCTACGCTCCATTCCCCCAGTGGAGTCAAAGCACATATAGTACCAATGAATTAGTGCGCTTTCTCTCTCCCCTCCATGCTTCCTCACCCAAGTCTACAAATAACTCAACCAAAAACCCTTCTGCTTGCTCCCTCTGCATGCTCTTCATACCTGCCCCCTCCATTTCTATCCCCGATACCAGCTCCACAAAAAAAGATCCTGCCTGCTGCAAAATATCCTTCCTCCCCTCCTGATCACTGTCCCCTCCTGACTCCACAAAATATCCGCCTCCGATCACCACTCCATCCCAGCTCTACACTGCCCCACCCCAGCTCCACATACAAAAGATCCCACCCACATCCCACCCCACATAGACCAACCCCTGGTCCAACAGTTGGGAACACTGGGGTGCCCACCCACGGTGCCCCCAAATATTAAGCCAACACTAGAGTATCCAGTCGTCAGTGTCAGTAGGTAGCTGCAGTAAAGAAAACCATCCCTCAATATCTTTTTTTAACCTGAAATAAAGAAAACAGACACTCATTGTCTTGTGCCACCATCCCAACACCCACTCTGACCAATACTCGGCACCTGCTACACCTCACCCCCTTACCCTATACTTACTTACTGGGAGTCAAATGCCATAATTCTCTCTGGACTGGAGACATGTCTTCTCTCTTCAAAGTCAGACTGGAAACAGGAACTCAAGTAAATGCAGTTAGTGTATTTCAATGTGTTTTGAACATTTACTCATAACTTGGTCATTTTGTGATACTTTTACCCCAGACTTTCAACATGGCCTGTTTAGGACACCACCTCACGAACAAGGTAGGTGAAATTTTCCAAATTTGGCCTGAAAGGAGATTTCTCAGTTGCTCCACAAAAGCATGTTTTGGGTAAGATCTGAAACCTTTTACCTACTAGGTTAATGAGGTGGGGTCATAAGACTATTTTAAAAATGTGGGGTCAAAATATAAAAAACAAACAAAGTTATGAAGATACGTTGAAAGTTTTCAATGCTCACTCATAACTTTGGTAATTGTTTTTTTTTCACCTACTGTTTTCCCTCCTATGGCCAGGTCAGGCTAGGATCCCAGTCAGCACTGTCCCACTGACCCCCACTGTCCAGCATCTCCCTGGGACTTACTTTGTGCTGGAGTACACCCATGAATTTCTCCCCCTGGTGGGGTCAGGAGGGGAGGGCTGTCCCCTCCCCCAAAGCACAATCCAGTTCTGGACTAGGGTCCTGGTGATGCAGCAAGTGAGAATCGGCAGGAAGGCTTCATGAACACTTGAGTTTTTCTACAGGATTTTCCCCCCTTAGCTCCCTGAGGACTGTGGCAGCATGGTCATGCACGCACATGGAGGTGTCTATGCACACCAGATCCAGTGGTCCCCGGTCCACCCACCCTTGGCCTAGCACCTGGCCCCCCATTTCTGCAGCACTACCACCGAGCCTCCATATTGAAAGGCCAACCTCCCTATAAAGGAGAGGAGAGCTGCATGTCAGCTGCTCAATCCATCTCCTAGCCCTCCTCCCAACTGACCCCCAGCAACCCATGCTTGTTCCAGAACACGGGTCACCGACATGGGAGAGGTAAGGCACAAGGCAGCTGAGCTCTCAGCACCACTGGACTGGCCCAACTTTGGTAATTTTCAATATTTTGACCCATATTTTCAACATAACCATTTTTCACACCATCTCATGAATGTGACAGGTGTTCTTTTCAAATCCTGACCAAAATGTGTTTTCACACGTGTGACCAAAAATGGCATTTTAGTCAGTATTTTATAAATGACACCTGTCATGTTCAGAAGGGATGGGATCATAAAAAGACTGAGTTGAAAATTGTGCCCCCCCAAAAAAAATTATGAAGTGACGTTGTTTCCAGGGAAGACTATTGTCCCAGTGGGGATCATGTTTCCTTCCCATGCCAGTGACCTGAGGTTGGGTGAGAGTTCAGTGGACATCTAGGCCCAGTGGGTTTACTGGGTCAACAAAATTAAACAAATAATATATTGTTATTAATAGTAGATTATTCAATATGCCCACCACCTGTCTGGGTAAAGAAACCATTACTGAACTTTCCTGTTGAACATTAGTGATAGCCTAATTAAGGGAATCACTTTGTTTTATTTAAGCATTAAGGCATGACAGGGTGTGTTCTATAGTGTAATAACGCCATGCTTCATGTGATTGAAGCATGAGGCTGCAGGCCGAGTGTGTTCGATGCCCGAGAAGTGATGTTATTATACATTATACCATGGACCTCAGACACTGACCAATGAAATAGGTAGGCTGGTACCTGACCTGCATTAGTTATCTACAGATAATCACTGCAAAAGGTGCCAGACATCCACATCTTTAAAAAAAAGCAATCCAATGGGGAAATCAAGGATCTCCAACCACCATCTTGTTTCCCCACTACGCGGAGACTGTAAAACAGCAGCTCCATACATCAGGGAAACAAACCAAAAACACTGATCTACCACTGAGTGGTTATTTAAGCATTATACCAAATACTGCTTAATAAAAAAAAGCAGTACTTGGTATAATCACAATAAGCCACTCGAGGGATCTGGGTTATCGGGAGATTTACCACGGCTGGCATGGATTTACCCACTCGGCTATGCCTCATGGGCAAACCATTCCAGCCATGGTAAATCCCACAATAACCCACACCCCCTCGTGGCTTGTTGCTTAAATAACATGTAACCACCCCCCGTTACCCGGGGTTACAAGAATCCCAGTTAGACCTAGTGGTAGGCAGGGAAGGCAGCTTGTGAAACTCCAGTTAAATGGATTTCATACTGTCTCACTCTGTTCTCAGTCTCAGCTGAGACTGAGGGATGACATCATCTTAGAACTGTTGTAGCTACATAAGCCACACTGGAATGCTGCAGCTAGGGAAGTTAGGATAGAATGTTGGGGAATTTGAAGTCAGTTTGTCGCAGTCTGTAGTAGAGGAAGGAGGTGTTCTGCTGTAAGCAGGCCCTCAGAGTCATAAGCTCTGTCAAAGAGCTATTTTTTTGTAGAGGTGTGTGTGTTCTCACCTGAAGAGGAACATAAGAAGAGCCAAGTGAAGTGGTAGAGACCACTTTCAGTGGTTCAGGGCCCCATCCCTGTGGGGATGGGGGAAAGAATCAGCCTGCTTCCATGGGCAACTCCCCTGGTCCAGCTAGGGGAAAAAGAAGCTGCCTGAGTTAAGTTTGTGCTGAGGCACCAGAAGTTCTGGACGAGATTTCTTTCAAGAGAAAATGCCTGTGGGGCACCTGCAACCAAGGGGAGAGTTCACTCTGCTAAAGGGCCAATGTGTCTTCACCTGAAACAAGATGAAGCTAAAGTGACTGTTACTGCGGGGTCAGGAAAAGACAGCCAAGTACAGTTTGGAAGATGTGGGGATTGGACTGCTTAACTCTGTGGGAGTCTAGAGTAATGGACACAGCCACTTATTAAGTATGTTCAAGTTCAGCACAAATGGGATGTAAAGACAGTAGATTGAATGTGAATACATTTAAAGAGAATCTACACAGCAAAGTGTTTTCAAGAATGAGATGTTACAGTCCAGAGACATGGCCGGGTATGAATTATGGGAACGAGAGGTGGGAGACCCCATCAGTAGTAACCAAATTCACCTCTATGGGTTTGCTATGGAACACCTGTTGCTTTCTCTCAGGTACTTGACCAGTGCCTGAGGAAAGTACCCAGATGTGGGATTGATGAGGAAGATTCCCTGATGGAGCCAGAAGTGCTCATAGGTGGTTTAGGGAGCTACCAGTAAATGTTTCCATGCTATATGGAAAGTGTCCAAAAGGCTGGCATGATAGCTGAGCCATGGAAGGAAGGTAGTCCAAGTGGCTGGCAAGGGAGCCAAGCCAGGGAAACCCAGAGCAGAGTGCAAGTTCAGGCTGTGTGCCCAGTGTGTTTCAAAGCCTGAGGGCTAAAGTGAATGAGGATGTGTTCTGATTTCTATAAATCTGCATTACCAGGAGTGTAGCCCCGTGGGGGTCCATCTATGCTTTGCTATTCTGTTGGGTGTGAATAAAAGCCACACTTTAGAATACCACTTCTGGTACTGGACATTACAGTTATTGCTTCCTGTGTCCGGAGTTACTTGGGTGCCACAGCAGCACAGTAGCCAAACCTAGCCAATGTGTCGAGTGACATATTTCTCCCCAAACCCAGCCCACCAGGTAGTGCTGTCAAAGTTTTGGGGCCTATGCGCTTACGGCGTACAAGATGGAGATGGCATACCTGGGTGGGGGGTTACAAAACTGGAGGCACCACTGGGATTTGGGTTTGGAATTTAGAGAGGAATGTAAGAAAGGTCGCTTGGACAATGGCTAGCATTTTGGCTATCTGACAGTAGGTAGCCCAAAAAGCTGAAGCAATGTAAACTAAATGTGTCACTGTGTGCTGCTGTCTATGTGCTGTTGTGATATTGCCAACTGTTACCAAGGAGCACTAAAGCCTGAGTGTGTATGCCATTGTCCTATATCAAATTACAGCATTTTCCAGCTTTTAAAAGTGTTTGTGACAAAGAAAAGTGTGGAAAACTGTGGGTAGCAAAAGGAAAATTGTGCCCTAGACATTGGAAATGTTTTCTTGTGTACTGAGAGACTTACTGTGCTTAATGGCCATGAAAAATGGTTGAAATGGGCTCTCACCGAGGAGCTGCAGTTGAAAAAAAAAAGTGATTTGCAGTTTAAATTTTGCCTGCTCGATGATCACCGTGAGGAGAAGAGCATTCGAGAGGAAAGAGGCTCATTTGCATGGTGTCGAGTGATTGGTGAGACTGCAATCAGTCCTGCCCCCAAGCCAGCTCTAGAGCGACTGCACAGCATTCGAGAGGGAGAGTGAGTGGAGTGTGCAAATTGGCTCACCAGGAGGAGCATCGCGGTGATTGAAAGCACTGTAAAAAGTTAAAAAACGGACTTTTCTGTTTAAATTCATGCTCAACCCGCATCTCGATTGACTGGACTGTGAGTGTGGTGTTCAGAGGGATGATTGGCAGGACTGCCAACCCGCTTCCTTCCAAAGGCCTCCAAGACTGGCTGCAGACCGTTTTTCCATCTCGGCAAACAGCTACCGATAACAGTGAGTACCAACAGAAATAATTGCTCAGACTGTGTGATTTCACCAAAAACCAGCTGATTCTGTGTGTAGCAGTGTAATCGTTTTGCAAAGAAGGACTGTGTTAAGTTTTACTGCAAGAGCAAGAATTCTAATCAATCGACTGTGAGCATAATTATAGGCTCAGCGTCAGTATAATTTTTAAAGCCATGTGAGAGACTGTGAGTTGTATCAGATATGCAGCAAGAAATACAGGCAATCCTGTGCTATGAAATATTGAGGCTTTAAGGGATTGTAAGCTAGAGCAATGTCTTCAGCGAGTAAAAAGTCTGTGGTAAATTATATAAATGTGCTAGGAAAAAGAACAGTGCAAGTTTGTGCAGTTTGAGCAAAGTTATCAGTAGAGTGTGTAAATCGGATGCGCAGTGGCTTGACCCAGTTACAGAATGTTGATACGTAGGACTGCTGCCGCCACCATTACAGGGTGGGGTAGTAATGTAAACACAGCAGCAGAGGAGACATTTTGAAAGAGAAAGAAAGTTTTCAGTGATGTGGGACTTGAAATAACAGTGAGCGTTGTTTGTTTTTTCTCTGCAGTCATGGCTTCAGGACCAGCTCATTACCCGGATCATGCCCGGGTTGTGATAGCAGAAGCACAGTTAAGGGACATTGAGAGATGTTACTATGGGGGATGAATGCCTCCTCATATAGCGATTCCTGGCTATCCAGTGCGAGTATGTGTGATGTGCTTAAATGCTGGAAGGGACATCTTCATGGTACCTCACTGTTCTGGGTACCTAGAGAAATATGGTTTGTTTAAAGTACCCAAGATTCGTTTGGCTCCCACATAGACAAAAGTTCAAGAATCTGCAGTTGGCAGCACACAGCACCAGGCGGAGCCTGTTGGAGAAGGCCCCTCAGAGTGTGGCACAAAGCAAGAGGGTGCAGATTTATAGACAGAACAATGTGCTGATGTTTCAGAGTCTGAGTCGCAGAGGGACATTTCGGGAAGAGCATCAGTAGACCCTTGGAGAGAGAGGCCTAGCCCAAGTCTCATAGGTGAAGACAGATAAGGGAGGCCTTTGAATGGGAGGTTTCAACCTCCGCGCCCAGCGAAAAGTGGACAGTCTAAGAAGTGAGGACGACTGCTCACTCCTGGGCACAGATTCTCAATGAGGAAGAAGAAGAGGGGGAACCTATGTGGCCTTGTGAAAAAGGAATTGGTACACAGCCTCAAGCTCTTACCTCAGAGGAATGCATGGAATAGAGTGGTGATTCCACTGCCCTGGCTGTGCAAGAAGAAGCCAGGGATCCATTTTTTGTGCCATTAAGAATGCGTAGCTGGCAGAACCAGGACTGGCCGCCCTCAAGCCAGGCCAGAGGTTGCAGGTTGACCAAAGCTAGTAAAGAGGAAAGACTGGTTCGTAGGAAAGCGAATGAAATCTATGAGATGTCCTTTCCTACCTTTCTTTAGAGAGTCTGGGAGGAGATTGAAAAAAGCAGGAAATCCTGGATTTGGGAAGAAGCAATGAAATATGTGCATCCTGGTGCAAACAGGCATGTCAAAAAAAGAATGTTTCAAGAAAAATACATGTAAGGCATATGCCCATTTTTGTAACATGGATATACATATGTCTATCTACGGGTTCGGGGAAGGATGAGGTTACCTGGCACAAGAAACCTAGGTTTGACTACTCTGCACAGGGGCACCCAAGTAAATCCAACTACAGGAAGCAATAACTGTAATGTCCAGAACCAGAATTGGGATTTTTCAGTATGGCTCTATTTATTAACTCACTGAACATAAACAAAGCTCTGTATGGTCCCCCACAGGGCTACGTAACTGTAATGCAGATTAGAGGTTAAACACAGTGGTCCATTTGAGGAATGAACACAATACAACAGTTGTCTGGCTTTGGACCCACCAGGCACTCAGCCCGGACTTTGCATGCGATTGATACACAGCCCGACTGGCCCGGCCCCTGCCGCCACTCAACTGACGGTCCACTTGGTGAATGAACCCAAACTCTACTTGGAAAGACATCCTATCAAACAAGGAGGCTCCCAAACTGTGGCTCCCACACCACTTGAAGTCTGCGACCCTAGAGAGATTTTGTTTGTACATCCAAATTGAAACTCCCATCAAACAGGGAGACTCCCATCCAACAAGGAGTAATTTTCCCATCCTGTGGCTCCCCACACCACTTAGAGTCTGCGACTCCTAGAGAGATTTTCAAGTTGCAACCCAAGTCTGGGTACCCACCCCATCACTGGCCAAATGCATGAGGCAAGTAGTAAAAACACAGAAGAAATCCGTAGAGGTGGACCTGGTTACTAAAGATGGGGGGTTTTCCCACCTCCTGCTCCCACAGCCCATACCCGGCCATTTCTCTGGACATACAGAACTTTGGACTTTAAAATGTAGATTGACGGTGGATGACCTGAAGCACCCCCTCTACAATGAACTTTAACACTTTAAACAGATGACTGCTCTATTTGTTTGTTCTAGTTGACATAGTCCTCCCAAATAGCAGTCCCCAATACTTGAAATCCAACTGAAGAAAATAAGTTGTTTGCCCCTTCCAATGGGACCAAACACTCACCCATTCGTTGCAGGTGCCTCACAGGCGAAGAAATGTAACCTTTGCTGTTATACATGAACAGACTGAACTTAAATTAAAACAGGCAGCTTTCTTCCCAAGGTGGGAGAAGGGGATTGCCCTGAACCCACAAATAACTTTTCTCACCCCCAGAGGGAGGGAGTAAACAGACACTACTGGTGTCCTTCTTGTTTGCTTGAGGACAAACTGAAGACTGACTTTGAATTCCCAAGATTCTAAACTTACTCTGAGCTGAAGATTCCAAATGTGGCTCATGCAGCTGCGACAATTCTATTATGATGTCATCCTCTAGTCTCAGCTGTGACTGAGGACAGAGTGAGACAGTGTGAAACCCATTTAACTGGAGTTTCTCAAGCTGCCTTCCCTGCTACCACTAGGTCTTACTGGGATTCTAGTAACCCCGGTAACAAAGGTTACACTCCTCTGACTCAGGAAAATGACTGTCCCCAGTCATTATGCACCTGGCCTTAGGCCATCCCACCCTATGTGCTACCTGCGGAGGGGGTGATCAGGCCCTCCTACTGCAAAGTAGCACAGGTAGGCAACACTAAGGGCCTAGAGGCCCAGCTGACATTTCAGCCTCTACTCTATCCACTTACTATGGACACCTCAGTGGCTCTGGTAGAACCATCCAGAGCATAGCCCTGATAGATCAGCACTGCAGTCCCTATGGCCACTGAGGACCACAGCCTGTCTATCCCCCTAACCCTCTAGGGGAAAACCTATCTGCCTTTAACATAACATCCCAAACAAAAACAAAACCCGGGAGCCTCCCGACTTTTGGGCAGCCTGCAACTACAACATTAGGAACACAAACAGTACTTTAATTTCTACACAAGCACTGAACGAGGAACTCCGATGAGCCCCTCCTCCTCTTCTTGTCTTCTCTTCTGTCCTCCAGGAACACCTGTAAGAAAAGACAAAAACAAAAACAAAAAACACACCCTAATCTGCATTTACGATCTACCTAAACAACAGTGACAACAACAACCCTTACCATACAGGAAAAACAGAACACTAAACAATCCCAAAAAGAAAAAATATATGTATTTTTTTTAGAAAAGTAGAAAAGACAGTATATACATTAAGTACAGAAATGACATTGATAACAATACACTTCTTTGGGGGGATGGAATGCCCTAAATGTCCCACTAGTGACTACAAGGCCCGAAGGCCAGTCCATTAAAGAGTCTCTCCTGGGCCAGAGCCCCGTGAACATAGTCTTTTAAGGCCATAATCCCGAAGGGGAGAGTCTTTGCGGACAGTTCACACACTGTTTGAAGTCTGTAGTGTAAGGTGTGTATTGCAATGTCATAAAGATAGAATAAAAGAATTTTGATGACTCACCAGCCTCTTGAAGTATTCAGACATCACCAACCTGGTCCCTGCCAAGACTCTCCCCAGCATTTCTTTTGATACAGCTGACGGACATCTTCCGGGAACCCACAGGAGTGCACATCTGAAACAGCTGGGCTGATGTCATAACTGGAGAAGGAACCTTAGAACAGGAACAAAAGAGAAACAGCTGGTCCGGCGTCATCCGATTACCAGGCGATGAACAGGAAAACAGCTGGGCTGGTGTCCTCTCTGGATCTGAAGTCATCTGGTGGTACCAGTAGATGGTTATTGAATAGGGCAGTACACTGTGGAGTGAAGAATATGGGGCACCTGAGTTCTTGTTTATTCATATTGGCAGTTCAATAAGGTTACTTCACAGTGTAGATGTGGCAGTATTGACTACCACTGCTCGGCTCTCCATTTTGTAGGCTCGGGCTTAATTTCCGGGAGGTCCTTGCATTGAGGCCAATAGTAGAGGGGGTCAGGGGCTTGAATTATTACTCCATCTGGCCGCACATAATTCACACAGTGGGAGACTTCACGTCCCTCTCCGTCCACTATTCTCACTCTGTCCATAAACAGTGTCCTGCCTCTCTTCCACTGTGTATACTTTTCGTGGAACAGTCTATTTTACATGTTGGTTAGCCCCAGGATGCACATGTTTCATTGCTTCATCCCAGATCCAGGATTTCCTGCAGTTCTCAATTCCTCCCAGACTCTCCGAGGAAAGGTAGGAAAGGTCATACCAAAGATTTCATTGGCCTTTCTATGAACCAGTCTCTCCTCTTTACTTGCTTTGGTCAATCTGAGACCGCTGGCCTGGCTTGGGGGTGGCCAGTCCTGGTTCTGCCAGCTTCGCATCCTCAATGAAATTAAAAACAGATCCCTGACTTCTTCTTCTTCTGGTGAAGCCAGGGCAGTGGCATCACCACCTTAGCGGAGGTCGACACCTCCCATTCAAAGGCCTCCCGCATCTCATCTTCACCTTCGAGACTTGGGCTAGGCCCCCCCACCCAGGGGTCTATTGATGCTTTATCTGAACTTGCCTTCTGAGATCCAGCATCCAAAACTTCAACTTCAGATTCAGTCTCTAATTCTGCACTCTCTAACTTTGTGCCACACTCCCCCGGGGGACCTTCCTCCACAGGCTCCGCCTGATGCTGTGTGCTGCCAACTGCAGATTCTTGAAGTTGTGTCCATGTGGGAGCCAAACGAATTTGAGGCACTTATATAAGCTTTATTTTGTAGACAACCAGCACAGTGAGGAATCATGAAGACATCCTTCCAGCACTAAAGCACATCTGGCATACACGCACTGGATAATTAGGAATTGCCACATCAGGAGGGAGTTGCCTTTATAGCACCAATTTTCAATGTCTCTCAATCTATTTACTGCTGCTGTTACTGCAACCCTGGCATGATCCGATAACAAGCTGGTCCTGAGGCCATAACTGCAGAAAACAAACAAAGTTCACTGTAACTGAAAGTCCCACTTAAATGAACACACTCTGTAGCTTTAAAATGGCTCCTCTGCTGCTGTGTTTACTTTACTACCCCACCCTGTATGATGTGGCAGCACTCCTGTGCATTAACATTCAGACTCTGGATCAGCCACTGCGCACCCGATTTACATCAGCTACTATTAACTTTTATTTCAAACTGCACAACTTGCTCTTTTTCTGGCTGTTCTCACATTTACAGGATTTTCCTTGGACTTTTCACACGCTGGCAACATTTATTTAATCACAGTCCTTTTAAAACTTCAGGTTTCAGCACAGGATTGCCTGCTTTACTAGTGTTGCACTTATTTTACAACCCACAGTCTCTCTCTGGCTGCAAACTTTAAACTGAGGCTACTTTCATTGCTATGCACACATTTAATGGCTTTACAGACTTGTACTTGCCAGCAGGATATCACATTCAGCACATTCGCTAAGCGATCTATACAGCTGCACTCACATTTTATATGGCATTACTGAAAATCACTGATTTGAGCAGTTTTAAATCGTTTACTCACTGTTATGATAGCAGATTGCTGCGATGGAGGAAAACGGCCTGCAGCCAGATTTTTGAAGGCCTCGGATTTCAAACGGGTGGGCAGTCTCCACGATCGTAGTATTAATCACACAATTCACTGATCCCACGACCGATAAGCGGGTTGAGCCCGATTTTGAACTAGAAAAGTCACTTTTCACTGTTTACAGCGCTTTGAACACTTCGCGAACGCTCCTCCACTACCAGTACACACACTACTCTCTGTCTCCCTCTCGAATGCTGAAGCAGACTCTGAAGAGCTGGCTGAGCGGCGGGACTAATGGCAAACTGACCAACCACACGACGCCATGCAAATTAGCCTCTTCTTCCTCACGAGGGCTCCTCTCCTCACGGCGATCGTCGAGCAGGCAAATTTAAACTGAAAAGATGCACTTTTTTTTTCAACTGACTCCACGGCGGGAGCCCATTCAACCATGTAACATTGCCATTAACTCTGCAGTCTCTAGTATTGCACAGAAAGCATTTCCAACGTCCAGGGCATAATTTCTCTGTTGCTACCCCTAGTTTTCCACACTTTTCTTCACAGAACTTTATTTTAAAACTGACAAACGCTGTAAACTATGTTGATGCAGGACAAGGACACACACTTTGGCTTTACAGCTCCTTGGTAAACAGTTGGCATTTTTTAAACAGCAGCATGAGATTCACAGCACACAGCATACACTAGGGAAATTGCTTCAACTTTTTTGGGCCACCGACTGCCAGATAGCCAAAACGCTAGCCTACTTGCCCAAGCATCTTCCTTCCCAAACAAATTCCAGCGGTGCCTCCATTTTTGTAAGGCATATGCCCATTTTTGTAACATGGATATACATATGTCTATCTACGGGTTCGGGGAAGGATGAGGTTACCTGGCACAAGAGACCTAGGTTTGACTACTCTGCACAGGGGCACCCAAGTAAATCCAACTACAGGAAGCAATAACTGTAATGTCCAGAACCAGAATTGGGATTTTCAGTGTGGCTCTATTTATTAATTCACTGAACATAAACAAAGCTCTGTATGGTCCCCCACAGGGCTACATAACTGTAATGCAGATTAGAGGTTAAACACAGTGGTCCATTTGAGGAATGAACACAATACAACAGTTATCTGGCTTTGGACCCACCAGGCACTCAGCCCGGACTTTGCATGCGCATTGGACACACAGCCCATCTGGCCCAGCTCCCCTGCCGGCCACTCGACTGACGGTCCACTTGGCGAATGAACCCAAACTCTACTTGGAAAGACATCCCATCAAACAAGGAGGCTCCCAAACTGTGGCTCCCCACACCACTTGAAGTATGCGACTCCTAGAGAGATTTTGTTTTCGTACATCCAAATCGAAACTCCCATCAAACAGGGAGACTCCCATCCAACAAGGAGTAATTTTCCATCCTGTGGCTCCCCACACCACTTAGAGTCTGTGATCCTAGAGAGTTTTCGTTGCGACCCACGTCTGGGTACCCACCCATCACTGGCCAAGCGCATGAGGCAAGTAGCAAAAACACAGAAGAAATCCGTAGAGGTGGACCTGGTTACTAAAGATGGGGAGTTTTCCCACCTCCCGTTCCCACAGCCCATATCCAGCCATTTCTCTGGACACACAGAACTTTAGACTTTAAAATGTAGATTGACGTTGGATGACCTGAAGCACCCCCTCTACAATGAACTTTAACACTTTAAACAGATGACTGCTCTATTTGTTTGTTCTAGTTGACATAGTCCTCCCAAATAGCAGTCCCCAATACTTGAAATCCAACTGAAGAAAAGAAGTTGTTTGCCCCTTCCAATGGGGCCAAACACTCACCCATTCATTGCAGGTGCCCCACAGGCGAAGAAATGTAACCTTTGCTGTTATACATGAACAGAATGAACTTAAATTAAAACAGGCAGCTTTCTTCCCAAGGTGGGAGAAGGGGATTGCCCTTGGAACCCACAAAGAACTTTTCCTCACCCCCCAGAGGAAGGGGGATAAACAGACACTACTGGTGTCCTTCTTGTTTGCTTAAGGACAAACTGAAGACTGACTTTGAATTCCCAAGATTCTAAACTTACTCTGAGCTGAAGATTCTAAATGTGTCTCATGCAGCTGCGACAATTCTACTATGATGTCATCCCTCTAGTCTCAGCTGTGACTGAGGACAGAGTGAGACAGTGTGAAACCCATTTAACTGGAGTTTCACAAGCTGCCTTCCCTGCCTACCACTAGGTCTTACTGGGATTCTAGTAACCCCGGGTAACAAAGGGGTTACATACAGCCAGTGGAAAAGAGGCAGGACACTGTTTATTGTCACTGTTGGCATTGTGGATGGAGAGGGACATGAAACCTTTCACAGTGTGAATTATGAGTGCCCAGATGGGGTAACAATTCCAGCACCTGACCCGTTGTGCTATTGGCCATAATGCCAAGACCACCCTGCAAATGTGCCCATGTCTACCAAGTGGAAAGCAGAGCAGTGTTAGCCAGTGCTGCCACCCAGTCATTGCCGTACCTATGTTGTTCCACCAGACTGTCGTTCCAGGAACCAGGTGCCCCACATTCATCAGTTCTGCAGTGTACTGGCTTTCCAGAATCCATTGACTGGCTTTCCAGAATCCATTGACTGGCCCACCAGATGACTTCAGATCCAGAGAGGACATCACCCCAGCTGTATCCTGATTCTTCACCTGGGTATCGGTGACTTCAGACCAGCTGTTTTCCTTTTTGTTCCTCTTTCAAGGTTCCATTTCCAGAGATGACATCAACCCAGCAGTTTCCAGATGTTCCCTCCTGTCATTTCCTGGAAGATGTCCACCCAGCTGTATTGGACGAATGCTGCCGGGGAGAGTCTTTGGCCGAGGACCAGGTGTGGTATCGTGTTGTTCTACAAGGGACTGGTAAGTCCAGACTTTTCTATTCTTATGACATTGCAGTACACACCCTACACTAGCAGACTCCAGATGTTTGAATTGCCCTCAAAGACTCTCCCCTTTGGGACTTTGGCCTGCTAGAACTGTGCTTCACCGGGCTCTGGCCCAGGAGAGACTCTTTAATGGACTTGCCTTCTGGGCACTGTGGTCACTAGATGGGACTTTTAGGGCACTCCATCCCCCAAATATGGTGTATTGTAAATAATGTCATTGTTTTCTACTGTTTTCTAATCTATATACTGTTTTATCTACCTGTTTGAAAAAAATATATTTTTGGGATTCTCTAGTGTTCAGATGGTAGGAGTTTAGATAGACTGTGTATGCAGATTAGGAGTGTGTTGTCTTTCTTTTTCTTGCAGGTGTTCCTGAAGAAGATAAGAAGAGAACAAGAGGAGGAGGGACTCAGCGGAGTTCCTCAGTAGTACTTTAGAGTGTAGTGTTTAAAGTACTGTTGTTGTTGTTGTTGTTGCTGCATGTAATTTTTTCTTCCACAGGTATGGTTGTGGGGGAGTGTGGGAGTAATGCATAGTGCATGGTATTAGCTCCTGGTGGTGGTTGCATGGTGTCCTGGGTTGGGGGGAGGTTTCCTGTTTGTTTTGTTTTGGGAATTTTGAGTTAGAGGGAGACAGGTTTTCCCCTAGAGGGCTGGGGGGGGATAGACAGGCTATGGTCCTGAATGGCCATAGGGGCCACAGTACTGATCTATTAGGGCTATGCTCTGGACAATTCTACCAGAGCCACTAGCTACCCATAGTCAGCAGGTAGAGTAGAGGCTGATGCATCAGCCAAAGGCCTCTAGGCCCTTAGTGTTGTCTGCCTGTGCTAGCACATGGTAGGGGAGAAGGTAGTGCTACCTCCTCGTAGTCAACACATGGGGTGAGATAGCCTAAGCCAGGTGGCTAATGACTGCAGACAGTCATTTTCCTGGCCCAGGGTGAGTGTAATCCCCCTGTTACCCAGGGTTACAAGAATCCCAGTTAGACCTAGTGGTAGGCAGGGAAGGCAACTTGTGAAATTCCAGTTAAATGGATTTCACACTGTCTCACTCTGTTCTCAGTCTCAGCTGAGACTGAGGAATGACATCATTTTAGAACTGTCACAGCTGCATAAGCCACACTGGAATGTTGCAGCTAGGGAAGTTAGGATAGAATGTTGGGGAATCTGAATTCAGTCTGTTGCAGTGTGTAGTAGAGGAAGGAGGTGCTCTGCTATAAGCAGGCCCTCAGAGTCCTAAGCTCTGTCAAAGAGCTATATTTTTGTAAAGGTATGTGTTCTCACCTGCAGAGGAACACAAGAAGAGCCAAGTGAAGTGGTAGAGGCCACTTTCAGTGGTTCAGGATCCCATCCCTGCGGGGATGGGGAAGGAATCAGCCTGCTTCCATGGACAACTCCCCTGGTCTGGCTATGGAAAAAGAAGCTGCCTGAGTTAAGTTTGTGCTGAGGCACCAGAAGTTCTGGATGAGATTTCTTTCAAGAGAAAACACCTGTGGTGCACCTGCAATCAAGGGGTGAGTTCACTCTGCTAAAGGGCCAATGTGTTTTCACCTGAAACAAGATGAAACCAAAGTGACTGTTACTGTGGGGTCAGGAAAAGACAGCCAAGTATAGTTTGGAAGATGTGGGCATTGGACTGCTTAATTCTGTGGTGGGTCTAGAGTAATGGACACAGCCACTTATTAAGTATGTTCAAGTTCAGCACAAATGGGATGTAAAGACAGTAGATTGAATGTGAATACATTTAAAGAGAATCTACACAGCAAAGTGTTTTCAAGGATGAGATGTTACAGTCCAGAGAAATGGCCTGGTATGAATTATGGGAGCAAGAGGTGGGGGAGACCCCCCCCCCATCAGTAGTAACCAAATTCACCTCTACGGATTTGCTTTGGGACACCTGTTGCTTTCTCTCAGGTACTTGACCAGTACCTGAGGAATGTACCCAGATGTGGGATTGATGAGGAAGATTCCCTGATGGAGCCAGAAGTGCTCTTAGGTGGTGTAGAGAGCTACCAGTAAATGTTTCCATACTATATGGAAAGTGTCCAAATGGCTGGTATGATAGCCGAGCCATGGAAGGAAGGTAGTCCAAGTGGCTGGCAAGGGAGCCAAGCCAGGGAAACCCAGAGCAGAGTATAAGTTCGGGCTGTGTGCCCAGTGTGTTTCAAAGCCTGAGGGCTAAAGTGAATGAGGATGTGTTCTGATTTCCATAAATCTGCATTATCAGGAGTGTAGCCCCTTGGAGGTAAATCTATGCTTTGTTATTCTGTTGGATGTGAATAAAAGCCACACTTTAGAATACCACTTCTAGTATTGGACATTACCGTTATTGTTTCCTGTGTCCGGAGTTACTTGGGTGCCACAGCAGCAGAGTAGCCAAACCTAGCCAATGTGCCGAGTGACATATTTCTCCCCGAACCCAGCACGCCAGGTAGTGCTGTCAAAGCTTTGGGGGCTATGCGTCTATGGGGTACAAGATGGAGATGGCCTACCTGGGTGGGGGTTACAAACACATATCACTCGAGTGCCTTATTGCTATTATACAATGTCTTGTTTATGTTAAAAAAGAAAAAGATTTAAAAAAAATTAAATAGTTTTTTACCCTTATTTTTACTATGTGTAGGTGTACCTATTAAAAAACAAAGTCCACAGTTTCTGTCATTGGGTGGTGTCACCAAATGCTGACGTCTCCCTCCCCTCGTACAGTTCTGTTCCTATGTACAGTATGTTGTGATGATGTGTGTCATCCCCCCCCCCATCCATTCAGCATCCCTCTGTCTGTCTGCTGATAATGCTTTTTGTTTTAAGGTAAGATTTCTCCATTTCTGTCCTTGGCACTGGTGGGCTCCGTTTTGTTCCTTACTCGCCAACCCACTCTATAGTTTGCGAACACAAGCGGTAACTGAAAGAAACAGCTGTGTGTTGTCCTCTTGAAGTTCCACTATTTTGCTCTCAGGAAAAGCAATTGGAGTTACATTCTTTTCTTTCTTTTTTTTTAAACATTAAATCCTGACAGAAAAGTAATGAAAGGTACTGAGCGACTGTGATTAGTAGCGAACCGGACAGCCACGTGCTATCCATTTCAAGAAGCAGTTGCTCGGCTGCAGACGCTTCTGTGATATATTTAAAAAAAGTAACTAACTAGTAATGTGCAGGAAGGAAACCAGGAGTGAGGAACACACTGTGTCTCTTTGTGTGTTTGGGGGGAGGGGTCAAGGTGGCTTGCGTACTTCAGCTGATGGCTTAATTTTTCCTGGATTGTGCAGGGAATAGGGAAGGATTTAATGTGATCTTTTTGATGGCTAACCTAGATACAGTGATGTTATTCTCTAATAACATCACTGTCTCAAGGGGGCAGCAGCCAGTCAGGTTCCTAGAATTTTTCTTGCCATTGTATAATAATTATTTAATAAGACGTCTTACTTTCCAAGAATCCATTGTCTACTCTAGACTTGCTGACTTCCTTTCCTCCCAAAACTTCCTTTCACTATTCCAGTCGGGTTTTAGGAAGAACCACTCCACTGTCTCATCCTTGGTGCATGTAACTGACTCAGTCCTCTCTGAGATGGATCAAGGACACATCACTGCAACCATTTTCATCGATCTAGCCAAAGCTTTTGGCTCGGTGTTCCATCTACTCCTACTGGATAAGCTGAGCTCTGCAGGCCTTTCAACACCCACTGTCGTCTGGTTCCCCTCATCAGAACAAAGAACGTAGTACCATCCACCAGTACACTTTACGGAAACAGGCTCACACCAAAACAAAAGTGCATAAAAAGTTTTATTAAAGATCTGTGGATTCAATACTTCTCATGGGAACACCAGCAGAAGCTCCTCACACTAACCAAACCTCCGAATGGTTTCACTCAGGTCATCATCGGGGAGTTCCCTCATACCTTATGGATCGTCAACAGTTAGTTCAGGTGGGTGGTGTTCTGTCCCCCCCCCCAATCATCCAGGCAGGGATCCCACAGGGTTCCATCCTGGGTCCAGTCCTATTCTCTATTTTCCTAAATGTCTCCCCTCTGCCTGGGTCTCTTCACACATCTACATGTACACAGATGACATAGTCATCTGCACTTCTGGCCCATCAGCCTTGGAGTGGGTGCCAAGATGGTAGCCTGGATAAAAAATTGGCTAGACAACAGGACGCAAAGGGTAGTAGTATATGGAGTCCACAGTGAAGAAAGGAGGGCTACTAGTGGGGTACTGCAGGGTTCAGTACTGGGACCGGTCCTTTTTAATGCCTTTAAAAGTGACATTACATAGAAACTGGAAGGAAAAGTATGTCTCTTTGCAGACGACACAATGATCTGCAACAGGATTGATACACAAGATGCAGTGGAAAGGATGAGAAGGAACTTGGCAAGGTTGGAGGAATGGTCAAATGTATGGCAATTCAGATTCAATGCAAAGAAGTGCAAGGTAATGCACCTGGGAAACAAAAATCCAGGGGAAGAGTACACAATGGGGGGTGAGATACTGACAACAGTAAGAATTGAAAGGGACCGGGGGGTAATTATATCAGATGACCTAAAGGTGGGCAAGCAATGTGAGAAGGCAGTAAGGAAGGCTGGGGGGGATAATGGAATGCATAGGGAGAGGCATCAATAGTAGAAAACAGGAAGTTGTTATCCCGCTGTACAGACAGTTGGTGAGACCCCACCTGGAGTACTGTGTGCAGTTCTGAAGACCCCATCTCCGCAAAGACATAGACAAAGTGGAGGCTGTCCAGAGGAGGGCAACCAAAATGGTGTAGGGTCTGCACCAGAAGACATATGAAGAAAGACTAAATGAGCTTAATATATATATCCTTGAGGAAAGAAGAGAGAGAGAGGGGACATGATAGAAACTTTCAAGTACCTCAAGGGAATCAACAAAGTCCGAGAGGGTAGCATCTTTCAGAAAAAGAGATGTGCAAGAACAAGGGGGCACAATTTGAAGATAGAGGGGGGATGGCTCAGAGGTAATGTGAGGAAGTATTTTTTCACGGAGAGGGTTGGGGATGCATGGAACAGCCTCCCTGAGGAGGTTGTGGAGTCAAAAACAGTCGGGGAATTCAAGAATTCATGGGACAGAGGCAGTCCTAGTGGGGGGTAGGAGGAAGTAAGCTGTTGGTTAACTGGGATCTGCAGCTTATCTGTTAGATAGGAAAATGAGCACACTGGGTGGGCCAAGCGGTCCTTCTCTGTCATCAAATTCTATGTTTCTATGTTTCTATCAACTCCTGCTGTCAAGGTCCCACTCCAGCACGATTTCCATAATGTCCTGTGCTGGTTCCAAGCCAGCCACCTCAGGGTTAACACCAAGAAGACTGTGTCATTGACCTTTGGCTCCAGCCAGAATATGGCAAGGATCTCACCTGCCCTTGTCTTTTCCACCTTGGATGGCACCCTCCTTGAGTGTGTCCCTACCATCAAGTACCTGTGGGTTTGGCTTGATAGTAAGCTTGACTTTTCTGTCCATATTGACGCCATCCACACCAAACTTCACCCAAACTCAGTGCCTTATAGTATAATAAGGACTGCTTCTCCCTCCAGGTTCACCGGGAGCTGGTAACCAAAATGGTCCTCCTGTTTTTGACTATGCAGACGTGGTCTATGGCACCACTGCCTCCTTTTCCCATGCTAGATTGGACACCCTCTGCAATGTCTTCTGTTGCTTTGCCACCAACCCCCATTCCACACTTATCACTGCTCTCTCTCTATGCCTCCCTTTCCATTCTCCCTAAACCTTTACGTCATTAGTCTCATTGTACCTGCTTTATTGCTAAATACTGGTTTGACTCCCTCCTACCTCTCTTCAGTCCACCCTCCTGACTCCCCTTCCCCCTTACTGTCTGTGCTCCAGAGATTCTTGTATCTTCACCATTCCACATCCTCTCTCATGTGCTGGGCAAGCTGCCTTCTTCTATCTTCTCCCCCCTCTCTCTGGAACCTAGTTTGACTCATCTTCTCTCTCCATGCCTTTAGACACCAGCTGAGGGTTACCCCTGTTCTACCCTGTACTTGTCACTCCCCTACTTGATTCTTCTGACCCTCCTGTCCCAGCCTCTTCTGTACCCCCTCTTCTGCTTATTTCTTTCCCCAGTGGTCCACCAGTGCTTTTGGCCCCCAGTTTGCTCTTTAATCTATGATGTGCATAATCCTATGTACTCTAACACGTTTTGTTTATTGCTGCCACACATGGATCCCATGTACTTATCTTTTATTCTAAGCTAGTTAATGTAATTACCATGATGTTCCTAGATCATGTGGGGGCTCCTCAATTACTCTCACCTTGCTTCGACTGCCATTGTACTTTGTGTATGCATTTTGTATGTTTTGTATTATTTTGTTACTGCCCTTCACCTATGTACTCCCTTCCCCCCTCCCCCCAGGTTGTGCCTGGAAAATGAGCCTTGGCTCAGTGTGCTTTTCTCTGGTTGCCAAAAGTTTAAATAAATAAATAAAAGGAAAGACCCCCGGCTATAAGTTTTGCAAAATGGTGATGGCATGAATAGTGGTGCTCTCATCAGTAATGTTTCTGGAAGAAGAATTAACTGGTCAGGTATAGGGACCAAATATAATGAGAAACTGTATTTATTTCTCTGTTTTTTTATTTTTATTTTACAGTTTTTCACTGTGAAAAGCCCACTGACCCAAAGCTCATTTTCAGGTGCATTCTGGGACCACAGGGAGGCTATGTGTCTTGCTCAAGATCACACAATATTCAAGTGGAGGTTGTGGGAATAAAACCCAGGTCTACTGGATGTATCAAGTTCATTCACAGCACATTGCTCTGACCTCTACTGCCAGCCAAGATTGCCAGAAATAAATCTGAGGTGCTATAAAAAGCTCACACACTTTCTGCAGTGTGTCAGTTTTTATTTTGTGAAAAGAAAATGTTTCAAAGAGCATCGCTGGACTAGGGACTGACAGTATTGTACATCAGAAAGCAGATTAACTAATTCACTATTGAATTTCAAATTTATCATGAAAGGCGAACTTGTAACTGACTTCAGCTTCTTCTGCATACCATCAGGCAGGAGGGGTTATGGCAGGAATGTAAACATTTACTTTTTGTCAGCTTTGTGCCGATTTTTGGACTTGACAACCATTCTGTATGAACAGAACCAGTCCGTATTTGAGCCCTGAGTTTCTGTCAGATTTATCACACTGCAGTTAGCATTCTGTATTTTCACCAGTTTGTTTGGCACTGCTACCCACATTCAGCATAGTCGGCACATGCAGCGAAATCTTTACCCCTGATCTCTTTCTTTCCAGCAGGAACAATCCATGTTGTGACACCAAGGTGGGGGTGGGGGGAGAGCTGCACTGACCCACTTTAAAGGGACACTCACCAGGGAATTCAATGAATGGTTGAAAAACTGGTGTGGAGCTCAGGGTTTTGGCTTCATTGGGGACTGGGGAGCCACCTGGAGGGATGGAGACCTATACTGGCATGATGGTCTGCATCTGTCCGGGGGGGGGGAATAGGATCCTAGGTGAGAGGTGTAAATGCTTCATTGGCAAGCATTTAAACTAGCCAAGGGGGGAGGCACTGAAAAGGAGCAGGGAAATCCCAGCCTCCCCCCACAAAACACGGTAATTAGTGAGGTAAACACCAAGGTAGAGAAGTCATTAGAGAGCAGAACAGAGGTAAATGTAAAAAAAGGCAAAGGCAGTAAGGACAGGGATGGGGCTAAAAGGAGTAAGGCCATCAAAAAGTGGAGAGTGATGAGTACCAATTACCGTAGTCTGTGTAACAAGCTCCCTGGACTAGTGGCCTTGATGGAAGAGGGTTGCCTGGATATTGTGGCAGTCACAGAAGCATGGTACACAGAGAACCATGACTGGGATGTCAACATGCCAGGATACACAATCTACAGGAGGGACAGGGAGAGTAAAAGAGGAGGAGGAGTAGCTTTCTATGTAAAGGAAGGGATCAAAGCAACAGAACTAAAGAGTAAACAGGGAGCAGATGAGGCACTCTGGGTCACCCTGGAGACAGGAAATGGCACCACAGTCTGCATGGGGGTTGTATATAGACCCCCAACACAGGGGGACGGAATGGACAAGGAAATGATAGAAGGTAGCCTTAGAATGGCAGAAAAAAGGGGAGATATTGTTGATGGGGGACCTGAATATGCCAGATGTTAACTGGAGCACCTTTGCTGCAGACACATCCAAGAACTGGGTCATTCTTGATGCCCTACAAGGGGCATGCCTCAGACTGCTAGTATTGGAACCCACTTGGGAGGGAACAATCTTAGACCTGGTACTCTCAAATGGGGACGGAGAAAGAATCTCAGATTTAGAAGTGGGTAGCCATCTGGGAACAAGCGACCACCAAACAGTGTGGTTCACGATAAACACAGTCATACAATCAAGCCATACAAAAGCAAGAGTATTGGACTTTAAGAGGGCTGACTTTGGGAAAATGAGAAAGTGCCTCAGAAAAGCACTAGCAAGCAGGCAAGAAGGAGGAGTGGAGGAACAATGGGGAGTAATCAAAACAGCCATCACAGAGGCAACTAGCCTTTGCTTAAAGCAAATCAACAAAACACAATGAAGGAAAAAACTGCTATGGTTCTCAAAAGAGGTAGCAGGGAAGGTTAAGGATAAAAGGATAGCATTCAGGAAATATAAGGAAACACAGAAGGAGCAGGACAGAGAACTTTATCAGTTAAAGCAGAAAGAGGCAGGGAAGGCAGTCAGAATAGCAAAGGCCCAAACCGAGGGAAGGATAGCCAACTCTGTTATGAAGGGGGATAAGACCTTCTATAGGTACATTAGGGAGTGAAGAAACACCAAAGGAGGGATAGTGAGTCTCAGTAAAGGGAAGGGAATGTGGACAGAGGGTGACAGTGAAAAAGCAGGGATACTGAACGAATATTTCTGCCCAGTATTCACAAAGGAAGAGGAGGGGGGAGGTACCTAAACCAAACAACAGAAACACTCTGAAGACGGGGATTGATACCAATCCATTTACAGAAGAAAGGGTTCTGAAAGAACTAATAAAATTGAAGGTGGACAAAGCAATGGGGCCTGATAGGATTCACCCAAGAATTCTAAAAGAACTAAGGGTAGAACTAGTGACACCTCTGACTACTCTCTTTAACAAATCATACGAGGACGGGGTGGTACCTGAGGACTGGAGGAGAGTGGATGTGATTCCTTTTCACAAACGTGGGGAGCAGGACACAGGCAGGAAACTACAGACCAGTTAGTTTGACCTCAGTGGTAGGGAAAATGATGGAATCACTTCTGAAGGAAAGAATTGTTGAGTACCTAGAGGCCAGTGGGGCACAGGACCCAAGGCAGCATGGATTCATGATGGGAAGGTCATGTCAGATGAATCTAATAGATTTCTTTGACTGGGTGACCAAAGCAGTAGAACAGGGAGGGGCTGTGGACATGGCCTACCTAGATTTTAGCAAGGCATTTGATACAGTCCCACACAAAAAATTAATACACAAGTTAGCCAGCCTTGGAGTGGGTCCCAAGGTGGTACCCTGGATAAAAAATTGGCCAGACAACAGGGTGCAAAGTAGTAGTAAACGGAGTCCACAGTGAAGAAAGGAGGGTTACTAGCAGAGTACCTCAGGGTTCAGTACTGGGACCGGTCCTTTTTAATGTCTTTATACTTGACATTGCAGAGAAACTGGAAGGAAAAGTATGTCTCTTTGCAGACGATACAAAGATCTGCAACAGGGTTGATATACAAGATGGAGTAGAAAGGATGAGAAGGGACTTGGCAAGGCTGGAGGAATGGTTAAATGTATGGCAACTCAGAGTCAATGCAAAGAAGTGCAAGGTAATGCACCTGGGAAACAAAAACCCAGGGGAAGAGCACACAATGGGGGGTAAGATATCACAACAGTAAAAATGGAAAGGGATCTGGGTAATTATATCAGATGACCCAAAGGTGGGCAAGCAATGTGAGAAGGCAGTAAGGAAGGCTGGGGTGATACTGGTTGCATAGGAGAGCATCAATAGTGAAAACAGAAGGTTATCCCTCTGTACAGACAGTTGGTGAGACCCCATCTGGAGTACTCGTGCAGTTCTGAGACCCCATCTCCACAAAGGCATAGACAGAGTGGAGGCTGTCCAGAGGAGGGCAAATCCAAATGGTGTAGGGTCTGCACCAGAAGACATACGAAGAAAAGACTAAAGGAGCTTAATATGTATACCCTTGAGGAAAGAAGGGAGAGGGACATGATAGAAACTTTCAAGTATCTCAAAGGAATCAACAAAGTCCAAGAGGGTAGCATCTCTCAGAAAAAGAGATGTGCAAGGACAAGGGGCACAATTTGAAGATAGAGGGGGGACAGCTCAGAGGTAATGTGAGGAAGTATTTTTTCACAGAGAGGGTTATGGATGCATGGAACAGCCTCCCTGAGGAGGCTGTGGAGCCAAGAACAGTGGGGGAATTCAAAAATGCATGGGATAGACATAAGGCTGTCCTAGTGGGGGGTAGGAGGAAGTAAGTTGTTGGTTAACTGGGATCTGCAGCTTATCTGTTAGATAGGAAAATGGGCAGACTAGGTGGGCCAAGCAGTCCTTATCTGTCATCAAATTCTATGTTTCACTGTCAACCCTCTTTGCATCATACCATTTCTAGTTAAAAACCCACATTTTATGATTGCTTATGTAACCCCCCAGCAAATGGGGGTTCCCAAAAGACTTCCAGGAGCTTGCTTGAATGCTCCAAGCCTGAATGGTGTTTGACATTTAAGCCATTTATCTGTGAGTGTTTTTAGAGCCTCTGGTACTGTCTCTTTAAGAGCTGTCTGCTTGCAGACATAATTAGTTTGTATGGGGGGACTGTGTGTTTCTCTGCTTGAGTACCACTCGAGCTGCTGCCAATTCACTCCATTTTTGCAGTCACTAGGAGTGCAAAGGAACCTATCTGAAAGATGTAACTGTTTGCCAGAAATCATTTAGAGTAATAATGAAAATACAGTTTGTCTAACCTGCTTTCTTTGCAGTCAGAACTGTGTTTGCCTAGTTCCCATACTAGTTTTGAACTGCTGAATGGACCAATCAGTGTGGGTTAAGGTAGCTCTAAAATGGTGCCTTGGACGAATCAGAACTTGGACTCGTAATCTGAGCCAGCCACAAGAGGATTGTATGGGCAGTGACTCTGGGAGATGTAGTTTGGACTTCGGCGCCTTTTTGGACCAACAGGGGCAGTCTATTGTGAGTGACAGCCAATCCAGCCAAGAACTGGGAGGAACTCAAAGGAAGTGCCCAGTTTTGTCTACTGGAGTTTCAGTTGAGCTCTGGCAGTGAAGAGAGAAGGAGCCCTGTGCTTTTTCAGTGTGCAGTTTTAGTCAGGAAACGTGTGTAAGGCCCCGAGTTCCGGTCTGCAGCTTGTGTAACTGCTTGTTAGGACTGAATCCATCCTCTGAAGAGAATCAAAGGATATCTGAAGAGTAGAAACCAGGCTCACCCTGTAGAAGACTGGAGAAATTGCTGAATTGCGCTTGGTCTGTCAGGAACTGAATCTGCTGTGTGTTCTCCCGGGTATTGTGCAGTAATTCGATCGGGATAGAGAAGCAGCCTGCCTGGTATAGTACTTTCTTTTACCATATAAATGTGTGAGGAGGCTTGTGTAGCTCAAGTGAATCCTGCTGCCATTAAAGGACTTTTGCCTGTTACTGTTTACCATATAAATGTGTGAGGAGGCTTGTGTAGCTCAAGTGAATCCTGCTGCCATTAAAGGACTTTTGCCTGTTACTGTTTACCATATAAATGTGTGGGAGGCTTGTGTAGCTCAAGTGAATCCTGCTGCCATTAAAGGACTTTGCCGTTACTGTTTACCATATAAATGTGTGAGGAGGCTTGTGTAGCTCAAGTGAATCCTGCTGCCATTAAAGGACTTTTGCCTGTTGCAGTTTGTCATATAAATGTGTGAGGTCTCGTGGAGCTCAAGAGTAGCCCTGCTGATGTTGAAGGACCGTATCTTGTTTGGAGGTCATGAGTACTAATTCAGGAGTCGCTCCTGTTGAATTGCCACATTGAATCCAAATGGAATTACTGTACTGCTGACTGTTTAACTAATTTTCTTTTCTCTGTGTGAAAGGGCCCCTACCAGCTGCCACGGTTTGGACTAGCCACTAGGGCTTGGGTACCCAGGGACAGTAACTGGTAGGATAGGCCTGTGCACAGAGCCAGGTAGATGAGTAAAGTGATATTTTCAATTAACCTGATTTCCCCTGTCCTTTATATCCCCCTAAATAAATCAGAGCTGCTTGTTTCAGCAAAGTTATACTGCCTGAGGTATTTGTCTATGTTAAAGTATTGTACTGTGATTGTTGCACTGTATCTTCTTCTTTTACAGGGGTCCCAGTGCTCGAACCAGTCCTGGGGGTAAGTGTATCTGTGAAGGTAATTCTGATATACGTGTGGGCCACTAGTGGGAAGAAAGGGGGGTTGCAGTGTCCCAGAAGGCTGTGACCAAGTTAGTTTAACTATTGCAAACCCTGACCTCTGGGTGGAGGCACCCCCCATCGGATCCAGGCCCCTCAACCTGTTAGTGGCAAATCAGGCAGGGGTAGTAGCCCCTGGGATAGCGCCATCTAGGGGTTACACTTACCTTCTCTAAAACTCTCTTATCAAATATTAATAATAGCCTAATAAGGGAATCACTATGTTTTATTAAATATTTACTAGCACTTCTCCTTGCTTTCAAAAAGGTAAGCCCCCCATGATGGCCAGAAGTTTTGCACTGCTTGCCAACTACTTGGGGAGAAAATCAGGAGGGAAAAATTCCCAGCCAACCTGCTGCAAGCGGGCATCCACCTGCAGACCCCCCACTGACAGGATAGCCACCATCACACTGGGGTTCTGGGTAAGTGTGGATAACCAGTTGGTTCGGTCAGCGACAGTGCAGGAGAATGCTGCTGGCGGTACCACATGGGCCAAGAAAGAAAAGTAAGACTGAAAAAAAGAATTAGTAACAGCAAAAATAACATGCAGAAAAGTTAGCAATTTTCAAAAATAGCCAGTTGCTATTTTATTTATTTCTGATGGGATTTTTTTTTCCATTTGATAATTGGAAAGCTTTTCTACCAGACCATATTAGGCATGATATGAAGAGCAGTACTTGACCTGAAGACTGACATATCTAGTTCTCCTCATGCCTGACTTTTTCTGCCACTGTCAGCAAGCTGGTCACAGTGCCAAAAAGGCATTATAATGTTGCTTTCAATGATATAACAAGTGAGTGATCTGGGAGCAGGTGATTGGCTGTTCTTGGTCAGTGGTGATGTCACAGTCAGCTTGATGAGGTATGAAGAGTAATAGAACTAGATATGTCAGCCTCCAAGTACAGAACTGCTCCACACATCAGACTAAGTATAGCCACAGGAAAAAATCTTCTAATTAACTAATCGGAATAGAAACAATTATCTGAGATATAAGAAGTAACAGTTGACTACTTTTAAAAGTTAATATTAATGTCAGGCTGTATACTAGCTCTTAATTCAAGGGCAGCTGGGAAGACGTATGAGTAGAGGATGGGCATTCTCAATATGTACACACTGGAGGCCAGGAGGGAGAGGGGGTTCATGATAGAAACCTTTTAGTACCTAAGGGCCGGGGTATTGACAAAGTGGACAGCAGTACCTTGTTCATAAGAAGCAGTGTCAGGGCAACAAGAAATGACTGGTAGGAGGAAGCTTTAAGAGAAATGTAAGGAAGCTCTACTTTACAGAAAGGGTAGTGGAGAAGTGGAATCATTGCCAGAAGAAGTGATTGATATGAGGTCTGTTGCTGGCTTTAATCACAGGTGACATAGGCACTGGAGAATACTACAAACCAGGGGAAAGAGGGAGGGGGCAGTCAAGGTAAGTGGATGATTGAACTGGGAAGCAGTGGCGGAGCTAGAGGGGAGGCTGGGGGGGCGGTCACCCCTGCTGGCTGCCCCTGTGTGAGTAGCGGTGCCCCACCACCATCTTTATTTACTGTGCAGTGCCCGTTGTGGAGCCCATGATTGACTGAATGGCCCCTCCGGCTCCCAAATGCTCCCAAACCTGGCTCCGCCACTGCTGGAAAGGGAATGTTGATATACAGATAGGGCCTTCAGGAGACTAGCTCTGGTCCAGCATTAGGCTGGCAGTGGATGCAGGCAGTTGCTGGGTAGACTCAATGGGCCATTCAACATTTTTCAGTCATCAGCATCTATGTTTCCATATTTTAAAAAAGGGGGGGCTTAGCGTGAAATGTGAGGAAAAGGCAATCGGTAAATCAGCAGTGCCACCTAGTGGAGAAAGCTGTGACTAACAGTCAAAAGCAGTGCTGAGTAACTGTAAAAGCTAGAGACCTCTGATGGTGATACATGGGCTAGCAAGAAAGATGGTCAGTTGAGCACCTATCCTCACAGCTAATGGGAGGATTTCATTTTAGCTGAATAGTTAGAGCCACTTCCTTCAGGACTCAAGATCCCAGGTTTGATTCCCATCAGGGGATGACATTGAGTCTAACAGAAGCTGATAGGCATAACACTGGGCGGTACTGCCAATAGCTGACTACTGTTCAAAATTTAGCTGAACGTCTTGCCCATGGGCTAGTAACCAGGTTACAGAATTTGTCTACGCAGCTGCTTGAAATGTAATGAAGAACAGAACCAGGATCCTCTTTGCAGTGAATGATTCAGTTGTTCCGAACCCTCATAGAAAAAAGTTATTATAGAAAACTACCCAATAGTGTTCTGAATGGGAGGACTTCACAAAGCGGTTCTTAAGCCTCCTGTGATGTGTCTCTGACAGCCTTCTAATCTCTGTAAGTCTTCATAAAGACCTATATTAATTCCGACTGTCATCCTTCCAAGCTCCTACCACCACCTCGCCAGTTACTCTGCTTGAGGGGATAGCATTTCAAAACTTTACACTCATAAGCAGCAGGAAGTTAAAGTCAGATTTGGTGTAAGGATCAGCCAAGCCAGTGCTGCAATGACAGGGGGACTCACAGGGACTAGGCCCCCAAAGCTCTGAAGTGAGATGCTCAGCTGTTCATCTATAATAGGGGAGAGGGGATCAGTAGATAGATAGCATTCCCATAGCTCTAATGTGAACTGCTGTAACTCAAGCAGCAGTGCCGTTTATTTATGGGTGGGGGGCTCCATTTATTTATTTTATTTTTATTTGTGTCTTTGTTAACTGGGTAAGTGTGCTAATCCAATTGACCGTTTTTAGACATGACCCAGTCCACAAGGTGGCACCAACATAGTTCAACAGCCATACATTTATATAGACAGTAGTAGCTATTACACAGTGATGAACAATAGATAAAGGTCAAAACAAGAGGCAAACATGTCTGTACAAAACCTCAATATGAGGTCAGTAGGGGTACAATGTAAACTGAGCTGAGGCAGCAGTAACAACTCAGATTACAGAGGACAAATGGTAAAAAAATAACAAGCAGTAACTTTTATAATTAGAAGCAAAACATCCATTTCTCCTGAACTGGCTGACAGACTAACAGACAGACTTGACAAGACCCTGTAGGTCAAGGAGAAAGGAAACTAGAGACAGCTAGGAGGTCAAGATGGGATAGGACAGAGATACATAGCATCTGGAGCGGTTTGTGGGCACTACTTGGTGTCCAGGACACAACTGCATGGGGATTCAGATAGGAGCCAGGCTCTTAGGTTCGTTTTGAAGGACAGGCAGGAGGGGGACAAGTGAATAGGTAGCACTAGACTGTTCCATAGGGTGGGGGCTGAGACTGAGAAAGTTCTAGTTCCCATTAAAGTGGAGACACGTGGTACTTCCAGGGGAGGGACTGAGGATATCCTGAGGCACCTGGAGGCAGCCCTGTGAGTGAGCAATGAGGAATAGGGGGACATATGGTTGCACCTCACCTGAGTGCATTGTCCACTACACAGCTGATAGCATACTCAAAGCAACCTTGCAGAGGAAGCCACTGTAGGGACTGGTAGAGTGAACAATGGTTGTGGCGTAAGGGGCTTGAAGAACAAAGCAACAGACGGAGTTGTAAGATGTGATTAGTCGAGAACATAGGGTGGAGGATACAGAGGAATAGATAGGGAAGCAGTAGTCAAGAAGGGGCAATAGGTTACCTTGTGTGATAGCAAGACGAACTTCACGGGACAGAGGCTGCTTAATATGGTAAGCAGCACCTAGTTTTTGGTGTATTTTCTGCACAGTTTTGTTTATGTGGTTAGAGAAGGTTAGTGAGGTGTCAAGGGTAACACCTAGGTACTTGAAAGAGGGGACATTTTCGGGGGGGGGGGACCAGCTGGGGTACATACCAGGAGGGAGGAAGTGGTTTTAGTGACCTTGACAAGGAAAGGTTTTGAGCCAAAGAGCATAGCCTTTGTCTTTTTTTCATTGACTAGGAGCATACTGGAGAGGAACCAATGATGTGCAGAGGCCTAGTTACGTGAGAAGGTGGATGAGATGGAATCAAGTGACTTATCGCTGTGATAGAGGACTAAGTCATCTGTATAAAGAAAGGCGTGGCAATTTAGGCTGTCAGCAGGGAGAGCATTGATGAACATGGAAAAAAGTAACGGGCCAAGTATAGAACCCTGGGAGACTCCCGTATGGATAGGTAGGGTAGCAGAAAAGTCTATACCTATTTGGACAGCCTGAGATCTGCCAGAGAGATAACCTCAGAACCACTCCATAGAATCAGGGGAGCAGCCAAACTGAAGTATTGTGGAATGTAGAAGAAGTTAGTCAACAAGGTCAAAGGCCTTAGATAGGTTCACAAACACTGCTCCAGTGGCCTTTCCCTTATCCATTTTTGTTAGGATATGATCAGAAAAGAGGGCTAGTGCAGAGAAGGTACTGCGATGCTTCTGGAAACCATGCTGGCGATGACATAGGAGGTTATATTTCTGTAGATATTCCAATAGCTGGTCGTGGACAATTTTTTCCAATAATTTGCTGAGGTGTGGGAGGAGTGAGATGGGTCTATAGTTTTTGGAGGAGAGGGGATCACCTGCCTTAAAGACAGGTACCACATGTGCAACTTTCCATGCATCAGGCACAGTGGATGATGAGAGGGTCAGGTTAAATATGAAGGTAAGTGGTTAAACAATGGCTGGGGAGATAATCTTGAGAAAAATGGGGTAGAGTCCACCACTGCCAGGGCTGCCTCTAGCTGGTAAACTCTTTAGGAGCTTAGTAGTGACTCTCTGCCCAATGGCCCTGAAATAGAAAGGGGGTGGCAGGATGTCATTTAAAGCATTGGGGATGCAGTCTGTTTGCTTCTTTAGTTCAGTGGGAGGTTGAGGGGGAAGCAGATTGCGGTAAGAGGAAATGTCAGTGAACATTTTATTGAAGGTACATACATAGAAAGGGTTCTCATAACACTGAAGTAAACCCCAAATAACTCATACAATACTGCCGTTTACTTATAATGAGGAAGGGGAGCTCAGTATATAGACAGGGATCCTATAGCTCTGAAGTGAGCGCTAATAACTCATACAACACTACCATTTACTTATAATGGAGGAGGGGGGCTCAGTGTGTAGACAGGGATCCTATAGCTCTGAAGTGAGCTCTAATAACTCATACAATACTGCCATTTACTTATAATTGGGAGGGGGGCTCAGTATATAGATAAATATCCTATAGGTCTGAAGTAAGCCCCCAAAACTCATACAACACTGCAGTTTACTTATAACAGGGTTGGGGAGGGGCTCAGTATATAGACAGGGATCCTATAGCTCTGAAGTGAGCTCTAATAACTCATACAATACTGCCATTTACTTATGATGGGGAAGGGGGGCTCAGTATATAGACAGGGATCCTATAGCACTGAAGTGAGCTCTAATAACTCATACAATACTGCCGTTTACTTATGATGGGGAAGGGGGGCTCAGTATATAGACAGGGATCCTATAGCCCTGAAGTGAGCTCTAATAACTCATTCAATACTGCCATTTACTTATGATTGGGAAGGGGGGCTCAGTATACAGACAGGGATCCCATAGCCCTGAAGTGAGCTCTAATAACTCATACAATACTGCAGTTTACTTATGATGGGGGAGGGGGGCTCAGTATATAGACAGGGATCCTATAGCACTGAAGTGAGCTCTAATAACTCATACAATACTGCCGTTTACTTATGATTGGGAAGGGGGGCTCAGTATACAGACAGGGATCCTATAGCCCTGAAGTGAGCTCTAATAACTCATACAATACTGCAGTTTACTTATAATGGGGGAGGGGGGCTCAGTATGTAGACAGGGATCCTACAACCCTGAAGTGAGCTCTAATAACTCATACAATACTGCCATTTACTTTTAGGAGTTCAGTATATAGATTGGGATTCTATATAGACAGGGATCCTATATAGACAGGGATCCTATAGCTCTGAAGTGAGCTCTAATAACTCATACAATACTGCCATTTACTTATAGTGGGAGAGTGGGACTCAGTATATAGATAAATATCCTATAGGTCTGAAGTAGGCTGCCAACATTCATACAACACTGCAGTTTACTTATAACGGGGGGGGGGGGGCTCAGTATATAGACAGGGATCCCATAGCTCTGATGTAACCAATAGTAACTCATAGAGCAATACCTTTTACTTATAATGGGAAGGCTCTGAATTTAAATTCAGTATATTTTATAGATCTAAAACACATATGAAGCATATAAACATCGCTCTGACGTACAACAATTAACAGTTGGCAATACAGAGTTGATCGCTTCTACATTTAGTCATACTGAGGACAAGATAAAGGATGTGATCTGACAGTTCCAGTTTCAGCAGTTCTATACAGATGACAGTAATGCACGTCATCATTGTTCAAAATCAACAGATGAGCCACAGGGTGAGTAAGCTTTGTCACTTTTCTGCAGACGTGACTGGTTTAGTCTTAAACTGGATAACATTTTCTCAGCTGTAAGGGCTTGAAATATTTCCTGGTGCCTTTATCGAAAAGATGGGGTTTCCTGGTGCAGCCAATGTCTCAAAATAACTTTTTTGATTGTCATGCCTACAGTACAAGAGATATATGGTATTTTTGGTTTCCAAAAAGCTCATGTAGACCCGTTCCCATCATGCATATTGGGTCCTACGGGCTATGCCTACACACTGCTTTGCGTAACATGTAGGCTGGACCCATGTCTGATCACTGCAGAAAGGGGGCTGTGGACATACTCTGGCATGCATGAATCTGTGTGTTGCAGGTCCTGCACACACCCTAATCCTGGCTGGTGCACATAGCTCTGCGCACAGCTGGCATGGGGTCATGGCAGTGGGGAGTGGCTACACACCATTGCATGCACGAAGCCACCTATGTGTGGCAGATGGCGGTAGGGATGGGTGTTGAACATACAAAAATTGATGTAAACACAATCTGAGGGCTTTAAGATATAGGGGACTGAATGTGCCAATTGATAAAATTCATACAGCAAGGTGCAGCAGAACTATTATCCTCCTCCAAAACTATGGAATGAACTACCCCAGCATAAGAAATGAAGGAAAACTTGAAAGGTTCAAATATGACATAAACTAGGCATTAACTGAAGCATGCAAATGTGGATAATGTATGGAGCAAGAGGGTTACATAACTTGATTCCTTGTAATTCATAATTCTAAATAAGCTAAGAATATTACTAATGTTACACATGCATGTTACATGCATGAGTTATATTGTTGTTATCTGTCTGGAGTGAACAGAATATGGCATGTTTGTTCTCATGTGAACTTCTGTTGTGTTATGTTAGGGGCTGGCAGCATAGCCTAGAGATTAGAGTAACGAGATGTGAGTGGTATGTTAGGGGCTGGTAGTATAGCCCAGAGGTTTGAGTAACGAGCTGTGAATGAGCTTGTTACATCCAGCAGACCTGTGTTTAATTCCCACAACCTCCATTTGCATACTGTGTGACTCTGAGTAAGTCACTTTACCTCCCCAGTGCTCCTTGGTTGGCCCTGAAAGCAGGCACTTGTGCCTAGTGGGCCTTACCCAGTTACCACAAAATGTACAATATCTTGACTGTAATCTTTACAATTTTGTACTTTTTGGAACCATATTCTAGCATGATAACTTTGTGAAACAGGGCTATTTTGTCTTATTTCCTATTTACAAATAATGTTTTCTGTCTGTCAGTCTAAAAAATAAAACTTTCCCGCAACCCTCCTGAACCTCTCCCCTCACCCGCTAGCTTCCACTCATGTCCCCATGTTCTAGATCCACTAATGTTGTTGAATAGTTCCTTGCAGTTCACCTTGTTCATTTCTTTCAGGAACTTGAGGGTCTTTGGCATATCTGCTCTCTCTCGTCTGGCCTCTGACGAGTACCTGATCAGTGCCCTAGGCTGATTCTCGGAGGATCTGACCTGCCAGCACAGTGTTATTTTGGTTACATTGCACTGTGCTGGCTCCAGCCTGTCCTTGTCTTTCCTTAGGCAAGGACTCCAGAACTGGGCACAGTACTCCAGGTGCTGATCGAGACAGATGTAATTTCTTCAGCTCAGCCCCTGGGGTGAGGATAGTCCTAATTCTCTGCCCAGGATATCAGCCCTCAGAGCCGGGGTTACCATGCAAACCAGAGGTAGCTTGGAGGAGAGGCAATATGTAGGCTGCGTTAATGTTGCATGGAGAAAGATCATCTCCAGTTTGTTTCTTTCTGAGAATCTCTCCAAACCACACATGTAGCTTCAAACCCAACGCAAAGTTGGAGCCCATCACCTGCTATCAGGGCCACCTATGCCTCATCTGGATCTGTAAAAGAGTGGGACAGCATGCTGTGTACGGTAGTCAGCCATGATGTTAAACCCTACTCCAAGACCAAGTGCAACAGATGCTGAAGCAATGGGATGAGCCAGAACCCCCCCTTCCCCCTCCAAAGTCAGAGATAACTCGCAAGTCTGGCCTATCAAAGCAGCAGCAGAAATGTCTCCCATGATGCCAGTTACCCATGTTTGGGAATGAGTCCATGTCACTGAAGGACTGGTGGGGACACTCACCTTTTTGGGGGGGGGGGAATGGCAGAGGTGGAGGGAGGATGGCAGAGCATCTCACTGGATGCTTTCCTTAGGTTACTGGATCATTGCTTACACCTGCCCAAGTGTCACTGGGGGTGACCAGGAGGTGCAAGGCAGTTGGGGGCGGCAGTTAGTTGGGTGAGAGATGTAGTGGCTTCATGGCATGGACACTCACTGTGTAAGTAAATTTCCCTCATTCACTAAAAATACCACCAACAGCTTCATCTGGTTCAAGGTCAGTTGGCATTCATCTGTATCTCCTTCCCCCAGATCGTGCCTGAAAATAGGCAGGATTTGTCTAGTGCACTTACCCGGTCAACAAAAACTAATAAATAAATAAATAAGTGCATGGCACATTCACAGCTAAGCATCTCAGGTGGGGAAAAGAAAGTGGGGACAGAAACACACTGCCAGAATGGTGCTGATGGGTTCGAGCTCCATGCTGCCTGCCCACCTGGCACAAATAGACTCCAGACCATGGAATTCTGAGAAGCCAGGAGAAGGGATGTTCCCTAAAGACCCTACTGGTAGAAGGGTTCCCCATGTGGCAGGTAAGGGGAACTCTCTGGGGTCCAGGATGGCAACAGAGCAGGACAGTAGCCAAACAGATGGGACTGGGTGGGACAGCCAGAAGCAAAAAGATTAATTTACGCCCCCCACACACACACACAAATAAAAAACAACTCTTCAGTATTCTGCAGAATCCTAAGGAATAATAAAGTGAGTCGGAATCATGAGGTGAACCCAGATCTCACATATGGTAATGTAATGCCAGCAGGCCAGAAAATCCTGCCCTTTTCTACTAGGACTTGACCTCTGCCCCTGAAGCACTTCCAAAGTCATAGGCCACATGCTGCAAGACATCAGAAAGCTAAAAAAATGAATGTGCGCAGCAAGAAAGTGCTCTAACATTAACCCCTCCGGATAGACCATCATTCATGATTCAGAGAGTGTTTCTTTCAGGTTGGCGAATGAATTATGCATTTTCAGCTGGAGAGGAGTGATGTGGTTATCAAAGTCAGCAAATGTCTGCATTTCATCGAGAAAGATCAAAGTTTCAAACCTGGCTTAATTCCAGCGAGGTTCTCCTAACTTGCTCAAGTGTAATGCAGCCAAAAAAAGGTACCAGAGGGATAGATGGCCTAAGCAGAACCAAAGAAGGTACCAGAGGGATACATACCCTAAACAGAACCAAAAAAGGTACTAGATGGATAGATGCATTTAACAGAACCAGAAATTTTATTTCTAACCAGGCTGTACTGGTCTATGCACAAATTAACAGGCAAAGTGGGTCAACTGCAATGCATTAAAATCATGCCTCTCACCTGTCCCACATTAGAGGTAGTGTGATCTAGTGGATAGAGCACTGGCTTGGAAAATAGAAAGTAACAGGTTCAAACCCCAGTAGAGTCAAATGATTCCTATGTGACCTTGGTCAAGTGACTTAACATCACTGCATTCCAGGCCAGTCTACTGCAGAAATGGGCAGACGCAGGACCCCACTGGAAATGAGATGCAGCATCTCAGCTAGACCATCTTGGGTAAATAAATGGTAAATTCGGAGTGTCAGCCATGATATACATCTCAACTGTCCCACATTAAGAAGTGTAGACTAAAACTTTACTTCTTATACAGTTGTAGCAAAATATTTTTGTTTTGAAGGTATTTATTGATGTATAACCCAGGTCAATTTACATAATCTCCAATTGATTATGTGGACAAAGAGGAATTTTCATGCAGGTGCACATCCTAATTTTGGGTCACGCCTGCATCCTAACAGATGCATCAAAATATTTGATTGCTATTTCCAAATGTTTTGATGCATTTGGGACTGTTTCCATGACTTTCAGCCACCCCTGTGGCCGCCTGCTGAGCAGTCCCTAAAACTGTTGCTTCATATTTCCAAAACAGGGGACTCAGGATTTGAACTTGTAACTCTTCTTTCTGCTAGACTCAGGATTCTACCACCAAGCCAGAGTTGCAGTTCTAACTCAGCTTGTAGCTTAGCTCCTCATTTCTTTTCCCTTATAAATTTATTTTGCTTTTTTTAACCTCTGTTGACCAGGAGAGGTACACTGTGCCAAAGGTAATTTCCAGGTGTGCCGGTGGGGGGGCTAGTTACAAAGAATGAGTAAGGCAGACAGCCAAATTGCCCACAAAGTGCAATGAACAGTATGTGAAGAAAATAGGGAATACAATGGCAGCAAATTTGGCACAGGTAACCCGGCCCAGTAGCGTGGAGGGCTGAGGCACTGGGCACCTTACCTCCTGCCATGGCGGCGACCCTGGTTCAGGAGCAGACTTGGGTTAACGAGGGTCAGCTAGGGCGGGAGAGGATTAAACGTCCAAGGGACTGCTCTCCTCTCCTGAGGAGGGGAGACTTGTTGGCCTGGCCTTTGACTGCCACCCTGTGGAGGCCTGGCAGTGGTGCAGCTTCTGGCAAAAACTTTTTAGGCATTGAAGGGAGGGTCTGCAGTTATGTGATGCACATGTGCCTCCACACACATGTATTCACATACTGTGACAGGGAAAGGAGAACAAACAGACAATGGTGACAGGGGCATAATGAAGTCCTGCCCATCTGCCCCAGATCCTTGCTGTCGCCCGGGACCCTGCTCCACTGTGGCTTATATCTCGAAGGGGGGAGGATGGTCCTCCTCCTTCCAGCCCTGCCATGGGGGGGGGATCAGCGGGGGAAACACATGACCAGGTAAGTTCCTGGGAGGTATTTGCAGTATGGGGAGGCAGAACAGGGATGAGTAGTCACCACAAGGTAGAAAAAAAACCTTAGTAGAAAAAAAGCAACCATAACAAGATACCAGCACAGCAAAATGCTAACAGTACAAAGAAGAGTCCCAGTAAGGAGGATGGAATGACAGCAAGATGTTGGATGGGAAGGGAGAAGAGGAGGGTGGTTAGATGCAACAGAAGGATTTAGCAAAATGAGACCGCAGGAGTGGTTAAGAGTGGAGGGAGTGTGAGAGATGAATGGGAAGAGGGAGTTCGCATTTCCCATTGATTTAACATAGAAACATAGATACCTGCAGAAAAAAGCCCACTGACCCATCCAAGCTGCCCGGCTGTAGCTACAGTATGATGTAAATACCCTAATGGTCACTGACTCCCTATTTATTTATTTATTCATTTCAATTGAGGATTAGACCTTTGAGTCACAGACTCATTTACAGAGGTTCCATGTCATGACGGATAACAGTAGACAAAAACTATTACAGTAAAACAGAACAAATGAGATAATAATGAATAAAAGAGAGTACATATCCAATGATATCTATACATAGTCCAATTAGCTTGTGCAAACGTAAAATAGAAAAAAGAAAAAGGAAAAGGGACAAGACAAAATATAAACTAACAGAGCCCTAAATTGTATTCTGAAACATAACACATGCAGAAGTAGGGAGGTTTTGATTCCCTTGCATGGGTCAATGGTGAGAACACAGCTGGAGTACTGTTCTCAAGTCTGAGCCCCTCAGATGAGGGGGGAAATAGACAGACTGGAGAGAGTACAGAGAAGAGCAACTAAATCAGTGATGGGTTTGAAGGGTAGACCCTATAGAGATCGACTAGAGGAGCTTAACCTGTATTCTCTTGCGGATAGGAGATGGAGGGGTGATATGATAATGGTTTATAGACCCTTTCAAGATAACAACCTAAGAATAGACCTAGGCCTAGAACTGCATGACAAAACGTATAATTGTATTTATTTATTTAGTTGTTGTTAACCGGGTAGGTGCACTAGCCATAAAATTACTATTTTCGGGCATGACCCAGGAGAGTACAACAAAAGGAGAACAGTTGAACAACAGCAACATGGGTACAATAATGCAAATAGAGGAACAGTACAGCAGTGCTACAAAAATACAATGGGTAGAAATAACAACAAATAATGGCAAGCATTATACAGATAATGGCAGTAAGATATATAATAAGTGCAGAAACCATGGACCCGACCTGTGGAGTGAAAGGGTTAATAAGATACTAAGGTTATATAGAGAGAAATGTGAGGAATGTTCAAACATAACAAGAAAGACTGACAGAAGGAAGGTCAGGGTGGTAACTGGCAAAACAACAGTGGATGGTCAGCAACAAGGTTCGAGAAGGAAGAGAGCTAGTAGTCAAGTTATTTACAAAGAGAAGGAAAAATATGGGGAGGGGAAGAGGAGACAGTCTTGGAGCTGGATTAGAGCAGGGGTGACATTACTGGTAAGTCTCAGGAGCTTCAGGTTGGGTCAAAGCATGTACAAGCATCAGCTAAGGATAGATAACGACGATATTCACTTTTAAATCCAAAGTGAGACTGAGACAGCCGGAGGTTGAGTGGAAGAGCATTCCATAGCCTGGGAGCAGAGAATTGGAAGGCCCCTGTGCCTTTAGTCATCCGACATCTCGGAACATAGAGCAAGGATTTGTCAGCTGATCGCAGGCCATGGGAGGATGGTTGAGGAACCAGCAATGCCGCCAGCTGGGATGTTTTTTTTCCCCGAAGATCGAGTCCATTAGTGATCCAAGGTAGTATTGTCTACTGGCAGAGGGTGAGAGCCAATTTAGATCCTTATAAAGAAGGCAGTGATGTTTGAGTCGAGGCGACGAAGAGGCAAATCGGCATATATTGTTATAAGTTACGTCCCATTTAGTAGGGGAGGTTTTATGGGCAGAGGTAAGAATAGAGGCACCATAAGTAAGGGTTGGGAGCAGAATACTGGGCAATTGCTAATTTTATTGAGGGTGTAGCATGTAGCTCTGCTTTGTAAGCTACCCTAGTTTCGAGTTTACAGCTTTGCACGAGGACTGAATGTAAAGATTAAAATCCAGGGACTGGTCCAGGAGGATCCCAAGGTACTTGAAGGAAGTAACATTTTCAAGTGGAAATCCTCCCGGGTGAAGAACCTCCAGCAGACTAGAGCAGGTCTTTAATCTTCGGTGCAGAACCTAGGAGCATGGCTTTCATCTTCTTTTCATTTAGTACAAGCTTACGGTCTAGTAGCCAGTCTAAGACCTTATTGAAGTCTGAAGTAAGTGATGTGTTTATGCAGGCAATACTAGAAGAACTAGTGTAGATGATCAGGTCCTCAGTGTAGAGAATATCTGAGCAGGATTCCAGGACCTCAGCTGCATTGTTGATAAAAATTGAGAACAGAAGGGCCCCAAGGATAGAACCCTGGGGGGACCCCAAGGTTGATAGTAGACGTGTTGGACAGGGAGGAGTTAAATTTGACAGCTTGTGACTTGTTTGACAGGTAGCTACAGAACCAGTCCACAACAGGAGTAGAGAAATGGAATTTTTGGAGAGTGAAGAGAAGCAGGGGATGGTCAACAAGGTTGAAAGCCTTAGTGAGGTCAATGAAGATGGCACCTGTGAGTTTTCCAGAGTCCATGTTGGACAGAATATCAGTAGTTAGTTGAAGAAGAGCCGTGGTGGTGCTATGACCTTTTCTGAAACCATGCTGAGTGTCTGAGAGGAGACTGTAGCGTGTAAGGTAGTCAATGGTCTGTGATGCAACTATTTTCTCTAGGGTCTTGTTAAGGACAGAGAGAATGCTATAGGTCTGTAATTGCCATGTCCTTTGAGTCACCTTTTTAAAGACAGGCGTTATCTGCAGATTTCATAGGTCTGGTACAGTGCTATGGATAAGGGATAAAGTGTAGATTCTGGCAATCGGAGAGGCAATGAGTGGAGCAGCCAGCTTAAGAAGACGAGGTTCCAGTGAGTCAGAACCAGAGCTGGTATTGGCAGATATGGATCTCAGTAATTTCAGAACTTCCACTCTTGATATAGCCTTGAAATAGAATGGTGGCGCTGGAGGAGCATCATACGATAGGGCAGTATGGTTGTCTGATGGTAGTGTGGTAGGTAGATTGGAGTGCGATCCACTAGGTTGTAAAGCCAAGGTATAGTATGAAAGATCAGAGAAAATATTGTTAAAACTAATACTAGAACTCACAAAAAACAGCTAAAACAACATAAGTGGAAGTTACAAAAAAGAAAATACTATTTAGCCAACGAGTGGTCTTTCACTGGAACTCCCTCCCACGAGAGACAGTGGAAAGCCCAACATTAGAAATATTCAAAACAATGCTGGACAGATACAGTAAACATAAGGTTAGAGATTATTAAAAAGATTGGCTCTTTGGCAAGCAAAAAAGGACGAAAGTCTAATTAATGCTTTGTTAACACTATGATACTACGATACTATGAGGTAAAATAGTAACAGTTCTGCTGTCTAAGTACAAAACCGATGCTAGCCAAAATTAGATAAGCCTCAAGTAGAAGAAGTGCTACGAGGTGAACAAATAACTGCAAGATATGGGTTGCAAGGGGAAACTGAGGAGCCCAGCAGGTAGGAGGTAGGGTGGTGGGCTAAGAGAAACCAGGGCGAGAGGCAGAGATAGGAGGAAGGAAAAGAGAGGGGGAAGGGGAGGGGAGGAGAGGAAACAAGGAGAAGATAGTAAAAGGTAGGTGGGGCAGAAAGTGCGCAGGCAGTTGACAATGGAGGGTAGGGGAGGTAGGGCAAGTAGGGATTGATGGAGCATAGAAAGTAGACCCTAGAGCAGTCAGCAGCAGTTGAAATAGTCGGTTGCAATTCACTGCAGTTGCAATCCAGTGCAATTGCACTGGATTGCAGTCATAAAATAGTGGAGTTGAAATCCACTGCAGTTGGCGGTTCCTGACCCACCCAGGTTTGTTTTTGTGGTGACTTGCAGTGTGTTTTCTTTTTTTTCTTTCCTGGGGAGAAGGGGGCGGGGCCATGAATATCTAACAGTCCTCAACGGCCAGGACTGAGCCTTACAGCCAACAAAATGCACCCCTGGCTCCTAGACATGAAGCAATTAGGAGAGACAGAAGGAGCCAGGAGCTTAAGAGTGTCTGTGACTGGCTGCATGAGGTGGCAGGGAGAGCATGCCTAGGTTGGAGAAGAGATTGTGAGGAGAGGAGGCATCTGTGTTGGTGTGTGGGCAACGAAGCAAGCGGCGTTTTTCTGCAGAGATGAAGTTTGGCAGTTCGGCCTTTAATTTTAATATAAGTTAACTGTGTCCACTGTCCTGACGTGTCCGGTGCCTGGAGAGAGACTAGTGTGTGGCTGTGCAGGTCCCAGTCAGTCCTCCAGCAAAGCCAGGCTGCAGTCGTGTGAAGGCAGCAAGTCAGTGGTCTGGTCATGGTTGGGATCAGCCTGTGACCCCGTTGGGCAACTTTCACTCAGTCTCAGTCAGGTCTTCAAAGTCAGTGAGGAGGAGGAGTAGTAGGTGCACTAGTTTCACTGTGCGGAGTACCGGAGTGGGGACGTGGGTCTGGGTTGGGGACTGACTGTGTGACTTGGGAGGAGGGAGCACACAGCTCCAAAAAAACACTGGCACCACCACAGAGTACAGCAGCAGCCTGAGCCATGGAGCCACCTGACGACGTCGACTGAATCATCACCTAACACCTGACCGAACTGACAATAGGCTTCTACAGTGAGCAAGGTACTGTATGAAATGTGTATGTAAGGCCCGCCAGGGCTGGGCAGTGGGCAATAGGAAGGAGGAGGATGGTCTCTTACAGAATACTAAATCTGTCTGTGTGTCTGCTGCATGCTTGGCTGGCTTGTCTGGCTGGTTGAGGGCTGTGGGGCCTGGGGGGGGCTGAACTTGAAAAGCCAAGGTGATCGATCATCATCAGTCTACTGCTGGTGGCCCTCCTGGGCTCTCTCTGACTGTGGTGGCATTGTGAGTAAGTCAGGCTCCCCATGAGGTCATGGAGCAGACCAGGTGCAGGTGATCAGTTGGTGAGTTCCCGGACCCATAGGGTGCCGGACCTCGGAGCATGGTCGGACAGGTCCAATGGACAAAATGTTTGTTGTTTGCCACTGTAGGAATCGGATAGACTAAATATTAAAGTCCTCATGGCAAGATGAATAAAATTTAAAAAAAAAATGAGTCTACATGCTGAAAGCCAAAACAAGTTCAGAAACTGTCAGAAAATGTTTTTTTAATACGCATGAGTTTTTTTTAGCTTTAAATTTCAGCTATAGAGACATCTCAGTTCTGGTATACCATACAGGAGGTATGTCTAGGGGTCCTCCCTTAAACTATTTTTAGTCTCACACATTCTATGACTGCTTGTAAACTAACATACTTTTATAGTTAGCTCTGTTTGCAAAAAGGGTACCTTCTGCTTATTTTTCTATACAGTATACTGTTTTACTGCCCTGCTTCAACTTATTACTTTCAGGGACTTCGTATATTTTGTTGCTGTTTTGACAGGTTATTGTGCTTTAGTGGGTCCCTACTGTGTGTAGATTTATTTCACTGCATTTTGTATTTGCATTTTAAAGAGCAGCCAGCTTCTTAGCTGCTGCTGGCTAGTTGCTACTCCCTCCGATATATGCACTACCTCGCCTGCCCCAGAGTTGAGGGGCATAAATAATTAATTTTGTTTCTGCCCATTTATGAAGTTATAATGCTGCTAAATCCCAAATGCAAAAAATGGAGCTGCTTCCTGACATTAACCCACCAACACACACCCACATAGGCACTTGCAGCCCCATTGTGTGATGTCAGAAGGTGAAGGCGGTGTGTGCGCACACCCCATTGATTTCAGGAGGGGGACTTTTCCATACATTTTATTAACTTTTATAGTCGAAATTATAATAAAAAAAGATACAAAATTAAAAAAGTACAACAAACTACTACATAATAAAATTCAACTATGGTGAAAGTTTAAAAAATTGGTTGGATTTTCTTCAGTTAGTTGAAGTCAGAAATTTCAAACTAGTTGAAAAAATCAGTCATAATGTGTGGTAAGTCAGTCATAACTGGTTTTTCAACTGACTCCGGGGTCTAATAGAAAGGTGGACGACAATGAGAGTAAGGGGGAAAATGGATTACAACTACCAGAGGCATGCAGCTGCCAACTACTAAGTGGTTCTTAACGGGCCTGAGAGGGGGATGGGTGAAAAGTGTCAAAGAAGATAGGGAATTCTATTCTCCAGTGTCATCCTCCCCTGCTAGTGTCAGTAGCCTCCTACGTATGTGCCACCCTCATTTGAATCTCTTCACCGATCTGGCACAGGCCGATCCCTCTGGTGACCTGCTCCATTAATCCAGTCCCTTCTCTGTAAAGAAGTACTTTCTGACATCTTTCTGAATCTCCCTCCCACCAGCTTCTATGAGTTCCCCTTTGTGCCTGTCACATACCCCCTTGCTGAAGAGGGATACAGATTTCCCAGACTTACATCGCTTACCCTGTGTCTAGGTAGAGATCCCACTACTAACACCATATGTGAAGGTTCCACTACTCTGGCCACATGTTTAGCATTCTCTATTAGTATAGGCCCATATTTTCAAAGCAGGGAACTTTGGGATTTAAATAAGCTTGCAATCCTATGGCTCCCAACTGAGGTCTCTGACACCAAGCTAAAGAAACAGCTCCACTAGCTGACCTAGGCGGTCCCCATGTACTTGAACTTACTTCCTTCCCTTCATTCTATCATCCACCCTATCAGAGCTCTCTGGTCAGACAGCTGGGAACGTCTAGAAGTTAATTCTGTCAACGGTTTTATACAATGACTGTGGGGTGTTTGACCTATAATGAAGCATGAAAAAAATGTTTCATGCTCTATGGTTTTATTTAATTTTCCATTTTCTTTTTCTATTATATTATTGTCATTACTACTATAGAGCTACTGGTGCCTCGGGGAAAACATTTAAAACGGTAACATTCAGAGACAAACTAGTCTGCATTTCAAATGCCTGTGTGTGTGTGTGTGTGTGTGTGTGTGTGTGTGTATACGCACATGCATGTGTTCTCCTTTTCAGTATGGATAAGGTAATTTGCATGAAAATATGATCTCTGTCCCTTAGAATCCATACTGACAGTTACTTGTTCTACCAGTTGAGCGATTTATCTAATTTTTGTCGCAAATACTTGAGTACAAAAATAAACAAATTTAAAGATGATAGGGAACCATTTTAAATATAGTTATATTCTCCACACATGCAGATAATTACGTCTGTCATCTTTTGACTGTTTTTTTTTTTTTATTCAGAAAAGTATTTGTTAGCACATTTTTTTGCCATGCAACTTTTAATTCTCCAGGCATATAAGTACAGTGCACTGCAAAGCGTGCACTGGCCAAGACTGACGTTAACTGTCTTTCATTGCAGATGACAACGAGATCCACCCAGCTTCCCACAAAGTGTTACATGGTGACCTGGTCCTGACCGAACACCACCACCCTGTCCTGGAGGATGGCATCATGCTGGCCTGTTCTTTGAGGGATACAGTGACCATGCCCGCTACAGAGACAATTTCAACCATCAGTGGACCATCATGGGACATCAGTTGAGTGGGACTCATTCCAGATGTTGCACATCTATTGAGGTAGGGATGTGTGATGTATACACTGCATGCCATCTTGGCATGGCCTCTGATAAGTATACCCTCTCGTGTTGTCATGCTTTCCAGGTGGACAACAACAGCCAAAGAGTGTGTACCCTGTCGTTGCTGGGAGTGGCATGGGACCACTTCTAGGACATCCCTCCTCACAACCACTGCTCCCCACCTCCGTATCTATATTGTAGAATAGAAAATCCAGTTAATGTTACAGTGGGATCACCTGCATGACTAGGTCCCACACATGATGGTTCTGGACACAGAAACGTGTGACCTCACTCAAAATAGGTTATTTATCTTCAAGAGTGAGGAGGCAGGATGACTGTTACTCACAAGTGGCAGAGCTTTCCAATTTAAAGATGCAACAGCGGTCATCTCGTGCACACCAGATGACTTCCTGTGCTTTCTTTATGCTAATTAACACTGCAGACTGATTTCAGAGATTGGCGGTGCTGATTAGCATAAAGACAGCATAAGAAGCAGCTGCTGTGCATGAGAGGGCCACAGGCTCATCTTTAAATGGGATGTTGCAGCACACTAGGACTTTGCTTTCAAAAGCGTATTGCAAGGGTTGTAAAAAGTATGAATTATGTGGCAAAACCCTAGTTAGGGGCATGTCCAGTGCTGGGAGTGTGCTTGATTTGTGTGTTTTCCTTTAAAGCAGCAATGTTCGTTAGTGGAGAACATTTCATCATATACGGTAAAACTCATTATTTTCTCACTAAGTAATTTAAGCGCAAACACAAATGCAACCATAATTGCGTAAATGAAATTTAGTGCTAAGCCACTAGCACCACATTCACAATAACGGGGAAAAGTGCTATTAACACTAATTAGTGCAAATTTATTTTAGCGCAAATTAGTGCTTCATCGAAAATAGTGAAAATTATTTGACAGTGAAAATTTCAAGTTTTACAGTAGTTTTTTTAGTAGTAATGTATTTCTTGCAAAACATCAATATATCCATTTTTGTGTTTAATTTTATTTCACCAGGGAACTGAGATATGAGGTTTGGAAATTTGTCAAAGTAACTGCTCTTAGGCCACGCCCACTGTGAATAAATTAAACATCTTGGCATGGTGTTGCAATGTTTATCATCAGAAATACATGCTAGCATCCTCCTAACACCTCTACAGTATGAATCCAGTATGTAAAGTCAAAAAGTCTCCTCAAGGGAATGGATTTAGTTAATAATTATAACATTTGTAATAAAATATGTATTACAAACATTTGAAAGAAATAAAAATAGACTTATGAATCTAAAGATCTCTGAAATACATTATTGTTAAATGTATATAACATTTTTGGCCAATGAACAAATACTGCTGGTCTCAGGGATATACCTTGTTCAGGCCTATGCCCTCCGATTCCTGCAGTCTCCAGTAAGCTGCCTATTACCCCCGTGGCTTGCCTTCGTGGCCGGGGACTCTGGGGAGAGAGCCGTCCTTTCCCCGTGGCACTCTGTGGACTAGGCTCTAGTGACGGTAGTCACTAGGACCCAGGAGAATCCAGAGACCCAGACTGTAGTTTAAAGTAATATGCTTTTTTTTCACTTTCCTAGGTCCCTCCCACGTTCCCTGACACGAGTGCAGCCTTCTAATGGTCTTTCAGATGTGCACAGCATGTCCTCTGTGGCTGGAGCATGCTCCCTGGCCCATTCACAGGGGTTGCCGTGGCATCAATGCTCCATGTCGACCCTAACCTGCCAAAGCATACGGCCATGTGGCAACTGCCACAGCCTGGCCTGCCTCCCGATATGGCGAACCAGGTTCTGCTTGACAATGCAATGCATTCCCACTGGGCCATTAGGATGGCAGCAAAGTATTGCTGCTTTAAACTGTAATACAAGTTTGTCACTTTTGAGAAAAACGTGGAAAAATACGGGGCCTGATTCTCAGTCACAAGGGATAGGAGCAAATTGTTGCACCAACAATTTTGTACCAGCTCTTTGCCTGTGATCCCTCCCCAAGCTATGCCCAAAGGGGACCACATTCATCATCCATGACAGGTGTGTGGGGCAAAAATTGGGGGCAGCCTATCACCTCAGTCAATTTCTGATCACTGAGGCCCACCTAGCCATCGCTAGAGGAAACCTGCTGCCTCTACTAGACTATTGCTCACCCGTCTACACCTCCATGTCCTGCTCATTATTCGCTCAATGTCCTCGTCATTATTCACTCAACTAGCCCCCACTTACAATGTCATCTCTCACTTTGTCCTCCTAGCCCCTTTCTCCACTCACCACTGCTCGTTGTATCAATCTCTAGGCTAGCTCCCTCTTCAAGGTTGCTTTGACCTCGCCACGGGTAATTTAGTGGATTGCTCACTTAAGAACTCTCAGAAGTCACCCTACTCCATCCCCCTGGCTCATGGGGTAGTTCCCAGATGCCTCAGGGACTCCTTCATCCCCTAACAAAAAATTCCTCTTAGCTCTACAGCCATGGGCAGCAAAGCCTTCTCTGTCTCTGCCCCTACTCTCTGGAACCATCTCCCTCCATCAGTCAGGCTATCCCCCCTCTCACCTATCCTTTAAATCCAACCTCCGAGCTTGGCTTCTGTCCGAGACCACATGCAACCGCAATTGATCCTCAACAATTAGTCAGGGCATTAACCCCCCCACCTGGCTCACCTCTTGCTCACCCCACACCACACCCACTACATCATCCTCTACACTAACTCTACAATGTTTATGAATAAGCGCCATCAACTGTATATTTATACACTTACACATTTTTTTGATTGTATAGAGTGTTATACACTTGCATATTGTTTGTAAAGAATGTCATCAACTGTATATTTTCAGACACTTGTATATTTTTTTATTTTCCACACCACCTCATGCTCGGGGTGTGTATTCCCGGACTCTGCATGTATTGTTTGTTTGTTTTCCTGTTGCTGCCACCCTGTGGCCCAGGTCATGATTGAAAATGGTCCTTTGGATCAGTGCACCTACCCGGTTACCAAAGACAGACATAAATAAATAAATAAATAAATAAATAAATAAATAAATAAATAAAGTGTGGTTGCCTTGCTAATGGAATGCCATGCCATACATAGAGTCATGGCAACTTTCTCTGTTCCAGTTGCACTTTTGCAATGCTCCTTGCCTGTACAACTACTACAGACAGGTGGTAGGGAGTGTCACAAAAGTGCAACCAGCCCCTTTAAAGCCAGTGGGGTCATAGATTATCAATGGACTGAGAATAGTACCAAAGAGTAGAGAGCACTAGAGAAGAAAAGTATTTAGTGGTGATGATATTGGAGACCGTAAAAAAGGTCTGCAGTCTGCAGCAGGGCAGTGAGCAGAGCAAACAGAATGCTGGAATGCACTGGGAGGGGGATACGTTGTAGGAATCAGGAGGTGATCCTTCCACTGTAGAGGTCACTGATGTGGCCGCACATGGAATATTGCCCAAGGTACGGGAGCCCAGAGGAAAGACTGCAGCAAGGTGGAGGCAATACAGGACAGTGCGGGGCAATTAAGACAGTCCATGGCCTACGGAAATGACATATGAGGAGCGGCTGCAGAACCTGAACATGTACACCCTTGAGAGGAGGAGGGAAAGGGTTAACATGACTGAGACATACAAGTACCTGCAAGGAATAAATCGAGTGGATGCCAAGGAACTCTGCTCAAGTTCAAACACAGGGACAAGAGGGAATTCACTACAGGTGACAGGGATAAGATGTAAAACGAACGCACATAAAAATGTCATCATGGAAATGGTTGTGGGTAAGTGGAGTGAGCTACCAGAGGAAGGGGTAAAGGTCAACTCAGTCAACAGCTTTATGCAGGGATAGGATAGGCACGTGGGTTTAGTTAGAAAAAAGGGGGGCAGTAACAAAGGGGAGGATTGCAACTAGGGCAAGGCAGAATAGTTAGGTAGGGTGGGCAGACTAGATGAGCCAAGACGCTTTTTTCTGCCATCAACTTCTATGTGTCTATCTATGTATCTATGCGGTGTTGGAGAAATTTTTGTTACTCTTGTGAAATTGCCAGTTTCACTTTTTGCCAAATTGTGCCAAACTCTTGCATAATTTCACTGCTGCTTGATTCAAATAGCACCATTTCCCTCAAATTGTGTTTTTAAAAATCTGACATCTTAAAAAATGTACAATTTTAGAAAATAGTGCAGTTTTGTTCAAATTAAGCATTTTAAAAAATGTGATTTTTAAAAAAGAGGTGCAATTGCGACCAAGATTGCTCATTTTAAACACTGTTCCAGTTTGTGAAAATGTACAAATGCAAAAGTATGCAAAATTGGTACAGTTTCATGAAAAGTGCATGAAACAGTTTTCTAATTGTGCACAGCACTGAGATGACAGATGCAAGTTTTAAAAGATCAAGGGTATTGGGGGAGAGAGTAATCCACTGGACTGCTAGGTACTGCTTTCAGCTGGAGATAAGGAGATAGGCCACTGGACAACCAGGTAAGATGACAGGGGGCAGGGTGAGTTCAATAGCTATCAGTGGAGCACACAAACCAATTGGGCAGGTGGGGGTTGAGTGTGTCTGGTGCATGTCTGTGCAGGACACTGCACCATGCACAGATGTGGAAGACCTCTTAATATGCACAGTTAATGGGTGCAAACTAATGTTGCTTGGAAAGACTTACCAGGTCAGATACCTTCAGATACCATTGCTTTGGCTGGATTACAGATGGCCTCAGATGGCACAGACATCCAGCCAAGGATCTGACCACCTTGAATGAAAGGTAAGTACACATGGATGCCTGTAGATCTGACCAGGATCTGAAGGCTCTGACCTTTGGATCCAGATATCTGACTATCGGATGAGTCTGACTGTAGATACCTGGATCCACACTTGGATACACAACAGTCCAACTCAGGATCCAAAATCCACCTTTGGTCAGATTACTGTCTGATTCAAAGGCTGATACCAGCACTACCCCCACGTGGAGGCAGTATAGCATAGTGGTTAAGGGCACTGAGTTGCAAACCTGGAGATCTGGGTTTGAATCCCATCGGCTCCCACTTGCATACTGTGTGACCCTGAGCAAGTCACTTAACTTCCTTGTGCTCCCAGGTTGTACCTGGAAACAAGCTCCTGTGTCCTTTGATAACTTCAAATCACAGCTTGATAGATTTCTGAGGCACTAATATACCCACTATGTAGTGGGAGACAGTCTCATTGGGCTTGTAGCCTTCTTCTGTCTCTGAGGACCAGTAAGTTCTGGCTTAGTGTACCTTTCATTGTTAAAACAATTTCCCCTTTTCCCCTAACCAATGGAGGAGTTCGTATTCAGAACAGCACTATCCAAGCACCACTAAATTCTATGGGTTGTCCCGGTGGTGTGCCCATCTGTACCCTATTTTGTGACCCTTAAATTTACATTTGAAAATTGGGCCCATAATTCTTAGACGGGATGGAACAACCAGTTTGGCTAAGTTCAGAACATTTTAAAACCTATTCCATTTTCTGTTATAATAAAATCTTATCAGAACATTTCTTAGGTTCTTATAAGTTTCTGATAATTTTTCAGTCATTAATTTGGGAGCTTAATAAACTCCTTTTATAAGCCACAAAATCTTTCTTCATTATAAAATTTCCTACGTTTCAAGACATAAGACTTGTATCTTCATCAGGGATAGACTTATTATTTCAATCAGGTATGCACATCCACTCTCCACTTGTAAATGTGACAAGAAAACTTTTTCTATTAATTATTGTTATAAACATATCTATATGAATGCTCTCATGCAATGCATACTCATAGCAGGATTGCAGTCCTTGCATAGTTTACTTTTAACATTTGCTCAAGTTGTGAAACGCACTGTTCTGGCACTGGCCATGGAGTAGAAAGAGTAATGGCACCAGATGCCACTTTGAAACGCCAGAACAGTGCATTTCACAACTTTCACCACTAAGTGAGTGTGTACTGTATACAGTATATGCTTATTGACAGCTCAGTTGGTGGCCGGCTGTGGTAGAGACAGGAAGGCTGTGCTGGAAGCTGGTTTGGGTTTGGGATAGGGGGACCAAGGGTATACCATTAAAAGGGCAACTGAGATTGAGTGACTCAGATTTTAGCAACTCAATCTCAGCGCCTGTAAGGAGAGTGATCCTGAAAGGGTAGTGACTGGGAAGTACAGGGCGAACGGAAGAGTGACAGGATACCAGAAGGTATCTAGAAGGTATGTGAGGGGTGGTGAGAAGGAAAGCCAATGAGCTGGCTTAGTGGCATGGTGGTTAGAGAAGCTGGCTCTGGTGGGGAGGGTGCAGGGTTCGGGGCTGGGGAGGAGCACAATATTTCATGCCGTTCTGTGCTGGTGGTGTGTTTTTTTCTTCCTAGTTCTCCCCCCTCCCTGACATGCACCCCCAGGTTGTTATTTTAGTAAGGGGGTGCGGGTGGGGTAAGCCCCACGTGAGGTGATAGTGGGCAAAAGCCCCCGCATAAACAGTTAAGGGTAGTTTTCTTGTTGCGAATGTACATCGCTGTTGTTATTTTCGGCGATCGCCATTATCACATAGAACTGGGAGAGAGGTGGTGGGCACTACCTGCCTGGGTGGGGGGCGGGGGCCCACTAGATGCCAGGGAAAGGATGTTTAGTTATTTTACAGGGGATAGAGGATAGAGAGGGAGGTCCACTAGATATCAGGGAATGGGTTACATTTACTTTACAGGGGATCAGGAGAGAGTGGGGTCTGCTAGATGTCAGGGAATGTTATTATGTCATCATACAGGGGATTGGGGAGGAGGCGCGGGACCACTGGACACCAGGGAATATTGTTTTAGATGTGGGGCAAGGGATTGGGTGAGGGAAGGGACCACTGGACACAAGGGAATACATATTTTTGGTATAGGGTTGGCGATCATGGGGGGGGGACCACTAGATGCCAGCGCTAACCTATTCGTGATGTCAGGCTGGTGATCATGGGGCGAGGGAGAACACTAGTCACCTGGGAAACATAATTCTTCCTTATCAGGCTGGTGATCGTGGGGGGATCACTAGGCACCAGGGAAGATCCTATATTGAACTTTGGAGCCACGACTAGCGATCAGCGGTTGGGGGGGGGACCACTAATGTCAGGTACACAGGGCTGCCTCTGGGGCAGGGGCTGTGGGGGGCATGCTAAACTCTGGTGCAGCCTATGTAAATGGGCCCATAATAAGCATGCAAATAGCCAATAGCACTTTGTATGCCCAGTGGGCTAATTTACATGGCTGCTTTTGTAAATTCCAAATAACGCACCTGTGCTATTCACTGTGGAGCCACATTCCTGGCTGCAAGTTGGGGAAGCGGTAGTGGTGATGGGGTTAGCATTGACTTGACCTGGTCCTATTCACAGTCTGGAATAGCAACATTTGACACCTGAGCAATCACAAAGCGCAATGTAAACTTTTACATTGTGCTTTGTGATTTTTAGTGAATCTAGCCCCTGATCTGCACTGGTGCAAATCATTTGCACTGCTTACAGTGGTACAGATCAGGTTGTGTAAATGGGCCTCAAGACTGCAAGTGTATCACTTCAGGTGATGTGGAGTGTTCACTCATGCCGTGTTTATGCGGCCGCAGTGCTCTTGCATTTGTGCCGCTCCCTTCCCGCTGTGCTATCTGCTCCACGATCAATGAACTGTTTACACAGCCTGCTCTCGCATCGCTGCAGGTTGTACTGTGGAGGGGCTGTACATTCTGTGGGCTGGGTTCTTAGAATTGATATCGGCACTCCCTGTGCATAAAGCTGCAACCCTCCCCCCCAAAAAAAAACCACAGCCACCACAAATAATGAACACTGACCTCGGTTATTAATGAGGAAATTGTTTATTGGACCACATGCAGCAGGAATACTGTCCCACTGCTATTTATTGTTCACTTTTTTTTTTCATGCACGCTGGCCAGTCTCTTCTATACTTCCTGGTTCAAGCAAAAGAGGCCCATGGGACAGTGGAGGATGGTGGGAGACAAGGCTTCACATCAGAGCAGTGCAGCAGAGGATTCATGCTGCAGCTTAACATGCTCACTCCAATACACATCCCCACTCATGTATCACAGCAAGCAAAGGATCTGAAGCACTCTTAGAGCACTCTGGTAACTGTCTACAAAGCTGACTTTGCAGTGCATCAGCCTGTGCACATGGATTGTTGCGCTGCAAAATCGGCAATGTAAACATGCCTATGGGGACTTAAAACTCCTTCATCATTTCAGCTCCCCAACACTGCATTTCACACAAGCTGAAACAGACCAGTTTACAATACTCCCAAACGCGTTTACACATACTGTATTGTCTAGCAGCAGATTCGCTGTTCTGCATCACTCACACCAGTTCAGAATGCTCACAGTAAACAGGTCTAATGTGTCATTGTCTGAATAGAGCTGTTGGTGTAAGTTATACCGGGGGCCCAAATGTGAGACAGCTTCAGGGATATGCAGGATATCAGGTCCAAGTGTGAATGTCTCAGGGATATCTGTCGGGGTGGATGACCTGGGTGGTGTGGAGGAGGAACAGTGGGTGACACTAAAATGGGGCATAGTGAAGGCAACAAACCTCTGCATTAAGCAACTGAGCAAAAGCAAGAGGAAATAGAAACTGCTGTGGTTCTCGAGAGAGGTGGCTGAATAAGGGCAGCATAAGCATTTGGAAAGTATAAGTGATGCAAAGGGAGGAGGATATGGAAGAGTATCTGGGAAAAAGAGAGAGAATCAGGGAAAGCAGTAAGGAATGGGAAGGCACAAACTGAAAAGAGAATAGCCCAAGTGGTAAAGGGGATGAGACATGTTTAGTTATGTAACTGAAAAGAGGAAGACCAGGGGAGTGTTTTTCCCAGGTTTGGCGCTGTTTCCTGGGTATGGCTCTCAAAGCTTTCTCCATGTTCATGAGAGGCAGCTTCCTGCCTTTCATGACCTTCGGGAGAAGCGGACAGAGCCAGTAGTTGATTTATATTAGGGTATAATTGCAGTGGAATGGCTATACAGAGGGCTGGTAGTTCATGATGTTCTGAGCCCATTACACCTCCTGCCTCTATAATGTCCTGATCTTGTTTACTGATTAGAAGTATGTTACCCCCGTGTGAGTATACATCAGATTCATCAAAATCCCCTTGGTGCCCATGTTTATATGGAAATGGTGAGTGACAATGATTCTGACCTATCTATGCAAAAATTCTAATCACCACATAGCCAATGCCGTTGTTACCATGCCTAGGGTAATTATATATCCTGCGTGCCCCAGCAGCATCAGGCTCTGAATCTAGTTTACACCATCCGATAATTCTGTGAATTGGGACAGAACAATTAGGATCAAAGCAGGCTAATACATGTCTGTGTGCCTCCACAGTTAATTTTAAAGTGCCCAGATGACCAATGTAACAGTAATCATAAAAACCTCTGTCTTTTGTTTGACAATCAGTAACCCTATTCTCTAAAGTTCCAAAATGAATAGTCATATCCATGTCTAACTAATTAATTTTTATTAAAGCTAATTTTCACAGACAGCAATTCATGCAGAATGAATTAACAAGCAAAAAAAAATCACAACGGGAACAGAAGTGTATTCCCTTACTATAGATGCAAAAATAAACATACAGAAAAATAAATCTTACAAGCAACCCTGTTCCTATAAACTATGCAATTCCTTACCACCATTATACCAAAACGAGATCTCAGTTTACATGAAGTCCTAAGAGTTTTTTCCTTTTCGGCCGGTCCTCTTGTGCCAAGCTGAACATCTTGTAGAAAAGACTCCTACATCGTACAATATGTCTTCAACGTAACTCATACAGGAAACATTACGCTTGATGTTTTTTTTTCAGCAGGTTGTTCTCAGCATTACTCTGCTCCCCCAAAGCACTATCAATAGTTTGCTGGAGTGTCAAACCATCTCCAGTAGCCTCCCCTCATGGCTGAACCAGCAAACTAATGTCAACAGTCTACTCCATTGCCTGGCTTTCTTCCAGGGAACTGGAAGTGCCCATCTGGGCAGCAGATACATTGTATGGTTGGATCAGCAAACTATTGTCAACAGTTCCCTCCAATGACTGGAGTGTCAAAATATCACCAATAGTTTGCTCCAATGCCTGGATTTCTTCCAAGGTATGGAAAGGCCCGATTTGGGCCACAGATACATTGCAGGTAATGCAGGAGGACGTAATGTAAGGTTAAAAAGGGAAAGAAGGGGGACTGTGCAGAGGGGGGACCAGGAAAAGGCAGCTATCCTAAACAAATGCTTTAGTTTAGTGTTCACAGAGGAAGGAGTAGGGGAGGTGACACAAAAAAGTAACAGGCACACTGAAGGGAGAGAGATGGACACTAGTCCTTTTTCAGAGAAGAGGGTCTTGATGGGACTCACTAATCTGAACATGGACAAATCAATGGGACCAGACGGGATGCATCCAGGTTTATTTAGGGTGCTCAAGGAGGTACTGGCTGCACCTCTGACATTGCTATTTAACAGCTCACTGGAAACAGGAGTGGTCCTGGAGGACTGGAAGAGGGCAGATATAGTCCCTTTCAGGTCAGTCAGCCAGACATCAGTGGTGGGACAGTTAATGGAATCACTGTTGAAGGTATGGACTGTGGAATATCTTGACGTCAATGGGTTACAAGATGCGAGGAGCATGGATTCACTGGGAGGAGGTCATGTCAAATGAATCTGACAGATTTCTTTGACTAGGTGACCAAGGATTAGATCAGATGGAGTGGTGGATGTGGCCTACTTAGATCTCAGTAAGGCTTTCAACACTGTTCCACATAGAAGGCTAGTAAGCAAGCTGGATAGTTTAGAAGTGAGTCTAAAGGTGGTAAACTGGATAAGAAATTGGTTAGTGAATAGGTGACAGAGAGTGGTGGTAAATAGAGTTCAATCTGACAAGGGGAAGGCGACCAGCAGGGTACATCAGGGATCAGTGCTAGGATCGGTCCTCTTTAATGTCTGTATAAGTGACATTGCAGAGGAGCTGGAGAAGAAGGTCTGCCTCTTTGTAGATGATATCAACATCTGTAATAGGGCAGACACTCCGGTGGTGGTGGTGGGAGATGGAAAGGGTGAGCAGAGACCTGAGAAAACCCAAGGAGCGGTCAAGGGTATGGCAGCTGGGCTTCAATGAGAAAAAGTGCAAACATAATGCGCTTAGGGTACAGAAACCCAGGGGCAGAGTACAGAATGGGTGGAGTGTTGTTGGAGACAACCAAGTAGGAAAGAGACCTGGGGTAATCATATCTGATGACCTAAAGGTGGCCAGGCTCTTCAGAAGAGACAGGGAGGGGAGAAGACGGGGAGGAGTAGCTCTCTGTGTAAGGGAAGGGATAAAAGCAATGGAACAAAAGAGTAAACAGGGAGGAAAGGAGGCACTGTGAGTCACCTTAGAGACTGGAAATGGCACCACAATCCGCACAGGGGTTGTATACAGACCCTCATCTCAGGGGGAGGGAATAGATAAGGATATGATAGAAGGCATCCTTAGGATGGCAGAGAAAGGGGAGATACTGTTGATGGGGGACCTGAATGTGCCAGATGTTAACTGGAGCACCTTTGCTGCAGCCACATCCAAGAGCAGGGTCATTCTCGATGCCCTACAGGGGGCATGCCTCAGACAGCTAGTTCTGGAACCCACTCATGAGGGAGCAATCTTAGACCTTGTACTCTCAAATGGGGACAGTGAGAGGATCTCAGATCTAGAAGTGGGTAGCCATCTGGGAACAAGTGACCACCAGTGTGGTTCACAATAAACTCAGCTACAGAGTCAAGCCATGCAACAGTAAGGGTACTGGACTTCAGGAGGGCTGACTTTGGCAAGATGGGAGAGTATCTTAGAAAAGCACTAGCAAACAGGCAAAAAGGAGGGATGGAGCAACAATGGGGAAACATCAAAACTGCCATCACAGAGGCAACAAGCCTTTGTGTGAAGCAAATAAACAAATCAAAATGAAAGAAAACGCCACTGTGGTTCTCAAAACAGGTAGCAGGGAAGGTTAGGGAGAAAAATATAGCATTTAGGAAGTATAAGGAAACACAGAAGGAGCAGGACAGAGAACTGTATCTGTTAAGGCAGAAAGAAGCAGGAAGGGAAGTCAGAATTGCAAAGGCCCAAACTGAGGAAAAGATAGCCAACTCAGTTAAGAAGGGGGATAACACCTTTTATAGGTACATCAGGGAGCGTAGAAAGACAAAGGGAGGGATAGTGAGGCTGAATAGAATGGATGGTGGATGGGCAGAGAGGAACAGTGAAAAAGTAGGGATACTGAACGAATACTTCTGCTCGGTATTCACAAAAGAGGAGGAGGGAGAGGTACCTAATCCAATTAACAGAAGCACTCTGGATAGGGGGTCGATCCCAGTCCTTTCACAGAAGAAAGGGTTCTGAAAGAACTCCTAAAACTGAAGTTGGACAAAGCAATGCAGCCTGACGGGATTCATCCCAGAATTCTAAAAGAATTAAGGGGAAAACTAGTGACACCACTGACTACCCTCTTTAACAAATCATGGGAGGATGGGGTGGTACCTGAGGACTGGAGGAAGGTGGATGTGATTCCCCTTCACAAAAGTGGGAGCAAGACAGAGGTAGAAAACTACAGACCTGTCAGTTTGACCTCTGTGGTAGGGAAAGTGATGGAATCACTTCTGAAGGAAAGAACTGTTCAGTACCTAGAGGCAAGTGGGGCACAGGACCCAAGGCAGCATGGGTTCACAGCGGGAAGGTCATGTCAGATGAATCTAATCGATTTATTTGACTGGGTGACCAAAGTAGTAGACCAGGGAGGGACTGTGGACATGGCCTACCTAGGCTTTAGCAAGGCAGTTGACACAGTCCCACACAAAAGATTAATAAACAAATTAACCAGCCTGGGAGTGGATCCCAGGGTGGCAGCCTGGGTAAAACATTAGCTGGACAACAGGACACAGAAGGTAATTGTAAATGGAGTCTGCTCTGAAGAAAGGGGGGTTACTAGTGGGGGTACCGTAGGGTTCAGTACTGGGTCCAGTCCTTTTTAATGTCTTTATAAGTGACATTGCAGAGGGACTGGAAGGAAAAGTATGTATCTTTGCAGATAACACAAAGGTCTGCAATAGGGTTGATATACAAGGAGGTGTGGAAAGGATGAGAAGGGACTTGGCAAGGTTGGAGGAATGGTCAGAAGTATGGCAGCTTGGATTCAGTGCAAAATAATGCACCTGGGAAACAAAACCCAAGGGGAAAAGTACACAATGGTGGGGGGGGCAGGTAGTAACAACAACAAAAATGGAAAGGGACCTGGGGGTAATCATATCAGATGACCTTAAGGTCGGCAAGTAATGTGAGAAGCAGTAGGGAGGGTTGGGGGGATACTGGGATGTATAGGGAGAGGCATCACCAGCAGAAAACAGGAAGTTGTTATCTCTCTATACAGACAGTTGGTGAAACCTCATCTGGAGTACTGCATCCAGTTCTGGAGACCCCATCTCCGCAAGGACATAGACAGAATAGAGGCAGTCCAGAGGAGGGCAACTAAAATGGTGCAGGGTCTGCAAGAGAAGCCATACCAGGAGACACTAAAGGAGCTTACTATGTATACCCTTGAGAAAAGGAGGGAGAGGGGGAACATGATAGAAACTTTTAAGTACCTCAGTGGAATCAACAAAGTCCAAGAGGGTAGCATCTTTCAGAAAAGAGTTGTGCAAGGACAAGGGGGCATAATTTGAAGATAAAGGGGGCACGACTCAGAGGTAATGTGAGGAAGTATTTTTTCACAGAGAGGGTTGTGGATGCATGGAACAGCCTCCCTGAGGAGGTCGTGGAGTTAAGAACAGTGGAGGAATTCAAGAATGCATGGGACAGACATAAGGCAGTCCTAGTGGGGGGTAGGAGGAAGTAAGCTGTTCGTTAACTAGGATCTGCAGCTTATCTGTTAGGTAGAAAAATGGGCAGACTAGGTGGGCCAAGCGGTCCTTATCTGCTGTCAAATTCTATGTTTCTATGTTTCCCTGTCAACCCTCTTTGCATCGTACCATTTCTAGTTGAAAACCCACATTTTATGATTGCTTACCTTCTCTAAAACTCTCATATCAAATAATAATAGCCTAATAAGGGAATTACTGTGTTTTATTAAATATATATTAACACTTCTCCTTGCTTTCAAAAAGGTAACCCCGCCATGATGGCCAGAAGTTTTGCACTACTTGTCAACTACTTGGGGAGAAAATCAGGAGTGAAAAATTCCCAGCCAACCTGCTGCAAGCGGGCATCCACCCGCAGACCCCACACAACTGACAGGAGAGGCCACCATCACACCGGGGTTCTGGGTAAGTGTGGATAACCAGTAGGTCTACGAGGTCAGCGACAGTGCAGGGAGGATGCTGCCAAGCATACAACCACGGGCCAGGAGAGAAAAAGTAAGACTGAAAAAAAAGAATTAGTAACAGCAAAAATAACAGGCAGAAAAAGTTAGCAATTTTCAAAAATAGCCAGTTGCTATTTTTTTTTATTTCTGATGGGATTTTTTTTCCATTTGGGAAATGTAAAGCTTTTCTACCAGACCGTATTAGGCATGATATGAAGAGCAGTACTTGACCTGAAGACTGACATATCTAGTTCTCCTCATGCCTGACTTTTTCTGTCACTGTCAGCAAGCTGGTCACAGTGCCAAAAAGACATTATAATGTTGCTTTCAATTACATAAAAAGTGAGTGATCTGGGAGCAGGTGATTGGCTATTCTTGGTCAGTTGTGATGTCACAGTCAGCTTGATGAGGTATGAAGAGGAATAGAACTAGATATGTCAGCCTCCAAGTACAGTACTGCTCCACACATCAGACTAAGTATAGCCACAGGAAAAATCTTCTAATTAGCTAACTGGAATAGAAACAATTATCTGAAATATAAGAAGTAACAATTGACTACTTTTAAAAGTTAATATTAATGTCAGGCAGTATACTAGCTCTTAATTCAAGGGCAGCTGGGAAGATGTATGAGAAGAGGATGGGCAGTCTCAATACGTACACACTGGAGGCCAGGAAGGAGAGGGGGTTTATGATAGAAACCTTTTAGTACCTAAGGGCCGGGGTATTGACAAAGTGGACAGCAGTGCCTTGTTCATAAGAAGCAGTGGCAAAGGCCCAAATTGAGGAAAAGATAGCCAACTCAGTTAAGAAGGGAGATGACACCTTTTATAGGTACATCAGGGAGCATAGAAAGACAAAGGGAGGGATAGTGAGGCTGAATAGAATGGACGGTGGGTGGGCAGAGAGGGACAGTGAAAAAGTAGGGATACTGAACGAATACTTCTACTCGGTATTCACAAAAGAGGAGGAGAGGGAGGTACCTAATCCAATTAACAGAAGCACTCTGGATAGGGGGTCGATCCCAGTCCTTTCACAGAAGAAAGGGTTCTGAAAGAACTCCTAAAACTGAAGGTGCAGATAACACAAAGGTCTGCAATAGGGTTGATATACAAGGAGGTGTGGAAAGGATGAGAAGGGACTTGGCAAGGTTGGAGGAATGGTCAGAAGTATGGCAACTTGGATTCAATGCAAAATAGTGCACCTGGGAAACAAAAACCCAGGGGAAAAGTACACAATGGGGGGGGGAGGTAGTAACAACAACAAAAATGGAAAGGGACCTGGGGGTAATCATATCAGATGACTAAGGTTGGCAAGTAATGTGAGAAGCAGTAGGGAGGCTTGGGGGGATACTGGGATGTATAGGGAGAGGCATCACCAGTAGAAAACAGGAAGTTGTTATCCCTCTGTACAGACAGTTGGTGAGACCTCATCTGGAGTACTGCATCCAGTTCTGTAGACCCCATCTCCACAAGGACATAGACAGGATAGAGGCAGTCCAGAGGAGGGCAACTAAAATAGTGCAGGGTCTGCAAGAGAAGCCATACAAGGAGATACTAAAGGAGCTTAATATGTATACCCTTGAGAAAAGGAGGGAGAGGGGGGACATGATAGAAACTTTTATGTACCTCAGTGGAATCAACAAAGTCCAAGAGGGTAGCACCTTTCAGAAAAAAAGATGTGCAAGGAAAAGGGGACACAATTTGAGATGGAGGGGGGACAGCTCAGTGGCAATGTGAGGAAGTATTTTTTTCACAGAGAGGGTGGTGGATGCATAGAACAGCCTTCCTGAGGAGGTTGCGGGATCTAAAACTGTGGGAGAATTCAAGAATGCATGGGACAGACATAAGGCAATTCTTGTGAGGGGTAGGAAGAAATAGGCTGTTGGATAACTAGGATCTGCAGCTTATCCTGTAGGTAGGGGAAACGGGCAGACTTGGTAGGCCAAGCGATTCTTATCTGCTGTCAAAATCTATGTTTCTATGTTTCAGGCAGTGAGACAAGGCAGTTGGGAGAGCTAGTGGGATGCTTGGGTGCATAGGAAGGGGTATCACCCACAGAATGAGAGAGGTGATGTTGCCTCTGTATAGATTGTTGGTAAGACCCCACCTATAGTACTGTGTCCTGTTCTGGAGACCACATCTCCAAAAGGACATAGACAGGGTGGTGTTGATGGGGGACCTTAGTATGCCAGCTACTAACTGGGGAACCATGACTTCTAAGGTGGCCAAGGAGCAGAGGCTGCTAGATGGCTTTCAGGATGTGTTCTTCAGTCAGTACGTGTTGGAGCCTACGAGAGATGGGCATGTCCTGGATATGGTTCTGGAGGAAGGGGATCTGGTGAGGGATCTGGCAGTAGATGATCCCCTGGCTGGGAGTGACCATGATATGGTCTGGTTTTAAATTATTTTGGGGGAGGGGAGAGTTCTAGGACATTGGCTGTGGATTTAAGGGGTCAGATTTTATGGGAATAGGAAAGATTCTCAAGGATCATTTGAAGGGGATTACATTAAGGACGAATGTTGAAGAGAGATGGGAGTTCATTAAACGGGGGTTTCAGGAGGCAGTTAGGATCTGTGCTAAGGTGAAGCATAAGAGGGTGAGGTCAAGTAAACTGTGCTGGTGGACCAGGGAGGTTCATTAGGTGGTAAGGGAAAAGAAGGTAGCCTACAGAAAATACAAAATAACGAGGGGAAAGGGAAAAGGAAACTTACCGTCTTGCATCCAGACAAGTCACCTGCATGTTGGGGGGGGGCAAAGTCCAGTAAAGAGCAGTGACTGGCACAGGGGATACAGGGAGGGGAAAAGGGGTTATTTAAGTATATAGGGGAGCGGAGAAGAACCAAGGGACAGATTGGCAGATTGAGAATACAAGGAGCGTGAGTGGAGGAGGCGGAGGACCAGGTGGAGGTATTAAATGAGTACTTTGCCTCCATGTTCCCTAGGGAGGGGGATGGGAAACTTACAAACTGGGATCAGATGGAGTTAGAAGGGGCAGTGGGTAGAAATGGCAGAGCAACAGTTAAGGAACCAGCAGGAGGGAGAGGTACCCCAGGGGTTTCAGATCGGGATAAATCGGTCAGTGAGGGGGAAAGATGATGCTATCCCCACTGAATGGGTGTGGGAAGCCCTTAAGGCCCTAAAAAAGGAAAAATCTCCAGGGTTGGATAGCCTACATCTGAGAGTTCTATGGGAATTGGCAGATGTACTGGCTTCACCTCTGGCGGAGCTCTTCAACAGGTTGCTTGAGACAGGGAGGGTACCTAGGGACTGGAGAGAGGCACGTGTGGTGCCAATCCATAAGGGGGGTTGAGGGAAGTGCCAGGTAACTATAGACATGTCAGTGTGACATCGGTGATGGGTAAAATAATGGACAGTATAGTGAAGGAATGTTTGTGGGGTTCTTGGAGGAGATGAGATGCCTGGATAGTCGTCAACATGGGTTTGTGTCAGGTAGATCATGTCAAACTAACCTTGTGAAGTTCCACGAATGGGTAACATCAGAACTGGACAGGGGAAAGCCTGTGGATGTACAATTCTTAGACTTCAGCAAGGCATTTGACTCGGTCCCTCAGAATGATCTACTGGAGAAACTGAGGAGGATGGGAGTGGGCCCATTGATGGTCAGATGTATAGGAAACTGACTAGCAGGGTGCACTCAGAGGGTAGTGGTCGGTGGGGAGATCTCGACCCCTAGAGGGGTCATTAGTGGGGTACCACAAGGCTTGGTCCTGGGGACAATAGTGTTTAATGCATACATATCTGATGTCAGGGAGGGTATAGAGTGTGAAATGAGTCTCTTCGCTGATGACTCCAAGCTGGGAGCAGTGGTTGAGAAGGAGGGGAGGTTGGCCCTGCAAGGGGACCTGGAGGACCTAGATAGGTGGGCTCGCACCTGAAAATTAAATTTTAACTCCTCCAAGTGCAAGGTGTTACATCTTGGCCGGGGGAACCTCAAAAACGAGTACACCCTGGGTGGGGAGGTGCTGGAGACCATAGCAGGGGAAAAAGACCTAGGGGTCCTGGTGGATGCAAGTATGAATAACCCTGAGCAGTGCAGGAGGGCGGCTGCCAAGACAAACAGGATGTTGGGCTGCATTGCAAGGGGGATCACCTTAAGGTGCAGGGAAGTGATTCTGCCACTGTACACTGGACTGGTTAGACCACATCTTGAGTATTGTGTGCAGTATTGGAGACCGCACTTGAGGAGGGACATACAGCTCCTGGAAAGAGTTCAGAGGACGGCAACCAAGATGATACAGGGTCTAGGGGATTTGACGTATGAGGAGAGACTAGAGGAGCTTGACCTGTTCTCATTGGAGGAGAGAAGGGATGGGGGACATGATTGAGGTCTTCAAGTACCTCAAGGGAATAAATAGGGTAAACAAGGAAGGGATCTTTAGACTAAAGAAGGGTGGTATCACCAGAGGGCATCGTTTGAAGTTGGAAGGTGGAAGGATGAGGGAGGAAAAGAGGAGGAGGTATTTCACTGAGAGGGTGGTGGAACCTTAGAATGTGCTGCCTGGTGAGCTGGTTCTGACCTCTGTGGTTGAGGGGTTCAAGATGGGGTGGGACAGGTATAGAAAGGGTGTGAAGCAGGGGATGGGCTGGCCCAGGGGGCTGGGTTGGATGACAGGAGAAACAGAAATGCCTTCCGGCCTCGGTACCCAACTAGGGTTCTGAGGCATGAGCAGACTTGATAGATCGTAAGGCCTAATCTGCTGGCAAATAGTATGTTAGTATGTTAGAGTGGAGGCAATCCAGAGGAAGGCATCTAAAATGGTGCAGGGTCTGCATCAAAAGCCCTATGAGGAGAGACTAAAGGAACTCAATATGTACACCCTGGAATAGATGAGTGTGTGTGTGTTGGGGGGGATGACAGAGACCTTTAAATACCTCATGGGGGCAAATAAGGTACAGGTAGGAGGTATTTTTCAGAACAAAAGATGCTTAAGAACAAGCAGACATGCTACGAAACTGGAGGGGGGGTTAGATTCAGGAGAGATGCAGGGAAGTAGTTCTTCACAGAAAGAGTGGTGGATTCCTGGAACAGCCTACCAGCGGAGGTGGAGGCAGCAGAAACAGTGGTGGGGTTCAAGAATGCATGGGATAGGCATAGAGGAATCTTAATGTAAAGGAAGGGGGGAGAGAGAAAGCTGGAGATCAAGTAGGGTCAGTGGTGATACTGTAGGTAGGGAAAAACCGGCTGATTGGGTGGACCGAGTGTTATCTGCTGACAAAGTCTATGTTTTTATGTTGCCCTGTATGAGAAAGTCACTTCGCCAGCCTTTATTTTCCAGTGGGGAGTTTGGTGCTTACAAACTGACTGAGAACTTAGCAGATAGGCAGGGTAAGAAAATGAAATAATATGCTGCATATTAAGAGACAGTATAGCCTAGTGGGAAGAACCAAGGTCTGTGAACCCAGGGACCCACTAGACCCAAGTTTGAATCCCACAGATGTCTCTTGCATACTGTGTAGCCCTGAGTAATTCACTAAATCTTCTTGTGCTTAATTCTCACCCAGGTCACTCCTGGAAACAAGCTTCTACTCAGTGTGCCTTTTCAGACCGAATATTCTAAAATAAACTAAAAAAAATATTGCAGTGGTGTCAGAGCATTTCTCTGCAGGTTTTTTTTAACCTTTACATTTTATCAACACACAAAAAAAATGCAAGTTGAAAAGACATAAAAAATGTGTTTTTTATAGCTACTGAAAAGAACCCGAACACAGAAAACATGTCACCATCACAGGGGGTCTGGAATAAACACACGACTCTTCGTCTCTCAGCTCCGTGCATGATCATCCAGACTGGCTTTGTAGCTCTGGGTGGCAGAAGTCAGTGCTATCATAGTTTTGTTTTTATGCTTTGATCCTTCTAAGCTGAGAGATGATTAGAAAACAGGGGGGGAAGGTCTCTTCCTGGAATGTGAGGCAGACACTCCAAGTGTTCTGTTTACCTTTTGCAAATTGAGCTCATCAGTACCAAGTGCACTTCACAGGTAGTTCTAGTGCTCTGCTCATTTCGCCCACTCTCCAGCACTGGGAGAATGCAATTGCTTCCCCAAATGACTTTCAAAGTGCCTTTCTCCCCATCATCACCAAGGTGCAGAGGGAAAATAAGATATGTATGTACTTAGGTTCCGAAGAAAACATTTCTCTGTCAGATAATCATCTGCCATCAGCTATCCATTTATAGGTACAGCACCATTCATCCCACAGATTCTCTAGGGAGTTAAATGTGTTGACTACAGTGTGTGCCCCATGCATAACAGTGGTCAAGGGTGTTGAAACACTGCAAAACATGGAGTGGCTGAATTTTTAAAGGGCAGTTAATGCCTGAAAGATTTAAAGGGAACAAGTGTAATACAGTGATGTGGGGGCTCGCACTATACCTATCCCTATGGTTCCACACTCTTGACAGTGGCACAAAGTATGCAAGTCCTAGACTGCCCTTTTGGCATCATATAAGCATGATGTAATTGAAAGAAACTGAATGACCCATGAGCAGTAAGAGACAGAAGTCCATACAGATATTTCAGGAGGTCGAGAGGGCTAGTGGTGTACGGCGCCCCCCCCGAATCTCAAGGTACGTCGGATTGGAGCACACTGATCTACCGAGCAGCAGTGAAGGACTCTGCTGCTTGTATTTTGAATCTTGGCGCCATTTTGCTGTCGGCGTATGAGTGGAGATAGTCTCCTGCTGTGGGAAAACATAGGAGATTTCAGTGTTATTGGTGGAAATTGACTGGTGCCTTGAGAACTGTACCTAGCTTTATTTTATGGGCTTTAGAAGAAATTTCCCTCGGTGCAAAAGTCTGGTGCTTTAACAACTGTACCTAGATTTAATTAAGGGTCTCTGTAGGTAAATTTCTCTCGGTACATACCTGCAGTGTGATTGATTTAGCATGTAAGAAGCCCTCGAGTTATCTTAATTAAATTTCTCTCGGTTAAATTTCTCTCAGTACAGACCTGCAGTGTAATTTGATTTAGCATGTAAGAAGCCCTCGAGTTATCTTCTCTGCATAAATAAGTAAAAGTTGAATAGCCAAATGAGCATTTACTACTCTCTGCGAGTTACTCAGATTTCAGGTGTGCACTCGCTTCTAAATCCCCTCCCCCTGTTCTTCCACCCTGACTACTTAAATCCCTTACCTCTTCTTTACTTTCTCCACAGATATTTCAGGAGGTCGAGAGGGCTAGTGGTGTACGGCGCCCTCCCCAACCCCCCGATCACAAGGTACGTGGGATTGGAGTGCACTGATCTGCCAGGCAGCAGTGAAGGACTCTGCTGCTTGTATTTTGTGACCCCACCGATGCAGAGCGTCGGCTCCCCACCACCCTTGGTGAGCACTGCCTTTGATAGGCTGCATTAACCAATCAGCCTAGATCTCCAATAGCAGCTTATACTGCTCAACCACTAGAGGCTGATCTACTGCTGGTTATCCTGTGTCACTGTTTCTCCCTGGAGCTTTACACTCTTAGTGTTAGGATGCTTCCTATATTACTGCTACTGTGTCATTTGTTTCCCTCTGCTCAGTTCCCTTCCCTGTCGTACCTCAATGCACCCCCCTTCTCCTCTGCAATTGGCCTCAGCCTGGACCCATGGCAGCTGGTGAACTTATGGGTAGCTTCTCTCTCCCCCCATGACCCCGCTAAAGGGGCTGGGCATACAGCATACAATCCTTTTGCTCTCTATGAATGCCTGCCTGCCTAGGCATACAACTCTGGCTTTCCCCCTTGAAGCTGTACAGACCCAGATACTGCTGCATACGACACTGTCATCCACCCCTGACTTTCATCACCTCCATCAGGCATACCTCAATGCTCAGGCACTACCCATTCCTACCATCTCCTCCACTATGCCACCCACCCAACTCTTCCATTATATTAAGAGGAAGAGCTCCTGGAACCCCACCTTAAGGTTCCTTCTTCTCCTCCTCCTCGTGTCAGGGAATATCCATCCTAATCCTGGACCACCAATAGTCATGATGCCTCCACAACGTACCCCTGGCGAGCTGTGCATTGCCTCTCTCAATATTTGTAGCATCCTAAAAAAGTTGGATTCCTTCCAGGGCTGGGTACTACAGCATCAACCGGATGTCATAGCAGTGTGTGAAACCTGGCTCACCCCTCGGACCCCCGATTCTTCTGTATCCCTGCCCAGATTTACCCTCTACCGTGCTGATCGACAGGGTAAGTGTGGGGGTGGCTCCCCTCAACTGGGGGCATGCCCACAGGCCCTCACTATCAAATTGTTATTGGGACGAGCCCAAAACCCCTTATATATCACAACGGTATACATTCCCCCTAGGGATCAAAAAACAGCCTTCTGAGCTATATCGTCATATCTGGACACACTACCATCACATTCGGAATTAATGGTACTCAGAGATTTTAATATCAATTGGCTAAGTACAGACGCCATCCCTCTCACTGATATCACCACAGCCCAAGACCTAACTCAACTGGTCACTTCCCCTACCCGTTTTGACCCACGGGCTGGATCTTCCTCCCTACTGGACCTCATCTTCTCCAGTCACCCACACAACATCATTAATGTCTCCATCCTACCAAAATCCCTTAGTGACCACTCACCAGTTCTCTGCTCCTGGTCCTGTAAAACTCCAAGATCCCCTCCCAAATTAATTGAGCAACGTAAACTTGGACCTGGTAAACTGGCACAATTAAAAGCTCACCTTAGGGCCTTGGATTGGTCCTTCATTTCAAACTCCGTAAACCCCAATAGTGCCTTGGAACAGCTAATATTCTTCAAGTGAAGCTACCTCTGGCTGGAAGCTGCAATACTGAACATAGGATTTGCAAGAAAGCGAGTTGTGTTCACAACAGAGGGAGGCGAACCTTACAATTGTCTTTGGTTTGTAGCAGATATTCTGCAGGTGGAGGCTACTTCTAACTGAAAGGTGAAATAATGAACTTAGAATTATCAGGAAAAGACAGTCTTTCAAGCAACAGAGGGAGGTGGCTCTAGCTTTACTTTTGTTCCAATTCTTAAGATTTTCAGTGCAGGAAGAGTTTAAAGCACAGCTGACTTATTTTGGGGCTGACTGCTTTCATTGCACAAACCACCAGGCTGTTTTGGGGCTGGGGAGGTTTACCTGTGTCTAACTTGGATGTCTGGATTTTTCTCTGTTTGATTAGTGGGGTATTTTCTCTGTCAAATTGTTGTGTAGGGCATCTTGCTGACAGGAAGGCACTCATCGGAGCGGTGGGTCAGAGCTTTTAGCTGATTGTTTCATGAGGCCACAGTTTAGGCCCAACCCCTGCCCACCCTCACCCCACCCACCCTGGAAATAGTTCCTTTATACCTGGGGTTCTGACATCATTTCCTCAAGAGTGCAAGGTGCATGTCACTGTCATATCCTCTCTAGCACACTGCACTGACAATATAAGCATACACATTGTATAATATATATATTTCTATATAACAAACCAATCTCACACACACACACACATGCACAAAAAAAAAAGTAGATAAACATGTGGGGAGTAGTGCAATGTAATGGCTGTGGGGCAGCAGTCTTCCGGGAGTCTTTCTGGAGGCTGAGATGCTGCCCTATTTGCAGACAACTCTCTGCCCTGAGGGAGGAAGTTGCCCATCTTCAGGCCACACTGGACAGTAGTAAGGGATCCTTCTCCCAGGCCACACTGGACAGTAGAAAGGGAACCTCCTCCATCCAGGGAGCACCAGAGCCACCACCACTACCTCAGAGGTTGCGAAGAAAGCACAGCAGTTGGACCACAGTGGGCTCAGGGAGGGTGAGGATGGTGGAACAGAGGCACACCCAGTCAGTTGTTCCACTTCACAATCCATACACCATTCTGGGGGAGCATAGCTCCCCTATGGATGCACCCACAGAGGAGACTAAGGAGGCTGAGGACAACTGTCACAAGCGAGGCCCACAGGAAGGAGGCAGAGGATACCACAGGGAAAGGAAGCAGCTCCTGGTGGGGGACTCAATTATTAGGGGGATAGAACTGGGGGGAGCAAGGAAAACTGAAGTAAGGTGCCTGCCTACTGCCATGGCTTGGAGGGACAGGAAGCACATCCTCAGGATCATGAGAACAGCTGCACGGGAGTCTGAGCTGGACGTCATTGTCCACCTACGGACAAATGACTTGGTTCATCATGAGATTAGAGCAGTGCAGGAGGACTTTGTAGAGTTGGGAAGGGCCTAAGACAAGTAGCACACACAGTATCCTTCTCAGAGGTGCTGCCTGTCAATGGCATGGGTGAGGCGAGGGTACTTTGCACCATGCAGTTTAATGAATGGTTGAAAAAATGGTGTGGAGCACAGGGGTTTGGCTTCATTGGGGACTGGGGTTCCACCTGGAGGGACACCAGCCTATACTGGCAGGATGGTCTGCATCTGTCCAGGAAGGGAACAAGTCTTTTGAGCAATCAGTTTAAATGCTTCATTGGCAAGCTTTTAAACTAGTCAAGGGGGAGGCACTGATAAGCAGCAGGAAAATCCCAGCCTCTCCCTACAAAACAGGGTACTAAATGAGAAAAAGACCAAGGTAGAAAGGTCAGTGGGGGATGCTGCAACAGAAGGTAAAGCCATCAAAAAATGGAGAGCAATGAGTACCAATGCCCGTAGTCTGAGTAACAAGCTTCCTGAATTAGTGGCCTTGATGGAGGAACATCTGGGTATCGTGGCAGTCACAGAAACATGGTACACACAAAACCATGACTGGGACGAAGTAGCTACAAGGATACACTATCTACAGTAGGGACAGGGAGGGAAAGAGGAGGAGGAGTAGCTCTTTACATAAGGGAAGGAATCAAAGCAACAGAACAAAAGGGTAAACAGGGAGGAGAAGAAGCACTGTGGGTAAATTTGGAGCGGCAATGGCACCACAATCCGCACAGGGGTTGTATACAGACCCCCTTCTCAGGGAGAGGAAATGGACAAGGAAATGATAGAAAGTATACTTAGAATGGCAGAAAAAGGGGAGATATTGCTGATGGGTGATCTGAATATGCCAGATGTTAACTGGAGTGCAGTTGCAGCAGCCACTTCGAAGAGTGGGGTTATTCTAGATGCTCTACAGGGGGCATGCCTTAGACAACTAGTACTGGAGCCCACTTGAGAGGGAGCAATCTTAGACCTGGTTCTCTTAAATGGAGATGGAGAGAGGATCACAGATGTAGAAGTGGGTAGCCATCTGGGAACTAGTGACCATCAAACAGTATGATTCACAATAAACACAGCAATAGAGTCAAGCCATACAAATGCAAAAGTACTGGACTTTAGGATGGCTGACTTTGCCAAAATGGGTGAGTGCCTAAGGAATGCACTAGCAAATGGGCAGGAAGGAGGGGTGGAAGAACAATGGGGAATAATAAAAACTGCCATCACAGAGGTAACAAGCCTTTGTGTGAACCAAATAAACAAAACAAAACGATGTAAGAAACCACTATGGTTCTCAAAGGAAGTGGCAGTGAAGGTTCAAGAGAAAAAGAAAGCATTCAGGAAGTACAAGGAATCACAGAAAGAGCAGGACAGAGAACTGTATCAGTTAAAGCAAAAGGAAGCTGAGAAGGCAGTCAGAACAGCAAAGGCCTAAACCAAGGAAAAGATAGCCAACTCAGTTAAGAAGGGGGATAAAACCTTTTATAGGTACATCAGGGAGCGAAGGATGACCAAGGAAGGGATAGTGAGGCTTAATAAAGGGAGGAGGGTGGGCAGAGGGTGACTATGAAAAGGCAGAGATACTAAACAAATATTTTTGCTCAGTATTTACAAATGAAGAGGGGGAGGTACCTAAAACAAACAGTAGAAACACTCTGGACACAGAAGTTGATACCAGCCCATTTACAGAAGAAAGGGTTCTGAAAGAACTCTTAAAACTGAAGGTGGACAAAGCAATGGGGCCTGATGGGATTCATCCCATAATTCTAAAAGAACTAAGGGTAGAACTAGTGACACCACTGACTACCCTCTTTAACAAATCATGGGAGGATGGGGTGGTACCCGAGGACTGGAGGAGGGCAGATGTGATTCTCTTCACAAAAGTGGGAGCAAGGAAGCAGGAAACTACAGACCTGTTAGTTTAACCTCAGTGATAGGGAAAATGATGGAATCACTCTGAAGGAAAGAATTGTTGAGTATCTAGAGGCCAGAGGGCACAGGACCCAAGACAGCATGGATTCACAGCAGGAAGGTCATGCCAGACAAATCTGATAGATTTCTTTGACTGGGTGACCAAAGTAGTAGATCAGGGAGGGGCTGTGGACATGGCCTACCTAGACATTAGCAAGGCATTTAACACAGTCACACACAAAAGATTAATATAAAAGTTAGCCAGCCTGGGAGTGGGTCCCAAGATGACAGCCTGGGTAAAGAATTGGCTGGAGAATAGGACACAGAGAGTAATAGTAAATGGAGTCCACTCTGAAGAAAGGGGGGGTTACTAGTGGGGTACCGCAGGGTTCAGTATAGGGACCGGTCCTCTTCGATGTCTTTATAAGCAACATTGCAGAGGGACTGGAAGGAAAAGTATGTCTCTTTGCAGATGACACAAAGATCTGCAACAGAGTTGATGCATAAGGTGGGCTGGAAAGGATGAAAAGGGACTTGGCAAGGTTAGAGGAATGGTCAAATGTATGGCAGCTTAGATTCAGTGCTAAGAAGTGCAAGGTAATGCACCTGGGAAACAAAAACCCAAGGGAAGAGTACACAATGGGGGGTGAGATACTAACAACAACAAAAATGGAAAGGGCCTGGGGGTAGTCATATCAGATTACCTAAAGGTGGGCAAGCAATGTGAGAGGGCAGCAAGGAGGGCTGGGGGGATACTGGGATGCTTAGGGAGAGGCATCACCAGTAGAAAACAGGAAGTTATTATCCCTCTGTACAGACAGCTGGTGAGACCCATCTGGAGTACTGCATGCAGTTCTGGAGACCAAATCCAAAGACATAGACAGGATGGAAGCTGTCTAGAGGAGGGCATTAAAATGGTGCAGGGTCTGCACGAAGACATATGAAGAGAGACTTAAGGAGCTTAATATGTATAGCCTCCGAGGAAAGGAGGGAGAGGGGGGACATGATAGAAACTTTCAAGTACCGCAAGGGAATCAACAAAGTCCAAGAGGGTAGCATCTTTCAAAAAAAGAGGTGTGCAAAAACAAGGGGGCACAATTTGAAGATAGGGTTGGGGAGGCTCAGAAGTAATTTAAGGAAGTATTTTTTTACAGAGAAGGTTGTGGATGCATGGAACGGCCTTCCAGAGGAGGTTGTGGAGTCAAAAACAGTGGTGGAATTCAAGCATGCATGGGACAATCATAATGAAATTCTAGGGGTTGGGGGTAGGAAGAAGTAGGCTGCTGGTTAACTAGGATCTGCAGCTTATCCATTAGGTAGGGAAATGAGCAGACTGGGTGGGCCAAGCGGTCCTTATCTGCCATCAAATTCTATGTTTCTATTCACCCTGTCCTTCAATAAATGTGCGACCTCTTTGCACCTCCCACTAAAAGAATGGTTAAAGACAATCATGTACCTTGGTTCACTGAATGGCTCAAGACCTTAATGTGAGCTAGAGACTCATTGTGGCAGCTCTCCAATGCGTCTGGCCTCCCCAATGATAGGCATATGTATAGAATGGCTCGGAATAAGTGCACTTGGGCCATTCACAAAGCCAAAGCAATACTATAAATCCACCTTAACCTCATCCTGGGGCTCCGACCGCAAGTTGTGGGACAACATGAAGGAGATCTGTGGCAAGGACTCTAACCCGGTTCCCACTCAAGTCATGGCTAACGGGTCCTTGGCCACAGACCCCACTCACATTGCTGCAGTTTTCAGTGATGCCTTCTCCAACCTTAGCCATGTTCTCCCCCCAAATTTCTATGATCCTCCAGCTCCTAGCACACCTTCTCCCCACTATGATGCCCCCTTTTATCTGCGCCGAATCTCTCCTAAGTCAGCAGAACCATACCTTAATACTGCCCTTAGCCACGCCTCCTCCAGCTCCGACTCCCTTGATCTCAGAATTCTTCGACTCACCCTTAAGGAAGTCCTTGTTCCTCTCACCCACATTTTAAACCTCTCCTTTCGCTAGGTAAATTCCTGCCAAGTGGAAATCCACATCAATCCCACCCATATTTAAAGGTGGGGACCGCTCCTCTGCTAACAACTACCGCCCTATCTCCATTCTTCCTCCCCTCTCCAAGGCCTTAGAGAGGATTGTTTCTGATCAGCTCACAGAGCACCTCAATAAATATAACCTTCTCTGCAAACAACAACATGGTTTCTGCAAAGGGCATAGCATGACTACTGCCCTGCTTTAACTTACATCACACATCCACACTGCGCTTGATAAAGGCCACATCACGGGTGCGATCTTCATAGACCTCACAAAGGCCTTTGATATCATTCACCATTCTCTTCTTCAAACCTCCTTGATCAACCTGGGTCTCTCTCAGGAAGCCATGGGATGGTTCTCTGACTACCTTACGAACCGTACCCTTTATGTCAAAATTGGCAATGCCCTATCCATCAAATCTCCTGTCCTCTCAGGTGTCCCACAAGGGTCCATCTTGGGTTCCCTTTTATTCAGCCTCTTCCTTAACTCCCTCCCCGCATCCTGCCCCTCCAACCTATTACTATATGCAGATGATGCTGTCATCTTCTCCTCCAGCTCAGACCCCCTTCAACTCCACCAGTCCCTCCAGTCCTCCTTCAGCTCTGTCGAAAGCTGCTTCTCCTCACAACGCCTTATTATTAACTATAAAAAAAAAACAAAGTTATGCTTTTCACACATCTGTAGAATGCCAGGACGGGGTTTTTCCCTCAAATACACACGGCAACCCTGACTCCCTTGGAACTTGTGGATTCCTTTAAATATCTGAGCATCACCTTGGACAATGGCCTTACCTATCAGGAGCATATTCACCAACTATCTAAGGCCCTAAATATTAGGCTAGGGTTTTTGCATCGTTTCAAATATTGCCTTACCCCTGATGCCCTTAGGCTTGCTGTCTCCTCGATTATGGCTTACTTATTTTGGAGGGGCAAGCACCTCCGCCCTTGGTAGACTTTGACTTGTCCTAAACAAGGCCTGTCGGCTGGTATCGGGGTGTGATAAACTCACCCATACCTGTTCGCTATATAAGGACACCAACTGGCTTAACCTTGACAACAGAATCAGATTCCACACCTGTATTCTGGCAAAAAAAATCACCTTAGGCCTCTCCCCCTCGGCACATGCCCCTTTAATCACCCCGGACTCCAAGGTTAAACATACCCATAGCTCAGACACCCATCTCTTCTCTATTCTTTCATGTCGTACCACTCAGTTCCAAAGATCCTTTTGCTCTAGGGCCCCCTTATGGATGAACAACCTACCCTCCTCCTTGGTTTATGAACAAAGAATTGGTCAATTTAAAATTCACCTTAGGGCCCACCTAATGTCCACAAGTGACTGCAATTGTACCTGAACCTGGCCCCTCCCTTCCTTTACCACTGACAACGGCCTCCGGCCTGCCTCCTGCTCATAACTCTTAGTTCTAGTCTCCCTGGGATTGCTATGCATCCTGTTTTTTAGCTGTCTTAAACTGCTTTAGTTCCCGTATGTTAGCCTAACTGCTCCTGTAACAAACTGAACCTTTACGCTGTAACAATCATTGTAATGTTTGTTTGTAATCTATTCTATGTGACGTGGAACCTTTGTAAAGAAGTCTTTGACTCAAAGGTACTTTCCGAATTGTGAAATAAACAAATAGACAAATACTTGTCCATGCGTATGTACATAGGAATTTTGGCATGAAAGAAGGCTGTCAACCTATCGAGCTCTTTTCCCCCATTGACTCAGGGGGAATACACTTCATCCCTTTTGATGTAAAAGTGGGCAACTCCATAGAGTTTTTTTTTTTTCATCTTCCCCTGCACCTCACGACCTCCCACTCCTTTCTGCTCAACTTCCCTGTCTGGTCGCTAGTTTCAGTCTTCACTGCTGCCTCCTTCCACCTGGCTCACTAGGCTGTCCCCGCATCCATGGAGGGTCTGACTTATCCCTGCCAGGAAGACCCCTCCCTGGGGGTGAGGAGGGGAGTAGCATTCCTGGGGAAGGGGGTCTCCTCCGAGGTATGCAGAGCTGGGGGGGCAGGAGTGGTGTGCTAGGGAGACTGTGGTGTGGGGGGACTAGGCAGCCATCATCCAGCAGGAAGAGAAAGGCACCAGTTTCCGTTTCTAGGTCCCTCGCCACATTCCAGAGGCATGCACCAGGGTGACACTCTGGAGGCCGAGCTAGCCGATGTGTGTTCACTCATGTCAGCAAGACTCCACACACCACCAGTTGTCACTCTTTGAGCAGTGCTCTGCAGCACCCTACCATGGGGGAAGAGCATCCATAAGGATGCATTATCACCCTCCCTACCAGCCTCCACTCCTGACATCCCAGGCACGGGGCTTGAATCCCAGTCATCAGTATGCCAAACAGATGCCCCACTGTTCAGCACCACAAAGCCAGGGATACAGCTGTGCTTAATGAAGTTCCACCCTTCAAATCCAAAGTGCTTTTCAGAACTTCTTTTGCTAATTCCGTAGAGTGCTGAAAAGCATTTCTACGTAAACTGCGGATTACCTCATCCATAGAATATAATTCTGTGGTTTGCGGTATATGAATACGTAGTTTACGCAAACTGCAGAAACCATAAAGTGTGGATTACTAATCCGCAATGTAAAAAAAAAATATTTTGGAATTTCGGAATAACACTTTAACTGGGAATGCCACAGAATTAGGCAGGATTTCTGAAACTGTATGGCATTCCAGTAGAGATGGAATTGGACAGTTCAGCACAGCTGTACAGCCCCAACCCTTTCCTCCTTTAGCACATTTACAACGTAGACGCAGACAACCAGATGAAGGTGTGTAACTGCTCTGCTGCTAAATGTAAACCAGCATAGTATTTAATGAATGAGAGTCCCACAAGGGTCCATTTTGGGACCCCTGTTATTTTTGATATTTAATAATGATTTACCATCAGTGATTCAGCATACAGACATAAGGATGTATGCAGATGATACTGTTTTGGTGGCCTCTGGAAGTAACTTGGTGGATCTCCAGAGAAACTTACAGACTGACTTTACCAGGGTTCAGGAGTGGTTCACCAAGTCTCAACTAATAATGAACGTAAACAAGACAAAATTGTTCTTTGGTATAGATAGACAACAAAGATTTTCAGATGTACAGATCACATCATTGAACCAAACCAAAATAGAATGAGTTACAAATTATTGTTATTTGAGAGTTAATATTGATTCTTTATTAACTTTCAATAGTCATATTGAGTCTGTTATTATTAACATACATAAAAAGTTAGGAGCTTTAAAGAGAACAACAAAGAGCTTAAAATTGCAAGATAGAAAACTGATTGCAGAACAGCTCATACTACCTGTAATTAAATATGGAGAGGTTATTTATAGAGTTGCAACAAAACAACTTTTGAATAAATTAGATAAATTACAGTATAGGGTAGCAAGATATGTCCTATGTTGTAGTTTTAGGACTCATCATTGTGATCTGTTAATTAAGTTAAATTGGTTATCTCTTGATTTGGAATACAGGAGTAGTTGGTCCTTATTTATTTATAAATATAGGACAATTCACTTAAAGCATAATATAGCTAAAATACTGGCAGACAAAAATCCTGCCCTTAGGAGACACTCAGTTAGAACTTTGTATCAAAACAGAATTGATCCAGACA